>JAUMJJ010000286.1:0-2819305 GCA_033556795.1 Tapera naevia
GGGTGCCGGGTCCTTGGGGTGATGCTGTGGGTGGCACCGCGTGGGTGCTGGGGGGGGGGCACCGAGTGGGTGCCGGGTCCTTGGGGGCGGCAGTGTCACTGTGGGAGGCGGCACCGAGTGGGCGCTGGGGTGTTGGGGGGGGGTGGTGTCTGTCAGTACCGGGGGTGTCACCGAGTGGGTGCTGGGGTGTTGGGGGGGGGTGGTGTCTGTCAGTACCGGGGGTGTCACCGAGTGGGCGCTGGGGTGTTGGGGGGGGTGGTGTCTGTCAGTACCGGGGGTGTCACCGAGTGGGTGCTGGGGGGGGGGGGGCACAGTGTGACGTGCAGGGACCGCCGTGGGGAGGGTCCGCCCCCCCCCCCAGCAGCACAGCCCCGCGGGACTCCCCCCCGGAGGGGCGGGGCCGGGCGATACCGGAAGGGGCGGGGCCGAGCGGTACCGGAAGGGGCGGGGCCGGTACCGGAGCGGTACCGGGGGGGCGGGGCCGATACCGGGCAGTACCGGAAGGGGCGGTACCGGGCGGTACCGGAGGGGGCGGGGTCGCTACCACCCCCCCCCCCCCCCCCCCCCCCCGGCCGGGCGGTACCGGAGGGGGCGGGGGCAGTGGGGATCCCGCACCGCGCTGGGCCCGGCGGTGTCGTGACCGGTGCCGTGACCGGTGCCTGTGCCGGGAGCGGCGGTGCCACCATGAAGCCGTGCGGAGGTGAGGAGGGGCCGGGGGGGAGCGCGGGGTGGGGAAGCCCCGGTACCGGCAGCCCTGGAACAGCATCCCAGTGAGGGCAGCCCTGGTTAAAGCCAGCCCGGTACCGGCAGCCCCGGTAAAGCCAGCCCTGGTAAAGGCAATCTGGTAACGCTGTCCCGGTAAGGGACTAATGCCAGCCTGGTAAGGGCAGCCCCAGTAACATCAGCCCCGGTAAGGGCATTTCCAGTAATGGCATCCCAGTACCGGCAACCCTGGTACCAGTAGCCCGGTAACGTCAGCCCCAGTGCCGGCAGCGTCAGTAGGAGCAGGCCCGGTAATGATATCCTGGTAAGGGAAGCCCTGGTAACAGCAGCCTGTTAATGGTGGCCCCGGTAAGAGGCAGCCCCGGTCACTGCATCCCCAGTAGAGGCAGCCCCGGTAACGCCAGCCCGGGTACTGGTAGCAGCAGCCCTGGTTATGACAATCCAGTAAGGGCACCAGTAACGCCAGCTCTGCTACTGGCAGTCTTGGTAACGGCAGGGTAGGGGCATTCTGGTAACGGCAGCCCCAGTAATGCCACCCTGATAAGGGCATCCCAGGTAACAGCAGCCTGTTAGTGGTGGCCCCGGTAACACCATCCCGGTAAGAGGCAGCCCCAGGCACTGCATTCCCAGTAGAGGCAGCCCTGGTAACACCAGCCCGGGTACTGGTAGTAGCAGCACCTGTTATAACAACCCAGTAATGGCACCAGTAACGCCAGCTCTGGTACTGGCAGTCCTGGTAATGGCAGGGTAGGGGCATTCTGGTAACGGCAGCCTTGGCAACGGCAGCCCCGGTGATGCCACCCTGGTAGGGGCATCCTGGGTAACAGCAGCCCCAGTATTGCGGTCTCCGTCCCGCAGAGGCGCCGGTGCTGCTGGCGGAGCTGCGGCCAAGCCGGCCCCAGCGCTATGACTGGAAGTCGAGCTGTGAGACCTGGAGCGTGGCATTCTCGCCCGACGGCGCCTGGTTCGCCTGGTCACAGGGACACTGCGTGGTCAAGCTCATCCCATGGCCCCTGGAGCAGCCCGAGCTGTGAGTAGGGGGGAACAGGGGGGAATTGGGGGGACAGGAGCCATGGGGTGGCCATGCCACCCCCCTTTAGAATCATGATTTTAAATAACTCTAACCGGATGAGCTTTAAGGTCCCTTCCAACCTAAACCATTCTATGAGTCTATGTAGTGGCCCAACCTAGCATCCTGGAGATGTCTGCTTCTCCAGGAGGATACAGACGCCAGAGGAGCCATAGAGCCATGGAATGGGTTGGGTTGGAAAGGACCTTAAAGCCCATCCAGTTCCTGCCATGGGCAGGGACACCTCCCACTGGATCAGGGGGAGCCCCATCCAACCTGGCCTTGAACACCTCCAGGGATGGGGCAGCCACCACTGCTCTGGGCAACCTGGGCCAGGGCCTCCCCACCCTCACAGCAAAACATTTCTTTCTAAGATCTCATCTCAATCTCCCCTCTTTCAGCTCAAAACTTTTCCCCCCTTGTCCCATCCCTGCATTCCCTGATCCAGAGCCACTCCTCAGCTTTACTGGAACCCCTTTCAGTACTGGGAGGCTGCTCTAAGGTCTCCCTGCAGGCTTCTCTTCTCCAGGCTGAACAACCCCAACTCTCTCAGCTTCTCTTCTTGGGGGAGGTATTTTCAGGCCTTTGATCATCTGTGTGGCCTCCTCTGGGCTCGCTCCAACAGCTCTATGTCCTTCCTGTGCTGAGGACTCCAGAACTGGACGCAGGGCTCCAGGTGGGGTCTCACCAGAGCGGAGCAGAGGGGCAGAATCTCCTCCCTGGCCCTGCTGGTCCCACTGCTTTGGGTGCAGCCCAGGACACAGTTGGTTTTCTGGGCTGCAAGTGCACATTGCTGGCTCGTGGAGCTTCTCATCCACCAGGTCCTTCTCCTCAGGGCTGTGCTCAATGTCTTCATCCCCCATCCTGTATTGATACTGGAGGTTATCCTGACCCAGGTGCAGGACCTTGCAATTGGCCTTGTTGAACCTCATAAGGTTTTTACAAGCCCACCTCTCCAGCTTGTCCAGGTCCCTCTGGATGCCATCCCATCCCTCAGTTTGGTGTCACCCACAAACTTGCTAAGGACGCCCTCAATCCCATCATCTGTGTCATTGATGAAGATATTGACCAACACCAGTCCCAGAACAGACCCCTGAGGGACACCACTCATCACTGGTCTCCATCTGGACATTGAGCTGTTTCTCCCAGCAGCTGCAAAACTGTGGAGCGCAAGAGCCGGGGCAGCAAAGCGGAGGCAAGGGGCCGAGGAGTGGCCAAGGAGAAGACATTGGAGTGTGGACAGATCGTGTGGGGCCTGGCCTTCAGCGCCTGGCCGGCAGCAGAGGCTGGGGAGATGGACCCCACCTCTGCCGTGGGTCTTCCCTGCCTGATCCTGGCCACCGGGCTCAACGATGGGCAGATCAAGGTCTGGGAGGTACAGACAGGTGAGCAGCCCTCGCTGACTGCGGAGCAGTCGTGGCTTCAGGCTGGTTTCTCTCCCCTTGCTCCTCCTTGGAAGGAGATTCCATCTCTGTGCTTCCATGGGGTGAGGGGGAGCCCCTGTGTGTGAGGGGCATTGCCTCATTCCCCATGGGCGGGTGATGCTGAGCATGGCTTCTCTCTGCAGGACACCTCCTCTTCAGCCTCTTGGGACACCAAGACGTTGTTAGAGACCTCAGCTTTGCTCCCAATGGAAGCCTCATCCTCGTGTCAGCGTCACGGGACAAGACGTTGCGTGTCTGGGACCTGAGCAGAGATGGTAGGAGCATGTAGGGACATCCCTGGTGCCCTGGCTGGGCACTGCTAGGGGAAAGAGCGGGGAGAAACCCACCTTGGTAGGGGAGAAGGTGGGAGAGGATCCTTGGGGACAATATTCAAAGCAGAAGGGAGAGTTCTGTGACACGGAGCAGGGCCAGCCCCTTCCAGGTGGGGCCTGGGAGGTGCAGGAGAGGGTTGCGAGGAGACAGAGTTTGGAATCTGCCTGGGGGAACCCCCGCACCCCAAGTGCATTCATTCTCTCTTGGGAAAAGGAGGGGAGAGCAGGGGCAGGGCTGCCTCTCGTGTTCTCCTCTCGTGACTTGCGTGTCTGCTGTCCCCAGGGAGGCAGGTGCAGGTGCTGTCAGGCCACGTGCAGTGGGTCTACTGCTGCTCCATCTCCCCAGACTGCAGCATGGTCTGCTCTGCAGCCGGAGAGAAGTCGGTGAGTCCTGCTGGATGGGAGCCATCCTGTGTCCTGCTGAATCCAGCGTTCCCCTCGGCCCTCCTTGTCCCCACCATGCAAGAAGCATCCCTGTGAGAAAAGGCCTGGCCAGAGCCACCCTTGCTCCTCACCCATTCCACCTCTGCATGGAGGAGCTGGGACAGGAGCCAATGGGCATTAAACCCGGAGATGCTTCTCCTCCGCATCCTAGAGACGCTCCCTGCCTCAGCCCCTGCCCGTGTCCCGCAGGCGCTGCTGTGGAGCATGCGGTCCTACACGCTCATCCGGAAGCTGGAGGGGCACCAGAGCAGCGTGGTGTCCTGTGACTTCTCTCCGGACTCGGCGCTCCTGGTCACCGCCTCCTACGACGCCTGCGTCATCATGTGGGACCCCTACACCGGGGAGCAGCTGAGGACACTGCGGTACGGAGCTGGGGGGACAGTGCGATGCTGTTGGGGGGGTGGTCGTTGGGGCTGAGCATGGTGGCCACCATGGCCAGGGGTGCTCTGACTGGCCAGGTTTGGCCTTCTTCCAGCCCTGGAGCACTGGGGATGGGACTTGCAGCAGCCTGGAGCTGACGCTGGGCTTGTTCTGCCCCCGTCCTGCAGCCACGTCCCCCTGCACTCGGCGCTGGACTACAGCAGTGAAGTCCACACCAGCTCGCTGCGCTCCGTCTGCTTCTCCCCTGAGGGCCTCTACCTGGCCACGGTGGCAGATGACAGGTGAGTGAATGCCCTTGGGAACCTCCAGCAAGAAGAGGGTCCCAGGTGGACACCACCAAAACAAACCAGGAGCTCACGTTCTGCCAGAGGGAAGCAGACCTCATGTGCCAGGTGCCCAACAATACCTGGTGTAAAGGGAAAGGACAGGCAGCCTGGAACACGGCGGTTTGGCTGTGGCTGGGGGTAGCAAGGTCAGGGCCCCGTGGTCCATGTCCTCCTCGTTGTCCCTCGCCATGGCCCTCAGCACAGCCAGTAGCCCTGTCTGCATCCAGCTCAGCTCTACAGGGGACAGTGCCTCCTGCCTTGCTGCCACGCTGTGACACTCCTGGGATGCTCTAAACCCAGATCCTCCTCCAGATTTTGCTTGCATTCAGGTGAACCCAGAGGCTTTCTTTTAGCTGGATGTGAGCCTGGCATTGTGTCCTCTCCTTTTCTCCTTAGGCTCCTGAGGATCTGGGCATTAGAGCTGCGGTCTCCGGTCGCGTTTGCTCCCATGACCAATGGCTTGTGCTGCATCTACTTCCCACACGGTGGTTTCATTGCCACAGGGTGCGTAGGCAGAAGAAAGAGGAGAAACATGGGGCTGCTCAGCAAATTCTGAGCTTCCCTGGGGGGGAACATGTTGGTTTCCTGTGCTGGGGAACACAGTTTTGCTGCAAGCTTGGGATATTTGTGAGTAATCGGGTTTTCTTGAATCTTTGCCCTCTGTTCATGGCTCGTTTGGATCCCGTTGCAGGACCAGAGATGGCCACGTCCAATTCTGGACCACTCCAAGGGTTCTCTCATCGCTAAAGCACTTGTGTCGCAAAGCTCTACGCACCTTCCTGACGACGTACCAGGTCCTTGCACTCCCCATTCCCAGGAAGCTGAAGGAATTCCTCACTTATCGGACTTTTTAAGGCACTGTGGAATGTGGAGGCACGGAGGTGAGAGCCCTCTGCCCCTTGGTGGGGCTCGGCCTGGGTCAGAGGAGCGATGTCTTGCTGATCCGTGAGCCGTGGGGCAGGAGGATTGCTGCTCCCCTTGTTTTGGGGCTGTGTCTGTGAACGTGGAGGGATATTTTTTGTGTAATAATACTAGAACCCAGCAAAAGTGCATGCAGAGGGCAAGGGGCACGGCTGCGGTGGCCCCGCAGGGACACGGGTCCCTCTGTCCCCCTGCAACTTCTGGGTTAGGTGCTTTTGCTTCCAAGTGCAATGTTGTGGGTTGAAGGTAGCAGCTGTGGTCTGAGCAGAGCTTTTGTTGTTCGTATGAACACAGGGCTACAACATCCCTCACAAAACCCTCACGGGGACCAGCTCGTGCTGTAGCTTAGTTCCCAGAGGAGCGCAGGCTCTGCTGCTCTCCTAGTCTGGGCACAAAGCTGGACAGACCTGAGCAGGTCTCTGTGGACTAAATGATGACAATGACAATTAAAAAATCATTCCTCACATCTTTCCTCTTGGCTGGTAAAGGTGACCTGGGGATGCCTGGCAGGGCTGGGTCACAGGGCCTCCAGCCCGCCTGCCATGGCTGTTGGGGTGGCAGCGAGTGCTCGCTTGGCTCTGAAGCCAGGCAGACCAGTAAGTGTTCGGTGGTGGGTGCTGGCGAGGGTCAGCCCACCATAAGGTGGAACACAGGGCTTCCTGCAGCCCCCAGCTGCTGTTCCTCCCTTGCTTTCTCTCCCCACTGGAGCCCAGCACTCCAGCAGCCCACTGTTCTACATGTGGAGCACAAAGCCATCTCCTGCCCTTGTCTGCCTTTGAGTCCCCTTCGTGCCGGAGACTCACTCTGTGCACAAGCCCCAGGCTGTGACCTGATGGAGAAGACAGGAATGTCTCCTCTCAGCTCCTCCCCAGGATGTTTTCCTTGCGAGCAGCTGAACCCAGCAAGCTGGTGTTTCCCTAACCTGTGCAGGAATCACCCACAACTGTGTTTCCTCTTGGAACGGGGGATATTGCTCCAAGAAACCGCGCTGTCGCAGCTCGCTGGGCATGGTTGCACCAGCAGCATGGTGGCACAACCCACAGCTCTCCTGCTCCACGTGAAAGCACCCAGGGAAGCCAGGGAGAGAGGTCCCACAGGCAGCAGAACTTCAGCCTTTGCAGTGGGGCAGGGGGTGAGCCTCAACTACCTCCGTTCAGTCCTTGAAGGGGAGAAAGAGAACACAAGTGCAACCTGCTGGGCTTTGGAGGCATCTGTATTTCCCGATGAAGCTTGGAAATGATGCTGCCTGATTTGTGCATCTCAGCTGTGGGCTCAGGGCTTGCAAAAAGGGCACAGAGAGCTGCAGGGAGCACCTCTGGGCATGGGGCTCCCTTCCAGCTCCTGTGAGATCTGGATCCAGCAGGACTCAGGCTTCAGCCACGATCAGGTCCCTGGTGACTTGGAAAGCCGCGATGAGGGAGCTCAGCTGAATCTTTTCACTGGTCCCAGCAGCCAGGCGGTACCTGGAGCAAGGGGGGGGCGAGGGCAGGTTTGGGTGTTGACAGGGGATGCACAGGGGCTGTGGGCATCTGCCAGCGGTGCCCACTGGCTGCCAGGACCCGGCACAGTGAGGCAGTGGTGACCCCTGCGAGGTGGGCGTGCTGGCAGCCCTCCAGCTGGGGTGTTTTGGGGCGAGGGCCAGGGGCAAGCTAACACTTACTCAATGTCTGCCATTTTAATCAGCAGCTGGATTCGGATTGAGGGTGGGAAATCAACTGTGGAAAAAAGGAGATGACATGTGTTGGTGCAAGCTTGGGGGTTTGGTTGGCCCTCCCCGAGTCAGCCAGTAGCCAACCCCACAAGCCCCTACCTCTGTGCACAAAGAGATGGATTTCAGTGAGGATGTCCTGCAGTGCCAAGCCCTTCAGTGTCTTCAGCTCCATGATTTCTGAGATGAGAGCGAGTGAAGGGCTTTCTTCCAGACTTTTCCCTGCGAGATCCCACTCTTCATCCTTGTGGCAACCCTGAGGACCCACCCTAGTGAGCAGCACCCACCCCAGCTGGAGCAGGAGGTGACAGGATGGGAAACCCTGGCAAAGAGGAGGATTTAGAGCAGCAGGGGTTAAAGCCCAGGGCCAGTAGAGGAGAAAGGATACTGCGATAGGCAGTGGAAAAGTCCTGGTTCAGCATCCAGTCGAGGATGTTGGCAATGTCAGACTTGAGGGGGTGTCCTGTGCAGGTGTAGACGTTCTCCTCCGTCACCTTCCCAAAGGCCATGGTGGTGCTCTGAGGAAAAGGAGGGTGGAGAAGGGATGAAGAACTCCACTGACCCCTCCAAAGCAGCCTGTGTAGAGCTGACTGCTGCAGGTTCACAGGAGGGGAGAGGAGTCATGGTCTGTACCTGCAAGATATTGAGGGCTCTGCGCATGTCACCGCTCGACAGGGTCACCAGAGCCTTCATCCCATCCTCAGTCACGTCCACCCTGGAAAACAAGACCTGGGGCTGCAGAGGGAGCCAGCGCTGCCGGAGGGAAATGTAACTATATATTTATATATAACTATATATTTATATATAACTATATATTTATATATAACTATATGTTTATATATAGTATAAATATAACATGGAAAACCAAACTTGCTGCCCTCTCCCCATGTAGGGGAAGAAGGGGGTGTGGAGGCTGCTGCTCACCCCTCCTCCTGTATGACGTGCTGCAGCCGGGGCACCATCAGCTCTGGGGTGAGGGGTCCGAAGCGGAAGCGCGTGCAGCGGGACTGCAAGGCAGGGATGATCTTGGAGAGGTAGTTGCAGATGAGGCAAAAGCGGGTGTTTTCTGTGAACTTCTCGATCACTGCAAAGAGGATGGAGAAGCTGATCCCCATCTTTCACCTCCTGAAGGCTTCCACCCGATGTAAGGCTGGGAAGGGGTGAAGGGGTGGCGATGATGTGGGGTCACCAGCATCCCTCACCTCGTCTCAGGGCGTTTTGAGCATCCTGGGTCATGGCATCAGCTTCATCCAGGATGACGAGCTTGAAGCCTTTCCTTAAAGGGAGAAAAAAGGAGGTGGTTTTTGTCCTGGCTGCTGGGTTGGTCCTTGAGAAGGAGGAGTGTGGGATGCTTATTCCCAGCCTGACATCACTAATGCTCCTTTCCACTCCAGACCAACATCTTCATCCCTCGTCCTTACCACCCTCATCCTTCCCACTTGCAGGGCACCCCTGACTGCTTCCCATCTACTCCAGCACGCTGTCTGTCCCAGGAGCCCCCCAAACCCACTTCCTGACCTGAGCACCAGGGCAGGCTGTGTCAGCAGGTAGTGATGAGGGGATGGGGATCCATCACTTACTTAAAGATAGTCCTGGTGCTGGCAAAGCTCAGGATGGGCCCTCGGACGATGTCGATACCCCGGTCATCGGAAGCGTTGAGCTGGAGGGAGAGAGCATGGATTCCCATCCCTACCCAAGGATGTACCCAAGGAGGACCCCACCATCACCCCCTCCATCCCACCCCCACGTACCTCCAGCACCATGGAGCCAAACTCCCGCTCCCGGTAGAGCTGCTTGGCGCAGGCGAGGATGGTCGAGGTCTTACCGGTACCAGGAGGTCCATAGAGGAGGAGATGTGGGAGCCGATCCTCGCTGATAAACCGCTGCACTGGAGAAGGGATAATGGGGTTGGGGGATGCCTGGTACCCCCTGGTGGTGTTGCAGGGTGGGCGGGGGGTACTTACCAGTGCTGAGGATATCCCGGTGGGACACTAGCTCCGACAGCGCCTGCGGCCGGTACTTCTCAACCCTACATGGGAGAGAGGACATCGGGAAGGTGGGGGTCAGCATGGAGAGAGGGCACCAGGAAGGCCGGGGGGGGGTGGGGGGAAGGAGTCAGCCTGGAGAGAGCACGGTGGGAATGGGAGGGGGGGGGGGGATTGTCCCGGAGAGAGCACACTGGGAATGCGGGGTGTGTGTGAGAGTTATCCCGGAGACAGCACACTGGGCAGGGGGGGATGTCAGCTCGGAGAGAGCACCGGGAAGGAAGGGGGGAAAACTGGGGTGTCGATCAGCCCGGAGGGGACGCACCAGGAAGGGGTGGGGGTCAGCCCGGAGCAGCCCTCGTTGCTCCCCCCACCCCTGGCATTCCCACATCCCGATCTCGCATCCCTGCATCCTCCTCCCGCATCCTGATCCTGCACCCCTGCATCTCAGCCCCTCCTCTGTATCCCGCACCCCGCATCTCCCCCGCATCCCGATCCCGCTCGCACCAGGGCAGGTTCGCGCCGCCCGCCCGCGCCATCCCCGCCGCCTCGCGAGAGCTCCGAGACCGGAGGGGGCGGGACGGGACGGGAGGTGTTGGGACAAGGGGGGGTGCAGCCCCCGCTCCGCCCCATCCCTGCGTAGCGGCTGGGAAAGAGCCGAGGCGGGGATTTGCGGGGCAAGGAGGGGCTTGTACTGGAGGGTGGGGGCGGTGGGGGGGCGGGTCGGGGATGGAGAGCAGTTGGGGAGGGGGGTTTTGGGGGGATCAAGACACTGGGAGCTGCTAAAGCAGGTCTGAGGGGATGCTTTTGGTGGGAGCGCGGTGCTGGCACTCACCAAAGCAAGGTGATATTTGTGTTTTTGGGGCAATCGCAGCACCAGGAATTGCTAAAGCAAAGCTGTGGGTTTGCTTTTGGGGGAGCACGGCACTGGGAGTTGCTAAAGCTGGGGTGTGGAGATGCTTTTTGAAGGGAGCGCAGTGCTGGCACTCACCAAAGCCAGGTCGTGCCCGTTCTTTTTTAGGGGGGTCACAGCACCAGGAGCTGCTCAAGCAAGGTTGTTGCATGGTTTTGGGGGATATCATGGTCCGGGGACCTGCTGAAGCAGGTGTGTGGGGATGCTTTTGGGAGAAGCCAAGCACTGGGAATGCTAAAGCATGTTGTGGGCATGTTTTTGGTAGAGCGTGATGCTGACACTCAGCAAAGTAAGGTCATGCTTGTGCTTTTTTGGGGGGGATCACAGCACCAGGACCTGCTCAGGCAGGATTGTGGGTGTGCTTTTGGGGGGCGCATGGTGCTGGCACCCACCAAAGCAAAGTGATACTGTTTGGGGGGGATCACAGCACCAGGGATTGCTAAATCAAGGTTGTGGGGATGCTTTTTGGAGAGCACGGCACTGGGAGCTGCTAAAGCAAAGTTGTGGGTTGGCTTTTGGGGAGAGCACTCACCAAAGCCAGGTCATGCCTGGGTTTTTGTGGAAAGCATGGTGACAGGAATTGCTAAAGTAAAGTTTTTGGCTTGTTTTTTTGAGGGAGCACTGTGCTGTCACTCCCCAAAGCGAGGTGGTGCCTGGGCTTTTGGGGAGAGCAGAGCACGGGGATGCGGTGTAGGCAAGTTGTGACCGTGCTTTGGGGGGAGAGCATGGTGAACCTGCCCTTGCAAACCCCTGCGGGTGAGAGGAGCACCTGAAGGCTGCAGGATGAAGCAGGAGCAAGAGGTGAGGGGACCTGCTGTGGTCTTCTAGTGCAACAGCAGGCTCCAGAGGAGGCTTTATTACGATCAGAATCGCTTGGCTGGAAAAGACTTTTGAGATCATCGAGTCCAACAGTACCTGGGGGGTTCTATTGGAGGCTCCACAGGGGGACATAGGGCGGAATAGGGGCGCGATGGGGGGCTGTAAAGGGGAGACACAGGGTGCTATGTGGGCTCTATGGGGAGCTCCATAGGAGGAACACAGGGTGATACAGGAGAATCTGTAGGGGGATAGATGGGGGAAAATATGGCACGATAAGGGCTCTAAAAGGACACAGAACGCTATGAGGGGCTGTAAAATCTCGATGGGGGGTGCACAGGGCACGATAGGGGCTCTATGAGGGGCTCCGGTGGGAGGACACAGGGAACTAAAGGGCGCCCTCTAGTGGGCTCCGTGGGGGAGCACAAGCTGATATAGGGGACTCGGCAGTGGGATCCCGAGAGGGGACACAGGGCACTATAGGGGCTTAATAGGGGGCTCTAAAGGGACACAAGGAGCTACAGAGATCCATATAGTGGGCTCTAAAGGTGGGACACAGGGAGATACAGAGATGCTATAGTGGGTTCTAAAGGTGGGACACAGGGAGATACAGAGATGCTATAGTGGGTTCTAAAGGTGGGACACAGGGAGATACAGAGATGCTATAGTGGGTTCTAAAGGTGGGACACAGGGAGATACAGAGATGCTATAGTGGATTCTAAAGGTGGGACACAGGGAGATACAGAGATGCTATAGTGGGTTCTAAAGGTGGGACACAGGGAGCTACAGAGATGCTATAGTGGATTCTAAAGGTGGGACACAGGGAGATACAGAGATGCTATAGTGGGTTCTAAAGGTGGGACACAGGGAGCTACAGAGATGCTATAGTGGGTTCTAAAGGTGGGACACAGGGAGATACAGAGATGCTATAGTGGGTTCTAAAGGTGGGACACAGGGAGCTACAGAGATCCCTATAGTGGGCTCAATAGGGGGAACACAGGGCGTGATAGGGGCTCTATAGGTGGCTCAATAAGGAGGACACAGGGTGTAATACAGGCTCTGTAATGGGCTTTTAAAAAAGGAGCAGAGGGTGTGAGATAGGCTCTATAGGGGGCTATGAACAGGAGATGCAGGGAGCAATATGGGCTCTGTGAGGGGCTCTAGAGGGGGGATGCAGGGCACGATAGGGGTTCTAGAGGGGACTCTGAATGGGAGACAGAGCACGATAGGGGCTCTATTGGGGCTTCGAAAAGGGGGAACACAGTGACGTATAAAAGGCCCTTTAGTGGGCTCTAGAGGAGGACACAAGGTGCAATAGGGGCTCTATAGGGGGCTCTAAAGCCGGGACACAGGGATCTGTAGCTGGTCCTATAGTGGACTCCATAGGGGGAACACAGGGTGATATGGGGGACTGTATAGGGGTGTCCGTATGGGAACACAGTGTGCTACAGGGGACTCTGTAAGGGGCTCCCTAGGTGGGACACAGTGTGTGTTGGGGGCTCTATAGTGTGGTCTAAAGGGGGGAAAGAGAGCACAATATGGGCTCTGTAGTGGGCTCCATATGGGATACACAGGGCTTGATAGGGTCTCTATAGGAGTCTCTAAAGGGGGAATACAGGGTGCTATAGTGGCTCTATAGGGGATCTATAGTCCACAACTAAACCAGATCCCTGAGCACCTCATCTATGATCTTTTAAACACCTCCAGGTTGAATCGCATAGGAATCTCAAAGGCTGCCAGAGAGCAGGTGCTTTCTGATTTATTTTTCCTCTTTTTCTTTTTTTCCCCCTATTTTTCTCCCTCTGGCTCCATAAGGGAAAGCAGGAGCTTGATGCTGAGCTCAGCAAGCCTCAGCCGTTCCTCTGGGTGCATGACCACCATGGCAGATGGCCCTTCCCATGGCAGGAGGAGCTCCAAGGTCCTTCCCGAGCATCTGGGAACACCCTGGGAGCTGCAGCCTGGAGCCCTGATGTTCTTGGGTTTCTCCTGTACCTGGTGAGTCTGGAGCTGCTCTTCTCTCCTCGCATCTGCCTTCGCCTGGGCCAGGCTTTTGTCTTTCAGCATTGATTTTTCCACACTTTCTTCCCTTCCTTTGCCGCATCATTAATAAATCTTGAGCTCCAGACCAAGTCTTTTGCTTGTGGCCAGTGCGTGTGCTCAGATCCAGGGTGATATTTTCTCACCTCTTTCTTGACCAGATTGCCTAAAAGATTTATTTTTTTTAATTGATTTTTCTTTAATATTGTTAAAATTGATTATGTGCACTCCCCTCCCAAATGATTCTGCATCCTTAGGGCCGGATGAAATGTTAAGCAGTGTCTGAGCTGCTTGTCTTGCCTTATTTACCTCTTGGGAGGGGGACTGGCTGGTCACATTAGACTTGGTAAAGAGTGTTAGGGATTTATAGCACTATCGATAGGTTCAGTTACAGCTTGGAGGCATCAGGTGCATCCCTTCAGAAGAAGAGGAGGGAATTCCAGGTAACTGGTTGGTAGAGATGCTCTTTTGTAGGGAATATTAATATTTCTAAATTATTAATAGTAAATATATTTATTAGTTGTAACAGAAAAAAAAATGTTAATATCAAAAAGATCCCTTGCACAGAGAGCAGCACCAGGCCTTGAAGGCGACAGCCTGAGCTTAAGGGGTGACCAACCAGCCAGAGCAGCCATTTAGCACTTATGGCCAATGGCAAGAGCCTTGTGGGGTGTTTTTTTTGGGTCAGAACCATAGAATCATGGAATGCTTGTGGTTGGAAGGGACTTCAAAGCCCATCCCACCTCCCACTGGATCAGGGGGCTCAAAGCCCCATCCAACCTGGCCTTGAACACCTCCAGGGATGGGACAGCCGCCACTTCTCTGGGTAACCTGGGACAAGGCCTCCCCACCCTCACAGCAAAACATTTCTTCCCAAGATCTCATCTCAGACTCTCCTCTTTCAGCTGAAAGCCATTCCCCTCATCCTGTCCCTGCACTCCCTGATCAAGAGCCCCTCCCCAGCTTTCCTGGAGCCCCTTTCAGTACTGGGAGGCTGCTCTAAGGTCTCCCTTGGAGCCTTCTCTTCTCCATGCTGAACAACCCCAACTCTCTCAGCCTGTCCACATACAGAGGTGCTCCAGCCCTTGGATCATCTCCGTGGCATCCTCTGGACTTGTTTTAACAGTTCCATGTCCTTCCTGTGCTGAGGATTCCAGAACTGGACGCAGGGCTCCAGGTGGGGTCTCACCAGAGCGGAGCAGAGGGGCAGAATCTCCTCCCTGGCCCTGCTGGTCCCACTGCTCTGGATGCAGCCCAGGACACGGTTGGTTTCTGGGCTGTGACTGCGTGTTGTCAGCTCGTGTTGAGCTTCTCATCCTCCATTTGGATGTGGTGGGAAAAGCCTCGTGTGATGCTGTGGAGGTCGTGAGGCAGCACAGGGTTGGGTTTCACTGGGACTCAGCCGTGCTGAGAGGATTCCCTCGCCCTTTCTGCCTCGGCAGAGCATCCTCCTCGCTGGCACTGTCTGGAAATGAGCCTGATGTCAAGAGGCTCTCGGTTGCTCTGAGCTCGTGGGTGCGTGAGGAAGCCAACACAGGTGAACAAAGTCGTTGCAAATACATTTTGTATAAACCAATTGTGCCAAAACCAGGTGGTGTTTAAGGCATGAAGCGGGGAGTGTTGCTGAGGAACATTGCACGCAGCGAGCCTGGTACTGATAACGAAGGAGATGAATAATTCAATCTGTCCAAGGCTGTCCAATAGAAACCCACCAATTTTCTGATTGACCTTGGGCCATTCCCAACATCCATAACATGCCTTTGCCACCATGGGCCAGCCCAGCTCCGAGCACATGAGTTGTCCCGTTGACTGCAATCTGGGGAGTGTGAGGTTCAACCTGTGCCCAAAATCACTGCGGAACTTCTGCTCCTGGTAGGGATTGGGTGGGGTTTTCCTAGCAGAGTCTCCCTGCATTTATTTTATTTTATTTTATTTTATTTTATTTTATTTTATTTTATTATTTTTTAACTTTTAAAATTTAATTTATTTTTATTATTTTATTTTGTTTAATTTTATTTAACTTTTATTATTTTATTTTTAACTTTTAAAATTTAATTTAATTTTTTGTTATTTTATTTTGTTTAATTTTATTTAATTTTATTATTATTTTTTATTTTGGTTTATTTTATTTTTAACTTTTAAAATTTAATTTAATTTAATTTTAATCTTTATTATTTTATTTTACTTTATTTCGAAAGGCAGATACTGGGATTGTGGGAATGTTTTTTGCACTAGAACCTCTCAGAGTCATCGAGATAGGGAGCAGCAGTGTGGGCAAAGGGTGCCAATAGGAATCCACCCGCTCCCCAGCACCCTAATTTTGAGGTGGGGCTCTCAGCATCCCCCATCCCTTGGGTCCCATCCCTTGTCGTCAGTCCTAGGAACACCACGCCCAGGAATGGCTGGGCTGGTGGCCTGGATGTTTCAGGGTAAAACATAATCTGTTGCTGCCAACACGCTGAGTACAGCGAGTGCCTTCCCCTCTTATCTCTGCTTTGGTCATTGAAGACTCAATTAACCACAGAGCCATCAGGAGAGAACATTTCCAGCCTGTTTTGTATTTTTTCCCTGTACTCTAGCTAATGACAGGAATTGCATCGCATTTCCAGCGCAGGCAGTGACTGCTTTCCCTGCTCACCTGCCACAGCAGGGCTCTGCTCCTTCTTCCCAGAGGGAAACCTGGCAGAGCAGGAGGATGCTCCTCCCTTGGGACCCCCCCCCAGTGCATCCCAGCTTCTGCAGTGATGCTTCTTTCCATCCACACCAACTAAAACATGTAAATTTATATAAGCACCTTTTATATTTATAAATACTCATTTAAATACATGCATATAGTTATATATATATATGCATCTGTTTATATGTATGTGTATGGCCTCAGGTTGCTCCAGGGCAGGTTGGGAGGTTTAGATTGGATATTAGGAAAAATTCCTTCACTGACAGAGTGGTGAAACCCTGGCAGAGGCTGCCCAGGGTGGCAGTGGAGTCTCCATCCCTGGAGGGGGTTAAGAACAGTGTGGTTGTGGCACCTCAGGACAGGGTTCAGCAGGCACGGTGGGGTTGGACTGAGGGCTGGACTGGATGAGCTTGGAGGCCTTTTCCAGCCTCAGTGATTTTTTTGGTTCTATGATTCTATAAAATTAAGGATAGAATTGAGAATGCAGCCCAGCTAAGACGGGATCCTCTGTGTTAGGAAATCGCAGCAGGTTTCCCCCCAGCTGCCTGCTCTGTTGCCCGGGGCGGGGGGGGGGGTTCAGCGCCAGGTCCCACTGGGGTTTGCAGTGAGTGAGTCTCAGCCTGATCCAAACATGGGAAGCAGGAGGGAACAGCTCTGTGCAGTTCAGGTGCGATGGTCTGCCATTCCCTTTTTATTTAATTCCTTCTCCTCCTTCCCCTTCCCCGTTCCATTTTGGTATGACGGTCTGGCATCTCGTTTTTAATTATCATATATCACAGTATCACAGTATTACAAGATTGGAAAGGACCTCTGAGATCATCAAGTCCAACCTATAACCCAACACCAACACTAACACCAACCCATCATCTAAACCATGGTACTCAGTGGCTCATCCAGTCTCCCCTTAAACTCCTCCAGGGTCGGCGACTCCACCCCCTCCCTGGGCAGCCCATTCCAATGACCAATCACCCTTTCAGTGAAGAACTTTTTCCTCACATCAAACCTAAAGTTTCCCTGATGAAGCTTGAGTCCATGCCCTCTGGTTCTGTCACTGGTCACCTGAGAGAAGAGACCAACCCCTGCCCGACTACAACCTCCTTTTAGGGAGTTGTAGAGAGCAATGAGGTCTCCCCTGAGCCTCCTCTTCTTCAGACTAAACAGCCCCAACTCCCTCAGTCTCTCCTCATAGGGCTTGTGCTCCAGCCCCTTCATCATCTTTGTTGCCCTCCTCTGAACACGTTCCAGTATCCTGACATCTTTCCCAAACTGGGGGGCCCAGAACTGGACACAATATTCAAGATGAGGCCTGACCAGTGCCGAGTACAGGGGGACGATAACTTCTCTGGTCCTGCTGGCCACACTATTCCTGATGCAGGCCAGGATGCCATTGGCCTTCTTGGCCACCTGGGCACACTGCTGGCTCATGTTGAGCTTCCTGGCCACCAGCACTCCCAGGTCCCTTTCTGCCTGACTCCTCTCCAGCCACTCTGTCCCCAGTCTGTAGCTCTGCATGGGATTGTTGTGTCCAAAATGAAGTACCTGACATTTGGACTTATTAAACATCATCCGATTGGAATCAGCCCAGCTCTCCAATCTGTCCAGGTCCCTTTGTAGGGCCATCCTACCCTCTAACAGACCAACCCTTCCTCCCAGCTTGGTATCATCTGCAAACTTGCATATATCATATATCATATCATATCATATCATATATCATATCATATCATATCATATCATATCATATCATATCATTCTTCTTCCCCTTCCTCCTTCCTCTCCCTTCTTCCTCCTTTCCCTTCCCCTTCCCACACTGACCAGCTGAACCCTTTGGATATATTCCCCCCCTTTACTGCCCCCCTGCAGCCCCTCTGCAGGCTCCAGACCCAGCTGGCTTCCAACCTTGGCCGCTGCCTGGGAGCTGCTGGCATTCCCTATCCTGGGGGTACCCGAATTCCCCACATGGACAGAGCTGGGGACACTGCAGAGCTGGGGGGGGGCTGCACCTTTAGGTCCCTTCCCAGCAGGACAGCACAAAACTCAACCAGAACACCAACATTCCACTGATTTCTATACAATCCCTCTAACCTGCTTCTTCCCACCCTCACAGAGAGTTTCTGTAGGGAAGCACATAGGAGAGGGAGAAAAAGGGATGTGAGTGGCCATCCCAACATGGGGACAAGCCTGGAAGTTAAACCTTCTGCTTAAAAGAAGGCAAAAATCAGCAAATTTGGAACTTTATTAGCCATAGTCCAACTCAGAGTGTGACGACCACTGCGAGCGCGGCCAAGTTCATTTGATGGATGGAACTGCTGGGGGGTTGGCTTGTGTTCTCCATATGGACTGGGATGGGTATGTTAATTGGGAATAAAGTCAAACATCCAAAGCCACGGAGGTCACAGGGAAGGGGGAGTTTTACCTGGGGAGAGTGGGGCAGGCGGAGTTTCTTGCAGCATCATCCTGGCTTTGCCTTTCCTGAATAACTACTGAGCTTGTTGGCCAGGCTTGGCCGTTCTTGACTGCCTCCAGGTATCTTTTATATCTCTATCTCTGTCTCTCTGTCTCTCTCTCATCTCTATCTCTATTTCTCTCTCTCTCTCTCTCTCTCTCTCTCTCTCAAAATATATATAAATAATTATATATTATTAAAAATTACATTAAAATTGTCTATAAAAATCATATATATTTATATACACACATACATAATATGTATATAAAATGTTTTGTGTATAATACATATAGAAAACTCCTGTAAAGCTTCTCCAAGGGAAGGGCTTCAGCACTTGGGGGGAGTGATGCCACCTGCACCCCCTTTCCTCTGCTGCTCTTGGCACTGGGCTGAACCCCCAAATATCTGAGCGTGCTAAAGACAAGCAGGGTTCATCCCTTGCCTGTTTGGTTCGTGCTTCTATAGGGGCTCTGGCTGCTGGGAAATGGGGCTCCTGGGGGTGTGCGTAGGGCTGGGGGGCTTTTTGGCTTCTTCCCAGCAACCTGGGTGTGAGCGTGTGGCCGTCACCATGGCCTCTGGGCAGGGGGGATTGCAAGGGTGTTGGGGTGCTCTTCTTCTCCCCTGCACCCTGCTGCTCCCAGACTGCATCCTCGGTATTTTAGATCCTTTTGTGGCAGTTGGAGCAGTGCTGGGAGAGGGGAAATGGGAAGGAGGGGAGCGGGGGGAGAGGAAGGGGTGGCACCCTGTGGTGCAACGTCTTGGTTTTCACTTGAGTTGCTCCCTTTTGGGCCAAATCCCCTTTCTAGGGCAGGAACCACAGGATCCCTCCTTGGCTTTCCCTGGATCCTGTTGCAGATTTCCATCCTGGCTGCTCCTGCTCATCCCGTTCTGTGCAGCCCTTGGGGTCAGCAGGGTTTGGCCTGGTCCTGAGCAGCATCACCTTCCTGCCCCCCAGGGATGTGGATCATCTGCAGTGGGAGCTGCAGCACTGTTCCCCGTTGCACCTCAATACGGCTTCCTTAGGCCTCTGGGGGTGCCCTCCCCTGTCTCAGCCCCTCCCCATTGCAGGAGGACCCCCCCATTGGCTCAGGGATCCTCATTGCCCCAGAGTCCCCATAGCACCTGCCCCTCCAATGCTCCAGTCCCCACATTGCACCAGCCCCACCTCATTGCCCCAGGGCCCCCCTGCTGCACCCTCATTGCACTGGGGTCCCACCATTGCACCAATCCCTCTCTCATTTCAGCAGGACACCCCCCCCCCTCGTTGCACCTGCCTCCCAATTGCACCAGGGTCTCCCTTTTGCCCCAGGGTCCCCCATTGTACCTAATCCCCCCCCCTCGTTGCACCAGGGTTCCCCATTGCACGAGCCTCCCTTCTCAGTGCCCCAGCCCCCCTTCCCGCATTGTACCAGGTCCCCCCACTGCACCTGCCCCACTTTCCCCATCACAGCATCCCCTGCCCTCCCATTGCCCCCCTTGCCACCCCAGGGGCAGCACCAGGGTCCCCCCACTGCACAAGCCTTCTCCCCTCCTCCGCCCCCTCATTGCACCAGCCTTCCCATTGCAGCAGGATCCTCCCATTGATCAGGGTCTCCCTCATTGCCCCAGGACCCCTAATTCCAGCATCCCCCCCACTGCACCAGGGTCCCCCTACTGCATCCCCTTCCCCATTGCACCAGCCTCCCCCCCATTGCACCTGCCACCCATTGCACCAGGGTCCCCCCATCGCACCTGCCCCCCTCATTACAGCATCGCCTTTATTGTACCAACCTCCCCACCATTGCACCTGACCCCCCCCCCCATCACAGCATCCTCCCCGCCCCCCGGTGCCCCCCCCAATTGCACCTGCCCCCTCATTACATCATCACTCCTATTGCTCTGCCCCCCTTGCACCTTTCCACCCCCCCTCATTACAGCATCACCCCCATTGCCTCAGCCCCTGTCATTGCACCTGACCCCCCCATCACAGCATCCCCCCACCCCCCAGTGCCCAACCATTGCACCTGCCCCCCATTACAACATCACCCCTATTGTACTGCCCCCCCTTGCAACTTCCCCCCCCTGCATTACAGCATCACCTCCATTGCACCAGCCCCCACCATTGCACCTGACCCACCCATCACAGCATCCCCCTCGCCCCCTGATGCCCCCCCCAATTGCACCTGCCCCCTCATTACATCATCACCCCTATTGCACTGTTCCCCCTTGCACCTTCCCCCCCCCCCCCCCCCCCCCCCATTACAGCATCACCTCCATTGCACCTGACACCCCCATCACAGCATCCCCCTCGCCCCCCGGTGCCCCCCCATTGGCACCTGCCCCCTCACTACATCATCACTCTTATTGTACTGCCCCCACCCTTGCACCTTCCCCCCCCCGCCCCATTACAGCATCACCCCCATTGCACCTGACCCCCCCCATCACAGCATCCCCCGCCCTCGGTGCCCCCTCATTGCACCTGCCCCCCCCCATTCACATCATCCCCCTCCCCTTGGTGCGCCCTCCTCCCTCCCCCTCCCCCCCCCCCCCCCCCGATTCCCATCACGGGGGCGACTGCGGGTTCCGCGCTGCCACGAGGGGGGGAATGGGGTTGGGCCCGGGGGGTGGTGTTCGGGGGGTGGTGTTTGCCGTTTGGGGGGGGGGTTGGTCCCCGCGCAGCCAGCGCGGCCCCGCGGCCCCGTTGCGCGCCGCCCCCGCCCCCGCCCCGCCGCGCCCGGGGAGCCTTGTGCGGGGGGGGGGGGGGCGGGCGGGGGGGGGCGCAGCGGCGGCGCTGCCGGCTCGGGGGGCACCGCGGGGAGGAGGAGGAGGTGGAGGAGGAGGAGGAGGAAGGGAGGGGGGGGCGCGGCGAGCGATGGATGAGGCCAACATGACGAGGAGCGAGGAGCAGCAGCTGAGTCTGCAGAAGGCGCTGCAGCAGTGCGAGCTGGTCCAGAACATGATCGACATCAGCATCTCCAACCTCGAGGGGCTCCGCACCAAGTGCGCCGCCTCCAACGACCTCACGCAGAAGGAGATCCGCACCCTGGAGGTAGGGGCCCGATGACCCCCCCCCCCCCCCTCCCCCCCCCAAATATCCAAACCATCCACAGCCCCCCCTCCCTCCGGGCTCCCCCGCGGCGCTGCGGTGCGACCGAGTGAGGCTGCGCGCTCTGCAGGTGGCCCCGAGGTGGGTCCGGTGGTACCCGGGGGGCCCTGGGTCCCTTCACCCCCTCGGCACCCCCGGCATCCCCCTGGCCCTAAAGCATCCCTCCTTCCCGGGCTCGTACCACCCCGGCAGCGAGAATCCCCTCGGCCCCCCTCCATCCCTTCCACCGGGCTGCATCCCCATCAGGCTGCATCTTCTCGGCCCACCAGCATCCCTTCTACTGGGGCTGCATCCTTCTGGCCTGGAGGCATCCTTTCTGCCGGGCTGCGTCCCCCTGGCCTGGCTGCATCCCATCATCGAGGCTCCTGCTTCGACTGGGCTGCATCCCTTCCTCCGAGCTGCACCCCCTCCAGTGGGCTCCTATCTCCCCATCAGACTGCATCCCTTCAGCCCACCGGCATCCCTCCCACCAGGTTGCATCCCCTGTGATGCCTCATGCCATCCTCCAGGCTTCTGCTTTGACCGTGCTGCATCCCCCCAGCCCACCTGCATCCCTTCCACTGGGCTCCATTGCCCTGGCCTGGCCTCATCCCTTCCTCCAGGCACCTGCTTTGGCCAGGCTGAATCTCTTTAACTGGGCTGGATCCTCCTGGTCCGACTGCATCCCTTTCCATGGGGCTTCTGCCTCCCCACCACACTTTGGCTCTCCAGTCCACCTGCACCCCTTCCACCAAGTTGCATCCCCCTGGCCTGGTCTCATCCCTTCCAGTGGGGTTCTACCTCCCCATCAGGCTGCATCCCCTCGTCCCCTCTGCGTCCCTTCTACCACATTGTGTTCCCCTGGCCTGACCACATCCCTTCCTCCAGGCTCATCCTTTGCCAAGGCTGCATCCCCTTGGCCCACCTGCATCCCTTCCACCAGGTTGCATCTTCCTGGCCTGGTCTCATCCCTTCCACCAGGCTCCTGCTTTAGCTGGGCTATATTCCTTCTAGCTCACCTGCATCTCTTTCAACAGGCTGTATCCTCTTGGCCTGGCCACCTCCTTTCCTCTAGGCTCTTGCTTTAGCTGGGTTGTATCCCTTCCAGCATCTCTTCCACTAGGCTGCCTTCCCCTTCCCTGGCCTCATCCCTTTCTGTGGGCTCCTGCCTCCTCATCAGGCTGTATCGCCTCCTCATCAGGCTGTATCACCTCCAGCCCACCTGCATCCCTTCCATAGGTGACATCCCTCTGGCCTGGTCTCATCCTTTTTTTCAGGCTCCTCTTTGACTGGGCTGCATCCCCTTGGCCCACCTGCATGCCTTCCACTGGGCTCCATCCCCTGACTGTTCTATTTCCCCAGCCTGGCTGTTTCCCTTCCTCCAGGCTCCTGCTTCAGCCAGATTGTATCCCCTCCAGCTTACTTGCATCCTTTCCACCAGGATGCATCTTCCTGGCCTTGTCTCATCCCTTCCAATGGGCTTCTACCTCTCCATCAGGCTGCATCCCCTTGGCCCACCTGCATCCCTTCCATGGGGGTCCATCCCCCCAGCCTGGCCACATCCCTTCCTCCAGGCTTCTGTTTTGGCCAGGCTGCGTCCCTTTTGCCAGGTTGCATCCTCCTGTCTTGGCCATGTCCCTTCCAGTGGGCTCCTACCTGCCCATCGGACTGCATCACCTTGGCCCACCTGCATCCCTTCCACCAGGTTGCATCCTCCTAGGCATCATCTCATCCCTTTCTCCAGGCTCCTGCTTTGACTGTGCTGCATCCCCTCATCCCACCTGCATCCCTTCTACCAGGCTGCATCTCCTGGCCTGGCCACATCCCTTCTTCCAGGTGTCTGCTTTGGCCAGGCTGAATCCCTTTAACTGGGCTGGGTCCCCCTGGTCTGACAGCAACCCCTCCAGGGTGCTCCCTTTCTGTCCCCTCCAGTCCACCTGCACCCCTTCCACCAGGTTGCATCCCCCTGGCCTGGTCTCATCCCTTCCAGTGTGGTTCTACCTCCCCATCAGGCTGCATCCCCTCACTCCCTCCACATCCCTTCCTCCAGGCTCCTGCTTCAGCCAGGCCTTATCCCTTTTACCAGGCTGCACCCCCTTGGTCCAGTTGCATCCCTTCCAGTGGGCTCATACCTCCTCACCAGGATGCATCATCTTCAGCCCACCTGCATCCCTTCCACCAGTCTGCATTCTGTGGTCTGTCCATATCCCTCCCTTCCTCCAGGCTCCTGCTTCATCTGGGCTGCATCCCCTCCGCTGGCCTGCATCCCCCTGGCCTGGTTGCATCCCTTCCAGTGGGCTCCTACTTCCACATCAGGCTGCATCCCCTTGGTCTTCCTGCATCCTTTCCACCAAGCTGCATCCCCCCAGCATGGCTGCATCCTTCCCCCTGTACTCCCACCTCCCGAGCAGGCTGCATCCCCTGGGCTGGGAGGCAGGCCAGCATCCTCGCCCCCGGTTCCTGCACCGCAGCAATGCAGCGCCTGCCCAAACCCTTCAGGCTTCCCCAGCAGGAAGGGGGATGCTTTGCCGAGCCACGGCCTCGATGCTGCTGGGGCTGAAGGAAGCAGGGCCATGCCAAGGGGAGCACAGGCCTCGCCGTGAGCCAAGGAGGGGGCAATCCTGAACCCCTCTGCACCGGAGGCTCCTTGAGATGCTGAGGAAGTGATGAGGGGAGCGTGTGGTGGCTCCATCCTGCAGGGCTCCTGGGCCCTGGAGCAACCAGGTTTATTTGTGTATAGATGGGAAAAAAACATATAAGTAGAAGCTGCCAAGTGGGGCCCCATCTGTTGTAGCCCCATAGGAAGAGGTTCCCCTTGGATTGTGCTGGGACCTTGGCTGGGGATGGATTTGGGGTTCGATAGGATGTTGGTGGGCTGGGATGGGCAGGGAAGGTCTGGGCAGACTGAGATGCTTGGGGTCCCACGCCGGTGGCATAGGGGCTGTGGAGGTGGCTGATGCAGTGGATGGGTGGATTTTGGACCCTGGGCCTTCTCAGGCCTTTTGGCTGGTGCTTTATAATCCAGCAGCTCTCATGAGAACCCAAAAGTGGTGGCACAGCAGTTCCTGTGCTCGGCTGCTGCTGGGGTCCCACAGCCCCTCTGTGGGGTGGCTTCTGACTCTGGACTGGGACCGAAATGCCTTGTCCTGCTGCTTTCAATCCTGATGGTCCTGAGCACTGTGGGAGTGAATGGGACATTGTTGTGCTGCTGCTGTGCCCCTCGCAGGGGGGGACCCCAGGGTCGGGCTGCAGGTCCCCAGTCTGCATCCCAGGCACCGACTTGCACTACATTCCCACCCCCTCCTGCTGTCGCCTTTCCTTGATCCCTGTCCCATCCCACCTCTCCACGTGAGAAGCTGCCGGTTCAGCCTGGAGCTCTTGGTCCACATGGGGCCCCAGAGCAGCCTCAGAGGATGGGCAGGGAGGTGGAGATGAAGCAGCAGCATTTAGGAATGTGTGGGAGACTTTGTGGGGATCAGGCAGGCTCAAAGACCCCCCAAAAGGGCTGAAGCCCAGAGGCGCAGGACTGCAGAAGTTTATCCCACATGGAGTGACCTCCTCATTAGGGTCAGCACGGCTGATGAATTACTGCCTCCCTCCCGTGGATGGGACACTGGGGAGAGGAAGAGTGTGGTGAAGCCATCCTGGTGGGATGCTCCCTTCCGGCATCCCACAATGGGATGGGGGAGAAGTAGAATCCTGGTGTCACTGAGGCAGATCAGTGTCTGGACAGAAAGTTTGGAGGTGGCTGCAGGGAGGCACTCGCAAGGAAGCATCTCTCCAGCCCCTATGGATAGTGCTGCACCCGCTGCCAGGAGCCCCAGCATCACCTTCCCTAAAACACCCCAGAATCAGGGTGCCTGCCTTGTTGTCTCAGCCCTGGCCAACACTGCCAACACTCACCCGTTGCTTTCAGCACAGAAAGGGGTGATTTCCAGGAAGGGAGAGACTGGGTAAGCAGGAGCCAAGCTTGGCCCTGAGTCCCTGCCGCCACCGCCGCGTCCCAAGGACGTGACGCAGACACAGAGGCCCCACTTGGAGCTTCTTCCCTTCCCATCTGGTGACAGCAGAGCCAGGCCAGGAACTGGTGAGGTGAAGGGGATGGTGGCCAGGGACCGGCAGGCTGGGAGGGAAACTCACCTGGGGAGACTTTGCACAGCCCTCGCATCAGCAAGAGCTTGGAATAAAATGGGTGAATCCATTTTTTTTTGATTTATCCTCATATGCTAAACCCAGATTTTGCTGGATTAATAGTGTTTTGCATTTTTGTTTTAAAACCACCTCAAGGTACACGCCAATCCCCATCCTTCGTGCACTGCATCCTGCGATGCAGCATCCTTCCTTTGGGATGGGCATCACCAGCTGCAGCCTGGCTTTGATGGCAGTCCTTGGGGCTGGGAGGCTTTTAGGTCTTCCTTGCACTTTGGGACAGGCTCCAGCAGAAACCAAGGCAGTGGCTGGGACCAAAACACTGACCAACTCAGCCCTGAGTGGGAGTTGGTGCCGGTTTGCTTCCTGCGGAGCCGCAGTGGAACATCGTTGGAGCAGGAGGGTGGGAGCCAAGTGGCTGCCCCCGTTACCCCTGCCCCGTTCTATGTGGGTGGTGGGGCTTTATTGTCCATCTGAGTGTGGCAGTCGGGCTTTGCATCTCTAAATTTGGGTTTGGGGTGTAAATATGCAAGAGGGGTGCTGCTACCCACATGTTTGCTTGAGGATCTGGGAGCAGCATGGGATAAAAGTGAGGAGAAGTCACTCTCACTCACAATAAAGTTGGGAAGGGCTTTTTACAAGGGTATATAGTGATAGAACGAGGGGGAACAGCTTTAAACTGGAAGGGGGAAGATTTACATTAGAAATTAGGAAGAAATTCTTCACAAAGAGAGTGGAGATGCCTTGTCCCAGGTTGCCCAGGGCAGTGGTGGCTGCCCCATCCCTGGAGGTGTTCGAGGCGAGGTTGGATGGGGCTGATCCAGTGGGAGGTGTGGCACGGGGTTGGAACTGGATGGGCTTTGAGGTCCCTTCCAACCCAAAATATTCTGATTCTGTGGATTCTGTGGTGTCTAATACTATGGGTGAGCACAGCACACATCCCTGGGCTGTGTCTTCCTGGTGATCCAGGATACTGGCTTGAACCATTTCGGCCCCTGTACTCCTGGAAAGAGCCCTGGGGACCATTTATTGTGCTTGAAATAAATGATGTTGAGAGGCAGAGATGGCATGTGAGCCTAGCAGGGCTTGGAAAGAGCCCTGAGAGGGAAAGTATAACCGTGGTGAGGTATTCCCCAGCCTGGGGGTGCTCCAGGTGTCTCTGGAATAACGAGCCCCTTGGTGGGAGTTGGGGAAGAGTCGCTCTGGTTGTGATTATGCACTGTAGGAAAGGATCTGCTGCAAACCATTGCTTTGTTGGGAGTGTTTGGAGGCACAGGGCAACCTCTCTCTGCTTTGCTGGGAGTGTTGGGAAGCTCAGAGCAACCTCTCCACTTTGCAGCAGGGCACAGGCAAGTGCTGATCCCACCGTGGTGAGCAGGATGGGCATCCCTGTGGGCTCTCTCTCGCCAGCTCACGGGGTGCTGGCGTTGGCAGCGTGTGACCTGCCCTGTGCAAGGTTAATTAACTTTCACCTCGTTCTCCCGCAGGTGGATTTTCCGCTGCCTCTCCCCGGTCTCCAGGCAGGGCTCGGTGCTGTCTCTATCCTGGCTGACGTCAGGGCAGGCACAGGGTGCTGTGCTTAGGGGTGCAGCTCCCTGGAGACCAGCTGCTTTGCTCCCCGCTCCTGGTGCCTCCTCACGCGTAGCAGCTGCTCGCTCTGAAACCCAGCACAAGGGGAAATCCTACTGGGGTGACGGGAGGAGGCTGGAAATCCCCGTTGGGGTGCAGAGGGGAGAGAAAGGGGTTGAGGGAGCTCCAGCTCTGCGTGATCCCAGCCCCTGGCCTCGTTGGGGTCACCCAGGGTTGTGATGTGGAGTGAGGACATCCCTTTGCTGCCTGCGCCCATCCCCGTGGGGCAGCAGGGACCTGAAGGGGTCTTATTTTCCAGCAGATTTGTGCCGTGGGGAGGAGATAAAGGGACCCTTTATCTCCTGCTGGTCCCTCACTGTCGCCAAATGGAAGAGGTTGATCAGGGCTTTGCATCCTTTTGTCAGAGCATTGCACCCTCCTTTGCCCCCTTCCAGTGCTGGAGGGGGGAAGCAGTGCTTGAAAGGGTGTAAAAACTGAGCCCCAGCTCCAGGGGAAGCTCACGCAGCCCTGCTCCCACTGGCATCATTCCCAGTTGGACAGGCAGCGTATCCCCAAACAGCAAGCACCCTCCGTACTGCTGCAACTCCAACCCCTCCACTTGCACACCCACAGCACCCCAGAGTGTCCCCAGACGGGTAAACTGAGGCACAGAAAAGCTAAAGGGGGTTGTGCTATGTCAGGAGCTCAAGGCAGGATCTGGCCTTTGTAGCAGAGCAGCATTTAGAACATCTGCAACATCTCCATCCCGCGCAGGGAGGGCTGAGCAGCGGCTCGGGGTGAGCGAGAGCATCCCCGCAGCCACGAGATGGGGCTTTCCCTGCAGCACGGGGCTGTCTCCGCCGCTTCCCTTTCCAGCCCAGTCAGTAAAGCTCTCAGCAAAACAAGAAATGCTTGTGGACCTTGCAGAGGTTTGCTGGGCTCGTTTTCCCTCTGCTTGAGCAGAGCCGTGGACCAGAACATCAGCCCATGGCCGGTCCTTCATTTGCACTAATGATGGCCCCTCAGATCTCCCAAGGGATGAGTGGGGGTGAATTTATCTGACCTTAAAATTAAAGTCCCTCCCTCCAATCCCCTCATCTGTTCTCACTTCCCAGCTCCCAGCACATCTCTGCATGGTGGTGGTGGTGGCTGCCCAGTCTTCAGCTCTGTCCCCATTCCAGGATCCTTATTTCAGCACTGGAGAGACTGTTATGGCTCTGGCATTGCCTTTGGTTACCCTGGGCTCTCAGCTTGGAGAGGTGCAGAGGAATGGGTGAAGAGCAGGCTGGTAGGGATGGAGGTGATTTCTTAGGAGGGTTTTTACTGTGGTTGTGTGTGTGGAAGGGTTTTTTTTGGGGGGCAGGAGCTGCCTCTGTGTGCATTCAAGGTTCCTGCTGCTATTTCCCCTCCAAGGACCTGGGATGCGTTTGGGATGTGCAGCCAGGGCTGACCCCAAAACCTTTTGATGGTCTGAATTAAGAGAGTGTTTTTTCTTAAAAAGCAGACCTGGCAGCTGGTCAGGGTGATGCTGAGCTCAGCCAGCTCCAGGGGGCTCCCTGCACCCTCCCCAGGAATTCATTGCATCATCCCCAGCTCTGTTTTGGGTTTTAATATTTGGTAATTATTCCCTGTGGCTGTCAGCCAGGTCAGGGCTGGGGAGGAGCCACCTCACTGGGGTGTCCAGCTCCTGGCAGAGCCGTCACCCACCTGGGCAATGCTGGTGGGACATCACTGTGAGGGCTCTCTGCTTGCAAGGGGTTGGGGACCACCAGCCTCTCCCTTGCCTGTGCTGCCTGGTCTTCCTCGAGCAGCAAGGAGAAGCTTGATTTTACCTGTTTTGCAGCTGGGTGCACCCAGCTCACCCCAACCATGGTGGGTGGGTGCAGGGAGGGCTCATTTCCCCTCCTCTGTTCACACACATCCCATCACACCATGCCCTGGGGGCATCACCATTGGGAACCACCAAGGGAAGGAACCAGGAGAGATGAGGAAGCTCTCCTAAACGCCAGGATTGCTGCGGTGGGGGTTCCTATCGCATGTTTTGCTCCTCTATTTTTGGGGTGCACGGGAGCCGGCGGCGGGCGGGGACACAGCACCACCTAGTGCTGCCGGCAGCGGGGAATCACCCAGCTGGAAAAGCGGGAGCAGGAAATCCCAGCAGGTTTCCAGCGAGATGGGCTCTGCTCTATATTTCAAAGAAAGGAGGGCAGTCGCTCGGCGTCTTTATTTTGGGAGCTGTCAGGTTGCATTTGGTGATGCGGCGTCTTTGGCCTCGTAGTGGGAAGGCTCGGGGGGTGGGGGGACGATTGGCAGATGGATGGGGCCACGGGTGAGCAAAGAGGGGTTGATGGCTCTGGTCTTGAGGAGCAGTGGGAGGAAGGAGGGCTGAGGTAGCAGTTGAGGGGGGATAAGGAACGAATTCCCGTGTCCCAGCCCTGGCACTGCGTGTGCCCCGGGTCTGCTTCCCAGGGGGATGCTCGGGGGGTTCCCTTTGGGCTGAGCTTGGGTGTGAGAGAGGGGAGCTGAGTCCTTTGGGTGCTGGGCAGTGCTGGGAGAGGCTGCTTAGTGTGTAGGAGAAGTGGTGCCCGTGTCCCCTGCCCTCCCTCCTTATTCACCCACTGTGGGGGTGCCCTGAGCAAGCCCCCAGCACTGAAACACTCTGGATTGGGGATAAAGGGCTTTTTTTGGGGGGGGGAATGCCACCCTTGGACACTTGGCTTGATACTAGAGTGGCCCTTGGCTGCAGAAGCTTGGCAGCAGGTAACGGGGTGTTTTGAGGGGCTGTGTGTGCCCTGGGGCTGCTCCCCAGGGGGATGCTCAGGGGTTCCCTTTGCGCTGAGCCTGGGTGTAAGAGAGGCGAGCGAGTCCTTTGGGTGCTGGGAGAGGCTGGTTGGTGTGCAGGAGAGGGGATGTTGCTGGGTCCCCTGCCCTCCTTCCTCTGTGTGATCCTCTGAGCAAAAACTGCAGCACTGGAGTGGGGATAAAGGAGATGAGAAAGGGCTTTTTCCGGGGGGGGAATTGCCCCCCTTGTCTACAGAAGCTCGGCAAGAGGTAACAGCGTTGTTCTGAGGGGCTGTGAGTGCCCTGGGGATGGGGCAGATGGAGGGGAGAGCCCAAGCTACCCACGGTCACCCCTCCTGTGCCCCCCTCTCGCCAGGGGATGGGCAGAGGGGGATGGGTCATGGCAGAGGGTCCCACAGGGCTTTCACCTTCTCTTCCAGAGCAAACTGGTCAAGTACTTCAGCCGGCAGCTGTCCTGCAAGAGGAAGGTGGCCTTGCAGGAGCGCAATGCCAAGTTGGAAGGTTTCCCCCAGCTCCTGCACTGGTTCCGCATCGTCGACATCCGCAAGGAGGTGATGGAGGTAAGGGCCTGGCCATCGAGTGTCCTGGTATTGGAAGGGCCCTGCTGTGGGTTTGGGTGCTGAACCTCTCTGGTAGTGTTTTACCCAGAAGGTTGCTGGATCCTTGAGCAAAACTAGGCAAAGGGGGTGTTTTTTTTCCGAGATGGAGAGTGGCTCCAGGCCATCTGTGTTGGCCTTGGGGCAGGCTGGACCTGATGGTGCTGGCGATGGGGAACGGCTGTGGGAGATCAGGGCAGAGGGATCGGGTTGTTCTACTGCATGGAAAGGAGCTGCAAGCTCATGGTGGGACATGCTGGCCAGGGTCACCTACAGCTCTCTGCCACCCACCACTGGGTCACCTCATTGCTGTACCCTGTGGAGGACATGGGTGACAAGGGGACTTTGTGGGTGGTGCCCCCCGCAGTGGTTGTTCCCCGTGCTTCCCTCACAGTGTGATGTTGCCATGGCAGGTCCCAGCATCCTTCTGCCATGTCCTGGGCTCCTGCAGATAATGGATGCAGTGAGGTGGTGGCACCTGAAGGTGCTCCTCTAACAGCCCCCCCAAGGAAGAGGAAAGCCTGTCCTGAAGCTGCCAGTCCCTGTGTGCCCTCAGGGCAGGGGCAGGTTTTCATGGTGCCCCCAGAGGGTGTTGAGCTGGGTCAGGAGATACCTGACACCATGCAAAAACCTGAGATAAAGCTGAGCCTCAAGCTATGCCCTCCAGGTTTTCCTGTGAAGTGAGTGGTTTTGGATCTGTGATCCAAGTGGGGCAGCAGGAAGGAATGGCTTCTCACCTGTCTGCCCTGAGGGGCTGGTTAGAGGATGCTCCTCGAGGGTTTGTTCCTCCTTCCTCACTCCTGCCCGGTTCCCTCCCCATCAGGAGATTGCCCCTGGGCAGCTGAGCCTGGAAGAGCTGCTGGACATGACCGATGACCAGGTCTGTGCAACTGTGGAGAAGTTTGGGGCCAACAGCGAGGAGTGTGCCCGCCTGAACGCCTCCCTCTCCTGCCTCCGCAGCGTCCACAAGTCCGGTGAGTCCACCACCCTTGGACCTGCTGGCCGAGTTCCCCTGACTCAGTTGGGGTGGGTGGCACCATCCCATCGTGGTGACACTAGGACCATGGCTCTAATGCATCGGAGGCGTTTGCAGAGTCTTCTCCATGGGCTGCAGGGCTTCTGCACCCCCGGGGTATGGTCAGGTACCCACTGCCCATGGGGACATCTTTGCTCTGGAGCATCCCTGTGTCTCAGAAGTGTGCGTGGAGGCTCACTCCTCCAGAAAGTGATGAGTTGTTAGATCCCTGCAGGGAGGCTTTGCCCGAGGAGGGGGCAGTGTTACCTGCAGGGTCCCCCCAACCCTTCTTGCCTGCAGGAGCAGAATCACAGAATGGTCAGGATTGAAAGGACCCTCTGGAGCTCCTCCAGTCTAACCCCTCCCTCCAGCAGGCTGCACAGGAGCACATCCAGGAGGGTTTGGATTTCTCCAGAGAAGGAGACTCCACACCCTCCCTGGGCAATGGTTCCAGTGCTGCAGCACCCTCACAGGAGAGCTGTTTTTCCTCATGTTGAGGTCAGCTTCCTGTGCTCAGGTTTGTGCCCAGTGCCCTTTGTCCTGTTGCTGGGCACCGTTGAGAAGAGTCTGGCCCTGTCCTCTGGCTCCTGGCCCTTTAGATATTGATCAGCATTGATGGCATCCCCTCTCAGCTTTCTCTTCTCCAGGCTGGACAGACTCATTGCTCTCAGCCTCTCCTCCTAAGAGAGATGCTCCAGTCCCCTCATCATCTCCGTGCCCTCCCCTGGGCTCTCTCTAGTCATTCCACACCTTTCTGGAGCTGGAGAGCCCAGAACTGGACACAGGACTCCAGATGGGGCCTCTCTAGGACAGAATAGAGGGGGAGGAGAGCCTTCCTTGACTTGCTGGCCGCACTCTTCTTAAATGCACCCCAAGATACCATTGGCCTTCTTGGTCATGAGGGTGCATTGCTGGGTCCTTGTCAGCTTGGTGTCTGCACCCAGAGCTGTGTCCCAGCAGGGCAGCCCTTGCCTGGGTTGAACTTGGTTAGCACAGGCAGCAGGCTTAGGAGAAACCCCTGGACTCAGCGAGCTCCTGATGCTCAGCATCACCCCAGGCTCCCTGCATCTGCAAACCCAAAAGCTGCCCAGGGGGTGGGTGTGTGGGTGCCTCCTTGCAGCAATCAGGCCCAGGAAGGATGCCGAGGGCAGTTGTGGGGATGGTGATAGGGTGCTGGGGGTGTGGGGGACCTCAAGTGTGGGGCTGGTGGGGCCCCAAGGGATACAGGGCTTGCAGGTCCCCAGGGATGCGGGGATGCAGGTGCAGGGCCAGTGGAGCCCTGGGGATGTGAGGGGGTGCAGATGTGGGGCTGGTGGGATTTCAGGGATAAGGGGGTTCAGGTGCAGGGCTGATGGCTTCCTGGGTTTGTGGGTTGGTGTGGGTGCAGGGCTGGTGGAGCACTGGGGATGTGGGGGCTGCAGATGTGGGGCTGGCAGGTTCCTAGGGATGTGGGGCATCCATGAGTGTAGGGCTGGCGGGGTCCTGGGAGATGCAGGAGATGCAGGGTATGGTGGGTGCAGGGCTGGTAGGACACAAAGGGATGTGGGGGGCCCTGGGTGCAGGGCTGATGGAGCCCCAGGGCTGTGGGGAGATGCAGGTGCAGGACTGGTGGGGCCCTGGGAAATGTGGGGGCACCGAGTATAGGGCCAGCGGAGATCTGGGGATGTAGGTGTGGGGGACACCAGGGATACACTGTGGGTGCAGGTGTGAGGCTTGGTGGGATTTTGGGGATGCAGGGGGTTGCAGGTGCAGAGCTGGTGGCTCCCTAAGGATGTGGGGTGGTGTGGGTGCAGGGCTGGTGGGGCATTGGGGATGTGAGGGATGTGGGTGCAGGGCTGGTAGGGCCCGAAGGGATGCGGGGAGCCCTGGGTGGAGGGCTGATGGGGCTCCAGGGATGTGAGGGGTGCAGGTGCAGGGCTGGTGGGGCCCTGGAGATGCAGAGGGCACCAAGTGTGGGGCCAGTGGAGCCCTGGGGATGTGGAGGATCTCGGTGTGGGGCTGATGGGGGGAATGTGGGGCTCCTGGTGATGGGAGGAACCCTGGGGAATGCAGTGAGGGGGGGTTAATGTGCAGGGCTGACAGGGTCCCAGAGAATGTGAGGGGGGTCCTGAGTGTTGGGCTGGCAGAGCCCCAGGAATGCAGGAAATGTAGGTGTGAGGGGCACTGAGGACAAGAGGGGTGCAGGTGTGGGTCTGGTAGGGCTTTGGGGATGCGGGGGGAGATGTGGGTGCAGGGATCTGGAGCACTGGGATGTGGGGGCTGTAGATATGGGACTGGCAGGTCCCTGGTGCAGGGCTGGTGGGGTCCAAGGGGATAAGGGGGATCCCAAATGCAGGACTGATGGGGCCCTGGAGATGCAGAGAGGTGCAGATGTGGGGCCCTGGGGATGCAGAGGGGTGCAGGTGTGGCACTGGTGGGGCCCTGGGGATGTAGAGGGGTGCAGGTGTGGGGCTGGTGGGGGTCCTGGGTGATGCAGAGGGCACAGAGTGTCAGGCCAGCAGAGCTCCAGGGATGGGGGGTACTGGGGATGCAAGGGGTGCAGATGTGGGGCTGGTGGCTCCCCAGGGATGTGGAGTGGTGTGGGTGCAGGGCTGGTGGGCTGGCTGGTGGGGTTTCGGGGACACGGGGGGTGCAGATGAGGGCCTGTCGGGTCCCCAGGGATGCGGGGTCCCGGGGGATAGAGGCGACACCAGGTGCAGGGCTGGTGGGACCCCAGGGATGTGGGGGGTCCCGGGGGATGCCGTGGTGGTGGGGGAAGGTGCAGGAATGGCAGGGCATTAGGGGATGCGGGGGGTCCCAGATGCGGGGCTGACGGGCTGCCAGGGATGCGGAGGGAGTCTCACGTTTGGGGCCGGTGGGGTACCGGGGATGGGGGCGTGTGCGGGTCTGGGTGCGGGGCTGACGGGTACCCGGGCGGTGGCAGCAGAGCTCCGCGCTGTAGAGCCGATTGCACCAAGCAGGAGCTGCTCGGCTTTGAGCTGCGCTTGGAGCTTGCGAGAGAGGCTGCGGCTGGGGGGGCTGCAGAGACGAGCAGGGCTGGGGCTGGGGGGCTGCAGAGACGAGCAGGGCTGGGGTTGGGGGGCTGCAGAGACGAACAGGGCTGGGGTTGGGGGGCTGCAGAGACGAGCAGGGCTGGGGCTGGGGGGCTGCAGAGACGAGCAGGGCTGGGGTTGGGGGGCTGCAGAGACGAACAGGGCTGGGGTTGGGGGGCTGCAGAGACGAGCAGGGCTGGGGTTGGGGGGCTGCAGAGATGAGCAGGGCTGGGGTTGGGGGGCTGCAGAGACGAACAGGGCTGGGGTTGGGGGGCTGCAGAGACGAGCAGGGCTGGGGTTGGGGGGCTGCAGAGACGAACAGGGCTGGGGGGCTGCAAAGACGAGCAGAGCTGGGGCTGGGGGGGCTGGAGAGACGAGAAGGGCTGGGGCTGGGGTGCTGCAGAGATGAGCAGGGCTGGGGTTGGGGGGCTGCAGAGATGAGCAGGGCTGGGGCTGGGGTGCTGCAGAGATGAGCAGGGCTGGGGTTGGGGGGCTGCAGAGACGAACAGGGCTGAGGGGCTGCAAAGACGAGCAGAGCTGGGGTTGGGGGGCTGCAGAGATGAGCAGGGCTGGGGTTGGGGGGCTGCAGAGATGAGCAGGGCTGGGGCTGGGGTGCTGCAGAGATGAGCAGGGCTGGGGTTGGGGGGCTGCAGAGACGAACAGGGCTGAGGGGCTGCAAAGACGAGCAGAGCTGGGGTTGGGGGGCTGCAGAGATGAGCAGGGCTGGGGTTGCAGCGACAAGCAGGGTGGAAGCCGGGGCTGGGAATTGCAGCAACGCCGAGGTTTGCTTGGGGAAGGGGCAGCGCTGCAGTGGGTGGCCATGCAGAATCCAGCTCTCCTGGCACCTTATCCCGCTGGATGATGCTGTCCTGGCCCAAAAGTTCCCCTTTTGGGGCCACTGTTGGTAAGGTCCAGCCTGAAAGTTGGAGGGGTCTTCTGTAGGTGCGTGTGCCCCCAAGGAGAGCCCCAGGCTCACCTCCCCATGTGGGATTTGGGCCGTATCCTGCTGGCATGGCTCTTTGCGGTGGAACTAGTGCTTTGGTGCCACCTCTGGGGAGCACTGCCAGCACAAGGTGCCACTCCGTTGGGTGTGGACAGGCAGAGTTGGGGGGACATTCCCTTTCGGAGCAGCTGGGGGCAACAGTGAAAGCCTGTTTCATGGTTTAACCCCCTAGCTGTCCCCTTCCCAAGGGTTCCCTTCCTGCCCCTAGCCTGGGGCAATGGTGATGGTGCACTGGTTTAGCTATGGTCGCTGCTAGGAGCTCTGGACTGGCAGGACCTATCTGTAGGAGGACCCCAGTCCTGCCAGACCCCTGCAATTTGGGGACCACAGACCCCTCTACCTGGCTCCAGGCATGTTTTGGGAGCCTGCTCTGATGGAGCTCCATCCCAGGGGCTGGGGGAATGGAGGATGAGCCCTGCTGTAGTTTTGGCTGGGCTTTGTGGATCCAGAGCAGCCCCTGGGGAATAGAGGGGGCTGGTGAGGAGGGTGATTTGGTTTCATCACAAGGCAGATTTTGGGGACTGACAGTGTCCCCTATTGCCATTGCTTGGCAATTGTCCCAGACAGGGAGCTCCAACCCTCTGCCCTGGAGGGGTCGTGGATCCATCTGACCACTGTGGATATTGTGGTTCCCTTGGGCTTCCCACGTGGTGTGTCTTGGTGTGGCACAGTGTGTCTTGGCGTGGCACAGTGTGTCTTGGCGTGGCCTAATGTGTCTTGTTGTGGCACAGCATGTCTTGGTGTGGCACAGCATGTCTTGGTGTGGCACAGCACATCTTGGCAAGGCACATCGTGTCTTGGTGTGGCACAGCGTGTCTTGGCATGGCACAGTGTGTCTTGGTGTGGCACAGCGTGTCTTTGTGCGGCACAGCATGTCTTGGCATGGCACAGTGTGTCTTGGTGCGGCACAGCGTGTCTTGGCATGGCACAGTCTGTCTTGGCATGGCACAGTGTGTCCTGGCATGGCACAGCATGTCGTGGCATGGCACAGTGTGTTGGCGTGGCACAGTCTGTCTTGGTGTGGCACAGCATGTCTTGGCGTGGCACGGTGTGTCTTGGTGTGGCACAGTCTGTCCTGGCATGGCACGGCATGTCTTCACGTAGCACAGTGTGTCTTGGCGTGGCACAGTCTGTCTCAGTGTGGCACAGCATGTCCTGGCATGGCACAGCATGTCTTGGTGTGGCACAGCATGTCTTGGCGTGGCACCATCTGTCTCGGTGTGGCACAGCATGTCTTGGCGTGGCACAGCGTGTCTTGGTGTGGCACAGTCTGTCTCGGTGTGGCACGGCATGTCTTGGTGTGGCACGCTGTGGCAGTGCTGGTGGATGGTGGCAGAGGGCCCCCACCACCACAAGCTGCTGCCAGGCTGGATGCAGCAGCCCCTTCCACCCCTGTGCTGGAGCAGTGAGTGGGATGGCTGAGCCCAGCCTGGCATTTCCCGGGAAGCAGGAGTCCCCACGCTCTTTAACTCTGTAAATCTGGCTCCTGCCTGCCCTCCTTCCCCTTGGCATTTCACTAAGTCTCTCTGCTATTTGAAGAAGGACATCGATGCCTCCTTGGAGCCTGGGGAAGGCTCTTTGTTTAAACACTTCTGACTTGCAAAACCTGTTGCAAACCAATATTGCTTTACTTGCTGTGCTGGCTCAGTCCGGCCCTGCACCCTCCCTTAGCCGAGGGAACTCCTGGTCCAGGGAAGTGGTGGGGTCTCCACTCCTGGAGAGGTTTAAAAAATGTGTAGATGTGATGCTTTGGGATATGGTTTGGTAGGTGTTGTGTTGGTGGTTGGATTTGATGCCCCTAGAGGTCTTTTCCAACCGTAACAATTCTCTGATTCTAACTCCCCAGTGGGACCCGTGCTTTGGAAAATCCACACGAGCCTTCAGCTCAGCAGCTGCAGGGAAGATGCTAAAACATCTTCAGCCCCTCTGGTGGTTTCTGGCTGGCAGGATGTGGGGGTACCAGGGGGGTAGGGTTTGCAGGATGCTTCCTGCTCGATTTGCTTGTTAATGGGGCAGGTGATGGGACTGCCGGCCCTCCTGGTGGGATGTGGCTTGATGGCCCATTGGGTCCCTGCAGGAGGGAGTTCGCTGCTACTCAGGCACCACCCATGTTTGCCTTTCCCAGCGCTTCATTTAACTCCATCCATCATCGTGCTGCTCCGGGGGGGGAAGGGGGGGGGGGGGGGGGGGGGGGTGGGGTGTTGCGGGATGGGCTTTGCAGTGAGAGCTGCGGTTTCATCCCTCCGGTGTTGCAGAGATGTCTGTTCCTGCTCCACCAGGGCTTGGGCTCTGCAATGCAATGGTCACTGGCACTGCTGGCTGCTGGAGAAACCCCTGGGCATGTGGTCCCATGGATGGCACAAACCTTGGGGACTGGCAGGGGACAGGTATCTTGGGGCACTGCAGGGCCCATGCCAGCCTGGAGGGATGCAGAAGCTCCTTGGGGAGCAGAGGAAACCAAATCCCCCTGAATTTCCAGAGGATTTGGGTGAAGAAAGCTCCACCTGGGTTGGCAGATAGTGTCCTTGTGTCCCACTCAGCACAGCTGCCTGGTGCCCCCTGCCTCCACGCTGATGTTTCCCTGATGGGCAGAGCCTTTGCCAGGTCAAATGGTCCCATCTCAGCAGTTCCCCTGCTTTTATACCTCCTGGGAGAGGGCAGCCCCTGTCCCTCTTCTGCACGTGGGGGCATGAGAGTGGTGGTACCTTCTGGCTATGTCAGGGTGAGATGCTTGCTGACTGTCCCAGACTGAGGTGGTGGGAGCAGATCGTCCCGTTCTGCTGCTTAGGGCTGGATCTGAAGTTGCACCATGGTCCAGGCAGCGCGTTTTGGATGGGGAATTGGCAGAACAGTGTTTCTGATATGTTGGCAATCACCCCTTTGTGCTGTTTGGGGCAGCTGGGACCAAGCAGCAATGGAGCTGTAGCTCTCTCAGCTGCTGGCTGGCTCCACATCTCAGTGACCGGCCACCAGCTTTGTCCTGTCTGCAAGCTTGGGCAAGGAAGGTCTACACCAGCTTTGAGAGCTGTCCTGGTTTGTGTCCCCTTGTCCACTGGGGCTCCATCCTTTGAGGGAAATCATCTGCTACATGTGTTGCCTTGATCCTTGGGAGCTGTGTTAAGGCTGGCTGAACCCACAGCCCAAGAAGTGTGCATGGTCCTGAGGAGCCTGCTGGGTGCTGGAGTGGGGCATCTTGGGATGGCAGTGATGATCTCTTGGGATGCAGTGCTGGGATCTCAGGTCCACTGGGTTATCGCAGCCCCTCCAGAAGGAAGCCCAGATGTACCACGCTAGGATGGATGTGGCTTTTTATCTGTGTTTTATCTCCTTGTAAACCAAGAGATAAAGCACAAGGAAGAGTACAAGAAAGACATTGAGCTGCTGGAGCACATCCAGAGGAGGCAACAAGGCTGGTGGAGGGTCTGGATAACAAGTGTTATGAGGAGTGTCTGAGGGAGCCGGGGGCTGTTTAGCCTGGAGGAGGCTGAGGGGAGACTTTATTTTTCTCTACAACTACCTAAAAGGAGGTTGTGGTGAGGTGGGTGCTGGGCTCTTCTCCCAGGTAACAAGCCATAGGATGAGAGGAAGTGGCCTCAGGTTGTGCCAGGGGAGGTTCAGGTTGGGTATTGGGAACAATTTCTTCACTGACAAAGTGGTGAAGCCCTGGCAGAGGCTGCCCAGGGAGTCTCCATCCCCGGAGGGGTTCAGAAGATGTTTAGCTATGGCCATTGGGGACATGGTGTAGCAGGCACGGTGGGGTTGGGCTAGTGGTTGGACTGGGTGAGCTTAGAGGGCTTTTCCAATCTTAATGATTCTATGAGATGGTCATAGTCTGAGTATATAATTAATGAACAAGTTGCTGCCTCTTCAAAGCAACATGTAATTTCTTCACAGGTGCAGTAGTGGTCGATTTCTAGAAGCCAAGATTAGTATTAATAAAGCAGGAATGAAGCACAGTATTAACCTTTTCCATCAATCTCTATTTATTGAGTTGATAATTAGAGACATTGAATTTCCCAGGCCAGCAGGATGCTGTTTTATCACTTAAATAGTGATGAATTTTACCAGGATGGGGGTTGATGGCAGGGAATGAACCCCTTCCCAAACCGAGCATCCTGGGGGCAGCTAAGAAACCTCCGGAGCACCTTATATACCAAAGCCATGCTTTATTTATCAAATATAGTGGCAAACCTACATTAAACCCTTGCTTTATTGTGTTAAGCAGTCTGTATCGGATTTTTTCTCGGCGGTGAATCCTTACCCTTGGCAGCAGTATTTTATCAGCAGCCAAGGCATCTGTTTTGAACACGAAGGGGGATTAATTTAATATTAAGTAAGAGCTGAGCGGGACCGCTGTGGATTGAGGAGTTGATGGTGTGTGACCAGTGAGTTATGCGTGGAGGTTATTAGCTGTCCTACCGGGAAAAATGATCCAGAGCTGAATATTTATGAGTTGGTTTGGCCCTGGGAAGGCTGTGGGCGGCTGGGGGACAGTGCAGGGTCAGGCAGGGTGGTGAGCAACCACAATAAAAAGCAGTGAGCATCCCCATTTGGGGCAAATTTGAAAGCCGCCCTGGCCATGATATAAAGATTTGCAGAGTTCATCCCTCCCTAAGGGGCAGAACTTTATTCCCAGTGTTTTGTTTTAGGAAATCAAAGTAAAATTTGCTATTCATCTTCTGGAACGGGGAAAAAAACAGCTTTTCTGGTGACATTTTCCCATCCCTCTGCATCTCTTGATCTACGAGCTGCATCCTGATGGCGGGTGCTCCTCTCCGCCTCTTCCCAGGAGTTTGTTTGCTTGTTTATTTTAATGGAGTGGCTCAGAAAAAGCTTCTTCCCTAATGAAGTACAATAGAGTGAAGGAGGCTGAGCGAAGCGGGGAGGCAGCAGCAGCGCCGAGGGGATTAATAAAGCCCATTTTTTGAAGGGGAACTTCTCTCCCATTGTGCTGGTGGCCAGGGCTTGGTGGCAACTGGGAGGAGAGAGGTGGCCAGTGGGGTCAGAGGGGCGGTGGGCAGCTGTAACCAGTGCTCATTTCAATGTGCAATAAATATTCCCTCTCTAAAAAAAAACAGAAGGTTTTACGAGTGACCAGGCAGCCTTGCAGCGCCGCCGAGGCAGGCAGAGCTTGGGGAAAACTGGGCAATCATAGCTTGGATTGGAAAGGACCTCAAAGCCAACCGTCTGCCGTGAGCAGGGACACCTCCCACTGGATCGGGGGACTCAAAGCCCCATCCAACCTGGCCTTGAACACCTCCAGGGATGGGGCAGCCACCACTGCTCTGGGCAACCTGGGCCAGGGCCTCCCCACCTCACAGCAAAATATTTCTGCCTAAGATCTTATGCAAATCTCCCCTCTTTCAGCTGAAAACCATTCCCCTCATCCTATCCCTTCACTCCCTGATCAAGAGCCCCTCCCCAGCTTTCCTGGAGCCCCTTTCAGTACTGGAAGGCTGCTCTGAGTTCGCCCAGGAGCCTTCTCTTCTCCAGGCTGAATAACCCCAACTCTCTCAGCCTGTCCTCATACAAGGAGGTTCTCCAGCCCTCGGATCATCTCGCTCCAACAGATCCAGGTCCTTCCCTTCTGTGTGAGCTCTTCCCTTGCTTTTCCAGCAGGGAATCTGCTCTGGCAGAACAGCAACGTCCTGGGGAGCCTGGAGGAGTGAAATCCGAAAGTGTTTAACACGCTTTGCAGAAAGAAGAGCTTGGGCATGTATTTTTGTTGCATTTTGCCTTTCAAGTGCGTTCTCGCTCCAAGTGTCTCTCGTGGAGCGGAGTGCCCGCTACCTGCAGCGTGCGTGTGAGCAGCCGCGCGGGGAAAATAACATTTCCTCAGCTTCGCCGGGGTATTTTTAGCCCTGACGCACCCACCAGCCCCGTAACGGGTTATTTTTTGCTCTCGAGTGCATCAGCCGAGCAGCGAAGGGGGAGGCAAGGCAGGGGACGACGCGGTGGCCGCAATGCCGTGACCGAGCTGCGGGGAGCAGCTTTGGCTCTCCTTCTTCATTAACTGCTGCTAATTACTGCTGGGGGTGGGAGCCGAGGGATGCTGCCGGGCCGGTCAGCCGGTCGTTCTGAGTTATGTAAATCTATGCACGCAGAGCAACCAATGGGGGAGCACCTCGATTTGCATACATTTGCAAATCCCTGCCTGCAGGTTAATTAACTGGAGGGGTCTAATGGGTTGTGGAAGGATTTAATTAACGAGTTTGTGTTCTCCTTCACTGTAGCCCTGCAGGGTCACGGTCACGGCTGCACCTTCCCCCAGGCCTGGGTGGGATGTGAAGGTGGGTGCCACCAGCTAGGGTGGCCTTGGGGACTGGTGGTCACTGATGGCTTTGGGGGCAAAGGGACAGCCCAGCACTGGTGTTGAGCAGCCAGGTTTGCTGGCTCATAGGTGCCCGCAGCAGGGTGGCTGTGGTGAGATGTCCCCATGGGGCAACTTTCAGGGGCAGTGACACCCTCCAACTTGTCACCTGCTGTGTCCCCACTTGGACTGGGCTGTTTTGGTGAGGAGGTGGCTCCCGTGGTGGTTTTGAAGATGCAGCTCCATCCAGGCAGAGGCGAGGCTTTCCTACAGCAAGATTTTTGTCCTTAATTAATCAAAACGTGAGGAAGGGTGTTAACTTTTTTATGAGCCTCTTGGTGGGTTGAAGGGCTTTTTGTAGGAGCTGGAGAAGCAAATCTTAAAGCAGCTGGAGAGGACTTGCTTAATTTTTTATATTCACTTTCTACTTTGGGGAATGATTCAAGCAAACTCCTCATATCCAGTCCTAAAGCTTTCATTTCCAAAGTCCTTTCCTCCTTTCCTTTTCCTCTGGAGTTTGAAATAAACCATTTCCCTTGAAAAGGCTGGGGAAAGGATAGGCCAGGCAATTAATAATCAAAGAGGGGATGGGGAAGGAGGCTTTTTTAAATGAAGAGATGGCAATTTTATGTTGGTTTTCTTAGCAGAGGCGATCAAAAGGAGCCAGCGAAAGGGACCTGGAATTGGATCTCTTGCTGTGGTGCTGTGAAGTTGCTGCTCCCAGCCCTTTGCTCATCTCTGTGCTCATGGAGATGCGTAATTAGAAGCAGAGAGGAGCTCTCCCCCCTCCTTTAAGCCAATTGCACAACTGGGAGCCATGAAGGGGGGGGTTTGTAGGGGTGAAATGAGGGCAGCAACCTTGGCCAAGTAAGGGATGTCTCATCCCCATGCCATGTTTTGGGGTGCTGATGGGAACGTACATAAGAGCTCAGCAGGTAAGGAAAAATGTGGGCAATGAACCTCTCTAACCTTTGCAAAGCATTTGCCATCCAGAGGGACCTTGACAGGCTGGAGAGGTGGGACCATGTGAACCTCATCAAGTTCAACAAGGCCAAGTGCAAGGTTGGGCACCTGGGTTGGGGCAGTCCCAAGCACAAATACAGGCTGAGTGGAGAATGAATTGGGAGCTGCCCTGAGAAGAAGGACTTGAGGTGCTGGGGGAGGAGAAGCTCAACATGAGCTGGCAATAGGTGCTTACAGCCCAGAAAGCACCTGTGTGCTGGGCTGCACCCAAAGTGGGACCAGGAGGGCCAGGGAGGGGATTCTTATCCCCTGCTCTGCTCTGGTGAGACCCCAGCTAGAGCCCTGTTCTGGAGCAAGGACCTGGAGCTGTTGGGGTGAGTCCAGAGGAGGCCACACAGATGATCCGAGGGCTGGAGCAGCTCCTCTATGAGGCCAGGCTGAGAGAGTTGGGGTTGTTCAGCCTGGAGAAGAGAAGGCTGTGGGGAGACCTTAGAGCAGCCTCCCAGTACTGAAAGGGGCTCCTGGAAAGCTGGGCTTTTGGTCAGGGAGTGCAGGGACAGGATGAGGGTTTTCAGGTGCAAGAGGGGAGATTGAGATTAGATCTTGGTAAGAAATGTTTTGCTGTGAGGGTGGGGAGGCCCTGGCCCAGGTTGCCCAGAGCAGTGGTGGCTGCCCCATCCCTGGAGGTGTTGAAGGCTGGGTTGGATGGGGCTTTGAGCCCCCTGATCCAATGGGAGGTCTCCCTTCCCATGGCAGGGGGTTGGAACTGGGTGGATTTTGAGGTCCCTTCCAAGCCAAACCATCCCATGATTCTATGATTTTCTTGGGTTCACTGTGTGTGTGCTGCAGAGAAGCTTCTTGCTGGCGTTTTGGGGGGTGCATGTGGAGATGGAGTGGGGACTGTGTGGCTGCACTGCATGGCCACGTCTGTGTGCTCTGTCACAGGTGGCAGCCTCTCCAAGCAGGACTGGACCATCCAGTGGCCCACAACGGAGCCAGGGAAGGAGAACAGCCCCGGGTGCCAGCCGGATCAAGGGCAGTGGGGCAGGACACACCTCTCGCCGAGCCCCAAGGTCCAGCCCAAGTGTGGGCAGCATCACTGCCACGCGGGCTCTCCTCACGGACCCATGTACACCCACGTGGACAGGCTGACCGTGGAGGGTCACCCGGGGCTGTGCCCACCCCTGGAGTCCGGCCACCGCTCCCTGCCACCCTCCCCGCGCCAGCGCCACGCCGCTCACACCCCTCCGCGTACCCCCAACATCGTGACCACGATGACGCCCCCGGGAACGCCACCGGTCCGACGGAGGAATAAACTGAAGCCCCCTGGGACACCTCCTCCCTCCTCCCGCAAACTGATCCATCTCATCCCTGGCTTCACCGTGCTGCACCGGAGCAAGTCCCACGAGTTCCAGCTGGGGCATCGCGTGGATGAGGCGCACACCCCCAAGTAAGTGGGCGCTGTGGGGTGCGGTGGAGTGATGAACCCCATCCCAGCTCCTTTAGACAAGTGCTTTAGTCCCTAAATGTCAGGGCACAGTGTCTTTTCTTTTGAGCTTTGAGGTAGAAAAGCCATTTAGAGGCCTAGAAGGGACGCTACTCTGCTCCCTTAGGACCTTATTTTGGGAGTATGGGGTGGGTCGGGAGCATTGAGGGGCTCCAGGGATGCTGCTTGGCAAAGTCTTGGTGTGCTGAAATGTGGCTTGGGTGTTGTGGATGGGTTGACCAGTGGGATTTTGCAGCTGCAGCACAGGGATGCACAGCCTGGCCATAAGAGCTGTGCACGGGTGTGAGAGCGAGATGGGTAGAATTCTCTTTCAGCTGAAACGTGGATGTTTTATATACCGTTATTTATATTCTGGAGACCTCTCCAGTATCTTTTCCATCCTTGCTGGTGTTTGCTCTCAGTCCCTGGCCATGGCTCTTTCCCACAGCTCTTGCTCTGCGGCTCCGGTGCCGGCAGAGGCTGCTGCTGTGCAAGGAAAGGGCTCCCTGGCACCAACACGCTCCTCTCCATCGCCTTCGGGCCCTTTTGGTGGCCGTGCTCAGAAAGCTCTTCTGCTGCCTCCGTGTGGGGTGGCAGAGGGGACGGGTGGCCACCTTGGGGCATCACCTCTGCCCAAGGATGCGTCGGGATGGAACACAGCTGGTCCATGATAGCCTCCTAAGACAAGAGCCTCGGGACAAACTGCACTGCTTGCCCTCAAATTTGGGGCTCTTAGAAAATGAGTAGCCTGAGTGGAGTCCCCCGAGGGATGTGGTGGGAGCAGGGGGAACCCTGGATACCCTGGCACAGTGGTGCAGACCCTCTTGCCCGGCCACGGAGGCGGCTGTGATGATCAGGTGGTGCCAGTTGGGGCATGTGAAGGGTTAAAATCCACTCCCTGGCTGCCAGACCCTCAGCCCCATCCCCCACCCCGAGGGTCTTTAGGGTGCAGATGTATCCAGTGGCTGCAGCATCGCTTTCCCAAGGCTGTGGCAGCTGCGGGGCTGCAGTCGTTACACAGAATCAATGCCATCACCCTTCTCCTCTGCACTGGGAGCTTTTGGTTTCTGACAGCTTTTTAGCTTTTGGAAATGAATTTATTTCAGATGGATGATGCCTCTTGTAAGGCTGCCCTCTTCCTTATGCTTAGGCACTGGAAAGTTCAGTTTGCTTTGGTCCGTCCTCAGCGAGCATCACCACGTTTGAATCACAGGATCATGGAATGGTTTGGGTTGGAAAAGGCCTCAAAGCCCATCCTGTTCCAACCCCCTGCCATGGGCAGGGACACCTCCCACTGGATCAGGGGCTCCAAGCCCCATCCAAACTGGCCTTGAGCACCTCCAGGAATGAGGCAACCTGGGCCAGTTCCAGCTCATCTAGTCCAACTCCCCTACAGTGGGCAGGGACATCTTCAACTGGATCAGGTTTGCAGGAGCAAAGCCTTGCAAGCATCCAGTCTCCTCTCCTTTTATTTCCATCTTACCATCCCAACCAAGTTTCACTGAGGGTAAAGCACACCTTTGGTTCCCCCAATCCATTCAGTCCTCTCTGTGGTCATTACGCACCCCAGGTCACCCTGAATGTGGATCTGGGGTGAGGTTTGGACATGGGTGTCAGGACCTTTATTCCAGCAAAGCCTTTGACCAGTCATTCCCTGAGCCAGCTGGGAATGGAATGCCTCAACTTCTCCTGCAATGGGAAAGAGCAGAGCAGGGTGTGGAGAAGGAGATTGTTAACAGGGATTTTGCATCGACATGGTTGTCTCTCTTGAGGGCAGAGAGGTGCTGCAGCAGGATCTGGAGAGTTGGGCAATTATCAATTGCATGAAGCTGGACAAGGGCAAGTGCTGGGTTTTGCCCCTGGGCCACAGCAGCCCTGGATCCACAGCCTGGGGAGCGCGAGGCTGGAGAGCAGCCCTGCGGAGAGGGACCTGGGGGTGCTGGGTGACAGCGAGTTGAGCCAGCAGTGCCCTGGCAGCCAAGAGGGCAACCGTGTCCTGGGGGACATCCAGCATGGCATTGCCAGCTGGGAGAGGGAGAGGATTGTCCTGCTCTGCTCTCCCTGTGAGCACTGGGTGCTGCAGGATGAAAAGCATCTAAAGCTCATGGAGAGTGTCTAGAGGAGGGCACGGAGTTGGAGAATGGTTTCGAGGGGAAGCCATGTGAGAAGTGGCTGAAGACACTTCATCTCTTCAGCCTGGAGGAGACCTCATTGTGCTCTGCAGCTTCCTCACACGGGGAGGCCGAGGAGGAGCAGGAGCTGAGCTCTTCTCTCTGGTGACCAATGACAGGACTCAAGGGAATGGCAGGAAGATGTGCCAGGGGAGGGTCAGGTTGGACGTCAGGAAAAGATCCTTCCCCCAGCGGGTGGTGGAGCACTGGAACAGCTCCCCAGGGAAGCAGTCCCAGCCTGACAATATTCCAGAGGCCTTTGGTCAACACCCTCAGCCCCACGGTGTGAATGTTGGGGGTGTCCTGTGCAGGGCCAGGAGCTGGAGTCGATGATCTTTCCAACCCAGACCAACCCAAACTATTGCATGATTCTGTGTCCCCTCTTCTTCATCAGCCTCTGCTTTCCTTCAGTCCCTGCCTGACCATGTCCCGTTTGCCACCATCTCTGGTGCTCCCCTTCCCAGTCGTGCTGGGCCACTTTTGGGTGATGCAACTTTAATTCACGCTTGGGGAATTAAGAGAAGAAAGAGAAAGCCAATATTAAGAGGGCTCAGTTGTTCCAGCGTCCTAAACTGGGTGTTCCTTGTGTCGATGTGGAAGGACCCAGACTCTTGAAAGCTACTCACAGAACCAGGGAGGTTAATTTTCTCTAATGGCACTTAATGGCTTTTCAGGAGGCAACCACTAAATCCTGCTTGCTAATCCCATTAGTGTTTTGGGATAATAATTACTACATTAAAGAGGCAGCTTCTTCTTTTTTCTCCTTTTCTCTTGCAGAGATGTACTCAAGTTTTAGCTGTTTATTAGCCTGAATACAGCAGCTGACACTGCCTGGCATGCAGAAAAAGTGGCTTTTTGAGGCTGTTATCAACTAATTCTTATGATGGTGTCCATGGGATGCACATGTGTTGTGCTCTTGATCAGGAGTGCAGGGATAGAATGAGGGGGAACACTTTTCAGCTGAAGGAGGGGACATTGAGTTGAGATCTTAGGAAGAAATGTTTTCCTGTGAGGGTGGGGAGGCCCTTGCCCAGGTTGCCCAGAGCAGTGGTGGCTGCCCCATCCCTGGAGGTGTTCAAGGCCAGGTTGGATGTGGCTTTGAGCCCCCTGATCCAGTGGGAGGTGTCCCTGTCCATGGCAGGGAGGTGGAACTGGGTGGGCTTTGAGGTCCCTTCCCACCGAAACCATTCCATGACTTTGTGATTATAGGGTAGAATTTTTTCAGTGTCATGACTTCTGCAGTGTCTGAGTCCTCTGCACTCTCTGCAGGAGGGAGATTTTCCTCCTGACCTCAAACAAGAAATGGAACTTATCTGTGAAAAACGATTTCAAGCCTTCTCTGATTAACCCCTTTTTTTCAGCTGTGGCTTTCTGTTCCCTTTATTGTGTCCCAGCATGGAAAGAGGTGCTAGACCTGGTGGACCCAAGTGCTGGGTGGGATCTCCTGGGATGATTTTGAGTCTATATTTATGCCCACACTGCGTCTTTGCAGACATCTCTCTGGTGGGACCCAACTGAAACTCTCCCAAGAGGAAGGCTGTTGTCCCTCAGGCTGATTTATCTCCTCAGGATGAGCTAAAATGGGCTCTGAGGAGCCAAGGATGCCCTTGGCAAAAGCAAAAAGCGCTCTCCCTGTGACTTGTGGGTCGGTATTGATGGGGGGAAGCTGTTGGGTGCTGAGGGGGCTGCCCCCACCGATTTTTCCATCTCAGTGCAGGCACAAAAGTTAAGCCACCACCGTATATCTGGGAGAGCAGGAGCAGCAGCCAGGTCCTCTCTGGAGCAAGGCCACCATGTACCACTTTACTCTTGATGACAGCTCGTAAGCTTGTTTGTGTTTTGTGTTTCAGAGCTTATTTCTAGGTTTTAATCCATCATTTTTGTGTGCTGAAATCTTCTGAAGCAGGGGTTAATTTTGGTTTTTTTTGAGCTTACAGCCTCACATTTTCCTGCACGGAGCCTCCAGCTGTTGACCGTAACTCAGGGGTATGGAACATTACTCCTAAAAAGATCCCCTGGCTTCCATAAATCCACAATCCATAAACATCTCATGAACGGTCTTGAAACGGAAACAAAACATTTAGAGTGGCTGATAATATAATGCCCATTTAATACCTCATGAATTCCACAGGCCATTTAGATCTTTTATGGATAGTTAATGATTATTCATCAGCAAGGAGTCAGGAACAAACCCAAACTCTGAACGGAAAGTCTTAAAAACACATTAATTGGGGAACAAAAAATCAACCTAGTCAAGAGTGAGCCCAAGAGCATGTGTTGACCCTTGGAGGATGTGTATAAAACAGCCCTTGAGACAACATCTGCCCTGGGGTGCCTGCCCCAAAGTGATGGCTGGGTGGTCTCTTCATCCTTAGACCCATGCCAAGGGGAGGTGAACCTGCAATCTCATCCTCTTCCCAGTTGTGTTTCTACTGGAAAGTGTCCAAAGGAGGCCACAAAGTTGGGGAAGGGTCTGGAGGGGAAGCTGTGTGAGGAGAGGCTGAAGTAATTGGGTCTGTTCAGCCTGGAGAAGAGGAGACTGAGGGGAGACCTCATTGTGCTCTGCTGCTTCCTCACATGGGGAGGAGGAGCAGCAGGCGCTGAGCTCTTCTCTCTGGTGACCAATGACAGGACCTGAGGGAATGGCAGGAAGATGTGCAAGGGGAGGGTTGGGTTGGACATTAGGAAAAGGTTCTTCCCCCAGAGGGTGGTGGAGCACTGGAACAGCTGCCCAGGGAAGCAGTCACAGCCTGACAATATTCCAGAAGCCTTTGGTCAAGGCCCTCAGCCCCACGGTGTGAATGTTGGGGTTGTCCTGTGCAGGGACAGGGGTTGGACTCAATGGTCCTTGTGGGTTCCTTCCAGCTCAGGACATTCTATGATTCTTTTGCCACTCTGGTGTCTGGCCAAATTAATGAACTCCATGGCCTTCAAAGAACAGCCTCCAGCAAGCAGCTGGGGAGGGAGGATCAGCACATATGAATGGTGACATAAAGCAGGGTGACCTGACACAGCTGAGCCCCAGAGGAGATGCTGAACTCTCCTGAGAGCTGAAGTGAAGCAGCTGCTGGAGAGGACAAGCAGTTCTTGTGGTCAGCCTAGCTCAGGTTTGGGCTTGGAGGAGGCTCCTACAGCTCAAGGCAGCTTTATTTTAGGTAGGTTTTTAATGAAATCTCCTTACCCGGTATCGTTGTAATCGCATTTCAGGCATGGATGGATAGGGTTAGGTGTGCTGGTGGAAATGTCTGTTTATCCAAAGCCTTAACATGGTCATCTTCCTTGCCTTTAGCCTGGTTGATATTGAAATTGTTTTATTGTATTATTGTATGCCAAATCAAGATGAGGATATCCTGGATGGATGAAGTCAGACGTGAAGTTCGCATCTGATCTGGTGATACAGCACACACACATTTTCTTCTTTTCCTTTTCCCTTGGATGGTTTCCAACTCAGAACAAACTCTAACCTGACACTTTCTCTGTTGTGGGGTTGGTTTTTTTTCCATCCCACCTACCAGAACAACCCCTGAGAGCAGGGCATCTCCTGTGGCACTTGGCCAAGAGTTTAGAGGGGAAGCTGTGTGAGGAGCAGCTCAAGTCACTTGGGTTGTTCAGCATGGAGAGAGGAGAGTGAGGGGAGACCTCCTTGCAGTTTACAGCTTCCTCACCAGAGGAGGAGGAGCAGGGCCTGAGCTCTTCTCTCTGGTGATCAATGACAAGACTCAAGGGAATGGCAGGAAGATGTGCCAGGGGAGGGTTTGGTTGGACGTTAGGAGGAGGTTCTTCCCCAGAGGGTGGTGGGGCACTGGAACAGCTCCCCAGGGAAGCAGTCACAGCCTGACAATATTCCAGAAGCCTTTGGCCAAGGCCCTCATCTATGGTGTGAATGTTGGTGTGTCCTGTGCAGGGCCAGGAGTTGGACTCGATGGTCCTTGTGGGTCCCTTCCAACTCAGGGCATTCTATGGTTCTATGATCTAGGGCAGAGAGATGAAAGACTGAGTCGTAGACAGGCAGAAACCCGGAACCAGAGGTCTTCACCATCCCCACCACAGTGAGCATCCTGCGGTTAGACTGACCCTCAGAGTTAATCATCTACGCTGATCTTAAATGCTAGAGAGTGATAGGTCATCTATTCTGCTGCTCTGCAACCTTTATAATAATGACATTTTCCCTTGTATCAATTCCAATCAACGCTCTTACCAGGTAGATCAATTATTTGATATTCTGCGTGGGCTGGGTTTGATAGAGCGGCAGCAAGATAACTGTTGTGCCTGATGTCTCTCTGACATTTCCCAGGCTTGGAAAGGCAGGTGGGCTCTTGGCTTTGGGGATGAGCAAGAGATTGATGTTTGCAGAGCAGGTGAGTGCAGCAGGATGCTCCCAACATGTGCAAATAATCCATATGCAGCATCCCCAGCGTTGTTTTATTCGGAAATGTAGAGACCTGGTTCTTCTGCAAGGGGGAGAACACTGATGTGAGGGAATTTGGAGAGCAAAATGAGCAGCCTCTCTCTCTCTCTCTCTCTGTTTCCAAATAACCTTTCTGATTAATCTCAGTGCATTTTGAGGGTGAGTCAGGGCTGTGGAGTTTTGCACAGGTCCTGGGTTGTCTCCAGCTCTCTCCAAGTAGGGTCTTGACAGTGATGGGTAACCTCTGTAACAAACTGGCTCTGTGCTGCAATTATCCCACTGCTCTGGGCTGCCATTCTCCTTAGGTATGTCATTAATGTTAATTACTGCTGTGGTGTTCCATCAAGAGGAGCAGGAGCTTTAACATGCTTGGAGGAGAAACTTTTCACTGTGTCCTTTAATGAGAAGTTGAGCCTCTTTCAAAACGGAGAGCATGATTATGAATTTAGATAAGGGTTAACATCTCGGAGGTGGGTGGGTGTGTTGGAGAGCCAGTAGAGCTCTCCTGCACCACTGCCTGATTTTCTGCCTCCATGGTGTCCATGCATGAGAGGAAGGCAGGGCACGGTGAGGACGTTGCTGTGGGCAACGTCCCAGGGTGGTGACAAGGAGATGGATTGACCACTGTTGGTTGTGATAGGAGGACGTGCTTGAGCTCTTCTGTGCGCCCTCTTCCAGGTGTATCTGTGCAGGAAGGACACAAAGCAGCTCCTCTCTCCTCTTCTGATCATTTTCAGTCCAGGTTGGAAGAGGCCGTGAGCAGCCTGATCCAGTGGCAGATGTTCCTCCCCATGGCAGGAGGGTTGCAACTGAATGAGCTTTAAGGTCCCTTCCGACCTAAACCATTCCGTGATTCTTTGTGGCCCAGGAGGTTGGTGAGCACATTTCATCACCATCCTGCAAGCCTTCATTGACCTCATGCTGTGGCCAGCAGCACCCAAACAGATAGTGGGTTGCTCAAGCATTCTGGTGACTTCTTTGGCAATAATGAGATGAAAACTGAGAAGGCAGGGGGAGCAGCCTTCCCAAAAAGTCACGAGACTGCTTTGACTTTTCCCTTTCTGCCCAAGCCCACACCATGCATCAGCAACCTCAGATCCAGAGGTCCCCTATAACCATGGAGATGATGGTGTCTGGCAAATGGGGTCTTACACTGATGGAGAGCTCTGTAGACTTCAGCCCACCCTTTCTTCTCTGATGAGGACAGGCTGGGAGAGGTGGGGTTGTTCAGTCTGGAGAAGATAAGGCTCTGGGGAGACCTTAGAGCAGCCTCCCAGTACTGAAAGGCAGGTAGGGACAGATTTTTGTAGGGCCTGCAGTGACAAGTGGTAATGATTTTAAGCTAAAAGAAGGGCATTTATGCTAGATATAATGTTTTATGTTGAGAGTGGTGAAACACTGGTCCAGGTTGCTCAGGGAGGTGGTGGATGCTCCTTCCCTGGAAACACTGAAGGTCATGTTGGAAGAGACTCTGAGCAACCTGATTGAGTTGAAGGTGTTCCTCAACAATCCCGTTATCATGAAGATGCTCCTTGCAGGGGGGTTGAACAAGGTGACTTTTAAAGGTCCCTTCCAACCCATTCTGTGATTTGATAAGGGGGGAAAATGCCTGGAGGTGACTCCCCTGGCTGAGGTTGCATTCTCTAGGGATGGAGAAACCCACTGATCTGGGTGCAAACAAAGGACACCCTGGGGCTAAACTGCTGTGGAAATGGTTCCAGCAAAAGGTGACTCAACCTCACCATTGTTTGTTGGCCAGAGCTGCTTGTTCTCATCCACCACCTCCCTTGTGTGTCCCTCAAAGAAACAGTGGAAATGAAGAAAACAGGAGGGATTTAATGAGAAACAGGTCCTGCTTCAGGATCTTGGCAATTAGCTCCTCGAACTCCTTCGACGCAGCAGCCCGTGTCTGCTCCGAGCGTGGCTCCTGCTGCCTTCCTGTAGAACTGTCTCGTCGGCCTACAAGTCCCGGGAGGGGGAAAAACTCCCTTCAAAGAATTTCCCACCTTTATAATTTGCAGCCGTAATAAAAAGTTACGCTTTGTGCTATGAAAAGAGAATAATAGATCAGTAAGACTTGAACCTTAAAAATCAGCCATCCAGGGAAGCGGGGACAGGCACTTGGATAAATATTTAACTGTCGAGGCTTTGATATGAAGAACCTGCTTTTCCTCTGGCTGAGGGAGGAGGGTTTGTGGCCTCTTACAGTAATGAGGAGGATAAATGTAACATCTGGTGGATAGACTCTGTTTTCTTTAATATCGAGCTGATATTGCAAAGAGCTTGTTCGGATCCGGGTGTGTAATGAAGAAATTTCATCTCTTCAGACAAGTTCATAGAACCATGGAATGGTTTGGGTTGGAAGGGACCTCAAAGCCTGTCCAGCTCCAACCCCCTGCCATGGGCAGGAACATCTCCACTTCACCTTGAACACCTCCAGGGATGAGGCAGCCACCACTTCTCTGGGTAACCTGGGCCAGGGCCTCCCCACCCTCACAGGAAAATGTTTCTTCCTAAGATCTCATCTCTTCCAGCTGAAAACCATTCCCTTCATCCTATCCCTGAACTCTCTGGTCAAGAGCCCCTCCCCAGGTTTCCTGGAGCCTCTTTCAGTACTGGGAAGGTGCTCTAAGGTCTCCCCACAGCCTTCTCCAGGCTGAACAACCCCAACTCTCTCAGCTTCTCTTCTTGGGGGAGGTATTTTCAGGCCTTTGATCATCTCCGTGGCCTCCTCTGGACTTGCTCCAACAGCTTTGTGTCCTTCATGGGCTGAGGACTCCAGAACCGGATGCAGGGCTCCAGATGGGGTCTCACCAGAGCGGAGCAGAGGGGCAGAATCCCCTCCCTCCCCTCTGGTCCCACTCTTTGGATACAGCTCAGGGCACAGGTGGTTTCTGGGCTGTGAGCACTCATTGCTGGCTCACGTTGAGCTTCTCACCCGCAAGAACCCCCATATCCTTCTCCTCAGGGCTGCTCCCAACCCACCCAACCTGTATTTGTGCTTGCTATTGCCCTGACCCAGGTGCAGGACCTTGCCCTTGGCTTTACCAGTGTGTTTGTCTTGAACCCTAAAAATGCTAAAGCAGCGGGTGCCATCCTTGCTGCATGGGGCGGGATGCACAATGGCACCAAGCATGGGTGCTGTACATTAGGTGACCTGGTGCCACCTTTTCTGGCTGCCGTGGCTTCAGCCGTGGTGGTTTTGGTCCAAACTCCCCAAGCCTGTTGGTTTGGGGATGCTCCTGGCACTTGCCTGTAGAAATCACCAGGAATTTTGCATTTTTTTTGGGAATCCCTGAAGAGAGGAGTCGAGTTTCCCAGCCACATTCCAACACGGGAACCCAGCAGGAATGGAGCAGAACTGGTTAAAAAACTGCAAAAAAAACCTGTGGGATTTTCCTCCTTTTTCTGTCACTGCACATGGATTTTGCTTGCTTGATTCTGCTTTCTCTGCACCAGGCAGAGCCTCACAGACTGTGCGGGAAGTGCTTTTCCTTCTCCTTCTTCTGATTTAATACAGAATATTGTGCAATTAAGCCAGTCAAAAGGCCATAAATCTTCTGAGCTGCATCCTGGCTGAGGCTGTGCACTTCAGGCTGGGTAGCAGAGATCTTTAATCCTTCACAGGAAGCCAACTGAAATGCCAATGAGAGGATTTCTTTTTTCCACTTTATTTCCCTTCCTTTGAAAGCAACGCTTGCGTTGAAATTGGAGTGTGCTGGAGAAGAGCAAAGCAGTGAATAAAACGTAGCCTGGTGCAGCCAGCTGTAGTGTCAACTCACCTGTTTCAGCTGAACTTTAAATTTTACCCACTGTTAATTAGTTTTATTACAATGGTATTAGCAAAGGACAAGAAGTGCCTGCAGAGCAGAGAGTTATTTGCTGGATTTCCAACATTTATGGAAGTGGATGCAGGGAACCGGTTGGTGAGTCCCCTTTGGGGTGTTCTTTGGGATGGCTGAGGTGCAGCTGTAGCCCTTGGCAGAGCCAAACTCTGGGCTGACAGCACTATGACCATTGCATCTCCACTCCCTGTAACGTGTTGGCTTCCCCGTGCTCGCACCCCAACTTCTGCTTCCCAGCACTTCCCTCTCTTCCAGCTTGTGAAACACCTGGGAACATCCCAGCTGCCTCATGCTTTTGGGCAGCAAAGCACCCCGTGTCCTCGCTGGGACCCTATGGCATCCACACCATCCCTGCATCTCTTCTCATAGAATGGTTTGGGTTGGAAGAGACCTTAAAGATCATCCAATTTACACCCCCTTGCACAGGCAGGGACACCTCCCACCGCTGTCAATCCCTGCCCTCCTGCTGGGCTTCAATGCACACGGAGCCTCGCTGGGGCTGAAAGGAGTGATGGGCCCTTTGTCCTGGGTGTCTGCTCCTGTTTTTCACTGCCTGTTGAAACCCTCTATTTTTTCACTGATGCCACCGATAAGCGTTTGACTGATTCCACAGAGCAGGCAGGGATGAGCCATTCAGGCTGGATTGACACCTGAAGGGACACGCATTAAGCACTTCAAACTAGCTGAGCTATTTATTTTTTTATCTTTTTTTGTGTGTTGTTTTTTTTTTTTGAAAGCTGTCATCATGCATTTAGAAAATCCTTGCATGAAATTATGTCCCTAATAATTGGCATTTACCTATCTGTGCGTGGAATTGCTCCGAGTGAGCGACACTGATTTTCCTGAGCATCCACATCAGCCTTGCAGCAGGAATTAGCCCTGATTCTCCTGCAAACTCTGTTTCTTGGGGCTTGAGTCGGGGATTCTGTCTGGTGTCTCCCAACCCCCAGGACGTGCAAGAGGAAGGCAAGGATATAAATGAGGGGGTTTGGGGCTATGCAGAGTGTTAGAGGATGGAGAGAGGTAGTGGAGTGGGGCAGGCTGATAGGGGATGCTGAGGAGGGTCTGCAGGTCCAGGAGCAGTCATGGGGCTTGCAGTGTGGGAGGAGTTGAGATCTGGTGAGCTTGGAAAGAGTTTGGGGAGCTGAGGGCTGCGTCCAACCTCGTCTTGCTGACAGGGAGCACAGCACTGAGGGGTGCTTCATGTTTGCAGAGCCTCTGGGCTGCCCAGACTTGCTGCTGCCTGCAGCAGGAACAGGGCTGGGATGAGTACGGAGAGGGGACCTGAGGCTCTTGGAGTGGCAATAAAAGCAGTCAGGATGTTCAGATTGGGGGATCTGCTCTGTATCTGGCAGGAAAGGAGCCCTTGTTAGGAGTGGTACTTTTCCTGCCATCCCTGGGGAGTGGCAGCTGCTTGCCATAGTCACCTCAGGATGTCTCCTAGATTTTGGGGGGCTTGGAGATTAACTGCACATGGTCCTCTCTGCTCCCCACAAACCCTTTGAAGCCAAAATAAGAAATAACTTGTATATAACTAGCTCCCTGCTCCCCCTGCCTGGTGCTTGGTGCAGGCTGGAGTCTCATTTCAGTAGTTGTCCAGCTGTGACTGGAGAGAAATGGTCCTTTCAGGGGGCTGGGAGGTATCAGCACCATCTAAATAGTCTCTTCCGCAGCCCCACGACTTTGCAGAGCTGTGCTGTGCTTTCCTTTCTGCCACGTTTGCTTCTCCATCAGCGTTTCTGTATCATCACCAGGATGTTCAAAGGGGAGAGCTTGCCTTTTCCACTCCCCCAGCCAGACAGCTGAGAACTTGCCAACTTCTGGAGAAGTCTCAAATGCTGCTTAGTGAGGGTATTAGAGCAGCCAACCGCCCTGAGCATTGAAATGAGCCCAGCTTGCATCATGCACTGGGTTTTACTGGTTCCTCCTGATGTGGTTTGTTTAGCTGAGGTTATCAAAGAATCATAGAATGGTTTGGGTTGGAAGAGACCTTAAAGATCATCCAGTTCCAGCAGTGAGGTCCAGCCTGGGCTCCCCTTCCAGGACGGGGTTCTCTGCAGCTGTGTTGGGACTTTATCCCTATGAAAAATTTAATTAAGGTGATGTTCTTCCTCGTTTTTTTTAAATTAAATTATTTTTGGCTTCTGCTGTGCTTGCCAGGTTTGGGACTGTGACTGGGTTGTGAGGAGTCTGGCACAGAGGAGGGGGCTCCTCCTGCCCCTGGGGTGCAGGGTCTGAGGGCTCTGGGCTGTGCTGAGGGGTTTAGGCTGGGAGGACTGATGCATTTCCAGTAGGTGCTGTTTCCCTGCCTCCTGTGATGCCCACTTGGATAAATGAGGGGAATCTAAAGCAGTGGGACCAGCAGGTGCCTTGTCCCGAGATCGGTGGTTGGGGCCTCAGGGCTGCTTTGGAGCAGCATTGAGATTGTAGAGGAGCAGAGGAATCACATTACCTCTTGGGATATCTTTGCAGTTCATTTTTTATGCCCTCTGCTGCTTGCAGGGCTTGTCCTCCTCCAGCTTTTGGATTATTGCTGTTTCTACCTTCCTCCCTGTTGCCTTTGTTGGAGGATGGTTTGCTCCTGGGTGCACCACCCAGGATACTGGGAAAGCCACTGCTGGTCAGGGGCAAAGCCAGCAAGGGGATAGCTGTGTCCTGTACAACCCATCCGTGTGCTTTCCTGGACTCCCCATGGGTGCTGTGGGCTCTGTGGACACATCCTGCCCCGGTGCTGCTCTCCCATGGAGCTGTAAGCTGCCATCTCAGCCTGTTTGAGCAGGACTCAAAGCTTGGGGAACACCTTGTGCACGCCCAGGGAGGTGAAGATGCATTTTGCTCTCAGTCCCCCAGCACCCCAAGGACACTGTGGGGGTCCCTAACTGCTGGGTCACCACTGTCCCCAGTGTTGGGGTGCTTGCAGCAGGATGCACGATCCCAGCAAGGCAAGGAACTTGCTGTGGGTGAGGATGCTCCTGCTGCTCCATCCTGCTCTCCTCCAGGCTTTGGACCCTGCTCACCCTCCTTGGGGTAGAGAAAAGGTGTCAAGGCCGTGGTGAGACTGATGGCTGACCCTTGCTGGTCACCCAGTTGGCTCATGGGTTTTGTGTGTGTTTATTAATTGATTTATTTATTTTTTTTTTCTGAAGAAACAGGGAGAGAGAAAAATCTCTCTGTCCCAAATCACTCATCCTTCCTAATAATGAGAGCTGTCACCAGCCCTGCTTGGCGAGGAAATGATGTTCGCCGTAAATATTTGGTCTGGAACTGATTTATGGGTGGAAAAAAATGAGATTAGGAGCTAATCACTGCCTTGCAGGAAGCACTTTGGGCCAAGTGCTGGGGCTGAGCTCGCAGGGAGCTGGGGTCGTGCTGGGGGAGCCACACTGGGGGCTTCAGTGGGGCCGTTGTGCTGTTGGGTTGGGATCAAGTGAGCGGTCGGACTGGCTCTGAGGGCCACAGGGCTTCTCCTCACCTTGGTGCTTTGCAGATTGTCTTTAATGATTAGGGGTTTAGGGTCAGCAGCACCTTAGATTCCCTGGCAAACACTGGCTGTGGGGCTGCTGGTGCATTGAACCTCCACGGGATTCAAGCCAGGGGAACTGTTCCATCAAACTTGGCTGGAGGCAATCGTCCACCTCATTCCTGAGGCCAGCACAGCCAAAGAAGTCATTGCAGCCACCCTCAAAGCTTTTCCTGTGCGAGGAAACAATTAGCTTATTAGAAGGCAGTTTAATTTTCTCCTGCTAAAGCAGACTGGTGAGCACAGTGGGGTCATTTCCTATCGCCTGGCAGGGCCAGATGTCCCTGGGCACTGCTGGGACCTGGGGCAGTGGGAGATGCTCCCCTGTGTGCCAGAGTGGGTGTCTGAGCTCAAGAGCATCTCTGTTTGAGGGTGCTGGAGCAGATGGGGAGCCGGTGCCTGCAAATAAACACAGAGTTGTTTGGAGGAAAGCAGCTGTGGGACACAAAGCTTCAAGAGAAAGAGCAGTGCCTGGGTTTATACTCTCCTATTTTGACTCTATCAGGGCTTGTGGCATTGCCACCACAGCACTGGTTTGGTTTTGGGGCCAGACACTCTGGGTTTCCCTCCCAGGCTGCAGCAGGATGGACTCAGCTGCTGCTGTCGTGGAGGTGCTGAGATTCGCTCGCCTCCCTCTCTGCTCCTGCATTGGTTTTTGACCCTAATCCTAATGCTCTGTCCAGGGTTTGAAGGCTTCAAAAAGGCTGTAATTCACCTCTGCATTGTCCCTGACCATATCACCTGTGAGAAAACGATTTCCAGCCATTCAAGAGCTGCATTCCTGGGAGGTCAGGAGGGTCCTTGGTGACTGTGAGCTGTCACACTGCGCCCACTCTGTGCTCAGAAAGGAATCTCTGCCCCAGTTCTCAAGATCTCCAAAAGGAATGCTGCTTTTGGGGCAGGGCAGGGGATGCTCCTCTCTACCTTGCACTATTGCAGGATGGCCAGGACTAAGCCAACAAGGCTCAGCAGTGCCAAAAACCTGCAGCCCAGCCCCTGCGAGCTGTCAGTGTTGGTCTGTGTTGCAAATCCTTCAGATTTGTGCACTGCTTTGGACCCATCCGAGCCAATCCTTCAGATTTCTGCTCTGCCTTGGACCAATCTGAGCCACCAAAGTGATGGCTGATCCTTGTCACAGGTGGAAAAATGATCTGATAGGCAAGAAATAGGCATCTTGTACCCTGCCTCTTTGTTTCTGATGAACCTTCCCAGTGCTTAGTGTTGTCCACACCACGGTCCTGTGCCTCAGTGAGCTGTTCCCTGGGTTGCTGTTGGGATTGCTCACATCATTAGCCTTGGGTGACATGCTCTGCTGCAATCCATCCCTCATTCCTACTCAGTTCCCCTGCCTAGGCTTCAGAATGGATGATAGGTGACATTAAATGACACTAAACCTGGGGCTGCAAAGTGCCAGAGATCTGGATGCTGCTCTCAGTAGGAAGGTGTTGGGGCCAGTGCTGTTGTGAAGCAAGACAGCAGCATCTCTTGGGCTTTGCAGCATCTCTTGAGCACTGTGGGTGCCTAAGTTCATTCCAGGTGCTGTAACCAGCGGTCTGAATCTGCTCCATAAACCCTCTGTGCCTCAGTTTCCCCCGTTTGAAGCAGGGCTGCTATCTAACAGCCAGTGTTTAGGGATGTGGATGAGCTCTGGGTGATGGCTGCCTTGGAGATCAAGCCTTGCCCTGTGCTGGAAGCCTCTGAGCTGGTACAAAGAGGAGCTGAGATGGGCAGAGAGCAGCACTTCCAGCCCTTCTGGCCCCAACCAGGATGAGAAAATTACCCAGGGTCTTGTGTGAAGGTGTTAAAGCATCCAGACATTACCACAAGCCTTTTAACCACTAGTTAGGTCTACAAAGGTGGGTTTGGGTTGGAAACCTCTTGGATTGGGGCACTGAGGGGTGATGCAGTGCTACAGAGGCATGGCAGGCAGTGGGTGATTTTGAGGGTGCAATAAGGCCAGCAAGGCTGGGGGTCATGAGCCTTTTGGACCAACTGACCCTTTTCAGCCAGGTTTTGAAGGAGGAAGAGCTCTCAAATGCACTGTGCTGCTTAATGGAAATTGGTTTCACTTTTCTCTCCTTTTTTCCTCCTCCTTCTTCCTTCCAGAGTCAAGAAGAAGAACAAACCCTTGAACCTCAAGATCAACAACAGTGTGGGAAGCTGTGAGAACATCCCCGCGCAGCGCTCCCCGCTCCTCTCCGAGCGCTCCCTGCGTTCCTTCTTCGTGGGGTACCCACCTTTCCTTCCCTCCACCCCTCCTGTACACACCGAAGCCACCTTCTCAGCAAGTAAGTCCAAGTGGTTCCCTCAGGTCCCCCTTTATTGGGGTGGTGGTTGGTGCCAAGCAGAAGACATGACTGGGGGAAACGGGGTGGTCCGGAGGATGTTGGTTGAGTGTTGCGGCACAGAGACCTCATGCAGGTGCCTCATGTTGGTGTTTGAGATATGTGGATGCTTTTGGGCAAATATGAACCTGGAAACTGGAATATATATGTCTGAATATATGTAAAACCACTGTAATATTGAATATTCATTTATGCAAACAGATTTGTTCTCGTATCGCAATGACATGGGTACAGGAGTCATAGAATCGCAGAGTGGTTTGGGTTGGAAGGGACCTCAAAGCCCATCCAGTTCCACTCCCCTGCCATGGGCAGGGACACCTCCCACTGGATCAGGGGGCTCAAAGCCCCATCCAATCTGGCCTTGAACACCTCCAGGGATGGGGCAGCCACGACTGCTCTGGGCAACCTGGGCCAGGGCCTCCCCACCCTCACAGCAAAACATTTCTGCCTAAGATCACTTCTCAATCTCCCCTCTTTCAGCTGAAAACCATTCCCCCTCATCCTCTCCCTGCCCTCTCTGATCAAGAGCACCTCCCCAGATTTTCTGGAGGCCCCCTTGATGGGTTTGGGCTGATGAGCTCACCCAGGGTGTTGCTGTTGGCTGGGGAGAAGCAGCCTGACCCGTATTTCCCAGTCTCAGACCGGATGCCCAAATGGATTCTGCAGGGATTGAAGCTTTTACAAGCCAGGCATGACTCTCAGCCTAAACAAAATCCTCCCAGAAAATGTGTGGCAGCTGCTGGGAGTGATTTGTATGCCAAGAGATGTCTGGGGAGGGTGAGCTCCCCTTGCTTCTTGTTACTTAGCTATAAACTTCCCCCGACTCCATATGCATGCTTGTTTTCTGCCACTCTCCCCTCCCTAGGCTTTCCCCTTCTGTTTCCTTTCCCAAAATGTGATCTTTCTGGCTCATTTTGGATTCTTCCAATCATTGTTACTGCTTAGCTTTTGACTGAAGAAGGGGTTTGCAGGCAGCATTCCTCCCTGCTCATCCAGCCCTTTGATATTGACAGGTTTTCTTTCTCACTGTGCTTCTCACTGGGATGGGAAAAAAGACTGGGATGGCTTCTCCAGTTCCACCCCACCCTGCCATGGGCAGGGACACCTCCCACTGGATCAGGATGCTCAACCTGGGCCAGGGCCTCCCCACCCTCATTGTGAAGAATTACTTCCTAATGTCTAACCTAAATCTTCCCCCTCATTCTATCACTACTTGCCCTCCCCAGCTTTCCTGGAGCCCCTTTCAGTCCTGGGAGGCTGCTCTATGGTCACCCTAGAGCCTTCTCTTCTCCAGGCTGAACAACCCCAACTCTCCCAGCCTGTCAACTAGCTGAAGTCCAACGACCTGACTGGCTGGCACTGCCAGCAGATTTGCCTGCAGCGAGGGGTATTATTGTGTTGTTGTTCCCCCAGCGGCGTCAGCTGAGCTCAAAGCAGCACAACAGAGACCTGTGGACCAGAAACCAAGAAATACAACCTGTTCTCAGCACACCTCCCCCATGTCTGGTTGCATTAGGCTTCCTCACGCATCAGCGTTGGATTACGTGCCGTGGTGTGATAACCTGATGTAATGTGGCATCGCAGGAACGTGATGCAATGAGAGGTGATGGGCTATCAAGTGACTAACGCTGCTGGAGAGGTGTCTCTTCTCATTTTCCTCGGCCCTCCAACTTTCCTGGCTGCTGTGAATGTTTGTTTTCTGGGCTAGATGTGATCCGTGGAGAAGAGGAGCTTGGTTGCACCAGCTGGTTGATCCCTGTGGAGAGGTTTTGGCATCAGTGAAAGCATTTGGTCCTTGCAAAATCAGCATCCGTGCACTCAACAACCCTCACTCCTGGGGACCTGCAGGGGAAATTTGATGCAAGGCAAAACTCTCACTGGATTGTAGTTTTTCCTAGCTCTCTTGTGTCTCTGCACCATTTCTGTACTGGTGGCCTTGGATTCAAGCTGCATTCCAGCTTCCATATTTGCTTTCCAATTCGCACCCTGGTGGAAAGAGTGGCCGCATCCTGCCCATGGCAGCTGGTGCTGAGCCTGGCCCTGCAGGGAGAGGAATGGGGTTTAATGGAGCTTGTTGCCAGGGTTCATTACCTTGTAGGGAGAAGATGAGTTATGCCAAGCCATGCAGAGGCGTGTTTGTTTGTGGGGAGGAGTAGATATTGCTGCAGCTTTCCCCGTGCCTGGTGTTTCTGTTACAGGACCTGGGTGGCTCCCTTTAGTCTGGCAAACTGGGCTTCATGTGTCCTTGTGTCCCCTGCTCTCATCTCGCTGCTGTTCTCTTTGTTCCAAAGTACCTGGACTTGTAAATCCTATGAGAGGTTCTGGTCATGGTTTGGGGGTCACACCTCACCCAATCTCCTGGGTTGCCACTAATTCTTGTTGCCTTCCAAGTGTGATGGCTTTCTCATGCACTGCTGGATGAGCTCCGTGGGGCTCACCAAGGACCCCACATCCCAAGGACCTTCCTGTCCCCGTCCTTGAGGCACAGATGTGGTTTGGCTGCCAAGTTCTCCCCAATATCCCACCCCTTTTAAAAAAGCTTTTAAAAAGGAAATTGCCTCTTCCCTTTTTCCTTGTGGGATCAGTGCGGTGTCCTGGAATGCTCTGGATTGATGTGGAATTACGTCCCTATGCATTGAAACAGGAAAATGTTGTTGTTGTTGGATTGAGATGCAGGAGAGGAGTCTGGTGAGCCCTTGGTGAGACCCCTCTCTCTCCAGCTGTCTCTCAATGCTCTTTTCAACAGCAGGCACATCTTCCTGGCAGGAGCACGCTCTCATCTGTGTCATCTCTGTCCTGATCCGACATGGATTTGGGTGCTTCTCTCATTTTTAGCAGCCAGTTTGCCCTGATTGGAGTAGATTTTCACAGATGTGGAGTGGCAGCAAGATGCAGAAGCTGGAGGGGCAAAGTCCCCTTCGCGCAAGGCCAGGATCCCCATAAATTTTGATTTTGAATTGAGGTTTTTCCTTAACAGCCCTTGGAGGGGAAACAGAAGGGGGGAGGTAAAGAATTTTGGGGTGCCCTTGGACTCTAGTTTGGCCCTGAAATAGCCCAGCCCTATGACTGAGGGGCAGAAGATGGTTCCATCAGGGAACCTCTTCATCACTGATGAACAAGTGACCACCAGAGACTTATTCTTACTTTGAAATAGGATTTAGGACTCAATACCCTATGACTTACCTACAAGTGCCCAGAAATCAGGTTGGATCTTCTCCTTTTTATTGTCAAGGCTTATGCCCAGTTGGTCTTGTTTGTGTGCCTGTTATCTGGGTGTCCTGGAGGCAGCTGGCATTGCTCCTGGGCTGTGCCCTCTGCCTGTCCCCTGCCTGCTGCAAGGCCAGCAGGAGCTTGGTCACCGTGTGCATCCAGATCTGGTCACCTGCTCAATGGTCACCAGGATGGGCCAACAACGCTGTTTCCATCCCGGACTGTTTAAAACAAAAGGGAGTGGAAGAAAGGATGGAAAAGGCTGTGTGAGATGTTGCTGTGCTAGGAGAGAAAAATGAGCACCTGGGCACATGGCTTTGTGGAGAACATCCTCACTGCTGCAGAAGGAAAGGAAAGCCCAATGCAACCCAACTCAAGACCTTGTGTGTACCAGGAGACGTAAACCCATCATCTGTCCCCAGTGGCCCATGAACTGAAGGTCTTTGCAAGGCTTCTTCATGCAGGGGCATCGCACGCAGTGGAGATGGTCTTTCTGTGACCTGAGAGCAAGATGAGAACCATGGAACATCCCCTGGTGCATGGGGTTACGAGCGGTGATCCCTCAAAACCTTTGTCTTATCCCTTGAGAGCCGATCATGGCTGTTTTAATGTGGTCTCCACTGGTGTCCACCTCCCTTCTCCTCAGCTCCCAGCTGGGTGCATCCAGTCTCCTATGTCAGCTCTGTTGGATCCACAGTTGCCTTTGGTGGTGCTCTGGACATGTCCCTGCTGGGTCACTTCTCCTGGATCCTGATCCTGGTTTTGCCTCTTGCCTTTGTGACCAAGGACTTTGCAGGTTATGGCACTGATTTTCTACACCAGTAAGGAGCCTGGTTGTGCCTTCCTGCGACTTGGGTGGTCAACCAGTGATGGCCAAGCAAGTGGCAAGTGCCAAGATTGCACCAGAGGAGGTTTAGATTAGATATCAGGAAAAATTTCTTCCCCAAAAGGGTTCTCAGGCGCTGGCATGGGCTGCCCAGGGATGGGATGGGGTCTCCATCCCTGGAGGTGTTTAAAAGATGGGCTGATGAGGTGCTCAGGAGTGGTTTAGTAGTGGACAGGTACAGTTGGACTCGATATTCTCAAAGGTCTTTTCCAACCAAGGGATTCTGTGATTCAGTGACGCCACCAGAACTCTTCATGCTTCCTCAGCCCCTGACCATCTGAAGAGCTGGTGTGGTAGGTATGGTTGGCAGAGAGGGATTCAAGATATCATAGAATCATAGAATCTTCCAGTTGGAAAAGACCTTGGAGATCATCGAGTCCAACCACACCCATCCTTCGCTAAACCGTGCCCCTCAAAAACTCATCTCCCTGTTTTTTAAACACCTCCAGGGATGGTGACTCAACCCCCTCCCTGGGCAGCTGTTCCAGTCCCTCACCACCCTTTCGGTAAAGAAATTCTTCCCACTATCCAGTCTGAACCTCCCCTGGCACAACTCATGGCCCCTTGTCCTGTCACCTGTCACTGGAGAGAAGAGATCAACACTGGCTCTGCCACAGCCTCCTTTCAGGCAGCCGTAGACAGTGATGAGGTCTCCCCTCAGCCTCCTCTTCTCCAAGCTAAACAACCCCACTTACAACAACATCCAGTGGATCAAGCCCTGCGCTGGGAATCCAGGAGCCCTAAATCCAACCATCCTGCTGGAAGAGGCCTAAAAGCACGATGCTGGTGTTGGAGATGCTGTGGGGCATGTGTGTGGGAAGTCAGTGCTGTTCAGACTACAGCTCCTCTCTGCAGGCATCTCATCCCTGGTGCTGGGAGTGGTTTCATGGGAAGTGACTTCTTCGTAACGCTGTCCCAACCCCAACTGCCTTCAGCAGGGAACTTCCCAAGCGGATCATCATTTCTTTGTGATCATCCTTTCTCCTCACTGAGCCTGCCCAGCTGCCAGTACAAGCCATGGGATGGGCTGGGTTGGCAGCCCAGTTGGGAGCTCCTTGCAGCCCACATCTGGCCACAGCTGGCTGCCTCACCACCAGGCTGCTCCAGCCTGCAGTCAGTCACTGGAGGGTTTCCTGCCCCGGCAATGCATAATATGGAATAACACAGCTTTGTCTGGGTGAGCCTAATTGACCCTGCGAGGCTGTGAGTTGAAGGGAAAAAATCACAATGTGAGTATTTAAGCCAGCAAAGCGACTGAACATGACATTTGGGCTGTATAAAGAGGATTGTCACGCTGCAAAGAGGAGCTGCTGGGATTAGAAAGTGAGTCTTGTTTTCTTACTAGAGAGATGCTGCGAGAATAGCTCTGCCTTGTTCTGCCGCTTTGGATGATCCCCTCGGCAAGGGCTGAGGCTTCATTTCAACTTGCCAGATCATCCTTCCAGCTGCAGCGGGGATGCTGCTGGGTTTGGACCTGGCTGGGCTTGTGTACAGAATATTTGCACTAATGGAGGGGGCAGGTGGAGCCCCTTTTTAGCTTGAATTCTACCTGTGCTTTATATCATGGTGGGTGCTGCTCTGGTGTTGCTGCAGCTTCCTTTTCTGTTGCAGCTGAGCTGTTTGGGGATCTCTCCCGTCCCAGTTTGGCCCTAAAACCAGTCAGAGTGAGGACTGAGGTGTCTTGTGGAGAGACTTTGCATCCTTGATGCATCCTTTGCTATGGAGCAGCTTGCTGGTGCGCTTGCTTCTCCGGTTGGGACCGTGCAGGCAGTAACATCTGCCAGCATCCCCCATCACCACCATATGGCTCCTGAGCTGTGGTATCACAGTATCACACAGTATCACAGTATCATAAGGTTGGAAAGGATCTCTGAGATCATCGAGTCCAACCTATAACCTAACACTAACACCAACACTAACACCAACCATCATCTAAACCATGGCACTCAGTGCCTCATCCAGTCTCCCCTTAAACACCTCCAGGGTCGGTGACTCCACCCCCTCCCTGTATCTGCCTAGGGATGGAGTGGTAGAGATAAAGATGATGCTGGACCTGTTGTGGTTGGCTTCTAGGTTGTGGTTGAATTGTTCCAGGACGAGGCTGCACCCCAGTGTCTCCCCAGAATCTCTTTAGGAAACTTAACCACTCCTGGGCTAGTGCTAGGGGTGTTTTGGTGGCTTCCTGGGGTAAGTGGAGATTAGTAGGATGTCTAAAGACAAGTGCAAAGTCTCCTGGCTGTTCTTTGGTTTCGTGGTGATTCAGCCTGGGATGCATTCCAAGTTCACTTCCATTCTTTTTATCCATCCTATTCATAATGTGAGCATCAACCCTGCACTGTTTACTGGAGTAAGAAGAGGAGGGTTTGTTTATCGGGCTGTCACCGTGATGGATAACACATCCACACCAGTTCCCTGGGCATCCAGAAAGGTGCCAGGAGATTAAAGGGGCGACAGCGTGCCCAGGTACAGTCCCCATCAGTGTGGCTCCCTGTACTGCCAGCCCTGGGTGATCCTCCTGGTGAGGGTGTTGGGGCTTGCAGAGGGCATCACTGCCCTCCTGCTCTGCCAGCAGTGGCCCAGGTGGCCAAGAGGCCCAATGGCATCTTGGCCTGGATCAAAAACAGTGTGACCAGCAAGACCAGGGAAGTGATTGTGCCCCTGTACTCAGCACTGGTGAGGCCAGACCTCGAGTACTGGGGTCAGTTCTGGGTCCCTCACTACAAGAAGGACATTGAGGGATTGGAGCACGTCCAGAGAAGGGCGATGAGGCTGAGGAAGGGGCTGGAGAACAAGTGCTACGAGGAGAGGCTGAGGGAACTGGGGTTGTTTAGCTTGGAGGAGGCTGAGGGGAGACCTCATCACTGTCTATGGCTGCCTGAAAGGAGGCTGTGGTGAGGTGGGTGTTGGTCTCTTCCCCCAAGTGACAGGTGCCAGGACAAGGGGAAATGGCCATGAGTTGTGCCAGGGGAGGTTCAGACTGGATATCAGGAAGAATTTCTTTACCAAAAGGGCAGTCAGACCCTGAAACAGCTGCCCAGGAGGTGGCTGAGTCTCCATCCCTGGAGGTGTTTAAAAAACAGGGAGATGAGTTTTTGAGGGACAGGGTTTAGTGGAGGATGGGTGTGGTTGGACTCGATGATCTCCAAGGTCTTTTCCAACTGGAAGATTCTATGATTCTCTGTCCTCTGGGAGGGAGGAAACCCAAAATAAACAAGGGAGCTCTGGCTGCTCTGCTCCATGCAGGAGATGCTCAGGCATCCTGCTTCCCACCTGGAGAGCAACGGGGAAACGTCCGCACCGGCATCCGAAAGGCCCCCGGGGGCTGTCGGGATGGCAGCGGGGGCGAGGAGGGCGTCACGGCCGAGGCAGCATCCCCGGTTCCCATCACCTCCGAGGCACACGGGTGCCACTCAGGGACCGGCGGGGCTGTCACAGCTGCCTGTCACCGCCAGGGAGCCGGCTCCGGGCTCTGTGTCGGCTGTCAGAGACGTGCTGGAGGCGGCTGTCACCCTCTGCCTGGACAGTGTCTCCCCCTCTTCCCTGCTCTCCTCCCGGCACATCTGATCCCGTCAGGCAGAGGCTGTTGATTCAAGGATAAGCTGTGCAGCGCCGAGCAGGAGCTGTGACCTTTGTGGGTGCGATGCTGTGGTGAAGGAAAGCGTGGCTGTTTTGGGGTGTTTGGGTAGAAGGTGGAATTCCCTGGCATAGGGTGCTCGGCTGTGCAAGGATCGATGTGCTCCGTGGGTTTAGGGAGAAGGGTTTGGCCTCTGAGGGCCCCTCCAGGTGATGGGGAGGTAGGAAAGGAATGAGTGCTGGGCTTGGATGTCCCCACTGGGCTGCTCAGTGGGTATCAGCTGTGTTCTTCTCTAGAAAATTACTCCTTTGACCATTAAATACCACCCCAGAGGAGAAAAGGCGGAGGAATAAAATCCTAACCCTGCCCTTATGCAATTGTGTGAGGGGAATTATGGCTAAAGGAGCTCTGATTTTCAAGCTATAAGGGAGGTTGCTGGTGATAAACGTCTAAGTAATGACTGACACCTGGGCAGGGGAGGTCAGGAGACATCAATCGTGGCAGGGCAGCTCGGGGTCGTTACGTGGGGCGGCGAGCTGCCAGCAGCAGGAGGATGGAAGGAGGCAGGCAGGTGACTGTCATGCTTCAAAGCTCGTGAGGGTCAACTTATCCCACTGTTGGGGGGCAACTGCAGCTCTCAGGGTCCAGCACTTCTCCATCACAGGCTCCCTACAACAAAGCCTTCCCCTCCCACAACAAGATACGCTCCCGTGGCCGTGAGGTTGTTTTTTTCTTGCAATTCCTTCTGCTTGTGGCAATTTTGGATGAGAATATACTTTCTGCACTTGGGGAGGCTGCTGCACCTGTACCTTCCCTTTGGGCATCCCCACGATTTAATCATAGAATCATGGAATGGTTTGGGTTGGAAAGGACCTCAAACCCAGCCAGATCCAACGTCCCTGCCATTTCTAGGGACATGTCCCACTGGATCAGGGGGCTCAAAATCCCATCCAACCCGGCTTTGAACACCTCCAGGGATGGGGCAGCCACCACTTCTCTGGGCAACATGTGTCAGTGCTTCCCCACCCTTATTGTAAAGAATTTCTCCCTAAGATCTCATCTCAATCTTCCCCCTTCCAATTTAAAGCTATTCCCTCTCATTCTGTCTCCACATACCCTTGTAAAAAGTCCTTCTCGAGCTTTCTTTTAGGTACTGGAAAGCTACTCTAAGGTCCCCCTTAAAACATTCCCCCTCATCCTATCTCTGCACTCCCTGATCAAGAGCCCCTCCCCAGCTTTCCTGGAGCCCCTTTCAGTTCTGGGAGGCTGTGCTAAGGTCTCCCCAGAGCCTTCTCTTCTCCAGGCTGAACAACCCCAACTCTCTCAGCCTGTCCTCATAGCAGAGATGCTCCAGCCCTTGGATCATCTTCATGGTCTCCTTTGGACCCGTTCCAACAGTTCCATATCCTTCTTATGTCAAGGATTCCAGAACTGGGCACAGAGCTCCAGGTGGGCTCCCTCGAGAGCAGAGTAGATGTAATTCTACGAGGGGAGAAGCAGTTTTTCCTCCGTGCTCAGGTTAAGGAGGAGAATTAACTTCAAAGCTCCCCCCAGACCCTTGGGGCTCTTCCCCGTGGCAACAGGGCTCCTTCCCCTGCCCTCCTGCTCTGCTTTTGCTTGTTTTCCCTCTTGCAAACAGCAGCTCTATTGTTAAACACCACGATCCTTCTCCTATCGCTCCCTCTAATGATCACAATTAGCTGTGAATCACGCAGGTCTCATTTTGGTGAGGAGGTTCACGTTCCTGATACACTTTAACACGTTTTTGCAGCAAGCACATTTAGAAAGTAATTAAAAGGCTCAGTCGTCTTTGCCTACGTCCCCCCTCCCCGGGGTGGCAGGATTTAATTGAGGCCAGCTGAAAGTTAGTGGCAATAAATTGTGGCTGATAAAGCGGAGGCTGTGATTTAATTCTGGGAGAGGAGCTGTTCCCGTTGGCGTGTTTAGTTCATCAAGGAACGGTGTTGAGGGGTGGGGAGGGGGGAGTTTATTTGTCTAAATGTGATTTAGTGATGAGAAAATGGTGTTTAGGGAGGGATAGTGGTTGTGTGTGGAGTGGTCCCACTCTAAAGCATCGTCTTCAGGGCTGGTGGGCGTCCTTAGGAGGTTGCAGATGTTGGGGTGGTGGGAGGGATGCTGGTCCAAGTGCTCAGTGTGGGTTGTTTCGAGGGCTGCTGAGAAGCGTGGGTCAAAACTATTGGTGTAAAACAGCCTACCCCGAGCTGGGGGGCAGCAATTACTTTAATTGACTTTGTAGGCCTTCAACATCTTAATTACTGGTTGTGCCCGAGGGGTGATTGGGGCTGAGGCAGCACAGTAAGAGAAGGAATCAGAGCAGCTGCCTGCAGGAGGTGTTGGAGATGGATGTGTTTTCAGCTGCTCTCAAGTCTGTTAACAGCCACAGAGCTGCCCCAGCGATGGGCACCTGGCACGGGACGAGGGATGTAAATGTAACCTTCAGAAAGAGAGTGCAATTAAAGCGCCCTGCGCTTCCTATATTAAAAGGGGATATTAAAACAAACAGTGCCTCTCCCTGCTTGGAGGGATAATATTGAAAGCATATTTAGAGAAGGATTTGCTGGCACACTGAGCAAACGGCTGGGCTCGCAGCTGGGCTCGGCTCCACGCCGTGGCTGCGCTCGCGTCGTGCCCGGGCTGGTTGCTCCTGCCTGGGAAACCTCTCAAATCCCTGACTGAAAACTCCAGCCTTTGGATCCTCGGTGCTGATCCCCTCCGGGGCTGAGAGTCGAGTCGAACAGGATGTTTCCCGTGGCTGATAGAGCTGGAGGAGTATCTCTGTTCTTGCTGAGGCTGAAGGGGGGTGTGGAGTCTGAGCATGGTGCTTGCACGACCACACAGCTGATTACCTGCCCGCTCCAGCCTGTCCTTACCTAGACAAGGTCCCGTTACCCTTTCTCCCTCCTTTTCCCTTCGAAGGAGGGTGCTGAGGCTGCTTTTTACTTTGTTCTATTTGAATACGAGTTAAATTGCCTTCTAAGTGGCTGACACTTGACTTTTTGTTCAGTCACCACCACAAGACATGATGCCTTATTAATAAATGATGCAGTTACTGTTTTGGCTTCATTTTCCCTTTTGTGTTTGGACATCATGATGTGACTCTGACAGCTTGGCTGTCCACTCTGCGTGCAGATGAGTGCAGCACTCATGGGTGCAGGTGTATCACCTCCCATCTCTCTCCCTGGCCCTAACTGGGTGCTGTGGGCTATTATGGGGGGAGCAAGAGACTGTGGTTTCCTGCAGACCCAAGTGCAAATCCAGACTCCTTTTGCTTTCCAGAAAGGAATGTCTATAAGTGGAAATATTAGGCAAACCCTGTTTTATTTTGTGTGCACCCTTTGCTCCCTGCCAAAAAACTTGAACCCATGTTCTCACCTTTCTCACCACCTGATGGTTTTCCCTGTCTCTCCTCTCCCTGCAGATACGCTGTCAGTGCCTCGCTGGTCCCCGCAGATCCCCCGTCGAGATCTAGGAAACTCGATAAAACACAGGTACTCCAAGTCTGCTGCAGCATGTGAACCCTCCCCCTTCCCCAGTGCTGGGGAATAAGCATCTCTCTTTCCATCTCTGGTCCAGAATGTGGGGCTCAGGGCTGTTCCTGCTGTTTCCCATGCTGGGCTGCACTGTCCTAGAAGCCCATTTAAATTCCATTTCAGTTCAGATTTGGTTTAGATAAGGCTTGAGCTGCTATCAGTAAAAGCTGTGTATAATCAGTGACCCTGCCAACCTTCAGCAAATTTCCCATCTCCGGATTATTGCCCTTCTATATCTATTGCAAGAAGAAGCACTAGAAATAAGCTTAGTGCTGCTCTTCAGTGGGGCATCTGCTTCTCTGATGGGATGGAAACTGGGGTCACCAGGTGTTTTGGGGGCCCTGGCTGGAGCTTGAGATGGGCAAAGCTGGGGAGCTGCAGCAAACCAGTGGCTAATGCCATGCCTGGCTGGCTTGAACCTTCTTGGAGCAGGCTGTGCCCTTCTGCATCACCAGAGGAGGGCTCAGATTTGTGCATTGGCATACTTAGAAGCTGCCTCGACACCTGCAGTGTTTGAGGGCAGCCAGGAATGGATAAATTGGGGCTTGGTAGGTAAATTGGGTAGAATTGGGGTAAATTGGGTGGTAGAAAAAACACAGTTTGGGAGATGTTTCTTACAGGAGCAGAGGATGGGGCTGGAAACTTGGGTCCCCAAGGCACGGAGGTGTTTTTGGTGCTGTGGTCACAGTCTGGGGTGGACAAAGCTGGGGAGTTACAGTGAGCCTGTGGTTAATGTCCTGGCTGGCTTGGAGCTGCTTGGAGGAGGCTATGACATTCTGCATCACCAAAGGAGGACTCAGATTTGTGCCTTGTATCTATAGAAAGTGCTTTGACACCTGCAGCAGTGTTTGAGGGCAGTCAGAAAAGGATAAATCGGGGCTTGGTGAGTAAGCGTGGCTTGGGATTTGTTTCTGCAGGAGCAGAGGATGGGACAGCACCCCTTCATATCTCTCTGACCACTCTCTGTGTTTCTCTCCACAGGTTTTCCACCAAGTACTGGATGTCTCAGACCTGCACTGTCTGCGGGAAAGGAATGTTGTTCGGCTTAAAATGCAAAAACTGCAAGTACGGAGCTGTTTGTGTCACTCATTAATGTTGTGAGCAGATAATCAATGTTTCCTGGTGGAGCCGAGAAGGGAATTGGGTGCAGGGAGACCAGCCAGCCTCTTGCCAGCTCATTCTTGCAGGAAGCTTTAATGAGACATCAAACTGGGTGAAGATCACCCCGAAATAGGGCTGAGGTTGGGTGCTGCGTGCTGGGAGTGGGTACCTCGGGGAGGATGCTGCCTGCCAGACCTCGGCTCTGTTTGCACCAGAGCTCTGACTCAGATCCTGACAGCATCCCTGCTCATTGCTGTCCCTGGCCTGGCTTTGGATGATGATATTATAGGGTTACATGCAGAATTATCTGCAGGAGATGGGGGCGATGGATGCACTGGAGCAGGGCTGAGAGCAGCTCACATGAGAGCATCACCTGCCTGTGGTGTGGCTCTGGGCATTGGATGGATTCACCCACAGCCTTGGGCTGTATCCTGTTTTTCTGCATCAGAGGTCTTGGGAGCCTCTCTTTCCTGGTAATGTGGTGGCATCAAGGAGCCAACCCACTGCAAACCACAATTAAGCTGTGATGTGAACGTGCTGGCCGTAAAATTGAGCAGGACTGGAAAAAGTTAGTGAAGCAGAGGCTGGGGCCACTTGTACTGTGTTAAATCCAGCGTAGCCCAGCTCTTACACAGTATCACACAGCAATCAGCACTTAGTAAAGCTGCTTCTGGAGACAGGATTGCTGTGATGGGTGCTGGGAATAGGCCGATCCTCCGTGGGCAACTGAGTTAGTGGCAGCTATTAAGTGATAACTGTTGCTGTTGATTAAATGCTGATGAGTTAGCAAATTGAGATTTAAACCTGGACAAAAAATGCTTGGTTATTGTGCAGCTGGTGGTGGTTTTCTGGCAGTGATGGTATCAAATATATATATATATTTAAAGCAGTGATTCCTGTTGCATTCAATGCTCAAGCAACTGGAGGCTTTGCTGCCCCGCCGTCCCTGCTTGCCCTGCCTGCCCAAGGCTGGTCCCCGTGCAGGAGGAGGGATGCTGGGATGCTGTGGCTCTGTGTCGCTCCTGCTGCCTGTAGTCACTCAGGAAAGAGCAAATAAATCCCCTGGTTCTGAAAAGTAAGGGAGAACACGAAGTATTTAGGTTCGTTGCCACTCAGCCCTGGCTCTGCTTCTCCCAGAACCCGGAGGGAAACAAGCAGGTAAAGCAAACAAACAGACCCCAAATCCCCCCAAGCCTCGACTACGGAATTAATCTCTGCCTTTCCCTCTAGGAACAGCTTTGTAATAAAAGCGAACACGCGCAGCTCCTGGATTTTCATTACCCAGCTCATTGACTTGTAGCTGCAGTCTTTTTAGTCATCTTTTACCCTTGTTTTTTTTAAACCCTTTCCTCCTCTTTGTCTTCTCCCTCGTGGCTCTCCCTGCTCTGCTGGGGCTGTCGCGGCAGAGCGTGAGCCGGGGACTGGTTTCCATCCCTAATTAAGAATGAACGGGAGCGTTTGGAGGCGGCCGGGAGCCTGCTTATGCCTATATGCATGACCCAGGGGTGAAGCTCTCCGTAGATTCCTGCCCCAGCTCTGTGAAACCAGGCAAAGCTCTGCAGAATGTTCAACGTAGCTGTAAATGCTCTCATTATTTTCATTAAATGCCTTGGTACTAAAGCTCGGGAGAGAAGGGCACAATGGCAGAGATTCATCAGGAGCCAAAGAGGGGCCGAGCAGCCGCTTCCTTCCCCTCCGCTGCCCCTGGATTTAATTAAGCATAAACAGCGTTGGCACTGGGTAGTGGTCAAGGGAAGTGGCTTTCCCACCAGCGTGGGTCTCTGCTCCTTTTAGTTCAGCTGGTGCTGGCAGAAATGACGATTTTGGGCATCCTCAAGCTGACTGGTGGGTGCCTGGTTCCCCACAGCTGGCGGAGAAAGGGGGACCCAAGCAGCCCCCCAGGTTTGGGGGTTCCTGCACCCCTCCATTGGAGCACGGCTCCTGTTTGCCATGGGCGTGCAGCCCCCACATCCTCTCAGCCAAACCACCTTGATGCCCTGGGATGTGCATCCCACACCATTTCTTATTCCTGTGCCTGTAGACCAAGAGGGCGGCTTGGGAATCGTGGGTCTTCCTGAGCACGAGCTGCAGGATGCAGGATACAGGAGGGTTTGCTTGGGCAGCGACCCTGGAGGTGTTTAAGGGGAGACTGGATGAGGCACTGAGTGCCATGGTTTAGATGATGGGTTGGTGTTAGTGTTGGGTTATATGTTGGACTTGATGATCTCGGAGGTGCTTTCCAACCTTATGATACTGTGAAACTGTGAAAAGGGTAATGTAAATCCAAAACATGGCATCAAGTCACCTTCCTGGGTGGAGAAAGGGTCCCTGCTCTGCTCTGAGCTGGAGCGTGTCCGGAGGAAGCTGGAGAAGGGGCTGGAGAACAAGTCTTATGAGGAAAAGCTGAGGGACCTGGGGTTGTTTAGCCTGGAGGAGGCTGAGGGGAGACCTCATCGCTCTCTGCAGCTCCTGGAAAGGAGGTTGTGGTCAGGTGGGTGCTGGGCTCTTCTCCCAAGTAACAAGTGATAGGATGAGAGGAAATGGCCTCAAGTTGCACCAGGGGAGGTTCAGATTAGACATCAGGAAGAATTTCTTCACTGAAAGGGTTCTCAGGCCCTGGAAGAGGCTGCCCAGGGAGCGGGTGGGGTCCCCATCCCTGCCTGGGCAGATGAAGTTCTCAGGGATCTGCTTTAGTCGTGGACAGGTACGGTTGGACTCGATGATCTCAGAGGTCTTTTCCAACCAAAAAATTCCACGATGCTCCACATCCTGTTCTCCCTTGCGTCTCACCCCTTTTTTCTCTGCTCCCTGCTAGGCTCAAGTGCCACAACAAATGCACCAAAGAGGCCCCTCCGTGTCACCTGCTGATCATCCACCGCGGAGGTAAGGGCCTTTCTCCCCCCTTCTGCCTCCGTGGATGTTGCCACCAGGTAAAACTTTCAAAAGCCCCCCCGGGCGATTCGGGAGCCTGACCCTTGCTGCCGGCCGGCGGGACGGAGGCTCCCGAACCGCTTTGGGCGCTCTGTGAAAATTTTACCCACCCTTTTTTCCGCTTGTAGGGAGACGAACGGTTCGGGGCGAGGCAGATTTGCATTGCAAACCACTTCCACCCACCCTTCCCCTGCCTCCTTTTCTTTTCAGATTCCCCACCGCACGGGGTAAGTGCAACAGGTTTTAGCCTTTTGCTACCGTCGAGAGCTTAGGGTGGACGCGTGGCACCCAGAAAGTCCCGCGGCGCTGGCGGTGCATGGGGGTCCCCGCAAACGGGGATGCGGCCGTGCCCCTGTGGATGCTCGTGGTGCTTTTGGAGCTGCCTTATCCCGCTCTTCTCCAGGAGAGCCCATCCTAAAACCCGTGGAGGAGGGAGAACTTTGCAGCAGGACGACGGGCGGTGCTTCCCACCTCTTTTCTTCCAGATTTTGGCTGAGTGCTCCTTGACAGCCAGAGGACTGTGACTGCCTAAGGGAAACGCTTCCAGTTACTGTTGCCTTGAATTTTGAGCTCTTAAGGCTGTTGCTCTGTGTTAAATATCACCAAACCCATGCTTATTTGTTTAATGATGGGGAATGCATTGCGCTGGTAGCACCTCACAAAGTGAACGGTGATGCTGTGGCTCAGAGAGGAGCAATTTGCAGCCTTCACTCTGGCCCCCGTGCCCTTGCTTGCAGCAAATTTGTGTGGAAGGGGCTGAAGACCTCCCCACCCCCGCAGCATCCTCTGACCCTGACTAAGAGCCGGGGTGCAGGTGGGCTCCCAGGACTGGTGTTTGTGGCTGTGGTCTGTGATGTTGCAAGACCTGGAGCTGCCTGCTGTGTGTTTTAGCATGGAAGTGGTGTGGCTTTGCGGGTGGCCTCAACATCAGTGAAATAGTCTCCCTGAAAAGCTCTTAAATGCATTGTCTTGCAGCCGGTCCATTCCTGAGTCTCCTGGGCTGCAGGAGAAAGCTGGCTGGCTTTCCTCCCAAAAAATCTTCCGTGCTGAAAGCAGGATGCACTGAGCCAACTCCTTCCCCTTGTCCCCAAGATGCTGCAGAGAGGAAGAGGATGTTGCCTCCTCCCAGTGCTGGCTGACCCCCAGCTCATGAGGTGGCTGTGGCAGCTGCTGAACCTCTCTGAACTGCAACCCCTTCGCAGGGGGAGAAGAATGCACTCTGCATCCCACCATGAGGAGCTCGAAGCCCCCCATGTCTTTGGGTTGGCTGTAGCCTGGGTGCATGAGGGAGCCCAATGTCTGGCTGCTGCCCTGGGGCAGGAGCCGAGTGACTGGAGGTGCCACAGGGAATTCCTTTGGAGAGCAATTCAAGAGCAGTTCGCAAGCACAGGGTGACCCCAAGTGCTCCTTCAAAGCTTTGATGTCTCTTCATCTCTCTCCCCCTCCTCTCCATCCCCTTTTTCCCCTCTCTCCCTTCTTAATCCAGCAAGGTTAGTCCGGACAGAGTCGGTGCCCTGCGATATCAACAACCCCTTACGGAAACCCCCCAGGTATTCAGACCTGCACGTCAGCCAGACGCTCCCCAAAACCAACAAACTCAACAAGGTGAGCTGCTCCCCGAGCCCTGAGCACCTCCTTCGTGCCCAACCCCTGCCAGAAGGGGCAGCCCTGGGCTGCCAAAATATCTGTGGCTTTTGCTGCTTCTTTGCATGCAGCAAAGAGGTTACAAGAGTACCAAAGCGGTGGCATCTTCAAATGCCACATGAGTTGGGTCACTTGAACCACACTGTTTGCTGTAGCTTTCCCAGCAGGGATGCTCCTTGCATGAGGAGCAGTGGCTTTCCCAAGGCACATCCTTCTCCAGAGCATCAATCCCGTTTCCTGGGTGGGACCACAGCTTGGGGAATAATTTCTAAATGAAGGAATTTGAGAACAAAAGGGGCCATGCCCCAACCTGGTGTTTGTAGCAGGAGGGGACAGGTTGGTTGTCCCCAGGATGGGACATCTCGCAGGCCTTCAGCTGTCTGCCTTGCAGATGGCTCTGTGCTTCTCCAGGCACATCCACGACTATAGGACTGATGTGAGTAGGAGCTGCCTAGAAACCTCCTTGGGGGCTCCAAGTAAAAAACTAAACCCATGGACTGGGGTTAATCGAAGGAGTAGAGTGAGGGAAGAGCTTGGCTTTAGGGCAGGGTGAGCTGTGCCACGAGTGAAGCTGTGAACCCCTCACCTCTTGGGTTTCCCAGTGTGGGCTGCAACTTTTAAATGGCTTAAAAATTAAAATAGCATCAGTGCTTTCAAAATAAGCTGTGTCCCGCCGGTCCTGCTCTTTTGTGGCCTCTCCATCTCCCAATATAAGCTGAATTTGGGGTGGTTTGAGGTCTCTGCACTGCCTGGGACTTCTGTAAATAACAAATTTATTGTTACAAATAAAAGAATCCTAGAATTTGATTGTGTCCCTGGCACAGCTTGTCAAGCCAGACCTGACGATGCACCTGGCTCGCTTGCTTCTGCCCTGCATTAATAACAATAAAACTGGCGTGGGGCTACCTCAGATGTAATTTAGAGCCTGCTGCCTTCAGTGGAAAATTCCTTGCAGGGTGTGCTGCCCATTGCAGTGTGCCCTGGAGAGGCTCACCTGAAGCTCCTGTCCTTGCCTTGCTTGGGAAGGGTCAACAAAGGGCTTGGGATGTGAGAGCTGATCTTTTCAAATCTGCCTCAGCTCAGCCCCCTGCTCTGAGCGAGGTGCTGGGTTTTTGCCTGAAAGGAGGTCAGTGGAATCTGCCAGATCCTTGAAGCCTCTAAGGACCAAGCCCCAGGGATGCAGCCCCCGACACTGGTCTTGGTGGTCGTGGCTCTGCTCATGGGGAGCCCTCAGTCGAGGTGTAGCTGGGAGAGGAGCCCCGTTTGTGGTGTGGAATGGCCTTGGTGCCAACTGTGAACACGAATGGCTTTGGGAAAGGCCAGGCTGAGGCTCAGGTTGTTATCCAGGGCTTCTGGGAGGGGTGGACTGGGCTGACCTGTGTAACCCTCGCTTGTTACCTGGGGTCATCTGCACTGGGGCGCTTCGGTGTGGCACCAGCTGGTGCTGTGTTCACCAGCTCTTCTTCTCTGTGTCCCACAGGACCACATCCCGGTGCCCTACCAGCCAGACTCCAGCAGCAACCCCTCCTCCACCACTTCCTCCACACCTTCCTCGCCGGCCCCGCCGCTGCCACCCAACGCGACGCCCCCGTCCCCCCTGCACCCCTCGCCGCAGTGCCCACGCCAGCAGAAGCCGTTCAACTTGCCAGGTACCGTGAGCTCCCACCTCCACATCTGCCCGATGGGAAGGGCTCATGCCCTGGGGTGTCCTCAGGGTAAAGGTCTTCTCCAGCTGCTCTCCTGCTGGGGCTGACATGGGATGGGGAAAAGCTGGAAGAAGGAATGGACAGAGTGATGAATTCAGGATCATTCCGGTTAGAAGGGAGCTTAGGAGTCTCTAGTTAAACCTCCTGCTTGAAACAGGCTCAGAACTCAAGGCTTGACCCAGTTTGGTCTTGAAAACCTCCAAGGATGGAGACAGCACAACCTCTGTGGGAACACCTGCTGTGCTTGAGGCTACCACCCCCTTTCCAGACGTGACTTCTCCATGGTGTGTGCCCACTGCATTGCCTCAGCAAACGGGAAACAAGGCCCTACCCCTCTGCAAGGGTGGCTTGGGGTGACTTCACTGGGTCTTTGGGGTGATGGGCCTCTGACAAGCTTGTTGAGAGCACGTGTGGGATGATAGTGGGGAGTAGCTGATGGTGGAGGTGTCTGACCTAGCTTGTTCCACTGAGTCTTGGCTGGGTACGTGGGACACATCTACACCTGGAGCTCAGGCTCTTCAGGGGTGGTGGAAGAGGCAATTTGGTCATAGTGACTGCAGGAGACAGAAGTTACATGAAATGGCCAGAAAAGCTCTTCCTGATCTGAGGGGGTGTCAAAGCCTGTCCCTACCCTTGGGATGTCCTTGCAGCAGTGCTGCTGCTCCAGGGAGGGTCCCTTCCTGGAAAGGAAAGGCTCAGCATCACTGCTGGCAGCATGGAGGCATTCAGCTGTCTTCTTCCAGCCACCTGCGTCTCCAGTTGCTCCCAAAAAGAGCCTGGTGAGGAGAGAGAAGTGGGAGCCATGGCCCTGACCCATCTCTGAGACACTGAAGCACTCATGGCTGCCCTGGGCCTGGTGAGCCCTGTTTGGTCTGTGGCCTTGAGCCTCTTTGAAAGGGTAGAGTCCGGGAGGCTGGGGTCCCTCCCTCATCCCAGAACCCCCAGGGTTAATGATCTGGTCTGATAAGAAGGGTCAGGACTGCTTCTCTGGAGGAACCAGGTGGCACCTTCGTGCTCTGCTGATCCTGCTGTACCATGGTGACTCCTCCTTTCCACCTTGCCAAGCCTTCAGCTAGAGAGGGGGAGGGAGGGGAGGGAGAATTTGACCAGCAAGATCCATCGCAACAGTAACAACCATTTCTAAAAGCTGGGATAAAAACCCCACCAGCCAACCAAGACAGGTCCTGGTGTGCCCAGAGAGGGTGCAGCTGTGCACAGATCTCACTTGCCAGAATGCCCAAGATGCTGGAGGAAGACAGCAGAGGAGCTGTGAGGAAGCACTGAACACTCCAAGAAATGCGTGACCTGTCCATCAAGGAGGGACTTGGCTCCCTCTCCCTGCGTTGGGATCTCGCCAGCCACAGTCTTTGAGCCTCCAGGTGCTGGAAGGATTGTCAAGAGAGTGTCTGCAACCCTGAAAGGACAGCTTGGGTTTATGGGCTGGTAGAACTGAGTTCTTGATGGATCAGTCAGAGCTGAAGCATCCTGAGATCTTGGCCATGTGGGCTCACAGCGATCAACATCCCCAAACCATGTGCTGAGTGAGCCCCAAGCGCTGGTCCCTGCCTGTGTCTGGGGGGAAGGGACAGAGAGTCCAGCATTTGGAGACCCCATCAGACATCACTTCTGGAGCAGAGACCTCCCTACAGGTCTTTTGAGATGTTATTTCATGTTTTCTAAAGTAGTAACCCCCATAGTGGGCAGCAGCATCTCCTTAGGGGGACCTGAACACGCTGCCACTGGGCCAGCACAGGGAGCCCGTGGCACGCTTGCCCAGCCAGCAGGGATGGAGCAGGGCAGGATCAGACCCAGGCAGCTCAGGGGAATGGTTGCTCCTTGCTTTCATGCCTATGATGAACCCTGTGGCTGGTCTGACACAAAGCAAGACTTACTGTGCTTTCATCTTCCCACGTGGGAGTTTCTCCATAGTTCATGTCATCAAGATGGTCATCTTGGGATTAGGATTTGAGCTTGGCAATTGCAGCTCGGTGGCCTTCCTCTGTCAGAACTACCTTTGAGTCTCCTTTGATCTCAGCTTAGGGGCGCTCAGGTCCTGCTGCAGAGCTGAGGTCAGTCTTTGAGGTCTTGGAAGCTGGAGAGGAGAAGCTCTGAGATGGTCTTTGCTTGAAGCTTAAGGAGAAGGTGCTTTCTGAACTGATGCCAAACTGGTGGCCTCAGCAGCTCTGTCTTGCTTCATACCCATGACCTGCTTCTCTACATGAGTCAAATCAGTCTTTGGGCTCCTGACAATGGGGAGCTCATGAAGGGTATGACCACCCAGAGCCCTTCTGATTGGGTCATGCAAGGGAAGACCCAGACCTGAGGCCGGTGTTCCATGGTGCAAGACTGGGCACAGGGTGGATTCTCTCCAGTATCTGACTCTGCAGGTCTGTGTTTAACCCCCCCCTTTCTCTTTTCCAGCTTCCCATTACTACAAGTACAAGCAGCAGTTCATTTTCCCAGGTAGGTCCCTTCAAAAGGGGTCTCTTAAGGTTGTGGGTGCATGGCTGGCTCTCCTTACCCCCAGATTTGTGCAGAGGGATTGTTCTGGGGTGGGATTTCTCCCCCAAACCAATATATTGTTGCAGGACCACACTAAGATGCTGCAGAGCTGGGTTGCCCTGAGTTATACCCAGCTATAGCTGAGGGTGTGACTAAATTGAACCTGGGTGGGAAGGGAGGTTTTCAGTGGGATTTAGTTCCTTCCGGGCAACCCTGGCACTGGAAGGGGCTCCTGGTGCCTCCCAGCCCTCTCTCACTCTGCTCTCTTCTCCCCAGATGTGGTGCCCGAGACGCCGACCCGAGCCCCACAGGTGGTCCTTCACCCTGTCAACTCCAACCCCATGTGAGTCCCTCTCCCTCCTCCCAGCTACCTTCACCTTCCCCTCCCCAGGCAGCGCATCCTCCGTATCCCACCTCCTCCAGCCACCCGTGGGTGCTCCCTTGGCTTGGCAGGACCAGTCTGGCGCTTGGCGATGCCTTTTGGGCAGTTTAGGGTGGATGGTTTGGGGTGTTTCTGCCACCCCAGCCCAGCTCACGGCTCTGGATTGCATCTCAGGGAGGAAGAAGGTTGAAAGGAGAGGACAGAGGATTAATTTATAACCCACAGCGCTGCACCTGCCCAGCCCTTCACCATGAGACGAAAAATGACCAAGAAGCCACAGCCCAAGCTTTCAATCTTTTGCTAAGTTATAAGGAGAGAACCAAGGTCTTTGATATAGTTTTAATAAAGGTGGTTCTCGCAGCCCCATCTGTAATATTTTCAAGTCCAATAAACTTTGTACTGAAATTAGGTTTGAAATCCAATCCCTAATTGGCATTAGGACCAACTCTCCCTGGCAGGTGGAGTCTGAAATGCTGTGCTGAGGTCCTCATGCCTCCACCACAACGTTACAGTTCAGGGTTGCTTGCTGATCCTTTCTATAAAGGCCATTTTTGAAGGATTTTACAAGCTAGGAGTTTAATAAATAGGGTCTCTCTCCACCCACACTCTCCAAAGGGCATTGACATTGCAGAGCTACAGACTGGGGACAGAGTGGCTAGAGAGTAGTCAGGTAGAAAAGGACCTGGGAGTGCTGGTGGACAGGAAGCTCAACATGAGCCAGCAGTGTGCCCAGGTGGCCAAGAAGGCTAATGGAATCCTGGCCTGCATCAGGAATAGTGTAGTAAGCAGGACCAGAGAAGTTATTGTCCCACTGTACTCGGCACTGGTCAGGCCTCACCTTGAATATTGTGTCCAGTTCTGGGCCCCTCAGTATGGGAAAGATGTTAGGATACTGGAATGTGTTCAGAGGAGGGCAACGAAGATGGTGAGGGGGCTAGAGCACAAGCCCTATGAGGAGTGACTGAGGGAGTTGGGGCTGTTTAGTCTGGAGAAGAGGAGGCTCAGGGGAGACCTCATTGCTCTCTACAACTACCTAAAAGGAGGTTGTAGTCAGGCAGGGGTTGGTCTCTTCTCTCAGGTGACCAGTGGTAGAACCAGAGGGCATGGACTTAAGCTTCGTCAGGGAAAGTTTAGGTTTGATGTGAGGAAAAAGTTCTTCACTGAAAGGGTGATTGGTCATTGGAATGGGCTGCCCAGGGAGGGGGTGGAGTCACCGACCCTGGAGGTGTTTAAAGGGAGACTGGATGAGGCACTGAGTGCCATGGTCTAGATGATGGTTGGTGTTAGTGTTAGGTTATAGGTTGGACTTGATGATCTCAGAGGTCCTTTCCAACCTTATGATACTGTGATACTGTGTGATACTGTGACATCTGCTGGGGGGATCCAGTGGATCTCACCTCTGGGGGAGGCGATGGGAGGGATGGAGATGGAGCCGCTGTCCCTGCTGGTGGCTGGGAAATTAATGGCAAAGTGGTGAAGTCAAAGTGTTTTATACTTTTTCCTTCCCTGCCTGAAGCAAGATACCAGGTCTGGGGCTGGCAGGCTTTTTTTTGGGGAAAATAGCTATCAATATGCAAAATCTGTCATTCTCCTTTTGCTTGCCCCACTGAAAAGAACCTGCAGGAGCTGCTGAGGTTACACTGGGCTTGGTTGGGTTAAACAGCAGACCCTGCTTCAGGAGAGAGGTGTTCATGTCTGGGTTTTCATGCTTAAAATACCAGGGTTGACTCCTTTTGGACACACACCTGTGTCTCCCCTGGGATTTAGAGCTCTTTAGTGGGATAGGAAGCACAGGACCATCGCGGCCAGGTGGCCTGGGGGGAGATTTATGCCTCTCCTGTCATCCCTCTGGGAGGGGATGCTGTTATTTGTTATTGATGACAATTATTAATAATACATTTATTAATGTTCAACACCACCCGAGCTGCTCCAGCTGGTCTTCCCCTTTGAATTTCCCTAATTCCTTGATAGCTGTCAGGTGTGGTGAGACCCTGGTGGTAGGATGTACTGCCTAAAAGGTGAAGATAAAGAGGAGCTCCTGGCTCAGGAGCTGGGAAGCTAAACCAACTCTGCTGTGGGGATAGATTGGGGGACTCTTACTGCAGAGAAGGGTCCTCAAAACCTCTGCTTCTCAAAAATAGTTGGAAACCACATTTTCTTCTCTTCTGGCTGCTAATCAGCTGTGCTTGTTGCCTTGGTTGGTGTTCATTGGGAAGATAAGTGTGATCTTAGAAACTACTTAAATCCACTGTAAGCCCATGTCCCAGAGATGCTTTGATGTGGTTAAAAGCTGTGAGGGTGTCAATCTGTCCCTTTACCCTGGATTAGCTGGGGGTAATGCCTCCTGAGGCATGTGGTGATGGTACATCCATCTCACTGTACACTTTGGGCTCTGGAATGGAGACCTGGTTGTGTGCTCCTGTGTCACCAAATCCATCCTGGAAATTCACCCATCCAATATTAATTACTGCAATAATTAATATTGCTCATCCCTGCTCTCTGAGCACCCAGAGCTGTTCTTAGGGATGGAGGAAGCCAAGGTGTGGGTGGGAAGGGGTTGCTCTCCCAGATTAGCAGCAAGCCTGGTGTTTCTCCTCCCTGAACTCCTTAATCCTGGGGCAGAGGGATGCGGCAGGGAGCAGGACCTGATGCCCGTGCATGCTTCTCCTCCTCACTGTGTTTTTACATGGTGGTAATCCAGTAATTCTTTTAACAGCCTGGAAGGAAACCCACTGCTTCAAATTGAAGTGGAGCCCACCTCTGAGGTGAGATGGCCGAGCTTAATGGGCCTTTATTTTATGTACATCTTGGGGCACATTCCACAGGAACCAGATCCGTTTGCCATCTGTGCAGTTAAATTGCTGGTAATTGAATTAATGGCCAGGTCTGATCGTGCTCAAGCACCCGTGTCCCCACCCCATGAACAGGGACCCTGGCTGGGCTTCGTGTCTGCCCTCAAGTTTATAATTCAATGAGCTTTTCTTAGATGCATTGAAAATGTGGTGGAGGGGAGGGGCTGGAGGGCGAGGACAGGGATGCAGGTTTAGGGTGTTGTAAATCCTGTAGAGAGCTCAAACAGAGTGTCAAGGGGAAACTCAGACCTGTCCCAGGGAATTGAATGCTCTGCTGTGTTGCTCTCTCATATTAAACCTTGTAGTAAATAAACACCTCCCTGCAATGCCTGGGTTTCTGCTGGCTTTGCATAAAATGCAGCTGCCTGATTGCTTCGGAAGGCACCTGCCTGGTTTCTCTGGGTCTGAGCGAGCAGTAGGTGTGTTGGCAGGGTTTTGCCCAGGTTATCTTCACTGGCCATTGTTTACTTCTCCCCTATTTCCCTGCGCTCACCTCCCTTTGCCCCCTTCGCAGAACGAGGAAGGCACCGAGGAGGCGCAGGAGTCTGAGGATGACTTCGAAGAGATGAACCTCTCGCTCCTCTCCGCACGCAACTTCCCTCGCAAGGCCAGCCAGACCAGCATCTTCCTCCAGGAGTGGGACATCCCCTTTGAGCAGCTGGAGATCGGTGAGCTCATCGGCAAGGGCCGCTTCGGGCAGGTCTTTCACGGGCGCTGGCACGGGGAGGTGGCCATTCGCCTCATCGACATCGAGCGGGACAACGAGGACCAGCTGAAGGCCTTCAAGAGGGAGGTGATGGCTTACAGGCAGACCCGGCATGAGAACGTGGTGCTCTTCATGGGAGCTTGCATGAGCCCTCCCCACCTTGCCATCATCACCAGGTAAGCTCTGATGCCTTCTTTCCAAAACACCTTCCTGCTGTCAAACATTACCAGGAGGCAAGGCTGGCCGTGCCTCCCTGCCCTGGCAAAGGGTCGTTCTCCAACTGCAGTGATTTATGCTGTGAAGCAGGCAACAAACACATTTAACTTCATCTGCTGTAGAACTGGAGCTTGAGACAGGAAGGGTTTGTTTTAACCAGGGGCAGGAAGGATTTGTTTTAACCAGGAGGGTTGTTACCTGGTGGGATTGGCAGCTTGTGCTCTGGGCTTTTGGTTTTTTTGTTGCATGGTGCCCTGGTGGAGTCTGGACCCTGCTCAAGTGCTGCCACAGCATGGAAAAGACTCTATTAGCATAAAGCATCTGGCCACACATGGACACCAATTTTTATGACTAACTTGATGCTGTAAGAGCAGCTCAGGTGTCTGAAGGCTGAGCAGGATGCAGGTGTTAGGTCCAATGATCTGTGAAACGGCCAGAAGGGTTGCAGAGGTGGGAAAACTGGGTGCTTGCAAGGAGAGCTGGTATTCCATGAGATGGGACCCTGTCTATGGGAGTCTCCTTGATCCCAAGGATGTGGGAAAGCTTGCAAAATAAGTCACAGTCTCCTGGAGCGTTTTCTTCCTTTCCCAAAGCTGTTGTTATTGAACTCAAAACTGGGTGTGGAACTGGTAAGAGTTGAGATTGGATGAGGCCAGAGGAGGGAGACTGGGTGTTTGGAGAGCTGCTGGCTGGGCAGCTGGTGATGCTCGGGGATGCTGCAGCAAGGTGGTTGCTGGAGGGGCCTTCTTGCAGCTGACTGGGAAACAAGCTGGTATTTGAGATCTCCCAAACTATCTCAAACACCTCCAGAGCTGCCTTGATCTCAAGAAATTACCATGTACCCACTGTCACCTGCACTCTTGTTGGGAAATGCAGCTCTGAGCATCCCCACTGAAGCAGCACTGAACATCCCAGGGTGTTACTTGCATGTGTGGGCAATCACAAAATCCCTGCTGGCCTCCAGGCAGGGAGGCTGCAGCTGCTCCCAGTTCTGCTGTCACTATGTGAAATACATTTATTTCTGAATATTGAGTTATTTCATTCACCTCCAGACTGTGTATTCAACTGTGGGGCTTGATGTGGTGCTGCTTTGCATCCCACCACAGGTTCCCTTCTCTCGGAGAAGTTTCCCCAAGGTGAGGTTGAATTTCCAGCCTCCTCCTGGCAGCATTTCAAAAAGCCTGTGCTGAAATGGTAACGTTTCCCACAGCTGTTAACAGTGAAATATTCATCATCCCTTCCTAATGTCCCCTTGAATGCTGCACCCCCTGGTCCCAGCTGGGTTGGCTCTGTGGGTGCTGGGGTAGGGACTTTCCTCTGCTCCCTCTTTTGCTCCACAGCAAACGATTTCAACCCAAAATTGTGTCTCCTTATGCCATCACTTGCTCTCTGCCCTGGTGGATTCACGGGCTGGAAATTGGCTTGGGATTTGCATCCTTTGGAGACAGGATGACCCTGGCTGTCCCCAGCTGGGGACTGAAAAAAAAAAAAAAGGCTTTTGATTTTGAACCAAAAGCCAGTCATTTGGGAAAATTCAGCAGCATTTCCAATCTCCATCTATTAGCTAGCTTCAAGCAAAAAGCTCTCAGAACAGTGTGCAAACACGTGTATTGATTGATGTCAGATTCCCAGCCGGGCAGCGCTGCCGCTGCTACCCGGAGGAAAACACAGCTTCTCCATCCCGCGATCTCTTTGCAGTCCCTGTTTGCTCAGCTTTTCAATCCTATTCAATAGCAAAACCTGGGCTATCTGTTCTTTTTTTAAAGCTCCAGAGTGTTTTCTATTCTAATACCTCTTCATATAAACCCATAAAGGTGCCATGTTTGACAGTTTGACAAAATAAATATGTGCACTGCGTGCTTGATGCATTAATATGAGGTCTGCGAAGCGCGCTGCTCGCCTTGTTTTCCATCCCACCTGTGCTCGGTCCCTGTTTTTGTGAGGCCAAAATACAGCTTTATTGGATTGCCCCAAATATAGCCTGTACTGTGGCATCTCTGAGCGTTGCTCTTTGCCTATGACCACTTTCATCCCTTTTCTTCGAAGGCTGAATCCACATCGTGATGGGTTTTTGTTTGGAACTGGAAATCCGATTGGTTTTCTGCTGCTGGGATTTCTGGGGCACCATCGGCTCCAGTGCTGCTGGAGGACTGGCCATGAGGATGCAGGAAAACCAAGGGAGATGCTGGCTCCGAGCTCAGCTTCAGGGGATTTTTTGGGGAGTCCAGGACTGCATTGGGTGCACATCCTGAGCTCTGAGATAATTTCCAGACACAATTTATTGCTCTTTGAGGCTTCCCATGGGGTTGTGTTCTGCTGATGATTCTCTAGGAGGCACCTCTGGGGCTCTGAGGGCAAAGCATCCTTTGCATTCCTGGGATGCTCCCTTGCCTTTGTGCCTGCAGTCGTCCTTGTCTGGTCTGTCCTTGGTTGAACATTTTAGTAGGCTTCCTGGGACATTGCTGTTCATCTTCTATGGGAAAAACCTTCTCACCACGTGGAGATCTCAGTCCCATACATGTTTCGTTATCTGGCCTTGCTTCTGGGAAAAAAGAAGTCTTTTCTCAGGGATACGATGACCCTGGAGACTCTTCTGCCACAGCACAGATGGGAGCTGCTCCTTGGGCATTGTAGGGAATGAGTCCAGGAAGAGGACAATATGGTGTGAGTTGGGCTGGGGATGTTTGAGGACACAAGGAATGGTGGAGGATACTGGGAGTGGTTGAGAACACTGGGAATGGTCCAGGATGTGGCGCTGGGGGAGGAGTCAGGCTGGTGACCCCACGAAGTGGAGAGCATCGCTCTTCCAACAGGAGTTTTCTGAAGGGTTTAAAGTTCTTCCCCTGGGTTTATGGGAATAAGTTTCAACCAGGCTTTGCTTGGAATGAGAGAAAATCAGTCCCAGCTGCCTGATGGGTCTAATTACTGATACAAACCCAGGATGTCCTAATTTTCTTGCCTGCTCCTCCCCATATACTTTCCCAAGGCTGAATTGGCTGTGTGCAGAAGAGGCCCCTTTTCTTCTGGGTGCCCAGGAGTTGTCGCTCAAGGACGTTTTTTTTCCACCAAGGGAAAAAAAGAGCAATTTCTTGTAGCTGTTAAAGAAATCTCCATTTCCCTGCTGGCACGCTGGAAGCAGCTGCCCATCCCTGGAAGGGGCTTTACCACTCCGTGACGCCCGGCGCTGCCGGAGAGGGGTTATTTATAGACGGGTTTATTTTTGATTTTTCACATCCCTACGTTTTCCTTCCTGCCTGCTTCTGTTATTCAAGGATTGCCTCATTAGCAGAAAGAAATCTTCCCCCTCCAAGCACCGTAGCCCATGGGCAAAACCTGGGAGGGCTGGGAGTGCTTGGGCAGCATTCCAGGGGAAACTGAGGCAGCGGCGTGATGCTTCGGGTTAACGCTCCAGTTTTCTATGCGTTAACCATTGGTCTGGCTGGATAATTGTGACCAATACTGTTAAATATCTTCATCAATGAATGGATGCAAATGCACCCTCGGCAAGTTTGCAGATGACAGCAAGCTGAGTGGTGCAGCTGACCTGGCAGAGGGACAGGATTTCATCCAGAGGGACCTGAACAAGCTGGAGAATTGGGCCCATGTGAATGTCATGAGGTTCACCTGGGTTGGAGCAGTCCCAAGCACAAATAAAAGCTGGTTGGAGAATGGATTGGGAGCAGCCCTGAGGAGAAGGACTTGGGGTGCTGGGGGATGGGAAGCTCAGCGTGAGCCAGAAGTGTGCACTTGCAACCCAGAAAGCCAACCATGTCCTGGGCTGCATCCAAAGCAGTGGGACCAGCAGGGTGAGGGAGGGGGTTCTGCCCCTCTGCTCTGCTCTGGTGAGACCCCACCTGGAGCCCTGTGTCCAGTTCTGGAGTCCTCAGCACAGGAAGGACCTGGAGCTGTTGGAGAGAGTCCAGAGGAGGCCACGGAGATGATCCAAGGGCTGGAACATCTTCTGTATGAGGCCAGGCTGAGAGAGTTGGGCTTGTTCAGCCTGGAGAAGAGAAGGCTCTGGGGAGACCTTACTGTGGCTTTCCAGTTCTGAAAGGGGCTTTTGAGAAAGATGGGGACAGGCTTTTTGGTAGGGCCTGTTGCGATAGAACAAGGGGGAATGGTTTTAAACCAGAAGACTAGAATGGTTTTAAACATTCAGACTGTAAGGAAGGAATGCTTTACAATGAGAGTGGTGAAACACTGACAGAGGTTGCCCAAAGAGGTGGTGGTTGCCCCATCCCTGGAAGCAGTGAAGGTCAGGTTGGATGGGGCTCTGAGCAGCCTGATCCAGTTGGAGATGTCTCTGCTCACTGCAAGGGGGCTGGACTAGGTGACCTTTAAATGTTCCTTCCAACCCAAACCATTCTATGTTTCTCTTATCACTACCATCTGCATTGGAAAGGAAGAAATTCAGCATCTTCTTGGCAATGGGAGGTGGTGACTCCAAAGAATGCTTCCATCACAGCTGCTAATAGATTTTCTCTTGGGTAATGAGCAGTGGGGACATTTAACATTCATCTTAATTAGTCTTGAGCAAGAGCGAGTGTGAGCCTTGGTGCTTTGAGCGCTGCATAATGGAGAGCAAGAAACAGCATCAAAGTCCTCAGCTCAGTGGAAATGAAAGGACTGAAAGAAAAGTCATTTGTGCTGCACACAGGGAAATGACAAGTTGTTTTTGCCAGTGTTGAATGAGACAAAGCTGGGTCTGGTTAAGCTCATGTCAACTCCTTGGGGCTCCTGGTCCTGGCCCCCATCAGTGGCAGCACAGGGAGGGGAGGTAAAGCCTCAGCCACCCAGGAGGTTCTTCAAAGGACAAAGTCTAATGCTTTTCTAACACTGTTAAAACAGGCTCGAGCCACCCACAAAGGCAACAGATCGCAGAAACTACCAGGTTTTAGGATTCTGGGTGTTCCTTCTTGGGGGGAAAAATGGAGGGGAGGGAATTTTAATGCTTATTGATCCTTCTTAAGGCTTCGGCATCTCATCGAGTCTGAAAGGGAAGTAGGGGATCGAAATGCAGAGTGTGGCTTTCTGGGAGGCACCAACCACTCTTGTTGGATGGGAACGCTGTTTGCAAGAAGGGGTTGAGGTCAGCAGGTCTGAAAAGCCAGAGAGGGGAGGCTTGAGCTGGAGTTTGCCCATGCTTTGAGGTCCTGCTGACTTGCAAGGGCGGGGGTAGTGCCGTTTGCTAAGAAGATTACTTGGTTTTTAGTCAGAAGCACAAGGAACTGGATCTGGGCAAAGGGAATTGAAAGCACCCTGAGCAAGTTTGCAGATGACACCAAGCTGGGTGGCAGTGTTGATCTGCTTGAAGGAAGGGAGGCTCTGCAGAGGGATCTGGACAGGCTGGATCCATGGGCTGAGACCAACGGGATGGGGTTCAACAAGGCCAAGTGCTGGGTCCTGCACTTTGGACACGACAACCTCAGCAGTGTTACAGGCTTGGGGCAGAGTGGCTGGAGAGCTGCCTGGAGGAGAAGGACCTGGGGGTGTTGGTTGACAGTGGCTGAACATGAGCCAGCAGTGGCCCAGGTGGGCAAGAGGGCCAATGGCATCTTGGACTGGATCAGAAACAGTGGGCAGCAGGACCAGGGAGGTGATTGTGCCCCTGAGCTCAGCACTGGTGAGGCCACACCTCGAGTGCTGGGGTCAGTTCTGGGCCCCTCACTACAAGAAGGACATTGAGGGGTTGGAGAGCGCCCAGAGAAGGGAACGAGGCTGGGGAAGGGACTGGAGAACAAGTGCTACGAGGAGAGGATGAGGAAACTGGGATTGTTTAGTTTGGAGAAGAGGATGCTGAGGGGAGACCTCATCGCTGTCTACAACTGCTTGAAAGGAGGTTGTGGTAAGGTGGGTGTTGGTCTCTTCTCCCAAGTGACAGGTGATGGGAAATGGCCTCAAGTTGCACCAGGGGAGGTTCGGATTGGACATCAGGAAAAATTTCTTCACTGAAAGGGTTCTCAGGCCCTGGCAGAGGCTGCCCAGGGAGGGTGTGGAGTGCCCATCCCTGAAGGTGTTTAAAAGGCAGGTAGATGTACTTCTTAGGGATATGGTTTAGTAAGGGGACAGATACGGTTGGACTTGAAGATGTCAGAGGTCTTTTCCAACCAGATGATTCTATGACCTAAAGCAAAGACCCTGGGGGTTGCACCCTGAGACGCTTCTGGCCAGGTTTTGGCCCCTTTCTTGTCACGGTGCGATGCCAGAGTGACTCCAAATTCACAGGATGCAACTGGGGTCCAACTCAATGGCTGCTGGTGATCCCACCCAGGGCTGTGTGACTGTAATTGATGGCCCTGCTGTGATGCAGACCAAGGAGAATGCTGAAGAACGCTGGGAATTAAGATTCACCATGGCAGCACCACATAAAGAGAATTAATTTGTCGAAGGTGCCCTTCAGCAGAGGAACTTGGAGTGTTTCTGCTGGAGGGGGAGCATCTCCCAAAGTTTTCCCTGGAGCTGGTGGTTAGTGGTGGGGAGCTGAGTACTGAGGATGAAAATAAACTCAGTCCCTCTTCTTGTGTGAGATAGCAAAGGTGAAAAGAGAATTTGCTCTTTATTCCTCTGTGGCAAAGCAAAGAGGTTTTGATAACAGGGACCACGTTACCTGCCATGAATTAACAGGGAATGTGTGAGAGAGTGGGATGGGAAGAATATCAGGGTTGCTGTGGCTGTATCTGACATGATAACTTTCTTGCACCACATGGGCTGAATGCTGGGGTTATTTTGATGTTATAATTTATTTCTATGCTGGGTTTTGGCAATGCCCAATGCTTGGCTCCACTGCCAGGGGGAACATGCCTGGCTGGGGATCCTCTCCCATCCTCAGACTCTGTTCCCTGCGTGCACACAGAGCTCTGGGCAGAGCTTGGATTTAAACACTCAGCTTTTCCAAGCCTCTCCCTATGCCAAAGCTGGAGTGTTCTGGATTGGAAAGGACCTCAAAGCCCATCCAGTTCCAGACTCCCTGCCATGGGCAGGGATACCTCCCACTGGATCAGGGGGCTCAAAGCCCCATCCAACCTGGCCTTGAACACCTCCAGGGATGGGGCAGCCACCACTGCTCTGGGCAACCTGGGCCAGGGCCTCCCCACCCTCACAGGAAACCATTTCTTCTTAAGATCTAGTCTAAATCTCTCCTCTTTCAGCTCAAAACCATTCTCCCTTATCCCATCCCTGCACTCCCTGACATTTACAGTGTCCCAGCTCAGCTGTGAAGGATCTGGGGCTTGTATATCTTAATGCTTAGGGAGCTGGGGGCCAAGTGGGTATTTAAGGTGACTCGAAGGGTGAGAGGAAATGGGGAAGGCTGTAAGGCATTGTTCTTATGACAGAACAGATTTGGGCTGCTTGTTTTTTCCCCCATGAGTGCTTCGGGAGGTGAGGATGGGCTGTGCAAACCGTGCTGCTTGCGGCCAGACCGTTGGTCCCTCCAGGGAGTATTATTGGCCATTTGGTCTTTAATGAACATCAAATTAGCTTTTTTTTTCCTCATTGCAACCCAACCATTTCAAAATACGTCCTGTCAGCCTTCTTTCCTTCCCCAGAAAGTTAAGCAGGAGCTCTAATTCCTGCTCAACAGGAGGGAAACTGAGGCACGGAGCTGCTGTGTTGCTTTCCTCCATGCTGGGCTGGAGCTGCACATCCCAGAGCCAGACGTAGAATGATGGAATGATTTGGTTGGAAGGGATCTCAAAACCCATCCAGTTCTACCCCCCTGCCATGGGCAGGGACACCTCCCACTGGATCAGGGGGCTCCAGACCCCATCCAACCTGGCCTTGAACACCTCTAGGGATGGGGCAGCCACCACTGCTCTGGGCAACCTGGGCCAGGGCCTCCCCACCCTCACAGCAAAACATTTCTTCCCAAGACCTCATCTCAATCCCCCCTCTTTCAGCTTAAAAACATTCCCCCTCATCCTATCCCTGCACTTCCTGATCAAGAACCCCTCCCCATCTTTCCTGGAGTCCCTTTCAGTTCTGGGAGGCTGCTCTAAGTTCTCCCCACAGCCTTCTCTTCTCCAGTCTGAACAACCCCAACTCTCTCAGCCTGTCCTCATACAGGAGGGACCTTCAGCCCTCAGATCATCTCCATGGCCTCCTCTGGACTCACTCCAACATCTCCAGGTCCTTCCTGCGCTGAGAACTCCAGAACTGGTTGCGGGGCTCCAAAGAGGATCCTTGGCATTGGGGATATAGAATCATAGAATTATCTGGGTTGGAAGAGACCTCCAAGATCGTCAAGTCCAACCCTTAATCCAACACTATCATGATTACTAGATCATGGCACTAAGTGCCACATCCAGTCTTATTTTAAAAACCTCCAGGGATGGTGACTCCACCCCCTCTCTGGACAGGCCATTCCAATGCCTGATTACTCGTTCTGTGAAGAACTTTTTTCTGATATCCAGCCTAAACCTTCCCTGGCAGAGTCTGAGCTTGTGCCCTCTTGTTCTGTTGCTGATTGCCTGGGAGAAGAGTCTGCAACAGAACAAGAGGGCATATAGGTTCATAGAGTCATAGAATGGTTTGGGGTGGTAGGGATATCAAAGCCCCTCCAGTTCCAGCCCCCCTCCCACTGGATCAGGGGGCTCCAAGCCCCATCCAACCTGGCCTTGAACACCTCCAGGGATGGGGCAGCCACCTCTGGGCAACCTGGGACAGGGCCTCCCCACTCGAGGTGCCTTTCAGGTCTGGCCCTTCTCTCTTGACTTGTATTTTGGCAGTGGGAGGCAATGAGGTCCTGCCTTTCCTAACCCTCCCTGTGTCTGGGTACCTGCTCTGGGAGCCAAAGCATCACCTCCACCTCTTGGTTGTTTTCCCTCCTCTTACTTTCTGCTGTGCACACCCTTTCCCAGCAGTTGGAGTAATGGAGCTCGTACATCATATAGTAAATAGGTATTGACTTCATGCCACAGGCTGGATCAGAATTGATTGACCCGTGGGAATCCACTCCTTCACAATCAATAAGAGGCCATCAGGCTGGATAAATCTTGATAACGACTGACAACAGGAAAGTCAATAGGTGTATTAATATATACGTTAAGTGAGTATATATCTTCTGCCTGGAGACAGCGTTGCTTTTGGCAGCTTGCAGAGCAGGATGGGTTGAGGAGGAGACTGAAAGATCCCAAGCAAAAAGTGTGGTAGGGATGGGAAAAGGCAGTGGCTTGATGCTTTGGGAGGGTGTTTGATGAGGGTGGTGAGATACTGCCACAGGTTGCCCAGGGAAGTTGTGGCTGCCCCCTCCCTGGAGGTGTTCAAAGCCAGGTTGGATGGGATCTTGAGCAGCCTGGTCTGGTGGGAGGTGTTCCTGCCCATGGCAGAGGGTTTGGAACTTGGTGAGATTTAAGATCTCTTCCAACCCAGACCATTCTATCTTGAAATAGGACCTAGCTGGTTCAGTGCTGGCAGAGCTTTCCTGATCCCTCGTAGCATCAAATCCCTGCCACGGGCTGTTTGTTAGCACCACCTGAATGTGCTGCTCTGCTGGGGGATGCTTGTAAAGAAAGCTCTCCTTTGTCTTTTAAAAGTGTTTCAAAATGCTATAATATCTCTTATTTTGACCGTGACTTCTTGTGGAAAGTACTTAACGCAGCAGGACTCGGTGCTGAGGCACTTCACTAGAGAGGAAGGGATTTATGAGGGTGTTCAAAGGAAAGCCTGTGATTAAGTGCCCTGCTGGGAGATGGTCCTGCAAAGTATTTCTGCTCCTTCCAGCTCTTCCCCTTGCTATTGAGTGACATTGCAGCATGATTCCTTGTTTTTTATTTAGCATCCTCAATGCCAGGGATCCTCTTTGGTGCCCCGCAGGCAGTTCTGGAGTTCTCAGCACAGGAAGGACATGGAGCTGTTGGAGTGAGTCCAGAGGAGGGCACAGAGATGATCTGAGGGCTGGAGCACCTCCTCTATGAGGACAGGCTGAGAGAGTTGGGGTTGTTCAGCCTGGAGAAGAGAAGGCTCTGGGGAGACCTTAGAGCAGCCTCCCAGTACTGAAAGGGGCTCCAGGAAAGCTGGGGAGGGGCTCGATCAGGGAGTGCAGGGAGAAGACAAGGGGGAATGGTTTTCAGCTGAGAGGGGAGATTGAGATGAGATCTTGGGGAGAAATGTTTTGCTGTGAGGGTGGGGAGGCCCTGGCCCAGGTTGCCCAGAGCAGTGGTGGCTGCCCCATCCCTGGAGGTGCTCAAGGCCAGGCTGGATGGGGCTTTGAGCCCCCTGATTCAGTGGGAGGTGTTCCTGCCCATGGCAGGAGTTTGGAACTGGGTGGGCTTTGAAATCCCTTCCAACCAAACCATTCCCTGATTCTATGATTTTTGGGGCCAAGAAGAGCTCTTTTCTGGAGCAGTGGGGGACTCATGAGCTGGCATCCTCCTGCCTTGTCAAAGAAGAGGCTGCCCATGGAAACAGATCCCTCCTATGACAACATTATTATTTTTTTATTAATAATTATTATTATTACTCTTCCAAAGCGGAACTGTGTTCTAGTGAAGAAACCACCTCGATCAAAAGACTTGCTTCTTCCCTCTCTTCAAAAGAAGGAGGTTTTTTTCCCCTTCCTGAGGTTGAAAATAGCGGGAGGATTGCGGCTCATGGAATATTTTAGGCTCCTTCAAAGGCAACGAGAGGTCAAAGCATCTTCTCACATCCCCCTACACCCAGCCAGCCCTCTCAGAGCCGATTACCAGTGCAACCCTTTCAAAAGGCAGCAAGTGCCACCCGAAGCAGTGAGTATTTTCGGATGACTTGTTTGCAAGGAGGGCTTTAGATAAGCTGCTGGAGCCTGTGGCTGCTTTGCATTCACCTGTCTCTTCGCTCTTTTCCCTGCAGCTGTGGAATAGCTCGTCTCCTCTGACACTATCTCCTTCAAATAAAAATGCATAGAGTTTGCTTTTTCTGAATAACTTGTTTTCCTCCAAAGCTGCGATGGAGTTGGAGCTACTTTTCGGGGACGCTGATCCCCCTCGTCCTCCACCACCTCCTGCTCCAGCCCTGGCTTGCTGGCTGTAGTTATCTCACATGCCAGCTGCTGGGAGGAAAATTTTGCTGCCTAAGGTAATATCCATCAAAGGACGACGCTTCCAGAGGGGAGATAGTGAGGGCGGGACGAGGGGAGCATCATCCCTTCAGGGCTTTTCTGTTTCCCTGCACTCATTTTGCTCAGCAGAGGCTCCTTTGTGCAAAGCAGGAGCAGCGTCGCTGTGAGCTCTGGGCTGGGGACCTGGGCTTTCCTGTGGCCAAAAACATTGCTCGGGGCAGGTAATGAACTCCCTGCCTCCTCACTGAGGTTGCTTTGGGAATCTTGTGTAAGGGTTCAATTCAGAGGTGGAGTTTGCCAGGAAAAGCATTTTCACCCAGAGGGACCAGGCTCTGATGGATGCTGATGCTCAGCACCAGCCCTGCAGGCTCCTGGTCTTGCACTGCGCTGCTGCAAGGCTTGCATCTGCTGCTTTCCTCCCTGCTCGTGGTCCAGGGAGGATGGATTCTGTTTCTTGGTGCCTGGGGGAGGAAGGAATCCACCTATTGCTTTTGTTGAAAGCGATGAGAGTGGAGGGCAAGGTGACTCCCTGCTTGCCAGCGGGCACAGCGAGGAGGAGGGAAATGAAGGCAAAGTTGGAATCCTGGGGCTGGAACATTTCTATTTGAAGTCTTTGGGTGCTGGGGGTGTGTGTGGCTCAGGGAAGAGCTGCTTTGCTTCACCTGCTGCTTTTGGCATTGATGAATCCAAAGCAGAATTGGTCCAAAGCATCCCTCGGTGAGGCTGGGGGGGACCTGGGGGTAGCACGGGATGCTGCTGGCATCCCAGCAGGGATAGCTGGCCCAGGAACCAGCCAAACTTTTTTGTCCTCCCCTATCCCTAGCTTTTCATTAGGGAAAAGAAAAAGTATGTATATATATAGATATATAGGTTTGGGGTCCTACATCTAGCTTTCTCCATAGGCTGAGACCTAACAAACTCATTGCAGCTCATGTCCATGTGACCCTGTTTGTCTGAGCCAGCTGATCCCACTATCCTTGAGGTGGTGTTTGAATGCAGAGGGCTTGGGGATCTCGAGCTGGATGATGCCAGCGTAGCAGGGAGAGAGTGTGTCAAGGGTGTGATAGTTCATATTGATTTTGAGGAAAACAAAGCCTGGGGATAAAAAAATTAACCCAAACTTCTCCCTTTGCTGCTCTGCCAGCCTTGTTTAATTTGCCATTGTGTGCAACACATTTGGGGCTGTCTTGTTTCAAAAGCACAGTTGCCAGAGGTCTGTAAAAGGGAAAACCAAGGCAATATGTTGGAACAGCCTGGAAGCTTCCCAAATCACTCAGGCACGTGCAGGTGTGTTCAGTACTCCTTTCTCCCCTCCTTGCCATGGCTGTTTCTGCTTAAAATAAATAAATAAGACCCAGCTCAGCGGCTGTGCTTGCTGTATCTTTCTTAATATTCCCCAAAGATTTCTTATTTTCTGTGAAATACTAAAAATCAGGAAACTGATGGGGAATGTGGGAGCATCTGAGCAGTCCCTCCTTTGCTCTGTCTTTCCTCAAGCACAGATGTAACCTGCTAGCAGCCGTATTTTTATATTAAAGTAGTTATTATTAATTCCCACTCTCTCCTTCTGTGTCTCCTCTGAGTGTATAGTGCTGGCTGTCACCACGGTGTCTGAGCTGGTTCCCCATAAATCAATATATTAGCAAGTAATGAGCTTCCTAGGGTCTGGCATTTATCACTTTGGGGTGCTCAAATGATCCTATTTAATTTAATGGCCATTTATGTGGATGGTTGGGCAGAGGGAAGAAAAGCACAAAACACCAATAAATGGCATCACAACCTGTGTGTAACCACCTTACCCTGGGCTCTGAATTTATTCCTTATCCTCAGCAGGATCCAGGCTCAGGTCTTCAACCCTGTAGAGGTGATAGCCATCAATATACAAGTGATGGTCATCAATATTGCAAGGGAGGGGGGGAAACCTCAATAAGTGGGGGATGGATGAGGCTTTTTTTTTCACATCAAATGGCAAAAATATCAAGAGGCAGAGCTCCAGCTCTTCCTTGCTCGTCCCTCCCAAACTGTTCCTCTGCAAGTCGCTTTGGCTTTGCTCCCATTGCTGATGTCTTCAGCCCACGCTGGTGAAATGCAGAGTGTTTATAAAGCAATTTGGGATTTGGCTTGCTTGGCTGAACACTTCGCAAACTCATTTTGAATAGAGAGTTGCATCTGCAGCGGGATGGGGCCACGAGGCTGGGACTTTTGAAGGGATTGGTGGGGGAAAGGCTGTGAGCTGAGGTTGCGCTGTGGGTTGGGGTGCTGGCAGCCCTGGGGTGGACTTCTGCATCTCCCTGAGCTGCCCATCCGGGCTCTCATAGAATCATAGAACAGTTTGGGTCAGAAGGAACTCCAAAGCCCATCCAGTTTCACCCCTCTGCCATGACCAGGGACAGCTTCCACTGGATCAGAGGGCTCAAAGCCCCATCCAACCTGGCCTTGAACACCTCCAGGGATGGGGCGGCCACCACTTCTCTGGGCAACCTGGGATGGGGCCTCCCCACCCTCACAGCAAAACATTTCTTCCCAAGACCTCATCTCAACCTCCCCTCATCCAACTGAAAACCGTTTCCCACTTATCCCACCCCTGCACTCCCTGATCAAGAGCCCCTCCCCAGCTTTCCTGGAGCCCCTTTCAGTACTGGGAGGCTGCTCTAAGTTCTCCCCAGAGCCTTCTCTTCTCCAGGCTGAACAACCCCAACTCTCTCAGCCTGTCCTCCTAGGGGAGGTGCTCCAGCCCTCAGATCATCTCCGTGTCCCTCCTGCCCTTAGCTCTGTCTGGGGTTTGGTCACCGCAGGGTGCTGGGGCACGTGTCATCGACCTCCTCGCTCTGCTGACAGGTGGGATGAAGAGGTTTAGGAGCAGAAGACACGTGTTCTTTTATGAATACACCAGCAGTGAACGCACTGGGATCTGTCTGAAGACGCAAACCGTCTGCATTTGTTGCTGGTGTCAAGCGTAGGCGGTCTCTGGCCCCGTGATCCGCGGCACCGCTCGCTCGCAGCCGCCTGGGCACCTCGGTGCCACCATTCAGTGTAGACCTCTTGAAGTGGGAAGGCAGGAGATGATGTGCGTGCCTCGGGAGCCGCGCTCCGTGCCTGCCGCTTCTGCCCCAATGGGATCGATTGACGGCAGGCGAGGAACGCGAAGGAACGGAATTGTTGAGCTCTGTTGTGAAAAGGTTGTGCAGGTGGTGGCTGAATGGGCTCAGGTGCTGCATAATAGGTATCAACCAGGCTTTATCTCTGCGTTGGCAGCTCCTTACCCAGCAAGAAAACTCAAACAAACGCCGGTGCGGCGGTTGCTGGTTGAATTCATTCGGAGGAGTTACTCATCGAGGGGAGGAGAGAGGCACCTGGGCTGCCTCGGGGGTTTTGCTGAGGTCTGAGGATCAGTGGTGACACGTCTCATCCTCATGGTGCTTCAGCGTAGAGGTACCACCAACCTGGGGCTGGAGGGTGGCTGCTCTCCTTGTGCCAGGGCTCACGCCGGGTGCATCTGCTGCCTCCCTTAATGTGATCCTTCTGTAAATGAAGTGGAGAGATGAGAACCTCATCAATAAAGGGCTGTGGACTCTTCTCCTGGGGTTATCTCTGCAGTTTGGATTGACAGGAATGTAAGGGTTTTTATCTAAACAACCTTTTACAGGAAACCAGCTGATCTTAACTCACTTAAGGGCTGAAATCAACTCCTCCCCCCCCCCAGTGCTGATCTATTCATTGCATTTACAATGTTGTTTCATGACTAATGCAGACTACAAACAACTTTCTGGAATGGTTTTGTCTGGGGGAAAACAAGTATTTGCTGGGGAGTGGAGAGGGCTGAGGGAAATTCTGTGTCTGCAGGCAGGTCATGGGAGGTGGCAGAAAGCCTGTTGCATCGTGGACCTTAAAGCTTTACAGGTTTATTTTGCAAGACCAAGTGCAAATCCTTCGTACTGGAAAGGTGTTCCATCATTATGCCAAGCACAATTAAAGGCTGTGTGGAAAATGGTTTGGGAGCAGCCTTGAGGAGAAGGACTTGTGGTGCTGGGGAAGGAGAAGCTCAACATGAGCCGGCAACGTGCGCTCACAGCCCAGAAACCGACTTTGTCCTGGGCTGCATCCAAAGCAGTGGGACCAGCAGGGCAGGGAGGGGATTCTGCCCTCTGCCCCACTATGGTGAGACCCCACCTGGAGTCCTCTGTCCTGTTCTGGAGTCCTCAGCACAGGAAGGGCATGGAGCTGTTGGAGCAAGTCCAGAGGAAGCCATGGAGATGATCCGAGGGCTGGAACACCTCCTATATGAAGGGAGTTTGGCTTGTTCTGTCTGGAGAAGAGAAGGCTCAAGGGAGACCTCTGAGCAGTCTTTTGGTACTGAAAGGGCTCCAGGAAAGCTCAGATCAGGGAGTGCAGGGATAGGATGAGGACGAAAGGTTTTGAGCTGAAAGAGAGGAGATTGAGATGAGATCTTAGGCAGAAATATTTTCCTGTGAGGGTGGGGAGGCTCTGGCCCAGGTTGCCCAGAGGAGCTGTGGCTGCCTGTGTTGAAGGACAGGTTGGATGGGGCTTTAAGCCCCCTGATCCAGTGGGAGGTGTCTCTGCCCATGGCAGGGGATTGGAACTGGATGGGCTTTGAGTTCCCTTCTGACTCAAACCATTCGGTGATTCTGTGATTATTTTGCACCCTTTAATTCCAGTTACAGGTACCCAAGGGTTGTCTTTATCACTTCTCTCCAAGTAGCAGTTCAAGTACCTGGATCCTAATCTTCAGATGAATTCCTATTTCTCGATGACTGCAGCCAAACTGCTGCAGAAGATAGGAAGCTGCTGGTTTAGTTAGAGAAAGATGGAGTTTTTAATTGTGGGTGTCTTGGGTTTGCAGTCCAGCTGGTGTGCACAGGAACGTGCTGAGACACCTGTGCAAGGACCAGCACTACTGAGGAGACAGTAGCATGGATGTGAAGATGCCCTAAACTCCTTGCTGTGGCTACTTACATCCAGCAAGGCCATTTCCAACCAAATGCTCTGAAGGATGCTGCTGTCTTTCCAAAACCCATGGGATGTGGGATCTGTCGTCTTCCTGTTTGACCTCAAAATGGTGCTCTCTGCCCGTGGAAGGGCACGGAGCTTTTGGCTTAGGAGCAGGAGAGTCCTTTGTATCTGTGAGCTTCTGAAGAAGCAAGCAAGGTTTATTCCCAATGAATGCTATCCCAATCCCAATCAATTTAATCCCTCAAAGAGCTGCTGAGTGCTCAGCTTCTCCTGCTTTCTGGATCACCGTTCAATTGCTTACGGGGACCTTATTTGTGTCTCCTTTCTTGGCCATGGGACGTGTGGTACTGATGGGGGAACAGGGACAGCCCTGTGGGCTGTGGGGATTGCTGTTGCTGTTTTCAGTGTTCCCAGAGAAAACACGGCCCAGCCTCCCTGGGCTTTTGCCTCTGAGCCCCCCTGGGGTGAAAAATAAAAGTGAGGCTTTACTGCGATGTTGCATTCCTGATTTCTCTGGATTTTCAAAGCAGGAGAAGCAGCTTTGGGGCTGGGCCCCTCGTCACCCTGCGGGGCTGTGCTGAGCACCGCTGCCCTTGGCGTGCCTCTTCCCCTCATCCAGAGTGCAGGGATAGGACAAGGAGGAATGATTTTAAGCTGGAAGAGGGGAGATTGAGATGAGATCTTAGGAAGAAATATTTTCCTGTGAGGGTGGGGAGGCCCTGGACCGGGTTGTCCAGAGAAACTGTGGCTGCCCCAACCCTGGAGGTGTTAAAGGCCAGGTTGGATGGGGCTTTGAGCCCCCTGATCCAGTGGGAGGTGTTCCCATGGCAGGGGGTTGGAACTGGATGGGCTTTAAGGTCCCTTCCAGCTCAAACCATTCTATGCAAACTGGGGGTCTGAACCATCCCCTCTCCCCCTCTGAGCCACGTGGTACCCAGGCAAACCCAGGACTGTTTGGTGTGATGCTCCTCAGCCCTTGCAATGAGGCATGGCTCGGGCTGGTTATTCCCATCCATAAAGGGCAAACCCCATTATCTCCCAGGGGCCAAATCCAGACCAGTCTGTGCTGGCATCCCCAGGGCTGGAGGAGAGGGGCGAGGGGGAATGCTGTGGAGCTGAGCAAGGATGCAGTGGGAGGAGAGCAGAGGAATTAAAACCTGAAACTTTGTACTTGTTAACTAGAACAGGATCAAATTAATGTCTGTGGTTACCGAAGCCTCTTTAACGAGATGTGTGTCGGCGCTCTATTTGCTGGGCACAGGTATCCAGTCTCATCTTTCTAAAGTTGCCTGTAATGAGTGTGGGTGGATAGAGAAAAGCAAAAAAGCCCCTTTTTGTGGGCGGGAGTCGAGGCAGCATCCACCCACGTACTCCATTATGATATTCAAATGTCAATATATTTTTAATTGGTTTATATCCCCCCCCCTCCCCCTCCAGCTGCCTTTGGTAATTAAGGCTCTGTAAATAGATTTTACTGTAATTGGTACGAGAAGGAAAATTGGAGGACATTGTACAGTGCATTGGGGTTTTTTGGTTTTTTTCCTCCTCATCTTTCCTCTTTTGACTCATATTACATCTGTGAGCATTGTATCCTCCGAGGGAAGAGGCGGGGAGCTGTGGCCAAACAGTCTGAAGCGAGAGGACCAGGTGGTTTGCTCGTGGGATACAGGGAAGAGCCGGGACCCGGCCCAAGTTACCCCTCTGGGGGCTCAGCACCACGATGGTGGCACCATGCACTCCCTCCCAGTGCCTAACTGGGGAGAGCCCCCAGTTTCCTTGCTGAATCTTCAATCTGCCTTGAGATGTAGCCAAAACCCTTGTGGTTATTTATAGTTCCCTGCCACAGCCGCTGTCTTTATAGACGGGGGGATGTTTCTTGGCATTGTTTCTAAACTGTGGTTTTGTCTTCTCCCTTTTCCTGTTCTTTCAGCCTGTGTAAAGGACGGACTCTCTACTCGGTGGTGAGAGATGCCAAAATCGTCCTGGATGTCAACAAGACGAGGCAGATAGCACAAGAAATTGTCAAGGTACGGTGCGGTGCAAGGGCAGCTCGGCAGCACTGGGGGTTTGGATCCAGCCAAGAGCCCAACTGAGCTGCTCTGGGTGGTGGGAGTGAAGGAGCCAAGGAGGCTGGGCAGGGTGGCACCTCTTGGCTTTAAAATCCAGGTCTCTTAGACCTCTCTTTGCCCACTTTGAGCTGAACTGGAGTGGGAGCACCAAGGCTTCCCGTGGGCTCCCCGTGCAGTGGTGAGCTTGGGACTCATCCTGGCTGCAGCTCCGGTTCCTCTTTGGAAGTGCAGGTGTTTAAATCCGGCCGTGCTGCTGTGAGTGTGTTCTTGTTGGATATTCCTCTGCTCTCATCTACAGTTGGTCTGAGTTTTCCATGTCTCTGTGGTGAAAGCATCCCTGCAGCCACGGTGCCTGGAGGAGTCAGTGCTGTGATGCTCGTGGCAGGAAGCTGTGTGTGCCTCAAGGCAGAGCACACGCACAGTTTTCAGGCCTAAAAACACTTTTGCTTTCGCAGCGATGACTCAGAGCGCATCTTTGACACGTCAGACGTGACCATATAAATAGATGCTAAGGAGTATCCTCACGTGGCAGGGTCAAGTGGCCAGGAAGTTGGATCCTGAGCTATCAAAGCTTCCCATTGAGGGTTTGCAAAGGCTCATTTCCCAAAGAGATGCTGAGCCATCTGCCAGAGTAGGGTATTCCTGTGATTTCAAACATATTTGGAGCGAGTCCAGAGGAGGCCACGGAGATGATCCGAGGGCTGGGGCACCTCCTGTATAAGGACAGGCTGAGAGAGTTGGGGTTGTTCAGCCTGGAGAAGAGAAGGCTCTGGGGAGACCTTAGAGCAGCCTCCCAGTACTGAAAGGGGCTCCTGGAAAGCTGTGGAGGGTCTCTTGATCAGGGAGTGCAGGAATAGGATGAGGGGGAAGGGTTTTCAGCTGAAAGAGGGGAGATTGAAATGAGATCTTAGGGAGAAATGTATTTTGGTGAGGGTGGGGAGGCCTTGTCCTGGGTTTCCCAGAGCAGTGGTGGCTCCCTCATCCCTGGAGGTGTTCAAGGCCAGGCTGGATGGGGCTTTGAGCCATGGGTGGTGTTCCTGTGATTCTTTGATATTTAACACCAAATGATACCAAAGGTGTTTGACCTGTGTTCTACCATGGGTGCTGTAACACTGACCCTGCACCCTTCTCAAGGTCAGCCAGCACCTCCAGTCCACATCAAGACTGAATCCTCTGGGGCTGAGCTCGTGTTTAACATAATTCTTTGGGGAAAAAAAAAGGGTTTTCTCATAAATATTAAACCTCCTTAAATATTCAAATCCATGTTTGAAACCAAATTTTTTCCCCATATATGCTGAATGCTGCCATTCTCCTGCCTGTACTTGTGCTGTCTTTTATTGGATTGCCTGTTTCGCCTTTATTGACACCCAGATTTAGCAAAGTACACGCTGTTTTTAAGTCAATTCCTTAAATTCCCCCCAAATCTCTGGGCTCCAGGCAGGAGCTGACAGTTGAGAATAGGCTTAAATGCTTTGCTGAAGTGGCATTGCAAGGGGTGTCTCGGGCCAGTGAAGCTATGGCCTGAATTTGTCGTGTCTGAGAGAGCCAAGGGCCTCTCAGCTTCATTTCTATTTTTGATCCATATTTTCCTCTTTTTAAAGATGCATTTGTCCCACTGAGCAAACGTCTGAGGCATCTCATAGGTTTGCCTCATGTTTTTCCCCTGACTCCCACTGCACTTGTACTCAGGGTTCTTGTCTCCCAGATGTTCACAGTGGGAGGTAACAGCTCAGTTCAGCCCCTTTGTGTGGGTTGTGTTGCTTCATGTGGGTTGAGGTTTTGAGGGCTCAGCTGAGAGATCACTGCCTTCAGCAGCTGCAAGTACTTTAGGAACAGGTTGGAAACCTCAGACACCTTGTTGTGTTGTGAGACATTGCCAGCAGAGGGAAAGCATCACTGGATCTCTAAGATGATGCACCTGGGTTGGGGCAATCCCAAGCACAAATACAGGCTGGACAGAGAATGGTTTGGGAGCAGCCTTGAGGAGAAGGACTTGGGGGGCTGGGGGAGGAGAAGCTCAACAGGAGCTTCTCAGTGTGCTCTCGCAGCCCGGAAACCAACAGTGTCCTGGGCTGCATCCAAAGCAGTGGGACCAGAAGGGCCAGGGAGGGGATTCTGCCCCTCTGCCCCGCTATGGTGAGACCCCACCTGGAGTCCTGTGTCCAGTTCTGGAGTCTTCAGCACAGGAAGGACATGCATCTGTTGGGTTGAGTCCAGAGGAGGCTGCAGAGATGATCCAAGGACTGGAGCACCTCCTGTATGAGGACAGGCTGAGAGAGTTGGGGTTGTTCAGCCTGGAGAAGAGAAGGCTCTGGGGAGAGCTTAGAGCAGCCTCCCAGTACTGAAAGGGGCTCCAGGAAAGCTGGGGAGGGGCTCTTGATCAGGGAGTGCAGGGATGGGATGAGGAGGGGATGGTTTTCAGTTGGATGAGGGGAGGTTGAGATGAGATCTTGGGAAGAAATGTTTTCCTGTGAGGATGGGGAGGCCCTGTCCCAGGTTGCCCAGAGCAGTGGTGGCTGCCCCATCCCTGGAGGTGTTGTTGGATGGGGCTTTGAGCCCCGTGATCCAGTGGGAGGTGTCCTAGGTTCCTGTAGGAATTACAGGAAAGGACATTAGGAATTAGCAAAGATCCAAAGGCAGTGCTGTGTGGCGTGAGGACTAAGCCCAGACTCTCCCTGCACACTGGAGGGATTTTGAGGCAGTGGTTCCTGCTCACAGGAGAGGTCCATCAGGCCACTGCCCATTTCTGGTGTGTACAAGGAGGAGCAGTTTCTCTGCCTTCCCCCTCTCCGTGTCAACCATCAGCAGATGTTAAGGATGTTTTGGTAGACTTGGCGGTGGCTGGTGTGGAAAAGGAAAACTCAGGTGTCTGTTTTGGTTTCACCTGGGGTAGCATCATCCGGAGGAGCTGGAGACAGAACCACGAATGGGGGCTTCAGCTCCACTAACTGGTCATGGCAGTTGTTTGACTTTATCCTTTGAGTCCCTGTGTGCGACAGTGGATCCGTTAAGCTTATTGGCTTAGGAGGTGCAAAGGTTCTCATCACGGAGCGATCCTCTGGAGACAAAAGTTGATTTATTGCCGAAGTGCAGCCGGCAGAGGGAGCTGGCTTTTCACGCACTCGGCAGCCAAGAGAATTAAGGCATTACTGGGCTGAGAGTGTTTTGTCACAGATCATCCCCGGGGCGAAGGCGTCGGTGCTGGAATTTGCAGTGGGATCTGTGTGATACCCTGCGGAGCGAGGCGAGGCATTTGGGTTTGCCGAGAGCTCCTTGAGAAATACCTTCAGCAAAGGCTTGGCTGTGTTTGATGAGTGCATGGGAGATGCCTTCCCATCCGTGCTGTGTGAGCATGGGTGCAAAATCCATGCTGCCTGACCCTGAGCTCCCGTCAACTCTGATCAACGGGAAGGGGCTGCAGAGCATCCTCCTGGTGCTGGGTCTCACCCTGTCCCACGGGTGCTCGAGTCCCTGCACCACACCTTGCAGGAGGAACGGGCTCTCGGCATTGAATTGCTGCTCCTTGCACAGCCCTGGCACTTTGTGAAGGTGACAGTGACGTTTTTAAAGCAGATTTTTTTTTTTAAACATTATCATTATTTCATGTGCTGAGACCTGGAGACCCCTAATTAATCCTGGTAACTGGAAAGATCCTGGCATCCAGCTGCAGTTGTGGCACCTCAGGGCCAGTGGCAGCCTTAAATCCCTTTCTTCCTCCAGCAGCCCCTAGCAGAGATTCTTTGGGATGTGAACACCAAGGGGTGCAGGAACGTTGTCCTTGGCTGCCTCCAGCCTTTTCTGCTGCCCTACAAGTGTAGCCATGGAGGTCTTTGCTGCTGCTTAGTCTTGGTACCTTCAGGGTTTCTCTCATCTCCTGGGCATTTGCATTTGAGGATTTTTCAGGTTTCTTTCCCAATTTTTCCAGATCATTTCTGAATTTGGATTGTGCCTCCCAGCTCCACATTGGCTGAAAACTTAAAAATATATTCTTGTTTCACTGCCTGCATGGTTACTGATGATATGTGTGAAAAAAGCTGATCTGGGATGGAACCCCATGGAAAGGCAGTTAGTAAATCCTCCCACATCAGTGAAGGACAACTGATATTTAATCATGGAATGATGGGATGGTTTGGGTTGGAAGGGACCTCAAAGCCCATCCAGTTCCACCCCATGCCAAGGGCAAGGACACCTCCCATTGGATCGGGGGGCTCAAAGCCCCATCCAGCCTGGCCTTGAACACCTCCAGGGATGGGGCAGCCACCACTTCTCTGGGCAACCTGGGCCAAGGCCTCCCCACCCTCACAGGAAAACATTTTTTCCCAAGACCTCATTTCAATCTCCACTCTTTCAGCTGAAAACCATTCCCCTCATCCTATCCCTGCACTCCCTGATCAAGAGCCCCTCCCCAGCTTTCCTGGAGCCCCTTTCAGTACTGGGAGGCTGCTCTAAGGTCTCCCCAGAGCCTTCTCTTCTCCAGGCTGAGCAACCCCAACTCTCTCAGCCTGTCCTCCTAGGGGAGGTGCTCCAGCCCTTGGATGACCTTTGTAGCCTCCTCTGGACTTGCTCCAACAGATCCATGTCCTTCCTGTGCCGCCCTTAAGCAAGAGTTTTCTGGCCTGTATGGCTTTTATCCTTTGTAGCTTCCTCTAGACCAAGTTCCCCAGTCTGCTTATGAGAATGAAAAGTGAGATAGGATAAATCAGGATAAATGGCTCTTCTCACCCTCCCTGTTCCCAGAGCTGGTTATCCCGTTGAGCTGAACGTCCACCACATGGAGCTGTCTGCACTCTGCTCATTTTCTTGATGCTAAACAAGCCTGGTGCAGGCGAGTTTGGATTTCCCACCCATGGCCTTTTTTTTTTTTTTTTTCATCATTAGCAATAATTTTAATTAACCACCAAGTAGTTTTTCCTAAGGGAAAAGAATTAAAGCAGGACTCCTGCCGGGCACTTGTTTCCAGGCTAATGGTGTCGGTGTGCACGTAGGAAGCTCTAATGGCTCAGTCAGGGTATGCGGTAGCGGTGATGGAGAGTTTTGACTTATTACCTCTCTGCTTCCCAACCCCGAAAGAAAATGAAAGCAAAAACACCATCATCATCAATTTCTCAGCAGAGGATTTCAGGGAAGTGACTTCCAGTTTGGTTTGCCGCTAATTTTTCTTGCTTAACCAATTAATCAGGAAGATGAGCGGGCGCTGTCGCAGCCAAGAGTGGGACACACGCAGTACGATGCCCTCACCCTCCGAGAGCACCACCTGGTGCTCGTCCCAAGCCAGAGGTCCCCCCCACGCACCTGTGCCTTTCTGCAGGGACATTTGGGGACATGCAGCCTGATGTGGACCTGTCACCATGGCACAGGGATGCTCACAACAGGGTTCTCCTCGTCTTGGCAACCGTAGGGGTGTCCCTGCGCTGGCATTACGGCCTCAAGACAGGTTTAGATTGGATATTAGGAAAAATTCCTTAACTGAAAGAGTGGTGAGGCACTGGAAGAGATTGCCCAGGGCAGTGGTGGAATCTCCATCCCTGGAGGGGTTCAAAACACATGTAGACATGGCAATTCAGGACATGGTTCAGCAGGCATGGTGGGGTTGGGCTGATGGTTGAACTGGATGAGTTTAGAGGGCTTTTCCAACCTTAAAGATTCTATGATTGTCCTGTCTGTTATCCTGCTGCTTTTTCAGTGTTGGGGTATTTTCCTCTCTCCCATCCTAGGGAATGGGCTACCTGCATGCCAAGGGAATCCTTCACAAGGACCTCAAGTCAAAAAATGTTTTCTACGACAACGGGAAGGTGGTGATCACAGACTTCGGCCTCTTCAGCATCTCGGGGGTTCTCCAAGCGGGCAGGTAGGACACGGCGTCGTGGGAATACTGGCGTTCCTCCCCATGCTCTAGAGCTCTTCTTTGAACTGGAAACACAGGCAGGGAGCCCCAAAATCTCCTCTGCAAGTGCTTTTCTGGGCCTGCAGCCACAGTAGATGTGAGGATAAGGTGCCTTTGACTGTCGTGGGTCTGCCCTAGTGATTTTGCCATCTCACCTCCTGGGATTTTCCTTTCAAGGATGCTTGCTTTGGGAAAAGAGGAAGACATGTAGAAACACCTCTGCCCCACAAGCGATGCTCCCTTGAAATGGTTTGAACTCTCTGCTCAATGCCAGCATTGGTTTTGCCATGAAAGCCCCAGAGGGATGGCAAGAGCACAGCTGGGTTTTTTGCAGTGGGTGGGCTCAGTGCCAAGTGGTGCAAATAAACTACTCTGCTCCTTGGATGCAGAAGTTGCAGCTTGTTTTGATTTGATTTTGTTTCATTGACTTTCTAAACCTAATATTTAAAAACAGAGTTGCTTTTGATTGGTAGGAAGGAGCATGATGCTGCCTGCAAGTCTCTGGCAGTTGGGTTCAGAGAAGCAGGTTCTCTTTGACCCAACCTCTTCTCATGCGATGCATAATTTCCATGGCCAAACCACCCCACAGCCATATGGGAGATGCTCCTCAGGCTGTGTTTCACCAGGGCTGGCAAAGCTGGCTCATTCTTTGGCCTTACCCCAGCACCATTGTAAATCCCCCTGCATCTGCTTCATCTCCTGCCTCTGAGCTGATGAGTGGTGCAGCCAGAGCAACAGCCCAGGTCGTGTGGTTCCATCCCCATGGTTGTCCCCTGGCCATTCTAGTGACCTTTTGGGTGCTGCAAACATCTGGTCGTGGCTTCTGCTCCGAGCCAGGGCATGGAGCAAAACACAGAGAAAAATGAGAGCCAAGCTGGGGACATTTACAGTGCTGTGACATTTTTTGCTCTCTTTGGGTTTGGAATCAAGCCTGTTTGGTAAATGTTCCTTATTAAATGTGTTTTTTCCCAGTGCTTTGGGATATTTGCAAGCTGTAGGCATGGCAGGGCAAAGAGTTCCAGCAGCCGTGAGAAGGAAGAAAAGCAAAGCTGGGGGTGGGGGGAAAGGGAACAGAAGAGGGAAACAAAGAACAAAGATTGTATTTTCCTTTTTTTGCTACAACTGAAAAAAAAATGAGCTTTGCTGACTTTTCCCAACAGGAGAGAGCTTTGTAATTAAACCCTTTGTGTTAGAAGGAGCACAGGCCAAGAGGTGTTATCGGTGCCGGCAGTTCGGGTGGGTTTCCTCTGGTACTGCAGTACCCACCTTCTGGTCCTTTTGGTCTCCATCACCCATGTGATGGTGTTTCCCACTGGAGAGGTTGTGGTGGCCAATCATCACTTGATGGTGAAGATGCTCAGGAGATAAAATTCACCTTGGCAACTATATATTATTTCCTAGTTTCCATGTGGTGAGATCAAAGGATTAGAGGAAAAGGCAATGCTGCCTCTCTCCATCCCACACCTCTCTCAGCAATCCGGGCAGCCAACCTCTCCCTACTGCTTGGATAAATATCAGCACAAACTTAGCCAAAAGCTTAGGAAGCCCAAGAAATCCAGCAGTGCTGCTGTTTTCCCTGCAGTGAAGTGAGTTTTGGCTCTAGTTTAGCAGTTTGGGATTAGGTCCTTCATGGTTGAGGCTGAAGCTCATTCCAGCAGTGGCAGAAGGATCTGGGCAAAAAAAATAGCCAAATTTTGACAGAGATCTTTGCTGTGAAGGTCAGAGATGCTCTGGAGATAAAATGAGAGGTGGGATGCTGAGGAAATGGGGTATCCAATGGGACGGGCTGATGCGTGGCCATCTCTGCTCAAGACTGGGGTGTCACTTGAGGGTGAAGCCCAGCAGATTGCTCAGGAGAGTAATGGTGGTTGGAAATGCAAGACTAGACAGAAATTAACAACAAATTGAGAAAATGAGGGAATTCCTGCCAGGAGCTTTCAGTGTGGCTGCATTGGACTGCTGGGGGCACAGATGTCTTCTGCCAGTGGAGAGCTGAGAGGCAGCTTTGGGGATCTTGGAGTGCTTTTTACACTCATCGATCACCCTGAATTGTAAAGCATGGTTTACATGCCTGGTTTCCCTTTTCAGGGTGTTTTTTTTGTTGGTTGTGGCTTCTCTCCGACAAAGACAACCAATAACACCCAGTTGTGGATCCTCGGAAGCTTACGTGGATGAGCATGTATGGAGAAGGGGGCAGAGTTTTCAGGTTAAGTTAAGGATGGTGATGTTTTTTCAGATGTGAATGAGAATTACGAATGCTGTGGGTTAAAGATCCTCCTCGTCCTCCTAGAGCAGGCTCACCTTCAGTTCATGAGTGTCCAGCACAAAGAGTTTGCAGTGTCCATCTGTGCTGTGACACCGTTGTGCTGCTGAAAAAGGAGATGTTGTAATCCAGCATCTTAGCCTTGTGAAATCAGATTAATTTCTCCTTTATTTAGATGATGTTGGGCTTGATAGGGCTTCTCTGTAATTATAAGGAGTGCAAGGTGGGTCTTGAGTAGTCTGAAGAGCTCCTCTGCTCTTGCTTTTGCCTTGGGGCTGGCTTGTCCTTTGGTGGATTTGGAAAACGCTTGGTTGGTTGTGCTGTTTTGTGCCAGTGAAGTGGCCAGGTCAGTTATGAAATCAGGCAAACTTTTGTCATGAAACCTCAAATTATTTTAATTGAAGCATGTTTGGAATTGCATTAAAGCTTATCCCGTGTTGCTGGAAGCCCATAAACTCATAGCTGCGTGCTCAGGCGCATGTGAGCTTTGCAGAAGGATGGGGCTGGGCTTGCAGGGGAACTGCAGAGCCAAATCTTATCCCTGGAGCATCTCAGGGCAAGTCCTGGGATATCACAGCACTGGGCAATTTGAGTGAGCAAAAAGGATGGAGCTTTGAACACCCTGATCCAGTGGGAGTTGTCCCTGCACATGGCAGGGGGTTTGAAGCGGATGGGCTTTGAGGTCCCTTCGAACTCAAACCATTTTATGATTCTATGAAAAATAAAAGTCAAAAATGGTGCAATCCTGGCCTTGCTGAGGGCAGTGGAGCAGATTTGAGTGCTGCCCACCAGATTGTGCTCCCTGCTGCCTGCCTAAGGATGGAGACCGAAGGCACAGGGAAGGATGAGCAAGCTCCTCCACATCTTTTCTAATTGCTCTAGTGCTTCACACCGGCTTGTAATTAAGAGCTGTACAGGTCTGGAGGATGCTGGTGGGAGGTGGCTGGGAGGCTGAAAGCCTCCCCCCTGTGCCAAAGTGCTCTCACCTCTGGCTCCTGGTGACCAGAAAGTCTGTGTCTCACCAGTGCCACTGATTGCAGCCGTGGCTCCAACCCAGCAGGATGAAGAGGAGCCGTTGAGACCCCAGAGGGGGCATGAAGGCTTAATCAGCAATTCCCTGGATCACAGGTTCCTTCCCGAGGGAGGGGGTTCCTCCTCTGGTCGTTGCCAGACCTCGGAGTGGTCTGAGGATGGGGACGGGAGGGTCCAGGCTGCATCGTCTTGGGATTATGGACATTGTGTGCACGCAGCCATTGGGAGCAAAAGCCAGCCAAGGAGTCAGCGTTTGCAGTGGGATCTTGTCATCCTGCCTCAGGGCTGGGTGGAGGTGCCTGTGCCTGGATAGTATCCCATGGGACCTGGGCTCTGGGATTTTGGCCCCAGGCTGAACTTCAGGAGGACGGATGACTTCACAGCAATCATTGTGCTTCAGTATTTTTTGGGGGGGTCATCAAAGCACTAACAGGGAGAATTCCCTTGGTACAAGTCAGTAGGTTCTTCCTTCTCTAGCTTGACGTGACACGCAGATTGCCTCCAGCAAAGCTGAGCTGTCAAATTTGGACTCAGTCACATGACTGAGCTGCTTAATGTGTTGCCACCACCAGTGGTCCCTGCCCATTTCCCTGCCCAACAGCCCTTTTTATTTACACCAGCGGCGACTCCTTGGTGCCTGCTGAAGGATACAAAGGATGAAGAAGCAACCAACATCATTCTCAACTGTTGGCCAAAGGAGCTTCATGTATTTGTGCCGAGCAGGGGGACCTTGAGGAGACAGAGGCAAAGACGGCTGAGGATGCGTAGGGGACTGGTGGTTATAACAAAGCCAGGCTGCTCCCATGAGTGATGGCATCACATGCTTGGGCACAAAGGTGGGCTGGAGGGGCTGTCTGGAGGCCAAACACTTGAAACTGCCGATTTCCAGGCCATTATTGTAGGGTGGGTTTGTTCAGAAGGGACTCTTAGAGGTCCTCAGTCCAACCTCCTGCTCAGGTGTCAGTGCTGGTGCGATTTACCCCAGGTAATGCTTTGCCCCTCAGTTTTTAAGGTGTTTGGTGCAACCATCACAGTGAGGGTCCTGGAAGACCCTGCATCCCCATCACCAGCCTGGTAGAGCCAAAGCTTCCTTTCACCTGTGCCCAGATTGTGCCTTGCTGCCCGGCAGGAACAGGAGTGAAGCCACTGTGCTGGCATTTCTCAGAGCAGGATTAAAACCTGACTTTGCAAGGATGCTGTAGGTAAAACCAGGTTTAAATGCCCTTGGGAGCCAGTGGGATGGGCTGGGAGACTTCTCCATGTTCCAGCCCGTGGTACCCACGGCTTGGGCTCTGTGTTTCTGCAGGAGGGAGAACAAGCTGCGGATCCAGAACGGCTGGTTGTGCCACCTCGCCCCCGAGATCATCCGCCAGCTCTCGCCCGACACCGAGGAGGACAAACTGCCCTTCTCCAAGCACTCGGATGTCTTTGCACTGGGGTGAGTCCCCCCACTGGGGCAGCTGGGTGGGCTGCAAGGAACCAGCACACTTGTGTCTCTGAGCAACTGAGAGGGGACGGGGACACCCTTTGGTTGCTGCAACGCCAAGGGGACGATGCCTGCAGGAATCTCAGTTGCTGAGTTTGAAGCACCTTTCTGCTTCACGAAATGTTGAGTTAAACTCTCATAAACCACCAAATCCTCCTGTTTGAGCTACGGACCAGGGCAGCTCTGGGCAATAGGAACATCCTGGGGATGCCAACCCAGTGTAATCTCTCCCCTGCATCCTCCTAGGGTGGGTCCTGACAGGAAAGTGCTCTGGATATTTGCAGGGGATACAGAGGGCTGAGGACACAGGACTGGGAGCCCCCAAACACCCCGAGTCTCCCCACTGACAGGCTGGCAGCGGGGGCTGCTGCTGTGAGCAGGGGCTGCTGCAGGGAGGAGATGCCAAAAAGGCAGGAAAAGGAGAACTGATGAGTCTCCTTCAGTGAAGCAGCTCATCGCTCCTGCCATTTATCTAAAAGCAACCCTCCCTTACGGCAGGAGCCCAGTCATGGCCCCATAAAACCTCTCTCAAGGCAGATGTAGGGCTGGGGATTAATTTTCTCATGGACACCTTAAAGGCTGCAGGGATTAGTGTGCCTGGGGCTGGTGTTGGAGGCAATATCTCCATCAAAATGGCAGTAATTAAAGCTGAATGGGTTTGGCTTTTTTTTACCCTCCTTGAGGTGTAACTTTAGTGCAAAAATAAAGAAGTCATTAGGGGATTGTATTGAACTAAGTGAGAGTCCGTTACTTAGACTTAGTTTTTCCTCTTTTTTTCTGAGTGTGAGCTTTGCCCTTATGTAAAGCATGAGCTTCCTTAAAAGATTAAAAGCTTTTCCCACGTACATCTTTCTTGTTTCTGCTGCCCTCCGCTGAGCCCAGAAGGCTCATGGATGATCTGGAGGGTTATTGCCATCAGCGCTTCCCTCTAGGGATTTAGGGATCAGCGACAGCAAGAGGCAAAGATCTTTTAAAGAAGATGGAAATGTTAAATTAAAGCATCAGTGAGAGTGGTGTGGAGTGAGGGGCTGAGGCTGGTGGTTGTGTGCATACCAAAGCCTGAGAGATGATGGCAATAATTCATATTAGATGTGAGGTCTTCTCGTGCAAAGGGAGATGGAGCAGGAGGCTGCTCTCTGTAGCACCATCCATATCCCGGGATAAGCAACCCAAATCATAGCATCATAGAATGTCCTGAAGGGACCTACAAGGATCATTGAGTCCAACTCCTGTCCCTGCACAGGAACCCCCAACATTCGCACTGTGGGGCTGAGGGCATTGTCCAAATACTTCTGGAATATTGTCAGGCTGGAACTGCTTCCCTGGGGAGCTGTTCCAGGGCTCCACCACCCTCTGGGGGAAGGACCTTTTCTTAATGTCCATCCTAACCCTCCCCTGGCACATCTTCCTGCCATTCCCTCAGGTCCTGAGAGAAGAGCTCAGTGCCTCCTCTTCCTCTGGTGAGGAAGCTGTAAACTGCAATGAGGTCCCCCCTCAGTCTCCTCTTCTCCAGACTGAACAGACCAAGTGACTTCAGCCTCTCCTCACGCAGCTTCCCCTCCAAACCCTTCCCATCTCCGTGCCCTCCTCTGGACACTCTCCAGCAGCTTTAGATCCTTTTTGTCCTGTTGCACCCAGAACTGCACCTGGTGCTCAAGGTGGGGCTGCTCCAGTGCAGAGCAGAGCGGGACAATCCCCTCCCTCGATCAGCTGGCGATGATTTTGGGTGCATCTGAAAGAGGGAAGGTGAAAAATTAAGCCCCAAACTTCAAACTAGAAACTTGAATTCAACTGCATTGGATGCGCTGAGACAAAGTCCTCACTCCTGCCTGAGCATCTCATCCCCTGCCCCTCTCCAGCCCCCCAGTTCTTCCACATCCACAACACCAATGGGCATCTCACATTCAAATTTTTGGAGATTTACAGCCAAATCAGCAGAGCCCATTTCCAAAATCAGGCACCCCTATCCAGGGGTAGCCTTTCATTTATCAGACCTCCTCCGCTGGAATTTTCCACCCTGATGCCATTTTAACCCTGATTCTTGCTATTTTATCTTGCTGTGATGACATCCCCTGAAGGGAAAAGCAGGTCCAATGAAATTGCCTTGGAGATTGAGGCCAGCACGGTGGGAGTCAGGGCTCATCCAACCTCCGGGTGCCAGAAAAGGAGGATGCAAAACTCCCAGGTGGAAGCGGGGGCGGAGGACCGCGGGGGCGGCCGCCGGCTCAGCCAGAGACACCGTTGTTTTGGGATATTCCCTTGGCTTTGGGAAACCTCATGGAAATGAGGGCTTGGCTTAGCAATAAGAGCAGTGCAGTGGCAGATGGCTGAGGGTTCACGTGTGCCATCAGCCGATGAGGGCACTGGGGATGGTTAACACCATGTCTTGGATGGCTTTTTGTGACTTGGAAAGCTTGTTAAAGAGGAAAAAGGGAAAAGTCAGAGTGCAAGTGGATGCTTGGACTTGTCCTTCCCTGGGGCTCGCTGCCCTGCGCAGCTGGATCAGGTGGCAGAATAAGAAATGCCAGCCCAGCAGCTGGACCACAGATTTACCCCCAGTATCATCCATTGAGCTGCTCCGCAGGCAGTGAGATCATAGAATCATAGAATCATAGAATTATCTGGGTTGGAAGAGACCTCCAAGATCATCAAGTTCAACCCTTAATCCAACACTATCATGATTACTAGATCATGGCACTCAGTGCCACATCCAGTCTTATTTCAAAAACCTCCAGGGATGGTGAATCCACCCCCTCTCTGGACAGGCCATTCCAGTGCCTGATGAAGAACTACTGCAGCCTGGCAGGAGATCCCCACTTGATGTAACAGGCTGGCTGCTGGCTCTGCCCACACCTCTGCCTGTGCTTCTCACCAACCTCCATCCTCCTGCCCTTGGCCCAGGTTCTTCCCTGATGTAAACTGAGGGCTGTGGGAGGCTGTGGGACTTTGCTCTCGGTCTGGTTGGTGGCCTCAGTTTCCCCATCTGGAATTGCGGTGACATCTCTTTATAGCGAGCACTGAACACCTCTGGGGTTGTTACCTGAGATAAAGCATCTCGATGTCCTGGAGCAAGGAGAGGTGATGGGTGCAGGTACAATGGCCAGGTGCCTGTTCCCGGGATGCCTCTCAGCTCCTGCCATCTCTAATCCCTGCTGTCTCCCAACAGAACGATCTGGTACGAGCTGCACGCACGGGAATGGCCCTTCAAGACGCAGCCAGCAGAGGCAATAATCTGGCAGGTGGGAAGCGGGATGAAGCCCAACCTCAGCCAGATTGGGATGGGCAAGGAGATCTCGGTAAGCGGCGTGAGGCAGGAGCTGGAGCCCTGTGTGCAGGGAAAGGGGAATGTGCCCCACTGGTTCACACCCTGGGTGGAAGCTCTCCTTGAATAACACTTCACGTTGCACAGAATCTGCAAGCAAAAAAGCCAGGGCTCCCTCCCCAACTGGTGAGGCTCAGTCCTGGTGCTGTGGCACAAGTATGAGCTCAGCTTGCACATCCCCCCTGCTCCAGGCCTTTGCAAGGATGAGATGGAGTCCTCATGGGATGGACACATGGCCCCCACTCTAGTCCTTCTCAAGTATGCGGTGGTGGAGATGGGGTTCTCATGGGATGGACACATCCCCTTTACTCCAGCCCCCTTCTCAAGGATGTGATGATGGAGATGGGGTCCTTCTGGGATTGGTGCGTCCCCTCCACCCAGCCCTTCAGCAGGATGAGATGATGGAGGTGGGGTCCTCATGGGATGGATGCATCCCCTTGTCTCCAGATCTTCTCAGGGAGTAATGGAGATGGGATGCTCATGGGATGACATTCCCTCCACCCCAGCTTCTCTCAAGGATGTGGTGATAGAGATGGGGTCCTTGCAGTTTGGGTATTGAGCATGGGGGCTGTTGTAGGACAGAGACTCTGTTTGCTCATATGCTTGCTCTGTGTGGTTGCAGGACATCCTCCTCTTCTGCTGGGCCTATGAGCAAGAGGAGAGACCTACCTTCACCAAGCTCATGGACATGCTGGAGAAACTGCCAAAGCGCAACCGTCGCCTTTCCCACCCGGGGCACTTCTGGAAATCAGCAGAGTAAGTCCCTGCCCCTGTCCTTCCTTCCTCATGCTGGCAGGCAGCTCTGCCCACACTCCTCAGGACCCCTGTGTCACAGCTCAATGGCTGCTGTTGGCTGTGGGGGAGCGCAGGGACAAGCTGTGAGGGAGTTGATGCCACGGAGGAGGGCAAAGATGGTTAAGAAGGGTGGTCACAGAGTTCTGTGCCCATGCCAGCTGCCACCACAGTGCTGACTGTCCTTGCTGGGATGAAAAAGCCTGTGAAAGTAGTTGCAGATGGCCAGGAGGAATCTGGTGATGTTCTCCACCAATGCCAAGAGGAAGAAGCAGGGTAGGTCCAGGTGCAGGCTGTAGCCAGGACCTTGGGGACATCTCCTTTGGGGACATCAGCCAGGGTTGATGTAGAACGGCTTTCCCACCTGGGAAGGTGGGTTTTCCTTCTTTTGCCCAGATTTAATTGATGTGGATGCCCTGCCCAGGGCTCCTCCACACACCTGCATCTTGCATCAGCCATTGCAGCTTCCAGTGGTGGAAGAAGAGCATTGTCTTCTCCCACAGACAGCCCGTGGCCAAGTCCTGCTCCGTTTCATTGCTTTGGTTTGGTCACATCTCTCTGCTTCAGCAAATGTAGTAGAAATGGATCCCCAGTCAGAGTTTCAGGATCTGGTCTGTTGGAAACAGCAGGAAAAATGCAGAACAACTCCTTAGAAACTGATGTTCTTCCCTGGAATTCATCATATCATGAAAAACAGGACCAAAAGCCCAACCCATGTGGAGGCTGCATGCACATGGGGGAATTTTTCTGGTGTGCATCCCCAGCCTTTGGAGGCTGGAATTGGGGATGAGCTAAGGTGAGCTAAGGGAGAGAAGTGAGAGCACTTTGGGCTGCTTTGAGCATCCCTCTTGGGCCCCATCAGGGGTTAGAGATGCTGATTTCTCCTCCTGCATCTGATAACCAAATCTCCTCGCTTGCTTATCTGTGCGACAAAGCACGGGTGGCTCCAAGGTTATGAGCTCAGCAAGGGCTGCTGGAGTGTCCCCTGTGCCACTTCCCATCCCCGTGTGCTCGGGGCTGATGAGGGGCTCTGGGGAACAGCATAAAGCCAGCAGTCAGATGGCCCTCAAATCACCCGGAACGAAAGCTGTTAATCAGGAGGGAAGTTAATTACCAATCCGTGCTTCGAGCAGGCACCAGGGTGGCTCCGGCAGCCGGGCAAGGAAAGCTGAAGGTTGATGAACCCCAAAGCAGCAGGCTGTGTAATTGCTCACTTGGGTTTGGGAAGGGTTTTGCAATCACCGTGCCATGCTCTGCCTGCCACGGGCTTTGGCTGCCCAGCAGCTTCCCCTTAATTACCAGCCCCAACTTTTGCTTGAGCGTGAGGGGAGGGAGGACGCTTCAGCTCGGCACTTGCATTCCATGCAAGGCTTCTCCTCCTGTTGGGACTTGGCTCTGGCCACTGTGTTAGGTCCCACCTTCCCTGCAGGGTCCCTGCTTGTCCTGGAGCTGTGGATTTGTGGAGGGTTGAGCTGGCTGTGGTACCCGAGGGCTCTGCCAACTCTTCATGAAGGAGTTGGGTGACAAAAGCCCTTCAGGGGTCCTGCTGCAGGGAGAGCCTGGATACGGGGATGGGGTTGAGGTGTGTGATACCCAACAAGTGCTTTCCTCTCTAGATGATCCTAATCCTGAGAGCTGCCTGCACCAGGAAAACCCAAACCAGCTTGGCATGTGGATGCAGAAGTGCACAGCTTCCCACAGTGCTGCTGTGTTTGAGGGCAGCTCCATGGCAAACCCATTTGGGGAGGCTTTTTTGCCCTGTAAAATCCCACGGTGCTGTGGGGCGAAGCCCTCAGTGCTGACTCTGCTGTGTTTTGTCCCTTCCAGGCTGTGACAGGAGGAGTTAAGGGATGGTGCCTTCCTCCCCTTGTGGTTCTCCTCTTCCTCTCCACTCCCCACCCTGTGCTACAGAGGAGCAGCGGGCACCGTGGGCCAGCAGCAGGATGGGAATGAGCCTCTTCCTCTGCAGCATCTCACCCTGTGAATCCTCTCTGGAGGAGCCGAGCTGGTGGCTGAGCCCTGGAGAGCCCTGGGGATGCCCAGCTGTGGTGGGATGGGACCGTGGGTGGCTCTCAATGCACAGGGGGTCAGGTCTTGGGCTGGTTCCCCACTGAGCAGGGGAAACCAATGAGGCTGATGGCTTCAATTTAACCCCAGGGCTCCTCTGATCCCAATCAGCATGGTCAGTAGTCCTGAAGCTCGGTTGGGGACAGGTTGTTTTTTGGTTCTTGATGGGTTTATTTAATTTCCTTAATTTTTCTTAATGAAAAACAAAGGGGGAAATGTTGCTGATTCATGAGTTTAGTGACTGGAGCCTGCCAGGGCCAGCGAGTGCCGCTGCTATTAGGTGCCCCCCATGGGGAAATGCATCTGCAGAGCTGGAGCTGGAGGAGTCCTGCTCCCCCCAGCCCGCCTCAGCGGCCCGTAATGGGCAATGGTGACCTTTCACAAGTGGCTTCTCTACCTCCCAGCCATGCCCACTTAAGCTCCCTCCCCCCGGGTCTCCCTGTCAGCAGGGCCCATCTTTACATTCCTGTTAATTTAGCTGTTGGCCCTGGCACATATCAGCGAGCCTTTCCCTCTCACCTGCCCCAGCTTTGCTTTGCTTTTGGCTTGGGCCCTCACTCCTTGAAGGCACTGACAAAGCCCCAGGTTTGGGGATGCTCTGGTGCTGGGTGGAGTGGGAGCAGCTGTGGTTGGGGTCCTTCCCCTCTCCATTGCCTTCCCTGGGCTCATTGCTGGAGCTGGGGATGCAGATGGGCTCTGGTTGTACAAAGCAAACCCCGCATTCGAGGGCCGTGGCCATCTCAACATCTCTCCCCAACCACGCAGCCGTGCCCAGGACTGTTTTTTTGCCTGCTTATTCATCTCCATCAGCCAAATCCTGAACCTCCCCAGAGAGGTGCTCTTTGGGCAGTGTCTCAGAGCCGGTGTTGCCATCTGAATGCCGTGTGCTGGTATTTCCCTCTCCCCATCAGCTTGGATGGGGCTTCGAGCCCATTAGATGAGCTGTCAAGCGACAGATGATAGCAAATTGCATTTTCAGGCCTTTATTGAGTGTAATTGCTTGACAGGAACCATCCTGAATAATTTAATCTTAGTCTAAGTTAGCTTTAATTTGGAGACATGATGAAGCTGTGCAAACTAACCAGCTCTGGTTTGTTTGCTGCTCCTCTGACTCCCACTTGCCAGCGTTTGAACCAGTTTAGCATAAGTAAATGAAGATTAGAAACCTAATTGCAGCTAGGAAGAGATGTTACTTTAATTGTAGGGGCATGTAAGAAGGTGCTTTTATTTCTTCAAATTTGCATACATGCATGTGTAGAAAGTCTGTAGTGGCCAGGAGCAGCGGGGGGTGAATCTGGCCTCCAGGTGTGCTGACAGAAGGTTGGTCTGGATGAGTCTCCTGGTGATGCTTTTGGGGTGTTTGCTGTGCCATGCGGCTGCACCTCGCTCTGATATTTTGCACAAAGTGGGGAGGAGGCCACGGGTGATGAATGAACAAGGGCAGGATGAACCCTCATTTCTGCTAATTGCCCCTGGGCACAGGTGGCTTGCGGTCCCCTGGGCGTGATGCTGCAGAGCTCAGCATGGGTGGCTGAGCATCACCTCATCCCAAAGGATGCTCCATGGCTGCTCGTCCTCCGCATCCCATCTCTTCCCTCGCTAACACACACCGGCTTCTTCATCTCACCCCAGCAGCAACGTCCTCTGCTGCCTGTCCTCCCCATCCCAGCCCTTCCCTGCTGTCTCAGGCCTTCTCCATCCTCTGTGCGTTCGCACACGTGTGCCATAAATGTTGCACTAAGCCTCAGAGCATCTCTGAGTTTTCACCAATGCCTTCACCCACGGTGGTCCCGGGCTCTGTGGGAGGGAGCAAACCCCCACTGCCAGAGGTCTCAGCTGCCAGGGGGGCACGGGGAGGTCTTGCCATGAAATCACCAGACCCCAAACCACATCCAGATGGAGCAATCACTGTAGAAAGGTAGTATCCTTCTTGATCGATGGTTTTAGTTTCTAGGTAGGCATGAGCTTCCTAGGTGAAGATTAGTGTGTTAGAAGAGTGTGTTAGAAAGATCACAGAATTGCTTGGTTGGAAAAGACCTTTGAGATCATTGAGTCAAGCTGTACCTGTCCACTAGTAAACCTTATCCAAGATGAAGGAGGTGATGCTCAGCGCCAGGGGTGGCAAAGTGCTGTAGCCTGATAGATGTTGTGCAGATACAATGTCTGTCTTGAAAGCCTTACTGTGGGTTTGCTCTCTGTGCCCCAAACCCTCTACTTGCCTGGAAAGTTTCACCTTCATGTATTCCCCCATGGGGTCTCACCAGAGACGCCAAGGAAAGAAGTGAGCTGATGGTTTGGTCCTCACAGGAGCACAGGGCACTTTGCAGTGGCCTTGGCCAAGCGTTTCTCCCCTGGGTTTTGGGCATCCAAAAGGAGTTAACTACTCCTATAGCAAGCAAATCTCACCAAATCTTCCACCACCTTCCTCCTCTTTCTTCCCCTCCTCCCTCACCAAAACGGCTCATGAGCAGAGACGTCGCACAATGGTATCGATGGAAAAATAGCTGCCCTGTATTTATCATAAATTAGCTCAGAAGAGCAGCTCCTTCCCTTCCATTCAGCACAGCAACGGTTGTTTATGCAGCCGTGTTATTTGCATCATGCCTTCTTATTTTGAAAGTCTTAATTATTAAAAAAAAAAAAACAACCCCCAAACCAACAAATCTTACTTTTTGTTGTTATTGTTGTTTGTTTTTTTGACTCTGGCTTTGTGTGGAGATTTATTTTTTTCCCCCAGTTTAAAAATATCCAGCCCTTCAGCAGGGACAGAATGTAAGAGAAGCTCTCCACAATGCCCTCTAATAGGAGATCCGAAGGAGCGAGAAGGTCCATCCGGTGGCTCAGTTTAGCTGCGTGAGCTAGAGGAGAGACAGGGGTTATTTCCAGACGTGCCAGGCGAGAGCGGAGCCAGTTTTAGCTCAGTGGTGTTTTGAGAAGCAGCTTGAGACGTAAGGAACTGGCCCCAAGGTACATCCTTGGTGTCTTGCAGCAGAGCAGCCCTAACGATGCTGTCCTGGTCCGGTTCTCCAGCCCTTTGCTGCTTCATCCTTTCAAGTCGCTCTCCGAGGCCCTTCCCTGAGCTTCCCAACCCCTGACCTTGCTGCTCTCTGAGTTTGTGTCCAGCGTTCCGGTGCTCATGGGGAACATGGCGTTTGGGGCTGGGCAGTGAAGGCACTCCCAGCAATGGAGTGGGGATGCTGCATGGCCCCAAAGCACCAGGTCCTCCTTTGGCTGCTAAATTATATCCCCCGAGCCTGCTGCTGCTTCTCTCCACCCTTCCTCCCAAATTACCCATTTGAGCCATGTCCGGGTGGCTCCTGGGAATGATAAACTCCGAGTCCCACCCCAGTGACTTTTATCCAGTGCTTGACCATGGCAGGAGCCAAGATGATTAAGATTTAAGGCAGACAGCAGGCAGAAATGAATGTCTCGGAGGTGGAGGAGCTGCTCAACCTTTGCCAGATGCTATGGAAGAGTTGGTGCCTATGGTTTGGTCCCTTTGGCCATGCTAAGGAGAAGGGCTCTGTGGTGGTTGTGCCACAAGATGCTGTCTGCACCCCCAAGTGCCATGGAGAGCCCTGGGTTCAACCCTGCCCGGCGCTCTGTTGGGCACCTCCACTTTCCTGCCTCCTTTCTTCACCATTTATTTATTTTAATTTATTTAAATTAATTTATTTTTCTTGCAAATAGTGATTTTTTGGGAAGCTTGGTCAGCTGCAAAAGCCGCCTTTAATTTCCAGTCCCTGTAAAGTATGCTGTTACATTTTCTTGTACATAAGGTATATATAAATATATATACATATCTCTATATGTATGTATATAGATATATACATATATAACGAGCTCTAAATCCTGTACAGTTTCAAACTGAACTCGGTGGCCTGCTTTGTTTTCTCTGTGTTAGTTCTGACTGTTGCAGAATGAGCTGACTTTTCATTTCCCTTTTCCTCTTTCTCTTTTCTTTTTATAAATATATACATAAATATATATAGATATATTTTGTTGTCGTCGTCGCAAAACTCTCGTCACTGGAAAAGAACAGTTGATTCTGGTGCAAAAAAAAAAAAAAAAAAAGAAAATATCACCCACAACCCAACAACAAAAAGAAATTGCTGAGAAAGGCACGATGGATCTCCCCGATGTAAATTTGTACAGTAACATTTATAACGTTTTCTACACTTGAAGAAAGTATTTATAATTTCAGCTGTCTGACTGAGTGCGAATCTCTGTGACCTGCAGAAAATGGATAGCCATTTGTTCCCGTGGTTTCTCGTGCAGTGTTTGGTGAGGTGACAGTGTATGAATTATTTATGCCAATAAAAAAACAAGAAACCTTTGAAAACCATCGCACCCCTGTGCTGCTCCGTGTCCCCGCGCGGCTCCCTGCCTGCTCCTTGCTCCACAGCAGCATCACAGCCTGGTGATGGGGTGGGAGTATCTTTCTGTGGTGGGATCTGGACCACTCTCTCCATCAGACCCCTGGGAGCTGGTGATGGGATGGGAGTATTTGTCCATAGTGGGGTCTGGACCACTTTCCTCCCAGATCCCGGTGAGCTGGTGATGGGGTGGGAATATTTGTCCGTGGGAGGATCTGGACCACTCTTCTCCATCAGACCCCTGTGAGCTGGTGATGGGGTGGGAGTATTTGTCCGTGGGAGGATCTGGACCACTCTTCTCCATCATACACCCAGTAGCAACTCGATGCCAAGCTGTAATCCAGTGATGCTGGGAGGAAACATGATGCTGCCGAATCTCCCTTTTACTCTCTCCCATTGTGTCAGCATTCAGCCCAGCTCTTCGGGGATGATAATTCACAGTGAACCTTTGGATGGGAGCCACAAGGAAATGCAGCAGCTGAAAACATGAGATTTGGGCAGATGATGGGGCAGGCGGCAGATAAATCTCCGCGTGGCTCTACTCAGTAGAGGAGCTGGGGCTGGAGTGGGGTGGGTGCCAGGGGGATGCTGGACCCCTGCGGGGATGGCTGAGGCCAGTGATGAAATGCTGGAGGCTCCTTGCATCTGCTGCTTTCTTTGTTTGCTTCTCCCATGCTGTTTTACTGGGGGAGAGGCACCATAAATCTGTAAAGCAGCCCATTGGAACGCAGCAGTGGCGTTTGCTTGCGGGACTGGCACAGGTGGTACCTGATGGTAGGAGATGGAGAAGAAAGTTGTGGAGAGTTCATGTTGCATATCCCACCCCCCCCCCCCCGCCTCCCTCTCTTTCCCTCCTCGCTATCACCCCAGCACTTGAAAGGTAAAATAATGATGGCTCACCATTAATAAACCATGAATACTCAACACTTCTCCCATCGAGGGCTTTTCATCTTTCAAAGCCTGCAGAAGCCGGTAACCAATTAGACCAGGCACAACCCCGGGTGGGGAGCGGTGGCAGGGATGGCTGGGGGGATTTTTTTGGGGAAGGGTGGGGAAGGCGAGGCTGGGTGGAAAGGGGCTGCTGTGATTGGGTATGGATCTCTCAGAGGAGAGAGAAACAGGGTGTTCGGGCATACAGAGCCACCATTTGATTCTCTCACCATGCCGAGGACTTTGCCACCTTCCTGCTTCCCTTGCAAAACTCAAAGGGATGCTGGCTGCATCCCGGTGTCACCATCCCTTGTGCATACACAATAAACAGGGGGCTGACATTTCCCCCCCGTGTAAATCTAGAGGGCTCCCACCTCTGGTGCATAACTGGTCGGCACTGGTGTGTAACTGGGCAGGCACGGCTCCAGAGCTCGAGGGACAGAGCTGCTAATTGAAATGCCGGCGGCGGCACTGAGCCCCTGCCGAGCCCTGCGCAGGAATGCTGAGCTCCCTCCTGCCTTGTGCCTGATGAGATGCGAGCGTCAGGATGGGGATAAATGTGCAATATATCCCCCAAACAGCCTTAACAATGGTGGTGTTGGATTCGAGGCGCCTCTGAATGCATATCTGCATATATATATGCGTGTGTATGTGTAAGGGAGAGCCACATGAATACGTACACGTGTCCGTAATCTCCTTCTTGCTGTTGATGAATCACGAGCCATTAATATTTCATAGGCAAAGAATAAAGGCAAGGATTGAAAGAGGAGCTAAACCCCCAGGATATCGGCTCTAGCCCTCTCACCGCTGCTCCTGGGCGAGCCCTCAGCCATGAGGCTCAGGGCTGGTGTTGCTCCCATGCGGGGCCAGGTGCTGGTGGCATCAGATAAGGGGAGTACAGCCAGCCTGGCTGGTGTAAGAGGGTATGGTCACCAAACTGTAGGTGTTTTCTCTGGGAGAGTAACCCTTTTGGGGTCAGCTATATTGACAGAGAAGGGGGAGAGCAGAGAACACCTGCATTTTCAGTGGGAAGGTGGCTTCAGAGGTGCCCGTGTGTCCCAGGTGCTGCTGCTTGGGTGACCCACACTTCATCCAATCACACGGGGCTTTATGCACATGTATCTTCCTTGACTGCCCTCAGGATAAAGAATATGCTGAAGCTTTTTATTGACCTGAACTTAAAAAATTCAGCTGTGAGTGCCACGGTGGTGCACCTGCTTCTTAGACCTTGGACACTGGCTGTGAGCTCTGCTCACTGTCGGGACTGCGTTGCCACCGCAGGGGCGGCTCCAGGCACCGTGCCTGCTGGCAGCAGGTTTGGGGTCCTCTTCTCGCTCTGTTTCGGCTGAAATGGGAGACAAAGAGGCTTGTGGGGAGCCAAGACCTGGCCCTGAGGGTAAGAACCGTCTGTGGTCCCCAGCCAGCGCTCTCACCCACCCCATCCCAGCACCGGGGGGGATCACAAAGGGAGCTGGGGCTGCACAGAGTGTGAAGAGCAGGAAAACCACTACAGATTAACACAATGCTCTTGCTGCAGCCAAAGCCCGGATGCAAATCCAGAGGCTGGGATGGGGCTGCACCACTGACCTGGACTGGCTTGGACCACCTTGCTGGTGCCAGTCATCCCTGGGATGGGTGCAGCCTTGGCACGGGCTGGGTTGTGGCAGTGCCTGACAATGGGGTATTGTTCGGCCACTGTAATTTATGATTCTTCTCCAGCCTCACCTGGGATTTCTCAGGAGCCTCAATGAGCCCTCGCTGCTGGAGCAAAGGGTTGGTTCCTTCTGGGGCACCAGGGGTGAGCTGAACCCCTACAGCCACCCCAGCATGGACTGGGGCTCCTGCCCAGGTGATGCCCAGGTGGGCTGGGGTATAAAGCCCAGTTCCAGCCCTTCATCAGGGCTTGAGTAGCTCTTCAAGGGCTGTCTTGCCTCATGGGCAGGACACAATGGGACAGTCCAAGTTTGCTCCACCACAGATATCCTGGAGAGCATCATGGGGGCTGTGGGGAGCCCCAGGCAAGCTGCTGCTGCAGCATGGACTGTTTGGCTGCTTCTGCCATGGGCACCAGCCCTTTAACAGGATTGTTGCTCTGAGCTGGAGCATAGCTGATCACACTTTGCAGAAAGACCTGGCTCCTTAGCAAGATTAATGACAAGAGGGCATATAAAGGAGCTGCTGGCTGTCCCTCTATGCTTTGCCCTGGGGATTCTATTCTTCTCTGCCTATCTCCTGGGCAAGGGCCTGTCCCAGCTGAGGTCCCCGTGGTCCTGCTGTCCCATTGCTCAGCAGATTCCCTTTCCTCATCTCTATTTTTATGCTGTCCTCTGGGACAGAAACCTGACCCCCTACTGCCTTGTCCTGTACCCAGAGATGTTACGTGAGCTCCTGCTTGGTTCCCACCACTGGACCTTTCGCCCCCAACAGCAGCCCTGGGAAGGAGCAGCAATTCCTAATTCAAAGCTTTTTGCCCTAAACTGTGCAGCTGCAGCTTCCCCTGAGGGTTAAGGAGCTGTGCCCTCGGCACCACCAGGTAGAAAAACTGGCTGAAGCTTTTCCTGTGTCTTGCAGCTGTTTATTTATTTCATGTTTTGTTGGAACAGAGTGGCTTTCTGTGTCTCTGCAGCAAACTGTGGCCTTGTTGGGGGGGGGGGGGGGGGGGGCAGAACCCCTTGCCATGGGTGTTCTGTGAGGTCCTGGTGGTGTGGAGATGGGACTGGAGCGTTGAAGGTCCCCTCTGGCAATAAATCTGCAGCATGGGATTTGCTCCTAGGGACCTGGAGGGCTGCGCTTACCTGGGTGAAGTTTGGAGCAAAGGTAATTCTATTGGGGTTCAGGTTGATCTTCTTGGGTGTGTCGGGGTGCTGAGCATCACTGTTGGACTCCATGGAGCATGAGGAAGACCTCGTGCCCCTCTAGCCCCATTGGGGCCTACAGGAAAGCTGGGGAGGGGATCTTGATCAGGGAGGGCAGGGAGAGGATGAAGGAGAATGGTTTTCAGCTGAAAGAGGGGAGATTGAGATGAGATCTTAGGGAGAAATGTTTTGCTGTGAGGGTGGGGAGGCCCTGGCCCAGGTTGCCCAAAGAAGCTGTGGCTGCCCCATCCCTGGAGGTGTTCAAGGCCAGGTTGGATGGGGCTTTGATCACCCTGATCCAGTGGAAGGTGTCTCTGCCCATGGCAGGGGGGTTGGAACTGGGTGGGCTTTGAGGTCCCTTCCAATCCAAACCATTCCATTATTGTATGATCCCAAGGGTAGCCATAGGGTGGGGATTCTGTGCTGTACCCATTGGCTCCACATCCAGCTGGTGGAAACAACCCAGCAACCTGTCTGTTACTATCATGGGGGAGCCTTGGCCCTTGATTCCCTTCCTCCTCTTCCAGCAGCCTCTGTGGGCAGAGCTCAGCCAGCTGCTGCTCCTCCTGGTCCCGTCCAGCCCCACAGCAAAGGGTAGGGCAAGGGCACCATCCAGAGCTCACCTGGCTGTGGGCAGCTGGACCTTGGCAGTGCATTGTGTGAAGGTGGATTTGCTTGCTGGGAGGAGGACCAGACACCATTTTTGACCCTGAGCATGAAAATTCGAGGGGCGTGCAGAGTGATGCCTGACACAGGGATCCCCCCCGGGCTCTCCCCTCCACCTGCAGGTGAAATCCACACTGGCTGTGATCTGCTGGGGCAATACAGCCCTTCTATGGACCAAAAAGGTGTGACTCTTCCTGCACCAGTCTTACCATGATTCCACCTGGTTGTGCAGCAGCTCTAGAAGCTCACGGAGCGATTTGTAAAGATTTGGAAAATCATGCTCCATAAATACCTTTTTATCTGAGGGGTTTTTGCTGGGTTTCCAGACTGCTCTGGCCAAATGTACCTGGGGATGCCCCAAGTCTGGGGACTTCCTGTCTCTCTGTGTCTGCTGGCACCATCCAGCTGCACCAACAGGATCTGATGGCCTGGGCTGCAAACCCACCCATGACTGGGGGGCCCTGACCCGTGACTGGGGGGATGTAGGAGGGGACAGCCACCCCTAGGTTCATGGGCACTGAGATTAGAGCGGTGCCACTCCGGCGGCCGAGCCCTGGGTTGAGTTTCACCCGCTGACAGCTGTTTTCAGGCCTACAAATCCAAAGGGTGATAATGCTTGTGGCTCTGTGTGTGGAGTAAAGTCATCCTCAGAGCAGTGGGTCCTTCCTCAGCCTGGCCACGTTGCTTTCCTTTCTAGGATCTAAACAATATACTCTTATTTTCATCTGCTTGCTCCATGTAACTCCTTTTCCAGCATCCCCATGTGGATGACTCTTTGCTCATCCCTTGCACAGGGGGTTTGCTGCTCAATTTAGCATGTGGCATCCTAAAATGCAGTGATCAATCCCTGCTCCCTACCCTGAGATCCCAAACCCCAACATATTGGGCTGCTTCTGAGTTCATTTTCCATTTACAGCCGTGCATCCATACTGGTGGAGTAACTAAACCACAGCTCTGCTGCCTACACATCATGAGTCCTGTTGGCTTCCTCAGGGATCTGGGGATGCTCCAGCCAGCAGCTCTGCTGGGAGGAGGAAAGTTTCATCCATGGGAATCCCCTGCCCTGTGACTGGTTTCCCCCAGGTTCTGCCCCTGGGCTTGGCTTGGAGCAAACCTGTCTGGTGCTGGGAGAAAAATGGATTGCCCCATTATCAGTGCTTTCTCCCACACTTTAAAAACAATACACCTGGCACGAGAGGGGCCCCTGGGTGCTGCTTGCCCACACTTGACGGGTGCAGGAAAGTGGCTCAGCCAAAGACTCCTGGGGAGCAACCCAGGAACTGGTTTTCCCAGGGGAACAACACTGTGCCTGTCCCTGGATCCAACGGTGAGCAAGACCTGGGGCTGGTGGATTGAGACCCTGCACAGGGCGGGTGCAGGGGCTTGGGGTGATGCTGGATGGGGTCCTGCTGCAGGGTTGTGTGCTGCTGACTGAGTGCTGGGGTGCTTGTTGTGCTTGGGGAGGGTGTGGAATTTGGGGGCTGAGTGGCTCAGGGAGGGAGGGTGGTGCAGCTCCTAAAGAGGCAAATAAAAGCTCAAACCACTCTTGTCTATGGAAATAAGGTTGGGAAAGCAAAGGGCTTTCTTTCAAATGCTTGGAAAGCTGATAAAATAGCAATTGCACCATTGGGAGCTGCTGCCCATTCCTGTCCAGGAACGTCCCTCCAGGGCTTCCTCCTGCACTGCTGAAGATGTCCAAGCCCCTTCTCTAAATGTCTTAGTCAACTGGAAATGATTCCTGTAAATCACTGCACAGCACCTTTTTCACCTGCCTCCTCCTTGTTTCCATGAAGCTGATTGATCTGCAGGGATGGATCCTGCTTCTCCCCCAGTCTGAGCTAGGAATCCACAACCAGGGCTATAAAAGCAGAAATCCCTGAAGTCTCTACTGCAAGGTGATTGCTAAAAAGTCTTTCTTGTGGAGACTTGTTAGTGAAATGGTTCCAATGGAGAGAAATGGGAATTGGGTCTGGCTTTGGAGGAGGGAAATGCTGGGTTAGATTGCTCCCAGCCAGATAAAAGAGGGGCTTTTTCAGGCAAACAATGAGCAACTTGAGGTCTTACAAGGAACATTCCTGCTCTCAAGAGCAGCATCTGAGTCACCTTGGGTTGTGAAGGAGTCGTGTGAAGCATAGCAGGGACCTGAGCTATAGGTGTTGACAGCAAGCAGGACAGGATGTGTAAACCTATTTTTATATTACAAGGTTTGGGTTCCTTAGGGTTGAGCTGAGGTTTCAGTGCAGGAGAGCCACATCCATGTGGGTGTGGTGTGCTGGTCAAGCACATCCCTCCCTGTTTGGGCTGGAGGGCTCCTGTTTGAGGTTAAAGTCTCTTAAATGTAAAGAAGCATATTTCCTCTGCACCAGCTGAGCTGGGGAAGCTCAGGGGCTTTGCAGCAGCTGAACACGATGCTGAATCAAGGTGCAGTCTTTCCTTTCAGAGGCTGGAGGGTAGAGGAGACAATAGGGTCCTCAGTGATTATTTAATCTCAAAGTACTGGTTTAATTAATGCAGGAGCCCTTGGATGCATCCTAATTCTCTGATTCCACCAGAATTTGCAGCACATGGGGGCTGAAGCCCTGGTGAGGAGCCTGCAGGTGCCTTTCTGCTCTCCCTCACTTTGTAGCTGAGAAAAATCAATGCAAAACCCTTCAAGACGCCCGGAAAGACCCGTTATCTCCTGATCGAGTCAGGGAGGTGAAGTTCAAACAAAACCCCATTACTTACTCACGGACAAGAACTCCTTGCCTGCTCTTCTGGAGGGGTTGGCTTAAAAAAAACCCTCCTTCTTCATAGACTTCTAGAATTCCTTTGGTTTAAGAGAAAAAGAACCTTGCTTGCCTCAGTTGTAGTGTTGAAACAGCTTTTTCCCTGGGTCTGCGACTTCTTCTGGTTTGGAAAAAGCATTTTGCAGAGGGGAAGGTCCTGATCCCCTGGGATGTGTCCCTGGGAAACAGGAGACAACCCGTTGCAGCCTGTTTCTGCAGCAGTCAGGGTCTGCTGGGCTTTCTCCTTCTCATTTTTCCCATTAGTTGGATGTTTTGAACCCAAATCTCTTTCTTGCTCTCCTCCTTGCCCTCCTAACTCCACCAGTCAGTCCAAGGCAGAGACAGACCCTAAACCACGAAGTGCCTGAAAATGAGCCAAACCTTGTGTGCTTGGGCAGCTTCCACCTGGGGAGGTTAAAAGTTATTGAATAACCAAACTCCTCCGTCAGCTGCCGAGAACTCTGCGGGTATTTTGGTCACCCAAACCCCACAAGCAATTTCACCCCCACCCCAACCCTCGGGGGGCCAAAGGGATGCTTTGGCTGGGGTGATGATGCAGAATGTGTCCCTGGAGAGCTGCAGGGTGCTGGGCACAGCCTGGGGAGGAGATGTGGACACTACTGGGCCCCAGCGAGGCGAATGCCACCGTGGGAAAGCCGGCCGGGGCTGCGCAGCCGTCTCAGCACCGCGCACGCAGATCTCCCGCAGTTCCCACCGTCTCCACCGCAAGCAAAGCCCTTTCTCCCCGCAGCCCAGCGCCTCTCTCCCCACCCTTCCACCCCCCGCCCCGGTTGCAGCCAGCCCCCCGCCTCTCAGGCGCCTCCGGAGGGATGGAGTCGGTGTGTGCCTTTTGTTTGCTCTTTCTTTTGGGGGCTGAAATCCCACAAGCCGGGGCAGGGTCGGGGGGAGCGGGGCCTCAGCCGAGCAGCACCTGCGGTGGGGGCGAGCGGGGCGCGATGCTCGGATCTCTCTGGACACAAGTAAGGCTGGGGGCAGCGGGGACACCTGGGGGGTCTGGCTGTGGGTTGGCAGGGGGGTGGCTCTGCGTGGCTGGGTAGGGGTAAGAATATCTTTGGGTCCAAGTCAACACAGAGGTTTTCAGGTGTGGGAGCATCGTGGTTTATTTGGGATGGGATATGAGGGTCGACTTTCCCTGTCTCCCCATCCCCTGCTGGTCTCTTAGCCTGGGAATCACAGAAGGATCACTTGTCATCTCCAAGACTCTGAGTGCTTTACTTATCCTGCCCCTTGGGCACCTGTTTGGCCTCTGCATGGTGGGTGGGGGCCTGTGCGACCACCAGCATCCCTTTGGCTGGAGTAGAAGGTCATCAGCTCCCTCCCAGCTCAGTGAGCCCCAGTAGGCTGGGGTCTGCAGGGCTATTTTATCCACTTGAAAATCCCTCCTAATTCCTCCCACGTGCATCTTGGTGCTATTTTGGGACCTTTAACTTCTCCTCCATGCCATGGGATGGTGAGGAGTGCTCTACCTTGATTACCCACTGCAATTTTCTGGCACACGTTTGCATTGGTGAGGTGATACAGGGCGCAGAGGGGCAGCCGTGGGGCTGGGGAAGGGAGGAATTAAAGCAGGGGAGGGGAGGCACCTCCAGCTTGCACAGCAGCTTCTGTGGGGAGGCGTGCACTCCTTCCTCCAGCAAGGATCTCATCCTGCAAACCGCGTCGACAAAGCAGCTGCTCCGGCTTCCTGGGAAGTCCTATTGATGCCAAAGCAATCCTGGGAGGAGGGAGGGGGAAACAACTAAAGTTATCCAAGGCCGCGTGCGGCTGCAGATGTGGGGTCCTTACCCACCCCCACCCTCTCTTCAGCTTGTTTTTTTGGGGAGGGATTTGGAGACCGTGATCAAAAGCTGGAGCTGCCGTCCATCTGCTTCTGACAACCTGAGCGCTCGCTGGCAGCTTCTGAATTCAGAATGTTGAATTCCTCAATAATTAGAGGGGGCTTTTTTTTTTTTTTTTGGAAAAAAAACCCCATCTGGGCTTTTTCATGATGGCAATGAAAAGCCAAGGTGGGTGTGGGAGGGGGGCAGGTGGATTTTCAGCCTTAGCAACCCAAATCTTGAAATATTACATCAGCGGCGAAGAGGTGTAATTAAGTAGGAAACAAATGAGCCCAGCTAATCTGTTTTGCTTGTTTGAGCTTAGTGGAGTGCAGAAAACAAACAGAGGCTGAATGATGAATGAGACTTTATTTTTTTGTTGTTGTTTTAAAGGGTTTTTCTTTCCCCAAGCCTCGAGGGGGGGGTTGGGTTGTGGGTCAGGAAACTCGTTCGCTCTCCCCCGCGGCTCGGAGGCCACCCGGCCGTGGCAGCCGAGGCTTTGTGCTGGTGCTCACTGTTTGCCTGTTTCTTGCTTTAATTGGCTGCTTTGCCAAGCCGGCTCTCTTGGATGCCTTCCCAGAAGGATGGGAATGGATCTCCGTGCTGTTGTTGCCGATGGTTGAGGGGCATCAAAGCCGTGGCCCTGCGGGTGGCCGTGCAAGTGCCCTTTGGCAGAGGCTTCGTCGCTGCATCCCTCCCTCGGAGCTTCCGCACGTCCTCGGGAGGATGAGCTCGTGCCCCGGGATATCTCTCAACATCAGGGTTTCCTCTGCCGTGACACAGAGAACTGATGCTGTCGGTGCATCCTGGGGGACCCCAGAGCATCCCCTCAGCTGTTTCCCACCCCTCCGTCTGCCTCCCATCAGCCATCCCAAGAGGGGCAGAGGGACAGGTCCCTGGCTGTAAAACCACCAACGTGGGCAGCGTTTTGCACCCCTTTAAACATCCCGAAGGGCTTCAGCAGCTTGGCCAGAGCAGACCTCGCTGCTGTTCCTCACTGCACGGCCCTTCCCCAGCTGCGTGCAACTCCCCCCGTGCCTGCACTGGGCGCACTGGTGTGGGCTCGCCGGGCTGCTGGCTGCTTTCGGCCGGCCTCAAGGGGGAGGAGGGCTGGCTGCAGTTTGTTTTCTCTATGCACTCGCGTGCTTTCGGGCTCCGGCAGTGGCACGAGGTGCCAGGAGCAGATGGCAGCTATCCGCCGGGCTTTCTCTCAAATCCCTGTGGCTCCTGGCACCGTGCTGGGCAGCGGCTCCTGGTAACCCCCTCGCTCCCGTACAGCTCTCCAGGGAAAGAGCTGGGGGTTTTTGCTGCTTTGAGCAAGTTGCACCTAAGCCCCCTTCCAGCCTCCTGAGGAACTTCTCCCTACGGTTTTTAGTGTGATGCCCTGAACTGAAGGCCAGAGGGAACCCAGTGTGGGCAAGGTTTGTGTTGGAGGTAAACAGGTCTGAGCTGCTGCTCATCACCCTGTGTCTGCAAAGACCCTCTTCCCACAAAATCTTCTGGCCAAACTCTCCAGAAATGGTTTTAAACCCAGCAGAAACAACCAACTTCCTTGGCCTCAGGGAGAGCAGGTCACTATGTGCCATGGGAAGGAGCTGTGCCTTGGCTGGGTGGGAGTGGGGTGTTGGAGGGCTGTTGGCAAGTGGGGTCACCCTGGGATGGTGGGTCTGGCCACTGCTGTGCTGGTGCTGAGGTCCTCCCTGACTCTGGGTACACATCTTTCCAGACTGCACCGTGACCCCAAAATATTGTGCAGCAGAAAGGATGCTCCCAGAGAGCCCGAAAACACTGCACAGCAGAGAGAATGCTCCCGGTGCACTGGTGTTGTCTCTGCTTGTCAAGGCTCCCCCCAGACTAGCCTGGTACTTCCTTGGCACTCACGGTCTTGGCCCTTCACCTTCAGGTTGTTTATAGCCTCTTCACCAAGGTTTCACCCCCACTGGTGTCTCTGCTGAACCCCTCTTTCCCCACAGCGTGAGGATGCTGAGCGCCCTATGCATGCTCTGTGCCCTGCAGCCCTGCCCTGGCCTCCCCTGCCAGCCACATCGCATTTCCTGCCCCTGGAGAGGCTGGGAAATTGGGAAATGGCCAAAATGAAACAAGTTTTCCTCTCCCCTCCTGGGTGACAATTTCAGCTCCGCAGGAGCTTTGTGGCTGCCATCCACCTCCTGCATCCACGCCACCCCCCTGAGGGGAGCACCAGCCCCTGCCTCCCATCATAACTAGCACAAATATTTGCTGTATTATTATTATTAATAATAATTTTAAAATCTTGGGGTTTGTCTGTGAGGAAGAGGCTGGTGCTATTTATTCACAGGCATTGCAGTCGGCTGTGTTGTTTCAGCAGCATTGTGGTTCTTTCCAAGTAATAAGAGCATCTCTGGACAAGAAAATTGAGCAACTCGGTAACAGGCAGTGCCTTCCTCACCAAGCGAGGGTGTTTATCCTCCTCGTGTTGTTTCAGCTGAATAAATTTGCCAGACAGCAATGATATTACCCTCGTCTCAAAGACTTTATCAATTTGCAGTTGTCTCTTCGATGATAGTTTTTTATTGAACTGTCTGAGATGATTTCCAAAGAGAGGGCTGCAATTTAAACTATTAAGTAATTTGGGAGAGCAATTAGTGTTAATCTGGAAACTCCCTGTGTTGCTCCCGAATAAATCAACCTCTCCATGAGAGCCATGCTGAAAGAGCCTGGGTTGATTTATGTAAAAGGGGGGGATTTTGGCCAGGAAAACAAGGAGCAAGTTTCTTGCCTGGAAAATGTTAACATTTTAATAGTGTGGTGCTGCAGTTCAGGGGGTATCAGGGACTCATGGGAGCTGGGATTTGCTCCCAGGGTCTGCCAGCATGTTGGGGTGCCCCTCCGTGCATCCCCACATCTTGACTATTTCTCCTCCAGCAGCCACACCCTGCCCTGTGATGCTCCTTGGGAAGGTCTTGGTTTGACCTGGTGCTGGAATTTTGCTTTGGACCTTGTTTCTCTGAGCGCCGATGGAGGAGGGAGGGCAGGGATAGGGACAGAGAGATGAGGGAAGGCAGAGCAGACCACTTCTTCTGCATTTGCTGCATGGGATTGGACCTGGCTGACGTCTTCCCAGAGCACAACATTGTACATCAGGCAGTAGAAATGCTGTGTGGTCCCATCAAGTGGAGCTGGTGGAGGTGAACGCTCTTCCTCTTCTGTCTTGCTCTCTGTTGGCTTCTCCTCAGAACCAACCAGCAGAACTAAGTGTGAGGTCTCCAAATCTAACCTATCCAAGCAATCTCTGTGCTCTGCCTTGTTCCCTGCATCCTTGCTCAAGGTAGGGCCTCAGGGGGTTGCTGAGGGCCAAGAGCCAGCTAAGTTTTGAGTAACTCCAAGGATACACATCCCTTGTGTTTGACCACTTTGGTGAGGGATTTTTTATCCCCACTAATAGTAAGTCAGAATTTCACATGTTCCAACTTGTGTCGTTGCATCTCATCCTGCCTCTGGTGACTTCTGACTGTCTTCTCCCCAGCTTCCACTTCAGGGAAGGAGCCCAAATAATGCAGCCTCCTCTTGTGCATTGTGTGCTCCTGCTCCAGTCCTTGATCAGCTTGGTGGTCTCCGTTGGGCTTCCTCCAGTGTGTCCATGTCTGTCTTACTCTGGCAGCCCCAGAGCTGGACACCACCCAGACCTGCAAGTACAAAATAGCAGGGAATAATACAGCTCAGGGAACCAGTTGGCTTCGGCCAAGCTGAACCATGGATCTTCTTGTCCATTGGGATCTTGTCCACCGGGATCTTGTTCACCTTTTCTTCCAAAGCTGCTTTCCAGCCACTTGGATCCAGCCTGTCCTGTTACTTGGGGCTATCTTGCTGCAGGGGCAGAGCCTGGTGTTTGCCTTTGAATTCCCTGAGCTCCTGTTGGGATGTTTCTCCAGGCTACTCTGGTCCCTGTGGACAGCAGCCCTGCCTTCCAGCATGTCAACTGCTCCTTGCTAACCAGTATCATCTGAAAATGACCTGAAAGCTCATCTTCTCCCTAATTCATCTTCTTAGGCACAATTTGTCCACAAGGAGACTACAGGAGACTTTGTCCAAGGCCTTGCTAAAGTAAAGTTATGCAGCTTGCACATTGGTCCATAGAGACAATCACCTCACCCTGGAAGCTGAGCAGGTCCATTGGCAGTGATTTATGCCTGATAAATCCCTGCTGGCAGTTCCTGATGACGTTCTTGTGCATCACGGGTGGAAACAGCTTCCAGGAGGATTTGCTCCACCACCTTCTCAGGCAAGATGAGCACCCTGTGGTTCCCTAGATCATCTTTGCTGGATGATGGGTGACGTTTGTCCTCAGTAATATTCCCTGCTCCCCATTATCATTGGGTAAGGGCAGAGCCAGAGGGGGTGAAGGCAGCCCCAACAGAGTAGAGAGGCCATCACAGCTGCCTTCTCCCCCACCTTGCCTTTCTCCTCAAGGTCATCCCAGGGAAGATATTTCTGGCTGCAAGGAGCATGACGGCATCTTGTGAATGGCAGCCTGGAGAGCCTCCACTTCTTGGCCAGTTGCTTCTGTTTGGAGTTATTTCTCTTTTCTGGTGGCTGCTGGTTTCCCATTCAAATCCCTTCGTAATCCACTAAGGGACCACACATCTCCTTTTCTTTCTTATTTTTCTTTGTCTAAAACAATTAGCTTCCTTCAAGCCCTCTGCAATACATCAATTAATACAAGCTGCAGCAGTAAATTAAAGGGAAACAGGAACAACTATGCTGGGATTAGGTCACTGAAAATATAAACTTTGGAACAAATCAGATTTCCTTGGGAAGGGAAATGGACAGCGGTGATATGTCAAGTCGTGAGATGAGACAGGCACAGAGTAACTTTCCAGAGTCTCCTAACTTGGCCGCTGGATGCCAGAACTTCATCCCTAGGGGAAGTTTTGGGTTGCCAGACCCTGCTGTTGCTGATAGATGGTTGGATGGCCAAACAAGCAAGCTAGAAGAGAGAGAAAATGGAAAAGAAGGAGTGGGGGAGCGGAGCTGAGCGTCTGCTTTGGGCAGTGTCTGGTGTGTGGCTGTATCAAGGCTAGTTGCCAGCCAGGTCAAACCCCATATCCCGTCCTCTGTGGTGGTTGATGCTCTTGGATTTTGTACGTGACTGTGCTAGAAGGGCAGATTTGCTCATTCCCAGCTCACCTGGTAACAACTCTGTCCTGCATAACAGCAATAGGCAGCAACGCTGGGCAGGGTGTCAGTGCTCAGCAGTCCCTGCAGAAGGGCCAGAGGAAGGCAGGGCACCTCTGTGCCAGCTAAAAAAGGCTAAAAATCCTCCCCAAAGCCCAAGAAATGGGTATAATGACAATTTCTGTACTGAGTGTGTGACAGCATCTTTGCCCCAATGCTCCAGCAAGGTGCTGGTGGTCCCTTTCCCCTTGACCATCCTCTGCACCTTGTTGCTGGTACCCACGACAGACACTGGGGTCATTTGTTATCTCTCTCCCCAGGGAGGGTCCCTTTGTGTTTCCATTGGCCTGGGGTTGGTGGAAGGCCAGGAGTGGGAGTTTACACCATCCTGGGGTCCTCTTACCAGCAGGGATGATTGCAGCCTGTGTGTTATCATCAGCTGCATAAATGCCTCATCCCTTTTGGGCTCTTACTCGATTCTTGGCTTCAGTGAGATGCTGCAAACTGAATTACATGATGTGTGCATGAGCAAAACTTTTCCTACTCTCAGCTCTGCATCATCCCTCCCTCCTGTCTTCCCACAGCCTCTGTCTTTACCTTGTGCTTTGTTCCCTGGGCAGGTCATGCAAAACCCATGAGGTCCCCATCACCTTCACAGGATTGTCCCTCTCGCCCTGTGAGCACAAACTCCCACTTGCTGAGCATCAGGCTGGCCCCCAGCACTTCTGCCCACACAGCTTTGTTAGCAGTGGTGTGAAAGCTGCTGCATCCCCCTCACCTCCAGACAAAAGTCTGGCTAATGATGGAAATGTCTACTGGTGGAGCTGGAACAGCGTGGGAGCTACAGGGACAGGGATGCAATGCACTGTCTTGAAAAAACACCCTGGGTGGCCTTTCATTTCTTCCAGCACTAATGATGTTTAGTTTGGAGAAGAGGAGGCTGAGGAGAGACCTCATCGCTGTCTACGGCTGCCTGAGAGGAGGCTGTGGCAGAGCGAGTGCTGATCTTTCAAGTGACAGGACAAGGGAAAATGGCCATAAGTTGCCCCAGGGGAGGTTCAGACTGGATATCAGGAAGAATTTCTTTACCAAAAGGGTGCTCAGGGGCTGGAACAGATGCCCAGGGAGGGGGTTGAGTCTCTATCTCTGGAGTTGTTTAAAAAACAGGGAGATGAGTTTTTGAGGGACAGGGTTTAGCGGATGATGGGGGTGGTTGGACTCAATGATCTCCAAGGTCTTTTCCAACTGGAAGATTCTATGATTCTATGTTGCTCAGCCACCCCAGCTCATTTGAAGTATCAAAGTTGGTACCAAACACTCTGGGCTCCTTCAGTTGTCAGAGGGGAGAGGCATGTCTGGAGGTGTGGCTGTGGTGGGCTCCAACACCTTCCAGGGCTCCCACCCCTCACTGGAGAGGGACCGTAGTGGGCTGTGGTCCCATGGGACTGCAGGGGAGGTGGATGTCTACAGGGCTGCACCCTACATTGGTTGGTGTGGACTTTGCCAAGGCAAAAGATTGCAGTAGCAGATGAGTGATGGAATAAAGTTGAGTAGATGTGTGGTGGGGTAAGGCAGCGGTGAAAGCACAGTCTTGGCAAACCAAGTTTCCTGCTTCTTGCTTTTGGTTAAACCAATGCTATGCTGCTTCTTCCTTCTCCAAGGGAAGGCAAACCAGGACAATCCTGCCCATGTTTTGCACTCCTTCTTTCTGAGGGAACACCTGGAATGGTGCCACTGAGCCAATTCCCTTTGTCTTCATCAGTCACAGTAGGCAGAAGTATGTTGCAGTGCTCCTGCTGCTGCCTCGCTGCCTGGGGCTGGGCTGCCAAGCATCCAGCCAGCTCCAAGCTGTGTTGGAGAAGCTGGCTGTGCCATCCTCAGCCTGACATCCCTGCTGGCAGCTGCTGGGGACACTGTTTGCATTCTCTCTGTGTATAAACCAGCGTCATAATGAAACACTGGAAGCAGATCTGTGGCAAGAGGCAGATGTTCAACCCTGTGAAACCACAGGGGTGGTTTTATACACGGTGCTACACACCATGTACTGCTGTTTCACCACCTCTTCCCTGTATTGAGTGGGGACACGGGTGGGAGAAGCAAGGAAACTTCAGCATCACTGTAGTCACAGTCTGGACTTGGCTGTTCTGGTGGCCCCATGTAATTTTACTTCTTTCTTGGTCATCGAATCACAGAATCATAGAATGGTTTGAGTTGGAAGGGAGCTTTGAAGGTTATCTAGTCCAGCTCCCTGCATCTTCAACTCAGTTTAGGTTGCTCATAGCCCCATACAACCTGTCTTTCAGTGTTCCCAGGGATGGACCTTCTACCACCTCTCTGGACAACCCATTCCTATGTTAAATCACCTCCTCTGAATTATTTTTCCTAAGCCCTCCTGCCCTCTTAATGATACAGAGCTGTGTTACCATGTAAGGTGTTGCCATGCAATGTGGTGCCAATCAAACCTCTTCACGTTCATCTGCACCCCAAGACTGATGTCAGGAGAACCCTCAACCAAGTTGGATGAGCATCACTGATCTGGTTCAGGTGCAGCAGACAGAATGTGTCATATTTAATGCCGTAGATGAACTTGCATTACTCCAGTTAATGTTCTCAGTCCACTCACGGGAACCAACACGCACCATTGAGTGAGGATGGGCCATCAAGCTGAAAGAGGCCAAGACATCAAAGCAAAGTGAGATTTGTAGCTGGAAACTCAGAATCACGTCTGCTCAAACCTCTGCTAGCAGTGCCCACGTTCACACCAACGAAGCCTCAGTCTTTGGCTTCCCTCTTGAGCACAAGTCCTATGAAGAGAGGCTGAGGGAGCTGGGGTTGTTTAGCCTGGAGAAGAGGAGGCTCAGGGGTGACCTCATTGTTCTCTACAACTATCTGAAAGGAGGTTGTAGACAGGTAGGGGTTGGACTCTTCTCCCAGGCAACCAGCAACAGAACAAGAGGGCACAAGCTTAGACTCTGCCAGGGAAGGTTTAGGCTGGATATCAGGAAAAAGTTCTTCACAGAACGAGTAATCAGGCATTGGAATGGCCTGTCCAGAGAGGGGGTGGAGTCACCATCCCTGGAGGTTTTTAAAATAAGACTGGATGTGGCACTGAGTGCCATGATCTAGTAATCATGATAGTGTTGGATTAAGGGTTGGACTTGATGATCTTGGAGGTCTCTTCCAACCCAGATGATTCTATGATTCTATCTTTCCTTATTCATGTCCACCTGCATCTTAGATTTCTGTGGCTGCTTGAGGTTTTCTGGGGTTCTCGAGCCTTTGTGGAGGGTGGAGACAACTGCAGTGAGATTGGGAGGTTCAGACACTGGCTAATCCTGTTAGGAAGCCAGTGGTTATTGCAGGGCTTCCAGTGGGACCTGCTAAATGAACCATAATTCTGTAATGAGATTTCCTTTTCCCGGCCAGACTAAATGCTCTTGGCCACTGGGAATAAAAGGTTGGGGGAAACAAAAATAAAGAGAGAGAAAGAAAAAGGGGAGGGGGATGCCTGTCTCAGCCTCTGTCTATCTTGATTGTATCAAAGATTTGAAGAGCTCCCAGTTACGCTTGGTTATTGCAGCTCACTTCGGCGCCCTGTGAGTGCAGCTCAGGGCAACAGCCTGCCCTGTCCTCCTCTGCAGGGGGTTGATAGGACCCTGAGAGCAAGAAAAACACATTTGAAATTGTGATATCACTCCAAAATTCAGAAAAGGTGAGAGAGACTACTTTATGAACCAGCAGGGTGTCTGTGAGGGGAGGGGAAACAGGCTGCAGGGCTAGCAAGAAGGAAACAGACCCTGGGAAGACAGTGGAAAGCAGAATTACACCAAGAAACATCATCCAAGGTGTGATTTGCCCTGATTTCTAGCAACAAGTAGGGAAAGCCAGCAGCCTCCTTCTCTGTCCCAGGAGGGTCTCTGGGGCACGGGGAAGGGATGCTTTGGGCTGGGGTAGCTCGGTGCTGATCCTGTCCTGGTTTGACAGCGGGACACAAGTGTCGTTGCGGTGAAGTCAGGGCAGAGATGAGTCTTGCCCAGGCTTAGGCTTTTTAGGTGAATACCTGCAGTGGCAGCTGCCGTTAGCTGAAGCACCATCCACTGTTGATGCTGGACCGTGGTGCCATGCTCTGCCAGCAGCAGATGGGGATGGTTGATCACCCCGCGGCAGCGAGGGCACAAACCCAGCCCAGCAGAGCTGGACCAGCATGACTCCTTGCTCCCCCAGCAAGGTGGGTATCCCAGCTGCTGAGCCCTGAGAGGTGGTGGTGTTGGCAGGAGTGATGCTCAGGGCATACAGGGGACATGCCTGGGCACAGGGCTGGTGCCACCTTGGTCACAGCAGGGCTGCACGTGGAGCCAAACCACCAACATACCCGGTGCAATCGCAGCCTCTGCTGACGCCACATCCCTTCTCCTCCATCAGCTTGCTTGCAGGTGTTCCCAGACTTTCCAAACTGGCCTCATTTCACCCCGGGATGAGAAGCCAAACTCCCCTGGGAGAGGGCTGGGCTCTTTGCTCCATTGTTTGCTCCAGTGTGGTCTCTCTGCTGGAGAGCATGGTGGGACTGGGAGCTTCTGATGCAGCCCAAGGAGCAGGGAAAGATCTGCCTGCTGTGACTTGGTGTTTTGCAACAGCTCTTCTCTTGCTTGATCTTGACCTTGCTTCATTTTTTTTTTTCATTTTCTTCCTCATCCTCCCCTTTTAGCATTTGACTCCTTAATTATTTCTGTCGAAATGGCAAACAAAAGCTTTTGGTTTGCCAAATCCCAGGCCGGGCTTCTCGCTTTGGAGCTGGTGATTCGTGGCAAGTATTTTCCAGCCTTCCCCTGCTCCAGGGGCTCCTGATGGTTCTTTAATCTTGCAGCAAAACCCATGAAAACTGTCTCTCATTTGGCAGGCAGGTGAGGAAAAAGAAAACCACTTTGAAATTCAGTCCCAGGGGTGCTGCAAATGTGCTGGCTGGCCCTGACCTCTTCTGTGCCTCAGTTTCCCCATTTGTAATGATGGAAATGAGTGAGACGAGTGGTTCTCCTCCAGCATCTCACGGGGCAGTGCTCCACAGGTCCAAGGTGGCCTCTTTATCCACTAGACTGTTTTTCCTGTTTACTATGTTTTTAGCCTCAAAGCTCTCCCTCGGGCTGCATGGATGGGTGCCTCCTGCTCCTAACTCAGAGCTGGTTTCCAGGCCATCAGCTGTTCTTGCTGTAAACACCCTCAAATGAGGATGGGAAAATAACATTGCTAAAAATAAAATTAAAATCAGAGTGGCTTGAATGCCAGCTCTCCTAGTATCTTCTGGGCACCTCTTCTCCCCCCTGGCCCACAGTCATTCAATGGGGCAGAAAACGTTGCTGGGCTGCAGATGGATGCAATGGGTCAGGTCTGTCCTGCTCCACCAGCTTGGAAAGCCCATGGGACTCCATCCTCCTGTCTGGACTCTTCTCCAGTATTTAGTGTTGAGGTGAGAGGGGGTTTCAGCCCATCTGACATGCAGTGGTGACAGCGTGGTCTGGGAACACTGATGAAGTCTAGAGGAGCTGCAGCTACAACCCAGCTTCCACTGCCAAAGGGCTTCTACCGGTAGCCTGGTGGCACAAGAACTGTCCCCTGGGCTGAAGTGGCCATTGAAGGAAGCCAAGGGTGCTGCTGCTGTTGGGACCTCGCATTCCCTGCTTTGGGAGCAAGGTGGAACCCATCACCTGCAGGTCCAGAGCTGGGTTGGGAGCAGATCAACCAGATGGAGCTGGAGAGCTGCAGTGCAGCAAGTCCTACAGCTATCACCCTTGGGCCAGCAGACAGGCGGTCAACCAGCTCTGCACAAAGTACTATGGAAGGGTGAGGGTGTCCACAAGCTTGTTAGGCAAAGCCCAAAAGTCCACAGCTATGGCTGGCTGTAGGCAAAAACCTACATCAGGTGTTTATGTCATAGCAATCAATTAAATCCAGACTTAACCAAGAGCTGAAGTGTGAAGGTGCAGCAGGGAATGCAGGGGCCTGGAAATAAAAGCATTTGGGGCCTCTCCGGTGTTTTCTTGGCATGGAGAGCCAGGATTTCCTAGGATTTCACCTGCTCCCTCGTCACACTCAGCAGGATGCCAGGTGCAGGCAGTAGGACTACGAAGGTGTGTATGTGTGGGTCGTGGAACCTCTCCTTACCTGGGATTTAGCCATGGACATGCCTGGGAAGGTGACTTCATCAAGAGAGTGAGGAAAACATATTCTAGCCTCCCAAGCAGCTGGTTTGGGTTCTGTGGACAGTGATGACAACTTTGGTAGAGTTACCATCACCCACTAGAGATATGGAGAAGTGGAAATCCTCCAGCTTTTAAGCATAGGTGCAATTTACCTGGAGTGCTTGCCTTTAGCTCTAGAATCGTTGGCACAAGAAGGATGTGGATCTCACCTGGAGCAAGTCCACAGAGGCCACAGAGGAGGCCACAGAGATGATCTGAGGGCTGGAGCAGCTCTGCTATGAGAAAGTTGCAGTTGTTCAGCCTGGAGAAGAGAAGGCTCCAGGGAGACCTTAGAGCAGCCTCCCAGTACTGAAAGGGGCTCCAGGGAAGCTGGGGAGGGGATCTTTATCAGGGAGTGCAGGGATAGGATGAGGGGAATGGTTATGGGCTGAAAGAGGGGAGATTGAGGTGAGATCTTAGGAAGTTTTGCTGTGAGGGTGGGGAGACCTTGTCCCAGGTTGCCCAGAGCAGTGGTGGCTGCCCCATCCCTGGAGGTGTTCAAAGCCAGGTTGGATGGGGCTTTGAGCCCCCTGATCCAGTGGGAGGTGTCCCTGCCCCCATGGCAGGGGGTGGAACTGGATGGGCTTCGAAGTCCCTTCTAACCCAAACCATTCTGTTATTCTATGAATTTGCCTTCTGCAACAGCACTAAAACACTAGAAGTTTTGGGAAGTTGGGTTGCTTTTTGAGGGTACCTTTGGTACCACTTCCCTAAAGAAACAGGCTTCATCCAGCTAGGCTCTGGTTTTGTCCATCTGCCTCATATTAACAAATCCAGCTAATTTAGACCAAATTTAATGGGAGGGTTGAGACCTCAAAATTAGAATGTTTTTGTGAGTTGCAGGAAAATGGGTCCCGGGTGGCTGAACTGAGAGGGATGCTGAGCAAGGGGCTGGGATTTGGGCTGAACTGAGTGGGATGCTGAGCAGGGGGCTGGGATTTGGGCTGAACTGAGTGGGCTGCTGAGCAAGGGGCTGGGATTTGGGCTGAAATCCATGTGGCAATGGTGATCTCATAAGGAAATGTCAGGGATGTTTTCAACCACAGGCAAAATCTCTGTCAGCCTTATTAGAGCTGATGTCAGCCCTACTCAGGGGCTGGGTCTCCAGTTGATAACAGATCTCTCACAAGTGACACCAGTGAGTTCTTAGCCCCAATTCCCTCTCATTAATGGGGTCAGCCCTGCTTCCAGGAGCCTGAAAACAGAGGGGCTGTGTGTGAGCCAGAGTTTGGTTGTGGAGAGCATCTTGCAGCCTGGAGGCAGGTGAATCAGCAAGGCCGAGCTGCATCTGGAGGTAGCCAAAAAGTTGTAAATTGCTTTATTTTATATTTTTAACAAAAAACAAGCTGTGAAGTCACAGCCTGACATGTTCAATCCTGCTGCTGGGTCTTCTGTTAGGGCTGATGATTCTTCCTGGTCTTGGCTGTGTTTGTCAGCTCAGAGTCGTTGATGGAAGGGTTTGCTTCATCGTGGCTTAACCAGGAGAAGCTATTTAATGCCTTTAAATTACAGCAGTGTTTCAATATCCCATTAAAGTCATTCCAGAAATAAATCTAAATTCCTGGCATAGCTTCTGCAAACTTCTTCCTGAGTGCAGTCTTCCTTTTGTTTGCTTTGTGGAAGAATAAGGGCGAGGGAAAACATGGCTCAATCTCTCAACTTCTTGTTTTTCTGCCTTTTTGGGGAAGCACTTGGGTTGGGAGAGATCCTTGGGATCCATTTGGCCGTGGCCAGATGATGGTAATTCAGAGGTGGGTGACCAATATCTTTGTGTCTCTCTGTGCTTCCACATTCCCCAAGGCTCTGGGTTGGATTTTTTCTATTGGGGCAGTGAGTAATCTGAGGGCTGGGATCAGCCTTCCACATTGTTGCCTTCCCCTTGGTCTTTGCAGCTGGGACTGCATCGTTTTGCTGCTCCATCCAGGTTGGGAGACGCTGGGGTTGATGCGATGGAGGGACTGCAGAGCTCACTTCTCCTTGTGGGGTGCCCTAAATGTGCTGCTTCCCTGAAGTGGGTCCGACGAGGGGACCAGTGATGCTGGAGCCGCCCTCCCCACCCACCCTGTGGGGAGGCACATGGGGGGCTTTGCTGATGGGGATATTTTTGGCATTTTTTTCTTCTTGCTGTTTTTTAGAAATTAAGAACTGAACCGCAGCTGTTTCTCTGCTTTTGGGTTTGCTTTGTGTTCTTTTTTTTGCAATGAATGCTTTGCAGATTTGGCTTATCAGGCTGCTCCAAGCCCTCCGTTCTCCTCCCGGTCCCTATTTACCCAGGGCGCTGGCTGACGCAGGGCGCTTTCCTGTGTTTGTCACCACCCACCCCAAGGTTCTCCAGTGATAACTTTTCATTTAAGATTAGGAATTTAGGTCTTTTTGAAAGAGTTTTTAACCTACAGCCCTCTGAAATGTGTCACTTAACAGAAAAAAAAAAATCTCTAAGTACTCTGTTCAAGAGTGATTTTTTTAGATTGTAATTACCCCAATAACTGATCCGGAAGTTAAAAGGTACCATTCAGGGGCTGGGTCCCACTAGAAAGGAATGGGCTTGAAATAGGGACTCAGATGGTATAAAATACTGAGAACTGGCTGGTTTGAGCTGGCTTTAATGATCTTGATTCTGCTGATTTCAGTGGAGTCGTGTAGCTGAGCATCTGCCCCCAAACTTACAGCTGCTGGTAGATGGCTCAGGCACTTGTGTTTCAAAACAGTGTTTGCATCTGAATAACCCAGAAGAAACTCGAACTCCTTTCAGCCTGTGAAGCAGGGTCTTAAAGCAGGTTTTTCAATGCGTATAAATTAGACCCTGGATTTACAAGAAGTCCTTGAACTTTGGTGTGTTTGTTAGCGCTCCAGTGTGTCCTTAAAATGATAATGAAAGCAATTCTGATTTTGATGGAAAGCTGGTAGGGCTTGGGCTGGAGGAAACATGCTGGTGTGACTTTTAAAGGTAGGGGTTCAGTTTTTGAAGTACAAGGAAAAGAAATGCAAAGGAAGACAGGCAGGTTCTTCTCTGCCCTGCAATAGTGATGAAACATTAATTCATCTCCCTGGAATTTCTTGTTTGTGTGCTCCCATAATTTCATTTCTTTGGTGTCTCTATGAATCTTGAGTTAGCTGAATGCCAGAAACCAAATACTCTTCAATTAATATCTTTTTATTAGGTTTTGTGTGTGTGCACATGTCCCTGCCTATGTGTGAGAGATCACCTTTTATAAACCCACTTTTTACCCTTGGAGACTATGAGCTCAGCTCCAACAGACTGTTTCCAGCAACGTATTTCAAACTGTAGCCCCCAGTGCAGGGAGTTTTAAGACATCTATTTGACCTTTGGTGGGATTTACAGGTGTCTTGGGAGCTTGGTTTTGGGGAAGAGCTGGCACTGGTGTTTGTGCTGGAAGGCTTCACATTGCCACAGCTCTGCCCAGTAGCTTAGGACTTGTCACAGCTTCTGAAAGTGTGGAGTAAAGAGTTTGCCCCCAGACACGTCCTAGAGCTTGTGGGCTGATGGAGATGGGAGCAGGCACAAGGATGTTTGTAAAAGCGAACTCCCCTTGGCCATGACATCCCAGATGTTAAAGGCAGTCTGGAATGGATCAAACCCCAATCTTTTCCCTATGCACCTTGCAGAGGAAGGATGCCAAAGAATCCTTCTGAGCTTGTGGCGTGGGGGTGTGTTACATGGATGGAGGGAGGAGGCAGCAGGACTCCTCACAGATGGAACCATGTGCCATGTGAGCACAGGTACCTGTATTTATGCCCACAGCAAATTCATCTGTGCCAACCCAGCAGAGAGTGCAAAGCTCCGGCTCAGCTGGGGACTTCCCAGGCCCTCCTGCTCTGGTCTGCTCGGGGAGAGAACAAGCGCGAAGGCTCACTGCCACCTCTAGGCAAGCACCAGCATAGGCACTTGCTCTAAACTGGAGCACGGACAGACAATCCTGGGATTTGTCCCAAATCACTGCAGTCTCTGTGCCAGACCCCGCTATCAGCTGGTGTGTGTGTGCCGTTACACAGGCTCCTTAAGCTTCAGTATAAATATGTTCAGCCGTTGCTTTATTCCCCGGGCATTAATCCCTCAAACACATTTTGAGTTGCATAGAAATAGCAGCTAAATAACTCCAGAGCCACGACTGCTGGAGATATTGTGTGAGTGTGATCTGTGCCGAGGCCGTGGCTTCCTAAGGATCTTAGAGAGCTGAGCATCCTGAGCGGCCGGAGGGCTGGGAACATTGGCAGCAGAGCTGGCTGCTGGACACCCAGTCCTCAGAAGAGAACCCATTGCCAGCTCCTCGACACTGACCCAACCTTCCTGCTGGAGCCCACAGCCCAAAAGAGAGGTGGGTGAGGATGAACAGCAGCAGGAGAGGGGAAAAGAGCCCAGGTTTTGGTGTGGGGGGAGGAAACCTGAGTGAGCGTTAGCTGCTGTGTTTATATTTGGCTTCTGTAACTGCTGGCAGCATATGGCCAGAAGCAAGCAGCGCTGAGCTGATTTCAGAGGAGAGGGGAGACCAGGGAGCAGTTGTGCAAGGGGCAGGGAGGGGACTATTCCCTCTTCCAAGCAGTTTTGGGAGATAACTTGCTCAGTATTGTGGCTTCTGTTTGCTCTTGGCTGTGAGAACGGGGGAAGCAACCTTCGAGGATGGGACTGCCTTGGCAGGACTGGGGTTCTCCAGAAAAGGGGTCTCTTCTCCAGGGCTCTCAGCTACCCAAGCAGGATGAGGCAGTATTGTGGGAACATGCCCTCTGTGGAGGAATCCTACCCACAAATGCCCTTTGCTGGAGAAAGGAAGGTGCAAAGCTTTGCGGTCACACCAAGAGCTGCGTGGGAAGAAGCTCAGTGGGTGCAGGTGGACTGGAGAGGGTCACCTCCACCTTTCCATTCACAGACAAGCATCTGTCTCATTAGTTGTTTATGAATCTTGAGCTTTCCTCTCCAGGCTGACTCACTGGAGTCTGACTGGAGGGAAGGGCCACGTGGGGCTCCTCCCTGGCTCAGGGGGGTGCGCAGGACATGCACAGCCCAGCAGCTCCCTTCTCACACTGACAGTTTGCTCCTGACTTGCCTGGATTTACAGGGTTCTGCAAAGCTCCAGATGATGCAAAAATGAGCATCATCCCATTAAGTTTTCTGAAGGCCAAGGAAGTGATGCCATGCCCTGGCTCAGGGATGAGCACAGCCCTTCTGGTTCCTGGATCTCTTCTGTCTGGCAAACAGTGATAGGACTCGAGGGAATGGCAGGAAGATGTGCCAGGGGAGGGTTAGGTTGGACAGAAAAGGCTCTTCTCCCAGAGGGTGGTGCAGCTCTGGAACAGCTCCCCAAGGAAGCAGTCGTGGCACCAAGCCTGATAATATTCCAGAATAATTTGGCCAACACCCTCAGCCCCACGGTGTGAATGTTGGGGTTGTCCTGGGCAGGGACAGGAGTTGGACTCGATGATCCTTGTTGGGTCCCTTCCAACTCAGGACATTCTACGATAAGCTCTGGGCTAGTGGAGAGGGCTGGGACACTGCCAAGGGTGTGGCTGCAGGATGTGGTTGTAGGGTGAGTGAGGTGCAAAGAAACGTGTCCCAGAGTAGCTGAGGGAGACCCACATGCCTGGATCCAAGCACCCCAGCTGTCAAGGCTTTGCTTCCACAGCACGTTCTTGCCTCTTGTAGATCTGCCTCCCCAGCAGGAGGTCTGGTGGACAGAGAAACAGTGTGGTGCAAAGTGGCAGGAGCTCATGTCATGTGTCAGGATGCCTTTGGCAGTGCAGAGTCCCCTTGACCATGGCACAAGTGTCGTCACAACCCTCCACCTTGTATGAGCTGCACCTCCAGCCGTACTAAGTCCACCCTCATCTGCCTGCACCCACATCCAAGGGAGACCGGTCCAGTTTCCCTGATGATCACTAGCCCAGATGCGAGCCCTGAAAGGAGAATGTTTGGACTTAGCTTGGGCTGATGATGACAATTTTCAGCCTGTGTCTGGCTCATGAAGCCTTTCTTTACCAGTGTGCACTTACTCATTCCTCCACGGGACAGGTTTCCCTGCTAAATGGATCAGAGCAGATGTCGTTGGGTAGCTTGCTATTAGATTAGTCCCCCTGCATTCAAATAAGCATAATTGTTTTCATTAGCCCCAGACAGTGCCTTACAGATTGATGTATGGGAAAAGCAGCCCCAGCCCCACTTCTGCTGCTGTGTTTGCCTATCCTCTCCCCTTTGCCACCTCCACAAAACTCCCTGTGTGCCGGAGAGGAACAGGGCTGCTCCGTTTCCTCTTCCCTGTGGGAAGTTTTGTAACCGAGTCGCCTGCTGTGCTGTTCTTTATTCGCCTCCTCCAAAGAGGCAGCGGGGCAGGCAGGCTGGGGCTGCCTGGGGCACTTGAATCCTGGAGCTGCTGGGCAGCTGTGGGCTGTCCATCTTTGCCAGGCAGAAGGCATCTCACCATGCTTTGGCAGGAGATGCCTCCGAGGCTCGGGAGGAGGCTGTGAGCAGGTGAACCTTGCACTCCTGCCCGAGAGCCTGCTTGGCTTTATATAATATTATATATCTATAATTGTGTGTTTGTTGTTGCCATGGGAATGAGCGCAATTGCGAAGTCTGGAAACTGATGTCGAGCCTCGGTGTGCACCGGGCATTACTGGGGGCAGGTAAAGAGTCAGAAGAGGAAATGGAGTGAGAAGGAGCCCCTTTGCTCTCTCCCCTGTGTAAACTCAGATTTGGCTCTGGCAGCAGAGGTGCAGGCAGAGCCGACAGGAGAAGGACTGGCTCAGCCTGCAGGGCTGAGGACACTGGGGGATTGCAGTGGTGCTGTCTGCCCTGAGCACAGAGAGGGGTGAGGGTAGGGACTCACCTGGCTCCCATGACTCCGGTTTAACTCAAACCATAGCAAGGGAGCTGCCTGCTGTCAGGGAAAGAGGGTTTCTTCTTTCTGCATCCCCCAGAACACAATCCATCTGGGAGCAGGAAGGTGAGGGGCTGTACCTTTCCAGGGGCACAGAGGCGTTGCCAGGGGTGGGCAGGGGAAGGCAGACCCCCCCCCCCTCCCTCAGGGCAGACTGAGAAGTTGAGCTTCCCAGCAACAAGTAGGGGCCGAGGGGTGTCTCTCGGCTCTTTAATTGGTGAGGAAGCTGAGGAGGGGGTAGGGATGCTCCCCGGTAAGGAGAGGGAGGGGGAAGAAAAGCCACGCTGGAAATGAGGTTATATAAAAGATGTATGATTTGGAGAGCAGAGTGTCTCCTAATGAGGGCTGCACCGGCTCGCTCCACACCCATAAAAACCCTGGTTGGACGTCAAAGCGGATTCGTTTCGGTGATGCTGGGATAAAGGGGCGCAGCGAGGACTGGCTCCCTCCTTGCCAGCCCAGCCCAGCGCTCCGTCTCTCCGCCGGGAGGGATGCTCCGGGGCCAGGGAAGGGGCCGGGGCTGGGGACAACTCCTCTCTGCCGCACGGTAGGTGGGGAGGGGGACGGGCAGCCCCCAGCCCTGCTTGTCCGCCAAACTTTGCCGCGGGACCGGAGCCCCTGGCACCGTGCGCTCCCTCGGAAGCGCTCCTGGACTCTGCCTTGGGGCTGCCCCGCTCCCTGTGCCCGTGGCTGGGGTGGGAGGGTGGCAGCAGCGGGACTACTGCACCACTGGTGCCGGCAGTCGTGCTCTGTCTCTGCCCGGAGCTCCCGGACCCTTAGTCGGAGCTTCCACCTTTAGTGGGACCTTCTTCCGCGAAAGCCGCTTTGCTGGTGCCCCAAGATGCGGATCCCACCTCCCCCCCCCTTACACTCTGCACCCCGGGGCTCCGTTGCAAACCCCCTGTATGCTCAGATTTCCTTCCTCCCTTCCTCGTATCCTTCGGGCTGGGGGCACGGAACGTTGCTGGCTGTTATCTCCCTCCCCCGCAACTCTTTGCAGCAAGTTTTGGATGGGGCTATGCGGGCTGGTTACCCGGGAGGGAGGGGGTCCGGTTGTGCCCGGGATGGGGCAGTTTACCCCGGGGCGGGGAGGCGAAGGCAAGAGCAGGGGCAGGTGCATGGCGTGCATGGGGAGGGCAAGGGGCCAATTTGGCCAGGGGAAGGCAAGCGGGCAGCGTGCCCGGGACAGCCGGCACTTTGCCCGGGGTGGGAAAGAAAAAGGGACCGGAGCAGGCAAGGGGAAGAGGGGATAGATGGGATCTGTCCGGTTACGGCAGGAGTTTGGGAGGGGGACGGTTTTCCGGGAGGCGGTTAACAGGGACAGTGTCTGGGTGCAGTTTTTTTTCCCGAGGGGATGAAGTTTTCCTTTGGGGGGCGGGGGGCAGGAATGTTCCCCTCCCGCCCTGCCGGCGCTGGAGCTGTCCCGGGTGCTGAACGCTGCGCGGAGCCCCCACCCCGGGCACCGGCGAGGAGGGCTCGGGAATGCAGGAGATGCCACCAATGCTGGGGTGGGGGTTTCACCCACACTGGCTGCTGTCCCTGCTGTTACCCCTGTCCCACGGGGTCGTGATGTCCCCGTTGTCCCCGGGGTGTCTCCACCATCCTAGGGGCACTGGGGCAGGGAGGGAGCAAGATCCACATCAAGCTGGGTAGGGAAAAGACATTCCAATGAGGTTCTAGCCCTCGGATGTCCCGCTCAAGGCTGGCTCTTGTTCTTCTCGGGGGGAGGTCAGTCCAGATCTTGCGCCTTCCCTCTCTGCACTTCTGCCCCAAGGACCTCAACTGTCCCTTCTGGATGCACTTGATGCAGTATGGTTGGACTCGATGATCACAAGGGTCTTTTCCAACCAAGTGACTTTATGAAACACAGAAGGGAGTTGTTGGTGAAAGGATCAAAGGAGTTGAACCCTGCTTTCCCTGCCTGTGCTCTCACTCTCTGCTTGCTTTGCAGCAGAGAGTAGAAAGCTTTTGTTTCCTGCTGGCAAAGCAGAGGAAAAGAGATCTCTGTACATGCACATCTGGAGCATCTGGTGCTGGGGTGGGTGTGCATCACCACATCCAGCTCCAGTCCCGCAGAGCTTTTCCCTGCCTCAGCTCTGCGCTCCCTGAGCGCGCTGACTCCACAGCCCAGGTGCAGACATTTTCTTGCAACGCTTTCAAGTTATGACTGTCAGGAGGAAATTCTGGCAGGCAACTTGACAATTATCTGCTGAGTCCCTGAGGAGCTGATCCGCCTCTCACTGAAATGGAGGGGAAGTGTCTTCTTCCTTCCCGTGGGAGCATGGGCTGTCTGGAGTGGGAGATTTAGGAGATTGCAGGGGGCAGTTGCAGTGATTGGGGGTTTGATTACTTTAAATGATTTAAATGCTGCCTCCTCTTCTACATCCCCAAATGATCTTGGCAGATGGCAGAATGGGATCTACAGGGGTGATCGCTGGAGAGATATGGGGAGGCTTTTTGGAAAATGGGGAGGGGTTGGCTGTTCAAAATAGCACTCTCAGAGATATTTGCACATCTTTGTTGGATTTGCCTTTTTGTTAAAGGTCTTGGGTGGGGAAGTCTTGTTTTAAAGAATTTGGGTTTGCACCAACAATTTCTTCCTTCCTCAGTTTTCTTCTAGCTTGTATTATCCAGAATGTTTTCTTAAAGATGCTACAAACTCAGTTATAGACTCTCCAGGTTTAAAACATGTATATGTTTGCAAACAAACTCCTGATAGAGAGTCTCTTCTTACACAGGCATAGATTTGTAGGGGGATATTTCTCTAATCAGATATCTGCACTGGGAGAAGCGTTACAATCCCTCATGAGCCAAGGAGAGTGACAAGTCCTGGTGCCCTCTGAATTCTGTTTATTCCCTCTGTCAGCGTAGCGATCACAAGTGAGTACTGGAGAGGCCATCTTAGGCAGAGGGGTTTGGGCTGAATCCTCACTTGCAATTAATGTTGTGTGCGTGCTGATGGGGAGGGCTTGGTGCTTCCTGACCCCCAGGGACATTTGGGACCTATCAGAATTTCCCCCCACGCCCGCTTTGCTTGTATATTTGTATTTTCCATTTCAGTTGTATATCTGTAAAAAGCTTAGGAAATCTGCCAGTTTGCCTAAATCAGTGCCTGAAAACAGCTATATATAGTAACTGATAAGTCACATGAGCAAGCTCGCATAGATTAGCATTTACCTTTCCTGAATAAAGAGAATATTGTTTGATACTTGTTGATACCATCAGTTTTTAGTAAAGAAATACGACCCCAATAGCAAGGGACCGGTTTTGAGAGGAGGTTCTAAACAAAGCTAAAATGCCTTTGCTCTGCTCGTGCTGTTCTTGTTGTATCTGGGTGTTAAATCAAATCTGTATCTGCGATCTGATCTCTCGGACGTAGCCAAAAATAAACATATTGTGTCCCAAAGAGGGAAGGATCTGTAAGCCAGTGTCTGGCTGAAGCCGGATGAAAGCATGTTTACTTCCAGCTGCTTGTTCCAATTAACTCTGTGATGGGCTGTGTGCGATACGAAACCCAACACAACCCTGATTGCCATCCTGCATGGCAGCTGTAAAGCAAGTGGAGCTGAGTATCAATATGACACCAAGCAAGTGCTCGGGATCTAGCTGTGAGCATCAGAAACACACGGTCTGGAAAGCCCATATGTTATCAGTATGTTGGTTCTATATGCAGAGCATGGAAACCTGCAAGTACTGTGTGTGCGCATATATATAAAATTGGAGATATTTATGCTAAGGCAACTCTTTCCATAGCTTCTCTTTTACATGACAATTCAGAAATGCTTAACAAGATCTTGCAAAGCCCTTCTAGGGCAGGCTTGTCTTAATCCCATTTTGCAGAGTCTCAAGCTTATATTTTCAGACATGCTGAAAACGTGCAGTTCTTCCTTGCCCTGAAAGTCACAAAAGCTCAGTCTTTTCAGAGCAGGACACATTCTTTGGCCCCAAATGCCATCAAAATGGAAATACCAGTGGCAGGTCTTGACCAAAGACTCCAGTCCTGCTGCGGTGCAATTGGACCATGTCCCTGGTGTGACAGTTTGCCCCACTGCTGTCCATCTCGTGCTGCCAGGATGGAGGAGCGGGGTCTTAGGAAGCCAAAATCCCCTCCTCTGGTGCTGGGAAAACCTCTCCATTTTCAAGATAGGGGTTGGGGCTGCTTCAGCCAAAAGCAACATCACCACAGGGCAGAGAGAAAAGCCCTAGGAGCTGATGAGCATTGAGGCCCATTTCTGCTCCTCTCTCTCATGGCTTTCTGGCCATTGTGCCCCATGCCCAGCCCCAAACGAGGCAATGTTCAAAGATGCTGGTGGAGTGAAGATGATGTGGCTGATGCTGCCTCTAAGGAACAGCCTTGCTGTTGCTGGTAGCACCTTTAGCAAAAAATAGGAAGCAGAAAATTCCACATCCTCCACATCCTAATCCTGCCCAAATTAGAGCCAGAAACCTCCATGGGACAAGGAAAGAGTCCCAGGAGGCCCACAGAGAACTTTGCAGCTGCTGTTGATACTATGGCAACAAGTGCTAATGCAAAACCCAAGAAAAGCGCGGGCAGAAACTCAGGGGAACAAATTATCTTTGCTTTTTGCCTTGTGCAGTCACCAAGGATGCTGGTGCAAAGAGGGTGAGAGCTCTGCTTTGACTCCACGTACTGGTGGAGAATCACACTTCTAGTCCTCCTGCACCTTTTGATGTTGAAGGGAGATGGTAGTGATGCTCAGGGGTCAGAGAAAATCCTGCAGCCTTTTCAGTGGTAGGCTTTCACCAGGACCTGGCAGGGGGCTTGTACCTCCAGACAGAGTAACCCAGGTTTGTGCCATGAGGAGCCCAATGCCTTCCTGAGGTTTTTAAATAGAGTCACATAAAAGTCAGTGACAATAAAGCTTATTTCTATGTAGTGTCCTAATTGAGCTACTTTTCCCACTGGCTTGTTAGAGTAGGAATAGTTAATTCTGTGCTAGAAGGACTTTGGGGACTCAGCAGCAAAGGAGGGAATGAGAACGTGAGCTGCTGAAATGAGCTGGGAGTTTAATTCCTGGACTGACTCTGAGCCGAAAGCTCTGTCGCTGTCTTTATTGATGCCGGCTGGCGGCTCCGGAGCTATTACAGCTCCAGCCAGCCTGCTGTGATTTTAAAATCCCCTTTTTCTTTTCTTTCTAAACAGAGACACGATTCCTCTCTTGTGTTGCGATTGGATTTTGAGACCATCTATCAAGTGGCGTTTTCTCATTTGTTTCCTATCTACCTGTTTTGTCATTTAGGACAACGTGGTGTTGTGTTAACACAGGTCCCATTTGTCAAACTGGAGTCGTTGGTGTAATTCCAGTCCTCTTGGCAAATTGCTGGTGGTGAAATTTATGTTTTACAGATGGGCTGAGCCCTAATAAGAACATCAGTTTTTGATGGGGTTAGTGGCAGAATTGACGGTTTTATCTAAACTCCATTTCAGCTGCACGCCACAGGCGCCAGGGAAATATTGTATGAAACAGTAAAAGAGAAATAGCAGGCATGTTTCTGAAATATGCTAAGCCTTGAACTCCAAATTAAACCAAACCTCTGTTTGTGTCTTCTAAAAAAAAAAAGGGAATTTTGTCAACACAGTTGTCTTGGCAACTTAAAATGTATTGCCTGGAGTCTGCTCAGGGAGGTGCAGTTCGTATCAGATGGGGTGAAGGGGAGAGGGGTGAGGGCCTTCGTTAAATTACAGCAAGGTTTTGGTGCAGTTCTGCCTCCTGTAGGGCTGCTGCTCTGTGATTAGGAGGGTACAGAATGCTGTCTGAATAGAATAGAATAGAATAGAATAGAATAGAATAGAATAGAATAGAATAGAATAGAATAGAATAGAATAGAATAGAATAGAAATTTCAGTTGGAAGGGACCTACAACAATAATCAAGTCCATCTGCCTAGGAAGTGTACTTATGGCTGCTTGCTCCAGCAGGAGCAAGATTTTCTCAGCTGTTTAATTCCCTGGAGAGGGATGGTTGGGATGAACAGAGAAGCAAGTGCCAGGAGTTGGAAAGATGTGCAGGTCATAGGGCTTTGGGGCAGCTTCAGCCCAGTGTATAGCCATGAGTAAACATGTATTGCTTTGTTTTCCACAAAACAACCCCTGGCATAGAGGCAAATGAACTCTCCCAGGGAATGGAGTTAGATTTATTTCTGTCAGAAAGCAAGTGCTTGTTTTATTAACTGATCTGTTCCCAGTGATAGGCGTGTTTTTCCATGCAAACACCCATGCCCTGCTGACAGGGCATGGGGAGGTCTCCAGGGCTGGGACCTTGGTACTTCATCCCTTCAGCAGCATCCTTCCCAAGCCCGCTGGCTTCTGACTGCATAGAGCAGTCCAGGAGCACCACAGCATCACTGGCATTAGGGTGTTGTACAGGTGGTAAAATGCCTCTTGTTTAATTCACTCCTATGTGTAAACCAGTTTTATCGGGGGCAAAACAATGTCATGGCCCAGCTGAACTGGCCACTTCCCAGCCTCCTGCACTGGGGGTGGGTAGGGAGAAGAGGAACATGTCATTTGGCTGTGCACTAAAAAGGGTGCTCTCCTTCCCAGGCAGGCTTTGGAAAAGTTGATGAGAGCTGGATAATTAGAGATAGCTGGGGAAACATTGCCTATATATTCTCAGGATTAAAAGGGCATGTACATGTCTACATTGCATTGTCAGTCTGAGCCGAATGGGAGTTGAGCGCCGAACTGCTGGCATGAGTGAGCTGGCTGCCAGTGAATCACTTTAATGCTCCATTTTCAGATGCACAAACACACAGGTTTACAGTAACCGTGCATGTGTTGCATCCCATTGCTCCTCATCGGATCCACTGACACTCCATGGGTTGTAAAAATTAAACAGGCATAAATCCATCAGCCCTGGGGTTCTTCATTGAGTCCTGTAAATCCCACGAAAACTAATTAAATAAGACAATGGTGTCCATTTAAAACTGGCACGCAGAAATGTAAGCCATTACCACAGCAAAGACAAGACTCAAAATCGATTTGTGAGGGCAAGGGCAACCTGAGTGCCCACGCCGCAGGGCTGGCATCAGGAGCTGCAAGCTCACCCATAGCCTGCGGCTACAGCAGGGAGAGTTAAGAGATTGTGTTAAGCTCCTAAGATTTATTTCTCCTCCGCTTTGGTTTCTAAATCAAATCATCCAATTAACATATGTGCTGGAGTTTGCTTGAAATGTTATCTGGTGACTCTAAAGCCTTTTCGTTATTGCTTTCCATAGGGCTTGTTTGTTAAGTGAATGCCTGCGATGTTGCCGTGGGGGAGCCTGTTCTGCTGCTCTTTCTTACGCTGATTAAAGCCTCCAAACGAGCCCTGTCAGCGTGGATCGGTGTCGAGATCAAAGTTAACGCTTTTCGTAACACTTGTCTGGTGTTCTACGAGTTTGCAGCTCGGCAGGATTTGTTGCTCTTCTGTAATTTGAGTTGGTTTTCTGCTTTGGAAAGGGGAGGGAAGCTGAGGCAGGGAGTGGGATGGCACCATCCGTGGGTGTTTATTCAAGCAGGGTGTCTCGGCAGGGGAGACGAGCCTGGCTTTGCACACAACATTGGTGATGCCATCGCATCACTCTGTGGTTCTGTGACTTCCTGGCTGCCTTTCAGGGGTGAAGGAAGTTGTTTCCACCTCACCCCAGTGAGACCCTCCTCACTGTGCTGCTCTCACTGGTTTTAAGGAGTTAGATGTGACACATCCAATTGCTTTAAATATATGACCTGGCAAACGTACCACTGCTCACGAGTTCGTAAATCAGTCTCTTAATGATGCTTGTAAGGAGAGCACAGCTCATCCATCCACGCTGCAAACAGCTGGCATCTCCCCATCACTACGTGCGGGGTTAAATGCTTCAGGTTTCATCCACAACTTTTCCCCTCTGGGAATAGACCTGCAGATGTCCCAGGATACCCTGGTAGCTGGGCTTGGGGGAGCTCTGACCTGTGCTGGGTGTCTGGGTAAGTCTTCCCTATGCTCTCAGATTTCTCCTGATGCCTTCTCATTCACTGAACATCTCTCTGTTCTTCCCATCTTTGGTCTGAGTTTGTGCAAGATTTTGTAGCTGGAAAATGGTTGGACTTGACCACCTTAAAGTTATTTTCTGACCTAAATGATTCTATAATTCTACAAAAATGCTTGTCCCGCTCTTCTCCGAAGGAGTAGAAAGGTCAGGTGCTTAGAGACAGGTTGCCCTCAATCTCCTTGCCTCTGCTTCTGGCTTTTTTCTGACCTTCCATACTCTGAGGAGAAGCTGAGAAATAGGAAAGCAAAGGTTTGAGTTTGAAAGAGAGGAAAAAATCCTCCACAGGTAAATAATATAACTGCCTGTATTCCAGCCAGTCCCTGGCTGCTGCTGCAGAGCCTGAAGCTGAGGTGGGGGAGATACCAGCCACCGATCACTCAAAGGTGAGAGTGTGCAAGGTCTGGTAGTGAGTTACTCTCTTGTCTGCAGGAGATATGCTGGTGCTCACCCCTGTCTTGGAGAAATCCCTGGCTGGGTGCTTAGGTGTCTCCCATAAACTACTTTTCACTTCTCTCTTGTAGGGAATGGTGAGATGTTGTCAGGCTTCAGGGATGGGGAATGATGTGCACCCAGCAATAACAATCCCTGGGGTCTTGCGGGCTGGAGCTGCATATATGTGACAAATTATAACCTTTGCTATAAGCTTTTTGGAGGAAAGTATTAGAAATTGGCCTGATGGGAGAAGATTGTAAACACTTTGGGGTTTCTCAACTCTTTAAGGAGGATGAGGGTGCTTTCCAGTGAGCTCAGCATCACCCAACTCCCTGCAAGCACTGCAGCAACGGGTCGAGCTGGGCTGAAGGGTATCATCTCTCTGGCTGTCAAGCATCCCTCTGCAGGAGCTGCTGGGGATGCCCAACAACCCAACAGTGACAGGGCTCATGCAGGGCAGTCCCTGAGATGGCCCTGGCCCCGGCCCCACTGAGACAGGTGAGATGCAAACTCAGACTTCACTGACAGAGAGGAGTTTGTGAGTGCCACGGAGCCAGTGGCAAATGCGGAGCAAGTAACAGGGTTGTCCCCCCGACAGGGAAGCTGACAGCCCCCAGCTCGTACGGTACCTACACTGATTTCAAAGCTCTGCTTGTCCTTACCACGTCATCTAATACATTAGAAATGAGCCCTGTGTGAGTTGGTGGCTTGTCTGGATGTCAGGGTGACCTTGTTTGCAGGGAGGACCAGTGCTGGGGGCTTGGGGCTGCAGGGACTGGGCTGGTGGGCTGCTGGGAGCCAGATGAGGAAAAGTCAGATCCTGTGAAGTGAGAAGGAAGCCTGTTGTGTGGTTTGGCCCCAGCACCAAAGACCCTCGTGGCTTCCACCTGCGAAAGAGGGGGAAGACTCAGCCAGGGTTTTGCTGTATCCAGTGCTGCGGGTGAAAGTGAGCTCTGGCTGGGGCAGGGATGGAGGGACTGGGGAGAAGAAGGAGAGGGGCAGGACATTCCCTGTCCAAGCAGATCTCTGTCTCCCTTTTTCCTCCCCAAATATGTGACTTTTCTTCCCCTGGTGGCCCAGGGGTTCTGGAGGAGATGCCCTGCTCTGATGCCCCAAGTCCTACAAGGTAGCACAGCCCATCATGGCTGGCAGAGGTCCTGCTCCAGTGACCTCCAACCATCCACTTTCTGGAAGTCACCCAGCAATTAGGGCTTATGTCACTCAGGCTAATTAGCCCTTGAGGAGGTGACTCCCCACTGACCTACTCAGGTGGCATTTAACCCTTCGCATGCATGGCTGAGTAATGGCAGAAGGGCAATAGGGGTTAAATCCATCAACTCAGATTATTGGGCTCTAATTGCTCTGTTCATTACTTGACTGTAAAGAACCAGTCTGTGCTCAACAGCCTTCATCACACGAGGATTAAAATGCTCAAGTGAGTTAATACCAGGTCTGGTGTCACTGCCCTGCTCCTCAGAGCCCTGTTTTTCCCATTCAGATGCTGGAGGAGCTCCTGGCAGGTGCTTGGTGTCTGAAGGTGCAAGTGCTGCCTCTGGGAGACAGGAGAGCAATTTCCTTGGCATGTTAGTGGCTCCAGCCTGCAGATCTATTGCCCTCTCTTCTCTTTCCAAAAAGGAAAAGAAGGCATCTGCATTTCAGCTTGCTGCTAAATGCCAGGGCACAGTCATGTAGAGAAATGTTCTCCAGAGCATCTAAGAAATGGGAGGGGAGCATGGAGAGGATTTGGGAGCTGAAGTTATCAAGTGCAAGCGTAGGTTCATAAGAACCAGGGTCCTATCAGGAGTCAATGAGACATGGCTTCCCAAGCCACGCGAGGGCTGTAGAAAATCATGCCCAGCTGCATGAGTTCTCCCCAGAGCTGAGTAAATTCATTGCATGTTCTCCTCTTGATGGTTTTCCATCAGCTAGAGCAGTTTTTTTAGAACTGTATGGCAGGGCTGGGCATGGGGGAGTGTGAGCTTTGCCTTCTGTATCCCCGTGCCAGGCTTGAAATATGGGGAGAGGAGGAGCTGAGCCGGGCTGAGGCTGTGATCCCTCTAGTCAGGCTTAAAAGCACTTGCCATTGTCAGTGCTTTGCTGTAACTCAGGGTAAGGGGAGCTGAATGTCCTCTTCTACTGCTTCATTTTGCTTGTGGCTGCTACTTTTTCTCTGGAAGCATAGAAGCAGTCTTGGTGTGACAGCACATACGGAATGGGTTTCATTCTCAGCAGGGACACACATCCCCTGTCTGGTCACTGTGATCCATCTCAGCCACCAGGTTGTTGGATACTCTGGAAAATGTATGGAGACAGGATCCTCAGTGGGCAGAAATTGCTGTTGAGCTCCACACAGCTTGACCCATTTGCCCCACTTGCTGGCATGGCTTTTTTCTTGCGACCCAATGGCAAAGCAGAGAGGGTTGGAGCAAGGCTGCCCAGGGCTCCCCAGCTCCCCCTGCACATTCCCAGCTCCCACTGAACAGATGGTGCCAATTTTCACAGGGGGAGCGGAGGAAACAAAGCCCAGAGCCACGGGAAGCTGCAGCCTGTCTCCAAACTCAGCCCCAGGGATGACATCTGTGGGGAAGGGCTGATGCATGTGGGTGTCTGTGGCACGCTGAGCCCACGCTTACACCTGCCCTAGCTTAATTTTCTTCCTCTTCTGTCTTTTTTTTTTCCCCTCCTTTCTAGATAAAGAAGCTCTGGGACCGTTTGCAGCGATGTTGGTGAAGCAAGAGGGCTGCCTCTCCACCTCTGCCCAGCACAAGACCAGAGGCTGACTGGCATGTTGCCCCCTCCAGCCCCTGCTTGGCCGCGCGATGCCCAGTCCTGCCTGCCCTGCCCACCCTGCCCCTAGACTTGCTTTCCACTGGTGATAACGTCCTGCTTTCCCCAGGACATCGCTTTGGGAGAGCGGCGGCAGCGAGTATGCTGCAGAGAGCCAGCCTGCAGCCAAAGCCCTGAGGAGTTTTGCAGCAAAGCCAACTGCTTAAAAGCCAAAGAGGTGCCCCTTCCTCACCCAGGTGTGGATAAGCATCTCGGGCAGTGAATTTCTCTGCACTCAGAGGGTGCTGAGGTCCTAGTCTGCAGGTTCGAAGAGGGAGGGCTGCCATGGAAGAGAATGTGTTCAGTGTGCAGCAGATACAGCCCAACGTCATCTCGGTGAGGCTCTTCAAGCGCAAGGTGGGTGGCCTTGGCTTTCTGGTGAAGGAGCGCGTCAGCAAGCCACCCGTCATCATCTCAGACCTGATCCGGGGAGGGGCTGCAGAGCAGAGTGGCCTCATCCAGGCTGGGGACATCATTTTAGCTGTCAATGGCAGGCCCCTGGTGGACATGAGCTATGAGACTGCGCTGGAGATACTGAGAAGCATTGCCTCCGAGACATACGTGGTCCTCATCCTGCGGGGCCCTGAGGGCTTCACCACTCACCTGGAGACCACTTTTACAGGTGACGGGACACCGAAAACCATCCGTGTCACCAGACCGCTCTGCCCGACTCCGAAGGCGGTTGACTTGTCCAACCCAAGCCTGCACAGCAAAGAGCAGCAGCTGCCAGCAGCCGACCGCACCATGGGCTCCCTATGGACAAGACAGATCAGGCAGGAGGTGGAGTCCATGGTCCACATTAACGGTGTCCTTACCAGCAGCAAAGGGCAAGATGCTGGGAAGGGGAAGGAGGATGCTTGTGGTCACCCTTGTCTCAATGGCAGCATGGAAGACAATGAACTGCTCAAAGAAATCGAGCCTGTCCTGGATCTCCTGAAGAGCAGCAGTAAGGACAGCGATGGAGATGTGCCCTCCAAGGTAGAAACAAGAGATATAGAAGTCCAAGTGGACTGGTAGGTCCCTGAATATATTTTTTACATTTGGTGAAATGTGGTGGGTTTTGCTACTCAGTGGGGCTGGTTTAGGTGTTGGTGGGCACCTCTGCTGCTGTCTGACACAGCAGGGGGGAGATGGAGGGGAAGGGCTGCAGAACGAGGGGGAGGCTTGTTGAGAGGAAGATAAAAGGAATGAAAAGTGGGAATAGATGATGAAAGAAAAGGAGAAAGATGTAAGCGGTGGGAAATTGGGGAGACAGCGGGAGAGGTGTGTAGTGGAAAGCTGAGCTATGCGATGTGGTGGGCTGGGCTGGGATTTGTTTCTGTTCTGTGCTGGCGATGTAATTTATTGTAAGCTTTAAACAAAACCCCATACCTCAGTTTCCCCACCTGTCAAATAAGATTCATGGCATTGTCTGTCCTTGCCTTAGAGCTCTCCAGTTGAAATCTGCTATTGATTAACTGCTGGAGAGGGAGAAGGAAGGTCAGGCTGGCAGAGCACGATGCTTCCCATGAGAAATGAGTTTCAGAACCTTGTGTGCTTTTGGCAGTCAGGGTCTGGCTTGGGGAGGGGAGAGGGGAGCCCCAGCCCAGCTCCAGCTGACACCAAGGGGACGTTTGTGCATGGGCAGTGGGACCTGCCTTGGGTGCTCCTGTTTTCTGGGAAGGGGGGAAACGTTTCCCGCTGAGAGCTCAGAAATGCCCATCCCTTGAGATGCAACGGTGGAGCTGCCTGTTCATCCCTTCTGCTCTTTCTAGATCAGGCTGATTGTTTCAGTCTGCCTATGCATAAATAACAAGGGTGGGGACACAGGGATGATTCCCTATGGCTTTTTGAGGGGGGTGAAGTCCCATCTTACAGTTGAAACTGCTTCATATCTGCTTCTGCAAGGGGCCATGTGTGTGGTGATCTTTCTCAGCATGAGGATGTAGACCATCTCTCCGGAGCTGGAGCTGCTCCCTGTGGCCCTTCGTGCTTTGCAAAAATGTTATTAGTATCTGTGTTTTTTTGCTACCAGCCCTTTTGCCTCCTGGCCATTTATTAGCAATGATAGGTTGCCTTTTCCTGGTGCCTTTCCCCGAGTCTCTGAATACATTTGAGTGGTGTCAAGTGCTGCAGCAGGTTGTGGCTGCCCTCGGTTATTGAGTGGCTGTAAAACCCTGGAGGCTTTTTCAGGAGGGTTTGCTGAAGCTGATGATCTCAGTTCAGTGGCAGAGGGATTTTAACTTCAAGTTTCCTTGCTGCACCTGCTTCCTTAGAGAGGGCAAAAAAATGGTATTCATTTTTTATATCTGAAACAATGAGAGGGGAAAGGCAGAGCTGCAGAGGGGCAGGACCCCTGCAGTGGGTTCCCTGCCTGGCTCAGCAGCAGAGCCCAGGCTGAGCTCCTGATCGCTTCCATCACAAACCAAAACCCACACTGTGTGTTTTCCATCTTCTTTTTCTTTGTTTTTGGTTGTTTTCATGCTGTCATTTCTGCTCTCTCCCAAATTGTGCTTTTTTTTGTCTGCAGAGGAGGTGGTTACTCAAAGCCATTAGAGTGGTCACATTGAGTCAGAGGGAGAAAAATCAGCTCAGCTCGGTGCTGGTGGCTGGTGGCAGACATCTGGGGAAGAGTGGTGGGACAGGGCACACTTGGGGACATCCTTCCCTGCTGTCCCCTCCTACCCCACACACCCCCATGTCTCAGCACACTGTTTTTTGTTTGGCTGCTTTCAGAAACCATTGGTTTTGGTCTCTGCTGTACAATAGGAGCCAATTGAACCCCCGAGCCCATCGCTCTCCCTGGAAGGCTGAGAGCAGCCTGCCTAGACTACACATCGTTTAATCCAGCACCAACACATTCCTGGGAATATCTGGTTTAAACAACCAAAAAACTGAGATCTTGAAAGCATTGTGCTTGACTGCTGGTCAAAATGTGCTTAAAAATCCCCTTTGTCCCTCTGTTTCTGCTAAGACTGCTGCAACAGAGCTGGGGGGTCACAGCCCAGTGAAGCCCCTGGAGGATGCAGTCCCAAGCACTGATACAAGGTACAGCCTCACCCTTCAAACTGTGTCTCCCACTGTCCCTATCCCATCCCATCAGCTGCAGCATCTCTGAGGCAATTCTGCTCCAACTGAGAGGAAGGGATGGTAAATGTGGTTTTCTCTTTGAGAAGTCACTTCTGCTCGCTTAGAGATTAACCAAGACACTTTGAGTTCACTTAAATTGAAGGATCTCAGACCAGCAAGAGCATTAACAAAGTGGGTGCTGCAACAAAACTCCACTTGCTTTATTTTTCAATACCCTTTAAAAAAAAGAATTCAAAGTGATCTATGTATCTTGGGACTGAAAAATCTGTTTTCTGGTCAAAATCAGTCTTCAGTCTTCTGCTCGATGAAAAGCTGCAGCCTTGCTCTTGTGGGCGGACTCTGCATGAGCAAAAATCATAGAATCACAGAATGATTTGGGCTGAAAGAGACCTTAAAGCCCATCCAGTTCCAACCCCCCCTGCCACAGCTCCCACTGGATCAGGGTGTCCAAAGTCCCATCCAGCCTGGCCTGAACACCCTCACAGCAGAACATTTCTCCCTAAGATTTCATCTTAATCTCCCCTCCTTCAGCTGAAAACCGTTCCCTCTCATCCTGTCCCTGCACTCTCTGATAAAGAGCCCCTCCCCAGCTTTGCTGGGCTGGAGCAGAGAAGTGAGAAAGGAGATGTATTGCAGGGAGAACTTGTCAAGAGCTGCTGTGCAGGGTAAAGGGCATTTCTCAGCTGCCTCTCCTCCCGCTTCTTCGATGTGCTGGAAATGATTCATTTCCTCTGCTTGGTCTCAGACAGCGCTGGGTCATTGTGAAGGTCTTCTACACTGAGAGTTTTCTTGGTCCATAGCAGAAGTGCAGAAAGGTCAGTGAGCGACAGGGAGTGGATAACTGGAGAGTCTGCACTGCTTGATGCCAAAGAAATGCCCAAAAAATAAGCAAGCCTTAGATTGATGTAGCTCTCATGCCATAGGCTGTGACTGCAGGCTGGAGGGGAGCAAGCAAAGCTGGCACGAGTCAAAACAAGAATAGAGCTCTACCTAGACACCAGCAGGGTGCAAAACTTTGCTCAATGCTGAGATTGACACCTACGGCCTGGACCACTTGACCTTTGATTCAGCTGGAGATGCTGATCTCGAGACCCATCCTGTTCTGCCTCCACCTTCTCTTGGTGCTGACCTTCACAGCCTGAAGCCCTTCATCAAAGCTGGTCCAGCTCGCAGAGCTGTGACAGCTTTCCTAGGGCAGAAAGGAATGGTGTGAGTTTGAGGTTATTCTCAAGGAGCCAAACTCTTCCTGTTCAAGATGGGCTTTGCCAAAAGCGATTCAAAGCACACCTGATACTTTGGGCCTCCAGCCCATGTCTCCAACGTTACGTGTGAGGAAAACTGAAAACTATTAAGTTGTACTGGGGAAAAAAATCAATTAATTTCCATCCCCTGCACCCACGGTCTGTGGTCCATGGGGGTGTTGCCCCTGCAAGGACCTGGCTTTTCCTCCTTGCTGCTTTCCAGCTGTAAGGTGCCCTGGGTCCATAAGTGCATGCCCATGGGATGGGCAGTGACCAGGGCTGAATGTCTGCTACTTGGCTCAAGCCGTCTGCGACGAAGTCGATCATAAAAGAGAGCATGGAAGTGGGGAGCAAGGTATGATGAGAGCTGGCATTTCTGCCACGAGGCTCACCGTGGGCTAGAAAACAAAAATAGAGTTTGATTCACTCACTGCCAGCTAACCTAGGTCTGTTTTTCCCTCTGAGCTCTAGGGAGATTGTCATGTCCCATCTTCCCTCCCTCTCCCCCTGCCACCAAGTTGCCAGTATTTATTTTTCGTCTCAGGTCTATTCCATAACATGAACAGCATGAGGGAAACGTGGCAGTTTGGGTCCAAAAAGCAGCATCAGCAGCCCGGAGAGGGAGAAGTGTGCCGAGAGCAGGAATTCTGTTTATGAAGGGTTTCAAGGTTTCAGGCTCCATCCTGCATTGGAACAAACCCCATCATTTTGCAGTTCTCGAAAAGAAAATTCTCTTCCTCCCACCTCCTTTGTCGCCGCCAAAATCTCTTTGTGTTGCTCCAAACATTTCATTTGCATTTCTGATGTCTTCATTATTCTGTACTTGGCCACAAAACTTTAAAGCCTCTGAACTGAAAAGGTTCCCTGTAACCAACGTGTTATTGCAGTTTTGCAAGATGGTGAAGTAGGAAGCTTTGGCAGTGAGTAACCTTCGCCTTCTTCCTCAGCAGATCCTTCTTCGTCCCTCAGGCTACATCAGTCTAATCCAGAGAGGCACTTTGTGCCTGAAAACAGCATATTCCACCTAAATATGTATCCAGCCATGTCCTGGGCTGCATCCAAAGCAGTGGGACCAGCAGGGCGAGGGAGGGGATTCTGCCCGTCTGCCCTCATGAGACCTCACCTGGACTCCTCAGCACAGGAAGGACATGGATCTTTGGCAGCAAGTCCAGAGGAGGCCAAGGAGATGATCCAAGGGCTGGTGCACCTCTGCTATGAGGACAGGCTGAGAGAGTTGGGGTTGTTCAGTCTGGAGAAGAAAAGGCTCCGGGGAGACCTTAGCACAGCCTCCCAGTACTGAAAGGGGCTCCAGGAAAGCTGGGAGGGGCTCTTTATCAGAGAGAGCAGGGGCTTGGAACAGGGTGAGCTTTAAGGTCTCTTCCAACCTAAATCATTCTATGATTCCAGAATATGATTCTGTGGAGCCCTCCTGGACCAGTCTCCAAAGCACCTTTCAGCCACTCAGCTCCCTGCATCATTGCAGCTTCTTGCATCCCATGGGAGAGCAGTTCTTGCACGTGGTCCCAGCAGACAAACCCATGGTCTGTGTCCAAGCCTGGCAGACCTGAACTGTGTTTGGCCTCTAAATAAGATGTTGAGGCTGGAATCCCCTGGGTGCTCTTTGGGCATGGCTGGTGTCATGGTTATCCCCAGGTGGCAACTAAGTGCCGCAGTGCTGCTCACCCCCTCCCTCCTTCTCCCATGGTGGGTTGGGAGGAGAACTGGAAACAAAGAAGGTAAAACTCGTGGGCTGGGATAAAGACAGTTTAATAGAAGAGCAAAGGAAGAAAAAAATACTAATAATAGTAATCAAAGAATATACAAAGCCATTGATGCACGGTGTGATTGATCATCACCTGGAACCAGGTGACTTCTCTCACGCAGTGATCACCTTCCCCTCACTCCCACCTCTGCCCAGCTCCCCCAGTTTCCACACTGAGCATGATACCTTATGGCATAGAAGACCCTTTGGCCAGTTTGGGTGAGCTGTCCTGGCTGGGTGCCCTGCCAGCTCCTCCTCCCTGCCTTCTCGTTAGCAAGCCAGGACAGCTGGGAAGGGACAAGTGCAGGTTGAAGGTTGCACCTGACACTGGCTGAATCTTGAGTGATGCCAGTGGGACTTTGGGATCTCTTGGATCTGTTCCCAGGTCTTTATCTGTCCGTGCCTACTCAATGGCATTTACCAACCTCATATTTTATAGACCTCTCTCCAAAGCTGCTCTGTGCAGCTCGCTTGGCTCGTTAGTCCCTGATCCCAGCACCAGACACAGCCCAGTAATGCTCTGACCTTCTGAAGATGCAAGACCTTCTTCCAGCCACACCACATGCTTGCTGATGAGGCTTTTGTCCTCTTCCTTCGGTGCTGTTCAAGCTCTCCTTTCTGATTTAGGAAGCGGTTTCTTGCTTTGATCACTCTGCAATTTCCTACTCTAGCCCTGCTGCTTCTCCAGACAGTGCATCCCACCTTTTGGGATTATTCCTTCTACTTCCAAATCTCCACTTCCTTGCTGAGCTCTGTTGCGTCTTCTGCACCCTGCAAATCCCAGCCCCTGCCTGGTCCCTTCTCCTGCCTCTCCCTCAAACACATGGTGTCTTGCCAGACCTTGCCTCGTAGCAAACAGCTTGCAGCCAGGCTATTTTCCAACATTGCAGACTGTGAGCTGCCCCAGGGGCAGGATAGGAAGGAAATATTAACTTCTGAGGATGCAATGCCCTCTGGAGTAAGCTTTTCCATGGGGCAAAAGAAAGTGAGGCAAGAGCCTCTACTACTGGAAGGAGGAGCAATGCACAGCAGAGCCTTGCAGCCATCTCCAAGGACACACCGGGAGAGAGTAAAAGAGGAGTTTTAGCTCAGACCAAGCAAGGTGTGCACATGTGAGATTCCCATGCAGTCCTGGGTTTTCAGGCACTGGGATAAGGGCCTGGAAGGAATCTATCCCTTGCTGGGATGTGGTGTGGACATTGGCATCCTGATCACCTTATCCAAATTGGCCCCTGGGGATTGCAGCAGCGCGTGGTGTCTCTCATCTCTGCCTGGGAAATCAGAGAGATTCTTCTGCCAAGCAAATTCAAAGGAGCAAAGTGACAAACTTCTCTCTCTCTTTTTTTTTTTGCTCATTTTTTTTTGGTTTCTTTTTTGGAAAAAAGCTTTGGAGAAATTTCTCAAAGGGCTGTCTCAGCAACTTCCCTTCTGCTTCATCACTTGGAGCACTGCAACATCATCAGATTAGTCAAAAGAAAACAGTGGTGCCTCTCATTTCTCCAAACAGCCAGATGCTCTTTCCGAGGTGAGACAGCATCCAAGGCTCTGCCTGCACACCAGTGGGGGAGGGCAGGATTCCTCTTTCTAATTGACGAATCTTGCTTTCAGAACAAAAGATGACTGCAAACAGGCTCCCTGCCCTAAAACCTGCTCCAGAATCAGGAGATCTTACAAATAACAGTGTTTAATAGACCCAGCAGTAGGATCAGGTCAGAGAGGGATCTCTGGGTCATGGATCTGGCCTTTGGGAGAGTTCAGCCAAATGAGTGCTTCTGAGGACAGCATTGCTTCCAGTTCTTCAAAGACAGTAAAGTGGTGATGTTAGAAATCCTATTCAGTGCCTCAAATTGCTCATCAAAACAAGTGTAACACTGATACTCTGCTCTGGAGAGACCTCGCCTGGAGCACCAAGTTCAGCTCTGGATTCCTCAGCACAGGAAGAACTTAGAGCTGTTCAAGTGAGTCCAGAGGAGGCCACAAAGGTCATCCGAGGACTGGAGCACCTTCCATACGAGGACAGGGTGAAAGAGTTGGGCTTGTTCTGCCTGGAGAAGAAAAGGCTCTGGGGAGACCTTAGAGCAGCCTCCCAGTACTGAAAGGGGCTCCAGAAAAGCTGGGGAAGGGCTCTTGATCAGGGAGTGCAGGGACAGGAGGAGGGGGGAATGGTTTTCAGCTGAAAGAGGGGAGATTGAGATGAGATCTGTTTTATCTTCACAGTAAGAAATGTTTTGCTGTGAGGGTGGGGAGGCCCTGGCCCAGGTTGCCCAGAGCAGTGGTGGCTGCTCCATCCCTGGAGGTGTTCAAGGCCAGGCTGGATGGAGCTTTGAGCCCCTTGACCCAGTGGGAGGTGTCCCTGCCCATGGCAGGGGGTTGGAACTGGAAGGGTTTTGAGGTCGCTTCCAATCCAAACGGTTCTGTGATTCTAAGTCTGACTGTGAGTTGTGAGGATTTCTCCAAAGCTGCTGAGGACAAGCCCCATTTCCCCTGCGTAGCTTCAAACAGGGCTGCTCCCTGGATGTGTTAAACCTGGCTGCCTCGAAACACCTCTCAGGGGAATGTCACTCTCCCCATCGCCCATCAGCTACCTCTGTGGGCAAAATGTTTTTGGAAGCATTATCTGGAGGCTGAGCTGGGGCACAGTGCTTTGGCCATTCTGCCAGTCTCCTTGAGTGTGAGAGAGGCATCCTCACGTGCGTGTAGCAGGTCACTCTGTGTCTCTGGTGGTGGCTGGGGAATCCACATCCAGAGAGGAAAACAACTGACCCAAAAGACCGAGCTCCCAAACAAGGCAGTTACAAGAAACGGGCAGGAAATATTTGTAAAATGAAGCTATTGATATTTTTAATCCTTTTTTTCCTCCATCTGGGGTGAGGCTGTGGCTGCCCTGAATGGGCTTTTCTCTCCCTGCCTCTTCCAAAAGACAGAGCCGGATACTTCTGGGCAGCCTCATCCGGGAGAGGTCTGCGCTAGCTCAGCTCCAGGGCATGCACCCGCAGAGAGGAGAGAGATACAACCACCAGTTTAGTCTTAATGGTTTTGTCACAGCAACTGTGCTTTTGTAGCAGAGATTAAGGGTGAGGGCAGCACCTCTCTGCCATCTCCCTGCAGCCGTAAGCCCATCAAGAACAGCAATGTGCAGCCTGTTTCTGTCCCAATTGCAAACATCCAACGGGTTGTGGAGGATTTGCTCCTGAGCATCCAACCCTTAAAGGCCACCAGGACTTCATTGATCCTCAGGATGGTGAATTTTGCTGTTGGGTGATGCTTGAGGCCAGTGAATAGGAGCAGGGCCCACTCCAGCAGTACTTGTAATACACGGAGCAGCCGACTACAGCGATGACTTAATTCAAGCATCTGCTCTTTTTCCATGACGTTGGCACAGGTACCAGCATTTATGGTTTTACTGGTGTGAGACAATGAGATTACATGTGCAGCCTCCCAACTGAGATTCTGGTTGCTGCTGCTTGTTGATGGATTCCTCTCTGAGGTTCCCTCGTGCCAGCAGATGCCCTTTTAGATAGGCTTGCAAACACCTTCCTGGAAACAGCGGGTTGTGCCAGGCGCCTGCAGGCGTCTGCTCGGTCATTTTGGAGGCGCCGTTGGGATATCTGGTGTGCTGAGGTCTGTCTTCTCAGGCCTCTGCTGTCTGCAGGGAGGCAAAGTCTGTGCCCCAAGAGACAGAGATCATGGTCCCCAAGGAAGCAGGTTGCCCCTGCAGAGTCCCAAGAACCAGTAATGTTGAGGGATTTCTTCCATTGCCTTGTGTTTGCGTCTTGATTTTGGGCCAGTCATGGGGAGCAGCACGTTGGGGCTCTTCAGCTACAGGAGATGGCTCATATATGCCCATCATTTTACGTGCATGGTGGCTCTGTGTCAACCTGCCCCCATTCTCCCTGATACGAGGAGATATGGTGTTACCTCTCCTGAGTAACAAGTGATGGGACAAGAGGAAATGGCCTCACATTGTACCAGGGGAGGTTTAGATTGGATATCAGAAAAAATTTCTTTACTGAGAGGTGAAGCTCTTGGCAGAGACTGCCCAGGGCAGTGGTGGGGTCTCCATCACTGGAGGGGTTCAAGAAATGTGTGAACGTGACACCTGGGGACATGATTTGGCCGGCACGGTGGGGCTGGGCTGGCAGTAGTTCCATAGGAGTTTAGAGGTCTTTTCCAACCTTAATGATTCCATGAAGGGGCTCAGACCAAGAGGGGAGGGATGTGCAGCCATGGAAATGAGCATTTGCTGGGAGGTTTAGTAGCTTGGCCTTGACTTTGGGAAGAGCCAGATTTGCTGAATTTTCATCCTGCTAATTCTCTGGTTTGCTGCTGGGAATCCTTTAGATGGAGGTAGGCTGAATGTGATAAGAGACCCTGATCTTCCCCTCTGGATGGGCTGGCAGAGGGCCGAGTGGGTAATGTATGGTTCACGGTTGTCCCCAGCCACTGGGTGCACCTGGCAGCACCACCGCTGTGTAGCAGAGAGCTGAGACCTGTTGTCTTTGGCTGCGGCTCTGTGGTGCAGAGGGTGGGGTTTCTTGTGTTTTATTGGATTTAAACCCTTTCACATACTCGTAAGAGACAAGTTGCAAAAGAACAGCTTTCTTTTCCCAGTATGGGGAATAGAATATCCAGTAAACACTCCTCCTGTGGCACCTGTACCTCCTCGCTCGCACCAAGCTGGCCACTTTCTCCCTTAGGCAGCCAGCGCCTGGAAGGCGTCCAGGAGCCTGCTGTAATATTTTGGCAGCTGAATTGTTGCTCTGTAAATGCAGAAAGATTACAGAAGACTTAGAGAACAGGGAGACCGACTTGAAGCAAAGTATTTTCCTTAAGCTGTACCTAAAGATACGAGCTGGGAGCAAGGAACAAGGGACAGCACAGGAAGGACATGGATCTGCTGGAGCGAGTCTAGAGGAGATGACAAAAATGATCTGAGGGCTGGAGTACCCTCCCCTATGAGGAGAGGATGAGAGTTGGGGTTGTTCTGCCTGGAGAAGAGAAGGCTCCAGGAAGACCTTAGAGCAGCCCCCCACTACTGAAAGGGGCTCCAGGGAAGTTGGGGAGGGGCTTTTGATCAGGGAGTGCAGGGATAGGATGGGGGGAAGGGTTTTGAGCTGAAAGCTGAGATGAGATCTTAAGCAGAAATATTTTCCTGTGAGGGTGGGGAGGGCCTGGCCCAGGTTTCCCAGAGCAGTGGTGGCTGCCCCATCCCTGGAGGTGTTGGAGGCCAGGCTGGATGGGGTTTTGAGCCCCTCTGATCTAGTGGGAGGTGTCCCTGCCCATGGCAAGGGGTTGGAACAGGAAGGGCTTTGAGGTCCGTTCCAGCCCAAGCCATTTTCTGATTCTAAGGAGGGTTGTCAAGCTGAATTTGTGTCTATGTACTTATGTCTTATGTGAGACGGTGTCAAGAGCATCATGTTGGTGTGAATTATGTCCTGGTGGTGAGTGTCCTACTTTGGTTGGTGCCCAACACCTGATATCATTAATGGGAAGGCTCATTATTGACTTTAGTTGGCATCGGGAAGACTTTTAAGAACTGACAGCAGGAGCAAAACAATTGCCAGAGCACATTAGCTTGATGGTCTGTTAAGCAAGGGCGAAGGCAGAGTGGCTGCCAGTCCCAGCCAGGATCCCATGGAGCTTGTTCCCACGTGTGGCCTCACCAGGTGGTCGGTGCCTGTGGTGTGGATTCCCTCTCTGAATATTGCATCTCTAGACCCCGTTTGTTTTTCTCCTTCATGAGGTCTTGCATTGCATTGGTTTTCCACCACCTGCTTGGATGGCATTTAACAGCCACGGCCATCCCATGGTATAATCCCCAGACAAAACCTGACCAAGAGGTTGTGGACACTGGGATTTACACTGGTCTCTCTGTGCAGGCCAGTGCTGGGGACATCCTTGGTCCCCCAGCCTTGCCAACACACCCCGTCCATGGGGACGAGCCCTCTGCTTGCTTGGGTGCAATAATTGCACTCGCCCATAACTGCAGCATCTGTAAAGGTCGGAAAGAGGAGAGAGAGCTGTCTCTCCCTCCTGGGAGCCACCTATTTTTTCTTGGCTTTTTGTTCCTTTCCTCTGCTCATAAAGCCCAAGCAGCTCTGCAAATCCAGCTGGATTTGCTATGAGCTTTTGCAGCTGGAAAAGTGTGTGGTTCTCCTCCCCCCCTGACTCTGTGCTTGCTCTCGCAGGGTTTTGGATTGCAGAGGGTTTGGCACTGCCAGAAACCAATGTTGGGGCAGGGGTTTCCTGTTGTTTTGCAGGCGCTGTGCTGCCTGCACAGTGGTATTTCTATTGTGTTTGGGTTGCCCTTGCCATGGTGATTCATCGCCTTGGCTGAGGCAGAGGGTTTCCTCCCCTCCCGCAGTGTGATGAGTGAGTTTTCATTCCTATGGGAAGCAGCTGGAGCAGGTCCTAGAGCCACCACTCCAGGACCTGGCCCAATGGTTCCAGCACCCAGTCACCATCCAGCCCACTGACCCAAATGTTTTTTAACACTTCAGTTTCAGGGAAGGGGAAAACAAACCACAGAAAGCCTTACCGGCTCAGATGGAGAACGACCGTGTCTTTGGTGACTTGTGGGGGAAGAGCAACGTGCCCATGGTCCTGAACAACCCTTACTCCGAAGCGGAGCAGGTAAGAGCCCATGGCTCGTGATGCTTTGGGTGGGAAGAGGACTTGAGGGTATGTGACCTATCTTGGTGGGTTTGAGTGTACATGACCATTTTCATGGGCTCTCACACCACAGAGAACCTGCAAGGACCCTTGATCCCAAGAGATGGAGTTGATGGGGTGTAGACCTCATTTGGGCCAGAAGCTGAACTGCCATGGTTCAGGCAGGGTACAGATCACTGGAGAATGATGTTCTTCATCCAAGAGGATGAGTGGGATGGGAGCACAGCCAGAGACCAGGACTCTGAGGCCTCCCTCGGGACTGTCGTCCCTTTTCATGGTAAAAAGCTGAGTTGCATTGTTAAAGTCGTTTTGATTCATATGATGGTAATTCAATAGAGCACTTCAGGTATTACATTGTACGATGCCTTTTCATCTCCTCACTCCACGGACATAAATCCTCGGGCTTCTTTGCCAGAAGTGGATTAACTCCATGTTTGTAGCAAAGCCAGAGACGTAAGGCAGACCCTGCTGGGCCAGAAAGATCGCCTCAGGGAAAACATGACATGCTTGAGCATGGCCAAGCCTGTTTGAGCAAACATGTCTCCCTGATGGGATTAACCAGCAGCAGGGCAGGACACGGGGGACCAGTCTGGGGACCACTTGGTCTCCTAGCCCCATCATATTTCTCAGGGAGATATAGTAAGGGCTGTTTACCAAGGGAGGAGACAAAAGGGATTTAGTGGTCACATGAAGAATTCTGAGAAAATCAGTATTTCCTCAGCTCAGGAATGTCCTCAGCAGACACCTCTGGCTGATGCTTCCCAAATCCAACAAGCTGCAGCACAGTGCTCCTCACTGATGTTCCACGTGGAGGCCATCACAGTAGCAGGTGCCACTTGTGGTGCGGTTGACACACAGATGCTGTGCCTGGGCTTGGACACCCAGCAGTGTCCAGCAGCACCTCCCAGGCCATGGCTTTGCCAGTGGATGGTTTCCCATCTCACGGGCATTTTGCAAGGTGCAAAGCCAGAAGCAGGGGATGAGGTCACACAAAGTGAAATGGTCACGGAGGTGATGTGGTCTTGGCTGCAGGGAGTTAATACTGTTCATACCCTCATCCCCTCTGTGCCAGGAGCACCACTGTTTCTCCTGGGACTCATGAGCAAAATGATGCTCATGTGCACTTTGGCAACACCCACAGTGTCACAGGCTTATGGGACACTCAAGACCTGCTCTGCTGGTGCTGATGCACGTGCAGGGCTGCTGAGATACTCCTGGCCATGCCAGATTTTCTGTATGCTTTTAACCAACCTAGTTGGGTGCTGATACACCGTTGGGAGCGATTTCCACCCTCCTCTTGCCTGGTCACAGCTCGGGATCGCAGCCAGGTCATCCAGCAGCACAGACGACCTTATGGTGGGTATCACCCTCCATTGACACGCACAGATGGGTGCATCCAAGAGCTGCAACACACTGTGTTCAGCCACTGGAGAGATATCCGTGGGCAGCCCCATGTCCTGCTGCGCGGTTAATGCGCTGTGGCAGGTATCACGAGCCCATCTCCCCCAAGGACAGGTCACAGCTCTGGTCCCTTTGCCCTGGCTCTGGAACAAACACCGTCTTTCTGCCTCCTTTGCCAAGCTCCTTGCCTGTACGTGACTGTTCCTATTAAGCACTTTATAACCTTCTGTGTTCAGAGCTTAATTTCTCTCTGTGTTAGGGCTGCCAAAACCCCCAGTCTTAAGCTGCTATTAAACTCTTTAATACTTTTTTCGCTAGATGTACAGCTTTCTTTTCATCCTTCTTATCCCCAAATTGGTGTGCCTGCTCTTCTGAAGGCAAGTTTGGTTGTTCCCCCCCCACTCCCTGCAGCCCTTCCTGAGGGCTGCACGCAGTCAAGGCAACTGAACTTCTTGCAAGCTGCAACAAATGCTGTTAACACAGCGGCGAGTCAAGCCAAGCATGAGATTTTTATTCACTTTGTTCTTTAAAGCAAGGTTTGGTGGATTCACTTGGCCAGGTGGGGAATGCTCACTGAGGCTTGTAATAAGGTGCTGAAAGACCCATCGGGCATCAATCCCTCTCTCTCTTTTTTTTTTTTTTCAAAATCACACAGCATGTTTTGCTTGTTTCCCAGGAGCCCTAAACCTGAGTGATCGAGGGATGCTGCGACCGCGCCAGCCCAGGTCTTGCATGAGTTGCATTTCAGTCCATACGGATTGATTTGTGAGGAGCTCCAGGGCAGCCACGGGGGGAGTGTGTATCCATGTAGCTAGCAAGAGAAAGGGAGTCGTGTCAGCTCCATGCTTGTAGCAATGATTTACAGCTTTATAAAAGGGAAAATCCCACTTTGAGTTGGTGGGGTTACTGCAGTCTGGAAGGAAATGTCAGCATGCCAAGATACCCATGACCTGGGCTAATGCTGCACACCCCGTCCTCTCGCAGTCGCCGCATTCCAGCAGGGCAGGATGTGCCATCGTTGCAGAGACTCCCAAAGCGTGGCTGGGACACAGGAGGGGGGTTGAGGACCTGTAGAGGCCAGTCGGTGCTACAAAAAGGGAGCTGCTCCCTGCCATTCCGGGGCTGGGTGCATCCTGTCCTCTGCCTGTAGGGCTGCAGACAGCTCACAGGCTGCACGCTGGCGATAAGTGCTTGCACGCTCCCTTCTGAAAGATGTTTGCATAATGCATGCACGCCCTGCCTGCTACGTTAGGCTCTTCGTTTGCCCCACTCTTGAGTCACTAATATCACAGCTGCCTAATTAAAACATGAAAGGATCTCACACAACCTCCCTGACAGAACCAAGGGTAATATTTGGCTTCAGCTGTGCCACGCAGGGAAGGCAAACACACACGCACAGAGCTCTTTCTCAGTTTCTTCTGAGTGTTGCTTACTCCACAGCTGCTCTGCGATGTGGTTGCCAGACCTGGCAGCTCTGCTTCTTGTAGGTGGTGTTGCCTTCACTGCTCCAGCCCAGCTGGCATCCTAGGGGTTTGGCACGGCTCTGCACCGTGGGTCTGTCTCAGCAAAGATGCAAACTTTCTCCTGCAGGGGAAAGGTGAGAAGGAAAGGAAGAAGCTTTGGGAGAGCTTTATGGTAGAACATCTGTAGGCAGATGATGTTCACCAGCTTGGACCATGATCTTGCTTGCTCCAAGGATGGAGTCATTGCTCCACCTGGTTTTGTAACACTCTCTTGGGCTGGACCTTAGTACTGGTGGATGAAAAGCTGGATGTGAGCAAAGAATATGCACTCGCAGCCCAGAAGGCCAACCTTACCCTGGGTTCCATCCAAAGAATTGTGGCCAGCAGGCTAAGAGAAGTGATTCTCTCATGAGACACCACCTGGAGCCCTGTGTCCAGCTCTGGAGTCCTCAGCACAGGAAGGACATGGAGCTGAGTCCAGAGGAGGCCACAGAGATGATCCAAGGGCTGGAGCACCTTCTGTACAAGGACAGGCTGAGAGAACTGGGGTTGTTCAGCCTGGAGAAGAGAAGGCTGTGGGGAGACCTTAGAGCAGCCTCCCAGTACTGAAAGGGGCCCCAGGAAAGCTGGGGACAGACTTTTTAGCAAGGCCTGCTGTGACAGGATAAGGAGTGATGGTTTTAAACTGAGGGAGGGGAGATTTAGATCTTAGGAAGAAATGTTTTCCTGTGAAGGTGGTGAGGCCCTGGCCCAGGTTGCCCAGAGCAGCAGTGGCTGCCCCATCCCTGGAGGTGTTCAAGGCCAGGCTGGATGGGGTTTTGAGCTCCCTGATCCAGTGGGAGGTGTCCCTGCCTGCAGTGGGTGGAACTGGATGGTCTTTAAGGTACCCAAACCATTCCATGACTCTATGATGACTCTTAGCAAGATGCTGTGGTGTTTAGCCCAACATCTCCTCAGCTGAAGTCCCATCAGAAAATCAAAACTAACTTAGAATAAAAAAAAAATGGTGCTGGATAAAACTAACACTTTCTGCTTGGTGCATCTAATCTCTGCCTGGCAGGTGGAGGTACAGGTGAGGATTGGTTTTGTTTGCATTTTTTTTTGAGTATCAATTCTCAGCTGTGTTATACCAATCTCATAAAGCCTCTCTGAGCAATCAAACTCAGGGGGAAGGTGGAAGATGGTACCTCTTGGTCCTAAGGTGGCCCAGGTTTGTTCAGAGAGAACAGGATGATGTTAGTGACACGGGAATGGTTTAATTCTCTTGAAAGAATAAAACAAGCAAGAAAAAAATGACCAGGAGCTGCCAGTGCCATAATTCAGGTTAGGTTCTCCCAAACAGAAGAATAATAAAGAGAACTTAAAAATAGTGCTTTTCCAGGACTACATCCAGGAGGTTCTTTTTTTTATTTGCTACTGGTTTTGAACTCTATACAAGGTTTCACATCTATTTTCTGCAGCATAGAAAGAGGATGCTGAGATCCACCGTGTGGTCATCTGGCTTCGGGGGGTAGGACTTCAAAATGCTGCTTGGGGACTTCACAGGATTTGTGTCATGAGGAATGTCACAGTGACCCATGACAGCATAGCTGAAGGGTGCAGAGAGCAGCTTGCAGAAACTGTGAGGACCAAAGAGGGTCCTCCAGAGGGGTCAAGTTTTAAAGCCCTCCCTTCCCCTCCATCCAGTGTCTCTTGCTCCCAGCATGGTCTTTCACTGGAAAGATGCAGCTTTGCATGGTTTTGCACTGTGAACCTCAGGCTGCCTGACAGCAAAACCTTTATTTCCCAGGAAAAAAAAAAAGTGTGGAGTATATGGTAAAGAAAGGACTGGGCAGAAACTATGGCCAACGTTGCCACCAGGGCAACGCAGTGGTGTCTGCTCAGCCCAGGTATCAGTCTCCCTGTGCTTTGGGAAAGCAGAGGAATCCTCTGTCTGGGAAAATAAGAACAAGTTTGGTCTGGACATTCATCTGCTCCTGTCATCATCACGGCCCCTGTTGCTGTCCCTCCTGCGTTTGCTCATCAGCAGAAGTTCTTGTTCTGAAACAAGAGCTTCTTTCAATGGGTGCTGGCTCTTCCTCAGCCAGTCCTTCAGGGAGCAAGGCTGTTCTGCTGGATTTGTAGTGTAGCTGCTGCTCTGTGAGCTGAGTCCAGAGTGACAGTGTCCTCAGGAACCTCCGGAAAGGAGGTGAGACTGCACAGCTCTGCTGAAGGCTTCTGAGGAACGACTGAGACACCTGGGGCTGTTCAGCCTGGAGACCTCATCGCTCTCTGCAGCTCCCTCAAAGGAGGTTGTAGCAAGGTGGGCACTGGTCTCATCTCCCAGGTAACAAGAGACAGGACAAGAGGAAATGGCCTCAAGTTGCACCAGGGGAGGTTTAGATTGGATATTAGGAAAAATTCCTTTACTGACAGAGTGAAGCCGTGGCAGAGGCTGCTCAGGGCAGTGGTGCCATCCCCATCCCTGGAGGGATTCAAAAAGTGTGTGGCTGTGGCACTTGGGGACAGGGTTTAGTAGGCAGGGTGGGGTTGGCCTGGATGAGCTTGGAGGTCTTTTCCTTACCTTAACTACCCTATGATTCTCTCTTTAAAAAACCTTGCATATGGGTCAGAAAGGGACACAAGCCACACGACTCACACAGGGAGGCTACTCCAAACCTCGGCCTAAGCCCAGCTCTACTTTGCAGAGTTGCAAGTCTTGAAGCAGCACAAAATTTAAGTGGCTTTTGAGAAGACCAGTCTACTGGGGATCAGGTCTCCCCTTGAAACCAGCAGCAGCACCGTTGACTGAAGTACACCCTGCTATAAGATCTAATTCCCAGAAGAAATGTCTCTGCTTTCCAGGGCCACTGCGGATGTCATTGTCCCATGATACTCTGGCAGGCACTGACTGTTCTTTAAGTGCTTGGGGTGAATAAGGGTCACAGTGGAATTACCAGATATTATCTGTAAAAACACGTGCAAATACGAGCACTTGCAGCCAGCTCTTCTCGTTGCCAGCTCTCTGCTGGCTCCCTTATGTTGGCACAAAACTCAAGATGTGCTGGATGAGCACACCCTGATGCAGAGTATCAGGGAGGGCTGGAGATTCAGAGCTGAGACTGAAGTAATCCGACTATGCATAATGCAGCAGCCTCCCCCTTGCATGATTTATCCATCCTTATCCCTACGTTCTTCCAGCATTGATATCAAAGGAGATGTGCCTTTGGCTTGCTCAGAGGGATGATCAGCTCTTAGCTCTGTCTCAAAGTGCTCATATTAGTGAGGCAGAGCTTGGCACGTGCAAAACTTGAGCAGGTGATACTCCTTAAAAAGAAACATCTAATACCTTTTAGAGAGGTAAGTCTTCCACTGGGAAATTTCAACACAATGTTCTCCTAAGTCATTTCTGTCTCTGTTTTTAACTCCTAGCATGCAGATCTGGCTGTCCTGTAAACAGAGATGTCATCTTAATTGTGTTGAGGGTTGATTGTAGCATTGCAGGATCCCATGTGCTGCCAAATATTTTTAGCACATACAGACCGGGGTTTGAGAGCCTGGAGAGCAGCCCTGAGGAGAGGGACCTGGGGGTTCTGGGTGGCAGTAAGTTGACCATGAGCCAACAGTGCCCTGGCAGCCAAGAGGGCACCATGTCCTGGGGGGCATCCAGCACAGCATCACCAGGGAGAGGGAGGGGATTGTCCCGCTCTGCTCTGCACTGGGGAGGCCCCACCTCGAGCACTGGGGAGGCCCCACCTCGAGCACTGGGGGCAGTTTGGGGCATCACAGGATAAAAAGGACATCACACTACAGGAGAGTGTCTAGAGGAGGCCATAAAGCTGGTGAAGGGTTTAAAGAGGAAATCATATGAGGAGCAGCTCAAGTCCTTTGGTCTGTTCAGCCTGGAGGAGACTGAGAGGGGATCTCAGAGCTGTTCACTGCCTTCTCACAAGGGAGGGAGGGGAAACAGGTGCTGAGCTCTTCTCTCTTGTGACCTGTGATAGGACCAGAGGGAATGGCAGGAAGATGTGCCAGGGGATGTTTAGATTGGACATTAGGAAGAGGTTCTTCCCCCAGCGGGTGGTGGAGCACTGGAACAGCTCCCCAGGGAAGCAGTCCCAGCACCCACTCTGCCAGCATTCTGGAAGCATTTGGACACTGCCCTCAGCCCCACGGTGTGAATGTTGGGGTGTCCTGTGCAGGGACAGGAGTTAGACTCAATGATCCTTTTGGGTCCCTTCCAACTCAAGTGATTCTATGATTCTATGATCATATTCCTTGTCCTGCTATGTTGTGACTAGGATTTAATCACAGGTATCCACTAATACAAGACACTGGTTGTTGTGGTGGCCTTTGTCCTGTATCTCACTGATGAATGCTAACCTTGTTCCTGGTCTTCACTGTTGTCCAGCCACCCCCATCCGGGCGGCAGTCCCCAACTAAGAACACAGTGAATGGAAGTCCTTCCAAATGCCCACGGTTTGTCAAAATCAAGAACTGGGAGACAGGCTCCGTGCTTCACGACACTCTGCACCTCAAGACTGCGATGGTGAGTAGAGTGGATAGGACTGGCTGAAAGTTGTCTAACTGAGTGGATCATGGTGTTTTCCTGATGGCTTTACCTGGAAATGCAGAACTGGATGAATTTAGGCTGATCTCCTTGTCTCCAGTGGTGTCTGAATGTCAAACCCCTGGTGCAATAAACTGTAAGAGAGGGATGTCTATCTGGGAGAAACAAGGAAAAGCATGACTTTATGTAAAGCTGGGGTAAGATCTATTGAGCCCCAACTGCCTGTATCAAGATCACATGCTTCAGCTGTCTTACACAACGTTACTGATAGGTGTGAAAACAAAACAAGCTGAAAACATCCCTGCCTGTCAAAGACACCACCAACTTCTGTGCAGCCAATCATTGACTTCCTCCAGCCCAGCTCATGTAACCAAAAGCAGTGCAGTAACCCAAGACATGCTCTTTTTCTGTCTCATCAGGCTACAGCGTGCACCGAGCAGATCTGCATGGGCTCCGTAATGACCCCAAGCCAGCACGTGCGCAAGTCAGAAGATACCAGGACAAAAGAGGAATTGCTTCTCTTAGCTAAGGATTTCATTGACCAGTACTACTCCTCCATAAAGAGGTAAGTATTGGCCAGAGAAGGTCAGAGTCCAAAGTTTCTGCTTATGATGAGATGCCACTCAGTCTGGAGAAGAGAAGGTGGAGGGGAGACCTCATCGCCATTTATTGCTTCCTCACAAGAGGAGGAGGAGCAGGTGCTGATCTCTTCTCTCTGGACCAGAGGGAATGGCAGGAAGATGTGCCAAAGGAGGGTTAGGTTGGACAACAGGAAAACGTTCTTCCCCCAGAGGGTGGTGGAGCACTGGAACAGCTCCCCAGGAAGCAGTCACAGCCTGTCAATATTCCAGAAGCCTTTGGCCAACGCCCTCAGCCCCACAGTGTGAATGTTGGGGTGTCCTGTGCAGGGCCAGGAGTTGGACTCGATGATCCTTGCGGGTCCCTTCCAACTCAGGGCATTCTATGATTCTACAATCTGACCTTTCACACTTGTGGGTCCAAACAGGGTGAGATTGTGGTGCTTCACATTCAGCTGCTTCTTTTGTGAAGATTGATTTGTAGCTCCTGTTTTGTGCCTCTGTGAAAATCACTGACCTTCCCCATTTCCACGTTGTCATCCATTACCTGAAGGCACACATGTGCCCAGGGATTCCCTGCCCTCCACCCGGGCTGGTGACTGCCATCTCCTCTGTTCCCCACAACTGCAGATCTGGCTCCAAGGCCCACATGGAAAGGCTGGAGGAAGTGACCAAGGAGATTGAAGCCACCGACACCTATCAGCTGCGCGACACAGAGCTGATCTATGGAGCCAAGCATGCCTGGAGAAACGCAGCCCGATGTGTGGGCAGGATTCAGTGGTCCAAGCTGCAGGTGAGCACAGCTGGAGACAGCTGGCAGAGAATGCACTGGAGTTTTGGAGAGGTAAAAATACCTTCAAATACCCTGGGAAGCACAGCACAGGTACAGTTGAGGGTGTTCTGCACAGAGGAGCTAAGCTCTCCTTGACAGCTTTGGGGATGAACAGGCTGGGAAGGCAGCAGGAGCTGGAAAAACCTCTGTGGAGTAGGTGTAACTGAGGTGTCTGTGTCTGAAATGGGGTCTGCTGGAAACTGGCACCCCAGAGATTTTTCCAAAATCAGATACTGTTCCAATGTCTCACATGCTACTCCCAAAACTACTGCTGTGCCTGGAGAGAGGCAGCAGAACAGGCTCATCCTTGGTATAGAGATGGTATGGCAGGAGGAGATTTGGCTCAGAGCCCTTTTGACTAGCTGGAGGAGTAGAGCAGGATCTGAATTGATGATCTCCAGTGGAATCTCTTGGTCGGGAGATGACGTCTCCCTCTGTAACCTGGAGTACAGCCCAAGCGCTGCTGAGCAATTCTTGTCGCTGCTTCCCACGGGTACGAGCATTGCCTGGGGCAGGGAGGTTGGTCCTCCTTTGCTCCCAGCTTAGCTTTCAGCTCTTCTCCTCCGTTGTTTCTTTTGCAATATCTGAACCTGGGGAGGAGCTGTTTCTGGGAGAAGTTGTCTTCAGGGCTCCTGTTGCCCCTCTTTCTTCGTTTCCTTATCGTTTTGTAGAGGCCACATCCCTGGAAACATTCAAGGTCAGCTTGGACAGTGCTCTGAGCGACCTGACTGAGCTGAAGATGTCTCTGCTGATTTAAGGAGGGCTGGATTAGAGACCTTTAAAGGTCCTGTCAACCCAAACCATTGTATGATTCCATGATTCCCAATCCGCACAGTAGATCTCAGGCCTGACTTGTACCTGTCCTATTGCAGCTTTGAATCTTGATGCACAAGAGAGAACGAGCAGAAACAAAGGCTGTTGGTGGATGAGCCAGCAACAGCAGCAAGCTGAGAGCACTGAATTGAGGAGGTTTTTGCCTGAGCTGCAGAGGAGCTGCCTCTCCAAAGCAGAAGGGCAGTGGCATTAGACATTTACGTGTTTTAAAGTCAGGGAACACATAACTATGGAACTTTAGATACCTAACAAACCATGGTGGCCTCTAGGGCTTTCCCTGTGCTATGTTTCTTCTGCTTGGCTCTGCCCTAGGAGTGGAGAATCCTATAACATCACCACAATTTCTTCCACTGTTGCAGGTGTTTGATGCCCGAGACTGCACCACAGCCCATGGGATGTTCAATTATATCTGCAACCACATCAAATATGCCACCAACAAAGGGAACCTCAGGTGAGACACCAGGGGGTCACCAGGGTTTATATCTAAAGGCCTCCAGATGCGTGTCAACCCAGCTGTGGGTCCTGCTGGCATTGTCTCCTTTAGCAGCTGCTGCACACCAGGATGGTTGCAGTTAGAGGGATGTGATAACAGGGGAAGGTGTCCTGCTGGTCCAACTGTATCTCTTCTTGCTCTGTATGGGACCTCAAAGGGCAGATCTTCCAGTTATTTCTCCTTCCCTATATGCTGCATCAACTGCAGAGCCCAGGCTGCTCCTCAGATCTATCTGAGACCCATGCTAGCAGCCAGCTTCTGCCTGGAGCTCAGTTGCTGGGAACACCCAAATTCCAGATTTGGAGTGCACCTGGCCATACCTCTTTCTGGTGAAGAAATAAACATCTGGGGCTTTTCCAAGGCACAGGTAGAGGTGGTGCACGGGGTGGTGGCAGGCAGCGGTGGCACCTTTCCCCTGCAACACTTCCCTGTTCCTCTGATGACCCCTTGCAACCTCCTTGGCATTCACCAGTGCTGCCTCTTCCTTCCAGGTCTGCCATCACCATCTTCCCGCAGCGCACGGACAGCAAGCACGACTTCCGCATCTGGAATGCTCAGCTCATCCGCTACGCCGGCTACAAGCAGCCTGACGGCACCATCCTGGGAGACCCCGCCAACGTGGAGCTCACGGAGGTACTGGATAAACCCATCCTTCCTGGACACCACGGGCACGGGGCTGGTGGAGGCACAGAGAAGCTCTGACCATCCCAGGAGTGAGGAGCATGCTGGGTCACATAGGGTTTGTTGCACCCACAAAGCAAAGCTGGGTTTGGTTTATCCTCAGGTATTTTCCCAGCAATAAAAGTTTCTCCCACGCAGGCAGGGGTTGGCCAGAGCTGCACTGAAGGTCTCTTATCTCATTTGGCTTTTGCTGAGAAGAGGTCACTTTGGGAATTGCTGTAGGAGGACAGGTGTGCCCTCAGCTGACCTGGGCCAGTGGGAGTCAGAAATGAGTTCTGCCTTTTACCACTGCCCGTTGACGTTGTCCACACAGCACCAGTGCTCTGCTCAGCTCTTCCCAAACTCCTCTGCTTTTCTCACGCATTTTCTCCTTCACAAATATTGGTTAGCAGCTTCTTCAGAGCCGTGATCCTACCTGGGGATCCTGTTCTAGGCTCATTTTCAGCCCAGCTCCCCCCTGCATGACCATGGGTTGGCTGTGACAGGCAGCCCCATCCCGTAGCTCCCTTGGATGGAGGTTATTACTCAATGGTAAGGGCTGAGCAGAGATTCTATTAGGAAACACTGCTCAGGGCCATGCAAATCCCTGCCCAGAAAGCTGGACGAGCAGGTGATCTGCTGGGACTTCTAATCCCCACTTTTGTTTTCTGTGTAGATCTGCATTCAGCAAGGGTGGAAGGCACCTTATGGGCGCTTCGATATCCTGCCTCTGCTCCTCCAAGCCAACGGCAACGATCCAGAGCTCTTTGAAATACCCCCAGAGCTTGTGCTGGAAGTGCCCATCCGGCATCCCAAGTAAGTCAGAGTAAGCCCCAAAACTGCTTGAGGGGCTCAGCAGGACTCAGCTCCTCTGTTTTCACCCTAAGCCATGCCTTTTGCTCAGCCTTTCCTTCCCACTACTCGGGTGTTTCACCCAAGACCCTCTTCCAGGTCTTCCCTCCACTCTGATGTAAAGGTGGTGGAGTTTGGAGGTGGAAAGCAAGTTGTGCCCTTGCCTCAGGGCTGGTTTCCCTTTTCTTGAACTCTCCCAGGACTTACACCACTCTGTAACACTCCTGATATATCACCTTCTCTCCATAAACAACCCCTAAGGCAGATATTTCCTCCAGGAACCATTCTGCTCCCATGTCCTTCAGCCTGATGGCGGGTAGCAAAGTAACCTCTTCCGTTCTCCTGCCTGCACTGTGCAGAGGAGGTCCAGCTGGTTGCCTAACCCTGTCGTACCCTGGCAGGTTTGAATGGTTTAAGGACCTGGGCCTGAAGTGGTATGGCTTGCCAGCAGTTTCCAACATGCTCCTTGAGATTGGGGGCCTGGAGTTCTCCGCCTGCCCCTTCAGCGGGTGGTACATGGGCACAGAGATCGGCGTCCGGGACTACTGCGACAACTCTCGCTACAACATACTGGAGGTAATTCCCCCTCCTCGAGGACTCTTGGTGCTCCTGGGGGTGCACCAAGGGTGCAGTGCAGGTGTGTGTGAAGTTGCTGGGGAGTCGACACTGGGAGGGTGTTGCCTTGGGTGGGAGAGCACAGGACATCCAAGTCTCCCTGAGAGCGAGCAGTTATGTTCTTCCAGAGCCACGTGGCCAAGGATGATGGGTTGGCAAGTTTTTTTGTGTCCTGTGGGGCCAGGTGGTATCTAACACAGGGAGTGTGATGCCTGTTGAGCCCCCCATAGGTTTCTTAAAGCATCTTATGGATGCAGAGACCCAGTCATGTGCTTGGTTGATCCAGTGCAAAGATGTAGTGGGGCTAAGGAACTTGGTGACTCCTCAGGGACCTGCCTGCTCATGGGGCCTCTCCAGCTGGCCCCTCTGGAGCACTCTGCCATGGCTCAAGGACTTTCCACAGTGGGGACAGGGTGAGTCACAGACAGAGCCAAACCGTGGGGAGGTGGTGGTGCAGGGGATCTGCTCCTAACACGAGTGGCTCCCTTGGCCTTCCAAGGGGAGTGCTGTGCTATTTGGAGGGGCTGCATCCCTCTTCAATCGCTTGAAAATCAGAGGGGTGAGAGTGAGTCCCTCCTTTGGCTTCCTCTCTCCAAGTAGAGATCTTCAGTCCTTGATTCTTGGCCATTAAAAGCGTTCACCTTCCACCATATTTTGTTACAGCAAGTGGCTAAGAAAATGAATCTGGATATGAGGAAGACTTCATCGCTGTGGAAGGACCAGGCCCTGGTAGAGATCAACATTGCTGTGCTGTACAGTTTCCAGGTACCTGAGTAGCAGGATTCTGTTCTGTTTGGGTCAGGCTTGAGGGACACAGCTATTGGATGGGACAGGGATGGAGACCTCTGCCCAAGGACAATGGCAGCAGCTGAAATTGGGCTGTGCTTTCCTAGTTTTGGGCTGTTCCAGGAGCCTGCAGTGAAATTTAATAATCTCTGTGCCCTGGATGTTGCAAAGACATCAGTACCAGCATCTGAGCTCTGCTTGTCCAGAGAGAGTGCCCTGAGGGGGCAAGATCCAGGCCTTTCGTCCCATCCATGAGGCAAGAATTGGGTCAGATTCTCTTCCCATTTGAACTTGAAGGTTGAGTAGTAAAACCAGACCTTGGTAATCAAACTTCAGAGAGTGTAAGTCCTTCCCAGAGCTTAAGCAGAACTGCTCTTTGAGTTGTGCAGGCACTGAAGGAGTTCCCCAGGGTGCTGAGCAGGGGATTCCCCATCCCGTTCATTCCACCGTAGTCTTTGCTTGGCCCACGACAAACAGCAGGAGCAACAGCCATCCCACAACACATCTACTCAGGAAGGACAAGGACAGCTTCTCAGCCCTGGAAAATTACATTGCTCTATTACTGTGGTCCTTGGGAAGATCAGAGTCAACAGCCACCCAGTGTCATCTCCAAAGGTCCTGTAAGACCATGGCAGTGAAGCATATTTGGGTCAAACATCTGCAAATGTAAAACCTTGGCTTTTTCCTTTTGGGGAGTATTAACTCTGTGGGCTCTGCTCTCTTCTCCCTCCAACAGAGCGACAAGGTGACCATTGTGGATCACCACTCTGCCACTGAGTCCTTTATCAAGCACATGGAGAATGAGTACCGATGCCGGGGGGGCTGTCCTGCTGACTGGGTGTGGATTGTCCCACCGATGTCTGGCAGCATCACCCCAGTTTTCCATCAGGAAATGCTCAACTACCGTCTCACACCCTCCTTTGAGTACCAGGTACTTCACCTTCCACCAGTGCTGTGTGCCCAGAGCTATATCCAAGAGCAGGGTGGGAACTGTAGGTCAGAAGATGCAGGAAGGAGAGGGACACCATCTAATCCCTTCAATGAGCTGCCCTTTGAGACAGTGAAACCCATAAACAAGTATAATTCATGATTTCCACTTAAAGTGGTGTAATAATCCCCTGGATGTTACACCTCTTCCCAAGGCAATGGGAGATTGCCTTGTCCGTGCCCTCCATGGGAACATGGGAAAACCGAGGCCCCAACTTTTACCCTTGTAGGTGGAACTAAGCAGAGCTCCTCCCTTTAGAAATGCCTAATGTTTCACTTTGTTGGCTAGGTGAGGAAATGACCAGTATTACCACATCCCTCCTCTCCCCAGCTTGCAGCTATGAGTGGATGGCTCCTGCCAGCCTGGGGATCCAAAAATTGGAAGGGGGTAGCTCCTGCTCAGCAGGCCAGGCAGTGGGTTGAAATGCTGGTGCTGGAGTATTTAACAGTTCATCCCATGGGAAAAAAGGGCCCTAAGCAAACACTCCCTCATCAGCCAACCCTCTCTGCTCTGGTGGTTTTCACACAACGTGACCTTTAGTCAAGAGCCCTTAAGGAACAATCACAAAGCAGGAGCAGTCTGTTCATTTCCATAACCAGTCCACCAGGAACCCCGACAGTTCCTGGCCCTGATTACAGACACTGAATTAGATTCTGGACGTTTATTCCTTGCTTCAGCTGCCTCCCTTTCCCACAGGGCCTCTTAGGGAAAGAGACCTTATGGGCTGGTGGGGGAAGGATGCATTTCCATCACTTTTCCCCTTCTGGCATTGCCTGCCTTCTTTTCACTCATGGTCTATTAATGCCCATCTCGGAGGCGAGAAGGCATTTGGCCAGATGGTCTTACAAGCCAGCAAGGTTTTATGACAGCACAATTTTCCTGTGTGTATCCCATCACCCAACGGGCCCAAGAGAGCCTCCAAGGATCAGGGACTTCTACAAGAGAGGAGGAGCTGTGAAGAGCTCAGTTAGTCTTGATTTGAGAAATGCAACGCTCAGCACTGTGGATACAGCATTTCTCAAAGCCCCTGGGCACTGCCCATCAGCTGCTGTTGCTCTTCTCTCTCCCAGCCGGATCCCTGGAACACCCACATTTGGAAAGGGGTCAATGGGACACCTACCAAGAAGAGGGCCATTGGCTTTAAGAAGTTAGCAAAGTAAGTACCACTGGACTCTGAAAAAGCACCCCGAGGTGCTTGGGGTTGGTGCTGGGATTGGGCTGCTCTGTTTGCTGTGCAGTTTGGCAGCGCTGCCCTCTGGATGTGTGCAAACTGAGGGGTTGGGAGCCTGGATCTCAGGCCACTGAAGGCTTCAGCTGCCAAGAGGGACATCTGGAGAAACAGGCAGTCCTTTGAACACCCATTAGGCTACCAAAAGGTGTGTGCCCAGGCGAATACTGGATGTTCCATACAGTCCCTTCTCCCAGCTTGTTCATTCTCCAGGAAGGTGCTTAGGAATGTCTTTCTCAGTTCCTGGGAATACATTGCCTGTTTCTGCTTTCACAGCCTCCTGGGGTAGAGAGTGATCAATCATCACGGTTCAGGGCCAAGCTGGCACAAGTGAGATGAAACTCATGTCCACATTGCTCTTTCTCTCACTGACTCTTTAGCTACTTGTCTCCAGGGCATGTCTAAACCTCTGAAGACCCACTTTGCAAGGAGGGGAGAGATGGGAATAGGAACCTCCCTACAGGTATCAGATGGATCAGAGCTGAGCACTTCATGGCCAGTTGACCCCTACTAATAGGCCTTGCGAGCCCTTCCCTGCCAAAGCTCTGAGTCAACAGGGGTGCAGGAATGAAGAGTAATTTGGAACCTTTGGCTGATCCTTGCCTGAATGCCTCCCCCATGGGCCTTTGGCAGAGAGGTTCTTGTTGGAGCTGCTGGCTCTGTGGCAGGAGAGCACTGGACCAGGACTAGGGGGAAGGGCTGGGTCTGCCCTGCTGTCTGTGACCAGGCTGCCAGGTGGCCTTGTGCTGCTCACAGCATCTCCCCACGCTTCAATTTCCCCGAGTCCCTACTATCACTTTGCTCCCACTCTTCAGCTGTCACCTTCTGTACCCTACAGCGCACCCATAAACACCATCGGCAGCTGATGAATGTGCTCCTCAGGCTTGACACTGGTGCACAGCCTGGGGCTGGTGGAGAGCACTGGGAGATTAATTGAGCCATTGAGTGTGGAGAAACAATGTTTTCGTTTGTGTATGTGCGAATGATAAATGAGTTTATAAAAATGTGAACATGGCAGGTAATTTAAAAAAAAAGCCCAACTCCATTGTTCCTGATGTAGGGAGGAGGAATTCTTTCTGTAATTTGCCATCAATCCTGCCTGGATCTGACCTAATCAAGCGGCGGATGGGGCCCAGCAGTCCTGAGTGTTGCACTTGGCACTGCGCACAGCAGGATTTTGATGCTTGTTCACACAGGCTGTGCTGGTTCTGCCCAAAACAGAGCATTCAAACCTGCAGTCCCTGCCCATCCTGCCCCTTCCTTCCCCCAGGGAGAGGGAGAGCCCCGGGGACAGGGGACAGTGCCCTCGTGGGAAAGCAAAGGGGCAGCTGCAACGTGCAGAGCTACGCTGAGGAGCGATGGTGTGGCAGCAAATAAAACCAAATTCAGCTCCTGAGGCTGACTTGGACATAAAGGGGAGCTGCCTGGAGGATGCAGGACACACCAGCCTGCTGGGTTTCTGCCTCTTCTTTCCTCCCCCTTTTTTTTATCCCCAAACCTAGAGGCCTTCTGCCCTCTTTGGCAGGAGGGGCAGAGGGAAGCTGGGCATCTCTTTTCCTGTCAGTATAACCAATCCAGCTCCAATCCCCATTGCCCAGCAGGAGCCCTGCTGAACTTGACCACCTGGTGAAGGTGCTGATCACCCTGTTGAAGTGAACCAAGCAGCCCTTCTTCTTGCAAAGGCCACAGAGATGTTTTGTGGTCTCTCAGCTCCCCCCAAACTGCCCCTTCTCTGTTGCAACACACCAGGCTAAATCCAGACCTGTATTTCTGGTGGCCCCACATAAAGAATTGATGGTCTCATTTAGAAAACCCTGCAATTAGGAAAAAATAATATTGATGACAAATTCTGGGATTGTGAATGGCCCTAAAAAAATAAACTTGCCACAATGGGCTTGGTCCCCTGCTATGGAACCCAAAGTTGGCTGATGACAGCCTCCCTCATGCCCCATCACTGTGATCTCACTAATGCATCTGGCAGCATTAGCTTAGATAAAGAGCCAGTGTTTGTAGTGCTGCATCAGCTTGGCCAGGGTTAGAGAGGTTGGTGACCTCTTAGGGCCCCTCTGCCCCACTGTGAGAGCTGAGCCAGTGGGGGAAATGGGAGCAAATGCATCCAGTCATGATTGTAGCCAGGTAGACCCAGCCCTGCAATCACTCAAATAAATGCACAACCTCTCACCTTCAGGACAGCCGTTTCTCCAAGTAAAGTTCACAAAGTGCAAATCAAAGGGACTACAGGGAGCCTCACCCAACCTTCACAGTGTCTCAGGGCTCTGTGGGTGATGTGTGGAGCCTGGGTGGCTCCGCTTGGCTAGGACACCTCCTGCAGAAGGGCAGCCAGGTAGAAGTTAAAGAGATGGAGAAGCCACTGTTCCTCCCACGTTTTGGGCTTTGGTTGGTCTCCAGCTTTTCCTTTGAGCTTATCTGGTCACCGCTTTCAGTGACAGCTGCCTCTTACTCTTCTTCTGCTTCTCTGCCCCTGCAGAAAAAGCACCTCCATACTTGGTTTAGCCTTTTCCTTCCTATGCTCATTCAGGTACTTCAGCCCCCTCCATCTAGTTTTCCTCTCTGACAAATCAAACCAGACAGATTCTTCCATTTGGCATCAAACAACCAAAAAGTGATGCTGCAGTTTTTAAGGCAGGCTGATGGTTCAATAATAAATGAAATGGTGTGAATAGCCTGAGCTAAAAGTGCTGACAAGGAAACAGGTATTTATTGCTGGTATTTATTGATTCTTGCTTCCTAGAGCTGTGAAGTTCTCAGCCAAGCTGATGGGACAAGCCATGGCCAAGAGGGTCAAAGCGACCATCCTGTACGCCACTGAGACAGGGAAGTCGCAGGTCTATGCAAAAACTCTCTGTGAAATCTTCAAGCACGCTTTCGATGCCAAGGTATTGTGCCAGCTTCCAGCCCCAGCAAGATTATGTGCACGTCTGGGTGGCCCAAGGGAATTCATGGCTGTTGGAAAATACATAGGTCGATGCAACTGGAACTTCCCAGCTGCCAAGGGTCTTCAGCAGCTCCCAGGATATGGCATCGTGGGTCTGGATTGAAGCCTGCACAGGATGTTTTTCAACTGGTTTCCACATGGGTCTGTTGGAGTGAGGCTGGAGGAGATGGAGATGATCTGAGGGCTGGAGCACCTCCCATGTGAAGACAGGCTGAAAGAGCTGGGGCTGCTCAGCCTGGAGAAGAGAAGGCTCCAGGGAGATTTTAGAGCACCCTCCCAGTACTGAAAACCTGGAGAGGGGCTCTTGATCAGGGAATGCAGGGATCGGATGAGGGGAAGGGTTTTCAGTTGAATGATGGGAGACTGAGATGAGATCTTAGGAAGAGATGTTTTGCTGTGAGGGTGGGGAGGCCCTGGCACAGGTTGCCCAGAGCAGTGGTGGCTGCCCCATCCCTGGAGGTGTTCAAGGTCAGGTTGGATGGGGCTTGGAGCCCCCTGATCCAGTGGGAGGGCAGCCAGAACTGGATGGGCTTTGAGGTCCCTTCCAACCCAAACCATTCCATGACTCTATGAACCTATCTTCAGAACAGTTATTTTCTTCCAGAATTTACAAGTCTTTTTCAAACTTCAGTTGAACTGTAAGAAATCTATTTGCTTTCAAGATTTTCAGCACAGGACAACAGTAAGGAAAAGGCAATTCCCATCATGCTACATCTTAGCAGGCATTCTGTAGGTTCCACCAGAACTGGGCTCAAAGTCTCTTCTCCTCATTTCTGAGCAGGGAATTCAGCTGCAGTTTTCAGCCCCACAGGAGATGATCCTTATTATTAGGCCTTTGGGTATTGCTGAATGGTCTCTTGGGAATCTTTGCATGTGTGATTATAACAGCAGGAACCCAGGAGCCTCTGCCCCAGTTAATGCCCTGACAGACATTGGACCGTGGAGAAATGTGTGTCTGCTGCAGCTGATACACATCCCCAGGTGGACTGGGATCAATCCCAGGAGATTCTCTGGTAGTGAATGTCCTACCAAAGGCCTCTTGCTGACATCTCTGTCACTTGCAGGTGATGTCCATGGACGAGTACGACATCGTGCACCTAGAGCATGAAACCATGGTCCTGGTGGTCACAAGCACCTTTGGCAATGGAGACCCACCTGAGAATGGAGAGGTAGGACACAGCACTTGGGTGGGTGACTCCAGCAGAGAAATGGGTATGGGAGAGGCAGTGGGGAGTAGGAGAGCATCCTTTTTTTTGCTCAGCCTGAGCTGGAATGACCCAAAAGAGGTCCAGGTCCTGTGTGATACCTGGTGCTGTGTCTGTCTGCTCTGAAACAGGATCATCACCTTATTCTGTGCTGTGAGACAAGTAGGTAATGGCTTGCTAAATCCATCCTGTAAAACCAATGTCTGTGTCACATAAAAGGTACCAGCCCTTGGCTGGGGACCTGCGACCTCATCCAGCCCTGGCCACCAGCTTTGCAGGCTGCTGGGAAGAGCAAGCAGAGAGCAGAGCCACAGCCCAACCTTTGGTCTCTGCCCCCTTTCCTGCTGAGGCAAACCTGATGGCTTTTTTTTTTTTAATCTCTTCTCTGTAGAAATTTGGCTGCGCATTAATGGAGATGAAGAATCCCAACTCCAACCTGGAGGAGAGGAAGTAAGAGCACCCCAAACCCCTCCTGTCCCACTCACGGCCCCAGTGAGCAGGCAGCCCCACGTCCTCTCTGCTTTCCTCCTCTTGGGAGAGAGTGTGGAATCCTCATGCAGGTTTCAGGTTTGCAAAGGCCCAAGGGATGGGATCTTTCTGGAGAACCAGGGAATTAAGCAGGTATAGGTCCCAGGGAGGACAAAAGCACTGAGTCAGACATGCTTGTGGAATCCAGCTTTAATTTCCTGGACTGGGATGTTAAAGTTTCTCTTTTCAGCTGTAAGGGGCAAGCATCTACCAAAAAAAAATAAATACAAGCATAAATTCCCCCAAAATCATTGAAACTGAGAGATGAGGCTGTCCAGGAGACACCAAAATAGTAAGACTTGGAGGCAGAAGAGAGTACCCAGCGATGTAGGTGTAGGTGTGGGAGAGTTTGAGAAGCAAATTAAACTCCTTGCATCATGGAGAAGATAAGGCTGTGGGGAAACCTTAGAGCAGCCTCTCAGTACTGAAAGGGGCTCCAGGAAAGCTGGAGAAGTGTTCTTGATCAGGGAGTGCAGGGAGAGGATGAGGCGGAATGGTTTTGAGCTGAAAGAGGGGAGATTGAGATGAGATTTTAGGAAGAAATTCTTCACAATGGGGGTCCTGAGGTCCTGGCCCAGGTTGCCCAGAGCAGTGGTGGCTGCCCCATCCCTGGAGGTGTTCAAGGCCAGGTTGGATGGGGCTTTGAGCCCCCTGATCCAGTGGGAGGTGTACCTGCCTGTGGCAGAGGGGTGGAACTGGATGGGCTTTGAGGTGCCTTCTGACCCAAACCATTCTACAATCATGTGAAAATATTTCTTGGGAAAATAAGAGTTGTTCTAAATCCTGGCTGTAATGTTTGTGAGTCTGGAACCATCACCCTGGAGACAGGGCCTGGGGTTTTAGAAAACCTCCCATTAGTGAAGATGAGCCTTGAGCATCTCGTGAGTCCCAGAGGCTGGGAAGTGAGGCCAGCCAGCAAAGTGTTAATCATTAGGGGCCTCCTCGTATTTTAGCTGTTAAGTACAATATATTTTGCTTAACTGGGACACCAGAATTTCTCCTGAGTTAATGCAGCGATGATTGCAACTGGCAAAAGGCTGCTCCTTAATTAAGGATGAATTAGCACTGGTCAGTGCTAATTTAACTGCCCTTCCTTTCTGTCAGTGCTGGTGGGGCAGGGCAGGGACTGATTCATGCTTCTCCGCTGCTGGCAACACACGAAGTGGTCTCCTTGCTGTGCAGCCAAGTCATCTGATGGATCCCCACAGGGCTCCTGAGCCAAAAACCCATTAGGTTTCTGATGGCCTTACGCCTTAACAGGGACAGCTGACAAAACAGGACACACAGGCTGCCCCGGAGGGCTCTGGATGGAGAAGGGGCATTTTGCACGTGGTTCTCACCCCCAAGGATGTTCTCTTTTTGGAATTGGGTTGGTGCAACATTGGGTTGGATGTGGAGGTTCTGCCTACAGCAAGCCAGGTGGATTTGAGGAGGACAAAAGCTTGGTGCTGGCTGTCCCAGTCACCTCTAAATGTAATTTAAGGCACTGGCAGGAGTTTCTAAGAGCCAGGACAGCCTGTGGCTTGGTTACCCGACAGCAAAAGCACTCAGAGAGTTGGAAGCAGCGACCTGCGAGGGCAGATCAAAAGGGTGAGAGCTATTTTATCTGGAGATAAGGACACAGGAATACGGTGCAGCAGCAGACTTCACACACACAAAAAAGGTGACTGCAGAGGTGGAGGGAATAAATCACTCCCCATGGTCCCTGCAGGACAGGCCAAGAGGTCAGGGTTCTCCATGGCAGGGAGAGAAGCTGACGTTAAGCACAAAAAAAGCTTTTGCGATGAGAAAAGGCATCCTGGAGGAAACCATCGAGGGAAGAGGGTCAGGCAGTGTCCACCTGGTGTCTGCAGGAAAGGACTGGTGAGAGCAGCAGCTGCCTACGCACCCCACAGACTCCCAGCTCTGTGTCCACCAGGGGAAGGAGGGAGGGGGGTGGCTGAGACCCCACAGGGTAGGGATCGGTGGCCTCTCTAAACCACAGTGTCTCGAGTAGCCTGACAGGGTGCTGTGGCCATCACCCTCTGACCACAGCCCAGGGGTGTTGCAGGGGTTGTATATTTGGTTTCTTCTGTCCTAGAGCCAGGGTTTTCCAAGGGTTTTTGGGGCATCCATAACCCATTCCTATTTCCAGTTTGGGAAAGATGTCAGGATGCTGGAGTGTGTCCAGAGGAGGGCAACGAAGATGGTGAAGGGGCTGGAGCACAAGCCCTACGAGGAGTGACTGAGGGAGTTGGGGCTGTTTAGTCTGGAGAAGAGGAGGCTCAGGGGAGACCTCATTGCTCTCTACAACTCCCTAAAAGGAGGTTGTAGTCGGGCAGGGATTGGTTTCTTTTCTCAGGTGACCAGTGGCAGAACCAGAGGGCATGGACTCAAGCTTCATCAGGGAAAGTTTAGGCTTGATGTGAGGAAAAAGTTCTTCACTGAAAGGGTGATTGGCCATTGGAATGGGCTGCCCAGGGAGGGGGTGGAGTCACCGACCCTGGAGGTGTTTAAGGGGAGACTGGATGAGGCACTGAGTGCCATGGTTTAGATGATGGGTTGGTGTTAGTGTTGGTGTTAGTGTTGGGTTATAGGTTGGACTTGATGATCTCAGAGGTCCTTTCCAACCTTATGATACTGTGATTCTGTGATACTGTGACCTGCTTGTCAGATGCAGCCCATCCTTCAACAGTCATCCCCTGCCACCTCTTCCTTTCACCCAAAGCTGCTGGTGCCCCGACCCTCAGCTCTGCACCCAAGAGGGGAATGTGGGCTTCGTGCCCATCCAAACTGGTGGGCTGTGCTGCCCTGCCTTCACTGCATACCCCAGGGCGAGGACATGGCCCAGGGACAGCAGAGAAAGAAGTTGGGTCTATCCGGATGGAGTGAAGCAGAGCAGCACGAGAGGTCTGGGCAGAAAGGAGGAGGGTCCAGAGCAGAGGTGGAGCCCGGGGCTTCACAACCCTGGCAGTTCTTTTGCTCAGGGGTTGTCTCCTCTGCATGGTGTGCCGGGTGCAGGAGGTCTGCTGTGACTCATCCACACACTACTGCCTCATTGCTCTGGCAGTATATTTAGAAACTCTTGTGTAGAGCAATTTTTGAAGATGGTTCAATTCAGAAATACTTCTGCTGTTGTCAGTTTTTTTTTCTCCATTCCTCTTCCCCCTCTTCATTCCCCCCTCCCTCACTCCTTTTTTTTATTTTTACTTCCTATGAATGAAAAAAAGCTTCAGAATATCTGATCAGACATGGACCTGACCTTGTGGGCAGCCAGGGAAGGACAGGTAAAGCCAAAGGTGCTGTTTGCTCTGTGCTGCTGAGGACAACGTGGTGGCCAGCACCTGGGTCAGCCCACTGGGAGGTGGCTGGAGGACCTCAAGGGGCAGAGCAGGTCCAGCTGGAGGGATGCAATAGATGGGCTGCTTCTTTTTACCTGCAGGAGGGAACAGATTTCTCCACTCTAGCCACTGATCACAGTTCTTGCTCGTGAAATATTGAGCCCTGAGCTTGAACCTGCTCTGATTTGGGTCTCCTCCACAGTCTGGTCCCCTCCAAGTACACAGTCCCTTGGGAACCACATGCACATTTGTCACCAGTTAATAACTGATGTTGTTGCTGTTCACAGGAGCTACAAGGTCCGTTTCAACAGTGTCTCCTCTTACTCGGATGCACGGAAATCATCAAGTGATGGCCCTGACTCCAGGGACAACTTTGAAAGCACAGGGCCCCTGGCTAATGTCAGGTAAGGAGGATGGGGTGGGAAGCAGCAATTCCTGGGAGCTGGTGCTGCACAGAGCCCCTTTCTCCCATTGCATCTCGCTCTTTCCTAAAACGTGATGGATTTTTGCAAGGTGCAGATGCCTCCACCCTCCCTCTTGCTGCCTGCGGTGGTGCAGGAGGGTGAGATGCCCATGTCCCTCCCTGTTTGGTAGCCACAGCCGTGCCACCTCTCCACAGGTTCTCCGTGTTCGGGCTGGGATCCCGGGCTTACCCCCACTTCTGCGCCTTTGCCCGGGCAGTGGACACCCTCCTGGAGGAGCTGGGTGGAGAGAGGATCCTCCGCATGGGAGAAGGGGATGAGCTCTGTGGCCAGGAAGAGTCCTTCAGGACCTGGGCCAAGAAGGTCTTCAAGGTAACCCGCTTTCCTCATGCTCCTGGGAAGATCATGTGGGGGAGAAGGACAACAGGGACAGAGCAAAACTGCTGGTTAGAGCTGGATAACAACCCAGCCTCTCCTTCCATACACTGGGACACTTGTCCATCACCCTGGCCCACAATAAAGAGCTTCTCCATGCTGGGATGAAGCTGGTGAGCACTATGTTGAATTCCTGTGCTGTCCCAGGTGCCTGGGGGGTGAAGGCACAAGGAGACATGGCCATGGCCACTGTTATAGCCCTACGCCATTGGTGCCACCTCATCTGTGCGTTGGCTATTGGTGGGAAAAAGGGGTTTGTGGGTCTTGGTGAGAAAGCCCAGAGGCAAGAGGGAGGTGCCTGAGAGCCTGGTGTGTGCTGCAGGCAGCGTGCGACGTGTTCTGCGTGGGGGATGACGTCAACATCGAGAAAGCAAACAACTCCCTCATCAGCAACGACCGGAGCTGGAAGAGGAGCAAGTTTCGCCTGACCTATGTGGCTGAAGCCCCAGAACTCACCCAAGGTATGAAGACAGGATCTCAGTGTGGGGCAGGTGGAGGAGAAGACATAGCGGGCTCAAGTGGGGACAAAGGGGCCAAATCTCCTTCTTACTCTGGGCAAAATTCCTATCATTTCAGCCTTTCCTCTCCATCACAGGCCCAAGGAGCAGTTTGTGATGATCTCAGCCCCCTCTGCCTGGTCCCTGTCTGTGTCTGTAACAGAGATGTTGGGATATGATCTGATCTCCCTCGTCCTGACCCTGTTTTTTGAAGCGAAGAGCTGGAAACCTGGGAGCTTTCCAAGGCTGCTCTGTCCAAATGCCGCTCCGCGGAGCGCTGGCAGGTCCAGCCCACTGACACCTGGCCCCTCAGCACGGCTCCTGCAGCTGATGCTCTGCCGCTCCGCCTCGGCTCTTCCCAAATTCAGGCGCTTTGCTCCCAGCCAGGTGGTCCCGGCAGCGAGAGGCGCACGGGGAGGGCGCATTCCTGCCACCGGGGCGGGTGCGTTTGGACTCCTCCTCAGTCACTAACAAAAGGGACGCGTGTTTTGGTTCCCGATCCCCCAGGCTCGCTGAACCTTTGCAGGAGATGGGGGCAGGAGGGTGGTTGAGCCCACGCTCTGCCAGCTTTGGTCCAAAGGGCTGAACTCACAGTGGTGGCCGACAGCCCTGCCAAAAGCCAGAAGCTCTCTGCCCTGGCCACGCTCTGCTGCGTTGTTCCACTGATTCTTCTCCCCCACAGGACTGTACAGCATCCACAAAAAACGTGTCTATGCAGCCCGGCTCATCGCACGCCAGAACCTGCAGAGCCCAAAGTCCAGGTAGGAGATGGAGCTGTCCTGGGAGCTGCATGCACTCATGGTGCACCCAAGCATCCCTTCACACAGCACTGCAGACACCCCTTGACCCCTAAGAGTGCCATGGATACCATCTTTGTGCAAATTATCACAGTTTCACAGTATCATAAGGTTGGAAAGGACCTCCGAGATCATCGAGTCCAACCTATAACCCAACACTAACACCAACACTAACACCAACCCATCATCTAAACCATGGCACTCAGTGCCTCATCCAGTCTCCCCTTAAACACCTCCAGGGTCGGTGACTCCACCCCCTCCCTGGGCAGCCCATTCCAATGGTCAATCACCCTTTCAATGAAGAACTTTTTCCTAACATCAAGTCTAAACTTTCCCTGACGAAGCTTGAGTCCATGCCCATGGCCAAAGCTGGAAGCTTGGTGCTGGAGCACATCCAGAGAAGGGCAAGGAAGGGGCTGGAGAACAAGTCCTATGAGGAGCAGCTGAGGGAACTGGGGCTGTTTAGCTTGGAGAAGAGGATGCTGAGGGGAGACCTCATCACTGTCTACAACAGCTTGAAAGGAGGTTTGTGGCGAGGTAGATGTTGGGCTCTTCTCCCAAGTGATAGGTGATGGGATGAGAAAAAATGGCCTCAAGTTGCACCAGGGCAGGTTCAGATTGGACATCAGGAAACATTTCTTCCCCAAAAGGGTTCTCAGGCCCTGGCAGAGGCTGCCCAGGGAGGTGGGGGAGTTCCCATCCCTGGAGGGGTTCAAAAGCTGGGTGGATGAGGTGCTCAGGGATCTGGTTTAGTAGTGGGCAGGGACAGTTGGATGGTCTCAAAGGTCTTTTCCAACCAAGCGATTCCATGATTCTAAGCTACGTTAAACCAGTGAAGGGTGTTTCCTGTCTTCTTACACAGTGAAATCTCTGCTGCTACATAAATGAGCCTCCTGTCAGTAAGAACCACAAGAGGGGTGGTGGCACTTGTAGAGTGGCAGGAAAGGATAAAATTGCTGAAGCAAGAGGTTGAACTGGGTGGGTTTTTTTTCCCATATAAAAAGTCCCGGAGGATGATGGAACAGCAAGGGGAGGCTCCCTGCTGTGACTTTGGTGATGTGCTCAGAGGGGCACCAGGGCCTGGACATGCCACCACTGCCCAGCACACAGCTCAGTGACCCCCTGAAGGCTTCCCCCAAAACACACCCTGCTTCTTCTCCTTTTCCTGTAGTCGCTTGACAATTTTCCTGCGCCTCCACACCAACGGACACCAGGAGCTGCAGTACCTGCCTGGAGACCACTTGGGTGTGTTCCCAGGGAACCATGAAGACTTGGTCAATGCCCTGATTGATAGGCTTGAAGATGCCCCTCCAGCCAACCAGTTGGTGAAGGTGGAGCTCCTGGAGGAGAGGAACACCGCTCTAGGTAACCAGGGCCACCCCAGCATAGAGGTGGCCTCTCTCCTACTCACCCATCCCTTGTAGCGGTTCCTGTAGCTCCTCAGGGAGGTAGGTGGCCAGGAGAAATCATTTCCCATCTCAATGGTGCACTTGCATGGATTGGGAGGACCTCTTTCAACTGGCTTCTGCCCAGAGACACTGCACATCTACACTTGGGGTATATAACAGGGGTCTGAAGAGTGAGCATGGCCCTGGGCAGAAGATGTTTCCTTGTTCTTCAGAAAAATTAAAAGCACTCATATATATAAAAGCACTTATATGGTCTCATGGAAAGAGCAATGTTTAGGACTGAAAAGAAGAGTTAAGAGATCTTGATGGACCATCTCAACACTGAGCTTCAGGGATAAGTTGGATGCACAGTGTAACAGGAGAGGGAAAATGGTATCAACTCAGTGACCAAGGCTGAATGTGGTGGGGTCTCAGGCTCCATGTTTGTGCTCACTGAGCATGAGGATATCTCATTGGCTCCTCTTTCCAGCTCTTCATCACTCACTGTCTCGGAGCTGAGCAGAGGGTGTGAAAGGAAGGATCTGTCTGCCTTATCTGTGAGGCTCATCTGATCCTATTGTTGTGTTGAATTCTCTCTTGGTAGGTGTCATCAGCAACTGGACAGATGAGAACCGTGTCCCACCATGTACCATCTTCCAGGCTTTTAAGTACTATTTGGATATCACCACCCCTCCCACACCCCTGCTGCTGCAGCAGTTTGCTTTGTTGGCCACCAGTGACAAGGAGAAGAAACGCCTGCAGGTCCTTAGCAAGGTAAAGCCTCAGACCCCAAGCCCCAGGTTCCCAAGGCCCTGGGGACAACCACAGCCCAGGGCACTTTCTTCCCACTCTGTGGTTGGGCTGAGTCTCCACCCTTGACACCAGGGCTCCTCCTGCCTGCCTTCACAGCCACCCACCTCAGCTTTGCAACAGGCCTGGTGGGATATCAGTAGAGGCACCTGGCTTGGAAGAGGATGATGCTGCATCTCTCTTCTCCTTCCCTCTTTCTCTGGATGCAGGGCTTGCAGGAATATGAGGAATGGAAGTGGTCCAAGAACCCCACCATTGTGGAGGTGCTGGAGGAGTTCCCCTCAGTGCAGATGCCCTCCACGCTGCTGCTCACACAGCTCCCCCTCCTTCAACCACGCTACTACTCCATCAGCTCCTCCCCAGAGATGTACCCAGGCGAGGTCCACCTCACTGTGGCAGTGGTCTCCTACCGCACGAGAGGTACTGTGTTTGTGCTTGGAGTCAGTGGGACAGGCTTGGGCAAGGGAAAACACCAGCACATGGGCAACACCACGAGGTGTTTGGCAGAGAGATGTTATTTTAAAGCCTTTCTACCAACTGCAGTGACCAGATTCCTTCAACCCATGGCACTGCTGTCCCATGTTAGGAGAACGGCCACCCATCAGAGGGCAGTGCACTGCAAAGGTGCCAGACCTGAGTCAGGTACCAGCAACAGATCAGACACAGCAGATTCAAGCTCCCTGTGGGATCATTTCTTTGCCCACACTGAAGTCCACATGCCATAACTAGTCAGATTTCTGTACCTGTGCAAGAAGTGATGTGTCCAATCAGCCCTGGTCATGGTGTAGATGGACATAGCTCCATCATCACCTCTGCAGCAGGACACAGGGAAAACAACATGTGGGGCTGCCATGGAGAGCTTGTGTCTGGAAGCACCACAGCATGATGACACTTCTGCCAAAAAGGACCAAAGAGTAGTTGGGTGCTTCCTAAGTATTGTGGAGGTCCAACTATCCCAGGGCTGGGTGCTGGGTGGACCTGGATAGCTTCACAGAGGGATTCAAGTGCCAAACTTCTACCAAGTTCACACAGGATGGATGCAGAGAAGCTAAAGTTTTCAGTGAGGTCTTCATGTGGAAAGTAGCAGGGAGGGTTTAAGAAAGGAAAGCAACTGGAGTAGCTGGCTGTCCAGTCAAGTACAGACCTCCTTTTCTCTCTCCTAGATGGAGAAGGACCAATCCACCATGGCGTCTGCTCCTCTTGGCTCAATCGGATACAGACTGATGAAATAGTGCCCTGTTTTGTAAGAGGGTAAGTGAATCCACACAAGGCAAGGAGTGAAAAAGATGGGGTCAAGCAGGATGAGCTCTTGCCCTCAATTCTTCTTTGAAAAGCACTGAAGGTGCAGAGAAAGCAGGGCTGGATTTGTGAGCAACTGGGTTCCTCTCATGCGCAGATCTTCCGTGCTCAAGTGTTGCTGTCCAGGATTTCACCTCTCTTTCTACCCCTCCATCTCTGGGTGGTGTCTCTTGCTATGGTCAGAGGGGAGGGATGGAGCATCCTGCTTGGGTTTAACTGGCATCTCTGCTGTGTACAGTGCACCCGGGTTCCACCTGCCCCAGGATCCCCAGGTGCCCTGCATCCTCATCGGCCCCGGCACTGGCATCGCCCCTTTCCGGAGCTTCTGGCAGCAGCGGCTCTTTGAAATCCAGCACAAAGGTGGGTCGGTGCTTCTTCCTCCTGTTTCTCCTTTCAAGCAGTGCTTGGGAACCCTGGGTTGGTGGCATGGGGAGAGGGGTCCAGTCTGTTGCCCAGACTGCCCTGGAAGGCAAAGGGCTCCTCAAAGAGGCAGCTGCCCCAAGTGCAAGCTTGGAGGTCAGCCTAAAATCCCCAAACAAACATCCTGAAGGTCCTCCTGTAAACCTTCACAAGTTTTTATGGCAGAACTATGGAGAAAGGATTGAGAGCAGCCCTTTGAGAAGACTGAGAAGGATTTGAGGGTGCAGATGGATGAGAAACTCAACATGAGCTGGCAATGTGTGCTCACAGCCCCAGAAACCAACCACATCCTGAGCTGCATCCAAAGCAGTGGGACCAGAAGGGCCAGGGAGGAGATTCTGCCCCTCTGCCCCACTCTGGTGAGACCCCTCCTGGAGTCCTCTGTCCAGTTCTGGAGTCCTCAGCACAGGAAGGACATGGATCTGAGATGATCTGAGGGCTGGAGCACCTCCAGTATGTGGACAGGCTGAGAGGGTTGGGGTGTTCAGCCTGGAGAAGAGAAGGCTCTGGGGTGACCTTAGAGCAACCTCTCAGTACTGAAAGGGGCTCCAGGAAAGCTGGGGAGGGGCTCTTGATCAGGGAGTGCAGGGAGAGGACAAGGAGGAATGGTTTTCAGCTGAGAGGGGAGATTGAGATGAGATCTTGGGATGAAATGTTTTCCTGTGAGGGTGGGGAGGCCCTGGCCCAGGTTGCCCAGAGCAGTGGTGGCTGCCCCATCCCTGGAGGTGTTCAAGGCCAGGTTGGATGGGGCTTTGAGCCCCCTGATCCAGTGGGAGGTGTCCCTGCCCATGGCAGGGGGTTGGAACTAGATGGGTTCTGAGGTCCCTTCCAACCCAAACCATTCTATGACTCTAACTATAGTGCTGGAGTTGCTTTTATGTAAAATACACATTTTTAACTGAGCATTTAGACCATTTACAGGGAAAAAACGTTTGGTTTCTCCCCAAAACCTGGCACAAGCATCCCTGGGCCAACTCTGGCTCAAGCAGAGCATTATCTTGGCCTTGCTGTTTTTTCCTCCCTCCCCATTTGGCCAGGTAGAGCTCCTGGCAGTCTCTTGCTGCCAGATCTGGAGGGAGGAAACAGGTATCAGTGGTCCCCAAGCTGACTGCTGCCCCTGTCTCTCCCCCAGGTCTGAAACCTTGTCCTATGATCCTGGTATTTGGCTGCCGGCAGTCCAGGATCGACCACATTTACAAGGAGGAGACGCTCTTTGCCAAAACCCAAGGTGTCTTCAGAGAGCTGTACACAGCCTACTCCCGGGAACCAGACAAACCAAAGGTGTGTGGTCAGCACTGCTCTGGTCCTGGTGGGCAGCTCTGGGTGGTTGTGACCAGCAAAGAACGCAAGGCGTGGAGGTGTTGCTTCCTTGGCACAGCCACCGAGTCTCATGCCCTGGGGTGCTCTGGTTACATAAGTGTGCAGGATCGTGCCCTTCCCAGTGCAGTCCCATTCCCAGGGTACATCCCCATCCCTGCAGCAGCCTTCTCAGAGCTGTTCATTGCCTTTTCACAAGGGAGGGAGGGGAAACAGGTGCTGAGCTCTTCTCTCTTGTGACCTGTGATAGGACCAGAGGGAATGGCAGGAAGATGTGCCAGGGGATATTTAGATTGGACATTAGGAAGAGGTTCTTCCCCCAGTGGGTGGTGGAGCACTGGAACAGCTCCCCAGGGAAGCAGTCCCAGCACCCACTCTGCCAGCATTCTGGAAGCATTTGGACACTGCCCTCAGCCCCACGGTGTGAATGTTGGTGTGTCCTGTGCAGGGACAGGAGTTGGACTCGATGATCCTTTTGGGTCCCTTCCAACTCAAGTGATTCTATGATTCTTTGAATTGTACTATTCCATGAATGTGTGCCCACATTGCTCCTGCTTTGCCCTGGAGGGCTGCAACCATTCTCACCAGGCAGGAGCAGATGAGGAGGGGAGAGACACATCCTCCTAAGCAGGTGGGTAAGGGGGGATGTCACTCGGTGGGGTGGCCCAGAGCAAACACAAACATCTGGTCCAAATTCCCACCACCCCCTTAGCAGGCTTGGCAATGGGATATACAGTGAAGGTGTTAAAATGTGAGAGCAAAACGATGCTTTGCTGCTTTCCACATCTGTTTTCCACCGCTGTGGGTGCTGCGAGGTGCAGGCACGCTTCCCCAAAGAGGTGGTGGCATTGCTCTGCCACACCAAAGACAGCGGGCGCACACAGAGCTGGCCAGGACATGCAGGTGGCTGGGGCTGAGAAGCTGTAGTTGATCTCAGCTCCCCTCCTCCTCCTTCAGAAATACGTGCAGGACGTGTTGCAGGAGCAGCTGGCCCAAACCGTGTTCAAAGCACTGAAGGAGCAAGGAGGCCACATCTACGTCTGCGGGGATGTCACCATGGCCGGGGACGTCCTCAAGACCGTCCAGCGCATCGTGAGGCAGCAGGGCCAGCTGTCTGTGGAGGAGGCAGGAGCCTTCATCAGCAAGCTAAGGGTGAGTAGTGGCTGCACCTCGCGAGCCCCTGCCACGGGCGCTGCACCTGGTGCCTCTCCTCCTGCAGAACGGGCAGCAGCGAGGAGACGGGCGCTGCCAGGGATTGCAGCTCCCACCCACGCTGCCTGCACCTGGGCAAGGTCAGGAGCAGAGTCTTCCAAAGCTTTGGGCGTGCAGTTGGAAGAGACCTTGGTTTGCAGGAGCTCTGCTCCAAGCTGCAGCCTCCTCAGCCTGTGCTGGGCTCCTGCAATGAGCCTGGTGCTGGGCTGAGCACTGGTATAAGAGCCTCTGGGAGCACCTGGTAGCCCAGACAGGGCTTATTCACCTGGTGAAGTCCCTGCTGTCCCTCCATCATTGGAGCAAGGTAACAGGGCAGTGTGTGGGTGCCCCTCTCCAAATCTCCTCTGTCTGTGCAGCTGCCTGGCTGCTGCCCCATGGCAAACACTTTGCTGCAGGTGTTACAACTGAAGCAGAAGTGAGCTTAGTTTGGGACACAGGCCTGAGGATGGATCCTTGAATCGCTCTGCTTCTGCCCAGGAGGATAACTCAGCCTGATACCTGCAGGACTACCCCTCTGAACCATGTTCCTCCACTCCATCCCGGAGTCAAAGGAGATCAGAGCCACACTGTTAGCTGATTTGCAAGCACAAGCTCTCCTACATGGGCTGGCCTCAGGCTACTTGTGCCCCTGATGGCCAGGAGGTCCCTGGGTTGCCAGCAGTTGAGAAGGTCTAAATCTCTGAGCACCTCCACCACTGCCCCACAGTGTGACCTTGGGAAGGTCATTTCTGCTTTTTTTGCCCCTCTCCTTGCCTGTCCCACCAGCTCTTGTGACAGAACCCCGGAGCATTTGCTGTGTATTTGGTACCTACCCACACCACGAGAGCTTTCTGGTGCCAGAGCAACACCAACTGTTTGTAAATACTCTTTTTTTTCCCACCACCCTTCTCCCATCCTCTATTTCAGGATGACAGCCGGTACCATGAGGATATTTTTGGAGTCACCCTGCGTACATATGAAGTGACAAATCGCCTTAGATCCGAGTCGATTGCATTCATTGAGGAGAGCAAAAAAGATACGGATGAGTGAGTTGATACATTTCTTTTAACCCCTTCCATGGAACCCCAAGCACATGGCCTGTGGGATGGGGAAGGGAGATTTAACTTTTGCACACGTGTGGACCTTCTGATAGCAGAGGCTGAGAGAGCACATTTGATTTTGCACTGAAAAGGGGGGGAAGATTTGGAAGGGGCATTTAGATTAGACATTAGGAAGAAATTCTTCACAATGAGGGTGCACAGGTTGCCCAGAGAAGTTGTGACTGCTCAAGCCCTGGAGGTGTTCAAGGCCAGGTTGGATGGAGCTTTGAGCACCCTGGAACAGTGGGAGATATCCCTGCCCTGTATATCTGGATGGGCTTTAAAGTCCCTTTGAACCCAAACCATTATATGACTCTATGAAAGCAGAGCCTGAAATAGCTGTCACCTCACTAGGACAAATCCTGAACTACTGTGTCCAGTTCTGGAATACACAACGTAGGAAGGATGTGGAACTGTTGGAATGGGTCCAGAGGAGGGCTATGAAGATGATCAGAGGGCTGGAGCACCTCTGCTATGAGGACAGGCTGAGAGAGCTGGGGTTGTTCAGGCTGGAGACAGCTCCAGGGAGACCTCATAGCCACCTTACACGAGTGGAATAAGGGGGAAAAACCCCTCCCTTGCCCTGCTGGCTGTACTTTTTTTGATGCAGCCCAGGACACAGCTGGCTTTCTGGGCCGCAAGTGCACATATCTCTTTGCTTTTATGAATCACCTTGCTTACACTGTGGGCCTGTAAGGATCCACAAGGCATGGTTTGAAAGAAGACAGATTAAGTACCGAATGCAGTTAAAATTTAGCTTCCTTGATTATCTGTAATCTCCTTCCCCACACACTGGGAAAATAATCTTCTGATTGAGCAGCTCACTGGGGAGCTTCCTGGGTTACTGCACCCACCACACCAACACTCTCAGAGCTGATAACTCCATCCCAGTGGTGATGCAAGTGAAAGAGTCCTACCCACTGCCTGCCTCTGCTCTCCTGCCAGTGAGCCAGTGGATGATGGGCTGGAGGCTTTGTAGGACCCTCCCCAGCTCCAGGGCTGGCTGGGGGGCTCTGGCTGGCTCCAGGGGGAAAAGTGGATGGTACCCACATTGTAGGGAGGTCTCCAGGCTGCTGCATGCCCAGTTAGGAAAGATCTGGAGACTTTTCTTTCCACTGTTGTAAAAACAACCATAAGAAGTAAAAAACCTTGACATTTGCTATGTTTGTTTCTGCTTCACCATGTCTTGCCATTTACTCAGCTCAGTCTCAGTGGGATTTTCGCTGCCTGAGTGAAAGGATTATTTAGGATAAAGGATGAGCAGCTGCAAGGATCTTGCTCCTTGTCCTGGCCCTCAGCAGCCTGAGGTGCAATCCCTTCCCTGCACTCCTGACTGTGCCAGGTAGTGCCTGGCTGCTCTGGAGTGGATCTCCCACATCCCTGAGGTTTTGTAGGAGTTTTTCTCCACCACAGCACACCCTGTGGGGTGTGCAGAGTGCCTCGGTTTCCCACCTCTAGGTAGGGATAAGGGTTACCTACCTGCCCACCTCACTCAGCTGTAAATTCCTGTTTACAGCACGGCCCTTTGGGAAGTCCTCAGTCCCAGATGCTCCTTCTAAGGCCAGCCTTTCTCCCCTTTCCCTTGCAGGGTTTTCTGCTCCTAACTGGACCCTTCGCCCCAAGGGGATGCCAAACCAGTCCCAGCACCTGCTGCCCCCTCCAGCCGGAGGGCACTGGGTTTTGTATTTCACGGACACGGTGGCTTCTTTTCCGCGGGGATCTGCCCATGGAAAGCTCTCTGTCTCTCGTCCTGTTGTTGTGTCATGATGATGATGATGATTTTTATTTCCTTTTCTTCCTATTTCTCTTGCTCTTGTCCTGTGGGCATTTCTTTTCACCCCCTTTCCTTTCCCTGGATTTCCCCACTGAAGTACGATGGCTTTGTAACCTGCAGTGGCTCTTAACAGAAATTCACATTTCTTCTTCTCATGAGGGCATTTTGCAGCTGCATGAAATCACCACCTTTGTGATCATCTGCATTTTCGGTGTTTTGAGGGACAGCAGAGGTGGCAGGGGTTAGGCAATGGTTAGGTCTCATTTCTTGACCAGAGCTGGGGGCTGTGGCACCCAAACTCCCTCTTTCCTCAGCTTGAGGCTTGACTAAACCCTTGCATTTCAGTGGCTTTCCTTTGGACTTGTACAGACCTGGGCACACACCTGAGAGTGGGGGCAGACAACGTGCAATGCCCTCGTGCCTGTGAATTTTGTTCAGCCCCTAGCAGCGTGGGTACAAATGTCTCTGTTTTGATCCAAAAGGTGGGATGGCTCCAATGCACGTGTCATGATTCTCTTAAATGGACTGTTTGTCTCCTTCTCTGCTCCCCGTTCCCCACAAGCCTCTCCTTCTGCTCACTGCCCATTTTTGCTGGCATGAAAGTCCTCCCACAGAGGAGCCAAGCACTGAATTCGTAGGCTGATGTGTATGTGAGGGAAGAAAACTCATGGCAATGACTGCTGCTTGGCCAGACTGTCCCCCAGAAGGCTTTGCAAGAGATATGTGATCTGCAGCCGTGACGCTGGTGGAAGAGGTTAAAGAACAGGCTGCACCCCAGAGCTCTGCATGCTGTGAATGTGTGAACTCTCTCCCAGGTGAGACTGGAAAACTGTGAGGATGGGAGAAAAGCAGCTCCAACCCTGACTGAGAAGGCACCTCGTGGTAACAAAGCCTATTTGGAAGACAGCATTTAGTGGGTTACAGAGGCTCCTGGTCCTTGCTGAGATTGTGCTGACCAAGGACTCTTGAAAGCCCAGAGAGCATCAGCTCCAGCTCATCACGGTCCCATGAGCAGTTCCAGGATAGCAAACCCCAGCCCCTTCCACACCTTCAGGAGCAGAAAGTGCCAGCATGGAGCAACCTGCCTGCCAAAAAGAGTACACGTGGCATCTCGGTCGCAAGCCAGTCCCCTCGGCAGGCTCTGCACCACCTGCCGGTGACAGGAGCTGTCTCTGCCGGGACATCTCATGTGAGAAGGGAGGTGAGATCGGCTGCAAATGTGCCGTGTGATTCTGGGCTCTGACACGCTCACACCTCAGCCCTGCTGCAAAAAGCTGGCCCCAAAAGCAATCTGTTAATGTGATCACAGAAAGGTATCAGTCCCTTTAACAGAGAAAAGCTGTCTGGAAGGTAAAGCATGCACGACCTTGGGTGTCCTTCCTGCTTCTCTTCCTCACCCAGAATAAGTTTCATCCTCTCTCACTGCCAGCATGAGGACAGCAAGGCATGGCTGCAGCTCCTGCTGGAGGCAGGAATATGGTGTTGACATTGTGAGCTGGTAGATGCTGACCCTCCTGCCCCTGCCCTGCTGATGCTTGTATGGAGCAAAGCGCCTGCTCTGGTGACAGTAGAGGGCTTGTCCAGGAGCTGCAACAGTGAACTTTGCTTTCAGAGGGCTGAGATTCTCTGCCCAAAGCCAAAATCAGAACAAAATGAGCTGCAGGAGGTCTGCTCTCCCTGTCCACGGCACAAGCCATGCTGGCTGCCCTGGCCCCAGGCTGTGTAAGTTATCCCCACCCTCATCCAGGATCTCCTTCCTTTCTGCTGCTCGGCTGGCCAGGGCTCCGTGGGCTGTGACCATCTTCTGCAACTTTGACTCCCTGAATGCTTGAAACAGCTCCAACCCCAAATCTAGGAGCAAAAGACCTCCGGGCACTGGAAGAATTTGAGATCCAGGTCTCGGTTTTGCAGAGCGCCTAGCGTGGTGTACGACGCGAACGAATGCTGCCACGGTGTGGCCACAGCCGAGCTGCTGGGCTGGCACACAGCTGGAGAGGGGTTTGGAGCCAAGTTTGTGTCACTGCCTGGGGACTTCGGGACCTGGAGGTGAAAGCAAGACAGGACAAAAAAAAAAAAACCCAACCAAACAAGGCAGCCCATGGTTCACCTCCGTGGGTTGTGCCCTCATCCCAAGGCAGGCAGTGGGATGGGGGAGCTGGATCCCTTTGCTGCTGGGATGTGTGATTTTGGGCAGAGGTCCTTCTGTAGGAGCCAGATCCCTACCCCTCAAGCTGTGAACATACAGCAAGCTTGGTCCTGACCCCCAGTCTTATGGCTGCAGAAACTAATTAAACTCATCCCCTCCTTTTGGGAAGTTTGATTCTGGCTCTAGGCTTTGTGCTCCGCTCACCTGTCAGCAGAAGAAGTGATGCAACCTGAAGAGGAGGCAGTGCCCAATGAAATGCCCTTGTCTTTGTCCTCTTTCCAGCTCACCCTGTGGTGCTGGCAATTAATTTTCTCCCGTCCTGCCTTCTGCCTGTATCGGTATCACATCTCCCATCTGGAAGTTATATTGCTGCTGCAGTCTGTGTGGAAGATGAATTGACTTGCTTTTCCTACACCCCAAAGCTTGCCACCTCTGTCTTCCACTTGAGCCACCAGTGAAAACATCAGGGAAGCGCAGCAGGGAGGGAATGGGGTGTGTGCCTCGACTTTGGTGGGATCTCCACAGGGTTCTGTGCAGGGCACGACAGCCAAAGAGGTCTCAAATTCAACAGGCATCAGGTAGGTGAGTCCTTCAGAGCCCCTTGGAGGGGAAATGCTGGTGTAAGGCCAACTTGCCTGCCTGGCCCTGGAGAAGCAGCATCCTCCCTGCTGTGATGGTCCATGAAGTTAACATGACCCTCAGAGCTCCGGGCTGCCTCTCCACTCCCTCTGCCTGAGTAGGACTGTTTGCTCCTCACAGGTTGCACCACTAAGAATTTTGATTCATTATTTTTTTGTTGAGTCAGTCTCAGATGTCTTAACAACTTCTTCATCCCCTTTACCTGCAGGAGCTTTGCACTCCCCTGCAGTTTTATTTTCTCCTGCAGCAAAGGGAGAAATAAACTTTTGGATCTTCTTTATCATTCCACAAGTGCAGCTCTTCTGCCACTTGTCTAGACTCTGCTCATCGCAGTGTGACATTTCTGATGCGTGGGTGTAGCTACAATATCTCTGGAATGCGTAAATGGCAGAGAGTGAGGTGGGGTCTGCCACAGACTGGTGACAAGAGCTGCTCAGGGGTGTCATGCATGGAGGGGTTGTGCCTCTCAAGCACTTGGTTCACCAGTCTGTCACCTCTGGGTCCCTGCTGCCCATCCAGGCTCCTGTAACAAGGAGATACTGGACCTGATGGACACCCAGCCTGATCCAGTGTCTCCTGGAGGATGCCCACCACTGCCTGTTTTGTAGCAGCTCAGCTCCTTTTTTTTCTCCCCAGCAATGAAATATAAAGAGGCTTTTCTCAAAACAGGAGATGTGATTTTCAAGACACCACAAAATGAGGGGTTTTCCTCAAAGATTTTAATTTGTAGAGTTCTCAAATGGCCACAAAAAGTTATATATGAACTTGAAAACTTATGGGAAATGGTTCTCTCTTTTCCCAGCCTGCTGTGTCCACTAGCAGGGAAAAAATAACTTCTTCATTCAGTGCAAGGGTATCTATTGCCTGTGCTGTTGATGACTTCAAAGGTTTCACTTCCCCAGAAGGACTGCCTGGGAGTTTGTTGTTCTTGAATTTATGAGAGACAGCGGGAGAATAATGAGACTTCTGCCATCAGGAGTAGACTCACAAAGATGACACCTCCACGATCGTTGCTGGGTAGAGCTGAGCTCATTGCACCAGAGGAGCTGAGCCAGTCGTGTTCGTGCTTGCCAGAGAAACAGGGTTTGTGTTTGGGCTGTGCATGCTCCCTGTCCCCTGTCCGTGCTTACAAGTCCCCAGGAATGAGCAGGGACTGTTCACACCCAGAGCAGTGGGAGCCAATGTGTCCATGCACGACCAGCAAGTTTGGAGTTGTATCCTGAGCAAACGTGATTGCACCCCTGCAGAAGAGGAGATGGGAAGAGAGGGAGCTGCATGAACCTGTGACTGCTCCATTAGTTCCCTTGCCATGCTATGCGACGCCTCTCACCCCGTTCTGGGCTGTAACCCAGGCTCCCTCCACTTCTTCCCTCTGGATATCCCTCCTTTCTCCTTCTCAGTCCAGCCAAAAGGTGAAAGGAGCTGCTCAGCAAGGGTCTTCGAGGTGGCAATGAACTTACAGTGCCTTGTGCTGGAAGAGACTATTGCACCGGGGTTGCCCTCCTGTTCCTGCTCTCTCCAGAGACACAGACCCTTGGGGCTGAGGTGAACAGATGGCTTCATTTTACAAGTGAAATCCTTGGTGGGCAAATGCTCCCTCGGATAACTGAGAGGAAACTTACAGCCCTGCTTCAGATGTCCTTTGCAATCAATCTCTCTCCAATGGGGTTTTATAGGGGTACAGAGGCAGTGCAGGGTGAGAGTGTGGGTGCAAACTGGACACCACCTCCTGCGAGCACCACAAGGCTGTGAACACCCACCACCTGCTGGAAACCACGTTTGCATCAGGCTGTTTCGAGGGAGAGGGTATTTTTTTGCTGGAGCCTCGTGGACTTGCATGAAGCCTGAGCCAAAGCTGCTGCCTCCCAGCTGACGACCACTGAAGCCTTTCCAGTCTCTGCTTTATGCCCGTGGGGAAGCTGCCAAGAGTGCCCAGCGCTTTTCGGAAGGAGAATTTTATGCTTGAAACTAAATTTTGTTCCAGCTTTCACTGGGGACCTGTTCTCAGCTTCAGAATTGCTCTGATAACTTTGCAATTGCTTTGATAACTTTGCAATTGCTTTGATAGTTCCAGTGGGGAGCGTGGTCCCTTTACAGAACAGATGGAGACACATTTTCAGGACCATCCAACTTTGCTCTAACTCTGCCTTTGTTACAAGTTCTTCTGCTATAACGGGAGCAGTGTAATTTGGCCAGTGCTGAATGCTCTTGAAAACTCTGAACTCGGACAAAATTGGTCCAGAATCTGAGCCCTCCCAGATGCAAAATACCTTCCACACCCACTGGCTTCAGTGGCGCTGGGGATTTCAGCAGCTTGCAGGGTCAGGCTTTCGCAGCAGCAGCAATTTTGTGCCAGCAATCCTTTTGTGTGTGCCAATCCGCACTTTGCACTCGCTTGCAATGCATGACTCTAGTGATCCCTTTGAAATCTACCCTCTACAGGGAGATCTGAGCTCCAGCTCCCTCCATATGGCTCTCTGTGTGTTTAATAGGAAACCAGAGGAGCTGGAAAAATTGTATGAGATTGCTGCTTTAAAGCACTTGGTTCCAGAAGTAAAAAGACCTCACTAGAGGTCGAAATTGGCTTGATTTAAGCAGGTCAGCTCATGAATTAGTTAAGCATTGTAATGCAGTTATGCCTTTTGAATGCTGTGGCAGGAATGAAGTAGACCAGGAACTCTTGGCCTCCACCCCCACAGCAGTTTGGCTGTGATGGAAGTTTGAGCCATCCCAGGGTAAAACCAGACGGTGAGTTCATAGCTGAGCAGCCACTGCTTGTTCAGCAGAGCGAGGGCTGCTGCTCTCCTGCCTTACTCATCCATGTACTCACCTGGCCAGTTGCAGGGAGGGAAGAAGCACTTCAAGAGCCAGAAAACCAAACCTATGAGCTTTGACCTGACAATCCCTCGTTTAACAGAAGCCTTAGAGGCCAAGACTTTGCAGCTACTCCTCATTACCACGGTGGGGCTTCTCTTCAGCAGCCAAAGCTTGAGGAGCTGCTCTGGGAAAGCAGGAGTGTGGAGCTGGGTAGGATCCTGAACAGCCCAACTGTGGGCTCTCTGCTGGGGAATAACAGTGGGCAAAGTATCCTTCTTCCAGAGGCTTTCTCAATGCTTTAATAATGTAAAGACTAAATATTGGAAAAGTTGATCTAGAAGAGCAACTGGTTTGGGGCTTCTATTTGTTGCTTTGTTTTCATGTGGGGAAAGCAAAAAAAAGAAAAAGTATATCAAATTGTTTTGAACAAAATTTAATATTTTGTCTCCCCAATAACTGCTAATGGAGATTTTAAAGATTTTCAAGGGCAACAAAACTGCCTTAATATGTGTTCAACTCCAACAAAAGGCATTAGTGCTACTCACCTCTGAACCTGCTTTCTGTGTGATTGTGGCATGGAATCGTGTCCTAACAAAACACCCTTTCCAATACCCAGCAGGATGTGTGGAAAGAGAAGACAGTGTTTCAGAATCTCCCCATGCCCAAACGTTGAAGTGATGGCTTTGAAGCCAAGGAAATTCAATGTAAAATTGCTACTTTCCTAGAATTCTACAAAATAGTCCGCAATTCCCAAGGTGAAATGTGCTCCTCTGCCTTGTGATGCCTTCAAAAAACCCTGGGATCTGTATGCTGAAAGGAGCTTGAGATTCCCTGGTCTGCAGCAACATCCCCAGCTCTTCCAGAGCATCCAGAATTCCCCAGGCAGCAGATGAACAGAGTAAGATGCCTTTCAGGAGGACTCATTGCTTTTCTGATTACATGTAGTTTAGACACATGAGCTCTGCCAGCCACCCAGGGGATTTGATATTCAGTGCCAATTAATTTTTGTAATAGGAACTGGGATTTATTCCCTCGATTCCCTTAGGCCCCTTTGAAAAGCATAAGCCTCAAAGGTCAGTTTGAGGTTTTGCTTCCCTGGTGGCCTTTTTTTCCTGAAGAGCAGTGGTGCCGAGATGAGAAAGGGGGCTGGTCTGCGAAGGGTAGCAGCTTTGGGGCAGGCAACTCCTGAACTTTCCATTGCAGAGGTTTTTCTAAGCTCTCAGATGTGAGTAAATTCTGCTCTGCTTAGATGGGACTCCAACCTCTCGCTGCTCTCTGGTCCTCCTGCTCCTTCCTCCCTCCCCTCATGTCACTGTGCCTTCATTTGGTTTATAAAACGATGCCATGATTTAAGAGTGGCACATTGTCTTTACTTTACATCCCATAAGACACCCGTGTGTGGAAGGGGGTGAAGCTTACTTTGTAGCTCTTCGTGTGACCCTAAGGTAGGTTTCTTCTGAGGAGCAAAGGGGTGGGGACAGCGGGAGCAGGGATGAGCCTGCGTTGTATTTGATCATCCCAGTGCTTTAAGCCGTCAGAAAACATGGTTTCCCCCTACCTCTGAGCTCTCAATGCTGCTAAAATCTCTGCCATTCGTACAATGTACTCCAGCCCCCTCTCTTGGACTGACTCTGGCTCTGTTTGCAAGGTATCCACGTTGTTCTAAAAGCATGCACCTCTTTCTGTATAGTTCCAATCTTCTGATTTTATGGAATACTTATGCCTGTTTGCATTACAGTCAAAATAAAAAAGTGAACTAAAATTTAGTGGATCTCATTTTTCCCTTATCTCTGGGTTGTTAATGCTGGAAGACCTCTCCTGATATCTTGGCCTTGCTCTGGTTTGCCACCTGTGATGCCAGAGCACTGTGAAGAGGACAGGGCATCAATCAGCAATGTCTATTTATCTGCCAGAGAAAACCACTTTCTTGTAAGGTTGCTTGAATCTCAGCAATACATGTCGTGGCTGCCCCATCCCTGAAGTAGTTCAAGACCAGGATGGATGAAGCTTTGAGCACCGTGATCCAGTGGGAGGTGTCCCTGCCCATGGCAGGGGGATGGAACTGGATGGGCTTTGAGGTCCTTTCCAACCCAAACCATTCTATAATTCTACATTTCCCAACACTTACACCGTATTGGCTGGGAAAATGCCACAGTCAAGCAAGGAGGGCTGTTTGCACACAATCTGGTGCTGGAGCCTCTGGAACAAAGCAGCAGTACTCCAGGTGGGACCTGAGAGACCTGAGCAAGAGGAATGGGTGCATGTGGCCAAGTGAATGAGCCAGAAGTTTGGAGTGGCTTTTGAGGGAGTGTGTTGCTGCAAGGGGGTACCAACGTGCCTTTAAATAGGTCACCACTTAGTGCTCCCTGAAGAGCAGCAGGACAGGTTACCATGGATGGGATCAGGGCAGAAGGACTCTCAGTGGAGTGCAAGGAGCAGGTGAGAGGATGGAAGGCATCCATGTGCAGGGGTGAAAGGCTGCTCTCTCAACAAGTCCTGCAGCACCAGGTTGGCCCAAGGGGACCATAGCTGTGGTATTACTTGACACACAGTGGTAGTTTTACCTCAGACACAACTGCAGGGCTACCTCAGATGTCACCACAGAGCTACCTTGGAGATCATCATGATGTGACCTCTGTCCCTGTAGTGGTGGTAACTCAGCGATGGCAGGGGTATGAACTCAGACACCATCAAGGTGTGAATTCAGACACCATGGTGGTGTTACCTGAGGTGTGACAGCAGCGTTATCAGCCCTGGCAGTGGTGCTGCCTCAGCCATCGCCCTGGTGCCACCTCACAGGTCATGGCAGCAGCACCACCTCAGCTGGCCCCAGAGCTCACACCTCCCTGAAGCCTCCCCAGGGCACAGGGGCCTGGGCTCTCCCAGACTGCCCAGCTCTGCTGCAGCTTGGGGTGACCAGCAGAGCAGATGGCATTTGGAGAGACTGCGGGGGAGGAGGAACATGAATCGCAGACTCATGGAATCCTCACAGTTGGAAAAGCCCTCTGAGCTCATCCAGTCCAACCCCACTGTGCCTGCTAAACCGTGTCCCCAAGTGCCATGTCTACATGTTTTTTGAACCCCTCCAGGGATGGAGACTCCACAACTGCCCTGGACAGATTCTGCCAGGGGTTCACCACTCTCTCAGTGAAGGAATTTTCCCTAATACCCAACCTAAACCTCCCCTGGTGCAACTTGAGGCCGTTTCCTCTCATCATGTTCCTTGTTACCTGGGAGAAGAGCCCAGCACCCACCTCACCACAACCTCCTTTCTGGGAGCTGCAGAGAGTGATGAGGTCTCCCCTCAGCCTCCTCTTCTCCACGCTAAACAGCCCCAGGTCCCTCAGCTGCTCCCAGAACCTCTGTTCCCCAGACCCTTCCCAGCTCCATTCCCTTCTCAAGATGCACTCCAGCCCCTCAATGTCCTTTTTTTTTGTACTGGGGGGCCCAGAGCTGAACCCAGGATTTGAGGTGCAGGGGTGATATAGAAATGCTGGCAAATAAAATCATTAAGACTCATTTTGGAGATTTAGCAAGCAACATCCTTTATTACAGTGCTGGATGCATGAGGGAATGATTTCCATCAATCACCTGTAACGAGACAAGAGCTGGGGACAGAACATATTTCCCACTTACATGCATGTGTATAAATTTACTCAGAAACTTCATGCATATTCTATTACTTTCCAAGAACCAATTTTAATGTTATCATGAACTTCACAACAGCCAAATCTCTGCTAATTGGAATTTTGGAGCCAGTTCTCTGTGTGGCCTTGTATTTTAGACAGCTCTTCAGCCAGAGGTGATTGTAGAAGAAGACACACCTCTTTGGCCGAGATAGATAGCACGATTATCATTTCTCTCTGAACAGTGTCTGGAAAAACACTATTTGAAAAAAAATGGTGCTATAAAGAAAACATGTTATCATTTCTCTCTGAGTAGTGTCTGGAAAACCACAATTTGAAAAAAAAACATGCTATAAAGAAGCCTTGCTATCAGAGGGATGTTCTGTCTAACTTTCAAAAAAATACAGTTACTTAGATAAAATTTCATAGAATTATAGAATCATAGAAAAGGTTCGAAAAGACCTTTGAGATCGAGTCCAACCGCACCCATCCTCCGCTAAACCATGTCCTTTAAAAACTCATCTCCCTGTTTTTTAAACACCTCCAGTGATGGTGACTCAAGCCCCTCCCTGGGCAGCTGTTCCAGTCCCTGACCACCCTTTTGGTGAAGAAATTCTTCCCGATATCCAGTCTGAACCTCCCCTGGCACAACTCATGGCCATTTCCCCTTGTCCCATCACCTGTCACTGGAGAGAAGAGATCAGCACTGGCTCTGCCACAGCCTCCTTTCAGGCAGCTGTAGACAGTGATGAGGTCTCCCCTCAGCCTCCTCTTCTCCAGGCAAAACAACCCCAGTTCCCTCAGCCTCTCCTCGTAGCACTTGTTCTCCAGCCCCTTCCCCAGCCTCGTTCCCTTCTCTGGATGCTCTCCAACCCCTCAATGTCCTTCTTGTAGTGAGGGGCCCAGAACTGACCCCAGCACTCGAGCTGTGGCCTCACCAGTGCCCAGTGCAGGGGCACAATCACCTCCCTGGTCCTGCTGGCCATGCTGTGTCTGATCCAGTCCAAGATGCCATTGGCCCTCTTGGCCACCTGGGCCACTGCTGGCTCATGTTCAGCCCCTGCCAACCAACACCCCCAGGTCCTTCTCCTCCAGACAGCTCTCCAGCCACTCTGCCCCAAGCCTGTAACACTGCTGGGGTTGTTGTGTCCCAAGTGCAGGACTCAGCATTTTGCCTTGTTGACCCTCATCCCGTTGGTCTCAGCCCATGGATCCAGCCTGTCCAGATCCCTCTGCAGAGCCTCCCTTCCTTCGAGCAGATCAACACTGCCACCCAGCTTGGTGTCATCTCCAAACTTGCTCAGGGTGCACTCGATCCCTTTGTCCAGATCATTAATAAATATATTGAATTTAACTCTACTTTAGCTTAAATTAAAATATTCCACTTTTTGTACTATTAACTACTTCTGTATCGGGGGGCGACCCCCTCCCTGCTCCTGCTGGCCACACCACGGCTCACACAACCCAGGATGCTGTTGCCCTTCTTGCGCACCTCGGCGCAGGTTCAGCCGGTTGGGAGTTTGCAGACGCTCCCTAAGCCCCCCCCCCCCACAGCCGCCCTTGACCCGGAGGGGCGGCGCACGCAGCCGCCCCCTATCGGCCGCGTGGGGAAGGCGCGGCGGGACTCTGCGCTTTGCGGAAGGTTGGCACTTGGCAGACGCTCCCCGGGCCGCCGGAAATGGCGGGCGCTGCCACCGCCTGCCGCGGGAGGGGGGGGGGGGGGGGCAGGTAAACAGCCAAGATGGCGGCGGCGGAGAGCGAGGCCGAGGGGATGGGCCTGACGGATCTGCCGAGCGAGCTGCTGGAGCTCATCCTCTGCTGCGGCGTGCTGGGCGCCGCGGACATCGGCCGGGTGGCGTGCACCTGCCGCCGGCTGCGGGAGGCGTGCCAGCCCCGCGGCAAGGTGTGGCGGGAGCGCTTCCGCCTCAGGTGCGCTCCGAGCGGCCCGGCCCGGCCCGGCCTCGGCGGGGAAGGGGGGGGATGCGGTGACCAAAGGGGGGCGCGGTGACCCGGGGAGGGGATAGACCTGGGGGGGGGGATTGGTGACCCGGGGGGGGAGGGGGGAGTGGGATGCGGTGATCGAGGGGGGAGTGGGATGCGGTGACCCGGGGGCGGGGAGGGGGGAGTGGGATGCGGTGACCCGGGGGCGGGGAAGGGGGAGTGGGATGCGGTGACCCGGGGCGGGGAAGGGGGAGTGGGATGCGGTGACCCGGGGGCGGGGAAGGGGGAGTGGGATGCGGTGACCCGGGGAGGGGGGGAGTGGGATGCGGTGACCCGGGGGCGGGGCGGGGGGAGTGGGATGCGGTGACCCGGGGAGGGGGGGAGTGGGATGCGGTGACCCGGGGGCGGGGAAGGGGGAGTGGGATGCGGTGACCCAGGGAGGGAGGGGGGAGTGGGATGCGGTGACCCGGGGGTGTGGAGGGGGGAGTGGGATGCGGTGACCCGGGGCGGGGAAGGGGGAGTGGGATGCGGTGACCCGGGGGTGGGGAATGGGGAGTGGGATGCGGTGACCCTGGGGCGGGGAGGGGGGAGTGGGATGCGGTGACCCGGGGGTGTGGAGGGGGGAGTGGGATGCGGTGACCCGGGGGTGTGGAGGGGGGAGTGGGATGCGGTGACCCGGGGAGGGAGGGGGGAGTGGGATGCGGTGACCCGGGGAGGGAGGGGGGAGTGGGATGCGGTGACCCGGGTAGACTCGGGCTCGCAGGGCTCGGGCGCCCGGGGCGGTGCGAGTGTCGCTGCTCCTCAGTGACAGGAAGAGAGGGAACGGCACAGGTTGTGCCGGGGGAGGCTCAGGTTGGGCCTTTGATGACTTCGAAGGTGTTTTCCGAGCAGGCGATTCTGCGAGTCCATGCTATGTTTATCTTTTATTTATTGTGTGCAGTTTGGGGGTCGCAGAATGAAAGGAATCTAAAGCTGCTGGAGAGCGTCCAGGGGAGGGCACGGGATTGGGGAGGGGTTTAGAGGAGAAATCATGTGAGGAGCAGCTGAAGTCACTGGGGCTGTTGAGCCTGGACAAGAGGAGACTGAGGGGAGACCTCATCGCCATTTACTGTTTTCTCACAAGGGGAGGAGAAGCAGGTGCTGAGCTCTTCTCTCTGGTGACCAGAGGACCTGAGGGAATGGCAGGAAGATGTGCCAGGGGAGGGTTGGGTTGGACATTAGGAAAAAGTCCTTCCCCCAGTGGGTGGTGGAGCACTGGAACAGCTCCCCAGGGAAGCAGTCACAGCCTGACAATATTCCAGAAGCCCTTGTCCAATGCCCTCAGCCCCACAGTGTGAATGTTGGGGTTGTCCTGTGCAGGGACAGGAATTGGACTCAATGATCCTTCTGGGTCCTTTCCAACTCAGATCATTCTGTGATTTTATGATATAATTTTATGTTTTGGGAGCTACCAGCAGCAGCTCCTTTTCTGATACAGTGGGCACGTGTTGTCCCAGTGCAGCCCTGTGCAATAAAACAAGCACAGAGGAATCAGTGCAAATGGAAATAGTTTGGACAGGACAGGAAAGAAAGCTGCAAGAAAGGCCTCTTACAATTTACAGGGGTAAATTTGAAATCCTCTTGATTGTTACTGGTGTGTACAAAATGTTTCCCTTCTACTACATGGATCACCTTTGGGTTTTTTTCAGGTTATAAAACAGTGTGGCCAGCAGGAGCAGGGAAGTGCTTGTGCCCCCAGAATTGGTGAGGCAACGCCTCAAACTCTGGGTTCAGTTTTGGCCCCCTCACTCCAAGAAGGACATTGAGTGGCTGGAGGGCGTCCAGAGAAGGGAACGGGACTGGGGAAGGGGCTGGAGAGCAGGGGTTATGAGAGGTGGCTGAGGGACCTGGGGTTATTTAGTTTGGAGAAGAGGAGGCTGAGGGGAGACCTCATCACTGTCTACAACTGTGTGAAAGGAGGTTGTTGAAAGGTGGGTGTTGGTCTCTTCTCCCAGGTGATAGGACGAGAGGAAAGGGCCTCAGGCTGCACCAGGGGAGGTTCAGATTAAACATTAGTAAAAATTTCTTCACTGAAAGGGTTCTCAGACCCTGGCACAAGCTGCCCAGGGGGAGTCCCCGTGCCTGGAGGGGATTAAAAGACAGGCAGATGAGGTGCTGAGGAGTCTGGTTTAGTAGTGGAGAGGTACAGCTGGGCTTGATGATCTCAAAGGCGCACTCATGTCCTGTCTTGTGTCGCTTCCCGGCTCCACACGACAAATCTGAACCCCTCGTAGGTGGGATGAGCCTTGCAGCTGCCTGTTGTGTGTCTGATGGGTGGCAGGAGCTGCAGCAAAACAGCTTTCCCTCCTAAATCCCATGGGATGGGACCAGGATGAGCCTGACCCTCACACTCGGTGGAGTGCACCCTGTGCATCCCCCGGCCTGGGAGGCACGGGGCCTCTGCGGCCCCCAGCTCGATATCTGTAGCCCCTTCCCCAGCCAGGCACTTGGACTCCCCGAAGGCCCCAGTCCTGCCTGGAGTCTGGCAGTGGGGCATTCATCTGGCCTCCCTTGTCCCTCTAAGGTAGGCAGTGTTACCTTGCAGCTTCCAAAACACCTGCCAAGACTTGTCCTGACACAGGACTAAAGCTTCACGGCAGAGAGAGGTGTTTGTAGGGCTTTTGGGAGAGCTGTTTTCACAGCAACCAAAAATCTTTTGGATTAACTTTGCTGCTTGCAGGTTTAGTTTCCCCAAAGGCAGTCACAGGGAACCTGATGAGGACTTGTAATCGGTGGAACTGTTAAGGGTTTAGCTGAGAATAAAGCAGGAGTGTTGTTGATATTGCTTGTGCTGCAGTGGTTTTAGCAGTTCTGGGCACACCACTCCTTCAGTGGGGCTGCCAGCCTGTCTAGAACAGGGCACACTCCTCTGCTACCTTGTTTTGTCTGGGTTTTGGCACAGGAAAAAATAGCAATATTGCTTTCTGTAATTGCCAGTTGGCTTCTACAATTTAGCATCGCTCAAATGAGGGGATTATTCTCTTTGCACTGATGAAAAAGGCTCCTGAACAATTACAGCTTCCCCAATTCACTGAGCTGGGGCTTGGGATGGCTGGCCAGATACTTCAGCAATTCAGTGGCTCTAATTTCTGAGGCGAACCTGAAAGTTTGAAAATGGTTGAGGTCCAACAGCTGCAATTGAATGTGGTAGGTGATTATCACACGCCGCAGTCCTCCTCTGCCTTTGATAATAGAACTTTTGGCAGGAGTTTGCACGTTGACCGTGTCGTCCTGGCTGGATTCCATCATGAGTAATTGCACTTTATCTTCCTAAAATTTTCTCTTATCATTTCAACCCAAGACATTATTCTTCCTCATCTGAAAATAAATGATTGTTATTACGATGTGGCTGCATTTCAGTGGTAGACGAAGGGTGAGAGATCCATGAGGAGAGAGGTGGTTCTGTAATGGGTCGTTATTTGCTTTGTCTCCAACTTTATTTTGTAACTGCAGTTGCAGTGCAGATTTATTATTAACTGTAGTAAAATACCTTTCATGTGTTCACAGACCTGACTCTGTGTTTTGGTCAGTTAGTGTTAATTTTTATACAGAAGTTGATTTAAATATTTGACATTCTCTCTATTTATAAATGTAAAAATATATAGAAGTATAAAATTATATCAAAATATATATGTAATTATATATAGATATATAAATGAAGTATATATAACCTGACAAGAACCAAAAGCAATCCATGTAGTCGAAGGAAAACATTTTGTACAAACAATTAATAATTAACAGAATTTCAAAATGTGAAGTAAACCCTCCTGTAAATTCCAAGAGGCCTTTCTCAGCTTTCTTTCCCTTGCTATCTGAAATATTTCCATCTGCTCTCATTCTTCTTTGTGTTTTATTACACAAATAATCTCGTTATCTTCAGTTTTGCAGCACTGGTGCTTGTTTTATTGCACAGGGCTGTGTTGGGTCAGCACGTGCCCACTTTATCAGAAAAGAGGCTGCTGCTGGTTGCTCCCAAAACATCACCTGGAGGTAGGTTTTTGGATGAACCTTGAAACGCTTCTTACTAAGCTGTGGGATGTGCTTTAGCTTTTGGACTTCTACACTCAGTAAAGCAGGTCCAGCTTTCTTTTACAAGAAGGGGGTGTGTGGGGTTAAATATGATTATTTCTTGTATTAAAAATGAACTGCAAAAGCATTTCACTGTCACAACTTGACTTCAGGATTCTGTTTTCCTCCAGTAGATGTTGCCACCAGCAAAGGCAATAGAGGGAGCTCTGTTTTGTGCATCCTCTTAATTAGACTCACGAGGTAGCAGGAAGAACACAGGACAATGACTTCTCATTCTATTAGATGACAAGTTAGCCTAAATGTGATACATCTTCATGGTGGCAGACTTTTTTTTATCATGAAATTCTGCATCTCTTCTACTACTGTGATACCTGTGTTCATCTAGTGAAGCTCTGGAGGCAACCTCAGAGGTGTTCAGGATATTTAGATATTGAAATACCCAGAGTAGGAATGTTTTGAAGGTTTCCAGTTGGCAGCTTCAGGAGAGCTCACTTTTAAATAACCATTAACATGCAGATGAAATAATTTGGATTTATGCTTTGAGGCTCAAGTCAGTCATTGGATTAATTTATCCCCATTACGTTTAAGTTTGTGCTGTGTGTTGGCCGGGTCTCGGCTCCTCAAGTCACATGCTTACTGCAAGCAACTCTTCTTGGTCCTGGAAGTTCTGGGTGATATTGAAATACTAATGAACCTGTTCACTTCTGTCTTGTTTTGCAGATGGCCATCGCTGCTGAAATACTACAGCCACGCAGACGGCGTTAGCTGGCTTGAAGAATACAAAGCGCGGCACAATGCTGGTCTAGAAGCCCAGAGAATTGTAGCTTCGTTCTCCAAAAGGTTCTTCTCTGAACATGTAAGTCATCTTCTACATGTATGTGCAACAGCCCAGCTGCTTGTTTAGTACTTCCTATTACTGTCTTTCCTCTCCTTTCACATCTATGCAGTCAGAAATTCCCTGTTTCCTCACTGCGTGTGGCAATGCTGGATCACCAACCCAAAGGAGAGAGAAGGTTCAGACCCCAAAGGTGTGCAGAGTCCAAAGTGCACCCTGCATATCACATCCAGCTCTTAATTCATTGCTGCTTGTTCTACCCCAACTCTGGGAGCTTCGGAAGGACCAGTGGTTTGTTGACACATACCACAGCCTGGGAATTTCTCTCATTGCAGACCTTGCCCAAGGATGCATTATGTGAGTTCTCAGAAGTCATTTGCAGTCAGGACCGAGGTGCAGTAGGTTCACTGAATTCAATAATATATTATTTAAGTTCCCTATTAAGTCCCTATTCAGTGGAATGGGTGTAAGTGCTGCCCATAACTTCAGCTGGATTAAAAAGTTCACACAGAGCCACTAAACAGCCACCCCTCTGTGGCTCCTTTGTCAATATGCTGTGGTGCATTAAGGAATTCCCAGAAAATAGAGAAGCTGTGTTGGAATCCTCTTATCTGATCTTGAGCAAGGGTTGATACCTGGCTTTTCATCCCTGGAGAAAAAAGCCCTGGGACCAGTAGTAGATATGTATCTCAGCTGCTCTCTTCAAAGCAGCTGCAGCAGACACACATTTTTCCACGGTCCAATGTCTGTCAGGGCATTAACTGGGGCAGAGGCTCCTGGGTTCCTGCTGTTATAATCACACATGCAAAGATTCCCAAGAGACCATTCAGCAATACCCAAAGGCCTAATAATAAGGATCATCTCCTGTGGGGCTGAAAACTGCAGCTGAATTCCCTGCTTAGAAATGAGGAGAAGAGACTTTGAGCCCAGTTCTGGTGGATCCTGCAGAATGCCTGCTAAGATACAGTATGATGGGAATTGCCTTTTCCTTACTGTTGTCCTGTGCTGAAAATCTTGAAAGCAAATAGATTTCTTACAGTTCAACTGAAGTTTGAAAAAGACTTGTGAATTCTGGAAGAAAATAACTGTTCTGAAGATAGGTTCATAGAGTCATGGAATGGTTTGGGTTGGAAGGAACCTCAAAACCCATCCAGTTCCAACCCCCTGCCATGGGCAGGGGGCTCCGGGCTTGGAGCCATCCAGCCTGGCCTTGAACACCTCCAGGGATGGGGCAGCCACCACTGCTCTGGGCAACCTGTGCCAGGGCCTCCCCACCCTCACAGCAAAACATCTCTTCCTAAGATCTCATCTCAGTCTCCCCTCTTTCAGCTGAAAACCCTTCCTCTCATTCTATCCCTGCATTCCCTGATCAAGAGCCCCTCCCCAGCTTCTGAACAACCCCAACAATCAGCCTGTCTTGGACTTGGCCTACATAAGGTCTTGTGTGCTGAAGCTGGTCCTGAATGCTGGAGTAGTTAGCTCAGATTGCTATAGGCTGCTGCTGAGGCTTGCAGTGTGTCTTTGGCTGTGAATACCTGATGAACTGGACACTTTTAAGCTCTTACATAAATTTAAAAAAATACAACAAACTTGTTTTTGCGAGTTTTTATGAAATCATGATATTTTGGGAGGCATCTGTTGTCCTCTGGGTAATTTGTTGTCTGGTTTACAGGTCCCTTGTGATGGATTCAGTGACATTGAGACTCTTGGGTGCCCAAGTCATTTTTTTGAGGATGAGCTGATGTGTATCCTTAACATGGAAGGAAGGTAAGAAAGAGACAGGTTAGAACTGGAAGGGATTTTTCCTCTTCCACTGGTTAAAGGAGAGCAGGACTGTGGTGAATGCCTGACCTCAGATTCTGTCCTTTTGTCACTCTGATAAAACATCATCCCCAAGCTTGACAAGAGTGGGAAGTACTGCTGTTTGTTTGATTTCAGAACAAATGTAATATTCCCAGAAGAAGCCATGTAATCTATTTTACAAGGAGGTTGTTCTCTGGTGTTGTGTTGCTGTTTGCTTGTGTCCTTGCCAGTTCACAACGTCTCTCGGATCATGTTCCGTGTACCCTCTTCTCTGCAGTAGTTTTGAGGGAAGGAGTTCTCATCCTCACGTTCCTTTTTTTATTTAAATCTACATCAGTTTGCTGAGCTGATTTGCAGGATGAGGCTACAGCACTGGAGGGAAGCAGGAATACTCAGTGAGGAATCCCACAACCAAGCCCTGTGTGAATCTACAACACCTTTTTAGCCCTTTTGTTGCTTTTTTTAGCTGTAGTAGGTTGACATGATCTTTCCCCAAGTAAAACAACTGAGTTTAATTCAGCTGCTGGAAAATTTGCAGTTCTCTAAATTATTCAGAGAGGTGGAATAACAAGCAGGTAAGTAAAATTTCTGGCTTGCTTCTGCCTAGGTATTCTTATCACCATGGTTAACGCTGGGCAAGATGAATAAGTCACTGCTTTAGTTGAAGGTTTTGCTGCTGGTAGCACATAAACCATGCTGATTTTGCTTTGATATGAAGCAGTGATAGATTGCTCTTAATGGAGTCTAATAGCCTTGATTAAAGGGACTGTTAGTAGAGCTGGAAAAAACATAACTGGAATGGCAGTCATCTCATTTTTGCTTTTTCATGTCCATTTTAATACCGTCTCTATTTGAACTGGGATTAAACATCTCTCATTTGACTACTGGCTACAAAGCTTTTGAGCCTTTGCACTGGCCAAATGCCTCCCCATAAAGCAGAATTGTTGCCAGTTGCACCCTGATTAAGCTGTAGTCCTTGCCATTCAGGAGCATTAGGCTAAATCATTTCCCTGGAAGATATCCCAATAAAGCAGTTGTCCCTATTGAGCATCCCAGTTTATTGGAAAAGGATAAAGTGTTATGAGGATTGATTGTTCTCCTGTCCAGTAGGATGGAGAAGGCTGATTTGACCTGCAGCCTGGAGGAGAGGAAATTTAAGCAGGTAAAGGGTTTTTTGTTCTGCAAAAGGAAACTTCTAAGCCTTTGGCAAGGGTAGAGCCCAGGAATCAGTGGAATTCTCCCTTTGGGTTTTCTGGGGGCCTGGGCTTTGTGCTGTACCTGGCTATTTGATGTAGAAGTGCTCAGTGAGGTACCAGGTGACCCATTGCTAAAGGGCAGGGCTTGCTTTAGATGTGTGTGCTTAGAGTGCCTCTGAGTTGGTCTGTGGTATTTCAGGTGACCTTTTCAAACCTTACCTGGACTGTAACCAGCTCTCTGCTGCTTCTCCTTGGGCGCTCTCCCTTCACTTGTGAATTTAGAAAGTGAGGTTTTGGACTGTGAGATGTACAGACCAACTATTGACCTATTCCTGCCTTTTCAGAGCAACAGAGGTGGTTTTCCTTTGGGGGCTTTTTTTCCTTCTGAATACTATTGGACCTACATTCATTTATTTATTTTTAGTGGTGAGAGAGTCCTTTGATTTTGGGGGAATCCAGTCAGACAGGGAGTAATATTTTATGAATAAAATATGGGATTTTAATCAGATATTCCTGAGCTACTTTAATTAGGATCTGTTTTGTTTCCCATGATACTGCGTGATATCTTCTTAAAATGATATATTGGAGATGAGATGATAGGAGCAATGTTTTGGGGTTTTGTTGATGAGTTCTTTCTTAAAATTTCCCTTTTTGACTCTTCAGTGACTGTGGGGATGTCAGTCGTCTTTAGAAAAGGAACTGTTTCAATTGTAAACCTGTATTCACTGCAAAAGTTCAATCAAATGTCCTCCCTTAAAGTGCTTGCTCAGGGCAATACTGCTTTTTGTATTTAAATGTGCAGGAAAGGTCTAACCTGGAAGTACTATGCAAAGAAAATTCTATACTTCCTACGACAACAGAATATATTAAAAAACCTGAAGGAGTATCTGCAGCGCCCGACTGATCAGCAGTCGTTTTTGGAGGGTAAGTCTTTGGCAGCAATCCCATGTAGAGCACCGAATGACAGCTTTGCATCATTGTTGTTTTCCTTGCAGGGAGCCCTTCCATGCTTACATTTCAGCTAGCTCTTGGACAAGGACTCAGAATTAATTTGGGTTTTTGATGTAACTGAAATCCTCAACGTCTTGCAGTGGTGTTGCATCAGAATGTCAGGATTACATCAGCTTCTGGCAGTGCTGTCCTCTTGAGGAGTTGCCCGTGGACAGATGAGCTGAAAAGCAACGGAGAAAATGTTAAAACACCTGCATTTGGATCTTGAGCAATGCATTGAGGAAATCAGCAGTAGCTCAGCATCCTAATTAGCTGACATTGCAGAAGCTTTTTAACTGTGGTGTGTGGCTGAGTACGGCCTAACAGACCAAATGACCTGAGTTTGAGTTGGCTCCCTACTATCTCCTTTCCTACGAGCTTCTTGGAGAAGGGCAAGGAGGAGGCTGCAGGCAGGGGGGGATTGTTGCAGCTCATAGCCTGTGTTCCATGGCCTTCTCTCCAGAGCTGGCTGACTGCTGGCCTGTTGAAGCTGTGCAGTGTAGATGGGAGTGCAGTCCCATGGTGGGAAGGCACGTGCACCAGCTATGAAGAAACAAAATGCTTGTCTGCAATTCATATCCTGAGTCTGGTGAGTTATTATCTTCTTCAGGCTTCCTATGGAAAAGATGGTCTTCTGAATGGGGGCAGAAACAACTGGTGTGGAGAGGAGTCCCTTGCTCTTGATACATACCTCAAAAATGTCATAGGAAAGAGTTTGTGAAGCCAAAGCTGGTTCTTGTTGGTGGCAAAAGACTTTGAAGAAAGGACTGTGTTAGGGCAAGAAGAGAAAGCCAAAAGTGGCTTTTTCTGGGAACAACCAATTATGTGACTTAATCATGTGGGCCAAAAAATTACATGTGTTTCTCTGCCATAGAGGTACTGTTAGACAACAGGTCCTTCACAAAACTGCACCTGACCAGCATGGAGAGCACTAGGGGAGGAGGGCAGAAGATAATGTGGTCCTGCTGAAATCCATGAACACACACCCATCATGGAACTGCTAATGAAGCAGTGTAGGAAGCTGGAAAAGGTATGATCCATGCAAAATTCTTAACAGTGAATAGAGTGGATTCCAAAGGTTGAACAGTTTGGAGACTTCGGAAAGAACAGTGGTGACAAGGAGAAGGTTTGGACAATGGCAGGAAAAAAAATAACCCTAAGTTTGACTGAAGAGACTTGGGCAGAAGGAAAATGGAAATCTGTTCTGTTATAGCGGGTTTTTGACGTGAAGATGGAGAGCAGACGTGGAAGAGAAAGACAAATGTAGCAGAAGAGAGAATGATGAGCAAGAATGATAACTGGAGGATATGACAGGAAGAAATCTGAACAGAAACAGACGTGCAGTTGAGATTTGTTTCAGGCTCTGAATAAAAATGGTTAAGTTGGGAGGGTGCCAGGAGAATGCAGTGTGGCTGTTTCAGTCTGGCCTAGCAGGATACCTGCTCAATGTATGAATCTATTGCTTTCCCTTCCATGCAGGTGGAAGGAGAAAATACTGATTTTAACTGGCATTTATTATGTCAGCTGCTTCTTTGCATTTTAGGTGATAAATCCAACATATGACAGCAAATTTTAAAAGGAAAGCTCTTGCGTTCTGCTGCAATTGCTTGCTGCTTGCTTGGAATTTAGAGTAGATAAAACGAAGCAAAGAAAAAACTGAAGTCCTGTTTCTTATGTAGTTTGTTTTTTCCAGGTGCTGTTTTAATTGACCAGTACTGCAATCCACTGTCAGACATCTGCTTAAAAAGTGTCCAGGCACAGGTGGACGACATCACAGATAAAGTGCGCAAAGTCTTGCGGACGAGAAATCCAAGGCACCCCAGCGTGGCTTCCAAGGCAGGTACTGTACAGAAATGTGTGCTTTGGTGCAGAGCATCCCTGCAAATCGATAACAGGCAGACAAAGTGGAGCAGCAGTTGAATTATTGCAGCTTAAAAAGCTGTTCTCTATCCTCTGGCAGACTTATTCTGACATTTGCCTAAACCATCATTCAGGAAACAACCTTTTCAGTCGCAGGGACTCCGTAGCCCAATGCATCTGATGCTGTCAAAGCCAAAAGGATTTGGAAGGGAATTTCTTTGTTTCCCATTTGTCCCTGAAGTCTACAGTAGCCTTGATAAACGTAGTAGGGCTGTGGAGCAACCTCTTTTCCTCTGCAAGTCTCAAAATCAGCAGCAATAGATAAAGTATGTGCTTGAACATCTCCAAAGGTCGGGCAGCGTCCTGCTCATTGTTTTTTATAACTATTATGTATCACTTGCTGCCTTTCAAAGAGAACCAGTGATCTGTTTGTATCCGGCCAGGCTGGAACTCCAGAGCAGTGAAAGTGCACTCTGTGCCTGAGCAGTGTGAAACATCCAGCTGCAGTGCTGTGCTGGCATGGGGTGGTTGGGATCCCATCCTGCAGCCGCTGAGGGAAGCAAGGAGCCAAGGAGCTTGGCATTTCCCCGAGCCAGGCCATGCTGTGGGTGCAGCACTAGGGCTGTGCAGTGTGGTGCCCAGCTCCAGCCAGTCTCTTGGCTCTCTGAGCTGGGCTGAGTCTCTTGAGTTCTCAGCCCATGTGATGAGTTTTGGTATAAAGTTCGTTGCATAAAGGTTAAATACCCTTGTTTTCTCAGTCTTTATTTCTTTGCATGGATTTTTAGGAGAGGTCCTGATTCCAGAAGTGGAGCTTCAGCGACAGGTACTTGATGCTATGAATTGTGTCCTGTATGAGCAGTTAAAATACAAAGGAAACGAGCTGGACTACTATAACTCCCTGAATTCATACATTCACCAGGTACGTGTGTGTTAGACAAAAACTAGGAGGCTGCAAGCCTTGAGGCACTTTGTTTGTGGTGTTTAGTTGTCTGAATGTAGTCAGACAAATAATTCTTTGACAAACAATTTGCTGTAAAGTCAATATGATGTCATCTTTTAGTTCATATTCTGTCGAATTGGTGTATTTTCATTTGTGAAATCAAACCTTGTGTTTTTCTTAATAACCCACCTGATTTTGTTGCATTTTTATCCCTCAGGTTTTGATCCGCAGGACAGGAATTCCCATCAGTTTGTCTGTGCTTTATTTAACGATTGCCAGGCAGCTGGGAGTCAGACTGGAACCAGTCAACTTCCCCAGCCATTTCCTACTGCGATGGTGTCAAGGAAAGAAAGGGTAAGTGACCTGCTGAATTTTTGAATTTATGTCCACAGTAATAAAAGCCAGAAACCAGTCACAGCTCCATACCTATACCAAAATGTTTAATTATTATAATTTGTAATTATACAGAGGAAAAGATCCAACCTCTAAAAAAGTCTTCCCTGAACTGAGCTCTGCTGCTGCTGAATGGTAACGGATTTCCTGAGTATGAAATAATAGCAACCTTTAGGTAAATTATGAAAAATAGAATTGAAAAGGAAAAAAGGTGCTGATTTCACGTAACCTTTCATACAGAACAGGTAATAGAGACCACTGCTGTTGTTCTGTGCACTCATTTAATTCTCTGAGTCAGTGCAGAATGCATCTTTGCCCAGATCACAATGAATTTAGATATCTGCATTCTGTGAATGGCATCAGCAGTCCAGTTGAGAGCACTGGGTTTGTCTGTGTGTACCCCTTTTGGCAGTAGCGTGCCACGCGTGTGGGCTCTGTTACAGTTGTAGTGCAGTGCCACAATATAACCAGCAAATACAGCAAACATGAAAATATCTGAAGGAAAGAACTGGCATGATGGAGAGAAAAGTCCCTTTAGTTTCTCTTTCTTTTCCCATTTACTTTTATCTGAAGAAGCATCTAGGAGGAGAAAGAAGATACCAGGTAATCCCTTTTTAGGAGGGAGCTAAGGTATGAATGACACTTGTCTTACAAACAAGCTTGAAAGTGCTGAGGGAAGGACAGAAAGAGGTAATCCTGCCTCACCACGAGACCAATCATCACGAGTTTCCTTGTTGTTTCATTAGAAGCACAGATATTTTTGACTACATCTACATTGATGCCTTTGGGAAGGGGAAGCAGCTGACTGTGAAGGAGTGCGAGTACCTTATTGGCCACCACGTGACGGAGGAGTTCTATGGAGTGGTGACTTCAAAAGAGGTTTTACAGCGGATGGTGGGGAATCTCTTGAACCTTGGCAAGCGGTGAGTTGAGGATCAATTATCTGACCTGCCTGGACTATACTCTGCATACCCAATACTGCTGCTTCCCAGTATTGGAGTGGGTGCTTTAAAAAGGTATCAGTCACCCTAGGGGTCTTGAAAATTGTCTGTCACGTTGCTTTTGATCACCTGCAGCAGTATTGTGTGGTAATGAGTATTTAGTACAACTCATCCCCCTCAAGAAAACGGACAGATCATGGTTTTTTTCCTTTGTGAAAAGCTGATAGGACCTGCACACTGTTCTCTTTAGAGCAGAGACCTTCGTCATCTGGTGAGCAGAACCCACCTGCTCAAAAGAGCAGTTTGAAAGATACTGTTGGTTTTCCCATGCCCCTGATAATCGCTTTCCCAAGTAGCCACAGAAAATCACAGAGAAAGGATTGTTTTAGGTGTGATGAAGCTAGGGGAACAAAAGCAGATCTCGGGAGGAGAAAGAATTCTCTCTGTAGGATTATTTGACCAAGTAGAGTACTGGTGAAGTGGGAGGGTAGCGTCCAGTCATCCAGTGTGTAGCATTTTTCCTTCTGAGCAGGCTGTTGGATGTGATAAGTGACAGCCAGCCCTGCAATCACTTTTACTGAATGACCATGCCTCTACCTGTAGCATGATTTTCTGTTTACTATCCCTGTACGTCAGAGTGCTGGGGATAGTTGGAGAGCCAGCCTTACAATTGAGTTTCTTTTTTTGCTGGCAGAGAAAGCACTGATCAGTCTTACCAACTCTTGAGAAACTCATTGGATCTATACCTGGCCATGTATCCGGACAATGTGCAGCATCTAATGCTCCAGGCCAGATTATACTTCCACCTGGGAATCTGGCCAGAAAAGGTACCTCTCCACTTGGTCCTCTGCTTTCTGATTGGCTAAGTGCTGTTAACACAAGTCTATTGATTTGGGGACTTCAGCTTGCATTACAGTCTGCCACGAGTTGTTTCTGTAATAAACACAATTGAACGAGTTATCGCGTTTCAGAGAATCAATTTCTGCTGTGGGAAGCAGGGAAAGGAGGATGATTCTTGCTTGCTTGCCGTGCAGGAGATTTGTGAGCAGCCTCAAGCCTGAGTCATAATTTATGATTTACTGCCCAAGTCTGGCAGTTTATCCTGCAACCAATACTGTGGACTTGTGGCTGTAAGTTATAAGAGCATTTAGTTTATGCCTGGATTATGGTGATGGTGGTAAAACCCCTGCTGGACTAATGTAAAAGGAGAAATTACTGTACTAGAGAACTTATAGGAAAACATCTCTTATAAACCTGATCAAAGCTGTGCTCTGAAACCTTCCCTGTGCAGTCAGTGGCTCTTGTGAAAACAACAACTTTAAAAAGAACTACAAGGACAGGAATATTAATATTACCTTGTTGTGGTTTAACCCCAGCCAGCAACTAAGCACCGCTCGCTCACTCCACCTCTGGTGGGATGGGTAAGGAATGGGAAGGGTCACTGTGCTGGGCCTTCCCCTTTCTGTAGGATGCTTCCGGGGCTTCACATCCTCCTTAAGACACCAGCCAGGTAATTAAGGTAGCCAAGAAGCCCGAGTTGTGTTTCTTTATCTCCTACCCAATTACTCCCCTGTTCCTTTTGTGAATTTTTCTCTCACCTCGTGGCTGATGTCCACATTTAATACCCTGAGTTTTCTGTTCCTCTTCTGCTGCTGCTTTGAACTTAGTGTTGACCAGAACTTCCAGCGTGTGGTCAAATAGACAGTCCTTTTGCCAGGTGCTAAGGTGTGTCAGATTTTGAACATGAGGCAGCACTTGAGGTATTTGATGTTGGGATGGGCGTATCTGTCTTTTCCCACTTTTAGTTGTAAAGCACAAATTGGTTGTCTGCCTCTAATGAACTTGGCCACAGGTGCTCTGACTGTGCTAGAGGGTGTTGGTGGACTGGTGTTCTGGATCTCCAGGGCTCACTGCTAGGAGAGCACTTCAAAGTTAGTGTTCTGGAATCATCCTGAGACAAGCAGGTTCTCTGTCTCCTGTTCACTACTTCATGGTATAGCATCATAGAGGTTATTTGCATTTCCTTCTGTGCTGCTGTATTTTTCCTTTGTCAGGCTCTCACAGACATGCTGAGGAACTCTTCTAATGTTTGTTCTCAAGTACAGCAGAAGTTATCTGGAATCACTTCACAGCAGCAGTTTAGAAGCAACACTATTCTCTTAACATTTCAGAAACCTTGAAACGATCTCATCAGTGCCCTGTAGTTGCAAAATGCAACTAAATTAGCATCTATGACTTAGTTTTAAAGAGTTACTATGCTCAACAGTGCCCTTCATGGGAAGCAGGGAGCTTTACAAATAGAAGAGGAAAGGGCTGTTTGCAATTTCTGCAGGCTAAGCAAGTGGGAAGAACTCCTTGTGACCGTGTAGCTAGAGCAGAGGTTCTCAGTCTGTGTGGGAAACTCGTGTGGTGGACTGACACTTAGGCCCAGGTAGCTTAAGAAATATGCCTGTATGTGTTTAAGTCTGCTGTAGAGACTTGTTCTGAATCATTTTCTTTTGGTTGCTGAAGGTTCTGGACATCTTGCAGCATATTCAGGCTTTGGACCCATCCCAGCACGGGGCCGTGGGGTACTTGGTCCAACACACACTGGAGCACATCGAGCGCCGGAAGGAGGAGGTGGGCCCTGAGGTGAAGCACCGCTCGGATGAGAAGCACAAAGAGGTCTGCTTTTCCATTGGGCTGATTATGAAACACAAGAGGTGAGCTCTTCAAAACCTTCCCCACGTTAGCAGGCTGTACTGTAATAACGAGCGTGGAAGTGTTTGTTCTGGCAGTAATGAGACATGGTTTTATCTGCCAAGGAAGTATCTGGAATGGAAAATGCCAGGGACGTGCATCTGTGCCATGTACCTCGCAGAAGAATGGGAGCAGCTCTTTGTGTCCTTTGAGAGGGCGAGTGTGTTCACTGCTGTTTGCTTGCAGAGAGAAGTCTGTGAGGTGACTCGTCTGAGTCATCATATATCGCACAGCTAATATTTCCACAGCCCAGAGCTCTCAAAGGAAGATCAGTAATCAGTTAATGAGGGACCGTGGAACAGAACCGACTTCAGAAAAGACTGTAAGATGCCTAAGACAGCTTAAGAATCTTTTCCTGTGCTATTATTACCCCCTCTTCCCACACTGCACAGAGGCTTTGTGTTCTGTCTGTACTCTCTGCCAGAATGACATGCCAGCACTGTTGCTTCGGCCACTCCTGCAGCTCAACAAGGCATCTGGAGCGTACTTTAAGGGCATCAGCAATGACAGTTATAATACCTGGTGATTAATCGCATAAATGGTCTGAAAATAATGATGGCTTTGTTTCTGGGAGTTCAGGATTTGGGATTACCATGTCTGGGTGATGGGCAGTAATTGCACAACATGGTACAATGTTCGACTCTGTTTCTTCTTTCCTGCTCTCCCCATTGCTGACTTTGTTTCTTTCCAGTTTTCATTTCTTGCTCACATTTGGTTTTCTTTGTCCTCAGCTGTTTGTTCCTGTCTGTTTATCCAGTCACCCCTAGTCATCTGCCTCCACCTCAAAATACAATATGCACACAATCTTTTTGAATTGGTTGGGTTTTTCCCCTCTTGTCCTCTCCCCTTGTGCCACTTCACAGGAGGCTGCTGTCCTGTTTTTTTTTCTGTATTAATTTTGAGGAAAAAGAACTGTCTCTGGAGTTTTCACAGCCTTTGGTGTGCATTTTTTTTAATTAGATATGGCTATAACTGTGTGATTTATGGCTGGGATCCTGCCTGCATGATGGGACATGAGTGGATCCGGAATATGAACGTCCACAGCCTCCCAAACGGCCCCCACCAGCCTTTCTACAACGTGCTAGTGGAGGATGGCTCTTGCAGATATGCTGCTCAAGGTGGGCAGGAGTCTCCTGTTTTTATTGTCTGTTTAGAAGCAGTTAGGAGAAAGGGGTGCTTAAGTGATTAACTCTTAATTATGAAACATAAACTGTTAGTTAAGGTTGAAGTAGGAAGGAAAATGATCTTGAATTCATGGTCTGTGTTGTTTGCGCTCTGTGACATCAGTACTGCTAGGAATGAACGTTAAGGACACTCTGGTGTAATCACTTAGAAATGTGGTTTGGACATGGTTTTATGGTGTAAACTGTGATGGTTGCTTTTAAAAGAGGCAATTCAGCTTTTGCTGAAGTCTGAAGCTCTGACAGCAGCTTTCGTTACTTGAAATTACAGCTGTGTTTTGGGCAGGACCTCAAAGTAGGAACTGGAAAGAGGAAAGCATGCAAACTTTGCCTGTCAGGGCATGGTTCTGAGCAGCTTTCATCAAGAGGCTGTGTGTGCCTGTGTTCCAGAGGACACAGGTAGCATGGCTTTCAGTGACACCTCTGATAGGAATGGGGCAAAAGCAAATGTCTCTTCTAAACCTCTCTGCATTTGTGAAATCACTGTCACCCATTTTTTTTAAACAACATAGCAGAACAAAGGAAACTCTTGTCTGGTGGTCAGAATATGAAGTTAAGATACAAGAAGTGTTGACCTGATGGTCAAAAGGAAAAAACTAGGTATATGTCTGTAAAATTGTACATTGTAAGCAGAGTGGAGTTTTGCCTCATATTTCTTCTCCCAGTTCTTTCACTGGGGGTTGCTGCCCAGATGTTCTGGTCCTGTACCTGTGAGCAAGAGGTGATTTTACAGGAGGACACCTCTACCTTTGTAGGTTTAAAGGGCAGGTGTTTCTTGCTCTCCTGGAAATTTCTTTATATTAAGTAGTCCAAAAAGATGAAGTTGGGACTGGAAATGTTGCAGCTCAGCCTTATGGCTCGTATTAGGCAGTCTTAAAAGACTCTCAGAGTCTTTAAAAGACTCTCAGAGTCTTTAAAACCAAAAATTCTTGCATGCCAGGGATTGGTATTAAAATATGCATCAGATAACTCAGCCCTAGAAGCACTGCGGACAGTTATGTCTCAAACCTCTTGTCTAAGTGTTCATAAACAACTACATTGCTGACTGGTTCCAGAGCACAAAGCACTTTAGCCAAGCTGTAGGTTGTCACCATCATCTCTGTGCATCCTGGCATTTTGATGCTCTAGGGAAGACTGAAGGGTTTGTCCTTGCTTGCTGAAATCTTGCGGCCTGCCAGTTGAGTATCCCCTCTAAAATACATCCTCAGATCATTTGGAAAGGGACTATTTCATAACTTTACGAGGAGGGGAGAGCATCTTGAAACAAACTGCACACAGAGTTTTACCTAACCAGCTCAGAACTAACACCAGGCTTATGATAGGAGATCATAGCTCAGTTTGAGTCCTTCCTGTAAATATGTAGGTTGTGCTGTAGCTAATTCCAGAACACCTGTTTCACACAGCCAGTTTGGTATCTACCTGTCCGCTCTTGCCTTTCTTTTGTTTGCTTTGTAGCAGCACAGCCCAGATCTCTGTGGCTCAGAACTGCTGCTCAGCACGTTTCTCAGGCTTCCCACCCAGTGCCAAACTCACTCATCTCAGTCTCTTTCCCCTTGCCTGCTTCTGTTTCATCACTGGTTCCCTTTACACAGCTCACTGCTCAGCTCTGCTTCTGCAGAGCATATGGGAGTGCAAATTGTTTTCTGCAGTGCTGCAGTGTACGAAAAAGGTACTTTGCAAGCCCGTAGGACTGCACCAGCCCAGGTCTAGAAAGCTCTTGGGCTTTCAGCTGCACACACTGAGGTGCAGTAACTTCAGAGGGTCTTTATGGATTAATGACTTGTGTGTGCTCTCTGTAGTGGACTCAGCAGTTTTAGAGACAGATGAGTTATTCCTGAATGATGTTCTTTGCGTCCCGTTTTGTTCCCACCCTGCCTTGCAGTTAAGTCAGACTTTGGGACTCAGGCAGCTTTTGTTTCTACGTGTGTATCTGGTCCTGCACTGAAAAAAATGGCATCATTTGGGGACTGGTGCAGGGCACCTGTGCCTGTGATTTACTGCTGGGCTGCCTCCCAGTCACACCACTTGTACAAATATTGCTGGAGCAAAGAGACCCTCAGCTTAGGTCACCTTTGCATTCTAATGCCACTGCTTTTGTGGTGTTTAACTGTAGGGCTTAATCAGCTTATCTTTTAGTACAGGGAAGGGAATGAGGTGCCCTGGGAAATAATCAGAGTGCTGCTCTTAGTAAGTTCCTCTTAACTTCAGGATGTTTGCATTTAGAAAAGTGAATTTGGCTGTGAGACCTGCTTGAAAACTAGACTGGTGACCTGACGTGGTTGAAACACTTAGAGTAAGAAAGCACTCTCCTCCACCAGGACAGCCTTGTGCAGTCAGCCTCATCGTGGAGCACTGGTGAAGGGTCTCTCCTTAGCAACTCTTCTCTGATGGGACGTGAGGGATCAGAGCTCAGTGCAGCAGCTTCTCCCTGTGCTTACGACCCCACGCTGTGACCAGTGGGGTGGGAGCAGGGTGGCATCCTGCACTCTAACCTGGTGGCAGCCAAGGTGGTCTCAGGCATGAGCTGGTTTTCATGGCCTTGTCAATGGGGTTGACATCACGTAGGAGATGAGGCTCTGTGAGCAGTTGTACTGCATACACTGTGCGTGTTTTCCTAGATTAGGGTTTTCTTTAAAGCATCAGGAGATGTTTTTTCTAGAGACAGAAACAAGACTTGAGAGAGGCACAGGATTTATTGCCTGTAGCAGGTCATTTCATGTACTGATAACGGATTCTTTTCCTTTCCTGACAGAGAACCTGGAATACAACTCTGAACCTCGGGAGATCCCTCACCCTGACATTGGCCGCTACTTTTCAGAGTTTACTGGCATTCACTACGTAGCAAACACAGAGCTAGAAATTCGGTACCCGGAGGATCTGGAGCTCACACGTGCCACCGTTCAGAAGATCTACAGTTCAGGCAAGGAGTGAGTGCAGAAGGCATCGTGAGGACAGAAGCAGCTGGAGTGTAGCTTTACCCTTTTTGCAAAACTTGCATGGAAGGCAAGTTTGCTGACAATCCTTTGGCTTTAATGCATTGAAAACTGCATTGAACGTCTTAACTGGTGCTATAGCATCTTCCCATTGCCTGCCCGCCCACTCTGGCCCAAAGGCACAGGGACACATTCACAGTTGAGGCCAAGGATAAGGATCTTGCAGGGACAGTCATTGAGGAAGCATGTTGTCCTTCAGAAGGATTTGCACATAGTGCTCGTTCTGTGATTGTCTTGCCTAGAAGGTCGATGCGCTGGTGTGGAAGGTTGATTCCTTGGTGTGGGATATGGAAGAGAAGGAAGAGAAGGAAGTTGTCCTTGTGGGGAGTTTGGTTGTGGTTTGTTTGCATTTTTTAGTATATCTGTCTCATGCAGGTAATAGTTTTCAGAGTTTTATGTTTCACTGTTGTCTTCTCCAGCTTGAATTTCTGGTCAGATTTTGCTTCACCTCTGTAGTCTGATTGTTCATAGAGCTACTGTTCTGATTGTGAATATCCTTACGGGCTGGGAAGAGCCCTGGCAACACAACCAGCAGCAGCTGGGCTTCCCAAGGCAGCAAGCACAGTGGTAACTGAGGTCCAGTTGGCCACCTTCTGATGATACAAACTCTCCTTATGTAGAAGATGAGCTTCTAGCCCTTTTCCATGCCTGCTAAACACATCTTTTCCTTGTTCCTTGGTCTGTTTGTCGTGTATGTCCAAGGCAGGACCTGCAGCACAGTCGTGGGTGCTTCCAGGGTGATTTAAACATCGTGGCGCTGCTTCATGGAAGCTTGGAGGCCAATGCCAGAATGATTTTGATGTATGGGGAGTTTCCACTCACTGCTGTCTCCAATCTGTAGGTATTTATGCAATACAGTGGCATCGTGACTGGAAACTGGCCAACCCTGGAGTCAGCCAGACCTTGTATGGGAGAGAGATGTTAATTCCTGCAGCTTGAGGCCTTCTTCCTTTTTGCCAAAAGAGAAGGGATTTGGGGGGGAGGGCACATACTCTGCTGCCCAGAAGGTCTGAGCTTTAGCAGCCAGAAGGAACATGAATTTAACATGTCTTAAAGGCTCAGAGAGAACCACTGCAGAAGAGGTTCTCCCCTGGGCTCAGGAGTTACGGGGTGCAGCGTGGTGCTGTTTGTGCATACCCAGAGCACTCACATCGTTGTGGTTTCTGCAGTGACACCTGTAGAGTAGCTGCAGCGAGCACCCCATCCTTTTCCACTTGCCATAAAGTAGTTGTGTCAGAGCTGAGAAATAGATGCTGTGCCCTGTGGAGTTAGCTGGATGCTCTTCATCTATTCTAGCACTTCAGGTCACACCACATCAAGTGACACAGCCCTACTCTTAAAGGAATACTTGACCTGCATGCCATCCTGATGAAACGTTGAGCACTGGTTCAATATGAAAAATGAATTCTGAAAGCCCAGCACTTTTGCCAGCAGAGTGGTGCTGGTCTGCAGGAATCTTGGTGCTTTGGGAAGAGCAGCCCTGTGTGGTTAGTGCTAAGGGTGCTGTACTCCAAGTAGAACTGCCTAAGAACTGTGCACTGAAATAAAGTTGGAGGGAGGGAAGAATGTATGTGGAAGCAGAATGGATCCAGCTGAAGGCAGGGAGTCATCAGGCAAAATCTGAAAACCCATCTCTTGGTTTTAAGGGTTGAAGTAGTCCCCAACACTCCAACCCTTTCGGAGAGGTGAAAGTAGACCCCAAAAGATTCCTAGCAGGGATACAAGGTTGGGAATGGGATTGTGGAACCACAATGCTGATGTTGGTAGCTGAGAACAGGCGTACAGGAGCAGAGATTGGGCTAACCATTCCCAGGCTTTGAGGCTGGCTCTGCACAGCGTAGATACCAGTGAGCTTCCTGGGCCCATGTGCTCCCCTCTGCCAAGTGGGTGGTCTCTCCTTGCCCCTCTCAAGACAGTTGCCTCATACTGAGCTCACAGGAGTCCTCAGCAAGAGGTGCTGCTGCAATGCCAGGTCGAACCGTGCCATAAAAATGCCATAGGAGTCAACAGAAAGCTGCCCCGAGTTTCTCTGAGAGCTGGTACTGGACAATGTGCATCCAACCCACTTGAAAACACGTTGCATTCTGTCAGACGAAGGTCCCAGAGCAACCAGCAGAGCCCATTACAGCCATCTCTCTCAGGCCACTCTGTGTTTGTAGTCTGATGAGAGTCTGGACAGGGGGAAGTGTGTGAGCTGCTCCTCAGACCGTTCACACGCACTTCCCTCACCCACAGACTCAGCGGTTTCCGTTTTCGCCTGGGGTGCAGAGAGGAGCTTTCCTGTGCAACAGGGGACAGAAGTGCTACAAGTGGCTTCTGTCCCCAAGGCAGTGTGGCCAGCCCTGTGACAAACCTCTCGTCCCTTCAGCAAACGTTCTGTTACAGAAGCTGTCCTTGGGGACAGGTTTTCCTGCCTGTTTTGCTGTGCAGACCACATCAGCGCGTGGTTGTGTGGGTGTTGGTGTCACCCAGGAGCACCGACACAGCCTTCTGTGTGCCAAATTTGGAAGGGGTTGGAGGCAGTTCAGTAGGCACTGCACATCAGCGTGGGATCCACATCCAATTTTGGATCTTCAGACAGACCAAAGGGAACGGTGTGTGAAGGCTCCCCCTTTTTATCCTGTTGGGTTGGGCACAACAGCCACCTGGCTCTGTGCTCCTGCTGCTGCCTTGCAGGGTGGGTGTCTCTGTGTCCTATGGGTTGTGTCTTGGTCTTAGCCAAGGGAATTCCCTTATCAGTGCTTGGGGGAGACCTCAAGCATCCACTGAAAACTGAAAAAAACCACAAGGATACCTCTGGAAGTGCAAATCTCTTCCTGCCAGCTGAGAAGCCGAGGCCCAGCGCAGCCGGGAAGCACCGCTTTGGGTTGATGCAGGGCAGGCTGGGTGTTTGCCTGTGCTCCAGGTGGCTCTTCTGTCCCTGCTCCCAGCAGCACCAGGATCTTTGCAGTCACCATATCCCCTGGAAGACAGTAGTGGATCCCAAACATTCCTTGTGTCCGTGAGCAATGTCTGGATCCGTGTGAATGTACATATGTTAAAGATGATACAAATACATATAATACACGTTGTGATTTGCCCTGTCGTGTTTGTGCAGAGTCTGCTTGGGAAAAGGGATGTTTTGCTTTCTGGAGAAGGTGAGATTTCTGCCTTCTCTTACCTAACTGCTCACCCCATCCTGGCAAGCACAGGGACTGTCCTCTGATACCAAATTCCACTGGTCCCAAGTCCTTGGGCTCTAATGGGTAGATTTCCTCCAGCCAGCACCCTCTTCTCCCTTGTCTTTCTGTGTTTTCAGCCTTCTGAAGTGGGGACAGGACAGCCAGGATGCTGCCATGTTAAATGGATTTTTGGGAGGTGAAGGAAAACGTGGAGAAGAGGAAAGGAAGGCTGGGAGGGGGCAGAAAACAAATACTGATTGCTACCTGGGTCATTTGGAACACGGCACAGAGCTGAGCAGCAGTTGTGGGTTGGTTTTCAGCAGTGCTGTTGGGTGTTGGGGCTCAGGTAGCTGACAGGTTAGTGCTGTTCCCAGACTTCCCAGAGCAGGGAGTGAGGGATGTGGGCAGCAGCCTCTTTGGGGAGGTTTGTCCTCCCTTGTAGGGCGATGTCTTGATGCGCTGCTGCTTGTGAGAGGTGCTGAAGAGCTGCTCACTGCTCTCTACCAGCAAGGTGTGTTCCCTGGGACTGGGGAAGGACAGCAGGTGGTACAGCATCCTCTTGGGAAGCTTTCCCAACCACTCTGGACCCATCTGGACACAGGGTCAGTGGAGACACACTGCAGAATGCCCTGACAGCCTCCAGAGCCAAGGACAGGGAGCGTGGCCACTGTGACAAGCTGTGGTGGTTCAGAGGCCCCAGGAGCCCACACCCCGGCCAGCTGTGGGCTCTGCTGCTGAGTGCAGGAGAGGGTGAGGGGCAGAAAAGATCTCTTTGGGCTGGAGGAGGGCCCTGAGGACCTTCTGCTCCGTTCCAGGCCGCTGTCAGCTTCACAGCAGGTTGCTCAAGTTGTCCTGACTTATTTTGAGCATCTCCAAGGGATGTCACAGCTCCCTGGACTCTGCCTGCCTGGCTGATGGCTCTTCCCGAGGTGAGGACGCAGGGACCTGCTGCAGGGGCAAGGGCAGAGGGGTCCTACCCTGCTCCTCGTGGCTGGGGATGCCTGGGCTGGGCAAAGGGTCACATTAGATGGAAAATCATCTGCCTCAGACCTGAAGGGAGAGGACTCCTGAGCCCAGTGGTTCCCCTGACAGTGACGGCTGAGGAGGCAGGATGGGGACATCTCTCCCTAACCCCCATCTTTAAAACAAACAAACAAACCAACAGCTGTTCTGTTTGATCTGGGACAGCTGGAACCTGGAAATGACTTGGTTCCTTTCCTGTTTATATTTGGCTTTAAAAAAAAATAAACCAGCCTGACTTGCTGCCCACTGTCGCAGCGTGTGGTGCTCTCGGAGCTGCCTGTGCTCCCAAACCGGCGGTGTTTGCTCTTCCCCTCGCCGGTGGGGGCTGAGCTCTCTGCCTGGGCTGCCAGCGGAGACAGGAACACCCCCTGGCTCTGGCCAAACCTGCCGGCCCTGCAGCGCCTGGGGCCACAGCTGGCACCTCTGGTCCCGAGGAGGGATGAAGTTCTCTCTTCTGGGGGGATCCTATCACCCCTCTATCCCCATTTCTCTCTTCCCAGCCTCCCGGATCCCCGGGCAGAGCCGGGGATGGGGGAATCGTAGAATCACAGCATGATTTGGGTTGGAAGGGACATCAAAGCCCTTCCAGTCCCGCCCCCTGCTACGGGCAGGGACACCTCCCACTGGATCAGGAGGCTCAAAGCCGCATCCAACCCGTCCTGAAACACCTCCAGGGATGGGGCAGCCACCACTGCTCTGGGCAGCCTGAGCCAGGGCCTCCCCACCCTCATCGTGAAGAATTTCTTCCTAATGTTTAATCTAAATCTCCTTCCTGCCAGTTTAAAGCCGTTCCCCCTTGCCCTGTCACTCCATGCCCTTGTAAAAGCCCCTCCCGAGTTTCCCGTAGGTCCCTTTCCTCCAGGGAGCCAGGGCTCCTGCCTTTGCGGGGCGTCCCCAGGGCAGAGCCCCGGCCCCGGTTCCTGCAGCCGGGCTGGGCGGGGGGCGCGGGGGCTGCTGCGTCCCCTTCTCCTGGGGACCGGTCCCAGTGTCAGAGCCACGCGTGGGCACGGCCAGGGGGCTTCGAGTGCCCCCAGAGCAAGGAGAAGCTGCCCCCGCCCCCTGGGGGGTGTTAACTCTGGAACCTACTGACGGCGCGGCGAGGGGCTCAGGGACCCGGGGGAGCCAGCGCCCCCGCCTCCCTCCCCGCCCTCCCCGCTCCATCCCGCCCCTTACGAGCGCTGCCGGCGGCTCCCGGCGCAGCGGCCCGGCCCGGCATGGGCTCCGCGCACTCCGTGCCCGCAGAGGTGCGGGAGCTGGCCGAGAGGACCGGCTGTGAGTACCGCGGGGCCTCCGCACACCCGACCCGGGGCATCCTGTACCATCGCTCCCCCCCTGCATCCCCCTGCTGCATCCTCCCTGCATCTCCATCCTGCATCTCTTGGCCCGGGGCATCCTGTACCACTGCCTCCCACCTGCATCCCCCACCTGCATCCCTCTCCTGCACCCCGCCCCGCACTCCCTACCCGGGGCATCCTGTACCACCGCCCCCACCCCCCTGCAGCCCCCGGCCCGGAGCATCCTCTACCACTCCCGCACCTCCCCCCTGCTTCTCCCTCAAGCCGGAACACCCTGTACCACTGCCCCCTGCCCTCTGCATCCCTCCTCCCTGCACCACCACCCCCCCAACCCCGAGCATCCTGTCCCCAATTTGCATCCCCCCTCTGCATCCTCCCCTGCATCCCCCCCCTCCTCCTCTGCATCCCCCAACCCCGAGCCCCTCTGCCCCACCAGCTGCACCGCACATCACCCGGGGGGAGTCGGCACCGAGGGGGGGCTACAGGACAGGGCACCGAGGGGGGACAGAGCATGTCACTGGTGGGTGCAGGACATGTCACCTGAGGGAAGGGGGGAGTCAGGACATACAACTCAGGGGGAGGGGACAGGATGTGTCACCAAGGGAGGGGTGCAGGGCATGTCACCTGGGGAATGCAGCACAGGTCACCTGGGGAGGGAAGATCCAGGACATCTCACAGGTTGGCATGTCATGGGGGGCTGGGGGGGGGAATGCCCCCATGTGCCCCGCTGCCCCATGGGCTGCTGAGCCTTCACACGTGTGAGCCCCACCAACACTTCACCCATCCTGCCTCTAGCACAGGAAATCACTCTCCCCCAAATCACTGTTTTGCCCAGGAGGCTCCGGCTCCGCTGCCACCCAGCGATGCTCTTGGACCAGCACGGTCCATAACGCCCAGTGGTGCTGGGGAAAAGGCCCAGGAGGTGGGAGGTTTGCAGCAGGGAGGTGACCTAGGGCTCCAAAACAGGGGTCAGTGCCTAGGATGGGGTGGTTCTGTCCCTTCTGGGAAATGTCATTGCTCCAGGATGTGGCCAGCTCTGGGCACAGAGGCTGGGGGTGCTCCTGCTGGGTTCCTCCGGCTGAGAGCGGCTGGGATGGGCAGAGGGGTGGAAGGAGGCAGCTCTGCCCTCAGATGGGGGTTCAAGGGGCTCCAACATCTCTCCCCAGCCCTGCCACTGACCCTATGGTCACATCACCCTTCAGCCCCTCTCACTCCTCCTGAGCCCCACAGCACCCACCGGGTGCCCCGGGGTGCACCCAGCCCTCCCTGCGGGCAGTGGCGAGGCAGCCCAGGGTGGGTTCTTTTGGCAACGCCTTGGCCAGGGGATCCTGCCATGCCAGGGCTGCCTGCAGCTGGTACCTCCTGCACCACCCCACAACCTCATGCCCCAGTGCCCCATGAATCACACCCAGAGATGGGTTTACGAAAGGCAACACCCTAAATAAAAAAAGTCTCACTGACACCAGAGGCTGGAGCTGAGGGTGTGTGAGGGGGTGTGTGTCATGACCCCATGCTACAACTGGGGTGCCTGTAGTGCTCTGCCAGCAGAATTCCAGGGCTACCACTTCACTGTGGCTGGTGCTCTCAAAACCTGGGGAATGCAGAGGGATTCTTTTATGGAATTTCTGCTGCTGGAATTTCACCTCATGGGGAGCATCGCAGCCATACTTGGTCCCTTGGGAGAATCATAGAATGGCTTGGGTTGGAAGAGGCCTTCAAGACCGTCAGAGGAGAAGGGACAGGGCAAGGCTCCCAGGATGTGCTCATGGGTTGCCCCTTTGCTTTCTCCCCCAGTGCTTTAAGCCCCCAAAGCCCTGGGGGCACCTGCAGCTTGGAGCTGGATCCCATCCCTTCTGCCACGTAGCAGCATCTGACTGGGCTGAAGTGATACTTCCCAGGACAATGTGATCTTTTCCTGCACCTAGGCTGGTCCAGCAAGGAGAAACACAGCACAGGGAGGGCAGAGCAGGACTGAGCAGTGCAGCTCATCCCTTTGCTCAAGCAGCACGAACCACTGCAGGCTGAGAAACAGCAAACCCTGCACCATTCAGTTTCTATATGCTTTCCCCCCCCCACCCCCGTAGCATATATTGCTGAGCTTGGGCACGGCCCTGCAGCACCAGAGTGCTGAGGCTGTTCCTCAGCACCATCAGCAGCCTCAGCTGCCCTAGAGCTGGTCCTCTCCCAGGAAAACCTTTGCCCTGTGTGCGGCTGCAGCATGATTTGGAGAGCAGCCAAGTGCTGCTGCCTTCTGCAGGACCCCCTGCCATCCTCAAGAGACCTCCTGAATCACCCTGTGCCACAGCTCAGAGCTGGGCAAGGCAGGCCTGGGTTTGGGGAAAAGAAGGAGGAAAAAAACCCTTCTTTTTCTGCTTTGCAGCCGTGGGGAGGATGGGCTGAATCCGCGGTGAGCACCGGGGCATAGACTCAGCAATGGTCTGGGCTGGAAGGAACTGCAAAGCCCATCCAGTTCCACCCCCCTGCCACGGGCAAGGACACCTCCCACAGGATCAGGGGCCTCAGAGCCCCATCCAGCCTGGCCTTGAGCACCTCCAGGGATGGGGCAGCCACCACTGCTCTGGGCAACCTGGGCCAGGGCCTCCCCACCCTCACAGGAAAACATTTTTTTCCCAAGATCTCATCTTAATCTCCCCTCTTTCAGCTGAAAACCCATTCCCCTCACCCCATCCCTGCACTCCCTGATCAAGAGCCCCTCCCCACCTTTCCTGGAGCTCCTTTCAGTACTGGGAGGCTGCTCTAAGGTCTCCCTGGAGCCTTCTCTTCTCCAGGCTGGACAACCCCAACTCTCTCAGCCTGTCCTCATATGGGAAGTGCTCCAGTCCTCATTTCATCTCTGTGGCCTGCTCTGGACTCGCTCCAACACCTCCATGTTGATGGATCCAGCCCCTGACTCCAGGTTTTTGTCATGTTGGTGTCTGGGACATTTTTCTGAGAGATCAAAGATTTTGGTGTGCAACCAGATCCCAGATGCTGAAGGCCTGGTGGCCCAGCTGCTCCCATGGTGACAGCGATGATGTCAAGGGAGAAAAACGAAAGGTCACATCTCCATGGCCAAAATTGGAAAGCAAAGTCCAGGGAAAGTTTCTTTGCGTTTGTGAACAGCAGCAGAGCCCCAGCCAGAGAGGGATTAGGGGAAAAAAAAAACCCCATCATATGGGTGAGTTTGTGGTGCCTGAGAGCTGGGCATCATCACCTGAGAGTTGGTGGGTTCAGAGAGGGGACATCCCAAAGCCAGGCCAGGGGCTTGGATGGCCTCATCCTGCAAAGGGCCTGGCAGCTTCCAACACGGGCAGGGATTGGGGCAGGCTCAGAGAGCTCCAGCAATGAGCACAGTTGGGTTTTCCAGTCCCTTAATAGAGGTCTGTAAGAGCTCAGCCTTATTGATCAATACTGTTTCTATTTCAAGGCTGTGAAACAAGAGAAACGGAGCAAAAGACATTATTTAAACATCATAAAAGAGAGAGAAGGAGGCAGCAGCGAGCATGGGAGCAGTGGTGACCCTTTGTCTTCCAGCCACAGTGGTTAACCATCTGCAACCCCTCAATCACACTTTAACATGCTTTTATCTTATCTGTGCTGCTGGGAAAGGCTGATGGGCAGCCACGAGGACACGGATCCAGACAGTGCCTGGGCAGACACCACCAGCTCCTGCAGACAGGGCTGAAAGGCACTTCCCTGGCTCCTGGGAATGGCTGCTGTCAATATTTGCACAAGAGAGGCAGGCTCTGCTTGCCTTCAGGGGGTTGTAGAGCTTGGTTACAGCCTGTGGAGAACAGCTGGGGAAACTAAAATGATGTGGATCGTTGCTTTAAAGAGGTGGAAAGGTGCTGCTGAGCCTCACGCCGCACGTTGGGCCTCAAAGCAAGGCTGATGGGCACCGTATGTCCAGCCCCTACACCAGGTCGATGCTCTGGTGGGCACAGCTGCACTGTCCAGGGGCTGCTGCACCCCTTGAACCTGATGGTTCAGGGCTTCCCAGTGCTCTAGCTTTGCCCAAGCAGTAGAAACTCTTTCAAAGCCTGGTTTTGCATTTTGGGTGCCAATTTGTCTCCTCTGTGTTCATCCATTCCTTGCCCCTTGGCCTCTGGCAGCTTTGGAGATTTCTTTTTTCAGTCTTATTTTCTGTCTCCCCATCATGGCTGTGGCCACAAGCACATTGATCATGGAATGGTTTGGGTTGGAAGGGACCTCAAAACCCATCCAGTTCCAAATTCCTCCCTGCCATGGGCAGGGACACCTCCCACTGGATCACGGGGCTCAAAGCCCCATCCAACCTGGCCTAAAACATCTCCAGAGATGGGGCAGCCACCAATTCTCTGGGCAACCTGGGCCAGGGCTTCCCCACCCTCACAGCAAAACATTTCTTCCGAAGATCTCATCTCAATCTCCCCTCTTTCATCTTAAAATTATTCTCCCTCATCCTGTGCTCCCTGACAAAGAGCCCTTCCCAGTTTTCCTTCAGGCTGTTTCAGTAGTAATCCCACCAGCTGCAAGGAAAGATGCCCCTGAGCAGGTCAATATGTGCCCCCCCAGCACAGCTCCTGCCCACAGCACCAACAAACCCCACATGAAGTGTCCAGGCCTGCTTGTTTGAAGAGTTTGCTACTGAGAATCCTAAACTGGAAGGGATGGGATTCTGCTGTGCTGTGTGGTGCCAAAAGTTGTGCAGTCTGGGGCTGGGGAGGCTCTGCAGAGCACAACTGGTGATGAAGCAGCCCTTGGCATCACTCTGTCACCCCCAGCCCACTGAGAGCAAGGGACAGAGCACTCAGGGACCGACACACTGAGAGGGACCTTGCAGGGCTGCATGGAGACAGCAAAGGGAGACAGGGATGGGAATGAGTGTGCCAAGAAGTGCCCAGGGCCCTGTCCTGCTGCCAGGGTTGGGGGATTGTGGGAGCAGGCAGTTTTTTGGTTCTTGCCAGGTGGGGTAGGCTTTGTTGGTGTCCCCACGGAATGAGCTTTGCAGCAGGTTTGGTTGCCCAGCGGTGTCCTCGGGGCAGTGGGCAGGACAGGAGCTCGCAGACAGACCCCCCTGGGGGCTTCCCTGTGCCCAGGGAGCTCACCCCATGTCACCTCTCTCTATTCTCACCCCGTGCAGTCACCTCTGAGCAGATCGAGCACCTGCACCGGCGATTCAAGCAGCTGAGCCGGGACCAGCTGACGATCCGGTAGGATCCTTCCATTTCCACCTGCCCCTTGGGCTGGCCAGAGCATCATCCCAGCACCTGCCTTCCCCAGCCTGATGAAGGGTCCCTTGTCTGGATTCCAGGCTCCCTGGGGTGCAAGGATGAGCGTATCCTTCCCAGTAAACCCACGGCTGTGCTGAGCAACTGTGGCGTTGCAAATAATGTGAGGAAAAATGAGTGGTGAAGCAGTGGCCTGGGAGCAGGGTCGATCCTGCCAAGCATCTCATTCCCTCCACCTTTAAAATCAGTTTTGGGGAGGGAAGCAAGAAGTCCCTACACGGCTACAGTGGGTTTGCAGTTGCCCTTTTCCCCCTCCTCAGTGCCTGTGCAGGGAATTGTGCACCAAAGCCATGGCTCTGCTTCTCCAGGAAAGCTCTGACCGTGTCTGACCAGCTTCCCCAGGCAGTGAGGAGCCAGCACGGGCCAGGGAGCCCAGCTGCCCTCTGCTTCTTCCCCCAGGAGATGATTTTTTGGCTCATTTGCTTTCTGAAAGGTCTATAGAAGGTCTATAGTGCATGACCAGCACTGTCTCTTCCTGGTGCCTGCCCAGCACAGGGCAGTGGAGGGATTGGTGCAGCTGCACCAGCAAGGGCAGGGGATGCTGAAGGCAGAAGCTCCTTCCCTCACCTCATCAAGCCCCATCCAGAACCTTATTCCTGGGAAAAAAAATTGCTCTGAAAACCATGCAGTTCTCTGTAAAGGGGCCCCAACCCAACCTGGGGTGTCCTAGAACTTCCCAAAGACCCATTATGGGGCGGGAGGGGGGAGAGAAATCTCCCATAGCTGCACCAAGCACAGATGGATGTGGCAGCACCACTTGCTTTCAGTCTGAATTGAGGCAAATGGGGGGTTTTCATACAAAACCCTCTTTTTTTTTTGGTTCATGATTGCTTTGGGAGGATGGGGTTGGGGCTTCTGTCCCACCCCCCCCCAGTGACTGTCTCAGCATCTCCCTCCTCCGCAGCTCCCTCACGCTTCTGGCTGGCTCTGTTTCCTTTGCAGCAAGGAGAATTTTGACAGCATCCCCGATCTGGAGTTCAACCCAATCAGGGGGAAAATCGTCCATGCCTTTTTCGACAAGCGGTGAGAACATCCCCAGCACCACAGGGAGGGATGGGGTAGAATCACAGAATAATTCAGTTGGAAAAGACCTCTGAGACCATCAGGTCCATGGGGTAATTGGTTTATCCTCTGAAAGCTGGGCAAAGATCTTCTCCCTAAAGGCTGGGATGGAACCAGGGTGAAAATTACAGATATTTAAGCAAAGTCTTATGGTTAAAACAGTCCTAAAGCTTTGCCAAGGGATGTGCTGGGCTTTGTGGCAGGTGGAAGCAGGTGGTGTCCCAGCTTCCCATCACTGGTGGCTCTGCTCTTGGTAGGAACCTGCGGCAGGAGTCGGATGGGCTGGCGGATGAGATAAACTTCGAGGACTTCCTGACCATCATGTCCTACTTCAGACCCATCGAGATGAACATGGACGAGGAGCAGCTCGATCGCTTCCGGAAAGAGAAACTCAAATGTGAGGCCTGCCCAGAGCCCTGGGGCCAGCAGAGGGGGGGGATGTTGGGATGGGGCTGTCCTGACCCTGCCGCGTTCCTCTCGCCCCTTCCAGTCCTTTTCCACATGTACGACTCGGACCACGATGGGAAGATCACGCTGCAGGAGTACAGAAATGTAACGTATGGTCCCTCCTGCCCCATCACCACCAAATTCCCAGCCCTGGCTTTGACTCAGTGCCTTGTAGGTGGTGGAGGAGCTGCTGTCAGGGAACCCCCACCTGGAGAAGGAGTCGGCGCGGTCCATCGCTGATGGGGCCATGATGGAGGCAGCCAGCATCTGCGTGGGACAAATGGTGGGAGCAGGTTCCTTGCTCTGCTGTGGCACAGAGGCACTGTGATGGTATCAAAAATGGGGCTGGAAGGTGTCCACCCTGCCTGGGGCATCTCCTCTGCCCCCGGGCTTCTTTGGCTTTTTTTGCAGGCAGCAGCTTTCAAGAGATATTTTTTCTTTTTCCCCCATTAGAAGACCCCAAGGGGGATTCATTATAAGATCCCAAGGGGGATAAGCAAGCAGCACCCCATAAAGCATCACCCTCAGTGCCTGGGGCTTTAGGGTTTATAAAACCAGCAGCTCATTGCACCCATGCTGGTTCTGGGAACCAATTTTGGACTGGCCATGGGGCACAGTGCGGGGCCAGTGCTGTGTGGGAGACTTCCCATAGCACCAAGGGACCCACCCCTGGTCACCCAGTGCCCAGAGGCCCCTGCCCCATCAGCATGGGGCAGCTGTAATGGTTTCTCTCTTGCTGCACACAGGGGCCGGACCAGGTGTATGAGGGCATCACCTTCGAAGACTTCCTGAAGGTTGGTGACATCTCCATTCATCTCCCCAGGAGGAGGCACCGGGTGGTCACAGGGACGTGGGTGTTTGGCCCCTGGCCCTGCTCACCCCCTTCCCCTTGCAGATGTGGCAGGGGATTGACATCGAGACCAAGATGCACGTTCGCTTCCTCAACATGGAAACCATCGCGCACTGCTACTGACCTCCCGTCCCTCCTGGGAGCCAGGCGAGGAGGAGGAGGAGGAGGAGGAGGAGGAGGAGGAGGAGGAGGAGGAGGAGGAGGAGGAAGAGGAAGATGAGGACTCTGCAGCAACTCCATGTTCCTGGTGCCAAGCGCTTTGTACCCGCCCGCGTGCCTGTCCCATGGTGGGGCTGCCTTCTGCTCTCTAGAAACATGAGGCTTTTATCTGTAATAAAAGGTATTTCTCTTTTTACTCCTTGCTGAGAAACACTCCATCCATCCACTGCCCAGGGCCTGGCTGGGTCTCTCCCTTTGCAGAAACCCTTCACAAATCCTGTTCTACCCGTAAATCAGATTTTTTTAGCCTCTGCCACATGCTGCTCTGGGGAAGGAGCTGTGAACCCCCAACCCCGTGCCATGGGGAGTGTGTGCAGGCAGAGCTGGGGATGCTGAGGGATGTCCTCAGGCAATCACCTCCCCCTCTGCACCCCACGAGACGCTCAAGCCAGCAAAGGTGGGAGTAGCATAAGGAATAACCCCCATTTAAGCCCAAACCAGCTCCCTTGGCTGCATCTCCCGGCCGGAGCCAGGCAGGAGTGAAGTGGGACCTCACCAGGGCTCAGGGTTTGCAACCGGCTCCACTCCAGCGGGGCTGGGGCACAGGCAGCAGGGATGCAGGGACACCGGGGTGTGGGCTCCTGGCAGCCGGGTGGCTCCCACCCCCGCATGTTCCCGCTAGAACAAGGCACCAGAGATAAGGGTTTATTTACTGGTATTAATAACTGGATGGCTCGAGGCGGATTTCTGTCTCTAAGGCAGCCCGAGCTGGGAAGGGAGGGGAGAAAGAGGAAAAAAAAAAAAAAAAAAAAAAGGGCCATGGCTATTTTTAGAAAAGCTGGACAGATTTGTTTGTTTTGTCAAAAATAGCCTCCCCTGGTGACATCTGTGCTGGATGGGAAAATAGCCCCTGCCACAGCACGGAGCCCCGGCGCCAGCTCCTCTGCCACCCCGTGCTCAGCGATCAACCACTGTCTCCCCACCTCAAGGTGACAACAATTTCTCCTTCTGCTCTGCATGAGCTGGGGTTTCTGTGCTGCCCAGGTATCCCCGCACTGAAGGTGCAGATAAGGGCTCGTCCTCGCAGGCTTTTGCAGCTTCCCTCCTCCAAAACACATCAGGAAAAATTTCTCCACCGAAAGGGTTCTCAGGCACTGGGAGGTGGTGGAATCCCTGGAGGGGTTTGAAAGCCGGGCAGATGAGGTGCTCAGGGATCTGGTTTAGTAGCGGACAGGTATGGTTGGACTCGATGGTCTTAAGGGTGTTTTCCAACCAAGCTGTGAAGAAAACCCCTCTCCCCGCCGGCAGCCGCACGCCGGAGCCGCTCGGCTGAGCCAGCAGCAGGGCAGCAGCAGCGCTGACCCCGCCAAGGACAGCCCTTCCCTGCAATGCAGTCCTGTCCTGGAGAGACCTGGTAGCACCGAGCACAGGCTGGGGCTGCCCCGGCTCCGGGGGGAGCCGCAGGGATGGAGCTGACGCCGCCTGGCAGCTCCACGCAGGGAGATGTCACCACGTCAGGGCCGGGTGGGCTGTGAAGCCGTGGGGCGGTGCTGGCATCGCCCGTGGGCTCGGTGGAGCTGTTGTGATGCCACCGCGTGGTGCTCGAGCTGGGCTGGGGGCAAGAGGCAGGGCTGGTGCCGGCCCCGTGGGCAGGGCTGAGCGCCAGGGCTGGGGAGGGGATGGTGACCATGAAGCTCCCTCTGAGGGTCTCCCAGCGCTGCTCAAAGCAGCCACAACCTTTTCTGCACCTGTAGGGCTCTGGGACCCTTCAGTGCTGTTCTCCTCACGCTGCTCAGACACCTTCATCAACCGGGCTCAGCCCTGGCTGCTCTGCATTGGCACCACCTGGTGCAGAGGGGCAGAGCCCAACCTCCCAACCCAACTGAACCTCCTCATTCTCCTCCTCCCTGTGCCGGATCCTCAGGGCTCCCTTCCTTCCCCACAAACACGAGAGCACATCCAGACTTCACCAAAATCCCCAGGTTTCAGGAGCAGACACAGGGTCCTTTCCCAGTCTTCTCAAAGAAATTACCATACAGATTATAGAACCATGGAATGGTTTGGGTTGGAAGGGACCACAAAGCCCATCCAGTTCCTGCCATGGGCAGGGACACCTCCCACTGAATGAGAAGACTCAGAGACCCATCCAGCCTGGCCTTGAACATCTCCAGGGATGGGGCAGCCACCACTGCTCTGGGCAACCTGGGCCAGGGCCTCACCACCCTCACAGCAAAACATTTTTTTCCCAAGATTTCATCTCAATTTTCCCTCTTTCAGATCAAAACCATTCCCCCTCATCCTATCCCTGCACTCCCTGATCAAGAGCCCCTCCCCACCTTTCCTGGAGCCCCTTTCAGTACTGGGAGGCTGCTCTAAGGCCTCCCCACAGCCTTCTCTTCTCCATGCTGAACCCCATCTCTCTCAGTCTGGCCTCCTCTGGACTTGCTCCAACAGCTCCATGTCCTTCCTGTGCTGAGGACTCCAGAACTGAAAGCAGGACTCCCAGTGGGGTCTCACCAGAGCAGAGCAGAGGGGCAGAACCCCCTCCCTCACTCTGCTGGTCCATGCTGTCAGCCTCACTGTGCTCCCAGCAGCAGCCACGTGTGTTTGAAAGTCCCTTTTCCTCCACTTGATCACCCAGTAGGGCTGCCCCTGCCAAGCAAAGCCCTTGCTCCCACTCCCTCTCCAGACCGTGGCTTTCTTGGAGGAGCCATCAGTGCTCCCTGCAGCCAGCAAGGGCTGGATACATCGTGCAATGAAGATGTATCCAGGACAGGAGGGCTGAAGAGTATTGACAAGAGAGTAATTATTATCCCTTGAGCTAATGAGTGTTCCCCCAGCTGTTTAGTTTGGAGGAAAATGTAAGAGCAGGGTCTGTGGGGAAGCAGAGGCAGGACCCAAAGAAAAGCCTCTGCAGCATGCGTGGCCTTCGCTTGTGTATTTTTCTCTGCAGGAAATGGGATGAAGTCGAGAGCTGGAGTGAGGGTTGCACAGGGCAGGAGCAGGGAAGATAAGCCCAGTCTGCACCCCATCAAAGGGCCCCAAGGCTGGGCCCAGCCCTGCCCGCAGCAATCGCTCCTCCAGCTGGGCAGGAGCATCACTCCCACGGCCAGCACAGAGCCAGGGCCCCGCGAGGTGATGCTGACATTGCACACAGCAAAAGTGAGGATGATAATTCTGTGAAGGGCAGGAAAAACTGGCAGAGCATTGGGAAATTTGGCAAGGGTAACTTTCCTGTCACAGGCCACAGCAAACTCCTGCAAAGCCCAGAGCATTTGATTAACAGTTCTGTTCTGGGGCATGGGGAAAGCTCTCAAGGTGCTTTTTAAGCTGAAAGAGGGGAGATTGAGATGAGGTCTTAGGGAAAAATGTTTTGCTGTAAGGGTGGGGAGGACCTGGCCCAGGTTGTCCAAAGAAGTTGTGGCTGCCCCATCCCTGGAGGTGTTCAAGGCCAGGTTGGATGGGGCTTTGAGCCCCCTGATCCAGTGGGAGGTGTCTCTGCCCATGGCAGGGGCTTGGAACTGGATGGGCTTTGCAGTTCCTTCCAAACCACTCTGTGATTCTCTGGTGAGAGCAGTGATGTGGCACACAGCTCCATCACAGATCCCAGTGGTGGTCAGCAGAGGGGAACTGGAAAACTGAAGGTGCTTTGCTGTGTGTTGGACAACTCAGGGAAAGCTGATAAAGACTGAGCAGTGTGTTGGAGAGAGCAGAGATTCGTGGTTCTGGGAGACTGGGACTGAGTCACTCACACGGCAGCAGGGCTGGTCCCCCAGGCAGGGGTTTTGGCACAGCAGAACATCCAGTTTCACACAGGTCCCCACCACACCAGTCTCTCCATAGCCACCCACCTCTCAGCCACGATGGAGCTTCTGGAAGGCAGGAGACAACAAAACACAGGGGATGCCTGACCAGGAAGGACGGGAGGTGCAGGAGACCAGGAGGGTAGCACAGGAGGACACAGGGGTGGAGCTGGGGCAGCCTGGTGCAGCTGATATGTGCAAGCTAAATTCTGAGGAGGTGACACAGGAACTCCTCCACCAGCAGTGATGAAGATACATTTGGCCCAGAGGCTGAAGGTTCAGGCTTCTGGCCAGAAATCTGCCAATGGCACAGATCCTGATCTGGAACAGGCACTTTCCTCACTAGTTTCTACTGTTTAATCCATCAGCACTTCACCTGCTCATGGGGTCTCCAACAGCTGGTGGCCCATCTTTCCCTCCAGCAGCAGGGACACATCTCACGGGTCTGAGGGACCTGGGGGACACCAGCACTGGCCAAAATGCATCCCAAGGTTTCAGGGGCATCAACAGAAGGAATGAGCAGGAAAGAAGGTGCAGAGAGGGCATGAAGGCCACGTGCTCACCCCCCTCTGACAGCAACCAGGATGGGAATGACAGAGGAACCTCCCCCTCTGGACAGGGGGCACGAAGGCAGAGGCTGAGAGCAGGAAAGGCCACAGGGTAGGAGGGGAAGGTGCAGCACCACGGAGCTGAGTTACACGGGCCGAGAGGAGTCAGAGACTCCTACAGCCTCTCCCTGCACCAAGAGCACCTGCTGTTCCTCCCCCTCAGCCTCAGGAGAGGGATGGTGGACCACGAAATGCTGGAATCACTCTTCTCCCACTGTCATGGACACAAAGCAGAGGCAAAAGGCACTTTTGCTGTGGCCCTTGCTGGTGGCTTGGAGCCAAAATATGTGGAAGGACTGCTGGGTTTTTTCCAGTGCCTGTGTCCTACCACGTCCTTTGCATCCGGATGGTGTTGCTAAGCACCACCCATTGCTGCTCACCGAGGTCAGAGCTCCGGAGCCTGGCAGCAGCTGGAGGCTGTGCTATGGAGACAGCCTCCCCCTTTGATCATAAATTCTCTTTGGAGAACAGTAGGGAAGAAACTTCTGTGCAGGGATCCTTCTCCTGAAGACAATGAACACCTCATTTTCACTAAGATCACTGTCATCAACGATAGGAACCAGAAGTCATTCCTGAGGCTCTTCACCCCAAACTGATTCCTTCCTTAATGTCTTTAAATTCTTTAGCTGTTCCCAGCTTGCCAGCGTGTCTGATGGCCACCAGCCTGGCACATCACACCAGAGTGAGCTTCCACCTTCAGTCTAACCTCTGCCTGGTCAATCCAACAGTGGTCCAACATGTCCTGACAGCTCCTCAACTCAAGCCCCTGCCCTCAGCCCTGGGTGCCACCCAGCACAGAAGAGATGTCCCTTCTCCAGTGATAACCTTTGCCTGTGGGACTCATCAGGGTTCTGCTGAGACAGGAGTCACAGAATGGTTTGGTTTGGAAGGGTCACCCTCTGCAGTGAGTGGGGACATCTTCAACTCAGTCAGGTTGCTCAGAGCACCATCCAACCCAAGCTTGAATGTTTCCAGGGATGGGGCATCCACCACCTCCCTGGGCAACCCATCCCATTGTTTCACCATGCTCATTGTAAAACATTTCTTTCTTATATCTAGGCTGAATGTGCCCTCTTTTAGTTTAAAGCCATTCCCCCTTGTCCTATCCCAAGTCCACCTTTGCCCCTACCCACCACAAGCTGGTAGTACCAACAAGCCCCAGGGAGTCCCTGCATGGGAAATCCAAAGGTGGTGTTTACCTCCAGTAAAGATTGGATGGTGGCTCCATTCTTGCTCTTGAAGTTATTAGGAAAGAGGCTCCCTTTAAATGTCACCTAACCCTGGCAAAGTCATCAAGAGTCATGACTGTATTTGCCACACTCCAGCTCCAGCACCCACTTCAGCGCTGCGTTAACGACAGCAAAGCAGGACAACAGCCTTCTTCAGAACCAGAAGTTAAAACTCCCACCATGGATACTCTCCAACAGCCCGAGTGCCCTCATTTGCATTATGAATACTGGTTAAATATGTACAAATCTTCTACTGCACTGCAACCTTCCTAAATTAATTTCAGTGACAGGAAAAACAGACCGAAAGGGCCTCCAACCCACTCGGAGGAGCTGCATCTGGACCATGAACCAACAAAACAGTGGCTGTGGGGACAGAGAAGTTCCTTTTCCACTGGAGGTGATGCAGACCTTCTTGTACCTGGAATGGGTTGATGTTTGGTCCCCAGTGAAGCAAGGGCTTGCAGGTCTTCTGTGCACAAGAAAGCAAACACCTCTACAAAGGCAGGTGCTGCAAGGCATCATTTTGTAGCAGCTCAGCGACCACCGTGGCCAAGAAGCAACACAGAAGCAGCCTCGCCGCAGGAGTGCAGAAGGAGAGGAGAAGTGCAGAGGTAGACTCCAGAAAAAGGGCTTGACATATGCACAAGACAAACTTATCTCCTACTCGAAGCAGGGAGATGAAGAAAGGACAAAGCTGCCCCAGATAATGAGGCAAGATAAGGAGAGCAAAGTCGGAACAAGCCAAGGATGTATGAAGTGAGAGAGGAGAGCAGGTCACAGCACAAAGGGGAAGAGAACAATGACAGTGGAAGCTGTCTCTGTTCAACCATATCAGAAGAGACAGGGCTGGAGCAACCCAGAAAATCATTTGTGCTACAGAAACTACTACTTAGTTGGCAGGTTTCAGCTGAGCTTTTGTTCAAACTGTGTATCCATGACACTTCTTGATCTTCTAGGAATGAAGGAAGGGAGCTGCCTTCCCAGAAGGGCAGAGAAAGGTAAAACGTGTTGGTCACACAGAATGACTTTGCCACTTGCACTTCCTGTATCAATCCATCAGGAGGAAAAAGCTGTTAAAAACCAAACCCAGATGTGAAAGTTGCCCCAGAGCGCATGGAAAACCACCCCAAGCCAAAGACCATGAAGAGCTGTGCATGTGTCCTCTGCTGGCAGCAGGAGGGCAGCACGAAGCTCTCCAGAGGCTGCCCTGGTGGCTGGTGAGGAGTGGGAGTGACAGCCCAGGCAGCCCCTCTCTGCAGGTTCAGGCACACTCCCTGCACCCCTCCCCAGACTGCACTTCTAAACTGATTCCATTAAGCCAGCAAAAGGGTGTGAAGTTAAAACTTAATCTCAGTTTAAACTTGATTTATGTGGCTTTGCCTTGCCCCAGTAAGTTTACAAGAGGAACTCACAACCATAAAATAGTTTTAGAACAGTAAAACGTCCATGCAGGACCTGAGCTCTTGTTCACCAAACTGGTTCTACCTAAGTCAGTGCAATGTAGGTTTAAGATAAAGCTTTAACTCCTTATTTGCACATCAGGTTCCACCTGGATGATTCTCCACAGCATTCCTGTGAACTACCCATGCAGAGGGATTGCAGCCAGTTCATCCCTTCTGCTTTGTTAAAGCACCACGATCAATTCCCAGCTTGGAAGTAAGGGTGGTGTCAGAAAGCCAAGTCCCAGGCACCCAAGGAAAGCCTCCAGGTGCTGTGGGAGAGCACAACCCAGCAAAAAAAAGTACCTAACAACTAACCTGAGACACAACAGCCTTCTGATTCAGTGTGCAGGGGATAGTTTACCCTAAAAGGCTTAGGAATAAACCCCCCCAAACACATGTACAGACACAATTAGAAAATATTTCATGCAGAATTTGAGAGACTTATAAAAATAATTTATTTTAAAATAATTCTGATGCGTGTGGCCTGCTGAGTTTCCAAGCATCCAGCCTGGCCAAGGCAAACCTTCCCCTGCCCCCTCCATCATTCTCCCCTCTCCCAACCATCATAACCATCTGCGCAAGGTCCCGCTCCTTGACACATTCCGGTGCACTCCAAGGAAGAGAAGAATGAGCAGCTCATTACAAGGAAAGACATTTCAAACATGTGGCTCAGCCAGATGCTTTTTCCAAGTCCTTGCTGCTTTCCTTTCCCTCTCAGGATAGACACGAAGTCCTCAACATGCTCCCAGTCTCCCACCAGTTCAGCAGTTTGCCACCCGGGGCTCTCCCTTCCTGACCACGTCCTTTGCCAAGATGGGATCAGCAGCATTTTTCCCACAAGCAGCAGGAACATTTTTGTTTATACTGAATCATAATGCTCCCCTTCACTCTCCAGACTCTCTGTTCCACCACAGTGGAACTCTGCAAATACTTCAGTGCAAGCTCTGTCCTGGTTCACATCCCCAGGTTCTCAGCAAACTCTGCCTGTTTGATGTCCCTGCAGCCAATGCCAGCTTTTTGGCCTTGGTGCCACGTGGACCTCCTTTGGCCACCTACTTGGCAGAGGGCTGGAGCCCAGAAGCCAAGCAAAGTGAGTTACTTAAATGTTATCATAGGGAACCGCGAGGCCAAGGTTGTAGTTGTAACCGGTCACTTCGTCGTAGGACGAGCGGCAAATAGGAAGGACACTCTCCACAGCCAACTGGTCCACTGAGAACTCGTAGGCATAAATGATTCCTCGATGCCTGTACAAAACACAACCAGGACACACCATAATTATATATTTCAACAGGGGAAATGAATAAAGTTAGAGATTTCCATCAAGGATCAAAATTCGACGCTTCAGAAGCTGAGTAGAAAACCGCATCCCTGCGGTTTTAACAGAGAGAACTCCCTCCTGACTCCTTCCAGGGACCCCACCAAGCCCTGGAAAGGAATCGTGAATCATTCACTGCAGCACTGCAGAGACATGACTGTCATCTGCTGAAACACCCCTCATCGGCTCGGGAAGGGGGAAGATAAGTACTGTGTAGTTTGATAGTTCAATTAGACACACTAACAGCCATCTGAGATGCAAATACCAAAAGCTGGAATTTAAATACCAGTAGTTTTCCTTTAGGAGGAGAATCATTGCTAATATTTAGAGCAAGGAAAGGGCTGCATTCCTTCTCTTGCTTCAGCAGCCTCTATATTCCCCCCCCGATGAAAAAGAAATGCATTTCATTTTGTGCTCAGAAGTGAATAAAGAGCCAATTCATCAATGATCTTGAAAGCTTCATCTTTAAATGCTTTTAGTTTTATTTTTTTTGATGCTATACCTTCCCTATTATTGCTCTGGTTCATGACTCAGGTGCTTAGTGTGCTATTTTAAAATCTATAAGAAAGCAGATCTCTGCAGTGCCAAAAATCCTACCCCTCAGAGCTGGCTTACTCACTTGCGGTGCGTGGCAAGGTCATCATCCATGCCGCTGGCACCTCGGGGAGTTTTCTCATCAGGGATGTTTGCAGTGATGAGGCTGTGAGAATTAAACCATACGTGGCGGACTGGATGTCTGAAAAATAACCCCCAGCACTGGGTGAGCTGCCAATTGTATTAGATCCCAGGAATCCAAGTGAAGCAAAGGAATCGCTCTGGATCAAACAAGAACTCATTTAAACCAGCGCCGTCTGGAGGGCCAGAGGTTGGGGAGCTGCACCTTTGGCTCTTCTCCGCCCGCCCAGAGCAGATAAACACAGCTTTTGTCCCCATCTAGTGGGCTCTTACCAGAACACACGTGGAGGCCTCACTGCTTTAGACACTCGGCAGCAGGTAAGCTGCAAGGGATGCAGGTTTAAGGACTGCAGCAGCACTCTCCTGGAAGGGCAGGACCCTTCCCAAAGTGAAGGATGGGGCCCTCGCAGCCCCAACCCAAGCACTGAGCTACAGCTGACTGAGAAATGCACTACACAGCACAAATTCAGAGTCTGGTCTTCATGGCTTTGCCTCTCGCTGAACAAACTAACCCTGAACCATTTCAACAGCATTTACTGCTCAAGCAGGAGTTACTAATCTTCCCAGATTAAGACAGCTCATCTCCATGACCCTAACGTGTCTCCTGTTGTCAGCCTCAATTTCTGCCTCTCCTTTCCATTCACAACACTGGGCTGCAGGCACAGATAACAACACACACACACCTTCTTATCTATGTAGGCCTTTCTGGCTGAAGTGATCTCTTCTGATTCCCACACAGATTAAAGAGTATTTTAAATGTTTAATCTAACAATTTCACTTTTAGCACCCTCCCAAAACTCAGCAGACCTGCTCTGCCTGCTCTGCTCCTTGGCACGCTCATTAGTGCTGCTCCAGAAGATAATCAATGCAATATTGTCCTTATCAGCTGCATCACAATGGGCTTTATAATTCACAGGGTCAACAGAGAAAGAGATATCTGCTATTCATCACTGACAACTCCAAATTGAACTTCTCTGACTGTAAATACCTCATCTAGCTCCTCTTTGGAAAAGATGCATTAAAAAAAATAATCAGGATTTATTTGCTTATTTTATTAAGGGAATCACTCAAACTTACAGGGGGTTAAATCATTGAGGTCTTCATTCAAAGGCAGCTCTGTTGGAATTTTGCCTTGATCAGGAAATCATAATTTGCCTGCAGCAACTAACAGCTCCAGGATACTGATCTTTACTTGCACCTTCAGTGCTGTGCTGCTTGTGATTTCAGTACAAACTGGTATTTCAGTATTTAAAGGAGGTTAAATACCAGCCCAGCTTTGACCGTTACTGCTAAGGGAATGCAAGCACGAGGTGAACAGAAACACAGGTATTGTGTAAGGATACAGTAAATAGACAGCCAGAACCAGTCACTCTGAAGACAACAGACAGTGCCCAGCATTTTCAATCCAAGATTCAATAAAGTAAATATCAGTTGGGGATGGGACAGAGAGAAGACACTTCATGGAAAATCCAGGGAAGACCATTCCCATGCTCCTTTTTGCTGACTGAAGAACTCTTCTTAACTAAGGAGTAAAAAGCCTTCAACAGCTTAAGGGCACCCACAGAAACAGGCACCAGACTGCTCCCAAATCCCATGTAAGCTTTCAGAAGCTTCAGACATGGGCAAGTTAGCATTTTGGTCCTGGATAATCACATTCCCACACTCCTCCTATCAGCCAGATCCAATAAACACCCTCGTAATGCAATGATAAAGTTACCTGGCATGCATCTCCCAGAGTTTGGTGCCCATTCGTTGGTCCCACACACAGACCAAGCCCTCTTCTCCTCCACTGACGACCTTCCAGTCATCCATCTGGACCGCAGACACTCCCAGCTGGTGGGCATAGAGGGAGCACAAGGATTCGCTTTGGCGGAGATCGAATACCCTGACCCTGAAGGAAAGTGAATAAAGCACAGAAATAAAAGCAGCTCTGGATCTGCAGGTTCTGAGAGCACAAGGACTTTTGGGGTTGTGCAAGTATGTCTAGGACAGCAGCAATCCCACAGCCACTACAGGGACAGAAACCCAACAGGGCTGACACTTCCCACCACTGAATTTTCACTCTGACTTCTCTTATCAGAGATTAAGGCAGCCTTCTCCCACCACACAGGACCTCTCTGTCTCTTTACAAGTCCAAGGTGATATAAAATGTGAGTGAAATTTGGAGAAAGCTCCTCCCAAAATGTCAGCAATGCTGTGAGACATAAAGTACTGTATTTTGGCCATTCTGGTCACACGTCCTAGCCCTTGGCACCGCAGCCAGGTCCACTATGGCTGAGGGGTAATATTATTATGAAGAGGAAGGAAAGTCATTAAGTATGTGGCAATTCAAAAGGCAAGTCAAGGGAATAAGTGTATATGCTTGAGTTAATCAATATTGAAAGAAAGCTATTAACAAGCACCCAGTAATCAGTATCTCTTCTGATTTCAAAATCACAACTGCTGACTGTGGGTACAACTGGTTTTCAGAAACTATGGATCACTCAGACAAACATTTTTTAAGAGAAATGTATTGAAGACTCAGAGAGAAGTAGAGCTGCAGAAAAAGAGCTTTGGATTTCAACAAGTCCACCAAACCAGTTAAAGCTAGTGGTGTTAAGTTTTAAACCCAGCACATATCATAAAGGAGTATGGGTTTTGATCCTTAAATATTAAGAGATAAAGGAAAGTACATAAGTGATTAAAAAAAAAGCAGCAAGTGAAAACAGAAGAAAAGGGGAAATACTGATCTCAGATTTGAAGAGAAGCCAGAGAAAGTTCCTCCCAGCTGATGGCTATCACAAATAAAACCATCAGGTACACATTAATTCCAGAAAAGGCCAAAACACACTTGTTCCAACACATTAACTGTACTTTATTCCATCTCCCTGCTACGATCCTAATGGTGTAGCAAGTCTTTCCTTTCCCTTTCTCAAATGGAGATTGCATCATTTGATATTACAAATAACACATTTCAGCAACTGAAATAAAAGGCAACAGAACAGTCCAAAACTCCAACAGAGCAACATCCATCTCACGTGCAGGGAAACATGCTGGAACGGAGCAAGGACAATGCTTTGTGTGGCTCTGCAGTCACCCTTAGGAAAATCCCATCACAGCTGTTGCTGACGGCAAAAAGGACTTCTTGCTTTCTCCAACTCGAGCAAAGAGCAGCTTTGGTTACATATTGGGACTGTGCTTTGGGTAAGGATGTGGTATTTTGGAAGTGCTCACACCCAGCGCTCTCCCTGTCTTACTGCATGTGTTCTGCATGGCCATCAAAGCTTCTTCTGTTTGGTGAGCACAGTTGGAAGGGAAGATTTGATTGTGCCTGGTTATTTCATTAGCAAGGGCCCAGGTTTCAGGCAGGTGTCTGTTCTGGCACATCTTTAGAAGAATTAGAGGCACACTTGAACTGTTCAGATGTGCTTTAAATGAAAAAAAAAAAGGAAAAGCATTTTGCAAATCCAACGTGATGCTCTAATGCAGACCTGGCACAGCCTTCCCTCTCCTGCTTCAACAGCTGGGCTCAAATCGGATTCATCCGAGTTCAAGGGAGCTGTAAAGAAGGTGTTCTTGTGACCAGGCTTTCACTCTCCTGTTAGACTTCCTCAGCAGCTCACTTGCCTTTAGGAAGTGTGTTCTGATCCACACTTTCAGCAATGTTATACTCTGGTTTTGCCATATGTTTGCTTTCCCAATGCTGTTCATCGTCTTCAATTCCACCAAGGAACAGAAGTGTCAGCAAACACTCCTTGTTACCAGATCTCTCGCCAGTGTGAAGCTCTGCTAAGCAATCAAATACATCAGGAGCATTTTTGATGCAAAGAGGTTCTAGAAGTCCCACCAAAAACATTTCACTTCAACAGGGCAGTCTGTGTTACTTTGCAAAATCATGGCTTTGCATAAAAGAACAGTATAAACTAGCAAAATTGTAAAAGTGCTGTATTTAATCCCAGCAATTCATTTCCCTGCTGGCCACCAGCAGTTGGAACTCACTTGGCAAGGTTCCTATTGCTCCTTAAGAGGGCTATGGAGATTCAGGCCACCTCCACCTTTGGGTGCCCAGCTCCTAGTGACACCCTTCACGCAGCACCACGTGAGGAACTGACCTCTGGGTTACACACGGTCTCGTGTCCTGGATGCCAAACAGATTTGCTGAACTATTGACTCCTAACTTCTTGCTATTTTAGTGATGGCCAACCCCTGAACTCAGCCAATGCGTGAGCTGAAAAACTGAAAAGCTTTCAGGAGGGGAAAGAGCACAGGCACTTTGTCCAGTAGGAAGGGAGTAAATATCAATCCCACTCAAGGGATATCAACTTTATCTACTCTCCCACCATTCTGCAAGAGATCAAAATTGGAGGTAGTTTTACCAGGGTGCTTTGGAAAATCAATTATCTGCTTTTAGATGGAAAAAAAAACCCTCCCAAGGATTGAATTACACGTGTCAAACTTTAGATGTTTTCTTGTTTCTCTTTGCTGGGAAAGTCGAGGTTTGCTTGCGCTGCCTATTCACTGAGAAGGAAAAAAAAAAGCTGTCTGACAAAATAATCATTTTTGCAAGCTGCTGCACTGGCGGGACAGAGGTCTGGGATTTGGCAAAAGGAAGTATCCGCCTTACAATCTGATACCCACCACCACAGCAGAGCACCACCTGCAGCCTGGTGCCCGGTGCAGAAAGGAGGAGGGAAGGAACAGGGAGCCATTAGAGCCTGGCTCCTCGCCACCCCACATCTCCTTTGGTGCACTGGATCAGACCCCACGAATAACTGGCCAAAAAAAGAAAATCTAAAAATTGGACTCAAAGGGTCTTTTTAAGCACTTTAATCCTTTCGCACTGCCTGTTCCCAGCGCGGCCGTTCCTGGCACCAGATATTGTGCTGGGAAAATCCTACTCCCCAAGCCAAGGAGTTAAAGAGAAAGCTGCTAATCAGCTAAATAGAAGCTGGAATCTGTTCATATGGAAGTCTCTTTTTTTTTGTCACCTGAGGGACATCACAGTGTTCCGAAATACTCTCTTGACATCATTTGGCAGACGGACCCATCTCATCCTACATGAATCATCCCTTAGGTTATTTTTTTAATATCAGAAAGTGAGCTTTTAAATGCCAAACTAATTTTACGGGTGGTGGTGGGGAAGTGGAAGATATTCCAAGTGGTCTCACTGGGCTGTACACCAACTGCGTCCACCAAATGGCTTAAAAAGAAACATCTTCCCATGGAGCTTTCTGAAACAAAGCAACCTGGCAGCCACATCCAACTATTACCTAATATTTTGTTCCTGAAGTTCACGCAGGCTGCTTTTGAAACATTAAAAGGGAAACAAATTCTAGCAGGTCCAGATGTAGGACAGCAGGACAGGAAGTAAGCTAATTTGAGATGGGTTACAGCTCTTGGTAGTACCCACCTTCTGTCTTTATTGCCTGCAACAAGCATGTTTGGAGGACTGTTTTGGAGGTTGACACACGTAAAGTCACCCATTGAGTTGCCCATCTTCTTCAGACACTGACTTGTTTCCAGATTGTAAAGAAGAATCTGGCAGAAAGAGAAGAAACACCAGCTAAATGTAGCATGAGCAAAACATTTTGCTGCAGCACAAAGTACAGCAGAGTTATTGCCTTCAGAGATGATTTGCAGGACTTGTTTCTCAATATGCTAATACATAACCAAGATACAGATCTACCCCTGTTAAGGTCTTATGAGACCTCACCTGAAGCCCTGCGTTCAGTTCTGGAGGTCTCACCACATGAACGATGTGGATCTGTTGGAGTGAGTCCCAGAGGAGGCCACGGAGATGATCTGAGGGCTGGAGCACCTCCCATACGAGAAGAGGCTGAGAGAGTTGGGGTTGTTCAGCCTGGAGAAGAGAAGGCCCTGGGGAGACCTTAGAGCAGCCTCCTAGGACTGAAAGGGGCTCCAGGAAAGCTGGGGAAGGGCTTTTTACAAGGGCAAGTAGTGCTAGGACGAGGGGGAATGGCTTTAAATTAGAAGAGGGAAGATTCACACTAGACATTAGGAAGAAATCCTTTACAATGAGGGTGGGAAGGCTGCCCAGAGCTGCCTTCCCTGGAGGTGTTCAAGGCCAGGTTGGATGGGGCTTTGAGCACTCAGTGGGAGGTGTCCCTGCCCATGGCAGTGGGGCTGGAACTGGATGGGCTTTAAGGGCTCTTCCAATCCAACCCATTCTCTAATTCGATGAAGAAGGCCAACAACACCTCCCCAAAAATAAAGAACTCCTCCAGTTTCATAGTTGAATCCAATCAAGAAGCAGGGATGGAAGGCTCTTGCCATCCAGTATCCGACAGGTACAGCTCTCAGGAAGGCAAAGCAAGCCATTCTGGTTTTCTCCAGGTCAGTTTCTTAAGGCTTACATGGAAAAGTAAATAGTTTCTTCATCAATTTGAATATTTGACAAGAGTAGCAGAAGTAAACCGAATCATCATTTAGAAGGTTTAGACAGATGGGCTGTGCAAGAAAGATTCAATCAAGTACAGCATGAACCGAAGAGCAGAACTGAACACTGACTCAGCGCTGACAGGCCCTGCTGATCGCTTCTGTACGGATCAGGCAGCAGAAACAGAGTATGAAATATCACAACTGAAGTGGCAGTTCAGATGGGAAACGAATAAAAACAACTCTGATTTTAAACAACATCCAAGATGACTCGACCAAAGACTGGAAGAGAGGCCTGAGCTCTTTCCTGGCTGTTCCCCCTCCTCTCCTTCACGCGGCAATCAGTTTAACCACGCTCATTGTCTTTCCTGTGGGGCCAGCTGATATTTATCTGTTTGGTTAGGCCTTTTAATTCAGGACAGCAAGTATTTTTAGTAACAGAAAAACACGCTGGTCAAAGCCCAGTGGAGCTCAGCACAGCACCTGGTTTTATGTAACTTCATAAACATTATTGAATTTCATGGTGATGCTCCTTTAGTTTAAAAGAAACCTATGACTATGACGAGTAACGGTAGTTAAAACATCAGAAAAACCTTATGGCTCCCATGGACACATCAGCATGGTTCTGTTAACATCACATCCATATTCTTAACTTCTTTTCTGATTATATCCACACACAGCTTAATAAATATTACACTATCTGTACCTATTATTTCAACATTTGCCAGAGCAGCAATAATGATATTGCTTGGCCTTTCGCTTCCTATCGGTGATTTTAGGAAGCATCTGAAGGGCTGAATTAAGAGAACAGGAGGGTATCATTTTGTGCTGGGTGCCCCTAAGCAACAAAAGCGAAGGGCTTTAAAAACCTCTAGGAATATGGCAAAGATAGGTGGAGAAGTTACAGGCTTCCTCCACTATCATTCTCCAAACCAAAGAGCAGGTGTGGTTTTACTCAGACCAGCTCCCTGTTAGAATCAATACATTCATACCCAGCTTCCTCAGTTACTTATAATCTTCATAATCTCCCCTTTCCCAGCTTTCTGAAGCCATCTGTCTCAAATACCAGTCCTTGATATGTATATTTTCATCCTTAAGATTCCAAAACCTGAAGCAATTTTACCCAAGCAAGGAAGGCTCTACTTTCATAGGAAGACTTAGGACATAAAAGTTGCCAAAAAATGAATTTAAACTTCCATACCTACAAAAAGGTTGCTACAAACTGCATGAAAATGTTGGTCTTCAAGGCAAAGACCAATTTACAGCCTGTTCTCACTTGCAGCACAGCTTCCAACAGCTCAGCAACCAAACCCGGAGATAATGACATTCTGGCAAAGGTACTTTGCACGGTTTTCAGTGCAAAGGAAATTAATATCTGTGCCTGGCAACCAAATTTCTCCTCAGAAAGTTTTGAACAAAAGACAAAGTCAATAAATTGCTGAATTCAACTAACGAATAATAAACGATTGGGTCAACAGCAATGTATTCCAGCTCCCAGTTGAGCCCCTGAACCAGCCCTTCCCAGCTGCACAGGGACACTGGAGAGGAGAGGGCCAAACGCTGCTCTCTCAGCAGTCCCCTGGGACTAATACTTACAGTGAGCAGCTATAAACTATTAATTTATCTACATGACCATAGGTCCCATCTATCCTATAAACATTTGATACATACTTGAAAATTCAGTTATGGCCATGAAAGACTAGAATGAAAAATTGCTTACATGTAGCATTTAAAGACTCCCATTCTACATCATATTGCACATCCCCTTGTTTGCCATCTCCACTTCAGACCTGTGCCAATCCTCCTATGTAGGTAGCACCAGCTGAAATATTATTTATTTCTCCTCATGTAACTTGTGGATGGTCACCAGTTTAAGAGGGTTGCATCTAAGAGAGAACTGTAAAATATAAAGGTTCAGATCCACAAAAACGGAAGAAAAGCTTTTGTTTCATTATCTTCTCCTACACTCTCCAGTTCCCCCTCCTCTCACAGCAGTCTCCATGCTTTTAAAGATCGTTGGGTGGGTGTTTTTTTTTAATTTTCCAGCCAATTAGCTCTATCATTGGGAAAAAGATTCTCTCTGTGATTTTCTGTATCCAGGTTTTACCCATAAATTCAGCTTCTGTCTGGAGCAATTTTATGGCCTGCAAGTAAATTTCAAACCCTTATCATGACTACTTGATAGGTAAAGAAACAAAAGGAACTCAGAATGCTTTTTTAAGCCTGAATAATAATTTCTTGAAGACGGGGCTTTCAAAAGCATTCTGATGACAATTTTGAAGTTGCTAGAACACTTCTGATGAGCTCTCTTATAATATCCACGGTAACAAGGATTTTCTTTACAAAGGCCAAGGAGAAAGAATGAAAATACCTGGTCAATAGGGACTTGAAATAAGGGCCTGTATGTTAAAGGGCAGATAAAGCGTAAGATCTTTAGGAGGTTCATAATCCTATAATGCACTCTGCAAAGGGATTACCCTTTTAAAGGTATTTATAATCCTATAATGGACATCCAAGCCCAGTGACCTAATAGGTACCGAACCAAAGGTAAGTGAACCAAGAGCATCTGGGTGTGAAATGAAGCACCCTGGGATAACACACTAACGAGCATCCCTTCCCCTGGTGGGACCGGGGCACACGAGGGAGGAAAAGCATTAAATACTCTGTGCAGATGTATCGGGATCCAGCACACAAAATAAAAAAGTGTTACCTATTAACATTGTTCAAATGAAAAAGTCTAAGTTATTGGATAAGAGCCAAGCAATCTCCCAGAATGCTTAATAATTCAACAAGCCAGAAATAGCCAGAGTACCTTTACCATTATGTTTAGTTAAAGACCACAGAGATTAGAAAACACATTATCCATCTCAGAGGCGATTCTTTCCATGTTACAAGTCCCTTAACGACCTTTACCATCTCCCCCTCTCTCTCTCTCTCTTTTAATAAGGCTGAGCAAATGGGACTTCATTTTATCCGATTGCCACAGACTAGGGGTATTAATTATTCATGCTCGTGCTCTCTCTTTTGTTAAGGCAGTGCATTAGACTAATTTCCCTCTTTACTGGGCGAGTCTCAACCTGTGGCCGCTGCCCTCGGAGAGATGCGCGGAGGAGCTGGCAAAGCCCTGAGAGCAGGCAGAGGAAGAAAGGAAAAGTTCCTGTACTTCAGGAAACGGCAGAGCAGTGGGCACGGGGAACTCTCTTTAAATGCTGTCCAAGAACTCAAGAAAGGAGGACTAAATTAATTCAAAAAGAATTAAAGCCTCTGTAGCCAGAACAACTAAGCTGTGAGCTTTGTTACATCTTGTAGCTAAGTGAGGTCAAGCGTGGTCGATGTACTCTGCTTGAGATACTTCCAAGAAAAACCAAGGAACCAAAGGAAATGCTGTTGATGGAACTCTTCCATGCACGGCCAATACCCCAGCAGGTGTTTCGGGATCCTGCGTTGTTGGAGATGTCTTTTTTGGATGGAACATTAAACCAACAAATCCCCAAGCTCTTGTTATCAAAGCGCCTGTGGTAGCTGCAGCGAGAGCAGGGGTGTCCAACCCACCGTCCTGGCTGGAAGCCAGCAGCCAACGCTTTGTGGAAGAGCGCGCTCCCCGCTGCCTCCCGTCGAAACCCACCGCGTGGAAACGGAGCTGCCTCCCGCAACCGGGCAGAGCACTCTGTGCACACAGCATGTTTAGTTCTTATTTAGACGAAATATCGCACGGAGCATCGTAAATATAAGCAAAAAGAGTAGAGTGGGAAGCCACACTCAAAACATACATCCTCTTCCTTACTCAATAACGGACAGGATAGATCCAAGAACCGCTATCTCAGAAAGAACCACCCAGGAGAGAGGTTTCCAACTGTCATTTTAGAGACTGAGGATCAAAATTAAAAAAATCCGAGTTGCTCAACGACGCAGAGGAACAAGCAGCAAGGCTGGGAACAGAATTTGCATGTATTTTCAGATTATGTTTCTCCCCCTTTCCCTCTGCCAAGTAGAAAAAACATTGCCTGAATACACACAAATATTGCCAACAGAAGAAGAGGTAGGGAAATTTCAAGTCCACCATGAATAAAAAGGGATCTGTTTTTTTCCTCAGGTCAAACCCATTCAATCAAAGGGTATCTACGAAAGTGCTAAGGCTATTTCATATGCATTTGTGGCAGGAGTCATCAAATTAAGTCCAACATATGGTACACCCTGCCGCAAGTTTGGATTTTATTCCTATAGGGATGTGGAAAAGAAAATATTTTCAAAGTTTACAAGCCTCAGGGGCACCGTTTCCCAGAGCAAATGTATTGAATTGCCTACTGTAAATATGGCACATAACCCTGCAACAACAACAACCAAATTTTACTGTTGACAAACGCGAGGTCAGCATATTGATACTTGCACACAGAGATAAGAGTGCTGGCTCCATAAATTTGAAGATGAGCTAAGATTTAAAAGGAGCAGCTGAGGGAGACAGACAGACAATCAGAGAGAAAGAAAAAAGTAAATCATACACAAAACAACCAGTAAAAAAAAAAAAAAAAAGCAGTTAATATACATGAATAATGGATGTTTGATTTAAAAGCAGTTTACTCCAATATGATGTAATTTTTGACAATCAGCCAGAGAGACTATTTTGCAAGTTCTTGCCAGATATAAGTCATTGTGTAAAGCTGGTAACACAACTGTTTCTCTGAGCATGTGGAAAATTGACTTTCATGCCATCCTAAAGGTGACTTTACACTGGCAAACGAGAACTCTTTTATTTTGCATGTGCTGAGCTGCACTGAGCAGCCTCAAACAATGCTTAAAGACCCACACAGAGGACTGCAAAAATCAGGGAGTCTGAAGAGCCTGCAGCAAAGCCAGCCAGCCCTGCAGACTGCCCGCTCCTCCAGCCAGCCACACCTGCCGTACAAGTCGCACACGAAGCTGAAAACAAGCACAGTTTTGGGTTTTCTTTTAAGTTTTCATTTGACTGGAGTCAAAAAGTAGGACTCCAAGCTGGTAGGAAGAAGCAGAGCCAGGCATTGTGCAGGCAGGCAGCGTGCGAGCTCCGGCAGCGGATTCTGCCAAGGCACCTGCAACCCTTGGTGTTCCAGCGCTGGACACTGCCAGCGGCCGGGCCCCTGCCAGCCTCGACGGGCTTGGGATGTGGACAGATGTCTGCTAGGACCTGGAATGAGGTCACCAGGCTCATCTGACTCTGTGGCTGAAGAGTGATGTAAGAGATCAGGTACCTAGAGATGAAAGGATGCTGTGTTTACACACTGAACCACCAGCTCACTACAAAACAAGCACTAGCCCAGAAACACATTTTCCCCAACCTAAGGATGGTGAAAAGGAAGGCAAGGTAATTCTTACAAACTGAATTTTCTTGGTTTCTCAGATAACCACCTTCAATACTCATGGCACATCCTAGCAGTTATATTTTCAAAACCTGAGACCTAAGCAGCTGTGCCAGTTTTCACAGAATCATAGAACCTTCCGGTTGGAAAAAGCCTTGAGATCATCGAGTCCAATTGTCCCCATCCCTGCTAAACCATGTCCTTTTGAGGTATTCACATTAATGCACAAAGAGGGGAAAAAAAGCAAAATATCATAAACATCAACCAATACAAAAGGGATTTTTTTTTTTTCTTAAACTGGCAAAACCATTTTTGGTCATTTACAAACACAGAGAAACCAAGATGGATAATTGTTACTTTCCAGCAAGAGAGGGGTTAATCAATACATCATGCAAAATGCAGGCAAGAAAAACTTCTGGTCTCTGCCAGGCTGTGTTTCTTGCAGTGCCTGGCATAACACATTACAGAGTTCAGATCCTCAGAGTCCTGTCTGCCCTATAAGGTACCGAAGAGTTTATGAAGGAAAAGGTGTTTAAAGCACCTTTCATCTTCAAAGATCTGCTACAGCTCCCCAAAGGAAAATGTCTGGGTAAGCCCCATATATTCAAGTTCAGCAAGAGCTGCCCTTCTACTGGTACAAAACCAAGAGTCCATAAAGATCAATTTATTGAAAACTGGATCGTTTACAAGGGCCACAGTGGTTATCAAAACTGAAAAAAAACCCCAGGAAAATGAAGAAAATCAAGATAAAAAAATGTGAAGCCTTTGGAACTCCACAAGAACTGAAGACAATAAGACACCAAAAAAGAGAATGTAAGCTTATCAGTTAACAAACAGGAGGATTTTAGCTAAAAAGAGGTGCAAGAAAGATGTACCAGCTTGTACAAAGCAGCTATGACCTAAATACATCATCCAGGAGAGACTTTAGAGGACGGGATCCAATTTCAAGCATTATTTAAATTATTTTTCAGTTAATATTAGCTTGTAACATCCATTTCAAGTGGTTGATTCTCCTGGATACACTCACATCAGGAAGCAGTTGAGGGACTCTGTGGAAACATTAAATACAGGGGCAAACCTAGGCAGTATTTCAGTTGCTGAAGAGGAGACAGGTGATGTGGAACGTCGATCATCAAGTACAAGCCCATCGCCAGCTCAAAATAGATGGAAAAGCAACAGCACAACCACCAACTCCCAAGACATCTGATCTCAACACATTCAGCCTTCTGTTTCTAGAGTTGGAAGCTCTAAAATCATCACCATCCTCCCTTCACTCCTCTCCTCCCCATCTACCTGTTCTGAAATAAGCTTTGAGTTTGTGCACAGAGCAACCAAACCCACAGACACCGCGCCTTACAATGCATGTAACATAAAAAGAGTTCTTCAGCTGCATGAGTCTAAAATAAAATGATCTTGCATGCTCTGTGAAACTTCTTTGGTGGATAAAACTCCCAGATCCTCCCACACTGATTATCTCCTATCTCACCAAGAACTGCTGAATACCTTAAAAAAAAAATTCAACAAAATTTTAAATACAGAAGAAAGTTGGGTTTGGTGTCATGTCCTGTCCTCCCTAAGAAAATAAAGCACCTATAAAATTTGACAGAAACAATCCACAAGCAGAAAAGCTCACCTGAAGCTACAGCAAGAGACCAGACTTAACTTGACAGCAGGCAGTCCATGCAGGGAAGTTATAAATGCACCAACTGTGAGAAAAGCTTCGGTCAGATCTTAGAGTCAGTGAGATAATTGCATCAGAAAGCAGATGATGTTAATCCTGACAGTTATAGCACTACCTGCTTAAGAGGCTTCTATCCTGACACGAAGGGACCAAAGCCAGCTCGAGTTTAAATCTGTGGATTTAATTTTACATGCAATGCTCAAACCTGAAATTTAAGGCGGATGCCAACACCGTGACGCTGTTGCAGTGCCAGGATCACAGGTCTTCAAGCTGCACGACACAGGGTAATACGTTATTCACTAGACACCATCCTTCAAGGCATGTCCACTTGGATGGCATGAGCACCACTTTGGGTTGAAAGGGAAAGCCAGGATTAGGGTTTTCCATGTGGTTCGTTATCTGGGCTATATTATTAGCCATGTACAAGCCTACGTGGGAACACAGATCTCAGTATTACAAGAATTTAGAATATAAGGAAAATAGTACATCGCACGATGAGTTAACACAGCTGAAATAACTCTTTCTAAGGACACTTTTCTTGGCTTAACCAGAGCTCCAGCAGCAGTAAACAGACAAACTTTCAAGAAATGGCATCACACTTGGGTTGTCTGATGCTTAATAAAGTGAGAGTTGAACTTCTCACAGCTGAAGCATTTACATTCTCCCCTCTCTCCCGCACGGATGTCGTCTGTCATCTAACAGTAGGCACGTCTCTGCCACAGACTTGATATTTTTCTCCTCTCCAATATAAAAGTTCCTACAAAATTTATGCCTCTAATCTCTACTCGGCTGTCAAATTTGGTTAAAATTAGACTGTGATTAAAAAAGAGAGAGGAGAAAAGGATGTTTCCCTAATATTTTCATCAGAAAGCAGGTCACTAGGCAGTAGCATTAGGATTGAGCCTACGCTAGGGAAAGAACATATTCTTCAGGAAAAACAAAGAAAACCCCAAACTGAGAAGAAACACAGCAGCTTTCCCTCTACAGCAACACAGGCAGCAGCCAGTGGGGCTGGAATTCTTCATCATACGCTTCCAGGACCGAAAGCTCTCCCACAGACAGATTGTCAACTTGTGACCAGCGTAATCAGCCAATGCGAAGTCCCTTCACGTCTGCGCGAGGCGAATCATTATCATAATAGACATTAGTAATTAATTTCCGGCGTGATGTCAGCTGGTGCAGCAATGCCAAGCAAGTGTCCTTGTCAAACACAGCCCGGCCGTCTGGATGACTTGGGTCCCATCGCCCCGATTAGGATGCGCGCTGATGCACTGCTTAATGCAATCTGCCTTCGAGTGCCAGAGTGCTGAACTAAATCAGGGAACACACCCGGCTCTACCGAGTGATGCTCAGGGGCCTGAGTAGATTTCTCTATTCCTTTACGAGGCACAAAGGTGATCACCAATGTAATGCCCCCGAATGAGGCAATTTTACCTTCTAACCTCCCACCTCTGTAGGGAAAAGAAGTGCGTTAGGACAGCAGAGGAATTAATAAAGACAGCGTGGCCTCGCAGCATCTCTCAGCCTGTAGGTATTTATGGTGGCCTCGGTGTTTCCCTAGTGAACATGAATTTTAAGGGGAAATTAGATGCAGCTGGACACGTTTAGTCCTGACACAGAGGCAGCCCTAAATAAAGCTTTCCTATTCTAGTCGCTTGCCAAAGAAAACACCACATTTTTACACAAGAGACCACAGCTTCTTTCACCTGGGTGCTCACCTCCTGCTTCTTTCTCCACCTGCCTGAAGCACTCTCCTTTCCTCATTGCTGACAGCCCATCACATGCCTGAAGTGCAACCACAAAAATGGAATGAGATTAAGGAGTGGAAAAGTTAGGCAAGATGCAGGAAAGGGACAAAAACTCTTCTGAAGGCATCTGGAAATGGGTCTTCCCACACTGGAGTGGATCCCAGCTACCTGGGATCTCAGTAAGGATTCTGAGTACTCCAAATACAATTATTTATGTTACCTATTTGGGTCTGCAAGCCCAAAAGAGCCACTCCTGCAGGCAGAGAAGTTTGAGAAGAGCTGCACTAGGAACTTGTCTTAGCCATGAGTCCTCAGCAAGGCTACAAAACCAGCCTGGTTTTGATCTACCCTGCTGCTAAGATGTGTCACAGGGTGCTTCAAATCTCTGAGTATCCTTTAATACAACAGTCACATCCTCACCAAACTGAAGTAACTTAGTTCAAATAGTCAAGTGCACAAAAAAATACAGGCACTGTTCTAAGATCACACACCACACACAGGCTCCTCGGGACACCCTCTTCAGAAAGCCTGAGGGATGTTTTGGCTTTTTGGGGCAGAGGGGTTTATTGGGGTTTTGAGGCTGTGGGGGGTTTTTTGGAGACGAGTTCCCCCTAGAGGACACAGCAAACAGCTGAAGGAGCAGACAACACCGAGTATTTACAGCAAACCCAGTCAGCTGAACAATCATCTCTTGCTCCAGCCCATTGCAAGAACACTAAAAGAAGTATGCAGGGATAGGATGAGAGGAACAGTTTTCAGCTGAAAGAGGGGAGATTGAGGTGAGATCTTGGGGAGAAATGTTTTGCTGTGAGGGTGGGGAGGCCCTGGCCCAGGTTGCCCAGAGCAGTGGTGGCTGCCCCATCTCTGGAGGTGTTCAAGGCCAGGTTGGATGGGGCTTTGAGCCCCCTGATCCAGTGGGAGGTGTCCCTGCCCATGGCAGGGGGTGGGACTGGATGGGTTTTAAGATCCCTTCTGACCCAAATCATTCTGTGATTCTGTGATCATTGCATTAAAGAAATGTCTTTACTGTCAGAAACCGAACAGCAGGGAAGGCAACGGTCAGTAGCTTGAAGTCTTTTCCCTTCTTAATTATGAAAGTATAAAAAACTTAACAAAATAAAATCCAGTACCTGGTTGGGCTCATTCAATACCCAGCCCAAGGTTTTGACCCCAAAGGCTGCCTCACGAGCAGACACATCGAGGCACGTGACAGGCTGGCCGTAGACAGAATGAAGGATCTTGCCAGGATCTTCTGCTTTCAGAAGATAGACCATGTCTTCTGCAGCTGCTACTGCCACTGGGCTCCCCGTCACATCTGGAACCAGGTGAAGGAAGTTGACCTAAAAAAAGCAAACTTTTTATTTATATACAGTCAAAGATTCTTTTACATCACCATTGTCATATGCTGAACGGAACAAAACACCGATGCATGGCTACTGAATATCCTGAATCATCTCAACTACAGATTGATTGCAGGCAAAGACCAAATACTGATTTTATTTTTGAACCTTTGCAAGTTTAGTGCCTAGGATGAAATGCAGCTCACAGGCTGCAGAATGAGTCCAGTTAAAAAACTCATCAGAACACATTATAACACAACACACCAAAAAGTCACATCAAAGGAAGGAGCGAGACTTAATGGACCCATTCAGATGAAGGACAGAAAACCATAAGGTTAAAGTACACAAAGCAAAAAATGTGGCTCTAATGTGAATAGGGTGCTCCAGAAGTGGCAACACATTCATACAACTAACATGTCATCATGTAGGAGTCCTCAGCACAGGAAAGACACAGAGCTGTTAGAGGAAGTCCAGAGGAGGCCACAGAGATTATCCAAGGGCTGGAAAACCTCCCATACGAGGACAGGCTGAGAGAGTTGGGGTTGTTCAGCCTGGAGAAGAGAAGGCTCCAGGGAGATCTTAGAGCAGCCTCCCAGTACTGAAAGGGGCTCCAGGAAAGCTGGGGAGGAGCTCTTGATCAGGGAGTGCAGGGATAGGACAAGGGGAAATGGTTTGAAGCTGCAAGAGTGGAGATTGAGATGAGATCTTGGGGAGGAAAGTTTTGCTGTGAGGGTGGGGAGGCCCTGGCCCAGGTTGCCCAGAGCAGTGGTGGCTGCCCCATCCCTGGAGGTGCTCAAGGCCAGGTCAGATGGGGCTTTGAGCCCCCTGATCCAGTAGGAGGTGTCCCTGTCCATGGCAGGGGTTTGGAACTGGATGGGCTTTGAGGTCTCTTCCAACCCAAACCATTCCACGATTCCATGGTTCCAGATACCCTACAGAAATGTCATTACATGGCTCTAGGACAGCCCAAGTACCAGCTCTTCTGTCTTCTGTCACCAGACCAGACTGATGTTGCTGTTCCCATATCAGTACATGGTGAGATCCTCTTTAACAGCACAACTGATTTCCAACACAGCCTTAGGAGAATGCAGAGTCCTGAGTGTTTGTCCTTCACAGGTGGCCAATGACATTCCACAGCAAGAGAGCTGCGAGAGTAAAATCAACCCAATGGAGAGTGTGCTGGTATTTTAACATTCTTACTGGGAAGCCTTTTAAAAGGTTTGGGAGGGGGGTGTTTATTTAAGTACTATAAGACTGACTTAGTTTTAAAAGTGATGATTAATGGGAGTGTTTTAAATCACAACTTCATGCCTATTAGCTGTGCAGCCAGCTTCCTGCAACAGGAGAGAAGCTGCAAGGCTCTACCTGTTCCTACACACTTCCTTCCCCTTCAAAAAAAAATGCTGATACTCTCAGAAATAATAAAACTTCAGAGAACGGGACAGCTTTTGATTTTTAATTAAAATAGTCTCAAAACTTCAGTGACAGAAGGTGCAACCTAAAGAAGCTGCACAACTAGTCACAGCTTCACAAGTAACACTATTAGCTCGTCAGCAATATCCTGCCTCAGAATTAATCAGATAGCACTGATCTGGAATGAGACCTTGAGTTTTAGCTCCAATTCTACGTGAGAAAGCTGATTTATGAAATGAGCCAACTTAGTTTAATGTTGACAAAAAAATAATTAAAACCAGCCAACCTCCTGCACCATATGGACTTCTCTTCATTTTCACTTGCAGCTTAAGCCAGCATTTCACCCTTGCTCTTCAGTGATGAAAGGCTCCTCCATTAACCTGCTCCAAAATCATAGCCTCTAGCTGATAATGCTGTTATCTAGCTCAGGCAACGCTCCCTTAAGATTTTTATAAGATCCTTCTTAACTGTACCAAAAATAATTAGTGGATCAGGAGCCCCTGGAATGAAGCTGAGCAGCCTGGAGACTCACCAATTTCTGGATTTCAAACGTTGCTGTTGTTTGCCAGAATCCTTTGTCATTAGGGCTTTCCACTTTGACCTCGAAGCCAGATGCCGTTGCTACCGTTGCACCCTCTGAACCAAGAGCTAAAGCCTGTATCCTCTGATTGTGCTGGTAATGATGGATTGGCTCCCGACCAAACATCAGGTTCCAAACACTAATGGTTCCTGCATGAAAAAAAAATAAAGCAATCACTATGCATTAACTTAGAATTTAACAAAACTTTAAAAAATCATTTCAAGATGTAAGCTTAAAAGCATTCTAAAGGAAAAAGTCAATATACAGAACAGAGTGTAGGGCAGGAAACCAGAACTTCAGGGCTGCACAGCACCATGCAATGGGCTCAGAGGAGACCTTCCAGAATTATGTGCTCTGGCATTACAGGCTCTGATGATCTCTGTAATCCCTCATTTTTGATTTCCAGGTACCTATCTTGAGGGAGAGCACTTGACTTCTCTCATATTTGCATGTTCGGAGAAGATCACACTTTAATAGATACCCAGGTTGTTCTTCTACTACATACTTGCTCTTGATCACTACAAACACAGTGAGGAAGAGCCCCCACTCAAATTTAAGTCACAGAGAAGCTTTAAAGTGAAGTATATGAAGCTCTCCACACACAGCAATAGGGTCAGGGATTTTAACACCATTTTCAACAGTTTACAACCTGCAGCAAAGCTCCTAACCCTGATGCTCTGAAAAAACAGAAAATACCCAAGAGTTCAAAGAGCTGAAGAATACAAATCCCAAAGAACAGAGGAGTCTAAGTCCAAAGACAATATATTTGCAATTGCATTTTTCCCAGCACAGGTCACCAAGACTCTGTTTAAAAGCATGGTACATTAAAGCAATAATCTGAATAAAAGCAACCTGAAGCCATCAGGAGTGTATTACAGAACAGAAGGGCCAGATGGAATTGGAGACTGTAGGGCCACCTTTGCACTGAATTAACGGCAAAAGCAATCTTCAGCCATGACAGACAGGTCCTGGAGAAGCCTTCCTTCTCCTTAAGCATGGCCATTAATGATGAAATGATTAATGGTAGCTCTTCCTTCAAACGGAGACATAAAAGCTCTGACAGACAGCTGTGGACGGGCACGGGCACCAATGCCAGTTTGCAAACACTCCTCCCGTGTCCCAGAGGGGGTGAAGCAAGAGTGTGGTAATGAAACTGCACATAGTGAAATGGTATCTAAATGAGTTTAAATTGATTTACGTTTGCTTTAGTAAAGATTATTTGGTATCTGGAAAGTGCTACCAACGTGAAATAATGCAGATAATCCTTAAGATCCCTGTCTAATGGCACTCCCACTGAATATTTATATTCCTCGTCATGGGAATGAGTACCATAATGGGGACCATTTTTGTTTTATTAGGGATGCATATTTAAATTAATCTGCTATTTGCCTAAACAATTAGCTGCCTCTGTTTGTTTACACAAAGCCAAAACTGCAATTAGGCTTCCATCAAAAAGATAAGTCCTGACTAAAACTGTCCCGATGGAGTCATAAGGGCTCAGAGCAGAACTTCCCAAAATTACTTCTTAGCATAATGGTAATTATGTTAATTGCTTGAAAGGTAAATAACTGATGAGCTGGTTTTGAGAAACAGAACGTTAGCTTACATCACACACACTGAGGCTTACAGCAAGTTAACAAATACAAATGGACAGCACAGGCTCCAATTCCCTCTGCAGCCTGGGCTGCCCCATGCAAAGGCTGCCCTTCTGTGCCTTCTCAGTGAGTCCTCAGCTCCAAAGCTAAAACAAAGGGAATGGGTGATGGCTCATATCCTGGAGAGCTGATTTAAACAAGCAAACAAACATCAGTGACAAATTACTGTACTGATATCAGATCAGGGATGTCAGAACTGGACGTTTCCATCAGGCACTGAATGGTGCTGCCAAACTCCTCTGGGCAGGAGAAGATTCAGCTTTCTTTTACAGAACATTTATCCCCACTAAAGAACAGTTTGGTGTAGGGGGAAAAGAAAGCAGATTTGCTTTCAGATAAATCATTTGTTTGCACATGTCTGGGATAAGCATGGCACTGGTTTTAACAGAGTGTATGAGAGTTGTGCAAAATATCAGAACATACCCAAGGCAAAGAAACCTCTTCTGACCAAACTGGGAAACCATGAATTCAGAGTTCTGCCCTCCAAATTTGAGGAATGATGGCACTATTATTATTATTACTACTACTACTACTATTATTATTAGTGCTTCTCAAATATCACAAAAAGAGAAGATGGTGAAATTGGCTCATGCAACAGTACAATCAGTTTGAGACAGGTACTTCCTTTTTTACCAGATATTCCAAGCAAAATCTGACCAAAACGTCTAAAAATTTTATCAAATACAAAAACACCTGATGCACAATATGGTGTGAAAACACCCCCAGTAACATCAAAAACCCAAGTGACAAGGTCACAAGTTAACATCTGTTTAACGAAGAAGCACAACATAAGGAGTAAAAAGGGGTTGAAAAGGAACACAAAGAGCAAGAGAAATACTGTTTTCTTTTATTAGGGTGAAAGAATTTGCTCACAAAAGGACTGCTTGTCCCTTCCTTTTCCCCTTCCTTCTCCCCTTCTCCAAGACTGTACTATTCTGCGTCTACATCCTCCAGCATCTCTTACTTGCTGCCAGTCAGAAGCCTCTGTAACTGCACACAAGGAATGGCAGGAAGATGTGCCAGGGGAGGGTTGGGTTGGACATTAGGAGAAAGTTCTTCCCCCAGAGGGTGGTGGGGCACTGGAACAGCTCCCCAGGGAAGCAGTCACAGCCTGACAATATTCCAGAAGAATCTGGCCATCACCCTCAGCCCCACGGTGTGAATGTTGGTGTGTCCTGTGCAGGGCCAGGAGTTGGACTGGATGGTCCTTGTGGGTCCCTTCCAACTCAGGACATTCTGTGATTCCATGGAAATGCACTATTGTCCCAGCAGGCATCTGTACTCACACAGGACAACAGGAAACCAGAAAAAGCAAACACTCTACTGTATTTTTCAATACACAAAGCTATCACTAGGTCGAATCGTGCTACTGACAACATTCTGTATTCTGTATGTGATTGCAAAATTTATTTATTCATGTGCAAGCCTTAGGCAAACATGATTGACTGTTGCAAAGAGCAAAAAACCCCACCCCTACAGTTGAAGATATTAATATGGCAACATAAAAAGAATCAGGCATAAGATTTACCAGTGCAGATGAGATCACTACTTTACATAGTCTATCCTCCTGTCTCCAGCAGTGACCAGCACTTCATTTCCAAAGCAATGTCTTGGCTAAGGTGAAGTTAAGGTTGTAAGCATATAGTATCCTTTTTTTTTTTTTTGTGAATACTGCAATCTTAAAAGTGCTAGAAAGTCATTAAATCAAAATTATACACATTGCTTTCACAGCATGCTAAAATCTGCACCACAATTGTGATTACTCCAATTGAACTTTAACAATAACTCCTCAAACCACTTTACAGCTTGTTTTTTGTTGATCTTGGCCCAAGGAAACAAGTTAAGCGCAAGAAGGTGATGAAGATGCTGTAATTGCTGACCCTTGACAGTACCATTGCAATCTCAGTCTTCATATTTATCACTTCAGCCCAGATTGTAAAAGGAATTTAGGATTGTCACTTCTAACCCAACATATTGTTGAAATGTGGCCTGATGAAAGGTCCATTTATTGCAATTCATTCTAGACTGGAAGATATTTGGATAAAACATGTAACTATGAGTCTATTGTGCTGTACACAGTGCCCTGCTGATCTGGATTGTACTCTGGTTTTAGTAAGTGTATCATCATATCATGGAATGGTTTGGGTTGGAAGGGACCTCAAAGCCCATCCAGTTCCACCCCTCTGCCATGGGCAGGGACACCTCCCACTGGATCAGGGGGCTCAAAGCCCAATCCAACCTGGCCTTGAACACCTCCAGGGATGGGGCAGCCACCACTGCTCTGGGCAACCTGGGCCAGGGCCTCCCCACCCTCATAGCAAAATATTTCTTCCTAAGATCTCACCTCAATCTCCCCTCTTTCAGCTTCAAACCATTCCCCATGTCCTATCCCTGCACTCCTGTCCAGTCTCACTCCTCTCTTCCTATATCAAAGGTGACTGGCTGGAAGCTGCTCTCTATTGGCAGTGCCTGGCTCCAGCCTATGACCCTCTGTACAGCTGGAAGCACAAAAGATGTCCTGCAAAAGCAGCTGGTTTTCACATCTGTTTTCACACAGGTTTCTCTCTGGTACAAAAGGCAACACTTTTGCCACAAAAAAAATCACCTCTTTTCATATAAAATGCTCTAATCCTGTAACAGGGAAAGGCAGCATAAATCACATCTGTAAATATGATACTGGCTGTGTTTGACAGCATAATCCAGCAGGGCACAGCCCCTCGGAGCTGGCCACAGCAGAGAAGAGCCACCCGCTCGTGCCACCTGCTAAGAGAAACCCCAGGGGAAGTGGGGAGAGGGTTGTTTGGTGCAGAGGAACGTATGCTGAGATCCCAATGACCCACTACTGCAATCTTCAGGTGCATTATCTGTAAAAATCCCAAAGCAAATGCAGAATTTTGTATGTGCTGGAGCAGGGAGTCGGGACATGCTCACAGCTTTTATCCTCATTCGCTTCAGCTTCTAAACATGGTCCCATGGGAGGGTCAGAAGCTGCTTAACTCACATCATCTCCACCACGTTTCTCCTGTTTGTGGGTTGCAGTCTTGCCACCTCCACTTGATTTAAACAAAATTCTTTTTCACCTTTTGAAAACACTTCTTACACGTATATTTCTTCTCCAAGCTGGGAACATTGATTTATTTCCATAGAATTTTCAGATAACATCATACTTCTATGTACTCTGCAAATAGCAGAGGAAATACACAGGTGGAAATGAACACCAGCCTGAAGTCTCAAAGCCTCTTATCTTGAATTTTGAGTTCTTCCTGAATACATTTTGAGTTGGAGGGATCACCAGCACACCGCCAGCTGCACCCTGGTAGATGCTCAGTGTTTGTTAACTAAAATTTTACATTTTATTTTCACTGTGATGCTGTTTCTCAGCTTCCAGCAGGTACAACAATCTATTACTGCACTGAGCAGCACAAGACCTCTGTTGTAAAAGTCTTTACGTTACCATTATCACATTGGTTTCCACCAATTGTCAGGTTTTATCACCACCACTCTTCTTACAGAGATTTCCACACGACATTGTCCCTGTAGAGGGTCTCAGAAAAGGCACGGATGAGCAAGTTTGTATTTCTATTTCACCCCAGCCTAGGGACTCAAGGGGCAGACTTCTCTGACCATGATGTGCAATCACAGGTCATTTACCCAAGCCAAGAGCTCTGCATCCACAGCCACCTGTACGTACCTGATGGAAATCAATATGCTACCACATGCTACAAGCAGTTTCCTTTATTCCAGTCAGCCTGATTCCCTGTTGCTGCTGTCTGAGTAAGTGTCCTGGCACTTAGGAGAAGACTCCAAACACATGACTCCATTTCTGCCTTTGCAAAGAGGGTACAGAAGGGACAACACCCGCAGGCAGCTTTAAGGGCATCAGAACGGACAAGACAGATCTCCAATCCCAGAAAGCAGCGCTGCCCTGCCAAAATTCCCTTCGTGGAGCCTGCCAACAAGCAGGAACACTTCTGACCCCTGCAGAAATCACCTTCCTTTGCTCCGAGTTGCTACTCCACTCCTGTGAATTTCCACTAACTCCTCCCAACTGGTCTCAAAGTGCTTCCATGAACACAGGCAGAGTGGCACCTCCTGCCATGCCTACACGTGTGTGAAGCACAGCACTGAAACAAAAAGTATGTTCTCTTGCTGCAGCACGTTGTTTTCAAGTCAAACTATGAGACTCCGGAGGGCAAGAGGGGGTGATGGCTAAAGCAGACCGCTGTTTCCCAAAAGCTGTGGCTCACAGCCAAAGCCAGGCAAGCATGGAGCAGATGGAGTCCTGGCAAGGCCTCCACTGTCCCTGCATTAGCAGCATCTGCTCATTACCCAGAACCCTCGCCTGCTTTATCTAATGCTCCAGGAAAAGCATTTTGATTTGATTCATTTCAGTTCGGTAACGTGCAACACAATTAGTGGTAAAATCAAACTGGAGGGTTGCCAGTGCTGACAATAGGAAACAAGGCAGAAGAAATATGAGGCCAGTGGGTCGGAATTCAAAAATCACAACTGTGGATCGAGTTGCCAAGTCCTGTTGCCCCAGGTGTACATAGAGTGCCCCCACCGAGCATTGGCACGGGCGAAGGGAACTTCATTTTCTCCCCATACATTTTTCTCTCATTTACCTCTCCTTGCAGCTTGTTTCTTGGAGGCCGACGCCGTCAGAAACATTCACCAGAAGTCACAATTCAATTTTTCTTTAGTGCCACCCTGGAGTTACAATTCACTTTGGATGCAGGCATCCCGGTAAGACAAATCTTTCTCCTTCCTATATTTCATAGGACTCGGGAAGCGTTTGCTACAAGCGAACGAGCAGAACAGTGCTGCAAGGCAGGCACGGCATGAGCAGAATCTGCCTGTTAGTTCTTCCCTGTGATCGGATGCCAAGGACATCGCTGCGTGAGCTCTGTTGAACTGGGAGAAACTGATGTTATCTGAACGAGCCTCCTAGCCAGGGATTCGACAGAGAAGTCTAGACTCTTTGCCTGACAGCACCACCTCCAACACTAGCAGATGGTTTCTCTGTGTTAGGCAAACTTACAAACAAAGAGAAAAGGGAACTGGAAAAGTACAACAAAGAACAATCAAACGCATTATCTTCAAAGCTGTCTTCCCCAAGTTTAAAATAATTCTCTCCACCGCACTGTAAATATAATATACGCTTTCAGATTCCAGTTAGTAAACATTCCTAAAAATCAGTTTTTGTAATTCCGTGTTCACACAGAAACTAATCTACTCCAACCAGGCTCCTCAAACCAGAGTAACTGCCATATCACAGAGCCCATTACAATTTCGACCCAGAATAAAAGACGCTGAGCTTTATGCAAACCAGTGCAGTCGCAGCACTCGCAGGGCTGGCGACAAGGAATATGACAGGAAAAAATGCAGACAAATTGTTAGATGAGTCAGTGGAAGGCTAGAAAAAAAACAAAAGACCCTTTGCTAGTCACTCTTTGGCACGCTGGACAGAAACACAACATTTAAAACTCTCATTGTGTTATAATTTCCTATCACGAGTAAATAATACTACTGAGCATTCTGTAACACCAGGCTTGCTGATGTCAGAAAACATCGCCTGTCAACAATTTTTAGCCCCAGAAAACCCTTCCAGCAGGATCCATGCTAGAAAAACAGCTAAGGCCGTTGAGAATTTTAAAAGTGTTTTTCACTTATAAAGCACGTAATTTACTTCTGAAATCAAATATATGGATTCGAGGTTTTGTTTGAATTACTCATCCCTGGTTTTGTTTTCACATGCAGAAAAGCCAGGATCAAAGATAGCGTCCGTACAAAGCTCCCTAACTTTAAAAATAATCTTTATTCATACCCAAAGGGAGGTTTTTAAGTGTGGAATCACACATTTTAAAGAAAGATGATAGAAGTTGAGTTCTGCCTGGGCGACTCAGCCCAGGATCCCAACTGGCTAACACTGTCCAAACCTGAATTCTTTAATTGCTGCTCCCATATCCAGTATATGTATGGTCAGTCTCTGGCTCTTGTTGCCCGCTAAATAAACATCTAAGTCTACTTAAAACAATACAAATAACCAGGATTTTATTACAGTTTCATTAAGTATTAGGTCACAGTTTTTATTTCCATATATCAAAGTACATAATATCGCACTGTTGCAAATGGATACTTCAGTTAAGAAAACGTGGATCCACGCTCGATGCCAAGAGCCAGAGTGGACGAGGATTACTCAGACATGCAAGTTTACCAGTATTCCCACAACAAAGCCTCACGGCACCCCAAGGGAGTTTTGGACAGAGGAAAAGGCTGGTGGAAGAATATTTAATATTTTTATAGCAAAACAAGTTATTTGCTTAAGATAGTTTGGCTGGACTACAGCCTGGCACTCAAGCTTTGTGTAGCAGTTCCAGTAGGAATTAAACATCAGTTTTAATGGGTGCTGTGTTCCAATGCCTCCTAATGCATTTAGGGTGATTGGCCAACTTTCTCACATAAAAGCAAGTGTGTGCGTGTGTGTGTATACACAGGATTACAGGCACACAAAAAGCTGAGCACAGCTGCTTCATTTTTGTAAAGCCTTTATTTTTTTTTTAAATAGGGAGGAGAGTTGTGGTTACTTACCGTCCTCGTAAGCTGCTACAGCCAGAGAGCTGTTTATCCTCACAAAGGAGACATGTGGCTGAGGTCCAGCATCACCAGGACCGTGCGCTGGTTCCAGGATGGGGGCTGTGTAATCCCAGGTGCGAGTGTCCCACAACCTCACTTCTCCTGATGTGTATCTGGAAGAGAAGGCTATTATTCATCCCTATAGCATCTGAAAAGAGGCAGATGCAGGCGAAGGGAGGAAGAAATAAAAAGCATCTTAAAACTCAACACCTTTTATAGCTCCTAGACTGATTCTCCTGTTTACACACCCTGCGTACAAGCCTATCATCGTATTCTCATTTACAGAAGGCAACATCAAGTCTACCAGGACTATGCACTGGTTCCAGGATGGGGGCTGTGTAATCCCAGATGCAAGTGTCCCACAGCCTCACTCCTCCTGATGTGTATCTGGAAGAGAAGTCTATTATTCAACCCTTTGAAGGCTATTATTCAACCCATGTGAAAAGTGGTAGATGCACGAGAAGGAAGGAGGAAACAAGAAGTGTCTTAAAACCCAATGCCTTCTGGACCTTCCAGAAGGATTCTCCTGTTTACACACTACCCAACAGCTCTGTTGATTTTATTCCTATTTATGGAACACAGCATTAAGTCTACTAAGGCAAGCAGGTAAAGTGGAGCAGGTAAACAAGAACAAGACTGAGCTACTACAGATTACCACCTATTGATATTAGCTTTACACAGAGAATGCAAGGAGAGGGGAAAAGGGTAATCAGTAACGAGTTTAAATTACAGCATGGCAAAACTTCAGACTGTTTCCTTTTGGTCTTTAAAAGTCTGTGTTTGTGGCTGTGCCAAGGAACTGCTGTTTAATCACAGTATTTATGTATGCACATACAAGCACTCACCCCCATCACCCACCCAGCCTACTGCTCTTCATGGAAACAAACTTCTTAATGCCTCATCAACAGATCAAATTTGCCCACATCTCTGAAGACTAATTAATGTATTAATATAATTAAGTGCTGTCTGCAGCGCTGCCTTCTTTGCAGAAGACTCTCTCACTGAAACATTAGAAAAACTATGTTAACATCAAACTATCGTTTGTTAAGGAGAAAATAAAGCAGAATGAAACTTCTCAGGTAATACTGAACATCTCTAAACAAATGCAGGCTGAAACTGTTCTGTGCCATCTATGCCATGGCACTCATCACACTGCTAAAGAATACACCACTGCAGGCAAAGTAGAGGAGAAGCTCCCTCTGCAACTGGTCAAAGAACACAGTTCAAGCCATTTGCAACAGTTCAGTAATTGTTTAAGGTCATTCTGACAGAATTGTGATAATTAGCACTGTCAAACAGTCTTGGATGTCTTTCTCTGTCATACTTAAGACCTGGATTCTGTTGGAAAATGAAGGGTGCTTCCTGCTGGGTCAGCTTTGTTGTTATATCCTCAGTTTTGGGGGAATAGTTCAAAAGAATATTCTAATAAGCATTAAAGGTCTGCAGGTTAAAAATGTGGCTGTCCTGGGTTTTTGAGGAAAACAAGATAACAGTTATTTACAGAGGAGGTGAAGAAGGGTGCTCAATAAAGGTTTAGAAGACGCTGGACTTTTGACTTAGGTTGTGCTGGTCTTTGGGGAGCCCCATGCAACTGGGCAACAGGTACTCAGGAGCAGGTTACCTCAACATCTCTGAGGGAAAATGCTCCACTTTACACAACTGATTAAAGTGCCTGAGAGGGCTGTGAGATCTGTCTAGCAGAAAGAGATGCACATCAATTCTCTGCACTGAATCAGGAAGAGAGGAGAAAAGTGTCCTTGTCACCTGGCTTCCTCTTCAGTGCTTTACATGATCAGACAGAAGAAAATGAGACAATGGGATGGGACAGCACTTCTCCCTTCTCCTGCAAATGAGGGCCAGATCCTCTAAGAATTCTGCTCTCATTTCCAATTTATGGCAGCACTATTTAAAAAGGAAAGAAAAAAACAAGAAGCTTCCCTACAGCAAAGCAAAACATTTCACTTAGGACTGAAAAGGTAGCCCAGATTAGTCCACAATCAGTATCTTCAGTTTATTAAATTGAAAAGTGCCCATTTAAGATACAGTTTAAAATCTGGAGTTAAACCACAGTGGGAGAGGTAATTGCACAGATCTCCTGCTGTCCCATTCAACAAGAGACACACATAACATTTTGGAAACATTTTAATTTTGAGCTGCTTTTTGTCTCCCTTTCTGTCCAGGTTGGTTGGCAACATGCTTTCAAACTTCTAACTGCAAAGAGCAGCAGATTATTCCCACGGGGGAAGCCAAACTCCTATTGTCACTACGTGACCCTGAACAGTGAGCTTCAAGAGAGACATAAAATACTGGTAGAACTGACAGAACTAGGTGACAAGAATGTTCATTTTCATCCCCAAATAAGCAGGGAAGAACAGCATCTCCTCCTAGTGCACACACACACGTGCTGTCACATAGTGCTGTCCAGGAATGGAAAAAGACAGAAATGTAAAAACTAGAACAGGGATAGAGAAGAGACCCAGGACAGGCTAATGCTGTGATCACACTGCTTCTGGTTTTTCTACACAGCACACAACACAGGTGATCCAGGGCTCAGGACATGCCACCATCCATAAAAATAACACGGACCACAATCTTGGAATCAAAGATCCCACATCACAGTAGCACAGTAAGTCCTTAAATTAACTTTATCTGAGAACTCAACCAAGTTAAAAGTCAGTTTGAACCATTCTTTGTTCTTGAAGAAGCACCTGAACCACCTCTACAGCTAAGCTCAAACTGAAACAGAACCACCAAATGTTTCTGACTCTCAGTTTGCAATAAACTTGACCCAAATTCCAATGCATTTGGGCTAGGACCTGTTAAACACAGGTACTGTCTCTGCTTGGTAGGCTCTGCATCAGACCACTCTGTGGCCTCCTCCTAGAATCATGGAATGGTTTGTGTTGGAAAAGACCATGGGCAGGGACATCTCCCACGGGATCAGGGTGCTCAAAGCCCTATCCAGGCTGGTTTTGAACACCTCCAGGGATGGGGCAGCCACCACTTCCCTGCACAACCTGGGCCAGGGTCTCCTCACTCTCATCATGAAGAATTTCTTCCTAATGTCTAATTTAAATCTTCCCCCTTCCAATTTAAAGGCATTCCCTCTTGTCCTATCACCACATGTCTCTGTAACAATTCCATCCCCAGCTTTCTTGTAGGCCCCCTTTGGGTACTGGGAGGCTGCCATGAGGTCTCCTCATCCTCACCCCCTTCCTCTCAGTGAAGGACAGGAACGTGTTGAAGAGCTTTCACTTCTATACCATGAAGCTGTGCTGCTCCCCCCCCCATAGCAAGGATCTGTTGAACATGAGAGCTTGTTATGTGCACCTCAGGTACCCTCTATGTGGGTTCAGCTACAACAGAAGAATACACAAGAGAATCCTGACCACAGTGCTCATCCCAGTCCCATTGTGAGTCAGAGCACTGCACGTGCTGGCACAACCCTGCAAGCACCCACCAAAGTCTGCCTTCATTTGTGTCTGTTCAGAAATCCCTGCAAGATAGGATGAGACCTTTATGTTCATTAGGAAGAGGAGAGAGTAGGTTTGCAAGTTATTTATGTCCCCATCCTTCCCAGATCCCTTCTACCCCAGTTTCTCACTCAGCAACACCACTCACAGATGCAGCACAACAGCATCTCAGTCCCATGCAGCAAACCTAAAGGATCTGGAGAGACCATAAGACCATGCTGGAAACATAAGTGGAGGTCCAGGTTTGGGCAGGGAAACAGCATGGGGAAATGGGAGCTATAAACCATCTCTTCAGCTGACAACACACTCTGTTGGCCACCACCACTGCATGCCCACTTCCAGCATACACTGGGACTGTACCAGAACTGAACTGGAAGAGTTTCAAACACAGATGAAGCCAATTCAGAACTAAAAAATTTAATGGTTCAATTCCTCGCTTTTAATGTTGTTGTAAAGAGCAACACACTTTCAATTTGTAACCACAACAAAAGGCTTTTAAACTATTAAAGCATTGCCTTGTTGTAAAAAAATAAAAAGGCTGCTTTATTGCAGATAATTGGAAAATCTGCCATATCAATATAGATGGGAGAACATGCTGCACTGTACAGATTCTATTTCTAGATAATTCCACTATTTCTCTTCATTTTTGACCATAAAGCCTTTATGCTTAGCTGTGCAAAGCTCCAGAATGAAAGAACCCAAGATTTAAGTCTTCTCCCCTAGAACGGGCAGAGTCCTCCAAAGTCACTCAATTACTGATTTTTCTCTCAAGACAGCTGTGGAAAGCTCACATTGCTTTCTGCTGGAATGAAGTAAATACAACTAAACCTTTTTGTTTAATATAACAAATACATTCTATTTGCTGTAATACAACAGCATTCAGCTGCTGCTTTCTTCCCCTGATGGGTGTGTTGAGGTGATTATTGCAGTGGCAGATAAATATTCCAACATCTAATACAAGCCACCTGCACACAAAAAAAACCCCCAAACATCAAAACCCGAAATGTACAAATTCTGAGTGCTCAAGTTCAAAGAAAAAAAAATCACATTACATCTCCTACCTGATTTACTTGAGAAAAGCTGTTCCAACTCTTGCTTTCCTGAGCACAACACGGAGCAATACGAAAATATCTGTTGCTACCAGCCCCAAGTTCTCCTCTCTCCACATCAACCCTGCCCTGATGCCTTCCAAGGTGCTCCACCAGGCAGTGCCCTGCTGTCAGCTCTGGATCTGCATGCTGCTCTCCCTGCTCACTGGGCACAGCCATCCTTCTCCTGGTGTTCAACAGAGACTCTGCACCCAAGGAACTGTGAGACCTCACCTGGAGCCCTGCGTTCAGTTCTGGAGTGCTCAGCACAGGAAGGACCTGGAGCTGTTGGAGCAACACCTGAGGAGGCCATGGAGATGATCCGAGGGCTGGAGCACCTCCCATATGAAAACAGGCTGAGAGAGTTGGGGTTGTTCAGCCTAGAAAAGAGAAGGCTCCAAGGAGACCTTAGAGCAGCCTCCCAGTATTGAAAGGGGCTCCAGGAAAGCTGGGGAGAGGCTCTTGATCAGGGAGTGCAGAGACAGGACAATGGGGAACAGTTTTAAGGTGAAAAAGGGGAGACTGAGATAAAATCTTAAGAAGCAATGTTTTGCTGTGAGTGTGGGGAGGCCCTGGCCCAGGTTGCCCAGAGAAGTGGTGGCTGCCCCATCCCTGGAGGTGTTAAGGGCCAGACTGGATGGGTTTGGAACTGGAAAGACTTTGAGGTCCCTTCCAACCCAAACCACTCCATGATTCTATGAATTCAGCTTCTTTGATGGATTTGCATTTTGCTCTTGTTCTGCTGAGCATCTCAGTGCGTGGACATGAAAAGCAGCAGCAGCAGAAGGACAACAGCTACATTTTTCTAACTATACTTGTCTTCGACAAGCCACTTCTGTAATTCTGGACAGATAGGTACACATCTGTAAAAATTAGTTTGCAAATTCAGCTTAAGCTTTACAGACATGCATGAGAAACTTGCTGAAATGGAGCAAAAAGAGGTGGAACGCACATGGTATAGTGAAACTGAAAACAATTAAATTCATATGGTATCTACAAACATCCTATAATAAAAATAACTACTCGCTAATTTAAAGCGTTTCATCTACTTTTTAGTGGCACAATGAGATGAACCATTTCCTCGTGCCCTCACACGTGAGTGAATGCAGAAGACTGCAGGAGAAGGAGCTGGGGGTTAAAAGCTGCTGCTGCCCCACCATGGCTGGGAAGCAGCTGGTGAAGTGCAGAGCACATGTGGGAGGGAAGCAGGGATGGAGGCTGGGCACGGCGCTAATGAAGTGGTGCTGAAGAGGCAGACGATTTCACAAGGAGAAAAACATCAGGAAACTGGTCAAAACACAGAATCTCATCTGAAAGAGCTCAACTGTGTTGGATAGCAATAGCCAGAACAAATCTGGGGAAAGGAGGAGGGGGAGGCTGATCTCTCTCCAGAGCCCCAGATGTCTTTATCGTTGCCTAATGACAATTATACTCAACCAATTAAGACACTGCTATCACAGTTGCATTGTTAGTAAGGCTTTGGCCCTGAGTGTTGATGGCTGTCTAATTAGTGTTTGTGCAAAGTACAACTGCAACTAATATATAAACTGACAAACACACAAAAGAAAAACTGTTAACAGGAACATTTTCAAAACAGTCAAGGCTCTGCTCAGGCAGACCATGGCAGCAGCAAAGACAAACTGCTCTCCTTCATGGCTCGCTTACTGCTGGCACTGCAGAAATCCACTTCAAACAAGAGGGTCAACCAGACTGTCGCTGGGTTTCTGTTGTAACTGGTGTCAGTCCACCCCGTACGCTGCCTCCAGCCCAGAACTCCAGGGTGAGCCTCGCTACGCAAAGTTGGTCTGAACACCAAAGACACCTCAGAAATCAGTTTACATTTGCTGTATTTTCTCTAAAGAATTTGTAGCAAGAAAATAAAAAAGGAAGGAGAAAGAAAAAAACCCCTTGTTTCACAGTCAGGTTTGATTTCCAGAAGGCAAAGTCTGTTCGGTTTCCAGATACCTGTGGTGATCAACAAAACAAAAAAACCCCAACAACTTTGTTTCAGGCAGTCAGTGACCATCTGTTAATACTCAAAAGATCTTATTATGAAGTCCTTACAATGTCAATGCATTTTATTGAAGTTGGTAGGAATTTTGCTCAAGTAACCATCTCTAGCTTAACGAATGCCTGTTGATAAGCAAGTAAAATAATGAGTATTTTGCATTGTCTTGTTGCCACAAGCATCCCCAGACCTTTCATCCTTATTCCACCAAAAGCAATCAATCCATCTTCATGTGGTTAATTAAGTTACCTTGTCAGTGAGCCCTCAGTAAGCTTAAGAATAAGGTCCAATTAAACATGCAAACCCAAGTCCAAACACCTTTGTATGTTGGTTCAAATAGCTCCTAAAGCTTCACCTTCTCTATAGGGCTCAAATATGACAGTGGTCATATATAACTCAAAACACCTCTTCTTGAAACCCACAGTAAGGTGGAAGATATCTCAGTTGCAGCGTGCAACACTGAAATTATTAAATGGATTATTTTATCTTCTTTATACTGAGTATTAAAAATCCACAACTCTTCTCTGACATGAGGGATAATGACAGACTGCTTAGATACCTCTGCACAGTGTTAGATGCCTCACAGAGTGAGGCTGGATGGAAGAGGTAAAGGATCCCAAGCCTTCCTGCATTCCTATTTACAGTTATTTAGAGACATTGATTTTGCCACTACATATATAACCAGCAGGTAGCTTGGCTATGGGATTCCTTAAGGAAGGAATCAGGAAAAACAGTCTAGTAGCAATAATGGAGTAAATAACCAGTTCATATGGCTGAAAGGAACAGAACTAGAACACAAGGACAAAAAATTAAATACAAAGGAACAGAGGAGAGAACCTTTTCTGCTATTAGATAGCGTGGCAGAAAGCTACACCATAAAATACACAAAAACACAGATGTGGGTAAACCAAAAGCAGCCTTTGAAACAATCCTTTAACTGCCAGTGAAGTAGAAAAGTAATATTCCTGGTTATCCAATAATTTTGGGTTGCTTGATATATAAATGCAGCTATGAAAATGACTAACTTGTACCAAAATGGATCCAGAACCACTTTAAGTTTCAACATGTAGGAAATAAATACATTCTGAGCACCCCTACAATCACTCTCAGCATCCCTAGGATCTGTTCCCAAACTCTTCTGCTGGGAAACCGACTTTCCAATTCACCAACCCACAGCCGTCTGTCGACCCCACTCACAGAACCTGAGCTGAATCTCAGAATCTTCATTCTTCAGGCCTCACTTAGGAAACTGTAGCTCTAGAAAGTGGGTTAAGCTGCTGGAGACCGCGTGCAGTTCTTCTGCAGCTTATCATTTGTTATCTGTAACAAAATTAACATTTCGCCAGCCTAAGTACTTCCGCGAGCCTCACTTTCTTATTAATTTTGAGTGCATGCAAATGTCATACCAAGGGAACAGAAACAAGCCAAAGGGTTATATGGTAGGCAAAACATTTTAATGAACACTCACAAAAGCAGAAGTTGGAGAAAGCCAAACTCTCTCTATTAATTTCATTTTTAAGGCCAAAAATCTCCCATCATTTACGCCGAGGTTCCAGTGGTTTGCATCAGCCCAGGTCCATTAATGACACCAGCTGCTCTGGCCAAGGAAACACATTACTGTGGGTACTGCCTGAGGCTACGACTGTGGCAGGAGGAACAGAAATTATCTTTTTCAAGAGAATTCAAGAGGAATCATAATGCATTTTGGGAAGGATCTAGGTCTATCAGCCCTATTATTTCACAAAGGACAAATATATAATGCAACAAATAAAACAACAGATCCAGTTTCAGATACAGGAGAGAAAACAACACTAGAAGATGATGTAAATGCTGGAATGTTCACATGTTGGAAGGAACACAAACTGCAACACTCTTCAAACAACAGAGGGGAAAAGCAACACCTGAACTCGAGGCACGGATCGTAACAGCCCAGAGGCTGGTAGGATAGGAAGAGTAAAAATCATAGAACCATGGGATGCTTTGGGTTGGAAGGGACCTTAAAGCCCATCCAGTTCCACCCCCCTGTCAAGGGCAGGGACACCTCCCACTGGATCAGGGGGCTCAAAGCCCCATCCAACCTGGCCTTGAACACCTCCAGGGATGGGGCAGCACCACTGCTCTGGGCAACCTGGGCCAGAGCCTGCCCACCCTCATAGCAAAACATTTCTCCCCAAGACCTCATCTTAATCTCCCCTCTGTCATCTTAAAACTGTTCCTCCTTGTCCTGTCTCTGCACTCCCTGACCAAGAGCCCCTCCTCAGCTTTCCTGTAGCCCTTTCCAGTACTGGAAGGCTGCTGCAGTCTGCGCAGGGCCTTCTCTTTTCCAGGCTGAACAAGATCAACTCTCTCAGCCTGTCCTCATACTGGAGCTGCTCCAGCCCTTGGAGCATCTTTGTGCCCTCCTCTGGATCCACTGTAACAGCTCCATGTCCTTCCTGTGCTGAGGACTCCAGAATTGAACACAGGTCTTCAGGTGTGGTCTCAGGAGAGGAGAGGGGCAGAATCACCACCTCAACCCGCAGCTCACAATTCTTTTGATGCAGAAGGATGAAGTTTTTTTTTGGCCTCAGCTGAAAAACAGGCTTTACAAGCTCAAAAAGTAATTACTGTGGCTTCAGTGTACTGGGCATTGCCACACACAGAGTATCTCCCTGCAGCAACGTGTTCCTCTGCATCCAGCTAAACCTACGGGGGAGCCAATAGCTTAATGGCCAGGCAGGCTGGAAAAGCAGCTTTCACAAAGAGTCAGTATCAAGCTTCTACTATTGGTTTCACCTGAAAGGCTCTTTTTCACAAGATGACAGAGAAGCCAACCTGTTTGTCACATAACACAACCTGACCTACCTCCTGTCGTTTGTCATCTGACCCCTCTGAACTCATGATGTCATCCTGTTTTCAACCCTCCTAAAGGTGACTTGCTTGAAAAAAAAGAAGCTCTGACACTTATTATTTCTTGACAATGATGAGAATGAGTGAAGAGAACTCAGAAGGTTTGGGGAAGGTTAAAGGGAAAAGGCAATTATTTTTACCTTCTGCCTTATTGCTTTGTTTTGTATCCAGGCTCTCAGTCACCGGGAGGGGAGGGAGAAACCTATCAAAGTTGTGCCATTACACAAGTGAAATTTAAGCAATTAAATAAGACAGGGGTCTATTCAGGCTTTTTAAGACTTTGGTTTGTTAACTTTTATTCATTTTCATTACTAATTAATATTTTGGTTTCCTCGGGTCTGCACGCTGAATTAAGATGCAAGAGCTAATAATAAATACCTTGAGAATAGCCCACAAGCCCTATAGCAAAGAAACAAAATTAGATGAGAGTTGACATGAAGTTTTAAAGAGTGTAGCAAAGCGTTTTCAAGCCTTTCGGGCTACTTTCACACATCATTATGAAGCTAAAAAGAGTGGCAAGCCCATTTTTTTAAAAAGTCATTTGCAGGTCACCTTTGAGCAAGAGGAAAGCAGTGTGGGAGGTGATCTTAGAGAACAAAGAAATCTACCATATAGTAGCAGCTGCTTGTATGTCTGTGTGTTGCTCTAAATGACTAAAACTGAAAGGCCCAACTTGTTCACAAGTGCTGCAGCTTCAAACTCCCACAAGGCTCCTTCTGAACAAAGACAACTCTACGAAAACTATTTCAGAGCATTTAGTTTTTTGGTAAGAGGCATTAAAACCTATCATTACCTCTAAAATAGGTGATTCCCCTAATAACATAGGCTGTTTAGAAAGCTCTTTTGCTTCTTGTTGCCCTTCTCAGTCATGACTCAGAGAAATTCCATCTATGCCAGGTGTGCTCCACCTGAAAGGGGAGGACTTGTTAACCTACAGATTTATCAAGGCACTCAAAGCAGATGAACTAACTAACTCAAGCCCTAACTCAAGAAAGTAAAATCCCTAGGAAAGAAAACTACTTACTGAGTGAAGGAGGAAACCTCTGAAGCCAAAACATAAATAGAAGAACCAGGAGCCAAGTGTCTAAGTGGTTTAGGACTCCAGGCAGCATCTGTTAGACCGGTGTCCATGGCACAGCAGAGGCATGCCCTTAAATTTCCATTTATGCAAGCTCTTAGCTACCACTCCTTCTTCAGTCAGAGAAAGAAAAAGCATCAGATACCTTTTTATGGTGTTCTGACTGTGGATCTCTTCTGTTGATCTTCATTTGGGAAGCTCTCAGAGGTACAAACAGCAGCAAAAGCACAGTGCCCTTTCCACAGACACAATAAAAGTTAACACAAGGCACAACAAAACACCACCCTGATGCCCAGTAGACTTGGTGTGGCTTTATGGGGCAAGTTGGAAGGTGGGATGATCACCACTGACACAAGACAAGTTTACCACATGGTTTCAAGGACAGCCACATGTTAAGCATTTCACACAGAGCCACTCAGACAGCAGAACAGTCGCACAACATGTTATGGACAGGTTACACCACAGGATCCACGGTGTTAATGACAACACAGTGCAAACAAGGACCAGCCACACGCTCTGAGAACGGCATCTCTAGGACAGCCTAACCTCTAAGTACAAATGCCCCATCCGTATGGCTGTCAACACTGCTGAGAGAGAAAAAGTACCAATTTTAGTGTCTGGACATGAGTTTGCTTAAAAAAAATTAGAGATTTGTTTAAGATTTTATTAACAGAAAGTGAAAGAATCCAGCCATTCAGTATTGAAACCAAACATGCGAAAGGTACAGTGAACCTAATCATCAGTAGTGATTTATAAAAGCCAAGTGAGCAGATATATAATTGCTTTAAGTAAACCCTGACATAAAGAAGAAACTACATTTGAATTGAATATGGAGAGGGGGGAGGACAACAGCCCTTTAAAGAAGATCCTTCGAGACATGTAACTGTAGAAAGGCTGGCAAATACAACATTGATTGGGAGTGAGGTAACCACAAACACCGCTGTCTCAAATGAAAAGGGATTCAAGGTCTGACCCAGAAAACAAGCATCGTAACCGCTGGGATGAAATTTTAATGATAAACACAAGATGCTCTGCATGCAGGCCAGATTGAATTATCTGATGTCAGCCAGTAAATGCAAGGCGCTTGGAGAAAGAGGAGCTGTGAGCAGCCACCTTCAACTCGCAGCTCAGGTTGCACTTAATCAATCCTTGATATTCTGCCATCTTCTGGCTTGAGCTTTGGCAGCAGCGTGGAGAAAACAGGGGAGTGCATGAAATAGGCACATTTCTCCAAGGGAGAGCTAACCCTATATAGTTTATCTTTGCTTCCTTACACAGAGTTAACAGAGATCTGCTCCTGATCCACTTCTGGCAAACTGTGCCTCAATGTATTATACTTGTAGCTGCTGTTCTGCATCACCATGTGTGCAATCTGTACAAATTCCTTTTCAGAAAGATTAAAAAAAACCTTCTACAGCAACTAAAATAAAACTGATTCCACTTCCCAGCAGAGTTCAAAGCAGTGTAACGAAGCATGCTAGATCAGGTCTATCATGGCACAGGTTCAAATCAAATAAGATTGCTCCCAGGCTTGCTCCAAGATCCCAAATACACAAGAGCACTAATGTTTCTCCTGGAGAACCTCTTTCTCCACCTCTTTTTTAATTTTTTTAACCATTTTCTGATCTCCCAAGATCCTGAGTTCAACCTCCTGAAACCAGGCAGCAGCTGCTCTATATTGCCACAGTTTCCAGCCCCAAAGACAGAGCGTAAAGCCTGGCTGAGCTGACTGAGCGGAGCCAGAGCCCTGCAGCTGCTCCCCAAAGTCAGGAATCAAAAAACCTGCTAAAAACTGTGTGGCCCTATTTTTCTCCAGTGCTGTAACCTGACTACAGAATAAAGAAAGGTAAATGATACCACAAGCCACTGCTTAGAAAACCCCGGGACATGCCACACACAAAATTAGCTTTAAGATCAGCATCGACAGATCAAAGGCTGGAGCATCTCCCATACGAGTATGGGATGAGAGAGCTGGAGTTGTTCAGCCTGGAGAAGAAAAGGCTCCAGGGTGACCTTAGAGCAGCCTCCCAGTACTGAAAGGGGCTCCAGGAAAGCTGGAGAGGGGCTCTTGATCAGAGAGTGCAGGGATAGGACAAGGGGAATGGTTTTCAACTGAAAGAGGGGAAATTGAGATGAGATTTTAGGAAGAAATGTTTTGCTGTGAGGGTGGGGAGGCCCTGGCCCAGGTTGTCCAGAGCAGTGGTGCTGCCCCATCCCTGGAGGTGTTCAAGGCCAGGTTGGATGTGGCTTTGAGCCCCCTGATCCAGTGGGAGGTGTCCCTGCCCATGGCAGGGGGTGGAACTGGATGGGCTTTGACATCTCTTTCAACCCAAACCATTCCATGATTCTCGAGTGTTTCCAAGTCACGCATCTGTTTAGCTTTATGCACATGGCAGCTATCACTGTAATCTATGATTATTCAGATGTAAAGCTAAGCACATAAGTGTTTCTGAAACTGGAGATATAATCATTAAATGTAACAAATAATTGATATTTATGCTGAGAAGAAAACTGACTTCTGTTAACCTCAGCTATTAAATTACTTCTTCAGTACTGAAAGAACGCAACAGCCAGCTATTGATCACCAGATTCATTACACTTTTATGATAAATTTGAAAGCATAATGCCATTAAGTACAATAACATAAACTGGGAAAGAAAAGAGAGGGTTACGTTTGAATTTATATATTAAAAAACCAAACCAAAACCCCAACAAATTCCTCAATCTATCCTAAATACTTCCCAAATGGGCAAAGTCTTTCCCTCTACAAGCTGCTAAGAATAGAATGGTTTGGGTTGGAAGGGACGTTAAAGCTCATCCAGTTCCACACCCCTGCCATAGGCAGGGACACCTCCCACTGCACCAGGGGGCTGACCCAGTCCTTGGAAGTTTTAGTTGTAACTTTAAGTCTGTCTTGTTTGATATCTGCCATGAGATACTACTCGGGGGAGTGAAAATGTGCTGGTGTCTTGCAGGCTTCGATCACCACTGGCAGAACACCAAACATATCTTCTTTTGGGCAAGACTCAGAACAGTTTTCTGCTTGCAGCGATTGAAGAGATGCTTTCAGCAAGCTCAGGCTACCAATGCAGAGTGAAGGGGGAGCCTCAAACAGCAAAGGAAGTTACATAATTTGTGTGTTCTAATATTCTATACCTTTCATTTACCAACCAAGTAAAGTCTGATTTATCAAATGTACACTCACAGCTTCATTAAACAATAGTTCATTACTGAAATCTGTTTTCTCAGAGAAGTGAAATTACTGAGTAGTAATTTGAGAGAAACCCATAACATCATTTTGCTAATGGATAGCCATGTGCAGCTTCTTCTCAGTGGTCTTTCACCTGTCACTTATTGCCCTGAATGCTCAGGAATCCAAATTCTTTAAGAGCACCACCTTCCTTCACCATGCCAACAGAGACAAACTCACTAAAAGAACCAAGAGACACTGGAGGAACTGGGAAATCAATATGAGAAGAAACCGCATAAACGTGGTTTCTGTAATCCACCAAGCTACAAGAAGGATTATTTGAGTTCAATATATGGGATTAATTTCTAAAGAATTAGTGAAAAAAAGATCAAATTTATTCTGCCAACCTTCTACATATCAAGTGTTTGGATACAAATACAGCGGAGAAAAGGAAGAAAAAGAAGAGCTGGAGGTTTTGGCAGCAGCACGGAGACAACTGGAGCTTCTGGCTTCCAGGGAAGTACAGGAGGTTTCATTAGATACAGTGGAATAGATACAGTAGTTGAGATCCAAGGCTGCCCACGCTGGAGGGCACAAAAGAAGCTGGGTTGTTCTCAGCAGAGCTGGATCCCAGCTGTGGACCAGAGCGGGCTGGGAGCTGTGCTGCCCTGTTGGTGGCCCAAGGAAGCCACACAAATTCTTCCAGCCTCTCCCCTTGGCTGCTGTCGAGGTTAACCACTGTGTGGCACTGCCTGTCTGGAGGTCATAGGCTGCACTGCTCCTCAGCAGAAGCATTTCCATCACTATAGCACAATGTGTGAAGCAGAGAAAGAGTAGCAACAGCCAATGAAGGAGGCAGAGAGAACAGGAAGGGAGGCTCCACGCACGAAAGTAAAACAGGTGGTAGAGCATCTAGCAAAAAAAACCAACAAACCAAACCAACAAACCCATAAAAGATTAAAACTCCCCTTTCATTCGTGCTGTCTGGTGGTTTAGATTTCTGCTCTCAGTTGTCCCACAGCCTTCAAAAGTATTTCAGTACACGAGTTACCTACATGCAGGGTATCTCAAGGCACCTTTCTTATAGACCATGGGTGGATTTTATAGTGGTTTTTATAAATAGCTTTCTCCAATCCCACAAAGCATGAGCATACCATTAGTGTGAAGTGCCACTATAAAATATGGAACTCTGGTTTGTTAAAGACAATGTCCTCTGCCTGCCCCCAGGATGATATAATTTTTATTCATTCATGTGACTTTTTCTGCAAGGCTACTGATTACTCAAGCTGTAAAATTCAAGCAGGCACAGCCTTATCCCTACTGATGTAGGCATGGCAACCTCTTCCAAGGGTTTGGGAGGTTCTCAAAATTTTATTTAGGAGTGAAAACAAATAAATAGCCTACATTAAATCAAAGTCCTGACAAAGCTTGATATTAGGAAAAGATGAGTTTGAATTTCTCTGGTTTTCGGGTGGGTTCCTCCCCTCCAGATTTTCTTTTAAGTAACAATGGAGAGAAGTATCAGTCCTTCTGAAGTAACCTTGCCACAGCACACAAAAACATCCTTGTGATTAAGAGACTAAGAAAAAGAGCGTTTTCCAGCAGATGTGCACAATATTTAATACACAGCAAAAAAATAGATGGAGTTCATCAGAAAGTACTGTTGCTTTTACAGGGACTACACACATGTGAGATCCCTTCTAGAATAGCACAATAAATACACGCACTGCTGACATGACTCATAGATAACCATCATGACCTGGCACTGTAAAGATAATTTCCTTCATCCACAAAGGAATTACAGTCAGAAAAAAACCTTCTTGTCGCCTCAACTGCTGCTTCTTTTGAATTTGTTAAAAAGCTTTACATGAGAGGATTAAGTGAGCATTACGCAACCTCATACTCACCCAGCAATAACAACTCCATCACAAGAATGTACATCACACACAACTTTTCCCAGTTCGTATCCCAGCTGGCTCACAGCACCGATGCGGTTCTGCACAGAAAGATGAGACACAGAGTTGGGATTGCAATGCATTCATTGGCCAAGTAAATTTGCTGCTTCTTGGGAAGCTCCAAGCTGTGCCATTGCTACTGACAAGTCGCAATGCAGCTGAGAGAGAAGATCCGTCTATTTTATGCTTTCTCCTGGAATTTTTACAGGAGAAAGAAGCTATCACTCTTCATTATTGTTCATAATCATTAGGCAGAGAAACACCTATCACAACAACAAAAGAGAGCTTTCTTGTAGTCAGGGTACATAACAAGCCTTCACCGTAAAGGCTGATTCTCATTATCAAGGGATGGCTGAGGTATAAACACCTCTCTGTCACCAAAGTGAACGGAGCAGCACAGCAAACAAAGACTCGCTCCCAAAAGCAATCAGTCATCGGGAAAAGAAGAGTACTACAGCTCAGGCTATGTCTCATAAATCCTTCAGCAGCCTTCCCCTTTTAACTGGCAAAAAAGAAGCTGCAATACAAAAGAACCAGCTTTCCACTGCCACTTGCTTGAACCACATTCCCATTTTTCTGCAGCATCTGGATCCCATTAAAGAAATTCCCTTTCACCTTCCAGTTGGTTTTCAAAGTGCGCTCTCTGGCACGGCAGTTCCTGAGGGCGAGCTTCCAGCAGGAATGATCAGAGATGCTTGTATCTGTGAGATATCCTTCCTGTTGGCACAACCGGTGCCACAACACTTCATCTTCTGCAAGTACTTTCCACGTTCTGCTCACCTGGAAATCAGATTTATATACACAGCATAGAGTTGCAAGTAAAAACCAGGTTTCATATAAAATTACTTAAATAAAAACTGAAATATACACATATAAAGCAACACAGACCTGCACTGAGACCAAATTCTTATCTAAACAAATACACTACTGATAGGATCGGGGGGGCAAAAAAGATCCTCCATTAACAAAATGCTTTGGATTCTTTTGAAAATAAATGAGTTTCTACACTACTAAAACTCCATGCAACATGGATGGCAGCAGTCAGTGGCCACACTGCCAACCTGAAATGTGTCCTAGAAAATTGTGAAGTAAAAAGAATCAAGGAAACAATTAAGAAAACATTGTAAGTTTAGAGCAAAAATACAAATTTATTTTCATATTTATAGCTCTCAGATCACACTGTCATCTCTGTAAAGCCCTGCTGAAAATGCCTGATTAGGTGTATGACACTGGTGATTTATTAACTATTGTATTACAGTATGCATTAATAGGAATGAATTACTAAGTTTTTCAAGCAGCCTCAAGTTGCTGTCCATTCCAGAGAGAACAGCTTCATCATAATCAATTGCGGGCTTAAAATTAAAGATTCAAGAGGTAAGAGCCAACTTAAGTAGCATTTGTTCTCTGTAATTCTTAATTTAAAAAAAGAGATGTAACCAATGAAAACTGATACTGGTGAAAGCAGCAATCAATCACAGGCTGCTTCCAAAAGAGTGAAAAAACCTGCTTGGACTGACATCATTTTTAGCAACTTGCAATTAAGCATCTCATGTCCTTTTCAGTCCCAACATTACATCAAGAATCAAGACCTCCCATTGATACAAACTCTCACAGGACCAGATCTTCCTGTTTGCTTGCCGTTCATTCCACGTTTACACACAGACAAAACACAACACAGGGGGTAGAACGATGAACTGCTGCTTCTTCTCTATTTTATAAGATTAATCTCGCTTGTATTTTATCATTATCATAGAACCATTAAGGTTGGAACAGATCTCCAAGTTCATCCAGTCCAACCGTCAGCCCAACCCCACCGTGCCTGCTAAATCCTGTTCCCAAGTGCCACGGCCACACACCATGAACCCCTCCAGGGATGGAGACTCCACCACTGCCCTGGGCAGCCTCTGCCAGGGCTTCACCACTCTGTCAGTGAAGACATTTTCCTAATATCCAATCTAAACCTCTTCCAGCTGAAAACCCTTCCCCCTCATCCTATCCCTGCACTCCCTGATCAAGAGCCCCTCCCCAGCTTTCCTGGAGCCCCTTTTAGTACTGGGAGGCTGCTCTGAGGTCTCCCCACAGCCTTCTCTTCTCCAGGCTGATTATACACCATCCTGTAATAAAAAATCAGTGCTCAATACTCCTGTTCCTATAGGAACACACTCAGGATGTTCAAAAGCAAAAACCAGAAGCAATCCAAATTTCAAACTGGTACGGCTTAGTGGAGAATTCGCTCTCAATTTGATTTTAAAGTAATACAAATTCATATATCATCGCTCAAAAAAGAAAACCCACCCAGGTTTTTGCTGACACACAACAAAAAGTGGTCCTTTTGCAGGGACTGAGCACTCGGCCAAGGTTGGTTGACACTAACAGCCCCTCTGCCCCTCTCCCGTGACAGCAGCGGCGTTTCTGCTGACACCAAGGGGACAGCCTAACACACAAGGAGAAGCAAACAAAGCCCAACTACGCCAACTTCTGCCTGGCTTTAAGAACAAAAAGAAAACACACACACCTTTGGAGTCTGCCAAAGTAGACAACGTTACGCAGACCTTTTGAGTTTCAAGGTCATAAAAGCATTTTAGAAAGACAGTAAAATAAAAAGGAGAGGGGAAACGACATAAAATTTAGGCTGCCTTTTCAACTTTCAGGCACAAACATTCAAGTGGAATAAAGATCCTATCTTATTATGATTTTTTTAAATCAAATTACATTGAATCCTGCTGCTTTACAGGCACGAATTTCCAAAGGGTCCCTTTGCCTTTTCTTAATGCACCAAAACTGGCATGACAATCCCTTGTAAAAACCCCACTGAGCGAGCCTCAGCTGCAAGAAAGCTCTAATAAAAGTGTCTCAAGCATTTCACTTTACAGCACCACTGTGAGCTGCCGCATTAAAACCGGCCGTTGGCTTGAAGTCAGCTTTATTAGATCTGCTTGACTTCAAGTTTCAGGTGAGGCCCCAAAAGCCAGAGTATTCCGGCTTTATTTATACACACCCACAAGTTCTGCTCGTTGGAGAGGAGCTGGGACACGCAACGCTCTTATTAAGCTACAAACATTGTTATTTCCAAACTTACACTATGTAGAAATCCCCAAACAATCAATAATAACATCTTACAGAGCTGTTGAAAGACTTAAAGCCCCCAGTTTCCTTGGGGAAATCTCCTTTATCCACCTGTATCTCCCTGTAATGGTGTGATGCCCAGTTTCCTCATAGCTGTAATCACACTTTCCATCAGGCTTTTCTTTCCTGGAAGGTCAGGATTAATTCTTCCTATTTTTGGGCAGTGCTTTTGTCTTTGAAAGTAAGTGCTGTTTTGCAACACTTCAACCACCTGGATTTTAGGTGTGAGGGCAATGAAGGAGAAGCTAAAAGAGGTTCTCTTGTAACTCCTCAGAAGACCTCAGCTTGAGAAAGAGGCCCATGGCAAGGTATTTATCCTTATGGCTTCCTATCTGCGTGAGATGAGCAGGCCACAGAACAGAAAAGCATTGCTGTAGTGCTGACAACTCTTAAAAGGAACCCCCTTAGTACATAGTCCAGAGCAAGACTTTAGGCTGCACTTGCAGCTTGAGACACAATTTACTTCCAGGTGCTCTCAGGGGCGACTTACAACTTGGACATCCTCCCAGTGAGTTTCTCTGACACCAGAAACTCAATAGTTCCTCGCCTTGTTTATCTGTTTTATGGTTTTGGTTTTTCCTCCTCTTGGTTTCCCATGCATGTAGGTTTACTCGTAATGATCAGCACAGCTCATTTAGCAATGTGCTGCGTGTTAGTGCCTCTTGCACACGCTACAGCGGGTGTGAAAAGCAGGAGATGTGAGGGTCTCTGTGTTCTCTTATCATCAGGTGGAACAGATGTAAACATGACCTTAGCAGAAGTTGCATCTCCATGGAACAGTGCTGCAATAAAGGAGGGAAGGAGATTCCCCTAAGCCACCAGTTTGATGCTCCAGTATCTGTTGGATGACCACTCCTCTTATTTTGGCCATTCACCATTTGCGTGCTTCAGAATCCTTCCATTTCTCCTCAAAACAGTGGTGAGCAGACAAAGGTACCTCCCTCTTGGTGTGACTGTAGTTTTTGCCAGTTATGAGGTGGTCAGAAGCAAGCCTGCAAGTTGTGTACACTTGGAGAGAAGACAAGAGGAGCTCTGAAGAACAGATGGTCATTTCCTTGCTTGTCACAGACAACACAACCTTGTGGCTAATGGACTACCAAGCAATTTAAGTTGCTTCTGTCCAGTAAGTTTGGCCTAAAAAACATTACTCATAGAATCACAGAATGGTTTGTGTTGGAAGGGACCTTAAAGATCATCCAGTTCCAACCCCTTCGCCATGGGCAGGGATTCCACCTGATCTGTTAATTTCTCCATGTTTCTAATTGTTGCCTCACTTGTTTTCATGAGTGAAAGTGTCTGGATCAAAAATCTGCTCCAACTGCCTGGCTGCAGGGGCAGCTCCCATACCCACCTTTGATGTTCACAGCTGTAAAGATGAAGATTTTCATGAACATCTGTGTGTAGTTAAGGAAAGCAAAATTATCTCTACTGCAGTCCACAAAGTGTAGAGTTGCAACCCACTGCAACCAAGGTTTCCACGGACAGGCCAGGGGTCAGGGGGAGAACACGTGCAGGGTGTCCTCTGCATGGTCCCCCATAATGTGGCAGCCACTGAGTTGGAGAGACAGGAGTTTGACAGATGGACTGTTAGATGGATGATGGATATGGAATTGGCTGGATGGCCATGTCCAAAGAGTTATAGTCAATGGCTCAATGTCCACCTGGAAACCAATAACATGTGGTGTCCCACAAGGGGCTGCACTTTGACAATTCTATTTAGTATCTTCATAGACAGCAGGACTGAGTGCACCCACAGCAAGTCTGCAGATGACACCAAGATGGGTGGTTGACTCTCTAGAGTGAAAGGTTGCCATCCAGATCAACGTTGATAGGTTGGAGGAGCAGGTCTGTGCAAGCCTCTTGAAGCTCAAAAGGGTCAAGGGCAAGGTACAACCGATTCAAGGCAAGCCCCGTTTAGTACAGACAGGGGGACTAAAAGTAGCCTTGTGGAGAAGGCCCTGGCGATACTGGTGGATGACAAATGGGATGTGAGCTGCCAATATGCACTGGCTACCCAGAAAGGCTGCAGAACAAATGGCATGGCCAGCAGGTCAAGGGAGGTGGTTCCTCCCCTCTACTCCCTTTCCTGAGACCCCCACCTAGAGTCCTGCATCCAGCTCTGGGGCGCACACTACAAGACAGGTATGGACCTGCTTAGAGTAGGTCCAGAAGAGGACCACAAAAATGGTCAAGGGGCAGGAACATCTCTGCTACGAAGAAGGGCTGAGAGTTGAGGTTCTTCAGTCTGGCGGAGAGAAAGCTCCAGAGAGACCTTATTGCAGCTTTTCAATATATAAAGGGGCTTTATGAGGAAATCAGAGAGACACTTTTTACCAGGGCCTGTCATAACAGGACGAGAAGTAACAGTTTTAAACTGAAAGAGGGTAGGTTTAGACTGGACACAAGGAAGAAATGTTTTATGATGAGGGTGGTGAGGCACTGGAACAGGCTGCCCAGAAAAGCTGTGATGTGCCACCTTTGGAAGGGTTCAAGGCCAGGTTGGATGGGGCTTTGAGCAACCTGATCCAGTGGGAGGTGTTCCTGCCCATGGCAGGGGGGTGGAACTGGGTGGGCTTTTCCATGACTAATTTTATTTTGTCTTCAGTGTTCCCAGTATCTTTTTACTACAGTTCTCAACAGTTCTCAGCAAAGAAACTTGGGTTTCCCTTGAGCTCCAGACAAGAAGAGTTTTATATCTTATAGTTCAGCAAGTAATAATGTCCTGAAGGACTTCAAAGGCTTTCGCTGACACAGGTTTTGCTATTGGTTTTGCCTTCGGGGGCCTTTTTTTTCCCAGGAAAAAAAGCCCTAAAACACTCCACCTCTTCCATCAAATCCTAAATTTCTCCTAATCCCGTCTAAATGAACTGGCTCAAATCCTAATGAAGGGTTATTCATTCCTCTCCATCTGATAACTGTCTTTGTTTCATTAGATTTATTTTCTTCCCTAGTCACACAAAGACACATTCAAGGCTCGTTCGCTGAAGCCAGGGGCCTCAATTAGAAATATCTGGACTTTCAATTTAGCACAATACCTTGCGCCAAACAGCATTTAATCCAAAGCCATTCAGATGCACATTTACCAGGTGGAAGCTGCTCATCTTTTCAATTCACAGCCATAATGTTATTTTAAGTCTCATCCTGAGCCTGGGATATCCTTATCCATTCGTTTCTCTGCTGTCTCTCTAAACTAGGTGGATGGATGAGCACTTCCCCCTTCTAAAACCTGATGCAAAAGTATGCTAAAAAAGTACACAAGTTTTTCTTTTCAGAACATACAAACACTAAAAGCCTAAGAGTCTGACAATTTCAGAAGCTCTAGAGGAAATCATCTGAAATTCTGATCTAAGCAAGACAATTAATTCTTAAATTCTTAGAAACAGACTCCCTTGCCCTAGATACATACACAATTGTGTGCTGGTAAACATTTCTAAACCATCTCTGATGAAAATGCCAGCAGTTCAAGGCAATTTCCTGCTGTCCTGCTCAGAAATAAAACTGCCTTAACATTGCCAAAAGTCAGTATGTAGTGTCAAGAAGTATTTCACACCACCCAATACAGTTTATGAGGTCTCTGGTATTTACTAGAAAGCAGTAACAACTGTCAGTGTATGGAGAAGGTCATAGATGAGACACATCATCTCATTACAAAGCTGAGAGTTTAGAGGTCCAGTCCCAAGGCCACAAGTGAAGTTAATCACAGATATCTGCAGTGTCAGTCCCAACTAGCACAAGGACTTCTGATGTGTTTCAGTTTCTCATGCTTGTGGTGTCCCAAGTCACTTTTTTTCTTTTCCCTCTACATCACAAAGGAGAGACCATTCTCAAACCCACTCACCACAGAAGTCACCAGCGTTGCCCATAGCAAAGACAATCTCTTTCAGTGGTCAGAACACGATCAAAAGGTCCTCAGGGAGCTGGCACAAGGCAGAGGGAACATCTTGCTGTTGCTCTAGACTGTCCTGCCATCACATTCATCCTGGATACCTTTCTCCTTGAATTATCAAGACAGGGACTGGTCTGCTGGGTGCTACTGAGTATCACATAACTTCAGCAAGCCCACACGGGCTCAGGAACCTTTAACTTACAAAGCTGCACGTGGCTTCCGCATTTCAAGTGCCACACAGACAGTTTGTGTTTTATAGCACTGATTCCAAAAATCAAAAAAAAAGCTGTGTGGAAGAGGGGGAAACATCAGGGTGAAGTTAAAGTTCCCCAGAGGAACCTGTGATGTGATTAAATCTCAAAGAAGCTCTGCAGTCAGGCTACTTTGCGGTTTGCTGGCCAAGGGCACTCACATAGATCAGGATGCCGGTTGCACTTAAGTGGCCCAATTTCACTAAAATCACAAGGTGCCTTAATAAAAAAAAAAAAAACCCTTCTACATCAACACTCTAGAGCAGCAGCAGGGCTTTCCCTTTAACAGAGGAGGGCTCTCCCTCAAAATGAAAATTACCAAGAGGAAAATGAAAACGGTATTTATTTTTATTGTTTTGCTTTTTATTTGAACACTTGAAGTCAGTTCTGCACTAAAAGCACTGGATAGTCATCTCATTCAGAAAACCTCATAAAACATTGGGCATTTGCTCAGCTGTCAGCTGCCAAACTGGATCAACTGCCTCAGGCTTAGAAGGGCAATGAGAAGTGTGGAAAGTTTTCTCAGTGTTAAAGACATCTTACGAGAACAGGTTCAAGCGAAAAAGCAAAGCGAGCGAGAGAGAAACCAAGCGCAGAGAAAAAGAGCTGCCCTTCATCAGCCAATCTTTTTACTGCACCATGAGGTAAACTGATCCTGCCTAAGGAAAAAAAAAAAAAGACAGAGAAAGAATAACCTTAAAGTAATCCACTTCAAAAATGTACTCCTGATGCATTTCATGGGCTGCAGCCTTCACCGATCGAGTATCTCCACCTCAAATGACAGAAACCTGAGCCCCTCTGAAAGCTTCAGTCCCCTGCACAGCAGCAACAAATAATCCTAGAGAATTTGTTTTCTTTTGCAACAGAGGCCCTGTAAGAGGAATTATTTTTCTTCTAACAGTCCTTGTTCCTTAAAGGCATCAGCAAGTCCAAGGCTTAAGCAACAACCACCTGTAGCTTTCTAACACTGACTAGTTTAAACTGAACGTTAAAAACCTAATTTCATTTCACGTGACATTTGGGTAATACTTGTGTCTCATTTACCATCCACAATAAAGTTTCTCCCTGCCTGTCACTTGTCAGTTTTTACACACTAACACTTCTTTCTCTGACAAATGGCCCAGGGCAGGGTTGCAGGTAACACAAAGAATGGCCTGGGTTTAACTTCTGTGAGATTACAGGATGTGCTCTGAACATGAGAGCTGAATGGACACCAGCCTGGAACACGTAATAGCAGCCAAGGAGAAGCTGGCAATGCATATCCACAACATCCTCCTCCCTTTAACAGGGTAATTATAGAATCATGGAATGGTTTGGGTTGGAAAGGCACCTTAAAGCCCACCCAGTTCCACCTCCCTGCCATGAGCAGGGACATCTCCCACTGGATCAGGGGGCTCAAAGCCTCATCCAACCTGGCCTTGAACACCTCCAGGGATGGGGCAGCCACGACTGCTCTGGGCAACCTGGGACAGGGCCTCCCCACCCTCACAGGAAAACATCTCTTCCTGAGATCTCATCTCAATCTCCCCTCTTTCAGCTGAAAACTGTTCCCCCTCGTCCTATCTCTGCACTCCTTGAATCAGCACTTGCCAAGTAGGTTTGCTTTGAAGACTCATTCAGAGAGGTGGTTCATCATTCAATGTGTGAAGAAAGGAGACAAAGAGGCTAAACAGTGTGGGCTGATCAGCCCTGTGTATGGTCAGGTGTGTGTGGGCATTCTGGTCAGTAAAACTACTTGAAGAGACTGGCAGTTTACAACTACATAAACTATGGACGATATCCAAGTACAGACCGGTGAAAGCACGACCTTAAAGTATCACCACAGGAAAATATCAACCCCTTGCAGGGGGCAGGGAGGGAATCAGTGACATTTAAGAACTTAGTCTCACATGAAATTACTACAGAAAACTTCTATGGTTCAAGTCAGATATTGAAAACTGAGGGTGAACGTATTTGATGCCATGTCTGTAGCTCTGCAAAGAGCTGAGTTCTAAATATTGCAGCAAGACACTTATTTCTAAATACATTCACTTGAGCCAGAAGATCTTTGCAAGCAGTTAGTTTAAATTTCAAGGCTTCAATTTTGTGCAAGCCACAAATGTTTTACTTAATCCTACTCACCCACAAGCTACATATCCAGCTTATTTACTATTACTTGTTCAATATTCACCTTCGGAAGCACCTCCAATAAGTTAAGGGCACAATCAGCTGAGCTACCAAGGCTACTGCTCATCTCCCCTGCAGCAAGGTGCTGTTTCTTGGATATTTCTGCCAATTTTAGGTGGTGTCACAGAAGTTAGCAGTCTGCAGCACTTACCTGAGCACACCTCCCCAGTTCAGTCCTGCCCAGGTACTGAAATATCTTCAGTGCCAGCTCGTAAGGCAGCTGGACATCAAAGAAAGGAACCTCATTTATTTCATTCTGAAAAGAGAAAAACAGAAAATAATGTTAGGTTTCTTTAAGGCACAGCTAGACAGTAGCAAAAGTTACCATAGCAAAGAAAAGATGTTGTTTCCTCAGTGCCATCACAGTTCCATAAAAAAGGTGGAAGCAATTCTGCCTCTCCATCCAGTACCAGTACATCAGCCAGATCACACTGGTGTGAAGGTACCCAAGCCACTGTGCACTCTCAAACTATGTAATTCATAGAATCATTGAGGTTGGAAAAGACCTCTAAGCTCACCCAGTCCAACTGTTAGCCCAACAGCACTGTGCATATTCAGCCATTTCCCAAAATTCCAAGTTTTCAGACACAGGTGATGGAAAATGAATGAGAATCATAGAGTCATTTGTTTGGAAAAGACCTTCGAGATCATCGAGTCCAACTGTACCTGTCCACTACTAAACCACATCCTTGAGAAACTCGTCTATCCATATTTTAAACACCTCTAGGGATGGAGACTGCATCACCTCCCTCGGCAGCCTCTGCCAGGGCCTGAGAACCCTTTCAGGGAAGAATTTTTTCCAGTCTGAACCTTCCCTGGTGCAACTTGAGGCCATTTCCTCTCATCCCATCACCTGTCACTTGGGAGAACAGCCCAGCAACCACCTCACTACAACCTCCTTTTAGGCAGTTGTAGACAGTGATGAGGTCTCCCCTCAGCCTCCTCTTCTCTACGCAAACAACCTCAGGTCCCTCAGCCACTCCTTGTAGGACTTTTCTCCAGCCCCTTCACCAGCTGCACCATTTTATATCAAACAATACTTTGATATAAAACTGAATGGACGTGGCACTACAGTTCATTTCTGTCTTTCATTAGTAACATACAAATGCTTTTGTAACACAAAATGTGCTGCAAGAGTTGATGCTTTAACTGATCAACTATCTCAAAAATTAAAGCCAAAGAATCCATCACTTCAATTTAACAGCTAAATGCAGCACATATCTTCCTCCTAGATGTTCTTCTCTTTAACTATATAATTATAACATCTTCCTGCAGTTATTGCATCAAGATTTGTCCTTGCCCTCATTTCTGATATTCCAAATTTTTATGCTACACAACAGAGCGAGTGCAAACCCAGCCCACCCTGACCATTTCTGTGAAGATTTGCTCTCCAGTGTTTGTCCTGGTCTCTACAGCAGGACGCCACAGGTGCTTCCAAACACCTGATCCCTCCCCATCAATCCTCATGCACAAAACTAGCTGCTTAGCTAAAACCCACCTCCATTGTTTGCCACCAGAAAGGCAGGCAGATCCCCAACTGGGACCATCTCCTGCCTCTTAGCACTTCTCTAGCCCCAGCACCTTTGTTTATTTGAGGGTCCTAGAGCCCTCCTTGCTCATTTAAACCTGGACACTTTGCAGTGCCAGTGAAGTGGCAAAATCAGGCAATGCTGGGTTTATTTAGCATACAGTTACACAGGAAAATGGTTGTATGATATCGTTGTGTGGAAGTTTTTAATGCAAAAGGTTAAGTGTTTAAACAGCACAAATAAGGGCAACATTCCCATTAGCTCTTCTTAGCAAACAGCACCAGTTTATGAACACTGTAACCTTGCACTTGTTCCAGAGTTACTGAAACAAGCCCTGCAGCCAATCACCCTGCTCCCCTCCCTCCCTGGCCATGATTTTCCCACACAAACAGTACCTTTTCCTTTCCCTCTGCACGAGGAGCAGGGACTCTACTCCCTGCTGTGGATTTGCAAGAGGATTGTTGGCTTTCATGTGATTTAAATTGCATTTATTGCCAAAATGGACACCAAAGACCCCAAAAATAACAGGAACTCTGAGCACATCCCCATGGCCACATGCAGGCAGACCTCAAGCTGGCCAGATGTGAACCAGCTCGGCTCCAGGAGCCACACAACCATTTGAGAGCAATGTGCTGCCCAAACAAATAAGAGGAGCCATTGGGCAAGGCTTATTCGCTCCAGGCTTATGAGCTCAGGCACGACACCACTACGGAGAGATCGCTTCCAAATTGGAGTTGACTCGTGTCCAACCAGCAGGACCTGGTCTGTCTGCTTGTACCCAGAGACATCACTGTAAGGACAGGCTGCCAACAGCCAGACCAGTTACAGACACAGCATTCAAGACTGACAGCTCTTTCATAAAAAAAGGTGAAAGGAAACACAGTTGTAGACTTTTTAAAATAAAAAACATTTACAGTTAAACTAGAGCTTGTGACAGAGCACAAGCAACAGCTCACATTAATCCCATTCTAATGCAAACCTAACATTAAATGCAAACCAAGCTTTTCCCTACCTACATCCCAAAAATCCTGTCTTTAGCACAGCACTCACTGTTGCAAACCAAGTGGTAATGTTCAGCCAGCACCAGCCCGTCTAAAACTCTACTGGAATAACTCCAAAACTCCAATTCTACCATCCCCTCTGAGACAAGACTCTGGTTCCTGTGGGCTAATGGAGCACTGATTCCATAAATGGATTAATTTGTGCCTTGCAGACATAAATTTAATCTGCTCCTTTTAATTTTTTTAAACAAAGAGTAATTAGTCACAGCTAGGTTAGAGAAAAACAAGAAAATGGGTTTTCCTACGCTGTAAATAAAATTTCTATTGCATTTAAAGGACTTCACGAAATAACTTTTATCTGGTTCAGAACTGTACTTAAAACTGTTTCCAAATTAACTCCTTTACTCAAGGAATCAGTACTTGTTTTCTCACTACACTGCCGTGTCAGGAGGTGGGAGACCCTCAGTTACTGCACCTGCATGGAACAGCTCAAACAGCACTAAATCATTTAATAAATGTCCTGAGTTGGAAGGAACCCACAAGGATCATCGAGTCCAACTCCTGGCCCTGCACAGGACAACGCCAACATTCACATCATGTGGCTGAGGGCATTGCACAAGGCCTTCTGTGCAGGCTGTGACTGTTTCCCTGGGGAGCTGTTCCAGTGCTCCACCATCCTGTGGGGGAAGAACCTCCTCCTAACATCCAACCCAACTTTCCCTGGCACATCTTCTTGCCATTCCCTCAGGTCCTGTCACTGGTCACCAGAGAGAAGAGCTCAGCGCCTGCTCCTCATCCTCCCCTTGGGAGAAAGCAGGAAGTGGCTATGGGGTCTCCCCTCAGTCTCCTCCAGGCTGAACAGACCAAGTGACTTGAGCTGCTTCTCACATGGCTTCTCCTCTAAATCCTTGACCAATCCCGTGCCCTCCTCTGGACACTCTCCAGCAGCTTTAGATCCTTTTTCCTGCAGCACCAAAACTGCACCTGGTGCTCAAGGTAGTGCTGTTCCACTACAGAGCAGAGGGAGACAATCCCCTCCCTCACCTGGCTGCTGACGCTGTGCTGGATGACGACAAAATTACTGTGGCCTTTCAATAATTAAAGAGGGCTAATAAGAATGATGAGGAAAAACTTTTTAATAGGGCCTGTTGCAATAGGACAAGGGGTAATGGTTTTAAATTAAAAGAGAAGAAGTTTAGACTAAATATTTGGAAGAAATTTTTTACACTGAGGGTGGTAAAACACTGGCATAGGTTGCTGAGAGAGGTGGTGGATGTCCCATCCCTGGAAACATTCACAGCCAGGTTTACAAAAAATAAAAATCATAGAATGGTTTGGGTTGGAAGGGACCTCAAAGATCATCCAGGTGAACACCCCTCACTGGATCAGGGTGCTCAAAGCTCCATCCAACACCTCCTTGAACACCTCCAGGGATGGGGCAGCCACCTCTTCTCTGGCAACCTGGGCCAGGGCCTCCCCACCCTCACAGCAAAACATTTCTTCCCAAGATCTCACCTCAATCTCCCCTCTTTCAGCTCAAAACCATTCCCCCTTGTCCTATCCCTGCAGTCCCTGATCAAGAGCCCCTCCCCAGCTTTCCTGGAGCTCCTTTCAGTACTGGGAGGCTGCTCTAAGGTCTCCCCAGAGCCTTTCCTTTTCCAGGCTGGACAACCCCAACTCTCCCACCCTGTCCTCTCAGGTCGGATGGGGTCTAGAGCCTCCTGGTCCAGCGGGAGGTGTCCCTGCCATGGCAAGTGGGAGGCACTGGCTGGGCTTTGAGGTCCCTTCCAACCCAGACCATTCTGCGATTCTACAAAAAGCACCTCGTGGGAAGATAAGCAGACTCTGGAGGATTAAAACCACGACGCATCCAGCAGCTGAGACTCCAAACCAGCTCAGCGGCCCCAGCCCCGCGGCCCCCCGCCCCCCGCAGCCCTACCAGGTCTCGGATCAGCAGCCCCAGCAGGTCGTCCCCGCCGTCCCCCGAGGGCTGCGGGGCGGGTGAGGCGCCGCGGCGGGCGGGGGCCGGGTCTGGCCCCTCCAGTAGCCCCCGGGCCAGCGCCAAGAAGCGCGGCTCGCCCGGCGGCCCCGCCGCCTCCCCCCGGCGCCGCTTCGCGCCCCCCGCCCGCTCCTCCCGCCCGCGGCGCCGGGGCCGCTCCGGGCCCTCGGCCATGGCGCGCGGGCCCTGCCAATCCCCCCCCGGCCCGGCCGGAAACCGCGACCGCGCGTTCCGCGGCGCAAAGGTTCCGGGACAGAACGTTCCTAGAGCGGCCCGGCCTGGGGAATCACGCAATGGTTGGGCTGGAAAGAACCGCAAAGCCCAACCAGTCCCACCCCCTGCCACGGGCAGGGACACCTCCCACTGGATCAGGGGGCTCAAAGCACCATCCAGCCTGGCCTTGAACACCTCCAGGGATGGGGCAGCCACCACTGCTCTGGGCAACCTGGGCCAGGGCCTCCCCACCCTCATCGGGAAGAATTCACAGTATCACAGTATCATAAGGTTGGAAAGGACCTCTGAGATCATCAAGTCCAACCTATAACCCAACACCAACCCATCATCTAACCCATGGCACTCAGTGCCTCATCCAGTCTCCCCTTAAACCCCTCCAGGGTCGGTGACTCCACCCCCTCCCTGGGCAGCCCATTCCAATGACCAATCACCCTTTCAGTGAAGAACTTTTTCCTCACATCAAGCCTAAACTTTCCCTGACAAAGCTTGAGTCCATGCCCTCTGGTTCTGCCACTGGTCACCTGAGAGAAGAGACCAACCCCTGCCCGACTACGACCTCCTTTTAGGGAGTTGTAGAGAGCAATGAGGTCTCCCCTGAGCCTCCTCTTCTCCAGACTAAACAGCCCCAACTCCCTCAGTCGCTCCTCGTAGGGCTTGTGCTCCAGCCTTCCTAATGCTTGTGCTCCCTTCCTAATGTCTAATCTACATCTTCCCCTTCCAGTTTAACACTGTTTCCCCTTGTCCTGTTACTCCAAGCCCTTGTAAAAAGTCTCTTCCCAGCTTTCCTGGAGCCCCTTTCAGTACTGGGAGGCCGCTATGAGGTCCCCCCAGAGCCTTCACTTCTCTGGGCTGAATAACCCCAACTCTCTCAGCCTGTCCTCATAGCAGAGGCTCTCCAGCCCTTTGATCATCTTCACAGCCTCCTCTGGACCCGTTCCAACAATTCCATATCCTTCTTATGTTGAGGATTCCAGAACTGGACTCAGGACTCCAGGTGGGGTCTCTCCACAGCGGGGCAGAGGGGCATAATCCCCTCCCCGGCCTTGCTGGTACCACTTCTTTGGATGCAGCCCAGTTTCTGTTGGTTTCTGGGCTGTGAGCACACGTTGACAGCTCCTCTTGAGCTTCTCATCAATCAGCACTCCAAGTCCTTCACCTCAGGGCTGCTCCCAACCATGTTGTTCCCCATCCTGTATTGAAACCACAGATTGCCCCAAACCAGTTATAGGACCTTGCACTTGGCCTTGTTCAACCTCATGAGGTTCACATAGCCCCACTTCTCCAGCTTGTTCAGGTCCATCTGGATGACATCCTGTCCTTCTGGCGTGACCACTGCCCTACTCAGTGTGTCACCTCCCTCCACCTGGGGTTGAAGATCCCACTCTGAGATATGCTGTGGAGCCTCAGCTCCCTCCTCTCCAGTGCCACCCATGGCCCCAGAGGGGAAAGGCTGGGGCAAGGGCAGGGTCCCACTTGGGCTGAGAATCCCATCCCCAGCCTGGGCAGCCCCAGCCACCTCCCTCCAGGGCCACCCACGGGCCCCATGGGGAAATGGCCACTCCCAGAGAAGCAGAGAGACAGCACGGAGTGGCTGCTGTCCCTGGAGCCACTGTCCCACCAATGGGTAACAGGCCCAGGTTGGCCTATTCTTTCCACCCATTTTGTTGGCCAAGTCTGAGCCACAGCCTGTGGGCAGGGGGGTTCCTGCCCTGCACCATCACCATCTCACCTCCTGGGGAAGATGGACCACGCTGCCTGGAGCACCTGAGTAACAGCCACCACCTCGTGGAGAGCTGCCCCTTCCATGGCCCTTTGGGGAGGAGACAATGTTTGTTCTGCAGCTCCCACTATCGATCCCAGCTTGTTGCTTAAAGGCTGCATTTTAACAGATAGCTAAACCCAAACGATGGTTAACCCAACCAATGGCTAACCCATCACATGGATAAACCCAACCAACAGCTAATCCAACTGATGGATAAACCAAATTGATGGCTAACCCAACAGATGAATAAACCCAACCAATGGATAAACCCAATTGATGGCTAATCCAACCAATGGTTAACCCAACATATGGATAAACCCAAATGATGGCTGACCCAGCCGGTGACTGAAACCAATTGGTGGTTAACCAAACCGATGTTTAACCCAACTGATGGATAAAGTCAACTGATGGCTAAACCCAACCAATGACTATACCCAACTGATGGCTAAACCCAACTGATGGATAAAAACTGATGGCTAAACCCAACCGATGGCTAAACCCAATTGATGACTAAACTCAACTGATGGCTAAACCCAACCGATGGCTAAACCCAATTGATGACTAAGCTCAACTGATGGCTAAACCCAACTGATGACTAAACTCAGTCAATGGTTTACCCAATCGATAGTTAACCCAATTGATGGTTAACAAAACCGATGGCTAAGCAAACAGCTGAAACACAGCCACAGAGCTGCTATTCCTTCAGCCAATCCATCTGTCCAGAGGAGTGGAAAACCCACAAGTATTCAAGTCTTCAGCATAACTTTCATGGAAAATAAACCAGGTGAGCAATACTTGTCCACATTTAAGTCAAACAGCTGGTGAACATGCTAAAATGCACAGCCCATGCTCTTGGCAGCGGCACGGGCCAATGTACCTCCACCTTCACGTTTGCCTCCAGCTGCTGCCATTCAGCATCCTCAATGGCTGCTTGTTGCTTTTCTCCTTCCTGTAGTATTGCTGCCCATGCAGTTTACAAAACCCAACTTAATGAGAACAAACAGGCATTCTGGAGTCCAGGAAAAACCCGAACCATGTAATTTTGGGGAGGAACTACGTAGAAATTCTGCAAAAGGTTTGTTTTCCCTACAAAACGATCATCTGGATAGGGAGGGGTGCATTTTCTGACTGCGGTGAGCCCTGTAAACAGGAGCGGGACATGGGGCTGCCCCACAGAGGGCAGATGGTTGGGAATGATGTGAGCCCCAAGCAGGTCTGCTCTGAGCCCTCTGCGATACCAGGGTGATCTGCCAAGGATGGCAACAGGCAGGAGGCAAACTGGCCAGTTTGGGGTGATTTCTGCCTCACAGGGAGCTGCAGGAAGCCCCCACTGCCATCTCCAGGGCTGATGTGGGATGGGGAGTCTTGCCTGGGGGGTCCCAGCCCTGCTCCTGTGCACTGATGGCTGGAAGGGGCTCTGCATCCTCCCAGGTTGGGGGCTGGGGGCTGCTGGGGATGCTGTGCGCTTCTTTGGTCACCTGAAATGTGAGCTGAATCGGTAATGCTCTGGGTGATGAAATCCCTTCCAGCTCTGTGTAATCACCTCACCGTCCCCTCCATCCCCCACCGTCCTCATCCCACCCCCCCCATCACACACTGTCCCCTGCATCCCCCAGTCCCTCCATCCCACACTGTCCCTCCATCCCACATTGTGTCCCCCCATCCCCACAGTCTCCTCATCCCACACTGTCCCCCTATCTGACACTGTCCCCCCATCCCCACAGTCTTCTCATCCCCACACTGTCCCCATCTCACACTGTCCCTCCATCCGTATGTTGTCCCTTCAAACTCCCACACATCCCTAGGTAACAAACTGTCCCACCACACACTGTGCCCTCCATCCCTTGGGGTCTCCTCCATCCCCACACAGAGCTTTGCATCCCCACACTGTCCTCCCCATTCTGCCCCACACACACACTGCCCCTCAACACTGTCCCCTCCATTCCCCGTGTGTCCCCCTTTCACAGTCACCTGCATCCCCTCACTCTCCCCATTCTTTGTCCACACTCTTCCCCCCATCCCCACACTCCCCTACACACACTTTCCTCTCAAGTCCCCCCTGACTCTCCTCCGATCATGCACTGTCCCCTGTCCCACTCTGTCCCCCCTTCCCACTCTGTCCCCCCCACTCTCCCTACATCCCACAGTCCCCTTCATTCTCACTCGTGTCCCCCCCACTGTCACCTGCATCTTCATGCTGTCCCCCTTCCCACACTGACTCCCTCACTCTCCCCCATCCCACACTCTCCTCTCACTGTCCCCTCCATTTCCCCCTTGGCCCCCCATCCCACACTGCCCCCCATCCTGCATTGTCTGTGCTCTCCATTCCCTCCGTGCCCTCATCTACTCTGTCCCCATCCCACCTCCTAGTGTCCCCCCCACTCTGTCCCCCATCCCACTGTCCCCAGCTCCCATGCTGCCCTCCCACTCACACTTTGCCCCCCTCCCCACTGTCCCCCTCCCACTCTATCCCCCCTCCTACTCTGCCCCCAGCCCCCACTCTACCCCCCCGTTGCCTCCTTTTCCCCATGCACCCCTGCCCCACTCCGTTCCCCTCCCACTCTGTTTCCATTCTACCCCCTCCCAATCTGTCCCCCCTCCCACTCTGTCCTCATCCCACCCCCAATCCCACTCTGCCCCCCTCCCTCTGTCCCCCTTCCACTCTGTCCCAGTCCCATCCCCAATCCCACTCTGCCCCCTCCCGCACTCTGTCCCCCCCCACTCTGTTGCCATCCCTCCCCATCCCACTCTGCCCCCCTCCCACTTTATCCCCGTCCCATCCCCTCTCCCACTCTGTCCCCCATCCCACTCTGGCCCCGTCCCACCCCAATCCCACTCTGCCCCCACCACTGTCCTTCCCTCTCCCACTCTGCCCCACTCCCTCTCTCTCCCTTCCAGACCCCCTCCCGCTCTGTCCCACTTCCACTCTACCCCAGTCCCACCCCCAATCCCACTCTGCCCCCCCTCCCTCTCTCCCCCCTTTCCACTGTCCCCATCCCTCCCCATCCCACTCTGCCCCTCTCCCACTCTGTCCCCGTCCCAACTCCATCCCACTCTGCCCCCTCCACTGTCCTTCCCCCTTCCACTGTCCCCCCTCCCTCTCTCCCCCCTTCCACTCTGTCCCCCCTCCCTCTCTCCCCCCTTCCACTCTGTCCCCATCCCACCCCCAATCCCACTCTGCCCCTCTCCCTACTGTCCCCCCCTCCCTCTATCCCCCTTCCATTCTGTCCCCATCCCTCCCCCATCCCACTCTGTCTCCGTCCCACCCCCTCTCCCACTCTGCCCCTCTCCCTACTGTCCCCCCTCCATCTCTCCCCCTCCCACTCTGTCTCCATCCCTCTCCCCATCCCACTCTGCCCCCCTCCCTCTGTCCCCCTCCCACTCTGCCCCCCTCCCTCTCTGTCCCCATCCCTCCCCCTCTCCCACTCTGCCCCCCTCCCTCTCTGTCCCCATCCCTCCCCCTCTCCCACTCTGCCCCCTTCCCACTCTGTCCCCTCTCCCACTCTGCCCCCTCCCTCTCTGTCCCCATCCCACCCCCTCTCTCTCTCTGCCCCCTCCCTCTCTGTCCCCATCCCACCCCCTCTCCCACTCTGCCCCCCTCCCTCTCTGTCCCCATCCCTCCCCCTCTCCCACTCTGCCCCCCTCCCTCTCTGTCCCCATCCTACCCCCTCTCCCACTCTGCCCCCCTCCCTCTCTGTCCCCATCCCACCCCCTCTCCCACTCTGCCCCCTCCCTCTCTGTCCCCATCCCACCCCCTCTCTCTCTCTGCCCCCTCCCTCTCTGTCCCCGTCCCACCCCCTCTCCCTCTCTGCCCCCTCCCTCTCTGTCCCCATCCCACCCCCTCTCCCACTCTGCCCCCTCCCTCTCTGTCCCCATCCCACCCCCTCTCCCACTCTGCCCCCTCCCTCTCTGTCCCCATCCCACCCCCTCTCCCACTCTGCCCCCTCCCTCTCTGTCCCCATCCCACCCCCCCTCTCTCTGCCCCCCTCCCCGCAGCCTCTCCTCCCCACCGTCCCTCTCCCACTCTCCCCCCGCTCCCCCTCTGTCCCCTCCTCACCGTCCCCCTCCCTCTCTCCCCTCCCCGCCCCCGGGATGATGTCAGCCGCTGCCTCCCGCGCCCCGCACTCTGCCGGGCTGTGCGTGAGCGGCGAGCGGAGCGCAGCCCAGCCATGTGCCCGTGCGCGCTGCGCGGCCCCCCCGCGCCCTGCCCCTGCAGCCCCGGCCGCGCCGCGCGGTCCCCGGCCGCCGCCCGCCTGCTGGCCGCCCGCCTGCGCCGCCTGGGCGATGAGCTGGAGCTGCGTGCCGCCCGCCGCAAGCCCCGCGCCCGCCGCCCCGCCCGCCGCCTGGCCGCGCTCTGCTTGCTCTGCGCCGTCGCGCCCGCGGCCGCGCTGGCCTGGCTGATCCGCACGGGGAGCCGCTAAGGCGGGGCGGCACCGGCGAGCGGGGAGCGGGCGGAACGCGAGGCAGGTCGGTCCCGCGGGGGGGGGCGGCGGGGATGGGGGGGCGGGGGGTGGCCCGGTTGGGGGGGGTCCCGGCGGGATCCAGCCTGGATGCGGCGTGGGAGTTCGGAGGAGTCCGGCGCGGGGCGGCTGGGTCCGGTCCGGAGCCCTGGGGGGGTCCCGGCTGTGTCCGGTCAGAGTCCGGCTTGGGGTCCCGGCAGGGATGTGGCGTGGGAGTTCGCCTGGGTTCGGCTGGGTCTGGCATGGCTCACGGGGGAGTCCCGGCTGGGTCCGTCCCGGAGCGGGCGCGGGATGCTCGGCTGAGTCCGACCCAGGACCGATGCGGGGGTCCCGGTAGGGTCCAGCCTGGATGGAGCGTGAAGGTTCGGCTGAGTCGGGCGGAAGGTTGTCCGGCGGGGAGGGGGTCCCGGCAGGGTCCAGCCTAGATGGGGCGTAGGGGTTCGGCGGAGTCTGGCGGCAGCGAGTTGTCCGGCGGGGGGAGCCTGGCTGGATCCAGCCCGGGTCCGGCGGGGGGAGCCTGGCTGGATCCAGCCTGGGTCCGGCGGGGGGAGCTTGGCTGGATCCAGCCCGGGTCCGGCGGGGGGAGCCTGGCTGGATCCAGCCCGGGTCCGGCGGGGGGAGCCTGGCTGGATCCAGCCCGGGTCCGGCGGGGGGAGCCTGGCTGGATCCAGCCCGGGTCCGGCGGGGGGAGCTTGGCTGGATCCAGCCCGGGTCCGGCGGGGGGAGCTTGGCTGGATCCAGCCCGGGTCCGGCGGGGGGAGCCTGGCTGGATCCAGCCCGGGTCCGGCGGGGGGAGCCTGGCTGGATCCAGCCCGGGTCCGGCGGGGGGAGCCCCGCTGGGCCTGGTCCGGATCCGGAGGGGGCGTCTGGCTGGGTCCGACTGAATCCAGCCTGTATGGGGAGTGGGAGTTCGGCTGAATCCGGCCAGGGTCCGGCTCGGGGTCTGGCTGGGTCCGCCTCGGGGGTCCTGGCTGGGTCTGGCTCGGATGGGGCGGGAGGGTCCCGGCTGGGTCCAGCCAGAGTCCGGCTGAGTCCAGCCTGGATGGGGCGTGGGAGTTCTCCTGGGTCCGGCGGGGTGTCCTGCCCGGGGCGGACGGGGGTCTCGGCTGGGTCCGGGCAGTCCCGGCGCGGGGGGGAAGAACTCGGTGTCCCGGCGGCGCTGTCCGCGGTACCGGCCGGGTGCGGGCGCGGGGGTGACGGCGGCGGCGGGAGCCCCGCGCCGCGGGTACGGCACTGCCGGATCGCACCGACCCTTCTGTCCTTCTCCTCTCCCTCTCCTCTCCACTTCCCTTCTCCCAGAACCCCTCCAAACACCCCGTTTCCCCTTTCCCAGCTTCCCACCCCGTGCTCCCCTCAGCCCAGGCCACCCATGCTCTCCCAGAGCAGAGCTCTGTGCCGCTCTGTGAGCCTCTGGCCCCAGCAGCAGCGCAGGGTGGTTTAGAGGATCGGAGCATGTCCCTCATCACCCCGACTGCTGGCTCTGCAGGATGCAGGATGCTGGCATGGCCGTGCCTGCCCAGAGTCTGGCCCTCTTGCCTGTGGAGGAACTTCCCTCGTGTCCCGACACCCCCCAGACCCATGGGTGCTGTGGGACACCCATCACTGAGGTGCCTGGGAGTGGGATGTCACCAGAGGACCGTCCAGCAGGACAGCCTGGGACTTTGGCTGGCTGTGCCTGGCTCTGTGTTTGGATACTGCATTGCCCAGGGCTGGAGGGTCCCTATGGGAGTCCCAAGCCACCAAGCAGGGAAAAGTATCCAAGTGTAGTTACTGCTGCTTCCCAGTTTCCCACCTGCGTACCAGAGCCACAGAGCAAACCAGGAGCAGGGAAGCAGGACATCCTTGGTCCTGTAACCCGATGACACCTCCTGGGCTGGTGAGGACAGCTCTGCATCCTCAGTTCTGGGAGCACCAGGGATCTCACAGGGGTCAAGGCTTAGGGAAAAAAGATGTTCACAGTCCTTGTAAGGGAGGGTTAATTGTCCCAAATACCTTCAAATGTAAGACTCCAAGCCTAGGGCAGTATCTGAGCAATCAGGGGGTCACCTCAGCAATTTTGGGTCCTCTGAAGTGCTCTTTGGGACACGGATTTCTCTGATGAGGAGCGAGGGCTGCTGTTTTGGGTGCTTTAAATTCTATCTATGATTGTCCCCAGTGCTTATTGATGTTCAGGAGGGACCTCAAGTGCAGGTCTGCCTGTCAGCGTGCACTCATATCCCACCAGCCTGGACAGGGTTTAAGACAAGAGCTTAAAATCAGTTGAAAAATGCTGCCGGTTCTGTGTCTGCCCTACAACTATTTCACTTTAACGGGGCAGTTTGCAGCTCTTGGGTCAGACCTTGACTGTCAGGAGTCAGTCTTAGACTGCAAAATGTCTTGCATGCTTTTTAGGTGCATGAAACACCATTAAATACATCAGTGTGGGGGGAAAGCACGGTTATCGAGAGAGTTTGAAAATGAGGTTTTGCAGCAGGTTTGTGTGTTTGCACTGTGAGGTGTGTGTGGTGTATGGCATTGTGCTGTCTGTCAGAGCCACAACTGATGCCTCTGTTGGCTGGGTACTTTTGGAAAGGTTTCACTGAAAACAAAAAAAAAAAAACAAAACAGAACAAAACTGTTTTTTGATGAATCAAAGGCTCAGTTTTACAGAATCGCCCAGAGCAGTGCCCAGCAGAGCCCTCAGAGCAGCAGTGTCAGTGTCTGAGCAGGGGTCAGAAACATGGAACTGGGGTCAGGAGCAGAGCTTGGCGATCTGCTTTCCCTTCCCAGCAGTTTGTGGTGTTTGGAAGCAAAGCCACCTGTCTGACTTGCTTGCCTGCTTGAAAAGTTGAAATGCAAGGGGGAGCACGGTGATTTCCCTTATCTATCCCTTATCCAGTGTCTCAAGTGTCCTTTGCTTTCTGACAAGCTGCCAGATTCCCTCCCTGCGCAGCCTGGGGCTTCATCCCGTGTAGAGAAGGTGGCAGGTGAGAAGGGCTGGCAGGGAGAGCTTGTTTGCTGGATCTGTGCACACTCACAGCCCAGGCTTCCTGGTGATCCCATGAGGCCAAAGCTGTTAGGATTTTCATTTTTTGTCAGGGGTTGTGTAGCTTTCATTAGGCAGATGGTACTTTTTTCCCCCCCTTTTCTCTTCTGCTGTTGACTCCGAGGAGCCCTCACCTCCGTCTGACTTTCTGAGCTTCATGTCCAGCAATAACCAGTTGCTTATAAATTGCTTTGATAAAGACACTATAGAAAAGCAAAGCATTATCCTTGGCACAACCAAGTTGAGCTCCTTCAGCATGCACAGTCCTTCCTCACAGCTTCAAAGGCTGCCACAGACAGGACGTGCTGAGCTGCCTCCAAATGCTCTGAGGCTTCGTGGACACAAATACAAATGTAAGTCTGTGAAAAAAAGAAGATCTTTGTGTGTGCTGTGAAGCAGTTTCAGGGATAAAGAGGCCAGATGTGAGAGAATAACAAGCTGGTAATGCTTTCCTGGTTGCCCCTGTGTGCAACCAACTGACCTGCCTGGCTCCTGGCAGGCTTCTAAGGCACAGTAACCAAGCTGCAAGTGAAAATACAATGCAACCCCAGAATTATTAAATATATCATCTACACCTCAGTTTTGGGGTTATTTTTTGCCATTAAGAATCTTTTCTATTCTCCCTGGATGGCATTTTGCTCACACCAGTGGTGGTACCTGATTATCTGCAGGATCTCAGAGCCCAGGTGAGCGCAGTGAGCTGGTTTAGAGTTAGAGAAGTGATAAGGTAGCAGTGGTTTATTAACTCAGCAGAGTATTTCTCAACAAAATATGTGGTTTTCTGCTGTCCTGAGAGACAGAGATGCTCTGTGGTAATAATAACATTGTTCTGCAACAAGATGGGAAGTCCAGGCACCTGTGATCTTGGGATTTCATGGAATAGCTTGTAAGAGGAGAGTAACTTGTACACTTAATGTGCTGCAATGTCAGCATTTGTCTTGTGAGCTGGTGGTTGCAGAAGGAACAGGGAAGTTGGAGAAAAAGACCAGTTTCAGCTTGGCTTACGACTTGGTAACGGTGTTTTGCATTGGCTGCCGTGAGCGTACCTGCTGTTTCTGAGGGAGAAGGTTGGTAGTTGTTCCCTCAGGTCTTTTGTGGCTTTACACAACTGTGAAGCTCAGGGAATAATCCTGTGCAGCAGGGAGCGTCTTCTGCTCTCCCAGCCCCCAGGTGATGCTGGTGAAAGCAGGCTTAGAGCTGCTGTGTGCAGCCAGCTTCTTGTGCCTGTGGACCGTGCTTGGGATTTGGGGATGAATGCTTTGCAAATGGCAGTTTTATAATATATAATCTGACATCACCTTGAAATACCCAGCCAGGGCATGAAGTGTAGTTGTCATGTGCCAGTTTGGCATACAATGTCCCTTGTATTTCGCTCTATTAGTTCAGAAGTGGCAGTGTATTAAAATCAAACCCTGCTTGTCCCTGCCAGCCTCACCAGCCTGGTTCCTTGCCCACTGTGTTGCCAGTAATTCCCCCCACTGTTTGCTGCGAGGTTCATGCAGAGCCACTCTGTCCAAAGTCTCAGAGCAGTTAATTATCTGCATTAAAATTGGGTTGATAAGATTTCTGGAGATGTCACACTGAGCTGCGCAGGAGTGCAAAGAAAATGAAGGACCAGAGGCAGCAGAGCCAGCGCAGGACTGAGCCGACGAGCTCAGCAGAGAGCTGTGGTCGTGCACGAGGACAAACATTCAGCAGTGCTGCTCCCCGTACGCATCCCTGGCACGAAGAGGCAAGCACTCTTGTTTATTATCCTCCTGGATAACGAAGGAAGAAGGAGCTTGCTCTTCCTAGTGGCAAGTATCCTGCTGAAAATTACCAAAGGTCCCTGCCATCCTCACTTCACAGTTAAATTGCTCGAGGAAAACTTCAACATTAATGATAAAGCAGCAGAGTTTTCAAAGATAAACACCAGTCCAGAAGTGCCTCTTTCCACAGGGGACTATGGCCAAACAAGCCACTTCTTTGTGGAAAGATTGGAGCCCTAATGTATTCCTTTACCCTGTCTGGATTCCTTGATCTTCCTGCAATAAGATCTCTGGACACACCATTCTTCCAAGTTCTTCCCTAGCTCCTCGATCTCAAACCCCCTCCAAATTGTTCTTTGGCCTTCCAAGTTCCCCTTCCATCTCCCACAGAGATGCTAATGAAGTGTGAGTGTACATGGATGCAGGCTGCTTGGGAATTTGACGGGGCTCTTGCCCAGCCCTTGTTTTCTCATTAACCTGCTGCTGTGTGAGGAAGGAAGCGACAGCACCTCTTTTGGTCCCTGCTTCAAGCTTTCCCTTAGCGATCCAAGCCCATGTATACTTTTTTTTCTTTAAATATGTCAATAACTGTTATTTTGTTTATTAGAAGTGGAACACGTGCCAGCCAAATTGCCTGGGTAATCCATTTAAATCAAGAAGCTCCATGCTGACACTTAGCCATGAGCAGGACTCCTTTTGCCAGCTGCTTTAGGGGATGTGAGCTCACGTTCTCCTATGGCTTTGTGCTGGTCGTACCCAAGCGTGGTTTTGTGCCCTGTCTCTGAATAAAGATTAGTCAAAGAAATGCTGAGATGAGATCAGGGACCCCCTGCCGGGGTCATTTCATGCCCATCCTACTCAGCATCCTGGGGAAAAGCAGCTTTCTCTTTTTGGTAAGCACCAGCTTAGCAAGCGGTGTGATCCAGCTGCAGGATTTAAGGCTGAAGAGGTTGAAGTAATTGAGAAGTCGAGGTGCCCAGATCTAGGAGCAATGGGATGTGTCGGGGCTGGCTGAGATGGTTTTGCAAATGCCAGCCAACATGATTTGTTGTCTCACAACCTTATTGCTTAATAGGTGTGATGAATAGGAGCAACTTTCTGAGCAGAACCTGCATCTCCCTGAATGACCAGGCAGAGAGGGAAGCGTCACCAAAGGCAGTGCTGGTTCCTGAGAACGATTACAAAGCAAGTAATTTTTTTTAATTTATCACTGCAGTCCTTGTTTCCAATAGACTCCGCAGTTTTCATAAAGGAACTCTGCTATAATTCCCCCTTTTTTTATAAGCTAATGAAAAATTTTGATACTAGTGAACAATCCCTCTCCAAAGTGTCAACATTATGACATGTAAAATGAACCATGTTTCAGCAGCTGCGATAGGCTGGCGCTCTTTCCAGCTTGCAGTCCTCCCCAAATGGAATGGAGTTTGGCTTTTCTCAGCCTTTTTCAGACCCAAAGTACCAAATTTTGATCTATCTGCCGAGCGCCTATTGTGGGAAATTTGGAGTAACTCCACTGGAGTCAATTGGGTTGCCCTGGATTTACAGCACTGTAAATGAGATCAGAGTTTGGCTCAAAGTATATTCCATTAATGAGTCAGATACTGGCAATGCAGCCAATATGCACCCAGAAATGGCTTTAACACAGCCTAGGATATTCAAAATTGTTTTATTGAGAGATGGGCTGAAAGCCAGGATTCTGGGGTTCTCTTTTTGTTCTTTCCATGAAATTCACCTTCGTGCGGAAGGCCAGTGCGAGGCTGCTGCAGAACTTAAGAGGCATTTAAGCTCTTTGAATAGGGCTTGGGAGATGCATCAACGTTGTGCTGAGCTCTTTGCCTGCCCCAGAGCAGATTTATCACTCGCAGTTCAAGACGTTCTAGGATTTATCAACTTTTACAGGGTTTTAAAGATTTTCTATATGTTAAGTGACACAGAGGGACAGTTTGTAAAATATAATGACACCAGGGCTCATCTGTTGCAGCCGTAGGTGGCACGGTGGGACACGGGTTCATAGCTGGCATTTGGAAGTGCTGCTGCAGGAGAAGCAATAAATAAGGAGTACATTATTTTGCTTTGGAGGAAATCCGTTAATCAACTCCTGACGTCTTTATTCCAATGTAAGTGGAGGAAATCCCTCACCCCTTGGAGGGCAGGGGGTGGCATTGCAGGCTCTGCCTCTGTGTCACCAGCCCTGTGTCTGAGTGCCCTGCACATAGCTCTGGCTGTGCCCTGCCTTCCCCCTGCTGGGTGATGGGCTGAGGTGGGAAGAGCTCGCCATGAAGGGATCCCATGGGAGAAATACACGTGCTGCGAGTCTCCTCCTTGTGATGTTTCACAAGCCTAGAGCAAGCTGTGGGGTTGTCTATGCTGTGAGGCTGTCTGTCCATCTGTGCCATGGGGCTGTCTGTCTGTCTGTGCCGTGGGGCTGTCTGTGTGTTTGGGCTGTGGAGCTGTCTGTCTGTCTGTGCTGTGGGGCTGCCCATCTGTCCGTGCCATGGGAGTCTGTCTGTCCGTGCCATGGGACTGTCTGTCTGTCTGTGCCATGGGGCTGTCTGTGTGTTTGGGCTGTGGAGCTGTCTGTCTGTCTGTGCTGTGGGGCTGCCCATCTGTCCGTGCCATGGGACTGTCTGTCTGTCTGTGCCATGGGGCTGTCTGTGTGTTTGTGCCATGGAGCTGTCTGTCTGTGCTGTGGGGCTGTCCAACCTTCCGTGCCGTGGGGCTGTCGGTCTGTGCTGTGGAGCTGGCTGTCTGTTCATTTGTGCTGTGGAGCTGTCTGTCTGTCTGTACTGTGGAGCTGGCTGTCTGTTCATTTGTGCTGTGGAGCTGTCTGTCTGTCTGTGCTGTGGGGCTGCCCATCTGTCCATGCCATGGGACTGTCTGTCTGTCCGTGCCATGGGACTGTCTGTCTGTCTGTGCCGTGGGGCTGTCTGTGTGTTTGGGCTGTGGAGCTGTCTGTCTGTCTGTGCTGTGGGGCTGCCCATCTGTCCGTGCCATGGGAGTCTGTCTGTCCGTGCCATGGGACTGTCTGTCTGTCTGTGCCATGGGGCTGTCTGTGTGTTTGGGCTGTGGAGCTGTCTGTCTGTCTGTGCTGTGGGGCTGCCCATCTGTCCGTGCCATGGGACTGTCTGTCTGTCCGTGCCATGGGACTGTCTGTCTGTCTGTGCCGTGGGGCTGTCTGTGTGTTTGGGCTGTGGAGCTGTCTGTCTGTCTGTGCTGTGGGGCTGCCCATCTGTCCGTGCCATGGGAGTCTGTCTGTCCGTGCCATGGGACTGTCTGTCTGTCTGTGCCATGGGGCTGTCTGTGTGTTTGGGCTGTGGAGCTGTCTGTCTGTCTGTGCTGTGGGGCTGCCCATCTGTCCGTGCCATGGGACTGTCTGTCTGTCTGTGCCATGGGGCTGTCTGTGTGTTTGTGCCATGGAGCTGTTTGTCTGTACTGTGGGGCTGTCCAACCTTCCGTGCCGTGGGGCTGTCGGTCTGTGCTGTGGAGCTGGCTGTCTGTCCATTTGTGCAGTGGGGCTGTCTGTCTGTCTGTGCTGTGGAGCTGTCTGTGCTGTGGAGCTGTCTGTCTGTCTGTGCCGTGGGGCTGTCTGTCCGTCTGTGCAGTGGGGCTGTTTGTCCATTTGTGCTGTGGAGCTGTCTGTCTGTCTGTACTGTGGAGCTGTCTGTCTGTCCATTTGTGCTGTGCCGCTGTCTGTCTGTCTGTGCCGTGGGGCTGTCTGTCCGTCTGTCCATTTGTGCTGTGGAGCTGTCTGTCTGTCTGTGCCGTGGGGCTGTCTGTCCATTTGTGCTGTGGAGCTGTCTGTCTGTCTGTGCTGTGGGGCTGTCTGTCCGTCTGTGCCGTGGGGCTGTCTGTCTGTGCCGTGGGGCTGTCTGGCTGTGCGTGGGGCTGTCTGTCTGTGCCGTGGGGCTGTCTGTCTGTCTGTCTGTGCCGTGGGGACTGTGGCACTGTGCAAGTGCTGGCTGTGATCTTCCTGGGCCTACAGGAGGGGCTCCCTTCCCCCTGCAGGCAGCGCCGGAGGCCAAACAGAGAGGTGTTTTGAGCTCTGGGCTCCTCATCGACAGTTGTTTATGGACAGTCCATGCTCTGCTGGCTGCTTTCGTGCAGCCACTGGTATCACGTCCATATTTGCTCAAGTAGGAACACCTTTCCTGTTCACCATCTGCTTAAAAAGCTGAGTAGCTCTACAAAAAACCTGTTTGAATAGGTGTGTACTCCCGGAGCGCGGGGTGTGCGTGCGTCAGACTGTGCGCGTGCAGCCGTAGGAGCCGTGTGGGTTGTTGGTAACCTTGGTCAGTGCTTCAGCCTGGACGGTTCAGTCTGGCTTTAGTCCTTTGAGCTGTTTCCACTGTTGCTTCAGATGCCTCAAAACCAGAGCGAACGACTGTGAGGTGGGAAGGGGAGGTTGTGAGGGCCTCATCCCGTGCGCAGCAGCAGCTGATGCTCCCTGGTATAAAGCAGATATGGATAAATCTGACAAGGCTGAACCAGAGGTGCTCTGGGTTCCTCAGAGTCTGTCACAGGACCGAGGTTTGCCCACTTGCCTTGCAGTTTCAGTTTGTCTGCGAGGCAGTGGAGGTTTCCGTTTGTCTCGGAGGCAGTGCCAGGGTGTCGGGGTAACCTTCACACTGGCACAGGCAGGGCAGTGCTACACAAGGGAGGGAAGAGATTGTGGGTTTACACCAGAGTAACGCCGATCAGAACCTGCCCCAAAGCTGTTTGCCAGCCCTAATTACACTCTGACTTCATAGCTGATGCAGCTGCACAGTCAGCTACTCCCCCCTCCTTTTGAAATCACCTCATCCAGGAGGCCAGCAGAGATGTCTCCACTGAGGTTTCTCTAAGATCCCTCATTGTCACAGCCTCTGCAAGCCAGACAACACAGCCCAAAAGGTGGGACCTGCCCCAGCAACCACTGGTGTCAACACACCTAGGGAAAATGCAGGAGATGGGAATTTCATCAGAGATGCCCCTCGGGCACCTCTCCTGTTAATTTGCACTTAGATGGGTGCCCTTCTGTGAGCACTTTATTAATTAAGGCTTGCAGTCCACCTATGAGGCAAATAAGTTATTACTGCCCTCATTTTACAGCGGTGACTGAAAGCAGTGGTTTGCCCAAGGCCACAAATCTAATCAGTGGCAGAACTGGGAAGGAGTGAGTCCTTCCAGTCTCCTGTGGTACTCGTTTCACCCCGTTGCCTACCTGTAGCAGAACTAATGGCTTCCCTAAAAGTTAACATTTTTGTTAACGTGATGTAAATGAAGATGGAGCACCCAAAAGAACGAGCCTTGAGAAAGGAGAGCTCATCAGAAATCTGGCAGTAGCACAGGGATAAAGGAGTAATCTCTTGTGTTGAACCACAAAACCAGCATCCCCATAAATTATATTCCTCTTCTCGTCTGTAAATTGAGCAGGAGGGTTCAAGCATAAATTTAAAAGAAGCTTTTATTGTAACCGATGCATCAATATAATTAAACCCAAACACAATTCTTTTGCCTTCTTAGGCTGGAGAAAACCCTGTGCCCTTGGAGAAGATTGTTTCCCCTTTTCCTACAGGGAATCCAGAGCCTGAGCAGCAGCTGTGAAGAGTGGAGATAAAGAAAGAAGTGGAAGATGCTTGGAAGTGCTTTGGGCGACGTGAAGAAGGATTTGCACGGAAGGAGCTGTTCAAGGGCCCAGCAGCAAAACAGAGACACATACATGCTTATATATAGAAGAATGTAAACCCTCCTGTATGCATACGTTAAAACGTGCATGCCTTGTCGAGAACGTAAGCGCCATTCCTTGTAGATGATGGTGGTCTGAGCATCCGTGCTCCCGCGGTCCGAGTCGAAGGATTAGCGATGTCCTTGCTGTTAACGGTAGCGTTTTCTCCACTGCACCTTGTTTATGGCAACATAAACGGTCCTTTCCATGCAGCAGGATGAAAAATCAATGTGTACATCCAGAGTTCAGTAATATCTTGAGACCAAACTTGCTGCAAAACGGGCCCTTGCAGGCCGTGGGGGGGAGAGGTGCTCGGCAGCTCGGACAAGACGGTTTGTGTGTGTATATATTAAGCGCTATAGCACCAGGCGAGATAAGCTTCTCTTATCACTATAGTTTCTCTGGTGCTACCTTTCCTATTTGTCTGGGGCTAAACTGCCTCTCTGTGGTGCTACAATTTCCCCAAGAGGATGTTCTGAAACACGGGACGAGGAGAAATCTATTTTGGTTATTGATATTTATACACAAGATAGCAAAAAATTACTACTTGTTGAGAAGGTGCTATTTTCTTTTTCTTTCTTTTGATCTCTGCATAAATTAAGACAGAACAAATGATCTAGCCCAGAACTTTATAAAACTAATTTTCTTTGGGGCAGTTCTTTTTCTTTGGATGGTTTGGAGCTTGGGAAGCAGCATTTACTGAGGTGGCAAAGACACACCAGCTCTTTCTACTGCGCAACACCTCTTCCAGCTCCAGAGCTGGGTGTTCTCCTGGCTGGTGATTTAAATAGTCTCAAATCCAATGAACCAGGGAAGACAACTGTACTTAGACTAATAGAGGGAATAGGGGATAACAGGAGAACTTGTCCTTAGAAGTCAAAGGGCTTTTTTTTCAGTCTAGTACTGAGCACTTTTTTCCTCGCAGCCAAAACTACCTGTCAGGTTCAGGATACCTTCCACATGCTCTTTACAGTAATTATGCCCATTATTCCAGAAACATTTCTCCTGCCTTCAGATATTTGCACCAGAAAATTGACCCTTGCCATGACAGTGGTGGGATTTTCAAAGGAATAAAGGAATGTTAAGAACCCAGTTTCCAAAGGAGGTTTGGCTCCTTGTCCTTTCAAAGTACTTCCCAGCCCTCGCCCAGTCAAGGACCAAGCCGAGTGGCCACTGTCCCAGTCAGACCTTGCATTTTTTCACACCTGCAGGAGAAATGTTTCTAAGTGATCTAAAAGCTAAATTCTCCCTTTATCAAATATTCACCCATGTGTTTTGGCCCCTGCACAGATATTGATCCAAATCAATTCACAAACAGCAGAAAAGTCTGTGCTGGAAGAGCAAATTGTTCCTAATGAATAACCTTGCCCTGCTGTGTATTATGTGCAGAGCTGGGAGGGATCACGAGCTAAGTGTAGTTTGTCTGTTGATAGAGTTTGGATGGTCTCAGAACCACAGAGACCCATAAAACATTTTCCTACCATTTTTGGCCTGATGCTCAGTAATACTCAGCATCCCATAGTCCTTCGCAGCTCAGTCTCCTACTGAACTAAGAATTCTGGCAAAAGGAGGAGCCTCAGCTGATTTCAGCAGTGTTGCAAGTGCTGGATCAGTGACTGCTGGATCTGGGCTTAGTCTTAAAAATACAGCTTTCTGCAAACCACTCAAACGAGGAAGTGAAGTTGTGTGTGGCATCGCACAAGTCAAATCTGAGCAGCAAATAATTGATTGGGAAGACTGGATGTGTCACATTGATCCATGGGACACACAGCCTGCAGGAGGGCTTCCCTCCACACGGTGTGTGTTCCCTACACAGCCTTTTGACAGCCCAACCAGCACAGGAGCTGCCTTCCATTTTTGGTGTGAGAGAGAGGGCTCTCCCATGTATTCCTCACCTTTAACAATTATTAGCTCCCGAGTTCTGAATGTTCAATGACTTCTCACCCAGAATATGCATTATTCCTTTTTCCCCTGCCTCTGCTGTGTGGTCAGTCTGGGTTTTCCTGGTTTGGGTCTGCAGCCTTGAGACTTCTTGTGGCATTTGTCCCAAAGAGGTGATTCTCTGAAAGTTTACAGCACAGCAAAGGAAAAGGAAAGTTCTGTTCTTTCCATGGCATCCCCACCTTGGGAAAGCCCCTTGGACCAGTGATCAACCTCGGCAGCAAAGTGACTGGCTCATCTCCCTCGGTCCTAACCCCCCAGGGACAGGCTTTTCTGTAAAACCCCAAAGCCCAGAACTGCCAGGGGATCAGTCTCCTCCTGGGTGGTTCCCAACATTCAGCACAAACGTCAGCAGACACGTGCTGCCTGTTGTTCCTCTCATGAAACCACAACCAAATCTATGGTGCTTCCCGAGTGCAAGCGAGAGCAGGGCCAGTACCCCAAATCCTGCTTTGAACCTGGTTTGCTTCACTTTTGTGGTTCTAAATCAGATGTTTAGTGTGAACCAAGGGTTAAGTTTTGGAGACTTTCATCTATTAGTTGCTGGGTCAAGCATCCTTGGCTAGAGAAACAGCTTCCCAGCATTTTATAGCCAGCATTTGCTGTACATAAATCAAATTACTGACTAGAGGGTATGTATTTGTCAAAGCCTTACATTTTCTGGTATAATTGCTATTCTTGAATGCCTCTGTTTTTTGACAAGGGGTGTTTTTATCCTTTTTAAAGTATCTGATTTTACCCTGGTTGAGATTTGTATCGGAAAAGAAAGCATGCTGTGTGCTCCCCTAGTGCTGTTCTCACTGTATTGCAGCTGTGTGGGGTGGTTCTGGACCATCCTCATGGGTAGGAAACCAGCACAGTTCCTCTCTGCCGCTCCTCTTGGGTTTTTTACAGCAGCCAAGAAGGCATTGATTTTGATCAGCTTCGCAGTTGTGCCTCTGTGAAGACTGGGGAGTGCTCTCTAAATTAAAAAAAGCCCTCATCTTAGGTTTCAGCAGACGGTGCGTGTGCAAGGCAGAGGAGGAGGCTATGAGATCATAGTCTGTACAGAACGGCGCGTAATGCGGCTGTGAGGGAAGTCTTTATTAATTTTTAAAGCAGCACTCCACCAAGACAGCTCCCATCACATGTCAGAACTTCATATTTCAAGTTAAGAAAGCAGCCCAGTGTGGACTACCGATCAGCTTCTCCCCCCCTGCCTGTTAAAAGAAGTCCTTTGGCCAAATTAATTCTAAGATAGCACTGCTGCCTGCCTGCAGACAGCTGGGTTACACCCAGGACAGAATTTAGCCCATTAATTCCAGATTCCTTCCTCTTCTCCCTTATTTTCAGGAGATAAACAATTATGGAATGGGAACAGGCCTCCTGTTGTACACTTTCTTGTGCCCAGGAGAGGCATCACCCATCAAAAAACACACAGCAAACCACCAAAATCAATGAGTTGTCAGTGATGAGGAATGAGAAACTCATCACACTGCTGGTTTAGGGCATGCAGAAATTACCCTAATTTAGCTGAGCCCACTCCTAAAGCAATTTGCTTAGATCAGAAACACTTTGTAAATCAGTTTAATCTGATTTGTGAATCTGCCTTGTTTCTTTATCACCCTAGAATTGTAAAGGTCTTCACTCCAGTGCGAAAGCAGCAGCAGCACCTTCTGATGAAAGGGCTTACAAACAGGTTTGGTTAAACCAGTGCAGTTTCTATGTCCACATGTGCCTTGGGATCAGGCACATTCCCCTCCTGCCTCGTAAGGTGGGACAATTTGGTTAAATTAACACTGCTGTCACTGTAGTCCTTGTAGACAGAGCAGGTAGAGGAGAATCTCACTTGGGGGAGCTGAAGGAGATCTTTCCCTGCTGACAAACTGCACTACCACGTCCAGAGTGGTTCATGGTGAGGACAGCACAGCACAGATACCTTCATATTTAATTTTCCTACAAATGGTTTTAAGACATCTGTGCATGATCTTGAGAGAAGACTGATTTATATATAAAACAAACTACCTGTGGCTCCAAATTAATTCCTGGACCCGTGTGTTTGTCCGCGTCAGAACCTCCTGGCTATATTCTACCTCCACAACAAGTGAACAATATTCCCACAACTTTTCTTAGAGCAGGTTTCCTTACAGCAAATTTAATTTTGAATCCAAGCTTCATTCCTGTGTAACACTTTGGAAAGCACTGCTGAGCTAAACATTAACTTGGAGAAAAGAGGCTGAGGGGAGACCTCATCACTGTCTACGGCTGCCTGAAAGGAGGCTGTGGCAGAGCCAGTGTTGATCTCTTCTCTCAAGTGACAGGACAAGGGGAAATGGCCATGAGTTGTGCCAGGGGAGGTTCAGACTGGATATCAGGAAGAATTTCTTTACCAAAAGGGTGGTCAGGGACTGGAACAGCTGCCCAGGGAGGGGGTTGAGTCACCATCCGTGGAGGGGTTTAAAAAATGGTTGGATGAGTTTTTGAAGGACACGGTTTAGTGGAGGATGGGTGCGGTTGGACTCGATGATCTCCAACATCTTTTCCAACTGGAAGATTCTATGATTCTATGTTCATCTCTCTTACTACAAAAGGTTAGGAGACCCAGGAGACCCTGGCCAATTCAAAATCCAAAGCTAAATAAGGTGGGATTTGACCTTCCTTAGGAAAACACCAGTGTATCAGCTAATCTGAATGGAGGAGAGGAATCCTCACGTGCTGCTCCTCTACCTTGGTCTCCTAATTCTGTCCTGGTCTGAGTGTGGAAGCCCTTTTTGATCAAAAGGCTGTGTTCACTCACAGTACAGGTATCCCTGGTGCACTCGTGTGCCTCCTCCCTCTGCCAGTCCTGGATCACGCGTCATCCGCATAGCGAGGATCTCCCTCAGCTCACACCCCAACGCGCTCCTGAACTCAGGTCTTCCAAACAGCTCTGTCCTCTGCAGCTGTGGGAGAAAAACTGGCTGTTCCAGTCAAAGCTGCTGAACTTCCATTCATTCCCCATCTGCAAGGGAAATCTAAAACTACAAAATACAAAACAGGTGATTTTTTTTCCTGACATTTATTTGAATACAAGAGTGACTTTTCTGGTAACTGACCAGAATTCACTCTGCGTGAATACCTGAGGACCTGAATGTCACAAGTTTTTTAATACTTGCAGAAAGTGACTTTGGAGCTTGACCAAAAGTCACTGGAAGCATCTGGGTCTGGAAATGCCATTATTAATTACATCCATTATTAGTTACATTCATTATTATTTACAGATGCCACCTACATAGAGAGCAAATTCAACTACAATGGGATTTAATTTTCATGGCTATTTGCACCATAACCTTTCCAATCAATTTGAAGACCACACTTTATCACAATTAAAAAAATCTCCCCATCATCTTTGGTCCTTAGGGCATTTTCCACTCTGTTCCCACATGCACTGCTGAAGGAATAAACCAGAGGGAATGCAGTGAACACACAATTCCCTGCACATTCCTGATTTAGTACGAATGGGATGTAAACTCTTGCAGAGACACTGTGCAAGTTTCCACCCTCACCAAAGCAAGAGCAAAGCCTGTGCTCACTGCTGATACGAGTTCATGAAGGCTCCTGTTTATGGTTGGATGTGGCTTCTCTCTTTTGTAAAAGGAATTTCATATGCTGAGACTCTTTGTACATATTTATAATGACTTTATTAAAAAAAAAGAAAAATAACTGTTCAATGATGAAAAAAGGCTCCAGTTTTTATTTCCTCTCTGAATTTGGAATTAATTTCTTCCCACAAGCCTGTTTTCCCATGGATGTCAGTAGAAGTTTCTCACCAGTTGATATTAGAAATGAAGTCTCCCCGTGTGTTTTTTGGTCCAAATATGTTCTGGGAGGGAGTAGAATTGTCTTGCCCTACAAAACCATCACAACATACCCAAGGAAGGAGCTGTTTCTGCCACAGCAGCCAGGCCAGAAGAACAGGGACTGAAGGATGTGGTTTTAATTTAACAGTGGCAGTAGTGAATTCCTTAACTTAGAATCATAGAATGGTTCGGGTTAGAAGGGACCTTAAAGATCATCCAGTTCCAACCCCCCGGCCACAGAGGGAGGAATTAAGGTGATCTTTATTATGTTTCCAGAAGAATAAATATCCACAGTGCAGCATTTCACCTCCTGCTTAGCACTAACTGGTTTTAGCAGAGAAGGGGAGCTCAGGCACAGGATCTCCCCGTAACGAAGGTCTCATGAACAGATCAGTGCTGCAATCTCTCACTGAGGGATGTGAACAGCAGCAGAAGCCCTTCTGTCTCAAAGGTTACCCAGACAACAGCTTCCCTGGATGTCTATAAGACAAAGGAGAATTACCTGTGTGCAGGTGTCGGGCACCACAGAAGCAGAGCACCAGATCTCTGCACGGGGACCAGAACGCTGCATTGGAACAGGGGGGGGAAGCAAAAGTCAGGAAGGGATCACTGAGATGAGGCAAAGGACAAATTAATCATTCTAAGTTCTTTAGAAATTAGAGATGCTGGTGCAGGGGCTTTTAAGACAGGTACCCAGAGCTCCCAGGGTACCTCACAGCCCCACACTGTGCTGCTATCAGGTCTAACTGGGAGATCTTTCCGAGGCCTTGGTGCATAGCAAAATGTTTCAGGTACACAATGACAGCCCCTTCTCTCTTACTCACACTGCCAACTGGGAAAATCATTCAATAAAGGAAAAAAAAGAGGAAAAAGGCTATAAGAATGGCAAAAAGTGTTCCCCATACCTTCCTACTGCCTGCCTTATCACCAAATAAACCCCCACACTTTTGAAACAGTGCAGCAAATGCTGCCCCAAGTGAGAGGCTCCTACTGACCCTTCCATGCACTTCTCCAAATGCATTTTCCAGGAAAAAAAAAAAAAATCAGTGGTTTTTCAAACATTCTGAAAGCAGATACCACCAACCCTTTAATTAATTGGCACTGCACTGAAAACTGATGCTGAAACCTTTCATAAACTGCCTGCCCACAGAATGAGTAATTTTCCCTTTTCCTAGTGAATACACCAGGCTACCCTACACAAAACCATTTTTATGCCCACCTAAAGCCTTGACTTCCTTCCTTCCTGAAGTCTCTTCCCCCATCCCACTGGGAACAGCCATTGGATTCCTTGACTTTCATGGAATCTGTTTGGCAAGGATCAAATCACTTTGTTTTGGAAAGAAAAGCCTTTCCTCCCCTAACTTCCCTGGATCTCTCAAGCCACATTGGACTATCTTCCCTGCTCAGGCTCTGCCTCTCACTGTTTCTCCTCTGGCCACACTGAGCTGTTATTTCCAAAGAAATGTTGAGCCTTAATCCTGTTACCATTAGCTCCTCTTTGCTTTAATTCTTCTCCCCGTGGAGTTCTGCAGCAGGAGGAGAAGGCAGCACTCAGTACACACACCCAGAGGCTCATTTCCCCCAGGTACAGTTCTTCCCGATTATCCACTCAAGTGGGACTGTAACTTTACAGCCATTTCCATAGTAATGAGCATGGAAGATGCCACAGTTGCCTAATGAGGCAATTGCTCTGGGCATGCAGGGAAAAGCAGAGGTTGTTTAGTCAAAGGGAAGCTCCAGCCAAGGAACAGCAACTCCACCTGCACTCAGGGGCCACCGCAGCACCCTCAGCAGAGATGGAATTCGCAGCCGTATCACCTGTGCTAATCCACCTCCTGACAACACAAGGTACCTCCTCCAAGAGCCTGCTCTGGAGCCCAGGTGTTACAACCAAGTCTCCACCATCACAGGTGGATTATCCAGCTTGTGTATAAACCCTGCTGGCTCCTGAAGCAAGGCAGCTGCTTCCCTGCAGTTCTGCCATCAAGCCAGTCTCTCCAGCGAGCCCCGTATCCCGATCTCCCAGCACTTCTGGCAGCACCAGTCCTCATGGGCTCAGTTTTTCTGGTTTGGAACCCAGGTAGGTTCTGGATGCTGAGTGACACTGGATGTGGAAGCCAGTAAAAGCCTTGCCTCCAGTGGCTGAGGAGCACAGAACCCTAGGATGGTTCAGGTTGGAAGAGACCTCAGAGCCTGTCAAGTTCCACCCCCTGCCATAGGCAGGGACACCTCCCACTGGATCAGGGGCTCCAAGCCCCATCCAACCTGGCCTTGAACACCTCCAGGGATGGGGCAGCCACCACTGCTCTGGGCAACCTGGGCCAGGGCCTCCCCACCCTCACAGGAAAACATTTCTCCCTAAGATCTCACCTCAATCTCCCCTCTTTCAGCTGAAAACGATTCCCTCTCCTCCTATCCCTGCACTCCTGATCAAGAGTTCCTCCCCAGCTTTCCTGGAGCCCCTTTCAGTACTGGGAGGCTGCTCTAAGGTCTCCCCAAAGACCAAACTGCAGATACACCTGAAGTTGTGCAATGCTCCTGGTTAGGACCTTAACTTTTCACCTAGATAAATCAATCCTCACTCTAATCCCTCCCCGTAATGCTAGGGAATCAGAAAGTCTGATCATGAAAATTAAAGAGGAGAAACATTCCCAAAACAGGCAAGTGTCATTTCCAGCTTCACTACCATTGTCTTCCCAAGTTCCTGCGATTTCCTTTCAATGACAGCACAGGCAATTGGTGGAATCAATTGCAAAAACACAGTTAATGGGAAATGATGTTTCTCCAACCCCAAATAAACTTCGGGCACACGGTTCTGGATCACTGCTTTGGAAGAGATCTCAAAGGTAATACAACAACAGCAGCATCACTCTATGAAGTTACAGATTCAGCTAAGCTAGGACCATTTAATGTGAAAAACCAGTGGTTTCAGCCAGAGGAAGGCAGCTCTTTTCCAGTATTCCAGGCTCTACACACACAATTCACAGTACGTTTGCCTTACACAAGCAATATTTATCTGCACTGAAGTGACAGAAAAGAAGGGAAACGCCCCAGGCAGTTTATAACGTGTAAGTTCAAGAAGAAATCTTGGCTGTAGCTTAGCCAAGGAGTTTGCCATGACTTAAACCACATCTTTCTTGCCTTTGAGGATAAAGTTCTGGCCGGTAATAATTGTTCTGTTGGCTCCTGGAGAAACAGAGTGGGAAGGAAGACTAAGACATCAAATCCACAGGCAACTAAAGAGGGGCAGGGGATCACCAGGTTTTCCATCTTTTTCTCCTCTCCCTGTGTTATTCCATTTGTTGGTTATGTATTGGTTTTAATACACCTGGAAATGAGCAGAGGTGGTGCCATCTTTCCAGCAACGCAGGGTTTCTACTGTGACAGAACGACAAAGGGGACAGGTTTTCTCCCTGTCGAACCAGAGGCAGAGGCATTCTTCACAAAACACGTGCTGTGGAGACAAAAGGGCATCATCACAACGAGGGCAGGAGGTCCAGCCTTGGCACTAAGTGTGCACAGTCAGTAGGACAGCGATGGGATGCACGTTCAGGGTGGGCAGTGCAGCTGAGGAGCAGCACTCACATAATATGAGAAACAAACCCCAGCACCACCAGTACATCAAAGCCCATTGGTGTAGTTTTCTGTTTCTTAATACAGCAATAGAAAGAAACATTAAAAAGGTTTACGACATTTGGGCTAACAAAGTAGCTGAGAGGGTTTTCTCCACCCTGTTTCCATCCTGGGTTATTTTACAAGTCTTCACTTAGGTCAAACAACTCCCTTTCTTCCCCCTACTCCTTATTGCATTTGTTTGTTCTGCTCTCACCTCCCATTCCCAAGTCAGCAGCTTCACAGTTCCCATCTCCCCTTCCCTATAAATGTCAGTTTTCACCCCCTGTCTTCTCCTCTCAGTTCTACACTCAGACTGCCCTGAGTATGCCCCTCTGGATGAGGGGATTGAGTCCATCATCAGCAAGTTTGCAGATGATACCAAGCTGGGAGGAAGAGTTGATCTGTTAGAGGGTAGGATGGCCCTACAGAGGGACCTGGACAGATTGGAGAGCTGGGCTGATTCTAATGGGATGATGTTTAATAAGTCCAAATGTCGGGTACTTCATTTTGGACACAACAATCCCATGCAGAGCTACAGACTGGGGACAGAGTGGCTGGAGAGGAGTCAGGCAGAAAGGGACCTGGGAGTGCTGGTGGACAGGAAGCTCAACATGAGCCAGCAGTGTGCCCAGGTGGCCAAGAAGGCCAATGGCATCCTGGCCTGCATCAGGAATAGTGTGGCCAGCAGGACCAGAGAAGTTATCGTCCCCCTGTACTCGGCACTGGTCAGGCCTCACCTTGAATATTGTGTCCAGTTCTGGGCCCCCCAGTTTGGGAAAGATGTCAGGATACTGGAGTGTGTCCAGAGGAGGGCAACGAAGATGGTGAAGGGGCTGGAGCACAAGCCCTACGAGGAGCGACTGAGGGAGTTGGGGCTGTTTAGTCTGAAGAAGAGGAGGCTCAGGGGAGACCTCATTGCTCTCTACAACTCCCTAAAAGGAGGTTGTAGTTGGGCAGGGGTTGGTCTCTTCTCTCAGGTGACCAGTGACAGAACCAGAGGGCATGGACTCAAGCTTTGTCAGGGAAAGTTTAGACTTGATATGAGGAAAAAGTTCTTCACTGAAAGGGTGATTGGTCATTGGAATGAGCACCCAGGGAGGGGGTGGAGTCACCGACCCTGGAGGTGTTTAAGGGGAGACTGGATGAGGCACTGAGTGCCATGGGTTAGATGATGGGTTGGTGTTAGTGTTGGTGTTGGTGTTGGGTTATAGGTTGGACTTGATGATCTCAGAGGTCCTTTCCAACCTTGTGATACTGTGATACTGTGAGTACCAACAGAGAGCAGGAGGGGTGGCTGTCCAGGACACAGCCCCATCTACCTGAGACTGGAAGAGCAGGAATAGAGAAAGAAGGGAGTATTAGGAGCCATTAAGCAGCTGAGACCTCCTCAACACGTGTGGAGTCAGCAGAAATGCTACTCATCAAAACCTCAACTCTGATAAACACATCTCAAGATAGATTCTCTGGAGCTTACAGCTTGGTAACATCTGCCCAGATGTGCACAGGAATAGTAAGAGGCACCTTTGATGCACAAGTGACCGACTTGCTTTAATTTTATAACCCTGTTACAAAGGGTGGGAACATTAAAGCTCTTCAGAGAAAGGCTCTTGAGCTTTATTTTGATATCACAAGAGAGCACACATCCCCCAATTCCATTCCCAGAAATGGCTGAACCATTCTGCCTAAGGTTTTCCTCACCCATCAGCCAGAGGCAGCCTCCAGGATGCAGAACTTCAACTCCAAGGGACAGAGCTTGACCAGCTTATAAGCAATGAAAGAGAAAATCCCAGGGAAGCATCACCAGTCTTGCCATGAGCCAATACCTTCAGCTGATGTCTGATTTATCAACAGGACCTCAGGCAGTGAGGTGTGTTCAGAGGGCTTTACCAGCACTAGATTAGAATTACTGCAAGGCTCAGAGCATGACATTCCTAAGCTCTAGGTTTTGCCAGCATTTACCAAATGAGAAACCAAACAACTCCCAGGTGCAGGCAGTAGTGACCAATTCCTACATGCACAACTGCTTTTATTCCTGGCCAGGTGTTCAGAAGTCAGACCACAAATGTTTACACCTTATCAGGCTCCTTCTGGACCTTTGCCCCTCTCATAGCACTTGCTCGTAATTCCGTTGGGCTCTTGACTAGCCAAGAGTCACCCCAAGGGTCAGATAAAAATGTCTTTCATTCTAGATCCAAGGTCTGGACTGCCAGCTGGCAGTGCCTGGATGATGAGGTTGGTCTTTTCCATCTCAGTGATCAATCCCTTAAAGAGTGGCTCAGCTGTCTGGAAGAGGGCAGTGAACAGGACTCCGATCAAGCCCCAGCCAATGGTTTTAGAAGTAGCAAGGCTCACCCTGCCTCTCCCCAGCTGCAGAAGTTAATCAAGTGACATCAAGGAACCTGGTGGGGGAATTTGGGGTCTTACCTGGCACATGAGGATCAAAGGTTCCCTGAACTCTGCTTGGCAAATGGCACAGATGTCTCCTGCCTCGCTGCACTGCTGGCTGGTGGCACGAGCTCCGTAGGTCTGTCAGGGAGAGGTGGACAAACATCCCAGCATCAAAGAGTTTGAAGAGAGCCTGGTTGGTGCCTCAGCATAAACACAAGACACTGCTTTTCACACTCAGATTGCCTGTGTGACATGGGAAGGACATCAATGTGCTGTCACTGTGTGTGGGGAAGGGAGATTTGGGCACCAGCACACAGAACACAGGGAGTCTGGAGCTCTGTGTCCTCTGTTTTTATTTTCCCCTCGAGCTGACTCCATCTTTTTGTGCCTCCACTTGTGGAGCAATGATAATGAAATTTAATGAGCTCAACAGGGAGCTGAAAGGATTAATTCAGCATCATTTGCAGAGGTGTTTAGATAGTGGGAGGTATTATTATTAGCAAGTTAGACAATAGAAGAAGGAATAACAGCAGCAGCACCCACAGGCTTCTCACTTTTCTTTTTAAATATGTGGAAAGTAAATGTTGCTTCTCCTGTAACAGTAATAGAGGAAATGGAAACGTGCTGAGGAAAAATGAGTGGCCCAAGCCCACAGAATAAGCAAGGGAAGCTCTAACAAACTTCTATGATGTTCTGTCCCCATCCTCTACAGCCTTTGATTTTACCATTTTAAAATGTAAGTCACAGTGTTTCACTGCAGCAGATCTAAATATCAGCACCGTATAACACAGAGCCAGGCATAATTTCTGTGCACTGTAGGATGTCTTCTAATGCCTCTGCACATCAGGCACTCCATTCTTCTATTTAAAGTCTTCCTCACACTCTGCACTACAAAGATTTGTAAGATTTGTCAGCTCCTTGCAGTTTTGGCCTCAACAGATTAATTCATATCACACAGGGCTCCCAATCAGAGAAAACAGGCCAGACTAGCAACAACCTCAGAAGAGATCTCAGAAAAGGTTCCTAAAATCCCTGACAAGAGATATCAGCTTTTTCAGCCATGGGATAACAAATTATTTTATTATATAATCCTGATACACTGAGCAATTTTAACTCCATCTTTCAATAGTAAGAAGGCTCCACCTACCAACCTGCTCTGACGCGGCGACTGCTCACCTGGGGGGTGCAAAGGACCTTCAGTGCCTTCCGGACACTTCCCAGACGACCACAGATGTCAAAAGACTGCAATAAAGACATTCCATTTTAGATACATGTGTGTGTATGTCCAGAAACTCAGAAAACTGCCTCCAAATGGGTAGTCAGAAGCAATGAAGAGCCTAAGTAACAATGGTGCCAAAAAGCATTTCATGGTGATCATGAAATAAGTAATAAATGTGAATGGACAGTGCAGAAGAGCAGCCAAAAAAAAGCTTTGGAAACAAATCAGGGACCTGACAGGACAGAAAGAGGAGCAGAGTTATGGAACTGTGGTAGGGTGAATTGCTGAGCCCCACTAAGCAGGAAAGGGGGGCTCCCACCCTGAGAACTGAGGGCTTGAAAAGCTCAGAAGTGAGGTTAGAGAACACTGCAGCTGGATTGAGCAAGAGGGAAGGAAAGGCAGATCCTTTTAGATGGAGGAGGCAGAAAACAGTAGAAAAGGGAGGTTTCCAGGGCTGTGCAGCTCTGCCTCACAGCCCAACACTTCAGGACCCAGATGATACCATGCAAGAAAGAGTGGGAATTGCCTGCCCTGCTGCAGAGGGATTTAGCAGAGTGCAGCAATTAAATGCTACCAAGAGAAGAATGACCCGAGGAATGAGAAGCAGGACTGAGGCTGAGCTGCTCCCAAACACCTGAAGAGTGAGAAACTCCAAATGCCAGGAAGGGAGTGAGTTTCCAGCACCTTGGTACTTTGCAGACACCGAAAGATGGGGCAACATCAGGTTCCTTTCTTCCCCCCTCCCTTCGTTGCCCAGCAAACATGATGTAACTGCATCTGGAGAGCAGTGCTCAAATCTGAGCTCCTCATTAAAGACTAAAAGCAGTTCAGAGAAGGGCAGAAAAGAAGCCTGAGGAAAATGATTTCTGAAAAGAGACGAAAGGACATAAATATTTACAGCTTGGCTGAGCAGTACAAAAGCTGGGGGAATGATGATAAACTGCCTACAAATATCAGGGGGCTGAGCAAGAGAGGAGACTCTCAGCATTCTTAAAGTGAAGACACAGTACTACTAATAAAGGGAAACCAGCTTGGAAACCTGATCTGGTTCATCTTCCCTGTCTGCTGGCAGAACACAGGGAAAAGACACTGAACTAGAGAAGATTTGAAGAATGATTGTGCAAAGAACAGCCCTGCATTAGCTGGGAGAAGGGCCAGATGCCACAACAGGACCTTCCCATTTCTAACCTGTCTGAGTGAGAAGCAGCTGGGAGGGCAGGGGAATAGGCAGAGCTGTAGTGGACCAGCAGCACAGAGGCACCACAATACCTGCAGTTGGCTTTCTGTGTTTTTTTTTCTGGTTAGCATGATTAAGTGGGCTCACTGCAGGGAATGCCAATGAGATCATCGTGCAATAGATATGGAATCAAATGAAGGCACCAATAATGCTTCCAGTCAGCACGTAAAAAGGCTCCCAGGGTCCTTCCAGTAATGCTTCCAGTCAGCACCAAGCACTTGAGGCTGCCCACTGACTACAGACTTCTCATCTTCCAACAAGGACAGGGATCAGCTTCGTCCCACAGCTCATTTCACAGCTTTTTCTGGTTGCTTTGCTTATAGTGTGACTTCTAATGCCACTGCTCTGGTCTGATGTCTCCTCTTCTCCCAGTCCATTCCCCACTTCCATTTTTTTTCCCTCTGGAGTTTCCCAGAAGATGTGTGTTTCTGTAGTCCCTAACATCCAGTTATCACCCCATGCACCAAGGTCCACGTGGCATCAGTTGTCTCTCCAGCAATAGGATTGCAGCCATTGGGTTCACAGCCAGTGAGTGGTTCCGTTCAGGACACACTCAAAGTAAGACCTGGATGCCCTCCTTACTGATGAATATTGGGGATTTCTTCCCCAAAATCAGAGGTCTGTGTCTATCAGACAGAGACACCAAGACTGCTCCCATCAGCTGCACTGCACACAACCTGCTGAAAGTTGAGCCTGCCCTGGACTTCAGCCAGGAGCACAGAAAGTCTGAGTGCCAAATTGGCTTCTGTGGTTTTTCTAATGTGGTTTGTGGCTTTGCTAATGTGGACTCCTTTGGGTATATTTTCAGTTTCTCAGGCAAAGAATTAGACCTGCAGCTCTTGTGATTGTAAATGGGATGTGTGCACCTAGTATTTCATGATCTGTAATTGGAAGAGTGTGCTCCCGCTTCTTTTTTCACTTCCAAGCGAGGTCTCCAGTGTGCAGGGGTCTAATCCCAACCTGGACACATCTGTGGTACTAAGTAGTTGCTACACAATGACCTGGGACAGGCTGCTGGCCCTGTCACCCTTCAGCTGGCCCATCCATCCATTTCCACCTCTGATAAACTAGATTAATTAAGAGAAGAAACATGCACGTTAAAACTTAGGCTGGAGCCAAGGCTCTGTCACAGAAATGCACCCCACAGACCTGGTCCTAAGTTACAGTCAAGGCCAGTACAGAGCTGTCCTTCTCTCCTCATGAAGCTTCTAAGTAACAGATTGGCAGAGCTCTTCAAAATAAGGTTGCTTTTCCAGTCTAGATTATCACATCACCACCCATAAAAGTTTCCTGTAACAGAACTATGAAGCTAACCCATAAAGAACTGCTTGCACCTCAAGTGCCAGGGTCCTGAGCACATTAATAGGCTTTCACAGTCCTGAAGAGCCTCAGCTGGGGTCCCCACCCATGGCCCAGGAGCTCTGTTAAAGTCCTGGAGCCCTCAGCTTGTGTTTGAGCATTTAAGTGCTGGTTTCCAGCTCAGCCACAGCTGATCCCACTGATCTGGACAGCTCAGCCCAAGGAGCAGCTTCCCACCCTGAGCCTGTCTCATTGCTATGGCTGTTCCCTGCAGCTGCTGGGCTGTGTCTGACCCTGGCTGTCTCCACTAGAGCTGATCCTGACCTGTGGATGGATGTTCTGGCTTTATCCTGGACCTGCATCACCACCTGAAGACCCTGACTCTCTGAACCTGGCCAACACCTGCTGTGTTCGGGTGTTGTGGGGCTGGGCCCTGCTCTGCCAGTTGTGGTTTCATGCTTGGCTCTCCCCTTCCTCCAGGGAGCAGATGGCCCCACTGCTTCTTCAGGCTATGAAGGCTTCTCCTGATGAAAGGAACAGCACGTAGGCTTGCAGGTAAGCATCCCTTCTCCAGGTGTTGAGTAATTTTCCAAGAAGGGACACCAGAAAGGTGACTTCAAATCTACCCTCGTAACTGTGTGATCTGTATTCCTGACCTCACAAGCCAGAAGGACATGGAAGGGTTGGATATTCTTGTTTAGAGGGGATCCAGACAATGACATCTTTGAAAGGGACAAAAACATCTGTCACACAGCACAGAGTAAAGGGCAGGACACACAGAGCTGAGTGAAGGGGTGGGTGTGCAGGGAACTGCACTGGTCTCACGTGCTAGTCTGGCACTGGTTCTGGCTCTGGTTTTGGCTTGGTCAAAGACCTACTGTGACCAAGTCCCTTCATTGCCATGTCCTCCTCTGCCTATCTTTTAATTCCCTGACAGCAAGGGTTGCATTGCCCCATTCCTGAACCACACAGCTGCAACTGCAGCCACATCTCGTGTGAGAGAAACAGCATGATGCTGCATTGCTCAGCAATCCATCACCCCCTTTGTTCTCAGCTCATATACGCTCTCTGCTGCCCTTTGGGCTCCAAAGCCATAGTCCCTGTCTCCTAGGCAGAGACAAGCATCAGGGCTGCAACAAAGATGACTTGCTTGGCCTTTGCCAGAGAAATGGGTAACAGGGGTACAGAACTGATTGCTTCAGCTGCTGCTCTGCCCCAGGCAAGGTTCAATACATACAGTTGAAAATACAATAATTTGCAGACCTCAGACTTGGAACTCTTCTAAATAAGTCACACCTATTACTTTACAATGCTACAGGCAGACTTTGTGCTCTTAATATTGTTATTTTTGAGGAAATATTAATTACTCTTGTCCACCACATAGATCCTAGGCTTGTATCAACCAGATCAGGACCTAGAATGGGGCCAGAACTACCTGCTTTATCTTGACAGGGTTTGGATGATCCTTTCTCCCCTTGCTGCTTTCAGTACTGTGAGTGAAGGAATACCAACCTTGTCTTAGAGAGAAACATTTAACTGTCTGCAACCTTCCTTTCAGTGCTGCACCCAGAAATCTGGAGACAGCCAACCTCTCTTCCAGCACTGGTTCCCCAGGATTCCACTCCCATTCTCCTCTAGCCTTTACAGAGAGGAATTAGAAAGCAGCAATGACCTCATCAGCCTGATGCAACACTACACGAGCAGTCACAGAGCTTTCCCTAGCTCACCAGTGCCCACACACCAGAGAAACAAAATGCTTCAGGCAACCAAAGCACGTGGTGTCCCCAACTGCTGTCCCTTCCTGCGCAGTGATAACAATCCAAAGGTGTATTTGTTTCCCCTCAGCTTTCCTTCTTTCTATGCTCTTGCATGGAGGTTATTAACGAGGTGGTACTCACCTTGCAGAGGCTATACAGGATGATCAGGATCCCACCTAGGAAGTAGCTGCTGGATGGATCATCTCCCATGATGTATTTATACCACAGCTGGATGGGGACAAGGGAGCGGAACAGCTGGCTCAGCTCCTCAATAACCAGATAAAACTTTCCCTGTAAAACAAGTGATATGTGATTACTGCCAGGAACTCAAGAGCAGCTTTTAACAGCTGCAGGGCTTGGAGCTTGTGAGGTTTGTGTTCTCCATCCACCTGTGCACTGTTAAATGGTGCAGAGACCAGTATTGCAGCTTTCTTTACAGCCAGTTAACTCGGTGCCTAGAGAGGATAACTATCACTTCATTGTTTGTTACTGTTCCTCCTGCTCTGTCATTTACCCAGCTATTCTGCACTTTTGAACCTTAAACTTTTAGAGCAGGTGATGGATACACACACTGTGTGTCTGGACACTGCTAGGTTAAGAGGTTATATTCACTTACAAGAGTGAATGTAATGTAAATTAGAGATGATTAATAAGGAAAAAGGGAATGCAAGGTAAGTCTCTTTGATCCTATACCCCCTTCTGAAGGTACAGATATTTAAATGTAAGGTGACACCAGTCTTCCTGACAATTTTCTGGATCATCTTGAAGAATCAAATTAATTCACCCTTTGCCTTCCAGTCACGTGTGTGCTGGATCTCATACAGCAAACAAACTGGAAGACTGGCTCTGAAAAAAAACTCTCAAAGCATTTAAAATCAGAGATACTGAACCTTCCCGAGGACCTTAAGGAAGAAAAGGGGGGGAGGAGGGGGGAAGCTTGCTGGTTGGAACACTTCTCTCTTAAAAGACTCGAAGAACTGGCAGCATTCTCAAACCTTCACCAAAGCTCTCCTTACTTTTCTGGTGTTTACTCCAATTAGAAAGCTCTCCTTCCTTGAAGGACACCTGCCAGGTAACATAAACTCCCTCCTGGCTTATTACAGCAACTGAAATGAATTTTTCTTAGCATGTAATTTCTATTTTAAAGCACCTAAGAAAAAGGTTGAGAAGCTGGCTGAAAGAGGCTGTCTAAATGAGCCCCCCCCCCAGCCTTAATGAGGACCTGTTTATGTTCTATTTAACAGGGACAACTGGCAGCAAGGCATGAGGTCAGGGCAAAGCTTTGAGCCCAGGACTGTGCTTAATCTGCAGTGACATTATCTGGAGTGGAAGGTTTGGTTTTGACATGACAAATTCTTCTATTTGCTAAGATCGGGGAGAAGGGGAAATTCCCCTGGAATTCTGCTGCGCTGTCCCAGTTAGCCTTGTCATCAGTGATGTCATCCCAGGTCAGCCGTTAATTGGTGAGCCTTGGAGTGGGGATTAAGTCCTCCGGAGCGCAGAGGCAGGCGGCAGGCAGCGCCCTTCCCTCGGGTCTCAGAGATGAGATCACTCCACAGGCCATCCTGCCCTACCCAACAAATCGAATCCTTCAGAGAGCTCTGGCATTCTCATGATCTCATTTCCCCCCCGGGACAAGGAGTGAGGTCACACCAGCGGTTGCTAACAGACCCCGGGCTGCTTTCTTCCTCTCCCCCCATCCCCTCCTCCTCGTTAATCCCAGGCGGGCATCGCATAGCAAAAAATCTAACAGCAACAATCTGGGGTCCTAAATGCAAGCAATTTATTAAATTAGCACGGAGGTCTCTACCCTGCCTCATGCCTCAATACAATCATCGTTTATTTTAGGAGCCCGTGTGACAGAGGGTCGCAGTTTGCTAATGACTATGACAGCACTTTCTTCTCTTCACACAGGCTGCTCTACACCTCCCCCTCCTCAGCCAGCTCTGATGAAAGCTCCCAGCAAGCTAAAGGCAGCAAACTGTTTGCTTTCTCCTGTTTGTTCCTCCCACCAGGCTCACTCATCAGCTTTTATTTAGCCTCCCTTCCCCAGCAGGCTGGGCTGGGACAGGTCACTGCTTACTTTCTCATTGCATCAGACAGAAATTCTGGTTCCAGCATTTGGGCATCAAAGCCAAAATTCTTCTACAACAGAAGCTGTCGAGGCACTAAAACAGTAGAGCCCACAGCAAGGTGTAAGGAAAGATGGGTCACAAGCAGCCTTAGAGGTCTACACAGGCTATGGAATTGCAATGGCAGAGTGTGGCTCCCAAATGAACAACAAAATGACAATTCCAATTTTCCAGCCACAAAATCGCCACCTCTTACAAAGGTTTCATAATTCCTTTATCTAATGTCAATCTCCAGTTTTCAGTGGTAACTGCAGGGTATCAGGACTTAGCAGCTCAATACTTGTTAACCCCCTCACATGAGTGCAGTGCAGTTTGGGTTTTTGGATTCATCTCTCCATCCAGCCCATTAACACCACCCAGGTGACCCTTTAAGAGAGGTCTGTTGATAAGCTCAGAGTGATTACAGCAAGGAGGGAGGGAGGGAGGGAAAGAAGGAAGGAAGGAGGGAGGAAAAGAGGGAAGGAGGAAGGATTGAAGGAATACAAGGACAGCTGAGCATCATTTAGAAGAGGACCAGTGCTACAGTAAATGCTCACACCAATGTAAGGCTCCTCAGTCTCCACTGCAGTGAACCAGCCCTGTTTTAAACCAGGAAAAGTGCCTGGAAAATCAGAATTAATGTCATACAGGGCTGTAGGAGAAGCTGAGTTTTCCTTCTGAGCCAGAAGCTTAGGAAACAAGGGCTGTTCCCTACACTTTCAGCAGCAAAACTTAGCCTTCTGATAGCAGTAACATTGCACACAGCACCCATCACATGTAAGTGCACACAATATACCTTATTGTCTTCTGCTTTTCAGCTTTGTTATCTCTTGGCTATCCAGGCTGAATTTTCAAAGCTAATTCATAGAATCATTGAGGTTGGAAAAGCCCCCTAAGCTTATCCGGTCCAACCATCAGCCCAACCCCACTGTGACACCCAAACCCTGTCCCAAAGTGCCACATCTGCATGTTTTTTGAACTCCTCCAGGGATTGAGACTCCACTGTCTCTCTGGGCAGCCTCTGCCAGGGCTTTGCCACTCTGTCAGTAAAGACATTTTCCTAATATCCAATCCAAACCTCCCCTGGAACAACTTGAGGCCATTTCCTCTCATCCCAACCCTTGTCACTTGGGAGATGAGACCAACACCCACCTCAACGCAACCTCCTTTCTGGGAGCTGCAGAGAGCAATGAGCTCTCCCCTCAGCCTCCTCTTTTCCAGGCCTCACAACCCCAGGTTCCTCAGCCACTCCATGAACCCTGGCTTCAGCCCCTTCCCCAGCTCTGTTCCCCTTCTCTGGATGCTCCAGCCCCTCAATGACCTTCTTAGAGTGAGGGGCCCAAAACTGAACACAGGACTTCAGGTGCTCTCTTTGTCTCAATCTATATTTTGTCTGAAAACTTCAGCTAAAGTATTTCATCTATTTTGAGATGAGGAAGAACATAAACAAGTATAAACACCATTATTTCTCCTATGCATCTGACTTGGAACATCAGCTTGAAATAGAGCAAGGCTTTCCCATTCCATGTAAATTTGGGAATCTTCTCTTGAATACACTCTATTATAGAGACTGAACAGCTCTTACATCAATGAAAGCTGGTTTTGGTGAGCCTGTGAGCAGCCCCAGAGCATGACTGGGTTGTGCAGGAGTCAGCCCTCCAGAGCAAACCCATCACCTTGCTGGACTGCAAGGATTAAATTACCTGAATTTACAGCTCCCAGTTAGGACAGAAAAGAGTCCCTGCTCCCATTGAGCCCTTGCACCATGTTGGAGTTAGTCCTGACTGAAATGTAAATATGGTGCTGACTTTGCTTCCTGTGCAGTGTCAGCTCCTGCAAAAGCTGTCAGTTCACTACTCCTGTTATCAAACACTTCATGAGCGTGAGCGGCAAAGGACTGTGCTGTAGATCTAATTATAGCAACTCTGCTGATGAGCCTGGTGATACTACAGAGTGAAATCCTGATTCCTGTTTTTGTCAGAATGCTTTGTTCAAAACTAAGTCAACAGCTCATGTATAACCCTCCACTTTCCTGCACCTCCTTTATTGCATAGAAAGAGCATTTTTATACTTTCAATCAAGCAGTTATTTTGGAAGAGCAGTATCCAGGATTTTGATACAATTGCCCTTCTCCTTCTGTACATGCAGCAGAATCACAGAATGCCTTGGGTTGGAAGGGACCTTAAAGACCATCCAGTCCCACCCCTGCCCTGCCATGGGCAGGGACACCTCCCACTGGATCAGGGGGCTCCAGAGGCCATCCAACCTGGCCTTGAACACCTCCAGGGATGGGGCAGCCACCACTGCTCTGGGCAACCTGGGCCAGGGCCTCCCCACCCTCATTGTGACGAATTTCTTCCTAATGTCCAATCTAAATCTTCCCCCTTCTAGTTTAAAGCTGTTCCTCCTCATCCTATCACTAGAGGCCTTTGCAAAAAGCCCCTCCCCAGCTTTCCTGCAGGCCCACCAGCTCTCAGGTGTCCCCAGAGCCTTCTCTTCTCCAGGCTGAACAACCCCAACTCTCTCAGCCTGTCCTCATAGCAGGGGTGCTCCAGCCACTGGATCACCTTCGTACCCCTCCTCTGGACCCACTCCAACAGTTCCATATCCTTCTAATGTTGGGGATTCTGGAACTGGACACAGGACTCCAGGTGGGATCTCACAAGAGTGGAGGAGAGGGGGAGAATCCCCTCCCTGCCCTGCTGGCAACACTTGTTTGGATGCAGCCCAGGATGTGAGTGGTTTCTGGGCTGTGAGCGCCCATTGCCGGTTCATGTCGAGCTTCTCCTCCCCCAAGCACCCCAAGTCCCTCTCCTCAGAGCTGCTCCCAATCATATCATTCCCCCATCCTGTATGGATACTGGGGGCTGCCCCAAGCCAGGTGCAGGTGTTGCACCTCCTGGGGCTCACAGAGCCCCACCTCTCCAGCCTGTCTCAGCTGCACAGTCTGTGGCGACGCGCATGCACACCACACTCGAGCACACGCACAGAGGGCAGGAGGCACTCAGGAAGCCTTGGGTATTTTGTAATGCCCCCTTTACTGGATGGCAGATCTGCATCCTGTCACTTCATGCTATTCAAGCCCTGTTGAGAGCAAAAAATTGCTAAAAATTCTTCAGGCTCTTTATGACATCACCGCTACAGTAAAAGATTAAAAAACCCCATTTTCCTGTTGCTGGCTGACATAAATGACAGCTATTTCTTGTATTTTCTAAATGAAAACTTGAGACATGAAAACACTAAGGTTAAGCTTAGATTATTTTGGTGTCCAAGCCGAGATGTCTAGGATTAGACTTTTTATAAAGCACTTAATTTTATAGATCACATTACCATTAAAAGCTAAACCACTGACTTCAGTCTGCAGCTGGACACGACTTTCCTAGAATCACACAGGAATTATCTGGCAAAGGAAAGGATGGAATTAAATTCTCCAGTGTAGCATTCAACTTGTAGAACATTCTTCTTCCAAAGCTCTCTTTGTTGTCTAGGCACTTTCCAGTTTCTACAACAGCTTCTTTCAATACCTCACCTTTCTCCATACAGTGCTGATAGATGGAAGAAGTCACACAGAAATAGAACACGGAATGATATAATTAAAAATCGAATCACAATATAAACACACCAGAGGAGGCAAATGACAGCTGCAGAAGCAATGCCAGTGCCCACATGGCCTAACAGAGCACTGACTTTGCAGTCTCTTTGTGACATAAGGCTTTGCATAAGTGTGCACTTGTGCCCCACAGAAGGAAACAGAGAAGCACGCTAAGGTTTTACACAGTGGAATTAAAATGGGATGTAAGAGAAGTGAGAGAAGTTGCAATGAGGCAACTGTAAGTTGTGATTAGCACTCAGGGGAAGTTCCAAGTCTCACTTGTTCTGTTGCCAGCAGCATTAGGACATAATCTGAAACAGGAAGATGCTAGAAAAAACTTTTGACTCCTGCTGGCAACTTGGATCAGAGGAGAGCAAGCTCTGCTGAGATTTCAGGTCACACTGCCAATATAAGGAAGTGCTGGGTTGAAGCAGTAAACAGGAGTGTGGCACAGAGGATCCTGGTGAAAATCCATGCAAGACTAACGAGGAGTAATTCCAAGGTGGGACTAGAGGAGAAAATGAGATCTTTAGCACACAGCACTTTTTAGATATCTTGAACTGGAAAATTAAACTTAGAATACACCTAAGAGCAATGATTCCTTTAAAAAAGTTCAACAGCAGTGATCTTCAAAGTGTTTTAGGGAGCGGGACAGAAGAGCCCCAGTTCCTCAGTACCTAGTCTTATGCTTTAGTCAGTCTTTTTCTTTCATAAGTAGTAAATGCCACAACTCTGACTCTGGGACACCACATCTGTCCCAGGTTGCAATCAGGAAAAGGCTTTGCAGAACCATCACGTGGTTCCTGTGGCTCTAGAGGATCAAAGCTCAGAGTGTTGTCCCAGAAAAGTGAATCTATTTCTGAATGAGTTCTCCCAGATAGCATCCAAGATCATAAAGGAGAGGGCAGGCTGTCACCTGGAAACAGCCCTTTAGCCACACTATTGGAGCAGACTAGGATTAACTTGCATGTCACACAGTACAAGAGAGCACAGACAAGGAACAGGAAGATCTTTACCCAGATACTTTCTGCAACACTTCATCTATGTGTCCACTCTCAGTACTTGTTTTAATGCTTCTGTATTTTTTGATGAGCATCTAGAGGTCTCAAATGCTCCAAGAGACCTTGTTTTCCTCAAGATGAAAGAAAATGTACACAAACTTCATGTTAAATGAGTGATAAATATCCAGCCCCTTGATGAAACAGAGGCTTGCAGGGACATTAGAATTAATCACAGTTAATACAATTTCCCTTTGGCATTTTCTCTTCTAATGTAAGCCTTCTGGAAGAGGTTGTGGCCTAGAGAAAGTGCTTTGGCAGCAGCAAACTGCTCCAGCTTGCCCTCTTTCTTCTGATGCAGAAGGATGGACTTTGTTCTGTGTCAGGGGTTGCTCTATGTGAGTGCCAAGTGCAAGAAGAGCTCGTTGATCAGGGAGCATGAAACCTCTGCACGGGCAAGTTGTTTGTGCAACCAGTGATGTGATGGAGGAAAGGTCAGTGCCCAGTGAGAAAAGGCTGGAACCAGGATCTCAGAACATGTTACCTGATGGAGCTGAGCCCTGGCACAAGGTGGAGGCCGCAGAGCAATATAACCATTAGGAGGTAAATGCTCTTTTCCTTACAGTAACTGTTTAATTATCTGTGGCTGTGTGCAGAGACAGAAACAGGTGGTGATGTGATAACTAAAGCACCTGTGGACAGGCTTGGGCTCCATGAGAACACAGAAGGGCACTGGGCAGCACCCAAAATCAAGTCCTACGAGATACGTTGCCTTAGGTGGTTTCCTTCAGCTGAGTGATTCAAATCATCCTACTCATGCAAAAGACATTCTGAGATTTCATTCACGTCCTAAGTGCAGCTTCAGGAGGAATATGGAAAGCTTATGTGTCAGTTTGCAAGGCAGAGCTGTCACCATCTATGCTAGGAAACATGGTCTGCACCTGAAAAAGGTATCTAGTTCAACGTCCAAGTGCAAAACTGTGTAAAGGATGGCTGCCACACACAGGCTGAGTCTTCTCCAACTATGTTTGATAAGATAGTACTTAAAAAAAAACCCAACACATCAAAAAAAACTCCTGAAGCAAATATTTTTAAATACAGTGAGAATTCCACAGTGCCAGTGTGGATAGTATCTGTCCACTTGCCCCGACACCATTTGGACAGCATAAAGGAAAAACTTCACGAGTAATGCCAGTCTTGCCACAAAAATAATCAATTGCAATGTCTGGATCCAGCTTTCCAACAAAACTGATGAGTATTTACTCAATTGGAATTTTATACTGTGTTTTCAACAAATGTTAGTGTTTTCCTTTTGGCTTTTCAGTCTTTCAGAAACACACCCCTTGTACCTTGGCAGTACATCTGTACTGAGCGTGCAAAGAAAAGTCTCTCTTACATACCAACCACTAAGACTATTGGAAAAAATGTGTGTCCCTGGAATCTTTCTCCCCTATAGAGACATATTTCTCCCTATAGAGACATATTTCTCCTTATAGAGACATACATAAACACAAAACAACCTGGGATACCAATTTCTTAAAGTTCTCTTGGTTTGGTTTTCCTTTTCCTACTTCTCCCTCCCGCTTCACTCCATTCTCCAGGATATCAGCTTAGACTGCTCACAACAGCATGAGGAGGGGATGGGAGACCTGCAGGCACCTGGGATTTCCTAAACGAAATCTTTGGCAACTGTGTCTTTTTATTATTTATTTCCTTATTTTTAATTCCACCCCCTTCAAGCTGTCATTCCTTAGCAGTGAAAATGAAAAGCTGCCATTTACGTGCGTACAACAATGGAGGCTTCTGCAGGCCACATGGCTCCTGCAGTTTAATTTACTTTAATTCATTTTATATTGAACCAAATGATCTTATTTGCTTTTTCTAATGGAGAGCCTTCAGTATTCAGGGTGGGAGCCAAGCCCCCCTTCCAAAGAAATGATGAGCCCAGCTGCTATTAAAACTCGTGCTCAGCTTGATTGTAGTCTCACAGCCTCTCTTGGCACCTCTGTTTTCTGGGCTAGTTTGGAACGTGGGAAAGCCTGGGATTACTTTGTCAGATTTTCAACCTTCCCTCACCCTGTGGAGGGATTGCTTGCAGAGATGTTCCATTTCTGAGGTATTCAAGCTTGGAGAGTTCTGACTAGTTATGTTCCCAATATTATAGCATTCTTCATGCTTCACTCTTCAAGCACTCATCATGTTTTCTGTTCTTTCTATTCAGATTGCAAAGAGAAAACTCTTTTCCTGCCTTTCAATTTTAGTTTGCCTTTTCTCAGTTATTAAGGCATGAACTGATGTTATAAATCCAAGATGGTTCTTGATGTCATCTTAAATCAAACACTGCCCTTTCTCTGATGGGCCATACCAGGAATACATGACTCAGGTACCTCAGACTGGGAGAACTGAGTGCTGTAGACCAAAATTTTTCACATGCTCACTGTCAGAATGAAAAGATGCATCTGAAGTTTGCAGAGTTTAGTAAGATTCACTCTTTTCCTTACTGATCTTAGGATCATAGAATGGTTTGGGTAGGAAGATCATCTGGTTCCAACCCCTCTGCCACTGATGGAACAAAGCAGGCTCATCAAATGTGCAGTTGACACTAAACTGAGAAAGCCTGTAAACACACCAAGAAGAAGGATTATAATCCAAACTCATCCCGACAGACTGGTAAAATGGTCTGGAAAACAGGAGGGAATGAAGAGAGTCCAGATGAGAATAATTAGATATAGAACGAACGATGTCTGAGAAAAGATTCAGTTAGTGGTGTTCAGTCTACAGGGAAAACTGAGGAGAAGTAAAAGATGTGTAAAAGAAAAAGAACCTGATCTTGCTCCAATCACAATGGATATGGAGAGGTAAGAGACTTAAAAGAAGGGAATTCAGAGGAGATGCCCTGTACTAAAACGGCTACGGGAGCACCAGTGAAAACCTCATAGTACTCAGAGAAAAGCAGACTCTTAAGGAGCAGCATGAAGAGCCAGATGAGATTTGGAAGTGCCTTTGAACCTCCAAACGGAGGGAAATATGAAGAGCTGTTAAGGAGTTGAAAGCAGAATTATCCAAGTCCTTGATATTCCATCCATGGGCAAGTTTTATTACCTATTTCTGCAAGAAGGTACTGCAAGGAAGCTCAAGATTAAGTGCCTTTATCTCATTGACAGCTGTGCTGAACTCCATCCTGGACAGTGCAACAGCATCCACTTGAGGCCCCATATTATGAGGTGCCAGAGGCTTCAAGGAGAAACACCACTACAAGCACATAGGGAGGAAGAGAATAATTTCATATCTGGCAAGAATTAGGATAGCAACCAACTTCTTGATAGGAATTGTTCAAAGTTAACATGTCTAAAGTGCAATAAAACTGTTTTGACTCATAAAAAGCTTATATTTAAAAAACCTCATCTGAAGGGTAAGATGTGTAGCATCTTAGATGTAAGCTGGGCCATCAGGCTCAGGGAAATAGCTCAGCTATGTGGTTACCAATTACAATTTCCAAGGCATCCTGGAGTTCTCTTGGAGTTCTCCCATCCCAGTTTGATCTTGCTTAATTTGTTACAGCGGATCTCATCCCTGGCTGACTTAATGCAGTGTAGAGAGGGGAATAAAAACAAATCCAGATCCATAGTGGTAGGTAACAGCAGCCTCAGGTGTCAAGGGACAGTGAGGCCATCAACAACATCCTAAGACAAAAAGGGACTTTAAAAAAGTGAGAAATATTGCTATCCAGGAAAAGGTATTAAAAATGAAGCATCTGTGCTCTGAGTCATTATAGGCCCTTGACAGATGTGATCTTACCAGCCTCCCACTGTAGCTGCAAATAAAGACCCCTTCTCTTTCTTCTCCCCCGACAAGGATTAATGAGTACTTGGGATAGCTCTCAGACAAGCAAGCAAAGGCTGTGAACCTTTTCCAACAATGCAATTTATCTTGGGAAGACTATTCACATCAGCTTTCCCTCCCTCCCCAGGCTGGATTATGCTCTGACCTAGCACATTAATCTCCCAAAATAAAATAATAATAATAGAAGAAGAAGGTGTGTGGGGGGGGAACAGCTGGACAATTGCCAGAAATAAATTAATAACCATCTCAAATAGCCCTGCTGTGCAGGAACAAACTGCTCAACTCCCCTGCCACCCATGTCATTTGTAAGCAAAACTACTCCCAGTTTAGATATCCCCTTAAGTGCCCTGCCTGAGACTTCCAGAGATTGACTCTTGCATCTCTGCAGTGCCTTTCATCCCAATCGCTGCCAGGAAGTTTATTCACCCAATACAAATAACACACATTGCTCCATTTGCCTCTGAAACACAGACACTACTAAGTGGAAGAAGGGGCAGCACGACTGATCTGGAAGAGTAAAGAAATATGAAAAGGAATTTCAAGAGAGAGAACGTAGTGAGAGAGTTTCACAATCGATGTGTAATTTTATAAACATTTAACCATTTTGTTAAAATGGTTCTTCACCCATGGTTAGAAATGCTGCTGCCTTTTGTGGCTTCAGTAGCTTCAATTTAATACTGCTATTTCTTTACCCCAGTGCAAAGCCAAGGAGACAAGTACTTGCAATTCCTTTCCCTTAAATGAAGAGATTTGTGCATCAGAAATATCTGTTTGCAGAGATTACTCAGAAAACAGAACATGGAACAAAGTCAACCAGAAAAGCAGTTATTGTACTGCTAGTACCTATGCCTTCTCAAGCAACCCTTACCTCTCTCTCTCTGGATTTTAATTACTTGCTGGCATTATCAAACTCTTGCTGAGGTTTGTGATGGCTCAAAACCCAAAATTCACTACCCAGGTGATTTCCTGCCAAAGTTTTATCAGAGATTTTATTATTTTTACTCTTCCACTCACATTTTGTGTTGCAAACATGTTGCAAAGGTGTCGGATTATCAAAGACATACATCTGTATATCAGGAAGAAAAGACTCTTACCTTTGACTTGACAGCCAGGATGATCTTGGGCAGGGCCACAACGAGGCATTTCAAAGCAATGGTGAGGTACTTCAGTATGAAGTCTGCAATCCCCACAATCCACATCAGGTCAAAGAAGTCCAGCCTCTCAAGGTTTGGTTTCAGAAATATAAGGCTGAAAGGCATTACAAGAAGGTTCAAATATCTATGAGGAGAAACACACTTAAGCTTCTTGATACCTGCTGTATCCACTGCTGGCTAGAGAAAGCCTAGAAACTCCCCTGAACTTCAGTGAAGTTCTCAAGGGCAGTAGGAATAACACACACAAATCAGTCCCACGGTTCCTCTGGGCCACTTGACTTTGCCTGTTCTTGCCCATTTCTCCTGAGCTCAGCAGGTTTGCTGAAGAAGACAGGACCCAGCATTCCAGAAGCATTTGGACACTGCCCTCAGCCCCACGGTGTGAATGTTGGGAGTATCCTGTGCAGGGACAGGAGTTGGACTTGACGATCCTTTTGGGTCCCTTCCAACTCGGGTGATTCTATGATTCTACATACAAAATCTGTTTTGGAAGACTGCAATCTGCACAACCTGCAGCCCACACTGTGAAAGAGCCTTTGGCCTAATGGCAGTGCCTGCTCTCTTGGATCTGGCTGTAAAAGCTTAGCCTTGGAGGTCCAAGCCATCAGTAGCTGGGGTCTTTGGGGAAGTCGTGGCCATGTCAACCCCACTATGTCTTGCTCCTGTGACTTGCCAAAAGCAGAACTCTGGCAGGGGCAGCAGTCTCTAAAGCTGCCTGTGCATGTGAAACAAACTGGTGATAAAGGAAACATTGCATTAGACATGGCAGAAAGGTCAGAACTTCAGGAGTGTCATGTTCTGACAGCAGGTTGCCACCCTTTGAAGCTGACCAAGAGCTGGGCCGTGTTAATTGGCAACTCATATCTGAACCAAAGATCCAAAAAGGTAGTGCCTGTTGTGTAATGTTTTCGACTGGGCTGAAGATTTGCTCTTTAAAGTAGGGGGACCAGGACAGTAGAATTTCATAGAACAATGGGCAGGAACTATTGACCTGAGCAGCAATGAGACTTGGACCCTACTCAGACTGAAAACCTATTATTCCTCTTCAGAATATTTACCTGCTAGAAAGCAAAAACACAAACAAAAGAAAAATGGAAAAGTAAAATAACCATCCCAGAATGAAAAGCCTGAACATGAATTTAAAATACTCACAACACTGGCACAGCACAACAGGTAAAATTACACCCTAAAAACAGAAACAGAATCAGAGACTTTACCACTATTCATGCACTAGAAACAAGCAAAAGTAAATAAATAGAGAAATGAAAATAAGGCAGAAAGGAACAAAACCAGAGCAGCTATTTCTAATTCCACAGGCCTCCCTCATGAACAGTCACAGGTCCCACTCAGCGAGTGCTGCACTAGCCCACATGTGCCACTGGCACCACCGTGGCACCATCTCTTATCTGTGACCCCCACCTGCTTTTTGTTTTCACTCACAGTGGTCAAACTGGAAATTCAGTAGGTCCACCATAAAAAAAGTATCCCCCCTGCCTTGATACAGAAGAAAATTGCAAGTGTATGTGTTTTGAGCAGCCACACTGCAGGTCACCATCACACCCTGGCCCACTCAGACCCTGCTTGTGTTATTTATTGATAGGAGCACAGTCCACTGGCAGAAGGGATGCAACTATTCTTTTCCTCCATTGAGAGGTACCACGAAGATGTAACAAAGACAGCAGATGCCTTAAGTATGTACACTTCCTCCCAAAGTGTGGGGAAAAGCAGACTTCCCTCTTCTCCTCCCTGGCCATCACCACCTGCTTCCCTCTTTTTTCCCACCCTTTTCACCATCTACAAGGTCGATTCTGCCCACCTGTTGTACAGCTGCTGAGAGCTGAATGTGTAAAGCAGGTACAGGGTGTTTCCAGTGAGAAAGGCCAGGATCCAGAAGACAACCAACACCGACCTCTTCTCCTGAGCAAGAACGAGAAGGAAAGAGAAATTCAAAGTCTCAAGGGCTGCAATGAGCCTTTAACTGCTGAAAAAATGCAAGGGCAGCCCAGGGGACACAAATATGCAACTAAGTGTGTAGTAATTAGTTTATTTACATTGGACTAGGACTCAGAAATAGGCTGCTAGGCAAAGACATGTATAAACACAAGCAGAAGCAGCTCTCATTCCCCTCACCTCTACAGATAAAGCAACTTCAGAGAAATTAATCAAAATACATTGATAGAAATTATAGCCCTACTGGCAGAACAGTTTTCAAAATTGGGATCTTTCCTGGGACATCTAAATTCTCCTGCTATTTAAAAAAGCAGCAGTCTAAAAAAACTTATCGGTTCCATATATGGTATTATAACTCTGAGCTGCCACAGCACTTTATGAAAGAGGTGTTTTACAAATAGACCCAAAGCCACTTAAAAGAAGGCTTAGCTAAATCAAATATAACATAACCCATCCCTGCATGCAGCAGAGATGAATGTTATCTTAACGCACGGAGGTTCTAGAACACACATTTTTTATTGAAGAAACAATTAAAAGCCAAAAGAAATGCAAATTTTCCATTTGAAAAGACAAGGAATATTACAGACAGAAGCTGGATGGCAGAAGATCTTGGCCTAGGTCTTGGCCCAGTGCAGTTCTGGAGAGTAAATTTTACTCCTGGGAGGGAAAAAAAAAAGCCCCAGCATTTTTCTTGCGAGTTTGATTTATGAAGGAAATAGCTCTTCAAGAACAGGGATGTTAGGCTGAGATTTAAAGCAGGCAGACCAAGGGGCAATCTGCTGGAAAGACAGAGGTGCAAAGTGCAAGGCAACATCAATCTATTACATGATTGTGCAATTTATCTGTTCATTCAGCACTGTATCATATTTATTCCACTGCTGCTGGTAGAATGAGTATCCACTTGTGCCACCTGTGTCAAATGTACAAAAAACCAATTCCAGGCTTACACTTTTAGTGCTGTTGAAGCATTTGGCTGACACTGGAGACCATAAGGCCTGATCTGCTGGTTTCTTCATATTCTAAACATATTATCAGCAGAGCATTATAAAGATACTAACAAGCAATTCATCTACAAAATCCTTCAGCTGAACATCCCAAAACATGATCCAAATGCTAATAAATTAAATCATTAAATGGTGAAACAGGTTTCAGCACCTCTGCTGTAAATGGGAAACTAAGGCACACAGAAGTGCTTGCAGGTGCACTGCAGGTCAGTGGCAGAATCAGAAGCAGATTGCAACATCCCTGACTTCACCTCTTCCTGTCACTATGCCGCGCTTTCACCAAAGGGCAGGATGGCAGCTGCGGGAGAGCATCAACGGGGAGAAGCAGGAAGAGGAGGTGAGGATCACAGCACAGTGCTCTGAGTCTGACAGATCTGCATCCATATAATGGCATTCATCTCTACATTGCCAAAGAAGGCTCAACATACACGTTGTTTGGTTCACAAAGAGCAATGCTGCTTGGGAACATGACAGAGTAAGATGCTGTACTCACCTTCAGAGCAACCTGCTCGCGGAGGGTCGAGTTGGCGTATGCGAATGTGCTGGCCATGCCAATGCAGACAGCAATCCCTGCAGGGAAAGACACTCTCACAGTAGGTAAAGCTGAGCAGGAGGATCCTCAGTCTTAAACCACTTGACGTCAGCATCTCAAGCTTAGAACAAAATTTACTGGGTGATATTGGTTTAAATGACAAGCAGGTGTTGGTGTTGGGTCATAGGCTGGACTAGATGATCTCAGAGGTCTTTTCCAACCTTGTGAAACTGTGATACTCTGGATGCACTTGGAATTAAAACCTATAAGCAACTCAAACAGGGCAGTGTGGACTCATATAAAGTTCAAATTCAAGCTAAATGAAAATAAAGTTACTGCTGCCAGCACTTGCTGAATTCAGACCCTCTGTCCTAACGTCAGGGTCTGTGCTGAAGGAGAACAGAAGTGCTGCAAGTTGTGGCTGCCCTGTGCAAGCAGAACACAGCTAGGTGACAGTATTATGACAGCAGTTCAGCAGCTCGTGGAGGGACAGGGCACATCACCAAAAACCATATTGGATCCAGGTCCAAAGAGCAAGATTTTGCCAACATGAATCGATACCTGTTTTGGGGAATACAGGCAGAGCAGTAAGTGGACTAAACTCAAGTATTGTTGGCTTCCTTTGGGTAAGAATCTCAGCAAACTACTCCCAGAATGAGTGAGGATCCTCAGACATGCCACACATACAGCTTCAAAGAGGAGGATTAGATGAATAGATTTTACATGACCACTGAGAGGCTGAAATGCTGGGGTACAATCAAAGAAACCTGGACAGACATATTCTTTAGGGAACTGTAAGATGTAACTGCTGATGCTGTTTGGCTCGATTTGACAACTACCAATCTTCCAGCTGTGCAAGTGCCTCATCCCTCTGAACCCTTCAATGCCACACAGAAGCCTTTGCTGGTCACTAATGTAAGCTCTCCCCTAGAGACAGCTTTGAGTGAGAAGCCTTGGTGACATCCTCAGCCCCTACAGGAATGTCAAGGAGAGATAAGAATCACAGAATTATCTGAGTTGGAAGAGACCTCCAAGATCATCAAGTCCAACCCTTAATCCAACACTATCATGATTACTAGATCATGGCACTCAGTGCCACATCCAGTCTTATTTTAAAAACCTCCAGGGATGGTGACTCCACCCCCTCTCTGGACAGGCCATTCCAGTGCCTGATCACTTGTTCTGTGAAGAACTTTTTCCTGATATCCAGCCTAAACCTTCTCTGGCAGAGTCTAAGCTCGTGCCCTCTTGTTCTGTTGCTGGTTGCCTGGGAGAAGAGACCGACCCCCACCTGTCTACAACCTCCTTTCAGATAGTTGTAGAGAGCAATGAGGTCACCCCTGAACCTCCTCCAGGCTAAACAACCCCAGCTCCCTCAGCCTCTCTTCATAGGACTGGTGCTCAATCTCTTCACCAGTTTTGTTGCTCTTCTCTGGACCCACTCCAGCACCTCAATATCTTTCTTGAACTGAGGGGCCCAGAGCTGAACACAACACTCAAGGTGTGGCCTCACCAATGCTGAGCACAGGGGAAGGATCACTTCCCTTGCCCTGCTGGCCACACCATTCTTGATACAGGCCAGGATGCCATTGGCCTTCTTGGCCACCTGGGCACACTGCTGGCTCATGTTTAGCCTCCTGTCAATCAGTACCCCCAGGTCCCTTTCCACCTGACTGCTCTCCAGCCACTCTGTCCCCAGCCTGTAGCTCTGCATGGGGTTGTTGTGGCCAAAGTGCAGGACCAGGCACTTGGCCTTGTTGAACTTCATCCTGTTGGACTCAGCCCATCTCTCCAGCCTATCAAGGTCCCTCTGCAGAGCCCTCCTGCCTTCCAGCAGGTCGACACTCCCTCCCAACTTGGTGTCATCCACAGATTTACTTACGATGGACTCAATCCCCTCATCTAAATCATTGATGAAGATGTTAAACAGTACTGGACCCAACCCTGATCCGTGGGGGAAAAGGAACGGAACTGATCTCCCACAGGTCAGGACAGGAAACAGATGGGATTGACACAGATGAAAACAGCTTGGACTGAAAGTAGGGTGAATTTATCAAATGCATTACCCGTGCATTTGAATTTGTCCCTTTCATGCTAGACTACCTCTAGACACTGTCACCTTGATAAACACCCCAGACACTACAGCGTGATAAAGCCTCCTGACCACCTCTAATAGACTCAAACCCTGGAAGGAGAGATGCTTACCAAGCTTATGTTGGAAACACACTTTAGCCAGGAGGATCAATATGAAGGGAAGTCCCTTCTGCAGCCAACCGATCACAGCTTTTAACTCCGAAAGTGCTGGGGCTGGAGTCCCAGCCTGCTCCTCGCTGCCCTCCTCAGCGTGCCCGTGGCGCTCCCCGCCTGCCATGTGCAGCAGAGACGAACCCCGGTGATGGCCATGGTGGAAATGATGGGACGGCTGCCGGTGGTGAAACGGAGCTCCTTCGGCGCGAGCACTCCCTTCCTCCCTCGGGGCTGGCATCTGAATGAACACTTCCCCACCTCCTGCTGAAGAGCCCAGAACCAAACCCGCCTGGAAGGGCGCGGCTGTGATGGTGCCCGACGGGATACCTGCCAGGCCTGAGAACAGCTGCTGTGGGGAGGAAGCTTCAGCCTTCAGACTTTCGAAAACTCCGCTCTCATCCACGCTGGTTTCAGAACTGACTGTTTGGCTCCGGTTTCTGCAGCGGATGGAGACCAGAGAAAAGTGATTAAAGAAAAATGAGTGCCTCAGAACTTCTCAGTCTTTTAGTCCAGCCCTGATGTGGTCATTCAAGAGTTCCTCACACACTATCACAATAAGCAGGTCTTTAGATGATGGATGATTTTCCCTCTATTTGCTGTTGGAAAGTCCCAGAACTAGAGGCCAGTAACCAGACTCACAGTATCACAGTATCACAGTGTCATAAGGTTGGAAAGGACCTCTGAGATCATCAAGTCCAACACTAACACCAACACTAACACCAACCCATCATCTAAACCATGGCACTCAGTGCCTCATCCAGTCTCCCCTTAAACACCTCCAGGGTCGGTGACTCCACCCCCTCCCTGGGCAGCCCATTCCAATGACCAATCACCCTTTCAGTGAAGAACTTTTTCCTAACATCAAGCCTAAACTTTCCCTGATGAAGCTTGAGTCCATGCCCTCTGGTTCTGTCACTGGTCACCTGAGAGAAGAGACCAACCCCTGCCCGACTACAACCTCCTTTTAGGGAGTTGTAGAGAGCAATGAGGTCTCCCCTGAGCCTCCTCTTCTTCAGACTAAACAGCCCCAGCTCCCTCAGTCTCTCCTCGTAGGGCTTGTGCTCCAGCCCCTTCACCATCTTCGTTGCCCTCCTCTGAACACGTTCCAGTATCCTGACATCTTTCCCAAACTGGGGGGCCCAGAACTGGACACAATATTCAAGATGACCAGTGCTGAGTACAGGGGGACGATAACGTCTCTGGTCCTGCTCACCACACTATTCCTGATGCAGGCCAGGATGCCATTGGCCTTCTTGGCCACCTGGGCACACTGCTGGCTCATGTTTAGCCTCCTGTCAATCAGTACCCTCAGGTCCCTTTCTACCTGACTCCTCTCCAGCCACTCTGTCCCCAGTCTGTAGCTCTGCATGGGGTTGTTGTGTCCAAAATGAAGTACCCGACATTTGGTCTTATTAAACATCATCCCATTGGAATCAGCCCAGCTGTCCAATCTGTCCAGGTCCCTCTGTAGGGCCATCCTACCCTCTAACAGATCAACCCTTCCTCCCAGCTTGGTATCATCTGCAAACTTGCTGATGATGGACTCAATCCCCTCATCCAGATCATCAATAAAGATATTAAACAGGATGGGACCCAACACCGATCCCTGGGGACACCACTGGTGACCAGTCGCCAACTGGATGAGACACCATTCACCACCACTCTCTGGGCTCGGCCATCCAGCCAATTCCTAACCCAGCACAGAGTGCTCCCATCTAAGCCACAGACTCCTAAGATAAGATCAAAGCACTTCTAAAGAATGGATCAAAATGCACCCATTCCTTCATCTAAGGGACTCAGATCCCAAACATGCCCTTCACTTTCAGAGAACCAAAGAAATAACACATCTGATACCAAATTTATCATCTTCTAGAATGATTTTAATATTTAAAGAAAAACATACCAACCCCCATGTAGCTTTAGACAAGCCACATTACATACAAATTAATCAACCTAACTCAAAGAAGTGGCCTGTCCTCAAAATCTTCTGTCTTTATTTAGGGATGATTGCTACTTGATTGCATAACACGAACAAGAGACAGAGTCAGCTGGGGAACAGAAGCACTGAGAGCTGCTTGAGTGGCCCTGATGCAACAAATATTTTAAGTAAAGGATGTACTCATGTGTCAAGAGGAATTATTTTACTTTTATGTTCTTAGCAAATTGGACATGGATGCACCCAAATTACTGGGCAGAATTATATCTGGCACCAATTCCTTCCTGAGCTTGTTGGACTATAGCCAGGTTCCAACAAGAAAAGTCTTGCATATCTTTACCCTAATACCAAAAGAAAAAGACAATAGGCCTAATACCAAAATAAAACAGTCTTTTTTCACGTGAACTTGGTACTGTGACACTGAAATGAATACATGGAAAGTTCAGGTGACAGTGAACAACACAGGTAACAGGCAGAACAATCATCAGGCACTAAATACCTGGCAGACAGCAAATACCTCTGTAACTTGCAAAAGGAGAGTAAAGAATAAATAAAGCCAGCAAGAGGCAAAGCCCACAAATAAGGCACATTGCAGAGCTTTGGTCTCTCTTGATTTTAATCCTTGGAGATCTCCAACTTCAGAGGTAACTGAGCACGTGCAGGGACACATGGGGCCCTTAACCCTCTCTCTCCCGTGGGTTCAAAAGCCTCCCCTGGTGTCTTACAGGGCACAGAGCACAGCCTTTCACCTCACTCTGGAGAGAGCTTCAAACCTTGCTGGGCACACCCTCCCACTAAGTAAACTCCTAATAAGGCTTTTTATAGCTACACCCCATTCCCAATGTCTCTCCCCAGGCTCCAGCAAGGACTCAAGTCAACAAGCCATTGCACATGTCATTTTGCTGCAAAATATTCATCAAACAGATCTTAGACTTCACACCTAACATCACAATTCAGGGACATACACACAAGTTAGGGACATCATGTGACAGTATTTACATCTGGGAACATAAATTCCAACTGGGTGGAACTCAGTGCTACAGAAAAGACAATTATTGTTTGGAGCAATATACCAGGATATTAGACTATGCTCTTAGCAGGAAGAAATTAATCAGATACATATTTAGAAACAATAAACAAGGATGAAAATTCTGAGTCTGCTGAGGTTAACAGAAGTGAAGACCAATGGCAACAGTATTTCACTCTACAGCCTACATTACTGACAATATGTATTTACCTGGGTAAAAAGGTTTATAAAAACCAATTGATATTACTCTGCTTGCATTTTGCAATCAATAATAGTGAATAATCCTAAATATATTTTACCCATCCAAACCAATCCTGAACTGCCTTACAAGTTTGTACACATTCAGTGTGCTCTATATTGCAGATGAAGGGCCCACAAAACATCTTATGGAGCTCTCAAGCCCCAGGCTTGCCTGCTGATATAAAACCTACAGACTGCACTGAGGACTGGGCAGTACCATGCAGATAAAGTTGAAGATGGCTTTCTTTCCCCCTGAAATTAAGAATGGAACCATGCTAGAAGTGGTCACGACATCAAACTTCACCTCTGCCTGCAAACCCACTACAAAATACTTTGTGACCGCTTGCGATCACCATCTGCTTACTCAGAGAAATGAGATTCGTTAGTTCCATCTTTGCCCTAGAGTAATTAGATTAGTTTCTTCTTCAGAAAAAAAAAATCAAGCTCTAACCCTGGGAAAGCACAAAGGAATATTTAGTGCCAGAAAAACAACAGTAGCAAGCCTCCCTTGCTGATGGTATAATTACAGACACGAATCAGAGGTATTCTACTTCTAAATAGTCACGTACACAAAGCCAGATACAGACTCTGGGATGCTGTAAAGGATCACTCAAAATCTTTTTAAAATACTAAGTTATAGTAGGTGGGAGCTTCAGGCCAGCAGACTTTTTAAACACCTTAATAACAGTACAAATAGCCTCTGTTCATAAAGCTTGATCTGTTCAGATTGACAGCACTCAGGATCCCCACAGGACTGTGCCATGAACTGCTCTTCTGGAGCTCCAAAACGTCCTGCCTATGCTAATCCAAACGTCTCCATACTGGATGGTGAAACCTGGAACATTGTAGTTGGCAGCAGTCATTAACTGATAGGAAGGTGAGAAGTAAATCTGCCTCTAAACTCTCCAACCTGGAGCAGAAAGCCTGGCCATGCTACATGTACAGGACGCATATGACCTGCTGTAGGGGATTGACATTTGGATTTTTCAGATCTTCCTTAAAAATGGCCTTTAATAACGGAGGTCAGGATCCATGGAAGTATTCCATATCTTCCTTTAATGTAACACAACATACAAATAAGGTGTAGATAAGAGAGTATGCTCTCTTCTTCTTCTGGCAAGCTGGTGAGCAGAAGGCTCCTTGCTGCTGCTCCTGGCTGGAGCTGAGGCCTGCAGTGGCTGCTGTTGTCTGCCCATGCATGGGGGGAGAGTCCTGGGTCAGATTGAGCTGTTCTGCTCTCCTCAAGGGAAGTGGTGAGATTTTGCTAGCTCTTTACTTTGTTAGTTACCAGGTGTTACAATTGTGCAGACCTGTTTTGGTTTAGTTCCTTTTTGTCCTTTTTCTCATTTGCCCTTTCCCTCTTCCCTTTCTTGGGAGTTTTGCACGATATCCTTGCAGTTGTTTATATTTAGAAATATATATATTTAGTGTGATTTTGGTTTTTCTCTAGTTTTTTTTCTTAAAAAGGAGGAAGCTTTGGGAAAGGAGCTTAAACTGAGCATTAGAGAGCTTGGGAAAGCTAGCTCAAGCCAGCTCACTTGCTCAGTTTTGAGCTCTCGTCTTCTAAACCACACTTAAACCAGAACATGGGGAAAAAGAAAAGGAGAAAGATTTACCTTTCAGGAGGAACAGTGTCAGCGTTGCTGCTATGCCGTCTCTGCATTTTCCTCAAAACCCTAAAACACAACACACTCAACATCAACGTTGCAGGTCAACGGTTCCAGGGGTTGACGATTAACGGCCCGCGGTGTCCAAGGGCTGTGACACCCACTCAGCTGGTGACATGGCTGGCACGAACGTCTCTGAAAGAGCAGTTGGAGCTTGACTTTGTTTCTTGGAACGCTGCGAGGAAACCCCTTTCAGCTGGGAAATGGAAGCAGGAGTTCACTGGCCTCCACGCGGGGCAGGAACTATTGGGATCCCGCTCCGCAGCGCGGGGTGGCCATGAGGAGCACAGAGCTCTGCGATGACATCTTCTGATGGGGAACTTGAGGACAACCAACAGAGCAGCTCCTGACGTGACAAGGGAATCGACAGATCTCTGGAAACAAAAGCCCTTCTTCCTCTTCCGAAGGAACTTTGTAAAAGCAAAACTGAGAGAAGAAAAGAAAATGTATACAAATTTTTAATGATACCATCAGGTCATGACGACATTGTTTGAAATAAGCAACCCATTCCTCTTAAACCACAAAAATGCCATTAGCAAACTCTACACAATGGTTATAAATAATATGCACATTTGCAAAAGATGACATGTTCCTGCTCCATTCATTCTGGAATTGCCAGCATAAAGTATGGAACTAGAAATGAACAGGCATTGAAATTGTATTAACTTTGGGAACTCCTTCTAGAACAAGGAGGTAAGTTCTTTATTTTGTTACTTAAATCTCTGCTTTCAAGTGCCTAATTTTAAGGGAGCAACCTCAAACACATTATTAAAAATAAAGTTAATTCAAAAGCAAAGAAGAGCACAGAATCATCATTGTGAAGGCACAGCACAGGCTACCTGGCAAACAATCTTACACTGCTTAATGTTAAATCAGTTATATAAAACCTGAGGAATATGTGATTTTTGCAAGTGATTTGTTCAGGTTCTCACAGGCATTCCATAGAAGATTTAGAGTGACATCCTTTAAATATTGAAGTCTGATACTACTCAGGCCCGGACTACAGCAGCTACTGAATAAAATGTAAAGGCTCCAAATACTTCTGAATATCAAAAGTTATAACATTATTTATAACACTACAAATAGCATGAATATATGTAAATAAATGTGTACCTCTATATCTGTATTTTGTAAAGGCACCAAGGCTCCAAGAACATTTCCTAGCTATCCGTAAGCAGGGGCATGGAAGCTGAAAAGTACCAAATCAGGAATATTTATTTTTTCCCTGCTATATTTTCACCTTTTTATTCATATTCTTTATTTTCAGTGACCCATTAATGCATGCAGAACTGCATTAAATTCAAGTTTTATCCTATAATAAAGCCTAAATTGTGCAGTCCACAGTGGATAAACAGACAGCTGGGTCTACCACCTGCACCTGCAGTAAAAGCACATGGACTTTGCTCAGCCCTGGAGTTGCAAAATAGTGAAAGAAGGAAGAGCATTTCAGTTAAATCACACAAGTATTTACTGAATTTATGAAAGGATGGGGGAAAAAATGTTAACATTTACAAAAAAAAAAAAAGAGAAAGACTCCTGGTTTGTAACATCCAGTCTTGAAGAACCTCATCACATGGGCAGAACTGAGACAACACTGGATTTGAGTCACTGCTGACAGAGAAGATGCAGGTTTTAACAGGAGATGCCTGGACAGCCCTTTGACTGTAACATAAATACACACAGATCTATGGAAACAAAATTGGGCATAATCACATCTGGCAGAAAACCCACAGCTTTTAACACATTTTACGGCAAGGATGCAGGAAGCCACTGTGAGTACCAGAAATCTTACTCTAAACAAAGTTTTCTGACACCTTAAGTTACCAATGCTCTCTCAACTACAAATTTTGATCTTGTAACACCCAGCATTTTTTTAATTTCTTGCAATACATTTCAATTTTTTGCTGTGTTTTCAGGGCCAAAATTAATTTTAAAAGAATATCTAAGTTTCATACAGTAAAAAATACATACTAAAGATCTTCCAAAGGTGCATTTGTAGTAACAACACTCAGTACTCCAGGAGTCTTTTATGCTTTCCCTGCAGTGTTATTTAATCCTAACCTGACAGTATCTCTGTTGACTTAATATATAATAATATCCTCTTTTTAACCAAAACAGTAATGAAGATATGAGGAAAAGGCCAAGAGAGGCTGACCCATGCAGGCAGAGCTGTCCTGCCTGTGAACAGCCTTGGGGTCAATGCTTATAATGAAGCTACAAGCTGAGATCTGGAGTCCGTGTGGAGATAACTGAAAGCTGGAAAACCCTTAACCCTCTTCTAGACTGCTAGAAGGCTACTAGACTGTAATGTGGGGTAAAATCACATTCCAAAAGGACATGCAGAGCTACCAGGGGGATATTTTCTTTTGGCATCAGCCATGAAGGGGACAATGACATGAATGCCAAGTACTGAAGATGCAGGACTTCAGGAGATTCAATCATCTGTCTGCCCAGAGGCCTAAAGAATTAAAATCAGATGGAATTTAAATGGACTTTGTTCCAAAAGGCATTCAGCTTCAGTAATACTTGGTCCTGCTTTTTCTGGATTAGGTGTTTTCATCTTGCAACATTCTGACATTTTTTAGCAGTACCTGAACAGCAGGTTTAACCAGAGGTGCCACGGTGGGAGAGAGGGAAGCTCAAGAGGGTGCAGATATCTCATACACAGAGTCCTTTAGGTAATATAAGATGCTCCAAATTTCAAACTCATCACAAGTCCTTCAGTTGGATGACTGTGAGGCACCTGGACCAGCGTTCAAACAGGCACATCTGTAAGAAGCACAAATACAGAGTCATTTTCACCATAGCTCAGCATCACCTGACCATTCCTTGAGAAAAAGAAGGAAGGAGGGAACCCTTGGTGCTTTACCCCTGCATGCATCCATGCTCCAACAAGGCCATTTTCTGTTGGGATCGGTGCCTGCAGCCCTGCTCCCTGCACGGGCTGTGCTGTGTGTACATAAACATACAGACATACACACACAGCCAGAGATACAGAACCACAGAATCACAGAACTGCTTGGTTAGAAAAGACCTTCAAAATCATTGAGTCCAACAGTGCCAGTCCACTACTAAACCAGATCCCTGAGCACCTCATCTGCTCATCTTTTAAACACCTCCAGGGATGGAGACTCAACCACCTCCCTGGCAGCCTCTGCCAGTGCCTGAGAACCCTTTCAGTGAAGAAACTTTTTGTGATGTCTAATCTGAACCTCCTCCGGCACAACATGAGGCCATTTCCTCTTGTCCTATCACCTGTCATTTGGGAGACAGAATCATATACTTGGTTGGAAAAGACCTTTGAATCTATATTTATATAGAATCATAGAATAGTTGGGTTGGAAGGAACCTTAAAGCTCATCCAGTTTCACCCCCCTGCCATGGACAGGGATGCTTCCCAGTGGATCAAGCTGCTCAGAGCCCCATCCAACCTGGCATTGAACCACCTCCAGGGATGGGGCAGCCACCACTGCTCTGGGCAACCTGGGCCAGGGCCTCCCCAAACTCATTGTGATGAATTTCTTCCTAAGGTCTAATATAAATCTTCCCCCCTTCCAGTTTAAAGCCGCTCCCCCTTGTCCTATCCCTGCAGTCCCTGATCAGGAATTCTCCCCAGCTTTCTTCTAGTCCCCTTCAGGTAACAGAAGGCCATAATAAGGTCTCCCTGGAGCCTTCTCCAGGCTGAACAACCCCAATTCTCTCAGCCTGTCCCACAGCAGAGGCGCCCTTGATCACCTTTGTAGCCTCCTCTGGACCTGTTCCAACAGTTCCATATCCATCTCATGTACGGGATTCCATAACTGGACACAGGACTCCAGGCAGGATCTTATGAGAGTGGAGTAGAGGAGGGGAATCATCTCTTTCAAAAATCACCTCACTCTACTTACCTAGATATAGATTATCTCTCTATATATATATTTAAATGATCTCTTATATCAATATAGATATATAGACCTATATGATCCAAGGGCTGGAGCACCTCCTGAATGAGGACAAGCTGAGAGAGTTGGGCTTGTTTAGCCTGCAGAAGATAACTATGTATCTTTTAGATATATATAGATATCTATCTAGACATATAGCAACAGATTACCTCTTATGCTGATATATAGATATATAACCATAGATATATAGGTATATATCTGTAGATACAGATATAAATATAGATGGAGATTATCTTTTATATTGAAATATATATAGATATATAACTATAGATATATAGGTATATATCTATAGACACAGATAGAAATATAGATGGAGATTATCTCTTATATATAGATATATAACTATATAGAGGTATGTATCTATAGATATAGGTATAAATATAGATATAGATTATCTCTTACATTGATATATATATAACTATATATTATATATTTATATAATATATTTATATTATTGATTATTATATCATTGATATTATATATTTATATATTTATATTATTGATTATTATTATATTATTGATATTCTATATTTATAAAATATATTTTTATTTATAATTATATATTATATAATTACATATATAGATATATACCTATATATCCATAGATACAGATAGAAATATAGACATAGATTATCTCTTTTGTCAATATATAGATAATATCGGATATCGATCTATAGATATCGATCTATAGATATGGATATATGCCCAGATAATAGATGCAGATTATCCTTTATATCGATTCTGATGCAGACGGTCTCTAAGCGCCGTTACAACCACACGGATTTATGGATACAGAGAGAGCGAGGCTCTGTGTCCCAGCAGGGAAGGACATTCCCGCTGGGGTCCCTCCGCAGGGAGCAGGGAGCCCGTGCCCGTGCCCGTTGCCCGCACCTACCCGCGCGCACCTCCACCTCCGCCACCATCACCGGCCCGGCCCGGCCCCGCCCCCGCCGCAGGCCCCGCCCCCGCCGCAGGCCCCGCCCCCGCCGCAGGCCCCGCCCCCGCCGCAGGCCCCGCCCCCGCCGCAGACCCCGGCCCCTCCTCAGGCCCCGCTCCCTCCGTAGACCCCGCCCCGTCCCCGCAGACCCCGCCCCCCCGCAGACCCCGCCCCCTCCTCAGGCCCCGGCCCCTCCTCAGGCCCCGGCCCCTCCTCAGGCCCCGGCCCCTCCTCAGGCCCCGGCCCCTCCGCAGACCCCGCCCCCTCCTCAGACCCCGCCCCCTCCTCAGACCCCGCCCCCTCCTCAGACCCCGCCCCCTCCTCAGGCCCCGGCCCCTCCGCAGACCCCGCCCCGCCCCCGAAGACCCCGCCCCCCCCTCAGACCCCGCCCCTCCTCAGGCCCCGGCCCCTCCTCAGCCCCTCCGCAGACCCCGCCCCCTCCTCAGACCCCCGCCCCCCTCCTCAGACCCCGCCCCCTCCTCAGACCCCGCCCCCTCTCCTCAGGCCCCGGCCCCTCCGCAGACCCCGCCCCCGCCCCCGAAGACCCCGCCCCCCCCCCTCAGACCCCGCCCCCTCCTCAGGCCCCGGCCCCTCCTCAGGCCCCGGCCCCTCCGCAGGCCCCGCCCCCTCCGCAGGCCCCGCCCCCTCCGCAGACCCCGCCCCCTCCGCAGGCCCCTCCGCAGGCCCCTCCGCAGGCCCCTCCTCAGGCCCCGCCCCCCCTCCGCAGGCCCCTCCGCAGGCCCCGCCCCCCTCCTCAGCCCCCCGCCCCCTCCGCAGGCCCCTCCGCAGGCCCGGCCCCCGCCGCAGCCCCCGCCCCCTCCGCAGGCCCCGCCTCAGGCCCCGCTCCCTCCGCAGCCCCCGCCCCCTCCGCAGGCCCCGCCTCAGGCCCGGCTCCCTCCGCAGCCCCCGCCCCGCCGCAGGTCCCGCCGCAGGCCCCGCCCCCGCCGCAGACTCCGCCCCCCGTCGCAGGCCCCGCCCCCGCTTCCGCCCCCCCGCCCCGCGCGCGCCGGAAGCGCCGTGGCCGGCGGTGCGGCGGGGGTGGCGCGCTCGCTGCCCCGTTGCCGCCGCCGGGGATGCTGAGCCCCCGCCATGGTGCCCTGCGGAGCCGTGCTGTGGCGGCGGCTGCTCAGGAAGCGGTGGGTGCTCGGCGTTGTCTTCGGGCTCTCCCTCGTGTACTTCCTCAGCAGCACCCTCAGGCAGGTCAGTGCCGCCCGGCGGGGCCGCGGGCTCCCAGCTCCCGGGGTGCTGCCGTGAGGATCGTGGAACGGTTGGGTTGGGAGGGACCCCAAAGCCCAGCCAGTTCCACCCACCTGCCAGGGGCAGGGAGACCTCCCACTGCATCAGGGGGCTCAAAGCCCCATCCCACCCTCACAGGAAAACATTTCTTCCTAATGTCTAATCTAAATATTCCCCTTTCCAGTTTAGAGCTGTTCATCCTCGTCCCATCACTCCAGGCCCTTGTCAAAAGTCCCTCTCCAGCTTTCTTGGAGCCCCTTTTAGGACTGGAAGGCTGCTGTGAGGTTTCTCTGGAGCCTTCTCTTCTCCAGGCTGAACAACCCCAACTCCCTCAGCCTGTCCTCACAGCCCTCAGAACATCTATCTCTAGCTAGATAACTATATCGATATAAGAGATAACCTGTATAGATAGATGGAGGTGATTGTTGAGAGAGGTGGTTCTCCCCCTGTACTCCACTCTCATTAGATCCTGCCTGGAGTCCTGTGTCCAGTTCTGGAATCCCTGTCTTCGTGACCTCCTCTGGACCTGTTCTATCTATATCCTTCTTATCCTGGGGATTCCAGAACTGACCGCAGGACCCCAGGTGGGGCACATCCTCATTTCTTATATACATTCAAGAGTTTAAATGGCATCTCTGGTTCTGCATTTGACAGCAACAGTATCTCAAAGGGACTCGGTCCTTCTGCTCTGGTATCTCTTGTGAACTGCAATTCCTTTAGCAAAAGACCTACAAAGGAGAAATAGTTGTGCTTGTGACTGTTTAATGTAGTCCATGATCCTTCTGCAGTTATAGTGACCAAGTCTGGCCACGTTAGCTGAGCCTGTGCTGAACTTGCCTACCCCTGTTTAACTGGATTACATTGCTTTCCTGCTGTGTGCAGCAAAAAGAAAGCTCCTGCAGGTCACACATTGCTTACTCCATCCACACTTGAATGTACAACTACCAGACATTTTTAATTGTGGGGAAGGTATGTGCATCAAAAGAAGTGGGACCAGCAGGGTGAGGGAGGGCATTCTGTCCCTCTACTCTGCTCTAGTGAGACCACTCCTCGAGCTCTGCTGTGGAGCCCTCAGCATGGGAAAGACATGGATCTGTTGGAGCAAGTCCAGAAGAGAGCACTAAAATGATCAAGTGCCTGGAACACCACCCCTGAGGCTGAGAGAGTTGGGCTTGTTCAGCTTGGAGAGGAGAAGGCTCTGGGGAGACCTTAGAGCAGCCCTTCCAGTACTGAAAGGGGCTCCAGGAAAGCTGGGGAGGGGCTCTTGATGAGGGAGTGCAGGGATAGGATGAGGGGAAACGGTTTTCAGCTGAAAGAGGGGAGATTGAGATGAGATCTTAGGAAGAAATGTTTTACAGTGAGGGGTGGGGAGGCCCTGTCCCAGGTTGCCCAGAGCAGTGGTGGCTGCCCCATCCCTGGAGTTGCTCAAGGCCAGGTTGGATGGGGCTTTGAGCCCCCTGATCCAGTGGGAGGTGTCCCTGCCCATGGCAGGGGGTTGGAACTGGATGGGCTTTAAGGTCCTTTCCAACCCAAGCTGTTCTATGATGGCAGTGGCAGAAGGAACTTCTGTGTCTGTGTGTGTTGCTGTCTGTCCTTGCAGGAAGAACGGACAGTGAGAGATCGGAATCTCCTCCAAGTGCAAGAGCATGAGCAGCCCATCCTGTGGAAGGTGAAGTTCAGTTCTGGAAACAGCAGTCAGCTGAGTAACCAGTGCAGGAACTCTGTGCAGGGGAAGCTCCTCATTACAGATGAACTGGGTACGTTTGATATTAAGAACTTGTTCAGTGTGTCTCAGTGTTGGATGCTGCTTTGCCTGTCTGTTGTGGATGGCTCTTCCAAGGAACAACTGCTCCTCATTAAGGCATTCCTATTGCAGAGCCTCAGCTGCTGGCATTTCAGCCTCAGATTGGATTGGCTGCAGATACTGCTGATGTGGTTCTGTGCACAGCAGGCTGGGGTCCAGGTGGGCTCTGCTCAGGTGTGATACCTTGGGAGTGTGGCTGTGCTGTTTCCAGCACTGCCTTAGACTGTAAGGCCTCCAGTTACCTTTGCACAGAGCTCAAAACACTGTTCAATTTAGTGATTGCTTGCAGAGCTCTTTGTATCTCCCTGCAGTGTATTCCTACTGTCAGGTACCTGGTTGGAGTTGTGTGGAGGCAGCTCAGGACTGGTATAATTAGTGCTCAGTCACAGTTAACGAGCTCACCTGACCCTTGTAAAGCCAAGGATATCTCTAGCAAGTTCTCAAATGAACCACTTGGTTTAAGTGTATTGAGCCTTTCCTGCCATGCAAATAGGCTTCCTTGCTGTGTTTGTTCCTGAGGCACTGGAACTTTCTTGACCAGAAATCAAGGCTGTAGAAGGCCCACCGTGTTTTAGGTGACTTGCATCAACGTTACATTTAGCACTGCCTGGATTATGCTTAGTGCTGGCTCATTGAGGTCTCTAAAATCATTCACAGTCTAGCACTGTGTAGTACAGTTTCCATAAGGACATACACTGGGGTTATGTCCTGTGAAGGTTTCTGCTCAACAATGAATATTGCAGCTTTCCTGAGTGGATAAATCTTGGTCTCTTTGTATGGAGCTGTAAAGAGTCATCCAGACATAGAAAAGAACACATATCATAGTTTTTTCCAGTACAGTCACCACAAATCACCTTTCTCCTTCCAGTTGCAACACAGAATTATGCCAAAAAGAAATCAGAACTTGATTATTTTGCATTTAAATACTTGTGCTGCATATCCAGCATGTTAGAGTAGGTACATAGCTGTGCCAGGCTGTTGGGAAACTCAGCTTTGTGTCCAAGAGTTAAAGAATTGCAAGTTAGGACTTAAGTCAGATGGAGGGGGATCATCACCTACTAAGTGATAAATAAACCTGTTCTTAGGTGATGTGATTCTTACTATAGATCTCATGTTACATAAAAAGGAGTATGGCTCACCAATTGTTCTGCTGGTTTTGTTTTTCAGGCTACATCTGTGAAAGGAAGGACTTACTGGTGAATGGCTGTTGTAATGTCAACGTGGCCAATACGAGGCTGTACAGCTGTGAGAGCTGCCTTCCCAACGGCTGCTGCAGCATCTATGAGTACTGTGTTTCCTGCTGCCTGCAGCCCAGCAAGGTGTGTTGACTCTCCTGCTTTTCAGGTGTTCTCTGCTCAGGTCCCTCTGTGGCTAGAAGTGCTTGTTTTTGAGGAGCTTTTTCTTTAGAGGAGATAATTCCTTTTCTTGGAGGGGTGAGGAAAGCCTGCAAAGTCTGTATGGCAAACTATAACTAAAGCTTTAAAAATATCATCCTTCCCACCTTTGAGAGGAAATACTGGGGGCCTTGCAAAGTGTTTCAGGTTCAGAGGAATTGCATTTGCTGAAGGGAATTGCATTTGCTGAAGGGAATTGCATTTGCTGAAGGGAATTGCTGAAAGAGAAGTGATCACGGAAAATATTTTCCAGCCTGTATCAATTTTGCAGTTAGCACTTCCCTGTGTTCTGTTGGCTTCTCTAGATTCTCTTCCTGCTGCTGGGTTTCTGTGATGTGTTCACCTTTCAGTCCTTGCTAGAATTTCTAAGTTGGGTTGCTTACTGTTCGTTGAGCTGTGTAGGTTAAGGTGGCTTTGATTACTTCTTTGATTACTTATGGCAGGAAGATGTGCTGGGAAGGTGTGGGTTAGATATTAGGAAAAGGTTCTTCCCCCCAGAGGGTGGTGGAGCACTGGAACAGCTGCCCAGGGAAGCAGTCACAGCCTGACAATATTCCAGAAGCCTTTGGCCAAGGCCCTCAGCCCCGGGGTGTGAATGTTGGGGTTCTCCTATGCAGGGAAAGGAGTTGGACTTGGTGGTCCTTGTGGGTCCCTTCCAACTCAGGTCATACTGTGGTTCTGTGATTCTACTCCTTGTTCAAGTGTGGTGTTTGTGGTTTTATTGTTTTGTCTTCTTTTTGGCTGACTGTTTTAGCAACATCTTCTGGAACGTTTCTTGAACCGGGCAGCTGTAGCTTTCCAAAACCTCTTCATGGCAGTGGAAGATCGTTTTGAGTTGTGTCTGGCGAAATGTAGGACTTCATCACAGGTAAGACACAAATACATGTCTAGGGCTCAAAAATGGGAAATACCCAAACAGTGCCCTTGGGAAATGGGGCTTTGTCCAGTGAATGGATGGTCTGTTGTGCTTGGATGCACACGAGCGTTTTCATAGCTGCTGAGGCTATAGCTGAGAGTTCTCTGAAGTCATCCCTCCGATTGGCAAGATGGAGTAGTAACATGAGCAGAAAATGAAGGGCAAAGTGCATGTTTAGAGCAGGATGAGTTATACACTCCCTTTAGAAAAAAGGGACAACTACAAAGAGATTAGCAGAGTTCAGTGGCCAGTGAAGATCTTAAAAGAATGAGAACAGTGAGAGTTGTTTCCAGAAGCTTCAGAATGCTGTTTGCTTTATGGTATATGTTTAGACTTATGTAGATGATCATCTGCATAGTAACTCAAAAATATGTCGTCATGCCTTTGCTTTTTAAGAACAGAGGTAAATTGCTCTTACCCATGTGATTTTATACAAGTTTTGATCTAAGCAAGCACTGACTTTCTCTGAAAGTTTCATTGGGGATGTCATGCAGCTTGAATATTTAATATAGCAAAACAAAGGCCGTAATTCTAAATGTGTCTGAGAGTTTTTGGTTTTACCTGTAGTGTCTGACCTGTACTTTATCAAGAAAAATGCACACATCTCAAGGAGCAGCTTCATTACGCCTGGTTTGCTTAGGGCATTTGATACTGCCTAAGTAAATATAAATTTTTTTGAATATTGAATCTGTTCCCATGTGCTTGGGTAATCTGAAGAGGAGGTTCTGGGTATGATTCAACATTAAAGTGCTGTAACAGAGCAACTGTCTTTTGTATGTTGGGAGTGCAGCATTGTTTGGCTTCAGATGATACTCAAATGTGTAGAAGAATTTGAGAAATATTTTGCATACCTGTGAATGCTCTGGGTTTTGGCCCTTGGTGAAGGAATGTTTTGTTTCAATCTGTGTGTGTTAAAGCTTCTCCTCCTCTTTCTGACAGAGCGTGCAGCATGAAAACACCTATAGAGACCCAATTGCAAAGTACTGCTATGGTGAATATCCCCCAGAGCTCCTTCCTGTTTGAAAGCTGATCTAAACAACAAAGGGGAGGAACTGGAGACTAGAATCCAAAAGAGCAAGACAAGAACTGTTGCTTTGCAAGAGCCTCATTGTGAATGGCTTGTGTTGTTTCTGGGAACAGACCCAGAGGTGTAAAGTATGAGAGAGACTTAAGTTCCCTGGGATTGAATCTTGTGTTCTCCAGTTCTTTCTTGGAATACTTCCTCTATGTTTTAGGAAGCATGGAGTTGATCTAGGCCATAAAACATCACAGGAAAACTACCTAATGGAGATTTGCACCTATACATGGAGGTTCAGTTGTGTCACTGCAGTCCAGAGGCTTTCCAGAGTGACAGTAATTGGAGGATTTTTGCTTTTACAAAGTAAAGCATTCCTGTTGTTCTCTCTCTGGAGCACTTCTTGACATGCGTGGTGTACACTAGATATGTAATTATGAATTATTTATTCATTTTATATGGATTACTGGCTGAAAGTATTGATGCTTTGCATAGCTAGTTGTTGATGCTTTTCAGTCCTTGTTTTATTATGTCAAGCAAAAAGGATATTTTAAATCCTCACTAAATTGATTGGGTGTTTTTCCTCCTTTTGGGATTCATCTCTATAGTGCTTTTGTTCATCTTGGTGAGTTTAAAGCATTCAGAACTCCAATGGAGTGTTATTGTGTCCAAGTCCCATTGCATGAGAGAAGAGCGGGGATCTGCCTAGGATGGGATGTTTATTGTCTGTAAACACTTTCCTTGTTACTCTGCAACATTTCCCTTGAAGAGGAGTCTTAGTCTTGGAAACAGCTTCCTGCCAGTCCACTTTCTGATGGGGATCACTGAGGGTTTGTCTGCTATAACTCATTCAGGCCTGGGTAATCCAAATGGACTTCACTCCTGGTTGTGCAGGAGGCAGAAGGGCGGAGTCATTCTAGGATTTCAGTTTAATGATGTCCTTGTGTACGAAGTAATAAAATTATCAGAACATTGCTCAAGTCCTCCTCTGAGGACATCTGTTTTGCATGAGTTCAGTTAAACAGCTGTGATGTTTTTTATTTGCTGTTTGATGTACTTGCCACTGGTATTTTGGTCTGGTCAGAACAGCACCAGAACAGTTGGCTCTCCCACAACTTCTCCCTAAAGTTGCAGTTTAAACTGTCACCCTTTTAAGGCCACACAACACAGAAAAGACTGATAGAGAACCTGTAAAATGCTTAATAAACTTGTGCTCCACCTGCAAGTCACTGGGTGAAACCTAAGTGCCAGTCAAAATTGGGCTGTTCTTTTCTATATGGAGAGCCTCATTTCTCTTGTTTTTTACCCCATCCATCTCCTTCATGGCTTTTACTTTGTGTGTGCTTGCTTAAATTGATACTTCCTGTGCCCTGACTGAAATTAAATAATCTACAGGGGTGGAGTATCCTGGTGCAAAACATCTGTAGAACGCTGTTGCAATTCCATGTGATGTAAACAAGAAGCAGTATTGCCAGCCACCTGATAAAATCCACTTGCATTGTTTTCATTGTTCTTTCCCAGAAGTCATCAAGTGAGATAATGGCTCCGTCAGCAGATTCTCTTGAAAATCTTGTTTCTCCAAAAGCTTAAAAGCTTTAGCGTTCCCGGTTTATCCAGCTGAAAATCTGCCTCCCCTTTGCTGCCATCCTATGGCAACTTGCTGCAGCAAACAGGAGATTGTGGAGGTGCAGTGTGAAGTGCTGCCTTCAGAGGGTAGCAGAGGTTACTTCTCTTTTCAGTGTTAAACAAATTCTTCAGCCCTCTTCAGCACTTCCTAACCTTTTTCTTCAGGGAAGCCCATCTGTTGTATCGTTCCTGCTGAGATGTGGTCCAGCACTTCGTGTTTTTGCACCACAACTGATGAGACCAAGATACTGATGGCTTGCTCTTGCTTTCTTTTGCATCGTGGTGTTAATTCCTTAGCAGGTCAGACCACTGCTTGAAGCAACCTAATTCAGACAACATTAGTTGCCTGGCCCTTTTCTCTCCTAGAAAAACATCTGATATGATCAGAAGTGCATTGTGACCGTTGTCCATTCAATGGGACAGAAACTGCATCTGCCCTCCCTGGTTGCTGAGCTGTTCAACAAGTGTCTTTTCTATATGTTAAATCATTAAAAATGTACCTGTGTTCCAAAATACTGCTTGTTCTCTTGTCTTTCCTTGAACTACAAGGCAACTGTACCAAAATGAAAGTTTGAAGAATGCAATGAAGAAGGGCACTAATTTAAATCTGTGTAATAAAGGCAAGCATGTAGAAGCAAACAGGAAATCTCTTGCATTTCAGCCTAAGAAAAGAGCATCAGAAAGGTCTGGCCCTTTGCAAAAGTGGATTGAGCAGGGAAAGAAATGCAATGATTGCTTTGTGTTGTGAAGATATGGTGAGAAATGTCAAATCTGTGCTTCCTCTCATGTGGTTTAAATTATGTCCATCCCTCTTGCAAAAAAATGCCTGGTGATTGTGTGGTTGTCAGTGGCTGTCTGACATCTCCTTTCTGTTTGTCAGGGAAGAGACTCAGGTTGTTGACTTGTGTTTGGCAACAGATTTAATGAGAGTACTTGATGGAGCAACCAGCTCTGCCTATCTGCACTGCGGTCAGTGCTGGGGATAATTGAATGTGTTATGTACTCCTTGATTTCTGTAGTTCACCAGAGTATTAATGCTAGTGAAAAACTGACATCTAATGAGGAATAGGTATAGTGTTTGGCTGTGCCAATTTGGGAACAGTAATTTATGGCAGAGGGGCAAAACAGTAACTGCCATCTTCACTGAATTTAAACTTGAGCCCTTGGCCTTGAAAGGACCTGCTGCCCTGCTCCGTTGGGATGGTACATGAAGAATTGGGTAAAACTCACTGGGATGGGCTGAAGTTCTGAAAAGGCAGAAGACTTTTGGCTTGAGGCCAACACTGAACTGTTGATGAGCTGGGATTGTGGTTTCTGCAGTTCTCAGGATCTTACCTATCGTAGTGGCAATTCCTCACTCTGTCTCCTTTATGCGTTCAGGCTCTAATTGCTTGGAGAACTTTCTAACAAACTGTGTTAGGAGTCAGTTTTGGAATATAAAGCACTAAGCACAGCAAATCCTAAACGTGAGTCCTGGTTCTGATATGCTTTTAAAAAGCAAATGCCTTTTATTACTTCCCTTGTCATTTAGCCAGACAGGCTCGAGCTCTAGGATTTGTTCTGTCTTGTGCTAAGTCACTTAAAGTGCAAACACACCGGATCCTTTACCCTAGCACCATAGTGGGTTTGTTCTTTGGTTATTCTAGTCAAGGAGAGCTGGGGGAGGAGGTGAAAAGGAATTTTCTAACTCAGCAAGTTCCACAAAAGATATAGTTCAGCAGATTATTGGTGCTTTAATATTTCTTTATGACCCGAGGCAAGTAACTAACTATATGCAGAGGGGGGAAAATGCCAACTTCAAAACCTTCGGGGAATGATGGGAAAGTACTCAGTTCTTTATTTTTGATCCGTGTCTAATTAAGCAGGCAGTTCTATCTAATAGTTTTGGTCAAATAAGGTCTGACTTGTAGTAACGTGTATTTTCTACGTGATTCTTTCCATTTTCAAGGCAGTCTCGTGGCCACAGATTTTTCTTAGAAATTGTGGTCCTTGGTAAATTAAAAGTATTGGTCTTTAGCAAGAATTCTCCGGACGCCTTCAGATTGAAGCATGTTTGTTTGCTGTGGTCTGCTGTTTCACCTATAGTGAAATAGCACAAAGTTGCAGAGTAGGGAGAATTAAGGAATTAATTCTGGCTGAATAGCTTGCCTTATAGAAGCTTTTCTAGTACATATTTCAATTAAGGGGAGAGAAGATCACAAGCTATAGCTGCAAATGGAATGGGAGGCAAGTGTTAGGTTTTCCATAGATGAGATTACATTAATTTGTTTATACTCCTAATGATTAAAATGAGGACTAGCATCTGATTACTTACTGATTTAATGGCAGCTTCCAATAAAATGCAGCCCTCATTTATCCTGTATGTTTTCTGTCTCTGCATACACCTAGAAGAGTAAGGCACACCAAGAGGAATCAAGGTGAATGGGAATCATACGTCAATTGTCTGCGTTCTGTTCCTGTCCTGCACAAAATCTGTTCAGATTTTAAACTCCTTGGAGCAAAAAGACATCTTTGCATTTGTGGTTCTTATGACTTCTGACAGGGCCTTACCTGGAGCTTTTAATGTACCTATTGATCTGAATAACACCCATCTTATGCAGATGTGAAATAGAGCCATTTGAAGAAGTGGCATAAGGCTGGGTATGTCACAGGTGTGATGTGTTTGTTTTAATGCACAGGCACACAAAAAGCATCCTAAGCTATTAACATTACCATATGAACACAAATCCATCAGCTGTGTAAGATGACACTGTGCTGTATCCACATCTTCAAACTCAAAGTAATCTTTTCCCAAGTAACACCCAATAGGATGAGAGGAAGCAGCATCAAGTTGCACCAGGGGAGGTTTAGATTGGATTTTAGGAAAGATTTCTTTACTGGAAGTGGTGAAGCACTGGAAGAGGCTGCCTAGGACAGTGGTGGAGTCTCCATCCCTGGCTGTGGCACTTCAGGATATGGTTTAGTAGGCACGGTGGGGTTGGGCTGATGGTTGGACTGGATGAGCTTAGAGGTCTTTTTCCAACCCTGATGATTCTATGAAAAATATAGATTATTTGCAAACTACAGTTACAGAGCTGCTTGGTAATAAATGTTGTGCTATTGGAGAAAGTAAACATGTTCACACATAGATGAACAGGGTCCTGATTTATCTAGATCACTGATACCTTCAAAATAAACATTAAATTAAGAAAACCCAGTCCTTTGTGGTAGTGAAAGCACACAAAGGTAAAATGTAATCCACCTCTTCTGGTGTCCTTCTGTCTGTTTAACTTCTAGCAGCATCTGAGCTGGTGTAGCAGCCAAGCTCAGCCAGCAGAGGTTACCACAGCATTTGGATAGAAGCTGGAGCTGGGCTGGCAGATGGCCCTCACAGCTGAATTTCACTTGGCAAGAGGCAGGCAAATGTACTCGTACAGAATGCATGTCAGTGCATTGCTCCAAGAACGAGTGTGGAGTCTCTGTCTGGAATTACTCTGCACCTCTGGCCTGGCCACATGAGCCCACAGAACAAACTTTGAGGGCTGCGTGGGATTTTTAACCTGTTGGGTGGTCACGGGTGCTAATGTGGGAAAATAGCCACGGTACTGGGCAACCTGATTGACAACTGATGTACTACAGAGAGGTACTGACTGGGGTCTGAGAGCCTGGAGAGCAGCCCTGAGGAGAGGGACCTGGGGGTTCTGGGTGGCAATAAGTTGACCATGAGCCAGCAGTGCCCTGGCAGCCAAGAGGGCACCATGTCCTGGGGGCATCCAGCACAGCATCACCAGGGAGAGGGGGAGGGGATTGTCCAGCTCTGCTCTGCACTGGGTGGCCCCACCTCGAGCACTGGGGGCAGTTTGGGGCATCACAGGATAAAAAGGACATCAAACTACAGGAGAGTGTCCAGAGGAGGCCACAAAGGTGGTGATGAGTTTAGAAGGGAAGTCGTATGAGGAGTGGCTGAAGTCCTTTGGTCTGTTCAGCCTGGAGAAGAGAGTGAGAGGGGATCTCAGAGCTGTTCACTGCCTTCTCACAAGGGAGGGAGGGGAAACAGGGGCTGAGCTCTTCTCTCTTGTGGCCTGTGATAGGACTGGAGGGAATGGCAGGAAGATGTGCCAGGGGATGTTTAGATTGGACATTAGGAAGAGGTTCTTTCCCCAGCAGGTAGTGGAGCACTGGAAGAGCTCCCCAGGGAAGCAGTCCCAGCACCCACTCTGCCAGCATTCCAGAAGCATTTGGACACTGCCCTCAGCCCCACGGTGTGACTGTTGGGGTGTCCTGTGCAGGGACAGGAGTTGGACTCAATGATCCTTTTGGGTCCCTTCCAACTCAGGTGATTCTATGATTCTACTGAAGTACTTTAAAAATAATAATAAAACCCACCTGACTCTCACATGAGGGGAGAAGCTGGAGAGCTCTGCCCAGCTGCTGCTGTGTGCCCAGCTGCCATGGCAGCTCTCCTTGCCCCACAGCAGGGCTGCTCTCCTGCACAACACAGTTGAAAAAGCTCTTGAGGTGTGAAAAAGGCAGCTGATGTCTTGGCAGGTGAGGCTGGGGCTCCTGCAGTGCTGTGTCTCTCTGAGGGTGCACAGGTGAGGTGTCTCAATGCCTCCCTGTCAAACCCTGTTTTCCACCTCTCTCTCCTCATGCCCCACCTCGCCTGTGGCAGCCCAGTCCCAGGGAGCCCTGAGCGGACGATGTGGGAACAAACTGGACCTGGGATGGAGGCTCTTGGACATGAACTGGGCCCTGAGGAGGCAGGATGGGGCATCAGGGTGCTCAGACCACTCTCCTGCCCTCCATGGAGCTCCATAACCATGTCCTGAGAGCATCTGCTCCGCTGCCTAGTGCTTCCTTGGTGGTGGCTCCAACAGGGATAACTGAGGTCAGGCAGCACCTGGGCAGGTGAGACCTCACTGTGAGGCCAAGGAGCTGCTTTCTTTCCACACTAGTTTTGTTTACACTTGTGTGGAAGCGTCCCCTGCCTGACAATGGCAAAGCAAGCCTGCTGTGGGGTTTTGGTTAAAACAGACCTGCACAGGGCAGTATTTTAACACATAATTACCTCTCTGTGGCCCTGTCGTGTCCCTTGCACTTGGACACTGTGGTCACTTTGGGGGTCACAGCCACCTCCGTGGAACTGGGAGAGGTTCAGCACCTCAGAACCCTGTGTTCCATCTCTACTTCTGGAGAGCCCTGGGGTTCTGCTTTTTCACCTCCCGTGAACCCTAAACCTGCTTTCATTCTTCTCTCAGCTCACTGACTGCTCTGGTTTCTCTTCCCCCCTCCTTTGCTCTCCGCAGTCCCCTATAAGTTGTCTCCCTTCCCCTGACTGCCTTGGATCTGGCTCAGGTGTTACTACTGAAGGTAGAATGGTGATAACAGGAGGAGAAGCTGCATTTTTAAGGAGGGAGAGGTAGTTTAGCCCTCTCCCTCGCTTTTGTGGTAACGGGGCATCTCTCTTTGTCTCCACATTTCAATTTCTCTTCACCCCCAACTTCAATCTGGTGCTTGCAGTAGCTTCCCAGTGTCTCAGTTTGTTTTTGCTTGGAGTATTTATGCAAAATTTCCTGCTATCGTGGCTGCAGTGTGTTTTAAAAGACATGCCCATCCGAAGTTTCAGGAGAGAAAACCAATGTTTCTTGGCCCCTGTGCTGTCAGTTGGGCTGGGAAGCAGAATATTGTTTTTTTCCATTTGCCCCTGAGAACTCTGATCTTGGACCTGGATCCCACTAGACAAATGCGTCTCCAATATATGGGTTTTGCTTAGGTAAGCACATATTTGCTTTTTAGGAATGAGAGTTCTAAATCTATTAGAAAGTTACTGAAAACTGCTAGGTTGCCTAAGAAAGCGTTTGTCCTAATTACAATATCCTAGCCTGCTGCCAACAGCAGATGAGGCTTGCTTGCAGGAGAAATATCAGTTATGAAAAACAAAGGTGTACATGCTGGCTGATCTCAGTCTTTCATTGTGAAAACTTAATATTTAGAATTTGTTGTAATGCCAAAATAGCACCAGCATCGTAAATTATGATAGGGTTTTATTGAGTAGTTACTTAACATTTGGTTATTATCTCAAAATGAAATAATATTATCTCATGATATGATTTTATGATTTCAAATATGATTTTAAAATAGTATTATACTATCTCAAAGTGAGTCCAGATGAGCTGCACTCATGAATCTTTATCTCAGTGTATGGAAGCCCAGCCTGACACTGAAAAATAATTCTAAAAAATTAAATAAAGCAGGATCTCCTCCTTTGCTTAGTGACACCTGGAGACTAGTTCTGTGTTCACAGTGCTTTTTCCTGCCCTGCTAGTTTGTAGGCCCAAGCTGGGTTCTATCTGTATCACTCATATTCCTGTTTATAAAAGCTTTGCAGCTGGCAGTGAGGTGATTTACTGGCGGTACGACCCAAACAGCAGTGTTGGATGCTGAGAGTTCTAAGTGTTCAGCAATCACAAACCAGGCCCACACCATAATAAATTTTAAAACAAGTGAGAGCTGTGCTTCTTTATCATCTAAAGATGGACTAATGACATTTCAAAGATCCAAGTTCCTCTCTACAGCTGCAGAGATTTCATTTTTCTTTCCTGTGTAAAACCAGGGGTTTCTATGTGGCCGCTGTACTTCAGCAGGAAAATAACCAACAAATATTATGAGACCCATGAAAATGTTGTGGGAGTTGTGGATTGACAGCCCTGTTGTTCCTGCAACATGAGTGACATAAAAATCAAACTTCACCCTGTAAGACCTTAGTTGCTTCTGTATATAAAATGGAAATTAATTCAGAGCATTTGGTACCCAAGTAATACTCAGCTACAGAAGCTCTATTAAGGAGCTGTAATTTTTATAGAGTTGATTTCTCTGGTACTGAGTGCTACAGCTAAAAAAAAACCCCAAACAAACATGGGAAGGGAGGTTGAATTGCTTTGGAATTTATTAAGAGTTTTGACCTCCCCAGGATTCTTCCTGGCTTCCTGCCAGCTGGCTTTCAGGTAGATTCCCTGTAAAGAGCTGATATATTTTGCCCTCAAAACCAGAATTTGCAGGGGAAATGCTGCAAGGGGGCAAGGCCATTAAAACAAATTAAGCCATCTATTTGTGAGCACCAGTGAAACATTCTGTGATGTTACACTCTGTGCACTTGTCACAGTCCTGCCACATCAAGGTTAGAGGGGGAAGGTGACTTAGCTGGCAGTCACTTAATCAAACGGAGATGTTGATTTCTCAGGTAACCCAGGCAGGGTGAGGCTTGCATGCTCCATTGCCTTTAACAGCCAGATAATGAATCTGCTTTCCAGAATTCATGTTTCTCATAGCAGAAACAGCAACTGCATGTGATCTGTTTCGCTGTCAGAGGAAAGTCAGCTGTAGTTAATTCAAGTCTACACACAAAGATGTATTGATCAGGGCTCTCCTTGCTATGGCTGGATATCTGCAATAACAATGTCGAGGACAATGCAGCAAGCCAGGATGGCAAAAACAAATATGCTTTGTCTGAACCCCAAAAGTGAGAGGGCTCCCACTTAACTTCACTAGTGATTTTAGAGCAATTTCGCTCCAGTCTTCAAAGGGTCAATAAAGTCCTGAAACCAAATGAAAAGGGCACATCTTGCCATTACAAATACACCACATTTGTAGCTCTAAGGTTAAAATAATGCATTTCAGTACAAACAGCTCACAGTGGATCAGTTCCACATGACTTAAAAGGAACCCTTTGTTTATGGTGTCTGGATAAAGTTATAGTGTGCTGCTGACAGAGGTACTGAATGTTGCAGGAATTATATGGAGTGGATGTATACATTATGTTTCCTCTGTTCCTTCTCTGCTGGTAATACTTGGATGTGGATGATTATGTGTTATATATTTAGTAGCTTTTAGATTGCAGTGTATTTTTTTAGTGTGAGGCTCAAAATCCTTGTATACTGGTTTTGTAACAAAAAATGTCGTTATTTTTATTTCTGCAAAGATACCCAACTCATTGTCTGTCTTCCCACTTTTTCTTCCTTTCAGTTTCCCTTAATAGCTGTGCCTGCTTTTCTTTTGCTCGTGTGTTGTGCAGAAGAAAAATGGGCATGAACAGGTTTGCTAATTACTGTAAAATTCTTCACAGCCTTGTTCTGCTCAGATCATTCTGTTAGCTAAGGAATGGGGTGCAGTGGCTTGATGGCTCTTGCACTTTCTATTATATAAGATCTTCCTGGTGCAATATATTACTGGGATTGTCTTCTGGGGCTGCCACCAAATGCTTTTGATTTTCTTCTATTCCTGCTGTTTTCTTTTATCTCACCATTCTGTTTTTGCTACTGTTTTGATTCTCCTTGTCTTTCCTAGATGACTTTTGAGGGGACAAGGACTGGTTGCCTCCTGTTTCCTCAGTTTTTGCTACGATCTAGGAAAGCTGAGTCTTGGCATTCTCAGGACCTTGCCAGCCAGTCCTCTGACCTGTGTCAGCGTGTTCACATCAGCTCAACACTTCCTGACAGTTTTAACTTTTACCACTGTACCCAAAGGCAAAGTCTTCACCCTCACTGCATCATTTTGCTACTGACATCTATTTTTCCTTACCTATCAGTACTGCCAATGTCATCTTCTCCAGCAGCCTTTACAGCAGCAGCAGACTTTTGTCTCATCGCTCTGATTATATTAGCTCCAGTGATTGTGCTTCCACCTCATTAATGAAATAAAGTTAACATTAATGAGAGTCATGCAGCTAAACCTCTGCTCACCTCTCTGGAAATTTATTCTAATGATGAAAAGGAGATGCATGTGGATCTATTTAAAAGCAAGCTGGCATTTTTTCCCGACCTCTACCTAGCTACCTCCCAAATTCTGTGTTAAATAAAGCCTTTTGTTATTAAGAGCTGATGATGCAAAATAATCCAGATACATCATACAACATCAACAAGGACAAATTGTATTGGGTAAACACTGATCTCTGTACTGGGCTGCTACAGAGTTCCTTTACCCAAATTTCTGTGTTGCTTCTGCTTCTGGAGAGGTTTTCTCATATCTGACTCTCACATTAAATTCACCATAAAGCACTTGGACATCCTAGGGGGTATGCTAGGAAAGTTCAAGTGTAACATTAATCACACCTATAAATGAGACAAAGCATTGAGAGAGAGGTGGGAATTGTTTATAGAAGACACAGCAAAGCTTTGAGCCAAAAGAAGAAATATAATTTAGGTAAGAAAAATGCACATGGTGCATGCGCCAGGCGAAGAGGCTCCGGAGATCTTTCACTGTTCAGAATTTGGTATTGCAATAGGAGCTGTCAGTTTGCTGGTGGTCACTGCTAGGGCAGCTGTGTCAGTAGAGGTGGTTTGTTTGGGAGGGGAGGTACTGTTTGTTTATTTGTTAGAGTAAGGTTAGAGAATAAAAATTCTCATTTTAAAAGCAGCTGCTATGACTTGGCCTCCTTCCTGTCTGAGGCCACTGTCTGCAGCAGCCACCCAGGTTAGCTAGAAAGACAGTAATATTGACAAAAGCAAATGCACCCTCTGAATCCACCTTATTGTTTGATGTTTTCTTTAAAGAAAACACACCTCTTTGTGTATGAAACCTCATTGAGCCTGGTGTAGTCTGAGGTCCAAAATGATTCTTGCTAAAAATTTGCATATATTTTAAAGAACTTTTATATATGTAAAACATTGTTCACCCCCCCAATGTTTTGAGCAAACAAACCTCCTTTGTGTTCAAAAATATTATAAAGATATGTCTTGCTGTATGAGCTGGTGATATTTTTTAGTAAGTGGAGTGTTTTAGACCCTAAGAGTTCTAAAATACTTGCTCGAGGCTTTCAAAGAAAAAAGTAATCCAAGAATTATCAGAGCGTGGTTGGCTCAGAAGAAGGAGTGAACTATTACCGTAATGATAATCATGTGTTGACCTAGTTTGGATTCCAGGGTGCAGAGGTATTTTCTGCCTTGTGCAGGTTTGTGATTTTGCCCACAGAGTTCACAAGGAAGAATATGTGGAGTTGTCACTGAAAGAGCAGCTTTCTAATGGGAAGGCTGTTTAAAGTAGCCTTTTCAAATGTCAAAACCCTAAACAAAATAGATAAAGCTGGATAAAGATAACCCTTTATAAAGGTTGGTGAAATAACATTGTCGCCCTTTGGCAGAGGGAGAAACTGAAACATGGTGTTTAGGAGCCATCAGTCTTGTCAGAGGATGCAGCATCTAAAACTGGCCCTGGATCACTGTCCTGCCCTGCCTCGTGGAGGGGGCTGCCTTCTCCTTCTGAGACTGCTGCAGTTGTGCCTGAGGATACAGACTCATATCTACAGTCACAAGCTGAGTATGGCAGGTTGAAATGTGCCTTATGGAATAAATCATATTATGTTTAATTTGAGAGAGATTTTTACAAGACTCTGTCCTAAAGCAGCTTTTCTAATAGGTGCAGACAAAATGAAATATTCTTTCTATAAGCAATGTGAACAGAATAATTTTCAGCTCATGTTTCGTGGTCGTTCCTACCGCTCCTTCGAGCGCTCTGTTCTGAAAATAGTCTCTCTTGGGTGCAGGTATTTACTTCACAGTTTGTTCTTTTTCCTTCATATGCACATTCCCCTCTTCTCCCACCTGCTTCCCAGCTTGGCTCTTCCTCCTCTTGGTGCCCAGGAAATGCCAGTGTCTAGTTGAATGAGCTCTGCTATAAATCAAAGTGTCATCACTTAGCTGGTAGAAGTGATTTAATTAATGCATGGTGCCATCCCCAGAGCCTCTCCCCACCTGACTGCTAATCAACCTCCAGCAGCAGGAGGAAAACACAGCCCTCCTTAGAGCCAGGCAGAAGAGATGGAAGGACAGACAGTTAAGTGCAGTGGCAGGTATCAAGCTTGTCACTTGTCTCTGATCTGTTGTCTGCTTCTTGAAACGCTGCTGTCCTGGTCTCTTTCAAGCCATGCTCAACTCCATTCATACAGAAATTATCTAGTATCATATCAGCAATCACTTTCTGTTAGAAAATGTATTTGGCAGATGGCAGATTTAAATGCTTCTTATTGTACACATAAGTATTGCAGCAGCTTTTACAGCCTAAGACTACTTCTAGCTGGAAGGAGCACTGAGCCAAAAGACATTGTGCCAGTGTGGAATTACCAGGCAGATTGTTAGCGAGTGGTAGCCTTTGTCAGCTGCTGAATGAATAGTTGATGATTTTATCTTAGGTATGTGTGTGTCAAAGTGCTGATTTCTGTGCAAGCCAGAGCTCTTGCCCATTTCAGTTTGGTGGCTTCAGTCACTTAGGGAAGGATCTGTGGTGATGGGAATTTGAGCCTCCGTCTATTGGATAACATGTGCATAAGAAGAATTCAGGGGTGTTGTATTTGTGACTATTCCTAGTGAGATAGGGAATCAAAGTCAATATGGAATACAGCCCTTGTGAGAAGCAGTGTTTATTTCTGGTAGAATAGAAAACTGAGAGTCGGGATTCCTGGTTTCTGGGTTTGACCACTCCCAGGTTGCCAGATGACTGGGAGAAAGACACTCAGCTGGTTTTTATCTGTTTGCCCCAGCTAGAGGACACATGGTACTTACAATAGGACACACTCTGCTCTCCCTTCACCTAACCAGTTCCACCAAGGTATATGGACCCTGCCCTGGAGATCAGTGTGACCCATCAGAAAGATGAAGAGCAAGTGTGCCCAGAGTTACCTTGAGATCCACTGGCGGTTGGGAGTCCTGGGGGTGCTTTTGGGTGCCACAGTATAAAAAGGACATCAAGCTACAGGAAGAGTGTCCAGAGGAGGCCACAAAGCTGGTGATTAGAGGGGAGGTCGTATGAGGAGAGGCTGGAATCACTTGGTCTGTTCAGCCTGGAGAAGAGGAGAGTGAGAGGGGATCTCAGAGCTGTTCACTGCCTTCTCACAAGGGAGGGAGGGGAAACAGGTGCTGAGCTCTTCTCTCTTGTGGCCTGTGATAGGACTGGAGGGAATGGCAGGAAGATGTGCCAGGGGATGTTTAGATTGGACATTAGGAAGAGGCTCTTCCCCCAGCGGGTGGTGGAGCACTGGAACAGCTCCCCAGGGAAGCAGTCCCAGCACCCACTCTGCCAGCATTCCAGAAGCATTTGGACACTGCCCTCAGCCCCACGGTGTGACTGTTGGGGTTGTCCTGTGCAGGGACAGGAGTTGGACTTGATGATCCTTTTGGGTCCCTTCCAACTCAGGTAATTCCATGATTCTATGACAGGAATGCCACAACGATAATTTTGGCCTTAATACTGCAGATATTAGGGACTACATCTTTGCTTTTGGAGCCCAAGATCATCTCTCAACTTGCCCCCCACTAACTCTTAGTGTGAGTCAAAAACTGGCACGAGCTGAGGAGGTGTAATCTGGGCTACAATGAGTCACTTTCTAACATCCCACACCACTGGCTGGGTGCTCTGAGGGCTGACCAGGGTAATTACTGTTACCGTGAAGCAGCCGTTTCCTTTGTAACTCCATAATTTTGAGGGTTTATTACATGGACATAAAAGTCCTCTCCAGGCAGAGATTTGGCAGACAAAGCCCAGCCAGGGAGCTGTTTAATCATTTGTTAGTTTGTTTATTTTTGCATCTGTTGGGCAATTCCTTTGGTGTTTTGCATACAAGGCAGCAAAAGGCCCAACTGCAATCCTTCTCGCTTGCTTGCCATCAAGGTCTTCATTGATCTCTATTTTGCTGTTGGACACTTATAATTTATTTGAAGAAATAAGTGTATATTACTACAGTAAAACTGTTTACTTTGTAAACAAATGCAGTAATCAAACAGCAGGTTTTATTGACACCACTGATTTTCTTGTGCAATCTCTGTGCTTTGCTTTACTTTATTCCCACAAACTCTGCTGCTCTGCAGTGGCTCTTTGCTGGTTCTGTTGTGTCATACAAGGGTACTCTCTGGAGTAGTAGACAAAGGCATTATTCACTACACAGCTTTGCTTCTATTTTTATTCTTTCCCCAGCTTTTTTTTTGACTGAACTGAAAATCTGAAACCGAGCTGCATAAAGCTCTATCTTTTTGGTGATTTCAATTGAGAAGAACTTTTAAGTTAGTGACATTACTGCCATATTATCCCAATGCAACCAGTAACAGAGTTTGTGCCTATTGAGGAATTTTTTTTTGTTAGGAAATGCTTGTTAATTCAGCATCTGTAAATTTGATCTCTGAAGGGAACTGTGTCCTCAGGTTTTCTAAAATTCCACAGTGTGGCTCATTTCTACTGTTTAAACCACACCTGAGCTAATTTAAAAGCAAGATGCACTGATACCCATAGCAACTGATGCCAAACAAGGATGTCTTCCTTTGTAGGATTTTACTCAGGGTACAAAGCCAAATGTCTGGCCTCGTTGTAAGGATTGTGCTGCAGGTGAGTGAATGGAGGTGTTCTTTAGCAGGTAGTTGGATACCAGTGAGATGGTGGAGGTTGTGGGTGCTACACTTGAGCTTTTGTGCTCTTAAGAAGCTGTCTTATTGTCTGATGGCTTAAATCTGAGTCGTCATCTGGCCAGTTCTCATCTTGTATTGAAAAATATTGCAAAGAATGTCTTCACAGAGGGGAGAGGAGCTGTGAGTATGTTTTTGTCTCGTGCTTCTGCCTCTCTTCAGTACTGTAAGCGTGCTGTCTGTGCACTGAGCAGGTCAGAGTACTGGGAGATGGGCACTGCCTGAACCGTGCTGCCCTCCACCCCAGCCATGTCATCTTTCAGGAGCCTGGATGTCATGAGCAAAGCTTGTGCTTTCTGTCCAGGTGCGGGGCGTTGAGGAGAGGGGAAGTCAGGAATTCTTGCATGTTGTTAGAAGGGAACAGTGTGACTGGAGCTGTGTGATCGAGCGTGCAGCAGCGCCGAGCGCACCGCAGCCGCAGCTCCTCTGCCAGCACCTCTGCAACCTGTCACACATAGAGCAGAGCTGGTGTTTCTGCAACAGACAGACCAAGGTTCTGTTAGTGCTGTCCTGACAAGTGCAGTGTTAGCCAGGAGGTTCATAAAGACTTAGTAATTCTTTTGTTTTATATAAAAATGTCAAAAGCTTTCAATCCTTTTTTCCAAAGAAAATTGGGTTTTTTTGATTAAATGAAAAAGCTAAAAGAAAAAGTCAGTTTTGGTTTAAGAATGTTAATTTCTAGGGGGGAAAAAATAATAGCTAGACATTTGTGTTCAGAGGAGGGCAACGAAGATGGTGAGGGGGCTGGAGCACAAGCCCTATGAGGAGCGACTGAGGGAGTTGGGGCTGTTTAGTCTGGAGAAGAGGAGGCTCAGGGAAGACCTCATTGCTCTCTACAACTCCCTAAAAGGAGGTTGTAGTCGGGCAGGGGTTGGTCTCTTCTCTCAGGTGTCCAGTGGCAGAACCAGAGGGCATGGACTCAAGCTTCATCAGGGAAAGTTTAGGCTTGATGTTAGGAAAAAATTCTTCACTGAAAGGGTGATTGGCCATTGGAATGGGCTGTCCAGGGAGGGGTGGAGTCACCGACCCTGGAGGGGTTTAAGGGGAGACTGGATGAGGCACTGAGTGCCATGGGTTAGATGATGGGTTGGTGTTAGTGTTAGTGTTGGTGTTAGTGTTGGGTTATAGGTTGGACTTGATGATCTCAGAGGTCCTTTCCATCCTTGTAATACTGTGATACTGTGATACTGTGATTTCCACTTTGATTTAATTAGAAACCTAAACCTTTACAATATTTGGTACTTTTTTGTTGATTTTTTATGTGACAAATTGTTTTAACTTACTCTGGATAAAAACAAACATAAAAGAATAAGTAATTTTCAATGAAGAACATTAAACTGAATGAGTAACACACAATTGTCAGAGGGTTGGGCTGGGGGCCTGGTGAGAAAGCTGCCTCCTTTGTGGGGAATGGAGGAGAAGGGGTCTGTCATTCCTGAAGTTGTCAGAAATACAGAGGTTTTATTCTCTTCTGTGTTCTGCCTCTCATGCTCAGTTTTGTGTGTGTATTAAGTGGCTCTTGCTGAGCTCTGTGTTGAGATGTGTCATTGTGATAAATCGCTTTTACTGGAGATTATATTTTTCCTCCAAATGAAGCTGCCAGCAAGACACATTTTAACTGTGACTGCAGTATTTTCAGTCACCTTTCTCTCTGTTCCTCCCCCACCTCCTGCCTCAAAATATTAGTCCATAAATTCTGTCTAAATTCTGTTGAGGACCCTGTTTTCTAATGGGAGGGGAAAAATAACACAGATGGCAATTAACAGTTGTCAGCACTGGTTGAGGATCTTTATACATGTAAGTAAATCTGTTTTTCTCCCACCTTGCTCATACTCGAGGAGTCCTGCCTTGCTTATGCTATTACCTGATGTAGCTCTCCAAGATCCCTGTGAAACAGGGGACCCTTCAGAAGCTGAGTTGCCCAAAGTCAAGAATCATGGAATGGTTTGGGTTGGAAGAGAACTTACAGATCATCCAGTCCCACTCCCAGCCATGGGCAGGAACACCTCCCACTGGATCAGGAGGATCAAGACTCCATCCAACCTGGCCTTGGACACCTCCAGGGATGGGGCAGCCACCACTGCTCTGGGCAACCTGGGCCAGGGCCTCCCCACCCTCATTGTGAAGAATTTCTTCCCGAGGTCTAACCTAAATCTCCCCCCTTCCTACTTAAAGTAATTTCCCCTCATCCTTTCACTCCAGGCCCTTGTAAAAAGTCCCTCCCCAGCTTTCCTGGAGCCTCCTGGAGCCTCTTTCAGTACTGGGACTCTGCTACGAGGTTCCCCCAGAGCCCTCTCTTCTCCAGGCTGAACAAACCCCAACTTTCTCAGACTGTCATAGCAGAGGTGCTCCAGCCCTTGGATCATCTTCGTAGCCTCCTCTGGACCCACTCCAACAGTTCCATATCCTTCTTAAGACTCGTGGTGTGGCTGTAAAGAAGGATTATCAGGCGTTTGCTCTAGGCTAGTGAACCCACATCAAGTTCAGGCACCTGATGTCAAGGTCACACAGTGTCTTGCAAAAATTTGTCTTTGCAAATTTACTGAGTTCTTTCAACAAACTGTTGTGCCTGACGACCTGAAGAACTGGAAAGCCATAAGAGAATATGTGTGATGGTTAGGGAACCTTTTCCTAATTTCTCTCTGCATCTGTTCTTGGCTGATTCCCACTTACTTGTTGTTTTGCTGATGTTGTCTCTTTTCTTACCACTCAAAAAATTCAAAATGAATGTAGGAAGTAGCATGTTGTATCTGTAGAAAGAAAGGAGTGAAAGAATCTCATTACAATAAAAATAAATTCTAGACCTTTACTATTCTCAAAGTGCTGGCAACTGGGAGATGAGGTATGTGGAAAATGTTGGCTGTAATTTTGTCTTGGAAAATCTTTATCAGGGTCATCAAAAGCATTACTGAATCTGTTTTGGTTTTTGCAAATCATTAATTGGTTTTGGCATTTCTGAGAAAATAATTCTGATGAACTTCAGAGGTGCCAGCTTAAATGCAGCCTGAGTTACAAATAATAGGTTTTACTCACTGGTAGATTTTTGGTGTGTTTGAAAGTCACTTGGTAGGTTAGAGTTTTATTTCCCAGGAAACAGCTGGTCAGATCCCTAATCAGAGAAATGGGAATTAGTTCTTCACACACATGTTAAGTAAAACATCATCTCCTGCCAAAGGTGCCTGGTGACTTGAATTAAGTTTAAGTCACCCTGCTGGTGGAATGAATGATGTTACCACCCAGGCTGCACAAGGAATATGGACAAACAGGATCCAAGTTTTCCAGTCTCCCCAGCTGGTCCCTCTCTCTCAGAACTCCTCTGCTTTGGTTTCTTTGCTCTAAAATTGCTGAAGTCACTCCTCTTTTTGTTTTATCTTCAATTTTTCCTTTTAGATGAGTTCCACTTCATTTTGCCCTTCAATTCCATTTATGAAAAGTGGTTGTAAGTGAAAAATCTGTGATGTCTTATTCCTATATGAAAGTCAAATGGGTTCAGGGTTTATTTACCACTTCCTTCTGTTCTCCCTTCCTTTTAAACTCTGCGTTGCTGGTGGATGCTCGAAAGCCATCTTGATTTATGATTTTCTGTGGGGTTTTGGTTTTTTTCTTGAAAGAGATCTGAGAAAACACCAACATCACAACAGGTCCCATAGCAACAATTTCTCTACGTGCAACCTGGACAGGCATCTCCTATTTTCTTAGCTGAAGCTCTCATCTTTCAAAAGTGTATTTCTTTAGAAAAGGAGCTAGAAATAAGCTGATTTCCAGATGTTAAATGCCAAATTGCAAATACCAGACTCCGTATTTTGTGAGCATCCTGTGGAAGTCAGTCATCCCCTGAAAAAGTTTTGTGAGCATCCTATAAAAACCAGTTATCTCCTGGAAAAGTACTGACTGTTAGCCACTGTCTTGGATAACTAGGAAGACATTTGCAGCAAAGATAACAGATAGGCACATTATATAGTCTCACAGCGATGAGGAGGGCGGCTTGGTCGTGGAGGAGAGCCCTGTTCCTCTGTGGTTACTTGATAAACACTTTTAATTATCAGCATTGTCATTTGCATAATGGAATTGTACAGCTGGCCACACGCGGTGAATGGAGTTACCAAGTGTCAGAGCTCGTGCACAGGAAGGGTGGGTGGAAGAACCCGAGCTCTGAGCACGGGGAAGCAAACGAGGGCACATCACAAGGTAGGGACTGCCTGCATAGGAAGGAGTTAACTGTGGATTATGGAACTCCTCAGTGGCCTGAGCAGTATTGGCAAGGCAGCAGCTTGCTGGCCTGTAGCAAGAACCACACTCTGTTGGTTGCAGGAAGCTATTTTAGGGTAAATTGTCTTTTTTTGTTGTTTTGGTTCAAAGCCGTGAGAGTAGGGAATAGTTTTCTGGCAGAGATCCAAGCATCTTAATGCAATGGTCAGCTGCACTTTGATATCCTGTGGGTTTGGCTTTGGCTTCTGCTTGGCTGTAGCTACTCAGGGCTGCATTTCATACTCTGGTGTACCAGCGTACGCTGAAATCGGAGCAGGCTCTGAGAAAAGATGGATGACTGCTTTACCTTGAAGGCTGTAAACACAGCTGTGCAGATCAGCAGATGGCAGACTACTGCTAGCAATGGGCCACAAACAGTATGAACTCTTCCTCCTCCCTGTGCTGTTCCAGATGGGAGGGAGGCCTCTAAAGGGAAAATGGAACATGCTTGTTTTGCAGTGGTCTCTCCAATTCTACCTTCAGTACATTTGGTTTGCCCTTCCCTTCTGGGGGTTGCTTTTTCCCCACATGATTCAAGATGAGCAGGGCCAGCCTAGTTTATTGTATGTACTGTTTTATGACTCTCTTTGACCTTGTAACAGATATAGCTCTGCTCTTGAAGCTATCACCAGTCTTAAATGTAGAATGAGATTTAATAAATACCATCATTTCTGACACTTGGTAGAGTTACAAGTGAAGCTTTTGGACTGCAGAGCCATCATCAGTGAATGACGTTCAGAGAGGAGAAATGAATCAACATTAATCTGCTCCATCTGGGGCAGTTGGAGCTTGGCTGCCAGTGCAGTAAGAATGAACAGGATTGCGTCTTTCAAAAGGACATGGTATTTGGCATGAATAAGTTTTCATTTTGTCCCATTGCTGAGGTAGTTGACTCTGTCCATTAGCAAAAACTGAACCTTAGATGTAGTTCTGCATGAATGGGTGGTTGTACCTGTGCATGGGGCAGCACTGGCAGCTTAGGATGATGGACTGTAAGAGAAATAAATGGATTTTTTGGTTTCAAAAATCGACCATTTACTTGTGTCTTCATGGCATCAAGTATCAGAAGCTTTCCAGCGGGGAAGTGGAGAAGTGAAGAGCTGTCTGTTGGCATCTGCTGACCTCTGCCATCAACAGACCAAGAGTACTCCATGAAACACCTTGGTAATAACCTGTTAGTAGCGTGCCTGTAACATAACGAGTTGTCTGAATTACTCCAGTTTCTAACTGAGGGCTCACAGATATGATTTGTGAGCTCTGAGGAAGGATTTGGGAAGTCAGTCATCTCAACAACAAATCCCTTTCCCAAACAGCTGCTGTTATTTTCCAGATATAACATTTTTGTAGGACTATCAGAGCATTCTACAGAAAAAAAAGAATTTCCCCTCTTGTACATGAAATATTAGGAATTGGTTTTGGTTAACATTTTTTCTCTGTTTCCCAAGTGCTTAGTAAATGAAACAAGCAGCAGAGAATGAATATTCCCATCCATCATCCTTTGTTTGTATACGCTACTCGAGACCTAAAAATCCTCTTGGAGGGAAAAGGGAAAAACTCTGGAGGCTTTCCTTTATGTTACTTCAAAAGTAACTGCTTCCAGTTAAAGCCCCAAACCCCACAAAGTCACTTTGTCAACTGGCTGCATGGTAGCATAAAACCAAGGGAGACGGCCAGTCTGGAAGATTGTCTCTTCTGCAGCCGACTGGGTCCATAGTTCTGACCCCAGCAGACAGTTCAGGGCTTCCTTGCAAGTTCCAGAGGCAATGCAAAGCCATTTAGACTTTTCATGTCTCACAAGCAATTGCAAACATCCTATTTCTAACCACACTCAATGAAAATGCTCTGAATGCTACAGCACACCACTCAATGTATTATTTTCCATAGACAATTTCCTGCTAATCCTGCCTTGTTAGATAAAAACTCCCAGTATTTCAGCGTTTTCTTTTCCTTGAATGATTTCCAAGTCTGACCAACAGTATTTTTTTCATGAACACCTCTTCACATGACCTCTTAGAACCAGAACCTCAACAAATAGGAGGAATGGGTAATACGGATTTATGTGTTGTCTGGAATCTTCTCTGATCTGACACAAAGATAGAGCCTATATGACAGCACTTAGAACACAAGGTTAAACATGTGATTTCAACAAAAAGTGCAATATTAAGGAAAGTAGTTTTTGGTAATGACTGCATCTTGCAGTGAAACAAAAATAATAATTGAGTATTCTAGGGTTTGCGGTTGAGGTTGGCATCTTAAATTTATTAATGACCTGGAAAAAATGGACCATAAGCTTTCAAAATTTGTGGATAAAAGCTATGGACCTTTTAATGTCCATGCAAAGATCAGTAAATCCCTGGGACAATCATTATTACAGTAGATATAGTTCATTTGGCTACATGTCAAGTACTACATGAAGGTAAAAATAATCTAGGCATTTTCTCTGATGGACTTCAAGCTTCCCATATGCTCTAAGGAAGCATCGAGCAGTGTTTGTAAGTATTTAAATAAAAAATACATCTACCCAATGAGCAGAAATTATAGCAAAACAGGACACCCAGGAGCACTGTAGTTGGACAGGGTGAAAGAGAGCAGGTGGGTGCTGTACCACCACACCGAGTGTTCATTGTCATCTTCTGTGACCTATGATTACCCGTAAATCTGGGGCTGGTCTCAGCCTGTGTGGTAGGGCATTATTGCTCTGCCCACTATCTCATCTTTTACATTACCAGTGCTTTTGAATAGCTATAAATGCCACAAAAATTTGCAAGTGAGCAAAAGATGCATCACAGCAAATGGAGGTTTGAAACGTGCATTTGTGACCTTCAGTTCCTGCTTTGTGTATAAAAAGCAACCATTTACCTGCCGACGCCTCATCTCGCTACCTCGCTATGTTGATTTCCCAGGTTCAGTAGCAGAGCTCAGGGTCTCTTCCTCATATCCAACATGGCTTAGGTTATACCTTATTCACTGGGCATCATCTTTGGAAGATCAAAAAACTTCTCTGTCCAAGTGGTGGACAGCTGTTCTGGAATTATTGAGGAAAAACAACCTTTCCAGGAGCTGAAAAACAGGTTGGTTCTGGTGGGATGGTGACTCTGAGCTTCCCATATTTTAGAACAGAGTAAAAAACTGATTTACATTGCTCATCCACACTGTCACATCTACAGTTGCTTTTCTCTTTCCTTGGTATGCTACTGAAACCCTGACATCTTAGCCTTTTAGGGACGTGAGAATTGCACAAGATGCACCCCTAAGCCAAATAACACTGCATTAAACAGAATCTTGCATCATAGTAGATGTTCTACAGACAATCTGTGTAAAACTTCTAGTGAGCACAGAGGTTTCTCATTGCATAACAACTTCATTTTTCCTGTAGAGATATTCTGAGGTTACTTTGTCATGGATGATGAAATAAATATTTCAAAAAATGTGTTTGTGTACCAATATCACAAACCACTAAAGGCTTCATAACTTGTGATCTACAGCTTGTGAGTACGTATCAACCAAAGCTCTCAAAACTCTGTAAAAGAGTTTGTGGCTTCCTCATTTCCATTAGTTTGTACCACCCTGGCTTAAAGTAGTCTGTCTTTTTTGGGAGTATCTCAGATAAGCAGTGATAACAGGAGCCCCAGGGTAGCAGACACTGGGCTGCACTGAAGCTGTAAGCATGGGAACGGCTCAAATCACCAAACAGCTACGATCGATGCCATCTAGAGAAGCAAACTCCAAAATACCTCCAGGCTTCTCTTGCATTTCTTAGTCCAATCAAAGAAGAGAAGAAATGCAAGATTTTTTATGATTATTCAGAAAATGATCTGTAATTATGACCGTAAGTCACAGAAAGGAACCCACGGGAAGGGTTTGGCATCGTGTGTAAGGATGTTGCTGAACCCAGTGAGGAGCGGGTGGTGGGAGAAAAATAAATGACATGGATACACTTTAATATTGTTTCATCTTGCAAAGATAGCTTCAGATAAAGATCAGGAAAGAGTCTGAAACCAGAGCACACATTCTCGTTACTAAACTTGCATTGCAATAAGCATGGCAGTAGCAGTCCTGTAAATTAAGGCTCGCTGTTTGTTATAAGCCTACACCTTAGCACTTAGAAAGAAATTCTTCAAATGGTGAGATTCAAAAATACCTTTAAAAACTAACATGTGAGACACTGGTAAGACCTGCCAGTGCTGCCAGGTGTACCAGACAATATCCCTTTAAAGCACTGAGCTGACTGATGGTGGCGTAAGGCTGTGTTTAACAGCAAGGGTGAGGCATTCCGAGGGCAAAGTCTGCTTTAAAGGTCTAAGGCTGCTCTCATAAGAACCTGGGCTTGCCTTGCAGTGCCCACAGCTTGACTGTTCATTTGCAGAACCCAGAAAAGTAATATAAAATAGGATTAAGTTTAATTTCTGTAAACAAGCTAACTTCAGAAAGGTATTTGAGGGGCTTGGTTTGAAGTTTTATAGCTGCTCTTCACCTAAAGGAAATGAGCTGCTTACAGCTGGCCAGATGTGGTTTAGGCATCTGGAGATCTGTAGCTATAGGTTTAGCTACAGGCTTATTGATTCTGGGGAAGATCCCCAGTGAGTTCATAGCTGTGGGAGTTCCTGCTTAGGCCGTGGCTGATGGTAGAGGATCATCTGAAAGTTTCCTACCAGCTGGCAGCCTGAAGCTGAGGCAGCTCCTCTGTTGAGCAGCCAGCTGAGTGCAGCCAGAAAGGGCTCATCACGAGCACGAGAAGGAGCGCGGTAGGGAACGAGGTCTTCTCTCATTAGCAATTAGCATTGGGGTGCTCACCCCGTTAGCCCCTGCACACAGCTGGAACATCTCCTACTTAGAAAGTCTTCCTCCAGAAATCCAGCCACTGTGTGAGGGTTGATATTGCTGTAACTGTGTTTATTATGAACGCGAGGCTTAGGTTCCTCAGCGATCTCTCCCTCCCCTGTTCGCTCCGCAGGGAAGGACATCATTTCCCAGTACAGAACCTTGCACCAGCTAATCCAGTGGTCGGTGTTATTTTATGCTGCTTGACTTCAAGTGCTCTCAGCTCTGCTGAGCGTGTCTCTACTGATTTAAGTGCCTGCATAGTATGGAGGCTGAATTCCAAAAGCTGTTTTGCTGTGCCTGCTGCAAACGCCTGGACAAGTTCCAAGTCCTGGTCTGGCATTTAAAAGGGATTTTCCAGGATGTTACAATTCACCCGGTGCTATAACTGTGCCAACCCAAAAGCTTTGCTGCCTTCAAAGACACACTGCTGCACGTAGGAAAAGCATGTTCCAGGGCATGCAAAGCACTAAAAAAACCAGCTTGACCAATGGCTTCAATGGCAGAAACATTGAACTGCCTAGAAATGCTTTCTCTGTGCCACTTTCAGGCTGTTTGAACTATTCAAAGTTTCAATGCTGCTATGTGTTTAAAAGTTCATGTGACAAAGCATGTTCTTGTGTCTGCTGCTACATGTGTGTAGCCTCCTGGAGCTTTTCATGCAAAGGAGGAATGTCAGCTTCCTTTTTTCCCCAGTAAGTCACAGCATCCAACTCCAAATATATAAATCCTCCTTACAATCTCAATGCTTCCTGGAAGAGGGGGGCACAGAAAATGTGGCATTACAAGGAGCAGCTCTTCAAGCAAAGGATGGGTCTGTTTCTGATGAAAATGGAGAAGCAGGGTTTCCATAGTGCCTTTTATAGTGCTGCTGGCATGACATTGTTAAAATGGAAATTACTACATATTTAAACAAAAGAGTGGTTGGGAGGAAATGTATTTAGCAATTAATAATTTAAGTGGTCCTGCCCTGGACTGAGTGTTTTACTGTGTCTAATTTAAACTGAACCGTTTATAATGGACAGATTGACCCTATATCTGTGTATAATATAAAACTCTGCCAAAAGTGAAGTAAAATAGTTCCTGTTGGAAAACGTAAACAAAACAAACCAGAATAATTCTGCAGAATGGCACATATGTTTTAAACTGTATTGTTAAAGTGGCTGAAAATGTAGCATTGTTCAAATAAGTTGCCCTGGCAGCCAAGAGGGCACCATGTTCTGGGGGGCTTCCAGCAGAGCATCACCAGCTGGGAGAGGGAGGGGATTGTCCCCCTCTGCTCTGCACTGGAGCGGCCTCAGCTTGAGCACTGGGGACAGTTTGGGGCATCACAGGATAAAAGGGACATCAACCCACTGGAGAGTGTCCAGATGAGGCCACAAAGCTGGAGAAGGGTCTGGGTGGGAAATCATATGAGGAGTGGCTGGAGTCCCTTGGTCTGTTCAGCCTGGAGAAGAGTAGAATGAGAGGGGATCTCGGAGCCCTTTATTGCTTCCTCACAAGGGAGGAGCAGGCACTGAGCTCTTTTCTCTTGTGACCAGTGATAGGACTGGAGATAATGGCAGGAAGATGTGCCAGGGGTGGTTTCTGTTGGACATCAGGAAAAGGTTCTTCCCCCAGTGGGTGGTGGAGCACTGGAACAGCTCCCCAGGGAAGCAGTCACAGACTGACAATATTCCAGAAGCATTTGGCCAGTGCCCTCAGCCCCACGGTGTGAATGTTGGGGTTGTCCTGTGCAGGGACAGGGGTTGGACGCAATGATCCTTCTGGGTCCTTTCCAACTCAGGTCATTCTGTGAATCCATGATTCTAATGCTTCTCAAGGTCCCAAACTTTGTTAAGAATCTGAACTATAAGCCTTGCTGGAAAGACACCCTTTATCCAAACACAAGTTACTGAAATCAAATATCGAAGGTAAGTGGCAGATACATAGCTGTCTGGTTTTAAAATGTCAGAGAAAGCTAATTAAAAGGGTATGCTGGCCTTAAACTCCACAAATTATTGTGACACTGAATGTATTAAACATGAGAGCCCAGGTATCACAGTATCACAGTATCATAAGGTTGGAAAGGACCTCAAAGATCACTGAGTCCAACCTATAACCCAACGCTAACACCAACATGGTATGACATCCGCGTAGCTGTGTGAGTACAGGTTCCAGCCTGACAGTCCTGGCTTGCTGAGTGGTTGCCAGAGCCCACGGTTCAGCTCTCTGCTGCTGCTGCCCTTCCAGGTCGCTGAAGGTGGCTGCAGAGACCACACCTCACTCTCCATTAGGTGGGACAGCCCTGGCTTGTAGGAGCCACAGCCCACCCGGAGCAGATTCGCTCTCCTGTTCCTGCTCATCTCATGTTCAGCTACAAGTGCTCCGTGTCCTAATGAGAGCAGCAACTTGGAGAGCAGTAGTTTGTCAGGACAGATGAGGGAGTTCTCTGGGATATAATTAAGTTCTGACAAGCTCAGACATAATACACATATAATAAATTAGTTACAGCACCTGAGTAAGAAGGATGAACTCTGCCGCAAAGGCAATTATAGAGCATTTCAGCCTTGGGACCACTTCCACTCATTCGTGTGTGTCAGAAAATCACATATAAATTTTATGTGTCTTTAGCAAAATGGAGAAATTATTAACATACTATTAACATAAACAGGTAGAAATTTTCAAGTCCAAGTAAAATTTAGGAAAGTTGTTGCAATAACACCCATTTTGACAGTGTTGTCATTCTTCTGGCTTTAGAAGCAAAGCAGCAAGTATGGAAATGCTCTTAATCTACTCCTGTAATAAAACAACTGGACTTTTAATTACTGAAATGATATTTAAAAACCTCAGCAATCTGCTATTAAAAAGTACCAGACTTGGGTTTCAGAAGATTGCTTCTTCAGAGATGATAAACATTCTGGCTGAATTCAAGTGGTTTTCAAGCCCTGCAATCACCACAGGAGCTATTTTAAAAGTTGTATTTACTGTTTTCCCATTTTTCCATTTGCCCTTTTTTTTCCCAAGTCTGTCTTTGTTTTTCAGAGACCCTTCTGGTCACATTCAACTTGATTTTAGCGTATCTGTGTGCTTATATTGGAGGATAATTTTGCTCATACAAGCAAGGCAAATTACTTGATTTTTATGTCTTCTGGTTTAAAATACATTTCATTGACGGTGGAGAGAGGTGGGAAAGGCCCTAAAAGAGTTGCTGACCCTGAAGAAGAGTTATTATTTCACTAGCAGTAATCCACAACTTGTCTCCTGAAAGGAATTGCCTGCTATTCTTCAAATAATGAGGAACATTGTTTTATTTGCTTTCATACAGCTGCTGAAGATACCAAATAATTTATTTTTTCTTCTCATACAAAGTCTGGAGCTATTGTCTCTATTGGCTTGCACGGTAGTTTAATTTGAATTATTGGTGGTAAAATAAGGAAGCTGTGTAAATGGTAGAGGATTAAAAGAGTTGAAAGAGCAAGAATGGAAGGTGTGTCAAGAGTAGCAGTATTTCTTATTTGATAGTGTCACTGAAGTGCATCCATGTCTAAGGGAAAGAAGGTGACGATGGAACCAGCATGCTGTGAATATTATCCGTGGGCAGAATCTTAACCAAGAATCTGGGGCAAAAAGCTATTCAAAATTCAATGTACTGTCGGATCTTCAGCACCAGAGCAGATGGGGCTTTAGCTTTTCAAATCTCAGCCAGATAGTATATAAGCTAAGCAAAAGTAAATGGCAGAGAAGAAGATTCAGGGTGGAGAAAGACATCAAATACAAAGCACTTATTTGTAAACCAGAGCAGTGCACAATTTGACTGAGACAAAGCAATGATGTAATCAAAATTAAATGGAGACCAGGACATTATTAGAATTAACGTTGCCCTTGATTAAATGAGTTGCTGACAGCAGCAGCAGCAGCGTCGCTGGGCTATCAGTCTTGCACTCTTGGTTGACATTTTAAAAGAAAATGATGGATGTCATCAAGGGTTTTTGCCATTATTTGTATGATGTAAGAGTTTGCTTGATGGATTTCAGGTCTCCTGGTTTAGTGGGATCCTGAGCACATCAAAATATTTACCACTTATCTTACTTAAGTCAAACTTAATTTGTTCTTTCTACTGTGGTTCCAAATGCAAGGACTTGTCTACTTACACCTGAAACTAAATTAACGAGAATCTGTTTTGATTTATTCTGACAATTATTCCAGTGCAGGTCTGGGTGTACCTATCTCCTTTGGCTGTAGTTTGGTAAAGCTGACTTAATCCTTGTTGAGTGTAGAGGAGCTTTAATTGCCATCTTCCACAGGGCTTTTCTGACACTGCGTGTTTTTCATGCATTTTGAAGGCAGTGCAGCTGGACACTTGGCTGTCGCTCGCCTTTCAGGAAGCAATCTTCTGGTTTGTGTCTGGCACCGTGAGGCTTCTTCTGGTGCCAAAGAGGAGGCAGAGGCCACTCTCTGCTGGGTCCTGGCAGAGACGCAGGGCACAGATTGTTGGTGACCTCTTGTGGAATCGAATAATTGCGATGGAGCTGATCCAGCCATACAAGGCACGCTCCATCCTCTTTTGTCTTGGCTCTTCTGTGCTGCTCTAAAACCTCTTGAAAAGAAAATATTCAGCTGAACATGAAGATAGGTACAGTAACTGATTTATCTACCTAAGTAGACACTTCTAGTATGGCGAGCACCCTGTGATCCTTAACAACTGGAAGAAATTAGGATTTACTGGAGTTGGTAGTGACAGCAACAGTACTGTTTGGGAGGGCCTTACTGTCCTTAGGGGAGTGTGTTGAGGAATACCTGCGTAGCTGCTGGGAAATGACAGCATCCTCACAGATGCCAGTGTGCTGCAAAATGCCTCTGGACTATGGTTCACACTCACTTTCTGTTATGTGTCAATGTCGCTTGCATTCTGTGCCTGTGCAATGATGGAAGGCTTGTCCTAATTGCTTTTCCGAGGTCAGGTGGAGGGTCTGCTCACAGGGCTCATTAGAAGTAGGAAAATGGGTTTCAAGATGAGCCAGGTCCTTAGACTGGCAGTTGTCAGTGCATGTAAATATCCCCTGTCTGCTGGAAGTTAGAGGCACCATAAACAAACAGAAATCACAGCCTTGTGCATCTGCTTTCCCTAACAACCAAAGGCGGATTTGAAGTTAGCCTGTGACCCACTGACCACTCATGCACCAGGTCGCTCCTTCCTCTCTCTTGTAATGTTGTCTACAGCCTTCTTACCTGTCCCTAATTCTTCTGCTCTTGCATTCTTGCCCAACTTTAAAATCGACCTTCCCAGACAATGCTTTCATATAATCTTAAGGTTGGAAGCTGAGATCATTGAGTCCAACCGTCCCTGTCTCCCTACTAAACCATATCCCTAAGAAACTCATCTACCTGTCTTTTAAACACCTCCAGGGATGGAGACTCCACCACCTCCCTGGGCAGCTGTTCCAATCCCTGACTACTCTCTCAGTGAAGAAATTCTTCCTAATGTCCAGTCAGAACCTACCCTGGCACAACTTGCAGCTGTTCCCTCTCGTCCTGTCACTCATCACTTGCGAGAAGAGAGCAGCACCCACCCCGTCACAGCCTCCTTTCAGAGAGCTGTAAACAGTGATGAGGGTTCCCTTCAGCTTCCTCTTCTCTGGTTGGAATTGCCTGGTTTGAAAAGACCTTTGAGATCATCGAGCCCAACTGTCCCTGTCCACCAAACCAGATCCCTGAGCACCTCGTCCACCCATCTTTTAAACACCTCCAGGGATGGGAACTCCACCACATCCCTGGGCAAAGGAGACAGTCGTTCTGCCCAAGACAGTCATTATCCAAAAGTTAAGAGGAGTCAGGTCACCCTTCCCTCCATTTCTCTCCTTCCAGCTGGGTAGCTGCCACAGAACCATTCCTCCTGGCAGAGGTGCCCTGCAAGGCTCTGTCTGCAGGTGCCGAGCCCAGCCCATCACAGTATCACAGTATCACAAGGTTGGAAAGGACCTCCTGAGATCATCAAGTCCAACCTATAACCCAACACTAACACCAACACTAACACCAACCCATCATCTAGACCATGGCACTCAGTGCCTCATCCAGTCTCCCCTTAAACACCTCCAGGGTCGGTGACTCCACCCCCTCCCTGGGTGCTCATTCCAATGACCAATCACCCTTTCAGTGAAGAACTTTTTCCTAACATCAAGTCTAAACTTGCCCTGATGAAGCTTGAGTCCATGCCCTCTGGTTCTGCCACTGGTCACCTGAGAGAAGAGACCAACCCCTGCCCGACTACAACCTCCTTTTAGGGAGTTATAGAGAGCAATGAGGTCTCCCCTGAGCCTCCTCTTCTTCAGACTAAACAGCCCCAACTCCCTCAGTTGTTCCTCGTAGGGCTTGTGCTCCAGCCCCTTCACCATCTTCGTTGCCCTAATGAGTCGTGCGGGAGCAGCTGGACTCCCACAGCCAAGTGACGCGCGCCCGGTGCCTCTTTCCACCCCCCGGCTGAGGCTGCGGTGGAGTTATCTCCAGTGCTTTTCACTGCTTTGCCTTGCTTAGGCCACAAGCTGCTGTTTCATCCAGCGACCTCAGAAGCCACACGGGAAGCAGAAATGTATTTCCAAAGATAGGGAGTTTGCATCACTAGAGGGCATCCCACGCCTCATCACAGCCAGCAGCAAATCGCAGGGTGGTGGAGGGGCAGGCGAGCAGGGTTCCTCAGCCCCATTCTGCTCCCTGGGCTTTGTCTGCTTGGAGCTTCTCTGTGTGTAAAACTGATCAGGGTGTGATTTTCTTTGTGAAATAGTAATAGATTTATCCAGACTGTACTGTAAATGCTATTGCACCGGTACCCAAATATAACACTGCTGTTGTTCAGAAATAGTTGTTAATATAAATCTTCAGTGCTCTGTGTACACGAACACAGGAATTTCTGGGTAGGAATGTTACTTTAGCCAGAGTAGAATAAATAAAGCTATATAATATTTGGTAAGTACAAAACATTACACAAAATCAAAGCATCCAGATCAGCAGGGGTGTTTTCCCCTGCTCTTAACTCAGTTTGCTAAGACTTTGAAAGACTGGAATTTGTAAGTGAAGGAGAACCCCTTTCTGATTCCAGCTTGCCATGAAAGAAGTCAGGTACATGGTGCCTGCATCCTGAGCACAGAGCTCTCAAGCACTGTGGCAAAGAACACAGTGAAATGTTCTAAGTGGAACGCTTAAAAAAAACCCAACCAAAAATAGATCCCAGTAATGCAGCAAGAGAGAAGGGGGAGGGTGAAGACAGCTTCATTTTACAAATGTCTTTGTTGAGACAGTAACTGGATACAGAAATCCAAGTCACATTGGGATTCCAAGATTGCACATCTGCCTCCCAGCCCTCGTGTTTCCCAGAGCAGGGCTGGTTAGCTGAGATCTTTAGAAGGTGGTTATATGTGTCTGCTTTTGAGGGCAGATTTTCAAGTCCACTTTTGGGTCCCCAAAAGATAATGAATGTAACGTCAGTTACATTGAGCAGACTGCTCTCCACTATGGATGTGTTTCCATATCTCACTGTTCTCCTAGAAGAGAGATAAGAAATTAACTTGAACCACTTAATTTGACTAAAGCCTGCTCTACAAACAAGCAGAGTACAGCTGTGGCCCCAGTGAGACAGGCAGGTGGGCCACTGGCTGTGATAGGAGCTAAGTGGTGAAAGAATTGTAAAAATAGAGGATCTTAAGCAGAAATTCGTGAAACAACATACTTTACGTGTCCCACTGGGGCCCAGTCAAAACTTACCCGTGAACTGGTCTTAGACTGGAATCTGTTAGTTGAGTAACCTGTGGGAAACGAGTGACACTGGTATTCTGAGCTCTCCAGAATTTCTTTGCTGTGGATCTCTGTGAAGTCTAATTCTTTTCTTTCCTACCATGTAGCTCTATGCTATGCCCCAAGGCTTCTCTTAGGAAGAAGTTAACTTGTCACTAAATTTAGCCAAACCAAGGCTGGTTTCCAACAATCTTATAAAGATACCTGTAACAAACGTGTTTTCATGTGAGCCTTCACACGAGTTTAGTTCTCACATGAAGCCTCACCACCACCCTGTTTGCTTTCTTCCTTTTCTGTCTTTGCCATCTTCACATCATGGTCAAAAGACTGTCCTGAAGATCTGTTCTCTAGAGCCCTAGAGAACTTGTCACTTTCCCATCCTATTAGTTGGCTCTGCATTCATCGTGTACCCTCTGCACTGTGTACCCTCTCCGTTCACACTGTGCTCCTCAGGCCATCTCTGTGGTATCTCCTGTGCATGAATAGGGGCCAGAGCCACCTCTGCCCAGCTGAGCATCAAAGCCTTCCAGTCTTGGAATCTACTGGTTTTGCATCCTCTGCTGTGCTGATCATGTAGAACAACTCTATTTATTTCAAGAGCCACAGGAAGCCTTAGCGAAGGCAAAGGCTGGAGCTCTGTGGCAGTTCTTGGCAGGAAGCTCTTTGCCTAAAGCCCAGTAGGGCAGCAACAGCTGAGCTTGCCCCTTAACAACTTGCAGAAGCAGATTGGAACAAATTGTTCTTGTGGTTTGAGTTTTTTTTTTTAAATCTATATGTGGAGAGTAAATTTTAGTGCACACACACTCACTTCAGAATTATTTTAAAATATGAGCAGGAAAACATATTAAAATAGAGGTCAAAGAAATACTAAAGAAGGGACTCATATCTTTCTGTTCTGTTTGATGGTTCTGAGTAAAAGGAAGAGAAGGTGATGCCCATGTTCAGAAAAATCAGTTATTTTTCTTACCCAGTGTTAAAGTTCAAAACCGACTCTGGGAGATTTTAAAGACAGGAGCAAAGCACTTATGTTGTCTTTTCAACTCAGTACGGCTTGAGGTCTTTCAGCTCTCACTTGTGCCTCTGAAAGTCTCCTTCTCCATATTTGCAGCAAGCAATAAAATTCTAAGAAGCCCTTTGGGGACTCCTGGGGATTATTAGACAAGGATCCTTCTGAAGCAGCACTGGCACCACACAAGGCATCCTGCCACACGTCTGTGCCTGACCCCTCATTAGCAGAAATATGTGTAAACCTGAATCTTGGGGCCCAAGTACATCCTGCATTCATAGGCATTTTCACTTTAACTACATGATTTTTTTTTTACCTTGCTAAATGCCTTCCCACTTTATGGGTACAGAAACTGATAGATAAAAATGAAGTGGTTCCTTAAAAGATTTCTTGGATATAAATGCAGATAAGTTATTTGCACAAGCCAGAGTTCAGGCGTGCTGGATATCTGTTATATGTCTGGAAAGTGTTCCATTTCATAGATTGCATGTGTCAGCAATAAGATTTCTTGCTCCTTTAATGATTTAAAATTGCAGGTAAGTGTACTCAGACTCTCAGGCTTTCTAGCAGTTGCCTGCACAGTCCTGTTACTGTGAGTGGGGAGAGCAGCACAGTAAATGTGGAAGGCATTTGAAACAAAGGCCTTTTGCAAATGATTGTATAAGCCAGTGTATCCCAGTAGGACTGAAAAATCTGGAATATGGCATGTTAGTGGCTAAGGGCTCTGGAGAAGTTAACTGCTTCCATGCAAGGATGGTGGGAGGCTGTACCCAGTGAATATATTATAACTGGCACAGCAACAAGCAGTATGGGATAATAAACTTGTTCTGCTGTCCAGAGGCTTTGAGTACTCAGTGCATCAAAAGGGTTAAATAGAGTTGTTCTCAACAGTGTTTGGCCTGGCTGAGGATTAGAGCTTATTTTAGCTGTTCTTCCTAAACATAGCAAAGGTCACCAGGGAACAGGCTTTGTTGCTGAGTCTTATTGGCCTTGTTCCTTGTAGGGGTTTTGCAGGAGGACAGGATTGTCTCACTTACAGGGATAATAGATGACAAGCCTGGTGCTGATTAACCTCATTTTAATTGATAATTAATTTTAAACCCTATTTACTTTCCCTGGAACAGCTGAGACTTCAAGGGAATCACAACAGAGGTGAACAAGAACTGAAACCTTCCCCAAGGAAATGATACAGGCAGGAAGGAGAAAAGGCGAAGGTAGATGCAGATTCAGATTGTCTCTTTGGATCTCCAGTAGATTTATTGCTTCTGAAAAGGGAGGCATTTCACATTTCCTAGCTCTTGCAGGCACTGCCTCTGCTAAGGCATCCCAGCCTTGTTCTGCAAAGACCTTTATGCTCCAGATCCTTGATCCTTCCTTAGCCCTGCTTGCCAGTTAGCCTGCTTTTTCATTCATTAGAACTCTTTGCCTCATTTCTGAGCCTGGCAAATTGGAGGAGTGTCCTGCTTGAATATTCCTCTTACACTCAAAATATGTGTGATACTCTGTAGTTTAACAGTGGTAAAAGCTTGAGAATGCGTGTAAAAGGTCATTCTTACTCAGAGCCCAACTCTTTGCACATTCTGGACTTAGTTCTGCAAATCAGAGCCTTCCAGGATTAACAGCTGCCTTACGTTTCCAAGCAGTGCATTCCTGCAGGAGCTTTCCTTATCACTGTTAAAATCTATTGAAAGCCATAATCACTGCAGCAAGAAGTCTGCCCTTCTACAGCACCATCAAAAGAGGGATCTCAAATCATTTTACAAACATTAAGGAGTTAATTCTTTAAACACCTTTGAGATGCATGTCATCCTTATGGTATAGGCTGATAAACTGGAAGTCTGATTAATTTATTCAGGGTCACATAACATCTATGGCAGAGGCAGCAACTCCTCCTGGCACTAGGAACTGCTCTAAACTTATTTCCAGGACAACATTACAACATGAGCCACATTCTAAATTACCTTTTGTATCAAGATTGCAGTTTGTCTCTCTGTAACAGTTATTGCATTGCAGAGTCTCTGCTCAGTGGAATTATTAACTCCATTTACTTGGTTATGTTTGTAGCCTGGCTATTCAGTGCTGTCATCCCACATCATAGGGCTTTTTAAATAGATACAGATAATTTAGTCAGGATTTACATGGTCTCACTTGGTTGTTAGTTATAATTAAGGTCTATTCTCACAATGTCTTTCTCAGGTGTTTGCACACACTGACTGTGAAATGCCACCTGTGACATCTCGCCCTGACTTTTCTGATCAGAGCACCTCTCATTCAGGTAACAGAAAAAAAAAAAAAAGGCTTTTCTGAGTCCCAGTCTGAGTTCCCAGAGTGATTTAGGTCTTACATTGGGCAGTTCTAGAAGAAAGTTTCCATGGGGCAGCTTCAGACTGCGTCGGCATTAGATCAAGAAGGTTAGAAAACATAACTCCTATTTAATGAGATGGAACTGGAGACACCCTTCTAAAGGGCATCTGACACTGCAGGCAATTTGACCCTTTACATAAGAACTAATACCAGCTCATCCCACTTCTACCTTTCTTGTTTTAGTGGATGATTGATCATCTCTCCTAAAGGATGCTTCTCTTGAAAATCAACAGTTTGCATTTCATTATCTATATCTTGCTGGATAAGTAGTTATCATTATAGATTCCAGATTTGTTTCAGTGACTGCAGATCAGCTTCACTTTGTTTACAGGTATAAAACCCCTTAGGTGCAGTCCTACAGATTCAAAGTGTTCTGAAAGTCCAGATTGTTTCCCTCTGACTCCTTCATCACCAGCAGCAACAAACACTCTGCCAGTTGTTCCTTCTTTAACAGAATGTTTTTAGTCCCTTGCCCAGTGAGGCACAGACCCCATATCTCAAGGTTTTGAAGTTGCACAGGAAGCTTACAGAACCACCCACTGCCAAGAACTTTTCCAAATGGGTCCTACCAAGAGGAGAATGGCTTGAAAATGGAAAGGGAGAAGAGTCTCCAGTGGACAACTCTCCGTGGGACGACTTTACCCAGCTGGCTCTTAGTGGGGACAGCTCTATGTGAGAAGGGTTTGCGTTAGGGTTATGGTCAGGGCTGAGGGCTCTGAGGCTCCCCATGTGCAGTTGTCCCCACGGAGAGTTATTCTAGACCCACTGGAAAATGTGGCCACTCTTTTAAGAGCAGTTTTGAAGTTTTTGCCTTCATAACTGCTGTTTTTTTTCTTGCCCAGTGACTTATTCAGAATGTGGGTCTCAACCAAACGCTGGCAGCTCATGGGAGGACCACAGTGGGACAAGACATGAGCTGGACTGCTGATTACGCGTTCGAGCCCCGACACTCTGAGTCTCTTGCATCTGTCACACCTTGTAAGATGGGGATATTTTTCTGCTCTCAGTTCTTATGGTAAAGCTTGGTGTTTGTTTATAGAGGACATTGGGATACATGCACAGAAGGAATGTGGAAATTCTATTAATGAAAGCAATTTAGCTTTAATAGCCGCTATGTTAGTGCTGGGTCAGCTCAAGCAGAGACAAGTTATTAAAGGTGATAGAACAATGATGATTAGAGCAAGCTCCTGGCTACAGTCTTTCTCTCATTTAAAGGCATTTCAAGCATCAGGACCTGACTGCTACAAGTGGCAGCACAGGTGGCTTTACCTGCTTCCCTACGCACGGGGAGGATTTCCCCAAGCTAGATGTTCCGTGTGTTCTTTGATAACACCCCCTTTCCTTCCTTTCTCCCCTTGCCCCTTTGCACTGGAAAGAGGAAGATATTTCCCCTTTGCTTTCTTCCTAAAGGCTGCTATGTATTTTTAGCCACTCAGGATGTCTCCAAATAACACACTGACTCTGAACTTGCATTGTCAGCCTTCCCTGTAAAGCCCCTCCTGGGAGGTTTATGGCTCACTCTCTACAGCTTTGCTGATACAGCGTGTAATGTTTATACCTGCAATCAAGCATTGGCTGAGCTGCAGCTCAGTCCTGGCAGCTTCTTTCTTTCTCTCTGTTGTCCCCCCACCCTTTTACCCCTTGCAACTCCACTCCAGTGATACTGGATTGATGCAGTACATACAGTGGTGATTGCCTATATGAAAGTAAAAAAAAACAGTGTTACTCAACAGCCAGAAAAAAACTTGTGTGTGTTCTGCCCTGCAGGAATGAGATGGACTCTGGTCTATATTTCTTCTTCTAGATGATTTATAACACCTTCCTCCCCCATGCTGCTGTTTTCCAAGCCAATCTATGGATTTTGAGATTTGCCAGATAAAAGGTTCATCTACAGTTTATAAACTGATTTTCTTTTCAACAGAACACAAAGGTTAGTTTCTGGTTTTTTGGAAGGTACTTAACATATCTTTTCCTCAAGGTATCTCGTGGCCTGCAGCTGTCTCAGAACTGCTCAAAGGAGTTTTTACCAATGCACACAACCACCTTGTACTTGACAGGCAAAAAGAGTGGGGCCTCACCAAGATGGGAAAGTGAGTCTAATTCTGTTGGAGCAGCATTTTAAACTGGCTTTACTTAAGCAGTTACAATGCAGACAGCTTTATTTCAGTTTAAGAGGGTCTTGCTCGTGCTTAGCTTGGGTACACTGTGTATTCCCAGTCCGTGTTAGCTGAACCAAAATAAACATATCTTACAGACCTTTGCCAGCATTTGACTAAATGGGTTTGAAGTCACTACTTACTTAAATCAGTGCAGCTGTGGGTGCAAATCAGGCCAAATGCCTTCAGTTATCTCGAAGACAGTGCCAAAAAGATGCATGAAGGAAGGCACCGTGCACATTTTCCATGATTGATGTCCCTGCGAGTTCTCAGTTGGGTGCACAGGGGTGCGAGTGGAGCGGAGGATCGAATGCGATGGAATTAAGGATGTCACTGTTGTGTGCTTTTGTGTTTATTTTAACAGTCTCCCTGAAGTACACACCACTTCACATGGATGGTGTTAGGTCACAGCTTGCCTCTGTTCTGTGTAAACAGGATGCTGTAGTTGCTGTGCAGCTGTACATTCACATCCTTGGGAGTCTTGTCTAAAAGAAAATGCAAGGATGAGTGCTTCTAGGAATTCAGGTTCTGCTGAGAGGTGAATCTTGTGGTGTTCTCAGTATGGATCTTGACTTCGAGGCATACTTCAGGTCTATATGAATCTCTTGGAAAGTCTCAAGAACCTCTTCTGACCAGTGCTGTGATCCCATCAAGAACCCCTCTGCCAGTGTCTCCCTAGGGATAATGACATTTCCCACCTGCCAATGGAGTCCCTTATGTAGTTAAAAATCTCCTTCAAACTGAGCTAAACTTGTTCATTTATCCTTGAGGATTCTTGCTTAATTAAAATGGGCCTGAGGGAAGCATGACTGTCTTAATTTTGCCTTCTACGACAAAAAAATGTTTGAAGACCGTGATTTATGCAGATCCAGGCTTTATTTATATTAGCAGAAGACACTGTTGGTTAACCCAATCTATTTTAGGCTGATAGCTGGGACTCTTTGCTAGATTTACAGAGTAGCTGTAGAGGTGTTGCATTGAATGGGCAGCACTGGTAACATTGCTAAGAAGAGAAAAGGAAGTTTATCTTCATAATAGAATCAATCAAACTCCTGTTTTTAAGCTTCAAAGCCTATATACCTGCTGTTTCTAGAGCTTAAATGAACACACAAAGAAGTTTTTTCACCTTTAGTCACTCATAGAAGTTTCTGTCTTGTCTCTGATTTGGGCTTCCACAGTACAGTCAGCTTCTTATGTTCCCATTTATTATTTATTGCAATAATTCCACTCAAAACCAAATTTCCTCTATGAATGCTTTAGTTTCTTGAACATAAAGCCTGCTATTTAGCTGCTCTTAACTAGGATAGATCATTAATTGCTGCTTCACAAATACAGCAAACAAGTCCACTACCTACCTATTATCTCTCTCTTACAATTTACCCTATTAAAAGAAGCCCTACTAACAGTCCCTGGTCAGCAGATCCCATCATCCACTTCAGTCAGGCTTAGAGTACATCTTTACCCAATAAAGAGAATGTTATTATGTGGTTTCTTATCTTTTAATGTAGCATTGGGGTGAGTTTCCCAGCAGTACTGGGGCAATTGTTCTTGTCACTGAAGTTACTCTGCAGTGTGGGGAGTATTGTTTATCAGTTGCTTTATTTTAAATATGCAAAGGGAAGACACATGGGTTTAGTTCAGAAATAATGGTTAAAAAGCTTCCAGAAGGAATCTAAAGTTAAATAACAAAGCTCCCAAGGTAGAGTTGAGTGTATGTATATCTTAGGACAGGCTCTCACAGCTGTGAAAATGCAACAGCTACTTCTCTAGCAGACTGCTAGAGCAGAATTAGTTATCTCAGGCACAGAAAGAAGGTGGTAGGTTGTTTTCTTACTCATCAACATCAGAATAATTAGTAGCTTATATTTATGTGTTTGAAAAGCAAGGCCTTGAAGAAGAAACAACTTTTCTCTCCCAGAAACACTACTTTCAGGTAAGAGAGCTGTCATAAAGCAACTTCTCTGCTCTACACATTTGCAAACAATTACTTTATGATTTTTTTTCACTTGTCCCTATTCCATCTTTCAGGAATATGGCCTATATATCTTGAAAGATATTTTAATTACAAGAAGATTTGTGCCTAATGCTGTACAGCTTCCTCAACGCTGGCAAATTTGGAGAAAAATTTGAAGGTGAAGGGTGTTTTCATACAGGGATTTTTGAATTTGCCACTGAGGAACCAGGTGGATGTGCTGTCTGGGTACAGGGTCCTGGTACATCGGGAGGTGAGGAAAAGCTTCCCCAAAGCAGCTGCACAGCCAGTGATGTTTTGGAGTGAGGAGCAGAGGGCTATGGGCAAAATGTCAGAGGTGTGGCTGGCTGAGCCCTCCTTGCCTTCAAGCACTGAGGCTTCATTATGTGAGTCACTAGTTACGTGCATTGCTGTTCACATCCAAACTGCTTACAAAAACCACACAGCACTGACTAAAACCCCGAGTTCCTGGCAAGCTGACTGTCAGCTGGCATGAGAGACCTGTTCTGAAGGGACCTTTTTTTTCAGTTAGGATGTTCTATATGAAAATTTAGAAATTTTGATATTCAACTTCAGCAAGAATAGAAGGTGCTGCCGAAGAGGGACCGTTTCAAACTCTTGTTTTCTGCAAGTAAGTGTAGAAGTGTCAGTTATAGGAGCCTAAATCATATTTAATCCCATGTTCAGCCTGGAGAAGAGGAGACTGAGAGGAGATCTCATAGCTTTCATTGCCTTCTCACAAGGGAGGGAGGGGAAACAGGTGCTGAGCTCTTCTCTCTTGTGATCTATGATAGGACCAGAGGGAATGGCAGGAAGATGTGCCAGGGGATGTTTAGAATGGACGTTAGGAAGAGGTTCTTCCCCCAGCAGGTGGTGGAGCCCTGGAACAGCTCCCCAGGGAAGCAGTCCCAGCACCCACTCTGCCAGCATTCCGGAAGCATTTGGACACTGCCCTCAGCCCCACGGTGTGAATGTTGGGGTGTCCTGTGCAGGGACAGGAGTTGGACTTGATGATCCTTTTGGGTCCCTTCCAACTCAGGTGATTCTATAATGATTCTGTGTGTCAGACTGGACACACTTTGAGATGCTGCATGGAAAATTGGCCCATTGTTAGCTCTGTCCTTGGTTCCATCAAAGTTCAATCAGTTAAAATAAGAGAGCGATGCGGCACAGGGAAATTTACAAATTTAATCTTCTGTGTGCACTTGCAGAAAGAAAAATGTAGGCAGTGAAATAAGGTGTTGCCATTCCAGCCCGTATTTTGAAACAATGTGGACACTCTGATTAGTGACGATTCACTTCCTTCCTAGGACTTGGCTTTAACAAAACACAGAGTGAACAAACAAACTCCCCTTGCCACGAGTGTGCTGATGGCACAAAACCACACGGCAGGCGGAAACAGATTCCCCCACGTGGACTCCCCCCAGCTCTCGCACTCGCTGCGTGGCTGGGGTTCAAAACCAGCTCCACAAACACCACCCTGATGGGCTCTTATGGGCAAGGCCGTGTGTGTCTGAGCTGAGCTGCTTTAAAAACCACCCGTGGCTGCCAGGGTTCAGATAAACTGCCGATTCCAGCCTTTCCCTCCCATCTACCTCATCAATCTCTGCACAGATGAGGGAATGAGCTGGCTGAAGTCTGCAGGCTCCCTTTGGGAAGAACAAGCTCACAGTGCAATTGGTCCCATTACAAGACAGCTCAAACGGTTCTGTATTACAAAATGTCGATAGAGTTCTCTAGAAATAGAGAAGTTGGTGGTTTGTTTTGTTTTGTTTTTTTTGGTTTTTTTTTTTTTTCTTTCCTACAAGGAGAAAGAAATTCTTCAGCTGATGGCAATAGTCACAAAGCTGATGGGTCTGGTGGGTGCAGACTCAGCAGCATCTGATCACATCTCCACAGGCCTTTCACTCCTTTGAATTCTTTTTTTTCTTTAACTACTCAAAAATGTGTGTCTTTGTGGAGGAGTATTCAAGGGAGAGTCAGGAGATAAGGTTAAATAATGCTTTAATTGTGTTTACCTCTGTGGCTTTATTGAGTGTGTATAGTGGGCTTGGCTGAGAGACTTGAGGGCAGGTGAAAACTCCACTGTAAATTAGGTGTAGTTCCCCCTGTAGTGTTTTAAGAACTAACTAAGCTAAGACATATTTCTGAACAAAACCTGAAATAACAAAATTTTTACCTTGCATTTTGAATATCACACCCAGCCCTGACTCTATACAAAGCCAGCCCAGCCTGCATAACCATTTCACATGTGCCACATCTTGGATTTTGGTCCCTGAGATACTTTAGCATAGTAAGGATAAAGCCCATTAATCCAAAGATAGCACAGTGTTAAACCAAAACAAAGCTGAGCTGTAATTCTGAAGGTTATTCTTTCAGGAGAAAGGTTTAATGTCAGGTCGTGTGTGTGTGTGTGTGTGTGTGTGTGTGTGTGTGTGTGTGTGTGTGTTTGTGTTTCTGTGTGTATGTGGGTTTTTTTTGTTCAGTTTGTTTCCAGGCAAACTTCAAAGTGCCTCATTGGATGCCTTCAGAAGACATGAAGATGAAATGAATAAGAAGCGATTCAGGCAAATTGTTGACTCTGGAGAGGGGATTTAAAAAACAACACCACGAAAGGCAACCCCCTAGGGGTGACTGTAATTGCATATCTGAGGAGTGTTCTTGTGCTGGTCTGCCATCCCCACTTAGCTGAGGCACCTTCCCTTCGTCCTGAGAAGGGCTGATCCTTTTTGTCCTGGCTTCACAAACATCAGTCTGGATTTCCCTTGACTGTCTAAATTTCCCTTGACTGTGTCATAGCGACTGAGCCTCACAGACTTCCTGTGGGGAATGCTTTATACTACAGAGTAAATCTGCTGAGGAGAGATATATTCAATATCTGGTTTTCAATGTCTGTAGGAATCCAGACAATTTGATAGCTGCCAAGGAAAAATGATTTTTAAGTTCTATTTGTTTCTTTAAACAGTCCTGGGGTAGGATGAGAGAAAGAAAAGGAACAGCAAAGAGAGATTATCTCTGATAGATGGTTTCCATTGTCTCTGATAGATGGAGTTAAATCCTTAGGTCAACCTGATCACTGTCCCTGGGGAGCAGGTGCTCTTTCAGGTTTAGCTGAGCACCTTGGCAAACCTATTCTTTGTAAAACCACGGATACCACGGAGTCTCCACTCTGTGACCCTGCTGCTTGGAGCGAGCGTGGACTCATGCTTGCTGTGTCAGCAGGGAAGATCTGGTTGCCCTGCTCACTGCTGAATTAAAATGAGTGGGAAGGAGGAGTTCCCAAGCTGGGCTTTTTATACCTGGCACTTGGCAACACTGGAGTGTGTTTGCTGTACCGCAAACTCCTCGATGATGCTGATCTCACTAGAGTGGAGACATGGACACCAAAAGTGGAGTCAGACACATTTCATGGCTCTCACCAGCATTTCCTGACTTTTGTGTGTCCCTCTCCTGACAGAGTGAGAAGGGGAGTGGTGGAAAAAAGAGAGCAGATGGACACCTCCTCCTTTTCTTGTCTTGGTTAGACTGGCACCCAGCTGCGTTTCTCTTTCATGACCACCTTGGCTACTGTGGTGAGGGCTCCACCTTTTTCTTTTGCATCTGCTGTCTCTGCAGTACTTTTGAGTCCTTGCAACACAATGAGCAAGGGAAAAGCAGGGAAGCTGGTAGGGTTGTTTTTATTGTTGTTTTTTTTTTCTTTTCCTTTTTGCTTTTATCCTGGTGCACTCACCTTTGTCATAAACACAAGGAGATGTGAATTTTAACATTGGCTGAGGGCTAAAATTCTGCACGTTGCACAAGCTTTTCTAAACTTCGTGGTTATAGTAGAAAATAATTGTATTGCAGTTACAATGATCAATGGGAATTTTAAAAAAAGACAAGTTTAATAGGAAAAGGGTAACATCTTTTGTTATGACAACTGATACAGCTGGAAAAATCAAGGCACGCTTCCAGACTGAGTCCCTTGGCTGCTCGCTCCGTCGGGGCGCGGTGAACGAGCGCCGCTACCCGCGGCAGCCAGAGGGTGCTGCTCTGGCCCTTGTCTTCTAGGGGAAAGTGCAGGAGAAAAACAGTGGAAAACAGGCGCTAGGGAAAGAACGATTTGTTCCAAAACATTTGCTTTGTAGCAGGGTCATCTATAAATTCTGGGATTTCCTGTTTGCTGAATGACAGGCTTTCTCTTTTCAGGTTGCAGACTGGAATAATTTTGTTACAGCTCGTTGTAAGCTGCTTTCCTTTCCAAGCCCAGATTTGCAGCCTTTGCACAGAAATTTCCCACCTTTCTTGGGTTTTAAGTTGTATCCTCAGCACCGTCCTCTTGAGCTGTGCTTTAATTTCCTTTGGGCTTTGGAAGCGGTGAGGTCATGGTAGTTTTTAGGGGAAAGCATTAGACATATTAATGTGTTCTTTTCCTGCTGATGTATGTTTGTTCTGGATAGCAGGGAAGTAAAACTTAAATAAAGCCAGAAAAAGTTGTAATTTTAAACACAAGGATCTGATCCTGCATTTTGTACGTTTGGTGAATTCCCTGACTTGACTGGGAGTTGTCAGGGTTCAGAAAATGCAGGTTTCAGGCTACAGCTGGGCAGGACTGTTATTTCTTTTAACAGTTTTGTTTCAGAGAACACCCATTAATGAGTTGACTTTGTCAAGAATGTGACTGGGGAGCACTGTCAGGGCAGACCCTCAGGTCCAGACCTTTCCAGCTAAAACAAGAGAGCCTGTCCCAGAATATTATCTGATGGTGATAACAGCCTCACGCTGGGAGAATTCACCTGTGCTGTTGCGGATCTGGGTCAGGGCACCGGCCTGGAGCAGACAGGGACCATTTCCACATGAGTGCCCCGAGTACCTGGACATCTCAGTCTCCTTCTGTTTCATGGAAGGAGTGGGAGACAATCACAGGATGCATCCTTTGAGAGCTGGTGATAAATGAAGAGAGAAGGAGAAAGGTAATTGCAGTTTTGTGAGAGAAGAGAGCTGTTTTCTGCCTGGCTATAGCAGGAGGTGTGCTCTGATCTGCGAGCCAGTGGTGAGATCAACCACCAAAGTGGCACTGATGGCTTTGGCCAAAGCTTGCTATGACCCTGCATAGGACCTCAAACAATGAGAGATCCTCTCCTCTGGCCTGGGAGCATTTACTGATTACATTTAATGAGGGAAAATTAATTTGTTGTAACCGGGGAATGAATCTTCCTCTGACTCAGCTTGAATTTTTATCAACTGTTCAAGGTTTTAGAAGCTCTTAACACATGACTGGACATGGAAGAATTTTAGACTGGACATTAGGAAGAATTTCTTCACTGAGAGAGTGGTCAGGGATTGGAACAGGTTGCCCAGAGAGATGGTAGAGTCTCCATCCCTGGAGATGTTTAAAAAGTGGGTAGATGAGTTTCTTAGGGATATGGTTTAGTAGGGAGACAGGCACGGTTGGACTCGATCCCAGAGGTCTCTTCCAACCTTATGATTCTATGATTTTAAAGATGTTTGTTGTTGAACATGCTGGGAGCATTTTGTCCTTTATGCTGACTTTAGCAAATTCTAGTCCTTGACTGCCATTATTAGGCACTATTGTAACAATAATGAAAAGAAGATGATTAAAATCTGCCTGATGGGGTCTGATGTTACTCTATAGCGATATAAGTAAGATGGCATTTCAAGCTTCTTCCGTTCTCCACTGATGTGGGCACAATATTTAAAATGTATCTCTCTGTTGTAAGGTAAAATGGGATTTTTCAGAAGAGGCAAAGCGTGTAATTGCTGTTTTTATTTTAACTGATGACATAGCTCACTTCTTTTCACATGGAAGATGCTTTCCATGGAAATTTTGTCTGTGTCTTTTGGTGAAAGCTTCAGACTATTTTTGGCAGCGATTAAAAGCATCCAAGAGATGCCTGTCACTTCAGCTCAGATAATTCCACAGGGTACTTTATTTGTGTTTTATGAAAGAAACAGAGAACACAGCAATACGCTTTCTGCTTAACTTTAACCATCTTACATCTCGAGGCTGCAAGTGACAAGCAATTTTTCTTCATTGGAAGCTGTTCTTAAGGATATCACAGCATGGAGTTGCTGATAGGATTTTCACAAGAAAAATAATAGCACCAAGCATTCCCTGGCACCTGCTGCCCAGCAATCTTAGAGTGCTTTTGAGAAATATTCATTAGGATTCATGGCTATGGGATTGGTAAAATTATCCTGAGCTCTGGGTTTACAAATGGGAAGACTGATTGTTGTGTCTCTAATACACAAAAGCGCCACCAATTCCAAATGTCAGCATTTTTGAAGGCTTGATTTGAGGGAACTGGGTCCTGATGTTCAGAGTTCAGTTCCCACTTTCTTCAGAAAGGGTTAATTGATCAGAAATTGAAGAGCTTTCCAAAATTAAGAATGAGGTGAGGAGACTGCTGCAGAAAATTTATGTCTAGTACTTGCTCAAAGGGACACAGACTCGAATAGTAGTTAAGCTGAGAATAAAACCAGGATCTATTTTATTTGCAGGATCCTCTTCTCATTCAAATATTTATAAAGCTTGTTGAATACATCTCTGTGTGCATTCTGTGGGAGGAAGTATGCAATATATGTGTGGTTTCTCTATGACAAAATTTAGCTTGCTGTGTGGGTTTACTTTAAAAAAACATGAGATCAGATATACAACAATGTTGAGCTCATCTTAATGGCCACAAGTTGTGCCAGGGCAGGTTTAGACTGAATATTAGGAAAAACTTCTTCAGTGCAAGGGTTCTCAGGCCGTGGCAGAAGCTGCCCAGGGAGGGGTTGAGTCACCATCCCTGGAGGGGCTTTAAAAATGGGGAGATGAGGTGCTCAGGAGTCTGGTTTAGTAGTGCACAGGTATGGTTGGACTGGATGACCTCAAAGGTCTTTTCCAACCAGATGATTCTATGATTCTATGACTCTGTGATGTACGATGCACCCGGCTTCTGAAGGGGTTGTGCTGCAGCAGCTGGTGCTGTGAGCTTCCACCACAATCCTCCTCACCTCTGCATTCTGAATTTTAATATCTGAAATGCAGCTATATGCCAACACTCACTAATTAAGACATTTTTGAGCCACCTGAAGTCACGAGAGCAATGGTTCTTCTCCAGGCACACCGCGGAGCTCCTTCTGAGCAATCAGCACTGATTGCACGCGATGCCCCCATCGCGCTCGCGCCTGCGGCTGCAATTCTTGCCAGAATTAAAAGTCACCAAACGTGACGTGCGGCCACGTTTGCAACCAGGCACCTCTGTGCTGTTCCCTATTGTGCACCAATGGAAAATGCAGGGGGAAGAAATGCAGTGTGAGTTTTAGGAAGGCCTCACCAACACGGTGGGGACACAGCGGCGTGTAGCGCTGGCCAGGCTGCGCTTCAGGATTGGGGCTGTGGGTGGTAACAGGGAGGCAGCAGAAGCTGGGAAGGGGAAATTGTGGTAAGGATAGAGACAGTACATTGATTTACCAGCTTATTTCTGTACAGATCAGGGCTTACTGGGCACTATGCAACCTGGGCAGCTCATCTTTGCTCAGCACTGGTGAGACCACACCTCGAGTACTGGGGTCAGTTCTGGGCCCTTCAGTATAAGAAGGACATTGAGGGGTTGGAGCATGTTCAGAGAAGGGAACGAGGCTGGGGAAGGGGCTGGAGAACAAATGCTATGAGGAATGGCTGAGGAAACTGGGGTGTTTAGCCTGGAGAAGAGGAGGCTGAGGGGAGACCTCATCACTGTCTACAACTGCCTGAAAGGGGGCTGAGGAGAAGTGGCTGTTTGTCTCTTCTTGCAAGTGACAAGTGATAGGACAAGAGAAAATAGCTGCAAGTTGCACCAGAGCAGGTTCAGATTAGACGTTAGGAAAAATTCCTTCACTGAAAGGGTCTTAGGCACTGGCAGAGGCTGCCAGGGAGGGGTGAAGTCACCATTCCTGGAGGTGTTTAAAAGATGGGCAGATGAATTTCTTAGGGATATGGTTTAGTAGTGTACAGGGATGGTTGGACTCGATGATCTCAAAGGTCTTTCCCAACCAGATGGTTCTATGATTCTATGCAAGTCAGTTAAGTCTGTTCTGTGGAGGAATGAATTGGATGCTGGTGTTATAATTTTACCATGCCTAGAACCTCTACATTTGTGTTTGTGGAGCTGGGACTATAGTTAGGATGGGTAATATATCAGTAAAATTCTTCCTTGCTCTGTTTCCAGCCCTGTGTTTCTGCAGAGCTCCCCACTGTTAATAATATATCAGGTATATTGCAGCCACTCTGAAGTCCTGTGCACAGACCAGACCCTGTTTCCCAGGCACTGCCCAAACAGGTAAAAACCCCTCTCCATGACAATTCCTGTCTTCAGTTCTCTCTGTGTCTCTGGATTCACATAGCTACTGGTCCAGACTATGGGAAGGATCAAAATCCCAAGAGGAAATGGTTCATCTCTGAGCCAGGAAATTCTTTTAAATACAAGTGGATACCAGAGTTTAGAATAAGGTTCCCTGCATGATAAGGCTGTGTGCCAGTTTTTATAAAATATATAAATGGAATTTATGCAGTATTTCTGTTAATCGTTCTCTCTGCTTAAGATATCCATTAAAGCCCATCATATTAATTTAATTGGAAAATTCTGTGGGAATTGTACTCAATTTTTTTCCCCATTAAATTAATATTACAGCCTTTGAATAGAATTTCTGGGCACCCATTGTTGTTTGCAGAATTATTCTGCAGATTGATATCCGCTGTCTGCCTTTTTTTGGAGATGACCACTGTAACTGTTTTTTCCTTTTATCCCCTGTCTACTCCCTCCTCCCCAGCCTATGTTTAATTATCCTTTTCTTTTTGATTTCTGGGGTCATTACCGTGATGCTCTTGGGCTTGTCACACAACATTTGTTGTTTGTCTGTCGGTTTGTGCCTCTCTGAATTAATCTGTTAATTAATTAAAGTACGGAGACTGTGAAGTGTAATTCCCCAGGTAACAGCTCAGCCGTATGGTGAGGGAAAGGGCAACTCCTTTCTCCTCTCTGTGACTGGGGAGAGGTGAAATAGGATGAAGGTTGTTCAGGACTGACCTTTTCTCGGCCAGTGTGGAGGCAAAGTGGGCACCGTGCCCGTGGTCTGAGTGGTGCCTTTGCTCATCTATTACTTGAATACCAAGTTGCTTGGTGTGTTTAGTGCATCTGCAGCGATGCTGTGGAGAAACCAAACTGTGGGCACTATGTGGAATGGCTTTTAAAGACACAGGGAGCCTCCAGCCTTCCCCTCTGCTCCGCGCCAATCGATGAGGGGGCTGCGCTGTTCCTGATAAACTGCTGCCCTTTGTGGAGCCGAGGGCAGGTTGGGAAATGCTGTCGTGTGGTGGATGCCTCAGTGCAGGTCACATTCAAGATCCACAGACCCTTGCAGTTTTTACACAGGTTGCCTAAATAAGACAATTCCTTTTATTCCATGTGAGCTTCATAGCTTCCCTCATTTCTGGTGCTGCGTTGTGCTCTTTGCCTTCCCTCAGCTTTCAGCTTTCGCTGGAGCTGTTTCTCTGTGGGGTGATGCTGAGCTGCCCAGCACCAATGGAGCTGGAACCCTTTAAGAAGTTGGGGCATTATCCAAGTAGCTGCTGAATCCGAGAGCCGTGACTCGTGTGTTCTGGAGCGCCGAGGGAACAGCTTGTGCTGTGTTTGGAGGAACAGGTGCCACTGCACAACTGGGGACACCACGGGCGCAGGCGCACGGGAGCAGCAGCCTGTGCAGCTCTGGTTTGATATCGTTCCATAACCTGATCCAGGCCACAGGCTGCAGCATGGGGCTGTGCTTATTCGCTGCCCACCTGCCCAACACCCTCCCCTGTGCTTTCCCAATTAAACAGTAAGCTCAGGTTTCCCAGTTTGGTTCAACAAAATCAGGAGGGGGGATGGCTCTGGCTCCCTTCCTGTCCTCCAGACACAGCCTAAAAGGAGCAGAACAGCCCTCAGCACAACTGCTGGCCCAGAGTAAGAGAAGTGCCTGAAGTATGTCTGCATCTAATCAAATAGCTGCAGGAGTCTGCTGTGGAGTTTGCTGGTCGATGTGTTTTTCTCTTTGTTTGCTCTAAAAAAGCACGAGTCCTTGCCTCCATGGTTATTTTTTTGCGTAACAGCTGTGTTTCCGGCGAGCAGCTGGGGAAGCTGCCTGACTCAGCACATCTCCTGCCTTAACTGTCAAAAAGTGCACCCAAGCAAGACCAGGAATGCTGCAGGCAAAACAGTGGGTCCTCTCCTTTACCTCCTGCAACCAGTGAAGGGAGAGATGCTCTTTCACATGGTCAGGGTGTTTAGATTCAAGTGCCATGGATCATTCGCTCTGGGGAGCGCGCCCAGAAAGGAGGAGCAAATGCATGGTCTTTATTTCATAAATATATATTGTGTGTGAGTTGTTAATGTCTGTAAAAGTGCTCAGTCGCGCAGAAAACACCTGATACAAAGCTGGAGTGCTGTAGGGAATGAGACTCTCTTTCTGCAGGAGTGGAGGATATTCAGGGCTTGCCAGACCAGCCCTATGGAACGAATGGAGCCGTTTCTACAGCCCAGTCCTGTGACAATAGGCAATGCCTCATCAGTATCTTGAGTCAACTTTTCCAGACAGGTTCATCACATCCTTTGCATGGGGTAGCATTTGACCTCTCCACACGTGTTACTGATTTGTAGGGCGTTTACATGCTGCAGAGTTGGGGGACCTTTAGAGTGTGGATAAGAATTGGTGAGACAGGATGCTAGGAAGACACTTTGGCTTAGTGATTTGAGTAATGGAATAAGAATAGGAAGATTGTATTTCCAGCTCCACTTTTGACCTTGGACAAGTAAACTCTGCCTCTCTCTCAGTTTCTGCCCTTGTCTGCATTGTCTGTTTGGACTATAATGCTTTGCTGTAAGGTAGTCCCTCTTCATGGGATTGCATAGTGTCTAACAGTCAAAAGCTGAGTTGGTGGAGAGCTTTTCAATACTGCTCTGCTACAAGTAGGCAATAAAACCAATGTAAAAATGAATCTGTTTCATAAAACACAGGAGGACTTGCATGAACAAGATACCTGTTAGAGTGAGGAGAAATTAAATGTCTGGTGTTATTTTAACCCACTATAATAAGTAAATTAAATTCCAGTTGCAGCAAAGTTGTTGGGGGCAGCAGGAGAGGAACTTCCATTGTAAGCGTGAGAATCTGACTGTGTCACAGGGTAACAGTTTCATCATTTGCCTGTTTAGGAGGCAAAGGTTCTAATTGACTGGATTTTCTAGCAGCAGCTCCGTTTGGAATTGAGTCTCATGGCAGCTCCAGACTTTGTAGTTGATGGAGAAGAGTGATAAAACTCCTCCCTGAATACACAAGCCTTCCCTTACTTCTGTAGTAGTGTTTGCCTTCAGGTATTCTGCCTGTTGTGGAGGCAAGGTGTTCCAGGCAGAGTGGATCTAGTAATGAATCTGGCACTGAAGGACCATTGTGATCCTGATGCAAACACTGATGCTGTGTGGTGTCTCCCCTTGCCTTGCCTCAGAATCAGGCATAGGATCAGCAGGGCTGGCTGCCTAAGACTGCAGCCCAGTTTGTGAAGAGTCTTGCAGGTGTTCAAGCCAGCCTGCAGTTTGCTCCAGGCTGGTGAAGTGCTGCATCCTCACCAGAAGCACCCCAGAATGTGCCTTGTTTAGAGTTCATCTTGAGATCCCACTTTACTCAGTGCCTGGAGACAGCTCATGCTCCTTTGACCCTCACAGCCGTGCTGTGGTACCAGGTCAGGTAGTGGTGGTGGTGCAGCACTCCCTCAGAAAGCTTCAGCACAGCTCCCTGTCCCACATACAACACAATGAAGGTGGCTTTCCTTGTCCTGGCTGTCTCTTTGATGCCATTGGGATTTCATAGCAAGAAGAGCTAATATTTGTTTACTTCTCTGCCTGGTTATAACTAATGCATCTTTCTAAAGTCAGGAGCAGGCAAAAAGGAAAAAGAAAAAGAGGTTGAGGGTTTGACATGATTCACTTCAGCCAGCTTCAGAATAACATTTCCCTCCGTGGGCAGCAGTGACTCCTTACACACTTGATTGCTCCATTTCCTTCCTATCCCCTCAGCAGACTTTTTTTTTAATGCCAACTCATACAGAACTCACAGGAGCACGGGAAGCTTTTTGCTGTGTAAGAAGCACTTGAGCCCTTTCACATGCTCTTGTATCATGTGTGAAATTAGATGCATATGTAGGCTCAGTACTAAGTGTGCTGATCCTTTGTTTAAAACCAGGTTCTTTAAAAACAAAACCACCATGGTCAGTCCCTATGTGTGTGCTTGTGCTTGTGCATGTATTTATATTTATTTATGTGCAGAGAGAGTGGGAATGCTTTGTCATGATTTGAGTTGACTCAGCGGGATTTGCAACCAATGTAAACATCTCACGGTGCTGCTAAGCCAGGGATTTTAACATATGAATTAATAACTAACATGATCTGGTGCACACAGACTCCCCAAACCCTATCCCATGGGTATAGAGTCATAGAATCGTAGAATCTTCCGGTTGGAAAAGACCTTGGAGATCATCGCGTCCAACCGCACCCATCCTCCACTAAACCCTGTCCTTTAAAAACTCATCTCCCCATTTTTTAAACCCCTCCAGGGATGGTGACTCAACCCCCTCCCTGGGCAGCTGTGCCAGGGCCTGACCACCCTTTCAGTACAGAAATTCTTCCTGATATCTAGCAATACGAATGGTATCATTAAGAACAAAGGTTTCAGAGGGTCCTCCTCATCCATCTGCTCTCTAAATACTTTCTTTTGCCCTTATTTTGAGGAAGAATAAAGGGCCTCTTCTCTGACCTCATGTGCACACAGAACTGAGAAGACACTGATAGGTGGCTCAAAAGATGTTAAAAAGCATCATCAATGCTACACCATTTCACTGCTTGTCCTCCACCTTGAGAAGGTGACTATTCTGAACAGCAGACCCTCCCTCTTTAAGGCTTGTCCTTACTGAAGCAGCAGAAACTTGTTATTTAATCTAGGATTCGATTTTATGTCATAAACATCATGGCTTTTCTGCTGATAATGCTCATACTTTTGTGGTCACAGGTCTTTAGATTCACCATTCAGGTGCTGAATGCTTAAAAATAATTTTAACTAAGTTAATATTGCTATATTGAAAAAGTCTAGCCACTTCCACAATGGAGAGTGACGTTATGAAATCAGCCTGGTAGGTTTACTATCTGTCTGCCACTCCAGCCTTCCAGGAATGACTGGTTTGTGGGTGCACAGGCAATTTGGGTGCAGAACCCAAGCCAGTTTGTCTGGGTTGAGCAGAAAGAGGTGGAGGGAAGGAGCTGAGTTCTGTGTGAGAGAACAGCAGGCCTAAGTCAGTGGTTTGATGGGGCAACTCCCGTGCCCTTCTTTCCCATTAACAGGAATGTGTTAGACGCTTGGCTCCTAGTCAGGAAAGGTTTCTTCCTTCCCCTGCTTTTCTCCCCTGCTAAGGGAGAGGAAACTTTCTTTGCACCTTACATATGTTTGCATGTGTGTGTCTCTGCACCTCGCTGGGTGTGTTGCTGCAGCAGCCTGCAGACAGGATTTCCAAACTCTGCACTGACAGAAACCTGTTTGTTCTTAAACCTCCTCAAGAAACACAGTTGTGAAATTTAAGTCCTCCGTCCTTTTCCTGAAGTTCTGGCTACTTCAGATCAAACCCTTTGCAGGATGGGCTGCTCTGTCCATATTCTACATCCTGATCTCTGTAGGATCTCCCATCTCCTTTCTACCTATATGGAATAATGAGCTCTACCACTCAATTAGTCAGTAGAACGCACTTAACCCTTTCCCAGCAGGTTCAACTCCTACTACTGCATAGCATTTTAGCTAAACATTTACAAGCTCTTTTTCCTTTCCCCTTGTCTCATTTTTGTGCAATTCTTTCCTTCTTATTACATCACTCACTGTTCTGGGATTATTTAACTGCAGGAACAGCATTTCCTCCTGCCAATACCCAGCCTTTTTATGCAAGTCAGTCATCCATAAAAGAAAAGAAGGTGGAGAGGGTACAAGGATTGACACTGGTGGAAACAAAGGCAGGTGATGGGTGCTGAAACTGTGTGCCTGGTGTGTGAGCTACTTGCCTGCCTGCCTTGAACACCGTGGCTCCCACAACATCTTTGTCCTCTGAAAGCCTTGCCCTGTGCGACACAATAAATAACGGCTCAGAGCAATGTGACCTGTGGCAAGCAGTAAGTGATGACATTGTCAGCCATCCACAACTGTTGAAAGAACCAGACTGTAATCATCACACTGTACCCAGGGAAAGACATTTGGCAAATGAGATTCCATTTTCACATTGGTCTGTGCCGAGCATGTAAATTCCGGCGGGACAGCCAGCGTTAGGGGTGTGTAATTGATTGTCTGAATTATAATAAACAGGCTGTGGCAGGTGATCATCCATCATCTTCCTGCAGTGTGTTCCAGCACCACTGTGAGAGGGAGGGAGAGAGAGCTGGAACACGAACGAGGGAAACGGAAAGTCAGATTTCATACCGAAAGAAACAGAGGGGGAGAGAAAAAAGGATCAAGGTGGAAGAGACAGGGGACTGCAGCCATGAGAGAAAAAACAAATGAAAGATGCTAATTAATTTCTGTGATTTGTCAGAAATATTATTGAATGAGAAAGTCCCTTCCATGGTTACTGCCATTGAGAGCTGGAGGGTTTGCTGCAGTGGCTGAGTGACGCTGGGGAGGCCCTGGCCCAGGTTGCCCAGAGCAGTGGTGGCTGCCCCATTCCTGGAGGTGTTCAAGGCCAGGTTGGATGGGGCTCTGAGCCCCCTGATCCAGTGGGAGGTGTCCCTGCCCATGGCAGGGGATTGGAACTGGGTGGGCTTTGGGGTCCCTTCCAACCCAAACCATTCCATGATTCTATGAAATAAATAACAGCAAAGAGGAAAGTGTAAAGTTGGAGCTGGGGGGAGAGCAGAGCCAACGACAAAGAAGCGCGTGTGAGAGAATGAGCCCTCTCAGCCCAGCCGCCTTCTTCAGGCTTGGACACTTCAGCCCATGAGTCAAAAACTGTGTCAGGTTTTTGTGATCACATTGAAGAGAGTGATTTCACTGGTGCCTTAATGTTGTACAAGCCTGTGGTTCAGAATCAAAGTGATTTCTAAGGAAGGGGGATGAGAGTCTGGAGCAGCTCAAGTCCCTTGTTTCTCAGAGCAGCCTTTCCAGAGAGGAAACTATGGGTCTTAGAGATGAGTGTGAAGACATGCTGAAAAAAAAATATGGGGAAATAGTGTCTGAATAATTAGTGTTCCTGAATAATTACAAGCATACCTTGTGCAAACTGGAGCGTGGGGCTTCCCCACTCTCTGTGCTGAAGATGGTCAGACAACTGTGGGAAAGATCTACCCCTTTAATCTACTCAAGTTCCTCTGTTTTACTTGTTCTCTAGGCAGTTTGAGTGATCAGACTGGGTTTTTTTCCAAATTTGTGAAATTTTGGATCTCTCACACTTGCTCCTGGACGGTTTTAGGCCATTATTTGACAATCACTCAAAATGTAGTTCTCATGGAATTTTTTTGTGTTTGCTGCTTAATCAAATGCTCAGATATTTCCCCTGCAGGCTTTTGCCCATAACCTATTGAAATTCACTCTGCAAACATGACAGTCACCAGAACTTGTTTAAATGCTTATGTAAAATGGATGTGAACACAACTGGTGCAAATTCACCTACGTCGTGTAGAAGAATGAAGTGAACATGGTGAAAATTCTTAACATTATTGTGAAATTTATGAGAAAATTATATAAAAATCTTTAAAATTGGAACAATTTTTAATTTGAACAAATAGCTGGTTTCTTCCAGCAGCATAAGCTTTAAGACTGAGCTTATTTTGAAAAGATAAAGTAATTCCATCCTTTTTGTGTAACTACTGGCTTTGATGACATCATTTTTACTGAGGATTCTCTGCCCTGACATGAAATTTTGATCCTGTCTCACCAAAATCCCGAGAACAGTGAAGTAGCAGCCATTTGTTCCTTGAATTTGATGTAGACACCCAAGTTCTCTGTGTGAACAGAAGTGGTGGAGGGCAAGGCCTAGCATAAACCACTGATTTTTGAAACTGGGAACAAATCCTTCCCTGAGAACTAGAAATAAGGGTGGGAATGGAAAAGCTTTGTAGTGAAGCAGGATATGTTCTGGGCAGAGACTTTCTGCATCCAGGACACAATATTTACCTTCTCACCATTTTCTTTTCTGATGGTTATTTTGTGACTCAAGGAAAACATGGGAAGGGGTGCAGTTGGAGATGAAGAGGGAAATCTCTGAGGAGGGTTTATCTATTAAGGGAAGTGGGAGATGGTCGGGCTGGGAAGCTGGGAGTGCTGGACGCCGGGTGTTGGGCTCTGAGTAACTGCTGCTGGCACAGTGGGGGTTTGTTTTGGCCCAGACCTGCCTTGGGAACAGCAGAGAAGCGAATGCTCTTGGAATTCTCTCCCTTTACGATTCACTCAGCAACTTGGCTTTAAAAAGAGTATTTTTTTTTAAAAAAAAGGCAGGAAATGTATCCAAATATTGAAGCCAAGGTTTGTGTGTGAAACTGCGAGGAGGAGATTAAAGACCCACAACCCCTCATCTCCCTGTGTAGGAAATTTAAAGGGGGGCTGGAAGGGAGAGCTGGAGGAAATGGACATTTGGGGGCAGTGCCTTCTACTCTAAAGTTTGTTCAGCCCTGTGTGAAATGCGCTGTGATCTCTGGAAAGGGAGGAACCTGCTTCCTGAGCGAACACACGGAATTTGTGCTGTCTGTGGCAGGGAGAGGAGAGGGCTGGGAGGCTGGGGGGAAGGAAGCAGCCAAAGCTCTTTTGGTTTGTGTGTTTCTGGTGGTGTAGAGTGTTGGTGTTTCCTTCAGTGCTGCTGCTCTTTCCCAGGGCCACCCTCTTGCTTCCCTTTCCAGAGGCTGCAGCGTCCTTGCTCTTAATGTTCATTTCCCATGTAGGAGGCGAAGCACAGCCCCAGTGCGAACAAAGAACACTGAGGGTGGAAGTCACCCTCTGCATAATGATTAAAACTGGTTCAGGTGAAAACATCACATCCAGGATTTTTTCTTTAAATGGCTGCAAAGCTGTTCAACCACTTCACATGGGTCACAGCTTAGTCCATGTAAAAGGAACGTACAACGTAATTTTCGGTATGGGTAGTATTTGTTACATTATGTATTCTTAGCTGGGAGGATGAATTATGTCTCCTAAATACCTGCTTCAGCACATAGCCAACTAATTCCCAAACCTGTGGCAAGGGCTGGAGCCTGCAGGTTATGTACAAACCAAGCTGGATAGACTTTGTTACTGGTGTAATGGTTTGTGAGAGGGCAGTGTAATAGCTACTGTCGAGGAACATTACTATAAACACTTGCAATTCCAGACTTTCTTGCAAATACAGTCTTTTTTTCCTTTGTCCCACGTGAGATTGTATGTTAAGCTGGACATGACAATATTTTTCCTCTCTTTTTTTAGTGTAAACAGAACTGAACGCAGAGTAGAAATTCTCTGCAGCCCTAAGATATCCCATTTTTCACTTGACCTTTATAAAAAGTCAATTTGTGCTTTGTTTCTTTAACATGAAATCTAAAATGCCCTCCAGTCACTTCCTCACCGTATTCATTTTTGACCATAAGGAAAGCAATTCCACATTTGCACTTTTCAGGAACTACTAATGCTCAGGAGACAGGGGATTTATTCCTGATTTCTGTTTGTACTGGAGAGTTGTAAAGATCTGGTGTCACCACTATAATGTCAGTCACTTTGCAGTTAACTCTGTATTGCAAATGTCAATGTGAGCTCAATTTGAGAGAGAGAATGGGTAACCATGGATTGAGCAGGGATCGAAGCCCCAGAGCTCTGATTTTGCATCTGTTGCTGACAAAAACAAGTCAGGCAAGCTCTGTAGGCCAGCAGTGGCAGTGACTCACTCGTTGGAGATCCCCCACCAAGGCATGGTGAGCCTGATTTTGTGGAAAAGGGAAATACCCGTGTTTCCAGGTGGTGGTCACAGAGCTATTGTGGATCTGCAGAACTCCTTTGTTACATGGAATGTGTTTAGGAGGAATGTTTATGAAATGGCCTCAATTAATTTGTTTATGTCTCACAAAGGTTTTTCCATAGCATTTTAGGTGTTTTGGCTCTAGAATTTCAGTGGGAGATTCATACCCAACAATATTTTGTGCTTTAAAAACCTCTATCTAAGTAAATCTCATTAACTCTTTGGCAGTCTGTTGGTGACTTCCAAAGTCGTGGTATGGAAAACCCTTTTAGAAGTCTGCTGGGTCCCTCTGACTAAGTGTTCCTGCACCATTAAAGTACTTCCCAGCTGGTACCTAGGCTTGAAGGCACATGACCCTTGCCCTCGTTCCTTGTACCGCGCCCAGAATGCATATTTTTGGACACAAGAATGCGTGCCTTATCGTGCAACTTGTTGCTTCAGAATTCACTTGAAGCTCAGCGTTTCCAAAGAAGATGATGCAGTCTATAAGTGTTGGCAAAGAACTGCAAATTCCTGGCAATATCAGGCACCCAGTTTATTTCTGGGTTGAATTTAAATACAATTACTTTAGTCATATGTGGTGCTGGGTTGAAAACAACATCATGGTGTGGTTTATCATACCGGTGGCATTTCTTTTCTGGCTGAACCAGTGTTTCTAATTTACTTGCTTCTTTGGTGCCTTAGATAGGCTTGGAAGGTGAGTAGAATTACATGAACTGAACTTTGTCTTGCACAGACATTTTTCACATAACTGTGATTTAATCAGGGATTACATTTTGGGAAGTTAAAATATATAGTACCCCCTAATTGGCTTGTGTTCCAAAAATAAAGTTAAGACAAAAAATCAGCCACACAGAATAAATTCAGTATCTCCTCTTTTCAAACTTTCTAATCTGTGATAATAAAAATCCTGCTTCTAAGGTATTTGATGTATTTTGTGACAGTACAAGGCTTTTAAATTGGGATCTCAAAGTGCTTTATGAACCCAGATTTGTTAAGTCTTCCAAGACTCCATGGAAGAAAATGACTGTTATTGCATTGGATTCTATGAGTCTTTTACTTCAACCACAAGATCTTCCTCTCCTATCTGTGACTCCAAAAAAACAGAAGTGATTTTTCTTTATTGTAATGAGATGTAGTAAATAGAATATGGAAACAATCTGTGGCCTCTGAAACTGTACAGATGTCACTACTGCATTTTATAGTCACTTGGGGCTTTGTGGTTTACTGGAGATAGAATTCGAACCATCCTCTTCCAAAAGCAAAGGCTTTTAACATTTAGGCTAAAAGAAGGATCTGCACCGGCCCTTGGCTGTAAAGGGCCTGTGATGTTCACATGTGATGGGATATGTCCGACCACTCAGAACAGTAGTATGTCATTTGTGTGTGTGTGTGAAGGAGAAGGCAATCAGAGTTCCTGGGCAGATTTTAGTACCTCTTGAAGTCTGATTTATTAATCAGTCAATTCATTTAATGCAGCTTTGTGTGCAGAGCGGTGCGGCTCTGTGTTGTATAATTTATTTCCCTTGTGCAAAAGACTCATTGTCCTGGTTTGCCAATGAGATCTTGTAAATGTGTGTCTGTGGTGCTCAAGCAACTTTTTTTTTTCCCCTTTTGGTTCCTGATTTTAGCCATCTGCTTGGCATTTGTTTGCCTTTTGTGCCTACAGAACCTCCCAAGCCATTGCAAACTGTGCTGTTCGGCTCTTCTGTCAACCTCTTCATTCCAACGTCACCCACCCGTGGTGCCAGGGAATGAAAATACTCAGAGGTGTTAAGAAGTACCTTCATTTGCATGTTTTGAGAAGCACCTTTGTATTTGATCATAAGGATATTACCTAAAAATTTATCAGATCTGGAAGAAGTGTTTTAGAGTTTATTAGAAACTCTGTGTTGTTGGTGGTTGTGGACATAGACCAGGAGGACATTATGATGCTTGAGATTCTTCAAAAGTAGTTGACACTGATCTAGAAAGAAGAGTGAGTTACCTGTGGTTTTGTTAGGCTGGGTGATGACCTACTACCCACAGAGGTGCCATTCCAATGCCTTCACTGTCCCAGCAAATCTTTCCATGTAGATATGCTTATTCCAATGTCAAAACATTCACCCAGGGTGTTAGATTATTACAGCAGTAGGTCTGTGTCATAGATATCCTTGAGGATACGAGGTCTTTAAGTGCTGAAAACTTCAAGAAAGGAGCAGTTGTGGCCAGTGAAGGGAAATAATAAAGGAAATCTGTTACTCTAAGGAAAATTGGACTCTTGTGTTTGACCTTGCCTGAGCTAAAATGTACCCAGAGCGTTACCTCCTCATATTAAGACAAGCAAATATCTGTGTCTTCTTGGCTATGTTGTGTCCATTCCCTTCCTCTTCCACTCCCCAAAGGATATTGTTTCAGTGGTATTTGAGGATTTTATCAATTTACTTTGATTTTGAGGAGTCCAGCAGCCTGATCAGAACAGTGGGGGACTGCTGCAAGCAGGCTGAGAGAAGATCTTGCACATCCCAGATCAATTCAGCACACTGTGCACATATTAGAGAGCACACGGGCATGTTGTTTTCACTCAAGATTTCCCCAAAGTAAATACAGCTCTTTGGAACTCAGATGAACTTTGCTGATGCCCAGAGGCTGCAGCCTCAGTTAAAACCAAGCAGTGTTGCTCATAGGTGGAAAAAGCAGCAGTCCTGAATTTCCCAATCGTTATGTAAGCAGGAAGTTTTGTTTAGCTGTAACCAGTGGCTGAAAGGAAGAGCTTTGTTTCTCCTTTCTCAGGAGTTGTGCCATTCCCTGGACGTGTTGCCAGTGAGCCAGCTGGTTTATGGCATCTGCATCCAGCTCTTGAGGATTAAACAACAGACCTTTAAACTTAACATTAATGCAAGAGCGACTGCTTGCACTTTGTCCTTGTGTAACTAAAGGAATAGAAAGGAAAGGAAAACAGTCTTCTGGCAGTTTTTCCCATTGTATGTTTTAAGTAGCACCTGTTTTTCAAACTGTAGAGTCTGGAATATCATAAATCCTTGGAGAGGAGAGTTAGTGTACAGAACACAGGTGAAGTGGCCAGGGTTGAATGAAAAATAGGATTTATTGTCTGTTTTTCCAGTTTATGATGCTACCATTTTATACTCGTGCTTTATAAAATACCCTTCTATTTATTGTTGGCTGTTGTGTGTAGGTGCTGCCCATTTATATGGCTCAGCAAGGGCCTGCTTCAGTTCTTAAAACAGCCAGACATAGTCTTGCTCCAGAGAGTTCACTATTTCTAACTACAAAATAAGTTTTAATTACTTCCTATGTCTCTATTGTGGCTTCTTAGTCATTTTAGTCTGTCTCTGTTCCTTCTCTGTGGATAGGTTCCAGATAATAAAACCAGAGCAGCTCAGGAAAGACTTGGTATCATTTCTGAGTAACAACTTGTAAGGTTTTACTGCTGGCCTTGCATGGGGAGGTTAAAAAGGAAATCCTTCCATGTAGAAACCTTCAGGTGAGAACTGGTGAGGAGAAGGAAGACATCACATTATCCTTTCTTTCACATACCCTACTGTGCAAAGAATATTACAAATAATGTAGAATCTTACCAATAAAATACATCCCTCGGCAGGTAATACATCAGAAAAACCACTTCCCTCTGAGATCATTGTAAGAAGCCTCTGTTTCTTCATCTTCAATAGGGAATCAGCCTTTTCCCAACAGATCCTCTATGGAGAGAGAAATGTTCCTGTCTGCATCAGTCCTCATTGTCATTTGAAACAACCTTGGCATCAATGTAGAGTTCAAGTATAACTGAAACCGCCCAATTTTCAAGACAATTCAGTCATTGCAGAGTCTCCTCCAGACTTGAAGTACCTTCTGTTTCCAGTCGTTCGTAGAAGTGCACTGCCTTTTAGTAGAAAGAGTTCTCATATCCACTTGTAGTGAAGAAGAGGGATGGACAAGCAGCGAGGAGAAAGGAGTGGACCCTCTGCTTGTGGAGGGCAGACAATTTTATTACCAAGCTACATTGACATGATTTTCCAAACAAGAGCTTTCAGTTTTTAACAGCTATAATCACCACCAGGAAAAGACATGAAGAAGGGAGGCTCGCTGCATCCTTTTGAAACTATTTCTTTTTTTTTGCAAGGAATCATAGAAAGCAGAGATTATTTATGTTCTGGAAGAAGAACATTTCTCTTTTGCCCCTCTCTTTTCTGTAACAGAAGACGAGAATGCATTTGCATTCCTCTATATCTGTGACAACTGTGAGGTTCCGTAACCTTCATAAATATCCCAAGTTTCTTAGGTAAAGAAGAGTAAGACATGGCTACAAAGCTTCGTTATAATCTGGAAGGCTCTTAATTTAAAGGTTATTGGATGTTAATTGCCTATTGATACTGACAAATATTTTATAAGCAAGGTTATTTTCTGTCTGAAGTTAAATCACTGGTGTATTTGCAGAGACCACTGTCAGAGCTAATGCCAGCATGAGAGAGAATATTCTGGCATTGTGTTACAGTAGAGAGATGCAATGTGAGGGCATTTATATACAAGAATGGTCAGTTTTGTTCAGGCAAAGCAAAGACAGGCACCACGGTGGCAGGTTGTGAAGTGCAAGGAGGTGAGCGTGAGCTGGAGGCTCTCTCTCGATACAGAGCGAGGGTACCAGTCCAAGTAAGGTGGCAACACATCAGGTAATTGTGGGTTGATTTGCCCCTGAATCTAGGAGGACTCTTAGAGGGAAAGCAGTCCCGTTTGAAGAAAGCTGTTGGTAATCATCAGAATTGGATTTTAATGGGATTCATGCAGATGGAACAGCAATCAAATGTCAGTCTAACTGGCATACGCGGGATGGAAAGAGAAGCGGCGGGCACAGAGCTGCGGTGGCTGTCTTGAGCCGAGAGGCTCAGCAAGCAGAGCTTGCACAGCCAACCTCCATTAAGATCCTATCCATAATACATGAGGTCTGGAAACCCAGGGGAATGTCCAACAGAAAGGGAAGAATCTTCCAAACTCCCCTTCAGCCAGTGATGGGTACGCTGTCCCAGAAGGGGCCCGTCTGGAGGGCACTTTGAGTAAGTAATGGTTCTCCTTGGCAGCAGAGGTGATGGGGCACTAATGGTCTCTGAGCCGAGGGCTGGGCTCCCTCCCACTGCACTCCAGTGCTCTGCTCTTCGAGGATCGCCGCGGAGAAATGAGGCTTTTTTTTATTTCATCAAGATTGCTGTTATTTTTATTTTGTTTTCAGCAGATTGCAGGAGGTAATCCCTGCCTTGAATTTTCTCTGAGGTTGGGAATACTTGATTACTTAGTTAAACCCTTAACTCTTTAAATATTAACCCTTCATTACACTGCTGTGGGTCTAAAAAAATGAGGTGTCTTTAGAAGAATTGATGTTAAGAGAGTCGATTCGAACCATTGAAACACTGGAACAGAGATGCCAGCCTGCAAATGTGGATCTGGACTGTTCTTGAGACCCCATGACTTGGTCCTCATGTATTTGCTTGTCTTCTCAGCTGAAGTTCTGGGCCAGACTTACTGTCCATCACTGCGGTCCTGTTTCCCGTTTCTGATTTGTGGGGCCCATGGCATTGTTGAGTGTTCCAGTTACATTTTGTACTTACATCGGAAAAGAACCTTGCATCAAGCATTTCTGACTTTTTTGAGCACAAATACAGTGTTGAAAAAGCAGGATTATTAACTGAATTCTCTTTCTCATTAGAGTTCTGCTAGAAGGAAGCTGCAGCATTCAGAGACTAAAATGACTGAGAAAACAGAGCTTGGAGCTGAGAAGGTATTTCTCAGCTGTCCATGTTTTGTCTTCTCTGTGGACTTCATGCTGTACAGTAACATAGACCTGAGACCAACGTCCTGGCTCTTCACAAGGACTGTGGTGTGTGACTTATTCCATCACAGAGCAAAGGGAGCATCTGTCAGTTCATACATGTCCGATTTATTTGCACCAAACTACTGAATTCTGGAGAATAAAAGGCCTGCATCCCAGACACCACAAGATTTCCAAGTACCTTACACTTTGGCAGACAACTGGTGGAACACCTGAAACAGCAGGGATTGAAGGTGCAGTACAATAAACACCTGTAGCTCCACTGAAATCTAACTCAGCCAAGTACAATAGTGAATTCAGTTCTTGGGGCTGAAAGGTCTCAATTCCTTCTTCTTTCCCAGTAAAGCCTCCTGCCTCCTGCATGGGATTGAGTTTGACAAGTTAGATTTGTAGAGGTCTTCCTGCTCTTGCACTAAGGAGGGACAAGGAGAAGATGCCTGAATGTTCAGATTCCTAGTGGAGATGTATAACTCAGTAACTTGAGGAAGACTCTGCAAAAAGTGTTGGTCCTTCTTGTGAAGCAAAAGCAGAAATAGAATTCTTTAATAGAATTCTTTATCCAGCTATGAAAGAGACTTGATATTGGTCTTTGAGTACATGGAAGGTTGACATAAAGAGAGAGAGGATCCGTTTTTCTTCAATTCATGATGAATAGAACAAGAAAAAACAGTCTGCAGTTGGGCAAGGAAGCCTCAGACAAGGTTTTAGCCAACCTTTGCCTATTATAATGTACTAAAGCACTGAAATAGATTTCTTAGGGAAGCTGAAAGATTTTAGAAGAATCTGTATAAGCACAAATTGCTTTTGCTGCAGAGCAGGGAGGAGGACTATGTGGCAAGGCTCTTCCAGGCTGTGATTCCATATTTTATATCAGGTTGTACCTTCGGCAAAATCCTGGGCATGTGGTGCACTCTGCCCCATTTCTATCCATTGACCATAGACAGAGTTGGGGAAGACCAGGAAAGTTTCTTCTTGTGCATGTTTCTTTCTTATTCTTGTACATCTGTCCATTTAGACACGAACAGAGAATTCTTGCTCCAACCTGGAATCCAAAGCACAACTCATTGAGATTAAGTTCACTGAAATTTAGAGAGGGCTGTTTCTACACTGCTCAGATGACATGTTTGGCTGGCTCCTGTGTTGTCACACACTTCAGTGTGGACCCTATGAAGTCAAAGAAAATGCAGAGCAAGCCTTTCTCAACCTTTATGCCAATACATGGGGGTCCAGCAGCAACCATCAGTGAAGAACCATCCCTTCAAATGTGTTCGGTTGCCAGTACATGCTAGGTAGTTCAAGTTGCACTCCATGCAATACGTATCCAAGGGAAGTTAATACCTAAAATAGTGATGGACATAGTTGTACTTCCTTTTAGGTACAATTTCATTCTTAATACGTGGTTGTCAGTGTCATAGACTGAAGAAAAAATGACCTATGGGTTTATGTTTGGCCCATAAAAATGGCTGTTTATATTCCTGTGGAGTCCCATGTGAGTTTGGTTCATGGGGGAGGTAGTTTAATACTTCTTTTGCCTCAAGGGGGCTTCATCTAATATATTAAAGGAAAATCTCCTCAGTTTTTGAGAGTCACAGTTCTATCTCTCTAATGACTTTCTCAGCTGTGCTCTGCATTTCTGCAGAGATCACGTTACTCCCACGTTACTTCACAAGAGCAGGAGGTCACCTTGTAGGAGCAGCCACTGCAGTCACTGGACAGGGGGTTGCCAGGTGACATTAATACTGGGGAAGTGAGTAGCATTCCCAAACCAGACTGACTGCACGCGTGTCTCTCTTATAAAGCCACTCAAACCAGGGATCAACAACAGGGAGCATTTTCAGAACGTTCCCAGGTGTATGTAGAAGTTCACTGAACATGTTTGCCTTTCAGATTATCACTGAGAGACCTGGAGGCAAACTATGTGTTCTCCAACTCAAAAATATTTTCTAGAGGTTCCCAGAGAAGCGTTAGAATTCCTGAGGAAAGCTGACTTCTGGTGGTATCTGTTAAATAGCTGCAAAATACAATTTTAACTTTAACAGACTCCTTTAAATAATTTAATTTTTATTTTATATCTCTCTGCAGTCTTTCAGTGCTGCTTCCTGCTGTGCTTAAAAACATATATGTGTCAGGCCTGGGGTTTTGCTTTACTGTGAACAGAATATATTAATGTAGGAGTTGGACTCGATGATCCTTTTCGGTCCCTTCCAAGTCAGGTAATTCAATGGTTCTATGAAGTTTATTTGTCATTATCATAACCTTTGTCTCTTTATGGTGCTCAGCTTTTGTAGCTACTGGAAGCTTTTCTGTTGTTATTGGTTATTGCTCCTGGCAGTGACCACTCTTTCAGTGTGACATAAACAATTTACTTTTACCATCTTTGCGTGCTTCCATTTGGAAAAAGTCCTCCTAGGAGGAACAGATGTGAGTTTTATGTGATAAGAAGGTGTTAATTTATTCCTTCTGAGCTTTCTCTTCTTTCTTTTGTCCACCAGGTTGTCTGTACATTTTGCCATAGATACCGAGAGAATATTGTGTTCAGATCTCTTGGTCCAAAGTCTTTTATTTGGGTGTTGCTGATCCTGATCTGGCAAACTCCAAGGAAGGTTGTCGATGTCTTTATGAGGAAGATTTCAATAGGAGGTGACCTACTACTGGAAGGTCAGTGCTTCCTGCACAGTTGTGTCTCCCAGACTCCTATGCTGGCAGCCCTGGAGAAACTGGTTGTGCTGTTGGAGCTGGCAGTTCTATGGAGGATCGTGAAGAAAGCAGAAATAAAACCAGGCTGTTCTAAAAGAGATCCAGGGAGAGTACAGGATCCTTTGATGGCTCCAGACATGGTTTCTCAGAAAACCCAGTGTTTGGCTTGTTTTGAAAGCAGAGATACTTTGTCAGCAATTATTGCTGAGCTGGGGAGAGTGCAGTTAAGATAGAGAAACTTGTCAGCTGTGTCAGCCATGATGATGGAAGAACAGACGGGCCAGCTGTAAGGCTGAAAAAGACCTTTGTATTTCAGATGCAGATAGTGAGGTTGCTCTTGCATAATGCTGCAAAATGGTTGAAATTATCTTTGGTTTTATACACACAAATTCCACGATTATTACAGAAAAGTAGAGCCATCTTGTCACCAGGAATCATGTTTGTTGTTGGCAACTTTTTTTTACGCCTGCATGACTGAATCTTTCAATGTGAGCTCCCCTTGCTGTTCAGGGGATTAATTGGTCTACTCCTTCTACACACTTTTAGTTTGCTCATCATCCATCTTTCATCGTTATCTCTTCAAGTTGTAAGTGCTGCTGGTTTTCTCCAGAGGATCTCTATAGTCTTGGCTGATAGCTATGTCAGCTACACTGTTCCTCTTGTCTTCTTGTCTGATGGTTTCAGATTCTCACTATGACAGCAGATTCGAGACTGGCAATGAACACGTTCCAGTGTTGACTGTGTTGAGCTGCTGGCTTTGGTTTCCTGCATCGCTGGTTAGAACCCCTGAGGAGTGGCTTGGAAGCCCCACGTAGACTAAAATATTCTAACTTACAAACTGCATGAACACAATGCATCCAAAACTGTTTTAATGGGTCAGAAAGTTCCTTTAAGTGCTACCATTATTTTTAGATTAAAGTAACCATAAACACATTTTGGTTTTGTAGGACCTAACTAAAATACTGTCTTCTGCTCTGATGCCTGAGAGCCAGCAGAGGGAGTGAAAGTTAACCACTAAACTCCCCTGGTAGATGCTGAACTGAGACACCCAGGAAAAAACTTGTGCACATATTCCTTTCAAGTCCCATTAGGAACAGAGACTAAATAATCAGTCTGCCCAACAGAAAAACATGATAGTGATAACAACAAGCATTTTAATTCCATGCTTCTAAGTGGATATTAGCAACAATAACATTAAACAAAATTAAGCCATAAAAAAGTGCTCAGGAGTATCATATTTGAAGTCAGAACATAGAACCTGATGGGACTCCTGATGTGTTCTCTCTGTTGCAGATGTGAGCATGAAGGAAGTGAAAAATCTCTGTTGCCCTTGGCTTGTTCAGCCAGTTGTGTTTATTTCTATAATATTACCCTTTCTCTCTCCTCCTCTCAATTACTTATGAGTTTCAAACAGTGTTTTGCTAAGCCACAATGGAAGATGTTTAATGCATCTTCATTAATATACATGAAATGCTGTTCCTGGTTCCTGCTGAGGAGGTAACGGTGGCTGTTCCATCCCAGGTCTCGGCTGTGGGTGCGAGAGGGAGAGACAGAGAGAAAGGGAAAGGGAAGGGGGAAAGAGACTTGGTTTGTGTACGTAGGTAGGTAGCTTTGGAAAAAAAAAGATCTTTTTTGTTCTTGGAGAAGGCATATCCAGAAAACACTCAAAGCAAAGGTTCCTGCCAAGCAGGCCGAGAATGGGATTTAGATATTAAGGCCTAGCAGCCAGCTTTTAACCAGCCTGGTGTGTGTCAGGTTGGAATGTACGTCACGTTCTGGCTTCTTAGGCAGAATTTCATGTTATAGAAAATCCAAGTGACCCTTTGTCCCCCCTGTTTACACAATATTGATCACACTGGTATAGGAATCAGTGAGGTTCCTATGTATCAGTGTACTAGGAATGATAGTAAAGGAATAAAAAAACGTGGTATTAATCAATTGTAAAAGTAAATACAGTTCATCAGCTGCTTGGGCTTCTTTAGACAATTTCTTGTCTTAGTAAATGGGAAGATTTTAGCTATCAAAATAAATCGTAGTGTTTTCACTTCTCAAAATAGGAAGACAAGTCCTGCAGCAGGTTCACTTTGAAATTATAGCGATGTGGTAAGGATCGACTGTCTGATGAAAATAAAACATCTTTTTCAGTGGTGCAGGGTCAGGAATGTGAACTTCTGGAAAAGATTGTACTTTTTTTCATTTGCTTCAGTCAGATCTTGTGCAGTGATTTCCTCCCTGAAGTACATGCACTGTGTACCAGCTCTAGCATAAGAAAGGTTTGTACCAAGCAGGGGAAGCTCATACCAGCATCAGCTCAGAGGGTGAACTGTCTGGAGGTTTGATCATGAAGGCAAATCAAAAGAGTTTTTTGTCTACAGCTTGGAAGAGAAATGTGAGAGAGAAACGGTCTGATACTAAAATGTTTCAGAAAGCCACAAATAATGTGGAGCTGCAAAATAAAGCCCAGAACATGCAGCATAAAACTCCAAGGAAAAGCTCAGGAAAACCCATTAAAGATGATACAAAGGAGTGTAATTTCTGGAGGTAAACTGAGATGATAAGATTTGTTCCTGACAATGAGTCAGCATAGAGAGGAGCACATTTCTAAGAAATATGATAGAAGTGCAATCACTGACTAAGACTGAGTAACATTCTTAGAATACACTAATTGCACCACTAATCAGGATTAGGGACTTGATGGTCTCTTCAGTCTCTGATTTTTGTGAATGTGTGGGTTTGTTCACTATTTCAGTACATGACAGCTTTTGTGTTCCTGCAGCCCTTTCAGCAAATATTTTTAAATAACTTTTAATTAATACTTACAATTCCCCTTTGTGACCAAGTGCTCTGCTTCTTACACACAAACTGGTAAAGGAAGATGGGTCTGAAATGCAGCTCAGTGTAGATGGGGCTTTGCGAGCGCTGTGTGTGACTTGGAGTCACTGCTGCCAGAAGAGAATATAAAAACACCTCATCTCTGTAAGTAGCTCATCCTGAGTTGTGCACACGAACTGTCTACAGAGAACTGCCAGAAGATCAAGAATTATCCACTGAATATTTTTGTGAATTATTCTGATAAAACTACGTTCAAGAGTTTGACGTACGGTATGTGAAGAAAGTGAAATGAATTGGAAACTTCTGCTGAGCTGCAGCAAACATTTGTTCAGCTGAAGTTAACAGGGAAGACTCTTCACTGGATGGCCCCTCGTAAGCATCACTTGGTCCTCACTTTAGGATGATCCAGGTAGGATCCAGAGTAGTGCAGCGCGGAGCACTGTGGTTTGATACAGAGGTGGAAATATCAGAATCGGAATCAATGTCTGAAAGGAATCAAAGGCTCTTTTGTCTGCTTTGACACTTGATACTCCGCAGCAAAGATTTCCACTTCAAATGAATAAAACTGCCGTAGGCCTTGTTTCCTACTCCAGATATCCAGGGAGTAAATCTCCCCAATTGTTCCACGCTGCATCGATATATTCTATCAGGAGGAATGTGCGGCAGAATGGATATAATGTGAAAAATCTACAAGGCTGGAAATAAAAACTAAATAACCCTCTGATCTGCACACATAATCCCATGGTGCAGCTGACCCAGAATTGTAATGCAAATATTGTAGTTCAATCAGGCTATTTTAAGACAGGATAGGATGAGGCTTCTACTTTCCCCAGAAGGAATGTACATCATTGCCTCTTCTTTAATTTCCTTTTGATTAAAAAAATATTAGACTGTCTGAAGAGTATGTGCTATCTTTTCTGTGTGTTGAGGGAAAGAGGAGAATCAAAAGGAATGAGAAATACAGGTGAACTTGTCAATTTGAGTTCACTGAGAGAAGCTTAGAACTTTTTGTTAGATGCTTTTGATAGGGTTTAGTTGCTGTGATTAGGAAATTCAATTTCTTTCCTTCTTTCTTTGTAAAATTCTAAAGTTCAGCACTGAGATTCTAGATAAGGCACTGGAGGAAACAAGGGGATATGAGCTCAGTTTCTCTGTAATTCTTCCCTCACCAGCTGTCCAAGGTTTATTTACAGAGCCATTAGTTCAATGGTTAGTGAGATGTGAGAGTTTGATACCTGAAGTATGCTGAAGCAGAGCTTTAGCATTGCCCAGTTTGTTGCAGCCAAGCAAAATATCTAGTGGCAAAACCTTTATTTTAGAACGTTGATTGGGGTTTTTTTTTGGTGGTTTGAAAAAATATTTGCAAAAAGAGAGAAGGTCTTAGAAAAATTCCAAATGGTTTGCTATGTTTTTATTATTTAAAGGATTGCAATGGCAGTTTTTCATGTAACCTTTGTCTACCTCGGAGCCAACTGGGGTAGCTTGTTGTGGTTGACATGTGACTTCTGACCAGCTGCCAGACTCTTTGATTGGCTGAAGGTTAAACCTATCCAGTCCCAAGAGATCAGTAGAAACCATTTTTACTGCTTTTCACGTTCTCTAAACAGTGTTTGGGAAATGTCAGTTGCAGAAAGCATCCAGGGAGAGTGGCTTTTCCTGACAGTGTCATGGAGACATCAGAAAAATAGGTTGACCAAAAACAGGCTGGGCAGAGAATGGATTGGGAGCAGTCCAGAGGTGAAGAACTTGGGGGTGATGGTGGATGAAAAGCTCAACATGAGCTGGTGGTGTGCACTCACAGCCCAGAAAGCCAAACACATCTTGGGCTGCATCCAAAGCAGTGGGACCAGCAGGGCCAGGGAGGGGATTCTGCCCCTCTGCTCCGCTCTGGTGAGAGCCCACCTGGAGCCCTGTGTCCAGTTCTGGAGTCCTCAGCATAGGAAGGACCTGGAGCTGTTGGAGTGAGTCCAGAGGAGGCCACAGAGATGATCTGAGGGCTGGAGCAGCTCCAGTATGTGGACAGGCTGAGAGAGTTGGGGTTGTCCAGTCTGGAGAAGAGAAGGCTCCAAGGAGACCTTAGAGCAGCCTCCCAGTACTGAAAGGGGCTCCAGGAAAGCTGGGGAGGGCCTCTTGATCAGGGAGTGCAGGGATAGGATGAGGAGAATGGTTTTGGCTGAAAGAGGGGAGACTGAGATGAGATCTTAGGCAGAAATGTTTTGCTGTGAGGGTGGGGAGGCCCTGGCCCAGGTTGCCCAGGGAAATTGCACCATCCTGGAGGCGTTGGAGGCCAGGTTGGATGGGGCTTTGAGCCCCCTGATCCAGTGGGAGGTGTCCCTGCCCATGGCAGGGGTGTGGAACTGGATGGGCTTTGTGGTCCCTTCTAACCCAACCCCTTCTCTGATTTTATGATAGCTTTCCTATTAAGAAGACAATGTCAAAGAAGACAATGTCAAAGAAGACTGAGGAAAGAAAACTGCTGACACAGAGAGCCGTAGGCTTTATCAGGAATATCCTCAAGCAGCAGAATGTTGAACTGGTTGAAGCTCTTGAATTTCTGTTTTTGTGTCTGGTTTTACTGTCCCACAGCTCATTTGTATTGTGTAGCTGTCAAATGGCATTGGGAGTGAACACTGTGCTGATATAATAGTTTTACATTAAGATTTACGTGTGGTAGGTAGTGGAAAATCAGACTGCAGTGTATAAATATACTCATACACACAGATAAAGTGATGCATTAGACTGTTTTATCCCTGGCTTTAGAACACCTTCTGTTCTGTTGAGGTTTCTTCTCCTTAGTATGTAATATGTAACAGTTCCTATTACTCTGTGTGTTGATCTGTCAGTCCCACGCCTCTCTGCTCAGGCCAAAGATGGTGGTTTTGCACATGCAACTTGAAAAGGTGAAGCTCTAAACCTTTCACAGTTTTCCATTTGACACGAGCTCTAGGCATTTTCATGGATTTTAAAGCTTTGCAATATTAACGGCAGGAGGAAGGAAATTCTTTATGTGGTTCTGCAGGTCGATGAAGGGAATAAAGTCTTTGTTTTGTGAAGTCCAGGTATGCCCAGACACCATGTGCCAGGTGACATGGAACTGTTTGGCTAAAAAATGTATGCAAATTTAAGTTCCAACATCCTGAGTGATGTTGGTAGTTCCAAAAAAATGGCCATAAAACCATGCCTGCGTACTTCTGGTTGAGTGTTATTTTGATTTGGGAAATACACTTCCTTTCTTTGTGGTCTCTATCATTTCTTAAGGGTTTTTTTTAGCTACTTTTTAGCTTCTTCCTCTCTTTCACAATGCTTTAGTTACTATAGTAACTTTGCTGTGGATGGTATGGAACTGTAGCGGTGAAGCATAAAGCTGATTTATTTAATAGCTGGAAATTTATACCAGGAGTTTGAAAATACGGTGGTTTTGTGGTGGTTTCCATGACCACGTATATGGTATAAGTATATATAACCCTCTTAGGTCAGCACTGGTAATTGCCCTCTTCTGCCAACATCCAGGATGTTACCAGCCCTGCCTGAAACTCCTCTGTGCCAAGAAGGAGTTCTGAAATACACATCCAAGTGCTTCACCCTCATCTGTTGTCACCTTGTTGTTATGGAAAAGTAATCCTTACTCGTAGGCACAAGGCTGTGTTATAGTGAATTTAAATTCCAGTTACTGAGCAGATGGGTGGTGAGGGGTTGTGGCTGGACGGGCCACTGGTTGCAGCTGATTGATAAACCTCACGTTTACTACATCCCAGCAGTGCAAAAGCCACAGTGTTTGGGCTCTGTCCCTGCCATCTCCTTGCTCGCTTGCTCCGAGTCAGTGTTTTCACAGTTGAACGCCAAACATTGCAGGAAGAAAAGGCAGAGCAGAAAGTATTCCTGAAGCAGCTCTGCCCTGTAGCTTCAGGAGACACTGTGGGACAGGGCACCTCCTGATCAGGATGAATCACACACCTGGTAACTTTTGCCTCTTTGGGTCATAAGGGACTCTGGGTTTTTTTTCAGAGAGCTATTTAAGCACAGCCTGGTGTAAATTCCCTCTTTAGTAATTGTGTTCTACCTGTCCCTGGAGTTCTGAGTGAAAGCATTGCCATTCATTGCTTCCTGTCCTAAATACAGTGCAGCCAATTCACATGATTTTATCGAGTCTCAGGATAGTTGTTTTTATTTTCAAACAGTTCCAGCTCCTGAAGTAATGTGACTAAGTGAGATCTATTTCATTACATAAAGCATACACTTCTCGTTTTCTCAGCTGGGCAAGGGCTGGAACCAGCAACACAGAGTGCTGCTAAGGCTGGGAAAAATACATAATTTAAAGAAATATTCTTTTTAATATAATCTGTAATTTAAGTATCTTTTCAAGTACTTGACTCATAAATTGTGGATGTTTGGGCTTGACAATAAGGTATTGTTTGTTTGTTTTTTTCTGCCGTGCTTTACTTGGGAGATTGAATTTGTCTCTGACGGGTAGAACATCCTTTGCATTACCTCATAAAAGAGCACAGTCTAAACTAGAAACCCATTAAAAATGTTTTGAGATCTGTGGATGGAAGCTGAGAAAAACACATCTGTACTCTTAAATATGCATTAAGATATAGAGCAGATTAAAAATTCAATTCTTAGAATCTTATTCACGACCTGAGTGTCTGCTCTTGTCTCTCTCTGACTGCAAGGGCAGATTCCCAATGAGCTGGCTAATTCCTTATTTAGACTCTATGAACCACTTAGCAGGTGCCTGATTCTTGGGGTTCTTGGGGTACAGTGAGTAAAGAGGACAGTTAGAATAGGGAAATGGTGAAGTTCTGCTAAGTTGTAGGAAAGGAAAAACCAGTGTGTGTGTGTGTGTGTGTGTGTGTGTGTGTGTGTGTGGTCACCAGTACCCTGCGTTTGGAAGGTGGTCAGGAAAAAACAATGAACAGGTTATTTCACATCTATCTGCTTTCTGCAGGTTTTCTTGGCTCTTCAGAATTGTTTAGGTTGGAAAAGGCCTTTAAGATTATTGAGTCCAACCAAGTCTTCCCTTTTAGACTCCTGGAACTGATTGCAGACACAAAAACTGTCTGACAAGCTCATCTCTGCTCTCCTCACCCACACCACCAGTGTCCTGCCTTTCACCAGATTCAGCCTTGTGTTTTCCCTTCCAAAGCAAGTAGTAGGATGTTTATTTCCATAACCTGTTGGGTTCCTGTAACTTGGAGCCCAGAGGAAGGGGAAGGAGCAGGAGAGAAATGAAATGTTTCCATACAAACTCTGCCCCAGAGCCCGGGAGCCCCTCCAGAGCACAGCCCTGTTTCAGCCACATTACAGAAGGACTCAGAAGCTCACGTGAAGCAGGCTGAGAAGGAACTTGTGTCATTCACATTATTGCTGGTATTCTCTGTTTTCTGGACAACAGCCAACAGGAAATTCCTGGGACAAATCTTTCCACTTTTTTTATTATTATTTTTAATAAAATATTTAGGAGAAAAAAGGAAACTGAGTGAAAGTAAGTCTTGCGAACAAAGAAGCCAATATTAACCTCAAATCACAGCTATGTGAAGTTTTGGGCATCCTTTGTGATTTTATTTTTCCCTCTGAAGGATTTATGACCTCACATGCCTTGGTTCTGTGACATCAGGTGGTGTCACCATGGGAACCATTTTATTGTCAAAAACAAAAGAATTTTGAAGAGTTCCTCAGCAGTGTAGGACACCGAGTGCAGAGAATAAAGAAACTATTTCCATCCAGATGATAAATCTATTTTATTAGGCCCATGGTTTTTCAGCTCTGTCCTTCTAGAAGCAAGAATAAATCTGGCAAAACAACAACAGTTGCACCTGTTAATCAGGGGCTGGATTTGTCCCTACGTGCAAAATCTTGGGAATTTCCTTTCTGGTCTCCCCCCTCCAAATGACTGATAGTTTCCAAATGCTTTACCATATGAGAATAAACAACAATCTGCTCAGAGGAGCTTTACAGGAGCAAAAGCTTGATCAGTAACAGGGCGCCTGTATTGCTGTGGGTTTGGTTGTTTTAAATACACAATGTATAATTCTGAATGCAGTTCATGCAGGATGAAGTACTGACAATTTGTATTTTGCTTCCATAAAACCTCTAAAATCAAAGAGCATGGGAGTTATTAAATACAGAGCTCTCTAGTTTGTACTGAGATATAGAACCGTGGATTGGTTGGGTTGGAAGGGGCCTTAAAGCCCATCCAGTTCCACCCCCCTGTCATGAGCAGGGACACCTCCCACGGGATCAGGGGGCTCCAACGTCATCCAACCTGGCCTTGAACACCTCCAGGGATGGGGCAACCTGTGCCAGGGCCTCCCCACCCTCACAGCAAAACATTTCTCCCTAAGATCTCATTTCAGTCTCCCCTCTTTCAGCTGAAAACCATTGCCCCTCATCCTATCCCTGCACTCCCTAGGTATGAGGGTAAGACCCAGCGTCCTCAGCTGGAATGATGGGTACCCATGGATCAAACCTTGGTAAAAAAGAACAAGGTTGGGCATGATGTAGGAGAGTGATCAGACAGCAGCTGAAAACAACATGGGATAAACTTGCTAAAAGCTGTTAACCTGTAGCAAATCTGGGAGGTTCATGTCCATAAAAATAGCAAGCGTGTCTGATCTGTGTGTGTGCATACTGATAATGAACTGATAAGTGTTGAAATCAAATCTGCATGCAGACCTCCACACAGAGTTTATCACACAGTAACAGGGCAACGAGCTTGTTTTTTCTTAAGGCAAATATCAACGTGGGCTCCTGGAGAAAGTTGTCAGAGGAAATTTTAGAGATTCCTTTCACATCTGTGCACTGCGCCAGTTACGGCTCTGCAGCTGCTGAATTTAGTGCCCCGGAACTGTTGCTGTGTTCCGAAAGACAAGTGATCTCATTGCTGTGTATTTGCTGGAGTAAAAGTAATATACTCAAGGGGACAGGGAGGTTAAATGCCATATGGTTAACCCCAACATTTCTGTTGTAAATGATTCCCCGTGTTTGGGGGAATATCAGCGTTTCACAATGTTTTGCTGATCTTTCCTTTTGTAACGAGGTAACTAGGGAGGGAGAGAATGATGGTAACTGTAATTACTCCCGATTTATATCTGTTCTCCATCCAATTCACCTCTACAAATGTATTCCTGTAGACTTAAGCAGCTTAGAAGTGGATCTGAGGGAATATCAAGGACGCAGAATCCCAGCATGGGAAGGAGAAGGAAAGTGCTGCTTAAACATTGACACATTGCCAGATGTAGTGCTTTTTAACATTGGTGTGGGCTCGTTCACACTTGTCAAATCACACTGTGATGTTGCATTCTAATGTTGCATTCTCATCAAATATATTAGCTTGCTCTCTATTCCCACTCTTCAACAATCCTTTTCATTTCATTTCTCCTTTCTTCCCTTCATCCTGGTGTTCTTTGTTTTCCTTTTTTCCCCTTCTCTTATGGTTATTTGCTTTCTTTCTTTCTGCCTGACTCCCCCTCAGCTGAAAAAAAAATCAGTCTGACCCAATCTACATTTTTTTTAGAACACGTAGGTTAAGCAGATGCCTGCCTGGAGGGCTTTGCAGTCTCATCCTGATGTACAACATGCAAGGAATATACAGGTTGATATATGAGAGTGGGAGTAGGCAACTGTTAATCAGCAATTAAGGGATACATGAAAGAAGCATATTTGGGATTTTCTTAGGAAGAAAAGGTGTCGCAGTGGATGTCTGCCCTGGAGAAAAAAGGAGGCTTTTTTTGGTGCACCAGTGGGTAGTGTCAATGAAAAAATGGAGTTCAGACTCTTGGAGCATTTTGTGCAGGGTACTGGGATGCATCAGAAATAACAGATTACAGTAGGTGGGAGGTTTTTTATAGGTGAAAAAGGCTCTTAAATTAGTGGTGAGAAACAGCTGAGATTTATGAAGAGATTTTTAAAAAAATACATCGAGTAGGAGAACATCCCCACTTCCCTCTCATTTTAAATGTACACACCAGAAGGAAGTATTCTCATTCCTTTGCCCCCTCAGCTCTTCACCATTTCCCTGCGTGCCAGGAAAGAATAAAAAGATAGAACATTGAAATCAGAGTGTCTGATTTGGTTGGACAGGAGAAATACTGAAAAGACCTTTGCTGAGGGCGGACCTGTGGGCAGCAAACAAGGGTGAGTGGAAAGGAGTTGTCCTGAAAGGCTCTTATCTGGGATCTCATCTCATTTCTTCCAAGCAGGGCATGTCTGACAAGTACAGACAGTTAAGTGAGGACAGTGTTCAACCAGACCGCTGCCCTCAGTGGTCCCAGAGCTGCTGCTGGAGGGAGAATGTGAAGCAGAACAGACTCCTGAAGACAGCCAGAGCTGTGTAGGTTGTGCTGTCTCACTGGTAGGGGATGTTCTTAGAGGCAGATATGGTTTTATAACCTTATTTTTAGAACTCTAGGTTGTAAGTCTTTGTATTCTTATGGTGAAAGATTCTAGTGGGTCTAAATCTTTGCTTCACACAGACGACATTTTACAAACCTCAAGAAGAGATTTTGCCAAGGAGGGATTTCAGCTCGTGGTCCCCCAGTAATGTCCTGTGCAACACAGATATGCACATTTGTCCAAAAATTTGACCAGCAAAGCCAGTGAAGACTCAGCCCAAGTTGTACCAGCTTTTTCAGGGACCTGGCACCTTTGCTGAGTGGGTCACTAAATGGGGTTTGGTCTCTGCTGCCGCTCTCAGAATCCATATAGGTCAGCTCTTCATATTGCCATGGGGCATTTCTTCATCGTGGTCAGGGACTAAAGGTGATGTCTGTGGTGGGATTCACATGGGCACTGCTGCCTTGGAAGGCCAAGGAGAATTCTGATCAGGTCAGTTATGTTGTTGGGACACAGAAGCTCCTCGATCCACCACTGTTAAAGGAAGAACTATAGATCTACTCCACCTCTGTATCTTGTTGTCCTACATGGGGTAATCACTGCTTCTGTGCCAGCTTAGAGTATCACACCAACACTCAATGTGATATGGATTCCTAAATCTGATAGTTATCCACTCCAGTCCAGGCTGCATTGTTCCTCACAGCCTGTGCACAGCAGGGGAACATAAGCACATGTTTATTAAAATAGTTTTCTTTCTTCCCATTGATCAGGGAAGGGAAATGGTGTGTTTAGGAAAGGGATTTGGTTTGTGCAGACATGAGCTTACCACAAGCCATCTGACTTTCCCTTGTATGTAATCTGAGGCTTTTCTGTGTTTGGGGGAGGATTTGCAGGGGACTTGAGTAAGTTGAGGGTATTTATTTACGTGTTAGAAGATACAGAGCTACTGGTCTTCATTGTGATGGCTGTACTTGTTATAATGAACCCTTATAAGAATATCACTTGCCTGAGACCCTGCACCAACGATTGCTGAAGAGGCTTTACCTGAATTAGTGTTTTGGTTTGGAGCACCAGTGCAGTTGTGAGGTGAGCCCTATCTCTGCTTTCCATGCACTGGAATTCCACTCGGATTTGGAATGCATGATTGAGGTTTGGAGCACTTAAACAAAGACCCTGCTTTGGGAGCACCACAACCCTCAGCTGGGATAGAAGATCCAAAACTATGGTTGGTCTCACAGATACTGCTGAGCCATGGAACCAGACTAAATCTAGTCCAAAGCAAACCTGCAGGGCTGCATTCGGTGTATGCTTTGATCTATTAATGTGCTCCTATTGTACAAAATCACTTGCAGGAGGGATCCAGAAGTGGCTGGGGTTTAAATGTAAGGATGAGAAGCAGGGAGGAACAAGAATGACTCCCATGCCAACGTATCAGTTCATCCCAACAGTTCACACTGGGAGCAGCCCCATGCCCCCCCCAGCTCCACGTTAGCGTTAGAACAACATAGTTCTGGTCTTCTTTGCCTACCAAATCCCTACAGTGAAGTCAACCCCTCATCCCCCATACAGGAAACTGGCTGTCAGCTGAAAATTTGTGAAAATTGACAGATCAGAGCAGGACTAAAGCTGAGTTACCCTCACGAAGCGAGGAGGCGGTGTGGTCTGGGAGGTCCACGCGTGCTACATCGCGCTGGGGGTTGAGTTCCCTGCTTCAAAGGACAAGGATACCTGAGACAACCCGAGGGAAAGCTGGGTTTTAATTCCCTCCCTGCCCTGCACGGGTTAGTCTTATGAAGAAGGAAACTGCAGGTAAATGTACCTGCCTTTCATCTGTGGGGTGGGGCAGCAATTCCCAGCCCCTGGCTGTGTGCCATCGTTTTTGCCACTGTTCTAAAAAGGGAGAGATTTTAAAACTTTCATCTTCAAATTAGAGAACAGCTGGGGTGATTCGAGCTCTCCGTGCCCTGTGGCTGTCTGTAGCTTCCTCTTTCTTCAGGAGTAACACAAGCAAAACTGTTTGGTTCTTTTGAGAAGAGAGGGTTGTGGTTTTTTGGTTTTAACTGTTAATATACATCCCTTGGACCCTATATTGGATTTTTGGTGAGAACAGGAGAGGACGAGAGGGGAGGGAAAGGGAAAGGGAAGGGAAGGGAGGGGAGGGAAGAGGAGGGGAGGGAAGAAAAGAGGAGAGGAAGGGAGGGAAGGGAAAGGGAGGAGAGGAGAGGAGAGGAGAGGAGAGGAGAGGAGAGGAGAGGAGAGGAGAGGAGAGGAGAGGAGAGGAGAGGAGAGGAGAGGAGAGGAGAGGAGAGGAGAGGAGAGGAGAGGAGAGGAGAGGAGAGGAGAGGAGAGGAGAGGAGAGGAGAGGAGAGGAGAGAAGAGAAGAGAAGAGAAGAGAAGAGAAGAGAAGAGAAGAGAAGAGAAGAGAAGAGAAGAGAAGAGAAGAGAAGAGAAGAGAAGAGAAGAGAAGAGAAGAGAAGAGAAGAGAAGAGAAGAGAAGAGAAGAGAAGAGAAGAGAAGAGAAGAGAAGAGAAGAGAAGAGAAGAGAAGAACCACCATGAATATGGGTGCAAGAATAAGATTAAGGCCTGGTGCAGTCTTGGGACATGTGGAGACATGGGACACGATGGATTCACAGGCTGAAGCACTACTGAAGGCAGGAATCCTGTTAGAGGACAGGGAGGTCCTGCCATAACCATGTACAGCAGTTCACATGCGGTGAGGAGACAAAGGAATTCCTACAGAAAAGCAGTGCTGATGTTGTGTTCAGGGGAAGCTTTTTGTTCTCATTAGTCCTATGAAATTTCATGGTGAACCAGTATGAATTAGTACCTCCTAATGCTATTGTTTCTTGCCCGTTTTTTATGAGAATCTTATAAATCATAATTTTGATGGCATTCCCCATAACACATGCACATTGGCCACAGGATTTCCAATGCTGGTTGGTATAGTTGTTACTATTATATTATCTTTGTCTTAGAGCTGGCAGTGTAATTACCATACATTAATATTGACTAAGCTTTGATGTTTCTAGATTCTCAGCTTAGAGTTTGAACTCAATGTGTAAAGAAATAGAAAAAAGTTTAATGTACCCTGTGTGCCTGCAGAAATGATTTCTGGAGAGCGTTGAACATTTTAGCTGAAACTTCTATGGGAAAAACCTAGAATACTGCAGTTTCAATCCTTCACACTGATTTATAAACTAAATTTTTAAAGGAAAGGAAGAATTCCGACTTAATTTCTTTTTATGACTGTGGACTGTTCAAAGGGTACAAAAGTCGTAAATCAGATCCCAGAAACAAAGAGATTGTTCTAGATTTGTTTTATTTGCTGGATGTCTCTTAGGATCCAGTTTTCAGGCTTTTCTACATATTTCAGAAACTGTCTTCTAATTGACAAGGAAGTCTGGTAGGTAATTTCTTGATTCTAGGAGCTGGGTCTGTGTGAAAAATACAGAATAGAATCATGGAATCATAGAATGGTTTGGGTTGGAAGGAATCTTAAAGCCCATCCAGTTCCAGCCCCCTTGGCATGGACAGGGACACCTCCCACTGGATCAGGGGTCTCCAAGCCCCATCCAACCTGGCCTTGGACATCTCCAGGGATGGGGCAGCCACCACTGCTCTGGGCAACCTGGGCCAGTTCCCCATAGTAACAAATTTCTATCCAATATCTAATGTGAGTCTCCCCACTGTCACCTGGAAACAATTCCCTCTTGTCCTATCCCTGCACTCCTTTATCAAGAGCCCCTCCCCAGCTTTCCTGGAGCCCCTGTACTGCACAGCCAGTGAAAATAAAGATGATATTTGCATATATCTGAGTTATAACCATCTTGGTTGTTGTAGTCTGATGTATTCTGTACTGGTTTAAATAAGAATTTGTTCTGCTTGCTGAACGATCTCGATTTTACACGTTCAAACTATTAATTTTTACCCTGTAAGAGTAATCTGGAGGACATGGGACAGGGGAGGAAAGCATGGTGACAGTGCAGTGGAAGTCTTTAGTTTTGGCATTTTCTCCCTATCTCATTGCTTCTCTTCTGTGGATGGGGAACGAACAGTAGGATTTCCAGGTCAGAGTACAGGAACACGAGTCAGAGCTGTGGGAAGCTTGCCAGCACCTGCCCACTCTGCGCTGCTGTCTGCTGCTCTGTGATGTATGTGACCACTAAATACTGCTGTGAGATAAGGAGAGGAAAAAGACCAGTTTGACTCAGTGTGGAGACGGGGAGAAGGAGAAAGCAAGTGACAGAAAGCCCTCCTGGACACAGTGCTTTGCAGACCCAGAGCTGACTGCAGCTACCTGTGTTACACTCAGCTCAACCCACTGGGCCATATCAGGTTTTTGCCTCAGTCCCTAACTCCATCAAATAATGAATCCCTCCCTTTGGGAGCATTTTCAGGGAATCTGCTCAGAAGCTTTGCAATGTGTGCAACAAAACCAACTTTGCAGGGCTGACCTGCTCATCTTTGCTGAACCCCTTCCTCAGCCTCCAGAGCTCTTCCACCACTGCCCCTGCTGAGCTACCGGCTTCGATCTCTCTTGATTTAGACCTTTGCCTCATAAATGTGCAGTAGCTGTTGGAGATGAGCATCAAGCCCAGTTTTTGTATTAGCTGTTCCTCCTTCACTTGCTTTTACCAGGTGTTGTAAATTCATTCATCCCACGTCCAACATCTTATCAGTCAGTTTGGTGCTCCCTCCGCTCGCGCTGCCTTTTCCATCCGCGTGGCCCCACCACACCCCTGTGCCTCTCCGTGATTGCAGGTGAGGCAGAAAAATGTCCCCTTGCTATCAGTAAATAGTCTCCTGAGTGTTTCTCAGCTGGTGGCCCCAGTCCCCTGCAGCATTCTCATTGATTTTGCACAGTGCAAGGAGGGTAATTTTTACCTCCGAGAGCGCCAGAGCCCTGCGATGTTCCTCCAGCCTGGGAAGAGCCAGCTGCCTGTCAGATCCCTGCTATGTGGGTCCTTCAAGAGAGGCTGTCAACTTGACTTTACTTCAAAAACACCTCAGCTTAACAAGCCTATTGTTAGACTGTAAATTCAAGTGGTATCCTTTTCGTTTTTCAGCATTTCTGACATGGTTCTCTATTAAAGTTCATCAGTGCAGGCCAGAAATGCAAGCAGTGGGATGCAGGCAGGTGTGTTGTGGGGACCAGCTGGGCCATGGAGCTGTACCTGATGCCTCTGGGCTTTTCTCCCATCCACCCACCCCTACCCTCAGCCCACTGTGGAAATGACCAATTCAAAAACTGTGTGTGCCTGAAAGCATCCCTGCATCTCAGCAGAACAAGTCCATTAACAAGAGGATTAACTGCCTTTACCTAAACTCTGGCTGCCAGCCCCTTGCTCTGGTCATACCTGGTATTTAGACTGAGAGATGAAGGCATCAATTCCATTGGAAATGCTCAGAAGGAGCTCAGGGAGCACCTCAACTCATAAGAGGGCAGGAGATTCTGTTGGTAAAATGCTCTGTCACCACCAGTTCTGGCAGGAGCTTGAGAGAAGGTGGCTGATACAAGGACATCGTTCACTCTGGAAAGGGAGAGAGTGGGGCTGCTCTCTTGGGACCATAATATCCTTCTGGAAGATCTCAGAGCTGCTCTGGAAATATGCTGGGAAACCTGTGAAGTCAATATTTAATGTCTTCACTTTATAGGGGAGGAAGCAAAGTCACAGAATGGGTTCTCTGTGGCAAACTGACTCTGGCACAGGCCCAGGAGGCTTCACAACTTCTGCAGGTGGAGTAGAAGGGGGTCTGGGGAATCTCATTTTTGTTCTTCCTATCTGAAAACTGCTGGTGCCTATCTGAAGAGCACAATCCCCCAAGGAAGAGATCCTACCTTTTTTGAAGAGGAAAGTGAGAGGTCAAGACTGTTTGAGGACACCTTCGTGGAGCCCCTTTCAGTATTGGGAGGCTGCTCTAAGGTCTTCCTGGAGCCTTCTCTTCTCCAGGCTGAACAACCCCAACTCTCCCAGCCTGTCCCCATATGGGAGGTGCTCCAGCCCCTGTTAAGCTTCTGATCCACCAGCACCACTGAGTCCTTCTCTTCAGGGCTTCTTTCAATCCATTCTCTGCCCAGTTTATACGGGTGCTTGGGATTGCAGGCGGGTTTGCTACTCCCTTAAGAACTAATTCCTGCTATTCCATGTCTCACCATCCATTGGCACATTTTGTAAAACATCCATTTGTTTTTATATTGGACTTTTTGCCACCTTAGTTACACAATATTATGTCTTCTTTCTGAGTGATACTTTTTGGACTGGATTATGGCAAGGACATTTAAAAACAATGAATTAAAAAAACCCATGGGATTAATAAAACCATGATTCCTTTGATTTTGTCTTTCTGACTGTTCTTCACAGGAGGGAAAATCTAAAAAGTTTAATTTTTATTTTCCTAAAACAAAGGTTCCAGACAGTCATGGGGCCACAGAAAACAGGGCTTTCAGAAAACGCTATAAAACCAGGAGATTCATTACAAAATCTTGAGAGTGGACAAAACACATACAAGAGCTCTTGTGGTGGTCAAGAAGGAAAACAAAAACCCAAATGCCACACATCATGAATGCCTGGCAGAAAATTCACCATGTTTTTCACAAAAACCCACAACACAACAAACAAAACCCGAACCCAAACTGAAAAAAAACAATCGTTTATTTGTATTATTGTCTCTCATCTGCTTTCTGACTTTCTAGTTTTGCTAAACTACTTTATGATCTTGGGGTCAAACAGAAAATTCCAAGAGGCTAGGGAAAGGAAGCTATACTGGATGTGAGAGTAATTAATGAAAAATTGTGGCCATAACTGATTTATTTCTTTCCCTGTCTTATCATTGTGTCCTTTTTTTCTTTTCAGTATCTAAATGTTTTTATTAGGAAAAATGAAGTGACTTTGAGGGAAACCTTGTTCCATGATATTATTTATGAGTGAAAAGGGAAAGATTTTTGCCCATTGGATATAAATTCACAATGTTTCAGTTTCATCCCAGCTTTATGGAGCTGCTGCAGGTTTCCAAGGAGGCCACGTGCACAACCCTGGCTCTGCAGCAGCCCTGGCACCACACCTCGTTGAAGCCCTGAGGTTTGGGAACTGCTCTTCCCTGCCTCGTAGCAGACTCTCTGCTGGACTGCCCTGGTGCTTCTTCTTCCCGTGCACTTCACATTCAGCACTCTGCAGTGAGGCTTATAATTCATGGCCTTGCAGGTTATGGAGCTCTGAGCTTGTGCTGCTCCTTTGTAAACATCTGCTCTGCACACTTGCTGTTTGCATTAACCCTCAGTTCTGTAAATGTTAGAGTAAACAGCTGGAGTGGCTGCAGCACCACAGTTGTTGCTCTCCTTTGGCACTGCAGTACACACCCAGTGGCTATTGTTATAGATTAAATCCACAGCCATAAAAACCATTCACAGCTTAAGGCATTTTCTTTTCCTAAGACCACCTCAAAGCCCCACACAATTAGTACATGTAAAACTCTGTTCCATTTCTAGCAACCCATTTTATTGGCTCTTTTCTTTCCTTTTTGCCTTCTGCTGCACCTCACTTCATTTTTAATACCTTTCCTTGGTTTTGTCTTATTTTCCAAAGTTCCTCTGCAGCGTGGCATTGTCCTGCCAAACCAGCTTGCTGGCACATGCTCGAGGTCCCTAATATTATATGGTCTATTATGTAGACCATTATGTAAAGAAAGCTTATAATGTAAACTCTTATGTAAAGAAATCTTATAACTATTATGTAAAGAAAGCTTATGATGTTGTGTGTGAATCTTGTAAGTTTGGGAAAGATCTCATCTCTGCATCTAAATGCATTTCCTGTCTGAAACTTTTCAAAATAAGTTAATGAAAAATGAATGAAGTTCTGAGTCCATCTTCACCTCTTGGGTTTCTCTGTCAAGTTCATAACCATCTCCTGACCTTCAACGTGAAGGTGCCAGGTCCTTTGGTGCCTGGGCCACAGTGTAAATCTGGGGCTGCTCAGTTTAATTCCATCCCTACCCTTAGCTGCTGTTTGCCCACTTTATGATTTTGACTATCTTTTCTGGTTTGAAAACGCCCAGGTCATCAGTGTCTGAAAGCAGAGGATGTGAGAAGCTGAAATGTGATTTACTGAAGATTCAGTATCCACTATAGGATCCACCAGTGACAAGTGCTGCTGGAGTATGTTTGCTAACACCATATGTGATGATGCAGATTCCCCGTGGAACCAAGTCCATGCTCAGGCTCCATCTAAGAGGCCTTCAGAGTATTCAGGATTGGGTCTGAAGAGAACATTTTTTCAGGCAATGGAATTCCTTGGAGATATTTATTTACTCCAGAAAAAGAGGAATTCTCTTCCTGAGGCTGGCTGCTTCCTTATAAAAACTGCCTTGGTTTTAGAGGAGCGTGTGGGGATGTCTCTGCCTGTGAGGGAGAAACCACGTTCGTGTAGCTTTGTACCCTGTGATGTGGGAGTCTCTCTGGTAACTTCCCATGGCTTACTGAATGCCAAGGTAAATAACAGCAAAGACATGCATGCACTATTATTCTCATAATTTCCTGCTGCCCTCAGGCTGTAATAACTTACACACCCTATTTTCCAAGTGTTTCTAATTTATTTCTCATGAGCAGGATTATCTCACAAGAAAAACTCCTCCCCTTTGCAGCCAGCACCGCCTCCCCTTTTACAACTGCCATGGATGAGGTGGCCACCCAAAAGAAAAGATTGTGGGTGTCATATTCACTGAAAGCATGGATGCAGCACACCTAAACGCCTCGTTTTGTTCTGGTTGGTCCCCTGGAGCTCTCAAGTTCTCCCTTCTCAAGTGTTAATTCTGTGTGCAGTGCTGCCTGAGGGTCTGCAAACCTATTTAATTTCTTATCATCTCAGATAATGGTTCTTGTAGAGCTTCTGCTTTTCTAGCTGAACTTTAGATGGTGATGATGTTTAATGAGTCCAAATGTCGGGTACTTCATTTTGGACACAACAATCCCATGCAGAGCTACAGACTGGGGACAGAGTGGCTGGAGAGGAGTCAGGCAGAAAGGGACCTGGGAGTGCTGGTGGACAGGAAGCTCACCATGAGCCAGCAGTGTGCCCAGGTGGCCAAGAAGGCCAATGGCATCCTGGCCTGCATCAGGAATAGTGTGGCCAGCAGGACCAGAGAAGTTATCGTCCCCCTGTACTCGGCACTGGTCAGGCCTCACCTTGAATATTGTGTCCAGTTCTGGGCCCCCCAGTTTGGGAAAGATGTCAGGATGCTGGAGAGTGTCCAGAGGGCATGGACTCAAGCTTCGTCAGGGAAAGTTTAGACTTGATATGAGGAAAAAATTCTTCACTGAAAGGGTGATTGGCCATTGGAATGAGCTGCCCAGGGAGGGGGTGGAGTCACCGACCCTGGAGGTGTTTAAGGGGAGACTGGATGAGGCACTGAGTGCCATGGTTTAGATGATGGGTTGGTGTTGGTGTTGGTGTTGGTGTTGGGTTATAGGTTGGACTCGATGATCTCAGAGGTCCTTTCCAACCTTGTGATACTGTGATACTGTGATACTGTGATTTAGCTGTGATCTAAGACAGTTGCTTCTGTGCTAAATAAAGCAGCAATTAATTATTAAAAACATACCTTTTGTGGCTGAACATTCTCCTTCATAGCTGTTAAACTCTAAGACATGTTTTAGTTTTTAATAATTCATTTTTTTTTAAATTTATTTTGTGAGTATACAGTAAGTGCTTTGTGGGAAACTGGGAGCAGGATGGTCTGGCTGCTGCTGAAGGTTGCAGTGTGACCCAGGGGCTGTGTCACATACATCTGCCTCAGTGCCCTTGTAAAAACAGCTGTCAGGTTAGTACTGACAAGCTTTGGTACCTCCTCTTAGGGAACTGAGAAGAACCCTGCCCATCAGCCTTTTCAGGGAGTTCAGACACCAAAAACATTCAGCAGTGCCAGAATATGTGCACAGAACAAGCTTAGGAAAGGTTGTATTTTCTCCTCCTCTTTGCCAGTTGATAACCCATGAATTGGAACAGTACAAACCCCAGATTTTTATATGAACTGAGCCACTGTAGCTTTGCACTGAGAAAAACTGGTTCTGTACGATGAGAAAGATGGCAAATCTGCTTGCTTAAGTTCTAAAAGATCTTCACAAGCTCTGGTAAGGAGGATGTTTCGTCTTTGAACGAAGCCTCGCGCAGTGGATTCTTTGTGGACTGATTTAAGCCCTTTTCTGTAATTATTCATCAAATCTGTCGAGGATGGCTTCAGCACAGGAAATTCCTCCTGCCAAACCAGCACTGAGCGTTACAGCAGCGCTGCTCCAGCCACTGTGCTGGAACACCACAGGAGCCCCCGGAGGGTGGTGGTGCCAGCGGTCTGTGCCGTCGGGGTGTGGGAGTTAGGGTGGCAGAGCAGAAGTGCTGGGAGGTGGGTAGTGGGCTCAGAGGGGCAGTGCCCCTCACTGCTGTGTGAGAGGGCCTTGTGCTGCTCAGAGTGCCACTTTCTTCTAGTGAGGCTCAAGGCTGCAGCTTTGACCTCCCAGAGTGCGTTAGAGCTTTCTGCAAGAGATGAGACATCTGGAACTGGCCGGATTCCAGCCTGCAGTTGCAGGTGGAGGGACACTGAGCACCCCAATCTCATCGTCCTGACCAGTTCTATCTCTGTTAGCAGTGCATTACCACAGCTTTCCACTCCAGTAAGGACTGTCCTGCAGCAGCAGAGCCCTCTCTCTCTGAGTGTGTACACCTGTGAAAACAGGGGATGAAATACCAGAGTCAATGGAGAGTAAGATGTATTCTTCTCTTCTCCCACAGTAGCTTTGCCTGGAATATGAGGGAATGCCTGCTCTTTTGAGGCAAGGATGGTGATGGTTCCAAACAAGGAATGGTTTTCTCTTAGCATTATTAGGGAGGTGTAATTGTGCCCCTGTTGCCAGCTTTGGATACCACTCCTGTGAAGGGAGGTTCTCTTTGGGATTTTGAGGCCAAATCATTTCATGATTCTGACTGTGTAACTTTCATTTCAGGCCCTGTGTCTACTTAGTGGGAGGAGCCAAGCACTTGTGAGGAGATTCCAAACACCTGGAGGCTCTGAGTGAACAACTTTCTGAAGCCAGCCCAAGGAGCAGTGAGTACAGGCATTTCAGTAGAATAGAGGCTGTGTGGATTTGTTCCTTAGGGCTAGCTATGATAATAGATTTTATTCACTAACTGATTAACATGAACTTAACAGTCCTGGAAGCAGGGATCAGAGCCCAGAGCTCCTTTTTCCAGGTGTGTGTTGTAATGACTGGAATGCACAAATAGGCTGTCCCTTTCTAGCCAAAAATATTTCTCTACAGAGGTACAGCAGGGACAGGCCACATGCTGAGAGGTGAGCACTGCCTGGCAGAACTGCTGAGCACAGCTATTAAGTAAAAATCATCTGTGCTCCACTAAAAAACCAGTCAGGAGGAGCCTGTCCCAGAGAGGGGCTGCCAGGTTACAGGCCCTGATGGGTCCAGCTGCAGTCTGGGAAGAACAGAGAGAAATTCCATAGGCAGAGTCAACAGCTCTGGCTTGGATGATTTTCTTGTATCATCCTGATTTGGATGCCTGGGTTAGGACAAATGAATCCCACCCTGGAAAGCTGAGATGTAGGGATTTAGGCTGGCTTTAGAAAGAGAAATGGAGGAAAAGGTTTTTTAATTTTGGAAATCAAGAGTAATTAGGAAAAAATATTTTACACGGGAGATAAGAAGGTGCCAAGGAAGGCACTGAAGCAGAGAAGGTAAATATCCTCAGGAAATACCTGCTGCAGCTTTTGTTTTTAGAAAATGTGTTTAGAAGGCAGAGTATAAAAGTAAGGAAATAGGACTAAGAGCAATCAACCCAGATCTGTGGCCAAGGATGGCCAAGTGGTTTTCCTGACATTTCAAACAGGATTTTCCTGTGTTGTTAACTTCTCAATTGCTGAGAATGTATTTAATTAATCAAATATGCTTGTTATTATAATGAAGGGGCCTGAGCAGTCCAAATTTGACTCATTGAATGAAATCAAAACAGCAGATAAACTCAGTCCAAAGGAAGATATGGTGGGTGAGAAGTCAAAGGGCTAAAAATAAAGGGATCAGGGAGGGCAATAGCAGCAAAATTCATGCTTGTGTGTGATTTTTTTGGGCAGAAGATCTCTGGAAGTGAGTCAGAGGTAGGAAAAGGCAATTACCAGGAAATGAAGGCAGGGACAAATGTGAAATGAGCCTGGGGTCTACACACTGAAAATCTGGATGTGGAGTGACCAAGCAACAGAGCGTGAAGAAATGTCTGTCAGGCTTTGGGAAATGCCCTCTGTGTCAGTTCACTGCTCTGTGTGCTTTTCCTGCCCCTTCTCTGAGGGTTCCTCTCAGCAGTTGCTCCACATGGCTAACGTTTTCCTTCTGCATTGGCAGTAAGGTGTGTGCTTCTCATCAGGCAGTGTTCTCTGACAATCAGAAATGATGAACCCTCTCCACTCCCATACCCAGTCCAACAGTAGCTACCTGTGTGCTCCTCTCCAGGGCTGCTTGTCCCCCACACTGGATTAGCAGTGGGGTGCTACAAAGAGCAGAGCCAGGACTGATTCATTGAGCAAGTCCTCTTCTTGTGCCAATAATCAGACTTGTACATTCTCGGGCTCGCTGAAGGATATCCCAACAGAGGCAGGGAAAACACAGGCAGTGTGGCCAAAATTCAGAAATGCTTTCATTACTTGATGGCTGATTCAGGATAGTCCTCAATACAAAGAAATAATAGTACTGATAATTACTTTGTGGGTTCCTGCAGTAGTGTGAGAGGTGGAGAGCGCTGCCTTTTGGCAGGCACTGAGGAAGGCTTTGCTGGGCAGGTTTCCCCAGGTGGCTGTGGCAGTGCCTGCCACGTGTGCCTTGTTACAGCTTCTCCAGATTCTCATTTCCAGCTCAAGGCTTCTCCTGAGCAAGTGTCTGTGCTTCCAAACTGGGCTCTTCTCATGCTGTGCCCAAGAGACAGCTGAGGCTACGCTGCTGAATCCAGCTTCTGGTCTAAATGTATCAAATGTTCTTTGATTTGTTGGGTTTTTTTTTTCCTAGTGGTGAAAAGTTTAAGAATTAAGTCACAGTGATGTGGCAGCATAGAGTCATAGAACCATAGAATCATCTGGTTGGAAAAGACCTCTGAGATCATCCAGTCCAACTGCACCTTGTCCACTACTGAACCATGTCCCTCAAAAACTCATCTCCCTGCTTTTTAAACACCTCCAGAGGGGGGGGACTCCACCACCTCCCTGGGTAACTGTGCCAGTGCCTGACCACCCTTTCAGTGAAGAAATTCTTCCTGATATTCAGTGTGACCTCCCCTGGTGAAACTTGACACCATTGTCTCTTGTCCCATCACCTGTCACTTGGGAGAAGAGACCAACACCCACCTCACCACAGCCTCCTTTCAGGCAGCCATAGACAGTGATGAGGTCTCCCCTCAGTCTCCTCCAAGCTAAACAACCCCAGTTTCCTCATCCTCTCCTCGTAGCACTTGTTCTCCAGCCCCTTCCCCAGCCTCATTCCCTTCTCTGGGCGCTCTCCAGCCCCTCAGTGTCCTTCTTGTAGTGAGGGGCCCAGAACTGACCCCAGCACTTGAGGTGTGGCCTCACCAGTGCTGAGCTCAGGGGCACAATCACCTCCCTGGTCCTCTGCCCACGCTGTTTCTGATCCAGGCCAAGATGCCACTGGCCCTCTTGGCCACCTGGGCCACTGCTGGCTCATGTTCAGCTGTGGCAGCAGAGACATTATTTCTGTGCCACGTGCTTTCCAAACAACCAAATGGGCAATTTGTCTTGAAGGACTGATAATATGAAACAACCAAGCAGAGAATCATAGAATCGTTTGGTTGGAAAAGACCTTTGGGATCATTGAGTCCAACCGTACCCGTCCACTACTGAACCAGATCCCTGAGCACCTCATCTGCCCGGCTTTTAAACACCTCCAGGGTTAGGGTTAGGACTCCCCCACCCCCCTGGGCAATGTTTGCCAGGGCCTGAGAACCCCTTTTAGTGAAGAATTTTTTCTTAATGTTTCATCTGAACCTGCCCTGGTGCAACTTGGCCAGAATAAAGAGGAGGAAGCCCAGCATCCAGGTGCAGTAGTCAAACTGGTGTCCAGAATCCTGCTAATTATAGGGATCTCTAGATTACCTTGGGCTTAGAAATGTTGCACTGCAAACACAACGCTGAGGGTGTCTGGAATTTCATAAAGAGGTATCCAGCAGTATGCCATGACTTTTTAATTATCAAACTATTGGGATAAATTTTATGAACATCTTGGGAGCTGGAACTCACCACATCACAGGAAGACTCTTTATTATCTAGTTTGCTTTCTCATTTTCTTAAGAAGTGTCTACTCCTAAGTCCACTGGGACAGGACTATTTATTCCCAGCATCCCTTAAGGAGAGCTGGTAAATATTGGCATGACTTTTGCCCTTGCCACCTCTAGCTTTGGGTGCTGGATTCCTTCAGTCCAGCTTTGTTCTTTGGGGTGTGCCAGAGTCTCTGTACTGGCTTTTTCTAGCATCCATTTGCCAGTCAGACATGGCCTTCCTTGTCGCCAGCTGAGCTTGAAGAGCGCCAGAGCTTCGTGTTGCCAGCTCGTCCCACACATGATGTGATGCCAAAATTACAGAATCATCCTCATTTCCAGATCAGTGCAGGGACATGAGATAACCCTTTTTTTTTTAGATTATGTATTTGATATTCCCATAAGTTTCTCCCCACCCTTTGGCAGAACTGCATCATGTGATTGAATTTCCATACACAGGATCTCCTTGGCGTAGCTTCCTTCCTTTTATTTCCTTTCTGTGTGTTCCTATTTTTTTAGGATCTTTCACCTTGGGAAGATGGAAGGCTTTCTTTGTAATAGTTGGGAAGTGCTTTTGAATGTATATTCTGGAAAACTCCATGTACCTCTCAGTGTAAATTATTATCCAACACTATATCTGTTTACAAGCAGTGATAATCCATATTATGGGGGCAAGGGGAAGCATGGAGTTTTGCTAAAACAGCACAGTGAATTTAGCAGGAAGGGACAGTGTAGTGCTGATCAGTCTGCTCATGAGAGCAGCAAGTCTGGAATGTGCACTGTGGAAGCAAGGAACAAGAGAGATTTCAGCAGTTTTCTGCCCAAATTAATTAGCATTATGTAAGAGAAAAGCAAAAATTTAAAGGGGAGGGAGACATCTGTTATGTCTCTGAGTTTTCAAGCTTGCTTGCAAATCCAGGTCTCCTGGAAAGGCAGAAGTATCTCTGTGCTTGTGAAACAGTGAGGGGAGTAAGTGATGAGGAGTCACTGGCTAAAATCCAGTGGTGTGGTTACTGCTAACCCTGGCTCTTAGAAGGGACCGTTTGCTCTTGCAACCCTTTATGATTATTTATTGTTATGTCGTGATGGGGATTATTTAGCAGCAAACGGTGAGGATGAACTGAAACCTCCCTGTCCTCTCCCAGCAAATCTGAGCAGAGTGGCAGTGTCTGCCAGACTGATGGATAAAATTCCCAAACAATTTTACCTACAGAATGAGGAAGTTTTCTGCCATATCAAGAAATTCTTAGTCAGGAATGTGTTGTGTTTGCTCTAAGGTGCTGCCCACAAAGGCAGGATGGCTCGAGGGTCCTCCTGAATACATACCCAGCAAAGAGCTGATTGCAGTGGCGAGGTGGGAGGCAATGTTCCAGCAATTTGGAAATCACTGTTGAGAGTTATAATGTTTAGCTAAGGAAACACTTCTCTGGAATAAGATGTTAAGGCAGACTGACTGCTTTTCCCCCCACTGCTTTCCTCTGGTGGATTCTATTAAGTGTGTTGGGAGGAATAAAAGGAGTGAGGTCAGGTCAGACTGTGTGGTGAGGAAGGTCAGACAGGGTTAAGCAGGTCAGGTCACATTTCTGTGTCTTCTGTGGTTCTCCAGGAATTTGGGGTCACTGCTTAGAAACTGCTATTTGATCAGCTGTTGGTAATTTGAGCATTACACAAGAGCAAGTGGAATCAAAGATGATTATTGAAGATGGATGATTGGAAAGAAGGAATGAATGGAACGCTGTTGCATTAACAAATTAAATACACAAATCCTTTATTTTACTCTCATTTCAAATAAGCTATCGCAGTTGGTTGACCTAGAAACGAGTACTGTCTGGCTGAGCAGCCAGAAATGTGTATTTCACTGTGCTTAAATTAATGCAGAAGAGTCCCTGTGTCTGAGAAAGGAGGACACACAGCTGAGACATGTGCATAAGGTGGTGTTCTGCTGAGAAAATTACCTTGTCACTTCAAAAGTGGCCGAGCACCAGGCTTGGACAATGGCTACTTTGAATACCTGGGAAGAGATGGAGTCCTGTTGAAGGGCTAAGAACAATCTTTATCCACTAATTGTGAAGTATTTAATAACTTTTTGTAGAAGGTATATTGTCATGCAGTGGTTTTCATCACCATTCATCTGCCTGGCAAATGGAGAGGGTCTGAGGTTAAATAACTTTGCCTAAGGTCAGGGCAGACCAACGGCAGCGCTGGCGGTAGCGCCCAGGCCTCAGCCGTGCCTGCTGAAACGATGGTCTCTGACAGCAAGTCAGTTCAGAGGGGATAAATTAACTTTTCTTGAATGATGAAAATGTCAGGAGAATCAAGTAAAAGCCTTGCTTAGAGAAGGTAACTTCAGGATGGATTTCCTGTTCCCGTGGGAATGGAGGAAGAGAAAGGAAAGCTGTTTCGGGGTTTATTACTGTGTTGTCTGAGTCTTGGATAAGGATTTGGCTCAGGTGTTCCCAGATCTCTTGCTCTTTGTGGGCCAGGCTCCTTGTACAGCAATATTTTCAGGCCTAAGTGTGGCAAAATAGAAAAGCAAATCCACCTGAGACTGTTGGCTCATTAGTGAGTTCTCCTCTAATAGTTGCTCCAGGCAATGAGATGCACGTGGCTCACCATCCCTTGCCATCCTTGTCTTGGATCTCCCTCTCTCGAGTTCCTCACCTTGGGAATGGCTCTACAGCACAGAGATAATGCTGAGAAAGCAGACACCTATCTAGTGGGGAGCAGAGGGAATACCCCAAGCCTTTGTAGTCAGTAAGGGAAATCTTGTCATGGAAGGAAGAGTTTATTTACAACCCAGCAAAGGAAAGAGGGGTTCAAGGAGTTATATTTTATGGCTGTTTTTCTTAAACTATAAGGACTTGCATGCACTCACTTTTAAGTCACTCCAGAGTTTTGTAATCCAGCTCAGAGTTCCTACTTCACTGTTTTCCTCTGCCCACTCCTGCTTGGCAGTTCTTTCCCTGAGCATTGGGTTTGGGCCCATGACAGATTTCTGCACCAAGTCTCGCTGCGCTGTGGTTCCCAGTGTTCTCGGATGTTCAGAGGCACCTGCACCCCCACAGATTCCCCAACATCTCATCCCCCTTTGGGCAGAAAGGGCTGTTCTGACTTTGGCTGTAGCTGGGGTAGAAGCAGCAAGCCCAGCACAGTCATGTCTTTATTGAAGCAATCAACTTATCGTACAAGTTAATTGTGTATTTCATAAAACTGAAATACTACAATAGCTTTATAATGAGTTGGTGCTTTAAAATCATTTCAGCCTAAACACATTTTGTTCATGACAGGTTTTCCACGTTCTAGGTCCTGAGAACACTACTCTTGTGGTGGAAAAGAAACAAAGGACCACAATGATGACACCACAAGAACGTTTTTGACTTATGCTCTGCCTCACAAACAAGGGAGCACCCTTCTATGTGTGTGGATATTGGGTGATGGAAGGGCTTGCAAAGCAGGATTAGAGAGGTAAGACTTTCAAGGAAGATAAACCCACTGTCTTGTCCAAAGCCTCTGAGCACCACCAGGCACTTCTCCGTGCTAAGGCAGCTTCTGCAGTCTCCTGTAGTTTGGGGTCTGCTCAGACCACACACTGAAAATACCAATGTGTCTTATTTTCTTTGATGTATTTGAGGAAGAACAACTCAAGTCAAAAGCTGGTGTCTAATTTTGGCATTTCCTACATGGCAAGAAACCAGTCTTGTTAGTATTTTGTGTTGGGTTATGAAAAGCCTGAACTGTAGATGCTCCAATTCTGCTGCCTTATCTTCCATGGCTTATTAATAATGTGTACATTTAGTTTTCCCCCATAGCACTATCAAGAGCAACTCATTTAAAACAACACATAGGCGAATGTGTCCCTACTTTTTATAGCAGGAGGGAGAAGGATGAGTGTCAGTCAGTCAAGACTAGTTCCAAATATGTCTCCAACTAGGCCTCCTACAGAAGAAGTGATCCTGGCCAGGTGCCACCTGGATCACTCAGGGCTATAACTCTTTAAAGAGTGTTTGTTATGGATTGCCACAGTGGAGATAATTCCCAGGGGAGAACAGATTCTGCTGCTGTGTTTCCTTGTGCTTCATAGAAGTGCTCTGAACTGCTTGAAGTGTGGCCTAATGCTTTTTAGACTGGTTTCACTTTCTGGGTGTTGTTTTATCCTGTCCTGTAGCAGTGTTTGTGTGGATGCAAACTGGCTGAAACGACTCCTGATGGCAGAGGGTCGGGCTGGGATGAGAGGGAGCACAGAGGGGTTCAGGAGTCGGGCAGGAGGCGCAAGGGCTATGGATTATTAGAGACTGGAGAAACTCCTGGGGAAGAAAGAGGCATCACTTAACACAAGATAAAAGTTGTGTGGCTGGACGTGGCACCCAGTGAGAAGACGTCTCTGCTCAGCCTGGCCTGGTGCTCAATATTTGTTTTTCTTTTCCCTGCTTGTTATTTGTTGAGGGCAATGGCCGTTCAGGCAGTGAAACTCCTGTCATTTGGTTTATCTCTCCTTTTACAGTCCTGTCAAGCAGCAGTAATGTAGATAAGCTGCTAGATGGAAGCTGTTCAGGCCCTAATTAAAGCTATACTGAGAATTACAAGGAAAACCTCAACTGTACAGATGTCGAAAAGAAACTTAAAATAGATGAGATGTCAGTTCAACCCTGCCAGTCAAATGGCAATGCTTAGCTCTGCTGGGTGAGCTCCTGCCTGCCTGACTTAAGGATTTAGACAGACTTATTAAAATATATAGTGAAGATATGGCTATGTCAAGAAGAATCCACTCGTCACATAACTTAATCAAAGCAAGCCCCCATAAGAAATAGTGTGTGGTTGATCTTCTTTTCACTCTGTCAATGCAGTTTCACTAACTGCAGCAGGGATACTGTGGGCTTGAGCATCATGCTTATAAAGTGGCACAGATATACGTGCTCTCTGTTTCCTATCCTGCAACACAGAATCATAGAATTGCTTGGCTGGAAAAGACTTTTGACATCATTGAGTCCAACTGTCCCTGTCCACTACTGAACAATATCCCAGAGCAAATGATACGTGGCAATGGGTTCTGTTGTGTCTGTATTCTTTGAATAAGAAGAGGCTTCTGTAAACTTTCACTGGAAATTTTGATGCAATCTCTTACTCACAATCTGTTTGTGAAAGGAATTCAAGAGCTGAGGCCAGCAGAAGTAAAGTGATCCAGAAGGGTGAAACTGGTATCTTTCAGTCTCACACAGGGCAAACGTACCAGTGTCATAGCTGTGCATTGCCAAAGGCTGGACCACAGTGAATGGCACCACTTAGAATCATAGAGTCATAGAATCATAGAATCTTCTGGTTGGAAAAGTCCTTGGAGATCATTGGGTCCAACCACACCCATCCTCTGCTAAACCCTGTCCCTCAAAAACTCATCTCCCTGTTTTTTAAACCCCTCCAGGGATGGTGACTCAGCCACCTCCTGGGCAGCTGTTCCAGTGCCTTTTCACCCTTTTGGTAAAGAAATTCTTCCTGATATCCAGTCTGAACCTCCCCTGGCACAACTCATGGCCATTTCCCCTTGTCCTGTCACCTGTCACTGGAGAGAAGAGATCAGCACTTCCTCTGCCACATTCTCCTTTCAGGCAGCTGTAGACAGTGATGAGGTCTCCCCTCAGCCTCCTCTTCTCCAGGCTAAACAACCCCAGTTCCCTCAGTCTCTCCTCATAGCACTTGTTCTCCAGCCCCTTCCCCAGCCTCGTTCCCTTCTCTGGGCGCTCTCCAACCCCTCAATGTCCTTCTTGCAATGAGGGGCCCAGAACTGACCCCAGCACTCGAGGTGTGGCCTCACCAGTGCCCAGTACAGGGGCACAATCCCTGCCCTGCTTCTGCTGACCACACTGTTTTTGATCCAGCTAAGATGCCATTGGCCCTCTTGGCCACCTGGGCCACTGCTGGCTCATGTTCAGCCGTTGTCACCCAACACCCCCAGGTCCTTCTCCTCCAGACAGCTCTCCAGCCACTCTGCCCCAAGCCTGTAACACTGCTGGGGTTGTTGTGTCCCAGGTGCAGGACTCAGCATTTGGCCTTGTTAAACCTCATCCCATTGGTCTCAGCCCATGGATCCAGCCTGTCCAGATCCCTCTGCAGAGCCTCCCTTCCTTCGAGCAGATCAACACTGTCACCCAGCTTGGTGTCATCTGTATTTACAGGCATTGAGCTGTTTAAGATGTCTGAAATGATGAACTTTAGAGGGCAGAACAATTTGAGGACAGCATCGCTTTTAAAAGATGTATCCGTAGACAATGGGAAGGATTAGAGTTCATCTCTGGGGCAGGTAGGAAGGCAGACACCTTGCTGGAGAGGCAGTCATTACTCTGGCCATTGCATGTGGTGCAGACAATACCTTGTTGTTCACCAAGGTCAGAACATACATTTGCTTCTAGAGGAGGGCACACGCACACTCATCCCTCGGGAACTGCCAGTTAATTAATGAAGCCATAAGGAAAATTCTATTTGGCTTTGTTCTCTCTTTTCTGACTTCAGGGTTGATGAGTCTGAGGAACAGACAACTGCACAAAAACTGTTTGCTGCAATGTCTTGGACCTTCCAGCAGCAGAGAATGTGGTTTTCAATACCTGTTTTGTTGGAAATAACGAAAATAACGGAGACCGCGTGCACCGTTCCATTGCATACGAGTTTTAATGTGGCACTTGAACAGTTCCTGCCACATTGGAACTGCAGCATCGAGTGATGCTTGGTCCACGCTGCTCTGCAGCAGGAAAACATACCAGAAAGTAGGTCGTGGAAATAATCCTGCTGGTTCCAGTAATCAGAGTATACAATGGGGTCGAAAGTTCAGAGTGAGTGGGGGAATGCAGTTGGAGAGTTCCTCCTGCCTGAGTGCTGGACACGATGGGTTCTCTCCAAGGGGCTGCTGGAAGGAGGATTTCTGTAGTGGGGCAGAAGCCATCAACTGGGCTCAATAAAAAATGCAAAGTTACAGAACCGTTTATTTCCTGGAACCTGGTGTCATTCTTCCTCTGTGAAGAATAAAGTTCTTTGGAGCAGAAAGTGCAGAGAAAAAAACTTGCTGTGTCCCTGTATTCGGGTGTGTAAGTTCTACACAGCTCTGGGGTGGTTTGTTGATTCCCACTCAGAGAACTTAGACACGGGATGAGGGAGTAAAGGAGAAAACTGACTGGATGTGGGTCAAGAAACTGTGAATTAAAAAGGTTGTTACTTTCTGAAAATCATTAAATTGTTTTTAAATTCCAGATTGACTGTTCCTGTAGTATTGTGGCTGCTCCTGCCCCAGGGCCAGGATGCAGAATCCAAAGGCACACTGTGGACTTGATTGAGAATCTAGACCTCCTTCTGAGGTTTTGATATATGGGTTTGTATCCCTGATTATCCCTCTGCTCCTAGGGAAAGTAGGAACTCTATTTGAAAGCTCTTTGAGCACATCAGGGCAGCTCACCTGGCTCCTGTGTGTTGATGGCATCTGAATAACATAAACCTAGTAATTGTAATTCTGGTTAAACTGGAGCTGTGTATACACTATGCGTAGGATAAGGTCCTATTTCTGTATCCTCCTGGCAATTGGTAGTTTATTGTGTATTCTTACATGAGGGACACATGGAAACCCCCGTGGTTAATAACTACCAGTGCATCAGTCCTCCATGAAATAGTTTAAGCCCTTTCAATTCCTGTTTCCTCCACAATATCCTGCACCAGTGAATTCCACAGTTTCAAATACGAAGAAAAATCTTTGTTTTGTCTGGTTTTAAGCTAATTTATCAGATTTCATCACCATGGCTCCTTGATCCTTGTAATGTGAGAAACAATAAATAATATTTTATCCATTTTACCCATACCAGGATTTACATCTCTCTCTCCATTCTCTCTGCTCTGAGCTGAAGCTCACTGGTTAGTATAAATTTTGTCACTGCTGTAGAGTCCTTGTGTGACTCTGCTCTGCAACTTCTGTGCATGTGAAAGGAGGACAGGGCTCCCTACACCATAAGATAGCTGATGCTTGTAAAGAACTTAGGAACTCTTATACAGAAAAGGTTTTATTGTGGCATTCAAAATGCTGCATATAAGCTCATTCACAAGGTTGAGTACAGGTGATGAGTATAAAGTTGGTCTTTCTCATTCACAAATCACTTCCCTTACAAAATACAGGTATCAATTTGGCATCAGTTTTTGCAGATGTGGCCATTGTTAATGGAGAAAACACTCCCAAAATTTTCTTGGCTCTAAAATAGGAATATTTCTATGGAGGAAAGGGATACAGTGAGCCCATTCAAAATATTAATTGGTATCAACTGAAAGAAGTTCCTGCACCTCCTCATTCCTTGCCTGGCTCATGAATCACAGTTTATATAATACACCTGTCTTCCCTGGGCCAAATGAAGGGGTGATGCAAAACCTTGTGTAAGTATTTCTTAAGGCATTTTACCGCTGTTAAATTTTGGTTTGTCTCTTTCAAACTCTTTTTCCCTTGCTCAGTCTTAGAAAGAGATGACTGTAAGTAAAGAGTTCCAATGGCAACTTTTGCAGTTCTGCCAGGTTCTCTTCTGAGGAGTTTGTTCATAAGTTGTTTCTTAACATTTAAAGCTTGTTTTCCCCTCCAGATTGTCAGTTCAGATACACTTTGTTTTGCTTAATGTAAATATTCCAACTAATTGCAAAACCAAATAGTGATGAATGTGATTAGAATCAGACCTGTGTTAAGTGATATGAGAAGATCCTTTATTTCAGCAAGAGAGATACATCACCTCTGCTGCAAATTATATTATGCTGACAGAGTGAAATGTACTGTAACCTGATGACAAAAAGACTGTGATCTAACTGTACTGATCCAGGAGGAAAGAAGTTCTTGTGGTGTTCACAACAGGCAAGTCAGGAGGAGTCTGGGTTTTTTCTCGTTTTCATTTTCTGTAGCAGACAGTGAGGTGATTGTTTCTCTGGGTGGAAAAGCACAGCCAGTGCCTGGTTGGTGGGTGGGTCATTCGTTTGCTCATTAATTGACAGTTCAGGGTATGAACCTGAACCCAGTAAGAATAATGAAGAACCATCTCGAACAGAGAACATTGCAGGATCCCATCTTGTGAAATTGTACACCGAATGCTTTTTGAAAGCTGTTTTTCAGGGGAACAGATGGATTGTTTACAGGCAATAATTAAGGTTATATCTCTTCTCTAAAATGCTTTTGATGTCAGGGCCAAATTTCATTTACTCTTACATCAAATCTCAGATTAAGTCATTATGTACTTCCTCCAAGCCAACAGAGAGGGTCTGAATTAATACAGGGGCGTTGGGAGGAATATCTGCTTAAAGTACATGTACAGTGAGGGGGAATGGAAATCCAAGTGGAGAAAAGCAGTATCACTGGGCATTAATATAGAGTAAAATTGTCTGGGTCTCTGGTCCTGTTTGCTTCTTTGCTGCATACCCAGGTTTGCTGAATGGATGCCAGGATAAGTTACAATTGACAGACTTTATTGCCCACGTGAAAACCTGTTGAGATTCTTGAGGTCAGGTCGGGGGGCAGCGTTCACACATGGGTGCTCACTCCCAGCAGTTTGCAAATATGTAAATATCTCACTCACCTTTGATGCAGGTGATGGGATCACCATGTTCAGACCAATGAGAACAGAGCAGCAGGACTGCCTGAAGTGATGCCTTGTGAACATAAACCCAGGCTGTGCTTTATGGCTCTTCTCAAAGCTTGTTTGCTGGTGCAATTGAGGCTAAAGCTCCTTGTATGGGCTCGCTATATTCAGTTTTAAAAAGTAGTTTATCTGCCAAAGCAAGTTCTTTTTGAGCCCTGCAGACATTGACACTGCCAGACCTGTGTGTTTTATGGCTCCATCACTGCACTCTTCATTCCGAACCATTGCTACGAAACATATTTCTGCTGTAGAAACCTATTTCCAGCTGAAATATAACACAAAGCTTCCACTATACTTACTTTGTAAGTACCTATTTTTCAGATCATCAGGTGTATCAGTAAATGTACCCACGCTCTGTAAGTGTTTGTTAAACCTGTACTTAAGCTGGGCTTTGAAATGGCAGAAAATTGCACGTTGGATTTATCATTGGCAGGGGGGCAGCAGGGAAAAGCCTTGGCTGGAGAACAGAACAAGGAAGCTTTTCTTCTCCTGTCGCTCAGTTTTCAAACAGCTGTGATTGCAGTAAAGATGGGATGAAGTGTCCCATGGCTCCTGTGATAGTTTTGGAGAGGTACGGTTGGACTCGATGACTTCAAAGGTTTCTTTCCAACTGAACTATTCTATGATTTTGACCAAATGTGTTAAAATCCAAAATTTATCCTAAATTTGAGTGAGGGAGAATGTATTTGCCCACATCTCTTGCCTTTCAACAGGTATGTTTTACCTGGCAGTCTTTCCTTCTCCTTCTAAGCTGCCATGAGGTGTTGCTGTGCTGAGGTGACCACACACCATTCCTATCAGCTCCTACTAACTTTGTCACTTCCTTTTTCTTCCTGGCTGGTGCTGGCTTTAACTGCATCAATAGAGAAGAGTTGTGCCTGCACATCAGCTTCAGTTTCCCAATCTGTTTTGAAAATTAGCAGGTAAACACAGATATGCGTTGCTACTGTCAATCTTGCAGACATGGCAGAACAAAAATATTAAAAAAAATAGTTTAGAAAACTAAATATTTTACAAATGCTTTACCAAACAGAAGGAGGGTTAATTTAATTTTTTTTTACCTTTTCAACTTCTCAGTTCTGCATTACCCAAGTGATCAATTTCTGCACTCGTATAAAACAAAAATAGTTTTGCTCTTAAAAGATGAGATTTGGCACTTAGGGCAGAATTTCCCTCTCCGATCTGCAATGCAGATGCCTTTGCCACAGAGCAGATTTCAGCTGCCTTTCTGCCTTCATTTCATGTACAAAACTTCCACTGATGTCTATTGGAGCTCTATCCATGGACTCCATTCAGACAACACAGGATGGGCTGGAGGGAAAGGATATTCCCCTGCTTCACCTTGAGTGCCCAAAGTCTCAACAAAGACTGAAGCTGTGCTGGTAGCAACTGTTTTAAGATGGTTCTTACATGATCAGAAGGCTTTCTTGGGAGAACTGGAACAGGCTGTGGTCTTGGAGGTGCTGAGATTTTGGCGAGGTTTAGCACAGTTCTGTGTCTGGTTTCTCTTCTCTGAATCAAGCAAGAGGTGGTAACTCTGCAAACCTATTAGCTAAAATTTGTTATTAAAACCGAACCACTCCAGCCCAGGTGCTGTGCAGGGCTGTTACCAGCATGGAGGAAGAATTAATTTCATGTGGCACTGCCTTAGAATCACAGAATTGTGGAATGGTTTGGGTTGGAAGGGACCTCAAAGCCCATCCAGTTCCACCCCCTGCCATGGGCAGGGACACCTCCCACTGGATCAGGGACTCAAAGCCTCTTCAACCTGGCTTTGAACACCTCCAGGAATGGGGCAGCCACCACTGCTCTGGGAAACCTGGGCCAGGGCCTCCCCACCCTCACAAGAAAACATCTCTTCCTAAAATCCCATATCAATCTCCCCTCTTTCAGCTGAAAACCATTTCTTGTGCCCCCATTTTAGTACTGGGAGGCTGCTCTAAGTTCTCTGATGCTGCTATAACTTTTCTGACGCCGCTCTAAGTCCTCCACAGCTGCTCTAAGGTCTCCTTAAAGGTCTTCTCCCTTTAGCAGCTACACTGAGGGCTTGGCTGGTGAATCCAGCTACCCCTGTCCCCCAACCCATCCCTGCTGTCACGTGCTTAACCTCCAGCAACTCTATGGGAAGGAGACCCTCCAGAGGAAGTGGATTTGAATCCGTTCAGTATTTGTACAGGGGAAGGTTCCTTCCCCTGTGTAGGAAAACTGTGTTAAAGCCAGTACCAATTGGTGTTTCTGTGTGCCTTCAGGCAATGCAAGCAGGATTTTCTTTTTAAATCGCTGCTAATTAGAAGGAATAAATCTAACGAAATAGCAGCAGTGAATATTAATTGAAATAAACCCCCAAATCTCACTTAGATGTATTTCAGATTTTTTTTGTTGTCTTTTGTCTGTGGAGAGTCATACAAATACATTTACTGATGTGTGTCCACACCTAAGAAAGTGTGAAAAAGCAAAAAAAAAAATCACAGAGACCAGAGAAAATGTATTTTGGTAGAAATTTTCAGCAGAAATATTTATTCAGCCATGTTCAAATCTATTTCTGTCTCCTCCCTATTTGAGAAAAAGAGGAGGGAGAAGACATCTCATTCAGATTTTCTGTGGCAGATGTAGCAAATAATTAAAGATACAGGGTAAAATTTTGAGAGGTATCTTTGTTAAAGTGATAACTGAGTCCTTCTGTAAATGAGTGGACTTGGAGACATTGGTTATTCTTCAAAATGGTATTTTAGAGGTTTTGGAATGTTATTTCTCCTGTTGCAAGGACTAAAGTTGAATCAGGGGAGCTCGTGGAACAAACCCACCAACTTTGACTCCATGCAATGAAAACGGAAGGAAAGGCTGAATCCGTGCCATGAAGAGTTCTGCCAGAGTGCTGTTGGTTGCATTTATCTCATGGTCATAGAATGATAGAATCGTAGGATGGCTTGGGTTGGAAGGGACCACGAAGGTCATGATGTAGGACTATGATAGGAACAGAGGGAATGGCAGGAGGATGTGGGGAGGTTTAGGTTGGATATTAGGAAGAGGTTCTTCCCCGAGTAGGTGGTGGAGCACTGGAAGAGCTCCCCAGGGAAGCAGTCCCAGCACCCACTCTGCCAGCATTCCAGAAGCATTTGGACACTGCCCTCAGCCCCACGGTGTGAATGTTGGGGTGCCCTGTGCAGAGATGGGAGTTGGACTCAATGATGCTTTTGGGTCCCTTCCAGCTTGGGTAATTCTATGAGTCTACGATTCTACAAACCTCCCCCACAGAGAGCAGGGACATCTTCAGCCCCATCAAAATCCCACCTCCTGTCAGTCCCACATGCTTTGGTCTCTGGTTTCCTTGGGGCCGTGCACGCAAGCTCCCTGTCTGGAGATCCTGCCACTGGATGTAGTGGTCCTAATCATAAAATCCAAAGAGCAAAAGCAGAATGATGCCACAGAAGGTCCTTTCTCCTAACTGCAACAAAGGATCACACGGTAATAATGCTGGATGGGATTAAGGAGAATGAAAATCTTTTTTGAAAATATATTATAACATGAGACCATAGAATTTTTTATTCTCTAGGAAGAATAGGAAGAATTTCTTTGCGTCTTATTGCTGGCTACTACTTAAATTTTTGTCTGACTGTTTAAAATTAATTTCCTTTATAGAAGAGCAAATTTAAAAAGTAGTATCACATACACACTTGCCTGGAATTTTGATCTTTCTTGGGGTGATAGTTTTAAATTCCTTGAAGGAGACAAAAGGCCTTTCAGTCTAAGTGCTTGACTTGGTTCTATGGTTTCTGTGTTTGGTTGTTTCTCTATAACTTTTTTCATGACCTTGGGCAAGTCACTTAATACCCACATTTCATTCCAACTGAAGTTGGATGCCAAGAGCTGGAACCTAACTTTGCCCTCTTCATAGACTTGAGGAGGAGCCTCAGTAAGAAGGAAATTGAAAGATTAATTTAGATCACTTGTTCCGGCATTAATCATTCACAATTTGCATATAAGATACGAAGGGATTAAATGGTCAATGTGGATTTAAATATGTGAAGTGGGTTTTTTTAATAAAAGAAGTGCTGTCCCTCTCTCCAAAAAGGTTCCAGGAGGTATTGCCTTGCTTACACAATTTATATGTATTTTTTAAACGTGTCACTGATCTTTACCATTCAGTGGAGGAGCTGAAAGAAACAAATTATCCTTTCAATTATGAAATAATACAAAGGGGAACACAATTATTTTAAGCCTTTTTCTTTTTAAGGTGGAATCAACACCAAAGCTAGAACACACCTCAGACTCTGTGTGCTGTGGATTGCAAAGTTGTCAGTTCCAGAGCCCCCAGAGCAGTTCAGAGCTGCCTGATGCTCCAGGACAGCCCATCTTCTGTGCAATGAATGCAGTGAAAGCCCCCGTGATCAGTGTCTCTGGCGCGTGTTCTCCCATGCCCTGCCTGTTACTGCGTTACACAAGAAATCTCCAATCCAGCCTCTAATCCTGGCAAGCATTTCTTGGACCATATCGCTCTCCTTTCCTGTTGGCCAAGTTTAAAGGGGGAGCAGGAGGAGGAGAAAGATTAGCCAGCTGCTTTGGAAACCCATCAGCACGTGCTGCATTTACTGAGATGGGCAATAAAGACCGGCTTTGGTCCTGTTGTTTGCTTTTTGGATAAAGACTGTGTTACTTTTGGGGAACAGAGACCACGTTTTCTCACTCTTGTGGTGGGTGTATTGCTTGCAGACTATGAGGAGTAAACTTGTGCTCCAAAGGAAGTTGGCAATAAGGTTACTCTATAAAAAGAAACCTGCAGTTCAGTTACAATTTCCTATTCTGAGTCGAAGCAGGGTGTCGAGTCAGAAATTCCAGCCCAGCGGGTCAGGAAAGATTCCAGGGCTTCCTGAATCACAACTGAAATGTGTTCCCTTCCTTTCACCCTTCTGGCCCAAGTCCCACTGGGATTACTACTCCAAATTGTTTTGTTCCATTCACTGTGTGACCAGTGCTTACTGTGAGGACACGCTGTGTTTTCCTCACATTGGAGCTTCTCGTCCTGCCTCCTCGCTGACCACTCTTGTCTCTACATACTGGGCACATCACCAGTTCCCCTCCAATTAGAGGGGTTTTTTTATACCTAAAACACAGGAGAAGCTGAACTTTACTCTCAACTGATCAAGGCAACAGCTCTTGCTGTTTCCATGTCCTCGCTCATGGCATTTCACTTGTAGAGAAAAACACCGATGAATGTAGAAGCTCTTTGGGCAGTGATTTTATTCCATATTTTATTTTCATTAGAATTATTTGAAGAAGGAATGAAGATTTTTCTTCTCCTTTAAAAAAGCTTTGCACATTTGAGAAAAAAAAACAATGCACTTTGCATATCATCACATGTAAAAAACGTGGCAATTTGTTCTATATCTACTGTGATTTTCTGGGCACATTTCTTTTAGGAGCTTTTCTCAGCTATCTTTCTCTGTTTGTATTTATGCTTGGCAATCTAGTAAGGAAGTAGGAAATGTTTCTTAGAGTTGTCATTCTCACGAGGTACTGACTCCCAAATATAAGGTCACAAAAATAGTATAAGAAACCATAAATCATATATACCATGCTTAGCAAGTGGTTCTGTGGTACTTTATGATGTGAAGAAGTGAGAATTTCAAATCTACCTGGAAAGAAGGCAAAATGTAAACGGAATGAATCTCTGGTAATGTAGAATAGCTTAAATTTGATGAAATGGAGCTGGTAGGACATGCTCACCTACATGGTTTTAGTGGACTTGATCATTTATTTTATGCCCTCCTCCTGGTTTTCTTCCCCCCAGGGTTGTGCTAAATGAACTGACAACATTTCCTTCTCCCCACCATTAAACAAGCAGCACATGGTAAGGATGAGATGTTCAACTGTAAAAATAATGCAGTAATTAGCAAAGACAATAGGCACCTGGAAAGGAGAAGAAACTGTAAAAGGTGAAATAATTACATTAGAAGGGGCCTTACTTTGGAGGTAAGTGAAATGCATGAGATGAGCAAATTCACTGGAGTTTTAGAGGTGCTGTGGATCAAAGAGTGTGCTTTTTGCAAAGTCCCTTACATAATGTCGTTAGGGAAAGCAGTAAGTGGTGAAACAAGGCAAAATAAGTCTTTGCCTTAGTCATCAGGCTTTAATAATTCTTCTCTTTTGCCCTGTGTATCTTCCAGTCTGCTACACATTGGGCTACCATCAAAGGATGGGTGGAGAACTCAGAGAACACCCTGTAATTTAGCAGCTGGGTCATTCTTCCAGGAGATGTGGGTTTGAACCTCCTTAGGCAGCTGTCTCCCACTTTGAAAGGAGACATTACAACAGCATCTTAAGAAACCATTTCTAAAATGATGACCTTAGGTACCTAAACTTGAGGAGAATGCTCTTGGCAGGGATCTGGTTCTGTCAGAGCTGAGTGAAGGTGGCTGTGAAGGTCAGCAGTTACTTCATACACAGGCCTTGCTTCAGCATTTCCTGCAGGTTTTGTTCTGTGCTTGTCTTGCTCAGGAACCAAACTTTCTTTGTGAATGTATGTGCTGAACACCCTTCTGTGAGAACATCACCTTCCTCCAGGCCCAAGAGGATCAGCCTAACTCCATTGTAAATCTATCCCTCGATTCTTTTCCTGTCAGGTCAACATTTCTGACAGCTCTCAGGTTTAGGCCAAACCAACTAAATACGATGTTGAATTTGTGCCACCACCTCAAGCTCTTGATCCTTCTCTGCTTTTTAACAGGAAGGTATGAAGTGGTCAGGAATCAAAGACATGTTATTCTAGGTTGACTTGGCACATGTATAAATGACAGAATGTTTGAATAATGGAGATTCCAGCTCTTCTTTTTCCTCAGCATGAAAACTTCTCAATCCAAAATCCAGTGCCATGCTCCAAGGACTGTCTCAGGTTCCCTTCCCATTCTAGACAATGGCAGTGGTTTATTGTTCTTACTTCTCATTTGCTGTGTGATAGACTTAAACCTGTCCAGTGGGAGGTGTCCCTGCCCATGGCTGGGAAGGTTGGAACTGGATGATCTTTAAGGTCCCTTCCAACCCAAACCATTCTATGATTCTATGAAACTGGGAGAAGGAGCAGGGAACAACAGTCTTTACTGCTTTTGCTCAAACACAGACAGGTTGTTTCAGACAATGATTCCTTTGCAGGAGAAACAACAAACTGGATGAATCAAATGTTTTCACAGTGGTTGAAAACTATAGCTTGGCAACAAAGGGGAGTGGGAGAACATTAACAGACAATGTGGTAAGAGCAGTCAGGGAAGAACAAGAGAGATGGGGTAGGAGATAACAGGGTGCAGGGTAGAGCACACAAGCTAAACAGGAAAAATTAGATGAGGAAAGGAATGTGGAAAATATGGGGTGATAAAGATTGAGAAATCTGTCTTGCCAGGTCAGGAAGCTGTGGTGTCTGGCTCTGAGGAAAGGGGAGGTGACAGCTCTTGACTGACCACTGCTCAAACACCGTATGTATTTCCACAACACCTTAGTGGTGGTAATAGAGTGATTACATTGTGTGATGGACTGAGAAGTGATACTTCCAGCACTGATTTACAGCACTCTCACTTGCTGCCTCAGTCCCTGTGAGGGATACAGACAGTCCTCCAGCTGTGTGATGGTTTATAGCTGAATCTCCATTGGACTCATACGTGTCCTTCCAGTGCCTGTTTCTTCTGCCTGAGCTGCTCTATGGAGGTAAAAGAAAAGGTTGTTGTCCAGCACTTAGAACATAATTGAAATTTCATGGCTTGAGGCTTCTATATAATTTCTTCAAGGATCTTAAGGCAAATGGCCAAGCACAGCTGATCTGTATTTGGTTGTACAAATGTCTCTGTTTTGAAACCCGAAGAGGTTTTTTTCCCCCTATTCTTATCCTGAAACCTACTGTTGAATCTGTGTCCAACAGACACTTGCAGTGGCCCCTCTACGTGTTCTGAGACAGACTTAAAACTGGTTGTGGGCTGGGATGGCCACACTGCACCACCTCACAAACAACTGCGTATTTCCCACAGGCAAAACCTGAAGACCACAGTTTGTGGACCTGTTTTGTGGTGAGGGGTCAGACAGAGAGCATTTGCTTCACAGGCAATACCAACCCACATGCTTAAGCACCACCTTTCCCACTGAGCAGTGCTGTCCTTTATTCCTCCTTTACAAAGGGTAACTCCTGCTTTGAAAAGGGTTCTCAGGCACTGTCAGAGGCTGCCCAGGGAGATGGTTGAGTCTCCATCCCTGGAGGGGTTTTAAAAGACAGGTAGATACGTTTCTGAGGGACATGGTTTAGTAAGGGGACAGGTACAGTTGGACTTATCTCAGAGGCCTTTTCCAACCAGATGGTTCTGTGATTCTACATCCCGTTTGCCTTTTCCATGTTGTTTGTTTGGACACAGAGGCTCTCAGACCTGCAGTCAGTTCATCAGTCCTGCAGAGGACAGCCTTTTTCCCTCCTGAACCTGAAGGCATCATGTGGTGTTTCACAGCCACAGCCTTACTGATCTGCAAACCTGCTGGTGGCACTCCAGGCAGCCTGCCCTGCAGCTGAATTCACGCAGGTCTCTTGAGCTGCTCCTCGTACCATACCGAAGCTGCTTTAAAACACGGCAAATTTATAATGTGTGGTGTCATCTCACAGACTCTGCCAGCAAATGTAAATGGCATAAAGAGCATGTGGAACAGATGGAATGAGACATGCACGTAAAGAATTAAAGTATTTGTGAGGGAATTTGGCAAGGAGATTGGAATGCTTCAAGCACTGTGTACGGGGGTGGTGGGAGGGAGAGCAGGATGAGCTGGGGGGTGCTGTGTGCTGGTGATCCATCTCTTTCAGAAACAACGTGACCTATTTCTGTTATCATGTGAAACACAGCAACAAATATTCCCTTTTTTTTTTTCCCAAGCTTCCTTCAGGAAACTTGACAACTTCTTGAGTTGGAGAAAATGTTACCTTGAGGAAGAGCTGTGAGTTATTTGATTTTTCACTGCAGATATTACAGTAAATGAAGGATAGCAAAGAGAAAAAAAGAAAGCACAGGTGGGAATGGGGTGACTTATTATGACCCAGTAATGGTGCACCTACCTGTGCTCCAGGTGAGTAAGCAGTGAGGGAAGCCTTAGGCTAATGCAGTTGTGAAATTTACTTGTGTGAAATGACCTAGGGTTTTGTTTTTTAAATACCTTATGAATTGACTTAGTCTCATTATTTTAGAAGTGACTTTTTAAGAGGTTTTACACATACTCACACACAGTGAGGTTTTTTGAGTGGCTCACCAGACTGGAAAAGAACAGGAAGAAATTGTATGTAGAAGTGACATAAAGAAAAGCCACTGGAAAAGAGCAGCAAACTGCCTCATTGTGAATTTCTAAATACCCTTCCCTTTTGTAATTCCTCTAAGCAGACCTGGGGACCAACACTTTTGATCAGCTCATTGCACAACCTCTTTCTTGGGAGGTACGTTTGGGAGTTTGTGATCATTGCTTGGATTTGTGGTGAGTGTAGTTTTGCAGGGAGCTGCTTGATCTGCTGCAGGCCACTGGTGACACACTCACAGGGGTTATGGTGACATCCCAGTCTTCAACCCAATTTTGTAGTCTTCGGGCTCATTTTCTTGATGAGGGGCCACAGAAACCCTAAGTCTTTGGGTAAATGTTCTTCTTCGCTGCTTGGACAAAACATCTGAATTCAGACACGTGAAAGGAAGGTTTCTTCCAGCCACAGGGAAGGTGGATACTTTAACTGAAAAGCTTTTTGAAAGAAAAAGTGATATTTATTTGAGAAATGCAGACACTTAGGAAAAGGTAACACCTGGTGTTTTTCATTAAATCACTAACACAGCTTCTCGTGGTGTTACTGGACTTTAAAGGAAGCCCACAGCCAGTCAGTCTGCCCCAAAAGCAGTCCTGGAACAACGATGTGAATAGAAGAGACAAGTCAGGTTTCCCTTGATAATCATAAAAGGCTCAAATTACCTTCCTTTCCATCCCCAAAGGGGGCATAAATACTTCATTTATGAGGTTGTTTGCGCATGACTAATCTATTTCTACTTGCTAATTGTAATGACTAATGCATCTTACAAGACAAATATTAGCTTGTAATAATACCTGAACAAGCAGATTTATAAGTGTTAAGCAAAAATACAAATAATTAGCAGAAGCTGAGTGGTATTGTCTTCTAATTAACTGTAAAGACACTTTCTATTAGGACAAAAAAGTAAGATTTCTCAAGAAGGTGTAGAAATAACCAGGCCAAGGTATTGCTCTCTTGAAAAAGAGGCACTTGCCAGGTAATACTTGATTTTCACGGGAGCTGAATTCAGTTGTACTTCCCCCACTGATGTCAGCACAAGAAAAGCACTTTCAGCCTGTTCCTACCTGCTGAGACCGTGTGTCCACTGGGAAGAATCTGGCAGACATCTCTGAGTCGGAGTAATTACAAGAGACAGGAATGGTCCTGATAGCAGAGTTCAGGAGTTATTTCTGTGCAGCCAACTAACTGACCGCTGCTCCCAGACATGGACCTGAAGGAATGCTGGGGACCAGATGCTGGGTTTGGGAGATACAATACTTCTGACTTGGGCTGTCGTGCTTTGTTTCAATAGAGCAGTGCATCTCTGCAGTGATATCACAGGTGCTATATTAAAAATCAGTTTCCTTTCAGTGAGGTGGAACATCAGAGCTATTGCAGAGTGTATCTCTGAAGTTTGACAGTTGGTCGACACATGTAACACCTGAGTGATTTTCCAACTGTTGAGACGTGAAGTCTGTGTGCAGGTTAAAGCACTGCAGCTCTAATTCTATTTGCAAACTGTTTTTAAAGGCACTCCATGGGCTCTGACATGCCTTGAACACACGTGTGAGTGCTCACAGGACGGCACCTCCAGTGAACTGCACCCCTGCTGCCTGACGGGCACAATTTGAGTACTGATCCCCAGCTTGTGCCAGGATGTCCCTGATAGGAAGATCCCTGGTTAACCCCAGGCTGGAGCCAAAGTACACAGCAGCACACAGGCAGCTTGTGTGATTCCAGAACCTGACCTCAGTTTTCAGCTTGTGACCAAAGCAAGTGTGGCACTGTATGCCTAGGCTGTGAAAACTGGTGAAAAACATGGCTCCAAATTAAGTTTTGGCTCATAAATGGTATCACAACTTCAAAAATAGATTCTGGAGCAACTTTTTATGATGATAATGTTATCCTTCACTTAAAATCTCTATTACCTAAAATATTTGACCTATATTACAGTCATCCAGAAGCCACTTGTCTTGCCTAAAACCACAAAGTGAACTGAGGATAATGCTAGAAATGCTATCCAGCTCTCATGCTCCCAATCCTTTTCTTTGGTTCTGATAACTTCAAAGTTTTTCATATTCTGATAAGTGATCATGATATTGCACACTGAGAAACAGAACTGGCTACCCCATTCCTGGAGGTGTTCAAGGCCAGGTTGGATGGGGCTTGGAGCTCCCCGATCCAGTGGGAGGTGTCCCTGCCCTTGGCAGGGGTTGGAACTGGCTGGGCTTTGAGGTCCCTTCCAACCCAACCCATTCCATGATTCTGTGATTCTGCGACAGGCTGGGGAGGCTCCCCTTCGGGCAGGTGTCACGCTATGAGCAGCACTCCTACCTCTTTGGTTGAAAATAATTACAACACCAGACTGTAGCCTGGGAAAGTGCTCCCCCTGCAAATGCATCCTGTTGAATCTGAGTAAATATTTAGTGTATTTAGAGTGGTAAACAACACTTTACAATTTATGTGTGTTCATACAGTCCATCGTACTGGACTAACACTGGGACCAAACTAGAGAATCGGCAGCATTTCTACACCCAAGTTTCTCATTTTACTCAAACTATACAGATGTCATTTTAGTTCAGATTTTACACAAAAATATTTCTTCCAAATATGAATTTGGAACACCAACTGTCTTTTGTCAAATACTACATTAGCTTGGAGTTGTGGAACAGAATTTAGATACTGCAGAGAACTGTGGCTTGAAGCTTTGTCAATCATTAAAAAAATCCTTCTTAGCAACACTCACTGTTCATCTCTTAAAACCTCTCACATTTCAGAACAAATCTGCATCCATAAAGCCCCAACAAATGTGAAATAATCAGCAAGTGCAAACACTACTGATTTCCTAATGTGAGTAGAAGGGTTTGTTTAAATCAGCAGAGCTGATCTTTGCCCAGGTGAGTTCCATGTGCCAGAAAGCTGAAGGTCAGGCTAGAACAGGATCACCTGTGGAATATGCAGTTGCCATAATAACCTGAACTCTTGCCTCTTGGTCAGAGTGGGCAGTGGGAGGGAAACCATTAAAGTCCAGGTCATCTACTTGGTTTGGACCAGACATACTCCTCTTGTAACCAGGTCGTTGTTACTCTTTCCTTCTCCCTTTGCAAATCCACCAACATTTTTAATTGCTCTTCTGGATAAAATCTCAAAGGATTTTCAGCAAAAATCATCAACTGGATTGATAGATCATAGAATTATAGAGTGGTTTGTGTTGGAAGGGACCTTAAAACCCATCGAGTTCCACCCCCCCTGCCATGGGCAGGAACACCTCCCACTGGATCAGGGGGCTCCAAGCCCCATCCAACCTGGCCTTGAACACCTCCAGGGGTGGGGCTTTGACGCTTTCTCTGGGCAACTTGTGCCAGGGCCTCCACACTGTCATTGTGAACAATTACTTCCTAATGTCCAATCTAAATCTTCCCCCTTCCAGTTTAAAGCCATTCCCCTTCGTCCTATCACTACAGGCCCTTGGAAAAAGTCCCTCCCTAGCTTTATGTAGTGCCCCTTCAGAAGGCCCCTATAAGGTCTCTCTGGAGCCTACTCTTAGTTATATTGTGTGTCTTAAATGAGGCCAGAAGGCTTCAGTCTCCACATAGGAAAATAATAAATATCACCATGTAATTAATTTAATCATTTACAAGAATTTCAGTTTCTTACTGAAAAGAGTGTCAGAAAAAAAAATATCAATGTCCACTGGACTGCAGAAAGCAGAAGGAGGAACAGATATCTGTAAGCTTGCCTAGCAGTTCCCTTTAAATGAACATGTCAAGCCATGGCTAGTTTCTTGGGTAACCAAGAAAGCAGCTGATTAAATTAAAAGCAGTTGAAACATTTTATTATATATGAGTATAATTCTTTATAAGGCTAATATTTTAAATTTTTGGTAGCAGGAGTGGCAGTAAAATAGGATTTACTCTATAATTCCTTTTTAAATTAGGGCTTGTGAAATGTTAAAGTCTTAGAGAAATGAGTTGTTTCATTTAATAGGGCTCAGAAACAGGGATGTCAGCACAAGGCACCTATGGAAGTCCAATGTTTCTAATTCTTTTATTCCATCTCATAATTTCAGCAGAGGCTTTCAGCACAGCATTTATCTGCAGTTGATGGATCACTGAACGCTTACAGCTGAAGAAAATGAACATCAAAGATATCCAGTAAATTATCTTAATGGCTGGATCTTTCACAGAGCAAACATCACCCTTTGTATACTTTGTTTCCTGTAAAAATACAGTTTATATACATTTTCAAGGCAGAATTTAGCTGCAGCTCACTATTTGCTTTGCTTTACATTTCTTACGACTGAGCTGTAAGTGAACCTGAGAGCTTTGGGAAGTCCTGATACAGAGGTTCCAGAGCAAAAGGGCCTCAGTGAGGTCAGAGTGGTGACAGAATGCAAACCACATATCTTAGTGTCACTGTTACTGATGAGCCTTCAGTGGGTCCTCCCCGGGTGTTCAGGCTCCCAGTTTGGAGTGGGGTGGGAGGAAGAAAAGACAGAAGAGAGAACAGACATGAACTGGGAATAGTATAGACATTATTACAAATACAGAAATCTGTGTGCTGCTCAGAGTTAAAGGCATGAACACAGCCTTTGCAGTCAGCACCCCTGCAACTGATTACCCTGTTCAGGTTTAGACGAGTTATTTTCAGGGATGTGAGTCTGAACCTTAATCTCTCTACACGATGAAGTACATGGCAATGGTATCTGCTTCAAACTGGTTTCTGTTCATCTCAGAACTGCTCAGCGACTGCTTGTTTGTTCAGGATGCAGCAGGAATAGCTGCACACCCTCATCAGAGCTAAAACTTGTTGAGTGTTTTGTTCTTGCATCAGTTTGCAACACAAATCTGTAGCATCAGAAACCCAATGGTACAAAATGTGGGAGTGCTACAATGAAGTATACTTTTAATGGTAAGAAAAATAGATCTGCAGGAAAGAGAAGAGGAAAAAATGGCAATTTGAATTTACTAGTGCCTCTAAGAACTTGATTATGAATGATGAGTGTGTGTGTGTGATGACATATTAAGAATTATCCCTCATTCTCAAAGAACCTGCAGACTGGCTGCTAAAGGCCTGAAGTTCCAGAGCTGTCACCTAGAGCTTATTACACCTTTTAATGGTAACTGTTCCCATATATCCATACAGAAACACTCTAGCCAAGGCTTTGATAGCATGCATACCTTGTTCTTCTCTTCTAAGGGATCCTGGTTACCTTGTTCTTCTCTCTTCTGAGGGATCCTGGCTTGCTTTCTTCCAAGAGCGTGTGGAAGTGCTTACACCAGAGAACAATTTAAGCAGCCAAACCATTATAAGGATGTGTTACAGTCAGCTCTCACAGAGCTTTTATTTGCTTATAACTGCAGGATCAGGGCCCTGGTATAATTCCATGTCAGTAGTATAAAAGCAAAATAACCATAATTAGGAGTTATCACCTTCTTTTTCTAGATGGTAATGGTAACATAACTTTTTAAATTCAAATCTATTGTGTAGGGGGTTTTGGTTATTGGTTTTATTTTCTAGTTTCTTCATCGTGCTCTGCCTTGCAGGTCTGTGGTATCCATCAGATGGACTTAAAACTGCAGCTTGGGAAGTGCCCAGTTTGCAACAAGAGGAGCAATAACTCTAGAAAAGAAAGAGTGAATGTTCAAAGGGAGAAGGGTTGGAAGATAACAGAAGATAAAGAGGGAGAGCTACATTAGCCCTTGCTCCAATGTGGTGAGTGATCACAGACCATAAGCTATAGGTTTATTCATGTTTTTTTGTAATGGAACTTGAACATGGTTTAAAAAAAAAGCAAGGATTTCTTAGACTTACAACAAAACCCCCTATCTTTTTCTGTCACAGTAAATAAAATGATTTCTTAGACTATAAAAACCATTTTGGAGTGAAATCCTTAATTTGCCGTTTGCCCACATTTCTCCTGTCCTTTGTCTGGAAAGGCCATGCTGTCCCTGGCAGATTTTTTTTACTCCTTTAATTTTAAGCTGCAAAGTAAACATTGTAAGCTTGGCAGGAGAAGCCTGTATGTATTTCAGAGCAATGTTTTGCAATTCTTGTTTTTACAGCCATAAACACCTTCTAATGCCAGAGGGGAAAAGGACTTTAATCCAGATAAAATAAGATTCTTAAACACTGAAAACTGCACTCAGGTTTATGGGCCAATTTTAATATTTGAGCTCCCGTGCCAAGAGCTGCACATTCCACATGTGCAGCACCGGGTGTTGCTTCACAGCTGCTTCCAAGGTCAGAGCACATCAGGCTGCATCACCCAGCCAGAGTTACCCCACCACCTATTCCAATAAATACACTTGGAGTTTTGTTCTCAGAACGTGTTCACCAAATGTTATTTCCATATTTGCTTTGCCTTTTAGCCTTACATCTTTGAATTTTTCTCTCTTGTAGTATTTTTATCCTGTATCTTATTTAACACCTTTTAATAAGCTGAATTCTTACCAAGCGAGCACAACAACATCTGAAAGATGAAATCTATCTCTTTGATGGTATGAAACCATGACCCAACAGGCCCGTCCTCTGCCTAGAGGGCTAGCAGAGCTTCTTGTTAGGTTATTAAACCCTTTAGAAACTCAAGTATGTTTATTCATAATGCGAGGTATCTAGCCAACATTACAATTTTTTCCTCTTTTGAGTGCAAAAGTGATTTACAATTAAAAGTATTTGCCATTTTGTTCTGCCTAAGCCATGTTCCCTTTCTATTCCTGAAGAGTTTCAGTTGTCATTTGCTTCTTTCTCTTTTTCCAAGCAGCTCATTTGCTTTGCTTCTATAGAATATTTAAATGAGAATTTACAACGTGTCTCACAGAAACCAACAGGGCGTGCTGGTGCACAAAACTGTTCCTCAGCTCCAACTAAAAACAAACACACTCCTCTGTCTCCCTTTGGTAGCTGCCTTTGCCAAATCCTCCTGGCCAGTTCACTCTGTGCCAAAACTCAGACCTCTGACACATGAGGTTCCCAGAGGCCTCTGTGACACGAAACATTCACACTCTTTTTGAACAAACCAAGTGAAATCTTGCTACTACAGCAATAGCATTTGGCTGTCAAATGGGCCAACATAGAGGGGACGGACTAAAGCTTTATTTTTCAACCTTATCTGTTACTCTTCTCAACAACTTTTATTCTTAGCATTACATTTTGTTGAAAATAACAATTTGGATTTTGCTCTTCTCTTCATCCCTACCAGTTATACCTGAAATGTCATCCAAATATCACCATGATGCATGAAAAAAGCCAATCTACTTCTCTGCCTCTGAACTGTTTTTATCCTTCTATCCAAAACCACCCTTCTAGAGACCTTCCTTGCCTTCTCTGGAATTGGTGGCTGGCAGTTCAAGCTTCACATGGCCATTGCTAGCCATCCTTTTTCCTGTCTCCCTCACTCTGCCATCACAAGTAAAAGGCACCATGCTACTGGTATCACTCTTGGTAACTCGTCAGGCACCTTCGATGCCTTCCTTTCTTTCACTGCTCATTCCTCTGCTCATTCCAGTCTTCACTGCTCTCACTCAGCTCCTGCTGCTAATCCATCCATAACAGTAAGAGATGACCTTTTCTCTTCCCAGACAGTAAAAAACCTCGTCTGGGCTCCCCGTGCCTGTCACGGCTTCCTTTCTCACCTCTCTTTTATCTTTTACAACCCAGAGAACAAGGAGCTATTAAGATAATTTGTCTGTTTTTTTCATAAAAACATAGGACCCCGTTCTTTTAACTTTTAACTCCTTGTGCAGCTTCACCTCTGCTGCACCAGTCAGCTCAGATGTCTCATTCCTGTCATTATGACTCACCCATTAACTTGATCCTTTTTCTCTTTTCACTTCCCTAATGACCTTTAGTTAATCTGGGTCCCCTACAACAGTTTGCAGATTTCTTTCAACGTTATCTTGTAGGTGTGAAAAACTTCCCCAAATTGGCTGTCCGGGTCATTTGTCTTTCCTCAAACTGCTCCACTAGGAACTCTCAAGGGTGATGCTGACCTCTGCCATGGGTGGGCTTTCCTGACCTCCTCCTGGTCCTGACGCCGGGCCGGTTGTGCCTGTGAGGAGCTTGTTCGTGTCAGTGGTCCCAGCGACACCAGCAGACTCGGTCAGCTGAAGGTATTTATTTGTGAGAGGCGTTTGCAAACTCCCTGCAGTGTAACTGCTGTGGGTCCAGCATCACATCTGGCAGCAGCCTCCGTTTGGTCTATCCTCCTCCTGCAAAGGAGAAGGAACAGAAGCCCCGTGCGGTGCCGGCGGGCTGTGGCTGCTGCTGCTGTTGTTGGACAGGGCTTGGGTCCTGCTGAACAACGGCGCTGTAACGAGCTCGGGTGGCATCAGCTGGGGAGGTTTGGATGTGCTGGACTCGTTCTTGTGCACTGTTCAATAATCTATGCTATTAATTCTGATTAAAAATGTGCTTAGTTTCTATAGCTTTGTTCAGTTAGGGTAGTTGTGGACACGGTCTGTCTGGCAGTGTGTGCTGATGGTGATGGCGAGCAAGGGTGGCTCATCCAAAGGCCGCAGCGTAATCACCAGCAGGACTTAAACCGTGGGCCTCAGGAATGACTTCTCTACAAAAAAACACCTTTCACTTATGTACACACTTTCCTCTTAGGTAGAAGAACCCATCCCTTCAGAAAAATCAATGTCTTGTTTTGAAACTCAGGTAATTTTTTATCTTTACTCAGAATAAATAAACTTACACGTGTAGCCAGTCCAGTATCTTCATGAAATCAAACTTGGTTTGTAGGCAAACTGTAGATTATCAGTGGTTTAAAAAAAATGAAAGAGAACTATTTAATACAGACGTAATGTGTAAAACATTTTTATTATTTTTATGTTAAAATTAGATGCTGTTGATTTCTTTACGCCAGTGAACTTTTTTTTTAAAATTTTTTTTTTCTCTCTTACATCTTCAAATTGTGGAAGTAAAGGGTTTTGGTTTAAAACAAAAATCATTTGGTTTCTTATTTATAAACACTTGAACAAAAAAAGTGTAATTACTGATGAATTAAAAATAAACACTTAAGAAATTGATGCAACCTCCTAAAAAGTAGATAATTAAATTACTGAAACTAGGCCATACGTCTAGATTGGAAGAACATGCAATAACCATCTGCATAAATCATGGACAAAGAACTTCTGAAATTCTTTGTCATTTAGTAAGCCTTGATGAACTTACTAACTGGAGTAGAATTTTTTTAAGAGCGACTCCAGGACAGCAGGGGAACAAACTTATTTTCTTTGTTACTTTTTGACAGGTAGGATAGTTAAAGGTCATTTGCTTGTATTATATTCTTAATTTGGGATTTACATCATTCTCCCTCACCCCATCCTTCCCACTACTGGGCATTGTAGGCAACTGGAGAGGACAATTTAGAAAACAATAGAAATTACAGTTGGTTAAACTAGACACAAGAAAACCATTACTTACACTGCAAGAGCTGGAATTTGTGCAGTGAATAACCATAATATCTAACTCAAATACATGGGAAAATACATTTTATCCAGAAATGAGTTGTCTTTGACACTGCTTGTATTTAACACCAACAAAACTGGCTGAACTCCAGTTCTGCCACTGGTGAAAGAAGGGCTGGACTCTCCGTACCTGGAGTAGGGAGAGCCCTGCTCAAACCTGGTGCTCAAGCCACTTGTGTTCCTCCAGTAAATACTCTTTTTTTGTAAACTGGAGACCCTTGAAAGTGCAGCAAAGTGAACATACTTTAACGCAAAATAAATCCAAGCAACTCCTTGATATTGTAGCTTTGCTTTAGCCTCCTGACATCTTTGTTTCTTCCTCCATTTTTAGTTCAAAGAATAAGCAACAGCTGCTGGTGAGAAAAAGGTCTATGAAACTGCTGAGCCATCCTCCTGGAAGAACAGGTTTGATCATTACTGTAATCTCTGGGTGAGCTGTGGAATACAAGGAGCTTGACTATTGCTGTTTGGACTAATTATGCAAGGGCAGGTAACTGGCTCCTTCCCAGAGTGCTCATCATCTCCATGGGGTGAAGGCTAACCATGACCCAGCTGATCTCCAGCAGCCTGGAAACTCCTTTCTGCTTCTGAGATTTGCTCTTGCAGCTTGCGAGTTAATGCAGTGGTGGAATGAGTTAAAAGGTTCCTGACTCTTGGTACCAGGGAAACATGGTTGTTTTGCTAAAGTAGGGAACATGTTATTGTTCATGTTCATTGATCAAATTTTAAAAAGAAATAAAAGGAAATAGGGAATAAAACTTAAACACCCTGCACTGGGAAACACGTTCTGCCACATACCAGCTAGGGTAATTACCCATGAGCAAGTGTCACTTGTATGTGATATCTGTAATGATTTCTGGTTTAAGTAACACTGCTGTCAGGCAGCAAGGGAGCTTCCCCAGTTTGGTACAGTGAAGTGAATGGTCAGACTGTAATGGTTTCTTCTGTCTATGAACACAGAACATAATATAGACTCAAGTAACTGGCAATCTACTCAAAGAGGTGATGTCTTTTTTTTCTGTTTAAAACTAAAATGAACTTTGCAGTGCAGAGACATGGTCAAAATGTTTGACTGGTGGCCTTCCACAAATGCAAGCAGTACCACTTCAACTTCAGAACATTGACCCATCACAGGTAATTTGATTACACTAAAAGACTTTTAATTTAAAGAGTTCATAGGAATCCTGAAAAATGGCCAAAGCAGCACAGTGTGAGTGTATTAGCATTTCTCCCCATGCAAATGGATCTGACTCATGTGTTAGACCCCACATTTTAATGAGAAAATCAAGCGTAATAAGTTGTGTCTACTTGGAAGATTCAGAAAAGGAATGCTGACAACTGGAAATACCATTTGGAGGGGAAGCAACATATGGGAGAAACATGAATTCTGCAGTATCTAATTCCGCTCAGTATTGTCAGCTTCCTCTGGGATAAGTAATAACGTGATCCTGAGTTTCAAAATATTTCTATAATAAGAAAACTAATTTTTCATGATAAGGGATGCTCTTTTATTCCAGAAATAGAATGGATTCTTCATCAAAGGGTTTGTTGTACCGTAGGCATCATTTAGTGATAGGATGGATAACTGGGGCTGCAGTGGATGTAGAAAAGAACTGCTTTATTTTAATGCGGAAGGACACGTTAATTTTTAGGTCTTGCTTGATCTATTTCCCGGTGTCAGACTGTCCTCTGTTTATAAGACTTTTTGCCAAAGAGGGAATGATCTGGTCAGTAGCCCTCTGCTCTCCTGATCCTGGACTGCTGGGCTGCAGCAAGCAATTCCTAGGGTCCAGCAGTTTGGCTGCTCCGTTGGCTTTGCCCATCACGGGTTTGGGGCTTTCGCAGCAGCTTTGTGCCACTTGGATTCTCCTCAATGAGCTGAAGGAGGTGAAATCCTCTCCCGAGGGTGAGTCCAGGCTTCGTTTGGCTGACTAATACGTGTGAAAACATAAGTACATTGCAGCTGTAACTGAGTGTGGGTGTTGAATTTGTGGGTTTGAAAACAGTTTTCACCTCACTAAGGCAGGCCCAGTCTTTGCGGGAAAGAAGTCCTGTTTGGAGTAACAGTGAAGGGAATGGGGTTGGATGGGTTGGGTTTGTCAGATGAAGAACACACGTGGTGAGAACACTGGTCTGAGTGGAAATTTTCTCTTGGCCCGAATGCTGTTGCTCAGTCTGCACACACAATTCCACTCAAAGGCCATGGTGCCTGTTTGTGTCAGAGATTTCTTACCATGAGGTGAGTCCAAACAAACGCCATCCAAACATTGGAACAGATGCTAATCTTAATTACGAAGCAAAGTAAATGGCAAAAAGATTAAAAGCATGATAAGGAAAGCTGCCACCAGGCATGAAGGGAGGGCTTTTCCCACTCAACAGGATCATTGGAAATGCTGTTTAATATTTTCATTGATGATATAGACAGTGGGATCGACTGCACCCTCAGCAAGTTTGCAGATGACACCAAGTTGAGTAGGGCAGCGATCACACCACAAAGACAGGATGTCATCCAGAGGGGCCTGGACATGCTGGAAAAGTTGGGCCTGTGTGAACCTGATGAGGTTCTACAAGACCGAGTGCAAGGTCCTACACCTTGGCTGGGGCAACCCCCAGTATCAATACATGATTAGGGATGACGTGATTGGGAGCAGCCCTGAGGAGAGGACTTGGGAATGCAGATGGATGAGAAGCTTGATGTGAGCCAGCAAAGTGTGGTCACAGCCCAGAAACCAACCGTGTCCTGTGCTGCATTAAAAGAAGCACAGCCACCAGGGTGAGGGAGGGGATTCAGCCCCTCTACTCCGTTCTCATGAGACCCCAACTGGAGTCCTCTGTCCAGTTCTGGAATCCCCAACATAAGAAGAATATGGAACTGTTGGAACAGGTCCAGAGGAGGCTACAAAGATGATCAAAGGGCTGGAGCACCTCTGCTATGAGGAGAGGCTGAGAGAGTTGGGGTTGTTTAACCTAGAGAAGAGCAGGCTCCAGGGTGACCATAGAGAAGCCTTCCAGTACGTACAAGAAAGCTGGAGAGAGATTTTTTACAAGGGTCTGGAGTGATAGGATGAGGAGGAACGGCTTTAAACGGGAAGGGAAAGATTTAGATTAGACATTAGGAAGAAATTTTTCATGATGAGGGTGGGGAGGCCCTGGCCCAGGTTGCCCAGAGCAGTGGTGGCTGCCCCATCCCTGGAGGTTTTCAAAGGCCAGGTTGGATGGAGCTTTGAGCCCCCTGATCCAGTGGGAGGTGTCTCTGCCCATGGCAGGGGGTGGAACTGGATGGGCTTTAAGGTCCCTTCCAACCCAAACCATTCTATGATTCTGTGATTTTATGATTTCAATGTGCACTGTTTGTTCATTGGAGCTGCTGTTGAGTTAATCCTCATCGCCTGAGCTGCGGGAATTGCGTTACATTTCCTGTGGATGCTCCTGTCTGTTGGGAACGCAGGTGGGGCAGCTTTAACCTGCAGGAGTGGATCAGGCTCCCACTGGCTGGAATGGAAGGGTCATCGCGAACAGGGAAAAACAGCGACTCATGGAATCATTGAGGTTGGAAAAGCCCTCTAAGCTCATCCAATCCAACCGCCTCACCGTGCCTCTTAAACCACGTCCCCAAGTGCCACCTCCATACATTTTTTGAACGCCTCCAGGGAGGGAGACTCCGCCGCCCGCAGGGTTTTTAATGTATTTATGACAAACTCTGTGTTTATTTTAAACAAACCGTTTAATATTCACGGTTTGGGTTGTGCCGGTCCTTGCTCCTCCGGACCGCGGCCGTTGCGGGGATGACCTCCTCGGCAGGGCTTTCCCCGTCCCTTCTAGACAGCGCGGTGCGCCCAGCGCCCCGAGGCGGCTGCAGGGGACCCCGGGATGCCGCGGACCCCCGCACCGGGCTGGCGGCACCTCCGGGTGCCCCCCCCTCGGGAACCGGGTCTCTGGGGTTCAAACCGCAGCCGCGGGGAGCGGCACCGGGCAGAGACCCCCCCGGTGGGGTCTCGGGATGCGGCGGGCAGGACCCGGAGCCGGGAATCTGGGATGCGGGATCCGCTCCCGCGCTGCCACGGCGTGCCCGGCCCCGCCCCTCCCCTCCCTCCCTGCGCGCCCCCGGTGCCCCCAGCCCGCTCCCCGCACTCCCCCGCACACTCCCGCACACTCCCCCGCCTCGCGCGCGCCCCCCGCCCCGCCCCTCTCTGCGCCCCCCCCCCCCCCCCCCCCCGCGCTCCGCTCTCGCGCGCCCTCCAGCGGCCCGGCGGGCGCCGCCGCGGCGGGGGGCGGGTCCGCAGGGAAGGGGGAGCCAAGGCGCCGGGACCCCGCCCAGCGCCGCGCGTCACGTGTGTCGGCGGCGGCCAATGGCGAGGCGCGCCGCGGGTGCCGGCCGCCATTGCTGTCAGAGCGCAGGGAGGCAGCGGCGCGGGCGTGAGGCGGCGCGGGGCAGCGGGGCCGCCGCGCGGGCAGCGCCGGGCGCAGCGGGGCAAGCGCAGGCACGGACAGCGCTCCCGCTCGGCTCCGGGGCCGTCGCCCGCCGCCCGAAGCGCCGGGAGCCCCGCGCGGAGCGTAAACAAGGCGGCGGGAGGAGGAGGAGGAGGAGGAAAACACCACCCACCCGCAGCCAGCGGCGGCAGCAGCGAGGGGCGGGGAGGGGACACGGCCGCCACACAGCGCCCTCCCCCCCCCCCCCCCCCCCCCCGCGGGGCCCTCCCGTCGCGGCCCGTCGCGTGCCCGGCCCGGGGGGGGCGCGGCAGGCGGGACCCGGTTTCCTCCTCCCCCCCCCCCCCCCCCCCCCTCGACCCCCCCGCTGAGGGGCCCCGCCGCGCCCCCCGCCCCCCCCCAGACATGCCCCGCCGCGCCCGCCGGGGATCATGACGGCAGCGGGCGGCTGGGTGGCGAACGGGGCCAGCCTGGAGGACTGCCACTCCAACCTCTTCTCGCTGGTGAGTGCCGGGGGTGCGGGGGGGGTGGGGTGTGCGGTTTATGGTGCGGGGTGTGTGTGTGTGTGTGCGGTTTATGGCGCGGGGCAGCTCGCCACTCCCCGCGCTGGTTTCGTCTCTGGGCTCTGCCAGCGGCTCCGACAGCCCGGGGGCCCCGCCTGCAGCCCCGCTTGCCGTGCGGGATGCGGTGCCCCGCAGGGCTCCCTGCCCACCCCCTGCCAACCCCCCCCCCCCCCCCCAGGTGGCCCCTTTCCCCAGGGGACTTTGTCTGCACCCCCCCCCGCAGGTTTTCTCTGCCCCCCTCCCCTCCTCCACACTCCCCGAGGGGGGTTTCTCTGCCCCCTTCGCGGGGTTCCTCTGCCCCTCCGCGATGCCAGGCACCGCTGCAGCCGGGCTGGGGCGATGCCTTTGGACTGAGCCGTGTTGGGGCAGTTGTGCGTCAGACCCGGCCGTGTGAGGGCGAGTGTGTCAGACTGAGCCGTTGTGGGGCAGTTGGCTGTCGAACCCGGCTGTGTTGGGGTGACTGTGGGTCAGGGTGTCAGACCCAGCTCCCTGGGCTGCCTGTCCTGCAGGGTCTCCTCACTGCGTACATCAGACCCAGCCGTGTTGGGGCGACAGTGTCAGATCCAGCCGTGTGGGGTGATGGTGTCAGACCCAGCTCCCTGGGCTGCCTGTCAGCTGCTCTTACAGCGGGGGCTGCTCTCTGTGTGCATTGGACCCACCCGTGTTGAGCTGATGGTGTGTTGGACGCAGCCGTGTTGAGACGATGGCATCAAACCTAGCTCCTGGGCTGCCTGTCAGCTGCTGTTACAGAGGAGTCTGCTCTCTGCGCAGATCGGGCTTGGGCTTGGGGAAGGAGGTAAAAACACCCACAAATCTCGTGATTTTTTTTTTCTTCTCTGGAGAAAAACGGTAGCTGCAAATGTAGAGTGCTGCGTTGTGTAGATACTGTCTACCCATTGTACTGGTAATTGACAACTTCCTCGTATTGCGTGGTTTAATGTTGCAGGAATTATGGTATCAGTTTTGGCAAGCTGCAGGTTTGTAGTTTAAATTTTAAGCAAGAGAGCAGTTTGTTTCTGTGTAAGGACAAAGTCATTCAGAAATACCTTGCTTTGTTATACCTGACACGCATAGGAGTCTTATCCCTTCTGGGTGAGCGAGAGGAGTGTCTGATCCTCAGGAGCCTCCTAGTGCTGCCGGGCATCACGTCGGAGGGAGGGAGGGACTTCTTTGGTGCGTGGTGTGGTGTAGTTAAAACGGAAACTTGTCGTGCGAGTTTGGGGATAACGTGTGTGAGATTTGTGGCAGATTCCGCGTCCCAGCGCCAGAGCTCGGCCAGGATGGAGGTGGGTGCGTGTGTTGTCCTCTGATTGAAAGGAAGAGGCTGTTGCTGACTATGTTATAGGAATTAAGGGGAATAAAGAGAATTAATTAAAAATGCAAATAATCGGGCTCTTTGTTTTATATTTTTGCCTTGCATTTCTATGGGTTTGTTATTTTGCCTCTGTTTTTTCTTTAATGCATGTCTCTCTTATTTTGCTCATACCTATTGAGAATCTGGGGCAGGAGCCGTAGCCACTTGTGCTGCCAGAGACTGGCCCGGAGGTTTTGCTTGAGCACAAGTGTAATTCTTCCTTTGCTGTGTACTGAACTGTTAACTTGTGTAAGTTTGTGTCTGTGTTGCTGCTGGAGAACATTTTCTCATGTTTGGAAGTGTCTGGCAGTGCTACCTGTATCCAGCGGCAGGAACTGTTGGGGTCACTGAATATGCTACTCTTGCCTAGCAGGAAAAAGAAACAGTAAATGAGAGAGGAGCCTGTATCCGATAGTAAGAGCAGGGCAGGAAGGAGTTTGTCCTTTACAGAGAGGCTGTGCAATGCCCTCCGATTAACTTGAAACTCAGCAGCCTGTTTGTGAGAGGCATAACTTTTCATGCAGTTCCAATCTGCAGATCTGTCACTGGTAGAAGTAATTGTTGGCATGCCATTAGCATAAATTACAAAGTGAAGTCATTTCATCCTTATTGTGGTTTGGTCTCTTTTTTTTTTTTTTTTTTTGTTTCCCCACCTTACTAGGCTAGGGAAATGTTAAATTTTAAGTGGATGTGTAACATTGACTTAAGTTTAGCAAAATTCTTTTGCAGGTATGTTTAATAACAATTAGTTTAATGTGCAGCACTTTGATTTCCCATATAATTTTATGGGAGCTATCCATACCTGTAATGTGGTACTGTGTATGAATCTGTAATGTTTTTATTGTTTTCTGGCTCTGCTTGCAAAAAAAAATCAGTGGAGTATTTTTTACATATAGCATATGTACAAATGCACAGTGACCGCTAAGGTGATTTATTTTAAGTTACATCAGTGTTTGTTAGAGTTTATGTATCAGTGAAAGGTATTGAGAAAGGAAATACTGACTAGAAATACGTGGCCAACACCATTGACCCTGTAACCTCAAATTGTCATATTCATTTCAGACTTTATGGAATATTAAAGCTACAGTAGTCTGGGTTACCGACTGGCGAAAGTTTTGCTTAACATTTATTTTCCAGTGCAACAAAACAAAACCACACACAAACTAAACTCCACTGTTGATGGGCTTAGGAGTAAAACTTTTTTTCAACTGACGCTGGTATCCGATGTTGACAAACTTTTACCTGCAGGCTTTGTTTTTGGTGTGAATCAAAAAGAAGCGTTCTTGACCGGAGAACTCCAGTTCTGAAATAGTTACAGTCTGCTCTGATTCTGTTTGTTTGTGTTTAAATAGCATTTCTTCCCACAAACAGTTGTTTTGCGGAGGCAGGAATGCTGTCTCCCCACCCCTGCAAGGCAGAACCCTGTGGCCAGCCTGGCTGGCTGTGTAGTGGGTTTGGTTTGGTTTAACACTTCACAAGCTCCAGCTTATTGTGCTGTTGGCCTGTAGGCAGCATTCAGAGAGAGGGTAGGCACAACTGTTCCTTCTGAATCGTGTTGTTACAGAGAGTGTTTCCTAAAAGCTTCTTACTGACCAGTTCTCTGTTGTCAGTCATCTCCTGAAAGTGTTGAGGTCCTCGATGTCCCTAGATCAAAATACTTCATGTGGAAAGGCACAGGCTTGAGTGAAGGTTTTAAAGTTCGCTTTAAATGTCCAGATGCTGAGTGAGACCTTGCATAGCAGGGTCCCTTGGGGTTTCCCTCTGGACCTGATGACACAAAGGGCTGCTCTCTGCATTGTGCATTGCTCTATGCTGAAGCAGGAATCCGCTGCCGAAAATGGGTTAATGTGTGTGTGCTCTGTCAGGCAAAAACCCCACAACCAGCCTACACAGAGAAATTTTTCTTCTAAATGTAAAGTGTTTCCTAGTAGGATGATGTAAGGGCCAGTTTGCATATTTGTCATCAGAATACACCTCAGATATAAACTTGTTTCTACTGGCACACGCAGCAGATTAATAGGCTCAGTAAAACACAGTAGAAGAAATTGTATTTATCCTAACTCAGTTTTTTGCAGTAGCCAAAATGTCTGCTACTGCTTCTGAAAAAGAATCTCTGCTTATCAAAACGCTATTTAATAAGCAGTTGTTAAGGGCCAGTTTATTTAAGAGTTGTCTAGTAACTATTTTGAGACAAAATGTTTGGAGGTAATGTGCTTTGTATTAAAACTTCAGACCCAGCTGGCAAGCAGTCTTCCTATGAATAATCCTTCATCATAAAAGTAGTCTTACTGAAATTAATTTGATTTTTCCTGTAAGTAAGGGCTCATTGTGTGACAGTGAGGGCTCATGTAGAGTACGGCAGTTGTTCCTCAAGGGTCTTGACTTGGCTGCTGTGGTGGTCAGAAAGCACAAGTCAGTCTCTAACGATGGGATGAAGTTGCATAATGTTTTGCATGCTAGAGCTGGGAAGAGAGTGAGACAGAGGGTGTCAGAAATTACCTGAGATTTGGAGTAGCTCTCGTGATGAAAGACTGGATAGCAAGAGTCTTCATCCTGGCAGAGACAGGGTTGTGTTCTTGGAAAGCGAGACCTGTTCATAGAGGACTTTGGAGAAACTGATACAGACAATGTTGTGAGTCCTTGTTCTTTCAGAAATCTACTGCTGGAAAGGTCCAGTTGGTACAAATTGTGTCTTTGTTCCAGTCCATATTCAAAGGCAGATTTACCAACTGTAATGGTCATTGCTGCTGTTACTTACTCAGTCCAAACAGGAACAGAAGTTGTTGCCTTCCATCTATGAGTTTTGTTGCCATTTACATAGTGAAACTTAGAGTCAATAAATCTGCGATGGCATTTGAATTATTTTCTTAAAGGTTTTTCATGGCATCAGAAAGTGAAGATTAGGAACGGAGAGGTTGCTGGTGAGATGCTCTATTGTTGCATAATTGTCAGTAAAGGACTTGATAGTAAATGGCTGATTGCCCAACTAGATCCACGTGTCGTAGTGAATTATCCAGTAGTCCTTCTTGCTGCTTGTAGTATCCCAAAGGCAGGGCTCTGAGCAGTGGGCTGTTATTTTGGCATGCGGAATGTTACATCACTGCATGGTTGATATCGTCCTTGTTTGGTATTTTATGTAGGTGTGAATTTACATGTGTATATGTGTAGGAAACAGAGTTAACCTCTCAAGTTTTCCAGAAGTAATTGAATCTGTAGTTATCTTTATTCTGAATTTTATTAGGTAACAAGACAGAAGTAGAATGATTACATTAGAAAGCTTGCTTAGTTCCTGCTAAGAAAAGATTATTTCAGCCTTTAAATCACTCAGTGGTAGGCTTTTATTATGTTCTGTTAGAGCACTTGACAGTTTAATGGTATCTATGATGTTGTGAGCTTGGAGGAAATAGACCCAGATTTGCCAAGAGACTGGCACGAAGTGGTGCTCGGTGAGCTTGACCAGCACTGGAAGTGGAGCTGGAGAACCTGCTGTCCTCATAGGGGGCACAGGGTGCACAGGAGTGACACTGTAGTTCAGTCCAAAGTGTGATGAAGAATCCCGTGCTGCCCGCTAAGGAATATGTGAGTGAGGTTTTCTTGAAATCGTGGTTATCATCTGGATGTCCACCTGTGCTGGGGCTGTGGGTCCTTCTCCAGTGACTGTTCTCATTTTGGTGACAACACGAGACCTTTGGTGAAGTTGCTGTTGGGAACATCAGCGTGATTAAGAAAATACTCAAATATTAGGCTGATATATGGAGAAAATAATTCTAGGTAACTACATTTTAAGACTCGTAATTTTCCCTTACTGTAATACTGTCTCAAAATACATATTTCTGAATTTTTCTACCTTAGTATTGACACCTTAACCCCAGTTCTTGAAACTCCCATATTCGTTTGATCTTGAGTTCTTTTTCCCCTTCTTTTGAGAGCTGTTCCTCATATGAAAGAAAGCAAGGAACTCTTTAATCCTATATGTAGACCTTTCTTCTATTATTTTCTTTCTTGACAATGCAGTTCTTTTGAAAAAAAAAAAGATCTAAAGAAACTGAAATTTTTGAACTTCAGTGAAAAAAAATTGGTACATATGAGTTACACTTGCTGAATGTATTAGCTTGATTAACTTTGGTCACTTGAAGAAAGAATCTTTATGGATTTTGTTTTCATTTTTTAATCTCTTTAATTATTCACAAAGGTTATGCCTTGGTAGAGGACTGTGTGCATATACACTGCTTTTTAAATAAATGGTACACTGTGTCAGGAGTTGAACATTGGTGCTTCTTTGAAGCTTTCTGTTAGCTGGATGAGAATGCTGAACCTGTTGCCTCTTTGATCACTGTAGTGAATTGCACCCATGCCCCAGTCTCCACTTTTACATCCTTAGTTACAGCAGCATCTTCCTATTGAGGTTTGACTAAAGCATCTCTGCTTGTATCAGGAATGCTGCTGTAGATTTTTTCCTCACATCCTGGACCTTCCTGTGCTCTTTTGTTTTTTTTCCCTGCTATTACATTTCCTCAGTCACTGGGCTTCTCTTCCAAAGCCTTCAGCCCTGTGCCTTCTCTGCCTTTCAGAACTGACTCCTCGCTCCCAGTGTACACCAGGATCATTGCATTACAGATGGGTGTCTCTGGGGTGGGTTTCTAACTGTTCCTTTCTGTTAGAGGAGGGTTGCCCGTTGATGACCAGACTTACTGCACTGCTGCCCCCCAAACCCTTTCCATGAACTTGTTTGTGGGATCCTGCAGACAACTGGGCAGCTGGGCTTTGCACACTGTTGTTAAAGCTGACAAGTGTAGTTTTATATTCTGTCAAGTCTGCGTATGTTCATGTTCTGCGCTGTGTTCTGAGGTTGAGCAGTGTGCTTCTTGTGTAGAGTCTAGCATGGTGGGTTTGTGACTTTGTGCCATAGGAACACGATAATAAGGAAAAAATACTGCTCTGACTAGAAGCGTTGCCAGTTTTAAAGTGCACAGGTGTGTTCAACAGGAGATCCCAAATCAAATCCTGATGATTGGTTTATATGGAGTATATATTTACACGGGGGCATCCTTCTTCCTCAGACCAAACATTTATACTGCTTTCATTTGAAGCCCCAAGTAGTGCTTTATAAATAGATCCTCTTTCCTGGAGTTCCCCAACATGAACTGATCGTTTCAAAGGGAAACCAGCTAATGAAAGCATCCTGCTCTAGAGTGGTAGATTCCCTCTGCACCCAGCTGTGCAGCGCGTTAGCGCAGGGAGAGAGGGCTGGTGATCCTGAGAGTGGCAGCTCACGCCAGTTCCTGCTGAGGCTTCTGCTGGCTATGGAGTCTGGCATTAGTGAGATGGCTCTACTGTACAGTGATAACAATATCTGAACAGAAACCACACAGATACCATGCAGTAAGTTCAACTTTTCAGAGGAACGTTATTAGCATTTCTCTTAGTGAGATGACACCTGCTTTTTAGCGCCTCACCAGTTTAAGAGGTTTAAGCAGTTTCCTTCTGCTTGTGCTGGGAGTTATGATTAATTTTGATAAATCCTGATTCTCGCTTCCTAACTCCATTTAAAACCATTATTTCTTATGGAGTCATGTGTGGCTGGGTTCACTGCAGTAGCACATATGGAAATGTGACTAGAGCTGTTAGAGGCATTTTCTCTCTTGTTTCTTTGAGACAGGAAATTTTATTGTGTTGCTGTTCTATAATGTGCCCCTAGGCAATATTTACATTTATGTGGCCAACACAGATGAGCTCAAACACACACAAAGACCTTGTCTTGATACTAGGGAGAATATTTAATCAGCTTATGAAAAGGGAGGAAAATTCAACATTTTTCTAAAATTAACTTTAATGTAAGATAGCCAGATTTATTTCTGTATCATTTTTTAATAGGTGCTTATCTCTGCTTTCTTTAGTTTGTCAGTGTGACAATGTAATGTATGGTCATTATTTGTGAAAATGAAATAATGTTAATTACAGAATAAAAGGTGTGAATTTTCCTCTTTAATTTTTTCTCCTTCCCCCTTTCATTCTTATTCCATGCCTTGGTTACCCTGAAAGGATTCTTAAGGTCTCATTTAAGCCTGGATCAGAGAACTGACTGAGTGACTTTTCCCCTACTCACTGCCTAGCCAGCTCTGTGTACCCCTTAACCCTAATGGCTTGAGCTGTATTTGATGTCTCTGGTCAGGACAATGTTGGTGTAAAGAACCAGGGCTGATGGCCATGTTTCTGGGGCACAGTGAGGCAGAGAGCACAGTGTGCTCTGCAGGCCAGTGACGGACACAAGTGTGAAAAGTCTGGTATTTACAGAGCAATTCGGCTTACATGTGGTGTGCAAAAATATCCTGGTACTGAGCTCTTAAATACAGGGTTTATGTAAGGGAAGGAAAGGAGCTGCATTCTTTACCGCAGTGTGCCAAAGTTTACTCTGCTCGGGTTGTTACTTCCTCCAGCCCACCCCCTTCTGTTTTTTTTTCTGCCCATGTGTCAGGTTACTTGCTTTGGGAAACATCTCATAGTCCATTGTACAACTCTGGTGTTTGATATTTCCTTCCTCCTTCAGATGAAAAAAAAAGAAAAAACTAAAGTTGGGGAAAGAGAGACGATTCCTTCTTTTGCGTGCAGGTTTGCTTGCAGTTTGGCTCTCTTGGTGGTGAGATGTCTCTTGTCATTTTTTTTTTCATGTCTTGGACTGCTTTTCTGTAAGAAGGGATATTTTTAGTTCGGAAAACGGGCAGTTACTGAGTTCTGATTCTCCCTTTGTGAAGGGAACTCGCAAACCTCTCAATGAGGGAGAGATTCTTTGCCTAGCAAGTTGAACATTTGTTTGCCTGCTTTTGTGTGTTACCTGAGGTGTGCAGCGGTAGTTTTGATTGTTAATATGTTCTTTTAACTCAGAAGTTAAAATAGAATGGATTCCCTTTTCTGAAGAAACTGGCTTAAGTGTTAGAGAACTCAGAGGTACTTTTAAGCTGATCTGCAGGGTAGGTCGCTCCCTAAACCCAGGGCCTGTTAAAATGACAGGAATGTATTCAATTCCTTCTGCCTTTTGTCTTGCAAATGGCATTTCGCTTCCAGGCATTATACATCCTCCTACACTGGTATATGTTCAGTTCTGACTTGGGTAAATTTCATTCCGTGTTTTTCCCATAAAAACACCCAAACCAAATCAAACCCCAGTGTGTTTTTAAATGTTTCTGTGTGTCTTGGCTTTACTGGGTAGGTATGTTCTCCAAGAACAGGGCTCAATCTTGCCCAGTATCATCCTCTGAAGCCTAAATCCCCAACTGTTCAGCATTTGTTGTTCCAATTGGCTTTACTTTTCCCTTTCTTGTGTGTGGTGGTGAGACTCGAGCAGGACAGCTTCCCATTTCTTGGTGCATAAACCAGTTATGTCTGAGTGTGTGGAAGTGCACACCTCTGAGTGTCAGTCTGACCTGAGGAGATGTTTCTGCCATCTTTCAGTTCCCTTGTGGCTTTGTATCCTGTGTACTTTTTGACTCAAAAGTATGACATGGCCTTTTGTGTTTGGGAGGTCACCTGGAGACTCCCTTCAGCCACTGCTGAGGTTTGTCTGGGAGAAGAAAAGAGGATCCAAAACATCTGCTGCGAAAGTGTGCTCCCCTCCATTAACATCAGCAGTGGCCTGAGGAAGTGTAGCAGGCTGAGCCAAGGAGGTGGTGTATTTGGTTGGAAAGTTTCTTGAACCTGGTAGGTGTTTAATGGCCAATCTTTAAACTGGTACCTAAATTTTTTTCCTGACGCAGGAAGGTCAACTGTCTCATTTGGGTTTGTGTGTGCTCTGCTAATTTAATTTGATACCTGGAAGACACAGCCAGCAGCTGTTCCCTAGAGACCCTCCTGATTTCCCCCTTTCGCACCAAACACGTGTAGTTCTGGTGTGCTGTGTGCTATGGCATGTACAGTAACTTGTAACTTTTCTGTTTTCTCAATGTGGTAACACAAGAGCTGTGGTTTGTGATGAGGTGCTGACCTACACCTGAATCCTAATGGCCTAACAATTCCTGTGTCACCTTCTGTTTCCTCCATAAGAATTTATAACATTTTGCATTGTTTTGCCACTTTGTTTTTGCAGCAGACTCCAGGAGGATGCTGTTTCTTTTTCAGTGTGTCAGAGTGTGCTCATTTTCCTTCCTTCTGCTCTATTTTATTCTAGTCTTGTCTTCTAGTTTTTAACCCTGAGATTCTTTATGAATGGGATCAGCGATTTGGGCCTTTCTGTAAGATTACTCTTTTACGTGTCCCGCTCAGAACTTTTGTTGGTAGCTCCTGCATCTGCTAGGACTGCAGAAATCCAAGTATTAATATCAGAGCCTTTTTAAATTTTTTCCACTGGGAAAGACGGTCCTTATTTGCCACTTCAGATTGCTTTTGGGACCGGTCTGACTTGTTTCTCTGAAGCAATGTATTAATCTTCCTGGCTGCCTCCCCTCCCGTATGAGCAGAATCACACCGACTTCTGGGGTGGGATGTCTCTTCTGTCAACACTGTTTGCTTTTTAGGGAGAAGAGCTCATGCTGTTAGTTTGTAGCTCTTAATAACGGTATATGTGGACTCTGTTACAATTTTAGAAATACCTTGGTTTTCTGGTCCCTGATACAATGGTGTAGTGTCTCCAGAGTTGCCAGGTACAGGAGCCCATCAGGAAGATATCTGATACTAGGATTTTGGTACAGCAAAACCCTTCACTGACTCTGGGCAAAGATGATGATGACATACAAATACCCTGACACTGTTGCTGTCACAAGCAGCTCTGAAGCAGTGGCATTGAGGTAATCTGTTCCAGCAGATCTGAAGGAGGAGAGCAGCGTGGCATGAATGGTCTTATCCAGTAGAAAGTTATTCCAGGCACACGTGCTGCGGGCAGTGGTATACGCAGTTTGTGGCTGGTTTCAGGAGAAAATGAGAACAGCAATTTTTTTATTCTTTAAGAGTGTTAGTTCCTGTTCTTTTTCTTTTCCTTTTTTTTTTTTTTTTTTTTTTTTTTCCCCAGCCATTTGACTGTGTGCTTTTTTAGGGAAGGATTAAAGTCCAGCTTGTTGTTTTGCTGGAGGTCAGTTGTATGTTAAGAAGACTGGTGCTCAGTCTTCTTGGGCTGATCATCTGGCTCTCTGAAGCACTGAACATGGCACAGTTTTCTTTTGGCCATTTGGGGCTCATTTCAGCATAGTTTTTTTTTGTTTAATGTGTTGGTTTTTTTCCCATTCTTGAACTCAAGTATGAAAAAGTGCAGAGAACTGTGTCATTATTGCAATGGTGGCTTGCAAGTTACTTTGCCTGACGGAAGTGTGATTTGGAAGCTGAGCCAGGGCTTGTTCAGTGCAGGATCAGACCTCTTGCCTGATGGGTGTTCCTCCCTCTTTAAGGGGCCGAGGGTTGAGCCCTGAGGGAAGGGAACACAAGCCATTCAGTTTTTTTAAATGGATAGGATAAAGAGGAAAATGTTAATGTGTAGTTCAGTAAGTGCTCTGATTTCAAGAATCTACACAGGACTGAGATGAGTGGTTTGTTTTGGTTATTTAAACTGAGGGTGTTACAGACCCAGCAGTAAAAGATAAGAGAATGTCTGTGTGCAGGTGCTTGCTGCTTCTGGCTTCCCGTAGGAAGTTGTGCTTTCCAAATGGGACCCTTTCTCAGAGTGCAGAAACAATAGATAGCTCTGACGAAAGCTGTTTCTGTGGTTAAGCAATCTCCTCTGTTCCTTGGTGTGTTCTTTGCCTGGTTTTAGTTCACTTGACAGGGACTCAGGCTGCTGTTACCGAATATCTCTTATCGGTGGGAGTGGGGGACCCGAGTTCTTGTCGGGGTCAGTGTATGCCTCCCCTGTGCACACGCTGGTGCAGAGCTCTTTTCAGCCCTCCTTTGTCCTTCCTACCAGAGCTGTATCAGGATGCCATACATTTTATCTGGTATTTAAGGGCTGGAGCAGAGCGTGCGGTGATATTTAGTTGCTGCGTGAGGATGATGTAGTGCAATGGAACACTGTAACCAAAACAGATGGTGCTAATCTTGGATCTGTCTGCAGGATCTTATAGCATTTAATTAAAATGGGGGTGTAATTCCCGTGACACCTGTAACTGCAGTTTAAATTCTTGGACTATGAACTAAGGGCTTTCTTATGCAGATTTTTACTCCTGTGAGTAGTCCTGAGTCTCTAGTGGTGTCAGAGTAGCTACTTACTTGAATGAAGCGCTTTGAGATGAAACTAATAAAACTGGCAAATAATATATATAGCATTTACATTTCTTATATTCTAATGTGAAGCATAAATTGAAGACTAAAGATACTGAGCAGATACTATATCCTACACAGAAGCAAACAAAAATCAAGATTAGAGAAATTGTTCAGATTGTGCCTAACTTCAGTGGCTGGTGAATAGAGTGTTTTAGGGTACCCTGGGCAGCTTAATGTCTTCCCTTTGGTTAGAAGGACATGCGATGAAACCCTGGTAATTTTTATATTCCCTTTTGTTCTCTGAAACTTGTTTGAGATGTACCTGACTATACAATCTTTCCAAGGGAGCTTTGTGTATTAAAATGGATGGAATTACTCAAGTCTCTGGAGAAGTTCATTTAGAATTGGTCTGTCCATTTCCCATACAGCATAGATAGTCCAAAAAACTTTTGATGGGGATGAGAAAAAAGAGGAGGTGGGAGATGTGCTCTGTTTATGTTCCATCTGTGCGGACTACAGAAGAGGAAGAGAGTCACAGTGGCTACACAGCACTAATTAAATCTTCAGGGCTGCTGGTAATGTGCCAGAATCGAGTTGTACAGTGTGAACCGTTACTGGGGAATTGTGATTTTAGCAGCCTAGGCTGTGCCAGTCTGAATGGAGCGCTGTGAGATCAGCAGAAGACCCTGCCTGCCTGTCTGTTATTCTGATTTAAGCCCGAGGGGGGAAAAAACAATCAGAGCTTAGGTGTTATCTTGATTAGGAATTAACAGTTCTGGATGCTGTCCTGCAGTTAAGATGCCTACAGCCCTCAGCTGTTGCAGATAGATGCGAAGGGGTCTGTATTTAGGGCAGCAGGCTAATGGTTGTAAGAGAAAGGGCTAATTTGGTTTCTTTGTCTCTCTGTTTTGCTTGAGCACATAGGGGATATGAGAGCTGTGAGTTCCTAGTTTGTATTTTGGAAGTGGTTCCACTCTGTACAGTGTCTGGGTTCAGACAGTCCACCTGTGTTTCCCCTCCTCAAAGGTCTCTCTCTGGCATCTTTCAGTGGCCCTGTTTCTGAATGGAAGCATTAGCATGGCTGCGTTTCCGTTTATGCCTGTTTCTTGTATGTGTTTTATCATAGAATCATAGAATAGTTTGAGTTGGAAGGGATGTTAAAGATCATCCAGTTCCCACTCCCTGCCATAAGGAGTGTTTGGATGCCTACATGGAACTGTGAGTTTGAAAGCACTCTTCTGCGCTGATAGCTGCTGTTGGATACGTCAGAAACCTTGCTTTTTGTGTCTTTTGGAAATGTACTGTAAAATGTTGAATATTAATAAAGCCTTTGGATGTTACTGTTAGACACAGGTTCCCAATTTCTCTGATTCCTTATGGGCTTGGCTCGGTGCATTTAGAACGGGGGTCTTGCAAACACTTTATTCTCTGTCCAATTGCAGTTAACTGAATTTAGAAAACCAAAAAAATAAAAAGCCCATTTTACCTGGGGAGTCAAACCCTTCACAACTCAGTCCTCCAAAACGTATATTCCTTTATAAACCACAGCAAAGATCTTGCATAATGCATGATTTACTGACAATGTTGCTTAATGGTAAGTATTTGTAAGTTCCTTTTGTCCAGCTCTTCAGTGTTAAGAACACTGTAGCAACCATAACAAGCCAAGACCAGGTGTATGGGAAAAGATGCAAGAAACACAGCAGATTACATCACCTGGCAAGGCTTTTGCTTTGTTCTGCATTCATTTCTAGCTAGTGGTGAGTGAAACAGCATGTTCGCGGTTCTGTCTTTGGGTTGGCAATCTTGGTTTCTATCGCAGTGAGTGCTTCAGGCTGTGTTAAACTCAGCAGCCTCACTGAACAGAGCAGCTCTGCCCTCCCTGACCTGCTTCGCTGGTGCAAGCATGTCTGTGGCTATTTAGAGAATTGGATATGGGGACTGATCTTCCAGTTTTTAGTCGGTTCAGAGTGTGAATCTGCAGGAGCAGCACTGCCGTGAAGTGTAAGCAGTGGTAGAGCTGGGAGCAGATGAGTGATGCAGGGAAGGCAGGTCTGTCCAGGATTGCTTTTGGCACCAGCTCATGCTTCTGTTGTTTTAGGGTGTAGATTAACAGCGACCTCTGAGTGCAGTGCAATGTTGTGTTTATCTGATTGGAGCTGTCAGGGAAAGGGCAGATCCCACTCCACCGTGGCTTGTAGCGTTCTCACTCCTGCTCCGCTCTGATGGTTGTGTGGCTGCAGGGCGAGCTGTCAGTGCCCTTTCTGATAAACGTCTGTCTGACTTTTTTCTGCTTCACATCTTTAAATTGGTGAACTGATTCCATTCACCGAATGACTGTGTGATCACTAGATCTGATGTTGTACTTGGAGGTGGGAATATGTGGCTGAGGATGAGGAAGACGCTGCCATTTTGGTGTTCACTGCTGATTGCGCATAAAAGAAACCACTTTTCATTCTTGAATTCTGTCACCAGAGCCACAGGCCATCAACTGCAGATTGAGGACTTTTAAAACTAGTGGGTTTTGTTTGTTTAAATGAATTTAAAAAAACTCCATGTGGAGGCAGATATTCTCCCTATAGTGCATTAAATAGTTGACACAGAACATCTGTAGCAACCTAGAATACATGTTAAGTGTTCCTGTTGTGACCTTTTGTGCACAACTTCTGGGTTCAGATCTTTTGAATACAGTTTTAATTAATTTGAGGTTCTGGGGGATTGGTATTGATGCTTACCTATTAACATTTTAACAGAAACAGGTGTATCCAAATAAAAGCACTGAACTCTCTGCAACTTTGACTGGGAAACAGTGTGAGATATCATTTTATGCTGCTACTGAGTTCAAACCCCAGTGCTTGCCTCTACCTTCCTAGGTCACAAGTGATCCTAATGAGCTCTGGTAGTTTGTCATTCCTCACTGTCTGTGGGGTTAGGCACTCCAGAAGTTTGTTAGTGTGGAATTAAATTAGGTGTAGCTCTGCTAGTCCCTGTGTGCTTTTCTGGACTGTTTCTAATCCATGACAGGGATGGGGTGTTAAGGGTTGATTCCTCTGAGCTGCCAGAAAGCTGGAAGAGCTTGTCTGCTGTTTCAGACAGCTGATCTCTAGTTGCTACTCTGTTGATCTAGTGATTGGGGCTGTTGAGTGACCAGTTTTACTTGGTTAGGTGTTTTGTTTTGTGTTTTTGTCACCCTCCTGTTCCATGTTCCTTGTGACTTACTGTATGTTCCTAGAGGATTATGACAAATATTTAGGTGATTTTTTTTTTTTGCCTAGGCTGCCTGTGCTGGCACTGATCTTTGGTGTTCTGGGGTCCATAGTCATTCTTTATACTGTTTCAGAAACTGCATGTTCCTGGTCTGAGCTATAGAGTAACATCCACGTAGAAGGGATGTAGATGTTCTGGGAAAATATGTGGAAGTACTTTCTCTTAGAGTACTGTGTAATGGGTGGGGTGTTCAAGCACTACACAGCATCTTACTGTGAGAAGAAAACTTTTGGCCTTCCCTTTTGCTTCTTCCTCCTGTGCTCCATGCCCACTTTCATGCCAGGAGCATGGCCTGTGTGCTGTACACCTTGGTCAATCTTGACAACCTTTTCCAATTTGCTTTTCTGTAGTTCCCCAACACTTGGAATGGATAATTAGCATTTCTGTCTGAGTGCAGAAGGTGTGTGCTGGCTGTAAAAAGCCTTCAGCAGGGATAATCTGGTGCTGTCTGTGATTCCACCACCATTGGTGTCCTGCTGATGTGATACAGGATGGTGGCATCGCTTCTGCAATGTGGAGCACATGATGACTGGTTGTTTAGGGGTATGCAAAAAATCACAATTCTACTGCTACTCAGTGTTCTGTCAGAGTTTTCCCTTTCCCAGTAGAGGCCAGCCGCTGTATTCCCATGTGCCCAGTGACGCCTCTTCAGAGGAAAATTAAACAGTGAGTGATCAGTGCTTTTGGGATAATGGTCCTTGAGGCATCGTCACAGCAACTTCAGTCTTGGCCCAGAACCCAGCTGTGCTTGGCAATACCTAGGCAGGATAAGAGGAAACTGTTTTAGAGGGTGTATTTATCAACTCAAAGGAATACAAGAATTTTTTGTTGAGGTGTTGGTATGGTGAATGCCACCTTTAGCTCCTCAGCAGTTAGCCTGCCAGCTCTTGAACAAGTAACAGCCTGCTTCCAGTTCTTCTGGTGAAGGAAAGTAAGTTTTAGAGTTTAAACTTCTAAGTATACTAAGTTTGTGGACTCTGAAAAGAGACATCCTTATGTATGCGACAGGGTGTGGGTTTTTGACGAGCAGGTAGGCCAGTAGGCGAGACATCTTGTACTGATGATGAAAATGGGAGGAATACATGATCTGCAAGTCTTGATTCCTTTAGGAGTAAAAGTTTAGCATTTTTCTTGTTGATATTTTTTTTATGTATACTGTCAAGAGAAAGGAAAGTTTCCTGTTTGCATACATTTTGGAGAAAGAGGAAACTGATCTGCTGTTAAAGGTGATTACTCTGCTAATCTGCCTCTAGCTGCCAGCTCTCATGGTTTGGTGCCTTGGTGGCTTCTTCCCTGGCAATTATTCAGTCCCACTGCTATGCTGCCAGACACCTACGATCCCTCGGATTTTTCAGCCTATGAGGAAGAAAACCTTTCCCAAATGTCTGGATAAGCACTTCCCTGTTCTTTTTCCCTATCTGGCTGAGAGGCAGTGAATGGCAACTTTCCTTATTCTGTTTTTGTTTTTTTTGAGCAAAATAAAAATAAAGAGCGTATGTGATAAACCTGTAATATGACAATGTGAAACTGTATGTCACCATTTTCAGTAAGTCACTTGTTTCCTTACATCCTGTAGTACTTTGTGACTTTCAAGTGGTCACCTTCTGGGCTGACCCTGCCCCCTCTTGGCCCCCAAGCAGCCTCATTCCCTCTCCCTCTTTGCTTTGTGGCTTCTTGATCTCCTTTCGAGTTTGTAAGATTGCAGTAAGATAACAATAAGGTTAGAAGTGAATGAATCTCCTGGAAATGAGTCAAGTTGTGGCAAAAAAACTAAATGCAGGGGTCAGCCAGGTTTAGTCAGTACTGTTTCTAACATTTTTTTTCCTTGAGGGACAGAAGAGGTAAATAAGGGAATAGGTGGGTCTTTTAACTTCGGCTGCTTATGACTTAGCTCTGGGAATTAAAAAATGAAAGTGAAACAAACCACTACTCTAAATATATCAACATTTTGAAATACAGTGATTTAATGGCCTTTTTTTACCCCTTTTAGGCTGAGCTCACAGGCATCAAATGGCGTAGGTACAATTTTGAAGGTCACGGGGACTGCGGCCCGATCATCTCAGCCCCAGCACAGGATGATCCCATTCTGCTCAGCTTCATCCGCTGCTTGCAGGCCAATTTGCTTTGTGTGTGGCGCCGGGACGTCAAACCAGACTGTAAGGAACTGTGGATATTCTGGTGGGGAGATGAACCAAATCTTGTCGATGTGATACATCGTGAACTGCACAGTAAGTTACAACCTCTCTCTTTGTTTCTTCATTTATTTGTTTGGTTTTTTTTCCAGTGAAAAAGGAACTTTGTCATGAAAGGCTTTAACTTGCTACCATATGTAATTTGTGCTTTAAAACCTAAAGGAAAGAAAACTTTTAAATTTGACTTCTCTGCTGCAAGTGATTCACAAATACAGTGCAAAATGAAACTTGAACTTAGGAGACATATATCCAACATCATTGCTTAGTTTTTTGTGACATCTCAGATGCACTGTGAAATTAAAGTAAATTCTAGTTCAAAGCATAATAATAAAAAAAGTCTGGCATAAGGGAATAGTTGATCACATAAACCACCTGTACAGTAGAGTCAGGTAAACTCCAAATCTGCAAGCTCAGAGCGCACCACATCGGTCCGTTATGGGATTTGAGCATGTATGGATCCAAGTTACAGCAAGAGAATGTAATGAAGGGGAAGGCAGGACAAAGGTGACAATGAGAAGTTTATGTGATTATGAGTTTTATTTAGCTTGGGCTGTCCTCAGTGTCTCTGGAGTGCGTAGCCTTAGAATGGTACAACAAAACAAACTTTATCTGATGTGATCCTTTTTGATTTTGACTGTATCTGCTCTATCTTAGTTTCTTTCCAGTGTGTATTGTTGCTATGGGTGGACCTAGTTTGCCTGAAGATGTTAACATGGACTTTATTGGATTGCGTGAATTTTACCTTTATTGCACATCGTGTGTCTTGGATGAAAACCATAAAATTCACCAATCCTGGAACAGTAATAGTAATTAAAAAAACCCTACACCAATAAAAAGGATTGGTTCATTGTTTTTTTGCACTAAATTTTCATCCTGGTAGCCTTTAGACCTTCTGGTTACATGGTGATAAAATCTGTATGGCAGTTCAAATATACAGAATACTGAGTGTGCTTTGGTTGTCGTTTAGCTCCCTCCCTCCACACTGCTTTAGTTCTGAGTTATGCAATGTTCATTTTCTCCTATTCTAAGCATGTATCTTCAGACTGTTACAAACCTCATAGTTCCATGAATACCATGTTTTTGTTTGGTGGTTTAGCCCTGAAATCAACAGATATGAGACACTATGTGTCTTCAGGCACATTTCATGCAGGTAGCTGTGTGCTCCTGTATAATTAAAGAGATGGCTCTGAAGTGCTGCACCAAGCCATTGCTCTAACATTAATTTTTTATGAGGCACCTGTTTTGAATGAAGGCACGCGTGATATTTCTACTTACCCAGCAAAGTTTTAATAATACATGCTTCTCTTTTTAAAATATAGTTTATTTAAGATTCCAAATGCAATGTATGGGGCTTAAGTGTCTTTTTATTTGAGGGGAGTTGCAGATGATGGCTTCTGTTTCTGTTTGAATTGACGGAGCCTGTTTATATCTAACATCTTGGTTACAACAATATAATGCTGCTTCCAGTAATAACAGTATGGTGAAGCATTTAAGTGTAGGAATAGCTGAACCTGCTTGTGTATAGTGTGGGACAGGGCACAGCAAATAGACAATGGCATCGCTCTGACACATTTTCTTGCCTAGTCCAAAACGTTTTGAAGCATCCGAGCTGGAGCCTTCAGCACAATCACTTTAAAGTGGAGTTAAATCTGAACAGTATCTGCCAGAGCACTGTTTTTAAGTGTCAACAGGAGCAGTATCACACTGATAGGAACCAGACTGACATAGTGTGGTTCTCAACTCTGCAGCCAGCTGTCCTGAAAAGGTGCCTCTGCCCTGGTATGACAGTGCTGCTGTTGAGGGATCCCCGTTTCCAGTGCTCCTTCAAATTCAAGTAGAGATGTTTGAAAGAAAAAGACTGTGTAGAGGGATGCAAAGAGATGCAGAGCTGAGTTTGCAGGTGGTGAAAGGAAGGCAATGTGCAACTCATTTAGGTGATTGAAGTACCTGGTAATTGAAAGAAGGAGAAATCTGCTCCTGGTAACCCTCAGGACCCTGCCAGAATGTGGGAAGTAATCTGCTTTGCTGCTGCTTTCCACTGCAGGTTTAGGAGTTTTGTCCTGTGTGTAAATCATGTAATAATAGGTTTACTTCTTCTGTATTAAAAGCACATTGAAGCACTTATAATGAGTTACTGGGTAATAGTTTATAGTGAGGCAATTGTAGAAGTGTTATAAATTTTGCTGCTGATCGAGCTGTCCTCTCTTCAGTAGTTTTTCAGAATTCAAACATCAGTATTGACAAAATATTGAACATCAAATTCTACTGGAGTGAGGCATTTATGTACATTGATTCCTTGAAAGAGGACAAAGGTGCAGTTTGTGGTCCATGTTTCATGCGGCAGTAAGGCAGAATTATCAAGGTTATTTTGCTTTTCATTGCATAAGCAGACCAGAGTAGTAAAATATTTGATAATTGAAATTAATTTCCTGAGTCTATCTGCTCTTGAATGCATAAAGGACTTTGCATATGGGCAAGCAAACAGAAAACAAGTGAGTTATTGGACGTGGTAATGTCCTTGCTTGTCAGTGCTGTTTGGTTTGGGGTAACTTACATGGCACAAGCTGTAGCAGCTGAGAGTCTCAGGCTGGATGGTTGCTGTGGTCAGTAACTCTCAGCTTTGGGTTTGTGTTTTGACTCATACGTTTAGGAGCACAGTCCCAGGAATCTGCACTGCAAATTCCAGTGAAAAACTGGAGTCTGTCTGAAACATTTGCAGCTTTACAGATCCCCTGCTTTGAGATGTGTGAACTTTAGAAAATAACGGCTGTTAATGAGATCATGGATTCTTACCAAGTATGAAGTTGCTCACAATGTTTTGGATTTCTCTTTTCCTGCCTAGGTCTTTAAAAGTGGAATTTCATTAGGTTAATAAAAATGTATTGGCAACTTACATTTAAGTCTTTATCTTTTATTCATTCCAGTCTAAATTAGAATCATTGATTTCTCAGAATAACAGAGCCACTCAGATAATCTTGCATGGCAGTTAGTGCTTTGGTGAGACAAAAGAGGAGTCCAGACTGAGGCTTTTCTCTCCAAAACACTTTTTAAGTTTTGCTTATGATCTGTGTGGGCTGCCTTTCCTTTTTAACATTCAGGGTAGATGAGTTTGGAAACAACAATCTGCATGTACTAAAAGAATTTCAAATAGTCATAGGGAAAGCAAGTTTGTTATTATAAACAAGAGGTACTGGGAACAGTTGTTTTTGTAGTAGCTCTCCCAAACTGTGTAGATAATTAAACGCTGTCATGGGAGATAAAGTGAAAACAATGATTAGCAGAGCAGGTCTAGATCAGCTCAGTGGCTGGAGAGCAGCTGGAGAGCTGTGAGTGCCATAGGTGGGTCTCCTGCATTCCTGCCAGCCTCAGCTTCTGTGTTCTGGTTTGCATCGTGATTGAGTTTTAAATTGGAAGAAAGGTGGAAGATATTTGTTCCAAGGGAAAACAGAACAAATATGGGTATGGGGTCACCGCGTGGGAATAAAAACTGGTTTCACAGTTTGGAGAAGTGGGGAGTGTTTCAGTTTGTGGAGGTTCTGTTTTCTCAAGGGTCAATGCTATTTGTATGACTACTTGCAGAGGTTTGATGGTTGTTACAACTGCAGGGCCTTTTCCCAAGAGAATAGATTTCTGTGGATTCTGCAGCAGAAATGGGATGGGAGAGGAGGTTGTGCCTTGCTGTTGGCAGGTTTTTGACAGAGAAGTTGTAGATTTGCAACTTGCAGGGATCTCACTTGCATTTGGTGACCAGATCCCATCTCCCACAGAGTTTGTACTTGGCTCTTGGGTTTTTTTCTTTCCTCCCACCCCTTCCTTATACCCTGTGCAATCTATGTGGATTATAAGCGAGTGATGTGTGTTCCTTAATTGCCTTCTTTGCTTTTGCAAAGAATACTTAATGTCTGATGTTTTAAACAGCCTTTTTGTCTGACAGTTTGGTCTGTAAATTTGTAATCTGCACATTGAGTTTATGGATATATTTAGCTCTGTTGTAGCTGTAGTATGGAACACTTGGATTATCAGGAATAATGCAGGGGTTTACGTGTACTGCTGTGGAGAGTGTGCTCTTGGGGACTGTGAACATGACCCTGGTGATGGCCAGTGTCAGACAGCACCTCGAAAAGAGTAAGATTTGGGTATTTGATACAAGGATGCAGTTTGGTTTAAAGAACAATCAACTTAACTTGTTTGCCTAAAATCACTAATTCCAATGGATATTTGGGATTGCCATCACATGTGTTCCTCTGTGGAAGACAAATGAATATGGGAAACAGAGTACAGGTGAGAAATCCCAGACACCCATCTGTACCCTCAGCTGTTGTTGTTGGTCAGAGCAGTGCATGGTCAGATCAAACTCTGTATTGTGACAGGTCCTTCATCATAGAGTTCCAAAATAGGAGCTTAACAATGCAAAACTCCTTGAGAGAAAGGAGCATTTTGCTACTGCTGGGACAATCATCCTTGAAGTGTTGGTAAGGTTGCAGTTAACTCTTGACTCTTTCTCACTTAAAATTCACTGAAAGTCATTTCCAGTTAAATAGACCAGGTTGGCAGTTCTTCCAGGCAGCCCCTTTGTTGCAAGGGAAGGATTTGGGAAGGAGAGGTAGGATTGGTAATGTTACACTGTTCTGCTGTGTTGAATTCTTTTGAGGCGAGCCCTTTGTTCTTATGTATTGTCTGGAATATTGCACTCAATCTGTTAATTGCTCGAGGTGCTTCCTCAAAAAAGATACTGATAACCTTTGTGCTCTACTGAATGTAGAACACCAGGATTTTGATAGATACCCTTATGAAGAATCAATTATCTTGTGTTAATTAGATAAATCTAAATCTTCATTGAATGATTATTGTTCAGGATGTTCACAGCTTGGTAAGTTTAAAAGTATAGTTAAAATTTGATCTGTGACAGAAAAATCATGGAGCTTCAGATCTTCCCTGTTCATGAATCCTTGGCATTCTGGGCTGACACAGTTGTAATGCCTGTGTGCTGATAAATGTGGAGAGGAAAACACATTGGCTGTGGGGAGAGCTTTGTGCAAGGCATCCACTTTAGGCCATAAAGTTGTGGCCCAGAATTAATTTCTGCTGTTGTTTCCCTACCTGCGAAGTGTTCATGGGTGGATTTTCACCTGCAGGAAAACAGAGCATGGCAGCTGTGTTTTCAGGGGTGTTTCCTGAGAAGAATGATTGGCCAGAGCTCAGCTTGAGGGATTTTTATTACAGCTAGGTAGGGTTCTTGATGCTTACTTACTGAATTCCAGATTTTGAAGGATTTTTAAATTAGTTAAGTCTTCTAAATTAAGTAAATGTTTAACTTATAAATGATAAGTAGAACAAGTATTTTTTAGGAATGTAAGGAAATAAAATGGAAAACATGAATTTAAAAAAGAAAAAATTCTGTTCTGCTGATATAAAAGGGTATAAAGGAGTGGAAAATCTCCTTTACTTTCTGTTTCAGTTTAAAATAGCCTATTTAAGATTCTTCTAAGGCCCTGTGTTTGATTTACCAGAGTTGTAAGGAATTGAACTCTTTTGGTGGATATGAAATATGTTCTTTGCTGGCATGCAGCAAGATATGTTAATTATTGAATGAGAAGTGTTCCTGTCTGTCAAAACATATTTGATGTGTGTGAAGCAACGTGCAGCATCATGAATAAGCCGCCCTTCCAGTGAAATGGGTGTACAAATGAAGAGTCTTGCTTTTAATGGAAGCACTCTTAAATCTCTCATTCCAAGGATCTGAAAGTGGGAAAGCAGGGAGTGTTGGCTGCTGGAGTTGCATTACAGCTTGCTTGGATACCTTCCTGGAGAGTTACCAGAGAGTAACCCAGAGGTTATCTCCTTGTTTGCTGCGTTGATAGGCTTCATGGAAGGCTGTGGTAGGATAGCGTGTGCCTCACACCAACTTGTTTTATGTACTCCAGGATACCTAAACCTTATTGTCATGCTCAGTATCAGTTTGAATGAGACCAGCTGATATATGAGCAAGGAAAAAAAAAGTCTCTCGGGAGCTGAAATGGAAGTATTTTTGAAGGCTTTCAATTTAAAAGAAGCTACGAATATCAAGCAGCTGAGTACTACTTATTATTAATTTGAAGTTAAAATCTGAAAATGGTTAATTGCCGGTTCTTGAGTTAAGAGTGGAATTAAAAGTGGGTTCATAAGACAGAAGACTTTATTGGAATATTAAGTTACTGAAAAGTCTGCTTCTGGGTTGATTACTTTCAATAAGATAAGTCATTTGCATTTTCTTAATTGCCCAGCATAGATTATTTCCAAAGGCATGAAAACAAAGTTAAACTTTTACATCCCTTTGGAAGGAAGATGGGATTTGAAGTGAATTCATACTTTCTCAGCTTGCGGAATTGTTCTGTGACCCTTATATTTGACACTGTTAATTGGTGTCCGGTGATTGCCAGTTGAAGTTTAGCTTAGACAAAATAAACTTTTTCTTTTAAGGAGGCATATTAAATGAGGTTATTATGCCATCATTGGGATTAAGGAATTGCTTCATGGGAAAATGCCAACTCCTTTTATACACATGCAGTTGACAAGAGCCTTATTGTGTCTGGGCAAGATGTCTTCATTTTATTTTGTTTTCTTTATAAAATAAATATTCTTCCCACCCACTTCCCTTTTTTTGACGTTAAATGTGGTTTATCATTACAGGCAGGGAGGGTAGGAGTTGTTTAAAAAATGAAATCAAATCTTAGTGTCTCATTTAGAAGACAAATTGATTTTAACTTCCTTCATTTATCTTTCAGCAGTTTTTTGTACCGTTACCACTGAATCTCGGTGTTCAGAGCGGTACCAAATGAATGCATGAGGCATTCATGAGTTCATTATCAATCCCAGTCAATGATGCACCATTCCAACCCACTGCACGTTTTGCTTTTGGACAGTCTGCAATACCAAAGTCTAACACAAAAATCAGAAATCTGCCTTAGGTGAGATGTAAGGTAGCCCAATGCTTTTGCATTTTTTTTCCCTCTCCTAACAATTAACAGTTTAAATATTTTCCTGTTTGGGAGTTTGGAAGTTTTACTGTTAATTGCAACTAATTACCTTCTGAAAATAGTTTATTAGGAAGGACACTGATGGAAGGTAAAACCAAGAAATTATGTAGCAAATACCATAATTTTTCCTTTTAATCTGCCTGCTTTCAGAATATAAACTTAGCTCAATTGCAATAGTTGAAATGTTGAGTAATTAGTGTTTAACTTTTATTGACAACACAATAGTTACTGTTTGTTGTGTTTTGGGGAAAAATTAATTGGCATTCACTATGAAACATTAATAGCTGCATTCTTTAGTGACATTTAATTGTTCTGTCGCAGTCTAAGTCTAGTCAGTGGGACTGGACTTGATAACAAACTAAGTATTTGAGAGTGGGATGGAACTGGTGCTACAAATGTAGTCGTACGCAGAAAGTGCTATAAATCCGAATTAAGATTATAATAACTCAGAATCCTCCTCAAATAAAAGCCAGAGTGAGGTATTATTAATGAATTGGAGAGAGCTATTGTATAAAATGTGCTTGGAATTAACTAAAGTGGTGAGACCAAACTGAAGTCCAACTTTTGAATGTAAATAAAATAGATGTGTTACCACAGGCAACTCAGTGAACCACGTAATTAGTTTTTTTCCATGAAAAATGAGACATTCTACTGCAGCTGCAGCAGAGCAGTATGTAAAGGACTTATAGTCTAGTTATATGAAAATTAAACAATCATTAAAAGATTGTATTTTTGAAAGTGCTGCTTGAGGGGGGGAAATGAAAAAAAATCCAATCAGTAGAATTTATTTTTCAGCAATGTGTTGGGCAATATCATCCACAGTGGTTGATGCTTTTTCCTTCAGGGAATATTTTTTTCTCTCTGAAATGAACTCACTTAACTGTGTGAAGTAAATCTGAGTTAGCTTGAAGTGAAATCTGCATTAATAGAGCTCATTACTGATGTTTGTATTTCCTTGTTCTGAGTAATCTGAAGAGAACAGGGTAAACTCTAGTGATAAATTTTATCCTTAAAAATAGATGAAATGCCACCTTCAGAAAATAATAAGAAAAATCTTCATACAATTTCATTTTGGTACTGCCATCGATAGAGTAATTAATGAACTTCTGGTGATGTATGTGTGCTACTGCATTGAAAATGGGAAACATATAAAGATGACTCTTCTGAAGTTAACCCATGGTTTCTATTTGGAGAGATGTTTTCCATTGCATAAAAGGTACTTTATTTTAATGCTTCTATTAAAGGTTATAAATCTTAATACAAAAATCTTATACTGCAATTTTGAGTTTCATTTTAAGTGGCTTAATTATACATCTGCAGTGACTTACCCAAGGATTTGATGATGTCTTACGAGTGTGTTGGGTACCTAGAAGCACGTCCATGTGGCAGTTGTGAGATTCTCTGTGGTGTTCAGTGTGATGTGCTCTGCCATGACACTGGAGAGGCAATGTGGCACGCTGAGAGTGGAGGTTTTGAAACACGGAGTCTGTTTCTTAATGTTTATTTGAAACTGCAGGACATGCAGTCATAAAAAATCACTGCCAAACCAGCATGCTGTATGTGTGCAAACAGAAAAATACTCTTGCACAGAATTAAGAGGAGGAGCAAGTGCAATCCAGCTGAGCTGTAATACATAGAACGGCTTAGGAAGGAGGCTGAATTCATGCCTTTGCTCTGTGCTCGTGGGACTTGGGGGCTTCAGTAGGAAAAGAAAAAGGTGGAGTTTTGCTGTTAGTTAAATATTAGTTTCTTGTGTAAGGAAACCAAACAACTGTGTGTTGGGGTCACTCATCTAATGACAACTGAAACTTGAACTTGCAGTGGGAGAGTGTTAAATTGATTTTTTGGTATTTGAAGTTTCAAGTAGTTTGAAGGAAAGGCAAGGAAAGGCACGCTGCTGAGGTGTTTTGGCATTCTTGGGTATCTAAACCACACTTAATTTTTTCATTCTAAGCTGAGCAGTGTGAGCATAGCTTGTAATGAAACTGTCTGTTCTCGTTTTATCTGATACCAGAAAATTAGCTGTGTTCCCTTTAGCCATACAAATGTGCCCCAATTGGCTTTGTTCTGTCAGTTCAGGTACAGGCTGGTGTGGTACAAGGCGTAGTTTCCGTTTGAGCATCACAGCCCTCAGCTGACCTGGTTTGCTTCTGCCTTTTACCAGTCATCCTTCTGCCTTGAAGAGCACTGCTGCCTCTGTGGTTGGGAACACTGAAACTCCATGTGCCCTTGGTGGGGCAACTGCAGCTGCGATTTTACGTGCCTGCCTCTGCCTTAAAATGCAGTGCCCTGAAAGTCACCGTTGTTGCTCAAAGGTCTTTACAGGCTTCACTGCTGTTTGCTGCTGGTACAGTATTTGCCAGGCCTTTCTGGATTTTCACAAAACTTCAGGGCATTTTTGCTTTGGAATAGTCAGTGGGACAAAGGGGTTGAACTGGAATGTTACAAATTTGTGTAAGGAATTGATGGGTGGGTGGTAACAAATAACCAGGCAGAGATTGTGCCTCGAAGCTCTGGAGAAATGTAAGTGTGAAGTTCCTCTGGTAAGGGTGTGTGTTGACAAATTGGTCTCAGGGGGAAGACTGGAAGGGGGCAGGTAGGGCAGTTTCTAAGCAGGACTCCAGGAAATCTCTTTTTCAGGAAAGTATTTCTTTTCTGTAATTCGCCTTGTCCTGTCGCTTTCTAGTTGTTCTGTCTCTTCTGAAACATAAGTAATGCATGTTCTACAGCCAAGGGAGACTTCAGATCATAGGTGATGAAAGTATTGTTGCGCAGTGGTTTTTTTCCTTGAGTGCTTTAAGAATGTAATGGTGTTCTTTAATGCTCTCTGAAGAGATGGGAAGTATGACATTTTTATCTACAGAGGGAACAGGAGATCTTAGTCTGGTGTGTTTATGGTTCTGGAGAGCTGGTTAACCAACTGGGAATGGAAATTAAATCCCTGGGCCCTTCTGAGTTCAATAAAATTTATTCTATGCAATATTTTGCAACATATGTCAACAGAATTCCCTGGAATCTGCTCTCTGAGGGAAATGAGGGGGAGGTGTGTGGGTTTTGTCTCCTCTGTCATTTTCTTTTTCTTCTTGCCCATATTAAAAGGATGCTGATGCTAACTCTGATAATGTCATGGTAATAAGCAGTGTGGTTCTAAAGCAAGTATAGCTTCTGTATTTGACTGATGTTCTGTGCTCTGGTTAAGTGGTGGATATGATATTGGGCTGTGGTGGGCTGGGATACAACAAGGAAAGTCTGAACTGAAAGTCCTGCTCTTTCCAGTGATTCTCCTGAATGTGCCTGGGAATTCAACCACTTTAAAAGGGTGCTTATCAAGAAATATGTGTTTATGACAAAAGTTTTATAGGTTTGTTTTAACGTGCAGTTGGCTCATTGGTTTTTTTTGGTTGGTTTTTTTTTTGTTGCTATTAGCAAGTCAAATCTAGAACTTTGCTGCTTGCTGCCTCAGTGGGCCTCCTGTGTGTGTTTCCTGCCCTCCCCAAATATCAGAAGAAGCAACTGACTTCTAGTATTCTCATCTGAATTTAATTGCTTAGTTTAATTGACATGTAATCACTTCACTTAAAAAGTAGAGACCTTGGATTACTCATACATTGCAAAATCTATGGGAGCCATTCATTATTAAAGATAGCATTTTCTGTAGCTGAATGGTGCTCACAAGGAACAGGCTGCTGATGTAGCTGAAATAAGAGGGCTGTGGAAGGAGCTGCACGCTGATAAGACTGCGTGATTCATTATTGTGTTGGTTCAGAATCTTTCATTGCTCAAACTGCTGAGCTCTGTAGTTTTGTACTGTCATTTGTCTTTGTTTTAATGGGATTAAGTAATTATGTGTGCATTTTCTTTCAACTAACTAGCCCGATAAAAGCATGCAAAACTGAATAGCCTATAAATTGTCAGCTCTTCTGTTCTAGAAAAAGTGCTTTGATTGCACTGCAGTTTTTAAATCTTGGTGCGTATATTTAGATGACCTACTGAGGTGAGTAAGATTAGAGAAGTAGTTTGTGTAAGTAATGGGCTGAGAGTCTCCCCTTGGGGATGTGGATCTCAGCCTACAGTGCAGGTATTTTAAGAGGAAAAAGCTGCAGCATTTTCAAAGCAGAAATACTGATCCCCACCTAAAGTGGGGTTTGAGTGACTCTTCAGCTGCTCTCCCCAGTGGTGGAAGGACTCTTCATTGGAATCAATCATACTTGGTTTTGACTTTTATACCGCGGGTCTGTCAGTGGTCGTTTCAAATACAAATTTTGCTGCTGCTTTACAAAATCTCTGCCTCTGTCCTGTGATGGTTAAGACTTTTGGTAGTTTTTTGATATCTGTCTGATTTTTCCCAATATTAATTACTAGTCATGTGAAAAGGGGAGTATTTATGTTTGAAGAAATCATCAGATGTTTGTTATGTGATTGATGTAATGTCATCAACCCACTTCATTCTTTGTATAACTGTAGTTTTTGCATGGCATGTTTATACATTCAGTTTTATCTTTAGTATTCAAATTAAGTTTTGAGAGTTTATGTAATCACTTCCATAAAGTGGTTATATTTGCTTCCTGCTTAGTGTTTAGTATAGGTGTTGGTCTGGAGAAGTAAAGGTTTTCACGTGTTCAGAAGGGTAACTAGTAGTGACTGTTAATTCATTTTTAAGTGGTCTTCATGTAAGAATCCTTTTGTAGTGTTATGCTGTCTCGTGATTTGATGTTGATGTCTGTATGTGTCAGAGCTATACATTTTCATTCTTCCTCTGGTTTGAAGGCATGTTGTCAGCTGATCCATTTCTTCTGTTCTGGAGTTTGCAGCTTACCTTGACAACACAGTTTGAGTTTTGGGTAATCATGACTACTTAATCCCGGGCAGCCATTTAAATTAGCCTGCTGTTTGAATAATGAATGACTCCTAAAAATGGTTGGTCTTGTTCCTTCTGCAATTCCTCCAAAGGTTTTCTATGAGTGTCTGTATCAGCATGGCACATGTTAAGCAATCTGATGTAAGAACAGTAACATGGAGGACCTGGGCTAGAACTGGACAGCTTTCCCAACAACTGTGGTTTTGTGATCTATGGAGGAAAATTAACCAGTTTGTTTTACAGTTGGAGTTACTTTGTACCCTGGTTTCCTAATGGAATGGATAAGCTCTACCTGAGCGTTGCATCAGTCATATTTTTTACTAGATCTCAGCTGGCATACAGGGAGTGGTTTGTAACCTATTCTGTAGATTGCTGGAAGACCAGGAGATACCAGTGGTTCCTCCCGCTTTTGGATTTTTAGCTGCTGAGTTGGTTGTAAGCAGGAGCCCTGAGGTACCTTAGCCAAACCAAGGTGCCTGGTTGTGTGTGTTTAGCATTTCCCTCCAGCCACCCAGTCTAAGATTCCTCTATACTTTACACTCCAGGATGTGAGACTGGGGAGGGAGTGAATTCTGGTCCATGATTGTTTTTAGGTGCTGTGATAAACATGTAGGCAATGCAAATGATAGATGAAAGTTAAAGCTTGCTGGCTTATCGCTTCACTTTATCTTTCTGTACTCTGGTAGCGGGGCAGATTGGGAAAAGGAGAGCTGTTGGTTAAAAATATCCCGCATCCCTTGTAGTTGCTCACACTGCTCCCAGCTGAGCCTTCCTGCTAATCCCCATGTGATTAAGAATGTTGGATGGTGGCACAAAGACCTCTACAAAGTAAAGTTCTAGGAAGATATCCTGCTGTGGGCTTTTGATGCCACAGCTGGGGTGAGATTATAAATTTAAAATTGAGAAAGAAAAAAAAGAAAATGTAACAATGAAATCTCATGAACTGTAACTTAAGAAGCCTTTGAATATATAGAGCTTGAAGAAAATTGAAGGAGTTAAGATATTTTGTATAAATACTTTAGAAAGAATACAGAGTGCCTTCAGAGTACAAAGACACAAGTTTTATTTGCTGTGGCTGCTGCTGCCAATATGTAGAGAAAGACTGAGTTATCTCTCTGCCGCTGTAAGATGGTGAGCATTTGCAGTGTAAATGCCTATCAGTAAGAAATGCAAGACTTTGCAACCAAATAAAAGCATAAACAAACTCTGGATTCACCAAACATGGTGCCATCTGCCATAACTTTGGGTGTAGCCTCTGTTGCAGCTGGCAGCACTGTATAAAGGGAGTTGTCAGAAGTGTCTGTGCTGTGAAAATGTAGCGATGTTTGTGTAACCATGGTTTATTTAATAGGAGCTTTGCGAAAAATGACTGCCCCGAGCAGTGTCCAAGGAAGGAGGGTGAGACACAAGAAGTGCCAGGGCAGAGTCATCTTAAGCAGAAATTACATTGTCAGGTTTCTGTGAGAGTGGATGAAGTTTTTGAGAGGTGTCATCTGTGTTAGCAGTTCAGTGAAGTAAAAGCAGTTCAGCAGATCAAAGCAGTTGGGCCGAGGTCCTGCACTCTGTGCTGTGTGGAACTGGGAGGTTTGTTTCAACTGGGCAAGAAGCCTGCACCGTGCACAGCTCGGAATCAGTTTAAACAAGGAGCCTGCAGGTCAGACCCTTTTGGGGCTGGGGTGTATTGCACTGTGTGTGGGGCAAACAGAGATCCAGGTTTTGTCACTGCCAAGAAGAATCTGTTTTGCATATACGAGAACTGGCAGAGTGATGAGAGGTGATCGAGTTGCCCAGCATTTATGGTTCTTAAATCCTGCTGTGATATTTGATTTGTTAGTGGTCTGCAGTGGGTGCACTGTGTGGGTGGCATCAGTCCCTGGGGTGCTCACTTGAGAGGCACAGTGTGTCACAGTGACTTGTATTTGTGCCACTGACATCGGTGTGAGTGCATAAGAGGTTTGCTGCCTCCTGGGCTTTGTGTGCAAATAAGGGAAGTCTGCTCAGGCTTTGGACAGTAAACCTGGTGAGCCCACAGAGAGTTGAACCCATGGTGTATGGGTTACTCTGCTCTGCTGCAGGGATTGTTTGTGGTGGTCATTCACAATGGTAGATTGCCAGATGTCTGGAAATCACACACACATGTTGAAAGCCCCTGTGTTTCAGGCACAGTTTCTAGGTATGGAGGGAGAAGGGGTGTGCTGAAAGTGTCAGTCCTTGCTGTGCAGGTGTGTTCCCTTCATGATGCCACATGTGCTCTCCACTCTAACCATCGGGGTTGTGTCTGGATGTGGGGAGCTGCTTGTATTCAGGCCCTTTTGTTAACTGAAGGTTCAGCTGCCCTTTTAATACCACTAAATATTTCAACAACTCATTAAAATTTATTAAATATAAAAAAATAGCTACCAGTACTGAATTAAAATGTAAGAAGGTTTTTGGATGTTAACTGGTTGGTTAAAACAGAGCTGGGGAAAGACAAGAAGCCTTTACTCCTGACTCTTGGATTTCTCTTGGATCAGTCTCGACAGTAATGTGGTAATGGTTGGCTTCGTACTGTTCTTAATTAAAACTAAAACATCAGATTATATGATTAGTATAGCTTAAATTCTCTTGCTTTTATATTTACATCAGTCTTCCCTTGTATTTTTATTAAGCAAAATAATTTCTTGTTAAATAATTGTAAAGAGAATTTCGAAATACTGTGATTAGTTCTTTTATTTTGAAAGAAATAGTTAACAAATAGAAGAAAGCTTTTGGAGTTGAGTTTCTGGCAAGTACCATGGGTACAGAGTGTACTGAACTGTAAATGTTGCAGAGTTAGCACAAATGGGCTGATAGAAAAAGCACGTTTTTGTTGTAAACATTGGCTGGTTAACAGAGCTGTGGGTCTCACGGCACAGCGTTAAACAGCCACTGCTGCTTTTGAGTAATATTAAATATTTGTCTTTTGGTGCACGTTGTCTTAGGGAGAATCATGGTCAATAACAAATAAACAAATAATGCAGAAGAAGTGCATTTGAAGGCCCTTGTTTTATCTAAACCATTTCAGTTGAGTTTGCATGAGATTAGGGATGTTCTCCACTTGAAAAAGACTTTGGGTTTTTTGGTTTTGGTTTTCTTTTTTTTCCAAATAAGAGTATTTGTACAAGTGTCTCCTCCTGGTTTCAGAATTAGTGATGTTCTTTCTGAGCTCTGTCTTGTTTGCTTTCAGGCTTTGTACCAAGGCTTTAGTGGCTCTGTTATTGTAGTGTTCCAAGTGACAGGAGTCGTAACAGCAATGGAAAACAGCTACTCCAGTAAACACTGTCAGGAAGTATAAAGCAGCGTGAGTTTATAAACCTTCCCAAGCTTAAACTCTGCTCAAATGTTCTCTGGAGTGCTACCTGGAAATGGTGGGCTTGTAGACCGTTTTCTGTGTCTCTCTTTATACTCACTTCTGGGAACACAGGGCATGTGAAGTGTTTAAAGACACTGCACATTGTGAACAATTTGTGATGTATTGAATCGTAATCAGGATCAAGTGGCCTTGTTATGATACAGCGTGATTTGTGTGTTTAGAATTCTAGGCCTTTTCACCTTTCCTGGCCCTGTAGTGTCTGTCGTGTTTTCTCCAGCAGTCTCTGAACTCAGGTGGAGGAGGTGAAGCAGCCCTTTTGTTAAATTATTTGTGTGTATATGTAGTACATGGTAGTTCCTTCTGGTTCACTCTTACTGTTGTGGAGGTAAGGCTGCATGGTGTTAGTCACCCATAAGCAGTTGACAGGGATGGCAGTCTGAACTCTATCAGATTTCTGATTGTGTTGGAAGAAGAGGAAAAAGTGTTAATTTGACTTATCTCTAAAATGGTCTAATTTGGCTTGTCACTCTTAAGTGCATCCGTGTTGTTTTAACAGTATATTTTGTAGGGCTATAGATGACCTGATTTAATCTTTCTTGTGTTTGCTAGACCTAATATAATGGATAGCTTCTGGGATCTTTAGGAGAGAGAAAGCAAGGACAAAACCTTCATACCATTCTGTGTAAAGCATTTATATACCTTTGTTAGTGTAACAATAGTTTTTGATTTATTGTTTGCAACAGAAGGTTTATTATCCTTTATCTGATGACTGTTTTCCCCTTTTTATTTTAGTGACTGTTTAACGTATTAAGAAGACAAATTACCATAGAATCATACAGTGGTTGAGGTTGGAAGGGACCTCTAGTCCACCCCCTCCAGCTCAAAGCAGGGTCCAGTAGAGGAGGTGGCCCAGAGTGATGTCCTGTCAGGTGGTTGATACCTGAGCGCAGAAGCTCCGCAGCTCCCTGGGAGCCTGTGTGCAGTCAGCCTGCTAGTGCAAAAGTTTGTTCTTTCATTTGTATTCATTACTTCTTGTCCCATCACTGGATCATACCCAGAAGTCTGGCTCTATCTTCTTTATTCCTCCTCATCAGATATTTACACACAAGGAAAGGTGCCCTGAGCTGCCTGTTCTCAAGGATAAACATTCCCAGCTCTCCTGTGTGACAGGTACAGCCATCACTTAGTTGTCATCATGGCCCTTTGCTGGACTTTGAGACACACATGGGCAAACTGGACAGACTGGGGAGCCCAGAACTGGACGCAATATTTCCTGTGTGGTCTCCTTAGCACTGAAGAACCTGGTGCCTGTTGGAGCTGCGTAGGTCATGAGCGACGGGGACAGGCCCTCTTCAGTTGGCAGGAGAGGAGGAGCTGCTTGTGCCCACACCACTACCTGATGTGAAAGGATGTAACAAGAAATCTGTTTGGTATCAGTCATCTGTGGCCACTCAGGAGAAACGTGGTGGTGGGTAAAAGCGGGAGGAGGCTGTATTTGGGTTTAGATCATAAAAGAGCAACCAGTTTATGCCTTTTTAACAAGGAAAATCTAATTACTTAATACTTAACAAACAAGCCAAAGCAAACCCTAATCCAGTCTGTTTCTTTTTAGCAAATTAGGTGTGCATGTCATTATTTAAGTATCTGATGAGATTCTGGAAAATTTGATTAAACCTACTAAGAAAACATTGTGAAATGCAGCAGAGATGAAGTAAAAGTTATACGGCAATTGAGCATAAATAATGATTTTTAAGTAATCTGATGGTGTCTTTAGCAGTGCTCTCTAATGGTGTACGTGATTGGGTTTTCTCTTTTTGTTCTTTGTTTGCTTGTTTTGTTGTGGTGGTGGTGGTGTTTTCTGTGTAAGCATCAGCCTCCTGCTGTCTGTCCTGGGAATTCTGGCTGTGCAGCCAAATGCTTCTAGAGTAGGGAAAGAAGGAACTGCTTTCTTGCTGATAATCTGTCCAGACAACAAGGGAGGGAAGTATCAAAAGGAAACTTTTTTGAACTGAACAAATTTTGATTGGAAATTTAAGATTTGGAAATACAAGGCCAGTTTGAAAGGAAGTTGGAAACTTGACAGCCTTCCTTGACAATCTTCCTTTTTCTCTTTGCGTGCTGAATTTTGTGAGCCTATGGATCCTGCTTGTTTTTCCATGACACTTATCTTGTGTAGATTCATACACGTATAAACCAACAGAACTTGCTTCGTCACTGGGTAAATCATTAGCGAAGGGAGAATGTTAAACAAGAAATACTTTGGAATGTTAATAGTAAATCTAATGACTTCCTTTGAAAATGAACCCGAAGCAAAATTCTAGTGACTGTTATTAGGAGGGAAGTGTGGGAGTATAAACTAGCTGAAGCTTGCAGTAATTTAAAGGGGATTTGGGCATAAAGGGGACTTTCCACTGCTACTTCTAACACATTTTGGGATGTTATGCAGCTTCTAATGAAGCATTGCATGGGATTGGGTTTTGAAGGTGATGTGTTTCTCCCGAGAAATAGTTCAGATTCCAAGGTTTGAAGTTTGGATAAAAATATCTATTAGGAGAATTGAAGGAAATACACTTTTGGATTGGTGAGTCTTAGTAAGAGAATGTGTTGGCAGCAGCAGCTCATGCCTGTAAGTGGTTGTGTAGGTGTGTTAGAACTTAGTGAGCTCTTCTGACAACTAGTTAAAACAAACCACAAAAAGATTCAAAACTAACGGCAGTCCCCCCAATGTCACACCTGGTTTTAAGTTTTCATCTCCTTTCTTTTTCACTTTAATTGTCTTCAAATATGAGGCCACCATAATACATTTTCAGTACTAACTGTAATTATCTGTGACTGTTAGAAATGACTCCCAAAAGAACCCAGGGAAACTATAAAGTTAATAAAGAAGAGGAAAAGTAAAAAATTCAAGCCGTGTTCTGTGAAGATGCAAAAATGTGGGTATTTTAACCACAAATTCTATTTGTTTTTCTACCAATAATTGAGTGACTCCTTTGCTGTTTTCCAAAATAGATAAGAAATTTTACAAGGACTTTGCAAAATGGATGTGTAGTTCTGCCAAACAATAAACAATTTGTATCCCTGTGTGTCTGCAAAATTGGGAAGAGGATTATTCGTCCTATTTAAAGTAGGACATGAAACAATTGGAGCATCTGCCAAATTCTGCCTTGCCTCTTGAGTTGTGTGTGGTAGTGAAGGTGCATGGTGAAAACAGTGATGGAAAGGGATGAAGATGGTCTGAATTCAGTTAGAAATGGCTCCCACCCCCTTTTGCTGTTTGATACATAAAAAGAACACGGTAGAAGATCTTTCCACTCATTCTGCTCCAGCAAACCACAAGAAGAGAAGTTCTTTGAAGTAGATGACATATTTGGTAGTTGCTTTGACAAAAACCCTTCTTCCTTTTTAACTGTTAGTTTAGCTGTTAGTTCTGTAATACTGATCTTTGTATCTGCATTGCATTTTTCTCTAAAGCTCGGCCCTTCTTCGTAGAAGTTTATTTTTGTAAGTTTTCCAGATTTAGGAGCTGTTTGATGACTCATAGTATTTTTTCCCTTTGCTTTATGCCAGGTAGGAGCAGCTGTGCACTCGATAATGAGCTGACTCTGCCTTTGCTCAAACCCCACGTTCTTTGCATTGTGTTCTGGCTGTGGGGGAAAACACCGCATTTTTCTCCTGTTTGCTTTTTGTGTCCAGCCCACAAAAGCCAGTTTCACTGGGCTGTTGAAGCAGCCATAATTTTTACATAGAACATCTAAGTAAAAGGAGAACTATGGAACTGCTGTAAATAATCCTTTTTTTTCCCCCTGTGTTCACTTTCTCTGAACATCCTAATTCTGACTGGTATTGTAAATGTACAGAGGCCCCAAAAAGCAGATGGTTACTGTAGTTTCTGTGAACGAGGCCACAGTTTCACTTGGCTGAAGGAATTTTCTAATTTCTGTCTTCTTGCCTGACATCCGTGAAAGACTTCTATAAACGCATTGAAGTACCTGCTATTTTCATATATCATTTGATCTCCCTTACCTATAAAAGCAGAAGTGCTATCTCTGATGTTTAAGTACGTCCTTATGCTAACGGTTTTATTGCCACTGTGGTTTACTCATAACTGCCCTGGCTTCGTTTGAATTGCAGAGCTGGTTTCCGTACAGTGGGGCAGTCGCAGTGCTCTGCAAGTCAGGGCCTCCCCCGCTGCAGAACAGGCAGCTACAGCTTCAGGCAGAAGGGTATTCACCTGAGCCTCGGAGAGCAAAGCAGCAGCCATAGCTTCCGTGTGCGGACTTGGGGTTGTGGTGTGGGAAATTGTAGTCGTTAGAGCTGCAGAGGGAGTGATTAGGTGACCTTTTGATGGACCTGCAGTGTCTGTATGTCCACCTGTGGGCATCTTGGAGATGATGTTGAGAGATACTCTGTGTGAACCTGTGTTACAATAAAACATTGAAATATGAAAGGGATTCTCTTTGCTTCTATTTTATTAAATAGGCATTTGCCTTTTTATTGTAAATCTGATATTACAGTGATTGAATCTGAGTTTTCTTTGTAAGTAGCATAAACCAAATCTGTCTCATTGTCCATGTGCAGATTCTTGTTCTCTGAGAGCTTCGTGTCTTCTGTGCAAAACTTGCTCTGTGCTGCTTGAATACCTTGTCAGGGCTGGGACAACCGGTTCCATAGCTAAGGGTTAGCTGTGATCCCAAACAAAAGTCCTGTCACTTAATGAGTTCAGGAGAAAAAAAGTATTTAGCAATAGAACTTTTAAAAACTTCTGTCAAACAGAAATTGCCATATATAGGCTCTGCATTATCAATAATGCTTCTTTTGCTTGATATTTAACACTGGAGATTTGAAATAGGTAGAAAAACTTTTTCCAGAGGAGAGCTAAAGTGTTAACCGAGGCATCCCCAGGTGGACTGGGCGCACTGTTACTGTTTGGTGCAGGTAGACAGGCTTTGTGCTAATTTCTGTTGTGGTTGTTGAGCAGGGTTTGAAAGAAGAGGATCTGTTTTGGTCAGCCTTGTAGGTAAGTGTGTGCACAAGAGTCCATTTACTGGTGTGGAGGAGGGCTGTTAAAATTATAGCTTCCACTATGGTGATAGATCTTTGATTTAAATTCCATGGAAGCTTCATGAAACATGCGTGACTTGCAAGAAAATTGTTGTGGCTTAAGGTTTGCTGTATTTTCCTTCTGTAAATTGGAATTTGCAGCTGTTCTGCTGCTTCTGCAGTCCCTGTGCCTTTTTCCAAACTTCTTGTTGGAGTTTGCCATCAAGGGGTGAACAAAGACATTTCACCAGGTGTTTCTGACTCCTCTGCAGACCTGAGTACTTGCAGTCTGTATGGAGCATGGAGTTTGGGATTGGTTGGTTGTTTTCTTTTTCTTTTTCTTTTCATGGACACTTACCTTCTCACTGCCTGGTTGTTGCCCTCTTCCTAGAGAATTCCCAGCAGAGCTCTCTGTCCCCAGGCCTGCCAGCCCGCAGCGGTTCTGTGGGAGGAGAGGTTGTGTAACATGGTGTACGCTGTGTGGTGCCATAGGACTTACAGGCTCTCCTCGGAGAGGACTTCTCTGCAGAAGCCCTGCTCAGAAATATTTTTCAACTTTAAAAAGCTTCCATTATAATACAGGTGTTCTAATCAGCAGTGGTGTTTACTTTGGGGTGGGTGAAATATTTTCCCTCTGGAATTGTAGAAATCTTAACTCATGGCTTAAATGCTCACACTGGGGGAACCAGAAGCCCTCTGGCTGCTTTTTTGTGTTACTTGGCTGACTGAAGAGCCTGTGTATGTATATATATTTATATATGTGAAACCAGAATGGAATACTGAGTGTCTTTCGTGCTTCAAATTCAATTAGCAGCTCAACATCTTCGTAAGAATACACAGGACTGTTCCCATTAAATGAGTATTTGATTTTATTAAGGTGCACACCTGGAATGTGTGTGGGCATGTGAATGTGAAACATACTTGGAGTTTGCTAATTGCACCCTATTCGTGCTATATTATAAAGTAGTGCTCTTAGTGTGTCTCTGTGCTGTGGATTGTGACTCTGGTGTTTGAGGTGCTCGTCTTGGCAGCACTACTGTTTTGATCATTTTCTCAGTATTTGAACTGGCATACAGAACCAAGGAGGAGTAAACAATCCCAACTAGTTTAAACTACAGTTAACATTTGTTTTTTATGATTGGATTCAATTCAGCTTAAACTTCTTTTAAACTTCCTTTGTGCCAACATTGGAACAGCAAGTAAGAACATAATTACCATTTAAAAATATACGAATGTGAAGAATGTACAGGTGAATTATTTTGGTTAATTTATACCACCTTGACCTGATGGGGTTTTATACTCAATTTATCTTTTATTTTAAGGAATAGTTTTCCCTTGATAGGCATTAGTGTGACAGTAGTAGTGGTTTTGCTTTAGAAAATGGTCAGTTTTTTCTTTCATGCACTCTTTAAAATGCCTGCATAATTTAGGGTTAATCCACCAAATAAAGGTTTATTGCTTACTCTATAAGAAAAGATTGAGGATCTAGGAGAATAATAACCATAGGAAAGGCTCCAGAAGATGTAAGCTGGGAGCAGTGAATTACTGCAAGACAGGCAGGGGCGGTGGCCTCGCCAGCAAGGCCACAGCATCACGGTACTGGATCCAGAAAGACAGACCTGCTGGTCCAGACCAACAGACAAGTCCACAGTGGGAAAGCAGGTCCTGTGTCAAGCCAGAGAGCCACTGTGATGGTCCAGGAGAGGTACAACACCTGGCACAGGTAGGCACAGACCTACCTGGAGCTTATGCTTAGGCTCCCACCCATAGGCTCGGCCGGAGCTGCAAGCAGTAGAAGGGGGACTGGCCTCCTCTGAGGCCTCTTGCAGCTCGTGGTTTCGTGCTTGGATGGCTGCACTGCCCATGTTGGTCTGAACCAGAGTATTTGAGCTCCTGGAGGTGGGGGGATTTGGTCAGGGATCTGACAGACTTGGGTAGGATCAAAGAACCATTTAGTATCCTGCAACTGATAATGACCTAGCCAATATCTTGGGAATGGATGCAAAAGGAGAGCAGGAATACACTAAAATGTCCTCCAGGTCATCTCTAGAGTTCCAGCAGTCTCCAACTTAATGACATTTCTTAGCCAGAGGCTGTTTCTTTGTATTTCAAGGCCTCCTTTGTTCTGCCGCCCCCCACCCCTTCCATCCGCTTCTTCTTGAAACCCTATTAACTGCCGACATTAACGGTATCCTGCTGTGAGGTGTTCCCCGTTTGAACTTAGTCATGTAACCCCCTGCTCCTTGTGCATCCTACCTGGAGGTTTTGCTGGAGTCACCCTGCGCCAAGGTGGGCTGAGTCGCAGATAATGTCTAGGGAAAAGAAGGGTTTGCCCCTGAGCTGCTTGTTGTGTTGTGCTAGCCAAAGTATTTTATAGTGGTCTGTTGAACTGGACCGAGGAACTAGCAGGACTGAAATGGGAGGAGAGGACCTGAAAATCCGATTGCTTTTTTGTTTTGAGGTTTCTTGCTTAATGTACGATTTGAATAATGCGACTTGTAAGTTGTGGGCTTCAAGTTTGTAAAGGTGGAACATACAGAAGGCAAAACTGAGGCAGGCCTGGAGAGGTGAATTGGTTCCATAAAAGATGGAAACTCCCAGTTCTAACTGCACATTAAATGAGCTAATAGGAAATACTGCTTTTACATCTTCTTTAGCTTGTTTGATTCCCCTCCCCCTTGTTTGCTGTTGTTTTACTTTTCCTTCCATGGTGCTAAATACTACTGAACCACAGGCAGAGATTGTTTGTAACTAAACCCACCAGTGTCTAACCAGGAAAACTCAGTTGTATTTATTTATGTATTTATTTATGTGTTTATTTTTAATAGAGGTAACTCTATCACCTGGCATTTCTTTCCTTAGATTCCTTTCTCATGCGTTTTAGATATTAAGAAAGATTGTGCTTGTTTAGTGGAGTAATAATTGTTCCTTTGGTTTGTGTCTGTTTTGACAGCTAAATTAAAGTTGTGAAACAAAGTTTGTCATCCTACAACTAATTCTATCCTAAATATGTTGAGGACTTACAGAATAGATCAAGTTAATCTAAACTTATTTTGCCATGAGACTTTACCAGTTGTACTTATAACATCTAGCTGTCTCCAGCAGTTGTGTTTTAGCACTATTACCTACAAGTGTCCTCTATTTAGCGTCTAATAATTTATTTGGTGGGTGAGTATACAAGAACACATTGTTTACTCTCTTCTGATACAGGAGATAAATTGAAACAAAGCAGATATCTTGTCTGAAGGCATTATTGGGGAGCTGGAAAGAGCCATAAAAATTGCAGCTATGAAAGCCAGTAGAGAACAGTTTATTTGATGTAGAGAATTAGTGTTTAAGGCAAAAGCTGGAGTGGAGAGAAGGTATTGGGGAAAACAAATGGTGTTTCTGAATTAGGGAAAGAAGAGCCTGGTACATTGTAGGTAAAAACCTACACAGATTTTGGTTATTGTCTTGGATTTTCCACCCACCCCTTATCTCTCAAAGTTTGGTTTTAATAAATTCCTTTTACAACTTTGGCCAGGAGTCAGATGGACACGTCTAAGAGAAACTAGTGCCAGGACAGGAAAATATCCCCAAGGATTGCTATTTCTAGTTAAAAGGTTGTTTCGACTTGAACGCTCAGAAGGCTTTGCGCAATCTGTTATGAGGAAAATGAATGATTCACAGTGTTTCCATTTAAGAAAGTTATTAACTGTTCCTGGCCTTGTCCCTCCATCTTTGAGGAGCAGCTGTTCCAATTGGAACAGGCAAAACTGCAGCAGCTTATCAGAACCAGGTGGCAGAGAAGTAACTTCAATCTGTAGGAGAAAATAAGTTTTGTCTCTGGGCAAACAGATTGTTGCTGCCTTTATCTGTGAGAGCGTTCCTGTAGGCACTGCTATCAGACGGGTTCATGCATTATGATAACTATCACAGAAAGCTGGAACAGAGTCAAGCAGCCTGTTAATAACACAAAATAACAACATAATGCTTTATCCCAGATGAAAACTGATAATACGGCTCTTGAATAATAGACCTCAATAGTTCTGCTCTGGTGGAGCCCTTTCTTTTAAAGGAATCCTAAGCCATTGATATTCAGAGTCTGTTCTGTTCCTTTAAAGATGTTCAGACTTTATTGCTGCCACACTGGGGCAGGGGGGAGCAGGGGGGCTGTGCCTGTGTGATGCTGCAGGGGAACTGCCTTTGGACTTTGCCAGCCCAGCTTAGGACTGTGCACCCTGTCCTGATGCACAGAGATGAATCAAAAGTGTTGAATCTGCTGGAGAAACTGGCATTCCCAGGGTCACATAAAAGTTCCCCAGATTGCAGATGTAGCAGCTCAACCACTACTTGGCCATTGCTCTTTGGATTTCCAGCCTTAACTTTTTTCTGCAGCATTGCTGGGGTTAAAGGGAAAAAAAAAAGCCAAACCCAGGAGAGAGAGGGAGAAAAGGAAATTACAAAATTAGAAGGTATTAACGCTGTTTTGTTCAATATTCTGATATCTGATATGCAGAAGGAAAAAGATTGTTAAGGAAAAGTCTAAGATCTGCAGGAGCTTCAGCTTTTTTCCTACTTAGTCATGCAGTGGATGTGTCCAAACCCCAAACATCTTAATCTCTGCAAGTGACATGGAGTGTTTCTCGTTGCTAAAGCCTGAAAGACTTTGATGTTTATATAAGTAATAATATAGATGGACCATGATAGGAAAGTAACTTGCTGCAGGAGAAATTCCCAGGATACCTGATTATTCCAAATATCTACAGCTGTAATTTAGTGAGGGAGACTGTACAAGAGACAATATCTAGTGTTAATGTTTTGCTGTCTTCCTAAGTCTACTCTTTAAAGATCTGCGGTTGAAAAAATGAGATAATTTAAAGAGCTACTTTGCTTAGCGTTTCAGAAGCAGTTTAAAATTGCTGAGAGTTATTAGGAGGCTGTCAGTATCTATAATTTTTGGAGAGTCTATTCAAAGTATTTTGTGGATTCTCATATATTTATTTTATTCAGAATTGTTTTAGCAGATGAATAATACTAGGTGTACTTTTCTGATTATTTTTTTATATCTAATAAGTACTAGAAAATCACTTCAGTATCAGAATGTAAATTACAAAGCAAAATTACTAGTGGTCTTCCCTTGTATTTACTCTACAGCTGAAATTTTAAAGTATGACTTGGTGAGCATTTATTACAAAAATAAATAGGTTGGGTTTATGTTTTAGCTGAGAGTTTTCAAAAGTTCAGTTTTTAGTGTTCAAAGGGTGCCTCTGGAACTGCCTTGGGTTTTGTATTTCTGCTTTAAGTCATCCCAGAAGGACATATTTCTTCTCAGTGACAGGGTCTCCTCTGCAAGAGACAGATACGGGTTTCAGATAAGCAGCTCCCCTTACTGTGTTTCTGACCCCTTGCTTTGCCAAAGTAGAACCTCCTGCATTTTTCATTGGATTTAATGTAGGCTGCTGTTTGTGGTAGTATTAATAATAATGATAAAATACCTGTTTGGTTTTCTGTTTTTTTGGGGTTTTTTTTTGATATTTCTGTGAATCCATCATCTTTGAATTGGTTTTAGATCTTACTCTAATTGTCTTTACTGCTGCTTGTGGAACTTGTTTGAACAAATAGATCTGAACAGTGTATGAAAATTGTCAAAACCTTGTGCATTTTTGGTTGTTTTGACCTTATCATTTTTCCTAAACTTATACTTTTATTAATGAAAGTGTGTATGAAGCATTCAGAAATAAATTAAAAATATAGATTAAACTGCTTAAAATTCTGACTTGCCAAAGTAGCATTACACTTTCGAAGTACACTTTGCAGTCAGAAGAGCCCAATCTCATGAACTGCTTAGTTCTGCTTTCTGAAACCTGATTTCCTTTGCCTTTGGTTCCAGCAGATGAATGTCTTTGCAGCCCAGGCTTTGCTGCTGTGTTATTCTATGGTTTTTGCTGGTCAGTGTTGTAGGTAACCTGCACCCCAGGGCTGCTGTGGAAGGGCTGTCTGAGGCAGCTGCTGGTGGCAACGGGGCTGCCAATAAATATGATATCGGTACTGCAATCTCAAAGAACATGCTGGCAGCATTCCCCATCCTGGTGAGCGTTTCTTACCTTCAGTAAATTTTATCAGCCCTCTGAACTTCTTTGGGAAGAGTCTTCCCAGCCATTTCATTGCTTTGGATTTCTTTTCTTAAATCTGTTTTGTCAGGTTGTTCCCTATTTGCTTTCCTAGTGAGGGTAGAGTGCTGCACAGCGTCATCTTCACAGCCCTGACCCTGCTGTTGGGTTGGCTTTGTTTTCACTTATTGATGGAGTGAGGTTATGGAGTTGGAAACCAGCTCCAGTGGCCTCTTTTGTTTTGTTAAACCAATGTTTCCAGGTAGGAGGAGATAGGCTGCAAAGCTAAAAATGTCTTTGTTATTTCAGGAATTTGAGCATATAATGCCTAAGCGTGGTTTGGTGTCGGTTTGGTTTACTGTGATGGGATTCTCATGGTGCTGCTTAATTCAAGGAACAGTTGATACTGTTTCTGTTGATTTTTTTTTTTAACTGCTTGCTTGTTTTCCCTGTTCAGCTCATGTTAAGTGAGAGAAGAACAGGCAGCTGTAAAAATATTTGACTGTACTTTAAGAATAAGTTTGTGTTCAAACTAAGAAAAAAATCCTGCGTGGAAGATGATGAGCATGGGAGATAGGTTGTGGATTCAGTCACGTTATGGGGCTGTATTTGTGGTAGGAAAGAGCAACATTTTACATTATTTGGCTTATGAAGTTTGTAGGTCCTGTTAAAAGACCTGCTTTGTTGCAGTGCTTTGATTTGGAAGCACAATAACCTGTCAGTGCTGATAATGAGATAAATGTATTTAACTGCCTAGTCTGAACGGGCAGCTATAGGGTAACATTTACTGCCAGGAAGCTGCGTTTGTCTCTTCGTTTTGAGCAGAAAAATAGAAGACACCTGTGTATTTTCTTGGGGTCCTGTCTTTCCTGTGAAACTGCTAATTTTTATTCAGAATCCCCTGGCTACAGAGCCGCAGAGAATTGATGTCAGTGCTGGCAGCAACAGGGTTTGGGCTTGTGGTGTGGTGGGGCTGAGGGGGAGCTGCTGCTGGGGAGCAAGGCTAAGTGATGGACTCGAGATGGGTGCCTGTGTGTATTGGCATGGTTGGGTACTTGCAAGTGTGACCTCTGGATTGGGGGCATTGTGGACTGCTTTGGAGTCCTTTGTTTGTTCCAAACTCACAGAACTGCTGCTGTTCATGCTGCACTATGGATCCTGTGCTGTGGGTGAGAGGCCACAGCTGCTGTAATGATTTCCAGGGAGAAATTGGCACTCCTTGAAGTGAACCCAAACTGAAAATTTGCCTTATTTCCGTAATTTTTAGTAATCTCTGGATTATGTAGTATTTTATATTTTTATGCTGTTTTGTCTGAAGTGCCCTCAGCTTTCAATGTTTTTCTGCTGGGTGGTAATTTCTGGCAAGTGGTTAAAACCCAGAATCAGTTGGGTGTTAGCGATTCCTGTTTTGCTTATCTCCATTCCCTTTCCCACTTTAAAGGGAGGATAACTGATTCTATACTTAATAGGAGTCTTTATAGGTTTCCTACTACTGTTGGCACTCGCTTGTCTCTTGAGGTTCCTGGATTTCTCCTCCTAGTCTTCCATTGCCCAGTGTGTCAGTACATCCGTATGTATATGTCCTCCATTGTATGATGGAGACAGAGCTACCTGGGTGAGATGGCTGATGGGCTTAAAGTGCCAATAGGCAGAGCTTTGTTCAAATCTGTGTTGAAAAAAAGGAAAAAAATAATAAAGAATAAACCCATTAGATGCTTGGAGCAGAAATTCCTAAATCATAGTTGTTGTTTGGGGTTAGCACTTGTTACAGCTTGCAGGTATAAATCCAGACATACTGTGTAAGGGAAAACTGTATGAGAGCTTGCTATGTAAAATGAGAAAAGTGTATTGTTATGTATATTCTAATAACACTTGTGATTTCTGCTCCTGAAATAAAGCCTAATGGATGGTGCAAGGCACTCCACTAAAAAAGAATTAAACCCATCTTTCTACTGGATAATAGTCTCTAGAATTACGTTAGAGTTACTTTTGTAATCTACATAATTCTTGTGTTAAATCTACCAATTTTTTTATTTTATTTGGAATGAATCGAAGTGATTTAAAGGTATTCTCAATGTACCTGATAGCAGTGGAAGTAGGGAACCTGTAATTGTGATTTGCCAGCATCCTCACCCCTGGCAGAGACAGACAACTGCGTTCTGGATATAAGAAGGAGGAGTAAGGGGAGATAAATACTTTCAAGCCACATAATTTTTCATTTATTTTTTTTTTTGTTTGTTGCATAAAAGTGCAGCTCAGAGCTCTGTTAACTCCCCTGCTGTCCAACACAGCCCCTCAGATGGTCTCTGTGAGAGTGGGGCAGCCCTGGGAGGCAGAAGGACAGTGCCTCTGTGCTGTCCCTTCTGGGTGACTTCTGATGGCACCCTTAGAGTTGTCTTTTTCCCCATAGATTTGTGGGGTGTGGGTGCTGCAAACTGTAAATTCTGAAATGCATCTCTTCCAAAAGCCACTGCTAGAGAAGGGCCAAGGCAAGGCTATTGAAGTATGTGACTATATCTTGACATGAACGCATACATTTGAAATTCAGTTCAAAGGCTGCCCTGGATGTAAAGGGGGTTACAGAATTGGTCAGGGAAGGATTGTGTTGCTTTTTGATGAGGCTGTATGTATTGAATAAGTATTTATTACCTACTTTTCACAAGGTACCATATGTGTTACTGTGTTCAAACTCTTTTAAAAATAAGATGCAGAAAAAGCCATGGCCTTAAGTGCTTCCATGGAATCCCTTTAATAGCTCAGGTGAAGTAATGTCATCTTAAATGGAGTGAGTTTGGCTCATAATTGTAAATGAAATTACTGAAATTTGGAATGTTTTGTCCAAGGGTGATAAAAGTGAAAGCAAGATGTGGTCACCACACCTGCTCAAGGGCTCCTCTTGCAGACAGTCAGGGATTGTTTGATTTGATGGGATCTCTTTAGTAGGGAGAGCAGTAAGTGTGAACATATGGAACTTATTCCCTCGACAGGCCATGCCAGGTTTATCCGTGTGCATAATGCGCTGTGCCTGGGCTTTGAATCGCTCGCTTTGTAGCTACTGCTGTGACTTCACTTTTGCTGCTTTTCTTCTTTTTCCTTTTCTTTTTGTATTCTGGGCCAGATGGGGACTCGGGTACACGCACGTTTTTCTTGAGCTATCCAAGTTATGTGAAACACTTTTAGATTACTGAAAATCCATAAAACTGATTCCTTGTGGATCACTCGAAATGTGATTCTTTCCTTACAGTTAAATGGCCTGCCCTTCCACACAGGCTCACTATTATACAGAATATTATGTATTATAAATATATTCATAACTTCGGGAGATACATAAAAAGGCAGGATCATTTATTTATAAATTAATTACAGAATTGTTCTTTTCCCTTATGGGATGGTATAAACTCACATTTTCATTCCCAGCGAGGCATTACTAGAGGACATCCTGAGTCAAATATTTTTGGTGCAAAAAAATGTTATGACTTTTCTTAAAAAAATCAGTCTTTGTGGGAACAGAGTGGGTGTTGGTGAAAGAGTTCCACTTCTTTTTAAATACAACAGATATCAAGAAACCAGAATATTTTTAAGGAATGGTAGCCTTCTTCATTCTAAGTATGGGAGATCAAATTAATCTCAGAGATAATATTTACACGTTATGTTTCCTCAGCTAAAAATCTGGTTTGATTGTGGAAACAGAGGATAATGGTGTGTGTTTTCCCCCTAGTTCCCTTTCCACTTGCATTTTTCAAGAGTTTGCAAAATCATATCACACCCCCCAGCTCTTTGATTTCACGTCGATGATACTGTTTTCAGTCTTCAGTTAGTCTGAAATGTCTTCTGGAGTTTCTGCAACCTCCAGTAACAGAGCTCTCACATCGATCCAACTCTACTCTGCCCTTCTACAGTGGCTCTCCTGCCTTTTCCATTTGTTGCTGCTGCAAATCTGTACTTGAAGAACAAAGAGGAGGCTTTTGTTGTGGAGCAAATTCAGTTTTGTGCTACTGGGGTGGCAGTCCAGGTTCAGTGGAAGAACCTGACAAGGTTGAACACTGCTGGCCAAAACACATTCATAGGGTGAAGTACCCTTGGTGTTACCAGAATAACTGTTTTAATGCAGCCATGGAGATGCTGTTCTGTGGAAGCTGTTTCTTTCTTTGTATTGCATTGAACAACTGTTGCCTGGTAAGTGTTTCTTAAGGACATTAAGCATGGTAAATGGCTTTTCTGGCCCTGAGAGCAGTATCTGTAGTGACTGTTACTGAGAACCCTCTCATAATTCCTTGAAACTTAGTTCTGCTGCCATTATTTAGCTGCAAAAACCCCGTTCCTGGAGATAAAGCTGAGTACAGCGTTACTTTCACTGTTGACTGTCAGGAGAGGCCAGGTACTAAACTGTGCACTGATTCTGTTTCACACTGCTCAGAATTTGTGAAACAAGTGCAGAAGTGGTAGTGTCACTGCTGGATGTGACCCTCTCCTTGCCATCCGTAAATTCAATGCTTTCTGGCTCCAAAGCAAAATCTCTGATTGCTTCTCAATAGGTTCTGCTTATAGAAGTTAAATTCTGGAAGATAATGTTATAAAGTAGTGATTGAAATACAAAACACACATGTTTGAGATTGTATGAATCAGCTCAATGTCCAACAAGCACCTTGGTGGCATTGGGTCACCTGCGTCAAGGGGTCAGAAACAGCTCTGAGCAACTGGTGTCTGTTGGGTGGCTTTGGTAGGCTGGTCTGAGATGAGGTTAGTGCTGGGACAGAGATGGCACTCATACTTGTTAATCCTGCTGGAAGCTGCTGGACTTCAAATTTACAGGTAGGAGTGTAAATCACTTCTGGATTTGGGTGACTGATGGAAAAGCACAGAGGTGGAAATTTCTTCATAAGCAGCTGCTCTGCAGAAGGTTTTCTGATAGTTGTGTGTTTAGGTAGAGTGTGTTGGATAAAATATGAAAACTGATATGTAATAGAGTAGAAGAGCACATAAAAACAACTTATCTGCTGTACTTCAAATAGTGCAAATGCATCAGTAACACTTGTTTGATTTTTTTATTTTTTTTTTTTACCCTCTCTTGGGACATCACAGGTGAACCTAAACTTGGTGGGTTTGGGGTCAACAAGAGTAAAGTGTTTGTGAAAACATTGTTTGCCTGAAAAATGCCTTTTCCTTCTGGAGCTGTTGATTGAATAATAAATGTGGAAAGAAATTGGACTGGGTTACCTGTAATACATACAGTGATATAATTTACTAGGAATTTTCAAAGTGTTGCTCAGTGTTAAAATTGAAAAGATGAGTTTGAACAGGCGTGGTCTTGATTAAAACAGTTGGCTCTTCTTTCAGAGTTAGCAGATATTGGTCGTGTGTAGGTGGACTCTTTAAAGTGTAAATCAGGATAAAATGAGCTGTTAGAAGCATACTGTGAGTAGGTTTTGTTGGATTTGTTTGTGATCAAATAATGCAGGCAGGGGTTTGTGAAACATAAGAAGCAAAAATTCCTTCTTTATGGATAGTGTTTGATAAGCAAAAAACCCTGATATCTACTCACTCCCAAACCTCCCCCTCCTGCAGCTTTTAGTGCTGCACACCCTTAGCCAGTCACAGTTGTAATCCAGCACAGGTATCCATATGGATAGCACAGCCTTTTTTAGAGGCTGAGAGGGAATAAAACCAGTTTTCCATTTCCTTTATCCTTATGAAAAGTCGTCTTGTGCTTGATGATTCCAGAGTTAGGAAAAGGAACTGCAGCCAGATGGGGCTTGCGTTTTATAGTGAAGCTGTTTAATTATCTGACTTTCTCCTGCCTTTATGGGCTCAAAATGTGAGAGTTCTAAGGCATTAAGTGTTTTATTGGAGTGACTGTCACTATCAATGGCATTACATGTCAGTTGGTGCTCATAATTCTAATTCACTGGTTCCACAGTAGCTGTGCTTAGCGCTTTAGGAGAGGGGAATGGGGTGAAACTTGGGATGAAACCTACTGCTTTTAGTAGTCTTGAACAGTATCATTGGCTGGGTAAGAAATAGTAAGTGTTGTAAGCCTGGCATTCAAGTACTCTTGAAAATCCTGCATGTGTTGTACTGAGCAATAAACCAGATCTGTTTGCTGTAGTGCTGACTGTCAGAAGGGAACTCGAGTGCTCATGAGTGGGGTGTGTGCCTGCTAATAGACAAGTGATGGGACTGGAGTGCTTTCCTCTGACTTGAAACCCCGATGCTTTCAGTGCTTTGCCTTGGAAAAGGTATGCTAGATTCCAAAGCTTTTACTTGAGTGGCTGACAATGAATTTTAATTTGTGACCTTTCATCATTTTACAGATTCTGTTTTTTCATGGAAAATGTCAATGTCGGAAGTTAATGGTCATCCATGTTGCTGTTTCTATTTATGAACTTCTGTTTAGAAACTCTTCATCTGGTTCATTTCAAAATAGTGTATTAGAATAGTGACTGTGTTCTCATGTTTCCTTACCAAAAATGGATGGATCTCCTGCACTGCCTTACAGTGTTAGTTGCATTAATTTAGACATCCTTGGCTGCTCGTGTTGTGAGTTAGCTTATCACAGTTGATATCTTCCACAGTGTGTTTGGAAATACTTGTATGTGTGGAACAAACACCATAATTGCATTGTATAACAGGGTTTTGACGGAACTCCACATGAAACAATTGAGGAATGAGTTAAAGTTGGAATATTACGTGTACAGAATAAGCAGATGCCTGTGAATTGCAGTTTAATGGAAAAGCCATCTGAATTCCATGAACTTTTTTTTTTTAAATTGACCTAAAATATCTCTGCAAGCCTGTAATAATAATATAATAATAGTGTTAAAGTACAGTAGAATTATTGTATTTTTTGTTAGAATGCTGTATTATCAGGTGTTTAGTGCACAAGATCAATTGCTGCATAGTAACATTTTTCTATAGCTGTTAAAGAGCCTTTTCATAGGTGCATCACCCAAACTCTCTGTTCTTGGGTTATCTCTGCACTGGGACTGGCAGCAGTTGCTCTGTGTTTTGGTTGGATGGATGAGAATGGGCAGTGACTGGTCCAGCTGCATTTCCATAGCAGCACCTCTTCTTTGGAGGCTGTTTCGCTCCTGCCATAGCTCATACTTCCATGGTTCACAATTTCAGGACTGTCATTGTCTCCCTGACGTAATAATCGATGAACACAGGAGTATTTGCATTTTCTATTTCAAAAACATGAGCTGCAAACAGGTATGAGAGTATTAAATGCCTCTTCTGTTTGCAGGGAAGACTGCGTGGCAGTGTTTGAAACCATGTGTTTCCTGCCAGGGGTAGTTTGTGTACAACTTCTCTTGATGATGTCGAAAACAGAAGATAAAGTAGTTCATGAGTTGTACAAAATGCATACAATTGTCTGGCTTTGTGCTTCTTTGCACAAGTGTTTCCTTTTCACACATCCACAGCGCCTTTTGAGGAGTGAGAGCCAGCTCAGCTTTCCCGCGCGCTGCTCGCTATCCTGGGACCCACATCTGTATTCACAGTGAAAGCATCTTGTACCCCCTTACCAAGATCTTAGCAGAGATGTAGGCTTCCCAGTGCTTGATGATCAGGGTTCATCTGCTTCCCTCAGGCAGCAGCTGACAGTCTTAGGGAATATGTATTTGGATCAGTCATTGTTGAGTTTCTTCTCAGGCGAGTCCCAGATTTTAAGACATTCATTTCTCAAGCAGCAGAAATTGCTCTGTGTAGCATCCTTTGCAGTCCTCATTCTGTGTGTAGCCAGCAGTTTAAATATTTCTTTCTTGAAAGCTTCAAACTCTATGTCAAGTAACATGGGAGCTGAAATTCAGTCAATTAATAGCATGGTGCTAATGAAACTTCTGAAGCTGTGAGTTTTCATATGTCCTTTGTCATTTCCATAGGCTGCTACGGATTCTGAGCTGGTGAGGTTTTATTACGTACATCAAGCTAATTTGCCTCAGCTGTCATGAGAACTGATGAAAATGATTCCTAACGTTTTAGCTATGTACTGTGCTGTTCTTCAGGGTGGAGCTGCAGCAGACAGTTTGTCAGCATAAGCACAATCCTTCCAGTAAACTGGTCTTCTGTAACCTCACTTCCACCTTTCTTGATTGTGTCCCTGTAGAGAATGACAAAGGAGATGCTTGGAGTGCTGTACAAACAATGTGAGACCCTGAAGGCAGTCGTTTATTCATTCATGATTTATGGGCTTGGAAACAAAGGTCTTATCTTTCCTCAGAAGTAAGAGAAAACAAAAGGAACAGAAGTGCCAGAAAATAAGCAGTAGCGTGTTTCTGGTTTTAAATCAAGTTACAAATTGAGAAAACAAAACATTTAATGCTAATCTATAGATAGATTACCCTGGAGGTGTTCAAGGCCAGGCTGGATGGGACTTGGAGCAACCTAATCCAGGGCAAGGTGTCCTTGCCTATGGTGGGGGGGTGGAACTGGGTGGGCTTTGAGGTCCCTTCCAACCCAGACTGTTCCACGAGTCTCTCAGCTGTAACTGTTTCCGTTTGGGAGGTCTGATCCACGAGCTCTTTCCTCCCTTGGGAGGTAGGGAGTTAAGGTGAATGAGAACTATTGCCGGAATGACATGTAATGTGGAGTAAATTAATTGCTCTCTGTATTTAAGTAGTACTGTCCCCCTGGTGCAAACTGGTGCTTCAGCTACAGGCAAGTGACTGACCTCATGCTGGGAAAAGGGGCAAATTGTGCTTTCCAGTTTCGTTGACTCCAGTGATTCGGGAGTCTGACCACAACACCAGCTGTAGTTCCCTTCAGGTATGGAATTTGTGGTATTTCTATGTATACAATTTAGGTGTTAAAAAGTTATAGCAGGCTTTGGTAATCCAGTGCAGTGGATATGGAGCGTGCACGTGGGAGCTCCATCAGCAGCTCTGCACCCGTCTTTGTTCCGGTGCCTGGAACGGGGCAAAGCCACTGAACACAGTGACCGCCGGCACAACTGCATGGACACAGCAACAGGGAGAGGTGTGAGGGGTTGGTTGAAAGCAGCTGGAATAGAAAAATAACTTTCAGATGCAATTATCTTGTTATCAGAGCACTTGGAGAGTTTTCAAACTGTTTTGCTCGGCTGTGTTCCCTTCAGCATTGAACACCACTTTTATTCCTGCCTTTTTGTTTAATGTAACTGGCAGAGTTTTTTCTGTCTTCCAAGTTAGGCTTTCCTTTCTCTGGCAGTAACGTGTTTGTACTATCAGGAAGAATAAAGTCAAACATGTCCTCAAAGCTATAACTGATTGCAAATATCCTAAGAAATTTTCTGATATTCCATAAGAAAAAGTTTATTTCATTTTATAGAAAAATTCCTTTGCAAATTTAATTTAAAAGGATCCCGACAGCTTTATCTGACACTCATGGCTTTTGGTCATTTTTATATTTGAGATATTTTAAGGGTTATTCTTTCAGGAATTGGGCAATGGTTATTACTCATTATGGGAGTTTTTTGCCATACAGAAATTATAGTATGTACTTTCTGGGCTGGGCATCAGAAAGCTCCTCAACACATGTGATGACTGAGGAATGTGGTGCTGGTGTTGCTGCTCTCCCGCTGGGCAGAGCTGTTGTGCAGGCAGGGCAGACTCTTGCCTTGCTGTTTCCGAGAGGCCGTTTGCTGGGTTTTGTCAGAGAAAAGCCTTCCTCCCTCCTCTTGCTTTTAAGCCAAGCTCCCCAGATCCCGTGGATTATGAAGATCTGTGAGCACAGTTGCTCTTTCTTTGGGAAAAGGGCTGTCAGAAGCAGCGAGAGAGCTCTTAGGAGTCTCTTTGCTTTTGATTAAGTGGAACAGTTGGATTGGTAACAGGTTCCAGATTTTATGTGACAGTTTCTCATTTCTGTGCAACCTGTGGGATTGGAACAAATTCTGTGAAATGTGCATGTGGATCTACAAGCATGCACACACGTGAATGGAAGGATTTGCCCTCATAGGCATTGTGTGTATACAACACAAACACAACATGAGATGTTCTTGAAATTACCATAGCCGTCTCTTTGCATTTTTTTTGAGCCCTAAATGTTCAAAAGTGTAAAGAAGTTAAGAGTTCATACTGGCAGTTTTCTTACTAAGGAGATGATAGGGTAAATATTGTGTCACTTGCAGTGTAACATAATTTGTATTTGCCACCTATTAATAATGTTTAGTATAAATTCCTTAAAATTCTGAAGTGTTGGCTTTGAAAGTAGTCTTTGGAAGAACTGAAATACACAACTTTCTTTCTAGAACCAGGAAGATTGGCAGCAAGTAATATTTTTTGATACAGCCCATCTCTTTTCTTTATCTTCTCTGTGGAGAAGGGGATTTCTCCGTACCAAGTCCATCTTGTCCATCAGTTCTGGACAAATGGATGAACTTACCTGTGTGTTCTGCTGAGGCCGTTTGCAGTGCTATGTGCTCTGGTACATTCTCGTCTGCAAAGATAATAAATATGTATTTCAGTGCAAGCTTTTCTTGATGAATGTTTTGAAGTTTACCTCTTCTTGAAGCAGGTTTTCAGCTCGGAGGATTAACTCACCGAGTTGTTAGCATATATTAGCATAAATAACTTTATGGTGGAGAGGGGTTTGTTTGATGCAGTAGCATCATATGAAGTATCTTTGCATCTTTATAAAAGGAATATTTTGTTGTTGCTGGACAATTCTTGCCTGGGCCAGTTTAAAACACTGGAAGTAGTGAGGGGTGATGGGATTTGGAGTTTGATATTCCTGATTTCAGTGCCATCTTCTGGGCTCTGCTTGGACAAACGTCTGAGTGGTATTTGAATAGCTTTGATCTCTGCAGTGAAGCACTGACTGAGCTGCCAGGCTCCCAGAGAAGTGGTTAGCGGTTCAAAGTCCTGTTTGCATTCCAGGGTAGCAACGCTGCACCAAATCCAGTATCAACTACTGAGAAACAAACTGTTGCTCCTGAGATAGAGCCATGTCATGCACCACCATTACAGCCTGGGGCCAAGAAAGCAGCTCTGTAGGAACTGAGGGTCCTGCCAGGCAACAAGATGAGTATGAATCAGTAGCAGTGCCCTTATGAGTGACACCTCCTGCTCCAGAAACTGATTATCCCTTCCAGTTAGGCACTGGTCAGATGACATCTGGTTTATTGGGTTCAGTTTTGAGCTCCCCTGCGCAGGCAGGGCTGAGCCCAGCCAAAGGCGGCCGGCGCTGGTGCTATTGCAGGAGGTGGCAGGGCTGGGCTCTCTGCAGGCTGGGGAAGAGAAGGTGGAAGGAGGACCTGGTCATGGTCTGCTGGGTGGCTTTACAGAAGGAAGGAGAAGGCTTTTTCTCTCCACATGCTCAAGAAAGATGAAAGACACAAGGAACAAATTACCACAAATGAGTGAAATTTCAATGAGGTGTCAGTATTTTTTTTCCCCACCAAGGATGATCAAATACCACAACAGATTGTCCAAAGGCGCAGTGGAATCTTCATCACTGGAGATGTCCCAAACTTCCCCAGGAGCAGTGTCACCTAACTTCAGATTTGAGCCTATTATGACCCAGAGGGATTCCAGCAGTTGGCCTCGAGGCTTTCAGTCACAATTGTTCCACGATCCCTCTGCTTAAATTATTTTTGGATCTAATACCTCACTGGAGGACTTTCCTGGCCCAGAATTGGATGCAGGCTTTGTCTACAGGAGGCGGCTGCCTGGTTTCTATTTTAATGCAAGGTTTATCTTTAGAGGTTAGACATAATGAGAATGAATATTATAAATCTGATTTCTCTACTTAGTGCTCAGTGTCACACAGCTTCTGCTTTGGAAAGATTTTCCCCTTTTATTTCAGATTGTTTTCTGAGGGAGAAATGTTTTTCCCATAGTATTTCAGTCTCAGAGAAATGAAGTTCTCTCAGCTGAGACACACAGTTTGCTATTTAGAGCAGTCTGAGCATTCATCAGTGATGATGCATTGTGCTCTGTCCCCTTTTTATATCCTGAAAAGCCTTCAGCTACCTTTCTGTAATACAGTGTTAGAAGAAGAATACAGCGTTTGCCATACTCTGTCCTTTCACACTTGTTTTTCTCTTGTCTATTATGGGCCAGAGGTGCTTTCTGTTTGAGTTTAGAATTGCAATTTCCCAATATAGAGCAGTGAAGATTCAAGGTGATGTGAACTGAACAGAAAGCCTATTTTGGGCTGAGTTGTACAAAAGGCATCGAAATTAAAACTCACAACATGGACCAGCTCCCGCAACTGAATGCAGGAGCCAGATCTAGGCAGCCTTGTGGGTTTTACTTGGTCACCAGCCTGATGGGGAATACGTGTGCTGTGTGAGGTTGTCCTGTTTTGTGGGGGAATGTTTGCTGTAGCAGCTTTTAAGTACCCACTGCCTTCCTCCGCTGGATGCTGATCAGAGCATCAGAGTGGTCTGTGGATTTCTAATGGAGCTTTTTAAATAAGGAATATCTTTTGAGGGAACCTTGTCCTTAAGGAAGGTTGTGCTGGTTTGGAGGTGGTGAAGAGCTGGCTGTGTGAGCTCCTTGGTTCCTTGAGCAGAGTAATCCATTCTCCATTAGAAAATTAGAGGAAACTGGTAAGAGGAGTGAATAATTTGAGATACAATCAGGCTATTTTTTTGGCATGTTATCTCCTTCCTCTTTTAGGAAAATACTTCCTCCATGCTATCATCATGTAAAGGTCCATCGATTTTTGCACTCTGAAGCCAAAGCCTGCCGTTAGGGAAGTTGCTAATTAGGCAGAAATGGGTTTTAACCTGTCTTATCGTTAAAGGCCAGTTCATCCTGTCCTATCTCCCTTCAGTCAGGAAAGCACAAGCTTTGGAATACACAAAGTCAAGTCCTGGCTTTGTGGTGTTGGACAACACTTTCACCAATTTCTGTAGGCCAGAACTTGTTTTTTTTGTTTTCAGACAAGTTATTGAGCTACAGAATGATTGCTGACACGTCTCTGTGCACGAAAGTTACTGAGCTTGGTGAGGAGCAGAGCTGAGTTTGTGTTATCACAACCCCAGAATTTAAGTCAAGGCAAGATTAAATAAACCTGTATTTATAGCTTAATAAAACTGGCTCTACAGCTACCCAAACCATAGAGATTTTGGGAAGGCTGAGCAAAGGCTGCACCAGGCAAGGTGAAAGGTTTCCTGTGAGGTAACACCGCAACCACGAAAGCAAGCGTGCTGTGCTGATTTTGGAGAAACTACCCAAGCAGCTGGGTCAGAGAACCTGATCAGAATAAGCTTTGGAATGGATCTGTGAGAAAAGCTCAGAAGCTCTTTGGATCATTTGTCATGTAGAAGGAAATGGGAACTGTGAGCGGAATTGCTATTTCTTGCTGTTTGATTTCAGCTCTGTTCAAGGAACTGGAATGAATCTAAGGATGTAGCCTTAATCTCTTTTTTGGTGATTGAAGTATTCTGAAGAAATGTTCCTTCTTGCCTAGGATTGATTCTGGTAGACAATGTCCTTTCCAGGGGCAAATGTGCAAGGAAAGCTGGGTTCAAGGTTGGATCCATATCACTGTGATAAATAGATAAAACAGCTTAGGAAAGCTTTAGATAAAATCTGCAGTTACTTGTAGAACCTTTTGTGCTTTGAGGGAATTCAGGATGGTTTGTTGGGTAAAGCACAAGATTTAAAACTAAAGAGAGGTTGGATTTCATTGTAGCAAGCTTCAAGTATCTCAGTATCACAGCATCATAAGGTTGGAAAGGACCTCTGAGATCATCGAGTCCAACCTATAACCCAACACTAACACCAACACTAACACCAACCCATCATCTAGACCATGGCACTCAGTGCCTCATCCAGTCTCCCCTTAAACACTTCTAGGGTTGGCGACTCCACCCCCTCCCTGGGCAGCCCATTCCAATGGCCAATCACCCTTTCAGTGAAGAACTTTTTCCTAACATCAAGTCCAAGTAGGAGCTAAGGCATGTGTCTTGGTCTTCCTTTGGGTTATGTTCCTCCTAACAATTAAAAAAATGAAAAGCAATATCCTCCCTTACTTACAGGAGGATTTTTGACATACAGAGCAGCGTGAGGCAGTGGTGGTAACTTACTGTTTATCTCTTTGCTTTAAATGAGATATGTAGGGAAAGTTTCCTCTATGGATGGAGACGTTGGTTGTGCTTTGCTTTACGACCCACGGGTAGTGCTTACAGTCTGTGCTCTTGATACAGGAAAGCTGTAATGGATTTCATGAGTTAAGGAGTAGAAGACAAGCTAGATACAATAGCAAAACCTCAAAATAATACATGCTGAGCTTACTCAGATTAGTTTGAATTTATGGATGTGCCTACACAAATGAAAGCTTTGAATTGCACTAGTGAAAGGGTGAGGATACAAACACTTGAGCACACATTTTTTTTCCTCCACGCTTCAATATCACCCGAAACACACCTGGAACTCATTGGTGAATGGTAGTGGGTTGTATAGCTGATTGCAAGAGATAAACAGAATTTTGGTGTGATGGTAGCTGGAATTGTTACATGTTTGCCTGATAACTACCAAAATTAATTTAATAATTGAATTTCTATTGTAGATGGCAGGATAGGACAGTTCTAATTCATTGTGAAATTCAACAGTTGAGTTTATCTGAGGTTTATTGCTTCTGAACTGACAGGTGTTCCACTTTCTTTAGTGGTGCAGATGTAGATTAAATGATGACTTCCGCCCTGTTTTAGGTTGTACCAATAGTACAGTTACTCCTAACATGCAAGGAAGTCACTATTAAAGAGAATAATGTACTTCTTACTCTCCAGGAAAGAGCGTGTGCACCACGTGATGGCTGCCAGCACTTCTGAGCCTCTGGGTGTGTGCGGTGGCTCTGAATGGTCTTTAACGTCGCAATCAGGTCAGCCCTTGGGATGGAAGCTGTTACAGAAGAAGACTAAATAATTAGGAATTATATTTTGTTTTTCAGCAAATAAGCCCTGCATAGGGAAAAATGCAGAGGCTAACCTAATAAAACATTTGCCATCATTTTCCTCATTAGATGAAAAAAATTTGAACAGCTGCAAAAACCAAACAGTACCTCCCGAGCTGAGTGTGTGCAGTTAAAAAAATGAAAAAGGCAAAGCTGTGGTTTTCACCAGTTGTCCTGTTTGTGTGCATGTTGGAAGAGGTACGCTGTGCTCCTTCGTTTTCAGCAATTAGTATTCTCTTCAGATTCAGAAAACAAAAAGCATGGTAAGAGGTGAAGCCAAGGTGTAGTTACATTTTAAAACTCGCATTGGCAGTGGCTGGAATGCTCTCAGGTGGAGTATGAGGATTAAAAATGTCACAATATTGTGTTGTTATCAGTTCAGCTTTTGATTTGCACGCAGTTGGGCAGTAACATCGCTGTTGCTGTTTGCCTTCTCTCTGTATTTCTCCATTTTCTTATTTTTAGTAGTGAGAGAAACTTGATTTTTATCAGTGTTGTCTTTCTTTAAACAACAAATTAGTATAAATTAATCACAGTTAGTGGCTGCTTCTGAAGGAAGCACTGCTAGGATGGATGGCTTTTGTGTGTGTTTAATATTTTGCTACATCTTGTCAAATGGACTTTCTCATACTGAATGTTCTCTGAGTAATGGAAGATGAGAGGCTGAGGGAATTAAATCCCCATTATTCAGTGGCTTATTGTTTCTCTATTTCATCCCTGAAAGCTTCTGAAAGATTAATTAACAGATGACAAAGATCTTGGCTTCAGATATCAATCTGAAATACCTGATGTATCTTATAGCTCATAATAAATCTATTATTACATTAGCAGTAAAAAGATACAAAATTATGCAAAAATTGACAGAAACTCCAAAACCTTCAGCCTAACATTGATAAAGAGACAAAGAGTTGTTCCACAGCTGTGCCATTCCCTTACCAATCCAGAGTGTGTGGGGTTCGGTCGCTGTCAGGGAAGCAGGCTCTGCACAGTGTGCCCAGTTTTCCAAGGGAAAGCAGAAGGAAAGAGCCAGGGGAGAGTGATTTGTGGCTGCATTTTGTCCTCCTCCTCGTGATGGTAGAAAGATGAAGTTTGTTTTTACAAAGCACTGCAAAATGTCATAACACAAAATGTGCTTTTTTAGGCCCCTGTGGATGCTATGAAGAGAAGGTATTTATACATTACAGCTTTTTGCCACTAAAACAGGATTACAATATCTTGGATGTTTGTGCAGTTGTTTTTAGGCCCTTTAGGCTATATAGAAACAGTGTTGTATTTGTAGTTACTGTGTGTGTTACAAGTGTAGCTTGTGTTTTAAACCAGGATGTGGTATTTACCACATGTTGGACCCTGATGTAGTCATGTCTATTGCAGGAATTTTGTTGAAACCATTAATTATGCAATTTATTTTCTATTTCCAGAATATTATTTCCCCCTTAAGCCGATATTCTGAGTGATACTGGAAATCTCAGGTGCTCGTGCCTCTAGAAGGAGATGCTTCCACCCATGTTTTGAGAACTGTCTTAATGTGGATCTGATCCACTTCTCACACACAGAGCCAATTCCTCCCCCTTTCTCTCAGATGTGCTGTTCTGCCCCTGGCTCTGTCACTGGTAGGGACTGCTAGTCAGAAAGGTCTGTGTGCACACAAATTCTGATTGAAGCTGAAAAAATAGTTTAAGGAAAAAGTGAGGATGGCAGAGTGGAAGAGAAATGGAGGAAAAAATGATAGAGCGGGGGATCCAGCTGCAGCGGCTGGGGAGGAAAAGTCCTGGGCAGCAGGAGCACAGGCATTCAGTGTGGGTTGTGGCTTGGATATTGAGCTGTGAAGTTGGAGACCTGGAGACACTCTGAGGGCCTTCAGCAGAGCAGCCTCTAAAGTAAGAAGAACGGAGATTCAAGTGCTTGTGCAGAGTCCATGCCAAAACTCTTCCCTGTGGCTTCCTAACGCTGTGCCCCGTTTGTGTTTCAGGACCTTTAGTGCATTGAACCAGTTTCCTGTGCTCTCTCAGGAAAACTGTCTTGTGTGAGTTGTTACAAATGCACAGTGTGAAATTCTGGGAGGTCCTGAAAGAAGTGTCAGTAGGGTCTGAGCTGTGATCCGTGACTGGATACAGCCCTGGGGGGGTGGCTGTGCCAGGCAGTGCCATGATCCTGGCTGGAAGGGTCCAGGAGCCTTGAGGGCTGAGTGATGAGGGCTTGGTCCCTTGTCCCCGTGTGCCGAGCCTGTGTGTGTCTGAGACAGTCATAATTCGAGCAGCCCTGCTTGCAGGTTAAATCAAGGGCAGGTTGGAGCCCACACCTCATCCCACCTGCACCTGGCACATCATGGCATTGCCAGACTGCATGCACAGGTAAAACCACAGGTGATCTCTGCTCATGGAGAGTTTGTTTTGTCACTCCTGATCTAGAAATGATCTGTAGCAGATTTTGTTACTGCCTCTGGAAGACAGCCAGAACAGGGATGTCCGATCCTGGATCCTGTGTCAGTTGGACAAGGACTTTGTCACATTTGTCAGATAGCACAGCTAGTGTGCAGGTCTGAAATCCAGGTAAGGAATTCAGGACACTTGAATGTAAATCGCTTTGCCTCAAAATAGGACATATTTTAGGGTATTTTCATAAAAGAGTAACTGTTTTCCTTTCTCTGACATAAGCAGATTTAAACAACAATAACAAAAAAAACTAGAATGGGAAAAAGACCTAAATATTTTGATTTTTTTTTAAGATTCATTTTTGTTTTCTTTCCTTCCAAAGTCTGAAATAGTTGGTGGTGTTTAGTGCAGAAATGTCTCTTACCACAGGTCACCTGAATTGCTCTGAACTGAATTCTTGGTCACTTTGTGTATGCTAAATGAGGACTGTTTCTTCCTTAACAGCCCCGTGTGGGTTTGAACTGGTTGCTGGGATGGGAAGTGTACGGATCAAGAGCTGCCCAGCCCAGCCGCACACTCGGCAGAATAAGCCTTGTACAACAAGCTTTGTGTTATAGGTTTTGATAATTTCCTTCAGCAAATACCCCGAGCAGTGAATATTCCAGTGCTTTATTAACACCTCCCCTCCAAAACCCGACCTAAAGAACGCCCTGAAACCCAAATCTCCACAAAAGAAACTTCCGCAAAAGCAAGGCAAATGAAAGCCAAACTGGTTTTGTTTGAAGCATTGGTTTCTCTCTCCTCATGGCTGTACCTTAAGGGCACAGACAGATCAGGAAAGCCACAGTGAGTTTATGGGAGCTGGCAGAATAGAATTTCCTAGTATGTCCTTTGAAGCCATATTTTCTCTTTGTAAATGTTACAGTAAAATATAAAAAAGTATTTTTATTTAATTGACTCCCTCTTTTCAAATGTATTTTGTTGTGTAGTGGATGTGGCCATGTGTAAAAAAGAAATATGGGGGTTTGAATTCTATAAAGTTAAAACGGCCTCGTTTCTCAAAACTCAAACCATTCCAGATCAGTTTTAACCTAGATATTTCAAATGTGAGTTGGTTGGAGAGAAATCAGTTCTGTGAATGCTAACTAGAAAATACATCATCCCTCTGGGCAGATGCCATTAAATAAACATGTGCTCACTACTACACAGGAATATTATTTTTTCTAATGTGGCATATGCATGACAAGCACAGAAGGCTCAACTGTCAAACTTGAAAAAATATCTGTGTAGCTAATTCTGTGCTTGCTCTCAAACTGGCTTTTGCATATGCTGGGAGTTTTGTTTTTCTGCATAAAATTCTCTGCTTTTGCTTTTAAATATCCATTATAATGCTGGGACTAGAATAAGCCATGAGGTAATGGAACATCCCTGAACCCCTTCTAAGGCAATGATTTAAAGGAGAAATATGCTGATCTAAATTAGATGATACTGAAACAAATGGCATGTGTCAATATAATTTGAGATAAATTTGATTTTATTGAATAATTTTGGAGAACTGTCTTTTAGACATCTCAAATAGGCTGAATAGAGTGAACTAAACAGAACAACTCACCTACTTGTCTGATAATGAGAGCAGTTGAACCAGATTTAGGAAAAGGTGAATTCTGTTCTTTGTAACCCATCTTTAAAGGGATATTCTGCAGGCAGTTATCACAAAATCCATTTACTGGCTGTCATACTCATGAAATTTCTTAAAAAAATATAAAATCTGTCTTCTAAAATAAAACCTTCAGATTTCTGGCTTTTGTAGCTCTCCTGGCCTGAATAAATAAGACTTTTCTATCTAGCAAGGTTTGCTGAATAGAGACATAATGTTCTAATGGTATTTTGTTACTGGTAGGTTTTGTTCTGTTCTGGGTTTTTGCTCATTCTGGTTCTCGAGGAAGTAGAGGGTTTTTTACTTTTCTCTGCCTGCCCTGAGCCAGGATGGGGGTTTCTGAAGGACATGGGGAGCTTTGGGCATGGCACCTGTGGGATGCAGTTGGGATGCTGGAGCTGGGGGCGTATCTTATGGGAAGGGAGGGCATGAAGGAGCCCTGTGAGAACTCTCTTCTGTGTTTGTGCCTGGGTCTTGCCTCCTCTTTCCATCACCTGAAAAGGGACTTCTTATGCAGCGAAATGTTGTGTTTGCTTTGGACCAGGGTAATAAGGGTCCTTTCTGTGAGCATAAATGCTAAAAATGCATTAGGCTTGAGTGTTTGTTAAAGGAGAGGGAACCATGAACCGTGAGAAGCTGAGAGGTGCATCAGTACTTGAGACACAGACAGAAGAGATGTGATTCTGGAAAAGAAGGAATTCTGGGTAAGAAGTGTAGAGTTTTGGTGATGATCTGTGGCATTTCCAGACCTTTTAGTGATTAATTCTCTTGTTATCATCTAGTACATGGTTTGTTTTGTGTCTTTGGGCTGGCAGATGCTGGACTACCAAGTGCAGCAGCAAATACCCGTTGTATCTGTTTTTTGGGAGAGGAGAGGGTGAGTGGTTTCATTGTGTAACAGTAAGCAGAACCAGGGAGGTGATGTACTCTGCATTGGTGAGGCCATACCACAAATCCTGTACTCAGTTTTGGGCTCTGCACTACAAGAAACACATTGAGGGGCAGGAGTGCATCTGGAGAAGGGGAATGGAGCTGGGGAAGGTACTGGACAACAGGGCTTATGAGGAGTGGCTGGGAGACCTGGGGTTCTTCAGCCTGGAGAAGAGGACGCTGAGGGGAGGCCTCATCACTGTCTACAACTGCCTGGAAGGAGGTTGTGGTGAGGTGGGTGCTGGGCTCTTCTCACAAGGGACAGGTGATAGGACGAGAGGAAATGGCCTAAAGTTGCACCAAGGCTGGTTCAGATTAGACATCAGGAAAAATTTCTTCACTGAAAGGATTCTCAAGGACTGGCAGAGGTGCCCAGGGAGGTGGTGGAGTCTCAATTCCTGGAGGTGTTTAAAAGATGGGTAGACGAGTTTCTTGGGGATCTGGATTAGTAGTGGACAGGTACAGTTGGACTCGGGGATCTCAGAGGTCTTTTCCAACCAGGTGATTGTATGATTCTGTGATTCTGACATCAGTCTGGCTGAAGAGGTCAGGCAGGTTAGGGAGGTTCAGTGCATCCCCTTTCTGCTGACAGCTGCCATGAAGGTGTCTGTTCTGTGGGCACAGGCCTAGGCGGGCAGTGCGTGCAGCATGGGCAGCTGCTCCTCCTGGGAGCCTTTTGGGATGGTGCTGCCAAGAGGCTGGACAAAGTGAAATGGCTGCTTTTAAAAGGTCCACTATAAACTGAAATATAATTTTCAGCAGAGATTACATTATTAACATTGTCTTCCTTTCCCAGGTGCTGTACAAATGTTGCCTAATTAATTGAGTGGATCTGGACAGTCACAGTAACTAGTGGTGCAGTGAGCCTGCAGGGAGCAGGAGGGAATGCTGTGAGCTGTCTGCAGAGGGGTGTCACTGAGATGGCTCAGAGTTCTCCATGCTTGCAGGAGGGGAGGCTCTAGGCAGCTCCTTGTAAGGCTCCATACATCAGTGCCTTAACCTTTGTCCATGTTATGGAGCCAAAAAGTAAACCAGTGAGACAGAGTTGTTTGAAAGGTTTTGGGTAGAAGACAGACAGCAAACTGGTCTAGTGAGAGGTGTCCCTGCCCATGGCAGAGGGGTTGAAACTGCTTGGGCTTTAAGGTTCTTTCTAACCCAAACCATTCTGGGATTCTAACAAAAGAAGGACATTTACAGAAGCTCATGGTTCAGGTGGCCTGGCAGGAACATGGGGATCACTGATCAGCCATGTAATTTGGCCCTGTAAAAGATTGCTGGTTTCTGACTTTGAAGCAGTGTATTTCCCTAAGCCCACTAAAAATACTGTGCAGATCACACCTCTGCTGGGTTGGTGGAACTCCTTGTTGTGTCAACTACATCTTTCAATAAGTTTTGAAAAGTCGGGGCTTCTTGATGTTCTAGATATAGTCAGTTACTTTTTAAGGTTTAAAAAAATGCAACTTCAATAGTCATAATAATGAGAATTGTCTGAGAACCTGTATGCTGTAGATTTTTCAAAGTAGCAATCACTACTTAACGAACTCCATATGGCCAGAAGCCTGTAATCAGCCTGTAAATGGGACAGTGTTGCTGTCCTAATGAAATATGCAGCAATCATCAGGGTTGTGCTACATTATTTCACACTGCTGCTTTGAAACAAAGAGCAGGATGTGGCACATCTAATTGTTTTCTCCTGGAGAATCAGTTGGAGTTAAGTTCAATTTTTAATTCAGAAGGCAAGGGAAGCTACTATGGAATTGAAGATGTGGATGCTGCCCAGATGAGCTATAAGTATCTGATCCATGAGCAGCAAACCCTCCAATGCTCACTGAAAGATAACTGCACACCCCTATGACAGCATCCTTGTCCTATACCTGCCTCTCAGGTTTGGTTTGGTTATTTTTCTTTCTGCTGAGAAATTTAGCTCTGAAAGCTGGTAACCAGTTAAACTGAATTAAACTGGCACATGCAATTATTAATTGTACCTTGCAAATGTAAGTGCCTTCCATTTCATTTAGGTGAATCTCTCCTCACTGTACATTGTGCTGTTCACCCTCTGTCATCTTGTGGGATACAACATTCAATGCTGGTGCCTGTAGGGTGTGCATAAAGTCTGGGCTACTTGCTCTTCTGAGGTATAAAGGATTGAGTGGCAGCAGCCTTGGTTCTTTTGGCTCCCATTGGGATTTTTTTCGGTTGAGTGTGTCTCTCTCCAATTTACTCTTTGGCCTCAGGTGCTGAGTTTGTATAGCCCGGGGTTTTGTTAGGTTTTAAGGCACATCAAAGAGGTGTGGCAGTTTTTGCTGTCTCTAACCAAGAAGCCTACCACGCTGTTACACATACTGAGGCTTCACAATTTGGTGTCAAATCTTACTCCACTCATTTCAGGAATCGAAAAGTCCAAACCAGGTGAGCTGGCAAGTAGGACAGTGTTCTTTGCTGGCAATTCTTGAGTCAAGTGCCAAGGCCAGGAGAAAGTATTCCAGTGTCTTTTGGATGGGTGAATCTCCAGTTCTTTGCCAGCAACATCATGGAAGGATGCTTCTTGTCCAAGCCACTGTGGGGCCTTTCTGGTGTTTGCCTGCTGTTCCTGCAGCTGCTGGATCTCTGCACTACCTTGTGTTTCTGGCTGTTGCAGCAGCAGCCTGATAGAGCAGGTAGGTGGGAGCCCACAGCATCTTCTTGGTTAAGAACACTGTAGCAAAGACCAGTAGGGTAACTGTTCTTTTTGGGCAGAGCTCCCAACCTGAAAATATTGTTGTTTTATTGAGGTAGGTTTTCAATCTTGATAGATTTGAAATTGCTTTGGAGCTTCCTCCCTCCCATTCTGTTGTTCGGATTGAAATGTGTTCTGGGATCCACTGGGCAGTCAGCCAGTGCTAAATTAACAGCTTCCACTGCAAAGCCTTCATGTATTCCTAGGTTTCAATGTGCACTTTTTTTAATATCTCAGAGTTTGGAACGTATCATTCCTCAGCATTTATCAGTACAAAATACACGGACTCTTTCTTTTAAATACTGTGTTTAAAAATGCCTGTGGAGCTTTCTTGAGTAATGAATTTATTTGAAAAGTGATTTAATGTTTTTAAAGGATGGTGAAGAGATATAAGATGCTTTTTATTTTATATACATGTGTACACATCCTATTCTTGCAAAGGTAAGAGTTTAATAAACAGCTACACGGTGATGCCTGTCAGTTCCACTTCTCTTTCTCAACCTGTAGTTTGAAAATGAGCTAAAGAAAAAGTTAATTCATTTCTTTCCTCTTAGTTAAGCTTGTGTGTATTTTTGATTCTTTAACTTTCCCAAAATTAGCTCATTTACAAACACGTCTTTGAGCACCATAACATCTCCTGTATTTCTGTAACTTCTGCTTGCAAAATGTTCTCCTAGTGCATTCAGCAAAGCATGTGAGGAATCCTGGTCTGGGGCATTACTTAAGTGCATATTCAAATACTTTTCTCATTTACTGTAGAATTTCATAATGGTTTAAGAGGGTCAGTCATCTCAAAAATCCTTCTCTTGCCCTGTGGACACTGGGCTGTGCCTGGTGCAGGAAGGAGTCACTGTATTGAAACGATCCCTTCTTGTAGAGAATGGTTGCAGAGAGTTAAGCAAGCCGTAAGTTCAAAGAGACTTCTATTCACCTCATCAGCACTTTAATTTTGTCCTCTTGAGTACTTCCCTGGTGTGGTGTTAGAAGCAGCGTCACCTGCAAACGGACACAGTGATCCTGTGTGTGGTTCTGAGTGACACCTCAACCATGAAACACAGGCCTGGTCTCCTGACACAGCGACAGGGGATGTGCTTAGGGGGGTCAGTCTGTCTTGGCAGACCAAATGGGGCTGTAATCTATTGGTGTTTTATGAAGATCTGCCTCTTGTAGAGTCTTTTCAGTAGTCTTGCTCATATACGGTGTGATTTTGTTTCCTAAAGCTCTCTGATGTAGATGAAGCCCTGCACGTTAATGATGTTGATGCCAGGTGTCCTTGCTTGAGGGCACAGGACAAGGAGGGGGCACAGGCATCCTGATTGTCCCCTACTTTCCTGATGGCTGGGTAAGGAGAAGCTGTCAGTTAACGCTGTAATTAGGATCTTAGCATTTCCAAAGTCATAAAGCATTGAGATGAGGATGGCCCACAATATACCGGTAAGTGCTCAGTGCTGCCCTTACCCCTGGCTCCGTGCCGTGTTGGCACCGGCGGCTGCAGCAGGGCTGTGTCTGATGGATGCCATGTGCTGATGCTGGCAGGGCACAGTGTGCCAGAGGAAGGGATGCAGTAACTTCTAAGCGTTTTGGACTAACGTGCACCTGGTGTCATGTTAAAAGGCATTTTAAAAAATACAGAGACCAAGCAAAAGCTGAGCGGGATGGGTTTATTTGAAATGCAGAATAAATACAGCATTGCAATGATGACACCTTGTCAAGAGAGAAGGCATTCAAACCAGTTTCTGTGAAAAGCAGAGTGGCAGTGGTGGGAACAGCGAGTGTGTATTGCCTACAGATTGCTGACAATCCATTGGGAATGTGCAAGGAATGAGAAGGATTTTAGGTATAAAATGCTACTTGTTTTCCCATTGGGATGGGAACCTCCTGCTTTCTGCTGAGAGATGTCCTAGTGAGAATGAGCTACTTGTTAAGCAGTGAGTCTGTCTGTTATGGTTCTGTCTAGAAAGAGATTATTTCACCCCAAGTGACAATTTCACATGCTTAAAGATAGAGACTATGTGTTTTACGAAGGTTCTGGTAGTTTTCAATAACTGGTTTGATTTAAATCTTGCAAACATGACAAATACCAATAAATTTTCAGAATAACTCCTGCTGACCTACTTTTTATTCCTTTCTGAAGTCACAGGTAAAGCCCACCGCTGTTATGGCTGGATATCAGTTTTGGAGATAGAGGTTAAATGAACCTTTATCTTCTATTTTTAACGCAAACAGAGGTGTTGCACTTACTTTTGACATTAAATCCTATCTAATAAATATTAGTAGAAAGAAGCTGCGTGTTGGTAATTGGAATGTGCTGATGCTGTAGTGTCATGGATCAGAAACAGAACATAGATAATGATTATTTGTGAAATCAAGATAATTTTGCTTCTCGTGATAATTTCTGTGAAACAGAATCATAGAATGGCTTGGTTTGGAAGGGGCTTTTACAGCTTATGTAATCCATTCCCCCTGCAGTGAGCAGGGACTTCTTCAACTTGATGAGGATGCTCAGGGCAATCTTTCTATGTCTTTGGAATTTAGTTTATGGGAACAGGCGTCACTGTGATGATGTGGAAAACTCATTCAAGGAGGTGCAGAGCCAACGTGGTACTGGGGATGGTGGGGTGAATGGTCAAGCATGGTTGGATCAGGGAATACAGCTGTAGAAAGACAGCTGTTGTCAGAAGGTAGGGAGCATAAGGAATGATACAGGGGATGAATTCTATGTAAGACAGCTTAAAATGGTAGCTTTGAGCAATTACATCTGGAGTTATTAAACTGGGATTATCCTCCTGTTTACTACCCTCTTCAAACAATCTAGATATGTTTGGGAGAAATTTAAATGTATTATTTCTGGATTTCTATGCCAGGGAAATAATATCTGGAGTAATTGTAGTATTTTGTGCTTAAAGGCAAAGGCCTCTTGCAAGCTGTATGGGTATTGAGTAAAGAGGAGGAAAGAATAAATGAAAATAAATGGAATTGTCAATAGCCTCAGTCATTGGTCTGCTGGTTTTGTTGGATAATTGCTTTTTATCAGGATAAAGAATATAAAATTTACTAAATTGACAATAGAATATGTTTCCAGTTGCTTTATATTTTATAATACAGGGTGGGGGGAGAAAGCAAGCAAACCTAGCCTTCTAGTAATTTGCAGTTGGAAGCCTGGTTTGCTGTCAGATTATGTTTAAATGTTACAAGCTAGTGCAGCTCTTTGGCCAAGAGAGCTCAAGCTGAGTGGGGCTGCCAACTCGATGTGATATTTCAGATGGGGATTTTTCATTGTTAATTTGCAGCTCAAACTGGAGCTCTGTGATTTTTATTTAGCAGTGTAGGAGTGTGTATGTGCTTTGCAGTAGTTCAGAGTTGCTTTTTCCATCGCTGGAGTGACAGAGTCAGTTAAGTACGGCTTTTCTGCTTCTGTTGTGAGTAGGTGAGAATTTGTGTATGGTTGTGGGCGTTCTGCAGTGAGAGATTTATCATATATGTAAAATCAGCTTAATTTTGCTCACATGGACAGCCACACGCATTCTTGCAGGCACACTTTTGGGTACCTACGTGTACCTACTTCTTAACACTGAATTTGATGACAGAAAGGGGATATTATGTTGTCCATTACAGCATCTAAATGTCAGATAAAACAACCTGACAACAGATTATTTCTTCTTCCTTCCCCCCACCCCCACCCTTCCATTTGATCATGATCCCACAGATTCCCTGTCATATCTACTCGGTATCCCACGTTTGCTCGTTAAATTCCCGGGGTATCCGGTGGAGTTGGTTTGATGTGTGGGAGAGGAGGCTGTGGCCCGAGGCAAGCACAAAAGGACGCAGGGCTTCGCCGCGGTGCCGGCTCGGCTGAAGCTAATGCGCGGTGACGCGGGCTGCATGGTCAGCCGGAGCCGAGCTGCGGCTCGGGGCATGCGGGGATTGCTGGGATCACAGTGTCACCTCTGATTTCAATTAAGTCTTTGCAAAGAGCTCCCTGCGTAGGTCCTTCTGCCTGACAGTGAAGGTCTTTCTTCTAGGATGCAGAAATATGCAGTTGGTATTTACTGAAATATTAGGAAAAAAAATCAGTAGGCTGAATTACAATCTTTATAGCTGTGTTTTCAAATAGGGTTATGTGTTTCAATAAAATAAAATCTCAGAGTTTAGGTTTTTCGCATCAACAGCATTTTTTTGTTCTCATGCCCAGCAAAGCTCCGGGCAAGATGCACAGGAACATTCGGAGTCCAGGAAGGAGCTGCAAGGCTGTGTGTGTGCACTGTCCTTGAGTGCATTTGTCTAATTTACTGCTAGATGCCAGCTCCTGAGTGTGCAGGACTGCACTTCATGCTGTGTCCTGCAGGCATTCCCCCAATGCCTGCGCTGCTTTTGTTCATGTTTGGATCCATCTGATAGTTCTGGGTTTTCACCAAATGCTATAGTGTGTGTTCTCTTATGTTTTTGAAGGCTGTCTTGTAAGCTTGTCTGCTCATGTTGCCCTTTGACCGTGGACTTCAATGTGTAGAATGGGAGGAATAACCTTATCCTTCAAGGAAAAAAGACATTCTCAGTTCTATTCCTGAATTGTCCGTCCTTCGCGTGGCCTCAGCTGTTATGGTAGCCCGGCTGGGGGCGGGCGGAGGCAGGGAGCCCATTCCCTGGTTATGTTCTGCTCTACGACACTGCTTCCCTGGGTCTCATCTCCAGGATCCAGAAGTCTGAAGACAACATCGACCAGGGTGATGTTGTTTTTTTTGGCTGGTTTGTCTTTTAAGCTACGGAGTTAAATAAGAGTGGAAACAGAATGTGCAGGTGACTGTTAACAGAGATGTTCAGGTTGAGTCAAAGCACCAGATGACGTGGGTACCTGCTGCAGAGTTGATGCTGATGATGGTGAGATCGCACAGAAACAGAGCCTGCCCTGAGAGACTGTGCTCCCTGGTTCTCTGGGAGGATCACTTCTCAAGGTGTGCTTTATTAGTAGCAGTGGACCTTATCAGCAAGTGAATTAAACAGGTTAAGACAAGGAGTGAGAACATCTTTCCAAGGCTGGTAAAGCTACAGTTACAGGATACCAGTCTTTTAAAAAGACATCAAGAAAGTATTTTTATTTTCTATTTGTTGAGCTGTTCAGTAGCCATTTGAGTTTTGGGGATATTGGAATGGTGGGAACTTCTTTTTAAATATATTTCTTCTCTTTCTGCACACTCCTTCCCCTGAATGGGTGGATGCATGGGAATAAAGACATTTATTGAATTATGATGGGGAGCAAAGTGGTGAGAGACTTTGAGGAAAAGGTCAAGACTCCTCAGTAGACTGAACAGGGAAGTGGAAGCCACAGCTAAGACTGGGGAAAAATAATCTTAGATTGTGACAGATGAGATCCTTTCTGTTGTCTGAACTTGTGTAAATCTTAGATGGTGATTTGAATGGAAGGGCTTGGGTTTTATCCATTTCATATGTGATTCAGTAAATTTGAAAATAGGAAGAACACTTTACTTATCACTGTGAGTTGAGTGAGTTACTCATCACTGAGCTGGTAGACTTGAATAAAAGTGCCACAGGACCTCAAACATAGGCTGACGCTGAGACTTTTTTCCTCTTTGAGCTGACAAAGGAAATACTTGGAAGCTGAGGAGGAGTGGCTTGGTTTCCCAGCAGGTCGGAGAGCTTCGCAGTAGTAGAGCTGGTTTGACTGTGTGAGAATTCCACGTACAAAAATGCTGCCTCCCTTTGGGTGGATCTTCGGTGCCTTGGTGGCTGTGATGGCAAGGGGCAGCTGTGATTCCTGTGCCATGTGGATGGTCTGATTCCTGATATTGTTTGGCTGATCTGCAGCTCTGAGCAGGCAGAAATACCTGTTCACCCCCAGTTGCTTTTGAATTAATTGAATCCACTTTCAGAAAAGCTAAACTGTTTGGGAAAAGGATTAAGCAAGACAGTTTGGTTAATTGGAAGTGAGAGAAATCCTGGATTCTCTTCATTCTCAAAGATGTAAATTGACTGTGAATGTGGAGTGTGCTTTATACTGTTATACTTCTCTCTAAGCTAAACTATTCTGTCCTTCTCTTTGTGTATATCTATAGAGAAAGCAGATAAATTTATCATAATCTTACCTACTGTTTTAATAAGGCAAAGCCAGATTTTGTTACTATTTATTTCTGGAGAGCAAATCTTTAGAAGTATGTGTAGATAATGATTTTTATGGGCAATTTGCAACCAAGATTTTTCAGTCTTTGCAAGTGCTGTGCTTCTGACGTGGCCCATGTGCAACAAATATAATGGGTTAGTCAAAAAGTAGCTGGAACAAAAGGAAAAGGAAGAGAGTCCCACAGGCATTGCTGGGATGGTCAGCCACTGCACGATATTTAAGATGAGAGTCAGAAACAACTAAGATGTTTTCAGGCACGGTGAAAAGAGGAATTAAAGAAGTGCTGTTGTACTTGTTGCTAAGGAGATCCCGCTGTGCAGGTAACAGTCCAATAAAATCAGAGAGTAAAATTAAACTGGTAATTTGACATCTTTTACGTAGTTCTTATGTGGAGAAACATTCAACAATACTTAAAATACAAATTTGTGTTTGTTTTTTCTGATTTCTACATTTACTTATTCCTAAATATGCTTTCTTAGATGAGTTCTTGTTCTTCCCCTGCTTCCAAGCTCTTTCATTTTGTTTCTACAATGAAGATGTAACAATTTATGACATCACATTAATATCCATGGCAACAGCCTGGGAAGTGCACAACACGTTACATTTGCATTGCAGAATCAGCAGCCAGGGAGATGGCTCCCGTGGAAACACGGATGTGGGAAATAGCTCTAACCATGGAGACAGGAGATGGCTGGGAGGGGGGGGTTATTTGTAGATGTGTTTTCTCAAATGTTATAAACCTGATCTTTCAAAGCATGTCCAAGTACAACAGAGTCAGAAGTTGCATCACTTTTTTGGCCTGGTAGAGAGCAGTCCTTGCTTTCCAGGCTGTTTCCCTGCTTATTGTCAGGGGAATCTTTCTCAGCCCTGTCTTCTCTTTGCAGTCACTCTTGTAGAACAGATCTTTACCGAGAGATCTTTCTAGAGCAGGACTGATGTTAATTAATAATTGCTGTACAAGTTCAGTCTTAATCATTAGGAGAAAAGATGCATATTTGATGATCTTGATGCTTAGTTTGGTATTGTGCACAATTCCAAGGACTTTCTTCTGTCCAAAATGGCTCTCCAGTCTTCAGTAATTTCTCTCCCTCCCCAATGCTGTATGCCGTATTGTGTCATCTTCTGTTTTGTCCCTAATACCTTCTGCTTATGAATAAGAATAAATAACTATATTCTTATAAACAAGAATATATTGGTTAAGAAATGTTTTTTCTGTCCCCAGCAGAAAGAGCCTCTGTAGTATTCCCTGTTTGGCCAGGCAGTGTGGAATCTGTGGGGCTAGAGATGGAGGCAGGTGCTGGAAGGAGCTGCCAACATAGCAATTGGGGTAACAGGTTGTGTTGGGGAAGCCCAGTGTCACAGCAGAGCTCTGTGTCACACGGCCCCTCACCACTGGGCATGTGGGAACCTAACAGTTCTCATATCCTGATTCTTTCCAGGAAATAGCAAATGTGTGAAACAATACTGGTTAAAAATCAAAGATACCTGAAAATACACAGCATCTGTGCAACCGAGGGAAGTAACAGACACAGGGATTTTCAAAGTGCTTATGTAGTCGTTCTCGAGGGATCGTATACAGATGCAATACTGGGCACTTTGCCTGGATTGTTGTTCGAGGAAGTTATTCTGCTTTTAAAGCTGTTTCATTCTGTGGGTTTTATGTTGAAAGCAGCGATTGAACTGTTGCTACTCGAATATGGCCCACCTCGAATATGTTTGTTATTGAGAATGCTCTTCTTTCTTTCGGTTTTTTTCCCTCCAGAAGTGTTATTTTTAGCATGCACCATCTCGTATCCTCTTCTCAATCTGAGAAGCAGATCTGAGGGTCAGCAGCCAGGAGCTGCTCTCGGGCAGCTCCCTCTGCCGGCGCGCGCTCTGGAGGTGCCAAAGCTGCGTTCACAGCCCTGCCTGCCCCCCCGAGCCTGGGCATCCAACCCTGGGCAGGGGGAGCTCGGGACCTGGCCGTGGTGCACAAAAGCTGCTGTCGCACTCTTACCTCAGTTTAAATAGTGGCAAACAGCAGTAAGCGTTTGCGTAGAGAATAGCAGGAAGGATTTTGGCATGCTTCTTGGGAGCACTGAAATCCAGTAAGGAAAAAACAAGCTGTGGTTGTCTTGGCTCCACAGCCTTCTCTGGCCTTTTCTGCTGTGCCTTTTTTAGAGAGACCTCATCTCACCCACTTCTACTGTTCTGAGTATGAAACTTCAGGTGCATTTTCTTTGGTTTCTTTATTTTTTATTTTTTTTCTAAAAATAGTAACAAACTCGACTGTCTGGAAACCAGCTTCTTATTTGAAAACAGTGCTGCCTTTCCAACCCCAAGATGTGACCAGAAGCAGTTTTGCAGTGAGAGGTGAGGTCATTGCCAAGCCAGCCCCTCTGCATCTAAAGTGTGTGTAAACATTAGAAGCTAAAATATATTCCTTAAATCTGTAACTGATAAAGTCTACCAGCAACATTAAATTTGGAGTTGCCTGTTGCTAAATGTTGCTTTCTCCTTCTCCTTGTTCATTGGGGGATTGATGGGTGGAGTGTGGGTGTTTGAAATGACTTCAGCAAGGTTTTAAGTAAATAATTTGTGAAGTCAGTTGTGTAGTTCACTCCTGTGTAAAATATTATAATGGATTCCAGTAGCGAGGCAGGAAAACAAGTAGTAAAATGAGGTTTTGAACATTGTTTTCAAGTGGTTTATAAGCTAGCAGCAAAGGTGTTTGCATTTTCTAGTTTTCAAAAAGTCATTTGAAGCTGCCTTATCTAATATGTTCCACATACAATGGAATTAAAACAAAAGCAAAGAATTAGAGTTGAAGTTCACACTTATAACCTTTAGCTGTTATGCATTTCTGGTACAGGATGTATGTTTAAAATGAAAGACTGCTATAAAAATATTTCCTATATTGCTTAGTTAAATCAAAGTCTTGTTTTCTCAGAGGACAGTGTTTCAAGTAAGCTAAGGGAAAGAAGGCTTACTAATGAAAATTGTTATTTCTTTAACTGGTAGATTTAAAAAGCAAGTAAAGGGAAAGAAGAAAACGGTGGTCTGGGAGCTGTGGGTCATGGCATGGTACCAAAAGGGAGAGTGAAGTGAGAAGACATGGGCATAATTCTTAATCTTTACGCAGAAGAGTAAACTTATATTTTAGCTAATGGAAAACAAATGCATTTGGTTCAATCAGCATATGGCTGGGGTGGAAATAATATAGCTTTTTGTTCCACAAAGTACAGCCTGCTGAGTGGAAGGAAGATTGCTGTGATGGTGGAGGGATGGGGCAATGTTACAGCTTGAATCACTCCATAATGTGTCTTCAGATGTGTTGGAGATGTCTATCTTAAATTGGTAATCTTAACGCATCAATTAATTGCAATATGTTAATAAATTAACATATCAATTGCACCCTGCAGGCGTATTGTAAAGCAGCAGATAATACTAAAAAGAAGCTGCCTTTCTTGAAGATGATTGTCTTTTCCTCTCTGTAAATGTGCCCAAGGTGTTACAGGAGTGCATTTACTGCTGTGCTGTGTGAGAAACGAAGGCAGCAGAACGGTTCCATCGAGATCCCTCCGGGCGTGTCTGCTGAGTTGGTTCCCGTGTTCTCCTGGCAAAGCCTCCTGTAGAACCCCTCTGGGGATGCTCGCGGGGAGGCTGTGGGCTCCACACTGCCCTGGCTGCAGGGTCGCTCACCAGGGCTGGTGTTGGAGGCACAGCTGGCTGGGCTCAGCGGGGACTTGGCTCCTCAGAGGTGCACTGCAAGATGGATTTGTCTGTCTTGAGCTCTGCAAGGGTCCAGGGAAACCTGTGTTCAAGAAGAAGGAAGAAAGCATCCCGATATTGCTTTCCAGAGTGATGCATCTGTATTTCAAGAATGACATCTTGCATACTTTATAAGTGAGAAACGACTTTTGGATCCTCTTGCTTTCCAAGTATGGATTAATAGGAGCTGTATTTTTCTGAAGAACAAGCCTTGTGTTCCTCTGGTGGCAGCTGAGCTTGCTCTGGTTTCTTTGTAAAGAGACTCACTGCCCTCGTATGTTCTGTTACCTCCAACACAGCTTCCTGGCCGCAGGGGATGGGGAAATAGCATGCTCTCCATGAAAAACAACTTTTATGTTTAGAGGAGGAAAATATGTCTGTATTCTCATTGCATTATCAACACAGAGAGGGAGATCTGACTGATGCAGATGTGATTGGGTAGTTTTGATTTCTTTGAATCTGGAAAGATCAAAAGGCAGAAGCCAGGGGTTTGCAGGTGATGTGTGGAGTGAGGCTTGTGCTGGCTGTGAGTCTGGGAAATAGGAGGAAATGAGGAAAACCTGGAGACTTGGAAGGGGGAAGAATACAGGAAATCAAGTTTGGAGAGCAGAGATTGTTTCCAGGGATCAGGAAAGCATAGTCATGCTTTTAAAAAAAATATTATTTTCCTTCTAATTTTTTTTAGTTCCTTTTATGTTGTTCTGATAAACTTTTCAACTCTTTGGTACGAGGGCATTAAAAAAAGAGGAAAACGAGATTTACAGCAAGGGCAAAGTTCAGAAATGTGGGAGGAAATGCTAGAAACTCCCAGGAGTAACCTCTTAATAGAGTGCTTCTGTCCTAGTGGTGTCCGTAGCCCTGGAAGCTGCCCAGGAGGTTCTCCCCACACTCTCAGGCTGCTTCCACTGTGGTCAGGTTGATTTTTGGCTTTTCATCTATAGGAAATACCTCTGCAAATAACATAAAGTAGCTTGAAAATAAAACACAAGACAAACCCACCGTGGGACAAAGGAAACAATGTGAATGCGGGGGGAGGTTCTGGTGGTGTGAGAGTGGGTTTCACTCTGCAAGCAATTCCCTCCTTTCTTGTAGGAAGCAGTGTAAACCACATAAAAATCATGCTATATTTAGGTTCACTTTACTCTTCCTTGGGACAGAACTGGTGATTGTAAAAGACATTCAAAGCAAAAACCACACAGCAAACTGAGCTGGTTCATTTGGGATCTCTCATCTGCAGAATGAGCTGCTCAGCTCTGGCACAGCACATTGCATATTCCTACATAGAAAGCAGACTTGAGCTGTAATTACACAGCAATGTTTATACTGATTTTGTAGATAATAATTTTGGTTTTGGAGAAATTAGATATTATTCCTGCGTTTTTGGATTATTTTGAAGTGAACTTATGAGGAACCAGGATTGATTCCATGTTTTGTGAGACCAGTTTGTTCCTAATGCCCTTTGAAATCATGAGATGGTTTGGGTTCAAAGGGATCTTTAAAGCCCATCCAGCCCCAACCCCCTGCCATGGGCAGGGACACCTCCCACTGGATCAGGGGGCTCAAAGCCCCATCCAACCTGGCCTTGAACACCTCCAGGGATGGGGCAGCCACCACTGCTCTGGGCAACCTGGGACAGGGCCTCCCCACCCTCACAGCAAAATATTCCTCCTCAAGATCACATCTCTATCCATCTGCTTTCAGCTGAGAACGTTTCCCCTTTAATCCTATCCCTGCACTCCCTGATCAAGAGCTCCTCCCCAGCTTTCCTGGAGCCCCTTTCAGTACTGGGAGGCTGCTCTAAGGCTCTCTGGAACCTTCTCCAGGCTGAACAACCTGATCTCTCTCAGCCTGTCCTCATACAAGAGGTGCTCCAGCCCTCAGATCACCTCCGTGACATCTTCTGGACTCACTCCAACAAATCTGTGTCCTTTCTGTGCTGAGGACTCCAGAACTGAACACAGGGCTCCAAGTGGGGTGTCTCCAGAGTGGAACAGAGGGGCAGAATCTCCACCCTGGCCCTGCTGGTCCCTCTGCTCTGGATGCAGCCCAGGACACGGTCATGTAGTTAACTGTGATGCTGAGCCAGTGTCACTGGGAAGCTCTGGTTGTGGTGTGGTACAATGGTGAGGTCAAAGAGATTGTGCTGGGGCGGAGGGATGTGGGTATGGGGTATGAAGAGGAAGGGAACAACATTGAGTGTATATTTTATAAAAACAATTCTTACCTACTGGGAGTGAGGAAGTGCTAAAAGCAACACTTTAAGTAGCACTAACAGAATCTAAGTGCACATAGTTACCTACCATCTGTTTTTCAATAAATAGCTATTATGCTAATTTCTGTTTCAATGTGCAACAATTAAAGCATCGCAGTATTCCTGTGATATTCAACAGCTGCTGCCTTTGATGGGTTTATTTCTCTTTCTGAAGTGCAACAATTTTAGTTTTGTAGTCAACTCTGCTCAAAAGTGTTAGTTTTTATGTAGGAAATTGTGGGCCATTGAAATGCAAACTTGGGTCATTTCTAAACAGCACTCCTCAGCCAGAGTCTTGGTTAATATTCTGCTTTCCCTGGAAGGATACCTTGGTAGGAAATGGATTGGAAATGTTCTTGTGCATGCACAGCGTGTATTCTCAGAGTTGTCTTTGCAAAGAGATTGACCCAAACGGGTCCTTCTGGTGAGCATTTCTCCTATAGTGCTGCTTTCCTGGCTGCTGGGGAGTTGACCTGGGAGATGGAGCACCAAGATGAACTCTCAGCACTCCAAGACTAAGGAGTAAAATTTCCCTATGATTGTTACCAGTGCAAGGAAATTGGATCTCTAAGTGGGTTGAATCTGGTTTAGCAATAAGTCAATTTAATCACTAATGGCTTCAAACACAGATTTTACAAGGTGATCAATGGTAGTGTAACAATGATCGATCAATAGCATTGCCTTTAATTGGATTTTTATGGGTATAATATATTTTTTCAGAATTAATGTACCATTGCATTGCTTTGTTACTCTTTTAACTCAATTTTTTTAGAAGAAATGATGCTTCAAATTGTTTGGTCTTCGAAATAGTATTTTAAGAGCACATTAATAAAAATTAAAATGAAAAATTAAATGCTTGCTCATAGTAATTGAGTTTCTGATTTTGTTTGAGTTGTTTGACCATTTTTAAAAACTGTGTATACACAGGGAAAAAAACCCCACGTTCTTCCTATTTCATGGTAACAAGGAGACAAAATATCAAAGCGTAAGAAGGAACGTGCAGTGCTCTGAATATGAACCCTGAGCAGCTGAGTAGCTCCCCATCCTCAGCGTCGTGACACAGTAATCCTCCCTGGAAGTAATCGCCTTGTCCCGTGTGTCCTGCCTCAATCAATCTGCATTTCTGCAACGTGCAGCAAGAAATTGATTTTCAGTAATTTTAATGGCTGAATGACTGGTGCTGTCCCAGAGTTGTTTCACATTTGCAGCGGCCGAGGTGGTAACTGCAGCCAGTGTTCTGGATAATGGGTTTCATTAGTTTGGATGCCTGAGGTAAAGAAGCAGTAGGTGGGAATAAAGACTGGTTTTGATGTCTAGACGTTCATTTCAGCTGTTGCTGCAATATGATACATTAAAAGGAAATATGTAACATAGCTCTGAGGAAATATGTATTCTTTGAAACTAATTCTACTTTTAAACTGCATAAGGCAGTGTGACCTGAATTATTAAAAGGGGGGTGGCTGCATTTCTTAAAGGTATAACTGTCTCTGCAATGCCAGCACAGCCTCAGCTCGCTCCCTCTCCTTCCTTCCCAGATTTCTTTTAAGTAAAGTATGTCAGTTTGGTCACTGAAGCAGAACAGAGATCTTATTATCTTTCCAGTATCTCTGCTGGGAGACCTAAAATTATTGAAGTATTTGCTTTGATATTTTGCCGTGACTTCTCTCCTTGAAATTTTTATAATGGCTCCTTTTTTTTTTTTGAGAACATGGCTGGCTTCATAAAAATTGTTGGGCACTTTGAAGACCTTAATATCTCTGAGTTGAAAATAAAAAGGACCCTAGGTCCAACTAAGCTGCTCATTAATGTGTGTTTAAATTATAAATGCCTAGTGTTAGTCTAAATTATTGTAGTTACTTTTAATTCTTTAAACATCTGATCTGCAAAGGTAAATTAAAAAATCAGCAAACATTTTCTATTCATTCTTGAAAACACAATGATTACAAACATTTGAACACTTTGTATGTAGATGCTACTGATTAATTCCCATTCTGTATGGAGATGAACAGTGAGACTTAGCACCTCAGTCATAACCCACTATGGTAACTGTCAGATACACCTTTTTCTTTTTTGCATTTTCTGTTAATAATATCTTGGCAAGGAGAAAATAAAGTGTGTTTTCTCTGTGGAAGATTTGTTTTTGGTTGACAAACAGTGCATTGTATTCTTTTTCTGATGTTTTCGAAAGGCTTTTTAGCTGATGCTGAGCAGCCTTGTGCGTTCGATAATGTCTTTAGGCTCTAGCAGTAACTTTCAGCAGGAACTTTCAGCTTTACTATGGAAGTTTTCCTATGCTTTGGCTTCTCAGGCAGTTCCCATGGGATACCTAGGCCTCTCGTGTCACACTAGTCCTAGGGAGGGGGCTCTCTGCAGCATAGACAGAACTACAGCGAGGAGCAGTGCCCACCTGCTCTGTAATTGGTCCCAGCCATTTGTTGTGTGTATTAGGGAGCAGGTAGCACATCATGGTTGAGAGCAGTTGAGAATAGCAGAACTGGCTGAAAGGTTCCCTGTTACAATCATGGAATAGATTCTCGTCTTTCCCATTTTGCATGGAGTTCTTAGCACTGCCTCAGTGTTGGCTTCTGGCACGGATGCTCTGCTGGGATTTGGGTGGGACTCGAGGAGAGCTCGGTGCTCTATAGGAGTGGATATGTTTTGGCTTTTACAGACCCTTTCATGGTGCTGTCTAGTGGAATTTTTATTTAACCATGAAGTTTCCATTGCAACAAGCTCAGGTGTGATTTCTCTCATACTGCAAAGTGTAACTGTTCACATGTGACATCTGTGTGGTTTTTAAGTGGAAGACTGTACCAATCTTGCAGCTTCTTAGGCTTCAGTAGTTCTGAGCTTTACAGAATTTGTGCATCAATAGTTCTGAAAATGCATGGAGATTCTGAAGTTTGAGCACTGTTTGTTACATGGTTTTACAGGGAAAGATATTTGGCTTTATGTTTGCCCCCAAAAGCACAAATCTGCCTTTTCTTTCTCTAATAAAGCAACTGTGCTATTCAGTAAGTGATTTTGGTACTAAAACCGTGGCTTTTTCACTCTGTACAAGGAGAGAGGGAGTCTGTAACCAATATTAACATATCACAATATTACACCTTCAAGAAATGTGCCTCTTCTTGTTTGAGGTTATATGGCTTAGGGCAACTGGGAGCAGCAGCAGAGTAAGGAACAATGCTGGGGTTTGAGGCTTTGAAGCTGTAGCTGAAGACTGCTGGCAGTATTATGGTTTTTCATACAGCAGAAACTCCTTAGAAGCTTTACTTTAAACAGGGGTGTACAGTAAATGCTATTTAGATCACTATCTCTGCATGATAGACCTGCTGTTGGAAGGTTTCATCCCTTAAATTGTCCAAGGAGGGGTGTTAAGTATTCTGTTCTTAACATGCTGTAGAATTTCATGTTTGCATTTCTAAAGATCAGCAGAGTATTCTTGTTAGACTGAAATGACTGCACTCAGAACAATTAACAGATTCTTACTCTTTGACAAAGTTATTTAATCATCTGTTCTTACTTTGCAGCTGAGCTTAAATCTTGCTCAACCAGAAGATGCAGGATCTGGTACAGGCAAACTAAAAATGGGTTCACTCTTGGTAGTTTTAGTGTCCAAAACCAACGGAGTAAGGGCTGCGGAGATGTCTGAGGTGTTTATACCCTTCCAGTGCTCTTTCAGGTGGCCAGTTTCTCCTGCACTCCGCTCGGAGAGTATCATAGGTTGTTAATTTTTAATATTCTAAAACCTCTGCAGTTCAGCACGGAGTTTACAGTTTTTATTTTGGAATAGGAAACTGCTGTGTGTTTCATGTATTGGCTGTTCGTTATTTAAACTGCAGTAGCTGAAGTCAGAACAATGGAGGAATTTTGTTTGAGTGTATTTTAATGTTTAGGTTATGTAAATTGATTTTACAGCTTTAATGATTCACTGTTTCTTGATGGTCTGCATCTGCGGTTAAGTTTTAAAGGATCTCTCAGCAGTCAAGGCAAAGAGTAATTGTTTATTCCTCCCCCCTGCTTTAATATTGAATACTGTGAACAAATGTATGTGCTTTTATGCTTTTGTGTGTGTTTGGGGTTTTTTGGATTCAAAGTTGCTGTCTTCAGCAAGTACAGATTAAAGTTACTCTGGCAATGTAGATGATAGTTGAAATGGTTCTGTGACACATGCTACTGTTGAAAATTAAAGCTGTTGGAGTTATGTTTTGTATAAATGTTTGTGTTTCCCTACTCTGAGCATGTTGACATTTTGGTTTTGCAGTGGTAGAAGAAGGACTGTGGGAGAATGGACTTTCCTATGAGTGCAGGACCCTGCTCTTCAAAGCAATTCATAATCTTCTGGAAAGGTAAGAAAAACTCTATTGCACTCAAATATTTCATTTTGATATTTAAAACCATGCAGGATGCCTACAGGCCACTTATGTTATTATTGGACTTAAATCACATTTTTCTAGAGGTAAAACTTTAATGCAAGAAATGCAGGACAGAGATGAATCTCTTAAGTCATTGACTGTAATGTTTCATAAAATGCTGTGCAGACTATTTAGACACCCATAAAAAGAATTGTGTTAAGTATTTCTTGTGTTCTTGTTGTGGGGTTGGATTGAAAGCAAAAAAAAACCAACACCATTTTCACCTTGAAGTGCTGAGAAAGAACGTGCTTACAGAGGATCATTGTATCTGACCTCCAGCCCTGCTGGGGAGGTTGTATAGTACCTACCTTAGTGGGTAACGTTAGATGACTGCTCTTCCAGTCATCCTGGTTACATGTGTGTTAGGGTTTGGCTAAATTTGTGCACAGTGCTTGAAGTTTAACCTTTCCTGGCTCTGACAGGCCTGATGCATCCTAGTGTTGCTTTCTTTGGTCTTCATAATTTATATATATACATACACACACAGACATACATATATATGACTTGGCTGCAAAGTTACCCTGTGATTAGTTAATACTCTTACAGCTTTTTCTTCTTAATCCAGCTATCAAGTCTTAAGCTTACAGAAGATTTTCTTGTTATTAGGCCTTCAGGGTATGACCTGGCATCATGGGCTGTTGCATATTATTCCTCCTCTGTTACTGCAGTTCTTTGATCATCCTCATCTTCCTGCATTATAGTTCAGTTCTTCTTTTACAAATTTGGAGATATCTCAGAATTGTCATTAGGCTAATCCCGCTTTTTCTGACTCTATGATAATAACAAAATATAATGCACCTCTCATGTACCTTTTTGTTAATTTTGCAGAACATAGCATTGAATATTTCCTTTCAGAAAATAAGCTAATTGAAACTACTGTTGCCTTCTCTCATTTAGTATCCTGTTTGCTTTGATGCAAGCTTACGAGTATCAGGTTTGTCATCAGGTTGTGTTTCTGTGAGCATTAGTAACTGGTCATTACCTGTCCGTGTCTGCTCACCAGTGGAGCTTGACATGTGCATTCAGTATTTTATGGGAATTTTATGTAAGTAATAGACCGCTTAGAGTGAAAAAAAGTACAGAAGTGGAATTCCTTGTCTAGAATGTTCAATAGTTCTTTTGTAGCTTCGCAGTGTGTAAGTGAAAAACTATTTTACATGTGTTTATCTATCTGTGGTGCCCAGCCAACTGGCTTTTCTGTACAGCTCCTAGGGGATGTATTTTATTCTTTGGACTTTAAGCTTGTGAAGTAAAGTTTATTTTTTTTTTCCTTTAAATAACTTAAGTGAAATAATTTGGGAGGGTAACTGGAATAGTTCTGTCCAGCTGTGACTGAAAGCTCTTCAGAGCTCTCTTGCTTGCAGCGATTGTCTTTGAAACAGTCGGCCAGCGTACATCAGTGGGTGCCAGAAACCTCCTTTCATGCTGCCATAGGCTGACGTGGCTCCTGTCCTGGCCTCTTGCCCTCAGAGATGGGGTTCTATGAGTCCCACCACTCCCGTACCATGTGCCAACTGTAGCTCTGGGCCTGCTCCTCGGTGGGATCGGCCACGGGGTGTACCTGCAGAAACACCCATGTTTAGGAGTCTTTTAATGAAGTGAGTGTCAGTGTGACTTAAGATGGTGGTGTACCAACAGTTTGTCCAATTAGCTACCTCATTTTTATTGTATTATAGCTAAGTTTATTTAATATTATACCATTTTGGTATTTTTCTATTTGCCATACCAAATCTTAAGTTAACATCTGAATTATTTCATTGAAAATAATGTCAATAATCATGTAGGCTTTGTTGAAAAGAGAACACTGTTAAAGGCCCCTTTGATCCTGTGTTTAGAAAAAAACTTCATAGAAAAAGAAGTCTTAAATTTCTTTTTAGTCTTATGAGGAGGTGACAGGGCGCTGTGGGATTATTTTCCAGCTAGTGGGGGGTGGATTTGCTTCTCTTGGGAAGTTCATGTCCTGCAAAGGAGTGGTTTTCTCCGTGGCTCTGTGTGGCTGTGGGCAATTTGGCTGCACAGGGAGCACTGCCCACCATGGGACAAGGCCACCAGCTGCCTGGAGCTGATTCCAGCTGTCTCTGTCCCATAGCAGCGCTCGCGCCTCAGCTGTCTGCGAGGAGGAAAGCGGCAGATGCTGGAGAAGGGGCAGGAAAGCCTGGGAGTGGGCAACAAATGGCAACAGGGAGAAGGGTATGATGATACCAAGCTGGGAGGAAGAGTTGATCTGTTAGAGGGTAGGATGGCCCTACAGAGGGACCTGGACAGATTGGACAGCTGGGCCGATTCCAATGGGATGATGTTTAATAAGTCCAAATGTCGGGTACTTCATTTTGGACACAACAATCCCATGCAGAGCTACAGACTGGGGACAGAGTGGCTGGAGAGGAGTCAGGCAGAAAGGGACCTGGGAGTGCTGGTGGACAGGAAGCTCACCATGAGCCAGCAGTGTGCCCAGGTGGCCAAGAAGGCCAATGGCATCCTGGCCTGCATCAGGAATAGTGTGGCCAGCAGGACCAGAGAAGTTATCGTCCCCCTGTACTCGGCACTGGTCAGGCCTCACCTTGAATATTGTGTCCAGTTCTGGGCCCCCCAGTTTGGGAAAGATGTCAGGATACTGGAATGTGTTCAGAGGAGGGCAACGAAGATGGTGAGGGGGCTGGAGCACAAGCCCTATGAGGAGCAACTGAGGGAGTTGGGGCTGTTTAGTCTGGAGAAGAGGAGGCTCAGGGGAGACCTCATTGCTCTCTACAACTACCTAAAAGGAGGTTGTAGTCAGGCAGGGGTTGGTCTCTTCTCTCAGGTGACCAGTGGCAGAACCAGAGGGCATGGACTCAAGCTTCGTCAGGGAAAGTTTAGACTTGATATGAGGAAAAAATTCTTCACTGAAAGGGTGATTGGCCATTGGAATGGGCTGCCCAGGGAGGGGGTGGAGTCACCGACCCTGGAGGTGTTTAAAGGGAGACTGGATGAGGCACTGAGTGCCATGGTTTAGATGATGGTTGGTGTTAGTGTTGGTGTTAGTGTTAGGTTATAGGTTGGACTTGATGATCTCAGAGGTCCTTTCCAACCTTGTGATACTGTGATACTGTGGTAGTGTGGGAGACCCCCAGCTTCTCTGTCTGTCGCATCACTGAGGGGATCCTGCAGGGAAAATGTGGGCAGCTATGACTGAGGAGGAGGCAGGAGAGGATTTAGTTTGCATTAACCCAGGGAAGGACAAGAAAGGGCATTTACACAATTGTTTGGGTTTTTTTTCTCAGTCCCCAAATTGAGAAGTTTGTAAATTGGCTACGAATGTTAGAAGATGTGAGGAAATAATACTCAAAATATTATGGTGTGATTTTGTAATCACTAGTGTGCCCATGTCAGGTCGTTTTGTCCACACGGGGATCGGAGCTGAGAAGCTGAGTGGCTGTGAAACGCTCAGGCAGCCGCGTGCTGCGGAAGGAAGTCTCGGCCTCACGCGGAGAAGTGACTGAGGGAGTCCGAGCATTTCATAGAATCATGGAATCATTGAGGTTGGAAAAGACCTCTGAGCTCATCCAGTCCAACCCTCAACCCAACACCATGGGGCTGACTAAACCATGTCCCAAAATGCAACCTCTGAACACTTTTTAAACCCCTCCAGGGATGGAGACTTCACCACTGCTCTGGGCAGCCTCTGCCAGGGCTTCACCACTCTGTCAGTGAAGAAGTTTCTCCTATTATACCATCTAAACTCTTCCTGGCACGACTTGAGGCCATTTCCTCTCATCCTTATATACCCTCAGTTCAAGTGATTAAACAACCACTTTAAGTGTACACTTGTTTGGGGGTTTATTACCACTCTTTTTTTTTTTCACACAAGTTGGTTGTCACAGCACCCTGTTAACGACCGGTCACCACTGAGTGCTTTACACAGCAAATGATGTAACACTGTGCTGCTGGTAATTGTTTGCTCAGCTGATTCTGAGATCCATGCTTCTGTGATCAGTTTTCCCATTTATACCTGAAATAACCTCTGATTTAGTTTAGCATGTGAGGGCTGACTGGTTTTTAAGGCTAAGTCTACCCAAGGCTTTTTTCTAGGGAAGCAGCATTAGTTTGAGGCAGTTAAAGCTGCTGCCGTGAGACACGCTGATGGGGCATTGATGTGTGTGATGGGGGAGAGGATAGTGTATTTTTTTGCTAGTACAGTTTATTTTCTTCAGGGTTCTGATATAAACTTCACAATCTTCCTTTTGTTTATATAAAGTGCACTGATGTTGATGGGCTTTCTCTAATAGCAAATATTTCCTAAGGAAATGGTTATTGAAGCATCCTTTTTTCACACTACCAGCACAAGACAAATGACTTTAAGTCTCTGCTGGTTTAGCTTCCAAATTAAATTTAAAATATTGCTATATTCAACTGAGCTGGATTCTTATTCTTTAGTTAGAACTTTCCTCAACCTAGCTTTAACTTTGGAAAACCCTGCCACACTTTTACAGGAGAATTAGGAGCATATGAGGATCTACACTGTCTGTTGTCTGTTTCCTAGTGATGTCTTCTGGGTAAGCTTTTGAAGTGTAGATCCCACACTTTTCCCAAATCTTGCAGAAGATGTTTTTCCAGAAGGTTTCCTCTGATTTTTAAATTTCCTCTTTTGTTTTGGCTAATCTTTAGTAACTGCTATAGAAATAAACTATTGGAAAACAGTGAAGAATGGAGAAGTGTAGTTCTTAGATCCAAATAAATAAATACTGATTAGATGTGGATTGTGTAGGGAAGGGTCATGTATTGCTCCTCACTGAAAACAAACCACTAGCAATAAAAAATGAGTTTCTTAGAATTTTTCAAACGTATTTACCTTACTAAAAAATCTTCCTTCATAGCAAATCTGTCTGTGAACCCTTGGGCAGTATATTCAGCTACATATTTGATATATGAAGCACACTTCAATAGTGTCAGTATATTGCTGGTGTGATTCAGCTGTGCAGGTGCAGGACTTAGGCATCAAGCACTCCTTAACTCGTCAGACTAAATTGGTTATTGAGCAATTGGCATCCTCACATTTTTTTTAAAGCCACAGAATATACAGTTTCCATAAAGAAATTGTGCACTTCTGAAGGGCCACAGCAAATAGGCAGTTTATTGCTCTAAATTTAGTGATGTGGGAGTGTGTTGTTTGGAGAGAGGTTTTCTGAGACAGGAAACAGTAATTATGTGGGTTTCAACACCTGAAATCACGCTGAGGATAGTGTGAAGGGAAAATTGTCCATTGTTAACATTTGGTTAACACAATTTCCTGTCAGTCGTGTACTGTGCTCTGCCATTTACATGCCACAAATGCAGGAACGCGTAATCTTTATCGCAAAGTCTGAGAGAAACCCTGTATAGAAAAGAATCAATGTATTTGTTCAAGAAGAGGAGTTTGAAAAATAGGATAATGGATCATTCAGCAAGAAGAGTAACACGAAGCAGAAAAGATTCTGTCAGGGATGAGGAGAGAATGCATGTGTGAGGATCAGCATCATGAGGCTGGGCAGTGATTCCCTGTGACTAGCGTGGGAAAACAGTGGCAAAGGTACGTGGAACCCAACAGCTACAAAGCTGATTTCAGTATGATGGAAATTCACCTGCATAATCCCTTAGAATTACTGTCTTCAAAGACTGCTTTTAATTACATCTCAAGATGCAAACTAGTGATTGTTGCTGTAATTGTTTTCTAGGTGCTTGATGGACAAAAACTTTGTAAGAATTGGCAAGTGGTTTGTAAGACCCTACGACAAGGATGAGAAGCCTGTCAATAGAAGGTAAGTTGGCCTGTAAATCAAATACTGTTCCTGTCAGTGTTGTGTGTTACATGATGGTAATTTGATGCTGCGTTTTGGTGGTAGTTTTTCCACTTCTTTTACCATTTAACATGTGAAAACACAGACACTATTTGTTCACATCAGTAATACACAGGAAGTAATTCAGTAGTTTTTCAGGTCTTGTTATGGTAATGTAAGATAAGAAGGTGAGGTTGGCATTTATCCCATAAGACCACACAAATATCACATTTTTTTAATATCTTTCAAATAGCTTCTGCCTGTTTCTTTCATTACACAACAGAGTTCCAGGTAGTTATAACAAATGGTTTGAATTTCTGGACACTGAACCTCAACTTGACATTTTAAGCAGTAAAGCAAGTAGCAAGTAGTAGATTTACTTGTTTATTTCCTTTAAAGATGGCAGCCTTGATACACAGCTGTCTCTGATTAGGCAGGCTGACAAATCAGTCCTCTGTTTGATTAACATGCTTCTCTCGCAGCAAGATAACCATGGAAAAGGGCTGGCTGTCTCCACTTGCTCACTGCGATTCCTCTCCTGGCTCTAAAGGTTGCAGTGTTCTCAGATTTTCTGGTACTTGCATTTATAGTCATCCACTAAACAAGTTCTGTCAAAAATAATCTGAGTTAAGCTGAAACACAGATTTTGTAACGGGAATCATTTTGACAGAACTGGGTTAGGAAGTGACTAAACATGCGGTTATGCTGGAAGGTAATGAGCAAGTGGAGATGAAGTGGGGTGGCAACTTCTTCATCCAGCGTAGCTGCAGTCACAACAGTGTGTCTGATGGCAGCTGTAGGTACAGGCAGGAACCGTTCTGTAGGTGATACACACCTTCTCCCTCTCATCTCTCTCGCTGTGTTGTCTTACAGCAGGGCTGCCTGACCTCTGTCACGCTGTAATACTGCAAACAGTTGGCTTCGTTCTGTGACACTGCGTTAACCAGGTGCTTTCAAACAGCCGTGGTTTTTAAGATATAATGCAGTAATTAAACATGGATTTGTCTCCTGTCTGAAAACAGAAAGCATTAACTTAGCATGGGGATAGGTCTTTTTCTTGCTATTTACTCTTTGTAGCTAAGCAGACTGTGGTTTCCCGTTGATTTCATAGCAAGAAGCCTTTGAAAGGTCCAGTGTTTTCCATACCTTTCTCTCTCCTGTCTGGACAGAACTGTTTTCCTCCCTCCTGTTTTCTCTGCTGCCTTTCTGATCACACCAAGATCTACTTTAATTTTCTGGGAGATCAGTTCCTTAAAGTGATGTGAGAAGTGGTGTCTTATTTCCAGCTTTTGGGAAAGGGACATAACAGCAAAAGCTATTTGTTTTATCAACTTTACTCAGATTAAATGTATTTGAGTCTCATGTCTGTTCCTGGTGTGTATCAATTTAGGAACTTAAGCATCTGGTACAGTAGATGTTGTCTGTCAAAGCCAGCAGCAGCACTGGCAGGGAAGGTGCTGTTGCTCTACAGTTCTGGCGCATTGGTAGGTCCTGTGTCCTGTTTACATGTGTGGGAAACCAAATCACTTGTGCCATGAGGTCATCTGAGGGGTTAATTACAATTGTAAATGTATGTACAGTATGCACGTAAATATGTCTGGTTGGAACATATTACACAAAATGAATTCACATTGAACTGTAATTTATTTGAAGTATTTCTCTATATAAACCTGACATTTTTATAGAGATTGTTAGGGCTGAAGGGCAGACTCATGATTTGAAGAAGATAATGCTTGTTGTTGGTTTGTTTGAGTTTTTATAAAGTTCTTGTCACTATAGATCCTATGGATATACATAATTTTAAAAGCATTTATTTAACAATAACAACTATGGCCTGATTTGACACATGGGGTTTGTGTTGTTTCAGGTTGTAATTTTTCTGCTATAAGTATGTTGCTGGAGTTAAATAATCTTACCCAAAGATAGTCATAAGGGTGGTGAAAGCTGGCAGTAGTCATCTGAGGGCAGTGGCAGCAAAGAGCAGGAGCCTTTGGGGACTCATCTGCCCAGACATTTTCTCTTTAGTCTTTTAAGCTTTGTGTCTCAGTAGAGCACAAAAAGCTATCTTTATACAAATTAAGTGATTCGTGTTAATTCCGTATGAAGAGGGAAGGAGCTAAAACTCCTGCGACTGAGCTTTCAGGGAGTCCATTCATTCAGGGCCTGGGATTTTGTGAATGGCATTGCAGGAGAAGGGTGAGGAGGCCCAGGAACTGAGAGTGGAGTCAAAGATGAAATGGAGCATGGCAGTGGCCCTGACCTAGTTAGTGCAGGGACAATAAGTGACCTTCCAAAGCTGTATCAGAAACACTGGCCAGGGGGAGTTTTCCTGGTCTTTCCAGGAGCGAGGGAAGCGGTGGAGGGAGTTGCAGACAGATCCCTGTGCAGGGCTCTTTCGCTTACGGTGCAAACCAGATGCTTTTGACAGGAAATTTACTGCAGAACTACTGGGGTTTCTTTCCTGAGTATCTTTTTAAATCTAAATATTGTGTGTTATTCAATAATTCTTTGTGTATTATTGTCTATTCTACAGCAGTGCATGTCTAAAATATGTTTCCACGCTACTGCTGGAAAATAGGAGACTTGCTTATTTATCTACACAGCTTCCTAAAGATCCGTGTATCTACAGTTATGGAATTTGTCCAGTACAAGGCATTGATAGTGCCTTCTGCTGTGGTGCAAATTCATCCTCAACACTCTTATTCAGAATTGCTTTCCAAGGTTTGTACAGGGTTTTTGGTTTCGGAAATTGAATGCAATGCAGTGAGAATGTCTCAGTTTAAAACTGATTTTCTTGAATTTGAGAAAAGTAAGCCACTTGAAATTCATTCTGCAAGTGCTTGTATTTTAACAATACTTTTAAAAATTTTAGTAATGCAATCGTATGTGTTTCTCAAAAATGGTGAATAGGAATACTAGAGTAATGGGCATGTACAGAGAATGACTATGTGGAATGTTACCAACTCACACTATCCTGAATGAGGAAAGACCAGGATGAAAATAATAATAATCAATCTGATTTAATTTTAAATAATGCGCTTTTTTCCGACTTGTCAAAATAAATGTGGTAGAAATAATGAGTAATAAGAAATACTGCATGTTTTCCAGTCATTCTTCCCACCCCTGTAAAAATAAGCTTTGCTATTTCAGTTTAAGAGGCCTAGTTCCTAGGCAAATATTTTTGTATTTTTTAAATATTATGTTCATCTTTAAGCTTCTTCTCAGTCTTACTTGTGATTTTGGTAAAATCATACACTAAGCAAGTGTGCTGTACCTGTGGTTGGATGGTGGCCTTCATTTTTTTTGTTTTGGTTTGTTTGTGTTATTTTAATTGGTGATCTTGTGTGTGCTGAAGAGGACTTAATGCTTACCTATTCTGAAACACTGGATGTTGTACCCGATGGAACACGATCTACATTCATATTTTAGTAGAACAGAAGGAATAGATATAAAATACAGATTATAAAATATGTGTTTTCAGATGCATTTTTCAGCACAAGCTGATGTCATTGCTATCAGTATGCTTCTATTTATAAATATGATTTTAAGTAATTTAATAGAATTAACTTCCAGTATGTTAATCTAATACCGTTAATAAGTATAAAGTATTTTTATGTTTTATAGAAGACAGTAAAATATAGTGAGTAGCTTAGTGCTCCTTAAGGATACTATTAAGATGGTTTGGGAAAATGCTATTCAAGCAGTACCTTTTTAATGACTATTTTTTTGTTGTGGATGTATGCAACTGGTAGTCCCAGGTCATTTTGTCTGTATCCTATTCCATGAATCTGGTATATAAAACTCTTGATTGACAGTGTTAACACAGCATACAGGAGAAAAGTATTTGGGACAGCAGGGCTTCACGTTCATGTGCTTTATTACCAAAGCAACTTTCTAGATAAGCTCTAAATTAGGGAGTGTTCTGTATTCAATTGTCTGATGTTTTTCATTTAATAATGAGGTTAATAACATGATCTTTTCTAAGAGATGGTAAGAATTCTCAGTCTGCTGTAAAACTCTCATTCACTGTATTAAATACCTGGTCCAGTTTGCATCACCTCTGCCCGGCTCTACCCTGTGGTATTAAGCTACAGCCATTATGTTTTCCATAAGCAGACCAAGGAGCTGGATGGGAAACCGTGCAGCAGCGAGTGGTGGAGCACTGGAACAGCTCCCCAGGGAAGCAGTCACGGCACCCAGTCTGCCAGCATTCCAAAAGTGTTTGGGCAATGCCCACAGTCACACAGTGTGAATGTTGGGAGTGTCCTGTGTGGGGACAGGAGTTGGACTTGATGATGCTTTTGGGTCCCTTCCAACTCGGGCAATTTTATAATTCTCCTGCTGAGGGATGCTTTGTTCATGGCAGTGGCCCAACCTTTTCATGTTCGTTTCCTGGGTAAGAGCATTAAAGATGGTGGCAAAGTAACCCCAGGCACTGAATCTTCAGATTCCTTGACCCTTGCCAGTCAAGATAAAGTCCAGGGAACAACGGAAGGGCTCCCTGTGTGGGGTCATTGAGGAGATGTCTTCTGCACGGTCCTTCTGGTGTGCTGCCTCTGCCTGCTTCAGCCCGTTCACACGAGGCTGTTGAGTCTCACGTGGACATTTGAAAGGGTGGAACTGAGCCTGACAGCTGAGATAAAACATAGGGTATGTTGATTGGTGTGGGGTGATTGTTCAGTTCCAAAGTATTTTGCAATTTGTTGGCAGACATGAGTTGAAATTCCTTCTGTGCAAGTCTATCCCTGCCTTGATACTGGAGGTTGTGTTATTGCCGTGGCCTCCTCGTACGGATGCGTCTCCAAACGGGACTGCTGCTGCTGCTGAAATTCCTTGTGGTGTTTGCACTGTGTGTTTTGGAGTGCCTGGAGGCTCTGGCAGCCACAGTGTGGTTGTGGGTCCCTGACTGCATGCAGAAAGTCCCAAACCTGGGTAGGATGGGATGAGGCAAAAGGGTGTGCAGTGGGGTTGGCAAATCCTGGGGATCTGCTTCGACAGAATCCTGTAAAAGGATGTTTGTTAGCTCTTGGTGAGCTTCCAACACAGCAGGAAGACACTGCTGACCAACATCTACCAGTTTGAGGTGAACCAGCAGCAGAATTCTTATCTCTTTCTGTCTTGGGAAAGCAAACTCCTGCCTGGACCACAGACTGTTCTCCTGGGCTGTGTTTGAGCCAGCACAGATACTCAGGGTGCTGTCATAGTGTCGTGGGGCTTTCACAGCTCTGATTCTGGTGGAGTGCCTGAGACTTGGGATTGCCTTTTTCCTTCTGAAATACTTGGAATCCATCTATTTTCAGTGTATGTTTATAACTACTTTTCCTTGTAGGATTTTGAGAAAGCCAGGCTACATGGGATATGTGTGTTGGGATATATGTGTTTCCGTGTGTGGCTGCATGCACAGTTGAGGTCACCTCTTGCATTGTTCTAGGGATATGGTTGCATATACTTGTGTGGATTCCAGTTTTCAAAGCAGATCAGTTATCTCTAGAATTTTGAAATTAAGGATCTTTTTAAAGATTTAATAAATGTAGATTAACAAATACATAAAGCTGTTCTTATCTTTGATTTCTGGATTTAATAAAACCTCTTGTATTTATTATATCCTGACACCATTTAGTATATACACAAATATTTACATATATAAGGCTACTGGAATGCCTACATATATTCCAAATATTTATCTTATTTAATGTAATTGAGACACTAGAATATTTTCAAAAGTTTGTAATGTTTTAAAAAGAGAGTTATTTAAGCAGTTGAAATCTTGACTATGGGTGTACAAATGGCAAGTACTTAAACAAAATCATAGTTGTATATTTCTGTCTGTTTCTTTGCTTTTTGTGCCTTATTTTTATGTAGTTTAGAAGTGTGTTAGTATCTTCATTGGAGTGTTTTTGTGTACACTTGAGTCAGACACTTGAATTCAATAATTATATATGAAGCCTGGCTTAATCAGGACTTGGTGACCAATTAGTGAAGTCCCACTAATGTTTAAACCCCTTTTCTCATTATACCCTCACTATTGGCACTGTATATAAAGGATAAACTAAGTGCCCCTGATGTGCTGTTAATTAGATTTGTCAGGACTCCCAGTTGCACTGTCTGCCAAACACAAGTGTTGTCACTTACTGTATCAGTAATGAATTGACTTAAGGGCTTTTGTAGATATTTAGAGGGCCTTAGCTCTGAATACTTAAATCTGTTGTGACTGTAATTGTAGTTACAGCTCTGCTTACTGTACAGCAGGACCCTCCTCAAGCAAGAGGTGTCGGCTTTTTGGAATTTCTGAAAGTCAGGCTGGATTTTGTGCTTAAACAGCTTTAAAATCCTTGTAGGCAATGTGTAGTCTTTTGAGTTCCGCAAAAACAGTGGCACTGCAAGGCTTGTTTTCAGTCCAGTTCAGAAGTAAATACACCTCCTCTTATTTCCAAATAAAATTAGTGCCTAAAGCCAAAAAATTCTTCAGTTTCTCTCCAAAAATAGACTTCAGTTGAAAGCAATTCCATTGAATTATTTCAGTCAACAATAATAACTTTTTCATTTCTTTTTCTGACACTTTTTTACCTCTTTAAAATAACTTAATCTTGAAATAAAACAGTGTTCTAGAACAGAGTTGTCTTGGCTATTTATTTTGAAAGTCTGTTTTCTGAAGCTTGTGTTCACTTAATTTTTTTGCTAACCCTTATTTTCTGGAGAGTTGGACTAAAATGGAATTGTACTGCAGTGTGATTGATTGATTTGGTTTATTCCCTTTTAGCCGGTACAGAACCATTTCATTCTTGGTTAATCTGTCTGCTACCACACTTTCAATCATTAATGCCATTTTTGTGATGTTCATTTCAGTGGGTTGAAATCAGTTTCTCCTCTCCTTCACCCAAATGTTTCTTTCCCAGGCTTTGTGTTCCTCTGAATCCAGTTTGGTTGTGTAGATCTTCAGTGAGTTCTCTTGAAGGTGGGATGGAGCAGGTGGGACGCCAGCCCAGTGTTCTGTGCATCTCAGGAGTCTGTAGAGCAAGTATTGTAAAACATTACAAAACAATGTCATCCTTGGGCTACAGATGTTTTGCAATAGGATTTCTTGTTTAAGAACTGTCAGATGTGATATAAATTGACTATTCTGTAACTGACATGTCAATAAAGTTACAGAAGTGCTTTTAAAAATAAGATAATTGGCTGGAACCATTTGTGAAGTTGAAGAGGAAGAGGAATTAGTCTTTTGGAGGCTTTTAATGTTCTTATTACATTTTCAGATTCAGGATAATACACTTCCAAAGAAGCTTGTCTTTGATATTAATTTAATGCTAGTTTAGAAGACAGGGAATTTGAATGAACACTTTTTATATTGCATATACTCTAAATAAGACTGTATAAACCCATTCTGCTGTGTAGGCCTGATAGTGCAATTAAACCTCTATTCTTCCTTCTAATAAAGGACTGGTGAGCTTTAGGCCATCCTTTTCAGGACTGAAATGTGCATTGCAGAGGACCAATCTGCTGATGTACAGTAACTACAGAGCAGATATACTCTGTTAGCTTCAGATAAACTCTCTTAGCTTCAGTTGTCTTGGAGACCAAGTAAAGCAAAGTAAGTTCTAAAGTGCAGCAGGGCTACGGAAGTAACGCTGGCTGAGGTTTTAAAGTTACTTCTTCCCACCTTTCTCCTGTCTCTTTCCTTCTGAGGGTTCACACTGTTCTACGTAATCATGACAACTGAACTCTGTTTGGAGCTCAGTAATGCTAATTTTTGATGATATTGGTTTTTGATCCTCTCTAGAATGGGAGGATCGGCAGTTGGAGCAGTTACGTTGGTGGTACAAAAGGGATAGTGCTCAAATACAGTGTATTATGAAGGTACTGCTTGTTAATCTTGGGTGCTTCCTCTGAGTGCAGCGTAGCCAGGTGCATTGCCTGGTCATTGGGCTTTTACTTTCACCTTGGAAAAATCTGATATTGAAGAGGTGTAGCTTTGAAAAGACTGGGGCAGAGAGAAAGAGGGTCTGGCAACAGAGGGGTGATCACCATCTGCATACTTCCCTCAAACTGAGATTTTGGGGTGAATTGTGGAGGAATTTTTCCCCTTGAGGACAAAAGGCTCAGGGAAAGGCTCCTGTCCTCCTGCTTGGAGTTGTACCATACACCTTGTTCCTTCAGTCTGAACTTCAGACACATTGCCTGTGGTCTGGGCCTGAGGCAGGATGAGGAACATGTGTGGAGCAGGTTGTTGCTCAATCGCAAGCACTGGGCAGCTTTCAAGTGCTCTTAGTTTGACGGAAGTGACTTTATATGTTCTGAGTATGCACTTAAGGAGTTGAGAAATCCTGGACAAGTGAGCAAACGCTGGATGAAATTTCAAATAAAAGAAAACTGGAGCTACTTCTGTTTGACTCCGAGCTGCTGAGATTAACTTTAGGTGGGATATATCCACTTAGAATCGTAGAATCATTTGGTTGGAAAAGACCTCTGAGATCATCAAGTCCAACTGTACTTGTCCACTACTAAACCATGTCCCTAAGAAACTCATCTACCCACCTTTTAAACACCTCCAGGGATGCCTTGTAGGGCTCTCTTGCCTGACTTACAGGCAATCCTCTCTTCACCCTATCAGTCACAGCAGGCATTATATTTGTGTTAAATTTTCTTTCTGAAAAATCAGTGAATATAAAAAATACCCATAATAAGTCAGACTGTGCTTATTCTCTCTAGAATATACCCTGATAATAAAGCTGAGACTGAGGAGTAGGCCTTTTTCCAGGTGCCCAGCAAAGGAGTGCTGCCAAATTAATCTCCTTTGCCAAAAATGTGCCTGATGCTGCCATCTGCTGCCATCACGGTTTGTCCTTGCCAGCAGGGATCAGGTCACTACTGCTTTGTTATAATGGTACCTCTGCAGATTTGCCAATGCAGTACTTGGATGTGGATGCTGATCTTCAGGATGTAAAGTACTACTTTTGGATTACCTGTGCCTGTTACAAAGACTTCACAAAGGAAAAAGCCGTCCTCACATCTGAAACTGTTCGTGTAGTATTACCTTGGTCAGTGTTTGGTCAGGGTCCGTCTCTCCAGGGAGCAGCAAGTGAAGCCACACTTTGATCTCAAATCATTTGTGGACCAATGCATTTTGATCCTTGGTGATCTGTAAGAAAAAAAACAATCGTTCCTTATGCATCATTAAATTTGCCGATGTCGATCTGAACCTCTTCTCTGCGTGACATTAAAGACTTTCATCCCAAATTAGTAGACTTCCTCCTTTTCACTTCACTCTTTATTCTTGTCTTGCCATTCAAGTTCTCTGTGGGTTTCTGAGAACAAGGTCAAATTTGGACTGAAAAGCAGTTTTCTTAAGGTATATTCTGTATTCATTGCCCTCTTTAAGTTCAGCAGTATGTTACTGGATACCAGAATATTTGGGAAAATCAAAACTTGGAGAACATTTGGCCTTCCCTGATTTTCTTTTTTTTGATCAGTCTGAACGTCATGGTGACAATTCTTTTCCTTTAGGAATTTCCTCCCAGAGAGGGAGACATTCCACGAGAAGTGGGAGCTATGCTGAATCTTCAGGAACTTCCAAAATATGATCTTATAATTCATGTCATGGCATGGAAGAGTAAGAGACTAATCCCACTGGCCACTCATTGCAGGACTGTTAGGAGAATCGTAGAAGGAAAGGCTGATAATTTAGGAATATATTAAACTTCCCACCACAGAAAGGAATTTTCTGTTTCCTTTGAGGAAAATAAGCTGCAAAAATTTCTTTGAGGGATCTCACCTCTTTGTAATCTCCTCATGTTAGCAGCTGTTAAAGAGATGGGGAACTGCAAGTGCGTTTGGATGATGATATCAGCACATTTAATTATATAATTTCCATCTGTTGACTGGAAAGCTGATGGCGAAGGTCTGAAGAAAGAACATTAAAATATCTTTCCCCCCCTTGTTGAGGGATCCAACAGTCTAATTTATGGAATTGGATGTCTAATGCACACAATTATCTTTTTATTATTCTTCAGATTCTGTAGAAACATGTCTGTGTGTACACACAATGTTCCTTAAACCACATTTGTGATCTGATGTTTTGCACAGCAGTTCCCTAGCACAGGGACATACAGTGAAACTATTCACTATCCCACACAATTTCTAGAAAAAGATTTAGTTGTGGAAGGAGCGGAACTGTTGCCTGAAGAATTTCAGATCTTGTCTGGTTTGGACACAGCCATGAGACAGAGGTGGCATTTAACCAAGTACCACAACGAGCAGCGTGGCATAGTTGCTCTGGATGCTGTGTCAAAAGCAGTCTGCTGTTATGTGCTTCTCATTTCTTAAAGGAAATATACCCAGATACTCTTCTGAAATATCCCTTAGTGTTAAAATTGTCTCCAGCAGTGATCAAAAGTGGAGTAGCTTAGGGAAGACTGTAAGGTCATGCCAGCAATACAGTGGTTTTTCTGTACACTCGGTCAGCGTCCTGCTGGTTTTGGCAACACAGTTTGACATATTTTTGCATTTAACAATGTTGATGAATTTTTCTTTTGTGAGTTTAATTGAGTTTGAACCAACACTGAATTTCAACATGCACAAATCCTTGTTGGTAATTAATACCATAGCTCATCTAGGCAACGGGTGGAAAAAAATCTGGGGGGTTTGTTTTAATGTTTCCATTCATTGGGGTGATGTTAGGCCTTCTACTTCCTATATGGAGGAGAAAATGTAACTATCAATATTATTTATCTTAATCCTTAGTACACATATTGCTCTCTCCTTGCTCCATTAATTTCCTTCACAATGAGGACTCCTTGTGTATTTAGCTGTGCTTCCAATGGAAACCATTCTGTGTTCCTTACCTTTCTTGTTCCCTCCTTGTGCATCTCTTGTTTCTGCTGTCACTCCTTCACATTGAGCAGATTCATAATGGTGCTGGGTTTTATATGAATGCTTCATGATTTTCTGCAATGACATCTTGTTTAATCTACATCCCTTTCCAAATTCTGACTATTGCTGTGGGTTTTTTGGGGATGTTTTTGTTATTTCTGGACTGACCTATCTCTGTAGAAATGCTTACTATATATTCAAGAACTTCTTTCCTGGTCGGTAATACCTTATTCCAAGCCGAAATCCCTAAGAAAGCATTTCCCTCCAGCCCCCACAACTTTTCTGTGTGTTTATCTATATTGAATTTGATTTGTTGATTTTTTTTACCCTCATTCAGTCACTAAATCTTGTGATTCTGTATTTCAGTTCTTTCCCTTGAGCTCTGTGCTTTTCATATTTTTTCAATATCATATTGGTAGCAGAATTTGTTATCGTGCTTTCCTCCTTCTAATTCTCATTATTTAGCCTTAATAATTGTGACGTTTCTTTATAAATGCAAAGTTAAGTCAAAGACCATGTCTGAATACTATGAAGAAATCAAAGGTAGCTAAGTGATCTCAGGAGAGGTACTTAAGTAGCTATGGTGTTTGTGTAAATGAAGGACCTAAAAGAACTCATCGACATAAGCTGGGGCAAGACCTGGTTCATAGTTTAATCCAAACATGCAGGACCTGTACTGTATTAATCATAAAAATCAATAGAGAACTAAATACCTTGCTGATGGAAGTTACCTTAGGAAAAGCTATTCTGAATGAAGGAATTAAATATTGTCGAATGGTTGATTGAGAAATTCTATCAGCCAGTGGGTTTAATGATCCATTTCCCCACCCTGTGCATCACATTGTGATTTTATTTACAGGAGATAACACTAATACTGTTAATGGGACTAAATCTCTCTATTCTAGTGAATGTTTTCTTAATCTGTAATAAAGCTTGCAGTACAGCCGGTTTTTCTGCTGTGCTTCATTTTCTTAAGGCCACTATTCTTGCACAAAGGTGAATGTTCACAGTCATGTCACACACACACTGGTAATTTCAGCTGCAGTCTCATCTCTCTTTTATGTAGCATTTGATCTTTGGAGATTCATTTTGGAGGTAAATGGTTAGTTAAAGAGTATAAAAGGAAAGATCTACTTATTTTTCCAATGTTAAATGACTGTGTGGTGTGAGGAGAGATGATTTACTGCATATTGGAAACGAAACTACTCAATCCTTTTACAATGTGCTGTCATAACAGAGATCTGGGAATAAGAGCAGTGGTTTGGTGATTTTTCATAGAATCACGGAATGGTTTGGGCTGGAAGGGAACTCAAAGCCCGTTCAATTCCACCCCCTGCCATGGGCAGGGACACCTCCCACTGGATCAGGTTGCTCGAAGCCTCATCCAGCCTTTCATTTTCTTCAAGCTGAAAACTGTAAACCACTGTTTTGAGGCTGGACTGACTTAGTTTTATGCCATATTTTTTGTGAAGGTTCTTTTGTTTATATATTTCTTTTTAAGAACAGCTTCATATATGGCAGATTTGCCATTTATGTGGTATTACAGAAAAATCCAACTCTCTGGAGAACAGATGGTCCAATAAACTCTTCACCAAACCTCTGTGCCTACTTTAGAATCTATTTCTGGTACAGTGCAATCAACAGAAAATTAAAAATAGCCTTGCTTTATTTGAGACTGTTGGGATGCCTTTCTGCTTTCTGACAATGTGCTTTATCTTACGTACACGCTTGTTTGACCTGTCTGCCACTTGGAGATGTGCTTTTTTCCACACTCCTTGTTTTGCTCTGGACTGTTTTAATAAAGCTGAGCGTACAGTTTCCTTGATGCAAAACTCAAGAGATTAAAGGAGGAATACTTGGCTTCCACCACCTTTAGAGCCAGGGGAAAATTGTTCCTCCTTCCCTGGGTTGTGTTACAGGAGGTTCTGGGGTGCAGTTGTTTTGCACTTTAATAATTTCATAGAATCATTGTACAGTTTGGGTTGGAAGGAACCTCAAATCTCATCCAGTTCCAACCCCCTGCCATGGGCAGGGACACCTCCCACTGGGTCAGGGGGCTCAAAGCCCCATCCAACCTTTCCTTGAACACCTCCAGGGATGGGGCAGCCACCACTGCTCTGGGCAACCTGGGCCAGGGCCTCCCCACCCTCACAGGAAAACATCTCTTCCTATGATTTCATCTCAGTCCCCCCTCTTTCAGCTGAAACCCCTTCCCCCTCATCCTGTCCCTGCACTCCCTGATCAAGAGCCCCTCCCCAGCTTTCCTGGAGCCCCTTTCAGTACTGGAGGGCTGCTCACCTCTCTCAGCCTGTCCTCACACAGGACGTGCTCCAGCCCTCAGATCATCTCCGTGGCCTCCTCTGGACTCGCTCCAACAGATCCATGTCCTTCCTGTGCTGAGAGCTCCAGAACTGAATGTTCAGAGTTCTTTTAAGAGGATTAAACATTAATCTTTAAATAACAAAGTTGATAATTTGAAGAAATAATCTGAACCAAATTCCTTTTAAAATAAGTTCTTTCTATAAATGCTACTAAACAATGAGAATGACAAATGAAATCAAATGCCTGGGCAGCTGGCAGTTACAATCATTTCACCTGTCCTTACACTTCACAAATGCATTCCGTGCTGGAATTCTACCACTTTGTTTTGAGAAGTACTCAGCTGACTTTATCGATGTGATTTTACTATTGAGCTTTTATATATTGCTACTTTTAACAAAGGTCTCTATAAAAGACGATCAAATGGATTGTTATGTAGCATATTAAAGTAAATAAATAGAATGAAGCAGTTTATAGCAAGAAGCACACCAGAAATGTAAACAGATATTAAACAAGACAAAGATGTGGTTGGTTGCACACAAACCAAGAAGGTCAGAGGGAGTCAGCGTCGTTTGTTGCCCGGATGGCTCTGCAGAACACGGCTGGTGTGGTTCTGCCTGGAGCGAGCGGGTCACCGGCACGACTGGCTCAGACTCACTTCTGCCATTCCTGATGCTGGAAGGTGATTTTTTTCACTGTAGTTAAAAATCTTGAGAAACTTGTTTTGGGGGCAGTTAATGGCATCTCTGTGATTTAATGTACAGGTAGCTACTTGTTGGGTTTTCAGACTTGTTTAGGCACCTACTGCATCTTTATTTCTGCTGGAGCTGGGCATTAATTGTTGCTTTAAGATTCTGCTTGGTGCTTTTTTCTGTCTTATAGCAACCAATTGCTTTTAAAGTCTAGTTCCAAAGTGAGTTGGTGGCTGAAGTCCTGTGTTCGGAAGCAAGTAAAGAATATTGAATCTGACTTTTGGGAGATTGAACATTTGAAATGCCTGAGTTTTGTGAAAATGGGCTTAAACTTTTTTTTGAGAAGAAGCTTTAATATTTTGGTGAAAGCTTTAATTTTGTCCCTTACTTCTGTTAACTTTCTTTCACAGTCAGCTTCTCGGACAGTTTCTGTTCCAGCAGTAAGGCTTTCCCAACTGGTTTTGGGAATGGCAATAAAATTAAAGATTTTTAAAAAGCCTTTAGTTATTGATAGAATTATTGCAGTTTTCATTCATATGGTGGTTGTGTGCACATAATCTCAGTGTATAATGTTTCTGTCAGCGGGCTGGCGATTGCAGTCCTTGAGCAAACCCCTCTGCGGCTGCGCTGTGCTTCCTGGCTGGCTTTGTTTTGGAACAATTCTGGAGCATCTGTCATTGTTTCACACGATTTCCTGTAAAGCTGCCTGGGGCAGTTGTGCTCATTCTTTATTACCCAAGGGCTTTGCTGGCTGTAAAATAATGTATCTGACTACCTAACAGCCTAATATTCAGCCTTCCCTGGAGAAGGGGGAGTGGAGAGCTGGTTTTACTCTCTTTTTGCTGACCATGCAAAGCTGACCCTATGTGAGCAGCTCTTATCCCTATTGGCAGTGGGGTAGAAGGGATTTCCCATGATAATGGCTTTTTTCTAGCTACTAGGCAGCCCCTTCCATGCACCAGAGAATGGCACTGAGCAGATTGGATTAAAGTTCTGCCTTAATACAGATGCCACAGCTGTATGTGATTATCTCTTTAACAACCTCTGATTTTTTTGTTTATTAGTTTAGAGACCCCTAACACTGAAATAAACTGTAAAAATGGGACAAAAATATATCAACATGATGCCTACAGTTGCCTGGCCCATTCCAGTATATGTGCACATTCTACCCCTCCTGTGTGTGTCTACAGATAGAGATGTGACTAGACTTTTATTGGAAGGAAAATAATTCTGAGGTATTTTTAGTGAAAAACTGAAATGCATACACTGAGCTGCTCTTTCATTTTGTAGTTGACTAAATGATTGGGTTTTTTCTGTAGGAGTTTTTCTATAAAAGCCTAAATAACAGCAGTTAGAATTAATTTACATTTCCTAAGCCAAATGGTATTGTTTAACTATCGAGATGTGACACTTTCTGTTAGTTAATTTTGCATGTGAACTGTTCCATTGGGATTGCTTCTAAAACCTTACAAAGGTATGTTTGACGAATTAAATTATGCTTCTGTGTGTTGGTGGACTTACTGCAGTAGCATGTCTTATGCCTTGATGTTATTGAAAACACACAAAACAAACAGAACAAAAAACCTGTCTTAAAAACATAAAAATCATACAGCAAAGGAATACTTAACTACTCTTGAGTTAATTCTGTCAAATGTGTTACTGAAATTAAAAGTGTGATAAATCAAACCTATATTAACATGAGTAATAAAAAGTGAAATAAAGTAATGAGAGTAATGGTCCAGAAAGATGTTTTTGTGGGTGAGTTTCTCACTATACGTTGTATTGTGGAAGGCAGAGTGCAGTGTGTTGAGGGTAAATACTGAGATGAGAAATGCATTTGGAGTGCTGCAGTTCCAGCACTGTTCCTGCTGGCTTTAATAGCACTCTGACTCCTTCATCTGCTGTTTGATTACTTCAAGTTCTTATTGAAAAAGCTCTTGAGCAGCACATAATTCCAGAATGTCGCATTCCACTGGAGCTATTGTAACCACATGGTTCTTTAAAGTTATGCCCTGACTTCCTTGTCTGGCTGCATTAGGATAGTCTTCATTTGCGCATTCCAAACTCATGAGCAGCTTCAAAGGGATTCTTTTCCCAGCCGAGCAGCCAGTGCTGCTGCAGCTTTCTGATCAGAGTGTGGAACCAAAATCTCCGCTTTGAATCGAGCAACTTTTTTTGGGACTGATTCCTGCAGTTCGTGCTGGAATTTGGTGCTGCTGTGTTTGGGATATGGTTGTGCGAGACGCTGTAAGAGCTTAACGAGTTCATAAACTGCCTGATTCACTTCTGGGCTTCCAACTTGGAAGCAGTTCAGCAATTCTGTGTTACTGACACAGGAATTATGTATTCACATTCCATATTCATACTGTACTGTCTTATGGTAGATAGTCATTATTCACATGTTTTTGTGATAAATTCATTACTTGCATGTCGATCACGTACCTATAAAACTTTGCCAACACAACATTGGGCTCCAGAGTGCACAGTACGTGTGGCAATATTTAATCACAGGATGGAGTTTGCTTCATCCTCCCTCCTCCTTTATAGACCTGGTGATTTTATAGAGGGGATTATTTGAGATTGGTAGTCTGGGTGTATGTGTACCTCTGTGCGTCTGCTTAGAAATATCATCACTGTTTTAATTAAAATTTTGGTTTGGGGCACTGTATTTTGGCAGAATGTGCACACTATAGCTTGCGTTTCAAGAAACACTTCAAAAAGTAGTCAGATTTTTAGGAGGTTAATTTTAGATGTGAACTTTGTGGCCAGGTAGCTTATAATTTAATTCAGTATGTAGATTTTTCTGGTTTGCCACTTGCTCTGATGTAGACTTCACAGTAGATAGCATTTTTTTATTAAAATTTTGCCTTTCAGCAGTAGCATTGTGAAAACATTTGCTAATGGTTGAGAACTGTTAGCTGAGCTGTTCCACTGAGGTCACTTTAATGTTGGGAGAGTATTGTTGAAAATAAAAAAGAATGCAGGTAGTCTGATTCTTTTCCCAGGAAATAAATTACTCTACTGCAGAGTTCATGTTTTAGATCTGCATCTTCAAAAGCAGGTGTACTATAGTGTTCTTTTATCACTTGTCAAAATCCCATTGTCTTAGGCTACTCAATTAAAACAGAGGAAGCACCCTACCATTGCAGATTAAAATGACACAGGAGGAAACAGCTGAAGCAGGGTAAGAAAAGGGTGATACAGGATTGCCCTCCCTGATAGCCGGCAATTTGGCCGCCCCTGGTGGTGCTGAACACTCGCTGGGATCATCTCTGTCATAATTTACCTGTGGGTTGTTAAACTGCAAACTAAAATACAGGCAAAACTAACAGGGGTGTGTTAACACTGCTGTACTTGGTTATCTGAGCTGATTGGCTCAGTGCTGGGAAGAGCCAGTGCTGGGTTCTGCCAAGGTGTACTTGGTGCTAGAATTTTTAACCCCCTCTGTCAAGAGGAGCTTGCTGTTGGAAACTCGCTGGAAGGGGAAGAGCATTCCCCATTCTGTCCCACTGCAGGGAACAGAGCCTTTCTTCTGCAGCAGTGTGGCACCCTGGAAGTGGAATGTCTGGCAGGAAGTTCTAGGATTGCAGGAATTCAGGAAGTTTATATTCTCTTGTCAAGTGTTGTCGAGGGCAGCCAAATCCCAGGAATTGGCTGAATTCAACTTTTATTTAATATGTGTGTGGTTTTACTTTAATTTTTGCATTTTTCTGCTCAGAATCTAAATATTAAGATTGAAGGTGGACACTAACAGAAAACTAATCATTCTTCAGGTTTATACCAATTTTTACTGTGGATTTAATAAAGAAAATGAACAACCCTGCTCTGAGGTGCACGGTGGGAATGCAGGAAGGATAATCCTAAACCTTTTCCTGACTACTCCTAACACTTTCATGTGTTTATCTTTTTTTTAACCCTTCCCACTTAATTCTGTATGAGAAGGGTTGGCACTTTTTTGTGTGTTACACGTAGGGAATACAAAGATGATGTGCAGAGTTGTCTTAAATAGGTATAACAGGTCTAAACATAGGCTTTTTTTTTTTGTCCTGCCCTCTGGAAGAAAAAGGTGAAATCCTATTAGTGTTTAAGCCAAGGTACAGGACTGCAGAGCAGTAACTCAGGGAGTCTGGGACTCATACAGGGTTACTGGGCTTCCACAATGCCAAACTCAGTTTCTTCAGCTCAGTGGTTGCAGCCTGTGCTTATAGAAGTAAAGAAATTATAGAGGAATCTGTTTCTTCAAGTGACCTAAATAATTCTCCTTATTACTAAACTCATCTTTACGATGCTGCATTAATAGGATCAGATAATATCGAAGACTTGCGGGTTTTTTCATAATTATCAGTTTAACCTTGTGATTGAGGGTAATGTATCTTCTCCATCTGTTACTAATTCAGCCAAGTAAAACTAGTTTGTCTGTTGGAGGCTGTTGGCTTAATACTGGTGAATAACCGTGAGAAGCCATGAATAATATCATTAACTGACTGTATCTTTTTTTAAGGTAAATATGGTTCTTGATGCAGGCTACTGGTATGAATTCTAGGTCAAAAAATTTCAAAGCTATGCTAATTCTAATACATGTTTTGCAGTCATTGTGTGAAGGAATTTTGTAGATGCTGTTTCAGCTCCCGTGTTCTGAAACTCATCACTGCACTTCACACTAATGAGCAGACTGGGGAAAGAAGCCAAGGAATTAATGGACCATAGGAACTAAATTACCCTTTCAACCCTAAAGGAAATCTTCCCTCGTACTCAACTCATGAATTGATCCAAACACAAGGAAAAGAGAAGCTGCTAAAGCCATTTGATGGCAGCATCTTGCCTTGGTATTAAAGCTACATTGTTTTTACAAAACCAGACTGTGTCTTGTTTCTAAATAACATTCCTAGATTTAGAATTCTTTCAAAGTTGTATTAAAATCTGGCATCTATCTGAAGTGATTTTTTTTTTCCCCTGCTCCTTTGAATTCCTGTGGCTGCTGGAAAATCGAAATCCTTTCTGCTTCATGAAGAGAGGTTTAGAAATGGAAATTTTAGGGCTAGCTTGGATCAGTATTGCACTACTTACGATCAGCCTTTATTATGTTACAGAAGAGCAAATTACAAGGAAAAACATAGCTAACTATGATGGTCTCATGAGACACGTGTTTTTAGATACTTTAAGAATCTTGGCCTTGTTTGCTTAAGAGAAAATAAAGCAGTATGGAATATGGCTGTGATTAGTTTCATGTGGTTTAATTCTTTGGCAACAGCCATGGTACCCCACCAAGGAGCTGTATTAGTTGATCAGTTGATCTTGACCACAGTACTACTGGTCACTTGCAGTCATGGCCAGTTTTCCAGTACCAGTCATTTCTTTAAACCATTACATGTCTTACTCCAGTAAATCTGTACTGCAAAAAAGATGTTACCCTCTTCCCAAAACTCAGACAGTTACGGGTTTGGTTTTTCCCTTAGGTGATCTTATTCTTAAAGTTCATGTGTACCCCCATTATATGTTTATTTCTTTTTACAGACAAGTTTTTTGAAAGGTGGTTATGGATACCTTGTTTTCATCTGTCACTGTGAATGTGTAATGATAACCATGGATTTTCCAGTACATGTACCTCACTGTGCCCACCTTTAAATGTTGGCTGTAGCAAATCAACAAGAACTACTGAAACTCTTTTTTCTACCTAGAACTTGAGAAGAAATCATAGAATGATTTGGGTTTCCCCTCCATCCCCCTGCCATGGGCAGGGACACTACCCACTGGATCAGGGGGCTCAAAACCCAATCCAGCCTGGCTTTGAACACCTCCAGGGATGGGGCAGCCACCACTTCCCTGGGCAACCTGGGCCAGGGCCTCACCACGCTCACAGTAGAACACTTCTTCCTATTATCTGAGGACCACCAAACCTGTCTAATGCTGGTATAGCTTAAATTTACAAGGGTTATTGTATTCAAAACAATTTAAAGCAGTTCTTGAGAAAACATTCCAGTGAAAGGTAACTCTGCTCCTACAGGTTCATCTCCAGCAGGGCTTTTGCCAGCTTAGCTCTGCCTATGAGAAGTAGGAGAGGTTGGAACTTTCCTCTTCGTGCCAGCAAATGTTTTGAAGTGTTGGCTGTGTTTCCTTAGGATTTTTACACCTGAAAATCATCTCTAAGTACATGTTCCATGCTCTTTTCAACTTAGGCAAAGCAAATGTATTTGTTCTCTTAGTGATTCTTTTTCTCCAGGAAGGAATCAGTGAACTGAGTTAGGAGAAGTGACCAGATGTCTGGAATGGGATGAGCCATTTCTGATTCCCTTCACTCTTTTAAGTACCGGAAAGAACAGCCTCCTCTTAAGCCTGAGGGAAGACTGGGTGTATGATTGAAATAAGAAAATTGTCTTGTTACTGACACTTGTGGTGAGTTGCTGGCTGTCTGAACATAGAACGTTCACAACTTCTGACACTTAAGTGTTATTGGCCGGTGTAACAAAAACCTAACACTTGGAACATTAATTTTACACTTGATTTTTACACAAGGGCACTGTAAAATTCTGTGTTTCAGGGAAGCTTTTATTTTTTGTCTGAAAGCCGTAACTAACAGCATCTTAAAGATGGAAAAAACAGACTACAGGATGTGTAGAAAATGCAGGGACTTTAATCCTTAGAAGTCATGGAGATACTAAGGAAGTGTGACATCACTTATGCCTCTCGTGTTGGGGACAGGGCTCTTTTTTTTTTCTTCTGAAGTCTGAGTGATTCCTGTCGAATTCAGTTGTTGATTGTTGGAGTAGAATTGTGTTTAATAATTTAAAGCTGCTGGACTACTGGCTCTGGTGGTTTGGGCTTTAGTCAGGAGGCAAGATATGGTGCATGATCTGCTTCCTGAGATCATCAATCTTCTGTTCCTTGCTTTGTTTTTTCCCTCTTGACTTCACAAAGACCTTTATGAAGTTGCTTAATAAACTTCACTGACAAATGTGGATGTACTTGGGTTCAGTTCTATACTTAGGTCTATGTGATTGGGTTTGACCAAAAGTTATGATGATGAGATGAGAATATAAGTCAATTTCCTTCCCCAGCTCCAGTCTTTTCAGTGCATTGTAACCCAGCATGCCTTAAGGCTCTCTTATTTCTCTCATTGAAGTGCCAGTCCTCTGTTTTTGCAGAAATCCTTTGAATTCATTAATTTGTATATTCAGCATTTTCTCTTTCGTGGGTAGAAATGTGAGTGTTGTGGAGTCTTGCTCCCGTTTGCTGAGAAGGCAGTTGGTGTGAGGCACCGTTGCAGGTAACTGCAGCGATGAGCCGTGTGGAGAACTGGCCTGTCCTCCCAGTCCACAGTGGGGCACGGGTGTCCCAGTGTCCATTGGCTGTCCAGGTGTGCCTCGGGACCAGTGTTTGGTGTCCACCAGCTCCAGAAACCCAACAGTCTACAAAATCAGATAAAACATTTTGGAGCTGTGTAGTGTAGAGTAGTAGCAAATACAATTTAATTATCAGTACCAGTAAATACTGACCTTAAATCTGAACTGAATAAATTTCCAGAGATTTGCTTGATTTTGACAAATGCTGATGAAGAAACTGACTTTTTAAACTGTTTTTTGGGGAAGGAAAGCCTGAAATCTCTCTTAAGGTCTGAGAGTCCAGGTGAGAGAGAAACTCGTCAGCTCATCAGTGTTGGCAGCTGAATTGCAATGGGAATGAAGCAAAACCTTAATGTGAAGCTGTTTAGTGCTTGTCTGCATCCCCATTTGCAGGGTTTGCACTTTCTTAAAGAAATTCCAACCCTTGCTGTCATGATTTTTGCCATTGTGCAGTTAGACTGAATGAATGTAACTATGGATCTGTCTAAAGAATGATTTTCTACATCTGCTTTTCAGTTTTGTTCTTGAAGCATATAAGAGTATAAGGAGAAACAAGAAAAACATTTTCTTCAGATTGGATATTTTGCTTAGTCCCTTACTATAGGGCCTTAGCTTAATGAGTGATTTGAGAGCATTGTATTTGTTTTACCTTTTTCAATCTTAAATTATAGCAACAGTGTGGAACTTAGAAAATCATTATTTTGGTATTACCTTCTGTTCTAATATCTTAGTCTTACAGAGTAAAGAGTGAACTCTTGCCCTCCAGACTGCTGAAACACAATTTACAGGATACATTTGATCAGCAAGACGTTTCTCAGAAACAGAACTGCTATTGGTACTCTGTTATTAGAGATGCTGTTCCCTATCAAGTGCAACTAAATAGTCCTACGGAAAGCTTCTTATTGTAGTGGCAGAGCTCTCTGCTATTTTATTATCTGCTTCTTGGAACTTTGTTTTCATGGCAGGGGTGAAGCGAGTCAATTTAATGGTTATGCATTTTATTTCATTTTTGTTTTAATTCAGAGAAAAATAATTTTGGAAGAAAAGCTAAAACTTTAATGGGATTAAAATTCATAGACCTGAAGCTTACGGTCCATAAAAATAGGTCATTTTACAGAATCATGTAGTTCAGATTTGTATGGTTAATAAAGCCTGTTTTTTTTCCCTTGGACTTTTCAAACCGTAAAATAATGGCATAGTCTTTGTTTCTTTTTCTTTGCTGAAACAGGATATATTGTTTATTAGAAAACATTTCTGCAGCCAGTGGTTCAAGTGCTTCCCTTACACTGATTGTCCCTTGCCTTCTCTTAAGCAGTGGCAGTATTGGTTTTCCATATGGTTCCATTCTGAGGATTTATTACTGAGCATAGGAAGCTGTGGAGTACTGGCAGCTGGAAGTAGTGATTCTCTGCTCTGCATAGGTGTGGAATAGTATTTAACTGCTAAATACTGATCTAGAGTATTCCAAAACTCTGGTTTAAACTAATGATGGGCTTACTGGGTGCAATGCTATTTTAAGACCAGTATGAATTTCTAGGATTAATTTCTTTTACTCCAGTGTTGCTTAAAGTACAGAAAGGTGATTTTTTTTTCAGTGAGATACTACGATGAGATTGTTCCTTTTGTCTCCTCTGCCAAGGAGGATGGTTCTGTTACCAGGGAGGTGCTTGCTGTAGTCTGTTCGTACCCGAGAGTAACGGGGTAGGACACGGATGTACGAATGCTGGGTCTGGCAAGCAGAGTTCTCAGCAGGGATGCAGCAACATCTTTTATAGCTTCTGACACGTTACCAGTTTTCTGCTCTTGGATGTAAAGTACCCCTGTGATTTTCTCTGCAAATACGTCACCAGTAAACAGCTGACTGACTTTGAATCTCCATTCCAAAGTGTTATCCAAAGCGATGCCTGCCAGTATTATCCTGTGATGGAAGAGAGGGGATCTGTAATTGCAGAATGCCATAGAAATTCATGGAACTATAGAAATGCTCCTCTACCTGCAGAGGGCTTACAGCCTGTTCCTGACACAGGGATCCTGTGTAGGTAAATGCCTCCTGGTCTCTGTGCACCTTTGAAGCTCTCTACCAGATTGTGCACCTTTGAGACAAACCTGCATCACTTTGATGGTTTGTGCTTCCACGCACTTGGCTGTGTCCCTGCCCTCAGCTGCCATCCCTTGTTTTGCCTTTGCTCATATTCCTACTTTACTGGCACAGTGCAAGCTTGGCGAAGAAGGAGGTAAAGTTTTTCATGTCCCCCGTGAAGGGGGGACCGCTTCTGCTGGCCCTCGTTTCTGTGAGGTGTCGGAGCTCGGATTTGGGGGAAAAAAAGTGAGGGAGGCTGGAAAAGTCAATTAATTTTCCAGGAAGATAAGAGAAGGTGCAATCTGAGATGATACAGCATTCGAAGTTTTATTTTCCCCTGTTGTGTACCCAATATTATTGAGGTGGGGAGTAGGGAAAGAATATGGGAAGATGATCTTCACAGAGAGTAATTGTATTGACAGTGGTGGGAATAGTGCTGTGTTATGAAATGAAAATGCAACAATGATATTTTACATTTTAATCCAGATTCAAACCTCATAGTGGTATTTGTGCTCTGCTTTTGCATTTTAAAAAGAAGGCATTATTTTAAGAAATTTAAAGTTGTGGGATCTCTGCACAATGCAAGTGCAAATTGTGCTCCGTGTTTGACCGAGCAACTGAATGATCAGGTCCCCTTGTAGTCTTTCTTTTCTATACTGCTATATTTCTTGCATGCCTAGAGAAATCTTAAGAAACACAGAATCTGGTTTGTCCTGACAAGGTTAACAATGAAGATGACAAGCAGGAAGAGAGGTTTGGAGCTTCAAGCAGAAATGCTCTACCAAGGTCTGCCAGGCAGGGAGGCTTGGAGTCAAAGTCTGAAAAAATGCAACAACCACCAACTCAGCCCCCTGTCCAAAAAACCACCAAGAACAAGCACCACAAAACCCCACAAACAAAACTCCCCACTATCCACTCTACTCCACTTCCCAAAATAAGAATTGTATTTTTCCTCACTAGAAAGAAGCGTATTTCACAAGCTTAATATTTTTCTTTCTTCTGTCTCTCCTGTTGTACAGTTCTGCCTACCCGAAAAAGTGTAATTCATTCAGAACTTTGTTCTCAGATGGACTACTAAGAGAATCTTCTCTTTCTGATAAAATCCTTTAAAAAAAGGCTTCTTTGACAGTAATGTTTGTAGCACTTTTGAGTGTTCTTGTTGTCTTTCGGCTATTTTGGAGTTGGCGACTCTTAAAGCTATTGTTTTTTGAAAGAGAATAAAGCCAAATCTTTGTGAAGTAAATACTATTATTATTGTTATTATTATTAACATATTGATAAAACTAAAATATCAAAAAAGAGGAGTCTTTTAACTGTGTGCAAAAGCCAAATGCCTGATCCTTAAAACGCCTACTGTAAGGATTTCCACAAATTGCAGCCTCAGGAAAAAAGCCCCCTGTGCTAATGCAGAGAGCTTGGAAATCTGACAGTAACTCCTGGAATCAGGCTTAGGGCCACTCGTAGAGGATAATGACACTCATCAACATTTTTTCAGGTCATCCCTAATGCATTTCCTTCGTGTGTCAACCATCAAATGACATGCTGTGAATTTAAAGCACACATCCAGAGTTCTTGTTCACCATCCGAGTCATTCCATGAGAAAACAGGAGAGTGGCAGGCACCAGCTGGAGTTTGCTGAGTGCTTTCCCCTCACTGGTGACACCTCTGGGCAGAATGTTGTCAGAGTTACGGACCCAAATGCAGGCTGCACTCCTCTGTGCTTTTCAGCTCTTCTGAAATACATGGAAAAAACAAAAGAACTTATTTACCAGGCAGACTCAAAGCCTTTTCTACACATGAAGGATTTTAGTTGCACTGAATTCCTCCACAGGGAGGTTTTCTCAGCAGCACTGCTTTCCAGGCTTTGGGTTTTCTCACAGGAACAGTAGACACCCTGCCTAAAAATAAAGCCAAGTCCATCTGCACCCAGTTGGCTTTTCATCCTGTGTCGGATGTGATCACACATCCTAGTGCATTCTCTGGAATTCAGGTGTGCTGCTGGGGGGGAGTGTGAGTCCATGGTGACAAAACAAAAGCACTCGGAGGGAGTAAAAGGCCTTTGTTTAACCCTTCTGAAATAAGATTTCTCCATTCCCAGTTAGTGACTGTGGAGAGTGGCACTGGGACCCAGCAGTTGCTATGGTAACAGGGTTTTAGTAGTAAAGATGCAGGTGTGATGTCACGAGGGCAGCATTGCTATTTCCCACTCCAGCTGAGACTGAATTTACAGATATTTTTAAATGGCATTGTGTGACTCTGTTCTGTGCTCCTTTTGTGCCAAGAATTACCTCGTGTATTTTCAACTTAGATTCTGCAATGAAATGCAGGCATGGGTGTAACCTTTTTGCTGGTCTATTGATAAGGATGCTTCCATGGGCCAGTTCTGCCACTTTCATGACTGCAAAGTCAGAGAAGTTTAAGATGAAATAAGGGACCTCAGTAGTGCCTTTTTGTGCAGTGTATCTATTGCTATTTGTAAATAATGGGATCTTTGAGTCTCAAGACCTTCTGTAACACCTGGAAACAGATATATTTTACAGCAGAATTTGTTGATAAATCATTAAGCATCAATTTTCTGATAGTAAATTGGGCAGATAGCCTGGATATTAATGAAATCGTATGCCCTAAAGGGAAAAGTGAAATAATTTACATGTCCTCCATTCCTTTCATTCATTTTCAATCTCAGTATTGCCAACCTATTCCACCTAAAAGACTCCACATTATAACCTTCGCTCTGACTTTCCTCTTGGCTCTCATGCTGCCATGCATTCGTGTGTCCTGTTTTTCTGGGAGAGTCGGGTGTATCTCATGCAGTAGCTGATTGTGCTAAAACAAAGGAGCTTGATAAAGGTCTGTGTGCAGGCAGCTATTTAAGTGTGGGATGGAAGCCCCACATCTCTGTGGGAACAGTGTTAAGAGTACGCAGCCTATTGTGCTTCTATCTTCAGAAACCTTCTCATGTTTCCTGATAGAAATCAGGCTGGTGAACAGTCCCACCATTTAGGGGAGAGTATTTTCAAAAGGAAGCAACTCCCTCCTTCATAGGGCGTGTAAACACGATGTTGCGAAGACTCAACGTCTCTGCAGATGTCAGAGGTGAAAAAAGAACAGTTTGGGATTGCAGAGAAGTTTCTGGTTTCTGTTGTGAGCTCTCCTTCCCTTGGAACAGAGGGGCAATAAGATTGAACGTGTGGTGGATCCACACAGCTCAGGTTGAGAGATGGCTCTGGAGAGGAGAGTGCGTGCTGCATGAGATTGTGCATTGCATGGAATAATTGTCCACACCACAGAAGGAGAGATGTGCCAAACAGAGGCACTTGCTGATGCTGGGGGAGAATTCCATGGTAGGGATGATCTTTGGCCATTCCTTTCAGTATCTTGGGTTCTTTCCAATAGTCTACACCGGACAACAGGAGTGATTCCTGAACCATTGCTGGAATTCTGAACTACTGACAGAAGCATTCTTGGGTTGCCTTGCTCATCCTGATCTCCCATGCAATAACCAGTCACAGCAGTGTATAACACTGTCTGCCGTTGCCCAATCTTAGCATCCAGCCTTGCGTTAGATGAAGTTAGGGTAGACTGTCAGAGGGGCAGTGTCCATCAGTGGGAGCTGATTCCTTGGGGGTTAAAACAGCCTCTAAATATCTGTGTGAATTAGAGCTGATGAGGCATTGCTTAATATGACTTGCAAAAGTGAGAAGCGTAAAAAAACTAGAGTGGAGGAAATGGATATACAGTTCCTTTTCTTTTTGTTCTGTCTATTGATGATGGTATGAGTCATTTTCTATAGGTTAGACTGAAAAAACTTGGATCCTGAAGCTGCAGACTGTGCTGTGGGACACCAATGGGATTTCAGTCTAACTCATTTCCCCTCTCCCACGTTTGCTGGTACCACCTGTGTTTCCTCTGATCCCAGAGTTGTCAGGAATAGGATGGTAATGGTAATAGCTGTAACATGAACTGGAGTTAAATGTTCAGGAATTTTGTAGGCTGTCAGGTTAGCGGGTGGGGGGAGGAGGAACCAGGACTGGGAAGTCATTATTTATTTTTCCTTCACCCTATAATTCAGTCAAAATTTAACAGTATTTAATTGAAAGCATTGAAGAGAAGGTTTCACTGACCTTGGGGAAATTCTTGCCGGATCTCAGTGACCTGTCAGAAATAATGAAGTCTTGGGGGTTTTCAGGGAAGTTTTGTGAACCTTGTACAGTCTAAACCCTTCAGAGCTGGGCGTACGTATGGCTGCTGTACATTGCAGTAGCTGGCAGGTATGGGTTATGGAGTTCAGCTTTGCCTTTCATTTACGTTCCATTTTGGCCCTTGTCTGGTGAGGCTGGTTTGAAGATCAGGGCAGTCTGCATCTCTTTCCCCTGATTGCTGCTTCGATGTGGGTTTGCATTGTCCACTGGAGTCCAGAATTCCATGTTTGTAGATTTCTGCACACAATGCCTGTACGGATGCAAGAGTGTGTGCTTTCTGTGTGGTAATTAATAAACTAAGCCAGCACTTAGAGTAATTGTTTAAATTTCGTTTCCCTTTTTGGGTTGGAGTCATTCTGGCCAGCGTTGTTTCTCACTGGCACAGAACCACGTGCCGTCGCGATAGCCAATGTCGCAGAAACAGCCTGAAGTTTCAACCATTTCATTGCTCTCCGTGGGTGAAAATTCAGTGCAAAACTGATGCTGCAGCACATTCCTGCCGGAGGGATTGTTTGCACTGGCAGGGATCCTGAGTCAGCACGATGGGCGCACAGGCGCGGCGTTTGAAGAGATGGAGCCGGATGCGGGCGTGCAGAGTTCTCGTGCGCTCCAGAATGGAGAAAGCAGTCACTGCCTGTTGCAACCAAGGGCTGAGGATGGATAAAACATACTGGTTCCCTTTCTCCAGTGGTCGCTTTGCTTCAGTGTCCCGGCGTGCATGGGCACTGTTGATGAGAGCTCTCTTTTGGGTTAAGTGTGCTCTGCAGCGCTCCTTGGAGTTCCATCCTCGCCAGGGCACATACTCGGTGTGCCAGGCATTTATAGAAAATACTTCTCACCACAGAAATGTTTTTGTATGTGGTGCTGGGTTTTGTATTTCATTTTAGCAGCAGTTTCAGACAGAAGCTTATTCTAATTCAAAGGAAAAACTAAAGAGGAAATAATTTATGTTCTAAGATTATTTGGTGGAACTTAAAAACGAGAAATCTTGCCTTTAGTGAGATAGAATAATTGGTTTTCCTTCCCATGTGATTTTCTTAAATTGTGTTCTTAAAACACTCTTTCTTTAGTGTTCAGATAATTTGTTTACCATACATCTATGTAAATGTGTAAAACACACCAGATCTTGGGCTGATGTGCAGAAATGTTTTCCTTTACTCTTTATTCATTTGAGCTTGTGGTTTCAGGAGGTGGGTTTTAGTACAGTCTATTTGAAATAATTTTTGTTTTCAAACTTTTTGCTTGATTGGGCAGCTTATAGAAAGGGAGAATTCCATGACTCATTTTCAAATTTATCTTTTTGTTTACGTAGACCAATCCCATGTACGTTCTGAAGCCTTTCAATGTGTTATTTTATGGGAAAGTCCTATCCAGGTCTAAGATTGGTGAGATTGTGAAGGGTTTTAATAGGCCAAAAGCTCAATTATTTTTTTACCTCCTAAGGTTTTACTGATTTGGGATGATGTCCGACTCTTCTGTTACCCACCTGAGTAATGATTTCCTTGGCTGACAGATCCAGCTCTTTGTCTTTGACACTACGTTATTTTCTGGTACCTCATAAAGAAATGAAATTATTGTCTTTCTGAAGCAATTTGAAGTGATACAGTGTGATTTAATTTGCTGAACTAGGAATGTGTGTTTGTCAAGAAGAAATGAAATCCTGATTGCAGAAGAGTAATCCTAGAAGGAAGATGGTTATTACAGAACTTGGCATTTTGGGCTTTCAAGTCAAGAAATGAGAGGTTAAACAAGACGTTACCTTCCAGAATTCATTTAGGCCAGTTTAGCATTAACTTGCATTAATGTACAAAAAAAACAAAAGAGCAGAAGACTGAGGTGACATAGAGAAAAGGTAATAAAACTATACAGAGAGGAGAGTGGCTCTCTGGGTAGATGAGGACTAGAAACTAACAAAAATGAGAATAATTGTCTGGGATCTGCAGTTTTCATTTTAAAGAAAGCAAGCATTCAGAGCTGGAGAACAGAGAGTGAATCTGGTTGACTGAATTGTAAGTCTTTATTTTCAATACTTCATATCCCTGTTAATGCAGAGCTTTCTCTATTGCTAAACATGATTTGTGTGCCACCTGTTTCAACTGCATTCCCTCTCCAGGGACATCAAACAGGAGGCAGCGTGTAGAAGCTAAATTATTTGGAGAGGATTCAGTGATTGACTTAAATATAAAGGGATTAATTGGTCTCTAAACTAGTCAATTAAACTGTACTCTGGAAGTGGAAAGATCACAAATGCATGGCAATGAATAAATTAATGCATTTTTCATGGTTTTAGTATTTTCTACATGATGCTTAATACTGTTTTGGATCATAAAATTTATTCCATGAGTTGTGATCATGCTGCATAATGGATGCATGTGAAATAATTTTGTGCAACCATCCTCCTAAAGGACAGCTGGTAGCAGGCTTGCAGCACGAATTTAAATGTGTCTTAGTAGGTATTGGCATCTCTTACAGTCTCTTCTACAGGCAACACGGCAAAGAATAACAAATTCTCTCTGAAACCATGCTGTAAAATGAATGGATTCAGGTCTCTTTTAAATGTGAGTCAATTCTGTGTAACTCATTAAACCTTGTGCTCCTTAATAGAAGTGTGAAGGACATCATATGCTTAGTCCTTGATACTCCAGAAGAGTGTGCAGTACCGAAATGTAGACAGGTTTGGATGCTTTGCTTTGTGGTTTTGTGTTCTTTTTTTCCAGTACAGTCAAGGTAGAGTTGGGGTTTTTTTCTTCCTTGGGACAAAAAAGGCGTTTGTTTTGTGGCAGTGCCAGATGGAAGAGTTCAGCTGCAAGTCCTGTGAATATTAAAGCTCTCCATCAAGATTCATATCTCTTAGTGGTCTGTAATTTAAATACAGGGTTGGTATCATAGGTTTGTAATCACTTAAGGGTATCAGAAGATTGGTTTGGAGGGAGAAATGAACATAGAGGAGAACTGAGTCTTCCAGTGCTTGCAAATCCTGTTTCCCATTGTTGTTTTCAAATCAGTCTAAGATGGTCAGAAGTTACTTGGTTTGCACGTTCTGAGAGCACAGCTGCTTCTTCCCTGAATAACTCCCAACGCTGAAGTTCACCTGCCAAAAACCCTAAAATTTGGCTCATACTGGAAAGTGAGTACCTGGGCTTGATACCTGAGGACTTCGACTGGTTTTAAGGTTGTGTAAACCTAAAACATGAACCTCATGATATAATGTTTTTATTTACGCTTTTCCCTTGTGGTGCCTACGGGAAGCAACTGTTTGAAAGCCTGAATCAAAACATCATTAATAGTTTTTAGATTTTGAGAAGGTTCTTCCTGTTTTTTTCTGTGTTGAAGAAACGAAGTAACCCCATTTCCTCCTGTTGATGTACTTGATTTGTGAATGAAACTGATAAATGTAGTTTCATCTTCAGTGAACTTAATGACAACAAAGCATGGGTTTATTGTCCCCTTTTTCCCTCCCCATGTGCTGTATTTTTGCAACAATATCCGTTCTCAATGCCCTTAATCTAATATAATGCTACTTTGGATAATGCCGTTCAGCTTTCGTGGGGGTGATGGGAAGGAGGGTGCATTAACCTACATTAGCAGACAGCAAAACCGAGCGTGTGCTCAGAGGGCTTGCTGGGAGGAAGGGTGGCATTTGATATGCTGTGCTTTTATTTTTGTAACTTATACGTCAAAAGAATGCTGTGTATTTGTGGTCTAGTACCTTCCCTGTGGTGACAGAGCCTGCCTGCATGTCTGGCAAGCATCTTTGTGACTGAAAAAGTGATTTAAATTGAGATACAGCACATTAATTGTAGTGTCTGTTGACTTGGGAGTGGCTATGGGTCGGTGTAATCATGCCAGTGCTTCTTGAATGAGTCCAAAAGCAGTGAAGGGAAAGATCATGCTTTTTAGAAAATTAGATTCCATTATTATAAGAAACATTGATCTTTTCTTTTGTGAGATCTCAGGTTTCATTGTTTTTAAGCCCCATTTTCAGGTACAACAGTCGTCTTGTCTCCCAAGTAACAAATGACAGGATGAAAGGAAATGGCCTCAAGTTGTGTAAGGGGAGGTTTAGATGGGACATTGGTAAAAATGTCTTCACTGGCAGAGTGGTGAAGCCCTGGCAGAGGCTGCCCAAGGCAGCCTGGCGGGATTCAAAAACTGTGTGGCTTTGGCACTTCAGGATGTGGTTTAGTGGGCACGGTGGGTTGGTCTGATCATTGGGCTGGATAAGCTGAGAGATCTTTTCCAACCTCTATGATTCTATCATTTGGGACCAAGTAATTGTAAGGCTGTGCACAGCCCTTCTCTGTGCTTGAACACACGATGGAGCAGAAGTGTTTAAGTCTTCCTGTCTGCCTTGCTTTCTTTTCTTATTCTATTAGCAACCTGAGAACCATCTTATGTTCTCATACTTTTTCCTCTTATGCTTAATACCTTCTAGTTAGGATTGTAGAGTGCTTGTCCACTGGTTTGGTTTTTGTATTTTGTAAATTTGCAGGTCTGTCAGTGTTCTGGTGGCTTTTTCAGCTCAGTGTTCCCATACTGAGAAGATGTTTCATTGCTTACTGAAAAACTCTGAGCTGTGCTAATTGTACAAAGAGGGCCACGGGCACTATGTAAATGACTAACATGTTATTTCACATTGCATACATAATTATACAGTAGCCCTAAAAATACTCACCATAATCATAGAATCATAGAATGTCAGGTTGGAAGGGACCTCCAGGATCATCTCGTCCAACCTTTTTAGGTGATCTATAGTTTAAATGAGATGGCCCAGCACCCTGTCAAGCAGGGTCTGCTTATCTTAACTCGGAGTGTTTTTCTGAGTTACGGAGGTAGTGAGAGTCATCCTTTCTAACAAGTTACTGTTGAGATATCAAGGCCATTTAAAGGCAAAATGGATTATCAAAAATCTTAAATTTCTAGCTTCTGAAAGCTAGAAATCACAGCTAATTGTGATGTAACCATTGAAACAGAATTTAGGTAATGCTTTGATATTTTGCTATAAAATAATTCTACAGTATCCCATGTTAATGATCTTTTCAAAGCTCTGAATCTGATAAAATACAGAGCAAAGATGTAATGACAAGCTTACCTGCGGCTTTGAGTGAAGCTGTGCAACAAGGACACAGAAAAGCAAACAATTGGCTAACATGGTTACAAAAGGACTGATACACCTGGCTTTACTCCTAGAGTAGTGTTAATTTGTGAAAACGAACCTCCTTTTGTGAATGGGGTTGGTACTCCTATGTACCTGTGTGTGTGTGTGTGTTCAGAATTCCTGGTGTTCAGAAGCTGAACGTGGTTACATCACTAACTTGACTTAACACACGACTGGCGCAGTTGTGGTGCAACAGTGAAAACTGTGCTGACTTAATTTGAAAAGCATCATCTGATTTTCATCATCTGGACTCTTGTTCCATAGGTGCTGGTGCTTGTCACATATCAAATGCCAGACCTCCCAACCCTTCCCTCACCCTTTCTAAATGGGGCAGGAGGCCCTGTTCTCCCACTGATGGGCTCAGCAGAGCACGGCTGGCAGGCAGGATGAGGGCCTGCACTGGGTGCTGCGATGCCCAGTGACTGCCAGTGTGCAGTGGCTAATTCTGGAGCAGCATGATGTGAATATTGATGGGAAGGGTGGTGATTGTGCCCCTCTATTCAGCTTTGGTGAGACCTCAGCTGGAGCCCTGCGTTGGAACTGGATGGTCTTTAAGGTCCCTACCAAACCAAACCATTCCAAGATTTTTACTCACTCTATGACTCCTGAAAGCATCTTTGGGAAGTGGGGAGGGAGTGGTGAGGGGAGACCTCTCTTTTCCAGATCTTCAGTTATTGGTGAGTCTGTGACCCCCAGATGAATCACTGTGCAAGTGTGCCAGTCAGGGGTCCTAGTAGAGCTCCCTTTATCAGATGAAGGAATGGATAGCTGTATTATCTGAGATGAAATTACCAAGGAAAGCTGAAATTTAAGGAGACCCAAGGTTTAGCCTTTGCAGTACTGAGCTGTTAAGAAAAGGTCAGTTTATGCCTTAGGCTGGAAAAATGGAGTAGTTGGTTGGCAAACCTCCCTCAGTGCCAGTCAAGCTTGCTTTTCAGTTTTGGGTTATTAATATTCAAAAGGATTTTTTCAGTCCTGATCTCTAGAGCACAACTGCTCATGACAATTCTGAGGTGGTTTTATGCCTGTTTGGTATTTAATGAAAATGCACAAAAAGAGGGCTTTTTGGAGGTACTGCGTGTGACTTCACATGTAACTTATTCATATGCAGTGACTATTATGTGTCACTTGGAATGTATGTCCTTATCTGGCTGCATTCCTCTTTTAAAGAGGATTCACTCTTCTGTGGAAATGAATTTTCCAAAAGACTCCTTTTCAAACCCTGACAAAACGCAGGGATGGCAGAAGGCTGGTAACAGCAGTGGGTTTAGGAGTTCTCTGTGCAGGTTCCCAGTGTTGGTATTTTGAGTATGCTGGAGCAAGAAAGATTGCATTTTCTAGTTAATTATCGTTCGTTGTGCCGTTATTACCAAATGGTGGTGTTGCTTTTAGAGTAACTGGTATTACTGGTGAAGATAGGAGCACGTTCCTAATTTTTAAGGACATATATCTGAAGCTGCTCAGGATTTCCAGTGAAAAATATGTGTTTATTTCCACATTAACCTGAATGTCCCTTTAATAACCCTCATGGTTCTTTTTTTTTGGTATACTTTTATATTTTAAAGACTGTAGCCTGTATTACATTGGAAATATGGTCACAGCAGCTCCTGTGTTTCCTAAATAGAGCAAGATCCAGTGTCCTGTCTCACTGAATTTATATTCGTAATCAATATGACAAACTCGCAGCATCATTTTTTGATACTGACATTTAAAATAATTCAAAATAGCTGTAGTTCTAAATCAGCACTATTCTGAAGTGCTGCACAAATGTAAAAAAGAAATGCATTCAATAGCCATTAGTGCCTCAAGCTGTACATTGTGGTATAGTGCTGACTACATCACTTACCTGCTGCTGAGGGAGGAATGTTGGCTGTGATTTCATTGCAGAAACTTTGTTTTATAGCTCCACAAGACTCCTTTTTTTCTGTCAATTTTACCTGGTATTGATTAGATTTAGTAAAAACTGTATTTCATTAAAAAGTCATAATTTAGCACATACACTTTTTCAATTATCTGAATTTCTGTTAGAGGGAAACTATTTCTATGTCTGATCATCTTATCTGCAGGTAACGTATTTTATAACCTGAAATGCCTTAAATGTTCCAAATTGTGAATATTGTTAGGAAGATGCAAATCATCTTCACCTCTTCAGTAGTACTGATGGGGCTTCTGTCTCTGGGTCTGCAGGTGGCATCCTGATACACAGGGGAATCCCATCCCAGGCACAGAGCAGGAATTGTTTGAATGAGTTGTGCTTCTGGTTATGAAGTGCTGACTAAAATAACCTGCATTGCCTTACTCTGCTTCTAACTGGTCGTTATATTAGCAGATGTATTGACCAACCTTTTCTGTCATTGTCCCATGTATGCTATGAGGCTAAACTGTATCCTTGGGCCAGGGGCTTTCACCCTTCCTTCTTACTCTGTGTTCCCTTTGGTATTAACTGATAAAGATTAGTCCCTGGGTGTAGAGAAGGGAAGTGCATAGCAGTGGTCATAGTAGCCTGCTGCCTAATTGAATTGTTGAGGGATATTGTGTTAGTTTGGATTATTTCTTTAGTAGCCATCAAAAGTCTAGGAATTATTTCAGTTCATCTTTGAAGTAACGAGAGGTGGATCTTAGATCAGAACAGTGTATCTTGGCAAGCTGCATTGCATACACATAAGCAGTTCCCATGTTCAACGTGCACCACTTGTGTGTTAACTCTTAATGTCAGACGTCGTGAGCAGCCGGTGCAGGGAACGCGGAGCAGTCTGGGCTGTGTTGGTGTGAACGGCTGTGTGTGCTGCACGGGACCTTTCCTCCAGCAAAGGCTTGTACTTTGAGAGACTACAAGATAATTAATCCTCAAAATGTTAGCTAAGGGGACGTGTGGCAGTTCCTCTTGGCTTCCTGGAGGTATTCACGCTGCCGTTAGCCCTGTCACCTGTAGACTGATGCATGCATTTGGAGTACCAACCGCAGGATCCCTCCGGGCCAGCAGGTCATCCCGTGCATACAGTTACACAGAGAAGAATTGTAGGCTGGTAGAGATGGGATCAGGGAGAGAATCTCCATAGTGAGGCATATATTAGCCTTGGCAAAGAGGTTTTGTTGGTGACAACTGAGAACATGTTGAGATAATAAGTCTGTAGCGCAGAACGTGTTTAGATAATGTTATCTAAATGCTTGCTGCATTGTGAAACTGTTATCTCAGTGCTTTACTCCACCTGGAAAAGCACTAGTGGTAATTAATATTTATACTGAGTTCCTGTGCACGCATCTCATACATTTAAAAAATAAAATCCAACAGCATATGGGAGACGACTTATTGATTTACAAAATACAGTCGTTAAAAAGGACCTGGGTCATTCTGGAAACTGAGATTCTCTCCTCCCTCTTTGAGAAAGAGACAACAAAAGAATGAGAGAAAGAGTAATTGCCAAAGCAATAGGATTTAATCCACAAGCTGGCCTCCTGTATTCTCATCTCTGCCTTACAAAAATGTGTGGCTGGGCAGAAGCAGCTACAGAAATGCACACTGGGAGAATACTGGTTATGTTTTTCCTGTGACACCAGGTTTCTCCCAGTATCAGTTTCCCCTGTTGGTGAGACACCAGTGTGTGTCACAGGGAGGAAAGGTGTTCTGAGTCCTGGGATACAGCGAAAGAGTTGTGACACATGGCTTTAGCTGGGCCCTTGGTGGAGCTCCCCTTCGATTCTCTGAGGATCTCCCGGTGAAGGGGCTGCTGTGGCTTAGTGCTGCAGCCCTCTCTCCACCCCTAATACACAGCACATGTTGGAAGCAGCTGAGCAGCCAGTTTTCTGTTACTGGTGGTTAGTATGGAGTTAGAGAACTCCTCCATATATTGGAGTATGGGCCTGCTTCTGAGGCCATGGCACAGGGAGAACAAATATGTGAGTTCCATGCGGTACAGAATTGGGGTCAGCTTTGTGCTCAGCCCAGTACCGGGAAGGCTGTTGTATCCAGAAAACTCTGGAATTGTCTCGCGTCTGGAAGTGCTTTCCTTTTTGGTTTAGTTGTGGTTTCTGCAAAAAAACTGTTCCTAATTATGCCATGGTTCTGTGATTCTGTATTGCAAACTACTGCAGTTGTGCTTCTGAATAACTTGTTCCAGCTTGGGCAACGTTCAGAGTCCATCTGGGAGGCAGGGAGTGTGTTAGGGCTTACTTGCAAGCCTGAGAAATGCCACAGAGATGTTTTGCCTCTCAGGCTGTATCTTCACTGCTTGCTAGAGCAGACAGGTCATGATCTCAGGACCTGGCGTGCTGTCATCCAGACTGCTGGGCTGCTGCGAGCTCCCTGCTTGGCTCTTGAGCCGCGGCGGCGAGAGCTCTTTGCAGGCAATGCCCAGGAGAGGTGCTGGGGAGAGCACAACCAAGGACCACTTCCCGTAAAGCAGTGTGGACAAACCTCCCTTCTAGGGGTGAAGAGGTTTCACTGTTTCCTCTAAGGGCCAGAAACTGTGTCCTAACCTTTTTTATTTGCTGCTGTGGATTAAGTCTCAGTTCCAGGTGCTCTCTGCTCCTTTGGTATGTGTGAAGAAGCTTTCCCTGCTTAACGCAGCCGCCTGGCAGGTTTCTGTAGTACCAGTTCTTAAATCGGGCCATTGAATGTCCTAGAGAAATGTGCTGGAGATCTGGGCTCTCTGCACTGTTTCCCTCATTTCAGGAGAATGGGTTGGGACAGATGGTCTAAGTTGCCTAAAGACAGAGCAGAAGGCCTTTCTTCTCTCTTACCATTACGTTATCTGTGGTTGTTGCGGGAGCTTGTTCAAAGTCAAGCTTCACTAAGGATATTTAATTCCAGATTATTTATAAAGAGAGAAATTTTCATATTCATTTACTCTTGGCTCTTCAAGAGAGCTGTTGGCTGTAGGTGTGTCCAGGTGCTGCCATCTCCTGTCTGGACCTGCCCATCGCTGGTGCCTGATGAAAACTGTCCTGCTGCTGTAGGCAAATGTGAAATAAAGAATTTTGTTATGTTCTCACTATTCTTATATTCTAAACCTGCGCAGAGCCTTTTCCTGCCCTCTTTTTTACAGTCCCCATCAAACAAGTGATCAGTCTCACTGGTGTGACTGTCCCCTTCCCTAAGGCACCTGCCTGCCTCTATTCCGAGATCAGACGTCATAAAGCTGGTTTGGGATAACCGTGAGCTGAGAGTTTCCAGGTTCCAACCCTAGTTCTGAGGGGAATTAGAGCAGCAGTACAATTATTGGTCATAAAATGTAACTAGTTGTACACAGTCAGTGGCTTTATGGACCACTGAGTATAAACTGAAAGAGAAAAACCAGAGATGGGCAGCACCCTGGCAGCAAGGAAAGGGAGCTCAGGATGGTCTGTAGAGAAATAAGTATTTAAAAAATACTCATCCCTAAATTTGTTCTAAAACTAGGACTAATGTTTACAAATACACCACATTCTTCTAAGCCACCTTCAGTGTCAGCATTGTTATCTGTTTCCCAGTGCACTTCTGGGGTGGGTAAGTGGGTTGTAGTGTTTGGGACAAAACCCAGCCTAAACCATGCGCTGCCCAGCAGCAAGGACTTCTCCAAATATAAAAGTGCTTTTCAGGGAGTGATTTCAAATAATTAAAATTATAATTATAAAATTCGTATTGTAAAGATATTTTTGGAATATCCCTCTAATAAGAAAAAAAAAAAGGTGATATTCTTTGAACTTTTTTTGGTGCCCCCTCAAATCCCGAACAAGTAATTGTTATTGGTAGGTTTTTATTATTATTTTCCTGAAGTGATTGGTTTACACATTTGTGACCCAAACTGAGGTATTTTGAAATCTGATCTGAGGTACAGTTTGACTTTGTACACAGCTGTACATTTTGTATATACAGTCAGAACTCAGCCATGAATTGCAATTCTCTGGCATTAATTCATTGAGATTATTTATATGGAAACCATCTCCTTAAAGTTTGAATGCAGACAAGCACAGTTTCCATTGCATATTTATATAAACCTACTAAGAGACAGAAAAAATACGTAAATCTATCAGATGTTCTCCTTTCTCTGCCAATGTTGTGTGGTTTAAACCTAGTCATGTTTTCATAATCCTCATCTGATTTAGATATATAAGTAAATTTAACACAGTGTTATTTCCTTTAAATCATTTATAGTAACTGAGGGATTGGCATTCATAAAGATTGTGGGAGGTCCTAAATATTACCTTGCCAAGGGATTCAGCTGCTTTTTTGAGCAACTCAGAGGTTGTTCAAGGTAGTGACAATTCCAGAGGAAACACCTGAAAGAGAGTTGGTGGCAGTTGCAGGTGGTTAGGTGCTGAACCAAAAGATTGGTTAATGTAAATATTCTTTGTTTGAAGATTTGTCTGTATTATGGGGGGAAAAAAAGCTTTAATACTTAGGAGAAGGACTTAAATCTTTTAATTGTTAAAAAATATTATACGATATAGCTATTTCTTCTTTTTTTTTTTTGCTTTTCCAGTTTCCTTGCTCTTAAAAGGCAAGGATCTGAGGATAAAGAAGAGATTAAAAATAAAATTAAGGGAAATGAATAGCACTGAATGTTTGTCACTCTGTAACTGAGGAATTTTTTTTTTCTTTGTATTTTAATTAATAGAAGCTTTTTATTTGAACATTTTTTAGAATTTTAGCACATAAGTCTCATTCAATATAGTGGAATTATTCCTGAAAACACGCTCAGGTGTTCTGCTGGCTCAAGACCACAGTGCTCAGCATTGTTCAGGCCTGGGCCTTAATGCAGATACAGGTGGAAATAACATATATTCTCTATATTCTGTTTGGGAAGATGACATCCTGAGGGAGTTCTCAGTCACCTGTTAAGGAAAGAAACATTTCTGAAAATGTAACTGTAGAAAGGAGATAACAATTCCTGTGTACAATGGTGAGAGTACCAGTACAGATTGGCTTTCTTTTTAAATGCTTCTATATTTTATAAGATAGGATGAAAAGAACAGGTCTTCATTAATATGGGGAAAGTAACTGTATAGTGCAGCTATTCAAAATTGCTGGTATTCTTATTACTGTACTTGTTCTGCTCAGGTAGGAATTGACAGCTCAAGGTATTCCAGCAGACTTTGTAGAGTAGGGGAATTGGTTTGGAACCCATTTCCCATGGCTCCCTGGAGGCATCTGATGTTTTGAATGTCAGGGAGATAAGAAGCAGTACAGGAATAAGCGAGTTTAAAAACCTGGAGAGCTCACGGAGTGGGTTCTCAAAGGCTGTCAGCTTTGGTTTTTGAACTAGGTTGAAATAAATGTAAATAAATAAAAACCCCAGCCTGAATGCAGTGCTGGATGTTTTTAGAAACTCTGGTCTGATCTGTGTTTTGTGCGTGGCTTTTTTACGGTGTCTTTGTTAGCTCAAAGAGTAGCGGAACTGTTAAGAAAACTGGATGTTGATAAAGCACCACGGGAAGGCTCCAGCGAGGACCTGAACAATTTCTGTGTTTTAGAGCTTTAGTTTGAAGTGTGTAACTCTTGATACACGCTGTGGAGTTGTCTCTAAACAGTTATTAAACATAAAACCCGAGTGCTCAGCCTGCTTTCAGCTTGGCAATTCCTCTTCTGCTGGAATTTTATTCGGAGATCTGTGTCACATTTGTAAGTGATTTCTGCAGCTTGGTATGTAAGGAATTGTGTGAAATGTACTGGAGACAGGAATGTCAGAGGCTGGGCCGTGCGTGCCTGAGCTCAGTACATCACCGCGCTGACGCTGCTCGCTCAAAATAAAACTCATCTTTGTACTCGGGGACTGCCAAGAGCTTGTTCGGAGGGTGGGAAGTCCCCAGGCCTTGATCTTTATTATTGTTGGTATCAAAAGCTGAACCTATAGCAGCGACTCTGGCACTGAGGGAGCACAACATTTGTATAAGGGTTTCTCCTGAGGAGTGCTGGGAGGACACCCCGGAGCCAGTCTGGGAGGAGAGCAGGAGCAGGAGCAGCGAGGGGCGAGTGCAGGCTGGAGTGCTTGGAGCCATCAGGAATTGTTGGCTTTGCTCTGGGGAAACGGAGTGCTGGAGGGAATGAGATTTGGTGCTTCTTTGTCTGTTGCTCAGCATGGTTTGGATCTAGTGCTAGAAATCGTAGAATCATGGAATTCATGGAATGGTTTGGGTTGGAAGTGACCTCAAACCTATCCAGTTCCACCCCTTGACATGGGCAGGGACACCTCCCACTGGATCAGAGTGCTCAAAGCCCCATCCAGCCTGGCCTTGAACACCTCCAGGGACAGGGGTTTGACAAGTTCTCTGGGCAACCTGTGCCAGGGCCTCCCCACCCTCACAGGAAAACATTTCTTTCTGATTTCTGATCTCAGTCTCCCCTCTTTCAGCTCAAAACTGTTCCCTCTCCTCCTATCCCTGCACTCCCTGATCAAGAGCCCCTCCCCAGCTTTCATTTAGGCAAATGATCCATCTTTCACTCATGAAGTATTTGTTGCTGGTCATGAGTAATAATATTAATTACTATTATAACTTGTTCTGTCATATTTGCAGGAAAGTAAAATGGGCTGATGGTGTATTTGTGTATTTTTGTTCCTGTGATTTGTAACACAACTTAAAATCCGAGGCTATGTAATTTCTGAACTTAATGATTAATTTTGATATTAGCTGATTCTCAGTTAACAAGTTACTGGCACATGTTCCCTTCCTTGCAAAACCATATGAATCTTTGTGATTTAAACTCTGATTTTTGTCCTTTTTCTTATTCTGACAGTGTTCATGGATAGTTGTGATGTTGTGTAAGACTGCAGGTGATTTGTTCACGTGAGGCCACTTCACAGGAGCCTTGACAGAGCCTTGTGGCTCTCAGAAGGCTGAGTTTCCTTGGGTTCATGGCAGACAAGCAAGAATCTCGCAGTCGCATGCTGTAGGGAGCATGCAGAGCCAGGAGGATTTCTGTGTGATATCCTAAAGACAGGAGCTGACAATGATGACTTTACAAATAGCTTTACTCCTTGCTTTAGAGCAGCTGACCTGCTCCACGCTGAACCCTTCGCAGAGATCATTCCTGCTTCATCTTGGACCAGATTGCTCATCTTTTCTTTATTTATTAGTATTTGCGGTTTTATTAAGGGCTATCATCACCCCACTAGGGAACTAATAGTTTCTGATTACATAGTTGGGCTTTGCTTTTTTTTTTTGTATTTTTGGTATGTGCAGAAATCTGTTCTATTTTTTTCTTTTGTTTTTTTTAAATGGTTTGATTTGTTTTTCTCCCTGGGGCAAGATAGCTGGATAGAAACACCTGGAATCTATCATCCCCTTTGTCCCCTGTACCTCCCCCAAGGTAAACTGCAACAGGGATGACAGTAAAATTTCTTCCACTTGTGCAAATGGAAATCTCATTAACCCTTTTATGTCATGTAATTAACTGATTGCTACAAAGTGTTTCTGAGTGCAGGGTGATAGACCAAGGAAGTCTGGTCATTGTTTGCCATTTAAGTAGCCTTTTCCCTCCAGATTTTTCTCAGCTGACTGTTTTCCTTGATTTTTTTTTTGTGGCAATATTTGAGTCTCCCAGAGGAGTGTCTTGTAGTGCAGGATGAAAAGTTGTTCTACACACTCTGTAGAATCGTTCAGAGATTTAGTGGGATTAAAACAGCTTCCTATTCTAGACCATCAGTGCCTTTGTTTAAAAATAGCTGACAGCAGTAGAGCAGTTGGTTAACTGAAATACTACAGTGAAATCGCTGTAGTTGCCTGTGTTATTTCTCCTGGTGAGGGTAGTTAAGAGCTATCTTTAAAACACTGGTTACATTACGGCTGGCCCAGAGCCAAAGCCAACAGCTATAAAACTATGTGCAGCTATTGTGTTGGACAGAAAAATTACTGCATAATTACCACTTCAGCTCCGTAAAATTTTAGTTGATTAAAACGATGATAGAAAGCGTGAAATGGGTTTTGTTTTCTTGCGGCTTTGTGGCAAGGAGTGTTTAAGCAAATAGCTGTGATGGGAGGTCATTCCATGGGTAGAATAAAGCGGGAGCGGTTTAAATACCACTCATTTCAAATTAAATCTGATAGTCGTGGAAAATCCGTGGTTCATCTTAAACATTGTCAACTTTTTGTGATGTTCATGTGCTTTTATTATCTGTACTGGAGGCTCTGCTGAGGCGTTTGACGAACAGCTTCCCTATTCCTGTTTTTATTCCCTTTCAACTAGAACCCATTGTAGAGTGAATTTGGAAGAATATCTGAATATTGCTATTTTCACTCCTTGAATCCTGGTTAAAAATCTGATTTGTTTGTAATGATCTTATTAACTCAAATGAATGGGAAAACAAATCTTTGAGGTAGCTGCCAACATTGTCAAATAGTTGTCTAGTGACAAGTCATTTTGTTGTGTCTGGTCATCAGTCAGTCTGTACTATAGAATCATATCATAAATCACAGAGTGGTTTGAGTTCAGAGGGGCCTCAAAGCCCATCCAGTCCCACCCCCTGCCATGGGCAGGGACACCTCCCACTGGACCAGGGTGCTCAAAGCCCCATCCAACCTGATCTTGAACTCCTTCAGGGAAGGGGCAGCCACCACTATACGCAACAGCCACAAGTGACAAAACAGAAGAGTGCCTCTAAGGCTGTGGAATCACTATCTCCGGTGAGTTCATTAACATGCTAATAAGTCTGTTTCTCATTTGTCTCTCCCCTCCTCCAGTGAACATTTGTCTTGTGCCTTCACGTTCTTTCTTCATGGGGAAAGCAATGTGTGCACAAGTGTGGAGATCGCTCAGCACCAGCCAATCTACCTGATCAACGAAGAGCATATCCACATGGCCCAGTCCTCGCCGTCGCCATTCCAAGGTACGCGAGCTGGATTGGGCACTTTGTGTGCTTCACCTCACTGCTGAGGGTGGGACTTGGTTCCTGGTGGTGTTATCTTCAGAGGGGAGTGAAGTAAGATTAGGTAACTTTTCAAATGGGTTAAATTTCAGTTTGGGATGCCGTGGGCATAAAGGAAAATGTTGCCAGGGCTTCAGCACTATAGCCAACCATAAACAGTGTGGGAATTGTCCTCAGCTTAGGTTTTAAAAGTACACACATATAGTAAGTACAATAAAGAAATTCAGCACTTTTGTCTAAAAAGGCTTCTTATTTTAGAAAGTGAGTGTACTGGTTTGATTCTCTTACATGGTATCTAGGTCAGTGGGCTCAAATCTCTGACTTCAGTGCTACGTCAATGCAGATACTAAGCTTATCCAATTCAGGAGTAATTTTCATTCCTAGATAGTCAATTATTTTTCTTTATTTAAATAACAAAGGAGTATGTGTGTGAAAATGTATCAGAAACAATGGAGAACTGGAAGTATCTGTGACTATTTATTTGCCAGTGTAAGAAATTAGGGTTTTACAGAATTAAGTTAGTGGCTTATTAAATTCGTAATGCAATTGTGGTGCAATACTCTACATCAAAAAAATGTAAGAATATTTGAGTCATTGAGTTTATACTATCTTTGCTAGTCTGAAATTGTTTCAAAGCAATTGAAACAAGAAATCTTTATAAAATTAAACATACAGTGAAGAATCATCCAGAGACTATAAAATGAGCACTTGTAGAGAAGTTAGTTTGTAGAAGCTTTATTGAAATACATTTTGTTACTAAATGTAAAGTTTTGACAGAGGCTCAGGCACTTAAATGATAGAAGGTTTTATGTCAGTGAGCTAAATTCGTTACTGCCTCAAAACAAAAATGACTAAAGGGAAAATTTAAATGGAAATACCCATTGTTGACCAACTAGGGCTCCTTATTTGTCGTGACTGTAATCTTTGTATATTGTTATCTCCATCCTTTCTAATGCTGGGAGGTCTCTAGTGCCGTAAGTTCCTGGTACAACCCCTGCTGTCGAGTACATGCCCTTTATTCCTCCCAGGTGTGGGCATCCCTTTGGGAGTGCTGTTTCAGTGCACTTAGACTCATTTGTTGTGGAAATTATTAAACTAAACTGCCAAGAGGCCCATTTTTAGCTGAGCAGGATGGCTCTACAGGAAGCTGTGCACTAGGACATAGCTTTAAATTCCCAGCCCTTTGGGTTTTGCAGTGGTTTCTCCTGGAGACAGACCCTTACGCCGCACGCGAGCGGAGCGGGGCCTGCGCGAGGGCGGCAGAGCCCGTGCTCTGCGCGCTGTAGGGACGGTTGTTTGTTCCTTTGCAGTTCTGGTCAGTCCCTATGGGTTAAATGGTACACTCACGGGCCAGTCCTATAAGATGTCAGACCCAGCAACTCGGAAACTGATGGAGGAGTGGCAGTACTTCTACCCTACGGTGCTGAAGAAAAAAGAAGGGGTGAAGGAGGAAGAAGAGCTGGGCTATGACAGCGATTTCCCTGTGGCAGTTGAAGTCATTGTCGGTAAGTTGCCGTATTCTGCCTGAAGGATTGTTTTCCTCCACATGATTTAAAAAGAAAAAAACCTAATTAATCAGAAACAGCCATTATAATTTTCCTATCTTCTCTTTTAGCTCTCTTGGCACTGGAACATCTGACTAGTTATCTTGCCTCAAGCTCCTGTACTCCCTGTATCCCACATGCTATTATTCGTGGTATCAGGCTCCCTCTTTCAGCTCTGTGCTGGTTCTAGAGGGTTGAATATATGTGAAATTCCTTAGCTCTTTGTATTTCAGATAATAAGTTTTGTCTAATTGACCCTGAAAACAAGTCCACGTAGCTAGGGCTGGTGAATATTTAAGACTCTTGTTTTCCATTTCTTTGTAGGTGGTGTAAGGATGGTCTATCCCTCAGCCTTTGTTCTCATCTCCCAGAGTGACATCCCCATGTCACAAAACACTGCCAATACTGGAGGCCATATCAATATAGGACAGCAGGGGCTTGCAAGCGTGAAAGATCCTGCCAGTACCTGTGGGATGCCACTCACTCCACCCACTTCTCCAGAGCAGGCCCTGATGGGTAAGCAATGACCTCAAGAGGCTGGAGTCAGCCTTTCATTATTGCATGGCTCATGCTAAGAGAGGGTAGGTACATGAATAGTGCCAGATCAAAACAAATATTCTGAAAGTGAGGAGAGGACTTGTTCTGTAGGTCTGTAAAGGAAAGCCAGTGCTTTAAACACCCCTGAAGACACACAGGTAAACCCAACTTTGTGAATTCAGTTACGCTGCGAATGTATAAATGCTGGCTGCTGTTTGTGCCCAGCACTGTTGGGTTTTAGTTAAGGGCAGTTCAAAAGAAATGCCTAAGTCTCTGGAAATGGTAATAAGGAGCTGGGCTTCCCAAACAAGCTCTGACATAGGCTTGGATGTTATGCAACCCTCCCTTTGCCATCTGCATAATGTTTATGAGTTACCTGTTCTGTCTGGGTGGAGTATTCCCCTTTTGAGCATTTGGAATGGATCCAAATCTAGCTCTAATTAGAGTAGCTCTAATCTCAGAAGCTACTCAAATGCTTGGTGTGAGGGATACTAGATCCTTAGTGTCATGCTTCCTTGAAACGAAAATGTTTATCCTGTTGATCCCTAGAAAGGAAACACAGACCAGACCTTAAGATCAGTTGCTGTCAGTGTGGTTACGCTGTAACTGCAATTTTGAATGAAAACTACAGAGCAGAGGAATCAAATGTCAAACTTCTGAGATAATAAAGTAAAAAAAAAAAATATGATATCCAAAAAAGAAATTCAGACTTTTCCTCAAAAAGTGTTTTGAAGGCATTTTTACAACTAATTATTTTTCCCAGGTGGGTTATCTTCTGAGCTTGCTCTTTAAAATCTTGCTGGTTGCTAACACAGTTACAACATAGCTGAGGTTGTGAGGGAGCTCTGGAGATTGTCTTATCCAACACTTCTGCTCAAAGCAGGGTCAGGTTGCTCAGGATGTTGTTCAAGCAGGTTTTGAGTATCCCTGAGGACAGAAATTCTACAGCCTTTCTGGGCATCCTGTACCCGTGGCTGAGCACCTCCACAGGAAAAAGTTCTGTCTTATGATTAAATGTTGTATTTCAGTTTGTGTTCATTGTCTCTTCTCCTTTCACTGGATGCTGTTTATGTCATTTCTATTCTCCCAGTCGAGTATTTGTATACATTGATAAATTCCTCCTCCAGCTTTCTCTGCCTCTCCTTGTAACCCTTATTAATTTCACAAGCACTGACATGTTTTATGCTTGGCAAATGACTATTATTTGAAACTGAGTTCTTGGTTCGCAGAAGATTCTCTGATTTGAGTCACATGAGGAAAACCATTAGAGACCACTCTAATGGGCAACCTTCTTCTGCTTGAACATGGAATTGTTTTGAACTTTTTGATTTGTCCTTACCAAATTTTGCAGAGCAAGAGAAGTGTTGAAGACACAAAGTTACTGTGAGACTGTGCAGTCAGATGAGGATAAAGAATCTTTGTCCCACCCTCACTGGGGTCTAGGGAGCTACCAAGCTATCTTAGCCTTTATTAGATTGTTCTGTCGTATTAAGAGGATCAGTCCTGATGCAGAGCCTAAGAAAACTGATCATCATTGGTTTCATTGCCATGGAAGTTCTTGTTTGGATTGATGTGTCCATAAATAGTGCCTGTATGTGAAGACAATCAAAGTATTTAGCAGTACATATACTGCTAATAATATAGAATGTGAGATTTAGATCCACTATGAGCAGCGTTTTTCAAGGCAACTGTTAGTTTAAATAGCAAAAGTTTATTAGTTTTAGAAGTTGTATTTTGAGCCACCTACTAGAAATCAGCAGAATTCTTTTGTTAGAGGCAGGGATGTAGAGCAGTGAATCATTGCAGCGTTTCATTCTTAAAGGTTCTTCAGTTGCGTCAGGCAGGAGGACGAAGTGTTCTTACGCTGGTTTGACCTTGTTGAAATGCGGCATCTCCTTCCTTCCTTTCCCACCCAGAGCACAGAGCTGGGCTGCTCCATCGCCCGGCCAAGCAGGCCTGAGGCTCCCTCTGCTGTCCTAGGGTGTGTTTGTAGGGATGGCTGAGAAACGTCGGAAACAAAACCCTATTTTATAGTAGAAAAAGAAACATCTGCCTCTACAATAGCTGATCAGGGTTCTTCATCACAGACAGGGAGAAATGAAGTGCAGAGTGTAAATCAGAGCTTTTCAGGCTACCAACATGTTGAAGTAATGCCTTCATCTGTTATCTGTCTGATAACCACGCAGTCTTACTGAGGCCCTCACAGATTACATTAATAGGGTACACTAATGATCAACTGCAGAACAGTTTCTGCAGTAGAGTACATTGCAACTGTTGATTCCAATATTTGAATTCAAGTGTAAAGAAATAGCACCACACTTAATCCATTCGTGTCTCCAGTGAGGTTTTATCTTCAGTGTAAAGAACAGGTTCTTGCTTCAAAATAGTCTACATAAATTATTGGTTTTCTTAATAGATGCTTTTGGAAAAATTCATATTATAATAAATATAATCTTTAAAGCAGCTCACCAAAGAGCTAAATTCAAATTTAACATCCAGGATAACTCGGAAAAACCTCTCTCTGCTCTCTTTCTAGGGACTCAGTACGAGGCTGTAGGGGCTAAGTGACCTCAACTTAAGGGACAGAGTATGTTGTCTCATAAGAGGTGCAGGACCACTGTATTGCACACATACCTGGTATAACTTAGTGCCAACTTTGTTACCCCAAAGGCAAGTGCTGGCTGGAAATATCGTTTAGTCAGTCTTTTGTAGTGATGCTTGAAGTGTTTTCTACTGAATGGGAACATCTGTGTGGTCAGCAGCCCTGTAGCGGATAAAGTCTTCTCAGGAAGAGGTATCAAATGTGCATATCAAGAACAGCTATAACATTAATGCTTACTTCATATTGCAGGAGAGAGTGGATGCTCCCAGAGCAGCATCAGCCACTCGGCGGTGCAGGAGGGGACGGTCAGTGTGCACAGTCCAAAGAAATCAGGCAAGATTACTGCAAAATTGCACAATCGCATGGTTCACCGTGTCTGGAAGGAATGCATTCTCAACAGGTCACAGTCCAAGTAAGGCAGCACTCCTGATGGGTTTTGTTGATTAATAACATTATATAGAGTTGAAATTCTAATAGTTTTGCCTTATCTAATGTTATTCCTCATAGAATTCCTTTGCCACTAATTAAAGCTAATGATGCAGAACAGCATTATCAAAGAGAATTTGTCACTGTGTTCTGCTGAAACTCCTAACACTTAGCATCCTGTTTGCAGTTGTTTGTCTTAATTGTGACAGTTTTTGAGGTTACAAATGTGTAATACCTGCCCTCAACTAGCTGCTTTCAGATTTACTGATCACAGTTTCTTGCTCCTCTTGTAGTTACTAGATTGAAAGTTGGGTGACTGAAACACAAATAGTCTTTGGTATTTAGAACTCTGCGGGTAATGTTTGTTAAGCATTGCATTTCTGATGTTGGACTAAAATGCCAGTCAACAAGGATACGGTCAAGTCGTGTTGTTAGTATCATGGACCTTTATTACTGAAGCTTTAAAGTGTATTCATGGCCTGGTGTGCCCCGAAATCTTTGTTTTTTTCACAATTGCCATGCAGTTTCCTCATTGGATATATCAGAAGAGTTTTCAGATACAGTTTAAATTTGTTTGCCCCTCACTGCTTGTGCTCAGATTCTGGGCAGAGCTATCTGTTGGAGAGCTGGTGCCATCCTCCTACAGACATCAAACTGTGAACTTTAAGAAATAGTAGAGGGAACTACTGTGAAATACAGACTCCTATTTCAAAGGTGAAGTAGAGGGAACCAATTTATTTGAGAGGAGCACAGATAAATTTATGCACTTGCATTTTTAACTTTTTGTTTTACAAAGGCGATAACTATTAAAATAATTTTATCTTCTTCAGGAGGAAACAAATTACAGCTGCAAATTTGGAAGAGGAAGTTCCTAAAAAAATTGTTTCTTGGGATTTTGTGGATCCAGTCCAAAGAGTCCGTTGTTCTTGTTTCAGGTGAGCTTTGGAGAGAGTAAGCATTTGTCATATTGGAAGAGCCCTGCTGAATTCAGGCAGAGGTGCACTTGAAAAGGGTGTATTTTAGCTGAGAGAAGAGCAAACTCTAATATCAAAACTGTGATCATCACTTACATTCAGGTGATTAACATGCATCTTGTGTCATTGTCACTTGCAGCAGTCAGCTTGAGTGGAGAAATGATCTGCCCTAGGACATGGGGGCTAGGATCACTCAAACCTTTCTCAGTCATAGTGAACTCATCCTTTGGGCTTTTCGGAGACGTGAGCTTTCAGGTTTGGAGTGGTAAGGCTCATGATGACAAGGGATGGAAGCTGGCTGGATTTCAGATCATGCTGATTGAGGGATATTGCTACTGTCCCTGTTTGGAGGAAGGGGAAAAATATCCCTAAGAATCACTTTACTCCATTTACCTCCAGTCAATCTGCCATCACACCAAAGAACACCCAAGAGGATGCAAAACCTTTGCCGCGTGGTCATCCACTGTCAACGGATCACAAAGAAATCACTGCTCACTCACACAAACACTTTAAAGTTTCGTATTATCCGTCATCTTTGATAAATATTTTTCTCTCCACTCAGGAAAGTCAAACAAGCACCACTAATTCTTCTTAACATTCTTAAAATCATCAGGGAGATGTTACAAGGCTAGGGAAAAAAAACAGTTTCCAGTGAAATGGCCCTGTGGAATTTATCCTGCTGAAATTTTTAAGTCCTAAGGTCACCATATCCTTACAAGATTCGTAATGATGTTCTTATAACTTAAAGAAGTTATTCCAGAAGTATGTAAGGATGTAAATGTCATTTGTATGATCAAACAGAAATGCTGATTGTGCTGTGCTAACCCTTTTGGGTTTTTTTCTCCTCTCTCATTACTCCCCTAACTGCAATAAAGGGCTTGGGCAAAATAACAGCCAACAGAGCAGCCAGTGATGTTGCTGAAATGATTCTCTGCTTTTCGGCTGTTTGAGAGCTTCCATTCTTTTTCCTTCTTTAGTTTTCTCTTAACAGCAAGGCAAACTTGAGAAAAATGCTGGTGTTTATTAATAGTAAAATTAATATACTGTCTAATGAAATCCTTAAATTGTTACGTGCCACAGCAGTCTCCACAGAGCTCTCTGTCTAGATTTGGCTGTACAGGGAAATTCAGGAATGTAGCATTCTCAGAGTCTCTGAAGGGCTGTTGGTTGGAAATGTCCATTGTCCAGAACAGAACAAAGCAAGATTTTGCCCTTGTATCTTTTGTGTTTGCCTTCTCATGAAGCCAGTTCTTCTTTGTGTATTGGGGAGAGCTAGTGGGATGCAGAGATGCTGTGCATCACACAGAGGGCAGAGGGTTCAAACTGGAGACTCCGTGCAGTGTCTGAAATGAAGTGTTGCTGCTCTGCAGCCTTGCTCTTTACCCTATTATGTGTTGCTTGTGCATATATACAGAATTCAGAACAGATAAATGTTTTGTCAGGATGTCAAGTGTTTTGGAAAACTGAGATTCAGCCTTGCCTGGAAAACACAGGGAATCAATAGTGGACAATGAAACCTAAATCTGTGGATTCAGGTTTAGCTGCATTTGCAATTTCACACTGTCTCTTAACACCTCCAGTGCGAACAACATCACGCTGGAGTTGGACAACACAGCAACTGGGAAATTAAAACATCATCCTTAACGTGAAGGCAGTACCTGATTTCAACTACCAATAAGAAGTTTCTGTGTAGCTGCAGAAATTGGACAACTGCTTTGATATAGATACTGGTTTAGTCCTTACTGTGCCCACTCTATGTTTTATAGAAATGAGATGTCAAGATCTGATAAATAGAGAGTCTTTAAGGGTTATCTGGTATTCAGCATCAAATTCAACCTTATATAGACCCAGCTTTGGGTGTTGAGCATCAGACTGTCTGAAATCATTCTCTGTGGTCAGTTAAAATGTGGTGAGTGATGGAGAACTGAGTCAATGAAATGTTCCAAGAACATGCTTAAGGCAAATCTCCAGTTACTAGGGCGTGAGCTCCACATCACGGGTGAGTGCAACCAACGACCATCTGCTGCGGCAGAGGATTTGCAACACGGTTTGATAACAGCAAAGCTCACAAAGAAAGCCAGGACAATGCCACACAACATGGGTGGGTACAGGGAAAAGATGTAGCAGATAGAAGAAGTTGTACGTGTACCATTTGACAGCACTCTGTGCTGTAAAACTTAAATGTTTTTGTAGCTAAGTCATAAAAGCAGAATTGGTTTTCTTCAGTCTGATAGTCCACTTTATTTGTGATAATGTTTATTTTTGTGAGGAAAAAGCATATTATGTGTTTTGAAGTGTTTTGTTGCTGTCCTAGATAGTGTTATTTCTGAACAGAAATAGGGATGGATTTATTTTGAAGTGGTATTTAAGTTATATGTCCCTGTTCTACCATCCCTGGGGACCATCAGCTGGATGATGAAAACACTGTTAAGCAGTACCTGAAACACTGAAATTCAATCCTGTGCTTCCTGGCCTCAAAGATACGGGATGCAAATTGAAAAAAGCCATATTAAAATATGAAGCCAGTAACAAGTTTGTATTTTACTGCATTTTTTGTTATTCAGTTATTCGAAAGATCTTTCTTTAGGTTAATGAAAACAACACTAGCTTGGATATTGTTTTATATCACCTTCCATGTGAGCAGTACTAAGCTTTTAAACGTTAAGTCTTTCCTTTGAATGCTGTTTTCTGGAGACTCATTCTCCACTTTGTAGGTCAGAGAAACTGCAGCCAAGTTGGCTTGAACAACCTGGTCCTGATCATCCGACCATTCTGGAATCTGTTAACAGATCAGGAATAGAACAGGATTTCTCCATGCTGTCTTTTTTCCCTCCTGATAGTTCAGATAACGGTATAAACCATGCAGTGACTTGTTTCTGCCTCTGCTTTCAGGCACAAGGTTTTCAGACAGCGTTTTGCTGCTGGCTCCAGCCGTCCCCCAACGATAAATCAGCCGGGATTCGGCGTGGGAACACCATCGTCTTCGTCATTGCCACCTCCCGCCTCTTCAAAGCACAAAACCACAGAGAGACAGGAAAAAGGAGACAAACTGCAAAAACGACCTATGATGCCCTTTCACCATCGGCCCTCTGTGACTGAAGAGCTATGCATGGAGCAGGACACATCAGGGCAGAAACTGGCATTAGCAGGAATGGAGCCCTCTTTAGACGTCCCCAATTCCAGAAAATACGAGAAGCCGCCATCTATACCTGCTAGAAATCCGAGCAAGCAAACGAATATGAATCCTATGGATTCACCCCATTCCCCTACTTCCCCTCTGCCCCCCACCCTTAGCCCCCAGCCGAGAGGTCAGGAAGCAGAGAATCTGGACCCACCTTCTGTACCTGTAAACCCAGCGCTCTACGGCAGCGGGCTGGAGCTGCAGCCGCTGCCCAGCTTAGATGAGAGGACAGTCCTTGTTGGGCAGAGGTTGCCTCTGATGGCAGAGGTCAGCGAGACCGCGTTGTACCGCGGGATGACGCGCAGCAGCGAGTCACTGTGGAGGTCCTATAACGTCCCGTCGAGCGACGATCTCGAGTTCAGGCTCCCCAGCCTTCCGTGTGAGAGATCCGATACCAAGATGGAAATGAACTCCGACAGCACTGCACTGAAAAGGTGAGGGTGCACGGGGGGCTGCGTGGTGCGGCCATCACACCACCAGACTCTGCTTCCGGTTGGAACTGGAACAAGGAGAAGGTTTCTCTGTAACGTCAGAGAGGATGTGAGCTGGAGGGAACGTTAAATACTGAAATACAAATGTGCCATTGTAGTGTTCCTTATTTTTTCACATCTGGCTTTCTCTTGGGCGTTATAAGAACTCATAAATGGTTTTGTGACCTATATCACAGTAACTTGAGGAAGTGTAAGAGTTTTATTAAGCTGATGTCCTTTGATAATTTAGAAAAGAAAACATGTTAATTTATGCAGCCTTTCAGCTACATAAATGCTTGATTTTGAGTGAAATTCTATTTATGGCACTGCAGAGGCACTTCAGCGTGGTTTGTCCAGTTGTGTGGGGTTAAAATAGCACTGTACCACACTCTAAGTAGTAGCTAATACTGTTTTATGGAATACTACTGCTTTTATGTAACCACAAACTGTTGAGTCTTTGGGATTGATGTAAGCTTTACTATTAACTTCAGTTTCTGCAGGATTGAAAGTCAAAACCCAAACAGCCTCTCTGGTCTGTGCACATGAAAGAGAAAATGTTCATCTCTTGTAAATGTTGGTTCAGAACAACTATGGTTACCATGCAATGTCTTCCTACAGGAAAAAAATGAAATACCTACATTTTAAAGGAATTTTTATCTGTCTCTTTTATTTAAAATTTTTTAATCATATTTTTTTATTTATGCAAAGGTATTTATTTATTTATAACTTCAGCATGAGAATTTGGATTGATTTTATGCCGACCTAAAAGTTGCTTTTGCATTCTGAGAACGCATAGAAAAATGTACCAAAGAGAATGTATGAGCTAAAATTAATTGAGGAAGATTTTTTGAGTTATGACGACATTGATTTTTGGTAATTGCAATGGAGTTTGCTGGGCTGAAAAGGTTCTGTGTACTTCAAAGTGGTTTGATTAATATAGTGACAAATTTAATTCTGTTTTCATTGTTCCAAAGTAGTTCTTAACACAGGAAGACATTTAATACTAAATGCAGGCAAATGCATCCTTTATTTGAGGAAAAAACCTGTTTCTACCTGATCAAGGAGAATGGGGTGAGACATGGTCCGTGTTGGTGTGACAACTACAGATCTAAGAGCTATTATTTTGATTTGCTGTAAAAGGTATATTTGTTTCATTTCATGATGGCTGTGATTGCTTGTTTCTTTTTGCTTTCAGGCTCTTAGGACAACCTAATAAACGGTTTAAAATCTTGAGGCAGCAGAAACCAGTGCAGATACTGAACTACTTTGACCCCTTGTCTCTAATACAACAACCCGGAGAAGGCTTGGGAGACACGAGTGATCCGTACACGTTTGAGGATGGTGACATCAAGTACAGCTTCACTGGCAATAAAAAATGCAAACTTGGGACTGAGAAGGATCCACTGAAAAAGAGCAAGGTAACTCATGAGTGCAGAGTCTGTTGTTGGACTTGCACAGTGTTGGCTCCACAGCTCCCGGGGAGAGACAAACCTGTTCCACAGATCAGAACCAGAGAGGTTTTGTGTTTCTTTTTCACACAAGCTCAGGAAAAAACTTTGTTTCACTGTGGTATTTCTGAGCTGGTGTTTGTGGGCGTCCCTCTGAACCTGTTTGCACATGACAACATTGCTCTTGCAAGCAGTGCTTCCCATTTATGTATGTTCAGCTTGACCAGCAGCAGGTCCTGGATTTAAGCTAAGCAGTAAAATGCTTTGAGCCTTACAGTCTCTTGCAGACATGAAAGGATTTGCTTGGCTTTTTTTTTTTTAATTCCTTGCTTGCTTCAGCTTGACATATCCCCTCACTGCCAAGCTCAGAGCTCTCCAGCCCAAGCTGATTTGAATTTCCATGGGCAAAATTAATGCAGCCTTCTGCTGAGAGAGTTTGTGGCAGGGACACTGTATTGCTTTGAACATTTCCTTAGATGTGAAAGAAAGCAATTTGATCACCATTCTTTGGTCATCTCCTGCCTTGTATGGGTGATACTTCCTATGGATCTTATCCTTTATGGAGCTGGCTGCTCACTCCCTTCTTCTTGTGGGGTAATCACCACGCTTGAAGTTCTTGAAGCTCTAGGAAATGTGTCATCTGGTTACTTCATGGTTTTCTCGATACACAGATAAACTCCAGGCAACTGTGTTCTTTGCTTTCTTAAATGTGACTTTGCTTCTCATAGCATTTAATCCAGAGCCCTGAGTTTGGCTTAGACAGCTGTTCTTACACAGCTTAAATTAATAACCATTAAAATCTCTTGCATTTTTTGTATAGTCAGAAGATGGAATTGGTACCAAGGAAATCCCTCCAACGGGTCATCCCACACCAGTTCCTGATGGAAAAGATGCCATGTCTATTTTCAGTTCTGCTCCTAAGAGTGGTGAGTAAAAGCTCCTTAATTCACTCTACATTTTAGTGTAACATGAGAGCCGTAGGCAGTTCCTGAGATGGGATAAACCTGATTCTGCTTGTCTACAGTAACATAGTGTGTTTTTTTAGAAGGTAAAGCTGAGCAGTAGCAGCCTTCATTCTTTCTTGTTTGACCTTTGGTGCTTGCTTAAAAATTGACTGCAGGGCTATTTCCAGGCTACATCACAGAAAAGGTCCTCCCTGATTCCTGCTTGTCCCGTTTTTAGAGTGAGAAGTAAAACTGGAAAAAGACAATTATGTATTTCTTAACTTTGCTCCCATTTTTCATGTGTTTTCCCATTTCTTTTGGATAGATACCCGGCAAGACAACGCTGCAGGCCGAGCAGGCTCTGGTAGCCTCACCCAGGTGACGGATCTGGCTCCATCTCTTCATGATCTGGATAATATCTTTGATAATTCAGATGAAGATGAGCTTGGTGTAAGTCTTTGTAGAACCGAGTGTTCTGTAGATGTAAGTTTTGGCCAAAAAAAGGAGGAGAAGGGTGGAATCCTGGTAGGGAGTGATTATCCCTAATAGATAGGAAAGAGAGTTTCTAGGTAGGCAGGTTGGGAAGAGTTGTGAGCAAAGGGGGGTATCCTTCAAAGGGAGAAATTGTCACTGGGTGTGATTCAGGAATGTGCAGAGATCACTTTGGTAACACCAAACTTGTGTTGCCTGAGAGTTTTTCAGTTGTGAGGAGAACCTGCACACAGCTGAGCTGCTGCCTCAGGCATCGCAGAGACAGGCCGTAAGGATATTTCCACAGATAAAGCAATGTGCCTGCTCTGTCAGTGCATTACACTGAGTTCCGTGTCCTTAGCTTTTGCCAGCATGTTTTGTGTGTTTGAGAGTTGTGGAAAAATCCTGGTTTCATTAACTGGTGATTTGTGCTTTTACTGCATCTGAGAAGCTGCCCAAAGGAAAATAAATCCAACCTTACTGCATTTCCTTAATGCTCTGAGCGTGTTCCTTTCTGGTCCTGCAAGCGGTTTATTGCAATGCAAAGAGGAATAGTTGCTGAGTATTGGGGAAATGCAGAAGGAAAAGCAGATTTACATCAGTTACCAGGGGAAAAATTCAAGACCTGTGCAAAGGCAAAGATTTGAATAATTACTATAATATTTTTAAGCTTAATCTAATGTAGCCATAATGATACAGAAGGTGATCTTGAACTGACTGATAGTGAATAATGGTGTTTGAAAGCCTAAGACGTGCTGCTTGGCAGTACTTCTCAAGCACTCTGATTAATTTCCCACTTCTGCCTGTTTTGTGGCTCCACACAAACTGCATTTGAGGTGTTGCAGTTAATGTGCAAATCTACAAGAGGACTGTTCTGTCGAAATAAAATAATTACCTTTTTCAGTGAAGTTGGCCTGGGCAGACCAAATGTTCTTTGTCTTAAAGCCTGCAGGCTGTTTGCCACTGTTCGTGGCATTCTGACTGTGGTGTATCCTCGTGGTTATCTCAGTAATCCAAACACAGAAGCAAGGAGAGTCGTCATGATAATTTCAAGCTTAGGGTCTGGGATAGCATTTTCAATATCATTTGTGTGTCATAGATAGAGTTGAAAGGGAGGAAAAGGAAATCTGGACTCCTGGGGGCAGATGGGAGGGCAGAAAAGTACACTTTTTCCTTCTTGTGAAATCTCATTCAGAGACTTTTCAGAATTTGTAATAGCTTGTGAATTCTAGTACTTTGTGTCTTTTTTGATATGGTGTGTGATTATTCTGCTTCCAGGCTGTGTCACCAGCTCTTCGGTCCTCCAAAACGCCCGCAGTAGCGTCTGAGGAGCGCCCTGTAGGGAAGGACAGCAGGACAGCAGTTCCGTACCCACCAAGTAAGGAGCAAAGCCAGTTACTGCTCTGCTGACAGATAAAATCTCCTTATTGCTACTGCTCTGCCTTCCTAGGGGGCTTAGAATTTCCCTTTTTCAGGCTAAGAGGCAGTGTGTTTACTTTCTGCTGTAATTACCAGATGCCAATACTTAAGAGGGTAAGGAGATTTTAGTGAAAACAGAGGATGGCAATACAGACATATAATTTCAATGTATCTGCTGTGATTTGAGATGCTCTTCTTTTGACACCATTGTCTTAGATTGAAAGTATGGGAGGGATTTGTTACAAATCTTCATTTAGAAGCTATCTATCTTTCTATTCTCAATTCAGTATTTAATCTCAGTTAGTCACTTACACCATTATCATATCCCTCTTTAAGGATAAACCATTCTTCTTTTTAAAGAATTTAAAGCTGTGACTTACAGCTGGCCATTATGGTGCAACATGTCCTGGAAGAAATTGCATTCAGCATATGACAAATTCAGACTAGAATCACCAGCAGGGTTTAATCTAATTAATTTAATGTGAAACTGCATGATTTAAATCAGAGAACTGGGTTCTGACTGAAGAGACACTGTAAAGCTGTTACAGATGGTTATGGTAAAAGTGATGCTTGTGCAGGTGCTACACGTGTACAAGGAAGGCTGTAGGAGTGCAGAAAACGTAGAAATTAAATTTAGTGTGCAGAAAATGTGTAAAACAATTAAAACAATTGGGCTTTTTTGTAAGAACCATGCCAACAACTCTTGGCCATGGTAATTTTGGTTTCTGAGACATATGGACTCCCTTGCGTTGCTGCTATAGGTGGCATTTCTTTTGAGGTGAAGGAGAAATGTGTCTGTGTGCCAGGAGAAAGGTGGAAGTTTTTGGTATAATGCGACCAGATCAAATTATGGATTACAAATTACTTAGTGGTGAGGAGGAAGAATATTTGATTTTTGTGACTGCTACATGGAGAAATCAAATCTCTCTGCAAATCATTCTTTAATGCCTTCTCATTAACTTCAGCTGGTAATGAGAGCAAATTGAGGAGAAGAAAAAAAACAGTCTGAAGGAGATGAGTCAGAGTTTTATGGACCCATAAAAGCTGTGCTGATTTACTCAGATGTGGAAGTCTCAAGTATACAGAGATTGGATTTTGACAGGTTTAGTTGATCCATAGCTGTTTAAAATATGCAAAGCTTTTTCAAGCATGACACACATGAAAATGAATAACGATAGTTAGCCTCTTGCTGTAGGGTTGGGGGATTTTTTGTAATTAAACTTTTTTATTAATCTGCACTGCAGAATTTTGTGAACTGACATGAGCTTGGCCATGAGGCGATGATTTACGGTAGAGCTGTACGAAATAAGTTCAATAGGTACCCTCCACTTCTGTGGTGTAGCCATCTCCTTGACAGCAGTGTCTGCAGGGACCTGAAATACCTTGGACATCATGATAGAGTTCTCCTGCCTACATTTCATTTTAACCTTCCCTCCTGTACCCTCTCTCCAGTCTCTAAAGCACACTTCTCTCTGTTGAAAAACAGAGACAGTAGCTAATCCTGCTGGTATCCTGAAGATTGTATTTCATGCTAACACTGGGTGGAAAGCAGGTTTTTCCATTCTACTGAACCTGTTTTCAAAATTTATTTATCCAGTATCAGGAGAAGACTAAGGGCTTGGACATTTTTAATTCAAAGACCACGGGGAAAAAGAAGAGAGAGCTGAGCCCATTATTAACTACTCCAGGCTGTGAAAGACTGAGTTCTGCTGTGGCTGTTGTCACCAACAGAATTCCATTTTGAGAGGACTTGACCTATTTGAGTTGTTTCACTTTGTCTAAATTATTAAATAGACTGGCTACCTCCTCTCTGTGCACAGAAGGTCGAAATGCAGGTTTTGGCTCTGCTAAGGCAGAGTGGAGACACATCTTGAGGCTGCAACAATCTACAGTTATGTACTGTCAGTGGATGTGTTCGTATACTGTGTATAATTTTAGTTCCATCACTAATTTCTGTCTTTTTCCATCAGTTTTTGGGAGTAGTGCTGTGTTTCATCAGTTTGGATTTCCACAATGCAGTGTCTATCTTTCAAAACCCTGTCTTTATTTATTTATGATACCCCATGATCTTTAGGCTGTAAAGGTTATTGAATGCAAGTCCATCCTTGTGTCCTATCACGTTGGGATGGAGGTGTGGGTTGGAATGGAGCTCGAACTGGGCATCTAGTCTGTCAGAAAATGTGTTTAAGAAGAGACACCCCTGGGAATTTCACCTGGTGTAACTGGAGTATTTTAACAGCGAAGTTACCACAGTGATGGTTACATCCAGGGAATCTCTGTCCTAATTCAAGCTCAGGAATGACAGCAAATATTCTGAATTGTAGTCATAACAAATATGGCAGCTGGTAGCTGGAAAGAAAAAGAGTGGAGCTGGGGGAACAGTACAAGGCTTTATTCTGATTTTTGTTTGATAGACCAAATTTGGCTGCCATGGCAGCTAAGTGAACATAATTCCAAAAGCCCGTTTTAGGGCTCCATATCAGCTCTGGAAAAGGAAAGAGACTACCCCCTGTATCTCCTTAGTGACAGTTCTTGGGATGAGCTTTGAATTAACATCACTGAATCTCTTCTCTTATGAAATATTTTGTTGTTTGTGTACTAGTTTGTTGTTTCTGAAGAACAAGAAGCTTTTGAAGTATCCTTAGGAAGTCTTGGAGTCTCTCCCTAGCAGTTAACTGTTTGTCTAGATTTATCCTGTTATTGGAGCTCTGGCAGGTCTGTAGTGTCTTTGCTGGGGTTTAGCTGATGAAATAAGAACTCTTCTGTTTTATTGGATTTCTTGACTATTTATTTTGTAATGATTAACATTATTCCATCCTATTGCATTGTTTCACCCTATTTAGCTGTGGCAGATCTCCAAAGGATGTTCCCAACACCACCTTCTTTAGAACAACACCCTGCCTTCTCCCCGGTCATGAGCTATAAAGATGGAATAAGTTCAGAGACCATGACTGCCTTGGGAATGATGGAAAGTCCCATGGTCAACATGGTTCCACCACAGCTTGCTGAGTTTAAAATGGAGGTGGAAGATGGATTAGGTAGCCCTAAACCTGAAGATATCAAGGTAACATGCCAAAGATGTGGTATTTTATAATCTGATCTGTGTATATTTGATGGTTATAAACCAATCACACATATTGTAGTGTGGGCAGCAGATTGCTGCAGCAAATGTGAACCAGATCCATGTAAAGTACCTATCAGCCTTTAGTTGGAAACAAAATTCTTCTCTGGTAAAAGAGCTTTTTATTTGTTTCCCCAATTTTAACTGTAGGCATTTCTCTTCTTGTTATTTTATATTTGTAAAGTTTCTGGGTGTTCTCAGGAAACAAACAATATTGTGTGTGGGATGAGCCCTGTGAGTGGCCGAAAGGGTGCCCAGCTATGACAAACCACTGCACTCATGCCTGAATAGCTGTTAAACTATTGACTTCCTTGGCTCATTTTCCTGTAGCACCCATTATATGTAGCCTGGCTGTGGCCTCTGGAGAGAGGCAGCTGGGGTAAAGTCGTGCATGTGGAAAGGCTGCCTTTTTCTCTCTGAAATGTTGCCTTTTTTGGTTAGGGTTGAAAATCTCTGAGAAAGCCCAGGGGTTGAACTTGCTCTGTTTCTTCTTCAGCTGATGTTACTTCACAAGTGTTAAGGCCAGATGGGACCATTCTTATCTGACTTTCTGTATAACACAGGTCAGGTAATGTCACATAGTTACCTCTCTATCGAGTCCTATAGTGTATCTGAGTAAAGAGCTGTTTTAACTGGGGACTCTGCTGCTGGGGACCAGTACTCACCTCCCCGACGTCGCGTATCGAGACGTATCCATTCTTCCATAGCATCACATACAAGGACTCAACATAAGCACCGAGTGTACATCGATTTGTATCTCATTGTTCCATCTTTAGCACAGGGTGAGAGGTAGGATAAAGTCATTCTGCCTGCTTGTGTCTATTCTGCATTACTGAACTTTTTGGGCCGCTTTTTGTCACTGGTGTCAGAAGTTATCGTTCTCATATCTCCATGCATACAGCCCCAGGGGGTTATTTTGTTTAAAAAAATGCACATTTCCTTGTAGAAATACACATCACCTCGTTCTGCAGCAGGCTCATTTGTACACAGATAATAAAAAGGAAGATACACACTATAACTCTTGTCTTCCTGGTAATCCCCAACCCTTGGTTTTATAGCCTAATTCTTCTCCTTCAGGCCCACCCTGTCCCTAATCTGCCACAGCCATTTGTTTCCTCAGCACCACCTCCTTCCCTCTCATTTTGTGCTCCTGGGAATGTTAGAATTAACTGAAGGCTTATTTTTAATCACCTGTGTTGCAGAGAGCTGCACAAGGAAAGGTACAGCCCTTGCAGTTGTGTGGATAAGAGGAGGCAATATATCAGTATAACATATATCTTAGTATAAATAGTATATTAGTATAATATAGTATATATTTTATAATACTAATTCAGCTATGAATTAGTAAATTGTCCTGCATGACAGTAACAGTATCACTTGGGCTTTTTGACAGGAAAGCACAGCCAAGCCACAGGGTGATTTTTCTCCCTAAGAGCACTCAGTTTTCTCCCTGGGAGAGGAGGAAGTCCCTGTCCCTGGAGAGGCTGTGGCATTCAGGGATTGTGTCCTGGGTTGTGACAAGGGTGTCTGCTCAGAGCCTGGAGTTCCCTGCTTACAGGACTGCACGCTGTGCTGAGCCCTGGTTCGGGCTGAGCTGGCAGGGAGTTTCACACACAGTTCTTTTGAGTGACTGCAGAGCTTTGAGGGAGTTGGTTATCAGTGTCCCCTCCTGCAGACAAGTTCACCACAGAAGGCCAGGCGTGTACAACACGTCTGCCTTGCTGAGGCAAGAGCTTCTCTTCCTTCTGCCCCAACTTCGTAACTCAAAGGCAGGATAAGAAAAGGCATCTTAGAGGCTTTACTGAAGAGCAACTCTCCACAGGCCTCGTAGAGTTTTGTATCTACCAGGTTTTACACCACTGTAGAAGTTATAAATAAGTTTTTTATAAGGCTTGTAAGAATTTGCTTTGCCCCAGACCTTGCCAGGTGTTTTTCTTGTGTTTGTGCAGTAAATTCTTTGCTTAAGACTAGCATAATATGGGCCTGGAAAGAAAATTGGAATTGGTCGAACTGGAAGATTTTGAGTGAGAACAGATTTTAGGGCATCATTGATACTGAAGATATTTTAATCTCCCTCACACCCATTTTAGGAGTATTAAAATACCTGTTAATTTTGCCTGACGACATTTCCAGCAGCCCAGTTTACTTGCTTTGAGTGTGTCACTGCTCATGCACACCAGTGGGAAACAGGCACCGAAACCCATCGCTGATCATTTTGAGAACATGTAAGGAGATTCCTCCTGCTGAGCTCTCAGCAGCTGATGGTAGCGATCCGCACATCTCTCATCCCGCAACGCTTTACAAGGTGCAAGGGAAGAATGCAAAGATCTAGTGCCTTGTTAAATACTGCAGTTCTGAGAGAGACTACTGTCACTGTTTCAGTGATGGTTTTTGCTTTGCAAAAGTGCCTCCAAAGGAAGAGCTCTGTACTTCTGAAAGGAGTTGGGAATAGCTCTAGAAACTCTGGCTGAAGTTCTTGTCATCAGTCTCTGCAAACAAACGTGATAAGCCAATAAAAGTCCACTTTGACTGGACTGCATTTATATTTATATTTACTATGCTGATTATTGGATTGTTTATATATTTATATTTAATACTGTATTTAATATTTGGAACATGTAAAGTGTCTGCTGTTTTTACTTGGATTAAATTAATCCCCAACATGGGGTTATTCAGAGAGGCTGACTTCAGGCACAGGTTTCTTCACACTGTGACTTGGCCCCTCTCTCCATTGTCAGTATAAAAGTCTTGTAAAAATCCATCTTCTAAGTGCCTAAATTAGGTGCTTTAACTTAGGGAGTGTGGAACTTGCATAGTACACGACTCATTTTTTAGACAAAGCTTGTCTTAAATGAGCTTCATTGGATTGTGAAATATTGCATTTGCACAGCATCTCAGTGTAACAAGAGGCCTCAGCTGAGTTTCCCTGAAGGAACTGCTCTTGAATGTTTTGTAGAATGAAGAAATATACTTTATTTTGCATTAAATGCAGTTGTGGAGGGTTCAAACAGTAGTGTAGGTTTTAATTAAAAATTATTATCTAAATGCAAAGAGCAACCTTGCCATATTGTTTTAAACATTTTCATTTGGATATTACAGGATTTTTCGTACGTGCACAGAGTTCCATCATTTCAACCTTTTGTGGGCTCCTCCCTCTTTGCTCCACTGAAGATGCTGCCAAGTCAGTGCCTCCTACCTCTGAAGATACCAGATGCCTGCATTTTCAGGCCTTCTTGGGCTGTTCCTCCTAAAATTGAACAACTTCCTTTGCCGCCTGCAGCCACTTTCATTAGAGATGGCTACAAGTAAGTACAGTCTGGTAGGAAATTAGTTTGTCGTGTCCTGAGCTAGAATGGCTCATTAATTAAACATTTTACATGTATTAACAGTGCTTTCTATGCACCAGAACCATAAAATATCCTGCAAATGTATTTTAAACCTTGTAGATTTGTCATTGTCTCAGATCAAAAAAGTTCTGATAGCAGAAACACTTGAATTAAATCCAGCTTTTGGAAATGGATGGTGTTACAGTGTGTGTCCACTGAACTTTTAGAAGAGCAGGAACGTGAGATACTTGAATTAATTGCAATTTCTGATAGAGAAAAACATTGTAATTCAATACATACCAGAAGATTAAGGTGCTTCACCCCTTGCATCTCTGTCCTTCCGTTCCAGTGCTCAGTTCTCTTCCCTACAGTCAGGTTCCTCTCGTGTTTGTCCTTGTCTGTTCAGTCTGAGTTGGTCTGATGTGTCTGGTCCTGATGATACCAATTTGCTTTCAGAGGGCTCTTACCATTTTGTGAGCACTCTGCTCTGTGGTCCTGTGTTGCCTCTTTGGATTTAGTGGATTTAGCCTGCCTGGTTGCATTCGTGTGCTGCCCTCCCCGTGCTGAACGCCAAAAGAACAGGCGCCGAGTCCCTTCAGCGTGAGAGCGCTGTGCCCTATAAGCAAAGTCTGCTGTTAAATTTAAAAGGTTTTATTCCTTACTCACGGCTCAGAAATTAGCAATGTTTGTGGAAGAAATTCATTGCTGGAGATTCTGAAAGGTATCAAGAATATTCACCATCAAATTCATAACACCTCTTAACAGGCAGAATAGCAGTACGAGGTCTCCTGCCGCCCGGCATTCATTTCTAGAGGAAGCAGCCTGTATCTTTAAATCAGTCTGTAAATCCCTTAAATCAGTCCCTTTCCAGCTCCAAAGGATCCGTCAGTGTTCTCAGAAGAATTGTAAAAGAGAAATTGTAAACTCTTGATAGTGCCCAGGGAGCAATTGAATTTTTGGGTTTTTTCATAATAGCAAGTGATTCACCGGGCTGAGCTGGTTATTAATTTCAGGTATTTGTTGGGGAAAAAAACCTCTTTCATTTTCAATGTAATCCAATTAGAGTGAAGATTATTACTGCAGGCCTCCGACAGAGTGCTGATTGCCAATCAAGGTTTCTAGGTCACCTTTTCTTATTAGTCTGAGCACTCAGTGTGCTGCAGATTCAGAACTCCTGCAAACCTCTCCTTGGTTTTTTTTTATTCTCTCGCTCTGAGTTGGACATCCATCAGTTCAAGGTAATGAAATTATTATAAGAAGTAAGGTCTTCCCTGTTTTCCTTTTCAAGTCATTAATGATATGTGAGCATTAAAATAGTGCTGCTTTTGAATAGCACAAAATACGCAGAACAAACATAATAAAAAACATTTCCCCCTCCTCTATCAGGAGACTCATTTAGTGCTTACACATTTGTCATGCCCTAGTGTTATATGAACACACGTCAAGAAAAGTGAGCAACTTATTAGCAACTTGGAAAGGGAAAAGTAAATTAAAGGTCTCATTCATTTGATTGACCCTGCATTACCTGTTTCCTGATGAAATGAGTCATCCCAAAGAGGAGGCAGATCTCATGGGCATGTACAAACTGTTCTTTGGTCTTGTAAATTTAGCAGAAAATGACAAAACCAGAGTAATAAAAACCAGTCAAGTCAGGAGATGACTGCAAAATATGATTCTTAGCTTTCCTGTGCTAACAGTTTGTAAGGGCGTGTGTCATGTTGTGCTGCAGACTGTAATCCCAGAGGAGGATTTGCACTTACAGTGTCTGAAATACTGCTATCAGTTCCCCACCACGGTGAGGCAGTGTCCTGTGTGTGTGTCACATGCAGACTCCTGACAGTGATAATTTCTAAAATAAAATAAGATTTCTAGGCTTCTGACATATTTTCTTCATTTCCACTAATGTAGATCTCCTTACAGATAATTGGGTTTAAAACAACAACTACAGTTGTTGCTCTTTTCCTTAAAAGAGTTACCAATATCCTAGAATTTTAACCTAATAATTTATCTAGAGATTCTCCTCAAGAGCATGTGGGTGTTAAGCCACGGGAATAACTTTTAAGAGGGTTCCTGAGATGGTACCTCTTTATTATACTGATGGGAAGCAACGCTGTTCATGGTGGGAATTACAGTTTTAGTTGTGAGAGACGGTAAATGATTCTGAGCAGAACATCTGGAGATATTCTTTCTTTACTGCACTTAAAATGAATCCTTTCAGTTTTCACCCTCTCCTTGTATTTAAATAAGCTTTATAAATTCAGTCCCCTCACCAAGCAGTCTGTGATGGTGTTTGACTCTGGTTTTTGTGCGTTTCCTGTAGCAATGTGCCTAGCGTTGGGAGTTTGGCCGACCAGGACTATCTTCAGATGAACACTCCTCAGATGAACACACCGGTGACGCTGAACAGCGCCGCTCCGGCCAGCAACAGCGGGGCAGGAGTTCTGCCGTCACCGGCAACCCCCCGCTTCTCTGTCCCTACCCCACGCACTCCAAGGACCCCAAGGACTCCTAGAGGTGGGGGTACTGCGAGCGGCCAAGGATCTGTTAAATACGACAGCACAGATCAAGGTTCACCTGCTTCTACCCCTTCTACAACGCGACCGCTGAATTCCGTGGAGCCAGGCACTGTTCAGCCCATCCCCGAAGCCCACAGTCTCTACGTCACCTTGATTCTTTCAGACTCGGTGTTGAACATCTTCAAAGACCGCAACTTCGATAGTTGTTGTATCTGCGCCTGTAATATGAATATTAAAGGTGCAGATGTTGGATTGTACATCCCAGATTCATCTAATGAGGATCAGTACCGTTGCACCTGTGGCTTTAGCGCTATCATGAACCGGAAGTTAGGTTACAACTCTGGGCTCTTCATCGAGGACGAGCTGGATATTTTCGGCAAGACCTCAGACATTGGCCAAGCTGCAGAAAGACGACTGATGACAAGTCAAAGCAATTTGATCTCTCAGTTGGGAGAGGGAGGTAGAAGGACCCAGGAACCTCCAGTGAGCCTCCTCCTTCTCCTCCAGAATCAGCACACGCAGCCGTTCACAGCTCTGAGCTGTCTGGATTACATGTCCTCCAACAACCGCCAGACGCTCCCGTGTATGAACTGGAGTTACGACAGGCTACAGGCCGAGAGCAACGACTCCTGGGTGGAATGCTTCAATGCCCTTGAGCAAGGCAGGCAGTATGTGGACAACCCCACTGGTGGAAAAGTGGACGAAGCCCTAGTAAGAAGTGCCACTGTACATTCTTGGCCTCACAGCAATGGTACGGGTCAGAACAGGTCTTTTGTTCTTTGCGTTTGTTTGATTTGAGACTCTCCAATCACAAACCACTTAATCATTATGTGGGAAATTATATGCATAAAAATATTCTAGAAATAAAAGTAGATTTTCTGAAAGCTTTATAAATTACTAAAGTACCAATAATCCAGCTGTCCTTAGACTTTGTGGTCTAAATTGTGGAAGCATCTGTGCAAGTTCACAAATCTGAAGCACAGATGCAAACCAAATTCAAGTATTGGGGGGAAGGCAGAGTTATGGCCTGTTATTTTTTGTAGAAGGGTGTAAGCAGTTAACAGGAAAGAAATGCTGTGTATGAAAATGTCACCAAGGAAAAGAAAAGTTCTTTTGTAATCAAATATTACCTCTTTATATGCTGAAGATGCTCTGACTTCTTATGAACTGAGCTGGCCAAGAGTAACGTTGAAAGGTGTATGAAAAGGACTATGGCAACAGCTTTATTTCAGCAATGTTTTCATAAATGCCATTAAGCTAATTAGAGTTGTAAAGATGTTATGTGCATTGTGAAGAGCAATAGGAAGGAACAATGCACCAAAAAATGGTGCCACCTTAAAATCATTCTTCCTGTTCCTCACTGAAAATGATTGCTGCTCCTTTGTCCTTTGCAGTGTTGGATATCAGCATGCTCTCCTCCCAGGACGTGGTGCGCATGCTGCTGTCGCTGCAGCCCTTTCTCCAGGATGCTATCCAGAAGAAGCGAACAGGAAGGACCTGGGAGAACATCCAGCACGTGCAGGGACCACTCACCTGGCAGCAGTTCCATAAGATGGCAGGACGGGGAACCTACGGTACGGATGCTGTGCTATGTGCCAGCAGCTGAAGTGAAGGCACAGTTTTCTACAAACATCCACTTTCTTCAGGGAAAGCGTTAGGAGAAATGGGCTCTTTTGATTGGTTTAAAAGCCATTTGAAACAAATGCTTGAATTCCATAGTGCAGTTTTTACCCTTCTAGATAATGAGTGCAAAATGCTGGGTGAGGATCAGCCTTCCTATCCAAGCTTTATTATGGCTTGTACTGAGACCAGCTGGTGTGTGAAGAACACAGAGGGGGAGCTGGTAAAGTTGCACCACCTCAGGGAAGAGGGGCTTTCTGAACTAGAAAAGACACAAGAAGCAGATAAGCCTTCTCCACAGAGATATCTGCTTGTTCACAAGTTTTCCATACTCTCAATAATAAGTATCCATTTAAGTGTGTCCTGGTTATAAGTGACACTTTGGAAAATACAGATTACAATAGATTTTGGACGTACACATTTGCAAACTAATTCCTGATTTTCCATACGTATTTCTCACCTACAGTTTATTTCTGTTGCAGTCTTGCTTAGGTTTTTTTGTGCATTTCCAATGTGGTGTGCTTTATTTTCTCTCTGGTGGTGTTTGAAACATCACAGTTTTCCTTAGGGGATGGGACTTGTGGTAATTACAGCCCCTGTCCAAGGAGAACTTCTCATCTAATCCTTTTCCATCATTTGTAACTTTAAGAGTTAAGATTTGCCATGTAAACAGGATGGAAAATACCATGTAGGAAGTAGCAGAGCCTTTAGGTTTTAGATTCAGTCATTTTTACTGCATGTTGGCTTTTTAAGAAAGCTGGAGTAATCTCTGCAGAAACAATGGGTATGTTTTTGCTTGAAATTTTCAACACTTTCTTCTAATGAGCCCTGTGTCTGGGAGACACCACGTTGAACTGATGGCAGTCCTCTTGGGGCAGCGAGGGCTCTGGAGTGCTGCTTATGGGCAATTCTTAGAGCTGTGTCTTTGCTTAGTATTCTTTATTAATATCATATGAAATCATTATAAATTCAGAAATGTTATGTATTAAAGTAAGTTGGCCTAAGCACGCACTAATGTTGCACAACCAGGTGGAGGTAGATGAAGAGCTGTAAGATCAGATTTTGTATATTCATGTCATTACTTTTGTTGAACAGGAACTCATGAGCTGTGGTTATGGTTATGACAAAGTAAAACCTCGAGATGAAGCCCTGGGGAGGGCAGTGCATGTATTTACAGTACACTGGAAGATGCTTTATTGCAACTTTCTAGGAAAGGCTGACTGGTCCTTGGATCGGCTCCCTCCGCTTTGGCTGACTCAACTTAGATTTTATGACATTTCTGAAGGACAATATCAATCTTTCTTCTCCTTTATTAATTTTTTTTTTTCCAAGGAAAAAGACTATGGGAGAACATGGTTTATCAGCCACGATCCAACCTTGGCGTGTGTTTCCCCACTGTGGTCAAACTTCTAGGGAACTCGGCATGGCAAGGGATCCATTCTTTCCAGTATTCCAGTAAAAGAACCCACTGCAGCTAAACCAGCCATTGTAATGTTTTTCCTTTCTCCTTTTCTCTCTCAAGGCTCTGAGGAATCTCCTGAGCCGCTTCCGATCCCGACTTTACTGGTGGGGTATGACAAGGACTTCCTGACAATCTCTCCGTTCTCCCTGCCGTTCTGGGAGAGGCTGTTGCTGGACCCGTACGGGGGCCATCGGGATGTCGCCTACATCGTGGTGTGTCCAGAAAATGAGGCCTTGCTCAATGGAGCCAAAACTTTCTTCAGGGACTTGAGTGCTGTATATGAGGTTAGAAAGAGGAACCACACTGAATTATTTCTCCTTAAGCGTCACTTTTCCTGTAGTGCTTGTTCATTGAGAGAAATCCACATCTTCCATTAAGGATGTCTTTCATTTTGAGGGTTTTCTGTGCTACCAGAGAACAAGAACACTATCTAATTGAGTTCTACTGTGATCCTCTGTGCGTTTCAGGGTAGTTCTTGCCATCTGCTCTTCCCAGTACACATTATTTCACAGAGAATATAACACTGGTATTAATACAGTTGCAACCTAACGCATGAAGACCCAACCAAACATGAAGAGCAAGAAGTAGATTAAAGAAACTGTTGCTTTCTTGTAATTCTTAGGGTGGAGACAAAACCATCTCTGCTTTTAGCATGCTCTTTGGTTATTGCTGAATATGTAAGATTACTTTGTCACCTTAGTTTTGCTGTAAGTGCAGTTCAAGTTGACAGATAAACAGGGCCTTTTGTCTTTATATTTAAAGAAGCCACCACGTATGTGCTGGGATTGAGGGGTTTGTGCTATGAACCAGTCTGTATTACTCAGGTGTTTGGCATCCAGTTACAAGCATTTCTCCTTTCCTCCCCAGATGTGTAGACTTGGCCAGCACAAACCAATCTGCAAAGTGTTACGTGATGGGATAATGCGGGTGGGAAAGACTGTGGCACAAAAGCTGACGGATGAGCACGTGAGCGACTGGTTTAACCAGCCCTGGGGCACTGAGGAGTGCGACAATCATTCCAGACTCAAACTTTACGCGCAAGTTTGCCGGCATCACCTAGGTAAGTCTCCCATGGCACCAGCGAGGCTGTTTCTGTAGGTGTTTTAGAGGTTATTTTCTGCAAGTGGAAGCAGGGGGCAGATTGTAGTCTGTTTAAAAATAAAAGAAGGTATTACGAGGCTTTATCTTAATTTCTTAATCACTTCCATGTTAAATTTGCCTGTTTTAGAGAGTTTTGTTGTTATTTGGCATGATCACCACACTGATAGAGATTCCAAAGGTAATTGTTATCTTCTTAGAAAAGTCAGTTTGGTATAAAACATTTGTATGCCCCAAAGATGTTCCACACAAGACTGAATGTGTAAACTGATCTGGTTTATGTTGTACTGATATGGATCATCACACCGCTGCTGCCTTCAAGGGTAACCTTTATTTTTATAAAAGGCAAGTTCACAAAAAGCAAAGGATGAATGAGTTAACACAGGTGGAAAGGAGAAAGTAACAATGTCCTTGATGGCTGAGGCCTCCATCTACTGCCTGTGGATACTTGGAACCACACTGACCTGAAGGCATGGTCTCTCTGGACCTCACATAGACTCATTTCCATCCTGGAACAGTGACGTATTTTAAAAGATTAGTCTTTTTTTTTATGGCCACTTGCTGTTTATGTTCTTTTATTACATAATATCAGGTGTGCTTGTTTCATGAAGGAATGTGGACTCTTAAGAGTGTGGACGGGTATAAAACCTGCTGGGGAAATGTTAGAAGACTGGTCCTGGCTGAGCCTAGATAAGTTTCTGGATTCATCTAACATTGCTCCCAGGTTTTGCCTGGGGTGAGTCATGGCTGTTCCATTCCAGAATGGATCTAGAGGCAATGTAACATATATTGAGTGTGTGACTGAGAAATGGGATCTTGGCAGCAGACACAGACCCATCCGAAACGTCACTGGAAATCCATTTGTGCAGACAGTGCTGGTCAGCCTGCCAGGGTCACAGGACACCAACCACAGAAATGTTGCATGCTTGAGATGAAATGCACAAACTGTTGTTTTGTTTAAAAATAGCCAGGAACTTTTAAGTGGTTTCTGGAAAAACACTTTTTGTCTTTGCTGTGAAAAAAGGTGTGACAATTCTTAGGTCTCTTACTTTGAGGACTGGTGATCTGGTTTTGGAAAAATCATTAAGCACACGGATCAGAATTAGGTGGGCAGTGCTGTGGACTGCTGAACGCTCGCCCCATCCACGGAGGGAGGCTTGGCAAAACAAGGCCAGGACTCAACTATTTCAGATGACCCTGTGGCCTCCTTCCATCTACTTTCAGTTTTAATTCGCCACATACCTGGGAATTTTTACACCACTATTTAATGTAAATACCCTGGCCTTACAGGTAAAAATCTGTAGCATGTGCACAGGCAGAGGAATTTGTGTTCAACTTTCACCTGAGGCACCTGGCAGGGGCAGGACTGGGAAACCCCCTGCTGGTGACTGGCCACCTCTGAGAGAGAAGTAGTAATAACTATTCATTTACTTCTTTTAAAATTCATTTATTACTTAAAGTGAATCACTGTGTTATCTCTTTTTTTGATACTGAGGAGCAGAAGTAACTGTATTAAAGTTTGCCATTCTTGTAGTTCAGGTAAAGGAACCTTAGGATTCTCTTATCTGACAAGATCACCTGTAGTAGGTTGCAAAGCTGCCCTCTAGATAAAGCTGTATTGGAACAGTGTAGCCAGTGCTAATGATGTGTCAGTGCCAGCTCTGGTTCACAAAACTCCACAAAGTCAGTCCTGGTTTTAAAGACACTTGGTTCCTATCAGTTAGCACTGAAACCTGAAGGATGGATTCCGAAGTAATTATTTATATGGATATCATAGTCACTTAGCATTTGTGTACTCTTAGAATGTTCTAAAAGCACAGAAAATAGTGTATTACTTTAGAGTTAATGCAGTGCACTGTGATCTGACAGACTGTCATTAATCTCCTGTCCCCTTTCTCTGCTGTTTCAGCACCTTACTTAGCCACTCTGCAGCTTGACAGCAGCCTCTTACTACCCCCCAAGCACCAAACCCCGGCGCCAGCAAACCACCCGCAGAAAGTACCTGGGAACACTGGAGCTGTGCCCCCGAACTCCACGTGTCCTTCAGCTGCTGGGGCACCACCGACAGGCAGTTCTTTTAACTCCACTCCCAGCAGTGGGACCACTGGCCTTCCCACAGGAAGCAGTTCATCCTCCGGATCGTCTGTGCCCCAGCTGTCGGCAGCTTCGGCCGCAGCCGGCGTTAGCCAGGTGGCCACTTCCTCCACTCCAGGGTTTAGTGGGAACATCGGCTCAGGGCAGAACGCCAGCGCTGGGGGAAGCGCAGCAGAGCGCTCGCAAGGCAGCACGGGTCCAGGAGCAGACACAGAGGCAGGTCAGAACTTACCACAACAGCAACCAGAAGGACAGGAAGGGTAAGTTACCCAACGGCTCGAGTGACTCACAGTGCTTCTGCTTCCATACAAACCATAACCAGTAAGCCTTATGGAAACCCTTGGAAGGAGAGGGCCCTCTGACACATGCAGCATTACTGAGCAGTTGTACGTGGAGCAGGGGCTGTTCTTTTTTTGTTTGCAGCAGTTACTGATAAAGGGGAGTTGGAAAAAAACTCTTTTTTGTTATAAAAACAAAGCCTGATTCACTTGCATGAACATGGGTGTTGTAGTTCCGTTTGAGTTAGGTTTGGATGCCCTGCCTGGCTTGCAATTACAGAACAAGGGAGACACAAGGAGTCTCACAGGTTCTGTGCCATCTCTGCTGGCACTGCAGGGTATCTTCTGTGGTACTGAGTGGGTCTTACATGAGGAGCTCCATCACTCCTGCAATGTTACTGGATTCAGAATGCAACCCATGGGTATTTCTACCTTACTTGCATTGCGAGTGTTGTTTTGCAAGCAGGTGTACTGTGAGGTCAAGAAACAGGATTGTATTGCTGTTGCTTTAACATAAATTTTAGCAGCACAGCTTTTTAAAGACATCATTGTAAGTAGCTGTCCATCAAACATAAAAATTAGGAAAATATTTTTTGCCATCTTAGGTAACTTCCTGGGTGAACATGTTTTTCATTACTCTTGTAATAACGCATATTGCTAATATGTCATGATATCTGTTAAGGCAGTTCTGTATCTTAAGTGTAAAGCCCACATCCTGCTGTGGTTCAGGTTGTCAGTGTCACATCCATTCACTGGATCCGTGCAAAATAGGGTTTTATCAGCTGCAGTGTGGTTTCTGACCAAGTCAGTGTGAGCTCTGTTTTCTCAGTTACAGATGTTGACTCTCCCGGGTGTGGGTGAGGCACAGGGGAGTGTGTTACCGAGTGAAAAATGTTCAGTTCTCCTTCTATTGCCAATGGAACCTGTTCTGTAACTCATCAGAGGGCTTGAGTCTCCATCAGTATTCCCGTGGCACTTTTCCTCAGTTCTCAGTTCCTTCCCTCCCAAAAGAAAACCCTGAGCAGCACCAAAACCAGGCATGCACATGCATCAAAGGAAAACTCACAGGGCTCATATCATGCGGCTTCTTCATATTCTTCAGATGTAATCTATTCTGATTGCATTAAATGAGATTAGGCTAGACTTTATGGCAAGTATAATGCATAATAAATAACAGGTATTTTGGATTAAGAGCTGCTGGGAGTGGAAGCCATCTCTCCTCAGTCGCTGTTGGTATCATAGAATCATGGAGTGACCTGAGTTGGAGGGGACCGACAAGGATCATCGAGTCCAACTCCTGTCCCTGCGTGTTTTACTTCCATACATAAGAATCACTTCATAGTCCTCTTTTTCCTTCTCTCTTCAACCTCACACACCTTTACAGAATAAAAGTACAGAACAATTGTCACTTGCCTCTGAATTGACCAGCTTGTGTGTCTCTAGTGTTCCAGAGAGGGAGCGCGTGGGGATTCCCACGGAAGCAGAGTCTGCAGACAGCAATGCCTATCCTCCAGCAGTTGTCATCTACATGGTGGATCCCTTCACCTACACTGCAGACGAAGAATCTGCCTCCACCAACTTCTGGCTGTTGGGTTTGATGAGATGCTACACAGAGATGTTGGACAACTTGCCTGAGAACATGAGGGATTCTTTCATTCTCCAGGTAATTCTGCCTTCCCCTGTCTCTTCCCACTGCACAGTCGTTCTGTCACAGGACTCTTCTGATACGTACACTGTGCTAGAAGATACAAACCAGAAGATAACACATAAGCTGTAGGTGACATTTGCAAATTATTTTGTTTACATTACAAGTCTATAGAGGAAAGAAAGATTTGCTTTTGCTTTCATAAGGAAATTAATTTGAGGCAGATACAAATCCTGGCATCAAATCTGTTGCAGGGTTCTAGCAATCATATATGCTAGATGCTTCCTGAAGAGGGGATATCAATTATTTAAGTTGCGACTTGGGTTGCCAATGCCAAAAATGTCCAGTTGCTTCTTTAATTACTTTGTAAGTTGAGTTGTTTGCTTTTTATATTCTTTCTGATTTATACTTCTTAAGCCAAAGGAAGTACGTTAAACCAGACATTTAATGCATAATTTAACTATTGTATCTGCTTATTAAAAATAATTCACCATGTAACTTGGCATATAATAATAGTTACTTACTATGGAATTACTTCAGAATTGGATTTGTGTAGGCAGAAGCAGAGCTTGGCCTATTGCCCAGACTGCCTGCCTTTTGCCATGCCTCCTCTGCTTTCCCAGTGCCTTGGTCTAAATAAATGGGAGGGGGGGAATGGAAGACCAGAGACTGCAAGCTATGCATGTACACATGCAGGATATGCAAGAAGTGGCATGTGAATGATTTCTGTATCGTTATTCATCTATGCTTAACTTGGCTTAGATATATTTTAATTTAAAAGGGAAAAAAAGAGAAAGAGAAGTTATTATTATGTTTCAAATTGGCATGGAAAACATTTGTCAGTTTTGATAATCTTGATCTTTTCAATCCCTGAAGTGATGGGAGAAACTGTCACTGAAGTATTTTATGCCTGGGAATGAACTTAAAATCAGGTTCACAACTTCATGTTGTGGTAGGGCTGCAGGCAATTTAATTGTTTCAGACCTGAAGATACTAAAAATAAAACAGCCACTGATATGATAGTACAATGTCTGAAATAGAAGAATATGTAAACCATACATTGAAATTGTACTGTAGTCTGTATTAGACAAATGATGGGCTTACCAACACTTTCTAGGTGCTGCTTTTCTTGTTTCTCAAAATATGTGGCATTTTGCCAGCTCTAGTCAAAATAGCAGACCATTTTCTCTAAGTAATGGGTAGCAGGATGTAGTTACCAGCACAACATTATCACAGCTGTAGCAGAGTACATGCAAATATACAGTTACTTCAAAGTAAGCCAAACACAAATGTTTACAGATGGATTGCAGTTCATATATAGAGTGGAAGAGCCCAGCTGCTGAAATTCTTGGGCAGAGAAGTTGTCTTTTAAACACACACAGTCACGTTTACTAAGTCATACACACTGTCAAAGTTCCAGTGGTTCAGAACCAAGTTTTGTGGTACTTAAGTTTTATAACTACTGAAAGCATTTATTAAAAGAATCTGTTTGGGTTTCATGGCATTTGATACAACAGAAGTATTTTTTCTTGAGGGTTTCTGCTCCAGAGATCTCACTGTTCAGAAGGAAAGATGTGTCCCCAGCCACGTATGAGACCTTGTATTTCTCAACAGTACATTAAAAAAAAAAAAAGGTTACAGAGATTTAATTCTGATTTTTAAGAGGTTTGAACTCAAAATATTATTTTTTTATGCTCTATTTACTTCTGGAGGGATGTTGTGCCATTTCTCCTTCCTGTGCAGATGGATCTTAACCACTAAACTCAAACCTCACAGGCTAATCTTACTGCAGGTCTGTCTCTTGCTGGAGAAGAGGAGGCTCAGGGGTGACCTCATTGCTCTCTACAACTATCTGAAAGGAGGTTGTAGACAGGTGGGGGTTGGACTCTTCTCCCAGGCAGCCAGCAACAGAACAAGAGGGCACGAGCTCAGACTCTGCCAGGGAAGGTTTAGGCTGGATATCAGGAAAAAGTTCTTCACAGAGCGAGTAATCAGGCACTGGAATGGCCTGTCCAGAGAGGGGGTGGAGTCACCATCCCTGGAGGTTTTTAAAATAAGACTGGATGTGGCACTGAGTGCTATGATCTAGTAATCATGAGGACGTTGGACAAAGGGTTGGACTTGATGATCTTGGAGGTCTCTTCCAACCCAGATGATTCTATGATTCTATGAACATGTAAATCTAAGTACCTTGCTTCGCAGTTCTTTCTGAAACAAGTGAAACTGAACAGCAGCATGTGATTGCTGGCCTTCCTCTGCTTCATGAATTGAAAAGGAGAAACAACCACATAAATCTTAATTCTGCTCTCTGCAATCCTCTGTAAGCGTGACACTGTGGTGCTGATTCCCACATGGACAGCAAACAAATACTAGCTCTGAGCACAGAGTGTGGGACCAGACCTGCCCAAACACAGACTACCTGCAAATGGAAATGTTGGACAGAAAACCAGAGGTGTTTGAATGTGGGTGGTTGGTTTTGGACCAAGGATTAAAACAATTAAAATTAAAACTACCCCCAAGTTTAAGGGTATTGCTTTTAAAAGCCACCCATAGTTACTGCTTGTGGAAACTTTTGCCCTTCCCAAATTGCACTTCTCAGAAAGTGGACTTCAGAAAAAAAAAGACTTGACTGGGAAAAATAAGCTCTTCTTTTTCTGTAGTTGATTGAGTTTCTCATTCAGTGATGTTTGTATCGCAGAAAGCAGAATTAATTTTCTAGTAAGTTGCTGGTAGGCTGGGTTTGTTGGCTGTTGCAGCCCTATTATAGTACTGCAAGTGTCATGGTTGTTAAATGAATGTGTGAATGGGGTTTGATATTAATGACCAGCTCTTTGAATTCTCTCAGTGATGTTTCCTTCTATATCTGAATTCCATAGATTGTGCCTTGCCAGTACATGCTGCAGACAATGAAGGACGAACAGGTTTTCTACATCCAGCACTTGAAGTCTCTGGCGTTTTCCGTGTACTGCCAGTGCAGGAGGCCACTGCCCACCCAGATTCACATCAAGTCTCTCACAGGCTTTGGGCCAGCTGCCAGCATCGAGATGACCCTCAAAAATCCTGAGGTTGGTATGGGTGCCAAGAAAAGGGAAGCCTGTTAATGAACTGCACCCACTTTACTCAGATGTCAAAAACGGAGGAGAGAAAACACTTTTAGGAGGATGTAAGGAGTAACAGGTTTGAAGTCCTGGCTGTTCCCACTGTTCTCATACCACAGTTGCCCTATATATAAAAAGAAATCTTTAGATAAAGTGCATCACTTTTAACTAGCAGAAATTAATTGTCTATAACCACCCTTTTCCCAATATTGCTTGTGACTAGGAATGCCTTGAATTTGTTCTTTCAAACTCGCACTTTTCTGTACTCACTGCCAATCTGTCCTTGTGTGTTCCTTGCATTAAATAGTTCTTGATATACCTGCTGATGATGGTGTTGACTTTATTGCAGAGGCCCAGCCCGATCCAGCTATACTCACCACCTTTCATACTGGCACCCATCAAAGACAAACAGACAGAGCTGGGAGAAACATTCGGAGAGGCCAGCCAGAAATACAACGTGCTTTTCGTCGGATATTGTTTGTCTCATGATCAGCGTTGGCTTCTGGCATCCTGCACTGACCTTCATGGGGAACTGCTGGAAACCTGCATAGTTAATATTGATGTACCAAACAGGTAGAAACCTGATTTTTTTACACTGTATCAAGGTCCGTAGATGTCATCCCTCGCTCCCATCAGTTTCTTGCACATCCCTTCTGATCATATTTCCTGCTGATGTGATTGCGATGATGTTGCAGTGATGACATTCAGTGGCAGAACCAGAGGGCAGGGACTCAAGCTTCGTCAGGGAAAGTTTAGGCTTGATGTTAGGAAAAAGTTCTTCACTGAAAGGGTGATTGGCCATTGGAATGGGCTGCCCAGGGAGGGGGTGGAGTCACCAACCCTGGAGGTGTTTAAGGGGAGACTGGATGAGGCACTGAGTGCCATGGGTTACATGATGGTTGGTGTTAGTGTTGGTGTTAGTGTTGGGTTATAGGTTGGACTCGATGATCTCGGAGGTCCTTTCCAACCTTATGACACTGTGATACTGTGATACATTTCAGAAGAAAAAAGTTAGAGGGTTACACTTGTTTTACAAACTCTATGTGCAAGTCTGACCTTCAAGAGCAAGTGGTGTGCTGCTTGACATAGAGCCACCTCTCAGGTGTCACTGCAGTGATGGTTCTGAAAGCAGCCATGTACTCGTTCTTCTGCTTGTTGGTAAAGGGTGAGGTAGGCACTGCTCCGAGCTGTAACAGCTCCTGTAGGCTTGAAGCTGGGAAATAATTATACACAATAGGAAGATGAATGCTCTTCTCAGTTCTCCTCTTAATTTTTTTTTTCCTCTTCTTTAACCTCCAGGTCAAGGAGGAGCAAGTTGTCTGCACGTAAAATCGGCCTGCAGAAGCTCTGGGAATGGTGCATTGGCATTATACAGATGACATCCCTGCCGTGGAGAGTTGTCATCGGGCGGCTCGGGCGCCTGGGCCACGGGGAGCTGAAAGGTACCAAGTGTCAGTGCTGCCACTGCCTCTGCTTTGGGGCTGAAGACGTGGCCCTAGCGTGGAGGGCAAAATGAATTACAGAGCTGATCATGAACCTTTAAAACCAGGAAATTGGGAGAGATAATTCTACCCTGGCACTGAACTTTCGTGTTGGTTTGCACTGACCGTTTGCTTGTTCCTGTGCTGGGTTTGACACTGTCCCTCACACCTTTTGTTGTGTGGGGTAACTCATGTTTGTGCAGAGTATTTCCAAGTGGGAGTCATGGGTTTCATCACATCTTAGAAACAGATCTGAGCAATATTTATTGTGTCACAGGATAGGATTCAATTCTGATTCCTAAACTTAAACTGAACAAACAAAAAATTCCTGCAAAAAAGTTACTGAATGAACAAAATTATTTTTCTCTCTGGGGTGCACAGAACTGACTTAGGGTCAGTGGTAGCCAGAGTAAGGTGCTGCAAAGAGCTCCTGAGCTTCAGCATTCCTAACAGCTCTGGGGGAACTGAAAGGGAGCTCTGGAGTGGTGTAGATGTGGGTGCCTCCTCAATCCAACAAGGGTAGGAGGCACCGACTGACTTGTGTCACTCCAGCAGTGATTCCTCTCGCTAAATACATCCCTTCAGCATCTTTTCTTCCATTTCTAATGGTTAGGGCCACTATTTGGGTTTTGTTTTGGTAACTGATTAGAAGAAAATGAGATTCTGAGAGGGTGCTGTCAGTCTTCTTCCATCTCCTAAGTTGGAACATATATCTGCACCTCCACTGGAATTTGCTTTATTTAGCATATTTTGTTTATAACAAGGTTTAACAAAATTTCTCTGATGTTGAATTTGTGAATTCCTATCTCTTTGCTTACATTTAATATTCCAGTTATGCCTGTGTGAAGAGCCATACTCCTGCTTGACATGGGGAACTGGTCCAGAACAGTCCAGTGTTAGCAAAATGAGAGGTGTTAATGTTTTGCTGTTTACCAGCAAGTGCTGGCTATGTTCTACCATAATCTTATCCATTTCAGACTGGAGTATCCTCCTCGGGGAGTGTTCCCTGCAGACAATCAGCAAACAGCTGAAGGAGGTGTGCCGCATGTGTGGCATCTCATCAGCAGACTCTCCTTCGATCCTCAGTGCCTGCTTGGTGGCCATGGAGCCGCAGGGGTCATTTGTCGTGATGCCAGGTAAATATTATCCAACTGTTTAAATGCCAGGGAAACTTTTCTTCTTTCAGCATACTGTGCACAGAAGCCCATTAATTCTGGGAGAGTCCAGCCTCAGAGTTCAATAAGAACACCTTGACTTGCATGGCTAAATAGGCTGAGCCAGCAGAATTCCCCAAAATACCATGATGAGCTGCCACATAGGGAGTGCAGGCTCCTGGGGGAAGGTTACTGCCTGCCACTGTCAAAGTGATGACCTTTCCCTTGGGGAGGTCAGGTTTTAGCTAGACCAGTTCTGGTCAGCTGGAATGGGATGTGGTAGAAGCCTTAATGCAAGGACTGCAGGCACCATAGAGATGTACAGTGTCAAAGACCAGGAGTCTGTGTAAGTGGGAATAAATCTAAACCCATTTGCCTTTTCATACACTTAGGTTATTTAGAGAGTTCTGTTATAAGCAGCAATTAAGCTGAAAAAAAATGACATTTTGAGGTTCCTATTTCTGATTGGTTATATTACCTAAGCACCTACTTTTTAGTGCCCATGGTGACATATCCTTACAAACTAATTGGGTTTTTTTTCAGTTTAGAAATAAAAAATTACTATATGGAGCAGAATTAAATGAGCTTGAAACTACTCATCCATTTGAATAATTTTCAAAGCAAAGATTTTGTAAAGTGCGAAAATAGATGGCAAGTTTTGCTTTTTTATGTCAACCAAAGTGGGATGTATTTCATTATTATACAGATGTGTGTGTCAAAGGTGTTTAACTTGCTTATTTAATGAGTAGATCCTTGACTAAGGGGCAGCAGAATGAAAAGAAAGATGGGGCATTGTATGGGAATTCATACAGCTAAACATTATCTCTAGAACTTGTGATCTTAATTTCCAGCTCTTCTAGTAATGTTTTCTTTTCAAGATAAGAACCTTTAAACACATATATTAGCTTGCAAACCCACATTAGCTGCACAGAAAAATAATTGAACACAGAACACAGATTGAAGAGGGTGCAAATCAATGTCTCTGCTGTTGCTTCTCTTCTGGAAGATGCTGTCACTATGGGGTCGGTGTTTGGCCGGAGCACCGCGCTGAATCTGCAGTCATCTCAGTTGAACACTCCTCAGGATGCCTCCTGTACACACATCCTGGTTTTCCCAACCTCAGCTACTATCCAGGTGGCACCAGCAAATTACCCCAATGAGGATGGATTCAGTCCTACTAACGGTAAGCGAGCACGTGCCTGGTGTGAGGGGGATGCACAGGAACATCAGCAAGGCTGTGCCAGCCACCAACAAAAACCCAGTGGACAATGCTGTCCTGTGGACCCCACAGCACCCTGACTGAATGTAAAGAGAACAACTGAACTCTGTAGTTAGGGGATCATGTACTCTGTTTTTATGAACTCAGTTTTCAGATAATCGTAGAATCATAGAATTACCTGGGCTAGAAGGGACCCAAAAGGATCATTGAGTCCAACTCCTGTCCCTGCACAGGACACCCCAACATTCACACCGTGGGGCTGAGGGCAGTGTCCAAATGCTTCTGGAATGCTGGCAGAGTGGGTGCTGGGACTGCTTCCCTGGGGAGCTCTTCCAGTGCTCCACCACCTGCTGGGGAAAGAACCTCTTCCTAATGTCCAATCTAAACATCCCCTGGCACATCTTCCTGCCATTCCCTCTGGTCCTATCACAGGTCACAAGACAGAAGAGCTCAGTCCCTGTTTCCCCTCCCTCCCTTGTGAGAAGGCAGTGAACAGCTCTGAGATCCCCTCTCACTCTCTTCTCCAGGCTGAACAGACCAAGGGACTTCAGCCACTACTCATACGACTTCCCTTCTAAACTCATCACCACCTTTGTGGCCTCCTCTGGACACTCTCCTGTAGTTTGATGTCCTTTTTATCCTGTGATGCCCCAAACTGCCCCCAGTGCTCGAGGTGGGGCCTCCCCAGTGCTGAGCAGAGCGGGACAATCCCCTCCCTCTCCCTGGTGATGCTGTGCTGGATGCCCCCCAGGACATGGTGCCCTCTTGGCTGCCAGGGCACTGCTGGCTCATGTTCAGCTGACCATCATAATCATACTATTTTATCCCCAAAATGATACTGACAATCAATATGTGAAATCACACGGACTATAAAGTGCTTTTTCTTCTTGTTGTGACTTGTGCAGCCCAACTTGTTTTCCACTCGTGGTTTGCTTCACACCCTGGTGTGCACAGAGCTTGAAAGGCAGGAGGTACTTGGTTTAAAATCTTCATTTTCCTGTGAGGTAGGCAGAATAGACCAACCTGAGCATTCTCAGTGTGAGCAGTGTGCTTTCCCCAGCACGTTTAACTCCATAGTTTGTGTCAGCAAGACTCTGGTTAATGCTTTCTGTCAAGTGTTTTCCTAATTGCTTTGCCATAAATCCTTAAAAATTAGTGGAAAATAATGTGAAAGAGAGTAACTACACACATTTACAATAGAAGTGTTTTACAAAGAGAGAAGTTACAGTACCAGAGAGGAAGAAAGGCTCCAATATTTTCAGTGCAGGAGCCTGCTTTGATCTGTTCCTCCTGGAATGCCAGTGGGCCCCACCAGAGGGAAGTTACCCACGGAACACTGCAGCAGCTGTCCTTTCAAGGCCCCCCAATCCTGACTGAATGCTCTGCTGACAAATATTTAACCTGCATTAACCTGCCCTTTAGTGCTTCAGATGCTAATTAGAAGTGGGTACAAGGACTGGCGTTTTCCAAAATGGTGTTAAATTTAATTTTCTTAACTCTGTTCTACTTAATGATTAAACAGCTTCCTAGGCTATTAGCCTTCTATTTATGCTTTGGAGATGAAGCAGAGCATGACATTAGTTCTGTGTTGTTTACTGAGGTTGTAGGACAGAAGTTAATAAACTAAGTGAATTCATTGCTCTTGCAATCCAGTGTTTCACTTCAGAGATGGAGAAAAACAACCTCCTGCCTATTTCAGCACTAGGACTTCAGGTGAAATTAGCTCAAGACACAAATGTTCTTTTCCATTTCCATCCAGTGTCTTCTTTTTAAAGATAAATTATTTATTAGAATACGTAGAAATGTGTGTCTTATTTAGGGCTCCATGTGTTTTAGTATAAATTTGGCTGCAATTCTAATCAATCCAGATTTCAGACAGTACTCACTGTCCCTTTCAGTCCTCTGAAATATACTTTGTCATTACACTCTTTAACCAGTTTTGCCTGCTGAGAACCCGGATAAGGAAAAAAAGAACCTAAAAAACATATTATGATGCTTGTAGTTTTTTGTTCTGTTTATGAAGTCTTAGCTTTCCAACACATAAATTACTGGTGGTGTCATAACTTGTGTCTCAGATGGCTGAGTAATGAGATGTACTTCCCATGGAATGCAAACACTTTTTCACTGTATCTCGATGCCTTCCCACATATTAACAGAAACCAAATTAAAGCAGGCACTTATGATAATACAACAGTATTTAACATCTGAGATGAAAGGAAAACATCAGAAGCTCCATTATAGGAAATCCTGGTGCAGTATTTGAACTGATCATGAGAGTACCTTGCCTGTGAGTGCAGAGCAGGGCTTGCTGCCCTGGTTGAGGCTGTGAGCAATCTCCTAGAGGCTGATAGGGCTGCTCTTGGAATATTTTGAGTGGCTGAGGGACCTGGGGTTGTTAGGCCTGGAAAAGAGGAGGCTGCGGGCAATCTCATCGCTCTCTGCAGCTCCCAGAAAGGAGGTTGTGGTCAGGTGGGTGCTGGGCTCTTCTCCCAAGGAGCAAGTGATGGGAGGAGAGGAAATGGCCTCAAATTGCACCACGGGAGGTTTAGATTGGATATTGGGAAAAATGTCTTTGCTCACAGAGTGATGAAGCACTGGCAGAGGCTGCCCAGGGCAGTGGTGGAGTCTCCATTCCTGGAGGAGTTCAACACCCATGTTGACATGGGCACGGTGGGGATGGGCTGAGGGTTGGACTGAATGATCTCAGAGGTCTTTCCAACCTTAATAATTCTATGATTCTATGGTTTTGAGCAAACATGCCAAGCACTGGGGTTTGGCACTGGAAACCTGAAGAGCAACACCTGCTGAGAGTAACGTACAGAGGTTTTGTTTAACATCCTTCAGGTGTTCTTTTAATGGATTTCCGTGACCAGCAAAGGTGTCGTTTTGTCTGTGGCAAAGTTCAGTTTGGATTCTGATTAAGCTGGTGTGACAGGGTTTCTGTTCACTCTCTGACCATTGTTACAGTGCATGATTTTAATAGATGTCTGCCAACTTTTCCTTTCAAGTCTGTGAGGCTGCAGACAAAGGTGCTAAGAAGGATTAAACAGTGCAGTGTTTATCTCTGCTTTCATCTGTCTCAAGAGCACGTGGAGAAAAAAGGAATGATAAGAAATCAAAGGGAATGACAATAAATTGCAAAAATTTCTTGCAAAAGTGAGTACAGCACATTGGAAATAATTGTTCTTTCTTTTCCTTTTCAGATGACATGTTTGACCTCCCATTCCCAGATGACATGGACAACGATATTAGAATTCTAATAACAGGGAATCTTCACTCATCACCAAATTCCTCCCCGGTTCCTTCCCCTGGATCACCATCTGGCATTGGAGTGGGATCTCACTTCCAGCACAGCAGGGTAAGGCTGTAGCACTGCAGGGCATGTGCTACTGAAAAGAAAACACAAGGGAAGATCCAAATCCTCCAAAAAAAATCTTCTTTTTCCTGAGGATTCTCTAACATAATTAGGTCAACAGCAAGCGGAAATTAACGTTAGCATTGAAGGTTGCAGTTTACTGCTATTGTAGGAGATGCCTGTGCCTTGTCTATCTCTAAGGTTAATTGGCAGTCCATAAGATAATTGAGAGGAAGAGAGGAGGAGGAGAATCTTTATTTCTCTGAGCGAGAGCCGTATCTAGTGACCCTGTGCAAATTCAATCTGTACTCATCCGTGTTTTTCTGGAAAATCATAGGGAGTGTCCCTGGCACAAAGGGACAAGTCTTTGAGAGAAAGGAAGAGATGACAACTCTGTTCACATGAACTTCTAGGGGAGGCAAGAAGGGAGATAATTCTCCTCCTAATTAAACCCTACCCACAGAAACTCCGCAGGTGCTGGATGTTTATGCAAATGTCATTTTCTTAGTAAAAATTAGCCCAGAGCACAGTGTTTGTTAAGATACTTTTGTTTGAAGTGGTTTCTATAAAGTTGGTTCCAACATTAGTGATTACTTAAAATGCAAATTATTTTGGGTAATTCAAGGTATTTTTTGCAATCAGCTTTAGCTTTGGATCTTGTTTGATGGGAATCTTTTACTCGTACATTTAATTGTGGAAGAGACTTAGCTGTACTTTTAAAGTGGTTTCCAATAGTATTTAGAAGTTTGGTGCCTCATAGTTTCCTGTGGACAAGATTGTTCTCAAAATAGTACATTTAGAGCAGGAGCATGTTACTTCTTTGCTAAATAATACAATATTTTATTAAAGAAACAAGGTAACTTTTATACAAGAAACAGACAACCTCGTGCATTTTTAAGTTCTGGTTTAGTAATCTGCAATAATTTCAGTAACTGGATTTGTGACCAACACTGGTGCCTTTGAACAGTCTTATTAAGAGAAACTGCAAATCTGGTATGAAAGGAAGCTACAACAACAGACCTAGAGAAGGTGTATGTACAGCTGGGTATTTGCCTGTGAATGCTGCTGCTCACTCAGCCTCTGTAACAAAGCAGTGCAGTTTTCTAAACATAAATAAGCTGTCTCAAGAATAGAATTCTCACTCCCTGCAAGTGACTGACTACAGTGTTACTTCCACCACCTGGAAGGAGAAAGTCCTGCCTGAATTTTCCTTGCAACTTCTGCCAAAGTGCTCCAATATTCAGCCTAATACAGACTGAGTGAAAAATTACTGCTGCATCAGCCACAAAAATGCTAATTAATCCTGTATTTTGTGATCTCAGTGCACAACCACCTTACCTCATGTTAATACTCCAACCCACTTTTCAAGGACTCAATAATTACACGTTACTGTCGCTTGATTATTTCAAATGTGTATGTGGGCAAATTAAAAGTATTAAATTCTGTTTCTAAACCCTCCTGCTTTCAATCAAAACTCATCACTCATTATGTTTTTTCTCTGTTATTCAATTCACTCCACAATCTCTGTTCTGTACCACTTTCAGAAGTGCATTTACAAAACTTGTTCTCAGTGGAACCTCTGTCCAAGTGGCTTAAGAACAGCACGGAAAGGTTAATGACCGAAGCGCTTCAGGGACCTGGACAAACCATTTCTAGACAAACCTGTCATAGTAATTCAGTTTAACCATTAACGAGGGCCTAGTAATTGATGTGTAATTTTTGGTTTTAAAAAAGCAGCAGCGTGTGATCATTACCTTGTGGGTCAGGGAAGGTCAGGCCTTCGCCCATGTAACCCGTAATTGATTGCTGCAGTTTAGCATGTTAGTGCTGATTGCTCAGCAGCCAGGGGAAGGGTTGCTGTTAGGCTTTTGAGTGCCTGCAGCCAGGTGAGCTGCAGCCTTCCCCAAGCTCTATGGAGTGTTTAACTTCCTTTGATATTACCATTGGAGACAGACCCGCTCGAAGGACTCGCGTGAAGGCTTTGTGATGGGGCTGGTTTTTTACCTGTTGACTTAAAAGATATTAAATGAACTGCTATCCTTGTTCTTCTGGGATGGGGCACAAGCTGAAATACTTCACAGGCATCTTTGGGGTTTTTTCCTCTATGAAACAGAATTAAAAGCAAATAATAAAGGGTATTTCCAAAAAGACCCAACTGCACTCAAAATAGGAACATAGTCTGGAATGGAATGCAGCCTCTCTTTCTGATCCTGAGGAGACTCTTGGGGCTTTGGTGGTGTGGTTTATGATCCATGAGGACACGTGTGCACACACACAGGGTGGGGTAGGCAAGCTGACACCCAGTGCTCCTGTCCAACAGCCTTGGGTATGGAAGGTTCATCTAGGTTTTACTCTGCAGAAATCAAATCACAATGTCCATGCTGACAGGCAGCGACTCAAAATCTGATCAAATTGGGTTTACAGCTGGTTTCTTTTGCTTAACTCTCTCCTCCCCAAAGAACCGTTGGATCTGTGTATAAGAATGGGTAACTTGCCCAGCCCACAAGGTAATGATCACTGCAAAAATACAGTCTATAAATAAATGAATGATTGATATAAATTGAAATACAGGGCAGCTGTTTCTTTTTCCACTTCCCCTCTGCTTGACAGTACAATTACAAACAAAGCAGGGTACCTTCAGTCCAGGTGTCCCTCACAAGGAACAGCAAGTGGTGTTTTTATTCTAAGCTATCAATGTAACTAACTGACAAAGCAAGCACAAACAAATTTATAAATATGCAGATATCCTCTGTTCTTCTGTATTTGAGTGTGTAACACATCCTTCCACGAGCTGAAGTCAGGAAGATCTGCAGTGCAAACTGCTGGGTTTGGTATCTATCAGAAAAGCCTGTGTGGCTTTATGAACTTCAGTTCACCACTGGTCTGCTCTCTGCGTGCGCGTGAGAAGCTGTGTGGATTCACAGCCAATACCTCCAAGGTACTTGGTAGCATGGAATTCCACATGTATTGGTTTGAATTGAGGAGGTTAACATTGCTGCTTGGGAGTCTAAAGTGATTCTGGAACGTGAGCCTGGAGAACCCAACTGCAGTGGAAAGAGGAAGGGAATAGACAACTTTGAGATTCACAAATGACTGAAGGATTGCTGATTAATAACAAGACAGAAATGAATTAAAGACTGAGTGATGAGTAAACGGAATTAATGTTATTGGAGTGGGATGCAACACAAAACAACAAACCTGCCTTTTCAACCTTTCTTTCAGAGCCAAGGGGAACGTCTCCTCTCCAGAGAAGCCCCTGAAGAACTGAAGCAGCAACCTCTTGCTCTCGGGTACTTCGTGTCAACTGCCAAAGCTGAGAATCTTCCGCAGTGGTTCTGGTCATCCTGTCCTCAGGCACAAAACCAGTGTCCCCTCTTCCTGAAGGTCAGTCTTGGTGTCCTTTCACAGGGGAAAGAGAAGAAAAATTTTATTTATAGCCTGTGAATTTTCTTTGAAAACATGGGCTTTGCCTGTTACCAAACTGTGACAGTACTGGAAATGGAAATACAACCTTATGTTTAAATGTAGTTAAGGTAGCTGGTTATTAAAACTCAGGTCTCCCTTGCTAAAGCCCTTCCCTGAAAATGGAATAGTTTGACAGCTTTTAAATACAAACCATCAAAGCTGTGTTTGATGCTGAAGTCCCGGTTTTCATTTTCATTTCAGGCTAAGAGAGGAGAGATGGACCTTCTGTCCTGCCATAATCCAGTTATGACACAGAGATTCACAGTTAGACAGGAGAGTGGCTCCTCCAGTTGCTGTCCATTTCTGTGGCCCTAGGTGTCATTGCACAGTGGAGCTGTGGTGTCAGAGTGAACCCATTCCAGAACCACTGGTGCTTGCAAGATGTGTGCAGCAAGTCCAGTACATTCCCTGATCCCTGTAGTGTCCAGCAGCTGCTTACCTTAATGAGTCAGAAAAATGGGAGCTAATGAGTGTGGAAAGAAGGTGAAAAATCTGCCTTGAATAGCATCACGTACCTATTTGAGCAACAACTACAGAATAATAAAGATAGTACTGCTTACTTTATCCTTTCCCAGCTTAATTAACAAATACTAAACATTTTTGCAGGTCTCTTCACTAAATTCTCTCAGCCATGTCTATCAGGCATTAATCAGCATGAAGGTGTTCAGGATTTCTTTCCTTATGCTAAAAAAAAGCAGTTTCAGGGCTGATGTAAGCAGTGACTTGCAGTCAGCAGGGAAGGCTTCACATGCAGTGCAGCACCTCTGCCAACAAAGTGCCCACCCTTGCTCCTTTCGCTCTGCACCTTTCATGGACAGATTTCCCTGCAGCATGGGCTTTTCTTTAAACCTCCAGAATGCTTTTTGGAGTTAGAGATGAACTTTTATGCTAAACTTTAAGCTGCCTTTTTATTTTTTTGTGAATGAGTAATCCAGAAGGCTGTGTTTCAGTTCCAGCAGTGAAACACAGCCAGCACAGCTCCAGGCGACTTCACGAATACTCTCCATAAGCTCATACGAGATTTGTACTGGAGAGAAGGAGCCAGCTCCCTCCCTACACCACCACCCCCAGCCCAACACAATTCCTTTCTCAGATCTAGGCTAAATGAACTGTTTAATTTGCCTTGGAACACGCTGGTTTGGTTTGGACAATTTTTAATAAAAGCAAGGAGCTGGATTCATGCAGGGGCTTGCGCAGCGTTCAGCGAGCAGGTGGTGCTGGCTCCTTCGTGCCGCACAGCGTTGCAATTAGGAAACGTGTAGGGCATGTGAAGCATAAGGATTCGAGTCACCTTTGTCTGATTTGGGTTAAGCATTTTTCAGCTGAAGTACTTCACCTCTAATGTGCACGCCATGATTGGAGGAGTATCAATTAGAGAGTGTGCCTCCGCAGGCTCCGTGGTGGATATGGGAACCCGCTCACAAGGTGCTGTACCCCCAGCACATGGTCAGCACAAAATCCCTTTCCTACTCCTGTATAACCTGACAGACAAATCGTGCTCCACAAGATGAGACAGACTGAGAAAGCAGAAGAGTGCAGACCACAGCTGCGCTGGGGGTTGGACACCCCACCTCTGTGCTGTACTCTCTGGTGGGTCTCTCGGGGTACAGTGATTTGCTGCCGAAATCCCAATAGAACCACGGACACATCTCGAGGGTTTTCCCCTCACCACTTCTTTCCTGTCTAAAATTAAGAACAGAATTCAGCATTCTTTTTTAAAGATCCTCGATTCCAGTCAAGAAGTGAAGTCAGTTTAGTCAAAAATGTGATCATTTTGGATCCTGGGAATACACATGGTCGTGGTGGGTTCAACAAAACTGCCAACGTTCCATGCTGTCTGGAGACTATTCACCATGTGTTTGTTCACTGTGGATCTTTAGAAGTACTTGCTCTATGAAGAGTTAATCTGTCCTTTTTTCCTTTACACAGGCCTCATTACATCACCACATCTCTGTAGCGCAGACAGATGAGCTTCTACCTGCCAGGAATTCCCAGCGAGTTCCTCACCCCCTTGACTCTAAAACTACATCAGATGTCTTGAGGTAACACATTTTAGGTTTTACATTTCCTAAGGTTATGGGGACCTTTTCTTTTCCACCTGACACTGTTAGTTCTTGGCTTTCTGAACAGCTTGTAACGTGTGTGTCTCAGAGCAGTGGGCACCTCTGGCTTTAGCTGCTGCCTCCACCACCAAAGAGCAGGACTTCAAGGGTTGCTTCATCTGTTTTCCACACCAGTGTACAAAACAGTGCAAAGGAGACTGGCAAACAGCTTTGCCTTACCAAGTGTGCTCCTTGGTTTGCCTCCCAAGGGTTGTTCTGTTGAGCTGCTTGACTCATCTGGACTGTGTCAATAATTATTTTTGATGACCAAACCAAACTGATTTATAGAAAGAGATAGAAGCTCTCTCCTCAAACCAGTGTCGTAGGAACCGAGATAAAACACTTCTCCTGAATTAATGCAGCGTTGTGTACCACATTGTACAAGACAACTCGAGGACTGCCTCCATCCCACCTGTTGGGGACTGGAAAAGGTCTGGTTTTTGAGGTGGCACACAGCAGGGAACAAACATATGCATTGCAGCAAGTAGGGAGTGTCAGTGGGGAATGGGAAGAATAATCTCATCTAAGAATATTCGTGGTGTTTGTGTTCTTATAGAATCAGAATCTTCTGATTGGAAAAGACCTTTGAGATCATCGAGTCCAGCCGCACCCATCCTCCGCTAAACCATGTCCCTCAAAAACTCATCGCCCTGTTTTTTAAACCCCTCCAGGGATGGTGACTCAATCCCCTCCCTGGGCAGCTGTGCCAGTGCCTTTTCACCCTTTTGGTAAAGAAATTCTTCCTGATATCCAGTCTGAACCTCCCCTGGCACAACTCATGGCCATTTCCCCTTGTCCTGTCACTTGAGAGAAGAGACCAACACCCACCTCACCACAGCCTCCTTTCAGGCAGCTGTAGACAGTGATGAGGTCTCCCCTCAGCCTCCTCTCCTCCAGGCTAAACAACCCCAGTTCCTTCAACTGTTCCTCGTAGGACTTGTTCCCCAGCCCCTTCCCCAGCCTCATTGCTCTTGTCTGGATGCTCTCCAGCCCCTCAATGTCCTTCTTATACTGAGGGGCCCAGAAGATCTGTATTCACATCCTCTTAGAGGACTGAGCTGTCACAGCTGTCCAGGCACTGCTGTCTTTGCTTTGAGCAAAAACGTGTTGCATTGCACAGGGAAAGAACAAGATAGAACAGACACAAGTTACAACATGAGAAATCCCCATCTCATAGAGGGTGACACGCGAAGCGCAATCCGCTGCTGGCACAGGTTGTCCAGAGAGGCAGTGGAACCTCCACCCTCGGAGGTGTTCAGCACTCAGGGCTTTGAATGCAGTGGTATTGGCCCCTCCAAGTCCATTCTCTGCTGTGCTGGGGAGGGCCTGCACTGCAATAGCTTTGGGTCAAGTTCAAATATCTTCAAAATCCGTGTTTCCCCCGTCGCCGCCCTCTGTGGAGTTCCCCCTTCCATACAGCCAGGCAGTCCTCCAGGGCAAAGCAGAGAGGGGCTTGGGTGAATCTTCTAGAAAAGCCAAGAAGGAGAGGAGTAAAGGGTTCCAGTTTCATTTCTCTGTGTTTCCCCTCGACAGGTTCGTTCTGGAGCAGTACAATGCACTCTCCTGGCTGACGTGTAACCCGGCCACTCAGGATCGCAGCTCCTGCCTTCCTGTCCACTTCGTGGTGCTCACTCAGCTGTACAATGCCATCATGAATTTACTCTAATAGATAGAAAAGCACTTGTTCTTCTGGCTTGTTCTCCCCTCAACTGAGAAACGTGCCACAGTCTGCAAAGATCACAGTTTTGCTTCTCTTCAGACCAGTCCTGTGCTGTGCTTCTGTTCCTCCAAAAGCACATGTGGATTCTGCAGTGTTCAAACTCACCTACCCATCAACATCTCTGGCAGCTTCACTCCAAAACCTGGGAACATCCACGAACAGTGAACACAGAGTAACCTCACGCCAGTGTTAGTTTTGGTGGCCCAGTAACCACTGGTCAGTCTGATGATTTATTTTTTTTTTTTAATATTTTATTTTTTTAAGGAAGACTCCGGTATCTTTTTGCATTAGGAATGCTGAGAAACAACCAAGAGCCCTGCAAGTCAAAACACTTTGTGGTGGCCACCTTGGGTTGTCCAGAACTTGTCTTGTTGTTTGATCATCGTAAACTGGGGCTTTGCAGGAGGAAAAAAAACCACAAAGCACGCAGTTGTAGTCTCGGATAATTATTGGAGTTCCCTGTCTCCCTGGAGTTCCCATCAGAGTGGATTGGGATGAATGCATGCATTTGTTACCTGTCCATGTAGATATGAATGGTCTGGAGATACTTTATTTATTTTTAGGTTTGGGGAGGGATTAAATTATAAAGGACCAGGAACAGTTGAAAACCTTACAAAGCCAGCTCCGTTCCACTGTAGGGTTATTTATCAGCGTACCTCTCGCTCTTCCCACCTAGACATCAAAACTGAAGCTAAAAACAATCAGAGTCCAAGCTGGGAAGGGAAGGGCAATCTGGTAAGGATTTTATCTGTATTTTAAGGAATTCTCACCTGTGTTTAGCCTGGGTTCGGCGAGGAGCAGCCAGTGTTCAATGAAGGAAAACACTACCTATGGAAGAAGAGAGAGTGAGAGGTAGGAGGAAAAATACTTTAAAGCCCGGTCTAAGGGCACATGGAAAGTGGTAAATTAATCTATTGTAGAGCTATGATCGAAATGTATTTCCAGTAAATTTAGTGATGCTAGGAAAGTATTTACGGAAACCCAAGTCGCCCTTTAATTCGGGGCAGACTCGTCCATGTACATATCCAAAAAAATGGTTTTTGTTTACACTAAATCAGTTACAAATCTGGTGTATTTTTTCTGACTATAGGAATATTATTTCAAAGAAATAATTTTTTAAAATTATATCATTAAATTAGTACTTGAAGTTATACCACTGTGGTGGAAAAGTTACTTTGTTTAGTAAAATGATTGCCATTTTAAAGGTTAATGGCTAATTGAAGTATTTTTATGACTCCTTCATTCCAGGCTTCAAGGGGTTTATATTTAAACTCCGTTTTCTAATGTTTGTGGTTGCACTGTGCAGCGGGCAGGGACTGCCTCACGCGAGGGGTCGGGCACTTTGATCAGGCTGTGTGACCTATCTGGAGAGAAAATACCAAGTTTAAAGTTCTTCCAAAAGACTTTCGTGTTCTGGTTAAAAAAAATGAAATTCTATGATTTTAAAAAGTATTTTTTTTGACTAATGTAACATTTAAAACAAATTATATAAAATAATAATAATAATAATAAAAAAAAAAGAATCGCTTGCGTAATGAGAAGGTGAAGTCAGAGGAGTGACCTGTAAATGGATTGTTGCTCTCTCTGCACCAAACCTCCCGTCTGGGATCCTCTTTGCAATGTATAGGTTGAAAAAAAAAAAAAATCTGATATCAAACCATTTGTATCTAATGTGTACAGTGTAAAATTGACTTGAAAAATATTGCAGTACTATTTTTTCTTAATCAGAAAAGAAAATTCTCAAGGCCTTTTGAAGAGCATAAAAAAGATGAAGATTGTAAACTTGTATAAAAAAATTTAACTTGGGGAGGAAAAAAAAAATGTAAAGTAGGCATTTGTAATCTTTTACCATTTGGGGGTGATTTGTTCCCAGGATTCATTGGAACTTTGGATTATTATTTGGTTTGTTCTTTTTAAATGGGCTGTTTTTATCCAGGGGTGTTTCTTCCCCAGAAACCTGGTTCTAAGCAAAAATTAAGTATAGAAAAAAAAAGGGCAGCGAGGAATAGTTTTCATCTGGTGTCTTTTATTTAATTTTTTTAAGTTAAGAGAAGCTGGTGACATATTTATACGTTTTTGTGCAAAATAAATGAATGGCAATAGATTTTAAAGAAAAATCTTATGTACTTCAGTGTGAAAAGTTCTGTATAATATTTCCCTTAAATATGCATTATTTTACTTGTGAGTTTTTTACTGAATTAATCTGAAATGTACAAGCCCTGGCTTTCCTACAGAGTGAAGAAAGTTATTTTATTTTTTTTTTTAATTTCTAACTTTGGAAATTCATGCCGAAATCAGAGTTATTATTACAGTTGTTTGAGCTAAAGGGAGAGGGAGGGGGCGGGGAATGTCCAGCATGCTTGTATGTATATTTCAGAACCTTTTTTAAATGTAAAAGCTGTACATTTCTGGGGAGTTCTGAATTTCTTTTTGGTTTTGTTTTTTTTTTTTTTCTCTGAGCATTTTGCAGTGAGCTTCTTTTATATATAGCCAACAATTTGAAAGAAAAGAAAACAAAAAAAAATGTGAAGTTCATTTTAAATCTACAGTATATCGCTGGTACAATACACTAAAAAAAGACTTTGATAAAAAGAAACAATAATAATAAAGACCTCCATTTTAAATGTCATTCATATATACCTTGTGGATGAGAGCTATATACTTTTACACACTTTTTTAGATGAATAAATTATTGAATTACTGAAACTGCTGGTGGAGTTTTATTCTCATGAGTGTTTCCCTTATCTCCCAGGTTGTGTCATCCCCAGTGAGGGAGGGTTGGCACCGCCAGGTGCAGGTTCTGGGTGATGTGAAGGGAACTGCAATGTGTGTGAGGGCTCTGCTTCCTCTGGAGAGCCTTCCTCTGGAGAGCCTTCCTCTGGAGAGCCTTCCTCTGGAGAGCCTTCCTCTGGAGACCCTTCCTCTGGAGACCCTTCCTCTGGAGAGCCTTCCTCAGGGCTGGATTGCCCTTCCTGCTGCCGCTGTGTCCACCTCCTCTCGCAGCCAGAAGGCTCAGGACAACCTGTAAGGGTTCACTCTCTTAAAAATGGAAATCAAAGCAAACCATAGTGGTTCCCTCTAAAACAGTGTTTGTGGTGAGAGGAAGTTTGGTGCCACTGATGCCAGTGTTGAGATGGATTTAAATCCTGCCTGGGGTATAACCTGGTGACACGTGGGCAGTGGCTGCTCCACCTTAGCAACTCCAATCACGAGCACTTGATCAGTTAGAGATGAAATGTGTGGAGCAGGTCAAGTCTTCAACTGGAGACTTCAGTGCAGATCAGGGTCTCCTCCCCACTGCAGCAGGATTTCAGATGGGATAACTGCAGGGCAGCCAGCCCAGGGGAAAGAGGAATGGGAAACCATGGCTGCCACTACAGGCAGCTGTGGAAACTCCATCCTGGATGAGCCAAAGACTCAGCTGGGGACAATCTTTGAGCAGCCCGAGGGAGCAGTCACAGCTGTTTGACTGCACGAGGTCCCTTCCAACCCAGACACTCCGTGCTCAGCAGGTTCATCTCCAAACACAGATGGGCAAAGCACTGATAAATGAACAGCCGGACCCCCAGCGCTGTCCCAGTGCCACCCCTGAGCCACACCAGAGCTCCGCTTGCGGTCGTCTCCCATCAGAACAGTTCTGGGAAACGTAGGACAGAATCTTCAGGTAACACAGAAGTTTCTATACTTCAAGCAGTGACAAATCTGTGACCTCCCTAGGTCTATTTAAAATTTCATATCTGTTGCTTGACTCTTAAATAGGAAAAAACAGCAGCAACCTGCAACCTGCCCCTTCCTTTCTTCTGAGTTGTAGCTCCACTGCCAGCCAGGACCAGCCCCTGCGAGCTGGCGACTGTCAGCAGCGGTGCTCGTCACAGGGAGGTGACAGAGTTACTGCAGGACCAAAATGCTTTTGGAACTGATTTTGTAGTTCACTCTCTTGCAAAGTATTTTAAAATTTTGCCCAGGGAGGTTGGTGGAGTCTCCATCCCTGGAGGTGTTTAAAAGACAGGTAGATGAGTTTCTCAGGGATATGGTTTAGTAGGGAAACAGGGACAGTTGGACTCGATCTCAGAGGTCTCTTCCATCCTTATGATTCTATGAAAAGAACTCATTTTCTATGAAGAGGTGGAGCCCTCACTTCATCCAGTCACAGCTCCGTTCCAGGGCTGGGTTAATGGCCGCGTGGCATTTCCTCCATAGCTGTTATTTTTAGTCTGCTTTAATTTTGGTGCATATTATTGTTAAATTTACAAACTGTCCGTAAGATTTTGCCTTTTTTTTTTCTTTTTCAAGCTATCCAGCTTGTTCTTTTGGTTCACTCTACCATTGGCAAATTCTTAGTAGATGACACTGTACAACTAAGGTGTGCAAGGTCTTACCAGACCGTTACCCTTCAGCCTTCCACTGTGAGTGCTGTAAGCAGCTGGAATTACTGCACAGCAATATTTTTTAAATGGAGATTACTTTCTGGTTAAGTTATCAGCTTTAAAAACAAAACTACCAATTAAATATTCTGGTACATGAGGGCTGTAAGGAAGAATCAAACAAACCCAATAAAATCTCAGCTGATTTTTAACAGTAACATAATATTTGTGACAAGTGGGTACAGTCCCGTGGTGATGATCTCTTTAATACCAATGAACAAGGTGTTTTTAAAAACCAGGCTGATGCTAAACTGTTCTTTTTCCAACTGCCATTTCTATTTTTGGCAAAACATCATGGGCACCTAAAAACATGTAGAACTCAGCAGAAGACATGAAAGTAAACATTAGGTTTATGGTCAGTCTCTCACCCATTCATAGTGGAAGTAGAAACAGCCCTGACATCCCCAAACAGGAAGTCTTTGGTCTGTAACAACAAAGCAGTATTTATAAAATTACGCTGCTTCCACTGCTCTGTTTTGAAACTGAACCCTAACACTGTGACAAATGTTGATGTGGGCAGACCTGTGTCGTGCTTGATTGGCTGTTCCCTGTCAGCTGCCACCACAGCAGTCCCACAGGGCTTTCCAGGGCAACCTCAGTGCAGTTTTAATGGAACCTGAAACGCTCTTCAAAACCTGAATCAAGATGACCCCAAGATGAGCTCTGAATATGGATCACCCTCAGGTGCTGCTGGTGGAGATCCCCCTTACCCATTAACTCTGCTCCGACAGCGTTCAGGCTCCAGCTCTGGGACCACTCGGTACACGGCAGCTCTCACGCTGGATCTAGACTGGGACTTGGCAGCCAACTGGCAGTCTAACCATGCTATAAACATACATAATATAGCTTATATAAGCTATAAACATTTAATATACACCCCTTTAGCTGTATAAGCATTAGTGGGTTTGCCTGTTCTGCTTACTAAAGCTTTTCAGAATTATGGTACTATTGAAAAATTAAAACCACACAAAAAAATTGTTTTGCATCAAGGCCCCTTCCCAAAAGCACGGGCCCTGTAACAGCCAGAGCTCAGCCCACAGGCTTCCTACAAGAACATCATTCCCTGTCCTGCGACCAGAACCAAGGGCAGCACCAGCCAGAACTCCCTGGCTACCTCTGCTCTCCCAACAAGGCCCAGAGACTGGCTTGGTTGAAGTCAGTAGTCTGGTGTAGTTTACTACAGTTTACTGTAGTCTGGTGTGGATGTGGGGACATTACAACAACCTCTGCTGTTAATGCCTTCTCAGTTCCCAAAAGCCGTGTCTCATTTTCCAGTTCTGAATCAACTTTCTGGTTCCCACCTCTTCTTCCTGTGAGTCCTGTTTCTGTCCTACCGCCCGTGCAGTGTTTTCTGTTTGGCAGGTGTTCCATCTCAGAGATACCTGCTTCTGCAAGGTATTTGTCATCTACACCCCACCACTGTCTGACTTCTCAGGCAGTGATTCCCACCCCAGCTGGCTCATTTTAGGAGATAGACGTGCCAGCAGAAAATGGACTGGGCCCACGTGGCAACTAGAGCAGGCCTGAGTCCTTCACAAATAGAATTTATTTTCCTTACACAGTGACTCAGACATATGTTTAAAAAAAAGTCCTCCCAGCCTGACACGTGCTTTATTTAAGTATTGTGCCGTTTTGACAATGTCAAACTGTGGTATAAATCAGGGAACAAACTACATTCTGAAACGCGTTGCTGCTACCGCGAGCTCTTTGAGAGCTTCCTGCCAACAGATTCCAATGGCCATAATCCCAATTAAAAAAGGAATGCACACCCCTGCACAGAAAACTCACAGGTTCCTGCTATTTTGTAAAACCTAATCCCACAGATCATAGAATCATAGAATCTTCAGTTAGAAAAGACCTTTGAGATCGTCGAGTCCAACCGCACACAGAAAAAAAAGAGAAATCATACTTTTTTTTGACTTTGCAGTTGGGTGAATACCTTAAAAAGTCTTAAGCCAACCTTAAACCTTAAACCTTAAACCAACCACTTTCTGTTGTCTGTGATTCCCTGCTGCCGGGGTCACATCAGCCACATCTGCACGCGCTCGGTGCCGGCGCTGCGCAGCGTGGAAGCAGCAGGAGTCTTGTCCCTTCATCTTCCAGCAGGGGTCACGGTTTGATGGCAAATGAAAGTAGAGAGTCCTAGAGCAGAACTAAATTAAACCACACACCCTCACGGTGCTGGACCATTAAAGGTCAACCACGCGAGCAGGCGGGGGTTCACTGGTCAAAGCGCTCCACCCCTCCTTGTAATCGGTTTCAGGGGTAATTTCATCAGTGCCTGGGGAAAAGACAAGTAGAAGAGAAGCAGGTGATGGGGAAAGGTGAGTATGGCAGGGAGAGAGGGGCTGTTAATCCCAGCGGGGTAATGGCCCATGGAAGTGCTAAAAGAAAGGTGCTGTGAGCAGCTCTGCTCGCTGCCGGGTTAAGCAGCATTTTAGAGGTAACAGTGATTGCCCTTCTATTCCCTTCCCTTTTCAAAAGCTGGAGAAGGTGTTCTGCTGCAATGACACACACTGGTGCACAACAGGATTGTCAAGGAACGGACAGGAGAGAGGAAAGAAACCTGAGTGGGACCATGGAACAGTGTTCAAGCCTGGTCTCAGGGTGACTTTAGACATAAATAACAGTGAGTCCAAGTGGAAAACAACCCATGCTGCAGAGTGGGCCTGTCCCATCGAGATCTGTGGTGTTCTCTATTGCAGCAGCATGACAGAGGGGGACGGGACATTCCTCCTTTCCTGTCAGCAATGGAATGGCAGTTTTTTCCCCCCATCATTTGTTTGCCCTTCTTCAGTTCTCTGGTTTGTTTTATGGGCAAGAGCCTTAGACAGAAAAATGCAGATCGTTAGCCTACAGGCTTTAGTCAATACAGTGAGACTGTATAATTATTCAGGACAATGAAAACTAAAACTCTCCCTGCAAAGACTTGCAGGAAGATCCCAGAATGTTGAGCAAGTGGCCGATAAAATGTCAGAAGGAACTGATAGTAAAACACAAATTTCAACATCACAATGCAAAACACATCGGTGTAGAATTGTCTTTAAACTGTGACCTTAAGATAGAAGATAAATTAGGATATAACATTCAAAAGATCCCAGAGCTGCTGTAGGTATTTCCATGAATGAAAGCAGCACAATGCACTTGAAAAATCAAATGAACTGTCAGGGCTTAAAGTGAGAGAAAGAGAGTAAAGCAGCAATCACAGCAGAAGTGGTGGTGATGCCACAACCACAACAAGCAGAGTTAGAATGGTTCCACTCTATTCTGCTTGTAGAAAACCAACACACAGCAGGAAACAGGCAGGCCCTCAGGGCAGGGGAAGCAGACCCTGGCACCCTTCACAGGCAGGACTGGCCTGAAGAGGTGTCTGTCCCAGAGTGACTCAGACCTTGCCAGGGGAGGTGGTAGCAGGGGTGCAGCCAGCCACACCTCTGGTAGGGATCCATCTGCATCCTTCCCCTCAGCGCCCCTCTGCTCTAGACCTCTGCAGGTGCTGATGACAAATCCCCTCCAGAACCCACGGGAAGAAGGTGCTGCTCACACACCACCTGTCCCAGGCCAAGCAGCCCCTCCTCGCCGTGCTCCGAGAGGTCCGTGGCCCAGGGGGTGGCTGCCCTGAGGGAGTCTTGTCCTGAAAGCTTGGCCATTCGAGATCGTGAGCACTTTCCTGCCAAAAACGGCCTCATCCTGGGCCCTGACTCAAGCTAAAGTCTAGTGAAACACAGAGATCCCTCGTGCATCAGCAGGTTGGTGACAGCAGGTACAGCACCTTTCCTTCAGGTGTAGCGACAGCTCCTGCGGCAGTGTTACAGGTAGAAGGGCTTTCTTTACATCAGGTTTTCATTACAGAGCTACTCACCCTGTTCCCCACCCAGCACCTCTAAGTAGCTTGGCTGAAATTTTAGCATCATTAACACCCCATCAATGCTGTGTGAAACATGCCTGCAGGCCCACACTGGGGAAGTGTCCATCTGGAATCCATCCCCCACACAGATCAAAGTCACAGAGAGGCGTTACCCGGACACTCAGGAGACTCTGACAAGGAGAGAGGGTGCTGGTGGCTGTCCTGACCATCCAAGACTCCTGATCAGGTCTAGCTGTCAGCAGCCCAAACTCTCCATCCATAAATTATGCTCTGGCTGGTGGAGGGGACATAGAGGACAATATCCTGTTGCAAAATGAGCTTCCTCATCTTTGACAAGAACGAGTTTGGTGAACCCTCACTGCTTTGCAAGAGGAAACACAGCTGAAGCTTCCAGCAAGCACCAGCTGATGAGGAAAAGTCTGAACTTTTGCAATTCATCTGAGCAGGAAGCAGAAGAGCAGCGCTGCAGCAGCTGGCTGAACTGGGGACCACATCAGCCCAGAGATGGTCTTTGTATAATAAAGGTCTGCTTTGTTCTTCTCATACTTTCTGTCAAGGAGAAGGAACTTTAAAATCCAGGATGACTTCTTTCCAAGCCCTGTGCCCTGCTGGGCTGACAGAGAAACAAGCAGGCCATGAATGTATCACAGGCAAACCAGACATCCTCAGTGTATTCAGGGCCTACCCAAAAGTGAACACTTACCCAGCTGGAAACATAGTTTTCCTTATTGGCCTGGACCAAATTCTGACCATCTCCAAAGTGAGATGTGGGGTCTCCACCGAGCAGAGCAGCACAGAGAAAGTCTCTTTAGAGATAGTGCCTGATAGGTTCCCACACAGCCAGCTATCTGAAGTTTAAATAATCTGCTTCAGAGAAGGGAACGACTGATGTGTTTGAACTCTGCAAAGTTTGGATTACTCAAACGCCTCCTCTGACTTCAGGACTTTGGAAATAAATCAGAAGGGTGCTAATTAATGCCAAGCTCACACCCTGCTCCCCCGAAAGGCTCAGGAATGCAAGCATGGCATCTTGGGCCCAAAAGACGACCTTGCAGTTGTCTCTTGTGCCTGTCTCTCAAGAAACAGCCTCCTTCTCCCAGAGGCTTTTGCTTTGGCAGCAGTTGACCCTCAACACATATGAATTGATACACAGTGCTTGTCTGGACACATTTGGAGCAGTTCTGATTCCTGCCCCTTTCTTCTCTCCCCTGCTTTCCAAATAGCCATCCACGACTGTTGACTTTGGCAAAGCCTGCAAAAAAAAAATAGTCTGAATGAAGAGGAAAAATCCATTAGGAAAAGCCAGCTGAGTGCTAAAAGGCCCCTAATCAGTGGAAAGTTTAAAGAGCACCGCTCTGAGAGAGCCTGTGGTGTCTTTCCAACACCTTCACAGCAACGTGTGAGGCTATGGCATGTCAAAGTGAAGCCCCAAACACAGGCAGAGTGCCAAGAGAACTGGTTTTGTTAGGGCTGAGGAGAGTGCGTGTGTCCGGGTGGGTGGTGGGGAGGGAGCTGCTCGTGTGGAAACAACTGCATCAGAGCACTTAAGTGCAATCGAATTCATGAGATTTCCTCTCACTGGTTACAGCACGGCGCCTTGGCTCTTCTCCTCAGCCAAAAGTGAAACGGGAGAGGTTTGTCTGCAGCTCAGAATTACACCTTGACCAAAGCAGAACTTAAACATTAAGGGTCAACAGAGGTCAAAGTAAGAGGATCTCAGCAAAGCCAGCTGAGGCAGAAAGGCAGTGCTAGGAGAAGATCTGGTGCTGCAGAGCAAGAAATGTGCTCAAAACTGCTGTCTTCCTTGATGTCTGAAACAATAAATTCAGCCAACAGCTGGAGGAAGTGGGGAATATAGTTCAAGCTAAAATGCAGCTGCCCAAGAAACACCTCTCAGCTACCGATCCCGAAGAGGGAAATCACTGTTTGCTTAAGCTACATGAGGTACCTAATGCTCCAGTCTCTGGGTAGACTGTCTTTCTCTGGGTTGCAGAACCACCACCATTTAACATCTCACAAGTCCACCAAATCACAGTTTCAAAGCATCACACAGAAATCAACAAACTGCTCATTTCAGTTCCCCTGGGAAGAAGAAAAATGCATTTTTTTTCAGGGAGTGATCAAATGCTGCTCTCTGAACTGATTTTTTTTTTTTAAATCTTTATAGAAAGAGTCCGGATGAGGTTTAGCTCTTTCTTCTTCATCTTCTATAGTTTTTAATCCAACATGCAAGGGATCTCAGGCACGATTCAACCTCTGGAAAGTTGATGCCATTGAAGTACATGTACATTGCAGCCCAAAGGTGAGTTTAAAAGATCAGGAAAACCTATTCAAGCTAAATGTTCATTGCCAGCTCAGCCTTTCATGTGCACTGCACAGGCTTGTCTTTAGCTCCAGGTGACCACGCTGTGTTTGTAGCCTACATCCCTGCCGTGGCATCTTTCAGAGTCTGTGCTCTCTGGCTGGAAGTAGTTCAGTACTTCAGCACAGCATCCAGCCATGGACAACGACACATCCCGGCCCTTCTCCACAGCAAGCACTGCAGGTTCAGACTGCTGCAGGTGGAATGTGCTCTTGATTATGGAAAAAAACCCTTTAATTTTCCACAGAAAAGGAAAAGGACAGGGTGAAGGGAGTGAACTGGTGGTATTGTATAGTGTTACAGAAAATGGGATTTCTTCTGCAGCTTGCGATGAAGAATAATGAAATTTGACTGCTTGAAGCAGAGGCAAAATGGAGACACAAAAACAAGTCATTTTTATACAACACTTTGTGCTGCCCTTTATTTTTCACTTCAGCTATGTGGAGCTCTCCCCAGCTACAAAATTCTAAGAAATACGTGAAAAGGTGTCAATAATTTTAATTATGTTGGAGAACATATAAAGCCACAAAGGAGGCAGAAGTCCCATTATGTAAAAGGCTTTCAAAGGCTGGGGTTGTTCTTATTAGGAATGAGTTTGCTTCCTCCTTCCATCTGCTTGGAAACTCTTAAAGATGGAAACTTAGAAGTCCCATATTGGATTTAGATATTCTTGTACCGTAGTGTCAACTTAAGAATTTTACATTTATACAGAAACACAGAAAGGTATTTTTGGTGCTCTTCGAAGTCTTCTCACAACTCTGATTTTATGACAGAATAAAACTCTAGTGAAACATCCTAAGGTGAGAAAGCCATGGACTTTCGGAGATCTATTGCATTATGAAAATGTAATCACCAGACCCTGGACAAGATCCACCCAGTCAGGAATGATCTGAGTATAAATACTGCAGCATAAACTGAATTTCCCTTTTAGCCATCAGAAAATAAAGTGATGTGGAAGAATAAAATCAGCTGTGTCCTGAACCTTTTATCATCTAAACCAGACAGCTATAAAAAGACCCATTACCCTCAAACAGGCAGTAGAAACAGGTAGAGACAAAATGCCTTGTAATTAAGTTAATTACTTTTTGGAGCAGCCTCCTTCCCAGCAATGAAATCTGGAGAGACAAGAGTGATGGAGATCAACCATAAGTTCCATGATAGCAAGTCTTCTGTCCTCCTTGCTTTCTGTAGCTCTATTTTGCTTTCAAGAACTGAGTGTATAACAAGAAATCTGTGAAGCACTTGGCATTCTGAAATGTTTCATGGATACACTGAAAGCTATATAAGGGCACATATAAAAGCAGACATAAATAGAATCTATGCAGAACTGATGGGGGTAAAATTTAGAGGAAGAGGGGAATGTCAGAAGTGTGTGATTGTCTTGAAGTTTCAGTGCTGTTAGACTCGTGACTTGTCTGTGACTAGGGCCCAGGTTTTGCTGTTCCTCACCAGCTGTGAGTGGGTAGTCATAGTGTTACAACCACCCTCCTTGCAGCAAGCAGCTCTCCAAGCCAAGTTCAGATGAGAATCTGTCACTTTGCAGAAGGCCTCTCCTGTCTCTTGGGCAGCAAGAGTCTGGGAGACTGAACGAGCTGTACATCTTTGGAAGAGCGAGGGTCATAAAAGCCATTCTAAATGGGCACTTTATTGACAGCACTCACCTTTAATGGCCTTTTTGTGAAGTTACAGCTTGGCTTTTAGGCCCTTTTTGCAATTCATCACTTAATCCATATGCGCTACCTTGGCCAAGAGTCGGACAATGGGGCCCACTGTGTCTGGTTTTGTTACAGAGCAGCCAGAGTGGCTTTTAACTAAAACAATGTATCTGAAGGAGAAAAATGTAATCACCTTGAATTCCCAACTGATTCAGCTTACCTAAGGCAGCTTTGCAGGCACTGGCGTGTGCAGTCAATGAAATCAAAACTGAGACCATGTAAGAGTGGCAGAAAGGAGCAAAAATGTATGTGCCTTTGCCTGTATAAAATATGGAGGGGAAAAATATGCAGGGAAGAAGGAAATAGCTGTACATGCAGCTAGGTCTGGCAAAAAGCCATTTTTCTATGATAGGAAATATTTCATGATTAGAGACGGGCATATTGGATTGGCAAAGAAGTACTGTTACAGAGCCCTGAAATCAGCTGGAGGTCCTTCTAAAGGGCCTTTCAAAAACCATGTGTCTTTTGGGACAGGTCAATCCTCTAATCCATTTCAGTTCCTTTTAGGAATTAAAGGTGAAAAGAGGGTAAAACTTATCCCCTTGCCAGTCTTCTAATACTACTACACAAAGGATACATGGTTTGCTCTGGAATATGAAAGCCTAGGGGTGTCTTGGTTGTAAAAGGAACAGTTCAAACCCTGCTAACAACTGGAATACATCAAACTAACAATTCTGCTACTAAACCACTCTGATACAAATGGAAGAGGTGTAAGCACACCTTTCTTGGGAGGGAAAAGGGGAAGGGCTCCTCCAGGCACCAAGAAAATCTGTTTCTTGCCTTCTGGTTCCCTTGTCCATCTTAACAGTACCATGTCCCTGTGGGATGGAGCTGCATTGGAATCTGCTTGTGATTCCACATGGGCTTCCTCTTCCCAGGGTGTTGACTCCTGGGAATCCAGTGGAGCAGGGACATGTGAAATGGAGAAGGATTGGGCTTCAATGGTAGAGAAGGAGCATCTGTATGATTGCTGTTTGGCTCAGGAAGCCTAGTGTCTTGCAGCTTCAAGGTGGGGCACTCAAGACACCTCTGGCAAAGGGTGATCTTTGTTTTCCCAAACCTTGAGCTGTCAAATTAAGATTTTTAAAATTATTTTTTTTTAAATTAGATGATACTTTGGGCTTTGGTTCCAGCTAAGCTAATGTAGGAAGCTACATATCTCTGGAGGCTTCTAGAAGCAATTGAAAAGACAGAAGAAAGGCCTCCAGAAAGTCAGGAGGGAACACTATTGCCCTCCTGTGACACTTGGCTTTAGGTGCCTAAAGTCACAAATTTGGCAACCATACAAATAGGTGGCCAGTCCAATGCTTTAGAGTAGCAACAATTGATCTCAGTTAACTTTCATTCAACAGCTGATCCCTTCCTACACTTAGTCATTCCACCCATGTCCTGATCTTAGGAGGACTTCAATCTTGCAAATAATCTCCCCAAAAAGTAAAATGGGACATATTCTAGCCCTTATCCCAAATGTGTAGCAGAAATCAAAGCAGGGGACAAGCACTGGGCAGCAGAGGTGTTTGCCTGTTGAGGCTGGTGCTCGGGTGGCTGACTGGGGGCAGAAGGCCTAGTGGAGCATCAGCTCTGTCTGTTTTGTCTCTTGGGTCCCCCACACCTGTCTGTCACTTAGGTCCTCTGAAGGCTGGCCAAGGGACATCAGATCAAGTAATAAAAGCCACATTGAAGCAGTGTTTCAGCTAAAACAGTACGAGTGGAGGCGAGACGGGGACTGGAAAAGGCTCCCTACAAAAGAGCCCACACGTACATGCGAGAAGGTCATTAACTCAGGCCTTGTGCTATCTTTGCAGCCTCCGCTCTCTCTCTCAATTATTACATCAGAAGGAAATGAGAGCACTTTGCCAAATACTAATGGACTTGATGTTTTCACAATCTCAAGTGCACAACAATCAGAGCTGTTTATTTTCCAAAGAAGATGGGAACCACGGGAGGAGGCTGAAGACTGCAAAGAGGTTCCAGAAACCTCGAGCCAGTTCTATATTCATCTCTTACTCCATCTTTAGCTGCCAGGCTGACATTATGTGAACCATTTGCTAGATGAGGCCTTGTGCTTCCTCAGGAATGTGTCAAAAGCCTGTAGAACTGCAAAGAGGCCTCAAACTGTGATGCTGCTCTTCTGTTGAGTCATCTTTGTCCCTCTGTTAAGGAAGGGGGAAATAAAACCTGTATAGAGAAGGGCTAAGACTGAAAAACCTGTATCAAGGAACAGCCTTGTAGTTACAATTCCCGTTCATTCCTGAGGACAAAGGTAATGAGCAGCTAAATATGGTGGTATAGGCAGTAACCCTGTGCTGTGAGCGATTACAGCAGCTGACAGCTTGTGTCCAAGTCTACAAAACACTTTAGAATCTGGCTTCAGCTGGACTTGAGAAGTTTTAGTCTGCTTTTTGTATGCCTGAATGTACTGATGCTGGTACATGTTTGCTTCTGAAGAGTAGCAAGAACCATTCCTGGATGAAATGTGTCGAGACATAACTGAGCAGGTAGGATAGGGTTCTCTAGTGTCATGAGGAAGTCATTCTCTTGCCTGTTAGTGTCTGGTTCCCCCACAACCAGAGAGTTGAAGCCTGCATGAAATCCCAGGTCTTGCCTAGAGAGGGAGCTTAGCAGGATACTTGCGCCTCCTTCGATCTATGTTGCTGTACAAGTATTGAAGTTCCCCCAAAGAATCAGCTGGGACTATGAGTCTCTGAGACATTGTAGTCACCAGGCTGTTTGATCTGCGGACTTGGACAGAGAATTCCAGTCCTTCTAGTGGTGTGTGACTCAGCAGCTATGAAAGGCATTTGTTTTTACTAAGTGAAGCCCAAAGTCATCACTAGGAAGAGAAGGATTGTTCTTCCTTGCTGCTCAGACTTTAGAAGGTTCAGCCTTTGACAAGGGCCTTAAATTCTCAGTCTGCATCGAATGTAACAAACGTACACTGGGGCTAAGATGGAAATGAGTCACCCAGTCACACCAAAAATAATTTTCAAAGGATCTCCCAACAGCAACTTAGATTCTTGTGTATCACCTCTCAAAGGTTATAACCAGAATAAAGGCTTTGCATAATTTGGGCTGAACTAGGAGTCAATAACTTTCCTAGTGTGTGCATGTGCTTATATACATTTACAATCAGCTCCCAGAAACTGCCTGTGTTCAGCTGTACAGGCGAACATTCTGTGCCTTTGACAGTTCTGCATCAGGTCAAAAAGCAACAGGGTGCTTTATTACCACTGCTCAAGCATTTTCCCCACTATTGTAGCAGCTGTGTCATACAGAAAAGAGCTGAGTCTTGTCTCTGCAAACTCTGTATTGATATTGTTTGCACAATCAGAAAGTTTTCATAGGATCATGGTGTGTCCTGAGTCACAAGAGACCCACAGGGAACACAGAGTCCAACTCCTGTCCCTGCACAGGACACCCCCGGCATTCACACCGTGGGGCTGAGGGTGTTGGTTGAATGCTTCTGGAATATTGCCAGCCTTGGTGCCATGACCTAATGTCCAACCTAACCCTCCATGGCACATCCTCCTGCCGTTCCCTTGGGTCCAGCGAGAAGAGCTCAGCATCCGCTCCTCCTCCCTTTGTTATGAAGTTACAGATGTTGGTGAGGTCTCCCCTCAGCCTCCTCTTCTCCAGGCTGAACAGACCCAGTGACTTCAGCCTCTCCTCACACCCTTCCCCTGCCACAGTTTTCAGTTTCACGGTATCACCAGGTTGGAAAGGACCTCCGAGATCAGAGTCCAACCTATGACCCAACACTAACACCAACCCATCATCTAAACCATGGCACTCAGTGCCTCATCCAGACAAACACCTCCAGGGTCGATGACTCCACCCCCTCCCTGGGTGCTCATTCCAATGGCCAATCACCCTTTCAGTGAAGAACTTTTTCCTCATATCAAGTCTAAACTTTCCCTGATGAAGCTTGAGTCCATGCCCTCTGGTTCTGTCACTGGTCACCTGAGAGAAGAGACCAACCCCTGCCTGACTACAACCTCCTTTTAGGGAGTTGTAGAGCGCAATGAGGTCTCCAAACGCTTCCCCAGCCCGTGCCCTCCTCTGGACGCTCCCCAGCAGCTTTAGATGCCCAAACCCGCACCCAGCACTGCCCCGAGCGTGCCCCGCGGAACCAGAGCGCCCCGGGGGCCGCGGCACCGCCCCCGCCGCCCGCCGGGTGTCGCCGCTGCCCCGGGCTGCGAGCGCCCCGCAGCCCCGAGGAGCCTCTGCCCCGGCGGGGGCCGTGGCCGCGGGGCCGGGCCGGGCTGCCCGGCAGCAGCGCCTGGAGCTCCCCGTGCCTGGGAGCCTCCGGCGCCGGGTCTCCGCCAGCTGCCTGCGGTGTGGCATCCTCGGCGTAACGCCTGGAGTGTTCAAACACGGAGGGGGTCTTGGACTGATGTTTGGGGCGAGAAAGAGGTCTGACAAACATCTGGTTTGCAAATCTAAAGAATGAGGAGGTGGTTGTCTTGGAATTATGGGACCATGTGACAAGTGGAAGGCAGCACTGGGCATCTTGTGGGCTGTGGCAGTAAACTGTGAATTTCAGGTGTTGAGTGCCATTAGAACTTAATAAGAAATCCCGTTATGTGTTTGTAGCTATTGGTGCTATTGTTTTTGAAGTATCACAAGGTTGGAAAAGACCTTTGAGATCATCGAGTCCAACCTATGACCCAAAATCTACTCGCTGCCTAAACCATGGCATTAAGTGCCTTATCCAATTTGCATTTAAACACCTCCAGGGATGACTCCACCACCTCCCTGGGCAGCTCATTCCAATGGCCAATCACCTTTTCATTGAAGAATTTTTTCCTAATATCAAGCCTAAACCTCCCCTGACAAAGCTTGAGACCATGTCCTCTTGTTCTGTCCCTGGTCACCTGAGAGAAGAGACCAACCCCTGCCCGACTACAACCTCCTTTTAGGGAGTTGTAGAGAGCAATGAGGTCTCCCCTGAGCCTTCTCTTCTCCAGGCTAAACAACTCCAGCTCCCTCAGTTGCTCTTCATAGGGCTTGTGCTTCAGCCCCTTCATCTTCATTGCTCTCCTCTGGACATGCTCCAGCATCTCAACATCCCTCTTAAACTGAGGGGCCCAGAACTGGACACAGTACTCAAGGTACAGCCCAACCAATGCCAAGTATAAGGGGATGATAACTTCTCTAGTTCTGCTGACCACACCATTCCTGATGCAGGCCAGGACACCATTGGCCTCCTTGGACTCACTGCTGGCTCATGTTGAGTTTCCTGTCTACCATCAGTTCGAAGTCCCTTTCCACTTGACTACTGTCCAGCCACTCTGTCCCCAGCCTATAGTTCTGCATGGAGTTGTTGTGTGCAAACTGTAGAACCTGGCACTGGGACTTGTTAAACTTCATCCCATTGGAATCACCCCATCTCTCAAGTCTGTCAAGGTCCCTCTGTAGGGCCCTCCTACACTCCCCCAGTAAAATGTGTTCTTGGAACTGACTGGTATTGTAGCACTTTGAAAACACAAACTGGGCAACAGTGAATAATCTAGGGAGGTGGGGATTTATAGTATTGCACATCAGATCAAGAGGTTTGATACAGATACCACAGTGGTGAAGCTGGCAATGGCTATCTGGGCTTTGAACTTTAAACATCTTTTACATTCCAAACAGTAACTGTAAGCTGCTGGTATACAGGAGGGGACAAACAAAGCTGAGATAGGACATAATGATAAAGTTAAGCTGTTCTACTGAGTGTGGATGGAGTTCCTGTGCCACTTCCAGAAAAAAGGAAACGTCCTGGACTAAAGGGAAGGAGAATTAAGAAAACTGAAACTCACCAACCCTCCACCCTATAACATGGAGCAATCACTTTAATCACTTGAAGCTGATAGCAGGAAATGTCCCCAAACCACATCATGATTAGAAAGTTGGTTCTCTAAGGAAGAACAGCTGGGGATGTTTTGTGGCCCATGTGGATCCTCCCTGTGTATCACTGCCCATTAGAATCTCATGGAAATCTCAATGAAAACAATCTTCTCCCACTCCTTGGTGGAGAGTTCATTCAATCAGAACCAAGGGTTTCTTAACAATTCCCAGGAAAATCATGTGCTAATGAAAAAGATGCAGATGGCCCCATTAAGGATGGGCAATATGGGGGGCAGGTATACAGGCAGGATGCTCAGTGTACCCTTTTTCTTGTCCAGAGCAACCCAGAAAGATTACCTGTGTTTTTTCCCACCGGTCTCCAACAATGCACTTCAGTACTTGACACCCACTTGTCACCCCACAGAGACACCAAAACACATTGTTTACTGTTTTCAGAATCCCTGTAAGTGTAATATTTCTGGATATAACACTCAGGGGTTCTTCTAGGGGAAATTTTGCTTGTGTTTTAGCTTTGAGATTTCTATTAACTTTGCCCCCCTTGTTTCCTCCCTTAAGAATTTAAGTGTGTCGTTCAGGCAGGTACTTGCCCCACTTAAGCAGTGGCCAAGGGCTATTTAATGATTTGGGTTTATGCAAATCACACTGCCTGCCTGAGGATCTGAGTACCTGGGAGACATGGTAAAAGCACAAATTCTTTTGTTAGAAACAGGTTTGTGTTTGAAACAAAGTAATCCACACCCAGAACTTTCCTCGACAATGGCCAGAGGAAAGCTGTCCAGCCTAAGTGAGCCAGCTGCCAACTCTAAAACCTTTCCTTTTCCTTTGGACAATTGACCAGATGGAGTAGGGGGAAGACAAGAGTGTTCAGGGTGTGAGTTTATGGTTTAACACTTTTTTTTCAGAATCAATGGTGACAAGCAGGAGTAGTGTTGTGGTTCCAAGTTCGTGTTTAACTACTTCAGATTATGGTGGGTTTTTCATGTTATGAGGTTTCCTACTAAAGTTTCTTGTGGCCAGAGTGCTTGAATTCCTGAAATAGTACTGAGTGGCTACAGCCCTTCAAAAATTTGCATGTTTTTTTACATTACATCCTCTCAATTACAAGTGTCACAAGGGAAGATGCCTGAGAAACGGACCAAGATTTCAATACTGGTGATGAAAGGTTAATATTTACAAGCAACCAGTGTAAATTCTCTTGGCATGAAATGATTCTCTTGCCAGTTGGATGGTCAAGTATCTGTACTGACAAAAGCCTCTGTTTACCACACTGCCAGGCATTGCATATTTACTGTGTGTGTACCCAGTCTGCTTGCTGGGGCTCACTGTGGAGCCCAGCTGCCTCTGCAGTTCTGCTTGTGCTCCTCCTGCATCACAGAACTAGGTATGAGGCTGTGTCTGTGGGCAAGGGTGGATCCAGTTGTGAGACACTCAATTGTTCTCACGGGCAGCTCCTGACTGGAACAATGAAAGTACCTTAGAACAGGAATGACCTATTAGCAGATCTTTCTCCCATAAGGGAGAAAAAAGAACTTAGTCATCCCTCCCTCTGAAAACTATGGAGCCTGATGAGTTTTAATTAAACTCTTTTTCATGAAGATACAATACTGGGTTAATAAGACCCACTAAGACTGCTGTTCCCTTTTAAAAATGCAAGTATAAGGGTGGAGGTCTGGTAGAAGGGTGTTTATAGCCGAAGACTTTAAAGAAAAAGTGTAATAGAAGACATGCAGGTAAATATTCTGCAGCCTTTTTTTTGGAGCAGGGTTGTCCAGCTGCAGCATCACCCAACAAAAAAAATATCTGAAGGTCACATTTTCAGCTTCCCAGAGCACTTGAATCTAGGGCGAGTGTTATGGGGACAGATCCAGGTCTGCTACTCTGCATGACATTCTTCCTTTTGTGCATCACCATGGTAAACAGTTAGGGTTGCCAGGAGCTGGGATGCATTGTTTATCTCGCTCCCTCATCCGCTCTCCCCCTCCTTTACCAAATGCTTTCTCGGTGATTAGTTACTGAGTAGAAGGGGCTCCAGTTACCACACAGCCTGCCATCTCTCCTCATTTTATTGGAACTAATATCCCACCTGCGATGATAAGGTTTAAACTTGTTTAATCTCCCAGCTTAGCTGTGGCGTTTTAATATTTTTAAAATGGTTGTTTCAGAAAAAGGGGGATTTAAACAGGTTTTGAATAAATAATAAAAGCCCTTCTCACAGGTTGCAATGCAGGCTGGGAGGCATGAACCATTTTCATCAGGTCAGATTTCACCTTGGGTTATCCCAAGGTGGCCTGACTTTGTGGCTATGGATTTACAATGAAACAGTCAGATGCAAAGCAGTTTATGGAGGAGAAACTGCTTTAATAATGCATTTCCTGCTCAGCAAACAGCAGATACAATGACATTCATAGTGAATGGGAAAGGAACGAAAACCTCTTGGAAAAGGAACCAGTTTCTCCCTGGAGTTTAATAACTTTTCTGCTCCTACAGTGTACTTGAGAGATAAAGGTTGACCTGAGAGACATGAACATGCACAGCTTGCAGGTGAGAAATAAGAGACAGGTTTGTAACATCTTGGACATGATGTGCTGAAGCCCCATCTGCGTTGTTTCAAATTTAAGAGAAGGGAAATAGATTCTCATTTCAAGGTGAATTTTCACTGATATAAACCTAAGACTCCCTCTGGAATAAGCAGGGTAAAGTTTGTCTTCCACTCCTTGTTCTCTGGCCTGGGAATGCTGTGTTCAGCCTCAAGAGGGAGGCTGCTCCCGACTTCTCTGAGCCAGACCAAAGCCATGATAACCAGATGTTCAGAAGAGCTTTGTCCTCTCAACCCAAGACACAAGTATGTGCCACAGGCTTAACAGAGCACGTGTGCCTGATTGGAGGTGTGAAGCCTGTAAAACTAGGCAAGGCTTTTACAGCTTTGTTCAAGACAGTTCTCACTTCTCCTGCACACTTAGGCACAATTTCTGTTGAAATCAAAGTAAAGCATAGTGAGTAAAATAGAGGTGGCCTACCCTTTTTTTTTATAAAGGCAGAAGTCTGTCAGAAAGCAGCCTGATCTCTAACTCAGTGTCAGAAGATACCAACTGAATGATCTTTGTGTGGTGCAACTCTTATAGTCCCAGAAAAGATAAGGTGAGCACAGAGTTGTTGTACAGATGCTGTTTGTTACTGCTGTTCTAAGAAAAGGCCCTCTCAAACAGTAACTCTTTGTCCTGTCTCTAAAGCCACACTGGAAGAGAACTTGGCCACAGTCAGCTTTGAGTGGAGGCACAGCCATTGTGTCTCGAAGATGGATCGTGTGGACCTCTGAGCTTATGCTTGCAGAGATGAATTTGGAGGTGCAATTCATATAAACAAAACTAGCCATAACTAGGTGAGTTAGCCACATCACCCCAGATGGCCTTCTCACTAATCTGGTTGAGAAGAAGATGTAGACACCCAAGTCTCTTTAGGGTAGCAATGAGGATGGCAAAGAGGATAAAATTTTCATTAGTGTGTTAAACCCTTCCTCTTATATAGCTAAAATTACCTTTGAGCTTGTCCAGGAAGCTTTTATGGACAAACCAGCAAATAAAAGCAATTTATTTCACAGCATGTAATTGTGTGTTCTGTATTCCTACATATTCAACATAAGCAAGCACTGGGTAAAAAAAAAAACATGCAAACCCCAGATGAGATTGGGTAAACTGATAACTACCAAACCAGGGCCTCCACTGCACCTTCTATTTGGGGGGAAAGAAGCTATTTCGGCTTCACTTCAAAAACACTACTCTAGTTCTGTATCCCCTTGAAATCGTGAAGAACTATCCTTATCTTTTAGCAGTGCCACAGCAGTCAAGTACTGACTTGTTATACACACACTGCAAACTTTGAAAAGCCCTGTGGGCACAACCTAAATACCCTGAGCTGCAGTTGTCTGCCTCAACATAAAAGCATCCTTCCTGACCAAAACTAAACAAAACCCACACCTAAATTCTTTGTGGGGAAGATGTGGTATTGCAGCTGAAGGGGATGTATAAAATGGGAAAGACTTTTGAGAAGGATGAGTGGGACAATGGTGAAACTGGGACCCATTTGTCTACTAAAACCAAGAATAGCTGAGTAGAATATGCTGATGTGAAGGTAAGCAGTTTGCTTTGAAGATCCTAAAAAGGGGAAAGGGTTATTGCCCCCTGTACTCAGCACTGGTCAGGCCTCATCTCGAATATTGTGTCCAGTTCTGGGCCCCCCAGTTTGGGAAGGATGTCAGGATACTGGAACGTGTTCAGAGGAGGGCAACGAAGATGGTGAAGGGGCTGGAGCACAAGCCCTACGAGGAGTGACTGAGGGAGTTGGGGCTGTTTAGTCTGAAGGAGGCTCAGGGGAGACCTCATTGCTCTCTACAACTCCCTAAAAGGAGGTTGTAGTCGGGCAGGGGTTGGTCTCTTCTCTCAGGTGCCCAGTGACAGAACCAGAGGGCATGGACTCAAGCTTCGTCAGGGAAAGTTTAGACTTGATGTGAGGAAAAAGTTCTTCACTGAAAGGGTGATTGGCCATTGGAATGGGCTGCCCAGGGAGGGGGTGGAGTCACCGACCCTGGAGGTGTTTAAGGGGAGACTGGATGAGGCATTGAGTGCCATGGTTTAGATGATGGGTTGGTGTTGGTGTTAGTGTTGGGTTATAGGTTGGACTCGATGATCTCAGAGGTCCTTTCCAACCTTATGATACTGTGATAACTTCAATATTAAAGTGGAACTTGAACTGCAGGGTCAACCAAATATCCCTCCATAGGTTTGAAATTTTACACAGGAGAACCATCCACATCTTTGCTCATCTTGTGTATAGAAAAAAGTGATTTCTACAAGGGTTCTGTACTACTTGAATTGGTTTTCAGTTCCTTTATTGTCAATTCTCATTTGGGGGAGGGTACAGAAGGGGAACATACAGTCTGTTGGAGCTTACAAGTTTAAGAAGGAGTTGTAGTCTAATTTTAGTAAAGCAGATGTCAGGGGAAGTGCTATAAAGTGTTTAATTGAAACTTCACTGAACCAGACAGCAATGCAGAAAACCTCTGTAGTCTAACACTGGATACCTATATGAATACCAACCAACTCTGCCAATAAAGCCAAGATCTGTATCATGGTTATTACATGTGACAGTTCAAGACTATTCTAAGGCAAAGCTTCAGACAACAGTCACAGGCTGCTGCTGTGCTGCAGTGTTCCTACCACATGTGCTTTTCCAGATAGCATCTGTTCTTCCACAAGGTACTCAGTTTGCAGGGTATTGCAGTTGTTTGATTTCAGGTTATAGAAATTTAGATAAGCAGTGGGATAATGACTTCAAAAATAGCTTTGTACCTGTGCATCTGCTTCAATGATTCACACTCTGATCTGTTCCATAGCCTTTTGTCCCTTTCAACACTTTCTAGAGTCAAGTTAGATTGTTTTTTCTCATGTCTTATCTCTTCTTGGCACATTTTGCCCAAAAGAAATCTTTCCTGGTGTTCAAAGTAAGCAGCTGTCCTGTACCCTGCCCTAGCTTTACTACAGCATCAAGAAGGAATCCTTACACTGCAGAAAGAACAGTAATCTTCACAGCACAGCGAAGACTTTTTGGAAGCAGCAGCAGGTTCCCCCTGTTTCTCTGAAGAGAAAGAATTAAGTCTGCAGAAAAAGGCAATGCCAAAGGCCCTGAGAGAGGCTGATGGTCCTGTGTAAAGGGAGGTTTCCCGAGGACCTCACTTTTTGTTTTTAGATTGTTGTTCTCTTTTTTTGAGGAAATGCTAAACCTGTCTTTTATGTTTAGGTGCAGATAAAAGAACTGCTATTTTTGTCTGATCAAGTATTTGAGGTACCGTGCCACAGATGTTGGTGGAGGCACAGAGGAGAAAGGCATGAAAGAAGTGCGCTTATTGCAGTGCTGCCTGCTGTACCATAATCAGATTCTTTTCTTCTTGCTGGAATTCAGTGGACTTGAAAAGCCATAAGGACATCTTCATCCAGGGGCATTGTTGTCCTTAATAAAACAGGGAAAGTAAACTCTATCCTTGAGGATTCTGGTACGTTCCCAAGTTCAGTTAAAATAATGCTAACGTACATGCTGCAGGTGACAGGAGAGAATGCTTGAAATGCCATGAGCAAGTTTTCTGGTCATATGTGATGGTCTGAAAATGTCATCCCTGGAGGTTTTTGTTTGAATCAATCCTTGCTGCATCAGCTGCTGAAATATGCAACACAATCACGGTAGGACAGCTGTAGATGAATCTGGCCTCTGATGCCTGTGGTGCTTGGTTTTATAGAGTTAATTTTCTTGACTTGAAGAGGCAGGGGCTGTGCACCAAGGAAATGTGCTCTGGGAGAAAGACCTGTGTACAAAATACAGTTGGGTAGTGATAAGGGAATGTATGTGGAAATTCCACTTTCTGAAAATACAAAGGAAAAAGACCTTGTGCATGTGAAACCCCTAAATATGGGAATATTCTTGCAGGGCTGCTGGGAGGTTACCTGTGAATGTAACCTTCCCCCAGCAGAGTCACTGGAACTCCAAGTAAGAGATGGGCAGAGGGATGGATGGAGAATGGATTTGTCCATTATATCACAGGTCATTGCCAGGATGAGAAACACAACTCCACTCTGATCCTTCTCCCTTCAGTGTTGCTGAGTACAGTGTCCTATTAAGTTATGGGGGTAATGTTTAAGCAATAACTACCACTGAATAACTTCTGTGCTCATCAGTAGGAGCTGAAATTTGTTTGGGTGGTGTTCTCTTTCCTGCAGAGTGGAGAATCTGATGGCTGCTTATTTAGCCTACAGAAAACAAGGGCAATTTAAACTTGTAGCAGTCCAAATGTGGACAAGTGGGTTTAGAAAGCTACGAGCCTGGTTTGCGAACAGTTCAGCAAAGGAGTCAGGAACTGTGTGTGACTTAAAAGGAAAGAAGCAAACCAAATGGCCATTTTTGAAGTGGTAATTATTCCTTGTTTAAATGTGAGGGCACTGGAGGAAAGCAGTGCCTAGAACCCAAAATAGGACAAGTTCAGTAGACTGAATCTGCTACAGAAGATTGGTTTTGTTATTTTTTTTTTTTTTACTAGTGAATCTGACTTATGGGTACTGTGTCACGGCCCTGGCTGCTGCTTCTGGTTGTGTTTGTGGGGCAGCACCACAGACTGAATTGCTGGAATAGCTGCCTGTAAAAGTTACTTTGAACTAGAAACAAATTACCTGCCTCAGTTGCCCATCCAGCCCTGTGAATGGTTGCACTGCTTTAACAGCCCATTTCTAGCAGCTCAGATAAGCAGCGAGGAGTAAAGGGATGGGGAAGCTAGGGAAAGAACTAGTTCAGAGTTGCTGCTGGTGGAAGAGTGTTTTGGACATAATGTTTTAATTTTTAGGGATTTGATCTGCAAATCTCATACTTCTCGAGTAAATCCTAATCACAAAAAGATCTTGTTGACTTCAAACAATCCCCAAGAATGCAGTTTGTTGTAAAAACAGCACAGACTGAAGCTTCTGCCTTAGAAGCGCAATTTTCTCTGCAAACTTCATATTTAAAAACACTTTAGAAATAAAACTCTGTTTTTCAGATAAAACTAGCCCAGTGCCCTGTCTGTCACAGATATGTTATGTTTGTGAAGAAAGCAAGCTATCTTTTTCCCTGCCAGCCCCATGTCCTCAGGTGCAGGACACACATAATTTGCTCTTGTACCTCAATCAGGGAGCAAGCAGAAAAAGAGGAAATTAATTTCTCTTGTTCTTTTTTTCCCCTCTGTCCCATTTTTTATAAGAGCCTTTTACAAATGTTGCTTACTACATGATTATGCACAGCAGGGGTTTGTAACAACCTCATCTTAACTCAACTACCTCTGCCCTTGCTGCGGAATGATTGGTTGCCTTGGCAATATTCTACACGCGCCGCTTGGGAGCTACAATTATAGTGCTCTTCTCTGTAGTGATCCTCTTGGTTTCTTTTCTTAGAAGTTCATGACAAGGAGATACAAAAAGATATATTTAATGGATTTTATTGCCCCAACCTCCTGTTGGCTTCCTTTGGGGGTGAAGGAGATCTGCACTATCTAAACCTGTTGGCTGTAGAGCAAGGACAAAACCCTTCTGTTTGTGTACGATAAAGTACTGTGTTAGCTCAATCTCATGACCACGTACATTAAGGTGCCTGAGGTGGTAACTGAGTCCCATATGAACCCTAAGGACTACAGCAAGGGCCTTTTGGGCCATTCCACAGCAAAAGCAACTGTAAAGGAAGCATTGGTTTGTAATGTCTTACGAAGACTTTAGATCAAATGTACTTACTTTGCACATAAAATGATCACAACTTTAATTGCTGCCTCTGTAAACTCGAGATAGATGGATATGAGCAGTAGTTTACACTGAAATGGGAGGGCCAGCTGCCTCAACCCATTATCAGGTTAGAGCTTATAGGCCATGCTGTGTCCTGAACTACACCAGTTGCATATTACCTGTGTGCAATAGAGATGGGCAAAAGTTGCTCTGGCAATGGCAAGAGACACTGTAATGCATGATTCTTCTTGCTCTGTTGGGTTATTGTGGGTTTTTGAAATAAAATTCTGTTCCAAAGTTGAATGTGACTGGTAAGAGGGGAAGAAAATGCTGTCAAGTGAACTTCTGCCAGCCAGGAGAGGGAGGGGATTGTCTTGCTCTGCTCTGCACTGGAGAGGCCCCACTTCGAGCACTGGGGGCAGTTTGGGGCATCAAAGGATGAAAAGGACATCAAATGAGTGGAGAGTGTCCAGAGGAGGCCACAAAGCTGGTGAAGGGTCTGGGTGGGAAATCATATGAGGAGTGGCTGAAGTCCCTTGGTCTGTTCAGCCTGGAGAAGAGGAGAGTGAGAGGGGATCTCAGAGCTGTTCACTGCCTTCTCACAAGGGAGGGAGAGGAAACAGGGACTGAGCTCTTCTCTCTTGTGACCTGTGATAGGACCAGAGGGAATGGCAGGAAGATGTGCCAGGGGATGTTTAGATTGGATGTTAGGAAGAAGTTCTTCCCCCAGTAGGTGTTGGAGCCCTGGAACACTGGAGCACTGCTCCTCAGGGAAGCAGTCCCAGCACCCACTCTGCCAGCATTCCAGAAGCATTTGGACACTGCCCTCAGCCCCACGGTGTGAATGTTGGGGTGTCCTGTGCAGGGACAGGAGTTGGACTCAATGATCCTTTTGGGTTCCTTCCAAGTCAGGTAATTCTGTGATCCTCTCACATAGTAGAAATCTGAGCACATGAATGAGGTTCACTCTGTCCCTGCTCTCTGAGCAGTGGATGGATGCATAAAAAGGTGACACATTGTTTAAATCTATAGGTTGAAACTCCATTGCGTGCCTCCATGTGTTGATAGTGTGAGTACTTGAAAGCAAACCCCATCCTTGGGAGGGGAGAGACACGTGTGTGGTTATCCTGCTGCTGAGATGGGCAGGCTCGTGGATGCAGGGATGATGTTTTGGCCATGGGAATTCATGACAGCAATGCCTAATTGCAGCTGGCATTTTAGGCACTTTCAGCACCTCTGCCAGTGGGCACTCAGCTGATGGGTGACATCCTTTCTGACATGAGCAATGTGAAAACTGCAAAGAAGACTAAAATGCTGAACTGCTGGCTCAACAATTAAGAGCCTAAAAAAATAAAAAAGCAGTCCTAAGCCTAAACAGTTCAGTTCTAACTGCTAGACCATGACTTTATAAAAGGAGCATAGGCTTGCAATTGTGTAAAAATGGGTCTCCTTTCTCTTCCCCTTGCCTGTCAAGTGTGACCAGAGATGTTGCTTTGAGCCATGATGGCAGTCGCCAATGCTGGCTGAGATGGCATTGTTAATTAAAGTCTTCATTCTCAAATGCTGTTCAGATTCAGGAAAGGGTGAGAAATGCCACATATGAGGGCCATGAAAACAATACTACCTCACAACGAAAATGACTAATGCTGAATGCTTCCAGGCAGATTACTCAAATACTTGACACAGAGAAAATATTCAGCTCTGATTTGGAGGAACAAACCTCCACTGATAATAAAAAGCTCTTGATTCAATTGAGAAGCTGCATGGAGAATATAAGAACCAGCTTTTCATATATTAAATGCTTTCAATACCCTTTTGAAGGGTCCCTGGTCTCAGATGGAAGCGATGTAATGGAATAGTTAGAGCCAGTTTCTGCTTCAGCAAGAATCCAAGGTTGGTTTTGGTCAAACAAGGAGTAACATTAATCCACCACTTAACTGCAGCCACCTTTGGGGCAGAAATTGGCAGCTATTTAACGTGATGGAATAATGTCACAAAATAGTTCAGGGCAGAAAGCAAAGAATATACCCATATACCCACTGAAAATTCAATGAGACAGTAACAGAGAGACTACAGTTACAGCTGGAATTCGGATGGATTGTCAGGATTAGCACCTCTATACTTGCAAAGAGTGCTGCAGGATGTTTAGTAACCATGCCACCCATAGAATTACACAACCCACGTCACCAACTGCAATGCTGCATTTACTTGGGAGCTTTTATCATTGATTGCTCTGTAATTCTGTTTAAAATGTATGGAATTTGACAAGATCACATCTTGAGATGGCATGCAAGCTACAACTGCACTGAACTAAATCCCTAAGAATCTCTGCATCTTTACCTTTTTGCCCTTTTCCTTGTGTTTGAACAGTCAAAGGAAACAGCTTTTTATGTGAATGATGATTAATAAGCAGCCCCGTTGAAGGGTGATGTAGCTGTTAAAAACAGGCTCTTTTAATAGACATTTTAAAATGTGTTCTAACATGTGAAAATGATAGGCTGTCAAATCACCATTCAGGTGTACAGCGAGATAATGACATGCATTTGAGAAAAATGATAAGGTAAAATACACATTTTTACAGCATGAAGATAAATAGTGAAATATACACTTGTGTGCCTCACTGGAAAATAAGAGGAAAAAAGAAAAAATCAGTTTGGAGTGGAATTACGAGTAGTCTGGACTTCTCCATTGCCTTGTGCTTGAAATATTCTCAACAGGTTGTAAATTGTGTTTGGTTTGGGTTTGAAAAGAAAATCAGGACTGTGTCTACTCTTTCCAGAAAAATTAATGTCTCCTGAGTAGGTCCAGAGCATTCTTATCTATTGAATTGGGACATGAACCATTCAATTTGGGATCAGTGCATAAGAGTTGTTCCTCCTTTTGTCTTTAGGGTGGGAGTGGAGGGGAAACAATGCAAAATAACACAAAAAGCAGTGCTTAGAATGCCAGTTTGAGCCATGCAGGACACTTTCCTCATCTGAGCAGATTGCCCTGGGGTGATAGGGTAGATACTCTACGTGGAGTTGTTCCAAGCTCTTCAAACCAGGCATCAAAGAAGAAACCCTCTGGTTTAGAGGTGAGAAAATTACGGCCTGAGGCAGAGCTTCAGTGTGGAGCAGATAGCAAGCAATGGGCTTGTAAAACAATATTTGAGGAAAGGTAAAAAAGAGCATGAGGGAAAGGGAAGAGATTCTTATTAGCTGCAAAGTAAGGCTTTTCGATCACAATCTCTGACAAAGAACAGGACTATTTGGACAGTAAATCACTGTGGCCCACTGAGAAACCTGTGCTGATAAGTGTCTGACAGGCCAGGGAAGAGGTTCATGGTGTCTTGCAGGGAAAATCCTTCATTCCAAAAACACACACCAGACCAGCAGAGGCAGGAGGAGCAGGTACAGGCAGGCAGTGCTGAACAGGAGAGTGAAATGGGATTTCAGCTCTTTCTTTCTACAAAGAGGCTAGGAAAGCCCCCCCTCGAGGTTTTATTTTGGGGGAAAAAAAGGGCTGTTTTAAGATTAAGATTCTTCCACCTATGTTGTCTTCCTATCATCTCATGGGTCCAGTGATGGAACCCTAAAAGATAGGGCAGCAGGGCAGATTTATCAGCTTTGTGGAACAAACTTGAGCAAGCAGCACTTGTTTGATGGCAGTGAAGTATGGCTGTGGGAAGGTTTGGCAAATCATGGTTGATGCTTGTTAAAAAGCCTTGGAAAAAGAAAATAAAGTACACAGGAGCCAGTGAGACTCGGGCAAGCTAAGTGAGCTCAGTCACAAGACAGTGTTATGGACTGTGTTCAGAGAATGCCCCTTGTGTGTTTGGTGCACAGGTAGCAGGTATGAGTGACCTACAGCATCTTGTAAAACCTACACTCTTCTGAACCTGCTTACAGTGATGTGAATATCATCCTTTCCATTCCTTTTTCCTTCCCACTTTCACCCCGAGTACAATTCTGTTTTGCCCTTATAGCAAGAGGGAGTTTATTGTGTTAAGGTAAGGAGGGAGGTGAGAGCAAAAGCAAGCAATTGAAGAGTTGAAGCACTTTTCCCTCAAATAGTGCAGGTGTAACCTTTCCCTATTCTGCAGAATTTGTGGGAGATATCTGAAAGACCTGAATTAGAGAAGATGAGAAAAGAAAAGTGTAGGAAGTCTAGGCAGGTTTTCTTTTTGTTCCTTTGTGAAGGAAAGAGACAGATATAGAAGATTACCTTTGCCCTTGATAGTAGATAGTGACCTTGGCACTGACCTTCACACTCCATTTGAACTCTGCCTGCTTTCCAGGGCATGCTCCATAGTATTAGTGTAGAAACATCCCAACATTTTCATATTTCTCTGACTTTCCAGTGTTTCTCTTCTGTTCCATCCCTCTGCTTCAGTGTGCTACATATAAAGACTAGGTGATGAAAAGCAGCCCTTCCATGCAGCAGTTTGCCCCTGGGCCATTTCTGCTAGTCCTGCAAGGGTATTCCATGCCAACAGATCAGCTGAGATACTCAAAATGCATCAAAGAGTCTATTTATGGAATTGTAAGCAGTATGAGTTTTTCATTGAGGTTATTCTGCAATATCTAAAGGTACAAAACAACAAAGAAAGTGGCAAATCTGAGGTTGTCTTTCCTTCTTCATATTCACTGGTCATAGCAGCTTCTCTCTGTGCTCAACCCTTGGCCAGAGCATCTTGTGTGTGCTGGTTTTTGCGTTTTACTACTAGTCCAGATAACCTGGCATTTACGTGCTGAGATGCAATTTATGAACTTCCTTGGTATGCTTGAGGGAATGGGGGGGGGGGGGGGGGGGGAGAAAACATACATAGGTGTTGAAACAAAAACATATTTAAAAAGTATTAATATAGCCCAAACAAGAAGAAAAAAGCCACCAACAAACAGCTAGAGTCTGCTGTCTCGTCTACTACAGAAAGCCTGAAAGGGGAATTCCTGCTTCTGCCATTATAAATCACCAGCAGCAAGGAGGTACTGACTGGTTAGACACGGTACTTTCCCCAGGAGAAGAGTATCCTGTTATCACTGAGAAGCATTCTAACCTGAGGCAACTGATCTTAACAGTTCAGTATCTTAAATTTAGGGAGGGAGAAAAGAACAGTGATAGCACTTGCTCTTCATTGAGACACTTGCCTTGAGAGGCTTCTCAATTCCATTTTAGATGTACAAAGTCACTGTCCTTCTGTCAAGTGCTTATGTGCATCACAGTTCCATAATTTCACTGATTGAGACTATTTAAATTGGGTAAACCTTGTAAAATTTTCTCACTGGAGAAATGGAGTTTGGAGTTGCTATCGAATTACAGGAGTAGAATCAAATTAGATTGGATAATTCTAAACCCAGCCCAACACCTTGCCTGTTAACAATGGATATTAGTGGATAGAAAGGGGAAGCTTATAAGGAACAGTGATCTTGTAGCTATTTGGTCCCCTCAGGAATTAGGGATGTTACTAACAATGACTAATGGTCCTATAACAGGCTTTCAGTGGAATGAAAGCCACTTTTCCTACCTTCATCTGTGCTTTGAAACTGCAACTCTACAGTCAAGTTATGTGCAGAAAAATGTCTGTCATGGGTCACAACAGGAATCTTCCTCAGCAAAATTCCAAGTGTTGACAAAAATTAATGTTGAGATGACAGAAGATCTTCAGCTGAAGGGACGGGTTAAAACAAAGTTGAGGGCTTGACAAATTCTTCACCCTTGTAATTAATAACCTGGCTCAAAGGCTCTCATTCCCTTCTTGACTTAAGCCTGTATCTTGCATCTTCCTTAAAGCACTGACCAAGGCTGTTGGCTATTTGGGGACAGAGAGATGCTCTTGATTGCTCAGGGGGAGATTTATTGTTTGTTTGGGGCTTTTTTAATAAAATATTAAGCCTACACACAAAGAAAACTAAGTGTAGTACAGTGTTCAGGCCACTTAAGTTAGATAAGGGCGCAGATTGCTTCATATAGAAAGAGTAATGAAGCTGGGCCTTCTAAATCCCTTAGTTGATGCTTTCAGTGAGAAGTTAACAAGTAAAGGAGCATAGGCAAGTACTCTTATGAATATAACCTCTGTTTTGGGGTGGTGTTTATAAATTCCCACTCCCCTTTTCCTCCAAGAAGTAGCTATGTCTGGTTTGTTTTAAGTTGTAATATTTATTTTTTATTACTGTACAGAACTTTGCCCTATTTTAGTAGCAAAATGAATGATTTAGTGTAATCTGAACTTGAGGTATTTGTTTGATTTTGCTGTCAGACCCACCTCCTCAATTAATTTAATTATTGAGAGGCTCAGTTGTGGGAGATCCTGTATTTTCTAACAGGAGCTAAAGAGCATGGATGTCTCTCAGTTGGTAGTTTAGCCATTTCAAACAGTGATGAGTGGTTAACATTTTTCTCTACTATAATACTCAATGAGCTATTCAGTGGATTGATCCAAGTGGTCACAAGCATAAAGAAAACCCAACCCAAAGTGCATTGTCATGAGTAGAGAGCAAAGTATCCAGACAAAATCCTTCTCTTTTCAAAGATCAGATCATAGAACTGTAAGGTTGGAAGAGACCTCTGAGGTAAAGTCCAACTGTGCCTGTCTCCCTACTAAACCATATCCCTTAGAAACTCCTCTACCAGTCTTTTAAACACCTCCAGGGGTGGAGACTCCACCACCTCCCTGAGCAACCTGTTGCAATCCCTGATCACTCTCTCAGTGAAGAAATTCTTCCTAATGTCAGTGAAGCTGGAAGAGAACATGTTGAGAAATTCCTTAAGTCCTTACAGGATGCTCTTGTGTGTGGTGTCACAGAACAGTATTTCAGAGTTCGTGTTCCAAAGACCCTCACTTAGAGGCAGCTCTCTTAAAGGTAACCTGGCCATCATGAATGGCTGCATTTGCTACAGCTGATTTCTTCCTATTGTTTTGACTGAAAGAATTTTGTGCCAATGAGTTTATTTCCTTCTTTAGAAGATGCTGAGTAACTACTTGGAGCCATGTATCGTAACAAAACCAGTTTTAGAATGTTAATTCTTTCTCTCTGATAACCAGGGGTACGTTATTTAATATATGTAAGTATTTCCAGCCAGCTACAGTCAGTTCCTTTTGCAAACTGTATGACTAAACTACATAGGAATGGAGGCTTAAAACAGGGGAAATAATGCCCTTTTGATTGAAAGTAGTCAGAAAAAGCAGATGAGCTCTTTCCAAAAACCTTATTTGTCCCTTGTCTAATTATCAGAGCATTCTACATTTCTAGATCCAGTATAGGAATTTCTAATTCTACCTTCAGCTTCTGAATGTTAACAGTTTCTTCTGAACAAGAAAGTGGTTGCTTAATAGAAGAACACAGCTAAATAAAGTCTATGATCCCCCCCAAAATCTAGAGAGAGCTGAAGGACCAAATGGATCGTTACTACAATAATGAAAACATAATGCCATCAAAAACTTAATGCTGCAATGATTCAGTGACAGAAAAGAATGTCATGCTCTTGCTCTGTTCTCTAACACTGCTGTCATCCTCTTCCTCATCCATCTCCTGCTTTCCCCAAAGAATGGTTAAAGATCAACAGGTTGCAATCTGGAACTGTGTGTGACCATCCTGGTCACTGCACTGAGGAAAAGCACGGGGAGCTGTTTGAAAGGAAAAGCTAAACCCTTTCTCTTACTCCCCCTCATCGTGGATCAGTATCTAAAGATTATTTTTGTAATAACTCTGTATTCCACCTAGAGAAGTGGAATTTATGCATGACTACCAGACTGCAGTGCATAAACTGCTACTGTTGATTCTCTTCAAAGCCTGTAGAAATACAGGTGGATCAAATTGTGCTGCACAATGTCTGTGGGTGAGTAATGCCATGCTCTAGGCTTCACACTTGGGTACTCAAAAGAAAATGCTTGATTTTACATGTAAGTACCTCACTATCAGTTCCTAGGACTGACCTCCCAGTGCTGGAGGCCCTCATTTAGGAAATGGAGTGTGATGGTAGGTAGTGGGGAGCCAAATCTCTCTAAATTTCTCTAACCCACATATGCAGTCAGGGATGTACCTTTTTTTGTGCATTAGCATGCACCTCTCCTGCAAGAATACACACACTTACAGTCCTGTAGACCCCAAGAGTTAAGAACAGGTACAGCTGACAGGCCTCTTCAGGCCTTTCTGAGGTCAGGATGCAGCCCCCCTGCAGCAGCCCTGACCTGCCTGAGCGCGGCACAGGCTGGCAGTTCATCACCCAGATGAAAGGCTCTGATCTCCCCCTGTTTGTCAGCAGAGCTGTCACAGGTGAAGTTTAACAGATTTCCAAAGGTAGGTGAATTAGAGCCAAACATGACTTGGGGGCAGAGGCAGAGAGGAGGGCAGGGAGGATGCAGTTGTAATTTCTTTGTCTTCACAATGTCTCAGGCGTGGTACTGGGTGCTTCTGTTGAGCTCTTGCCTGTGACTGTACTGGAAGAGGCCTAAGGGACTGTTCTTGGAATTCTTCAGATTGTCAGGGACCTGCTGCTCAGCCAATGGGGCTACATATGGGTTCCTCTGCTCTAGGAGGTAAAGATTCAAGCCCTGTATTGAGCAATCTTCAAGAATTTGACTTCCAATATTCATCTTAAGCAAGGCCTTTTGAGCCAGAAACTTTTTGTTATAAATGGAACTTCACTTTCTTTTCCATAAAGTCTTGTGTTTTGAAGTAGTTGGGAATCTTAAAAGCATGGAAACATGAATCTTGTATATTCTGATACAGGGCTCTGAATCTGATGGTAATTCCAGTGCTGTTGTTCAGAGCTCTCTTAAGCTGTCAAAACGCAGAATGACATTTTCATTTTGGGTGTCAGGTTGTGAATAACAATGAGGAACATGACCAGCTGGTGTGTTTTTATAGTGGTAACTTGGAAACAGCCAAAGACCAACAATCATTTGAAGGACCCCTCAAAAAGAAGTAGCAGACATCTCGGGGGGGAAAACCTACTCATGACGGATAGAGAAGAGAAAGGCTGCAGGTTTATCAGGGTGGAAAACCAGTTACACTAAATGGAAAATGTACAGAAAGCAGAAATGATCAATCTATACATCACTTATGTATTCCCTAGCTAATCCCATTGGTATTCTAACAATAATTTCATACTGTTTTCTCTGTAATTGGTCAAGCATTTAGCAAATATACTACACAGCAAATATGAGTGAGCTTCATTAAATAATGTGTTTTCCTCCCTTTTCCATTGGTATTCAAGCAGCTCAGTGGCACATTCTTCAGAAGAAGAGGAAGGTTAAAAAAGCTTTTATTAAATACAAAATTGATAGAACAGACAGGATTTAGTTTTCACACTAAACAGACAATTTTGTGATAGCATGAGTGATGAAAGGAGGTCAATACTCTTTGCAGAGAAAGTCAAGGGGTCAAAATGAACTACTTGTGTGCTCAGAGTGTCTCCATCTTCCCAGACACACTGTGTACACTTGTGTGGTTCTACTTGTCCTGTCCTTAGTCTTCCCCTTCTTCAACCTCAGTGCTAAAACGCACTTTTCTTAGGATGAAAGAAGTGGTTAAAGTGATCATAATAAGTTAATTTAGAAACCTACACCATGTATTGCTATAGGAATGGTGTCATAAGTTATTTAGCCTCAGTTTTAACTCTAAGACAGCTCTGATCTAACAGATCTATTGCCCAAAGCATGTCCTTGGCACTCCTGTGCTGTTGTGTGTGCGTATATTGTATTGCTTTGGGCAATCAAGTGCCAAAGATCCAGGCCTCCTTCCCTTGAATTTCTGGGCTCTGACAACCCAATCACAGCCCATCTGTGAGGCAAGCAGGATATGTCCCCAAAGATAACTCTACTATTGTAGTCATAAGTTATCTGGACGTGATCTCTGCCTTGCTAATGCCATCGATCTCTCTCAAAGGAAAATGAAGTTTGTATCGTTTGCTGCTGTGAATAGTGAGGAAAAGAGGATGTCAGCTGTGCAACCACTTCTTTTTATGCTTACCTATTCTGTGTTCAGAAAGAACTGCAATTTTTGGGGGAGTCAGTGGAAAGGTTTCTGGATTAGGAACGCTGTGTGAAATATCTTCTGAGATGCAATTTGCCCAGTGTCCCCTTATGGGTGTCTGAATCCCCATCATGCAAACAAACACACCATTCTACTAAACACTGTTCCTATAGAAAAGAATCAGCATGGACAAAAGCTTATAATTCACATAAGACAAGATTGTTTCCTACAGCAACCAGTACCAAATGCTACAAATGGAGGTGAAATAAAATAATAACTGATGGGCTAGGGAATAGCCAAAAGATTAGTTCAGAGAATACAAATGGAAATAGATACCAAAAAAGGGACACGTGCAGGGAGAGTTTTGTTGATTATACAATTATGCATAAGCTATTTTTTTTTTCTCCACATAAACTGTGTTTCTTTAGAGTTTACATGTTCTACACACATGGGAACAAGGTGCTTGGTTCTGATAGGACACCATAAAGGGCTGTGTTCTCACCAACATCTATGTAAGGCTCTAACTGCACAGGGTGAAAACTTTGTCAAGCAATCCCTGGTTTTCATAGCACCAGCCCATCAGGAAGGTCACAGCGAAGGCTCACGATGAGTGGCTACGCTGCATCTGGAAGGGGTGTCTGGTTTCTGAGCCAAGAAGCAGAAGCGGGACCCCAAGGGAAGGTTCTGTCCCTGACCCCCTTTGCCCTCCCTTGTTCTGATCTTTATTGGGCCGTCTGCCTCGTAGCATCAAAGGCAAAAGCAGGCCCGTGATTTGTCCTACAACAGCTCTATAAAAAACATAATTGCCCAATAACCCTCTGTCTGCAAACCAAGCCATCTTCCTGTTTCTTCTCTCATAAAGACTATTTGACAAGCCTGTTCCATCAGCTTATAAAAACCTAGAAATAGTTGCCTTCCCTGGAAAGAAACTTTAGAGAAAACCAGAAAAGAAACTCATTTTTTACATGTATATGTAGAGAGTGTGTAAACATACACACACATATATACACCCTAAGACTTCCACAACAGACAAAATATGTAAACCACTTAAAACAGCCGAATTACCTACTGGCATGACAAGCAAATGAATTATTCCTTCTGAAAATAGGGATGTAAGCACTACGTATTGAATGGCCAGAAATGTTCTGTACTTTAAACTGAAGTGAGGTAGAGTATGTGCTGCTAAACTAGAAAGGGAATGATCAAAATGTGGTACAGTAATAATTATTCTAAACCTCCTGGCAGTATTCTGAAGTTGTGTATGATCAGAAACAATTTAAGACTATTCTCTGTTATATTTCTTTCTCTCTTCTTAAAGAGCTTGTTTTCACCCATAATTTTGCTCCAAGACTCACCCTCAAAAATGATTCTTCAGCCTTCAGTAAAGATGTTGATAGGAATTGTCCTTCTGGTTAGTGCAGGAGTTCATTCAGGTGACATTATGTCCTCAGGCATCCTTGGGAAAATACTGAGAAACTCCAAATTAAAATTTATATCCCTTAGCTCCAAATCAAGATCACTCTGTGCTTCAGCCACTAAAAATTAACTTTAGGTAATACTTTGACTGAGTAATCTCACTTCTGTTGAAAATTATAGATCAGTTATCCAACAACTTGTCTGACAATCACAGGTTTCGTTTGAAATATTTAAGGTAGATACACAATTAAGATTTGATTTGTGGTGCTGAGATTTATACTCCTGGCAAATGTATGAATATTGCATTTTAATTTATTTTCCATACAAATAGTTGCTTTGATATGTCTGAGAACAACTGCCTTGGGATCTGTTCTTCCCCAATGATGTCAAATAAGAATTCCTGTATTAACTTTAGTGGATGAAGAATCGGGCTCTTCAAAATCAAAGAAATTATTTATGACTACTGCTATGGGCCAAATCTTGAAGTGTTTATTTTATTACACATGCAAGACCATCCTTGAAGTCAACGACAAAGTCAATGAGAAAGAAAGGTCTTGTTGAAGCTGAAGGAAGGTGCTGATTTCAGATTCCTCTGCATAAATTTCATGGAAGTTCCTGAATACTCTGATTTCACACAAGTCTATTTTTGACCCAGGTTTTAATTTTACACTTCTGTGTAAGAAAAAAACCCAAATATGGGACAATGATAAAATCAGAAACACAGTGCTCTTGTAGATAGGTCGTTCTGAGAGGATGCTGGAAGTCAAGTTGCTGCTCGCTTTACGGCCAAGGCTTTTTTATCTCTGTCTGAACTCAGTGCACTGGGTGCCTCAGCAATTTTTTCTTGACTTCTAACTTCTATGGAGTCTGGAGTGGACTGAGCAACTTCTAACATGACTGATAATCTCTCCCCATCTCTACTGGCAAACTGTGTGTTCAAAGTAATTATCAAGCACATATCTAGATGGCCAAGTCAGTGTGCAGCACTATTTGCTATCAATAAACTGGTGTCCTTAACCAACAGCCTTGTACCTTATCCACAGGGGATTAACTCAGCTGCTTTGAATATTCCAGTTCCAACTTAGTTTGATCACTAGGCTTGAGACAGTTGCTGCAGTGTCTCTTAAATTCAATCTTGGCATAAATTCTGCATTGGTGCCAAGATGGACCAAGTTCATTAGGTAGATCTTCTGAGAGAGATGGTGGATGAGCCAGAATATTTTTTTGGGCCACTGTTGTAAGTTCTCCTGGAGTCTGAAGGCAGTTCAGCTCACATGGTTCAACTTCTTTTAAAGTAGATGGACAAACCTGGGACTGTCTGTTACTCTTGCCATAATGCAAGTCTGTAATGTTGAATGACATCAGTAGCTGTAATTCTAAATTTTCAAGTAATTATTTCATTCATAGTACATAGGGTGTCCCTTCATATATTTTCCTAGATTTTCTTCAGTCCTACACAAAAATGAAATATTTATTTTCTGTTCAGCTATCCTGCTCCTAAAGTCCTCAAAAAGAAAAAATAAAGAATGCAGACTGAGTTTTACACTTGAGTGTTGACATTCAAGTTACAAATCAGAGAATAAATTTTGCTATTCATGTAACCAAGTGTCTCTGTGGGACTGAATCTCGAATACAATTATTTATCTCCAGATTTTTATACAGCTGCCAGTTGCTGCTGGCTAAAAATCTGGTTCCAATATTCACCCTCTTGATTTCTTATCATGCATTAATTCATCTCTACTCAGCGGTCTCCTGCGACTAAGTTGTCAAAAAAGAACCCTTTCCCAAGCCTTTATCTTCTGTGCACTCTTTCTGTTCATTACAAGGCCAAAACATCTTCATGTGGGACTGTGCTCTGCACCTTTTCACTAGTTACACATCTGAAGTATCTTCTACACCCTCTCCAGGCTCTTTCCTTCTCTTTGTATCAAGTGGAGGAGCAAAATCTCTCCATCTTTTCAGATTGATAAGAATTACTCTCCTGAGCAGCTACATTCAGAGGGACCTGCCTGGTGTGGGTGTGAGTGTTGGCTATCCCTGGATAGCTTGTTCCCTCTTAGTTCATCTCAGTGGTGAAGACAAATATTCTTAAAACATTTTTAAGTAATATATTTATACATGTGAGCTCAGCCTACATGGAATGACAGTATTTTTGGTCAATGGAGACTTCAGGGAGAGTCTCAGGTACAGACCATCCAGAGCAGCAGACTAGGTGCTGGTCAGTCACATACCTCAATCACCCCAATCTTACTTTTTGTACTGCCCAACTCAGAATTTCTTCTTCCCTGTGCCTACCAGTAGTCTTGTCTTCTGTTCAGTAGTCTGCTCCTCTCACCCACAGTTCTTCTCAGGGACTCCCTGGTGATTTATGCTCCTCTTTGCCAAGGAAACCTCTCAGCAGCACAGCTGACCCTGTCTCTGTAAAGTTGCCCCTTAACTCTAGAGCAGCCCCGTTTGCTCTCTGCGAATGGAGCCAACTGCTTAGCTCAGATACCTCCACCTGGGGGAAGCAGAGAACCGCAGAGAGCTCCTTACTTTTGGAAGGTTCCCCGAGTACTCTTCTGCTTCAGGCAGGAAGGTTGCTCCTAAATATGCATCATCAGGCTCCAGGCTTACTGCCAGGTCCACCACTAACGCTGAGCAACCAAAACTTGGCCTAAAACCTGCAATGGGTGGGAGTTCTCATCTAAAAGTGGTGCTGTGTTCGTTTGCATTGTCCTGAGAACAACTGGACCTGTAGAACTGGGCTGACCTCACCTTTGAGAAGACTGAGGAACTTATGAATTTTTGTGTGCTTCCTCCATAAACAACTTCTCTGTGTAAACACCGAATTCTGAATCTGCTTAAGACTTACATCTCTGATCTAGCAACCTTGATTGTTTCTCCCACTGAAGAACTGGCCCCAGAGATGGGGATTTGCCTGTTGCTGGATATGGCTTTATGGCTGACACAATGCAGTGAAGTTATAAAAAGCAAATGGCATGATGCTGGACAGATTCATTGCTCTTGAAAGTTGGAAGGATAGTCTTGTCTGGGCCAATGGGCTGTAATGCATGTGTTCTCTTGATAAAGGCTGCATTACATACATTGGATGATTACTATGTCCTAATTCTACACTATTGGAGAAGGAACAAAGTTCACCATTTGTAATGATATATATATATTGTTAGCATGCAGTGTTTATGCTGTAAACTGCATTGACTTCTATGAGGGAGGCAGAAAGGTGCTGGATGCAGCACTGAACAGACAGACTAAATTGTGAGCAGAAAATGGAGATGAATGCCTGCTCTTAAAAAAATGAAGCAATGTGTTAGAGGTGGAAAAAGTCCATTCCAAGCAGCTGGAACCTATTTTATTTACAGTCTCCTCTAAAAACTGTAGGGTAGTATTGAAATATTAAGAACCTGAGTTGGCCCACTTGATATTTAGACTGGTGGCCCAATGCCTTCAAGCCTAGTGCTGACCTGTAAGGCTCCCTACCCAGCAACTGTTCCACAAAGTTGTTTGAAATGAAGGTCTTGATCCTACTTAGCAGCTCTGCATGGTATAAAGTTGAGCTAAACCAGAGCCTTGTTAAACAAAATAAGGCTCAGTGCTGGCTTGGAGTTCTGCTCATGCTGTACGGAACTGAGACTCAAAGTAAAAAGAGGCAAAAAACAAATGTAGAAGAAAAAAACTTTCCTCTGGCTCCATCACTTGGGCTCCTATGTATGTCAAAAAACAAACAGCTACCGATGTTTGCAACAGCAGGACTTGGAGTGTGCTATTGGGAAACCCACTAAACCTTTAAAGGAGGTACCTTTGGAAATATTTTATAGACACTCATCTCCCCAGCAGGAAAGTCAGGGCTGGAAAGAGACATCTTTAACAAATAAATAATAGCTTATTTAAGTCACTTGTCTCAACAGCAGGAAATAAACTCAGGGGTGGGGAAGGAGGGTGGTGGAAAGGAAGGGAAACAAAATACATTACCCTTGCAACCCCTCTGTTCCAACAGAGCTGTAGTTACTTAAAACACTCTTCTCCTAAGACAGATGGAAAAAATAATTAAACCAGCCACCCACCCCTTTTATTAAAGTCCTTTGTGACCACCAGCGATACGATTAACATGGCCACCATAAAAACCCAGTCCCCTACCCTCAAAATAAAGAGGAAAAACACAAGCAAGAATGAGACAGGGCAGGACAGGAAGTAAATTAAGACTCTGCCTCTAGGGCAGTGAGTACTTTTTAAAGTGCCTGCTAGAAAATTTGACAAGAGAATCGTAGTAAAGGGGTAAGCACTCAGTTTACCTCAGCTGGGCCTCGAGGGCTCACAGAAAGAATCTTCCTCTTAGGCAATCAGCCTGGTGTGGAGATACTGGGAGAGAGAGCCATAGCTCCACAGCAGAGTAAGCACGGAGGATATGTGCCCCTTGTGAGGACAGAATGCAAGATAGAAGTTGTCCCACATTGTCCAGGCTTTGAATCGTGCCCAAATCCTCTGATGTCCAACATGCAATCACAGAGCCAGTTCATAAGGTGCTAGGCATTTCACCCATTCTTTTTAATTAATTCACTACTCTCTTCTATTGTTCTACTGGTGCTTCAAGGCATTCCACGCCTAAAGAAGGACAGGCCAGACTTCCTCAGAAATATCTCTCTTCATTTGTATGGTGCAATAGAAGGATTTCTCCAGTTGGTTGCGTAGCACCATGGCAAATCTAGATACACAGATTCCTTGCTGCAGATCTTTTTTCCCCACTACTAATGCCTTATTGTAGTCACTGGCATCTTAGCTTCTGGTCTACACCAGTATTCCTTCCACAAGATCAAAGATACTCAGGACAGGCAACCTTCACCCCTTTGTGATGGCTCTTCTGTCGTCTCCTGAACTCCAAAAATACAGCAAAAACAGGTTTCAATTTTTTTACCTGTGGCTACACCTGTGGATTCTCATTGGCATAGTGGCTACAAAGCCACATAGAAACCAAATAGCTCCCTGATGCAGTGTCAGAGCAGGCTTTATGTATGTGACCCTGCGGTTACAGGAGGAGTCCATCAGAAGGAGGCACCACAGACTCTACTGTATTATTTCCATGTTCTCTTTATTGCTAAACTTATCCTTTCAGAGTGTGTGTGTGCTGACTTGCTCTCCTGACTGCAGCACTCTGTTTTCTAGGATTATCCTGGGCAAAAGGAGACCAGCCAGGATCAGTGTGCAGAAGGCTTTCTATCGCAGCAGCCCGACTAGGAAATGTTGTGTGCGATGTCTATCAGTGCATAATGGTGATCAGAAGTCATCCCAGCCTAGAACAAGAAGCTGCCAGGATAAAGCTATAGTCATCTCTATGGTATAAGAGCTGTCATCTTCCCAAATCAAAGATTCCCATTTCCTGGTTGCCAAGGAAACTCCTTGCTCACTGTCATCACGATATAATATATAAAGAAACACATAACAAAAAGACTTTGAATATCTCATGAGGATGCAGTCATAGAAAATATTCCTCTATTACATTTGATTTGAAGCTGGCCTGGGAAATATTTTGCTTGCCTTCTGTTAACCACAGACCTGAATGTTCTATCCTCTTTCCCATAGGAAGAAGGAGGTTTCATTAGACTTAGTCACAAGTTGTTAATAGAGAGCGAGCTTGTGATTAGTATCCCGTGTGCTGTGGTAGATGCTGACCTTAGGAGACGTGATACCACCTTATGTACAGAATGATCAAAATCACTTGTTAATGGATAAAAGGTCTCCATGGAGTTGTCACAGTGACAACTGTTTATGGTGTTCTGTAAATACAGAACAAGAAAGATCCCTTGAGTGCGTGTGAGAGGAACATATAGCCCAGACAATGCGCTATGGTGAGAAGGACTGAAATAGAAGATTCTCCCACTTTAATGAAAGACCTCTCTGAAGAACAAAGGGAAGAATAGTGTTAGGACTGCATAGGTAAAAAACTTCCTCTGCCCTTCAGTAAAATGGTTTGACAATGCATGATTAGTGGGAACAGAGCAATGGGGAGATTGTAGCTGCAATGTTATCCAGTTAGGTGAACAGTGAGCAAAATCACAAAAGTGTGGGTATTAATTCTACCTCATATTTGTTAGTATTTTTCATAGAAGAGCTGAATGCATTTTAGAAGCACTAAATTACTAGTATGCATAATAGATAGTTAGGCTTTTGATAAATAGCCTACTGTATGTGATTGCAGATGCTCGGGAAGATCAGACCAGTAGAGAGTGGCTCAGAAAAAGGGCACCGAGTCAGGAAACTGTGATTGCATTTATTGCTGGCTCCATCACTAAAGGGTTTTGAGACCATGAGTAATTCACTTTGTCGCTATCTATGAAATGATAAGGACAACTGAGCTTCCTTTATAAGACAGATATTGGCATAAAGGGGTTAAAAAGTGTAAAAATGAAAGACGAATGTTTTGGATAGCTGAGATTGGACTTAACGAAGGTGTAGCAGGACACAGTCTTGGTGGAAGTGGCATCAGCTGACTGAGCTGGATGTGGAAGTCTCATAAAAGTATCTTTCATGACTATGTGGAAATGAAAGCATCATCATTTTAATGTCCTGTCTGGATGGCTTTTATACAGCAATACTTGTACTGTTTGGTGCAGTTCAAGGTAACTTTACACAGCTATTTTAATGCCTAGCTACTACCCTCTTTAACTACTTTTAAAGTATTTTTAATTTCTATGCATTGTATTCTCAGCAGGGATCACAAGTCAACATCCAAGCCTTAGGATCCGAGGGAGGAACTGACCTTGCCAGAATTTCAACTTATGGTTGTTGGCAATCAAAATATTTCTGTCCTCCTGCTCTGTCAACCAATCTGTTCATCTGGCAAGTTGTTATTAAACAGTTGATGTGGGCTGGCCCTGCTCACTGTATTTTATCATTACTTGGAGCATTCACCCACTGCTTGTGGGGATGGATCTCAAAAGAGAGATTTTGAGGGCTTTAACCAATTTCCTGAGTTCTGCCCATCAACGGGGTCTTCATTTCCTGCCACATTATAAAACAGGGTTAAGTTACAGTCACAGGCTTGTTTTGGGTTATTCTAAATAATCCCACTGAGCTGCTTCAAGTTAACACTCGTGGAATCCTGCGGCAGAGGCTATGGGGATTGATGGGAGTCTTCAGCAGAATTTGTATCAGGTCTTCTAGCCTTGAACAACCTATGTTGTCCAAATCTATCCAAAGTTTACCATTCACTTGACTGGAAGCAGGAATGAAAGACTAATGTAGAGGCAGTTCAGCCCTCACAGTGCAAATTGTTTGTGGATTGGAAAAAAACATCAGAGCAACTTGAAAAATGCTGTCTTCATAATCCTGCATCGAAAGACTTTCATAAATTTTGCATTTAAGGAATTTCATACACTATTTAGCTAAGAACCAGTGTGTGCTGCTTTATTGTTTTATTTGAAAGAGCTGTTTCTGATTTCTATGATAGTATTGTGTGAAAAAACATTGAGTACATAGAGCTAAATATTGAAAGTCTTTCAGGAAGATATTTCTGATAACCTAGAACTTAGCTTCTGAGACAAAATTTTGCCTAATCAGAAATGTTAAATCCTCAGGACTGTGAAGTAAATGTATGGTATTCATAGCTTGTAGAGTTAGCAGGGTCTTGACTAGGGGTATTATAACAAGTGCAGGTGCTTTCAGTACACTGACCTGCCCTAATTTTTGTGATTTAAAATGGGTTTCTTAAACCAGTTTCTGTGTTTTTTAGTGGCATGACTTTCCTTGGCAGCTTCATCTCGCTGCTACCCAGACCTGTGATCTATTCATGCACAGGACAGTGTGTTTAAAGGCATCATTCGATACAACTATGGCTTTGTTTTAAGAAAGTGTTTTTCTTTTTTTTTTTCTTTATCTGACAGGTGAATAATGAAATAATGAAAGCAGATAATCTAAACCAGCACGTACTACAGCTAACGACAGACACACAGGTGATACTGGGGGATTGGTGTGGGAGAATCCACTCAGCATTATTACTAAAATTACCATTTTCATTAAGATAAGGCTGGGTAGCTGTGTTGTCACAGAAGCTCTGTGGCTTGAACTGGTCTCTGATAACTGCAGTATAAGCCTTTGTAAGAGAAAAATCAAATAATAAGAACTTCCTGACAAGAAACTTAGGTTAAAATTCTCAGAAAAAAAAAATAGCAAAACCGTGGATTTACTTTATTTGCAATTTTATTTTAAATAAAATAACATTTTTTTTAGGTGTTTAACTTATGTATCACAACAAAGTGGCTCTGATTGCACTCAGGCAAGCCTAAAATGTTATGACACTGTCATCATCTCTCAACTAATATATATAATTTTGTTCTTAAATGTAGCCCACTTCTGACAGACCATTGAAGGAGATGGCTCAATTGTTCCAGGAAAGAATCTTTCTAGGAACTGGTATTTAACCAAAATTTTCTGCTCACATAAACCAGCCACTTATCCATAAACTATTGATGGTTTTCACAACATATTCTAACTAGAATTTAATACTTTTCCTCTTCATTTTTTTCGTACCACTTCTTGGAATTGTATCAAAGCTGAGAAGACTGGGAACTCAGTCTGCTTAACAGAAAATGTGACAAGCACAAAACCTCTGCTTTGTCATGAGGATTCCTCCTCTTAAAGAAAGCAAAACTGTTAGAAAGCAGGAAAACTCCATTCTGTAAAAAAAAAATACTGATGTACTGCTCAGAACTTTTGGCAAATTTAATCAGCCATGGGGGGACAAAAAATATTTGCTTATGCTTTCAAAATGCTGTGCATGATCAGAAGTCCTAAAAACCACTGTAAAGCCTTACTGTGATTAATCAATACTGTTGTGCCATTTGAGCAAAACAAGCACTATCTGGCAAATGAATAAGGATTTCAGGCAGACCAACCTAATTAGACAGTGTATTTATTTATCCATCTACTTTATACTGTAGTAATAAAGTGTAATAATAAACAGCATGTGAAAATGGTTTCTATGAACCTGATCAAATATACATTTATTTCAACATACTCCTTCCATTGGCTTCTGCATTCACCACTACTCGTGCTGTAATGCTAGAGAGGATTGAAATTGAGAGATTTAGTAAAAAAATTAGGCAGTTTGTCACTGGAAAGGATGTTGGTATTTATTAGCCCATAATAATCCTAAACTCTGCAAGGCTGTATAATTAATACATTAATATGTTCCTCCTTTCATTATGGTTATAGTTTAAATTACGGTGGTTCTGATTCACTGAAACACTTAACTCCAAGTAAGATCCTAAAGCACTCTGCAGTTAAATTAGGTGTATGTTTAAATGCTTTTGCAGTAGTGAGGCAGACTTAAATTAATAAGCACTAAAATATTTTATGTGAACAGATACCTTTTTTCTATATTTTCTTTCCGAACAAGTATCATGGATGAACATCAAAACTTGAGAAGTCCAGTACTCGGACTTGGGGAAATAAGTCAAGGTTGCCTGTGTACAACTGCACCCATAACAGCACATCTAACCACAAAAGTGTTGGTGAAAAAACAGATGCCAGACTTTGGGATTGTGTGCAGTGTTTTCCACTGGATTTGCCACTCTTTGTTCAAGCAAAAAAAAAAAAATCAAAGAAAGCTTGGTCTGGGTTGAGAACTTGATAAAAAACAGGCAAGGAAAATGGAATTTGAAGAATATAAGGGTATTAAACTCATAGTCAAAGTGAAGATATTTAATAAAAATATTTTTGTAACTGAATAATTGTGATAAAAAACAGGCTGATTCTCTTTGATAGGGTGATCACTGCTCTTTCCTCAGTTGCTGTCTATAAAATAATAAATACTGCTGTGTCCTCATTGACGTTTGTAGATCTTGTACTGTTCTTGGCATAGTACTGGTAAAACCTTCAGTCAAGATTAGTCTAGCAACAGTTCAAGAGCAAACTATGTACTCAGATCTGGTTTGATTTTTGAAACAGTATGGAGAAAGATTAATGATTTTGTGATAAACCAAACATGGGCAGGTCTTCATGAAATTTTACTCAGGCTTATCTTGAGAGAAACTCAAGCATCCATGCACTGGCATTGTTGGTAAGTCCTGCTTTTGTGAAGTGTCTGAAACTGCAGCTCCTACTGTCAAAAGTTACTTCATTATTGTGTGGGATGGAGAGTGGAGTATGTGATTTATTTCTCCAAGGAATTCTTAAAAAGGACTTGTAATTTAGTTGTGCTGAAAACCTGGGAATGGACAAGCTTGACAAAAAGAAGAAACAGAACATTTTTACCTCTATAAGGTGGGAAAAAAAAGGAAAGGCAAGGCTGTAGCTGAAAAGCTTTGTTAAAAGCTCTTGCTTTGGTTATTAGAACCATAAGAGGCATGATGTGATAGCAGGTTTATTCATTTCTAATTATGTACATGGCTTTATCTGCCAGTCCTCTTCCCCCTCTTCTGCTGAGTGCCCCCCTCTTTTTTCCTCCTGTCCCCTGGGGCAGCGCTGTGGTGGGGCTCAATCACTCTTTTATTAGTTGTGATATACTGTGGCTAATTCCCTTAATCTGGACCTTGCTTTCCTATAAAGCCCAGACCTCAGGTATTGAATTTCCCTGATCAAAGTGCAACCAGTGTGGGACACAGCAATCTCCACTAAACAGGGGAGCTTGGGAAAGCTCGTAAATGGAGTCAAAGAAATACACAAACACACACACGCACTCACGAGATGGTGCAATCAGTTGGTACAACAATCACGTGTGAAATATTACTGGCTCCTTAAAGTGCTGGTTCTGGGATTTACTGCAGTGTATTAATCTGCTATGCTTAATGCATTGACCTTTCACCCCTAGCAATTCAGTAGACGGTGCTTGAATTGCCAGAAGCTAATACAATGGATTAGGAGCAGAAAGAGCCCACCATATCCAAGTGCCACGGCAGCCCTGAACCACAGGATCAGAAACTTCTCCACCTTTCTTTATAGGTAGTGCCAGACAACGTGGCTACCACAGAAAGGACAGTATTGACAGCAGAATTTCTGGAAAGGGAGATAGTGGCATAAAAGCTCATTATAAAACAATAGAGAAGGACAGTCTTATGACTGAGTCACAAGACAGGGATTTAGAGGAATTCGTTTTATTCCATGCAGTCATTCTCCCCTTGTGTGTGACCTTAGGGAAGACAATTCACTTCTTAGGATCGGGTCCTTCTTATCTGTAAAACTGGGATAATGACACTTACATAACTTTCCCAGGGGCACTGGGGAGTCTTTGTTCATTGACATTTGAAAGGCACTTTAGGATCATAGGATTTAAAGTGTTATATATTCATTCAAAATAGTATGATATTCAGGTCATGAAATATCCATATAGATGGAAAAGAGGATGGAAGGGAACCTTCCACCTTATGTACACCAGGAAAATCAATCATTAACCTAAAACTTCCTCTTTAAAGTGTTGTGATCACTTGAACCAAAAAGTTAGCTTAAATCTAAAGATAAGTGCTATGCAAGCTTGCAGAAATATGTAGAAGTAAAGGATATGGAGAGCAATGGGTCTCTATAATGGTGAGATAATCAAATGTCCTTTTTCTTCCACCTTGGTCATTCAAAATCTCTGCATTTCATGTACACAAACCTCTTTGCAATTCAATTTCCAATGTAACTCTTCAATATAACCTTTAACTCTTCAATATAATTTAACAATCGATTATACAGTACTACTGAATTTGAGAGGAGTGTCCAAAAACCTCATAAAGGAGATTATTCTAAGTAATTGCTATCAAATACTATTAAATTCTGAATAGTGTTAAGCCCTCTCCACCCGCCTACACAGGCACTCTCATTTAGGATTAGAGAGACCTTTATTTGATTTGTTTTACTTCAATGCAAAACAAATTAGGTTGACCTGAATTAAGGCCTCTTCCACACTCAGGAAGAGTGCCTGCACAGGGATTTGCTGTGCTTTAATTGGTCTGCTTCAAAAGTTAGTTTGGATATATATCTTTTTCCTCAGGAACTCAAAGCTCAAACTGCTACAGATACCTGTGTCATATTTATAAAACAATGTCACTTACACAATGGTGCAGAATTCAGAGCATGGGGCACTGCAAATATGCATTCGGAACTGACTGCTTTAGTGTGCTGACTGGTACTGCTGTGCATTCCTCAGAACTGGAATACACCTACAGTGATGAACAAAGGTGAAATTCACTTTGTGAAACTTTGGTCATCTGAAGTTAGGTCTCAGGTTTAAGTTTGTTGCATGTAGTGATTCAACACATAGATATGCAGCCCTGGAAGATGCCAAAGCTGTCTTGGTGCAGGTTGCTGTTATATGATGGCTTTAAGTCAACATAAGAGGATGCTGTCCCCAAAAGAGTTCACCTCCTATTCCCTTGTCTCTAGCTGCATGTTTTGCCATCTGTCCTGTGCCACCAAGCATTTATACAGCCACATAACAATTCAAGTTGGGAAAGTGATCCAGCTAAAACCAACTCTGAACAATAACAACAAAAGAGAAAAAGATTAGTTACAGCAGTCATTGCATGAAGGCTTAGGCAGGCTTGTTTATCATTGTGCAACCATAGACTAAAAAAGGAGGATGAATTTTTCCGGAGGTATTTCTTTCACTCTACCAATCATAAAAGCTTTGCAAGATGGGTGTCTGTGATACTCTAACTTGGACAATTGAAGAGAAAAACCTAGCCCAAAGAAATCACACCTGTGCAAGTTCTGATGGTTGGAAGTAGGTCTGATTTTCTGAGCAATATTTATATGTCACTCCTTGTGATTAATAGTTTTACTTCAGTTTTTCACAGCAAGCGTTGTCAACAGTTGGAAACTGTCTTTTAAGTGTCCAGTTTATAGTACCTTAAATGGAGCTGGTTTTCAGAAAGTGCTGGGAGCCCACCCTGTGAAAACCATCACTCACACAGGGCACTCAAAACTGTTGATTAGTTTTGAAACTCTTGGACTTATTTAGGTGAATGTAACTACTTTTCAATTATTTTTTTAATGATAAGCCAATACAGACATATTTAATCCTCATGACTATTAAGAAACAGTGTGGCATTGCTGATGGTATGGTACATGGATGAGACACGCCTTTCAAGAACATCCTGACTCAAATCATTGCTGCCAAAAGGCCTCAGTGCTCAACTTGAATGGCTTTGAAAGCAGAGCCCTTCAAATCATAATTCAAGGATTTGGGAGTGGCAGAGGGCAGAACTGATGAACGGTGTAAGAGTCGAGAATGGATCTGAGCAGAAGGGATGTCACAGGGCCACAAGAGACAGTTGGGAAATGTCTTTGCCCCGGTGGGCTGTGGGCCCTACTGCTCACTGCCTGACTTCAGCCACTTGGAATGCCAGTAATATAACACCCCTGCGACACTCCATGCTCCTGCCGTACAGTTTTATTGCCCTGCTTCCACTCTCTCTGGTTTATATCGGATTGTGTTTTCCAAAGACAGGCAATAAAGAGGGGAGGAGGGGAAGGGGGATTTATAGCCTGCTAAACTAAACTTCCCTGGGCTTGCTGTCCTCTGTCCTAGCCTTCCTTTTGCTGCCCTGACTGGTCTGGAGGAATAGTGCTCATAGCAAAGTCTCGGGGTGTGAAGGACGAGGCTTGTCAAAGACTGCTTGGGCTCTCTTCTTGGGAGGCCGGAGAGCACACACCGGTCATCCGCCAAGTCAGTTGCTTCCATGTACCAGGCACCATGCCACGCTGTTATGGAAAAGCACATAGTTATTTTTCACGTGCTATTAGTCTTGAGACCAGTCTTGAATGGCATACTTAGAATTTGCCACACAAGGCTCTCACTGTTTGCGGAGGGATTGTGGAACAAGTTAAGGCTTACGAAACGCTGGCTTAATGCAGGCATCTTGAGTACTTCTGTAAAATGATTTTCAAGCTCTCTCCCTCAAGAGACTTAATGTGAAGGTTTGGCCTGCTGCACGTGTGATTTCAAGCATGATAGACTGATATGGCTTTGGATCTCTTTAATACAGAGCTAACAAAGCAAGGAGCTTTTAGAATGTGAACCTCTGCCTAATTCTGGTGAGGGCCTCCAAAACATCACTGTGCCACTGGCTGTCCTCTTCCATAGTCCCCAAGTTGTCTGAGGTGAATGTCTGTAGCTGAAACAATGGCAACTGTAGGAAATGCTGTTTCTGCAAGAGGTAGCTGGAATCTTGAAAGGCTGCCATTGAGGCACATCTGCTTTGTGACAGGCGTAACTGCAACACAATGCGATTTTGACATGCTCTATAAATAAGGCAGGTGGTGGAGAGAGGAGATGGCAAAGGATTTGGGACAAGGAGAACCATTTCCATACAGCAAATACTTGGTGCAATGCTCACCTAAGGCCTAAGTCCCTAAAAGAAAGATTTGTATCTGAGGCCACTACTCAGTGGGCTATTCCTCCAACTCCCATGCTGTTCACAGTTTTTAAAACATGAAAACTCCACCGGCGCTTTCTGGGAGATGGGATAAATATACAGAATTATTCCCTACTGGATTTCCAGTGTAATGCTGTATAGAGTTGAATGTGAAGTAACTTTGTGAATCAGGGCATTGCGTTGGTGTGAGCGTGGCAAGTAAGTGGGGAGACAGACAAACTCCAGTGAAACCCAAGCATGTGCCACCACCACGCAGTGAAATTCATGTGCTCTCTGTCCTGTGATAAAAGCTGTCAGATGCCTCCCAACTGCCTGTCACTGACAAATGTTAAACCAGCTCTTACCAATGTGACCTCACAGTACCAGGTGCTCCCTTCTGGTCTCCCATTTACTGCTTTCTGATCACCTCCACCTTTCACAGGCGCCTTTATACTCCAGAATTGCAGATTAGGCCTAAGTGAGAGCTGTAGTTGCATGTCCTGCACAAATCATCTACATGGGAATTAATTTTACTGTCAGTGAGTGAGAATGCAAGTGCTCTCATGGTTTTCAAACATTGCTATGGGTTTTTTTTTCCTCAGGGAAATTTCACATTTAACTTTCTCTCTGTTCTGAAAATTTCTTTTCACGCAGCCCTGTATTAATGATACCTGATGAACACACTGCTCATTAAACAGCTATGGAATCACAACCTATCTTGAATGTTGCCATGATTTCAAGTATAGCCCAGTAACACACGACTTGCAGCCCTATGTCCTGCCAGGTTTTCAGTATGTAAATCCAATATAAACATCTCTTCCGCCTTCATGCTTTTATTTCCTGATCGCCCTACATTGCATCTAATGCATTAACAATTACTTCATCTGAAATATTTCTGGTGGAATAATGAAAACAAATCCTAGGTTCCCTTCCTCCTCCATTTCTGCTGCTTATTAAGCCGAGGTGATTTAGGACGTCCTTGAGCCTTATAGCAATTGAAATTTATTTCAAGAGCTGTGTGCTTATGGACATGTGGAAGAGGTTATTTATTCCAAAGAACCATCCAGCAATGATTATGTCATAGGAGCCAGCAAAATAGCATATCAGCTCAGTTTGCTACAAAATCAGTGCCTGTAATTTCCTATATGTGGTGGCATCTGCTGATATACAGGGTGCCTGAATATAATTGACAAATACATTGCTTAGTTTTTATAAATAATTAAAACTAGGTTTTGGCCTTTCATTTTTTTGCCTTCTTTAAACACCTGTTAGTGAACTTGTGCAGTTTTATTTGCATTAGGTAAAGATCCATTGTAAACAGGCTCCATCTCAATCTGAAGTGAAATGCAGCTCATTCATGGTGAGCTGAACTCCCAGGCAGCTCTTCGACTGCTTCCTTTGCATATGTAATAACAAATGACAGATTTATGGATCAAGAAAGTGATCTATAATAATTTTTCTACAGACACACATTCAGATGTAGTTGAATTTGAAGGAATTCTACCTCAGGTGATGGACTGCTGAGGCCTTTTTGAGAGATGTTTCTAAAATCCATGGCTTCCTCCTGAGACCAGCAGTATTCAAAATTTGCTCTTAGTTTTTACCAGTATGCATTGTCTCAGAACCATCAGAGGTAAGACACAGAGACAATCGCTTCTCTCTGGTTCAACTTGCTGCTGGGAAGGCTAAATATTGAAACAGTGGAGAGCCTGAGACTTTATTTCATGGAATGCTACACAGAACCATAGAAAACAGGGCAGAAAGGAATCCTAGCAAGTCCTCCAAGCCATCTCCTTCCCCAGGATAACTATACTTGAAGCACTTCTTCTTAGGGAATCAAGGATTGGTGTTGAGTGGGGTGTTTTTTACAGGTTAAACTACAGGTTCCCCTTGCAATCTTCAGGAAATTATTCAGAACTGTATAAATAAAGTAGTATAATTCCTCTGTCTCTCGTTAGGGTATTGGGTGGCTTAAATACTGCTGGTAAAATGCTGCAGGACCTTTGCAGTGCTGGATTAAAAAGCATGTGGTTACTGCATGGGCCTGGAGGTGTGTTTTTATTTTTCTCATGATTTGACTCTCTTGGCATCTGATTCAGTTGGACTTAGAAGTCTATGGGAAGATTCTCTCTGACGCTGAGTACAGAATTAGGTCCTTTTATAGTACTGAAGTATTTGTAAGTGAACTGTGATGTTCTGAAATATCAAGTTATCATTAGTACCTGTAAATGTTGGTGTGCAGTACTGCTCATTGCAAATAGCTCATACCTAGCCTGCTGTGAACATCCCCTCTGCAAATTCTCCTGAAGTGGGTTAGTTACAGGGCTCAAGTGATGTCAATACTGTACCCTGACTGGTTACCAAACAGCACATTCCAAGTATGTTATGAACAACCGTACCATTCAGTGTGTGCTTTCTGTAAATATTCTGATATTAAAATCTCATTCTGTAGGTACAGTGCTGCATAAATTGAACATTCACTGGCCTACAGGGTATCCTGATATGATTGAGTCCATAATTCTTTCAAAATTCTAGGATCTGTTCATAGAAGTACTACTCAACACTTGGTTATAATGAGTACAGGAGTGGGGTTCTCTGCTAAAGAGGTCATCAGAACATAACTGGGTCACAATAGGTGTGAAATAGTTATGAGCTAGGAGTTACACATGGGAGCTTGAGAAGGAAAGAAGATACCAAGTGTAAAGAGGACCACACTTTCAATGTAAAAGTAAGAAAGTCACTTTGTGATGGTGGTGTCTTGACAAGCACAGTCTGCACTGGGTGAGGACCCACATACCTTTGACACCTTTCTTGTGTGACATCCTGAAGCCTGAAGTGGTCTCATTGGACTTTTTATAATTCTATTGTAATTTACACCAATCTTTTCTTTCTCTCTCTTTCACTAAGGATGTTACAGGCAGTGAATGCTGTCAGTCACTTGCTCTAAGCAAGCACATTCTTTTGATTTGTTCTTTCCCACACTTTTCTTTGAAGTTTTCTCTTTTTTTCTTTTTTTTTTTGCCTTAAAATGCTTGTTTCTTACCAATAGCTCTTCTCCATTCCCTTAGCTTCAAGTAATTAGAGCAGATTGTCCCATATGATAGGATAAGATCTCTAGGGAAGAATCTGGGCCTGATGTGTTCCTCTCCTACTCCTTTAAATCTCCTTTTTATAGATTTCCCTTATGCTAATTCCACATCTGTTACTCCTTCTCTCTCATTCGCTTCTTATTCCCTTCGTGAATCAGAATCTTTCCCATATCTACTACAGAATTCTTAAGCTGTCCATGTATGGTTAAAGGGTCCTATTAACTAAAGGGATTGTTTGTGTGACCTATTTAGATTTCCACAGAGACAGCCTTAAAAAGCCCTTTTGGTTTTTTGGATTCTCCGCAAAGTAATAGTGCCATGGCAGTGTTCATTTTGCTTGGCTGTATCAGGCCATATATCACATCCTTTTCCTTCCAGTTGTTCAAATAAGCTTGTCCCATTCTTATTTTGGTTTCGAATTATAGATTATAAATTTCACTTCTCTCCACTTTTCTCTACAATGTGACCCCAGCTGTTGAAATGTCTTCAAGTGATTCCCCCTGCCCACCATCCACCCCCATTGCTAAGGGTTTCATATGAAAGACAGACCCAGCTTTAGGAACAAATGATGTCCCTCAGACCAGCTGTGCCTAATAAAAACCCAACCCTCCAACTCTCACTTCCCTTCCTCAAAAGGATAAAATTGATTTGAAAGTGCTGATGATAAGATACATGGGAATATAGAGTCTCCTTCAATCAACAGAGACTGTGCGCTCTGGCATGGTTGTATCCAAAAGGAACGATGCTGTCAGTTCCTCCATTGCCTGCTGACTAGAAGTTATTACACTTGTCCTGTAGAAGGGATATTTGTTCATTTAATTAAGCCTTGTTTAGTCTGGCTAGAGCCATTTTCATTCCTGGAGTGCTATAATGTACACTAGAATATATGGATTCCACTCCAGGCTCCATTAGACTCAATCGATGCTGTGGAAAACAGACTGGTATTGGATGACCACTTGAAACAATTTTATTGTAACAGTGCAGAATATCTCAACCAGGAAAACAACTGTTGAATCATAGAATCATGCGAGCTGGAAGGGACCCGAAAGGATCGTAAAGTCCAACTCCTGTCCCTGCACAGGACACTCCCAACATTCACACTGTGGGGCTGAGGGCAATGTCCAAATGCTTCTGGAATGCTGGCAGAGTGGGTGCTGGGACTGCTTCCCTGGGGAGCTGTTCCAGTGCTCCACCACCCGCTGGGGGAAGAACCTCTTGCTAAGGTGGCATTCTGCTGGAAATGGCCCTGCTGTGCTGTTGTACACACAGACAGGACTGGTGGGAGACACGAGTCTGTGCTGCTCACTCCTACACATGGATATCCTGGCAGGCAGACCCAATGTTTCCTGTGGAAGGCTGGATGAGCAAGCACAGCTGTGTCAGAGAGCACAGGTTGTTTCACATCAGACCAGTGCCTGGGCAACCGAAAAAGAAAGAGAAGACCCTTGTGGCTGAGCAGTCAAACCCCTTCTGTTTTCCTGTCTTTTCCTACTGTTAGCCCAAGCTGGAAGTTTCTGTAACACTTCAGGCTGTAGGAAAAACCAGTAACTTTGACCTCTTTTTTTTGCTGTTGCCCACTGGAGATTTAATCTGTTCAGCATTTCCAGACTTCTCTAAAGACCCGCATCCTTTCCTCTTCTTTACCCTTTTCTCTGTTCTAGTTGGATGGCTTTGGTCATTTCTCTAGACATGCTTGATTGAGAACATTTTCTGGAACTCTCATATGTAGCACATTATAATAATGAGAATTCTAGAATATCCAGGTCTCAGTCGATTTAGAGATACCACTCTCTGGTTTTCAGTTGCATTTCATACTTAAGTTTCCAAATGAAACCAGCAGATACAGGACAGCTACAAATGACTTGAGAAAAAGTCTGGAATATTTTTTAAAGCTCAGAAAAGGTTTCTTGTTTTGGCTATGGAATGAGGAGCTTTAACTGCAAAATCAATGCCTTTGTTACTAACTTACAGTCTGAAAATTTTGATGACCACAAGGAATAAATATATCAATGTTTTTGAATGAAGGTTGCTCTTGCCCTTTCCCACAATTCATTAGCCCGATTCTGCAAATATAACCTTTCTCTGTCACTGAAAACTGTTTCATTTCAATGAATTCAGTGGAGAGTCATGGTTGCTTATCACCATCCAGAAAGTTCTGAAGATCTTAAGGAAGTGAACTATTAATTATAGCCAGGTAAACAGTCTAAGCAAGAGGGGTGGACCTTCACAGGCTTTCTCGCAGCTGAATCACAGAAATCCTGGTGAGAATATCAGCTTGGTTTTGTCCTGAAACTGCTGCCTGCAGAATATTTTGTACAATGTAATTACAAATGACTGTAATAACAGGGCCTCAGTGAGTTCCACTGGAAGACAGTTTCACTATCTAACTGATCCCATCATTCAGAAATGTTTCTAGTGCTCAGCTAAATGTATTAATATCTATTAATAAATGTAATAATATCTTCTTTTTAATCAGAACTGCAGTCTTGCTTTAGATTGTTGTGTCATTCAGCACAACTCTGGCTCTTTTTTGGGGGATCTGCAGGGAAGTAGAGTAAGATACCCTGTGGTGAGGAAAACAGTACATACGGAAAGAAATAAGACACAAGGACTGAGAATTGTGCTAAATCTGTTCTGTTATTTGTAGTCAGCACGGCAAGTCTGCAGAAATATGTACCTTCTGTAGGAAACTGGGTAACTGCAAACCAATTATGTTCATAAAACAGTCCTCTATCTTCTGTTCTAGTACCTACTATGTCTCTTTTTGCCCCTTATTGCCTTACAAAGCCCTTTTTCTACTACATGAACGTTAAAATCAGCCTCCTGGATCTTTAGGAAATTCTCTCCAACCTAGGAGCGAGCTTAACAGGATGCCAAGAAGCTGAGTTTGCTTTTTGGTAATTATTTGTTCTTATTTGTCCCCAGTGGACTGGAGTTGTCCATAAGGCTCCTGCTCTGTTGATTCTTTCAAGATCTGTGGCAGTCGGCTGAGTCAGCCCATGGACAGGGGTGGTATTGATACTACTGCAAAAAGTGGAATGTTTTGGTTTAAGCTACAGTAGAATTAGTTTTTTATGGAATTAGTTTTCTAAATCACTTCAGTTAAGTTTCATCTAACTGTATTTTTTTAAAGTTAGACGGAAAGTTCCTCTGATATCACATGGTTTCTTATAGCATGTTTTTTTTCAAGCAGTGTTTTTCCAGATAGTGCTCAGAGAGAAATGATAACACCTTGTTTTAAGGATGATGTGCTGAACAGATGTGTCTTCTTCTACAATCACCTCTGGTTGCAGTCTTTCCCTATGTAAAATGCAGGGTCAGGCGGAGAGCTGGCTCCAAAGTTCCAGTTGGTAGAGATTTGGCTGTTGTGAAGTTCATAACATTAAAAATAGTCCTTGGAAAGTAGTAGAATATGCATAAGGTTTCTGGGAAAATTTATACGTCTGTGTAAATGGGAAATATATTCTGTCCCCAGCTCTTGTCTTGTTACGGGTGATCGCTGGAAATCGTTCCCTTGTGCGTCCAATGCTGTGGTAAAGGATGTTGCTTGCTAAAACAAATCTTAGAGAGTTTATTTGTTGGCATTTTCAGTATCCGTATCCCTCTTCCCCAGTAGAGGGTGACCTGATATTCTCCTTTTAGAGGATCTCGATGACACCAACCAGCAGAAACTCACAGATGCCACTTGGGATTCTTCCTGGGTCCTATAAAAGCATCTCCATACATTGGTCTTCCCCACCCCTTCAGCCTGGTACCCTCTCTCCTCCCAGCACAGAGGCTGCATGGAGCAAGGCACGAGGTGCCATGAATCACAGAACCATGGAATGGTTTGGATTGGAAGGGACCTCAAAGCCCATCCAGTTTCAACTCCTCTGCCATGGGCTGAGACATCAGGATGCTCAAAGCCCCATCCAACCTGGCCTTGAACACCTCCAGGGAGAGGGCAACTACAGCTTCCCTGGTGCCTCACCACCCTCATTGTGAAGAATTTCTTCTTAATGTCTAATATAAATCCTCCCCCTTTCAATTTAAACCGGTTTCCCCTTGTACTATCACTACATGAGAGCATCTTCTCATCCTGACAGGAGAGCCCTGCTCAGGTGCAAAGCCCCCAGCTGCCTGGGGTGTCCCTGGCACTGAGGAGCTCCCTGTACTGCAGGGATAACAGGATAATGAGTCACCTTCTTGACCTCTCAAGGCTGTGTACTGAGGGGTGCAGCCACCCAGAGGGGCACGGTGAGATGGCCCTGAGGACACTGTGCTGGGTGCAGAGAAACCAGTCCAGAGCAAAAGTGGGTTTTGTGAGTTGTCTCTTTGTGAAATGTGCGACCTGGAATTTTTATTGGTGCCATTTTAGAATCAAAAAAAACCAATTTTGTGTTAATTTCAAAGAAAAGCCTTAAGATTTGGGTTTTCCCAAAACCTCATTCCCAATCCAGTATTTATTTTCACTTGTAAAAGTGGACAGATTTACCTAAAATTCTCTCTATTTTGGTATGTGTTCAGCAGATCTGCACTTTTCAGGCCCCGTTTTTCTCCCTGAAAATGTTCTCAGGAACTGGCACAGTCTGTCCAGGGCAGTGGTGGAGTCCCTGTCCCTGGAGGGATTTAAAAGCTGGGCAGATGAGGTGCTCACAGATGGTTTAGTAGTGGACAGGTACAGTTGGACTTGATGTTCTCAAACGTTTTTTCCAACCAAGCCATTCTATGATTCGCTCCTGCGCATCCTCCATCCCAGGTCAAAATCACTGCATGGCTGGAGCCCTTGGTGGCACAGACACACGTCCCTCCATGGAGCAGGACTGCCTGGTCCAGGAAGCCTGTGGATATGGAAACTCACTCATGTTCTTTGTCCTGTGCATAAATTGCTTTTGTACATTTGTTTGCTAATAACTCTCCTTATTTTTGGGATTGGGCAGTGACGGAACAGGGCTCCGAGGAACTCGGTGTCTGTGAGACCTGGACTAGAAATGAATATTTAATGCAATGAAACATTAAAGAGTGGGAGCCAGGTGAGAGAAGCAAGGTGCTGATGAGGTGGTGGAGGGGTTGGACAGGACAGATGTGACCAAACATATTTATTTTTTAATTTATAGAAGCCTGACACTCATATCACATAACATTTTTGAATCCTTGTTGGAGTAACATCATCCCTTATATCAATACCTACAATGTCAGTTGTAAATGAAGTTTTGGTGAGTGTTTATGCATTAACTACAAAGGTTATAAAGCTATAAATAACCTAATAGAACTGTAACATTGAATCTTGTGAGTGGAAGCCACAGCTTCCATTTTAAAACAACCATTAGTCAACACAGTTTATAAGGATTTCTGCATCCCCAAGATAAACTCTGTAAGCAAATTGACTGTTGGGTTGTTGTTTTGGGTTTTTACTAATTTTAAATGTATCCATATCAGGGTTACTGGGGTAGCTATTTCTATTCCTACCCAGTGCCAATATTCTCGTGCAACTTTTAAATATAGATATAGGTTTTCTATTTTCAACTATCATTGTGTCCTGTGCTAGCTGTGAAATTAGTCAAAGCACATTGTTTTGGAAAGCTGAATGAATCTCCTTTAGATGGAAATGGGAATTTTTGGCTGAATTGTATGACAATGCAATTTTCAATTAGAAACTGTAAGGTGAAAATATTAATAACAAAAGAAAGACTGTTGAAAGCTGCAAACACAGTTTCTTGCTGTTTGCCAAACAAATGTGGTTTCATTATCAGGAGGTTTTTAGTTAGGAGTTGTTAAAAACCACAGCTTCTACATGGAAATGGTTACGGTTCTCTCTTTTGCTTTCACATTTGTCTTTTAAAACATTTTTCGGTTTCAGTACATGTTTCTCCAAGTTGTTTGAATTTAGCTTATCCAGATATGTCATCTGAGATTTATTTAAAATCTGATTCAGACATACTTGCAAGCTGTGTGAATTGCTTTAAAGAGAGACTTAAAAAGATAGTATGAGCAGGCCCAAACGTTTACTATTATATAACTAATATTCCTACTTAATTCCTATTATTAAGGTAGGAAACATCAGTACTTTAAGTGCAAAGGTCATGATTGCCCCCACTGGGCATTGTTCCAAGCAAAATGATGACAGCAATGGTTGACAAGGCTTGGATGGCAACTACAAATGAAGGGAAAGTCTTCAGTCCATAGGGAATTTCCTGGCAGTTTTAGCCTAGGTTGTAAGCTTGGTCTTGGTCTACAAGACCTGTGTTCTGATGATCTCTGCTGGAAGAGCTTCACGTTGACATAGGCTTGTGCCACCTGGTCCTTGCTGTGAGCCACATGGCTGTCAGCTCATTCAGAGGCCGAGCTTTACCACTGCCTTACACCACATCCCCTCTCCCAGTGCCTCGGAGCAGAATAGGTCCTTGTGCTCCCCAGCAGTCTGCGCTGAGGCAACCACAGTGCCCGACAGACTCACATGTTCTACTGATTATCCGGCACACTTAAACTTTGAGTTATAAGGGTTGACCCCAGCCAGTTGGCTGAAAAAATATATTTGACATCATTGAAAATGTATGCTGCTGCTGAAGCATGGATTTTAATTTGAGGAAAATGTCGGCCATAATCTAGCATACATTAAAAAATATATCTTTTTATTTCCATATGGGTCACGTTAAGGAAAATATTAAAAAAAAAAAACCAACCCTATTATATGAAGTCTCATTAAAGCAGGCTGGAAAAGTTTAGCCAATTTACAGGCTATACATCTTAATCTCCCCAAATTACAGGAACGATAGAAAAATGGGTGGTTGGGAGGGAAAGCGGGACCAGCAGAACCTGGCCGGGGGCCAGCCAATGGATCAAGTAGCCCTTGCTTTCACTTGACTGCTACCCCTTGTTATTTAAAGAAAAGAAAGGATTTTCAAAGAAAGGCCTGGAAATGGCAAGGCCTGGAAGGTACTTCCTTCTCCAGATGAGAACTAAGCCCAAAGCTTGGTTATTTTAACATGGTGCCTTGCCCCAGGTCTCTAGAGAGAGAGATTTCTAAGAATGTTTGAGTGAGAACAAAGTATCTGTAGTTCTATTTTTAATGTTCTAAGGTAAAATGGGGGGGGCAGTGTGGCACATGATGAGACCCATGTATTAGTAATAACCAGAGAAAATTGTTCTTACAGCTCAAAAAGAGAAGGCAATAACTGCACATCTTTCTGGTTTTGTGACGCTTTGGCTGGGTATTCTTGAAACTTCTTATTTTCTGTAAGCAGGTGTTTTAAATGCTGACTGTGCTGCCTTGGACAGTGTCTGCTGGGAAGCCAAGGGTGGAATGGGTATAGAGATGCTAAAGAATGCAGAGCCAAAATGGCCAGAGGCAAAAGGAAGGAAGCAGTCAGAAATGAAATGTCAGAGAGGTAGTTGTCATCACTAAGTTCAGTTCTCTGTGTGAGGAAAAAATACCTGGGCGCTGCTTTTGCTGCTGCTGTGCTGTGGTGCAGGGCTCTACTCCAGTGGCAAAAGAGGTTATGTGAAGGGAGAGTGGAGAAGTCATGGAAAAGTCACTGTTACCTCTCACACTGGACTAACAGACCAGACACTGCAGAAAGCATTTGAAGGAGGTGAAGTGTCCGAGTGGATGTGTTAAAAGACAGTAAGGGGAAAAAACCTGCTTAGCAGAAAGACAAGGAGAGGAGCTGCAAGGTCGTGAGCGTTTGCAAATCAGCCTGATTTTAGCTAAGACTTATTTAATGCACACATCTGTGAAGAGCATAGGGTAGGTTAGGAGTGTGACTTTTTAGAAAGGTGTTAGGTTTGGTCTAAAAGGAGCACATTTGTTCTGTAGTGTTTTCAGTGAGAACTTGCATCTGCAGCTCAGACCAGAAATGTGTGGCAGAAATCAAGTGTTGTCCCATTATAGGTCTGATTAGAGGGGGCCAACCTCATCTCTTTCTATGGTAGCTAGAAAGCACACTGCTGGCAAGCTGGCTGACTACCTAGGTAGATGGAGATGCCCACTGTTTACCTCCCTGCCCTTTCCAGGTGAACGTGTGTGCATCTGCTGTGCATTTATGTATGTCTTGGGCAAATTGCAGATGACTGACAAAGCAGTTCCATACTTTTTGGGGAAGATTTATCGCACTGAGCCATGCATTTTATGCTTTTAGATCAGGGTATCTACTGCAGGGGAAGCTCCTGGAGACGAGTATTTTTCTGGCCTCTGGTAGGCAGTCTTTCACTGTGATATTCATGAGCTGGCTCTTGAAATCTTCCGTTGCAGCCTTCCTATTCCTCGAGCCCTCTGGCCAGGGATGGCCCCGTTACCAATGCAACAACCAAAGGGAGGGGTTACACTTTTTGTGTGGCCAGCTCTGGCTTGTTTGAGGAGTTTCCTGCTGACTTGTTTGCTCGAGGAAACTTAGTTTGGCAAATGGGTTGCACAACCTACTTGCCTGGGTATTTGAGAGTGGGTTTTTTGCATATATGTATGTGTCTGTTTTTGCTATGCCTTCCCTATTCTTCCTTTGCATAGTGTTTTGAAACTTTGCCCGTGGGGGTTAAGGCATTTCGTGTGCCTTCAATGTGAAATGGGTCTTAGAGTACGTGCATGTGGTAGTGTTAATTATGGGCGTGTCTCAGAGGCAAGTTTATTAATACAACTAGAGATAATGGCCTTGGTAATATCTTGAAGTATCCTGTTCCATTAAATTATAGACTCTGTGGAGTCAAAGAGATTAGGGAGAGCAAGGAAGATTATTTCACACACTGAAATATCGTTGCAATTTGCTAGACTTAACCTTTGCAGGCTTCGGTGGGAAAAACTAGAAGCCTTAAATATTCTGAAGTTCCTACAGCTACACTTGATGAATGACCAACTCCAGCTGATCAGTTTATGCCTAAGAATGCACAAAACAGTACATGTTCATACAGTCATATTGTTAAAAATACTTGTAAGTAATTAGCAGAGCATTTGGAAATAAACAAATCTTAGCTTTGTAGAGGCCTGCTAGGGTAACTAATATTTATGCATATTTTCTCCTGATTAACTTAATTTTTTCCATCCCTGTTTTTGTTCATGGCTTGTCTGCAAACAGACCATAGAACATCCCAGCTATTCAACATTTGTGAATTCCTTTTATCATCTTAAATGCAAACATTTCAAACAGGGGCTATGGCTTCTTACGTGTTCCTGACATGCTTAATACAGTGAACATCTCTGAATTTTGTTCTCTGGATAATGCTTTTCCTGCATATACTAATTTATTTTCAATAGAGGTTTTTTTGGGCCACTTTACCTGTTCTTTCTGCAATCCATCTTTTGAGACTTTCTTTTGTTGGAGTAAATGCCTAAGATTTTCCCAGCGTTTCCACTGGATTCTCATGACTCCTCTCCAGTTCCTCCAGCTGTTCATATTCACTTTATATCACTGCTATGGGTTTAGTGACTTTCATTGGAACATAGCTCCTAACACCTCCTCCCAGGCAGTCTTACAGGCATCATAGATTCATACTGATTTAATTTGGTTTTAATAGTTAATTTTACTTCTCATTACCATTCCCTCAAATGTGTCTGAGTATCTGACATATGCACATGCCTAGTCAAGGTCTTCTGATAGAAGGAAAAGATGTACTTTTCTGTTTATTAATGTCTGCACTGAAAGCTAATACTTCTGTGACATATTCTCTGAGTCACTGGGAAGAGGTGTGGCACTACTTATATTCCATATGTTTTCTTCAGTTTTTAATTTTCTTTTGCTGTTTTTTTTTTCCTTTCTTTTTCTTAAAAACTTTCTTAGCTTGCAATTGAGTGGCCAAATGGTTGAGAGAGATGCTAGGGAGCAAAGTCTCTGAAATTCCCCTCTAAAGCACTTCAAGTCTATTCTCATATATGCAGCTTTTGGGATGCAGCCTTCCTTCAGTGGGATTTGATGGAGGTGGTCACCAATCCAGAGTTTCTCCCCATTTTTGTAATCCCAGTGATTGCAGATGTATGAGCTGGGAGATGTGGTTGTCAGATTCAGAATAAATCTGCCTGTAGCCCCTGCTGTGCTATCACTGCTGTTTTATGATGCTCTCGGATCTTACAGCTTTTGGGTTTTTGACTTACATCGCTGACATGTGTCCTGTCTAATATTTGAGTAACTGTGCACCAGAGCTTGCTGACTCATGGTGTGTGTCTGCAGTTCTAGGTGGGAAGTTCCAGCAGTGCTTCTCCTGTCTTTGCATTCCCATGGGTTTCAGGGAAAGCTGCTTTCTGAAGACTGAAAGATTCCCCAGAATGTGCATGCCAGGATTTTACAAATAAGTTATGAGTAATGAAATGCTGTTCATCTACAGGAAACCAGTGGGAGCTGGATAGCTGTCGTGCTGCCTTTTGAAAGGTTCTAGTAATGAGTCAGATTAAGAAAGAATCAGGACAATGCTATCTGCACAGCATTCGGAGTTCTGGGAGGAACTGAGACAATAGAAAGGGGACTTGAGTGGTGTCACTTGTAACCTTTGTTAGCCCCTGGAGCCTGCTTCTAGAATCTGCACATACACATTCAAAATAGAAAAGAAACATTAAGAGATTCCCCTCTTTTTTTAAAAAAATATTTTATTGAAAAAAAACCCTCTGTTCAAGGACGGTAGAAGAGCAGGATTTCATGTCTATAGTTATTTTATGAAATTCTTTACCCTCTGTAGGTTAGTTTTGACTGAAAATATAGCTCCAGGAGGAGAATGATGGAAGAAGAAGGAAGCACACACAGTAGATAATATTACGTTGCTTGCTGTATATCAGCAGGGTTGAAGGGCTGTGTTAAAGCTTGTAACTCACGCAATGTGGTACTTGATCCTGCCCAGCCACCTACTCCAGGGCACAAATCCTTTTCCTTTTTACTTTCTGCTCTTCAAGCACTGCAATAGACATACTTTGCAAAGCAATATCTGGTCAATCAAAGAAAACAACAGGTTATTCTTACATACTCGCTGGATTCTTGTTACTACAGGGCCTTTAAAGCTCTTTTGTTGTATAGGAGTGAAGGTAAGCATTTGTCTGTCTTTGCTGCTCTCCTAGAGATACCACAGACAAATGGGGACTGTTTAAGGCTGATATCTCTGTAAAATCTGATCTAATTTCTTTTCTTCTACTGATACAAATGTCTCTATGGTTCACAGTCTTCATGATTCTGGTTTTGGTGCTATGTAGAAAACTGCTGATCCGGTAGCGTGTGTGTAGGGTGGTAGAGCGCTTGGTCATCTTCTCTTCCTGTCTGACATCTGACAAGGGTGAATCACAGTCCCTGGGCCCTTTGCCACAAACTGATACCTGAAAACTAGCCTGTAACAATTTGAGTCTGAACTTCAGAGGTCTAGAACTGCCTGTCTCAGCAGGTCACCTGTATTGCTGTTTGTGATCATACCTCATGACTTTTATTTGGCATCACTGCTACCACCTGGAGATGTGAGTGCTGCATTTGGGGTTTTTTGTCCGTTATGCTCTTTACTGACCTGCCTGTCTAACTGTTGCCCAGCTATTCTTTCTAGTCAAGAGAGGCACAGAAGAAAAAAAATCATGTATCCTCAGCTCTAAGGAATCCCCCTTGATGCTAAAAATATGATGAAGTGCTTTCAAGAAAAAAGAATTTCCGTATCGCTTCCAGTTGTCTGGTTTTGAAGAATTTAGCTCATCTCTTTTACCAACAATTATTATTTATTAAAAACAACTAATAGGATAAAAATTATGCTCAGATTTCTGAGTATCTTTCAGTGGACTTCCATATGCCTTAAACATGTGGGCACTTCTGTGAATTTAATCCTGTCAGTCCATCCTTCATCCTTCTCTGATCCTCTTTCTTGCTTCTCTAGAATGTAAAGTGCTCTAGGGGCAAAAGCTACCACTGTATAGATATTTGCACAGCATCCAGCAATACCAGATTCTCATCTTGAACACTTCTGTGGTGTTGCTATACAGCACTTCTTTGAACTGAACCTTTACCAAATCTCTGAGATACACGACTTTTAGACACCACATTTGTGCAGAACAAACATGTTCTTGGACACCATTCACTTCCAAAGCAGTTTATGGCCTCCCACTGTACCTAGACTGGCAGGGCTTCTGGCACCAGCATAAATGGAGACAAAGGCAAGAGTTATCTGTCCTGTGGAACAATGGAATAACCTTAGCTAGTGCTGCAAGAAAACAGGTAGAGAATGTCTTTGTGCTGTACTTGGTGCAGGGAAGTCAGCAGGACTCAGGCATGCAGCTCCTGAGAGCTTCTGGATAGCAAGAGGAGTGAGTTTGCTTTCTTCTTTTTTCTTTTTTTTTGTGAAGTTTAAGTTGATTCTCTCTTCTACTCTATTGCCCCCTTCCCCCTCTGCTCCCTAAGCCTGCTTTTGATTTGGTTTTATTGGCTAGTGAAAGGAATCATTTACTAGTCAAGGGCCAAGCAGTGACAAAGGAATGCAGGTAAATTAGTTTCAGTTCCTATTTCTCCCGTCTTCCTCCTTTGGAATTTGAGCTTTAGAAAATAAAGTCTTTTTACCCTTATTGCTCCCCCCTCCCGCCGCCTTTTTCTAAAAGGATTCTCCCCCGCTCTAAACCTCTCTTTCAAGAACTTCGTTTTTGTAACTAAGAAAAACCCCATTAAAGTACCTCAAATGTCAAGGTGTACAACAGATCAATGAAATCCAACTGAAATCCATTAAAAAAAGGCGCTTTCTACACGCACCTTAAAAATGCAGAAATAAACTGCGAGTGCCATAAAGCCTGTTTTAATGAATAACTATGTACACATTGGACGTTTTACATGCACATAGATCATGCTTCAAATGCTAAAATATAGTTAAAGTTTAAACATTTTGCTGAAGAAAATATGCAAAAGAACTTGCAGAGGATCAGCGTGGAGAAAACCTGTATGTTCAGTCTTTCATCACTCAGCACTATTGAAGTATTAAGCACTAAACTAACAGTAGTAACATTCAAACTGTCCATTTTGATTTTTTTTTTTGCTGATTTCCCTTTGTAGCTTGTTTTCTCTCTGACAAAATGCCTCAAATCTACCTGGATGTTTCACCAACTCTGCTCTTGTGCAGAAATCTTTAGAGATCTTTAAGATTGCCTTTTTGCTCTGCATTGGTGCCCTTGGCAAAAAATGTAATCCAAAATGCTAAGTGATGTAAAATAGTAAAAGATATTGTGTAGCATTAATGACAGAAACTGTTGGTTCTCTTTGGTAACTGTTCCTGTTATTTCCATGACTTGTTGTTTGGGTTTTTTTAACACACCAAGAAGTTTCTTATTCAATCTTTTAGTTGTCTTCAAAATTAGGCACATTTTACGCATGCATAACACAAACTTGAAATACAAAAGAACCCAGTTATGCCCAAACAACAATGAGGTTTTGGACACCAGCTGGAATAAGGCAGGAAATGTAAGTTAAGGCTGATTTTCCCTACTTGCCTCACACTATTGTAAGTACGCTTTGTGGGGAAAAAGCACAATGATGAGAGAGGTAGGACACAACGTCAGTCCCAACACTGTATTTCCTGCCTTTTGTTGGTTTGTGTGACAACCCTAAAAAATTGTCTTTGATTTCCTCAAAAAGAGGGCAAATATATTTTCCAGAACACTATAATATATACCAACATAATTTATCTGCCTGAACATCAGCTATTGGGGAAGCAGAATCTGAACTGGAGAAGAATTTCTTAGAAAACTTGCCTTGTGTATTTTTCCAGCCATGTTAGAGTTAAGCTACTTCAGTTTGTCATTTCCAACCGATATTTAAATATCTGTTGGCAACCAAGAACTCCAGTGGAGCCGTATCTTTTATTCAAACACATGCTAAAAGTATTCTTTTTAGAAATGATTTCTAGGGTTCAGTGTTTTAATCTGCTTCCACTCAATTTAGAGCCACGGAGTCGGATCCTTGTCTCGTGGCAGACTGAGGAAGTACAGAAATTGCTCAAAAGTTGTGCACTCAAGTGGTTTGAATGAGTGAATCGGATCAGAGTAAAATCTGTTGTCTCCTTACCGGCACAGTGATCAGGCTGGATCCAGGTACTGCTGGAGTCAGTTGGAAGGTGTGTGTAAGAAATGGAGATCTTGGTTGTGTAAGAACTGAAGGGCAAGGTGCTTGTTCTTTGCTTGATGTGAAAGAAAACTAAATCATGCTCTCAAGATGATTAACTTGTGTGTATTGTGCTTAACTGTGTGATTGGCAACTTGTGGTAGCTTTTATGAGACACAACTTGTTTTCTTCTTCTTCGTGATTTTGTCAGCAGGATTTGGACACTTTCACATGTGCATGTCTTTACATTTTTAACTTTTCAAATAGCTAACAAGGCAGATATCTCAACTGATTATGTATTAAACCTCGCTTAATGTTAGATTCTTTAAAAAACATTAAGCAAAAGTTGCTGTTTTGCACTGAGCAAAATATAGCAGGATAGAACAAGGATTTGTACAGATTCCCATTCCGAGATGTTATGACACAGATGAGTTTGGTGCACAAGCATTTTGAAATACCATACTGGAAAATTTTAAGTTTATTTAATGCATTTTTAAGTTTTCTTTAAGTACGTATGGTAGAGGAAAAAAATATCAGAACTATCAGAATCATATGAAATACCCAAGTGACATAATTCCTGAGGCTGGTATTCTCTTCACCATTGCAAACAAATGTACCTGTGCTAGTAATCTAAAGCTTGAACAGTCGTATTGCCTGCTGCAGTGAACTTCTATCTAGTTTCACTGGAAAGAATTGTTTGGGAAGGAAGAGTTTACACACTACTAAGAAACATAGTGGAGGCAATAACACTAAAATTGTACAACAAAAAAAATGTGGGATATATTGGCTCCAATTTGCGATTTATTGCACATCTGAAAATGTTAAAACATTATAATGAAGTCTTTCTGCTTCTATAGCAATTTTATCAGATAAACAAAAGGCTTGGAATCAACAGATCTGCAGTCTCAGGATTTGTTTTCTGGTTTGCACCCCCAAGATACTTTCCACAGCAGATTCTCTTAAGAATCCTGTTTATTGCTTCATTACAGCCTACTACAGCTTAGATACATTCTGTGTAGTGAATTATGCCTTAATGAAGCAGTGAACTGTATCCTTACAGTCTGCCAGAATTCAGATATTTTTATTATACGAAGAAGTAACTGCATTTCATGACTGCAGCCACACTGCAATCGTGTGATAGAGATATTCTAAGAGCTCGTGGGCACCAGTTTCCTACTCAGGACATTTTTTAAAATGGTTATAGAGAGGTACAAGACTTTGGTGAAGGCTTTCCCTGCTCGGCTGTGGTCCTATTATTGTCAGTTTTAAAAGCTTGTGGGAAGCCTGGGATAACGATGCTGAAACGATGCAAGCCCGCGTCTTCCCGCGGGTTTAAGAGGCCCTACGGAGCTCTCCGCCCCCGCTCACACCTCACCCAGGGCCGGCCCTGGAAGCAGCGGGCTCAGACCCGGCTAACGGGGTCCGAGGGGGGTGCGGGGGGTGTCCGTGTTTCTGCCGCAGCCGGCGGTTGCTCCTCGCGCTCCCGCTCGGCTCCGAGCTGGGCGGCCCCGTCGCGCCGCGCGGCGCCTGCAGGGGGCGCTGTGGCACCGCGCACGCCCGGCCCCGCGGCCCCCGCTGCCCGCAGATGCGCCCGGGCGGAGGAAGCGAACGAGGGCAGCGGAGCGAGCCTTTATTCCACCCCTCCCGCTCTGCTTTCTATTTGTAATACTTTATTTCTACAACAAACACAAACCACTAGAAAGGCAGAAAACAAAATGTGGCTTTTTTTCCTTCTTCTTTTCAGCGTAAACTCTCTAAAAACAGTAAAAAAAAATAATTCTGGACTATATTAGAGGGCCTGCTTCTTGTTTCTTCTTATTTCTCTTTTTCTTTTTTCTCTTTCTTCTTTTTTTCTTATATTCACTGAGCTGTTTGCATTTTAATTTTGGAGGAGGAGGAAAAGAGGAAATAATGCTTTGTAAAAATGCAAAATAATTACCAGTTGGACTAAACTAAAGGCAGCAACTGATGGCATAAAATGGTTATGTTTTATGTCAAAATCTTCCAAACAGGGCAGAAAGTTTACTGGATTTACTAGTAAGAATCTGCACGTATCAGAAATGATAGATTTCTAAAGAAGAAAAACGTGTAACATCCTAAAGAAAAATAAAATCTGATATATGATATTCAATTTTAAGTCTGCATGGAACATTATCTTAAATTCTGAAAACAAATAATAAATTAAATAAAAGAACTATAGTTGATGGATACATTTAATTAGGGTTTATTTACCATGGGCTATATAAACACTTTTGTTTCTATAAGGGGAAGGATTTGTTTCTGCAAGTTCTGCCTTGAACATTTCAAGTTAAAAACAAATGTTTTAAGAAAAGAAACTAACATAAAACAGCCCAGTGTTGGCTTTTGTGTCTTTGTAAATGTCTGTGGCGGTTTCTCCTTGTCTGAGGGAAAGAGCCATTCATTAAATTAAAAGTGAACCAGTTAAACTGGACTTTTCATTGAAGAAAGTCTCCCAGTGATCCATGCTTTATTTGGTGGATTGTCTTACAACACAAATAAACCAAAGGTTTTTTATCTTGGGATCTAAAAATACTAGAAAGAAAGGAAATCCAAGCAAGGCAGAAAATACTAGGAAATAATTTCCTATTAAACAGACTCTTTGCCTCTGTATATCTCAAATCATGAAAGTACACAAGAGAGAGGGGCTCATATTCCTTTTTCTCTCAGGTTAAAAGCCAGTGACAGAGGAAATCGAATTCAAAGGTACCGTCAATGTTTGGAGTGTTCAAAAATAGATAGAAAGAAATATATGCTAGAAATCCATCACAGCATTTTGCTGGCAGCTGACTGCTAAATGGAGACGATGTTACTGTCTCTAAAAACAATTGAAACAAGATAGGATCCTACTTGCATAAATATGCTTTAAAAATACCCAGGTATTTAGGGCAGGTTAAAAATGCACTTTTTGTCCAAACAAAACTCTTTAGCATTTATTTAGATGTCTGTTTTGGCTAACTTAAAACAAATTCTCACTTCACTTTTTTTTTTTTCATATAGTATGTGTAGCTTCACAAATCCTGCTCAGGAACATTATATGCTCATAGGCAACAAAGTAACCAGTATAGTTTGGAAGAAAAATGAATATAAATGAGGAAAAACAGTTTGAGAAGTATTTATTCTTTTTTTTTTTTCTGCTGCACTTGAATCTTGGTGGGTTTATTTATATTTGTATTTTGAGAGATGTTTACGTAAAGTATTTCCAAGATTAAACTGTATTTTATCACTGTATTTAATGAAAAATGAGCAGAGAAATGTACTCCGAGATATAGGACTGAAATTCAGAATAAAATGAAGCCTGATACATTGAAATTGCGTTACTTACTTTTAGAAATAAATATGTATTTTTGGAGAGTGACACTTGGATCCTATAGATGACTCCAAAGATGTCCTGAAATGTCTCTAGATTATGATGCTGATCAGCACTCAGCACCCAAAAGGCCCCAACTCCCCCTGCACATCACACACAGGCGCGTACATTCATGTACATGTACATTCACAATTTTTATCTTTTGAGTACTAAAAATAGCTTTGCCTTTTATCTTTGCCTGTCTGCAGTGCCCATACATAAATACAGCACATCTCATAAAGGCCTCTTTTGCTCCCACAATGCGCCTCTAATTAATACTGCATATAATTCCATACCATTTATTATTAATAAGTATTAATACAACATTAAAAAAATACAGACCTGTTCTCAGGATTATGACTCTGACCTGGCACATCTGGGATATGCAATAACTGCATTTCTTGTTTTCCTAGCATAAAAATGAAACAAAACTAAATGGAATTAAACAAAGAAACACCTGGATGTTCTAATAATCACATCACTTTCCTGTGCTCGTGGTTCTTTTTTTGTGATATCAGCGTAATTGTACTGATGGTGCAAAAAATAATTTGCTAACGAAGCCTGTTATTGTAAGTAGTAAGCCTAGGATTAAAAATATATTTATATATATTTATATATATATATACAATATATATATATTTATATATATATAATATATATATATATATATATCATATATTCCTGTGCCCCTGTAATAAAAAGTATTTTCCAGTTTAACCCCTGGTTGTTTCATGGACCTTCCTCTTTGGCAGCGCACAGGGGAGCCAGCTGGGACAGATGGACACTCAGACCAGTGAGAGTGGGCCTAGGAGTGGTGGGACTCTGTCTGTGTGAGGAGCTAAGATGGGGAAAAGTGAAAATACCTGCTCTGTCTCTCTCATCTTCCCAGAAATCCACTGGAGAGCTGTGATATTTAATGCTGGGAGCAGTAGTGGCAATTTTCTTGTATCAGTAAGTCTTCTCAGAATGAAAGGGGAATGGAACTCTGCAGCTTTCTTCTCACAGCTGTGTGGCCATTGTGGAGTTGTTCCTTCCCAAGAATTCCTACCTGGTGCAGTAGACACTCTATATGAGACAGGATTATATCAGATACTTTCTGTCACTCACTACTAAAATGCAGCTACTTCCAGAATAAAACACAGTAGTTTCCACTCAACAGCAAGAACACACAATAGTTCAAACCCTTATTTCTCAGTCCTTTAGCTTTTACGGGACTCACACTGCTAAAAGTTGCTTTGAAGTGGGAAAATATAATTTCTGCTAATGATAAATTTATAAAATAAGTTCGTACTAATGGCTTTCAAAATTCTAGTCCAGTAAAAGTTGGAAACTATGCTAATACTACCCAGGCCTAATTCAAAAGGATTTGTTTCATCTTACACTAAAACAAAATACATTTCTGACTGCCATGCAAAGTTAGAGCAGATTTGCTGAAGGCTTCAGTTCTCACCGAGGCAAGTAAATAAGGATTCAAAATATTTTCTCCATCCAGAAGGCATCAGGTGGGTTTAGCTCACTCCAGAAATCCGTCTGGTCACTCTGGAGCCTGAATGACAGCAGAGTCATTCTGAAAATTTGGCTGTTGTGCAAAACACAGCTGAGTGCAAGTGGGTTTAATTTTGGCAACACAGTGCTGCATACAAGGGTTGTTTAGTCCTGGATTGCCAAGTGCTCCTTTTATCTAATTGGTGATCACTTACACACTGTGGCTTGTAACTAGAAGTGTGGGCTACCATGTGTCTGTTTTGTCCGGAAATTTGTTTAGAAATAGAAACAAACTTTGTGCTTTGCCTGTTTGCCCAGGATTTCCTGACTTTCCTCAGCCTTGCTGGGATTCTTTCTTCTGAAGGTTGAGAGATGTCAGAGGTGCAGCTGCCGGGCTGTGCTCAGGGAGGAGGCACCATGCTGTGTGGTTGATCTGAGCAGACACTAAGCTGAGACTGACCCTGCACGCTTGGGATTGATTGTGGAGCACATTCAGGTTCATTGCAGACTCACAGAATGGCCCGAGTTGGAAGGAACCCACAAGGATCATTGAGTCCAACTCCTGTCCTCGCATAGGACAACCCCAGCATTCACCCTGAGTGTCTGAGGGCATTGTCCAAATGCTTCTGGAATATTGTCAGGCTTCCCACTGTGCCTGCTCCCCGGGAAGCTGTTCCAGTCTCCACCACCCTCCGGGGGAAGAACCTTTTCCTAATGTCCAACCTAACCTTTCCAGACACATCTTCCTGCCATTCCCTCAAGTCCCAGCATTGTTCACCAGGGAGAAGAGCTCAGCACCTCCTCCTCCTCCCCTTGCGAGGAAGCTGCAGACAGTGATGAGGTCTCCCCTCAGAGCCCTTTCTGTCCAGCAGATGTTACTGTGAACAGTTTGCAGCGTTAGGAAGGGAAAACTTCCCAATGCTTTGCACACTTGAACTTCAGACAGTTCCCTCGTCCTAATTAAAGCTGGTGGGTGGGAGTGCATCAGTCCTCTCCTGACACAGGAGTGCTATTTTCTGACGGATACAGATGAGAAGGGTTTGGTGTAGCTTAATAATAGTTGTGCTTTGAAGAAATGTTTGGTTTATACAGTTAAAAAGGAAAGGGTTGTAAAGGCCTGAAGGGCATAATCTGGACTATCTGATCCATTTGTGTTAGGAGCTGCCACACTGAAGCATGAGACAACCACTTGATTTCTTAAGCACCTGAAGAGGAAAGGCAGGGGGCTTGAGGGAGGAGGAAAGTGGAGTGAACAAACCTTGGCCAAAGCTTTCGCAACAAAAGTTTCATTGTTTTAATTTAGAAACAACCACATGTGTAAAAGTAGTGATTTTTTTCCAGCATGTTAGCACGTTTAAATTGTCGTTGCTGGAAATCTTGTTACAGCTAAGAATGTACTTTTCATAACGTTGCAGAGAACAGTGAGGGAAGCAAAATAAGAAACAAAAACCTTTTTCCTCGATTTTGCCCCCCTTCCACAAAGTCACCTAAAAATGAGGGGATTAGCTATTATGAATCAATGGGAGGCACTTTTGAAAGAGGAAGCATTGCCGTCCAGATTTGAGGGAAATGAAGCGTTTATTGGAACAAAAATACCCTCTTTGTTCAAATGTTACTCCATTGAATTGTGTATTCCCTTCCAAAGAGCATTAAAAGCAATTGAAGAAAATGTTTTATGCCAATCTTCCATTCTTTTACCACTCATGTCTTTTTCTTTGTCTTCCTGTTTTACCTTCTTTTCTCTCTCTCTTTCTCATTAAATTACAAACCAACGCTTTTCCAATTAATGCCAGTTTAATTTAATGTTTAATGAAGCTATGTCTGTGTGGGGCGTTTGATTTCTTTTTGTGATTTTGGCCTGACCATTGGGATTAGCAGCATCTGTACAAAGCTGCAAAGTCCCTTGGGGCACAGAGCAACAGTTCAAACTCCATTTTTTTTTTTAACAAAAATGAAAGTAAATGGTGTGTAGAATTAGTAGAAAGTATCCTCTTCATAAAGTGACGGTAACTGTTTCCCTTGCAGCTTTCTGAATCCAAAGGTGTTTGCTCACTTTCTTCTAAATTATTAAAGATACTGGAGTTAAATACAACATGATTGTAATATAGCTACAAATTTAGCTTGAAAAACTATTTTTAAGAAAAATGATGATATGATTCTGGCAAGTTTTGTCTATAAATATCCCATAGGCATTTATGTACTTCTACCTGTCATTGGAAAACACTAAAAGATGTTGCGTGTGAATGTATTTCAGCTTGTGGGGTTGTTTACAAACGCTTTCCAGAGACTTTTCCTTGAGTACTTCCAATAGTTTACGCAGTTCATCACAAAGATTACACAATGCTATTTCTGTTCCATTTTAGTTACGTAGCTGACAGTGTCAGGAGAGCCTTTTCAGTAAGGCTACACGTGCAATGACAGAACAGATGCTTGTACCAAGCACACCTCCTCATGACACTTTCCTTACTCAAAACGCATTTTTCTTAGCTCTAAATGTGTTTGCGGAGCACAGACTTGATTTGGCAGTAATTGCTACTGGATTGACTGTGATGTGTTCTTTTCAGGGGACCAGCATATCCCAGTGTTCCACAAGAAGCACTGCTGGGCAGAGCGGTGTCAGGAACTACTCATCCTGGTTTTCATGAGCACCAGGGAGGGTAATCCTCAGTTTAAATAATCAGTGAGGGACATGCACCATGAAACCTTGGGGGACTTGTGTGAAGCAGCCTCAGAACAGCACTGTTGTGCAAAGCCTCCCTTAACAGCACTAAGCAATGCCCTGGACTCACAGGAGGGAATGAAGGGGGTGTGGTTGGTGCTGGGGTGGCTGCTGCGCCCGTATCTGTTCAGAGAAGTTGGACTGTGGTGAGTCGATCTCTGAAACAACCAGAGAATTTTGTCTGCAAAGCAAATCCAAGCAGTGTTCTGGCAGCTAAAAGGAGCAATGGCACAGGTCTCAGTGGTGTTTCATAAACATGCATTTGCTAATATGAGTGAAATGTGGGGGTTTGTTGTTTCCAGTCGTAATATTCCTTTCTTGTGTATTTATTTTTCCAGTGGGAGTGGAAAGACACTGTCATTTTCAGATGTGTGATGAACTCTTGTCCATCATAATCTAGCTCTTAATGACTTTATGGCTCCTTCTTCCATGGTAATTAAGTTTATCCTCTACTGGCACCATCCTGCATCATTTAGATGAAGATGTTTTGAGTATCATCATAGTTTTCCTGAGAGACCATGCATCAAAGCAGAAAGTATTTAGGACATAGTTTAATTTTGAGGTTTTCTCTCATTTCAGGAGAAAAATTTGTAACGTGATTATGTCTTTTTACATGGTAACGTGCAGGAGGAGGATGCAGATTGGAGTGTTTATAGGAAACTAAGAAAATATACCCTCTTTGAGACACATATACTTCTTACAGGACTCTCACTCATTGCTTCATACAACTGCTATTTACATTTGGAGCTCATGGTTTCTTAAATGCTCAGAGCCCACAATTGAGCCCAGATTTCCAAAAGTGCTTGGCACCCAGCAGTTCTCACTGAGACATTTTTATGGCCAGATAATCAAAATTGCTCAGCATGGTGGAAGCTAGGGAGTTTTGAAAATCTAGCCACTTATTTTAATGTCCAAATAGAGGCTGGGTTCTTCAGGAAAGCTGGTTCATATATTACCATTCTGGTGACTGCGGATCAGTCCTTTAAGAACATCTTTTGTCTTACAGACATGTAGTCTATCATGTGCCCTTCAAAAATTTCCCACTCATTCTTCCGTATAAATTGTAATTACATTACTTTCATTGAATTTGGAAAGTTGTTGGTACCATACAAAAGAATCAAAGTTCAAATGAAAATCAGATCCAGTAATGATAGTTTTTTTTCTACAAGCATTTTTCGTTTCAGACTTGACTTGGAAATGAAATAAAGACAAGAGACACCCGTTTCCAGGTTAGGAAGCAAACAAAACCAAATAGTAAAGGGCGAGGGTTGCTGAGCTGAACTGCTTCTTATAAGGCAGTTTGACAGCTGAAAAGAAAAACATTGAGGTAACTTGTAAAGTGAATAAGCTTTTAGCTGTTACATTTGCAATTTTCCGCTTGGTGTTGCCTGTCCTACTGAGCAGAGAGACGTGGTAGTACATAATATGCCAATAATAATAACCAGCATTGACTTTGTACTGTGGAGACATTAACTAACCAGCCTAACACCCTGCAAAGCCAGGAAATGGTATGATTGCCACCAGAGTAAACACACCAGCCGAAGTTAAAGTCAAGATTTGCCAAAAGAGTCGCTGGTTGTGTTGCTCCTCTCTTATTTCTTTCAACAGTTGCCAGAACCGCCTCTTAGTGTCCCGATAAACACTTCCTCACACTGTTCCGAGGACTGTATTGACAAACATGCTGTACCATTTGTGATAATCAAGGATTGCTGTGATGGTTTGGGTACTTCAGGTCTGCCCACTAAAGGTTTTCTTTACTCAGGTAGTTGTTAGACGTGAATGGCAATTCCTGTGCTTCTCAGGATTTCAAATAAGTGCAATTAATAGGCCTGGGCCTCATAAAGTCGTTTGGAAGCAGGGACAAAATGTCTCATGCTGAGGAGGGGTATGTGGATGCAGAGTCAGTAGAAGCCACGACTGAGCCAAAGACACGGAGGAATCTTGGTTTTGTGGGTCCTGTGTTACGTGAGGCTCCTTGTTCCTCAGAATGGCACTCGCTGCCAGAGGCTCAGTGGTCCCTGTAGGAGCTGAGCAGGCACTCAGGGCTCTTGTAACGCACAACTTCCATTTCTGGGGATCTAATGGCAGATCCCTGTGGGTAAAGCATTGCAAGGGCTGGTGCTCAGCTAAGGGCGTTACTCTCACACCACTTGCTGCCCAGTGATCAGGCTGTGTTATCAGAGCAGGTCGTACTCGTAGAATGCCTTAAATTGGACTTTTTGAGCAAGGATTGGCTTCCAGTGCATTCAACTAGGGACCTTCAGTTTTGCACTGTCTTAACAACGTGGTTCCTTGCTAGAGACCGTCTAGAAATTAACCCTTTTTGTGCTAAAGGTTGAGTAGGGCTGTGTTTTCAAACCCAGCTAAGTTGTTTTTCCTACCCTCTATGCTGTTACCAGGACACAGATACTTAACGAGTCTGAACCTCAGCAAAAGTCAGCAGATGGAAGCCCAGTGCTTTGGGTATGATCAGGTGCCTCCTACTGATTTCAGTAGATACAGGTTTATGAACATTTTTAATATTTAATATTTTATGTTTTGTTTGCTTTGGTTTATCTGAATTTAGAGAGGTTTTAAAGTGCCCCTCAGGCCCAGTTTTCCTCACCATATGCACTCTGTGCCTCTTAGATTGACCACTATCTTGCCTCTTACAAAGCCTAAAATCACCATGGAGCTTCTCTTCACAAGGTTCGGTATGTATTTTCCTAGGAAAGGCATGATCTCAGGATCAGTCCACTGTTCTTTATTCTTACACTGTGAAATGTATTTGACCACAATCCTCTCCCAGCTGCTCGTAAGCAGTAAACACAGGAGAGAACCCTAGGAGAGGTGGATTGTTTGCAAACCTGTATCAAGAAGACTTCATGTATCTAATAGCAAAAGTGTGAGTAGCTTTAGGGAAGAGATAGGTAAGAAGTGGCTTGTGTGGGTTTTTTCGAAAGGGATTTGTCTTTTACTTATTTTGTTACTTTTGAAAGCGTATGTGAAGTCTTTCCTTCGAACAAAAGGCACTTAAGCTTTTGAGACAAAGAGGTCTCTGACTGACTTAAGGTGTTATGACATTAACTGGTTGCAATTTCATTCTGTTGCTGGATCAGCTTCCTCAAACGGTCTTGTTAAGAAATGTTTGCCAAAATTCGTACTTGAGGCTGGCTTAACGTGGTGGTAAATGAACTCTTTCATCTGCTTTCTTCCAGCAACAAGTGCTGACTTAAAAGTAAGGTGCTGAAAAGTACAAAAGAAATGCTCTGTCATATTACACTTTTTTAAATAGCATTACTAGTAGTGGCTGGCACTACATAATGGTAAAATGCTTTGTGCTGAATGCTGCAAAATACAGAGAAATTTTTCTGATATAAATATGTCTTCTTCCCTCATGTGAAGTGTTTGATTTCTGTTTTCCAGAACAGACTTCTAAAAAAATCTTGACCTTCTCTATTTGCCCTCTTTCCCATTTCATTTGGCTATCCCATTTTTGCTTGGAATGGGTCTTACAAAATCTGGAATAAGATTTACCAAAACTTTTATTGTGTAGTTCCTCCTCTTCCAGTTGGGTTTCTAGGATTGGGGATATTTGTTATGCTATTTAGTATTGTCAATGCCGATGGACCCAATTGTGGGCAAAGTAGCTCTGCTTCTCTGATTTTTCCTGCTAGGTGCTCAAGAAAAGACCAGAGTTAGTCATTGGGAGACAGCAAGGACAGAAAATGTGTCTTTAAGAAGGACAGGTTCCTTACAGTTCAGAGATGCAGCTGACTTTGAAAAGAAATTTTAAAAAAACTATATTAATTTCTCTTTCCAGTTAGGAATGTTTTCCTTCCAAATAAAAGATTTTGCTGATTGTCTTGCCCTTCCTTCTTATTCTTTTATTTTTCCTCATTGCATTATTCTACCTGATTACATGGAATTTTTGTTTTGACTTTTCTGTGAAAGGTGAGGCTTGTGATTTGGCTGGTTGATAGTAAAGGACTTATTGGACACTCCAAATATGAGCACAGGGTAAGGAGGTCCAGAGCACTAATATTCATCTCTACAGTGTTTGAGGCAGCACCTGATGCCCTAGGTGACAGGCAGGTTGGTAGTGTCCAGCTCTCCATTCCCTGCCTGTCTGCTAAAAAAAAAAAAAGGTGTGTTGTTTAATTTGTCATCTGAACAAACTGATGACCTGTGCTACTCACACTGGTGAGTAGCAATTGCTGTCATTAAAAGAAGACTTCAAACTGTGGCCACTTCCTTGGGGGTCATTAAAAATCTGTTGGCAGCTGTATATGCTTAAATTTACAGCTTGAGCTCTTGTGTTCTACCTCCTCTTGCCCTTGTCATTTCCACTGGAGTGTTACTCACTTCCTTATCTAAGCTGTTTAATTCCCCTGGTGGGGTAGAGTACAACAGCAGCTCTTGGTGGAAATAGTAGTACAGTAACTGTCCACTTTATGCATTGATTTCCAGCTCTCTTTGCGTCGTTGTTCTATTTTCTTTCTTCTCCTTCTCATTTAAACTACTGGCAGGAAAAGAAGACAAAGTTAGGTAACAAGATTGCTGTTGAAGTCCCAAGCTCAGATCTTCCAGTGTGTAGCTTCCATGTAATTTCAGCTGTGATTTTCTTTTGCCTATAGGTTTTATGCAGTGTCCAGTCTGCAAAATGAATTATTTAATTGCCCTGCAAAGTTTGCAGACCAAATAAAATTAAGTCCACATAAGTTGCTGTCATCTCTTCTGGCTTGAGAAGAAAAGGTGATGTTAGATTTGCATCTGCTTTAGTGTAGTTTAATCTTCCAGTATTTGGGGAGTGCCATGTTCTGGAATTTCATTGGACTAATATCATTGAATAAAGGGTCCAATTTCTAGTCATTATCTTTGTAGAGAATAGTGTGTTCTCTAAGTATGGTAATGGCCAAGAAAAGAGAGGGCAAATGAAAGTAGTCCCCATTTTGTTCTTTTCAGAATCTGAAGTTATTGGCTGGGGTTTTTTTGTTTGTTTGTCTTTTTGGTTTTAAGACCACTGACTGGCTTTCAGGTTCCTGGAATTGTAAATTTCCACATCAGTTTTGCAGATGCGGGAGGGGGCAGTTCTTAATTCTCTGGATGCTTAAATTTATGTAAAGGGTCATGGTGGGAAGCTGCTGGAAGTTAGTGATGGGAAGTGCCACACTCTGAGGTTCAGTCTGGGAACAGCATTTGTACTATGGAGAATGCAGATATTACGTGGTATTCGTAGCAGTGTGTGTAAACTTGAAGTGGGATAGCCATGTTTGTTTGATTGTGTCAGTACAGGTATTCCCTTTCTGTTGGACATGACTGTGAATGCCTTGGATTCAGTAATTCAAAGAAGAAATGCCTCTTTGCTTTATGACCCTTCACGTGGAACTCTGTGTTAGGCTGTTTGCAAGCCCAGAATGAATCAACCAGTCATCTCTACTGTTGACCAAACAGACCAAGGCCTTCTGATATTTCTCTTACTGTGCAGCACCACAGGCCACACTGCTCCAGAAGAGCCTGCTTGAGCCTTTTGTTTCTGCAAAATCCACATCTGCCAAAAATAACATCAAGGCTCACCAGCCCATCTTTCTTCAAACAGGGCTCGTACCCTCCCACATCCCAACCCAAAGAATGTTTGCCTGTTGCTGCCAAGTTCTGCCAACGGATACAAGCAGTGGGGAATGCAGGAACTGCCACTGGGTTTCCAGAAGAACAAAGTTTGACATGTTTTTGCTGATGAGCAATCCATAATCCTTAAGGAGCAAAGATTCAGTTTTCATGGCCATCAGTCTAATGGGAAGGGAATGGCAGGGAGATGTAATTCCGATTCAATGCGAGGTACACAAAGTAAGCCAAAGCAGTTTCTTAGCACAAGGCAGGTCTGTGATCTTAGTCCTATTAAGATACACCTGGAATGTTGCCAATTACTGCAGTGGAGTTGCTGTGGATGTAGGTGAGACTGACATCAGAATCTGGCTCACAAGAGCAGCCCATCTGACTTCACGCACTGGTAGCTGAGGTTGCTATGTGCCTCACTGAGAGCATTCTAGATTTTGAGATTAACATATTGCCAAGCACAATGTCTTTTCCAAATTTTATTTTTTGAGGGCAATCAGCATCTGCTTGAAAGGTGATGACTTTTCAAATGGGAACAGTCCACAGGCAAGGCAGCGTGCGAGCCATCAGTGTACTAGAAATCATACATCTTTGGTGAGCATAAGAGAATTTCTTGTTCTGTAACTTGGAAATTTCTTCACCACTCAATTAAGATCCTCTGGGTAGAAATAATATCCAATAAAATTGTTACTTTCTCATTGATCCTACAGAATACACATTGTGGGGTGTATCTTGAGCTAGAGTTATTTTCTGTTTAAGAATATTCTTTCTGTTATATCTTCTATACTCAGTAAACAAGCATAAGGAGAAGGACATCCAGGATTTAAAACACTTGGTTAGGGAATGGCAACTATGTGGTTGTTTTACTGTGTCATCCTCATTTTTCAAACTACTAGATAGTCTTTAGTGGAAACCCCAAATGAATGTATTGTGTGATTAATTAATGGGTTGGTTCCTTACCAGGTATGATTTGTTGTTAATGGAGCTATAATAGGGCTGTGTTGATGTGTACTATGAATCCAACTCTTTGAAGTAAAGAATTATAAAGTATTAAGTATTCTCTGTGGGCATGCGGAGTTAAATACTGTTTATGGGATATGTAAGTTAGAATTTATGTTGGGGCCCTTTAACTTCTTTGTGGTGCATTGTGAGGAGAAGATATGGGGAATTCCTTTCTTACCCTGCCTCTAAAAGTTCAGTTGCTCTCTCTGCTGTTTGTATTGTATGGCTAGTACTGTGCCAGGAAAAAACTGACCAGGTTTATGTCTTTTTTTTTTCCCCTAAATGGTTCAAAAGTGTCGCTTCAGGTTTCTCACTGTCAAGGTTTTCTTTGTACCAGTGGCAGAACCAGCAAATTCAGTAATAAGGTAGTTCAGACTCTTTGGTCACACATTGTAGGATGGAATCCATTACTTGTTACCATGAGTTTAAAGAGACTGCATTAGTTGTGAGGTGGAACCATCTGTAAGTCATGCAGACACTCCAGAAGAACAGGTAGGGAACTCTACTTATGTTTTACCTGCTCGCTCCAGTGGCTGATGTTTTCCTCCTTTGTTCTCCTTATAAGTTTTCATTGAGTTCTTGCCATTAAATATGTTCCTTTCTGTGGAGATACAGGAATAATGACAGCACTGATGGGACAAACCTTAATGACATCCCTGTTGCAACATAAGGTCAATTTATACAGTAGCTTTACCTATCTAACCTTAATTTGAGAAATATGCAATTTGATGTTTAAGTAGAGATGGTGCCCCCTGGATGGAGAGGGCATCACTGTCCTTTAATTATAATATTAATCTGTGCAGCGTAAAGTAGAAATAATCACATCTGAGGCTTCACCATCAGTTACTGTTATCTTTCATGGTTGCATATATTTAAAACTTCAGTTATTGTGGAAAGTCGGATTTTTCTGACAGTGATGTTTATGAATCTTTTCCATTTCAAAATCTCACCAACTGATCTGAGTTGTACCAAGAACCTTCCCTGCTCTCCATACGCAGTCTCCTGGATTTTGCAGATGGACACTTCTGCGTAGTGTATGCATTTTGCAGGTGGAGTAGGATAGAACCTTTTGGTTGTAAGGGAACTACAGTGGACATTCAGACCAAGTGCCTGACGAAGAGCTGAAGGGAAGATAAAGCCTGTTAAGAGCATTGTCCAAATGCCTCTGTAGCACTGACAGGCTCGCGACATCACCCACCTCTTTCTAGGAAGCCTGTCCAGTGTTTGACCACCCTCTTTGTAAAGAAATGCTTCCTAAAGCACTTATAAATGCTTGCTGAGCACTTCTTGCCTGTTCCCTTTTTAGATCCTCTTTGCTCTGTACTCCCTTTTTTATTGGTCTGGCAATAGAACACACAACAGTGCTGCCTAAAAACCTTTATCTCTCTTGCTAATCAGAGATTGCAACTTGGAAAAAAGTTAGAACATCGCTGGAACATACTGAGAACTCTGATAGAATGTTGGACTTTATTTTAAGCAAGCAACCAGTCTTTGAACATCATTAGTGTTTCTTTTTGATGTTTAAAAACATCTCAATCAGCTAGAACTTACAGGTCCACCTTTGAGCTTATAATTTGATTGTCAGGTAAAGTCCTTATAAGTCCAACAGAATAGAATCTATTCATTTTGTTTCTGTATCTGTTATGTTTCTGCCTTGCTTAAACTCTGCTCTCTACCATCTTTTACAGCAAAGTTGTTTAAAACATCCTCATTTTTTTCAAAATTTCATGTGGTTGATCTGATCCACTGTAACGCGTCTGACTTGGTAAGGGAAGAATTCAAGTGAAGAAATACGGTGTGTGCATGGGTCCTTATTCCTTGTTACCAGCCTTACTAGCTGTTATTGTCAATTGTGAACTTATGAGCCCTGAAACATTGTTTGAAATAGATAAATTTGAAAGTTATAATATCAGTTCTACTTGCTTTCAAATAGTGCTCTGGTTCCCCCACTAAAAATAAACCAACACACGCTTCTCAACAGAACCAAACACTACTCCTTGATTAAAACATCATCTTAAACTAAAAAATATCTTTGAAATTGAAACTCAGATGTTCTAATCTGGATTCCAATTTTACAGGGAGATTGAAACCCTTGGATCAAGGGCATTTATAATCCAGTTCTAAAGTTCAGAGTGCACTTATCTGAGTAGCATCAGTTCTAACTAAGGAGATTCTCTAGGTTTGAATCATTCTGTAATCTCTAATATGCACTATGAACACATAATGATGCAAGAAGATATTAAATGATACTACAAGTGAGAGAAACAGACTTTCAACATTTAGAGGGGATCCATTGACTGTACATTTGAAAACTTGGATCCAAGGATCTGATAGGAAACAGGTAATAAGCAGAGGGCATAGAACTGTGGTACTTTATCCTTCTCAATGCAATGAACTCAGTTGAGATTTGCATCATCTTTAATATTGTCTAGTGAGAGGTTTGGCCGGGAGATGCTTGTGGTACAGAAATTCCTGGATGAGAAGACATGTAGCAGTTAACATCTACAGAGGTTGTCTAACTTCAGCAGGAGTCCACAGCAAGCCAAGTCTGGAGAACTCCTAAACTGATGTAGTTCTTAAAACGTTTTTTGCAACTAAATTGAAAGTCACTTGACTGAACTTTGCCGATTGCTGTCTCCACTGTCCATGTGAAGGGGGTGGGAAGTGCAGTAGACACTTGGCAGTTTGTCCTCCTTAGAAAAGACTCCAGTGCTGGTATAAGCAGTGGAACGCTTGGCCTTGCCTTCCCACTGCAACCATGATCACTTCTCCTTTGCAAAGCTTTTATATAGAGTGCAAGGACCTATAAATAACGAGGGAGCCTATAAATAAATACAGCTGCGAGCCGACAAAGGCTTCTGACAAATGATGTTTATTGAATTTCTCACGTGTGGTCCACTTTGAATCCAACTGTGGGCCTGGCTAAGTTCTTGAAAGTATATCTTGTGCCAAAGCCTGGGATTCCCCTTCATTAGGTAGAATAGGGAAGGCTCTGGCTAGCTGAGTGGAAGAGGGGAAGGGGTAAAAAGAAGAGGGGGTTTTACAGAGAAGCTAAGCTTATGGTATTTTAGACAAATCAATCCAAGATCTGTTGCCTCTTGTTTACATAACAGGGTTTATGAGAGAAAAAAAATTGGATCACTGCAAAGCACTGGGTGAAGCATGGTACGACCCCCTCAATAGTTAATCCTGATGTCATCATCCTATAAACATATCTAGATTTAAGTACGCTTTATTGTAGCATTCAAAAGTTGTAGTTAAGGATGTTGGTGGGTAAGACCTGTTATGGTAGGTGTTGTATGGACAAGAAGATAGAAGACCTCAGTCCCAAAGAGCTGGAGGTCTTCCACTTGAGCAGAGGTTCCAGGTCTGCTGGGTGCACAGCATTTGTTGGATCTGACCCACAGCCACCATGGGAGCTCTATTCAGGTAAATTGACAAAGCATTAATTACTTCAAAGGAGAGCTAATGAGGCAATAAACCACAAGGGTGAAACTCAAATGGTTTATGGTACCATTAGTAGGCTGAAATGGAATTATAATTAGAGCAGGGCAAACGATTCATAGTCCACAATTTATCCAATGGATTTAGTGCTTGTTTCTGTTCATGAATTATGCACAAGCAGACATATTTTAGGAATGTATTCATTGTTTGAAATGCTCAGCCACCACTTTATACAGAGATGTTTCTGACAGTAGGAGCAGCCTACAGTTCGCATCTCATTTCTTTTTGCTTGGGGTTTTTGTGCATGGACTTATGTTCTGAAGTGTGTCACTGAAAAACTGTGGTGTTTCTGCTTCCTAGAATTTTAGAGAAAAAAAATGGTTAATTGCTCTGGGATATGCAGCAGTTGCCTGCATTGGCTGGGGAAAACTTTCTTGCTCTTCAGGGATGCTTTCTTTCCATTTGAGGAACAATCCTTTTGCAAATAGCTCAGCAGTAGAGAAGGAACCTCGGCAACACTTGCTCAAACATCCATCTCCAAAGAATGAATAAAACTTGTGGGTCTAAATAAATGTGGTTCAGAAATTATGAGACAGGCCCAGGAGAGCTTTGTTCCACTGCCTAGATCCTGACTTTAGCTGGGTGCAGAATAATTCAAATGTGTTTGAGTGACAGTCTTATCTCAAGTTTTTAGGTGGTGTGGGGTTGAGCTTGTAAAACTCCTCTTTGAGATCTTCTTTTGTATGAAATACCTGAATAACATAAAGGATGATCCTCTGCCATGGGACATATTTCTTATCTCTGCTACAATTAACTTGGAATTATTTGTACAGGGGAACACTGTTGCTGAGAGGGACCTGATGTTAGGAGGTGACTCTGTACATCCACTGGTGCTCCTTGTCCTGGGATGACTTGGTGTCTTCATCTTGCCAAATGCACGCTACCCTGTAGCAGGTTTTGTTGGTGACATCCAGCTCCTTTTCAGACCAAAAATATAGATAATATTTCTAAGTACAGAGTCCCTAAACTATCCATTAAGGTGTTCTGGTGTGTCAGCCTCTCAGATAAAACGTCTTGGGACCACTCTGTTTTCCATTACAGTCCTGTTCTCTTTTGCAGACTGATTCAGAGTAGATAGAGCTAAGCCACAAACCTGTATCTTCTTCTAGAACTGCAGTGTGCACTGGCCTTGTTAATCAGGCATTTACTTCTGTGTGTCTCAGGTGATTGACAAGCTTAGGTTCTTGGAGTGGAGGTGCTTGTGTTGCCCAGTGGTTGCCTGGCTCCATGTTTGTTCTCCTGAATAAATCATGCCTTCTTCTTTTTGCATGACATATTTAGTTCCATGATTTAAAAGCTTTAACATATAGCTCAGGTTTGTTCTTGCTTTTGTTAATAACTAATCATGAATTATCCATGAATGGGCTAATTAAGCATTGACCATATATTTTATATAGCGACCAAAGAACCAGATCTTTCAGACATCTATGTAGGTAGTGACTTCTTGAAATAACCCCTGGGGCTAGAGGTGTCTGCATGTGTTAGGGGTGATCTGGCAAATTCTGGCCTGCAGGGTAGGCACAGCATAGCTCAAAAATCAAAACAAGCCATACAAGGAACAAATGCCTTGTAGGGAAAAAAGTCAGGATCCCAAATAATGCAAATGGTGAAATATGGATCAAGAATTTGGTAATGTTATCTATTAAGAAAGGACAGGGTTATTTGGAACTGATTTTTGGTTTTAATGTAAAACTCTAACTGAAGCTCAGGTACAATGAAATGCGAAACACAAAGACTGCCCATGTCCTGTGGGATTGTTTTGTAGATTCTGATATTATGACTTCATTCAAAAAGAGGCAGAGAGAGACTCATAACTGTTTGGGGTCTTTTCATTCCAGGTAGCTGGTAACACCATTCTGCCATGGTAGCTGGAATTTTCTGTATGCAGTATGGCAGCGATGCAAATCACTAGTGTTGGGTAGAGATAAAGTGAACAGAAACTCAGAGAAGAAGTCCTTGAGGGGCCTACATAGAGGCTGAGACAAATACCCACATCATGAATACCACAGAACTAAGTTGAAGTGATGCTGGTGTGACAGGAATGGTGTCAGTAACAATGGCAGTAGTTCTTCAGTGTTCTTAAATGAGCTGTGTGCCACACGAACTCTGGTTCTATTGCCTGGACACTGTGACCCTCATAGGGGTTTATCTGCCTTCTGAGAGAGACTCTCGGGCACTCAGCAGCCTCTCTTCAGCCTGCCATCACCTTGAAACTTATTCTCATGTAGCTGATACCTGCTGGGCCTCAGAATGACATTACCAAATGCAGTCTCTTGGTCCAGTAGCACTTCTGAGTCTCAAAGATTTTTAGATATCAAACTACACCAACAGCACTGTGTGGTCTATTCCTACTCCAGACTTTCTGTATCTTACTTTATCTGTGACCCAGCAAAACCCTGGTGCAGCTCTGAGTCAGTGTACAATAAAATAACAAAGTTGTCATTTAGATGCTTGAATTAAAAAGATTGTGGAGTCTGTTTCTTCCAAATGACTTTCCCATCAAATATTAATAAGCTTGGCTGTTTTTTTTTTCAGAAGAAAAATACCAAGAGATATAAATCTATATTAAAGACTAAGTGCCTACCAAATGGAACTTGCACATTTGCTGTGGTTTCTCGCTTTCTTTTTACTCAATTGTTATACAGAAAAACCAGCAAAGCCCACAAAATTGTTATTTTGTCTCTTCTGTTTTTCAATCTCTAAAATTTAGCTTGAGTGCTGCTGTTTTCCACAGATTGCATTTCTGGGTGCTTGACACACGGGTGACATGATGCATGATGAAAGCCAAAGGGTTAATCTTCTGGGGACTCAAGACTAATGGCCTAGTAATGCTCACCCAAGAGGGAGTTGTTGTGGCTGTCTCAGATCTCAGTCTAAGGCACTTTATAATAATTTGGAGATTTCCACTAGAACTTTGGTGGCTGTGGGAGTAGCTTTTAATGAGGGACAGCAGTTCTTAATGCTCATGTACTGTGTCTTGGATCAGAACCTTGTTCCTACTTCTCCTTTTTCTGCTCCTGCAGTAATCAGCTCCAGATTTGTGTGATAAACCTACTGTGATCAGATTTCCAGCAGTCTGACATGTGGGTGTCTTTCTGTTCTTTTTCATCTCTGAAATCAGGGTAGGAAATTTCAGTGCAGCTTGTGGACACTGACACACAACAACAGAGCAAAACCTCCTGGTGTGGTGCTCTGTTTCTGCTGCAGTCTATACAGTTCCTGGCACCAGCACCAACTCCTTAGAGGTTTACTTTCTTGTCTCTCGGTGACAAGTGGACTTAATTTCTCAGCATCATGAACAAAGACCACCCTCGTACTAGGGCCTGCATCCCCAGGTGCTGCCACTGCTGAATACACTTCAGTGAAGAATCCACTGCAGTGCTCTGTAGAGATGTGTGGGGCTCACACCTGCTGTAGGAAATGAAACCATTACAGCCTCAGCTCCTGAAACCTCCTGCTGCAAGTCTGTGTGTGGCAGGAATTCAGAAGAGCCTTCTAGACCTTTCAGTGTGGCCTTAAATTGTCGTTAAAGCTGCTCTTTGCAGCTTTTCCTTCTCTACCCTCCTTATTATGTCATAGAATCATCTGGTTGGAAAAGACCTCTGAAATTGAGTCCAACCATACCTGTCCCCTTACTAAACCACGTCCCTAAGAAACTCATCTACCTGCCTTTTAAACACCTTCAGGGATGGAGACTCAACCTGGGCAGTCTCTGCCGGGGCCTGAGAACCCTTTCAGTGAAGAAATTTTTCCTCATGTCTAATCTGAACTTCCTCTGGTGCAACTTGAGGCCATTTCCTCTCGTCCTATCACCTGTTACTTGAGAGAAGAGACCAACACCCACCTCACCACAACCTCCTTTCAGGCAGTTGCACACAGTGATGAGGTCTCCCCTCAGCCTCCTCTTCTCCAAGCCAAACAACTCCAGTTCCCTCAGCCGTTCCTGGTAGGACTTGTTCTCCAGCCCACTCACCAACTTTGTTGCCCTCCTCTGGAAGAGAATGTGTCGAAGAGTGGATGTTACTTTTGTGAGCATCTTGGTATGTGGTTCCTGAGTGTTTCTGTGTATTTGCATAGATGTGTACATGTATAATGCAAATATGTGTCCATGCATTCAGACAAGTCATGGGAAGGATAAATGTGTGCTTCCGACCATGACTCATGAGCGATGCACAGGTGTGTGCGTGGGAGGATGCAGGCCTGGATGTGTCATGCAGGTAAACACATGCACGTACTGGCTTCATCATTCTGGTTTGTGTTGCTGTGAGAATTCTGCTCTGCATCCAAATTCTCTCTTGTGAATGGTTTGAATTTTGGGACTCTTCCCCTTGCTAATGTGCTCTACCAATCTCTTACTGAAAGGAAGAGCAAGAAAGATGGAAGGGAGGAGAGAGAGCAGTGTAAAGGGCAGGTAGCATCACAGCCTGATGCAGAGATTTATAGCCATCCAAATTCTCCTTCTCTCTCTGGCAGCATGTCTTTACAGACTCGCATTATCTCTATTAATACCAGCCACAAGGTCATTACTCAGGCACTGAGCCTTCCTCCAGCATAAATATTTATACAAAGTTGACCTGCGACTGCTGCGTTTGCCTTTTATTTGATTTCTGCCGCCTTTTGTGTCTGTCAGCTAATGTCTTTAGCTGTTCTGTCTGGGACAGTGGGAGCTGAGAGAGGAGACAGGGAGGAGTTGAGAAAGGAGTAAAAGAGAAGGGAGCTGGCAGGGATGGAGAAGAGGAGAGTGACAGGAGAGGGATGGATAGGACGTTGGTATTTCGCATGGTCCCTGTTGATGGAGACATAAGAAACCCTTTGTCTCATACCAGGTGAAATTAAGAAGTTTGTATTCTGCAATAAGATTGCAATATTTGTGGAAATCTTATCTACTCAAGGAGTAGCATAATCTTTGGAGTTTTGCTTTTGCTGGAGGCTAATGGGACTTCAGAAGCATGTTCAGAGTAAGCTACGAATAACTTGCATGTAGCCACGCATGGATGAATACATCAATATGCTGTCTCTCCAATTTCAATCAGACCTGACTTCATGGGTGTGCGAATACGTCCCCTTAACACCCTAACACTGCTCTGAAAGCTCGTTTCTTAGGCTCTGTCAGTCAGGTGCAGATACCTCTTACGGCTGAAAGAGAGCGGAGGTTGCTGTGTTTCTTGGGGATGTGTGTTCTAAAGGCAAGGACACTCTGGCATCTGTGCTTGTCCTTTAGCAGAGCTTTATCTGACAGCGGTCAGGTACGTACAGGAACCTGGGAACAGGAATGGGAAATGGAGAAAAGCATGGCACATGCAGATGATGAGGTAGAATTTCATCATTCAAGTGTGATAAATTCACAGAAGCCAAAGGGGAGAGCTGTGAGTTTAACCATGGACTGAAATGTATTGTGGCATAACCTGCCTGAATTCCACAAGGATGTGATATTGAATGGTGCTTGTAACTGCTGATCCCTGTCCCTCCTGGTCTGAGGAATTTCAGTGTAGTGCCAGTGGAGAGACCTGTGCTAAAACCTAGGAGCTTTACCATAGCAATGGATTAGCACTGTCTTAGCATTTGTTCTTTTGAATCACTTTAAGCCTGGTAATTTTATTTAATTAATTCTGCTTTTCTATGTTTCCCTTAGCTATTGAATACTGCTGAAGGTCACAGATTCCATTGAGTAGTCTGTAGTTTGGACCTGGTAATCAAATGTACAGCCCACTGTGATGGGTTTGTTATAGTTGAAGAAATACTGTTCTGTGTTTGCACGGGAGGATTCCCTCTAACAACTTTTTAAAATCTCAGTAGAAAAAAATTTGTAAAACTAGGCTTAAATATAGTCTTCAGATATGTTTTCTCTGCTTTCTGCAAGATTCCTTAATTTCCTGCTTTTCTCCTCCTTTTGAGGTTTGAGAAATATAACCATTGCCTCCCACCAGGATGCAAATCCTGCTCAGTGCTGTCGTGACAGCTGTGACTGGAGAGGATCTCTGCAGGGGGAGTTTCTTAAACTAACATGTTGTCTTTTGTCATTACTGTAAGCAAGGAGTTTTGAGCTTGAATCCCAGACAAACACCCCTTTGTGTGGTCTTGATCTTCCAGCCTGGCTGAGTTGACAGAATAAATAGCCTATTTCTGAGAAACTTCTTGATTTTATTGTGTGAAGCTGCCTGCACCCCCTTCCTGAATACAAAGTCTAACTTTTTTGTCAATAATGTGGAAATGGCTTTTTTCAAGAATCTCTTTACTCCACTTGATGATATTTTTCTTTCATAGTATGGATTGATTGTGATACTGCACTTGCACGGGATCAAAGCTGCCTCTAGATATACATCCATGCATAGTAGACATAACAATCTGTTTTGCAAAGTGTTATCTCAACACTTTCCAACAGCTTCTGCAAATTAAATTCCTTACTTTGCTGCCCCAAGAAAGAAGGGGAAGAGAAAATAACTGGTTTTATTCTCACTGTTGATGGTTACAAGCTGCCTAGAGTGGTGAAGAGAATGCCTCAGCTAGGTCTAGGATGGGTCGTGAGGGGGGAAGGCAATTGGATTCTGCAGATGTTTAGGAGAATAGATGGATTTCAAGATGCTTGGGGTGGCTTTTTGACTTATTGCTGTCTCTGATGTTTAGTTGCCATAGCTGAGCTGATATTAGTGAGGAGGAAGGGTGAGGGACTGTCACTAGTGTTTTCACCCCCTAAGCTCTAGCCTAGGCTAGCACAAGTTGCAGGCAACCATGTTCTGTGAGATGAGTGAGAGTATGACACCTCATGCTCACATCTCTCCTTCCCAACCAGGCAGACAAAGCAGTGGGGAAGGGAATTCTGTAATGGATTGGAATGGGAGTTCTGTAGCAATTCTGCTGAAATTAGAGAAAGAGAATTTGGGGAGAGGAAATGCACAATGTAAACAACACGGGCTGTCCCTTCTTACCGATTGTGGTATTGAATGCTATTTCTCTTAAGTTGTCTTCACACTTTCCTTATTTGGTTATTCCTGTCAAAATAAAAATATACGTCCTGAGTATGAAAACAGAAGTTCCTGTTGAGAAGCTTCAGCTGGAGCTGTGGGAGCTCTGAAGCTGAGATGTGTGTGAATGCACGTGTTGTGTGTGCGAGCGGATGCACACCAAGTGGTTCTTTCAGCCTTTTTAGTCAACAAAGATCCCTCCCTTGTGGTAGTCCTGGCTTGTGTGCTTGTGAGGATCTGTTCTGCTTTAGGTTGAGGAGTTGACACAGGCTAAACCTGAGCACTACCTTCTTTTGCCTGACTAGCTGTAACCTAGACTAGTTCTGGTATTTAGTCTACAGCTTTAACATCCACGCCAGGTTAGAAGATGGCATTGTCAGGAGAACAAGGCTGAGAAGATGGGGCAAGGAAGAAAAAGATCATCTTTTTGAAATTTGAATTTGAAATTTGATTTCTTTTTGAAACTTACACAGTATTTCCATACCAGCATGTGAAACAATAGTTGATAACTCCAGCTCTTGGACACAAGCTGCAACAAAAAAAATGGAGTAAGGATTGGCAGTGATGAGAGTGACACCATCTCTACCCCTTAGGGCCTTAACTCTCCAGAGGAGGAGTCACACTGAACGTGCTACCAGTGCATTGTACTTCGGGAAACCCACATGGAGCTCTGCGGGGCCTATGTATAGTGAAAGGCTTTCTTTAACTGCCTCTTAAGGTGTTGATTTGCTGTAGCTCCCAGTCATTTTTCTTTTTCCTTCCTGCTTTGCTGAGATGCCTGGGTTTCAAGTAGTGGGTTTCAATGTTACTTTATCCTTTTTGGCTTTTTATTGATCATATACAGCACTTAAGCCCGTGAGTTAAACAGAACTGCATAAATCTGCTGCTGATTTTTATTATGAATAGCAAAGTCCATCTGAAACTGATCAGAACAGAGGGAAGGTGGGGGAGAACTGCTATTGAATTGCTAGTTAAGGGCTAGATAGGAGATACACTTCAAGGCCTTTCTAAATATTTTAACTGTATTTATGAAATTTTTATTATAAAGCTGTGCTTGGGAATTGTGGCAGTGGACAGACACAAACTTGTACCATTCAAGACCCAGCTTCAGCCCCAAATCTCTGTGCAGTGGAGCAATTTATACTGCCCGTATGATGAGAACCAATACTGACTGGTGAGCCAGGAAACAGGAGTTCTTGCTTTGCCTGTGGTCATACAGCACATTGATTTCCCTTCTTGGCACTCAGTGCTTTCATATGGAATATGGTGCTAAGGATACTTACCTTGCTCTGTGGAGCCCTTTCTGATTTGTACATGTTTAGCAATGTTGTGCCTGCACAGCGTGGTCTCTTTCTTGACTGTATGGTCTCTGCAAAATAAAATAGAAAACATGGAACAGTAAAAGGAGTGAAATATGAAGAAAATCACGAAGAAACTCTTCTTGTCTGGCAGGTGACTCAAACACAGGCATTTTGACACTCAATGGTTTTAACAAGAAAATGAAATTATCCAATTTTTATTATATTTGTTTTTAAAAATGTGACAATTGCAGTTCATTTCAGGTGAAATCGTAAAGCAAATCTTTCAGAGGCACCAAATAAAGTGAATTTCTTGCTCTAAATTCCACTCTTGACTCTCATATAATGTGAACCACGTGCAGTTGCTGGTGCACATGTGAGTGCACGTTACGTGTTCCTGTACATATTTGAATGTGGCGCATTGTAGAAATACATAGGAAGGATTCTGAGCTTATGTGGACAGGACAGACCTTTAGGTCTTTGAACCTGCATTCTGAAATAAGCAGATAAGATGGAAGGTTTGAACAGCAGTTTTCTACTCAACTCTCCCATTTGTTGGACGGTATATAGCAGTCTCTTAGAAGAAGAAATCAAATATACATATGAAGAAGTTTTGAATTATGACAAAGCCATGAAACCGATTATAGAATCTATAATTGCTGCAAAGTGCTCTTTTGGTGAGCAATACTGTTCTCTGCAAGCAGGCAGGGTTGATTCTTCAGCATGCCAAAATGACAGTAGCTATTGCTGTGCCTGATTATGCCTGTGCACAAAGGATGATATAAAAGAAAGATTCCTCAGCACATGGACATCCGGATTTCCTTATACTCCCTTGTGAAACTTAGAGTGCTAGGCCTAATATTTCTAGGGATCAAAAGCTAATATTTCTAGGGATCAAAAGTTTTACATGAGCTACAGGAAAAGTTTCAGTGGTAAAACTTGGAGCCACTGCTGGAAGTTCTCTCTAGTATGTTGATGTGAACCAAACTGGCGTCCTGGCATTTATGGAGTTCACAGATTTTGACTGCAGATCTGGGAAAAAATATGTTTGCAGGATTAAAGTGGGGTTGGGGAGCTGGAGAGAAAATGCTGAGGGACTGGAGGAGAAACAGCAGAGAGGGAAGATACTGGTGCTGCAATAAGCCTTCTAGTTAAGCCATGTGAGAAGGAAGGCTGGAGTGCAAATGGTCTGCATGTTCTGGGGAAGGCACGCATGGAAACTCCTGTATCAGATCCTGAAAAGCAGCACATTGACATAGCTGCCTACACTGTTCCTTTCCCTTGTGTCGTGAGCATCTCATTTTCACAGTCAGAGATTTGGCCTGAAATAGTGTAAGAACTCTGCGTCCCTGCGCTATGCAATACCATCTTTGCTCAATTGCTGGAAAGCCACCCTCCCACAGAGAGCCACAAAGCCATAATGGAGTTGAACACAAACATTTGTTTTGTTTAAAAACCCTGGTGTAACATTGCTGTGCAACTTTTGAAATGTCAGTTCCTGTAAATGCTCTGAGCCTGAGACCAACAGTGCAGAAAGCACTGGAAGAACCCGTTGTGGAAGCGAGGTTTACCAACCTCTTCTATGTCTCATGCTAGCTTCATGATGATCTCTGTGGCTCCTTGCTTCTTAGATGGCTTCTAGCTTTCTGGTTGTGACATCTCTCCTGATGCACTCAGACAGAGGGAATATGCAAAAGGACGGCTACAGCTCCGTGTTCAGGACATGTCATCTCCAATGGACGTCAGACAGAGGAGCAGCAATTAAGGCTCCAACCGACTTTCTGCTCAAGCTCCAGGCACACTGGGGGCGGAGGAGAGAGAGAAAGAAGGTTTAAGGGAAAAGTAAGATAATGAGAAGGGAGGGGAGAGAAGTAGACAGCAGAAAAAAAGGTAGAGAAGGGGAAGAAAGGGAAACTACAGCATGAAAGAATAGGAAATAAGAACAGTGTAGGGCAAATCAGGAGGAAAGTGGAGAAAAAATGAGACTGTCTTAGAATGATGAAGAGAGGGGAAAGTATGAAGGAAATGAAGCAATGAGCTTGTGACTCCACAAGAGAGGTGAAAGAGGGAGGAAGTGATAGAATGAGGCAGGTGGCAAGGAAACCAGTGAAAGCAGGAGGGTAAGAGGAACTCGTGCTTTTAGCTGTTTACTACTGACTGATGGCAAGAGAAGCGTATCGTCCCAAATCTTCAGCTGTGGTGCTGGAGAATCCCTCTATTCCTGACTTCCAATTTAAATCAGATGCTGTTTTACAGCTATGTGTCGATGGGGAAAAACAACTTTATGGAACCAGGAGGTGCATGGGCAGGAGAGAAGGAGAATTGAATGCATGAGATCACAGTGCTCATCCCACGTGTCTGGAGAAGGCACCTCTGCAGGGCATTAAATACCTTTAGTGACTTAAAGCCATATCCTGGTTAGACCCAACAGTGTGCATAGAGTACATTATCTGGTCCACCTCTTACACATAAAGTGTTTGTGTATTCAGCACAAAAGATGCTGTTAGGTGAAGGATTTGCATAAGGCAATAAGACATAATGCCTGTCATTTTCCTCTAGGGTTAAGGTGCAGCACAGTCACATGATGCAGCAAATTTGATATTAATTTCTTACTGCTGAGATGCGGTGTTTTTTTGTGCATTACAAAAGAGTCCCAGTACACCTGTGATGGCTTTATGAGGAGCAGTGGCACTGAAGTGATTGGAACATCAAATGCTAGCATAACTTCTTGGATGTCTTTTGAGGTGAGTGTTGGTCTCTTCTCACAAATGACGAGTGGTAGGACACAAGTTGCACCAGGTCAGGTTTAGACTGGATATCAAGAAAAATTTCTTCACTGAAAGGGTAGTCAGGCCCTGGCAGAGGCTGCCCAGGGAGGTGGTGAGTCTCCATCCCTGGAGGTGTTTAAAAGATGGGCAGATGAGGTTCTTAGGGACATGGTTTAGTAATGGACAGGTACGGTTGGACTCCATGATCTCAAAGGTCTTTTCCAACCAGATGGTTCTACGATTCTATGACTGCTTGATCCCAGTTCTGTCACAACCCATCTTGTAATCTTTAGTCTATTAACTTCTGGTGCAGAGGTTACAATCAAGACCCATGGACCTACTGATGATCAGAGGACAAGCATACAGGAAGAAACAGGCCGTGGGGCTCTGCCCTATATGTCTCACTTTTAGTCTGTTTCAGTCACCATAGACTGATTAATAATCATCACAGTGAAACACTGAATTACTTCTGAGAGCAATGAATCAGATGCATCCAAGACCCCTGTTTCACAATTGCTAGCTCAGAATTAATGTTTAAAATTAAGATTTGGAAAGCTAGGTGATGTGTATCTCACCTGCTGTGCCATGAAACAAATCTTGTTAAGCTACTAGAACATATACAGGGATGACACCCTTGGGAAACTAAAGAACAGAGATTGTGACATTACAGCAGAATTAGAGACTGAATCTGCTTTATGAACCCCAGATATTTTCCTACTTAATACCATCACTACATCTCTTCTGTCTTTCCAGTTCTGTTGCTCACATACTAAGTGCTTTCCATCTCTTACAGCTCTTACAGATCCCTATGCCTTTGTTTGGGGTTCTCCTGTCTTTTCCCTGCTCCTTGGCATGGTCCTGACTTTCTCTGTTACAGTAACTCTGGTAAACTGTGATCGTCTGTTCTGCAGCTGTTTTGAACTTCCTCAGCACTGGAGCTGAGTGTTAGATCCTCCACTATTGGTCTTCATCTATTTTTGTAAATTATTACACTCTTGCAGAATCCAATGTCTTTGTCCCACAATTGTACTTTGGTAGCTTATCTAGGCACAGGTAAAAAGTCAAAGGCGATGACTGTCACAATCCATCATTCTTCCTTTGCCCATTCTGCATTCCTGACTGGCTAAAAAAAATCAAATTCTCAAAGACTTTTTCCAGAGTATTCTCAGTGCACCAGCTATTAAACCTTGAAATACAACTTGGAGCATAAACTTTGATGGGATTATTAAATCTACAAGGTTTAGCTGCAAAGAGCTAGGCTGTTGCCAAAGCTCCATGCTTTAGCTTATTAATAGTTACTAAATTGGGGTGAGAGCTGGCAGAGGGCAAGCAGAGAGCGAGATGGAGAGAAGCACAACCTTATGCATTCACTATCCTTTTTAGTGTTTTATTTTCCCCATCTGGATTTCCCCCTGCTGAGCAGCAAAATGGGCATTTAGACCTGTGAGCAGTGCCAGACAGCTAACTAGGCGCTAGAAGTCAGCCCCTGATGATATCTGGCATCGCTGGGCCTCTTTGTGCCAGCGGTTTGGTGCCAAGAGTAATTGTGATTTACACCCGCTGCCCCTTTGGTGGCAAAATGGTTTTGATTAAGTGCATACCACGTTTATTAAGTCTTGCACAACCGAGCGCAGGGTCTTGGCTGGGACGCCGTAAAAGGCAGCGAGATTTACACATCTCGCTGCAGGATTCATTTAATCTCTTGGGGATTTACTGACCTTCAATTAGAACTGTTAAGTAGTGTTTACTTGGTACCTAAATCACGCAAGGCCCAGATAGAGTTTCTTTTTTGTTTTCATTAGTAATGTTGTGATTAAATGTGGGAGGAGAAGGGAAAATACCCAACACAGTGAGACCCAGTGAATACACGCCCTAAGGAGAAGAACTTTGAAAGTTTTAAATCAAAATACTGAGCAGACCAAATTAACTCATTTTTCCTTAATGATCTCTGATACAGGAGGCCATGGGTTCAACTCAAAGACAAAAAGTTACTTTTTGGGAGTTGTGTGCATACTGAAGGATACCTTCTTCCCTTTCTTTGTGTTCACTTAATCCAATGTCTTTGGATTTAATGGAAGGATAATTTTTAACTTCAGGGAGCTTCCAAACCAGTGCTGAAAGAATTTATCAGGTTCAACATAGAAAATTTATCTGCTTCGTGTTTCACTTCTCTCCAGCTAGCCAAGTAAGAGTCATTGCAGTCACAGAATGGAAGTAAAAGGGTTTGTGTTTGTGAATGGAGCTTAGGTCAGTGGTGAGACTTTTCTAAAAAATAGTCACATCTTTTAAATCGCTTCTAGTTTTCCAGAACATGGTATTTTTAATAATTGGTTGGGAAATTTTGGCAGATTATGAGCATCTGGGTATGAATACTCCAAGTCTAGAAGTAAGTTGATTGGTTAATTTTTGTTGCATGGGTTGGTAATGTGGCAGCTTTCTGTGCCCTGGGTGGATGGACACATGCAGCAGCACTGAGGCCCTGTTTGTTAGGATGAAACTCCAGTTTGCCAATCTGAAAATTACTCTTCTGCAAGTATTCTCTAAATGTTTCTCGAGAACTTGGCTCCTTCTGAGGTTTTTCCTGCCAAGAAACTGGTCAGCTGGAGTTTTCATGGAAAGTGAACCCCAAAGGAACGTGAACACAGGCAAAATGAATTCATGGCTTGGATAGCCGTAGAGAATGTCAGGTATTCGATCAGCTCTCATTAGTAGCTAAACAGCTCGGGCTTCTTGCTTCCTCCTGGCTATTCAAATTAATAACCCAGCTCTCTATCCTTGTGCTTTCTCTGGCATTATGTCAGGAGCAAGGGAATGAGGTGTGGAGGAAGCAGTGGAATGGTACATGCCCTTCTAATTCAAGTTGTAGAAAGTTCACTTGGGATGTAAATGAGAAACTGAGCTCACATCTCCAGTCACACAAGAGCTAAGTATTGTCTGACCTGGAATGCATGAAGATAATTCCATGGTTTGGATGTTGAGTTGAGTTTAATGGAAGTCCACTTATTTGAAGGTGCTTAACTAACCTATGTATGAATTTTGGGTTCTGTTTCTTACAAAATCTTATTGGGGTAATGGTTGTTCAGGGATGTGTGTATGCACTTAATGGTGACTGAATGAAAGGAAAAGGTCCTTTAAAATGTTTTCCATATTGGAGGCATTAGGCAACCCAAGGCCAATGTGAAACCAAAAGGCAAAGCATAGAACAGTAGGAAGTCTCAAAATGACCGTGTTTTAAAGCTAGATTGTCAGCACCTCTAGTTAAAAAAAATAATCTATTTTCTGCTCCCATAACTGCATCACTGCCTCCTGTTCTGGCGATTTACTTTGAATAGGTAAGCATGGAATTGTTCATCTTAGAGCTCTGGGTTTACTGAGCCTTCTCAAGCCTGTGTCTAGATTTCCAAATGTCATTTTGGAAACAAGTGCAAAGTGGGAATGTATGAAAAAAAGACCACAGTGGAAAAACAGGGTCCTGTCCAGTGTATAATATTGGCAATTATACTCTTGGAATAAAGGTGTGATTGGAAGTGAAGTCTGTCCAAGAAGTTCAGCAGTTCCTAGTACTTTGGGTGCCTCATTTGCAGTGTCCCAACTGAAGTATTTTACATGGTTTGGTTTGCATGTTTTCATTGTGTAGGAATACTACACCCCAGTGCCGTGACTATCATGGTTTTGTTTTTAAACTGGGACCATTAAAAGCCCAACTCACATGGCCACATCACGGTTTTAGCTTAGAGAAGAGGAGGCTGAGGGGAGACCTCATCACTGTCTACAATTACCTCAAAGGAGGTTGTAGCGAGGTGAGTATTGGTCTCTTCTCGCAACTGACAGGTGATAGGACAAGAGGAAATGGCCTCAAGTTGCACCAGGTCAGCTTTAGGCTGGATATTAGGAAAAATTTCTTCACTGAAAGGGTAGTCTGGCCCTGGCACAGGCTGCCCAGGGAGGTGATGGAATCTCCATCTCTGGAGGTGTTTAAAAGACGGGTAGATGAGCTTCTTAGGGATCTGGTTTTGTAGTGGACAGGTACAGTTGGACTCTGTGATCTCAAAGGTCTTTGCCAACCAAATGATTCTATGATTCTATGGTGATTTTTGACCAATGTTTGTATCACCCCTAGATCCATAATGGGCCAGAAGAAATGCCCAGGCCCTAATGCATTTGAATACCTGAGGAGCTTGCGGCTGTCTCTATTTTTGTTGTTGCTCTTCTGATGATCCCAGGCTTGAAGAAAGTGCAACAGAACATGCAGATGAAGTCTGCCACGCTCTCGGTGAAGCCAACAGGTGCAGTTTAGTACAAGCCTGGTGGTGAAATAGGGAACGACTTGGCCAAGCAAGACCAAGAGTGTGGCAGCAGTTTCAACAACTGTCCTCTTGCCTGTTTTTCTTCACCCCCACTCAAGCTGCAAAAAGGCAAACTAGAGCAGATCAGAGTGCCAGCTGGGGTGGGTGGTGAGTACATTCCTCCAACGATGACAGCAGGGCCCGCATTCCTCTGCACCACTACTTGACACACATTAGGCAGCCCCGCAGCCCTGGAAAGCTCCTGCTGTCTCTGCCGGCAGCTCCGGCCGGCTGCCGCTGGTTGATGAACAGGAGGTGCTAATCTCTTTCTTCCTAAGAGACCTCTTTGTCCAGAAGTGTCAGGATTTAATTGGCTTGTTCACACTTTCTCCACAGCGGACTCTGACTTGTAACACTTCCTCCACACCCCACCCCCGCCCTTTGGTTCAGGGTGTCAGCAGGGCTTGGAAGTGTTTTAATTCCTTTGCAGACAATCCTCCTCCACTCCAAGAGCACAACTGGGCGGAGTGTTGGGGTTTAGCACTCTGGAAGCTGTTAATTCCTAAAGGGTGGGGTTTTTTTTTTTTGCCTGAAAGGATTTGCACTTGAGTGCTTGTAGGGAATGAAGCCTGTTCTGTGGCCAAAGCATTAATTCTTGTCTCGAGGTGGAACGAAAAAATTAAATCGTAGTGAATAATTTTTTTTCCCTTACTGTTCTATCCTGGCTTCTCTTTACATATAACAGTGTTACAATAGCACCCATTGGTAGAAAGATTGAGAATGCACTGTGCTGGTTGCTGGGCACAAATCTGATGAAACCCAGGCTGCTTCTCTATAAAGATTTTGTCCTTTAAATAAAGATGAATCAGAGTATAATGAATGAAAAAGAATTATTTGTTCTCCCACTTGATAGAGAAATTAAATTACAGAGAGATTTACATTTATTTTCTGTTATTGCTTTTGAATGTTTGGAAATAAATACAGTTTGGCAACACTGTTAACTCCATATCCCAGTAGCTTCAGGGACTGTGTAGCCTGCTGTGCTAACCAGGAACTCTAGAAAAACAAGTTCTGTTCTAGGATCAGCCATTGCCATGCTGTAGGACTGGACTGAAACACTTTCACTCTCATTCCCTCTCCGAGCCTTGTCTTTGAGCTTCCTGGGACAGAAACTGTAACTTCCTGGGTGTTTTCACAGTGCTTACTGTATGGTGCATTCAAGCTTTCTTAATGCCACTGAATAATAATGCCCAAAACCAAAACTGTCACATTACTGCTGCAAGAAATCAGGGGGGATGAGAAATCAAACAACTCAGACAGGACCATTTAAGTTTCTGATGCTTTTCTTTTAGATGAACTATTCTCTCCTTTCCACTTGCACATCAGCCATCTAGCAATTCTTGAAGTATCACTAAGCAGGAGTTACTGAAAGGTCCTTGGTGGCAAGGACATGAGTCAGAGTGGGTGTTGTGGTCAGGTCAGTATTGAGAACCAAGCAGAGAGGAGGTAAGGGTTCAGAGAGCAAGTCTGAAAATTGAGATGGGGAGGAGGTGAAAAGCAAAAAGGGGATTCCTTTGGGGAGAGGGCCCTAAATATACCAGTAGATTCAATCATGAAGGAGCAGGAGGTTGAGCAGTGAAGCAGCAGATTGCCACGGTTTTGCTTAAAGCTATAGAAAAGCTTTACCTCTGTGACTGACTGTGGACCAATTTTTAGTTGGGCGATCAAAGTGCCTGGGGAGACTGTTTACGTTGAGCTCCAGGACTGACAGTGTATTGGTGGTAGGAGAAGCACCACCCTTCTGCTTTTGGAGCAGGGAATAGAGGTGTGGAACAGCCCCGTAAAGTCTGTGTCACCGTTAAATTATTGTTTCAGAGAAAGCAGGGGGTTGCTCTTTGTTTTTGTTTTGTTGGTTGAGTCATAGCCGACAAATAGAATAATCATTCTGTGGTTATCTGAAAGGCAGTGTCATATACAATGGCAATTAGAAATATTTCCAAAATTAAACCTCCAAAGGAGGAAGTGAATTACAATGCAGGCAGCCTTTGACCCTAGAGAATCATAATGGCTTCCTGGATTTGGAGATATTATGAGCTGAAGCCAGAGAGGTACCGCTGCTGGGTCGTAATAAGTGTTAAAATTAGAACACAATGTGGTAACCTTGGGTGTGTCTTTCTGATCTGAATCCTCCTCCCACCCACACCTCTGTTTAATAATGATGTGTTTTGAAAGGCCTGTATCTGGCTGCCTTAGTGTCTGGGCATTCACGGCGAGTGCCTCAGCTGTGGTAGTCAGCCTTCTGCCGGACAGGGTGGGCTGCAATCCAAAAAAGTACAAAAGTGCTTGTTTACACTTAAGTGTGGGAACAATCCTGCTCAAGTAAAGACAGCTACCGCACTGAGAAAATTAATTGTGGGTGCAAGTAAGCTCCCCATATGGAAATGCAGCTTTCTCAGATTTTGGTGCTTTTTTTTTGACATTTTGGCACAGTTTTTAAGGATATACCTGCACACTCATCCCTTTGGGAAACAGGAATCTTGCTGCTGATTGATCAACAGTACCAACACAGGTTTATTATTCCTGCAACAGCAGTACCCAGAGTGGGTTGGTCGCTTTGTACAAACACATGGTAAAGGACAGCTCAGGCCTAAAAAAAACCCAAACCACAGTCTAAACAGACAGTTGGTCGCTCCTGGGGAGAGTGACGGAGAGATAAGCTGGCCTAGGAAATGTTAGGACATTTAAAATCTTTTCCTGTTCGCTCTCACAGAAGAAAGAACATTATATTTGGCTGTATACACGAATCTAGATTTAAAAATAGCTGGGTTCCTTCCTGACTGAGGGAGAAAGAAATAAGTTAAATTTATTAGCCGCCTGGCATGCTTGCATTGAATTTTTGCTTGTCAGGACTCCCCCAGGTAATTGTGTTTCTATATACAAGTTGTTTGGGGGAGTGTTTCATGAGCAAATGCCTTGATTTATGCATGGCTATCTGTGTTTGCAGGAGGAAAACAAGTCAGTTGTTAATGTGAGTAAATTCCAGCCACGTAAATGTTTAAGAAGAGAAGTGAAGCCAAAGGGGCGGAATTGTCATGAGACTGATTTGGGAGCTGGATTTAGTTGAAGGGCAACATTTTAAAAGCACCTAAGTGATGCAGGAGCCCCAGGGCAAGCCTTTCCCAGGTGGGGCTTATTAGTGGGAATGAGGTATCCTGCTAATGTAGCTGGACTGCTCCTGGAGCTGCACGGCACCCAGGCAGTGCTGTGCTCTGGGGTGGATTTAGCAGCTTAGGGACCTCTGCCCTGGGTGCTGTTGTGTGGTATTGACTTGCACTGTGTACCATTTTCAAAGGTGATTTAGGCATGAGCATGGGATTTATGGAAGTATTAAGGTGCCTGTCTTCCACTGAAGGCAATGGAGCTGGAAGCTTTAAATACCTTTTTGGAGGGTCTGAGCCTCGGGGCCAGATTTATGAAGCTGTATAGATATCTGAAATGCCTGGTGATCTTTACAAAAGCACCAAATGAGTTAGACCTGTCTCCTCTTGACTTCAAAGTGACTTGTGGAGATAAGAAGGTTGGTCCAAGATCTGTGCCTTAAGCTGCCTGTATAGTTTTGTGGAGTTGATCTTTAGGAGAGCACACCTTACCTTGAAGCTCAGCTCGGTCTCACTGAAAGAGACAGCATTGCAGGTGTTTCTGAGCATGCTGCCTGCTGAAATTATAAGTAAACTTCAAGACAGAGGGGGCTGCTGCAGTGAAACTACTGACTTGCTTCAAATCCAGTGTGCTGTGCATATGCTTTTGCTTGTGCTAAGTGATAATGAAACCAAAATTGAAAGAGGAGAATGGAATTCCCGTCTTTTGCCTCGGAGTAGAGGGGATTTAGTAGTGAGAACAAGGTGCTCAGTATAGAAAAATGGGGAAAAGCAAATCGAGCAATGTATTTGGAAAGAGAGAATGAGTAAAGGGAGCATCAGCTAATGGAGTGCAGAAAATGAAAAAGAAAGCAAAAAAGTCTGGCCCAAGTGGGCTTCTCTGCTGAAGAAATTTATGCAAGATATTCCTTGTCTTTGTAACTGAAGACTTTGACAACAAGGGAGAATGTTCCTCTTGCTTTTAAAGCCATGTAAGAAGCCCAAGGTCTGTGCTACTGGGTGAAGATTTTTCTTACCAAGCAGTTTTGTGGCCAGATTTACACAGGAGCAAGGGAAGCCTCAGCATCCTTACTCCAAGCCATGTAAGCAGCCAAACCACTAGAGTTCTTTTTCCCCATTACTGTTGCCATCACAGTCATACCTGGCCCTGAAAGCTTTCTCTCAGATACACTGTTCTGCAAGGACATTAATGGAAGAATGGCTTTGCTATTCTGCCTGAAAGAAGGCGAAAAGAAAGTAAGATTTTTGACAGGCTTTCTTCATGCTCACTTGTACAGATTCAGCTCTGTCTTGCCCTGTGGCCTGGCTATCTTAGATCTGGTTGCTAGAGAACTGTTGAAACAGATCCTCATCTATTATGGAAAGCCCTTTCTCCCAATAGGACTGCTGAGGGGCTAAAACCAAAGAGGACAAGGATCTGTGAAGTATGTTACACAGAGGACTCCATCACGTGGTGCAGTAGTGACAAGGGTTTGCTTTAAACTGAAATGGATGCGGGTAAGATTTGGACTGGTCTCCTCCCCTAAGGTGGCTCTGCAGTGGGGGAGAGTGTAGGCTGAGTAGCCACAAGGCTCCCTTTATTCCCGGGGGTTATTCGCTGCAGTCAGAAGCATTCAGGGCAGAGAGCACTGCAGGGAGGAGGGGAAGGCACATCCCTGCTGACCCGTTGGAGCCCCCGTGATCTGACAGCGCTTTCAGAGTGGTGACTGTCCTGCTGGAACAGCCCTGTGACAGCTCTGTGTGTGCGTGCTCGCTCGCTCACCCGAAGGGCTGAGAGGTGAACAGCCCCGGCAGCTGCCCGCAGTGGCTTCCTTACACGTTCTGCTCTTCTCAACGCCAGCGAGGGCGTCTGAGTGAAAGAGAGCACAGCAGACAGGGGCTGGATGACAGGTGTCACTCACACTGGCTGCAGGGTCTTCAGAGGGAAGGAAAACACATCCGTTGTTCCCCCGCCCCCTCCAGCATCCTCAGCTGGAGAGCCATCCCTTCCTGATGCAGGCAGCTACTGGGTACCTTCTTGTCCTTTTAAGCCTCTTCTCAACACAAACCTGTTTTGCTCCTGTTTCCCACTTCAGCTGCTTGCCACAATGTTGGTATAATTATTTCTTAGCTGAGCCTTGAAATAGTCCTCCTGCAAGTGCTTGCAGGCTCATTTCCACACAATAAGGGCAGTTAGCAATTTCTTCCCATCCCCATCTGCTACCTGCCTGCTCGAGGGGGGGACCCAGTGAATAGCAAGAGGCAATTTTGCTCCATGCTTCTGACAATTTCGATTAAGGAAAGCTGAGAGCATATCAATTAAATAAATACATTATATAGACACAGGCAGCCTTTAGGATTTGCTTCTATTTTCTGCAGTACTCCTTTTTGTCATGCCTTGAAGACATCTTACCTCCAGTAGCAGCAGCTGCCAGCAGGATAGCTGTTTTGGGTCAAGGGAGCTGCAGTTCCTGAGAGAGAATGAGCCAAGCTGAAAGAAGAAGGGAAGTGGCAGAGGAAGATCCCCTTTGGGTACTGGGTAACAGATATTGGCTCGGACTTGGGAAACAACATATAGGAACCAGGCTAAATTTAAACAGATAAAGAGGCAGATAAAAGGAAACCAAGCAAAGCGTTAAGGTTTCTGAAGCTAAAAACCAGGCCAGTCTGCAGCCACTGAAAGCATTTCCCCATCATTTCCAAACAGGCTGGGCAAAGCACCAGAGAAAGTACACTCTAGGCTGCCCTGCCAGGCTCTTCTGGCCAATGTAAGTAAGTGACATGGGGAAGCTTTAGGCAGATTCTTCTGAAGTCTGGAGGGTGCAGGAATTTGGTAGCTTGAAGCACTCATCTGCGAGAGCATGCAGTGGGTTTGAATTGGTAAACCTGTCAGTCTCAGACCCTTCACAAGAGAAGGCTCGCTGAGCTCCTCCTTTGAGTTGCAAAAGCCAGTAAGTGGTGTAATAGCAAGCACAGGAATATGCAAGAGGAGACAGAGGTGCACACTAAGATGAGAACTGCCTATAGCCTTAAATGCTGCCTCAGGTGGGAGGAGAGGATAAGGCATTGAAATACCAAGGACTGAAACTGCAGAATTGCTCAGTTGAGATCAGGTGTCTGATACCCCTGAAAATCATGGCAAGGTGGAGCCTCTGTAAATAGCACCATTTGATGTTTTAGGCTCATTCTGCAAACGTGGAGCCTGAAATGATGAGGCAACAGCTCCTGATAATCTTGGCTTCTGAAGGTCCTGTCAACTTGCTCAGAGGCTTGCAGGATTGGCACATCAGGAGGTTTGCTTCTGCAAACAACAAGGAATTATAACGTGGCTTTTTTTCCATCCCTGTTTCATTCACCTATGGAAGACTTTGCAGAGCTACGTCTGTTAGCCTTGCCTGGTCAGCACAGACATAGATATTGCTTGAAGGCTCTGGAAGGCACTATTAGAAGGATCAAAATTCTGATCAGTAAGAAGGTGATATTTAGGCCGATTTTGCCTTCCCTGAAAAGCCAACTCCTGCTCTCCTAGTTTCTGATAGAAGCAGAGCTATGAACAGGAACGACCTACTGTGTGATGAGCCCAGACGTAGAATTCTTATCTGATTGTTGTTGGGCCAAAAGTGAAGATACTTATCTGACATTTGCAAGTTAAAATCTTAGGGTAATCCCATAGCCCTCTTTCCTTTTGGACTCTAAGATAACAGCCAGTCCTAACCTTTTTCACTTTTCCAGCTCTCCTGGAGGCTGTGTTTGTGGGTTGTGGACCTGCCTGTTGTGGCATACAATGCTGATGCCTCTAGGCTGATCCCCAGAAACGGACTTCAGCTTTTCAGGAAAGTTTGAATTGCAATTCAGATAGCCTCCTGCTGGCTTGGATGGAGTGAAATGTGGGCAACTATTGTTTAAGAACACAGAATGGTGGATTTTACTGGTGCTCTGTTAGCTGCCTTGTCTATTCCAAGTACAGCTCAAGGGATATGGTCTGATTTGTAGCCCCATGCAGGATCAGATCCAGTATCCAAGTGGTTTCTCCTCATTTGTGTTTCACCAAAGTATTTGTTCTCCCAGTTTGAGGTTTATCTTTCTAGATGTGGCGGACAGGGTTATTTAGAGGCAGATTCACAGCTTCATCTTGGGAGACAGCAGAACCCATGCTCACTGATAAGACGTGTACTTGTTTAATCAAAACAGCTCTAGTTCAAGAAAGTGATGAGTTATGGTCAAAGTGAAATGAAAATATTTGAACTGTTGACAGCTGAGCTTTATTAAACATTTAGTGATTATAAAGTTCATAATAATATGTCAGTATAAACATAACTACACTTGCTCTGTGCCCTAGATCTATATCTAAGTTATACAGATTATTTATGTGGTGTCTGGTATCATTATGATATCAGATGTCTTTTCTCCCTGGCTGTCTGAGTTGCATCCTATCAGGTGGATGGATTCAGTGATTCAGCAAGTCCTCCCTGTCTTTCGTAAGCTTCTTCAAAGGGATTAAACAAAACACAAACTTGAATGGATTCAGCAAGTAAGAGGCATAAATAGGGACAGAAAGGAAAAAACATAAATCTAAAGTAGTTTTACAGGTTGAATCTTTGCCTTTTGGATTTTAGTTTTTATTGCCCAAGGTCTTACTGAAGCAGAGCATAGCAATTTTTGTTTCACCAAGGGCAATAGAGAGATGTTTGCACAATTCATACAGATTTTTTTTGTGTTGGTAAGGTCATTTTTTTCTTGAATTCAGCTTTCTTTAAAACTGTGGGGAAAAGGAAAGTTGTTCTTCTATTGCTCCTGCTGCTCCATCCCATTCCCTCCTTCCCCCTCCTCTCTTGGGCTCCTTGCCTTTCATGTCTTTGTTTGACATCTAGGAAAGAATCATGAGGTGCTGAATATTATTAACTTCTAAACACCTAAGAAATCAGTAGGAAATCGCAAACATTTCGGCCCCCTGACAGTCTCCGTAAATGACCTGTCCGAAATCCCTCCCCTTCTGAGATGAAAAGAGGGAGCCAGGCAGAACGGAGGAGAAAATGGGGAGAGCCAGGGAGTGAGAGGGATACACAAAATAAATGAGAAATATGATTAACTTACTTCCTTGGCTGGGTCTACAGCTGGTTCTGGGTATTTAATAAACAGGTTGACACTCCAGGTTCCCCTCATTAGGTGATCACTAAGGTCTGGGCTGTCATAAATCAAAGAGCCAGGTTATCAAGGCCTGTGATCTTTAACTGTACAGGGGCGCCCAACTGTCTGCCATAACGAGGGCTAAAGAGTGCAAGCTGTAAAGAATTAGCTGGCTGCGGCACTTCAATACCCGCACAGAGGCACGAGCAGCGCGCCGTCTGCGGAACGATTGCCCAGGTATGTGCAGAGATGGGCTCCTGTCTGCGGGCCAGCAGCAGCTTCTGTCCTGAACGGGAGCACCTGAGGTGGTGTAAGAAGTTAAAGGCAATGGAGTGCAAATCTGCCTGAGCGAGGCAGTTTCTGGCTATTTGTGAGGAGAAGGTTAAGGAGTCACCTCAGTTTATGGAGTTGTGAAAGGGAGAGGGGTTGTTTAATTCGTAGTCAACCAGAAGAGTAAATTCTCTCCTTGTGCTTAAGGAAGCAGGGAGGACAGGCAGCGTGGCCCAGTCTGCTGCTGTCTGCATGGTTCAAGTGCTGTTCTAAGCACTACAGAACCTACGTGTGTGTGATGTAATTTAAGAGGAATTATTGCTATGAAAGGTGTACTGCCTTACTGGGATAGCTGGATCCTGCCCTGTCCTCTGTGAAGGAAGATATGTCCTGCCTACCGTATTTTTACCTTGTAGGTAGGCCAGAAACTTCACAAAAGTTGGGCTGCCTGAAGTATCCAGCCTGAAATTTGATAACAAATCTGGCACGTGAATGTTCTGTGAGTTGTGAGCAAGGCGGGGCATCAAACCACGTGAAATTTGACAGCAAATAGTACAAGCTCTGATAAGAGCCGAGTGGGTTTATGGGGGAGGAAAGTGTGATCAATCTCAGGCCCAGTTTTGTGAGAATATTGGATAATTCTTCGATGCTGGGAATGTTCTAAGGTTATTGGTTTTCCCCAGATTTGAATAGCCATTGTCACCCACAAAACCAGGAAAAGCTTGGGAGGTGTTTCTAGGCTGATTCTTCAGGACAAGATGTTGCTGAATAAAACACCAGTGGTGAGAAAGAATTTAATTTTGTATGTTAGAAATTGGAGTGAAAAAATGAGAGAAAAGGAAGTAAAAGCACCTTCCAAATGAGCTGTGTACCTTAACCAATGTATAACAAGTACTGGCTTCCTCAAGCCGTGCTGTCATTATCTTTTGAAAGAGCAATAGTGGGAACCGTGGACAGACCACAAGCTGAGGATTGTCAAGCTTTGTGTTTTACTCCTGGCTGCTAATGGGACAAATCACATTTCCACACACATCTGCAGGAAGTTTGAGGCACAGCTTTATGTTAGAGGGTGGGAATCTACACGGCTCCAGAGGGAGGCAGTGTCTGTGGGGTTCAGTACCCTGCAGTGGGTTACTGTGGCTCTGTTGGTGGCCTCTCTCTAAGCCATCCTCCATGGAGTGAGGCAGATCCTGTCAATGCATTTGAGGCTGCCCATGTGGACTGGAGACACTGTCAGTGGGGCACATGTGAGGAACCATGTAGATGGACCAAGGAACCAGTTCTGAGTTATGCTTATTTTCAAAATGATCTCCTAAGCTGGGCCTCTGCTGCTGCTTCCTCCCTCAGACAAGGAGGATGATTCTCTGTGGAAGAAAGGCTATGGGAAATTAGATGGCACAGAGATGACTGCTGTTTTCTGGGGCTGAAGGCCCCTCAAGCCTTATCCCAGCAAACATAGATTCACTGAAGCAGCTGTACACCTTGTCACATCTCGTGTGAAGGCCTACATTTACCTGTCTACTAGATATTCAGCTGATAGGGTAAGAGATGTCCCTAGAGTTAAGCCATAGCTAAAATTCCTTGAGGGTCTCAGAGAGCACAGTTCCAGCTCTGCTGCAGTCACTCCAGGGCATTCCATGACTATTTATAATGGTGTATCTGGGTTTACTGCTTTACAGATTGTAATGCAACTCACTGCCACGGGGGAGAAAAATGCAACACTAAAGCATGACACACTGCCCCTTGGACATCAAACCGTGTGGTTTGTGTCAAGTTGAGAGGTGGAAGCGTCTGGTTTACAACAGCGATTTCAGGGTGTTTTTCTGGCCCTTTCTCCTCCTGTTTTCCTCAGCCGTGTTACATACTAGCTGGATACCCTACCTTTAAACAAAGAAGCATCTCTCTCGTGAAAAATGAACTAAAGCTGTGCTCATTAAGAACAAGAATCATGAAAGAAGCTGTTAATCTGAATGGATGGTTTCATTAAGCCCCTCCCCTCTGATTTCAGTCAGCAATATACAGATTTTGGCAGCGGTCAACAACATCTTCAGACATGACAAATTTACATTTTGGCTACAGAACAAAGCGACTGAATTTTCAGAAGAACTCTGCACCTAAGCTGCAGCCTGTTCTTTTGAAAACCAACTGTATGCTCCTTGATAACTGTATAGCACTTATACCCACATAAGCTCTATACCCATAGAGCTAGAGGATGATATTAGAGGTTTTTAACAGTGCTTGCTTAGTTTAGGATTAAACAGAGAGGATTTACAAACGACAGGTAGATCACTTAATGCCTTCTTGAGAAAGCTGATAGGAATAGGATGCCTAAATGCCCTCTCTGCTTCTAAAAAATCATTCCATAGGCCTTGTGTCATTTCAGTGATTTTGAAAATCCCATCCTGAAGTCTTTGCTCAGCTCTTCTTTGCTCTTGGACATATCTCTCCTTGATTGCTGTGGTAGCTTTCCTTGAATGGAGTCAATTTTCTAAGCCTCTTTTCCAGTTAAAAACTTTCAGAAAAAAAGTCTTGCAATCAAAAATCTGTCTGAAAGGCATTTATGTGACACCTAATGTAAGTATACTATGAATTTGGTCCAGTATATTTCACATTCTTATATATAAAGTCAAATTATTAATCACAGGATTATGTTCTTGAATTTCAACCCAAGGATCTGAGTTACCAACCCAACCAAGCAAGTGAAAATCTTCTAAGTTATTGCAGGAAATTGCCAACACTACCAAACGTAAGGAGTTTCCTGTGTTCTGGTTAACTGGTTCCTTTCTGTTCCATATATTAAGGCAAACCACAAAATATGTTTGTGCAGTGTTTGCCGTCCTATCAGCTGGTGAGGTGTGTGTCAGTGTTAGGTATCCTTGGAGAAAAGGTTTCCTATTTTGAGATATCAGGAAATAATGTCTCTGCTCAACATGTTCAGCTTCTCCTACTTTAACACTGAGGGAAATATGAAGAGAGTTTGGATTGGAGTGCAAGTGCGTGCTAAAGGAGTCGGAAGTTAAATGGTTAAGAATATAATTGGAGTCTTTGTGTCCTCTATTTAGTAAACCACTGAAACTTCCTGGGAAGATGACATCTCAAACCCACAAGTTTTCTAGGCTGCTGCTAACCCAGTGAGGTGCTGCTGCAACTGTTTAAGTTTGTTTTCCATGGTTTTATATGCAATAATATTTGTTTTTTCTCATAAAGGCATTTGTTGAGGAGAGCAGCTCTGCGCAGAGGATTTCCCATTATCCTTACGAGCTAGTGGAAGAACTCTGAGATAGCAGAGGTACCTCTCTGAGTGGTACCTCTTCCAAGAGAACAATGAATGACAAAGCTCAGAGTGAATCTCTGGAAAGGCCTGAGCTTTCTCTGGGCCCAGAGAGGCTTGCTTCTGGCATTCTACAGTCCCACACTAGTTCCAGAGCAGGGCTGCACGCTCTGAAGTGTAACTGCTTTTCTTTCTCAACTTTTTCCTCCTAACTTTATCAGTGTCCTACTCCTTGATGATTCCAAAAAGCATTGGATTTAGTTGAATGCCTTTGTGGCATGAGCTAGATGTTTTGGGGCACAATTAATCCTTTGTTTCTGTAGGGTGCTAATGAGCTGTTTCCAAATCCTCTGGTGCCACTGGAGAGTCATTTCTTGGCAACTTCTATACTGAAAGACAGGGTTCAGGATTTCACATGTGATATAATTAACACCAGGCTAAGTGCTACTTAAGCACCTGGGATTGTTTATGTGGTTCTGAGTTATGTCTATTTCAATGTTATTTCTGTCATGAGTAAGCAAATGTTATCACCAACATGACGAGAAGACCCTTAAATGTGCCTTCTTCAGTTGACTTTATTCCTGTTATCTGTAGGACTTGGCTGTTCTGACTTAAAGGTCCAAACTGATAGTATTTTCATTTCAGTTATAGCTGTTACTATTATCAAAGTTAATTATGTAGAGGTGGCTGAATGCTGTCTAATTAATGAAGATTTGAGGCCAAGTATAAGAACTGAGGAATGTGGTAAGCTCTCTGTCATTTGACATCTTCTGCACCAGAGTGGATTAAGCTTTCTTGCAGAGTTCTCCTCCTTATGGATTTTGTTAATGTGATGTCAGAAATATTTCTTAAAATCTCCACAGTCTCTCTTCCGCTGACTTTGTTTTTCAATGGAACTCGCTCAAGTTCAGCTGATTTTAAAGGTGTTCTTTGTGGGATGGAATGCTTGCTGGAGAGGCTGTGTGACAGAAAGTGCTATGGTCAGAGATGCAAGTTGGTTGTTTTATAACCTGTTAAGGTCTGAGTCCTGCTAGTTCTGCACGTGAAGGGCTGCCTACCTAAGCAATGGCAGGGAGGAACCAAGTAAGAAAGGGACACTGAGTGTCAGATTAAAACACAACATCCTTACTGTGGTTATTTCATAGCTTAGTAGTATTTTATACACTGATGGCTCACCCAGAGGCTTTTCTAAGGTCAGTATTTGTTCAAGTTCTATTTGTAGAGGAAGTTAGCAAGAAAGAAACTAAGAGCAAACCTCTTTCAACATATTTATCTTGTTACTAGTTTCCCTCCTGAAAGGAAAATAGGGGAGACCTTAGAAACCCAGGAGTTTTTGGCTGTTGTTAAGTTAGGAGCACCCTGGTGAATTATTTTTCCCTTCTCCAGTCAGAACTGTGGCTTGAATTGCAGATCAAAGAAGAGCAGCGCTTTGGTTAATCTGGCATAAAAATCTACTTTACTCCAAAGAGACAAGAAGAAAAAGAAATTGAGGCCCAGGCGCCATGGCAACTGTGATTTTTCAAATAGCTGGTAACTGTAATGGACTTTAAAAAGAGCTTGGAAAGATCTGTTGCTACCATACTGGAAAGGACATTGCACCCCAAGCCAGGGGTGCTTCCTGCAGTTACAGGGAGGGCTCGTAATGGTGTACAGGTAGCCTTCTGTCCTGTTTTCCTCAGACTCTTACAAGGAATGAAAGGTGGCCAGCTGGTACGACTTCAGGTCTGCTTCAGAAATGGGTGCTGTGGATGCAAGCAATGCTTTTCTTTGAATCTGTTCTGCATCACATGCTAACGTTATAATCATTGAACCAGGGAAATGTGACATGGCAGGGCACCATTTGTTGTGGGATTGACCACATACCAGACAGTGCTTACTTATGACATAGAGATAGAACACTATGTTTAGAGAAATACTGCTCTGTGACCTCGTATGGCGCTGTTGGGTCCTATGCTGTCGGCTGCTAAACTTGCAAGGAGGTTTGATTTGGGACTTGAAAGTTGATTCAGGGTTCCTGGTTCTCCCTTCCTGACCAATCTCACGAATTTGCATCTTGTTCATCGGATCAAAGCCTTTAGTGCCTGCCTTCTGCTGAGTGACCTGGGCTTATCGGTGCTTTGGTCCAGCCCAGTCCAAGCAGGAAACTTGCCGGCTGTGGCAGTCAGGAGCCTGGGTCTGTGTGGTTAGAGTGCACCTGCTACACTCTGGAGTAGCAGTCAGGATGCTCTTTGTTATTCTTGCAAGCCCTGTGTGAGCATGGAATCTGTTCTGCAGCATGGACAACTTACTTAGATAACTTTACCTTTCTCCCTGCGGAAAGAGAATTCAGCGTATGGACCCCTCCATGGGCTATACTGACAAAAGTCTTATCTAACCTGCTTTATCTTTGTGCTGGGATGGGTCTTCTTCCTTAATAGGAAAAACTACCTTGAGTCATCACCAATCTTGTGAATTTGGAAGCAGAGAAGGCATTGATGACTCTTTTTTCTTTTTTGTTCCCTTCCTGTTTTTTATATTTGGTGTATGTGATTTGTTTTGCAATTCTGTCCCTTGGGTTTTTTTTTTTGGCTCTTCCTTGATATTAATCCTTACTCATGTGTTACTATTTCCATATTAGTATTTAATGTTAATGAAGATCAGATAAATTCCATTTCTCTTCTGTCAATTTGTTACTGTACCCACAGTACAGTCTGTTCCAGTTAAGTTCCAGCTTCGTTCTATGTCACTTTCCATTGGAAGTCTTTCTAAGAGATCCAGTATCTACCAATTCCCACAGCTTGCTTGCTGGCATCTCCTGTTTTGCAGATCAGTGTACTTTTTGTTGTCTAACCTATCTTTTCTTTGACAGCAAACCATTAGATGTTGTGATTCTTATTCAGTTATATTCTGATTGCAGTTTCCAGCCAGTTCATTGCTGTTAGGTAGGAAGATCATAGAATCATAGAATCTTCCGGTTGGAAAAGACCTTTGAGATCATTGAGTCCAACCGCACCCATCCTCCGCTAAACCATGTCCCTCAAACTCATTTCCCTGTTTTATAAACACCTCAAGGGATGGTGACTCAACCACCTCCCTGGGCAGCTGTCCTGATCACCCTTTTGGTAAAGAAGTTCTTCCTGATATCAAGTCTGAACCTCCCCTGGTGCAACTTAGGACCTTTTTTTGTTTAAGGCAGTTGATGACATTGTTCAACACCTCCAACAGCTCCATCTGATTTGGTGGTAGGAAATGCATTCGCAAAAAGAAAGCTGTTTTGACTACACATTGCTGATTGGATTCCTCCATGTTTGTGATCCCTTGTCAGTTACCGTTAGCGAACAAACTTGATACGCATGGATTTTCATCCGCATAAAACCACAGGGAATGTTGTGTTTGATCTGAGCATCTTAAGTCAAAGGAGAGCGAGGAGATTTGGGATGTGAACAGAACTATTCACTGTTCCGTTGGGTAAAGGGCTTTGACATCCACTGGGAGAGCAGAAACAACAGCATATGACTTACGTGCCCAATTACACACTGTGTATAACTAAATAGCTGAACTGAACAGTTCACAAATGCTCTATAGTCTGAACTCAGCCAGTTAAAATCTCAACAAAAGGCAGCATGCATTCAGAGAAATCAGGCTGCTTTAATGCTTTGTGAAAACAAAAAAGGGCTAAATTTGCAGCTCTCCCTAAGGAATTATCTGTGAGCACTATCTGCAAATAATAATTTAATCAGCTTATTTGGCTACCCATGGTCACAAAGCTGTAATTGATTAAAAATTATCCTTTTTGTAACAGAATAAGGCTGAAGAATAAAAATGAGATTCGAAGGTGATTCTAATGTGCCCTGCTCTGGCAATACGATAAGGAACAATTCTGTAGGAAACCAAAGAATCTCACGGCAAAGGGAACTGTTACAGAGAAGTCTTTTTTCAGACTTTAGGGTGGTTTACACTGAATTTGGACTTCTTTCTTTCTTTTTCTTTTTTATTCTTTATTTTACAGTGTATTCATGTTTCCTGGGGAGCTGAGTGGGGAGAGGGACTCCTTTGAAAGGCCACATGGCCCGCTTCCAATTCTGATAGATAAAGTCAACCTGCTTGGCCCCACCAACAGGAAATAGGATGCTGCTCCTTTAAGGAGACTGTAAGGAGTATGGAATTACGGCTAACTTGGTTTGGAGCCTTTGTGTAAGGCTTTCAGGAAGAGATAAACCATTAATCATGCACAATTACTCTGACCTTGCATGAACTAAAGCCTCTCTGAACACATAAGATTACCGTCTCTGGGGACCTTGAGATACTGACACGATCAGCTCAGTACTGGGGCACTGGAAACTGCTGCACAACATGGTTGAAAGCGGGGCCTTTATTTCCTTTTTTTAAATTGGACTCTTTCTTTCCACTCAGGATCGGTATTTCTCTTTCTAACATTCTCGCAGTGTAAACTAGGGTGAAGCTGGTTCCCATGAGCTGGGATTTGAGTTCAGAGTATGCAAGTAGGAAATGATGGCAGTGCTTTAAGAGAATAAATTACACTTGTGTTTTGATCAAGTGTTTGCCTAAACTTACTAAGGTGGAGCTCTGCACCACCTGTGGGGACCCTCTCTTTCTCTGGGGCTAGTACAACTCTTAGCACAAGTATTATGTCAGTGGTGGAGATGCGTAGGTACTTCTGCAATGTAATTTCTTTTTGTTGGTGTTGTTGCTTTCCCAGTACTGTTCTCACCAGTTTTAATTTAATTTCAGATAGTGATTTTCAGGGTCAGTTTCCATTCTCTCTATTAGTCTTGTTTACCATTTCTCTTGTCTCTTAAACTCTTTAAACAAACATCTCTCACATGTACTATGATGTACTTTATCTCTTCATTCCCCAGCCTCCTGGCACTAGCAGAGATATGTATTATAATAATAAATAAGCAATTAAGTATTTACTCATTAAGTAATTATTGATTTCAGCTTGTCGTTTTTCAAGATTAGTGAGCCAAAAATGCACATGAATGTTTGCAGAAGCTCTGCTCAGTAAAGAGCAGTGCCTTGTTTTCATTTGATCCTTCATGTGTGTGATCCCTGCAGCTTCGTTCACTTACAAAATTTACACCACTATTTTACTTTTTCACATTTTACTTATGTGATCTTTTTACATTGTTATTTACTGAAGCACAACATCTATTTTGAACACTATTTTACATTGATATAACTGGTTTTTCTCCCTTTTCCCAAAGGAGTAGCTGTATGTGTATATTTGGATCAGCAGTAGTGAGGTTACACTGCCTTAAATTACCATTAGTAGTGATGGTTAGTGAGTAACTTGTGAGTAGTAAAGACTTGTTGATGGAGAAGGCCTTCAGAGCATTTATCTTACTGACCCTCATTTATATTTTTAGAAGATTAAATGCCTTCTAAAAAGAAGAAGTAATTGTCTTCAAAAAACTCCATTTGGGGTTTTTAGGGTCTTGATATTACACAATCTGTGATTATTTGACTTCACTTGTAGAAGATCTGACTAGAAGACTACAAGATTTCTTATTTAAAAGCCATCAGCAAGCCATCTCCGATACAAGGAAAGTTGACATGAAACATTGAATTTGACAATTTAGCCTTTACTTTTCTACAAAAAGATTTGTGTTTGAAACCAACCCTTTTCCTGTGTACCTCTCAGGAAAACTTGACTGGAATTCACTCGCCCTTCCTTCACTTTACGTGTGACAAAGACCTGGAAAAACTGTGATCTTGCAAAGATGTTGCTTATCAGTATTTTGAGGTTCCAGTGATAAAATGTTCTGTCACCTGAAGCAGCAAAATTCTAATTTTTCAGATATGTGGTTTTACGGGAATGTAGGTGGCTCATCATGTATTAAAGATTGAGATGATGGGATCCAAAGTAGAATACAAGTCCAATTCTGACCAGCAGTTCTACGTTGCATGCTTTGTAAGAGGGCAGCTAAGTCCAAAAGAAACAAATATGCTCTTCACACAGTGAATGATGCAGGGAAAGTGTATTAAGAACTTCTCTCCTCTTGAAAAAGTGGCTTAGAAGGCAGGCACAATGGAAACGGCACAAGTACAGTTGTAAGGGATTTTTTAACAGGTAGCATATCTGGCAGGAACGTCAAACCTGTTGTTTCAGGACATCTGTCACTTTCTAACTGCTGGAAAGAAGTCAGGATCAATTCTTCTGCATTGAAAATTGCTCTGGATTGTTGGCTGCAAGCTTTTTGCACCATGTTCCTAAGCCACATTCACAGTCTCTGTTAATAGCAGATTGCGGGATTTGGTAGCAGCTGGTTTTGTTTTCTATCAGGAGAGCATTGAAAGGCTCCCTGTGCCAGTGGACATTGAGGAGAGAGCCTGGTTCGAGGGAGCTGTCCAGTACTGGCTGGGTAAGATGGGAACTGTGTCTGCTCTTCTCCCCAGAGCCCTTTTTAAAAATCCTTTTTCCCCTCTACTTTACAGTTTCCACTAACGTATTCAAAAGGCACTGCTGATGGCTAAAGGGCTGCTGATTCTAGGAAATACTCTACAGAAAGCAAATTCACTGAAAACAAACCAAAAAAAACCCCCTCAGACTTACTAGAACAGAATGGATGGACAATTTAGCAGAAATTTAGTGAAGACCATAGAAATTAACAGAAGGGAGAGGAGCATCTAAAAGGAAAAATACCATTTAGGTGCCAAAATACTACAGCATGTAAGGGCGAGCTGATTTTGTCCGTACCACTGCAGCAAGATCCTTCTGAACATTGAACTTGCTTGTATTCAGGACAAATTGATATTGGAAATATAAAAGCAGGATGTTAGCTGGCTGAGTAAGGCACTGTTGGAACAGATTGCCATTGGATGGGGTTGATTCATTGCATGCACTGTGGAAACTGAGCCTGCATGTCTGAAACTGTTCTCCATTTCAACTGTGAGGTATTGCTTTTAGTGATGTTGATTTTATGGAGTGGGGAAGGACTTTTGGGTAGTCCATGTTGTGTAGGATTTCAAGCCATAAGTATTGGTCCCTTCTGGTGTTAAATATGTGACTAAAAGAACTTATCATTTGTTGAAGTGCAGGGCTGAGGCACCAACTTGCAGTTTGTGGTGTTGTGGGGCTGCAGCTGCTCGTGGCACCCTTTGGCAATTGTGACACAATGTTGGTTTTCAGAAAATGGGGTGAAGGGAGTCTGTGCTGAAGCATGTACTTCACTGCATGTGTGCAAGGGACAAAAACAAGCAAAGGTTCTCATGTAGACCAGTTTCAGTCAAAGTAAATTAACTGAAGTCAATGTCAGAGTTGCATCAAAGTAAAAGCTTGAAGTGAGCGATATCAGGCCTGTGTTGTTTTCTTGCTTTATTTTTAGTCCTGTTGCACCTCATTGCAACCAAAGACATGGAAAGATGTGTGGCTGAAGTAATTTGGTCTGTTCAGCCTGGAGAAGAGAAGACTGAGAGGGGATCTCAGAGCTGCCCTCTCACAAGGGAGGGAGGTGAAACAGGTGCTGAGCTCTTCTCTTGTGACCTATGATAGGACCAGAGGTAGTGGCAGGAAGATGTGCTGGGGATGTTTAAATTGGACATTAGGAAGAGGTTCTTTCCCCAGCAGGTGGTGGAGCACTGGAAGAGCTCCCCAGGGAAGCAGTCCCAGCACCCACTCTGCCAGCATTCCAGAAGCATTTGGACACTGCCCTCAGCCCCATGGTGTGAATGTTGGGAATGTCCTGTGCAGGGACAGGAGTTGGACTCAATGATCCTTTTGGGTCCCTTCCAACTCGGGTAATTCTGTGATTCTATGATTTGAAGGGAGAAGAACAATCTCCTGCTTTCTGGTTGCAGTCCAGATGTTTATTCTGTATCTACACTGCAGTGCTGTCAATACAGCTTGTGGAGTTGTTCCTGAGACATCTGTAACGAGCTGGCTTTGACAGTTGTGTCTGCACTGCCAGAACCACAATATAGTCCATGTGGGCCTACAGGCTGGTCTTCCCAAGGAAGTATTATTGGCTCTACTTCTCCCTCTTGCTGTACTCCTAGGAGTACGAATGCTGACTAGCTTAGCTGTGTGTGTTCAGGCTCTTCATGCTTTGGACTGAAAGGGGGGATATTGTCTTTAACTTTAGATTTGATTTTACAAAATCGAATACCTGATCAGACAGATTGTGCAAATCCTGAAACTGTCCTGCTTTTGCAGGATTTGAAATCTGAAAACCTTTTTTTTAGTGTGGGTCAGGGAGATGAAAACTGGGAGAGGGACACTCTGGCAATATGGATCTGTGCAGACTCCCTGGTGCTGAGCTTCCAGGTAACACAGTTGAACCAGTGGAAGGGTTGGCTGAAGGACTGATCCATGATAATAGGAAAGAGAGCTCTAGGGGTTAAAGGCAAAAGCATCCTCTTTATAATTAGGACAGATCAGAAGTGGAGCAAAATGTTCTTGCAGCTGAATCAGCTGCCCTCTAAACAGCCTGGAGTCTGGAGCTGGGGTCTGATGGACACTTGTACAGAATGCAATTTAATCTGTAATGGCTGAGGAGGACTCCTCAAAGTCTGCGGCAAATGGCAATTATTGTCCCTTTTTGACACATCCCCCCCCAACCAAAGCAAAAAAAAAAAAAGAGGTAAATTAATGAAAATAACAACAGGGAAGGATCCTAACTAGCATGCCCTGCCTCACCCTTTCTGTTTAAAAATCCTTGGCAATGTAGTGAGTGAAATGAGCTGCCCAGTATAATAAAATCTCTGGAGCACCAACGTGAAAGAAGAATTCCTCCCCCACACACATCCATACGCACCCCTTTTCCCTAATGAGCAGGGAGACGCCAGCTTGGGGGCTGCAGCCAGTGTTAAATTAGCAGAGAAGGCCATTCGAAGTGGGCTGACTCCAGCGTAAACTGCCTTAAGTGTCTGTTTATTAAATCACACCACCGCTTAGAGTCTGCCCTGCTGCCACATCAGCGCTGTCTGCACACAGACAAACCCTGGGCAGTCCCAGGGGAACTTGGTCCAACTGAATACTTGTAGTAATGAAGGCAAGGGGGAGGAGAGAGCAATCCGCCACCAGCAGGCCCCTTGTTAGACTCCATCGTGTGTTGTTCTTCACAAGCAGAAACAGCCTTATCTAAGGTCACTGTTTGCATTTGTAACAGCTGGGAGCCTGGATATCTTGAAATAAAGTCTTCTTCCTCTCTCTGTTTTACAAAATGTAAGTCATGGCAGGCATTGTCTCGCTAAACTGACTTGCATAAGCCTTGGAGCAGAGCTTTCCTGTATCAGTTCTTACTGGAACTGTGGCCCTCACTTTCAGTTCTCCTTGGGTTACAGTGTGAGCAGGTTGTTAATACCTGATGATTTTCTAAGAGAATTCACTGGTGTCAATCTAGCTGAGGCTTTGGAAATAGAAATTCCGCTGTTCAAACCTTAATCCATCATATTAAAGCAGGGGAAACCCCCAAGTTTTTCTGTAGATTGATACCGGGTACAATGAGGATTTGATTCTGGGTGGGATTTCTGCACATGCTTGCCAAACAATATTATATACTCTGCAGTTAAGACAGACTGGAGAGAGAAATCCAAGTTGTAAATCTTCACCTGTTGGTCAGGAGACACCACGTTTTCTTCTAGTTCTGGGAGAAGTTTTTTACCCAGAGCCCTACTACGTTTTCTTCCTGAAGGACCAGTTCTTAAATACAGTTGGAACAAGGTTACTGGTTAATGGCTCCTACTGCTTATGTTACCAGTTGGACTGCCCTACTCTATACTTGCAAGATAAGTCATCTTTTCTGTATAAAACCCTGGAGAGGAATCCTGGGGAGAAGCAGGTAAGGAAGGTCAGGATAAGGGTTTGGAAATATTTCTGAAATAGTCAAATCTTGTTCTTAGGAATTGTAAGGGTTTGCTGAACAATTCTTAAACTTGTGTCCTTCCACTTAGCACAGATCTTTCTCTGTAATATGATTTTTAAGCTCCAAACAAGTTTCATTCATGCATTGTTAGGTCAGTAAACTAAAAGTACAGCACGCAGCTCCAGTTTTTGCTTATTTTAAAAAAGTAGTGGATACTTCTCTACATGTATTCCCTGCTTAGCCTGCTGTTCTATGTCTGCACTGAGGGATTTGTTCTGCACACAGGCTTCCAGAGATTCCATACAGCCCAGATGGCCTTCTTCTGTGAGAGCAGTCTAGGAGTCATGACCAAGCATCCTTTTGTGAGGCGGCTCATTGACGTGGTAGAGGGGCAGCAGTTGTCCAGCTAATTGTACAGGGAAGAAGCGATGAGGAGTTTAATATGAAGTGGTTGGTTTAGCTGACAAAAAGGGAGAAGTGGGCTGTTTTCCATTTCCCTTTAAAATGTCAAACACTAATAGTCTCTTCCGATCATCCTGAGATTGCCAAATAATTGACTCGTGCCTAAAGCAAAAACCTCCCCGATCAACAAAGCAGGAAACTGATGACAGCAATTGCCTGAACGTGTCCAAATTAGTCAACCCCTTGCAACCCCAGCAGGGTCAACAGTGGCAGCCCAGAGGTCGTGGGGCAGCAGGAGATGGAAGTTGGAGATTGCCCTGCTTCCTCTGCCCTCTCGTGCCTCCAGGACATAGCAAGGAGATGAGGGATTCACAGCTGGAGCGAGCAGCACCTGAACCGCGTGGCCAACAGAGAGGTGTTTATTGCAGAAGATCTGGTCTTTGTTAGCCAAGACACAGGGCTGGGGTAAGGAAGGAGGAAGTGCCTCTCCCTGCAAGTGGCCACCGAGCAGCTTTGTGCCGTGTGAGGCTGACCCAGTGTCAGACAGCTCCTGAGGTTGTTTCTCTTTATGTCCTCCAGTGTTTGCTTACTTTGGCACACAGAACCGGCCTATTTGTAATAAGCTGGTGTCTCTCCCCTTGCTGGATGAGTTTTTCTGTGCTTTCGTTTGTTCTGCAGCTGTGCAGGTGACTGCAGGAATATTTGAGGATGTGAACGTAGCCCAGTCACACTTAGGGACACAGAGTATTTAGGAACACATGAGTACAGCCCAGGGGCTCAGAGGGGATCCAGAGCAGGATGCCCACCATGCTGTTCCTTAGCCGGGTGCCTCATCAACACATCCAGTTAGGTGTGATGGGTTGTTGGATTTTATAAAACAGTGGAAGTAAGGCCACGAAGGATCCCTGGCCCCATTTCCTTCTCTCTTGTCTTTGAAAGCATTGCAAGATGTGCCTGTGACTTCTTGAAGGCAACTCAAGCATCTAAGGGTTGTGGCATTTTCATAAGATTGGTTTAGAACTTGGGGAAAGGACAGAGGGAGGAAGAGAGAAGCGTTGTCTCAGTGCTCCCAAGCAATACCACTGTTGTTACGGGTAGGATGGGAAAGTTTTAAGAGCAGACCCTTTGTCTGCTAGACTCTGTTCTTGTCCTAAAGCTGAGGAGCCAGGATAGGGAGCCTGCCCCTGACAGCTCCCTCAGTGCTACAGGTCAGGACCTCTGCCCACGGAAGGAGCACTGCCTGTAGGCCTCCCACGTCTCCTTAAGGAAAGCGAGTCTGGATGCTCTGTCACACTCTGACAAAGGTCACTTGTACATCCCGTCTTCTAAAAGGTCACAGCACGACCCCAGGTGCAGGAGAAGAGGAGGAGGGAGAAGAAGGCCTGCTCTTTTATTTTTCTTTTTTTTTTTTTTTTAATTTGTTACTGTCACTGGAAAAACAAACCTTGCCTTTGCTCTGGCACTGTGCCCTCTCACTCTCGACCGGCACCTTCTCTGTCCAAACACTGCAGCTGTGTGAGCACAGCTCTTCACCACAGCTTTTGTAAGACCCATGAGCAAGTACATAAAGGCAGCTTTTCCCCTGGAGGACTGGGAGAGGGGAAAGTAATTATTCTTCTCTGGCTCCTTCTGGTGTCTTGTGGTAAGAGGATACATCTGTTGAAGGGAGAACTGCTTGCTGTGGCTTTTTCACATCAGTGAGCGACAGGGAGTAGATGTAAAAGCCAAACCATCAGGTTTCACACAGTGTTGCACACTTGTTTCCCAAACTCAGATTTACTCAGATTGACCCAGCTAAAGGATGAGTATGATTTGTTTTTCTTGACTTAAAGAAGGCCCAATGGTTAACAAGACATTTATGTTCAAGCACTCCATGGCTTCAACTCAGGACTAGAGTCTTTAAATGCTAGATCATCCTTTCAATGTCCTTTGAAGTTCTTCCTTGTCATGGAATTTGTAGCTGCAAGAGAACTCCTTTCTGCATTTGAGATACTGATGGAAGGAAAAAACATAGGAATTTTCTCTGTCTGCTCATTTTAATAATGTTTTTACTAATGGTTTGATTGTGTTACCAAAGATAAAGGTTCTGGATGTGATTCTCTTAGTGGGGCACTGCAGTAACTTGTTACAGATGGTAGTCACAGTCCTTCAAACAGCAGAAGTGGGAGATTAGGGTTTAAAGACGTGGTTGACTTTGTGAGGACAATTACTGGATAGAAGCTATTTTATTTGCAGTATTCATTTTTTCACAAGGAATTTCCTTAAGATATTGAAGTAGAGGCATAAAGAGGTAGAGAGAGATAAACATGGAGGAGACACTTTTCTGAGAACTCATGACAACTTTTCTGTAGGAATCATCCTGTCCCTGGTGAGTCTTTGAGAAACAGATAAAGATTTCTCTTCTATAGTAAAATGTAATAACGTACATCTATCTTCAATATATGTAAGGGCTCTTCTCACTCATGTATCTGAGTCAAATCTCACAACAGCGTTTTTCAAGTTAGTGTTCTTTTAACAGAGGTACATGCTGTCAGCCCAAAGTAATTGGACTGTCTAACCTTCAGTTGTGTGAGTACCTTAAAAAAAAATCCACACCCAATTCTTGAGATCTTAAAGGAAGTTCATGCAGCTTGCAGAATGCCCACTATGCCAGTTGACCAATTCCTGACCATTAACTGACTAGGCTGACTATACTGCCCAGGCCACAGAAAAGGCAGATTCTGTGGAGAAGCAGTAATGTGTGTAAGGTCAAACAGTAGGTCGTGGTTGGGGTAGGAATGCCAATGAGCCGTGCTACTTGTTGAGCAACAAAAAGGAAGAAATAACCACACTGAAGGATACCCGAAGGTGGTTTTCTGGGTTCCCAGTCAGAAGGGAGACTGTTTTACTAATTGGGTCTTAAAAGCTCTTTTATATTCTGTTTAAATTCTTATAATATGCCCCTCACCAAGATATGAGGGTGTCTGTCTGAGGATGTCTCTCTTTTCATTCTTTTCAGCTGTGTTTATTTTCCTCTCTCCCCTCGCTCATTCTTTGCGAGCTCATGAAGAGCATTCAGGCCCCACGAGGGGGTCTCTGCAGATCCCCTAAGAAGATTAAACTCTCTGAATATTTCATGCTCCTGATTGACAGTTCTTGAGGACCTCTTGTAAGCCTGGCGCCCGTATTCTTGTTTTTTTAAAAAAAAGAGAGAGAGAGAGACAAGACAATCACATCCACAGAAAAAAAATTGATCCTATGGACCCGACCTCTGCTGACAGAAGGCACGACAGAGGCAGCTCCTCCTGGACATCTCCCCCTCCTCTTCCCTCCCTACCAGTCTCTACTGTGAAATAAAAGGAAGGTAATGGAATTTTAAGAGGCAAGGAGCAATCAGAGGAGGGAGGAGGTGGTTGTGCCCCCTTCCCCTCAGCTCAGTTCTTAGGCTCATGGCCCCTCAAGAGCTATTGTAAGCCACAGCCCTGACTCTCATCTGTGCCGACGTTCTTCGTTTTCTAACGAGCTGACCTGGCTGAGCCGATGGGCCCTCATTAGAGGCCAAACCAAAGAGCCAGCCCTGTGCTCTCCTGCAGCAGTTTCACCCCATTAAGGGTTGCCCCCTGGTTGACAGCCGGGAAAGGAAGCCGGCGACCTGTAAATTCTCATCAGACTGCTTTCGGTTCTCCCTTCCCCCTTAATCATCCCATAATCAGCAGCTGAGAAGTTTCTCCTTTATTTAGAAAGGCAGGGCCAAGGAGATCTCCTCACAAGCTGGGTTTGGGAGACATTCCTTGACAGAAACAGGAAGATGAGGACAAGGGGAAGAAAAGCAGAACCAAACAGTTCCTAGCCTTTCTTAAAACTTGAGAGCAGTGGAATTTACTGCTGCACTTGCTTACAGGTACCAGTGTGAAAGACAGCAAGGTCTTGTTTGCTCCTTACCTGATGCTAAAGGAGTCAGTGCATTGCACAGTCTGTTCCTGTAGCCAGGTTGCATTTAGTGTGGGAACCCTTAAGCTAGCCTGAGAACTGTAAATCTTACAAGAACAATAAGTGTAACTGCAGAAACACTAAATATGAAAGACCCAATCCTTGCAGTTTATTGACTTTAGTGGGTCTCTGGGGGTTCTCAGGATCCTGCGTCTCCGGTGTAACCCATTGTTGGTGCTCACTTGAGATAGAGATGTAAATTTTTTGTGTGGCTTATCCATTTGGGTTTGTTGGTGTTCGCTTCAGTGTGTTTTCAGACCCAAGAGGAGCAATTTACAGGATTATGCTGCTGGAGTTGCTTCAGGTGTGTGAGGAGAGGGAGACAAAACAGAACTCATTCCTTCTCAGAGTGAAAGTACTGGAAACAACATGGGTTTGTCTTCTTGTGTATCTTGAATGTAAATGGAGGTGAAACTTTAAGGTTTTGTTGTGAGCTGTTGCTGAGGTGGAACAGGGTAGGCAGGTAAGTAGTGAGGGAGCCTTGTCCATACTGAATGTAATCCTCCACCTGTGCCAGATAGGAATGAGCATCTTCTTATGGCTTCAGCAGGTCTTGTGCCTGCACCTCACAGAGTGAGTACTTTTCCCAGTCTCTGGACCCTGAAGTGGTTGTGACTGTTTGTGTCTTACTCCAGATGTAAAGTTTATGTTTTAAGATTTTGTCAATAAGATGCTTTATGGCCCAGAGCACATAGAGGGAAGAACGTATGCACTGCTGTGAAGCAAATATCTCTTGGCTGATACTGCAAAGGAAATGATCAGTCTATGAGAACACTGAATTTGCCTGAGATTCCCATTTTACTTATCTCTTGCTGGGCTTGTTCAAGTTCAGAACTAACCAAAGGACAGGAGTATCAGTCATCTCAGATCAGTGATTGACGGATTTATTTAAGCATACATGACCTGCTTAAAGACCTTATGGAATTTTAACTGGGCATTTCTGGCAGATAGCAGCTGAGTTTAGGCCATAGCAAGTCACCCTCACACTTCTGCTTTATTGCTCACAGTGTAAGGCTGGTTAGTAAGGAATCTATGAGGTCCTGGGTTCTTCATGCAGCAGTCTTCACTGGTAAAGAAAAGGTGGATGCTACAGGTGGAACTCAAGTGAACCAGAAGGTCTTAACACTGTTAATTCTGTACAGACATTATTTAGGCTAAGGATGACCAGGGAGGAAGGACAGAAAAAGGGACACAGATAAGTTTTTCAGGCATATGCTGCATGCACAGGAATTGGCACAGCTTCCTGTTGGCAAATTTACAGGAATCGTCCATGGTGCTGGGAATTATGACTGGAGGTAGACAGAATGATCACTGTTAAATAATCAGGAGACTCCACCAACTTTTGCAGTACTCTAATTTTTTTCTTTCTCAAGAATCCAGAACTTCTGGATTCAATTTAAAGTCTCCACTTTGATGTTAGCCTTGCCTTCTCAGCATGATTAATATGCAGTGTAGCACAAATACTCATTAAACTTGAAAAACCTTTTCTCTGCTGCCTCTGTATTTCTCTGTGAGGTACAGCTGGATGCTCCATTAGGACCTGGGACTATTTGAATTGTGGTGGGCTCTTCAAGTTATATGTGGGATGTTATATGGAAAAAGCATAGGCAATTTTATAAAACATTAGTGAAGCCAGTGAGTTAGCCAATAACATTGCTTTTTTAAATTCAGTTATTATTTTTAACAACCAATTGATGTTCCATTTTATTGGGACAGCAATTTGGTGGAATGCCAGTGTCATTCCTCAATAGTGTTTATCCTGGCAGTGTCCTCTGGATGGGGTGTGCAGCTAATCTATGGCTACAGCTCATTGCTTTGGCCCGGGGGGAAAAGAAGAGCATCTGGGTGTTTATAACCATTATGGAAAAGCTATGTATGCAAATAGAATCAAAGGCAGCATTAGCTTTTGATTAGTCTCACACCACTGGTGGTGAGCTTTATAAAGGCTCAATTGTTAGGGCACGATATTGTGACCCTCAGTTGAGTCCATACCTTATTTGTAGAGCTGGTGTTCCAGTTCAGGGTTCCAACCTGCACCTGTCAGACCTCTGTGCCTGGAGTGCGGGGCAGGCAGCAAACTGGTCCAGAATGCTGCCAGTGGTTTAGGAGGAATTGAATTCTCTTCTGCTGAAATGAAATGATGGGACATGGGCTAGATTTTCCTATTAGCTGAAGCCACTGATATGAAGTGGAAAAAGCTCAACAGACTTCCCTATAACCCTACCAGATGCAGGGAGAACAAATCCTAGGGCTGGGAGCTTTATTCTAAGTTTTGAAACAGGAAGAATCACATGCACAGTTTTTTTGTAATGGAGACACTCTATAAACAAACCCCTTGATCTAAGGTCAGCAAAACATTTTTTAATCCAGTTGTTCTTTGACTGAAAGCAATTGTATAAGGAATTCCTGTCTGATTCCTTAAAATCCCTTCCTCTTCTTTGTCAGGCTGAGCAGAACAGCTCGGAATAGTAGAGCCTGGAGACAGAGCTACCCTTCAGCCATTCCCAGCTTGTTGCATGGTTTGCCCAGTCTCTCTCACGGACACAGAGAAGGAACTCTTGCCTACCATCCTCTCATCATTCCTTTTTCAATTTTAGATAAGCAACAAATAAAACAGGAAAGACTGAAGTCACTTTTCTTGATGGCAGTTGGAGATCAGCCTCCTGGCCTACTTGCAGATTTCTTCTCATGAATCACACTATTTCATCTGTAATTAAACAAGAGATGGTTTTGTTGTAACAAATCTGGTGATATTTGGGACTGACAGGGTATTTTCTTTACTCAGCTTTGAAGTGTCTGCCTTCATTGATAAGATTAGGAGGCTGATCCCAACTGTACTCCTTCTCTGAGTGCTCTGTAGAAGCTTGCCTTCTTCCCTCTTCTGTCTACACAGAGACATTAGGCAGAAGTCCTCTCCCTGACTTGGATAACTGGAGTGTGAAAAGGCAGACAGTAAAAAAACCCTCAGTGCTTACAAGCTCCTTTCCTTAGGGAGATAAAAATCCTCACGCACTGGGGGGATTTCAAATAGTCAAGAAGACTTTGTTTTTTGCCAGGAGCAATTTCTTTCTCTTATTCTATGTTAAGCACATGAAGTCTGCAGTTTGTTGACAACATCACCTTTTCTGGTCTTGTCACACACTGGAGAATATTTAAAAAGGCACCACCCCTCATCTTCTGTTTTTAGATACCTGATATAGGACAAATGTGTTGCTCTTTGAAGGAATCCTCATCTCTTTACAGAATTGTAGAACAATTCAAGCTGGAAGGGACTTTTAGATGTCATGTGAACCAAGCCCTGCTCAAAGCAGAGAGGAATAGCAGTTCAGGATCCTCTTATCTTTTCTTAATCTCCAACTCTTTCTTCCCACTAAGGCTTTCAAGAGTCAGAATTGCTGTGGTCCTGTGAGCCCTCCCTGCTGGAGTGGCCTTGTTGTGGTGTCTGGGTGAAAGGAGCCTGTCTGACCCCTGTAACAGAACAGAGGTGGACTGTGTTTGCTGTGGATGTCTCAAATTACAGATTCACCCACCCCAGTGGAAAACTGCACATAGCTATGGTGTAGTGTATGTTAGAAAGTGGTTATCCCATAATAATAGGATGAGAAAACTAAGGTTCGCATTAGGAATAAAAAAAAATGGTAATGGAAAATCTGGGTTCCCTGTTGAAATTATTATCCCTGTTCAAAACCAGAGTGGAATTTAAACTTGTTTTTTAGGGTTCTGAAATTTCTGGGTCAGTTTTTCCATTTTAATTTGTGGTTAGGAACAGAACCAGAAAGACCAAGATACCTCATAATTTCTTCTAGCATTTGGAGTTGTGAGCAGAAGTAAAAGCCTACTAAAACTTACACACAAGATAATTTCCTCAAAGGTCTGGAGCCCAGTTTTGCCGAGTTAGGAGGTTTGCTTCAGTTTCCACTTAGACAACAGTTATAAGTGTTTACTTTGATCCAGTGCAGGGCCTGGGTTTCCCAAGACATCTGTGTGAGTAAAGGCAGAATTGGAATTTTGAAGATTTTCCCCTCTTCAGGTTGCTCCATGGAGTCCAAGGCAGGGGAGAGAATCATTGCCTGTGCCTTCCCTCGTACAAGAAAAGATATTTTCGGTACATGTGATTGTAGGTCTTGAAAATGTCCCTTCATCTTTGAGGGGTTGTGTGTAAAGGTAACCCTGAAGAGAAATACTTGTCATTGTGTGCAGAAGTGAGCTATTCTACAAGAAAAAGGATTACACTTCCGTTTGCCTTAAGTAAGCTGGCTAAAACTGGGAGTTAAAATCCATGAAGTGTTTTCACTTGGGTAGAGTAAGAAGTTCTTTTTAAACCTATTTTGCCCATAGTGAGACCTGTAGGTTTAATGTAACAAAACGTGCTATCAACTGTACATGTTTGAGAGCATACAGGGAGGAAGGAGTTAAGGATCCTGCTCTCCAGAGTCATCCACAGCAGGGAGTGACCCAGTTTAAAAGGGTTAACAGTATTTGGTTTTTCAGAACTATTTGTTATATCAGGTTAGTGCAGCAGAGGTCACACAGGTCACTGTGCCTCCCCCTTCTCTTTCCATTCCCAGCCTCTGCTCCATTCCTTGTTTCTCCTCTAATCTGATGACCTCAGACACAGCTCTTTCCTTACCATGTTCTTGACAGCATCTTCAGACAATATGCAGCTCGACGCCAGTTGTCTTTCCCCTTTTCTCCTGTCCCTCAGGAGAAAACCGTGGATGCTAAAAGGCACTTTGTGCAGTGGGGGAAAGCCTCAGCAATTTGTTCTGTGGTTGTTGGACAAGAGAAGCTCAGAAAACGGTTTTCCTTGTGTGTGCACTCCTAGCATGACTGTCCTTCCTTGCACGTGTTTGTTTCTCTCTGGTTTGAGTCTTTTTGTTTATTTTGTGTGTGTGTATGTGATTAAAATCCTTCTGAAAATCCTAATTTCTCCACTGTACCTTGTGGTCTCTTTCACTGTGGTACTGCTGAGTGCGTCTGCCCAAGTTCTGAGCAAGTGCTTTTTGGGGAGTACAAGACAACACGTTACAACTTGCAAAGCATAAAGAGAAGTTTGGGCTGGAATCTGACGTGGGTTTAGTTACCAAGTGAGTTCAGGTTTGGGATTGTAACTGTGAGAGTTAAATACAGAAAACGGTGAGCAGATTCTCATCCCTACCAGAACCAGGTGATACCCGTCATGCTTATACATTTTTCAGTCTTACCAGCATCACTGTGTTAACCTTCTGTCACACCATCTACAAGAACACCCTATGTGATTTGAGATCAGGAAAGGTCTCCTTTTCCTGGTTCCTCAGTCACTTGTGTTTTACTTTTGTTCTTCAACACCTGTTCCTCTTTTGACATCCAGTCAGCTCATTTGTTCAAGAATGTTCCTTGTTGCTCATTATGCAGCCAGATCTAGGGGAGTTACAGGTGCTGGTAGGGGGTAATGAGTGTAATGGACTGTATTTCTTCCTTTGCTATGGTTTTGAAGGTTGTGCTTAGCTTGTTTAGAGAGAGCAGGATATTCTAGTCCTAGGTGTGCTTAATCTCCTAAGGGAAAAGAATGACCCCCAAAATCGACTGCTGGTGATGTTAAAGCTATTTCTTGCAGCTTTCCCAGGGCTAGGTTGCTGCCAGACCCCTCAGTGTTTTTAACAGAGCTGAGGCACCTGTGAGAGAGAAAATACCTGTGAATATTTGCTTGAATTCAGAAGCAAATTGCAACTTGAGTGTGTTTGGGTGGCTCACACTTCATGCCTGTCCTGTTCAAGTACATAAGTGCTACTAATGTCAATATTAATTAGAAAGCAATGGTTAAAGCTGTTAGAACTTTTCTACACTCCAAGAAAATCCAGGTTTTTATTTCAGTCACCACAAACTGATAGGCATGTGGAGAGCAGACCTTTGTATTCAAAGTTTCATCTAACTGGAGAAAACAAAGCTGAAGTAAGACATTTCCTTGTCATTTTTTTTCAATTCACAACTTGCTTCTCTGTTGGTAAGTTGCAAACCTCGTTTGCTGGTAGCCTGACCATCTGACACTGGGCAGCAATGAAAATGAGCATTTTGAGTTCATACTTCACTGGATAAATCAGAAAAAAATGGCAATGTTTCCATGCAGAGTATGTGGGAAGCTGTTTATTCGACTCTAACACTGAGCATGAGGCTTGGATGGAAGGCAGTTCCAAGTGCCTGACAACACATGTGGTAACTGTGGAATACTTGGTGGGTTTCCCAAAAGACAGTGAAGGTGTAATAAGTGTAGTGTGAGAGGTTTTTATTCAGATACTGTGATCAGGAAATTCTGAGTTCTACTTTCAGTTTGGATATTAGCTCTGTATTTAAACAAGTTTGCTGGCATTCCTGTCACAGTTTCCCTATGGCTGAATTGGGGATTGCCTCTTTTTATACTAAAGCAATTGATGAATGTTTGATGACCAACCACAACAAAAAAGGTTCAATATCTTAAATCTTAATGGACTTCTTTTAAGCATCCGTTGAATATGTTGGAAGAAAACATGAATTTTTCACTTTCTTTAAATTTGGATGGAATATTTCTAATGTTTCACGTTACTCAGGATAGCACAAGAATTGCATCCAATGTCTCTACGTTTCAGATCTTTGTTCAAGATCCTCTGGGAGGATTTAAAATCTTTGCTCCAGGGCCTGCCCATGTGTTTCAGGATTCCTGAGAACCATTGTGTCATGAATAGAACAGGACAGTCATGTCATAGAATCATAGAATGGTTTGGATTGGAAGGAATCTCAAAGCCCACCCAGTTCCAACCCTCATGGGCAGGGACACCTCTCACTGGAGCAGGTCGCATTTATTTTGTAGTTCTCTCTGCATCTCACCATTGACCTCACGACTCCAGGTTTTTAGAAGCACAGAAGTGATGGAGCAAGTGGTTATCTGGAGGAATTAAGCCCTTTCAAGGTTTTTTTTTTTTATTTTTTGGGGTTTTTTTTCCTTAAAAAAAAGAAGACAAGACACTCTTCTGTCATTGCAGCATTCTTTTTACCCACTGAGTCATCTAATTCAAAGGACAGTATTGTAACAGGGACATTATAAGTGACAGGAAGATGTCCACAGCTTCTGTAGCAGGGAGGAAAGCATCAAAACAGGAATGGAAATTGGCAGGAGGGGCTCGGAGGCTGAAAGTTTCCAGCTTAGAAAGACAGTGCGAGAGGAAGACCGCGAGTGCAAAAGGATTCCCTCTTTCCCCACCTCTCGGCCCCCACCCTCTGTCCTTCCTCCACACCCCACCCAGGGAGGTGGGAGAAGAAACTTGGCAAGCCATCTTGTCGCCAATCAATCTGTGGTGTAACAATTAGCACTTAAGCAGCACTCACGCTAAACACAGGATCAGAAAACACTTAAAAAGGAAAAGAAAAAAAAAAAACCAAAACCCCAACACAACAACAAGAGGGGAAAGCTGGAACAGATCAATGCCACGCAGAACTGGAGGCACCTAATACACCATTATTGACGAGGCCGATAGCGCTTTAAGTGTGTGCGCTCCGTGCTGAGCAATTAGCCAGCAGGACCACTGCAGGGAAGGCAACTCCACCACAAGAACACTCCCTCCCCTAGCTGCCCACCACTTCCCCCAAGAGGTGTTTGATGACAGCTTCATTTGTTAGCGTGATCCCAATAGCTGGCGGCGCCGGCATCCTTTCCATTACGGAAGAGTGCGAGGGGAGGCCAGGCAGTAGGTCTTCTCCCCCCGCTCCCCTGGCCTGTGGTAACAGAATACAGTAGACATGGAGTCTGTCTGTGCACTGGCTAAATTGATTGTAATGGGTTTCTTAACGTGGTGAAAGAGCCGACTGTTTTCTCGCCTCTAAGAAAGGCTGGAGGAAGGAGGAAGTGACTGCAGTGGCTGCGGCACAGTGGATGAAAGTAAACTTTTGTTTGGTAAAGACCAGCCGAGTGCAGACTGTCTCTGGCCTTTCAGCTAGCTCTCAGCAACACTGTTTTGTAGAAGAAAGGAGAGAGGACAGAAAACAAACTGTCAACTTCCTGCCCTGGCGCTTGCTCTCATAATAACCCTGCTGTCTGGCGGCACTTCCCAGAAGCCCGCTGGAAACCTCTTAATGGCATGGAGGCTGTTTTCAGAAGATGCCTGTGGGCTGAGGCTTTCAAAGGGAATTCACGCACATGTAGAGCAGAGCATACATGCTTTTAAATGCCTGGCTCAGCTGGGCTTACCTCAAAAAGGTGTGTCCAGTTCCCATGATAGGAAAAAGTAGGGCCAAGCCTGGAGAGGATATGGCCTTCTGAAGAGTATCCAAGCAGCATCAGTTATGGATAAATTGGTGTTTATCTGGAAGCCGAAGAGCTATCCTGAGAGCTCCCTAGTGGAGAGACTTGTCCCAGGTTGAACTGTGCCTGTGCAGTCAGATAACACAGTCAGTCAGTCATTCTGTGCTGTAGCACACACAGCAGGTGCCATTCAGGGACTTCAGATTCATGCTCTGCTTTTCCACGTTGTGCTGAAACCTGACCTGCTCATCTTTACTGTGTCGTTTCCTAAGTGGGCTGGGATCTGCCTAAAGAAAACTGGGAGCTGCCAGAGTAACCTGGCCACTTTCTGCCCTAGGAGAATGATTGTGTCATATCTGAACTGCCTTTGTCATCAAGATAGGAGATGACACACAGATGTCCAAGCTTTTCTGTGAGGCAGAATACATTGTAATAGCTCTCCGTGCGGAGCCTCTTCTGCTCAGCTCATGTGGGCCACCCCTGCATCAGCACGTAGTGTGGGGTAGCAAAGGCTGGTCTCTTCAGTTGCTCTTTGTTAGATATATTCTTTGGTTCCCTCTTTTCTTTCCTTGGAATGAGATTTTTAAAGATACCAGGCACTGACAGATACCACAGATGAGGAAGAAGCCCAGACACCTGGTAAGGGGGAATTGCCACACTGTTAAGGGAGAGGAGAATTCAAGTTTGACATCACAGTGGTGTCACTCTGGTTGCAGGTGGTAACACCCTTACCTGTTTCAGAAAATGTATTTCTTCTCAAAATTAGGTCTTGTGAGTAAAGAACGGAGGCTGAAAAGTACAACTTCCTGTGCCACTGTAACAAGAAGCTGCCATTTGCTTCTGGCCAGGAGGCTTTAAGATGATGCCAGATGGGGCCATTAAAGCTGTGCAAACAATAAGGAGCACATAAGGGAGGCTGTTAATGGGCTTCTTTTGGAAGCATCAGCTGGAGCTGCTGAATGGGGCACATGACCTATTGAAAAAAGCCACTTGAGAAATCTCTGTGCCTACTGAAATGATGGGATGTTTTTTACCCTCCCTGTTTATGCCAACCCACTAAAGATCTAACATGCTGGATGCTCACACTCGTGTTTGCAGCTCTGCTCACTTGCCAAGGTGCTTTGTGGCGTGCACTCTAAAGCACTGAGATCAGTGGGCTGGATGAAGCATCCCAACCGCATCATCCTGAACAGAGGGGAAGCCACGTTTGAGGAGATGGCTTCCATAGAAATGTTGTTTGATTACTGCTTCTGAAAAGTGGAAAGCCTACTTCTATTGCTGATTCTTTCCGTGGTTACGAATGGATATTTTGCATGGAGAGCAAGCAGCACAATTAGAGATGGGTAGTGGAAGACTTGTGAGGACCTGTATTCTTAGTCCTTGAGTTCTGATGGGAGTCTTATCTGATGCAGACATTGTGGTACAGCTTGGTAAAGTTCTGAGTTTCAGCTACTGATTCTCTTTGTGCCATATAAAGGGAAATGTCTCTACCTGCAGTGACTATAGGAAAAGTGATGAGAAGCAATGGAGAAGCGTTGTTAAAAAAGAAACCACAGACATAATGCTCCTTAGTGGCAGATTCAGATATAAATTACTAAGTATTGTGAAGGTATTTTTCAGTCTATCTTTTTTTGGCAGAATATTTTAACATCCTGGCTTGAATTTTGTTAAGGAAGCTGTATTCATTATCACAAAGGGAGTCAGCTAAAGAGTGTGTGTGAAAGAACTGTATTCAACAGTTTCAGTGAATTGTTCCTTTAATCGCGGTGAAAATCGTATCTCAAGTAGCTACATTTTTATAGCTGCCCATGTAGATGTGGTTCCTCTTGTCCAGTTCCTTCATAAGCACTCTGAGCTCCTCTGTAAGTTCCTGCATGGAAGGATTGCAGAGCTGACCCTCTGTGCTCCAGCAGCTGGAGATTCCGTATCTGAGAGTAGTTTTTGAAGTTAAGTGTGCAGAATGAGAGCACGAAGGTTCTGCTGCCACTGTGTGTAGGCGTAAGGGAGCTCACAAGATGCAGGGGAGAATCAGTTCTGTGGTGTGTACCATGTGTTACTTCATTGGATTGGGTTTGGAAGAGGAGGCTTCTCAGAGAAAATGTAAAATGCTAATTCCTGGATTGAAGTTTGACTCATTCTGCTTGATTCTTTGCTCTTTGAAGCACAGTCTTGTGATTTTACTATGGGCAGGTCAATCAGCGACCAGCAAGAACAGGGCTGTTCCACAAGGGAAGATGAGTTGGGAGCTTAGGGCAACCATCCAACAGGCAGGGGCAATGACCTCTGCAACCAGGATGCAGCCCACAGTCCTAGAGGACTGATGGGGTTGGTGACATTGTCACCTTCCATTCACAGGGGTTTGCACAGTCAGACAAGTGCCAGGTGATGAGTCACAGCTGAGATCAAACCAGAAAGTCCAGCCAGCAGGTCAGGGTCAACAAAGGACAGGCAAGACAAAAGCATTTCTGTGTCACAGCTCAGGAAGAACAATTAGCCTGAATGTAAAGGGAGCTGCAGGACGAAGGAGAGGAGGTGCCTGGGTAGAGGTCCTGGATGAGGACTGTTTGTATCCTCAGGGCTTGAAAGTGGGCGGCTACATCTGTGCAGTGATGCCATAGCCTACTTCTGCATGAGAAGAGCTCAAGACTAGCTTTTCTGTTTGAGACAACATCCCCTTGAAACTGCGTGAAGTACTGGACCAGTTTGCTGGAGACACAAAAGACGAAGTGTGGTTTAAACTGTGAGTGAGTGTTGTCAGATTCCCGGGAAGTCAGTGACAGATCATCCAGTTAAACTTGGAGACAAACTGACCACATCTCACATGGCAAAGTCGGATCTCCAGCCCCTTCAGGCTGTTGGTGTTTTACACTGGCATGGCAAACAGAAAATTTCAGGATGCCAGGACCTCCTGGAACTTGGATTTGGCTCACTTCAAAAGAGATGTTTTCTTGAGTTTTGTAAGCAGCAGTGAAGTACTAGTAAGGGAACTTCCCACGTGTCACCATTTCTCCTTGCTTTTGCTGTGTTCCTGTACCTGAGAGAGAGGAAAATCTGGCAGTATGTTCACTGCCACTGTAGTTCCTAAATCTCCAAAAGCGTGAATGTCATTCTGCAAATCCCTCCCATCCCTTGCCTGTGCCTGGGAGCCCTTCCCATCAGACAGGAAACATCACCTGAGGGAAAATCAACTTGAAGTGTTTTCTCTCCCACTTGCCACCTTCCAACTCTGGTTGCTGAGAGGAGAAGAGAAAGGCTTTTAACACCATGCAGTGACCCAGCCCTAAGTACAGTCTCCCGGATTTGATCCAGCTGTGGAGACAGGAGGTCAGCTCCAGGGGCCAGGAAGAGTGAGAGAAGCTATGTCAACAGGCTGCTCCCTCCGTGTTGGAGTGGTGAATGATGAGCTTGTGACACGGTAGAAACAGCGAGGGTGCTCACCTGGAAAATGTTGCGGGAAGCCTGTCATGGGTGTTTAAGTGCTGACAAGATGTGTCTGAGATATCCTTGCAGTGTATTCAGGATAAGAGTAATCTTTCTCGTGGTTCCTGATTCAGAAGGAAAGTCGCTGCCCTGGTTCACAGTGGGGGAATGAACAGCAGGTTACAGCTTGGTGAGAGGGAGTGAAGTCAGTTTTCAATATGAAATAATGCTTCTTTACTTATGTAAGGAGTGAAAGGACAAGGTTTAATTCTACCATCTTCCCTTGATCCATAGACCCGATCCCAAATCAACTGAAATCAGTAAAAACCTCATTTTACCTGACCAGGTTTTGAAGCAGGCTTTGTTTCAGGACCATCTCCAGATCAGTAAATCCTTTGATTCAACATCTGACATCTTTCTGAGATGAACATCCATGGGATGAATCAACTGCCTTAAATATATGCCTTTTGGTGGTCAAGTGTAACCCATGTCACCTCTGCGAATGTTGCAGATCAGGCTGGACACAGCATTGGGCAGATCTGATACCCAAAGACTTGTCATCCTGCTGCACCAATTGCTGTACTGACACGGAGAAGAAAAGTCAGCCCACCTTGGGGTTTTATAACCAAAAAGCATACGTACTTCTAGTCACTGCAGCAGTGATGACTCATCTGAACTAAACTGTACCTGTCTTGAGAAATGGGTGTGGCAAGCAGTGGTGGTATAAACGCAGTGCACAGCAATTTGTCCTCTGATGAGCTCTGCCTGACACTTTTTCTCTGGTATCCCCGTCACAGCGTGTTCAAAGTTGTCTTAGTTACCCATGCTCTGGCCTGCTTGCAAATGATCAGAAAGATGTTGGGGGGCATTTGCCTGGAGAGCCCTGATGTATTGACTGCCAGTTAGGAACCCAAGTCATGCTAGAAGTTTCTAGTGGTGGGAAGGAATTTACTTTGGGAATTAGATTTTCTGTAGTAAATTGTCTGAAAGAATAATGAATTAGTGGGTCTTAATGTGTACTTCCCAATGCCTTTTCAGAAAACACATGTGGGCCATGGAACCAAAAGTGTCTTTTGAAAGGACTTGGCTAATTCTGATGTCAGTTTACATTGTTAAAATGGCCTCTGCTTCCCTGCAATTTTCCTACTTGCAATGTGATAAGCAAGAACCGAACCAGATCCTGATCGGCAACAGATCCTTCTCTTTGATCTATCAGCAACACTTAAGTGGAATCAAGATAGAAAATTGGAATTTTCTACTGTTTATATGAGGGCAGGAATTTGAATCTGTTGTTGTTGTTCTTCCTTTGTTTGTTGCTCACACTCTTAATTGCTTGACTTCTGTCATTCGCAATAGTCAGCTGGGAGAGTTTTGTAATGTTTAGCCCTTGAGCCTGACCTTCCAATCCCTGCAAAGTCCAAAGGAGAGGAAAGAGTTTTAACTGAATTTAATTGGGGTCGTCTTTGCCCTTCAGCCTCTTCCTGTTCACCACCCCTGGGGTTGAGCAGGGTCCCTACTGGAGAGGAGAAGATCTCCCCACGTCAGAGCCGCGCGGCTGTCATCCTGGGTTACCGAGCAGAAAAGAGATGGTGCCTGCAGGAAACAGAGATGGTTCCCACCTGTCCAGAGCTAATGAGGATGTTTCTGATGTCAATAAATGTTTCCTGATCACAACAAAAATCCAGTAATCTTCACAACACACTCGGGAACAATAGCCAAGTAGAAGACGTGGAAGACAAGTGAAAGGGTTGGGGAATAGGATGCAGATGAGAGATTGGAAGAAAAGGGAGTGAGTTTATTTGAAAGAGAAGGAGAAAAAGACAGGGAAAGCACAAAAGAAGGGAAAGAGAAAGTAGAAGACAGGGTAAAAGAGAGAAAATTAGAATGTCTGGATGGAAGAGGCCTGAGATAAATATTGAAAGCACATTGGAAATGGAAAGAAGAAAAAGAGCTAAAGGAATGGCAGAAGAGAGCACTAACAGGTGGAGAGGAAGGATGAATCTAGCAGATCCTTGTCACAGAGAAGTCTGAGAAGCCCAGAGTGATGAAGGATGGGATGTACTTTGTAAGAGGAAACTTGTGAATGGAGAATATAAGGAGAAGGAGGAGAAAGCACTTCTGACTTTTATATAAAATTATTAACCTTACATTTTAGGTAGTTTATTGACTGAAGAGAAAAAAAGAAGACATCTACTATTGATAACAGCACTTGGGACAGTTGTGATAATTAATGTTGCATGGAGGGTGGGACGTATCTCCTTTTGGTCCAGGTGTCTGCTCATCTCCCACCACACCTCTTCTGTAGTCAGTGTCAGAGGACCAGCAACTCCAAAGCATGATTCAACTTGTCTTAAAATAGGTGTCAAAGGAGAAATTAATCCTGTTTAGAGTCAGGCTGCCCTGGCAAAAACAGGAAGACACTTGAATCTACACAAGAAAGACAAATATTTATGCTGGTGCTAAGTAGCAGTTGTCCTTCACAAGTTTAAAAATAAAAGGAAAGCAAAGAGTATTCCATCAGGGTGCATCCTATTATAGCACTGGTCGCATGCTCTGTCTCAAGGTGGTGTTACAAAACAGTGTACAAAAGCTGCAGAAGTTAAGAAGGGAGTTTTAAATTCACTGGAAACACGTAGGAAAACAGATTATTTTTTATTTGCTTTTACTTCCTTATTGAATGTTCTGGAATGTCAGTCTCACCGGATAACTGAAGCAAACAAAGCCAAAGTAGAAATGGTAGAGCAGTGCTGTGCAGTGCTCCAGTGTCACAGAGGAACAGCGCTCCAGTCAGGCCTTCCAATTATCCTCCTCGTATCCCAACATTTGCCACTGGCCAAGAGCAAAAATGAGAAACTACCAGCTCGTTTCCTGGTCAAGTTTAAGACTGAATTAAAAATGCTTCATTAACGTTTCATTCACCACAAGGACCCTGGGTTCTGCCCCATGGAATGCCAAGTGAGCTGGATCCCCAGTGAGGCTCTGTACTCGGGCTGTCCTGCTCCACCCCTGTTTGCAGCTCGGCTGGGTGACAGTCACTGTGAGCAATCACAGCCGAACCCAGGGGCACTCAGAGCCACTGGGGTCTTCTCCCTACCCCCTCTGCCCCTCCTTGCTGCCCTACCTCCTCTTCTCTTTGAAGAAGTGTGTGTTGATGTAAGTGGACAATGCAGGGAGTCAGTAAAGGGGCTATCGAGAGCCTGGGAGGAGATCGCCTGCAGCAACAACCGAGAAGACACAATTACCGCAACAACTGTCCAACCAACCACAGCCAGGAGACTCCACTTAATCTAATTGAGTGTGAAGGCAGGCTGGAGACACAGGACCCGCTCCTCCGTCCCCCCTCCCATAACATAGACACTATTGGCTGCTAATTGGCGCCAGTGGGCTGGTGCTAATTGTGCTGATGTCTTGGTCTGAGGACAGGCATGTGAGGGATGAAGGGATCTGCTGGGAATAGGAGGAGGGGCGAATGAGGGAGACAATGGTCATAAAAGTTGGAACAGGGCTTTAATTTCATATCAAATATTTAAGTAAGTGAGTGGAAGATCTGTGAACTCTCTTTGTGGTAACCCGCAAAAGGCCCTGGAGAATCCCACCCCCTGCCTCCAGCAGGGAGCTAGCTGAAGTGCTGTGTTCCTCTTCCTCCTTAGCTTTGTTTAATTAATTGTGAGAATTGCTAACGATCCTTTATTCCTCTTTGTGCCTTCTCTGCTTTTTGCTGTCGCTTCCTCTTCATTCTTTATTTCAGAAATTCAGCTTTTCCAGCATTAGGGCTCCCAAATATTCACTGGGCCTCACTGTGTGGAAATTTTGGCTGAATGGAATGACAGCTAAGGTTGTGATCATGTTCATTACCCTGGAACTGAGTAAGCTTTTATTTGTACATGAAAGGCCAGGGTTGAGCAGTGGTGACCACGTGCACTGCCGTTCCTTGTAAAGGTCTGATCAAACTTCTGGTGGAAGTTTGCCTGTATCAGCTGTTAATGGGATTCGTTCACATAGAAAGTTTTGATGATTAAATGCACAGATATATATGGCAAAGTTTAAACAGTTGTTTTTCTCATACAGAACACACTCTATCTGCATATTCCAATACTTTTTTGCTCAACTGCTTTGTAGACAAATGTGCGCCCTGTGGAAGAGGTCACCATGTACTGAACCGCTTCCGGCTCCTTATCCCCATGACTCATGCAGGAGGTGAATACTGTCTTAGACCTGTCAGCAGAGATGCTTGTGTGAGGGCTCTTCAACCTGTGTTAGTCAAACCAATGAGGTCATTCAGGTAGCAAGCTCCTAAAGGGCAGGGAGAGGGAGGAAAACAGGATTGGAGGCACTGATCATTTCCACCTTACAGCTGGATTCAGCAAAATGCGTCTGTCCTCTGTTGTGTCCCTGTTAGGACTTAGTTGGTGTAGCTTGGTAGGTAAAAAGTCATGCTTCTTGCTCTATAAAACACAAGTTTATTCTAAGTTTGACATGTCCCAGTGTACTGCACTGCATTAGGAACAGGTCTGCTGTCAACAGTGGCATCTTTCAACTGTTTGTTGCAAAGATTAGAGTTGTATTTGCAGGAGGTAGGTTGTCAAATTTGGTATTTTGACTAGTTGATCTAGGCTGGTCGTATTCCATTTATATGATTTTTCCTACTGACTCTGTCAAAATTCTCAGCCTTTTCCTGCCCAAGTCTGAAGAGCAGCTCCTTGGTGTAGGACAGCTTGCTATTAGCCAACTCTGTTGTTCCCTTGGATCTTTTTCCCTGAAATTCTTTGTTCTCTCTGTACTCTTGAAGAATTCTGCTGCCATATAATTTATTTTTCTAGAATACAGGCTGGCAAGGGCAGGAAGTAACATCCTACAATACATCTGCTATATATTATAAATAAATTGTCATTTAAAAGCACATACATATATCATTAGTTTAAACTGAGTAGGCCAAATCTGCCCTAATCATACATTTTAAATCTTAGTCTTCCCCCCTAGGAAAACCCCAGCCCCCTCACTAAACTAAGTTGCTGGTATTTACAGAACTAGATCTAGATCCTTGATCTAGGACCTGTGATTCTGATCAGGATCAGAGCTTTGAATGGTATCAGCATTTGGTCTTGCTTCTAAGATTTCAGCCTCTAAGTAGGCAGAGGTCTCATTAAGCCTGTGCTGTGATGGGGGCAGAGCTCCTGTGAGGAGCAATGCCTTGCTTGCCATCCAACTGTGTCGGTGTGCTAGGTGAGTGTGAGTTTGGTGTACGGGAGAATGTTCTTCACTCTGATTTAACCAAGGTTGCTAACTCTACCAGCGATGATAATGTACACCAACCTTTAATACACCTTAGGCAGAAGTTGGTGCTCTCTCCAGGATCCCTGCTATGGATTTGGGTTGCCAGCCATTCTTTCAGGAAGTCTGAGTAATAGAAATTTGATTGTGCCTTGGCTGGGGCATTGGGTTGCAGCCAATTTCACTGGAATTGGGTTCCTGTCTCTCAAATCCAGTTGCTGCAGAGGTTTCTCCTGAGCTACAGAAGCTAGATTTTGAGAAGTTTTTGGCTTTCTTCCCCTCGTTGTTTTGTCAAAGTTATTTAGTACCTGTGTCTTTGTTTCCAAAGACCCCGTAATGTTGTGATGGAGTTTCATGACTGACTCAAGATGGTGAGATTGTGTGCAGAAGGGAATTTCACCTGTCCTGGGCTGTGTGTTCCTGTCATCTCCTTTGAATAAGCCCCGGTAATTCCATGACTGTGAGTTGGATTTGAAAATAAACACCCTGATTCAGTTGAAAGCCATTATTTTCTTTCTTAGTTTGCCGTTAGTTTTCAACAGGATCAAGGAGTTTATATGGATCATTCCTTCCCAAAGGAGAAGGATGGGGAAGGTGTGGTCCGAAGAGAGGGGAATAATCAGTATCTTTTATTAGAAACCACAAGGTGTTTGTGTTCCTCGTTCCTCCTAAATATGGACCATAACCAAACAACTAAGCCTTGCAATGCTCCACAAAGCATTTCATAAATAACTTCAAAATGATCAGCCTTGAAATGCTATAATTATGTTACATTTGTGTGGGAAGTAACACAATGATAACTTGACTTGTTTGGCCTCGAGGCACCACTGCTCTAAAATGTTCAATATTAAATAGTAATTGCAGAAAGTACTTTAATAGGCTCTCCTGGTAGGATGTTCTGAATACAAATATATCACAGGCCACTGAATTCAGATAACAGTTTCAATCTAAAATTAAATTTTAATGTACTGATATCTAGGCAATTTTAAGCTTTTTATAAATTATCACAATGTGTAATTTCCTGGGTGAAAGTCTTAGGCATCCAAAGTTCTCTGCCTCTTTCTTCCTCTCAAAATGCAATCACAGAACTGATGTATGAGCCTGTTAAACTCATTTGACAGCACGTCACTTTTACTAAGGAAGGCAGAAAGTGAGTGAAAGCTCCAGAGTGATTTGTTTCAAAACCTAAGTTCCAAATCCTAAGCTCAAGAACAATCACTTCTGTCTTACAATCAAAATATGCCTACATCTGCCATGCAGACACAAGCTTCTGGAATATAGTATCCTTAAGAGTTCTTTTCTACCAAACTTCTAGGCTACTGCTGTTGATCGGGGATATATTGGGCCAGACTTGTACCAGGTACAAAAAAACCCTGTACATGGCTTTTTGTTCTCCGTTCACTCTTCCTTTTCAAAGGAGTTCATGCCTTGTGCAGGTTCATTGTATCCTTGTCTCAGATGGTGTGGCATTTACTGTAGAACTATTGGTAGATCCTGTAGGGCATACAGAGCGCCAGCACTTGGTTTCTGGTTGGTAATCAGCATGTTTTCTTCATTACTCTGGATGTAATTCTGCAGTGCACTGCTATTCTGAGACACCTTGGCTGGCTCATAGCCAGCCAACACAAAATGCAGCTGCACAATTGGTGTAAGCTCTCCTAAGACTGCGCTCATGTTCTCTTTTCTCCTACTTTCTCCTTCCTTCTCCTGTGAGCTTTCCTGCTTTCCCTTGAGTCACCACTAGTGACTTACAGACATTTGTAGATCAAGAAGCTGAGCTGGCTGGTTGGGCAGTCACTAGTGCTGACAGAAAGGAAACAACAGGAACAGGTAGTCAGGAACACTGAGACTCTCCCTTTCTTGTCTTAGTTTGCCTTAATCCAGTTATAAACTTAATCCAACGAATGTAGTTTGGTTTAATCCAAATACGCCCTGCCTGACCACAAAACATCTGGAGGTTATGGAGGTTATATCGCAGAAGGCTCTGTTCACTGAGTTCATTTCTTGAGTTAAATAGATCTCTTTTGTCATCTGTTATAAAACTGAGATATGTCACTAAAAGGAGCATAACTTTATAACGCACGGTGAGGGATCTCCTTGCTCTGTAGCATCTGGACCTGAATCAGCAAAGCACTGATAACTGAAGTGCTTAGAGCTGGGTATGTGCTTTGCTGGGTAGGAATGGACTTACTGCTATATTTAAAATTGAACATAAAGTTGAATTCCTATAGAGCTTGCTCTTGGGCAAGATCTCTGTCCTCTGTCAGCTTCCAAGCATATGGTACAGGAGAGAAAGCCCTGATCTCATAAATAATTCACACCTTCAAGCATGAACCTGGCTTTGGCACCTTGCTGAGTCTCTCTTGATCTTTTGAATCCAATTGTGCTCTAAGAAAAGAGAGCTTTCTCCTAGCTCAGCCTTGGGATGTGTTTGGGGCTTGTTTCTGTGAGAAAAAAATAGATGACAAATTTCATTGTTCTCTGCACTGGTAAAAGAAGAAAAGCTCTTATTCTGATGGAATCCAGTAACAGCAGCCCACTTCCTTATTTTAATGGGTTAATATCCCAAAACAGGACTAATCCATAGTCTCTGCTCACTACAGTGGGCTCGGAATTGGGGCTTTAGGCAGAGGACAGTGCTTTCTTCTCCGGCTTCAGTAGTTCAGTGACAAATGTGCAAACTGAAGAAGTGAGCCATTCTGTCACCTTTGGTCTTATTTTTCTTCTTTCCTAAGCTTTATGTTTCAGTGCTGGTTTAAAAGGTAACTGTGATCAAAGAATGAAAAGGGAAGAACCCAGTTCCACTGCCTTAAATTGCAGAATAATGCTACATTACAGCTGCTCCCTTCCTTCCATGCCTTCCCTCTGCATACGTTTTCAGGTGAATTCATTGGTGCTGAAAGAGATGGGTTTGACAGGCCTGATAGTTCACATCTCCTGTTCAGCTTCCTACCTCAAACCAGTCCAGGGCAACGTCAAGCTGTGATTGTTGTAATTTTGACAGGGGTGGAAAAGGGAATATCTGAACCCCAGACCTCCCTCTTCCATTAACCAGTGGAAGAATTTCCTCCCTCAGAGTTTTGTTGTGTGAGATATAGGTGAGACACTTAACGTAGACCTCATAAAATGACTTCTGATGTCATCTCTGGCTTCCCTTTTAGACAAGTGAATTCTCACGGAGCTGCTCAGTCTGTGCAGTTGATCTGGTGATATCATAGCTACTGTGAAGGCTCACTTGCCTCTGTATTGCAGTAAGATAATTTTTACATGGTAAATAGCTGTTTATTACTGCTACTTTAATGTCAGTAGTCGTGAAAGCTTAGTAATAGAGCCAAATAGAGCTAAATATGCGTGCATATAAAGATCAAGGAGCTGTTATCCACACTGGAAGTGGAGGGAATGACTGAGGTTTCCTGAGTGTCTGCAAACCAAGAAAATTAAAAAGCATCTTTGTGCTCAGAGCAAGAAACAACACAACAAAGACAAACATACATGGAAGCCCATTCAACCTGAGTGACTGATGTACAGTCCCTCATGACCACACTAGAACGTTTGCCCTTCACAGTGATAGGCACAAAGGTACGAGATGTGTCACCCATGGTTGTCAGTTTTACCACTGAGTGTAGCAGTGTGACCAGAAAAATCACAGTGTGACTTCAGAGAAATCACAGTGTGACTTCAGAGAAATCAGTATGCCTGTATGCACCCCTCATACTGGTCTGTGTCCGTCCCTGTGCTTGCAGACAGACACACAGCCACGTGCAACATGCGCTGTCACAGCACACACAGTTTTCCTTTCTTGGTCAAAATAAAAAAATGCTATTGATTTTTACTTTGCACGCTTCCTTTACTAGCTCCAGCTAACAACTGCCACTGCTGTTTCTTATCAATATTTGATGGGTAGGGTGAGGTGCAATGGAGAAGCCCTGCAAGTTTCTCCTTCTAAATGGTCTCTGTGAGGGCTGAGGTTTTTGTGGTTTGTGTTTATTTTCTGTCTGTTTTACTTGATTGGTTCAGGTCCTGAAGGTGACTTCTGCTAAAAGATAGGACAGAAACAGGACATCTCCTCTCTGCCATTCCCTTTTCATGCCTTCATCTCTCTGTTTGCACTCTTGAGTAGGCTTATGGATGGTTGTGTGCTCTGTGAAATTAGTGAACAGTGGAAGGTCAGGCAACTCTTGTATGTATGTAGCTGAGATAACTTCTCCTTAACTCATTTTTCCCAAGCTTTATCCGGTGAAGTGTTGCCAGAAAATGTGCTCGTACTTTAAAAATTATCTTTCAACTCAAAAACTAATGACTACCCTAGTGCTTTCCTAAATTTTGCCTGTAGCCATTAAAAAAAGGAGTTACTCTGTAATAGAGCAGCATATTTTCAGGACATATCTTTGAGTATAAAATAAATGAAAATTCTACAAGTCTGGGCTCTTTTGATAGATGTGGTAGCTTCATTTCAAATATAAATACCTGGAGAATGCTCACAGTTTCATGATTCTGTTCCTGTGGTGACAAAATTCAAGCCTCTCCTTGTAGTATTCTGTGTTTTGTCCATAGGAACCGCTGTTAAAATGAGCATTAAAACACCATCTGCAGGACAGTTTAGGGATCCATTTAAGGGACTGAACCATCTGCAAGTGTGTAGGAGGCAAGAGAAAATGTGAGCAACTTTCAGTAACCATGCAGAGCGTGGTCAGCAACACCAAGTGCCCTCTAAATATCTAAGTGATCTGCTTCAAAACAAGCAGTGAGGGGGAGAAGGGGCAGCACTGGGGCTGCTGAGATGGCAGCTTTTCCATTGCAAAGCAACAGTCTCAGACTTGCCTGATGCGTGCTGTAAAACACTGCTAACTGAGGAGAGAGAAGGGACTGGAGCCCCTCAGAGAACAATTCTTGCCATGTTCATGGGGCACTTTTTCCATGACAAAAGGATAAGCAAACGTGCATGGGTCTTGGGATTATTTTGTTTGTTTTATTTCTTTGGGGTTTTGTTTGTTTGTTGATTTGGGATTTTTTTTTTTTTTCAGGAGAACACTGCTTTTTAATTCCCATCTATTGCTTTCCTTCTTTTTTGGTGATTTCAGGATTGCTTGTGCACAGTGTTCTGGCTAGAGGCCATCCAGTATCCCTGTGCTGCAGACACAACTAATCCAGTGCAGGACTGGTTAGCCGAGCTCATTTCAGATGTACAGATGTTGGCAAATATGATTATCCCTCTCCTGTACAAATCTTACAGAAAAGCAGTAGCTAAGCCTTGGAATTAAGTGAGAGGACCTAGGATGTAGTTTCATAGGCATTTTTAAGCTGGCAGTGCTTCTGAAAAGTGTCCTGGTTGATTATCCTTCTTAGTAGCAGTGCAAGTCTTGACAAAACCAAGCATGCTTGAACATGACTGCTTCTGATTTACTGATCTGATGCATCTGATTGAAGCTGCTGACTTGTCTGTCCAACTGTTGGAAATCTAAAGAATGTACCAACAGTCTGGGTCAGTTTTTGATTCCTCCAGACTCAGTCTAACATTCAAAGCTGTTTGTAGCCCAAAGAGCTTTGGAGGACTTTCTCCTTGCAGCTTTTATCAACTTTTCCCTGTAGGCCTCTTGTGCTAGTAAGCGAGTCACTCGTTTTCTCATTATTCAGTGTATGTGAAGTCACTGGGCAATGCTGGCATCAGGTGTCCCTATTGGATCAGTCACACTGTGATACCTGCTTAATTATTTTAAGAAGAATCAAGTTATGTCATCTTTAACACATCTATCCTTCTTTCTTGAACCCAGAGTCCATTTTGGATAGATACACCGGGTTATTCTTCTCCATAGCCTTGCATCTAAAAGCCCTTCCAAGTACTGTAGGTATCAGGCAGCACAGTAACAGGTTGTTCTGGGCACTGCAGAAATCTCTGACCCAGTTCTTCTCCCAGATTGTACCCAGAGCCCATTCCAGGTGATGCAGCAGTCCAGTTCTCTTCTGTCTTCCAAATGACTTAGCAAACCACATCCTTTCTGTAAGAGAAAAATGGTCTGTTTTCATTTGTAATATCTTTCCTAAAATGTGCTGTACAATGATGTCTGTAAAATATATGAGGCGATAGAACAAATATATTGAAAAATAGCACATACTTGGCCAGTTTTACTACTAAAGTCAAGTACACAGGTCTGTATCTGACAACTGTATGTGTTGAAATATATTGAAAACATATTTGGATCGTTCCATATATACTGAAATATTGAAAACTAGCCAAATCTGTAAAAAATTTAAGTCTGTGTTTTATATACTATATATTTAAAAATCATTTTCACAAAGAGATAGCAAGAAAACTCACTCTGAAGATGTGGGAAATACTCACCATGCTTTATTTTTTCCTGATGGAAACCAGTGATCATAGATGCTGTGTCATTATAGCCACTACAGTAATAGTTAACATGTTTGCTAGCTAATAATTTGCGTACTGGGCCTTGCACAGGGGTTCATTGATCTTCATAGAGACCATCAGTAACCGTGAATTCTAATGGTAACGGCTCCCTTGGCATTGCTGGTGCTGATTTAAGCCCTAGAGTTTCTTCCTCTGCAGTCTCTTTGGATTAGCCTGAGAGTGGACGGGGGAATGGGAGCAAGAGTGGTTGTGACAGCTCTCAGGTGGAGGAGCGTGCAGTTTCTAGAGAAATGGGAAATTTCTGGAGAAGGAGTGTTCACATAGCGAGTCTTTAAGAAGGGCTGTGACCCCTCAGAGGATGCAGCAGTCCTGGCCTTTACATGAAAACAAGCATCTCCTTTTATTGTGAGCTCCTGCTGGCATTCATAAGAATTCTCTAGGTAAAGCTAGAGATGTCTGGATGCCCTGGATCCTCTGGGAAATGCCCTTTTGCAGTACGACACATAACCTGACAGGTTATCCGTGATGGGAGCAGAGCTGTAGGCGCAGTGTAATTGGGATTTCCGTGTCCTTTGTGTTTGCTGAGTTTGCTGTCATGTCTTGCTCTGAAATCCCCAGTAGATGTAGCATAGCTGTGGATGGTGGATGTAACCTTCCAAACCAACGCCACCGCACTCTGTCCCTAAAAGCCAGCAATAGCCCCTTTGGGAAAGGTTATCAGAGCCTAAAGTATCCTTTTGGGTTTTTATGGGTGTATTATTATATCTTAGAAAGGCTTGGGGCAGGAGACCTTAACTGTCTGCCTTGAAAGGTCTTTCTTTTCTTTTCTTTATTGGAAGGGCTTCATCTGACCTTCCCTGCATGTTCTAGCACTGAGAGCTCTACATACACATTGTGTGTGTTTCTGGTTAGGACTGGGATGGCTGACTGCTGATGGACCTCATATGTGATGCCAGTGAAGCTGTATTTATGGTGATAGTGTCCTTAAGTTAAGTGTAGTGAGTATTCTGGTAACGGTGAAAGGCATACGGGCCATTTGAAGACTTGTAAGGAGAGCTGGTTCTGCTTGAGAGTTAGGTGGTAGAAACCAGCAGGGGCCTGGATTGCTCATCCAAGTTAGAGAGGTTGGGATCTGAGGGAGGAGAAGGAGATCTCAGTGAGAGCAGCTTTTAAAGACCACTCTTTCCCTGAGATGACTTTGCTGTCCGCTTTGAAGGTGAATGGAGTTTTCTTTGGTTCTTTAAATTGTCCTGTTCCTTTAAATTGTCCCACACCTTTGACAGGAAGACATTAAAGACAATTTGTGGTCTTAAATCGGGCTCACTTTTGTGAGCTTTTGTTTGTGCAAATATTCATTTGGATGTAGGAAGTTGGAGAAAGAACTGGAAGCCAAGTGTATCTGGGATCCTGTCATGAGAGGGTTGTCGAGGGTTAGGAGTCATCGCTGTTTTACTCTTCCGAGCTCTCTTCTGCTCTGGAGACTTTGCTCTGGATGGTGTCCGTGCCTAGAGTCAGGGCAGGGGTGCTTGTTCTGCAAAGCACCAGTGTGCTGGGACCCCTCAACATCTCACAGCCTTAATAAAAACAAGGCGCAAACCAGAATTCTTCGGAAAAATAAACAAGCCCACTTCCATGACCTCTTCTTGACCTCGCAATGAGGTGCTAATTACTAGAGGATTAGCACCTCTTCTGTATCACAATGGGCTCAGCCAAGGAGCAGGAGGTGACAATTCTCTGTGCAAAATGCAAATCCAGAAGAATTAGTCCAAGGGCAACAGGCAAGTGCAAAAGTTAAGAGCAAGGAAACCTTCTCAATTGTGGGCTCGACCTGTTGGCTATAAAAGGAGCAAAATTAGTGTCTTTTAGAGGAGCTGGGCAGGAACGGAATAACTTTTCCCTCCTTCATGCCGGGCAAATATGCAGCTTTCCTTAATTTTACTTCACATCTTAATAGAAAGCATTTCTCCAGTGTGGCTACAGTGACAGTATCAAAAAGGCTTATTAAAAATGAACGGCACCGGCAGTAATATTTTGATGTGTCTGTATCTGTGCTGAAATACCACACCCGTACACTGTATTCACTGGTAGACTGATAAAAGGGAATGAAAGATGTATGGATTAGTACAAAGGAAACCCTAGCAGAGCTTTGTGTGGTTCAGGAATGATGTTCTGTCAGGCTGAGGCACTGAGGACTCCTAAAGCTGTCTGAGATGGGCTGATAAAGCTGTGTTTCTAATGTCCGGGCAGTGAATCCTATCGCAGTGAATGGTTTTGGAATATGCTGCTCTTGTTTTCTGCTTGGGCACTAAGAGCACAGAAAGATCACTCGGTCGCACTAGAGAGCACCTCTCCTGTGTGACTGCACAGTTGGCTCCACTATCTCTTACTTCTCAAATTCCATAAAAGCACTGCCGCACAAAAAAAGGGTCTGATCCGCATGGGATCAGCTGCTGCGCTGGAACGTGTTACTCAGGGTACAGCATATTTTTTTGGTTGTAGTACTGCTGAGGACTGAGATACTCAGACAACATCTGTATACCCAAGAGAGCTGACGTCTGGAAGTGTTATAAACTCAGAAGATCTCGGTGTCTTCCATGGGAGCTGTAGGTTTGCTGGCAGTTCTTGCTTGCTTCAGATAATCAGACTGAGTGTTGTGTCTGCAACACGAGGATCATGTAATTACCTGGAAATCTCCTTGTTCTGGGAACTATGTGATGGTTAAAGTGGTAATGACTTTCTGTTGTGGCTACTGCTGTCTCTGCGTGGGTGATAATACGTTTGGATAGGAAATAAAATGCCTTGGTATAAGGCATATGTTCTGTGCATTTGCATGAGGCTCTGTATTGGTGGTTTTGGTGGAAAACATTTTTCTGATTATGATTTTGATATCAATTCCTTGGTACTTTTAATTTCTGTCATGTTTCTTTTGCAAGCAATTCTCACCACCCTGGGAACTTTCCTTATCCATGTGCGAGGCACAGCTTTTGCACTTCAAGCACCACGTTGGCTGCATCTCCACTGGGATGGAGAGGCTGGAGCTGTGGAGTGGCACTGGTTTTGCCCTCACTCTGACTGAGAATGTGGTTGTCCCTTTTGTGCTCCAGGCCAGTCTGTTCGGTCGTATCTGTGCAGGTCCCTGTGTAGGCAGGGGCAGATGGGTGTTCCATGTTCATGTAGCTTCTGTCCTGAGGTTCTGCCTTCCTCTACTTCAGTTTTCTTCTCCTTAGCATGGTCTGGTTTCTTGGTGAAGTTGTTTGGGACCCGTATGTGAAAAATGCTATAATAAGAATTAAAATTTATGACGATGATTTTTGTTTCTAAATACCAAGAAGGGCTGGCAAAAACTCTTGCCATGGGTTTCTGCATCACTGCATTGTGCATAGCACATGGGGATACATGTTGTACCTGTGCTGTTAGAAGAAAATCTCCTTTCAGCTGTCACCTGTTCAGACCGCCAGCAATTGCTTCTCTGCACAAGAGGAGTTCCCATTTTCTTTGATACAACTATCCTGGTATCTCTTCATTTACACGGATAGTCTTGTAACAGGGGAGTGACTTGAGCTGTTCTGAAATACCAACAGGAACCTTGCCCTTGGGTTCGGAAAGAATTTCAGAGATGTGAGATGCAGGTGAACTGGAACAACCCAGACTCTGGTGACCAAGAGTCACCTGGGAGGTGAGATGTCAGAACTCCAAGGGTCTTTGCTGACAGGAACTGGGTGAGATCTGCAGATGAACAAAAGCCTCCTTGGAGGCAAATTGGCCAATCTGTCCTCCAGAAGAGATAACAGAGCAGTGTTCTGCTGGGAGAGGGAAGACGAGCAAGTTATTAGCTCTTATTAATAAGCTCTATTGTTAGCTGTTTGGGAATTTTTCTGTGGGGAAGTTCACTCATAAACCCAAGGATGCTATTCCCATAAGAATGTTTTCAGTGCTGCTACATTTGTGGGGGAGAGTTTTTTTGGTTTGGATACTTGACTTTTCCAATGAATGATCTTGTCCTCAATAAATTCCTGACCAACTCTCCCCTGGCTTTACCGACTTCCCCTGTTGTCTGAGCTGTGTACAAGCACTGCTTATACAGCAGTCCAGGAGAACACTCTTTAGTTGAAATGTGTCCTCTTCACCAGTTAACCCATCTCAAGACATCATTTTCAGAGCTGTTCCTTGCCTTGTTCACAGCAGTGTGTCTTCTGTGCATCTCTTCCACGCGTGCAAGTCACCATAGCTCGGGTGACTTTGGTGACGCTGCCTAAGTGCTCAGCAGCAGAGGAACTGTAATTTTAACTACTTGGCTGCACAGCACAGCCCCATTAGCAACTGTGGCAGACACACTGCCTAATGTAATTTCCTGTTTTGGGAATTATCTCCCCGATTTTCATATGGTCCGAGAGACTCCTGTCTACATTGTTCTCCTCCAAAGGATATGTGCAGTATGGGGCCAAGGTGACACAATCAGTATCTCCTCCATGTAGTGTCTGAGTGGGGCCTCTGAATAATAACCAGATTACTATCTCCAACTTATCCTAAACATGCCTGCCTCCTTTTACAGTTTTTGTTACAGAGTATTGTCGCCAGGATGGATTTATGCTGGGCCATTTCCCACTCCAGCTGCGTCATTACAATCATTGTCATGAGAACACAAAAGCAGAGACTGAATGCCTTGTGCCTTCTGAAAAATATATTTGTCCTATTGCGCTGTCGTGACCTTGGGAGTACGATGGGGTTCGAGCTGTTAGTGGCTACTAAAATGAAGACTTCCTGACGCTTGATTACCAGGGATCCTCAAAGCCCATAGTGACTCCTTGGTGTCTCAGATAATCTGGCTGGAGTATGCAAAGCAAGATTGCTGAGTGAAGAGCAGTTTCTAGAAGATGGCAGCCAAGACACATGCCTACAGCAACTTAGACCTAAATAAGTACTTTTTTGATTGTCCATGGCATCCGCTGCCCCTTTCCCATGCATGAATGCTGTCTCTCCACTAGAAGGCACTGTTGTACAGGGGACAGGCTTGGGTGGGTGCCCTCACTAGACTCGAGTGACATCAGCAAAATCCCTTCCCATTCGGGTGCCTCAGTTTCCCCAAAAGGCTGATGTTTTGAGCAATGTTGGTCAATGTGGTGTAGAGCAATTGGATGTTGTTGAACCACCAAAGGAATCAGGCAAACCATATCCCTTCTTTAGGAAACCTGAGATCAAACCAGATGATTTTAGTCTCCTCAGTATGACACAGAGCCACAGAAGGTGAAGAGACTGTTTCTTCATTTTTCCATTGGTTTCCCATTGTTCTGTGCCCTACTCTCACCTCCAGGCTCCTGTAACGTTTTGCCATGGGAATTGAAAGAAAGCCACTGCTCATTCAAAGGGGCACGTGCTTGTTGTGTAAGCTTGATTCTAGCATGCAGCAAGTGAGGTCATTATGGAGCCTTTCCTCATAACAGAACCTAGAGGAGCAGCCTGCATTGCCTTACCCTGTCTGTCTGCTTGAAACCAGTCAGAGACCCCTTTTTGCAGCAGGGGACTCAGTAAGAAGCTCTTGCATTGGAAATAATCTCATATCTAGAATCCACTCAGAAACTGAAATAAAGAATCAAGCTTTCTGATCCCTGTCCTCTGTGCTGTCATGCAATGAACAGGGATGGTCTGGTACTTCACATTTATCACATCCTGTGATACCTGCCCATTGGCTGCTGCTTTTTGGTGTCATATGGAGTAGAACCAATGATTTCAGCAAATGATGTGAATGCAAAATACACCTTCACATTGCTTGTTCCACCAATCTCACCTTTTTCTTTCTGCCCTCAGGTACATTAAATGTTTTGGCCTAATGATACACTCAGATCTTAAAATTGCTCCAATCTCTCTGACCTCTTAGGGGATCAGGTAATACTTAAAAGCCTTATGTACCCACAGAGGCTCCTTGTCTCTCTTTTGGGTTAATAGTTAAAAATTCATGGTTGTTTTTCAAAACCTAAATTGTCTTGCTCTCTGCAAATGATTCCCCTTTTGATTCAAAATCAAACCTTTGTCTAGACTCAGCAGACTCTTGGCTAATAGCTCTTGCAGGCAGATACCAACAGTTGATCAAGATACACTCTTTCTACCTCAAACTCATCTCAATTTCCTGAGGTGGTTTTTGTGTTCTTTTTTCAGCAACAGAATAGTGTTTAGCTAATTGGCTTAAGGAGCCTTAAATGTTACTTGGCTCTCCACAGTGTTTCTTTTTTAGTGGTGCCAATTTCCTTAACAAATGTATTTCATTGTGTCAAGCATTTGATCCTCATATCCGGAATCATGTGTGAATCCTGAACCACCCTGGTGTCTTCTTTGTGGCTGCCACGTCACTGACTGCAGCACTGCACAAGGCTCCATCGGCTTAGAAAGTACATCTCAAAATTCAGAGTCTGACTTCCAAATGAAGTGAGAATATTAAAAAAGGTAAAATAAACGTTCATCACTCTCAGGTCCACGCATGTATTTCATGTGTATAGCTACTAACTCAGCAACCAGCACCCACAGTGGACCTGTGTAGAGGTTTCCATCAAGTCTGCTCTCCAGCCTTTTGCTTGAGTCGTCTGTAAAGGATGGCCTTTCCCTGGACTCAGAGTTCAGAATTTGGCACTGATTTTCAAGCTTCTGCACTCAAAACTTCAGCTCTCTTTGCAAAAGAGCTTGGAAAAGGTACCTAGGTGCCAAGCAGGACGTTTTGAAAGCCTGAGTGTGTGTATCAGCATCACTAGGGTCAGGCAGAAAATGGATATCATGTGTGAGACCTTGGCTAAAATTATTATATTAGAAAAACAGCTTTTGACTGAGATTTTTTGCCTATATTTAGATACTGGGTAGAGATAAACCATTTGTTTACCTAAAGGGAGCCTTACAGAGCCTTTAAGGGTGAGTTTTGTTCATGGAGAGCAGTCAGTATTAAAGCTGATGTTTGTGCATCTCCTCACAGCCTTGCTGTGGCCTCTTCACAAGTTCAGACTCCAATTTGCCCTACTATGAAATCCCATTGCAAGTAGTACCAGAGGGACTTAAGTACCACATACGCTTGCAGTCTCTTTTTTTTTTTTACTGCCAGAATGGTGTAAAGGAGCTGTAGTGTAAATACTAAACCAACCTTTCATCTTTGTCAGGGTAATGAGTTGTACAAAGATAATGATTACACAGTGTGGTGTTCTCATGTTAGGAAACCTCCACTACAATTGAAAATTGCTGTGCAGAATAAATTCTGATACAAACAATGGTACCACTGTAATCGTAAACAAAGTACTTAGCACCTATAAATATTTTATTTATGTACTGAAGCAGCCGAAACTGTATTTCTTGGCCCATCCAAGGTGAAAGCAAACTCTGTTTTATAAATGGGGAAACTGAGGGAGAAGAAAAAAGAAAATAATTACTCTGAATCACAAAACATTTTGGAGCTGAGATTATAATTTTCATCTGCTCTATGACTTTGTGACAATCCTTCACCCTAGGAACTGTAGAAAGCATTGTTGCTTTCATAAGGAGCATAGATGCTGCTGGGAAAAGGAGGACTGGCTTTAGGTCAAACAACTGCTTTCTATGATTTTATTTCAGTATTAGAGAGGGCAGTGCTCTCATGATTGCTGATAATCAATTATGGCTAGAAATAACCACATGTTAAAATACGCAGTCATCAGTCAAAGGGAAACAGACATGGCACGTGGGATTTTCTAGTGGTTTGTGATTGGAATGAAATCAAATGTTAAATGAGCTTCACAAGTATTGAGTTGTGGCAAATGTTCATTTTATTTTGGTTTAAAGGCAGAAGAGTGGGAAGGCAGCACACGTGCTGTTCTGCAAGGTGGCCACATCCAGCACGGACACACTCCGGGCATCAGATCACGCACAACCGACCAGGAGAACAACCCTGCAGAAACTTTCCAGCTGCAGCCTTAGCCAGCAGCTGGCTCAGACCCGCAAACATTCCAAGGACCATTCTGGCATTTCAGCTTTGCAGTGCTGAAAACCACAAGCCTTTGAAAACATGAATCAACCCTTCAAAAAGGGGAACTGGCTTAAAAATGGTGAGATTTTAAAAAAAAAGGAAATCTAGCCTCACATTGCTGTTTTTACATTTGCCTTCTGATTCTTCCTCCTTCTGGGCCTGATGTCTTCAGTCTGTCCCCTGAAACCACAACAATTAGAAACTCTTCTGTTTTTTTTCTTGATGAAACTTGACAGTCTTGTGGAATCACATGGCAGGCACCAACACCGTGAGGAGGAAAAACTTGAAACAGAACTCTGAGAGCTGTCTCTGTTGACATGAAAGGGCAACTTTGGAAGCAAGGTATGGGGATTGGTAGTTTTGATTTTTTTGCTGGTTTATAATGTGAGCTAAAAATGGTCTTCAAAATGAAACTACAAGGAGTAGGGCTTGCCTTTGGGAAAGAAATCAGTCTTCAAAATGCTTGCTGCAGTTACGTATGAGTGAGTTGTGAGTTAAATAAGGAAGATATGTTCCTGTGCTGCCTCTTCTGATGCCCTACTGGGTGGAATAACTTTACACTATCTCAGAGTGGTGACCAGTAAAGTCCTACAGAACAAAATGAAGCCCTGTCTCCAGTTGTAGGGCATGCAAACCATAGGAGGGTAGGAGAACCAACAATGATCTGTGGTAGAAAGCTGCTTAATTCAGCTCTCCAGAGTGTTGTTTTGCGCTCCAGACCCAAATATTGCCTTTTCTCACTCTTCCCAGCTGGGGAGAAGGTAAACCTGGAGAAGGAAGAACCATGGCTGCAGGGAATTGTCATCCTTTCAGACTTCTCGCATTCAAAATTTGGGGGCAAATCAGTCCAAGTAAATGTGGTTGAGGTTCCCCAGTGCTCACTGCGTCCTTGAGGGAGGGTTTCACTTGGCAGTCCTTAACAAAGGTTAAGTTTGCTCGTGCCTGTATCACCTCCTTTCGTCATGTGCTTAGCTAGTGACATCGAAGCTTTCACAGCTTAACAGAGCCAGGACTGGGAGGAAACTCATGGTGGGGCACTTGATGAGTTTGCTCTTGATGTGAGCTGAGGCAGCACTCAGTACAACTAGAGCAGGTGGCAAAGATGATTTTGTACCACCTTTATTTCCCTCAGCTCAGGTATTTACGTATCACTGTAAAGGTAGAAAAGCTTCTTTTCAGACTGCAAGAGTTATTTGTGATGTGGAGGTGAGTATGGGCTCAGTACTACCCAAGTGTTCTCTTTTCAGGGGGACTCTCCAACAGGCTGTCTAAATTATTGTAACAGCTGCTGTGTGTCACACAGAAAGGTATAAGGACTGTGTGGGCCTCCAGATTCAGGCCTGATACAGCCCTCAATGGTTCTATTCACTTCCAGAGTAGCTTATACTGAGTGGTGCCCCCAGGATTAGCTCACTCACTCAAATGTATCAGTGCTGTTAATTCAAAGCATTTGCTCTAAGAGGAGATGATGGCATTTGGTTCACACACCTCACCAGCCACTGACACAGCTCCTTTAATCTGCAATCAGGGTGACTTCACGTGCATCCGTTCACAGCTCCTCTTTGGATGTGATAGAAAATTCTCCTGCAGGTGACTGGGAAATATCAGTGGAGCAGCTCAGTAATGCAGAGTTACGGTGTTTGTTATTCAAGTAAATTTCAGATTCAGTAGTTGGAATATTATTAGGGGTTGTAACTGCTCATCTTTACAGCACAGGAGCAGTAATTTGAGGGTAGGTAAACAAATTGCATGACGCAGCTCAGGTGTTCCTTTGATAATTTTCCTTGAACTGAAGAAAAATGCCCAGCAAAAACCTCACAGCCCTTTCCAGAGGCACATTTCTGTTCTGTGGGGGATCAGTAGACTCTCTGTCATTGGCATTGGATGAAGAAGAATCTCAAGATGCAAAAGATTCGTGGTATTGCTCTAATCTAATCAAATCTAATTCCAAGTTGGAGTTGACCTCCTCAAGTAATCCAATGTGAAAAATGTTGCTCTGAAAAGTGTGGAGGAGAGGAGCTGGGAGTCCCAGGGTGGAGATGCTGCTAACACCCAGCAATAACCGATTACCCTGCTTGGCAACCCCATTGCTGGTCTAGGTAGATGGAAATGACTTCATTATTTGTTTGTCCCTTGTCCTAGTGCCTTTTATTTTTAAGCCTGCATAACGCAAACCACAGCCCCTGGGGAACTTAACGAGGGTCTAAGTGGCACCAAGCTCCCTGCTAACAATGGGCTTTTGTTGTTCACACTTTCCCTATCAGAGTGTCCCGGAGGAACGTCCTTGCTTAGGAGACTATATTGTGATGTTATGACCTCAGAGAGGGGTGGGAGAGGAAGGGAGGGTTCAGGTGTATCTTTAACTTACTTGAATAACTTTCTTCTAGTTGTGTTTTCTTCCCACCAGGATCTCTAATAACTCCTCTGAGGGGGCTGCCTCTGTACTATAAATACAGTCGCATTATCGCCCGCTGTATTGTGTGCAAGCGCTAATTTTCTGTGCTGGGTTTGAACTTGTTGACTTTTGTGGTCGGTGTCAGGAAATGTTGGGTGGGAAAGGATTAAAGAGGCTATTGATGTGACTCGGAATCTCAGGCCAGGAAGACTGCTCGTATCATCTTAGATCTAGAGGCTGCCGTGTTGATATCCAGCATTGGCTTTTTTTATAGAGTCACTGTAGTCAGATCCCAGTTTCTCCCTGCCACCTCCCCCAGTGCAAGCACACTGACTCCGCCACTCCAGGCCGTAGTCTCCAAGGAGGAAGTAGACCCTGTAGGCGAATTTCCTGGTATTATGCCATTTTAACAACCTCTCTCTTGATTTAGGTGTTGCAGCCTGGCTAAGAATATTCCTTGACACTTGAAAGGGACCTTTATTGTTTTCTTAATTTGTGAAGAATTGCCTTTTTTTTTTTTTCCACTCCAAACTTTTCTTTGTAGGGTCAGACTGGAGCCATGTTATTGTTGTTAAATTTAGATCTGAGACTATATTAAGTCCTCTGGCAGTCTGCCCTAGCGCTTTCACTTCTTAAAACAGGAAGGCAGGCCTTGGCCTACTTGTGCTCATGTACTTAAAATGGGTGAGAAGATGACTTTTTACACTGCTGAGAAATAAATATAAAACTGCATGATGTGTATACAACTGTCCTGCTGGAGCCAAGGAAGAATTTCATAGAGTCACAGAATGGTCTGAGTCAGAAAGGACATTAAAGTCCATCCAGTTCCAACCCCTGCCATGGGCAGGGACACCTCCCACTGGATCAGGTTGCCCAAAGCCCCATCCAACCTGGCCTTGAACACCTCCAGGGATGGGGCAGCCTGGGCCAGGCCCCCCCCCACCCTCACAGCAAAACATTTCTCCCTGAGATCTCATCTCAGTCTCCCCTCTTTCAGCTGAAAAATGTTCCCCCTCATCCCATCCCTTCACACTCTGATGAAGAGACCCTCCCCAGATTTCCTGGAGCCCCTTTCAGTACTGGAAGGCTGCTCTAAGATCTCCCCTTATAAGGTATAAGCTCGTAAGCCTCGTAGGAGTTCAACAGGAATCAGACACATAACTGCCTTTTTGGAAATGGTGTCCCTCAATAATTTTGTCACATGAAATAGTCTTGTGTTATGTGGGGTGCAGAAGGGGATTGGATTCAGCAGTGCAGGCTGATCATGGCAAGATTTGACAGGCAGTAGGTGTGTAACAGAGCAAACATTGTGAAGGCTTGAGTAATTGATGAAGTGTAGCGTGTTTTCCAGGGATATCAGCTCCTTCCCGAGGAACCACGTGTATTTAGTGCAAGAGTTCTCTTTCAAAGCATTGCAGAGGGTCTCATTAAAATGGTGGCAACCATGACAAACGGGGTAAAATTCCAGTCTGATTTTTTAAGTAAGAGTCTAAGGTGCAGAAATTGGACATTTGAAGAAGAAAAGATTGACTTGTGTAGTCAAAACTCCTGAAGTTCTGTCTCTGGCATTGTGAGTGACTTAAGGTGTGGCTTGGAAAACTTGCTAAGGATTTGTCTCTGCTCATCTGGTTTTGGTGTTTGACACCCAGATCTGAACATCAGTATAGGTCTACCCTTTTATCTCAACATTCAGAGAAAAATACCATGCTCATGGTGCTGTTGCTATGTTTTTCCTGGTGTGTCAGGAAGACTATCCCACAATTCTGTCTGACAAATCACATTAGCTTTCCTCTCCTGTCAGTGTGGAGAACTGTGGGAAGGCATCAGAGGACTATCAGCACCCAAAGGATCTTTGTTTCACATTCTCAAACCAAAGCAGATTCATTCCATGGTGAGTGAAAACATTGTTGAGCTTCTAAACAATTCCATCTCAGTCAGTCCAGACTAAGCTGGTCCAGACCGAAGACTGAAGACTTCTAAACCAGAGGGTGTGTTATACAAAAATGTGTGTTATCTGCAGCTGTGACCTTGTTGCTCTGAGAGGAGCCTGAACATTGGGATTGTCTGCTTGTACTTGCTTTATGTTCCCGTCTGTGGGGATGCTGAGGAACCTGGCTCAGCTTCTCTTCCCCAGGACTGTATTTCCAGGTAACATTACAATTTGCTGTGCATCCAGTTTCACGAACTTGACAGGTAACTTAATTTATGGGAGCCTTTGTCTTGGAGCTACCTTTCTTCACATGGCTCAGTGGGTGGGGATAAAAGTCAAGGAAACAGTTGGGCCAAAGTAAAGAGAAGATGTTGAACCGATCCTTGGTTGCAGGAAAACTTGAAGAAAAGTAGTTCTCCTCTGAGTCTCTATTGTGTTTTAGGCCATCTTAACTAGAGGTATCTGTGCAGGAGGTGCAAGTAATCATCAGATTAAGCAAGAGGTCAGGATTAAGTCCTTGCATTGTACTTGAGTCCAGGATGCTCCTTAAGACCTGGCATTTGTACTATCCTGGTAGGCAGCCTAGACCCAGAACTCAGGGTATTTGCAGGGTTCAGGATCCACCTGGTTTGCTGAGCAGCAACACTGGCTGCTCTGCTCATTGTAGGAAGTACCCCAGGCCTTGACCTGTGGGCAGGAGGAATACATGGAGGTTGGTGGATTGAGCACTATGTCTATGCTGTCGAAGCTGGGTTTCCTTCTCCTTGCTGGATGTCCTTGCATGCATCTGATGGTAATAGCTCTTGTTTGCTCTGAATTCAGTTTTGTTTCCCACTCCTGGTTAATGGAATCACCAGATTCCTTAGCTGAGAAGTTGCTGAGCTCAAGATGGCAAATATTCTGAAGACATAGAAGTTGAGGTAATGTGGATTAAAGTTTTCTGTTAGTTGGGGAGGTTGGTGGAGGATTTATGGCTCATGTGGAAGAAGGAAGTTTATGACATGTCTGCTTCTCATGAGAGGTAGAAGAGGAAACTGAAGGGTGTAGGAGAAATATCAGATAACATAAGGACAGATTAATTGTGTAGTAGAAGCATTAATAATCTTAAGATTCTATTTCAAGTACTGTGATATTTGGTGTCATTTTGTTTGTTGCTTGTTTTTAACCAGCTTCCCAATCCCTCCACGGGTTTGTTTATGCAACAGTGTTGGCGTCCAAATTGTAACCTCCTATGTTATTCATGTGCATCTAGGAAAAAAGTAACCTGATTTCTGAGATTCCCAAGATTCCTGTGGAAGGCAGTGAGAGGGGAATGCTCAACACTTCAGGAATAATGACTAACTCACATTGCAAAGTCTGGCTTCGTAATGTCTGGCAACTGACTTTGAAAGCTCTGCCTCTCAGCATTTAGTGTGAAAACAGATTAAAATATCTGTCCATGTTTGAAAGAACAACTTGAAAACACAGTCCCTGAACCCAAAAATGGTGGGGAAGGGAGAAAGTATGACTACATTAATAACTTTAAATTTTCCTCTTTAACTTCTTTTAGAAATTTTGAGCCCACTTGACTCTTGCCTTTTACGAGGGACAGCACTTCCAGACTGAAAGGCAATATTGCAGCACCTGCAATTTCTTCTTTTATGGAACTGGGGCTGAATGGAAACAAATTGCTTGGGTGGGCTGGAGGTCTGTTCTCCCCTTGAGTTTTGACTCTTTCCCTGTATAATTTCTGTAGCTAATCCTTCCTATCAGCAGACAGTGAGGAGCCAGCAGCCCATTGAAAAGGGAACCAGACTGAGGACAAGCTGCCGAGAGTGGTATAAAACCTGTTCCTTCGAGGACTGTATAGATTTTTATTTTTTTTCCCTGTGTAAAAGCCATCTCACTCTGATATATATGATGGGGGTGGGGGGCCACAAACGGCGATAAAAATACCTCTGTGCTTCACCAAGGCTCTTTCTGCCTTTTCATAATTCAGGAGTCTGTCAATCACAGGCAGCGAAGAGCAGCTGACAAAGGAGGGGGGATGTGGATGTGTGTGGAGAGGAGCAGGGCAGGCAGAGGCAGCAGAACTCCTCTGTCCACCAGACTGCCAGCAGTCCCGCTGCTCAGGATGCTGCTGGAAAGAGTCAAGCAGGACTCAGGGACCTGTTTTGTGGAAACACAAGCACGTTACTGAATCCATGTTAGGAACAGGTTGGTCCTGAGAGGGTTCGGGTTCTGTCTGGAGAAGGACAGCTCCGAGGGTATCAGTTCCAATCATAGAATCATGGAATGGTTTGGGTTGGAAGGGACCTTAAAGCCCGTTCACTTCCAAACCCCCTGCCGTGGGCAGAGACACCTCCCACTGGATCAGGGGGCTCAAAGCCCCATCCAACTTGGTCTTGAAAACGTCCAGGGATGGGGCAGCCATGACTTCCCAGAGAACCTGTGCCAGGGCCTCCCCACCCTCACAGGAAAATATTTCTTCCTAAGATCTCATCTCAATCTCCCCTCTTTCAGCTGAAAACTGCTCTTCCTCATCCTATCCCTGCACTCCCTGATCAAGAGCACCTCCCCAGCTTTCCTGGAGCCCCAGGAATGCACAGGCATTCATTCATTGACAACCATGTGCATCTTGCAGAGCCCAAGAGTTTGATTTGTTATCAGAGCTGTGGTAAGCTTGAGCTCCTACGGTAAATGGGAAAAAACTTGCTTGGATAAGGAGTGTCTTTTAACTGCCTTTCTTTGAAGCTGGCTGTACAAATTTGACTTAGAATGCCTTCAAGACCTACCTCTTTAATAGTATTTCAGCTCTTTTAGTTTTATGTCAGATAAAACATGTAAAGGGAGAAGTTCACAAGGTTTGGAAATCATTTTGGAGCACTCTGAATATTCAGTTCAAGACAGGGGATGGTAAGAGCAAGGCAGGGCTTAGTATGAAGGTGCAGGGTCTGGAAGATGGCTAGGATTTTTCAGTAATAACTTTGAAGAACAAAGTAGTTGAGGGCTTGGGCTGAAGTGCTGTTCCTTCTCTTGTAGGAAGACTTACGGCAGGAGAGAGAAGTGAAGGACAATATTAAAATAATACTGTCTTCTCCAAAGGAAAACGTTTTAGTGTGTTTGAATCTATATGGTTTTTTGTGGGTTTTGGTTTTGAGTATTTTGGGGGTTTTTTCCCTTTCAAACTAGTACAGCATTCCTAGGTTTCAAGCAACTCTTGACCCAAAATGAAAACTTCAGTGCCAGAGCTGAGAAGTTTTTTCACTGGGACCAGTCCCATCTGCTCTTATCTTTTGGCTCCTGTAGCAGTGCAAATGATAAGCCAGGGACTTGGAATTCTTTTGTTTGCACAATCTCCCTGACAAACACTTGGATGAGCAGCAAGAAAACCTGAAAGAGTGTAAAAAACTCAGGCTTTCTGGTCCTCTGAATCTCCAGGTAGATGTAGGATTGTTTTATCTGAACTAACTTTGGAATGAGTTTTACTGGGGTGAGGTGACAAAGTGGAAAGGCCATTTCTGTTTGTACACAGGATCTAAAGTTCCCCAGATCCATTTTCTAAGAGCTTTATTCCTTTATCTTTAGTTTCTCATGGCCCTGAATTTCCATACTGCTTAACTGTCTGCTGCCTTCTGTCTCAGCGTTGTGGGATGCTCTGGAATGACATGCAGCCTGCATTATTGCCATTATTTTGGGCTGAAGCCTGCAAGTTTGCAAGGCAAAGCAGTTAGTTATTTATTGCTTTCCTTCCAGAGAAAGAAAAAATGTAATCTCTGATCATTTGTTCTGCTGTCTCATGCATAATTTTAACTCAGTGCCTTCTTGTTTATCCTCTGGCCCTGTTTCTGTTTTCTGAGCAGATAACGAACTCATCCAGGCAGTGGTTGTCTCTCCCTTTGTATACAGCTCAGAACAGCAGCACATCCTCAGTCCTGGTTGTTGCCTCCCAGTCCCATTGCCATTTCCCAGTCTGTCTTGCCCACCTGACCAGGTACCCCACATCGTTGCAGTATGTGAGCAAGGTGTTGCAATGTCATGGCAATCTTCACTTTGTATTTGAATCTGGTTGTGCTGGTTTCCAAACAGGCTATAAATCAATTGCTTTTAGAGCCCGATCTGTGGATGTTGCCTGAGCAAACAGCCTCTGACTCTGTCTGTTAGAGCACACCTCTCTCCTCAAACACAGAGGTTTGCTTTCCGTGGAGTCTCCATCTCTTATCCGTGTGCCTTTCCCAGAAGAGACAGGTGTCTCCTGGCTGTGAAGACTTCACCCACCCCTGGCCCGTCACCCTGCCGGCGGACTGGCTCCTTATGCAGGGGGTGTGCTTGGGAGGAGAGGAAGGAAGGTAGAGTCAGAGATACTGAGATGCAGTTGAAAAGCCCAGATCAGTGGACAAGATGTCTGAGGCATATGATGCTTATCTGCTGGAGTGGGTGGAGGAGGAAAGGGCATCCCTTATCTCTTCTCTAGTTCCCAGCCCGCTCTGGCTGCTTAAGGAGGCTCGCTGGAGTCTTCCCACATTCCTGTGCATTCGGGTTCCTGCTACACAGGAAACGGCTGCTGCTCCAACATCCATTACATCTCAGCTGGTAGTGTCATTTACAGTCGGATTCCCAGAATCCCCCAGGGTTTAGGGTGGAGTGGGTAGGGGTGGGGGGAGCGGAGGGGTGGAGGGGACGGCAGTGCTTGTTCAGTGGCCCCCGTGCGAAAATCCCTCCCTGGGAAAAGAACAAAACCATTTAAACTTGCCTAATTTCTTGAGCAGTTGGTGAACCTGGCCCGCAGTATTTAGGCACTTTTGGAAGTAAAACTGACCCTTTAGAAAGATTAGGGAAGTTGCAATCTAACAGAAACAGAACAAACTGCAAAAGTGCCTGCAACCACATCAAGAGTAGCTTGTTAGCAGGTAGTGCAAAACTCACTAGGTTGTTGCTGATGTTAGGGCTGCATCAGGACTCTGTAGAGAGCCTTGATTAAGAAAAAAGCTGCAGGAATTGGTTTGCTATGGACAGATTCAGGGCAATGTCACCTTCACACCAAGGTAACATTTGTTGATGAAGGCTGATAGGAGAGAGGTGTTTTCCCCACTATGCAGCAGCACCAGACTTGTGTCTCAGCACAGTCAGTGCCTGGTTAGCAGGGCTACTAAAGCAAATGTGGCCTGTGTCACAAAGATCAAGATGCTTTTTGACCAGATTGAGAAAAATTCTGTTTCCTAAATTCTGGTTCCCTTTTCTATTTGATGTGTTTGCAAAGAATTCTCACTCCCTGCAGGGAACTTGATGATGTGCATTATTAAACAGTAGTCACTGCTATTTCTACCTCAAATTCTCTGCTGTGCTTTAGCAGAGTGTAAAATTTCTCTATTTTGCTTTCATAAAATAATATGAAGATGTAATTGCTATTCAGCATTGTAGGATGGGTTTGACCATTCCAGTATTATTTTGTGTCTCAAAGGAACCTGGTCAGGCAGCATTTATAGATAAGAATTCTCCTTGTGCAGATGCTCGTGCATTCATTTCATTACAAATGCCATTCGGTACTGAAGGTTACAGCATTAATAAAAACAGAGACACAGGTACCACTCAAAGTGGTGGCCCATGAGCAGCAAACGTGGCTTGGAGTCTTCTAGGTCTGACGTTGAAAACCAAAACTCCTGGTAGTAAATGCAGTAGTAATGTTGTAAGACTGTTTTCTGAATTAAGATGTGTGTTTTATTATTTGTTTAGATCAGTAGAGTGTTTTTTGCTGAAGATAATATTAATGGCATGTTAAGATGATGATTGTTCAGTGTTTTGATTTAAGCAGCCTCTTAAAAAATGTTGATATTTATCGCAGTTGCCCAATTAAAAGGATAAAAGAAGATTTCTTCTTTCATCACCCCCCACAAAGTTCTTGAACTGCTTCCTTTGGACTATGGTCCACTGAAAACGCTGTTCTTTAAATGGTAATATGTATTATTTCTGAACAACTGTTACAGGTGCTCAGGGGAGGTTTCACCTTTCACATGTAAAACATTAACCATTTTCACTTTGTTTATTAGGAAAGAAAAATATTCAAGGGTTCTACAAGACTCTTAGAAACTGAGATTCTTCAAACTTTGTGTCTGTCCATCTCTTCATATTAGTATAATTTTATTTAAGTCAGTAGGGTTACTAATTCTGTATTTTTTTCTTATGATAAAGGTATTGACTGTGTGCTAATATGAAATTATTTCATGCACAAAACTGAGAGGGAAAGCTCAGTACCTGGCTCTATTATTAGTCACTGTGTTGTTTGCTGCTGCTCAGCCCTTCTCCAGGTCGTTTGGTCTGTGTGCATTCAGCCTGAGTAGGCATAGCCAGGAAGAGATAACTTGTGTTTTAAGGTCATTATCACATATTTTATATTTAGTTTCTCTTCAGTCAATTCTGGAGGATCAAGACCCTTCCACAATCTGTACAGTGCTTGCGTCTGCCTGATAGGCCCCAAGCCTGACCCAGTGTCAACCCATTGTTCATGCACAGGTTTCCCTCTCTACAGCTACAACTTCACTGAGGTATTTAAGGTTGGGTGAACACTGGTAACAAGCTGTCCAGCGTGATGCGGTACTAGGACAGCGTATCTATCTCAGCCAGCAACCATCAACAAATCTTCTGTTCCTCTTTTTCCATGTGTCCTTTGCACCTTGCTGCAGGCTTGTGTAACACCCAAAACAATGAGTTTTGGCATTAGCAGAAGGGTCAAGGTGCCAGCGATATATAAGTCAATACTGACAGCAACTTCCTTAAAACTGACCCTGTTACAGAAAAAGGGTGTTACCTGTGGACTGAGTCCTGTGCTTCTGCCTGCACTGTGAAGAAAATTCTAACTGCTGGAAAAGGCAACTTCTGTCTTGTCCCCAGAAACCCTACCTTTAGGTTTCCACCTCTTAGACGGAAAGAACTGGGAGACCACATGCACAGAGGTTCCCAGCAGGTTTTCCAGAATGGAGCTTTGCTCAGTTAACTGGGGGCTGCAACATCCTAATGCTGTCACTGCAATGAGTTGTGTTCAGTGGCCTGCAAATGGAAACCAATGAGCAGCTGTACCATCAAGTGTCATCTGTCTCATACCACAGATGATACGGGGTAAAATTGCTGTGTGCAGGGGATTTTTATGGCCTACAGTTATTTTTCTCTTTCTTTTATTTTCTTTTTTCAAGAAAGCACTAACATCCATTCTGAAATATGGTTAAAGTTCTACGTTGGCCTTTTGTATGAATGGATCCTGTTGGAAGGTATTTGAGTAATCGTGGTGTTAGAAGATCTTCTAGGCAAAGCATTGGTAACGTAGAGAAGGTCAAACAGATCCCGAATCTGAACCTGCTTTGGAACTCTATCTCTGTTATGAAATAGTTTCATTTTAGTTGCCATTGAGTACCAGAAGTTATAAACAGAAGATGGGGAGGGAGATGTGAAATTAAAGTCCTATGAACTGAAGCTTTGTGACTGGATTCCTGGTTCTGGCTGTGTCAGTGCAGATCTTGAGTAGGAATGTGAGAGAGGTTGGCAGCTCGGTGTTGTTCATCCTGCACGTGGATATAATTAACATCTTATTACACTCTTGCCCTGCCGCTGACCTTGTTGAGTTTCCAGTTATGGAATTGCCTGTCTATTGTCTGACATTGTCTTACATCTTCAAATGCGTTCTTCCTTCCTGTGATAAGGAGAAAACTACTGAGGCTGAGAAGGTGGCTCCTCCCATGCTGTTTGGCATCTTGGTCTTCGTGGAAATTCCACAATGACATAGAACTCATTTTCCAGGCCATCTTTTCCTTACCTTGGTTCTTTGATTTATTTGTCTCACTGACCTCTCTCGCATCCACCTTCTGTCACATCCACTACTTGATTCACACCTTGGTCAGAACACGATTTGGCCAGAGCCACACTGCTTCTCTCAGTGTTGGGCAATCCTGGATTCAGCTCTTTGTGAAAGCCAAAGGATTCAAAAGCATTTCAAAACAGGGTTGCACATGAACAAGTCCAGTCTGTGCAGCCATCAGCCGTCCAGGGCGTGTGGTTCAACAGAGAGAGCTCAGCTGAGGAGCATCTCTTCCTTTTGTACATGCGTGCTCTCTTTCTTTGGAGAGCAGTGGAGGTAGCTGCTGAGAGGGTGATGGCAAAGAGATGGGTGTTTAGATGAAGAACCAAAGCCCGTATTATTTTCTATTTTTTGGATATAGCATTGTTACTTGGCTATTACAGCCTGCAATATCTTGCCGGTGCAGTGTCTACCATTGGAGTACTGAGAGTATAGACTAAGTGGGAAAAAATTCCATAAAAATCACCCTTACAGGAAAATTAATTTCATTTGAAATGAACATTTTCTAGAAGGCATTTCCTTTCTTCAAAAGAAATCAACTTCGCCGTTGGAAAGCAACTTTTAAAACTTCGAGTAACATCTTCAGTCTTTCCCTCCTTTGGGGTTCCCTGCTCCCCAGTTATGACTTTTGGGTAGCTTTTGTGATGTGTGTGTTGTTCTGGCAACTCTCTCTGCAAGAAAATGCTCTTCTAATTCTGGATTGTAAATTTACACTCAATTCTACCTATAGGACCTTAGGTTTTTGAAATTCAGTTTGGCCAGTTGCTCTGACCCTCTGTATCTACACTCCTGGTAAAGACTTTTCCTGAGACAGGTAGGACTGGTACTGCACCACAGGGTGTATCACCAGCCCTTCTGCATTTGTGAACCACGAGTCTGCTGATGCTGGCATGAAAAGCAGTGCTCAACAAGTAGTTTCATAAGTGCTTGAATTAATGGCTCTGCTGCATGGATTGAGTGGTCTTTCCAAGTGAAGCATTGGTACTACGTTCCCTTTTCTTCCCTTGCTGCTTGTGTGCATGGAACTTAGATGAACCGGGTATTTTGGGTTGCTGTACTTCTCTGTTCAAATTGAATAGAATGAATCGACTGAATACCCTTGTTGAACTGATCACTTGTCATTCCCAAGGCTTTTTCATTTCAGAGACCCAACATAGAATCTTCCGGTTGGAAAAGACCTCTGAGATGATTGACTCCAACTGCACCCATCATCCGCTAAACCATGTCCCTCAAAAACTCATCTATCCTTTTTTTAAATACCTCCAGGGATGGTATCTCAACCACCTCCCTGGGCAGCTGTTCCAGGGCCTGGCCACCCTTTCAGTAAAGAAATTCTTCCTGATATCCAGTTTGAACCTCCCCTGGCACAACTTATGGCAATTTCCCCTAACATATCAGTCTTGTCAAGGTTTCAGTGATGGACTCCAAACCAGAAGCAAAGCATCTAAACCAGTGAAAATGTGGGACTTTCTGGGGGTCATTCATGTATCAGAGGGTCTGGGTATCACTTATCTGGAAAGAATACAAAATCTGCCATATGTTTATTTTGTAAAATGTCTGTAATGATATATTGCATATATTTAAATATGGGAAAATTGGACAATTTCCATGGTATTTAAAATGTATTATGTTGTATCATGTAGGCTAAATTGTAAGGAAATGGGCCAATTTTCTAAATGATTTAAAAAAATTTCAGTGCATTATGGTATACACGTACCGTAGTATGTCTAATAGATGCATATTTATGTAATGTGATCAGGGAAATATATGCCCCTAAATGAGTATATGTGTTCTGTATGTGTATATAAATGGAGAAGACATTGGTTTTCCTTTTGAGTTCTTTTCTTCTCGTAACGCACAGATGAACCTCTAAATGCATGTCAAAAATGCAGGGTTGTTCAGCCCTTAATGCTGTTGTTAATCATCTGTACTAAAACCTCTGAATTTTAAAAATGGAAGTCAATGCTGATGTGGTCCCAAAGAAGCAGAGCTCTGTTTGTGCATGTGCAGGGGAACAGGGACAATTTGTCACTACCCAGCTTTCTTTCATAGGATTTCTGGAGATATAGTAAGTAGAATTTCTTGTCATCTGGACCAGTCTTCAGGCTTTTGAAGACCCTTCTGTGAAAACAGCATTTATGTTATGTCTTCACAGTATCACAAGGTTGGAAAGGACCTCTGAGATCATCAAGTCCAACCTATAACCCAATACTAACACCAACCCATCATCTAAACCATGGCACTCAGAACCTCATCCAGTCTCCCCTTAAACACCTCCAGGGTCAGCGACTCCACCCCCTCCCTGGGCAGCGCATTCCAATGGCCAATCACCCTTTCAGTGAAGAAGCTTCAAGCTGTGTTTCCCTTTGGTGCCTCTACCTCTGCCAGTCTCCCAGTTCCACATGCTGTGAGGACACCCACAAAGATTTCTGAGTCACTCTGATAACTGAACTAAAACAGCCCACTGTTCAGGCAGAATGGCCCGAGCAGAGGCAGAGGTGGTGGTGCTGGGACAAAGGGAGAGACTTTGCATCTGCTTACTACTTCTCCAAACATCCACTGTTGTGACTCAGGACAGGTGGATCACATCGTGCTGCTATATTGATGTTTGATAACCAAATTGTTTTTAATTTAAGCTGGAGATTAGTGTCAGCCTTTAAGTTGGTGCATGTAAGGTTTTCATTCTGTGTCTCATGTAGTGCCCCATTGGATTTGTTGAGCAAACTCGTTGAAGTTTTTGAGTTTTATTAAACCACTGTGGGGGAAAAAAGTAGATTGGATGTAAACCCAGAAGAAATGATTGGATGAGTTTCCAGGGTATAATATCCACTCTTGCTCCATCTTGGCTTTCTATGTGCACAGATGTATATTGGAAGGATGGGAGCAAAGATGGAGACTCTAGAGATATTCTACACTCATTAAAAGGAAGTGTTGAATGTGAGTGTTAGTGTGGTCATGTGTATGACCACTATGGACCTCCCATAACTCTTATGTGTAAAGAGTCTTCTGTTCAGCTTCAAGAGGAGTTCCAGACGTTGATCAAGGACACTATGTGTCCTTACATTCCCCTTCTGACCCATTCCTCTCAACTTGCAGTAATTTAGATTTATGTCTCAGGCCTTCAAGAGTGATTTTCTGCTGCTGTTCATGGGGCATTTCTTGTAGTCTGACAGGTGAGATGTCCCTGCTTGTGTTCATTTAGTGGAACCCTCTTTTTCCTGTTTTCTTACCCCTCCCTGCCCTCCCTCCCTGGTGTAAAAATAACCTGCCCCAACAGCACAAGCTGTGGCATGTTTTCACATGTCTCCTCTTTTCTTCCTCTCCAGAAGAAGACAGTGAGCTTTAGCTCTGTGGCATTGCTCCGGTAGCGTGTTGGCAGGCACATGAAGCAGATTCTTCAGTCACCCTTAACGCCAACAATGAGATTTATTATCTCCATTGCTCTTAGGGAAATTAGCCTGGGGAATTAATTTATGGTGTTTTGAAATGCTGTTGTCTTATCGAGTCATTGCTTGCTTACACCCAAACTCCCTCTTACCTTTGGTCACAGGGATCGCGTGTTTAATGTGTGCTTTACCGGGGGCAATTAAAAGGGCACAAGTGAAACACAGTCACACTCTGGGCCGTTTATGGTATTTGATCCTTGTACAGCAGGAATGACCCCCTCCAGCTCACCTTCTCTCTCAACATTGTATCTGGGAAGAGAGATAAATTCACAGTTAATAAAGATAAGATGGGAAAACTCCCTTTGTGAGCTTGTGAACAGCTCACGAGTTGCAGTTTGGTTTCTAACAGCAGGATGCAGCAGTATCTCGTAATTCCATAGACTGAAAGGAGCCACTGTTGAGAGAACAGGATCTAGGGGGTCTGAATTCCTGGATTTGGCTGTACTGGACAGACAGCTTTAAAGGGTTAAAGTCCTCTGTGTTAGCAGACTATTGATAATGTGCTGTCATTTCCCCATGACACGTGCTTGCAGCTTTTTTTGTGATTCTTCAGCATTTCTGTGTGTAATGGTGCTCTTGGCAGGGAAGACTCTTGTGGGCACATTGCTTATCCAAGACATTGTTCAAGATGGAGCGGTGACTCTTGCCCTTCTGTCTCCTACATTATTTATGTTTGTATTATCATTAATTAATGATTTATGGAACCCATTTTGCAAGCCACAAACCCATTTATGGCAGTGTAAAGCAGCGTGTATGTAAAACGTGCACGCACCTACATCCACACACAGGTGTTCACACCATGTAGAGAGTCAGTCACGACCGAGGTGGAAACTGTCCTTAGTTACAAAGTTGTACAAAAATGTTTTAGACAGAAAGCAGAGTGCTGCATCCCAGGGAGTCAGAGAAGGATAATGAATAAGTAGAATGTAATTAATCTGAATTATGTTTAAATATCAATTTTCTCTTGCAGAAGCACTACAGCACCTGTGATGCAGTTTGACTCAGACTCTACTGAGCAAGGTGGCACCATATCATGTGGGTATTCCTCCTGCAGCGAGTTTCATCTCCACTCCCAGGCCAGGATGTCAAGAGTGTTGTTTCATCATGGTAATGGAGATACATGTGCAAGATACAGTGCTTTCCTAATATGAAATTAGACACCCACAGTTAAAGAGATAACTTGGGGTATCAAACCACACATCTAGAGGTCCCCAAAGGGCTTGATTTCCCGTGGTTCCTGCACTGTATACAATACCTCTCATGGGGTTTCTCTCCTTTCATCCTAGCTCACGCCTACAGTTCCTTTTCTTGGAGCTGTTCTTGAACTTCCACTTTCTTTTTTTTTTAATCATAAATTGTACCTGGTTGGATATGCTTATTCTGCCAGTCTGTCTTTTTAAGGTTTTTGTGTATTACCTGTCACTGTCACATGATATCATTAAACAAAGTTAACTTAAGAACCCAGCTGATTGGCAGAAAACATCTAGTGAGAGACTCTGAAGGGACCACTATGATCACTTTGTCATTTTAGAGTTGGACAAAATGTACGGATCAGTCTTTTCACCGTAAACCTAAACAGTAGCTCTGAGACCTTCATGTGTATCAGGGTGTAGGGATAAACATCCTCGTCTGTATCTAAACCTACATCTTCCTCTCTGGATCAGATAGTGGAGTGACAATGCGTGTGAGGTTTCTGTTTGTTTATTTTTATTGTGTGGAGCACTCTTACAGCGTTGGCCTGTGATGGAATATCTCAGTCACTGGCGTATCACATGCAGGTTACCTCAGTGCAGCTGAAAGCTCTCTCTGTAGCTATGCCACACAGGTTTACCTCCACGCCCATAAAACCACATCCACCAGGGACCTCATCAATGCAAATACACTCAAGAGCAGCTAATGAGGATTTTAATTTAGCTTTAAATGCCTTTGGTGCTGGGTAGGCCTTTACAACACCAGGCAGGGAAATCTCTGAAGCTCTGGCTGCTTTCACCGTAAATGTCATTGCACCTTATTTATTATTTGTTTTAGCTGCATTTCTAATGACCAAAAAGCTCATATCTCGGATTACACCAATGCTGTGCATTACTTACCAGTGCCTTGGTTTGTTTAAAATACAGTATAAAACGCAGGAGCTGGCCAGGAATAATTTTCCCTTATGGGATTGAGTGTGGGAGTGGGGAGCACTAGTAAGAATCTCCCAAGAGATGGTGGGGAACTGAGGAAGATCCTGCCTTTCCTGGATGACAGGGGTTTATGGAGGCATGCGCTGAGGTGTAACAGGTACCTGTGATCACCTGTCAGCATGGATCCTTGGGAAGACTTGCCCTGGGGTTACTTGATAAAACGTTTTGCTGTAGGTAGCTGAGCCAGGGCTGTAAGATTAAGGTTTGTCTTGCCAGTGGTTTATAACTGCCCAGACATTTGCAGGCAGCGATTACTTATTAATGTCGCTGTTATATTGAGTGTCACCTTTCGGTCTAATTCCCTCAGCCCTACGTGAGTCATTATATACTTCAGAGCTGACTTCAACCTTTGTCAAAGCTTGTGTTTGCCAGACCCTATCAATGGGAGATTTATTGCCCTGAGGTGGTATTTTCCAGCCTTGGTCCAGGACTGGTCTCTTTTACGATGGGTTAAGGGCAGACTTTTCATAGGCTCACAGTGTTGGCGCTTGTGTGAGTCTGAGGCACCTGTCTCAGGGTGTTACGTGCTTGCATTATGAGGTGGTTCTGGTGCTCCTCCTCTTCTTTTTTTTTCCTTCTCCTTTCTGTTTTTTTCCCTCCTTCTCTCACATCTTTTCCAGAGTCCTCTTTGCATCACCTTTTCCAGCTAATCTCCTACACTTGGAGCACCCAGGATTCCCACCTTTCCTTCACCTTTTCTCCATCTGCAGTTCTCTCCTTCCACACCCTCTGTCTCTTCACTATTTTCCACAATCCCAGCTTTCTGTAAGCCAATTTGTCATGCATGGAAAAATTATATCTGGCCATGCTGTGGGAGCTGACACACGGTGATCTCAAAGTCACCAGCAGGCTATGATTTAAGGCTATAGTGTCTTATTTGTGATATAGAACCTCTTTAAATAGGAGGTAGGAAAACAAGATTCCCAAAGCCCTTTTATCCAGACCCTGGGATACTGGTCTGCACCATCCCCTGTCAGTGATGTAGGGCACAGCGTGTTGAGCAGTGATTCAGCAAGCCTTCGTGTCCTGGGTGCTTTGTGAAGGAGAGGACTGGTGGATTGCTGGGATAATAGTTCTTTGCCATGGTTCCTCAAGTAGGTTGGGTTTGTGGTGCAAGCTTCTAGGAGTTTGCGTGCGTAGATGGACACCTATCGTGTTTGGTAGTCCTGGTGAGTGGCCTCTCAGATGTGAACTCAGTGCTTGGCCATTGCTATCTAAAATCCTTTTGGTTTTGTGGCCAGCCTCAGCAGAGGCCAAGGATTAGCCTGTTACTTTGAGTAAGATTTATGTGCTGACAAAATTAAGTGAAAATCCTCCTTCTGTTTTTTTTAATGGAGTTTGCAACAACTGCTTTCCCCAGGTGACAAGACTCAGTGTCCAGCAAACATAAGAAACATCCTTATGTGTTGTCTGTGTTCAGATACTGACTGTTAGAAGCCACCTAATGAAAGCCCGTGTTCAGAATCTCAGCTTTCTCATCAGATTAATGCCTGGCTCCTGCACCTGAGACGTTTTACTGCTTGACAGATGTTCTGTGGCCTATATACAAAATGAGTCTGAAATCTCTGATCATTACAGGACTCACAGACTCCACCCACAGTCTTGACAGCCTGGAAGGGGATGCTGTAGATCTGGAGTCAGTCCTGCAGTTTTGGAAACAGGCCTGCAACGCCAGGCGGAGGTGGAGAACCAGAGACTTGGCAGGGAGAGCCTTCCCTTCCCAAGTGCATACATTCTATTTGAAGCCTGAATAGAAAGCAAGTTTTTCCAGCCCTTTAAAACTTGGAGAAATCCCTACCTCTGTCCCACCTTCCACCATGAAATAGTTTCCTTCCCAACACCTGTTTCAGCCCAACACAGGAGCCTGTGTGTTGACCTGTCCGGAGAGACACTGTGGGCTGGCAGGAGCCACCTCACAATTCCACAGCAGTTAACACCTCTACTCTCAGTGAAAGCAGCTGTTTTGCTCCATGCCTCATAAAACCGTGAACAAACTTTTACACGTTTGTGCTGAGAAAAGGGATAGATACTGCTTATCCGCTTCCCTGCCGCTCCGCAGCACACCCCGGCAATTACAGTCAGGTCTATGTCGTTATCAAGTGAGCAATAAGGAGGAGTGTGAATGGAGATAGGTGATGGGATGGGCCCTGGAAGCACTGTGGCAACGGACAAGTTATTGCAGGTTTGCTGGCGCCGTCAAGTCTGTATCGGCTCGTTTCAATGGCCACGCAGGAGCAGAGAGAGGCAGGCACCATGCTGCTACCGGGAAGGCGGCCGTGTTGGAGTCAGATGGCCCTCTCATCTGCATGCAGGGATGAGTAAACAGCACACAATGTGCACATTGATTTCCAGCCCTCCCTGTTGCCTGCCCTCGTTTATGGCGGGGAGGTGAACTTTCACCTTTCGTTTGTTTGCTGTGTATCTGTTTTTTTTTTTTTTTTGTTCTCTGTCAAAACCCAAAGCAAGTCAAGAGTTGTTCAGCTGGTGTTGTAGTCTTCCTCCTCGTGGCCTGCGTGTCCTCCCTGAAGTCTTTCACAGGAAGGTATCCAACCAATTCAGGAGCACCCGTCTACGTACTGCTGTTGACAGGGTCTGTATAGAAACACACTATCCTGCTCAACTGAAAATCAGAATCTGTGTTGCCAGGTGTGTAGAGAGGGAGAGAATTCAACTTGAACTCAAAGTCTGAAGTTGGCTTTGAAAGTCTAGCTGCTAGAACAATCTTTTTGTTGGTCAAATATCTCACAGTGCAGTAACCACACAGAAATGAGAAGCACAGGGACTCAGTCTATCAAGGGTTTTGTTTTCGTATTTTGAGAGACCAAGATATTAAAAAATGAATGGCAAAGCTGGGAGCAGAATCGTGTCTCTGGTCTTGAGAGAATATTTTTAGAGATTTAGGGACAGCAGATGACTGAATTCTCTGCTACTTTGAAAACCTTTTCTTGGAAGAGTAATCTCTTCTAGATTAAAACACCACACAGCTTAAATGTTTAAAGCTTTTTAAGGATGCCACGTTTTACATTTTAAAGGGCTATCTTTTAATAGAGTCAACTGATGTATATTAACTGAGTTAAGTTGTTGAGAAGATTGAATCAAAGAAGGAATTGTCCTTAGAAAAGAAGAATTCTATAGCAGTAATGAGGTGAGAGATGCTCAGACTGTGGGGCCACATGGGTGTGATCCAAAACCCTGAAAATGCAAAAATCTTCTTGCGAAGCCTGGGGAAATTTAACTCTGGATCAGATCAGTGTGTGATAGATTCCAGTTTATAGCCCAGATCATTTATTCATCCTGAGAGTATTTCTATGTGACAATACTGTAAAGGGTGGAAATGACAGATGATTCCAAAGAAAAGAAATGCTTAACTCGGAAATAAATTGCCCTTTGTTATACGAAGTGCTTTACTAAATGGTGCTGCTAAGTCTATGTTCTGATTTCTCTGTGGACTCTGGATAATCTTTGTTCTCAGGTGTTCTGAATAGATCTGACTACCCAGTTCTGACAGTCTTCAGTAACTAGCAATGCTCCATTAGCTAATTGCTCAGTGACAGTGACCTTTCTGGGTAAGTCCACATGACAGCCACATAAATGCCACTTTAATGCCTCCTTATTAACTTTATAAGCCATTTGTTGTATAACTTCAGTCCTCAAGTAATAGCACCTTTGGCTTCATATGACTTTGTGTATGACAGCAGGCAGGCTTTGCTTGTTTGCAGCCAACAGGTGATATTAGTCTCCTTTGCAGGGTATACTTGAGGAATTTCTTCAGGAAAGCAAATTAACACTACCTGGATCCCTGCTCCAGCAATACTATGCTGTGTTCCTTAGCCTTGCAAAGGAACACCCTGCTTGTGACCTGTCAATGGAGCAGACTTTAGATAGAAGATAAAAAACGATGAACAGGAGAGGAAACACAAGAGGGATGGACTTGTCTTGGCCAGGATGGTGTGGCTGTGCTGGCTTGGTGTTGCCTCAGCAGTAAGAGTACCTGAAGGAAGAGTACAGAGGTGGCTGGCAGCGCGTGAACTGGGCTTCTCCCTCTTGCACGTATGGCCAAGTCTTGGTGGTTTTGGAAATGAAGTGTGGAGGCAGGTGTTGCAATGGAAGGGCTCTCACTGGCTGTGGGCCTCTAGGTTTCAATATTCACCTTTTATTCACCTTAGGGTGTGTGTGGCTTGGGTTTGTAAGAATTTCCCATAACAGGTTAGTTCTGAGGCCTGTCTAGCCTAGTATCTAATAGTGGATCTTTTGGGAGGGAATATAAAGGAACAGAACAATTACAACTGATCTATCTTAGCCTCCTGCAGCTGGAGGCCAGGGTACAGAAGAGTTTTAAGTCCTGTGCTGAAATGCCCGTACCAATGACCTCAGGAGTGGAAAAGAAATGTAATAAAGCCAGGCCTCATAGGAAGAGTAGTTGAAGTTCCAGGTCTTCTAGAAGTTCCCCTCTTCTTTAAGCCATTGTGTTTCACTTGTGACAGCATCTGGAATAAGCACCTGATAGCTTTTAATTTCTTACTATTTTTAGTGTTGCTGTGCCTGGGTCTTTAATTAAGGACATCGCCCCGTGATTTATGCCAGGCCACAATCTGTGAGGTAACTCCAAGGTTTGATGTCCTTCCCTCCTCTAGTGTAGTTAAACGTGTGGGGTGATGTTGTGGTCATGATTCAGCCCACCAACTCTGGGTAGGAGTTTAAGCACCATTTAGTGTCTGAGCCCTTTGCTTCTGAGCTAAAGATAACTAGGAGGTTCAATAACTGGAGCCAGTTTGGATGGAGGTCAGAACAATGTGGGTTTGGCCCATAAACTTTTATGATAGCCTTAGGTACTACTTAGAGTGCTGTGGCTATCTTGTCTTGGATCTTCAAGAGTCTGTCTTTCATAGGGGCAGACACAGGTACAAGTGGTTGTGCTGCACAAGTCCTTGATAATCCCAGGTTGATGCAGAGGATTTATGCCAGCTGTTGGCTTTGGCTTTTTATTGGTGGATGTTTCTGTAGAGGCAGGAAAAAAAAATGACACTCTTAGAAGTAGAGAAATTCATGTTCTTGTATCGCGTCGGGGTAGTTGTCGCCTGGGTCCTGCTTATTGCCTACAGCCCCTAAAACACTCATCTTTCAGGCGATAAAGAATTAAGCACCTAGGACGCAAAGCCCAATGAAAATTCACCTTCAGCAAGCATTAAATCAGAATAAACTTAGAGAGAGTGAGGAAAAGAGAGGCTCAAAAAGACTTCTGGTTGAGAAAAAAGTATTGGTTTCTCTAAGCAATTTCCATGCTGTTTCTCTTTTGCTGCTTTCCACTTCTGCTGGTTTTCAGGACCCCTCTCTAGTCCAGTCTTGTTCGACATCCTGAAAAGAGCTGTTCTGTCTGCCCAGTGTAAAGCATGGTTTAAGTCCTGACAATCAGATTTTTAAGACTGCTTAATTAGATGTTTCCCTCTCACCCTAGGGCAAAGTATGTTACTGGTGCCATGATAAAGGCTGGTTGGGAGTAAATGTCATCCTGTGACAAGGGGAGTACTGTCATTGTACTGGTTTTTTTCTAGTTTTTGCACGTGTCTTGTGTCAGGCATTTGCATAGGAAGGAGGTTGCATCAATAGATTGTCTGTGCCTGTGTTTTGTGATGTGGTTGTGCAGTGTTGCTCCACACTCGCAACTCAGGGCTGTTTTACACTTGGTGGTGGTTGATCTATAGTGAAACTTAAAACGGTATAACCAAAAGCAGCATTGGCCCCGGGATATAAGCCTGGTGCTGGTCCCTCTGAAGATAGTGATAATAATCCTGATGACTGGTTTAAAAAAGGGTGTGCATGTGTTCTATCACCCCAGGGTCTGTTCCTTCTAGCAGAATTTCTCCAAATTCCAGTGCAGAAAAATTGTAATCGCTATATCTTTGCTTTTTTCTTTTTCTCATGAGTTCTTTCTCTTTTACTTCCTATGCATGATTTGTTCCACTGTTCAGAATGAGAAATAGTTCTGGCAGTAAAACATATCTGCTCACGGGATGTAAGGCCTATTCTTACATTTAGAGTTCTTTTGATGTATTCTTTGAATCCATTATGTCTTCCTCTGAACCTAAAGAGATGTGAAAAGACAAGTAAAGGTAAATATTTTATCACACCACTTTGAGAACTTGAGACTGTTCTTTTCATGTTCTCAATATTGTCATGTCATTTTCACACAGATAATGCAGTGTCTTCAGTGCTCAAAAGGATTTGAACTCTGTAATAACAACTCAGATTTTGGATGATGAACATGTGGATCTCTGTCCCTGATCTTGTTTGGAAGTCTATGCCTGGAATAACCTTGCCCTGCTGCTGCCTGGGTTTCGAGCACTGCCAAGAAATGAAAATGAGTATTAGTTGCCCCAAGGAAGTTCATCTGCCTTGCATCAGAGAGCCAGATGCCCCAAGGTTTGGTCACAGCTTATGAAACCATACAGTTTGTTGGCATTTGGATAGATCACAACACAGTGCAAATCTTCAATTCTGCTCCAGCCTTTACCACAGAAACTTAGAATCTCAGTCTGTCAATTCTGTTGAAACAGTGATGCTTGATACATCCCTGGACTTTATCCACAACTTGCAGGTTCATACTCATTGTCCAAGGTGTTGTAAGAACATACAGCCTCTCCAGGTGTGCAGATCTTGGGGCAGGATGGACCTGCAGTGATGATGCAATATCAGCGATGGGTGATGGCATTACAATCTAAACACACTGGGGACGTGCCTAGGTTGAACATTTTATCAGGCATTTTGTGGTGGCACTCCTGGACTCCTGCAAAGTCCTGAAACATTTCGTAATGTGAATGAAATGAGTAAGCTTTTCAGTTCCAAGTTAATAGATAAACATGTATATGACAGAGAGAAATAAATGGGCAGTGTTCTTCCTTCTAGACATTTTAAAATACTTCTGTAGAATAGTTTAACAAGAAAGTAAATAATTTAAAAATGATGGGAATGTGAATCCATGCTGTAGTTTAGGCACTTGACAAGTTTATGCTTTGCTGGTTTGCTACATGTCTTTTCTGTCTTGTACTTGGCAGTGTTGGTTTGAATAGCACAGTGATCCTGATTATTTCCACTGTTCTTAAGTTGCAGCTGTTAGTGCTGAGATGATGGAGGGATCTATAGGTTTAGAATCTATACTTACCTTTAGAAAACTCACTGTGAACTGCAGCTACCAGCTGTCCACATGAACTTTGGGTAAGCGTGGGAAATGTTTCTTCATCTTAAACCACACTACAATAAGCTATTACAATAGCAATAAAAATCCGTGACTAAGAGTGAGTCCCTGTTGTGTTCCCAGAATGAGTGATGGTCTCAAAACCAGAAAAACTGTGTTTCAAAAAGGCAGAGGTAAGATTCCTATTGCCATTTCACAGATAGGAAGACTGAGGAACCATTAGTTATGTGCTTTATGTGACACAGGTTGTGTGACAGAGCCGGAATTAGTCTGTATGCCCAGTTTAAGGCCTTAATGTCATGGCTTTCTCCTCCTGCTGGGTTATTCCCTCTCAAAACTGGCAGTGTCTTGCACACCACTCCAGCTTGGCACAGGCTGTCCCTTACGTGACTCTTTCTGACAGAATACTGTGCTGTTTTAGAAGCCTCCCGGGCTCGGAGCCATCAGAACCACGTCCCTCCTGGAGGCTGGAAGTGACAGTTATGCTGGATCCTACTGCTGCTGCCTGAGAGGTATTGCAAAGTGATGTAAACAGAGTGTAACTGATCTGAAGTGAGGACACGTTTGTGTGTTTTAAATGGTAAAGCTAGAAGAAAACAAGTGAAGGAAAGGGCTGGAGTGAGTATTCTCACTCAGTTATGTCCTCACTTTTCTTCTGTCCCCACTGGTGGTACCTTAAAGGAAGCTGCTTTTGGTCAGTATTTGTTTACTGAGATATAATGGACACATCAATTCATGACATAATTTTTCCTCAGGGCAGAAAATCTTTTGTAGGAAAGGCTGAATTTTAAGAATTCTGGACTGAACAAGAAAGAGGAAAAAAAAAGCCAAAAAAAATCCTACCCGGGCACCTGAGAAAGGGAAATCTAGTTAGAGAAAGCACTCTGGGTTGGGAGATTCTTCATGTGCTTCTGTGATCAGATTTCCTCAGAGACTGGCAGACATTGTGACATTGAATTACATTTTCCTTTACATTTGTACACCAAAAATAAACCCTGCCTAAGTCATTCAGTGTCTTCTTGATGGTTTAGAAGCAGTCAGGATGACAACAGCTACTGGTCAGAATTGTCAGAATCCAGCCTCATTATCTCAGCTCGCAGTACTTGACCTGGAGACCTGGCTTGGAGGAGATATTCAATAGGTGCCAGATTCCTTTGGAGTTTTTGCATATAGGATTTATGCTTCCCAGAAAGGTGCTCTTCCTTCTCCCAGATATTATCAGGGTAATGCTGTTACTAAGGGAAAGCCGATGACGAGGTGGGCACTGCCAGTCCTCTACTCCAAAGGCCTTAAAGGATGATGAGGATTACAGAGTATGTTCACTGCTTTGTAAGAGAGAGTTCAAAGGAGTGAGTGGCAGTATGGCTGCTAGTATCACAGAATGATTTCCAGTGTCCTTCTTTGCAGTTTTAACAATGTAGACGTGTATTTTCGTACTAAATGTGAGCTGAAGATTAAACAGACTTTTAAACAGCTTTCTGTTCCCTGCTGTTTCGTGGCCAAGTACAGGTAACAAAGGAGCACATTTCATAAGTAAACAGCAGCAATACTCCAAGTGAGTTGCAATTTAAATTTGAAGTAAAGACCCTGCAGATACAGCTGAAGGTAAGGTTTTGAGAAATGCATAGGATATTCAAGTCCCACATGCAAATCTGGGGTAAATGTTAAGACACAGATTTTAACAGGTATTTAAATAGCTCATTCTTGCTGGATTCAATGGAAGTGAAATGTTTGGAAGCTTGTGAAAGCCTTCGTGGATTAATCACTTCTCCTGTTCAGCCTCAGTGCCTGTCATAAGCTGTTTGTGTCCAAAGAATGCTCGGTGCTGTTTTACTGGGACAGCCTCTCGTGGAAGGCAAGAGCTTGGGCCTCTTGTCCATGGTAAGTGCCTGCCTTCCTGCCTTGCCTTCTTGCCATCTTTCACCTGTCTGTCTATCCCATCTTGCTAAATCTTATCAAGACCCTGGTACATGTTTCCTTCAAATTGTTTGTCCATTTTTTCCCATTTTCCGTTGAAATCATGTTTGTTACCAAGTTTTCAGTTGAAACTATGATTCATCCTTCACATGTTCTCAATCTTCTAAATCAGGAGTTAGAAGTTTTAAAACCCTTGCAGGAAGGCAGAATGGATGGGTGTCACAAAACTGTAAGTTTTACAGGCATAAATCTTTTATTGAGGTCTGTGCAGATGCAATTGGATCTTATGGCTTTGAGAGTCCTGAATATTTCTGTGCAGAAATTGTTAGTTTTCTATGCAGGCTATATTTTCATCAGCACAAAAAGAAACTAGATCTAAGCTGGTTTAAAAATGCTGGCATATCTAGATTTTTATGAACTCTCTTTAAAAAGAAGAGGGTTTGGCCCTAAACCCTGTATACAAAGAAGATAAACCTTATATCACTGCACAGCTCATAAAAAAATATTTTTAGCCAAACATACAAATACCTGCCTTTTCATTTGTTATGGGTTTGCTTTGTTTTGTTTTTTTACATCAAAAAATAAACTGTAGACAGAGCATGGGAAGCAATAAATCTGGGTGTGCCATTGGTAAGCACTCGAACAAGTTCCCATTGCACAGTGGTAGCAAATTCCGCAGGGAACATATTTTTATATACATGTCAGATGTCTAAAAATGTTACTAGAATAACTCATAGTGCTAGAAAAGAGGAAAAGGGATTTCTAGTTTGTTTTATTGTTCTGTTTTGCAATGAAGGTTTGTGAGCTGAATGGGAAAAAGTTTATAAAAAATAAAAAGTCACAGAAAATCAGCCATATTAGACTGGGTCCAATGAACCTTCTAAACTGTGGGACTGACGCATAGAGCAATTCCTTACATTCCTCTGGACACAACTGGTAGTCTTCCTGCTTGCTGCAACCAGCATTGTGTCAGACCCCAGTCCTGGGGGGCTGCTTTCTCTTTGGAGCAGGCAGGAGATGATGTGTTGTGTGAGGGTTTGGTAGCTGCGTTATGTGGAGGGTTGTGCTTTGGAGGATGAGGTGAGATCCAGAATTTCAGTGAGATAACATGAATGTTTATCACTTTCTATCCCTGGCTTTAGCACGTTCACAAAGGTACAAGTGATGCTGTTTTCCTAGTCTAGAGCAGGGGCACAAGGTCTGAGAAGAGTGAGACCAGAAGTGCTGAGCTGCATTGACAGTGATCAAGGCTCAGACTCCAGCAACTGGTCTCTGACCAAACTAGAGATCACCTTCAGGTCTGCCAGCACTGCTGAGGAGCCCTGGCCACAGGGCCCTGCACTGTAGTGAACTCTGTGAAATCAGCCTCCCTTCTGACTTTGCCACCAGCCACGCACAGCTCGGGTGGGATGTCCCTGATCTGTGTGTACTGCAGGTCCTGTCCCAAGGGCAGTGTCTTTGAAGTCTGGCTTCAGGGATGAGTTTTGTGCAAGAGTACAGGAGTTCCTTGCACTAGTTCTAGCGGAAAACAGGAAATGGGCAGGGTGGTGCCTCCTGTTCGTGCCAGACTTAGGGTAAGCAGCTCCTTTATTCTTGCTATTGCTAAGCTTGCCTTTGATATTTAAGTTCCCTTGAGGTGAAGCTTTCCATTTGGAAAGAAGGGGCTGAATACACACAGTGACACCCCGGTGCACATACACCTGCACTGACAGACATAAGCCTCATCGAAGTCAGGAGCAGGAGGCATGGCTGCTCTGCTGTACCTCTGAAACATGGCTCTTTATTGGCTTTGGATGAAGGGAAGGCCGTTTTTGAAAGAGAATGCCTGTCTTATTTGTAATAGCCTAATCAGGCAGATCAAGAGAGCCTTTTTACCTGTGTTTTCTGATCAGAACATACCGCAAAGTCTGCTTGCTTATCTCTTAAACCTCTGCTGTCCAAACAGAACGTACATTAACTTGGCAATGGCAAAGGTGAATTGAAGTCCTCAGCTCCTGCCATCAGAGAGCAAGCTCAGGAAGATTTAGGAACTTATGGTGCCATTGTGCCACAGTCCAACAGGTGAGAGTGCCAGAGCCACCCGTGTGCTCAGAGGTGGACCTGGCTCCCTTAGTCAGCACTGCCATGCAGGTTGGAGGCTACGGGTGTGCAGTTGCCCATGTCCATTAACTCATTGTTGATAAAGTGTAAGCAAATGATATGATAGGAGACTTTTGTAACCTCATATATAGCAGGGAATGTTCAGGTCAGAAAGAGGAAGAAAGTTGTTGACCTCACTGAGAGTGGACTATGCATTTGCCTTAGCTTGCTGTTGTGTGTGGAGTCTGTTCTTTCTAATTGTGGGTGGAGAGAGCTTCTTTCTACGTGTTCTGGCAACCAACCTGCTCTTCAAGAAACTGGGCTGGGACAGGTCAGCTTTTTTTGTTACAAAATGGGGTAGATTTGTGTGTTTGAGTAGAGAAAGAGGCAAGTTTTTACTTAATTGGTTATATACATCATCTCCTTATTGTGTATAAACAGCATGAAGAGTTAAGCTACCTTCATCTTTCTCCTTCTTCAGTTTGACTGAGTGATGACTGTGGTGACTCCTCTCAACAAATATCTCTCCCCTCACCACCCCTACACAAAAATTCTCCTCTTTCCTTCTCTTTTCTTGCCAAGATAAACCGTGTGTGTAAATTGGCTGAACACTGAGTATACTAAGTTGGAGGGGGAGGCAAAAATAAGACTCTCATTAATAGTTTTATAAGTAAGGGAATGAGAAGAATAATTTGGGGAATAACAAGAACATATTTTCAATCTGTTACTTGGTGTGTAGTTGTATATGAAAATAATTCCAGCTGTCCTTCCTTCTTTTAATAATGGCTCATTGCTTTCCAATTGTGGGGCCATATTTGGACAAACATTAACCAGATCAAAGCCTAATGGATAGTTATGATGGTTGTGATTCAACAGAGCACTCGAGCACCGCGTTTCATTGCGACTTCAATGGGACCTGCTTTGACTTCAGCGAGACCCAAGCATTGCTTCGACGAACGACAGGATGACTGGATGACTTGACGAGGCGTGTGGTGTGCTTAAAAATCAAAGGCACAGCTAGTTCCTGTTCTAAAGAATGGGAATTGCATGGTTTTCCTGCAAGGCATTGCTGTTGGACTAAGTTCCCCTTTGCCTTCCTTGATCCACACCTATCATGCAGTGTTTCAAGAGCTGAGTACCAGAGCCACAAGAGATTGTAGAATTGTGGGGCACCAGTCAATGGGAAGAAGGACAGAAGAATAGCATGAAGGAAGAAGAGGAATGTGCCCATGAACCATGGTCTCAAGCCTCTGATAGTCACAGTTAGAGCAAAGATCCGTCTGTCCCCCACTGTCTGACTGTGCTGCACAGCAGGAGCTAGAGAGAATGTTTAAGAAATAGGAAGAGTTCTAAAGATCCCCTCTGCTGGTACAGACTCTTGGGTGGTAGTGGCAGTGGCGTGGGGACTTGCCCAACTGGACACTGCATGTATACCATACTGTCTGTTCAGTGCCAGGAACACAGCAAGCAGCCCAGTCAGACTTGGGAGGATTTAGTCCTGATGCTGGAATGATTTCATAGGGGAGAAAGTTCCATTCTTTAGCAAGACATGAGGAAAAGAGGCTGAAATTATTTGCACTGAAATCCCCCTATTGATTTCTTCCTCTTGATTGCAGAAAATCTTAGAAGACAATTTTCTTGTCTCATCCAGGCCATTAAAGTGTAATAAATCGTGGCAGCTTTGTGGTTTTAAGGTCTTTTTTATTATTATTTTTAGTGGATGGGCTCAACAGCCTTGGAAACACTTGGAATTCCCCTTGGTGATTATGTGTGAGTTATTTATAGTAAGTCCTTACTCTGATGGCAGAGTCTCCCTCACAGTTGAAGAGGTGAAGATGGGGTGTGTAGGCTCGTTTAGCAGTTTTACTGCTAAATTTATTTTTATTTATTTATTTTATTTCATGTTTCTGTGTTTTCAGCTGCTGTCATGAGTGAGCAAAAGCAGTTCGTGGGCGCTTTGCCACTGTTGCACAAGGCAGACGAGCTTTGCTGTAAGCACTCCCTCTGGACCTGCTTTCTGAATTGAATGGCATTATCATCAGTATAACAACACGTATCGTGCCTTTGATGGGCCACACCATCCTTGGGAACAGGAGTGGAAGCCTGGAGAAAATGGAGACATCAGGGGAGGAGAGGGAGGGGAATCTAATTTCCTTTACCCTGACGTTGATGTTGTTGTAAAGTCTCTAAAATGGCACGTTCTGGCTCAGAATCCAGCAGCCCCAGTGACATGTCTCGCTTTGTCCAGACTGGTTTTCTTGTCCAGTTAAGCAGGAGAGTCTCATGCCTTTAAAGCTTCCTGGCTCCCAGGAGGAAAATGCCAAACTTGTCAGAGAAAACAAACAGTGGCTCTCCCAGCCTGTGTGTGTTCTGATTAACGAATCTATTAGGCTATAAAACCTGGGACCCCCTTTCCCGGAGAAAGAGCATACATTAGGAAGCTGTTGACAGTTCCTAAGTCTGAGCCCTCGCACAGGGCTGGAGACCTATCAGCAGCTCTGAGCAGGCAGCCAGGGCCTGTTTGTTCCAGGAGGTCTTGGAGAAGTGTTTGACGCTCGGTAAATGCCAGATGCGCTGCTTTAATCTGTGATGTGGGAGGCCAGAGGGAGAAAAAAGGAGGAGCCGCAGTACAGCTGAGTGTTTTTGTTCTCTTGGAGTAATCAAAATGTGTTTGCAGGAATGTTACCTTGGGCCTGGATGTTGTTGGCTACTGCAGACTGAGCAGGGCCTGCTTAAGCAGTAGGTTCCTCAGTGGGTTTGCTCTGTCGCTGCAACAAGCTACCAGAGTATTGCAGCTGATGGTGTTCCGTGCTTTTGTTCAGAAGAGAAGCAGTTGCCAGGGTTGGATTTAGCAAGTGCAGTTCTGATCTAAGGATTAACTTCCCAAGGAGATGCAAAACTCCAGCGCTGACCTTTGAGGACTTACAAAACTTACTTTAGAAGGACAGAAGTGTTAAGCCCTTCATTCTTAGCATGTTCCAGTAAAAGCAATTATATTCCTCTTCTTTCTGCCCTCTGCCTGTTTCATTGCTTTTGTTCCTTGTTAGGGCTATGGCCTTTCTTTCTGGCACTATGGTATTTGTCAGGCAAAAATGCAAATTCCTACATTCCTTCATACACAGGTCAGTGTTTTTTCTCATTCAGAGAATCACAGACTCATTGAAGATTTGTGTTGGAAGGAACCACAAAGCCCATTCAGTTCCTCCTCTACTGTGGTCAGGGACACCTCCCACTGGATCAGGGTGCTCAAAGCCCCATCCAACCTGGCCTTGAGCACCTCCAGGAACGGGGCAACCACCACTTCTCCGGGCAACCAGGGCCAGGGCCTCCCCACCTTCACAGGAAAACATTTCTTCAGAATTCAGAGTGTTATAAATATTTCAGTGTGTTTTGGCTCGCTGATCTGTTCTTCACGTGGTACCTGATGCTTTATCTGCCATGGAGTAGATAGACCAGGCTGGAGTGAGAAATTTTCAGAGCTCTAGTTGCAGTGCACCCACAGCCAGCTGTGCTCAGGTCTAAGAGCCATCTCACAGCACAGCCAGCAAGGCTGGTAAAACCAGTGGTCTCCAACCCATCTTGCTAGTGAGTCATCCTGCTTTTTTTGTAATTAGTAATTAAGGTAACAAATATGTGTTGGTGAATAAGGCCAAGTGCATTGAAGAGTTACCAATACAGGACCCAACATGTTTTAGACAAATCACTGAAGTGAAATGAACCTATTTCTTATTTTGCCAGACTGTGGGGAAGTTGGGAAGCAGCCTTTGTGGTTGCAGCCTGGTCCAGTCTCTCATTCGGTCGCTCCTGCTCCTTTGTCACAGTGGTCTTGGTGGTTCTGAGCCCAGGGGTTTTGTGGCAGGTGGCTTCTACCCCTGCTGTAGCCCACAGCATTAGGTCAGTGCTGGGAGACTTCTGAGTAGAAACGTTGAAATTCACAGCGGCACATTTGGATTTGCTGGATGGGATCTCTGTGTCTCCCAAATACAAGACTTGTTGTGAATCACAGCAGGATGTTCTCTTAAAGAGCCCAGCAGAACGCTGCTGACAGTGTCACAGAGCAACGCTAATCCGACAGCACATTGGTCACGGCTCCTTGGGTTACCAACCAGCTCCGTGGCAGAGCGGACCCGTTACTGTGGGAATGAAGGGCCTCGTGCTGTAGGGACACAGTCAGGGCATTAGGAGGAAGAAAATCTATCCTATTCCCATCACTTCCTGAAGGGAATGTGTCAGAATGACGCACATACTCTTGGCTTTATTTGATGAGGGGGCTGGAAGGGGAGTGAGAAAGGAATGAGATGGTCTCGAGGGACACACGGTTTGGATTCACAGGGTCATGATGCTCTAAATGTTCATTTTGAATTGCTGAAACTGAAGGAGTGGAGAGCAGTCCTTGTTGGATATACATTTGTCATCCTCGTGACTCACGAGGACTCTTGTGATATTTTAGACAGACCATGGATTATGGTGGGCTTCGTGATAGCTTTTCTCAGCCTCATAAAAAGACCTCAGGAATGAGGTGGGAGGATCCAAGTGGCGGTGGCACATGCTGTGACCGAGTTCATTCTCCCAGGATGCTTCTGGTAAGATGAAGCACAGGAGAAAAGACGTTGGGAGTAAAAGCATCCCTTAAGCTCCTGGGGAAAGATACCTGTGAATATTTTTGGGAAATAAGGGACCTAATGATTAGAAAATGTTGGGTTTAGTCTGGTTTGGTGCCAGCAAAACTGCCAGCAGGCTGTGCCACCTCCTTGGAAGAGTGTCTGTGGCAGGGCAGCGGGCAGGTCCACTGTGGAGTCATCAGGGACAGCCCAAAAAGGTTTTTTGTTTGTAAGAATGAAGATAGATTCAATGAATGTGTGTTTCGTTTCCTGGGGAGAGAGAGGGTCTTTGGAATGTCCCTGTGTTTGTCCTCATCAGTGTGGTCAGCAAACAGAAGGTGAGAAAGGCAAGTGCAATCCGTACTGACCACAGCAGAGTCACTTATTGGCCAAACCCTCTCCACTTCTTTTCTTTTCCCCCTTGGGAAATACAGGTTTGGGTCAGATGAATTAGCTCACAAATAGGTGCTGAAACAGACTGGAAAATCAGAGGTAGTGTGCCCTGCTAGCATTTGTGAAAACAGTCAAAAACCTTGGACAGTGGGAGAAAACAGCAGTTTGGAAGTTTTATTTCAGATGAGAAACTTAGAAATTAACTTCATTGTAATTTTTTTTTCTTGGGTCAAATTAAATCTTTTGTTTGAGGCCAAAATGTTACTTGTTTCTGTTTGTTAGTTCAGTGAAAAAAACCTGAAATTAACTATGTTTATTTTGGGTGGCTGCCCAGCCAATCTCTCTGCCTTTCAATTTTCTATAAGGCGAGTAAGATGCAAAATCGGTTATTTATGCATCTCAAGTTTTAACTTCTGTTTTAACCATCCATCAGATTAACAGACACCCCAGTGTAGTAATGTTTTTTATTCTTTAAATGTGGCATTGTATTTCTGTTCTCTGCTGGCTTGTGAGTAAGGGCTGCACAGGGGAGGAAGAAAGTCATTAAATCCATGAGGTCTTGGTTGCTGTTTGCAGAGCTGTTGAGTGATTCCCTAACAGAATGGAGAGTCTGGTTGAATGAAGGTGTTAACCTTGGTACCTCCATCCCACTTGCTGTTCAAGAAGTCAGTAAATGATTTGGTTTAACTTTGGAATGAAGGTTTAGTCTGGGTCCTTGCTTCTCATAATAACCCTCATTGGAGAAAAAATGGGATGGAGGCCATTGGTTTCCCAAAGAGAGGATTTGTTTAGAGTGGGAAGGGAAGAACTGAATTAAAATACAAGAGAATCACATAATCAGCCACCTCTTGTGGCCTCATCTGACGGCTTAACCTTTGATACCTTCTTTATTTTTCTTCATTACTGTTACTGTCCTCAGAATTCTCCCTGGTTTCCCCATGGTTTGAGAGCAAATAATGCAGTGGAGGTTTAACCTGTTTGCAGGGTTCTATGGAAGAACTGGAGTGATGCAAAATCAGCCTCGTCCTTATGAGCTCTTCAGCTTTTTATGGGGATTATTGTTTGACTTTGTACCATAATTATTTTCACTGCTCCTCTCATCAGAAACAACTCCTGTGAGTACGAGTGTATCAGCTGGCTGTTCCAGGTGTTGCTTGGGATGCTCTGCCCAGGTATGGGTGCAGGAATTGATTTAGATTTATAGCATCACTCCTCACTGTGTTTGCATGACACTGTTGTTCTTGGTCAGGTGTTTTATCTTTCTGTGCCTCCGTGCTTGGACAAACTCTTCTTACTGCAAGGTATTAGGGATGAGAAAGTTCTTCCCTTTGCTGATGTAGAGTACCTAACGCAACAGATCTGCAGTTTCAGCGGGTGCCTCTAGGTGCTACCACAATACAAACAATAATCAATCACTGGCCGACACCTTCCAGGCTCTCCGTGCAACCAAACACAATAAAAAACTCTCCCCAGGGGCCAAATCTACCAGGCTATGTAAACGATTTTATAGTGAAAGTGGTAGAAACCCTGTCTCATGGGATGGTTATAACTACACTGCAGAAAGCACCAGCAATCAGCATGTTGGGAGATAACCAGATGTTGGCAGAAGGGTCAGTCAAAAAGGACTTCATTATTCTGGCCTGCCTATCCAGCATATATCACAGGGAGCAGTGGCAATGGGGACTTAACAGATCTCTTTCCGCTTCTGACCGCTGCTGGCCTCCACAACCAAAAGCAAAGCCCCAGCCAAAACGGGGTGTATGTATTTTTAACCATCCAGAAGAATGCTGATCTTGTTCTAGATTAGTTTCAGATGTATGTTTAGGCCAAATCCTGAACTCCCTTGTTCAGGTTATTTGCTCCAGCAAACCCCTGGGTAAAGGGATGCTTTTGAAGAAATATCAGTGTCTAATTATTGGGAGATAATTGCATTAAATCAGAAGTGAAACACAATGCATAAGTCCTGTGGAAGAGCTGCAGCTGAGCGCAGAGGGAAATGGAAGTAGGTACAAGATGGAGAAGGTTCCATGGAACTTGTGTGTGAACTGTAACTCTGCTTTCAAATCCCATCTGTGTTCTGTTTTCTTCAATTCCCCCGTTCAACAGAAGATAAATCTCCCAGGTAGGTGAGTCTGGGTGGCAGTGGCATGGAACATCCCAATGGAAGGAGACAGGATCATTTTGTAGCCTGTTTTATGCCCTTGCTTACCAGGCTAAATGGTGTTGCAAAGCTTCTTCATCCTGGATAGCAACAGTGTCTTCTGACTTCCAAGTCAGTGCTAATCCCTACAACAGGCATTTTTTCAAGCTAGCCCTGCAGGTGGCACAGCGAGCCTTGCGATTCCAAGCAAAGTTAGCGGTTGCTGCCTTCTCTTCAGATCATTTTACAGTGTAAAAGCAACTCTAGTGAAAAAGGCTTTTAGTATAGGAGAAAAGACCAGCGTGATATGCTGGCTACCAAAACATCCTGACTCTTCTCAGATGGTTTCCAAGGCTCTGATTTAGACAGGTACAGAGAAACCAGATAATTTTCTTTTCATTGCATCAGGACATTTTGGATGCTCTCGCACCACTTCCAAGCTGAAGTTGATAGAGAACATGCAGCCAGCCTCCTTAAACTCAAGATAACTTTTTAAGTCTTGGTTGCACACTCCTGTATTCTCTGTCAAGCTGGTCTTGTTGCCAGAAAATCTCTTTGGAAGCCATGGGAGTCAAGTGGAACTGATTGAAAACTGTGAAAAAGCTGAATAGAAAAGGGCCTTGCAGCTTACAGGGAGGCTGGAAATTCCTGCTGCTTAGTCCTTGCTCTAACTTTGCTTCTCTTCATGGCCTTGGGCAAGTCACTTAACTTTGTAATCTCTGGCTCAATTCCTCTGCCTGTAAAACAGGACAACTATTCCTATCACATTCCTACCTGACAGGATTTTCTCCCTCAGTAATAATTAACATTTATAAAATACTCTTTGAATATGTTTATTTTTATTGTAGTACTTGTAGATTATATTACAATACTGACACAGTTGCTGCTGCATATTTGAGCTCCTGTACACAATTACACCGGAAATTAAGGCTTTTTCTAACGAGATAAAAACCAACTTGTGGTTGGTGTGGTTAGGCTGAGTTTAAAGCTCCTTTGCAGCATGACAACAGTGTGAAGGAGCTGAAGCTTTCCAGTGAATCTAACCTCAGCATCAGTGACAAATGAACTGCATGCACTGATTATTCATGATCTGATCTTAACTCTAGGGGAAAGATCAGTGATTTGAAGTATTTGATAAGTACGACTGAAGGTTTGAGGTTTCCTTTCCATTACCAGAAGGTGTAAAGTTCTCATCTTGAGTCTTGTCAGGTTGCGTCTTCATATATATTTATATCCAGGGTGCTCCTTGGTCCTGCACTACAACTGTGAGGAACTGAACTGAGGGTTTCCATGTTTGTGAAAACACCTGCGAGGCTACTAAATCTTTCTTTGTGTGCCTCTTTTTTGTTTCTTTGGTATTTTTCTTTAACTACACTGGTTGACTCAAGTGAGAATTGCCTAGAAATAACGTATGTTCTCCCCTTCATGTGAAGGGAAAGGAATAAGACTGAGACCTTGGCTCTGTGAACCACCCTATTATTGCTCCAGCACCTAGCCAGCAAGAGCTAAAAGCTTGGGTTTTGTTTAGGGATGCTGTGGTTCCAATATCTTGATCTCTGCCCCTAAGAATGCTTTTGTTTAAGGCTCAATTCTTACCTCTTCTCTCTTCTTTCTGATCTCATCTTTGTAAGCTTTTGGTGTCACTTCCTATTGCAATGAGTTCCATTGTTTAAAAGGGGCCTGTGTAAAGTAGCACTGTCTCTGTTATTCTGAACTTAACATCTGCTACTTCTATTTGATACCCTCAAATTATTATGAAGAAATACAACGAATAAACAATGAGTGCTTATTTTCTACCATGTCCGAGATTCTCCTGACCTCTGTCACAGGTTGCTCAGATGCTTCTGTTCTAGAGATGGAAAGTGGTATAGATAAGATATGAGGAGACAAAAAAATGTGAAGATGAAGAAGAGGGCTGGGATTTTCTTGTTTGTTTTTTCTACTCAGGTACTGTCATGGGTTGATTCCAGACGATAACAGAAGAGAGAATGCTGTGGATAGTTTGCAACAGCTGAACTGGTTTTGCTCCTCTCAAGATGTCAAAGGTTAAATTAGTGTCTTCCCACTCCCCCCCAACATTTTTCAGATCAAAATGTGTTGACTGATTTGAGTCAATCTGGGAGAGAAAACATGTCTTCAACATTTTGCTTGCTAGAACCTGTGAGGTGGTGCCAGGGTGGTTACTCTGTATTTGTATTATTTTGAATCTTTCTCCTGAGCATCTGTTACCAACCACTGTTGGAAGCTGTAAGTTCTTGAAGACTATCCAGGAAAGCTGTAAAGCCTTTTAATGCAAAGGACAATGCATTTGTCCATCTCTGTGGTGGGAGGAGGTGGAGTGGAAAGACAACGCACCCTTAAATAGCTTCTTCTCTACTTGCTGTGCTCTTTAGCTCATACACACGTATAACCTGTTAAATAATAATACAGAAAGTGTAAACTAAGCAGAAATCAAATGCAAAGAGGTACCAAATGCAAAGTGACTCCCTTTAACCTGACAAAGAAGAAATTTTTGACAGAGTTCCAACCTCGATTGAGCAGAACAGTCTTTTCCTTTATCTTTTTTTTTTTTAAACTCATCTTCTCCCTCCTTCCTGCCCCTTGCTCCCCTGGAGAGAAGTCTGGATGTAACACTATTGCTAGGACTAGGCCTATGATTAAGTTCTGTTTTTCAAAGGTGATCCCAGTGTGATTAAAACCAGGTGGCCCCCATGGCGTGCAGCAAGGGAGCCAGATGTGCTCCGCAACTGGATTGCCATTTCCTAGCCCAGCTGCAGACATTTGATTGTCCACTCGCTCTGGGTATTACAGCTGTGACCTCCTTCTCTTCCTTGCCTCCCCCATCTCCTGTCTGCTTTCCCCGGTGACATTTGAGAGGAGAGAAGTCCTGTTAGACTTGTTTGTCACTGTTACAACCATCCCTTTCTCCCTTCACCTCCCCACTCCCAGCCTTGGTTCCGCACTTCCATTATTCACAGATGTTGGAGGGTAGGAGCTGACAGCATTGGCTTTTACCTCTCTCTTTCCTTTATTTGGATGGTTTTTTTTCTCCTCTCTATGTTCCGGCGTGTGTGCGCTGACCCCAAAGCACTCCCAAGTCAACTGGCAGCGTCTGAATCCACTTAGAGGTGAAGGGATAAAGCAATTTTCTTCAAGATGTGGCATAAACTGTTTAGTTTTTGCTGTCTCCAAAGGGCTGTAATGAGAGGGTGGCCCTGTCCCAGAGCAAGTCTTGTCTCACCCTGATCTATAAAATTTGGAATAGGTTAATCTTTTCCCACAGTGCTGGCCTGTCAGCCCTTTTTTGCTGAATTAAAGCTCTAATGCATGGATGGTGTCAATAATTGCCTAGTAAGCCATACTTAAAAAAAGAGTCACAATCAATCGTCCCAACATTAGGATGTCATAATGCATCAGTCCTGCATTAGGAAGTTGTAATCCATCAACCTGACATCAGAAGGGACAGTGGATGGTGGGAGCTCAGCTCAGGCCTAGAGAAACTGGAACCACTCCCTAGGCTTTACATCAGCTCTGGATTTGGTCTCAAAGGATCATTTTGTTTTGTTTTCCCATCTATGCTTTGCAGTTTAATAGTGAATTCAATTAATATTGAATTCTCTGGAAAGACGAGGGTTGTTGATGCCAGTTTGAAGGGGTTTTGGGACAACACAGAGTTTCAGAATGCCTCATCTCCTTCTGTCTAACAAATTATCTTTTTCCTTGTCTACACATTCTCCTCCTGTGTTTGATACATGAGTGAAGGCATCCATAGTTATTCCCTCCTGACTGGTTTCCACTTTCTCTGGAAATGCCTGTTTGTGCTTGTTTGTAGATCACCCCTTACTCTCTTTCATTTTAAGATCCATTTTCCCCAGATCAAACTTCAATCTGGTTTGGAGCTCCTTTATACAGCTTTCTCTGTTTGCTCTAAACCTGCAAAGCTCTGTCTTTGCTGTTCTGCAACAGCCTTCCTGTTTAGGGAAAAAACCACTCAGCTGAGCTGAATGTTGTTTCAGTTTGGTGGAACAAGCCTGGGGATGGCAAGTGGCACTCAGACTAAGGACTGGGTTCAGCTCAGTGCAGGTGAGGCTGAAGAGTTCACTTCATCCCATACCTACAGGCCTTGGTTTTAAAAACACACAACCAGCCGTATCTGTTACCTGAGCTGTCTCAGACATAGATTCCAGCACAGGCACCATATGTCTGAAAGTCTCTCTCCTTTAACACTTGCTGTCTCCTCCCTTACCAGGCATAGTGGTTGAGCTAATTAATGTTTTAGTCTTACAAGTTTTGGATGTTAAACACAGCTTTCAGCCGATGTCCTGGAAAAGAAAATGACAAGGAGTTACATGGAACAAGTCTTATCCAGGGGCTCTTAAAGGCAGCTACAGAAGTCAGCCGTGGGCTGGCCTGGTCTCCACATTCTTGGTAAGTCAGTGCTTGTAGGGAGCTACCTGTGGGGTGTTTTACCAACTACAAGTGACAAGTGAGGTGACAACCTAAGTTATTGTTAAGAACAAATCAGTAATTTCACTTGCGTTATCTTTCCTTGGTGTCTGACACAGCGTGAGGAGCTGGGTTTGGGCTGAAATTGTTCATGGGGAGTGGTGCAGAAGGCAGCAGTGTGTATCTCCAAACTGGGGTGAAAGCTACTGAGAAGCAACTCCAATCCAGCACACACAACTCCAGCATACATGTCATCCACACCAGCTGGGCAGGTGTCAACATCATAGAATGCTTTGGGTTGGAAGCGACCTTAAAGTCCATCCAATTCCAGCCATAAAGATGCTGTCAGATGCTCTGATGCAACATCCTTGGAAATGAGTTCTGCTGACTGACTTGCCCAGGAACCCACTCTGCTGTGGTCACAGCTGCAGCCTTGTGTTCTGCTCTTTGGTGAGGTCTGACTGTGTGCTAGGAGTGGTTGAATGTGAAAGAGAGGTTTACTTGTCCCCCAAAGCACAAACATGGAAAGGCATCACAGAAGGTGAAATCTTCCGGAGAAATTATTTGATTAAAAATGTGATGTCATTTCTTTTTGGTAGTAAGGAGAGAAAAACAATTATCATGGAAACATGAGTGCAGCAACAGGCAGTGTTTTGGCCAGTGACAAATGGCCAGAAGGAGCAGTCGCAAGGAATGACTGCAAGGCTTGAACACAGAACACGGTGTATCTCCCCAAATTCTTGCATTCCATAGCAGTACAGAAGTTGTGTACTTTTGTGAAGGAAATGAAAGCTGAATATTGTTGTTTTTCCCTTTTTGCATTTCCTAGGTCTCATTTTTTGTAGTTTCTCATGTAAGCCAAAAGATTTGCAACACAAATATTTACAGTTTCTTGGCTTGAATTTAGCAATGGCCACTGTTGTGTAGAGTAATCACTGCATAGATGACAAACTTAATAAATATTGATGTTAAGGTGTTTTTGAAAAGAGAAGGATGGCTTTTAGTGTGCTGAGCTGGTTTAGGATCAGCTCTTGACTGAGATGTTCAAAGCTGTTTTAAGTCATTTGAAATGGATGTCCATCCCTCCTTGAAAGACTGAAAATCCTTTCCTTTTAGTGCTGTGAAATATGGCTGACATTGGCAGAACAGCCAGGAATAATAAGCTATTCCCAGTACTTTCTGTGCAATTACCTTGCTTTCAGCCCTATGTTGACAAAGGGCTCTCTGTCACCGTCACTGGAAATACTACTGCCGTTGGCTCAAATTGTTGGTAATATCTGAGCAGCTGCATGCAGGTTCTGGTGGTGGATCCTGATGTCTCTTCTGTTCTCATGCCTTAGCTTTTCTGTATACTTCCTGGGGAAAAGGCTGAGATGCTCTCAAGAGAGAAATGCAGCAACTTGTACTTCTGAAAGGACCATAAAGACAAGACTGTTGAAGGGTAAAGGATGAGGCCTCAGGTAAGTTTTAAGATTAGCCTTTGGTTGTGGCTAGCCCAGCTAATCCTTTGAGAAGGTTTTTGGCCACGCGTGGTCCTGTGGCAATAGTGACCACAGAAATCTCCCTGCTCAGCTTTATTGGTTGAATTATCTCTGATACCATGAGAACACTGCTCCAAAGTGACCTTCGTAGTTGATCTGGTTCTAATTATAATCCAAGTAGTTTCAAACATTCATTTAAATGTCTTCTTAATTGCAACCTAATTTCTTCAATTGTAGCCCATTCATCAGTTGTTAATCATTTTTTAATTGTGTGGAAAGTTTGAAGGGTTAGTAACAAGTCATTTGTTAGCTAGAGGTCATGGAAAGGGTTATAAAAATTGCTCGACTAATTTTAAATAATAAATTAACAAATGAATCTGCTCTCAGATTTTAAGATATTTCAATATTTGCTCATACAAAGCAAGTATTACAAGTCAGGAAGGATGGATTCTATTTCTTGTACAAATATGGATGCTGGGTATGTTGTCCTTGCTTCTCAGGAAAACAATGAATGGCAAAATGAACATTTTTTAATGACACTTTAATTTGAATTGGATGGAAATTGCTAATGAGATTCTGATTGTAATCTTTTAAAGGCATGCACGTTATGTGAAAGAAACAAAGAAGGAAGAAAACCAGTGTCTTGTTCAAGACTCTTTTAAAAAATCAGACCTCTGGACTGTTTCTAATAAGCCCAGCTGTGAGCGGGAGTCACTGGAGAAAGAAAGGATGTGAAGCTGAAATGAAACAGTCTTTAGGATCACATTCGTCACTTCCTCGGTCTTTGGTCTTGTGTTTCAATTCCTTGCTTGGCTTTGTCTCATTCATAAGGATGACCTTGTTCTTCACTTCAGGCTTATTACAGCAGTGAATCTGGTGACCGTGAGCAGCAACAGGCTTTCTCCTGGAGAAAATGAGAGAATCCCTGAGATGTGATAGCGTTAGGATGAGACTGGAGGTGATAAGGAACCCAGGTTGCAACAAATGTCTCATCAATTCCTTCTCCATGGATATGGGATCATGGTGTCAGTCTAAACATTGGGGGGTTGGGAAAAGCTCTGCCACAACGTATGAAATTTTACAGGAGCAACAGGAGTCCCCTGTCTAAACTGTGCTGCAACAATCCTGAGAGCATCAGGATTCTCGCACTAATGGTACTGGAAAACAAAATCTTTCTGTACCTTCCCTGCTCTGAAACTATAAATAGAGATTGCCAGATCTTGTCATGTTTTACTGCAAGAGGTGGTGTAGCAGCAAAAGACAAAATCCTACACAATGAGAAAGGCTTGCTAAAACTTATGTCTTATATAAAACTACAGGGATTCCTCCCTCTTTCTCCTCTACTAAACATTTCCATTCCCCAAATCATGCCACTTTGGCAAGTTGACTGTTCTGTTCAGAGGAAAGTCCCCAGTTACTTCCTTAGTCACCCTCCTTTCCCTTACTTCTCAGTTTAATGTGCTATCACTTTTACTCCTGATAAGACAGACCACCTTCCTCTGCTCTCTCTGCTGCCTGAGAGATGCCTGCCGTGAGATTTACTACCAGGCTGGGGGAATGCTGTGCATCAGAAGGTCTCTCCATTCAGCTGTAATTTAGAGCCATTTCTTAAATTCCCTAGAAAGTTTCCTTCTGGGAGCTTCCCCCGCTTTGTACCCAGCCCAGAGAATAAATACACATCATCTTCAGAATAGATTCCAATCAGCATATAGACAAAAGCAAGAGAGTGATTGGAATCTGGAAGTGACTTTTGTCATATATCAAGAAGGTAGTTAGGATATATTGGCTTTCCTTATGGGATGTGAAGGGAGCTCCAGGCAGAGCTCACGTATGGAGCACTCTCACCGGAAGGAACAGATTATCAGAGGAAAAAATCCTTTAGACAATGCCTACGATGGAGCAGCCCAAATGTTCTGTTGGGACTTTATAACCCCAGTGAACTATAGTCTTACATTTGCTTTCCTGTTTTCCCCTCTCCCCGTGTCCACCCCTGAGGCTGACAGCACTGAGAAATTTGTCTCCTCTGAAGAAAAAAGAGGAAAAGGAAGAAGAAAAGGGGACAAACCCCTCAAATGGGATAAGGAGTAATTCTCATTGCCCTGTTGGCTCTCACAGCCCGCCCTGGGGTCTTGCTCTCATTAACTCCTGTCTGGAAAAGCCTGCACACTGTGTGACAGCCAGGAGGGAAAGTCCGTGCAAACAGGGTCAAGTAAAAAACTAACAGTTTCCTAGTTAAAGATTAATCTCACTTTAATGTTTTGCATATATATTATATCTTGTTTAGTATTTCCCAGCATGAAACACTTGTCTCCGTTCTTTTCATTTATTTTAAGTTGCAGATAAAAGGTGATTTTGAAATGAGAAGCAAACATCTCTCAGTGGTCTTCAGTGCTGCCTCTTCCTCTGCAGAGGAGCAGGTGATGGAGCTGTAATCCAGAGTCTGGTGGAGTCAGTTTCTGGCAAAATGGTGTGGGTTATGTGAAAACTGGAGTTGTATTATGATGGCTTTGTGCAGACAGCCATGAAGCAGATGTCTGGTTGAAGATGACTTGAAATAGACTTCCCTTTCTTTTTTTATTTGGGTGTGTTTGTCATTTGAGGTTGACCTTAGTTTACTGCTCTCTAGTGAAAACCTCTAAGGGTTTTCTGTTTGTATGTTTGTTTTAAAAAATGTGTATTAGTTGTGTCCTGAAAATATCACAAGCACAGTGTTACCTTTCCTGTGTTTTCCTGGAAGACTGCTTGTATTTGCCAGAGATACTGTGTGGTCTAGAACCTTAACTGAAGAGGCAAGTGAATTTTTAAGAAAGATTATTTATGTCTGTTATGTTAGTAACAATAATGTTAAGTATTGACAGAAAAACCCCAAATGCTAGAGAACAGTAAATGTTTTTTTGACAAATTCCTTTCCTCCTCAAGTTCTTCCAGCCTTTTGCATCCCTTGATGACAGTGTTTCCAGGACAGTCTGTGATTCTGGTAATGACACCTGCTTGTGGCAGGAGGAAGGGTCCCATGGCAGAGATTCAGGGTGATGGAGCTCGCTGCCAATAACTGTGGGTGAGCAAAGAAAGCTTAGAAGTCATTTATGCTTCATTTGTGCTTCAGTCAAACATCATTTGGAGCATTTGTGCTTGAAGAAGTGTTGAGTGGTGAACCTTACAGTGCCACTTTTCTGTGGAAAACATCAGAGTGAAAAAAAGCACAAAATATGTCTGTGGTGAGCAGTTATCCCAACCTTGACTGCAGCCTGGAACCACGCGGTAAGGAAGCCTGAACAGCAATAGATTTCTCCCTTGTGCTGTCAAGGATTCTGTACAGAACATCACAAATACCTTGTTCCTTTAAATATGCAGAAGAAAGAGATATTCCTAACAGGGATTCTATCTAAAACTGTCTGGAACAGTGATCCGATAGAATAGGTCTGTGCAGCTGAAAATACTTCTTTTGGCTTTTGTCTCCGTAACTGTGTATGAATGTGAAACGAGGGCCAAGCCCTTTGTGGTTGGCAGCAAAGGCTCTCGGCAGGAGAGCAAGCTGTCAGCAGCATCCCTGGAGCTGCCTACATGTCCCCAGGGTGTCTGAGGGGATGGAGAGGTGCCTGCCAACTGCTTCTCCGTAAATAAGTGGGGTGTTCCTGGGCTGGCATGATGTATGAGACCTGCACCTTGTGCAGCAGAGCAGCCACCAGCCTGGCTACTTCTAGTGTCAGTGGGGGAACCACACTGTCTGGTGCTGATACCAGTCTGTAAAGCTGCAGGTTTTGTGTAGGTCTTAAAAAAATCATTGAGGGAGGGGTTCCTTATCATGGAGTGCAGGGGGAATAGTTCAAAAGCTGACTGATATGAGATCTTCAGAAGAAATATTTTCCTGTGAGGGTGGGGAGGCCCTGGCCCAGGTTGCCCAGAGCAGTGGTGGCTGCCCCATCCCTAGAGGTGTTCAAGGCCAGGTAGGATGGGGCTTTGGGCAACCTGATCTAGTGGGAGGCGTCCCTGCCCATGGCAGGGGATTGGAATTGGATAGGCTTTAAGGTCTCTTCTAACCCAAACCATTTTATGACTGTATATATAGAATGTGAGATGATAACTAAATTCACTTTTAAATATATTTTTATTTTTATGTACAGTTTCCTTTCAGTGGAAGATTTTTTCTTTTTCTGAGAGAATATAAAGGTAGATGAATTTATTGAGATTTATCAGCTGTATTCTCAAGGTACTACAGCAGCTGGCAATGAAATTAACTCACTGTTTTGGAAAAGCTCTTTACTTTTTTATGCTGATGTGTCTTGCAGTGTCTCTGAAACTTGTCCTTGGCTCCTTGTTTAAATTTGGGGGTTCCAGACCACCAGACTGTCCTTTATTGCATGCACACAGTCTGCCCAGATGGGCTGGGTTTGCAGATTTGAAACTGATCCTTCTAAGTTGCATTGGGGCAGGCCCAGATGAGGCTGTTGTTACTTCTTCCCCACTATTCCCAGTTGCAGCTATTGGGAGTGCTGCTGGCTTGAGTCTGGCTGTGCAAGCAATAAGAAGAGTAGCTTTAAAATCCTGACTTTATCCTTACTCAAAAAGAGTGAGAAAAGATAAAGAAAGTGAGAAGGGATGAGTGTTTCCAGATCATGTCTTGCTAAGAATTAATTCCCTCCAACGGCTGAATTAATGTGATCAGTAGTTGGGGTCTGTAACAGATAGAAAGTATTCAGAGGGATTAGATCAGGAATGAACAGTGCCTTTATCCAAGGAACTCTTTTGTAAGGGAGAACTGTATTAAAACCTCTACATTCCTTGTCATGTAGTGCATTGGTTTGGGATTGCTCTTTAAAACTGAGTATCAGCAGTATCCTAGAGATGTTTTTCTCTGGTCCTTTGCTTAGGGTCTATGATCATTTCAGATTTCGGGCAGTTAGCAGGGTGTGTGTACCACACGGTGCCTTTTGGCTAATTCTCTGTTAAAAGCAATTGTTATTAGCAGGAGCAGTGCTCTACTCTAATAAGTGATGGTGTACCCTGCCCTGAGGGCTCCCTGCAAAGGGAGAATCCTGTGAAATATTGCATCCTGGCTGCATTTTCTTTTTCCTCCAGGAAACCACATGCATCTTCAGACAGCGGTGCTGCTTGTAGAAAAAAAAACTGTTGCTTTCAGAGGCAGCAAATGTTAAACAGACCGAGTGGTGATCCAGCCTCTTTCTCCCCTGACCCTTTCCAGGGGAAATTTTCTGTGAATGACTTTAGCAGAACTGCTTGAAAAGTCATGAAATACACAGCGATGAGATCACAAGGACTCTATTTAATAGGATTTCTTTTCTGGGGTCCCAAGAGTAATGTCGTGCCAATAATTCACCACTGCAACTCCCTTTCTGTTTCTTAACAGCACTAAAGAACCCTAAATAGCTTCCTTCTGAGAAGAGCGTGCCTGCAGTTCAAGGGCTTCGTCCAAATTCTGCAGCAGTCAGTAAACACTAATTTAAGTAATCTTCATACAAATCTGATACCAAACCTCTTTGACACCAGTAGGGCTCAGATTTGTGCCTGGTTCAGATTTCAGTGCATTTCACCCTTGTCAGTTAGAAGACAGAAACAACATAAAAACTCCTCAAACCTGGAGAGCAGCAAGGAAAATGATATTTGAAGGATGGACTTGGGCCAGAGCAGGAAATGTTGTGTTATCCCATTAAATTCGTTAAAGTAAACATATTTATAAATACAATCATACTCGGCTCTGGATTTGCATTGAGAGTTCACATAGTAAATGAGAAATAGAAACATTGTCCAAAATAGAAAACATTTCCTGAACTTGCTTAACTTTTCTTTCTGGGGGAGAAATAAAATCTAGGGGAGAGGTAAGTTCTGTAGCCAGATCTTGCAGATCATTTGAAGGGGATGTGAATAAAGGCAAGTGTTTTCCAGATGCCAGACCCGAGGAAGGACCTGTCCTGAGGGGTTGGAGCATTTCAGCTGGGCTCTGTGGCTATCTCTCCCAGGTCCTCAATATAAGTGAGATCCTTCCTACAGCTCTCAGGGTCTTTGAAGTACACCCAAAAGAGAATGTGATCTTTCTCAGGGGACTTTGCTTCGTGCTTGGGGTGTAGGTGGATTTACTAGGTAAGATAGGTCCTTCAGCCATGAGTTTTTATTGCGAATTTGAGGCAAGCAATGGGAAAAAGTGAGGCAAAGTGTTTTTTTGACACAGTTCTGCCTTTGCAACTTCTGAGCGTGAATCAGAAAGTGCAACACTTGGAGAGCATTTCGTGTCACGGTTGAGTATCACAGAATGATCTCACTGGAAAAGTCTGGTTCTTCTAATGCTGGCATTCGGGAGGGCAGGCTGAGCAGTGAGAATTAAACCTGTAGAGTGATTCTTGGATGCCTGAACTACCGAACCACTATGCTAAGTATAACTGGTAAATGTCGTGGCACTTATTTTTCACTGTCCAAAGCTGTTGTCCTTTAGCAATTCCCCCAAAGCCTCAGCCTTCTCTATCATCTCTTCAGACAGATCATAGATATCTCCCCAATCCATTCTTCTCTTAAAGGGGTTGTTAAACAAGAACACAGGATTAAAGAAAGTGAAGTTTGCTTGCAGCTGCTATGTGCTGTCTGTTCCACTTAGCATCAGCAGTATTAAATGCCTTCTCTTGGGTGTCAGGTTCTGTATGTGCGTGGCACCAAATTGCCAGCACAACCCAACGTGCTGATCACTTTGTTGATTGGTTCCACCTTTGTATCTGTTTCCTACCCCACTGGCTGGTGTCAGCTACCTATTTGATGTTGAATGAATTAGCACCAAAGAAATAACTGATAAAAAATACACATTACCACCAAGCCAAGTACAAAAGGAGTTGGCTTCCTGAAGTCAGTGTTCAGGGAGCATCTGGGAACTCTTAGTGTCTCAGAACAGGCTCCAATTTGCCACAAATATTTTAGCTTGATTAAAAATTTCTCCCAAAGGAAAGAACCAGTTCCAACACACAAATGGTGTTTTGTGCCGAGGCACTCAAAATAGAGGTCTTGCATCATCTAAGTGTAGAGTTTGACACCACATGAGGAAGTGGTCTTTCATTCAGAGTGGGCATTGTGTACTTGTTAGTTTTTTATGTGCCTAAGCATGATATATCCTCATGTACAGGGTTGTTGACAGGGCAGCGGATGTGCCTGTCCCAGGCTAATCTTTGGAGAAAAACATGCAAATAAGAACCGTGATAATAACGAGAATGGTCAGCTCATGGCCATGAGCTTTTTGGGAACCAACATGATCCTGGCTGCTCTAGTGGATTAAAGCCAGAGACATCTTTCCTCTTTTGGGTCATTTGTGGAACGTCCTGAGCATTCTTTTCAAAGCAAGGGAACTTTCTAGGTAGTCTTTCAGAAGTGTTTTTATCAGTAATGAGATGTCAAATCTGGTGTCTTTACTTTTCAGTATTGGCATGTCTTTTTTTGTGCTAAAGCCTTTTGTTTATGACTTAACCCTAATTTTAGTGACGTTATCTCATTAGGGAATTCAGGTGGCTCCTGCACTGAGGACAGACCTCCAGGGGGTCTCGCACGCACAGGGCAGTGGCATCTCTGTAGAAGAGTTCTCTTACCTCTAGGGGGACAAAACACCTCTCGGAATCCTAATTGTTGTTTGCTTGGTTTCAGATACATAATTCTCAGTTTTAAGAATTCCCAGGATCATCCCCTCCTGCCAGGCCACCAAATAATGCTGTTAGCTCTGGACACATTGGGATCTTCGGCAGATAAAAGGGAAAGGTTTTGCTGCAGAAGACCTACTTGATATACTTGAAATATTTCCTTAAATACAAAATATCCCTCTTCCAACATGTAAGCTGCACATTAAGATGTCTTGCAGCATGGATTCTTCCATGGACTCAGCCTTCCATTTTTTGCTGCTGCTGTGTTAAAAACCTTCACCCTTGTCTTACTGATATCTTTATCAAATTCTTGTTGAAGCATGTTGTTTTTTTAAAAAAAACACACACATACACAAAACCCAGCAGTGAAAGCTCTAACTTAACGCCTCATGTTCTTCTCAGATTTCCAAAGCACTGAGGCCTTGTGAATATGTTTCCAATATCCTCTCCTCCCTCTCTGTTAGTGTTTTACTCAGCTCCATGCTGTGGAGGTCTTGACCCTGCCGTCTCCAGGGGAAGGGGGTGGGAAGGGGGGGTCAGGCCATGTTAGAAAGCTGCAGGCCACAGCCTGTGAAATGAGTCCAGCTTCCTCGACTCCTTTAATACATTTAACCTGGAAGAGGCCGTTGCCGGCCAAAGATTAGATTACCAATGTTGGCATGTTTGGCCTAACAAATGGCAAATGGATGACGTGCCAGGCAATGGCTAATCACTGTTGACACAGATCTATTGCCAGGCCTTTTAGAGGAGGGGATAGTTCATGTCTGCAATGGAGTTTTGTCTTGACGACTGAAAAGAGAGTTGAGAAGTTGAGAAGGCCACTGGAATACCTGTCTCTTTGAATCTGAGCACTCCCAAACTGTGTGTCATTTCTTAAAGGTCTCGCTGGCCCTCTCTAAGGACCATCTAAATGTCCCGGCCTCCTCCAGGCGATAAGACATGAGAGCTTGAACCTTTCTCATAGCAGACCTGCTCTATGTGTGTCTCTCTCTGTACCAATATCGTGGCTGTCACCAATTCCTGGGCAAAAAAAGCAAAAGAATAATTTCTGCAGTCTTGGTTTGAAGGGATAGTAGGGTCAACCTGCCTTGTTTAGAAAAATATTTTCTTAAATGCCCTTCCATGGTCATGGCTTGAAGAGTGTTTTCTGGCTCCTTTTCTGTGACGTGGCTCTCAGAATAGGGTAGACGCAGGAGGTTGTTCTGGCCAAGCAAGGTTGCTTTCCAGTTCTACAATTTCAGTTCAAATAGTCTTTTCTTTGGTTCTTCTCATGTCTAACAGTCTTTGTTCCGTCTTTCGTTTGCATGCTGCTGAGAACTCTCACCTCCACTCTTGGGTCACTGAGGAATGGAGGCAGTAACTCTTTATCCAGGAGCACCACGTTTTGTGAGTTGCGATTCCAATTTATGCTAGTTTACTTTTTCTAGAGGGCAGAATTGATCATGTCTCAGAAAAGGCTGTGGTCATAGAAATAGATCTTCCTAGATGACAGATTGTCATTAGTGTTGGTACTTTTCATCCAGAATGTTCTTTACATTATTTTGCTGAACCTTGGACTTTTTCAAACCCTCTGTATGATATTGAACTACCCACGTTACCTCCCATTTCGGCCATGATTCAGTCTAGGTTCTTCATTCAGTACCATTGCACAGAAGTGAGTTTTGCTCACGTATAAATATTCTAATGAAACTCATTAAAACAAGGAACAGAGCCTGGTTCGTCTTTCTATTTTGTGAGCTACTTGTTTATATTCTCTAACCTCTTTTACTTCCACAATAATATGAGGTTTGACACAAAAAAAAACCTGAGACTGTGCCTGTAATCCTTTTTATTTAACAAATTAAGAAAATCAGCTATGGTCACCTCCAAAACAGTTCCCTTCTGAGGTCATGCACAGCTGCACATGATGCAGCCAACATTCAAAACAATTCTCCAGATTATTTTCTGACAGTCTGGTGAGGATCTCCATTGTTTTTGCTTTCACATCTGCCAACAAAAAATGGGTTCCTTCAAGCACCGACTGCACCTTTGGGCAGAGGGAGCCAGATCCGGTGAACAGGGTGGGTGCTGAAGCACAGGGATGTTGTTATTAGCTGCAGACTGCTTCACAGACAAAGTACTGTGGGCTGGTGCACACCCACGTTTTCCAACTGAGGGTAAGAACACATCTATTTGAACTTATGTCCATTTGTACTGAGTGAAGCGATCAAGGTGGATCCTGTCTCACTGTGACAGATTAGAGCATGTTCTATGCCCACTTCTTCGTCACTCCCCTCCCACCGTTGGTTCCCAAGCTGTAGGGTTGGTCTCAAGTTTTCTGTGTTGGACCTTGTGTGTTTCTCATAGCTTTTGAGTTGTGCTTCATGCCATTAATTCTCTGAGTTTGCTTTTGAGCTTGCTTGGATGTCTAAACTTTCTTCCTCAGAGGAGCAGAGTCTGTGCTGTTGTGGTTTCCACACTTGGCGTGAGGCTCCTTTTTGCTTTGCTTCCTGTAACAGTTGTTTGTCCCTTCTAGTGGAGACTTGACATGTGTGCCTGTCACTGTTATGATCTCCTCCTTTCTCATGTGGGCCAGAGAAGGAGATCCCTCTCTGAGTGTAATCAACCTGAATTTTGAAAGGTAGAGTTGTCCAATAGCTCAAACTATCAGTCACAAGATTTCAGTTCCTTTCCTAGCTACTACCTTAGTCAGGTTAATTGTCTTTTAGCTTTGCAGTTCTTCAAATCTAAAAATAGATTGAAATGTCTTACTGAATAAGTGAGCTCTGAAGGCTTACCAGGGCGGCAAGGAGGAGCAGAACCACTCTGAACCCTTAGTAGTCTAACCAAAGGCAGAGGAAGGAGATTGCAGTGAGGTCCTGTTGGCAAACTCTGACTGTTATTTGGGATAAGAGCAGGCTATGTGGAAACCTCTGTGCAAAATCAAAGTGTGTTGAGATGAGATCTCTGTCTGTTAGGAGGTACTTATGTTGTGTTTTGCATAAGGAGAGGTGACGAGATAGACATAGAAGTAGGAGGTGATGGAAGGGAGAGGAGGAGTACTCCAGCAAAGTGGAAAATGTAACGTGCTGAAGCTTGACATCTAGTAAGCAGCAAACAGGCTGAGATGTAGCTAAGAGGGCATACGTTTTGTTTGCCTCAGTGAACTGATGGCATTAGATCCATAGCCTTTCTTTCTACTTTCCTGTTAGTATTTAGAGCTCATATGCTTGATGGCAGAATCTCTCTCTGGTACCTTTCTTAAGAAGGCATCTGTACAATTGTATTTTATGCTGTTGACAGGCTGGTCGGCTGCCAGTCAACTTTATCTTCGGTGTCTGATTTCAGTTATAAGAATTTCTGTTGCAGATCAATCCTGTGCACCTAGATACTTCAGATCTTCATAAACCTTGTCAGGCGAGGATATGTCATGTAGATTTATTCCTTGGTCCAAAACTCATCTAATTTTAGACAAGCAACTTTTGTCAAGTCAAAGTGAACTGTCTATATTTCCAGTATAATCAGTGGAGAAAAACAGACTGTTCTGAAGGGAGTATTCATTCTCTCTTGAGATAGAAGAAGTGTGATTGACATCCAGGAGCAACCCTTTGGAAGCTCCTATTTTGTGTTTTTTAAGATAAAGGGAAGCTGGATGACTAACTTAGATCCAGAAAGCATTCATAATCATGGGAGTTGAAATTCTGAAAGCATTTGTAGTCATGGGAGATTATTCTGAACTTTTGAGAGAAAATCTGTGCTAGAAGGTGAAGCCTGAGTACTGATTTTGAACAGTGGCTCTCTACTGGAGAAGAAGTTGCTTCACCTTGGCTCCTTTCCTGATCTTGGCTATTGGGTGGCCTGTGCTTTGTTATATCTGTACTGACAAGGTGTGTTACTCTGTTTGATTTCCAGCAGGGCTATCCAGTACCAGAAGGAGCGTGAGACTTGTCTTTCTGAGCATGATTACTGAGAGAAAAGAGCTGAGAATGGCTGCACAGTGATGAGTCTCAGACATTTGTGAGACCTCATCTGTTTTCGGAATTTATTTACATTCTGGCTGTGGAGTATTGGGTTTACACCCATGTGTGATCTAGGGAATACTTGACTGTTTTGTTTAGCTTGAGTAACGGAAGAAATCAATGAATCTCTTTGCCTTTAGACACGTGCGAGTGGATAGATTTCATAGAATCATGGAATGATTTGGGTTGAAAGGGACCTTAATACCCACCAGCTCCAGCCCCCTGCCATAAGCAAGGACATCTTCCACTGGATCAGGTTGCTCCAAGCTCCATCCAACATGGCCTTCAACACCTCCAGGGAAGGGGCAGCCACAGCTTCTCTGGGTAACCTGTGCCAAGGCCTTCCCACTCTCACGGGAAACTGTTTCTTCCTAAGATCTCATATCAGTCTCCCCTCCTTGAGCTTAAAACCATTCCCCTTCATCCTATCCCCGCACTCCCTGATCACGAGCCCCTCCTCAGCTTTCCTGAAGCCCCTTTCAGTACTGGAAGTCTGCTCTAAGGTCTCCCCAGAGCCTTTTCTCTAGGCTGAACAAGCCCAGCTCTCTCAGCATGGATGAGTCTCTCTTGCCGAGGTGGCCTTGCTTTTGTTCAGAGTGTGGTGGACCTGCAGGATGAAGGCAAGAAATAGTTTTTGTAGACACATTACACATTGTGGTTAATTTGCAGCATTGCCAATGAAAACAATAAATGTGCTTTTACTTTACAAACAGGTAGAAAAGTACTACAAAATAAAACCTTGAAAGGTAATTTTAAGTTTGCATTTAAGCGTGTGCTGATGTCTTTGCTTATGTGTACTGGGATTGGGTCCTCCGTTTTCTTCTTGAGTGTGTTGCATGCTTGTGGACATGGAAGTGTGTGCAGTCATAGCCCCTGTGTTCTCCATCAAATTCAAATGCTCACAATCCAAGTTAAAACAAGGAATGAAAACAAAAAAAAAATTGCCAGGAGATATCTTTGCTGCTTTTGGTTTGTTTTTTTTTTTTCAGAAATGAAGAGAAAAGTAAGAGTGAGGAGGCAAAAGGGGGTGAATTTTTTGTGAGGAGACTGGAGTTGGGAAAGACAGAGGCTGCATAGCTCACAAAGTCTCATCAGCCTCTGCCTTGGATGCTGAAATCTGTTCCTTGGTCATGCGTGCAAAGTCTATGAGATGGGGGCAGAGCAGGACCTGGGGGAAGGAAGAGAAGAGAGCGAAGATGCTGAAGGGGGTGGGGAAGATATGGAAAAAACAAAACAGTTACAGGGCAGAGGAAGGGAGGCTGAGTTCAGTTTAATTAGGAGGGAACATGAGAGAAAGCTCAAACAGCACACACACACCCTCTGCTCCACACCCTTACCCCCCAGAAAAACAAAATTCATCACACCGATTTTTTCATGGTCTGGCAGTCAAGTGATAAAATTATCAGATGAGGGTCCCATTCTCCTTTCCCGCAGTCACTTTCACCAAGTGCACCACGTCTGAAATAATGAAGCAGATTTGATTAAATTTTCACTGGCTGAAGCAGCCACGCTAATTTGGAGATGGGCTTATTAGTTTAATGACCGATCCGAATAATCAGAATTCATTAGCATTAGTGCCACTATTGTCAGCTCAACATTAGCCCTGGGCTCCAGTACACAAAGATGCACAGTTATATATTTATATAGAGAGAGGCTGTATTTATACGCAGTGAAAGAAAGAGGGAGAAAGCAAAAAGAGAGTTATAGATGTGCATTTACATTTTATATTCTTATTTGTGTCCCTTACTGCATATTTTCTCCATTAGCAATCCATGAAAAGAAGAACCAAATTATAAAGAGGCTTTACAAGAGGGTTGTGGTCAGCCATGGGTAACAGCTTGATGCTCTGGGTAGAAAAATATTTGGGGCCAAGTTTGCAGATAAAGGGATTTTATTCCTATGAGATGCTGTTGACTTTGCTGGCCATTACTTGAATCCAGAGATGGTAGGAAAACTCTTAAGGTTTGGAGCTGGGAGAAGCTCAAAGAGAAGCCCAGCAATTTAAAGGTATTTAATCTGTTTTTCACAAAGCCTGGTTGGAGTGAGTTGTCTGTTGGTTGGTGAGAGGTTTTCAGAAAAACTTCAAGTCTCATTTTCTGTCATTGTGAAGGTATAATCTGGTAGCTCTGTGAAAATCAATGAAGCTTGTAGAAGGTTGGCTTAAATGAAGAGAAAAGAAATTCAGTTCCCAAAGCTCTGGTGGTGGTAGCAACTTAGCTGTCAGCTCCAACTACCGCTCAGTTAAATGCAATAAAACAAGATTAATTTAACATTAAGGCTGCACAAAATGTCAAAAAATACAAATTATGAGCCATGATGTTTGCTCAGGCTGGTTGCATGTCATGTCTGTCTTCTGATAAACATCTTTTCGTGTAAAGAATGTGTAGAGAATATTAAGTCCCACACTTAGTAGAAAATGCAGGAGTATGTAAGGCTGCTTACATTGTAGAAAAGAAATGTTATCATTAATAGTAGTAGTTGCACTTCCTTATATCATAGTCATTTAAAATGGTAACATTGTGTCACTATTTCTGTTGTTGTTTGTTTTGTTGTGTTTTTTTTACCTAATATTCTTGTTTAAACAGTGTATTTTATAGTATCACCTTGCTGAAGGGAACAGGAAGCTTTCACTGTCCATAGGGTTATTTTCCTACCTATTACTCTAAAATTTGTGAGGCCAGTAGTTTTATTAGTCTAGATTTTATTTCCCCCAAAAGCACACCACAGTCTCTCTTTGTGTGGAGCTGTGTAGTGGAAGAGCCAGGTAAGATCTAATCCAGACCTGACAGACACAGTGTCTCCATCCACTTAACTACTGTTGAAACACAGGTGTTTATGAGACAGTATCTAACACATCTTTCTTGTTTTCTTTCCCTCCTTTCTTTGCTCCTTTGAACAGAGGTGTTTTTCTTTTCACCATTACAACTCACCTGAAGGGGCATTCCATCACCATTATATTGACAAAGTAAGATATATTAAATAATATCTCTGAGACTGGGAATAAATCACTGATATTTGGGGAAGCACTGTAACACCCATCTGTCCATGACCAGGGTTTGTATAGTGATGTATGGTGGAGAGCACGTGGCACTGGAGTCAGGTGAGTGATAACAAAATCAGAAGCACTTACAGGCATAAAGATGATTGACTATAGAGTTTCTCCTACTGATTCATTTAAACACTTCTGAAAGCTCTGCATTCATTCATTTAAACATTGGACATTCAGCTTAGATGTCCCAAATGGGGTCTGTGGCCCTTTGACCTTCTCTGCAGTTGGTGAAGCCTGGAGAGAACAGAAGGAAGGTCCATACCTGAGTTAAAGAGTTTCTGGTTTTTAAATAGGTGTTTAAGGATTGACGAGGAGACTCCTCCTTTGCAAGTCTGGTGTCTCGGAGAAGTATGTCTGTTGGAGAAAAGGCATCTACTGTAGTTCAGTTGCCTTTGTATGACCATGGGCATCAGGTCAAGTATGGAGAACTGAAAACCCTCCCATTTGCTGTTGTTAACTCTAGCTCCTCAACAGTTACACCTCCTGGGATGCTGCCTTTCACCATGCTGAGTACCATCGCATTATCTCACCATGTTGTCTACCAAGGTCTTTAGAGCTGCGATCAGTCTGGTCTTGCAAACAAATACCTGAAGTAAGTGCTAATACTCTTATGTCTTTCTTCTTTTAGTAACTTTAGATACTTCCCCTTCTACATAACTTTACACATTGTTTTGGTGATTTAGTGTCACTTTGTCTTCTCCTACACAGATTTTCTATAATAAGAAGGTGATATTACTTTATATATAACCTGTTCATGCAAAATCTTTTAAAAACTCTGTAAACTCTTGATAATCTGATTTATTTAGTACAGGCTCTTTGACTTTTAGAGTGTAACAGAAGTTCCCTGGGTTATATGTTTCAGGTGTATTATGTCTTTAAAAGTTTGAACCCCCAAAATCTGGAAAAAGACTGCAGGTGAGGTTTTCTTCACCATGTAACTGTTGGGTTGGCTGCTCTGCTGAATAGCTTTATGGTTCAGCCAAGTTAGTAGGAAATAGATGTAGCTGGGGAAGAAATGCTGCAATGAAGTGCTATAGACATGGATCTAAACTAGAAGTGATCAAAATCTTTTGATTGTCATGTAGATAAAAAGGGTCTGTTATCCCCAGCCAAGCTGTCTTCTTCTGGACACCACCTCGGTAGAACAAGTTTAAAGAACCCAGGTGTTTGCTTCCCCTTTGGAGAGAGAGATCTGTGTCTCTCTAAAGGAGAGAAAGTTTCAAAGGAAGAAGTGGATCTTTAGGAGAAAGATCCGGGAACCTCGAGGCCAAATGTAGTTTTGCAAAATGTGTATTTCAAAAATAATAAATAGAAGCCGAACTTGGTGGCACAGCCTGGTCTGACAAACTGAGAAGTGTGATGGGGAAGAGAGGACAACACAGCAGCATGGGGACAGAGCTCAGGGAACGGGCAGTGATTGTGCCTTTGTGCTCTCCTTATTTACTGTAACCAAAGATTGGCTTTCTTCAACTGTCAATCAGAAGCTTTTTATTGTTTTTTAAGTCTTTAAATTCTTCCGTCACTTGCATGTGAGTAAATTGGAATTAACACCACAGAACTGGCAAAAAGGACTGGGAGATGAAGTGAGGTAATTGAAGTTAGGAGTGGGCTTAAAATGTCAGCAGCAAGTTGTTGGCTAGAACTGAGGCCATAAATATTTCCTTGTGTTTTAAGGAGTATCAGATAAAGCAGAACTCAGTACTCATGTTAGAGATCCCTTGTTTAGTTATTTTCATTGGGTGTAGTTTACTGGATCTTCTTTTTTGGATCACAGTGATCACTGCAATTCCTGTCGCCAATTGGGTTATTTCTCCGGTGTCTCCTCATGACTGCCAGGCATGGGAGTGGGATCTTTTTAGAAGTTCTTAGTCCTGTTTAGCTGCCTTAATAAGTGAATGACCTTTCATAATTGCATAGTTTTCCAGCATCTGACCTTTTTTGGAAATCTGCTCTTTTTTAGGGATTCAGTAGTCACTAAGTTCTTTGAAGCCTTGTGCTGCTTGGATGGTTTTAAATGCTTTAGGAGCCTGTCTCTTAACTCATTCAATAGTCTGACTCTGTGTTTCAATTCTGAATATAGTTCAGCACGATGGTTTTTCACCTTCAATAGTTTTTTGGTTTCTCAGTTCATGCAATATTGGGCACTGGAGGTATTGTTCCTGGGTTTTGCTTTATTATTAATTTTGTGCAGATGAGTCGTTTCTTTTTCTCTGTGATCCATTCTCCTGTGAGCTGGGGAGTCTGACTGTGTCCAGGTTTTACGTTGGTTTTGTGGAGTATCCAGAACCAAGCAACTGAAATTGGAAGCTGTCTGTGATCATTTTGCTTTTCCTGTCTATTCTTCCTTTCTCTTCTCACCTAACAGTGATGATATCAGGAGATGATTGGTATTTACATGGGAATCACCGTGCTGGATTCAATCAACAACCTCTGCAAATGAAATCAATGCCAGATGCTCCAGATGAAAGTGCACGAGTTCTGCGGAATGAAGAATTCTGCAATTACGTATCCGTAGATAGATTTGTTTCCTAGCTCAAGTTCTAGCCCCAGATGTACAGAGTAGGGAGTTACTCTCTGGGGACTCATGTTTTCAAATTCCTTCCAGGGAAACGGATGCAGTAAATGTTAGAGGTATCTCTTCTTCTCTGCACTTTGCATACTCTTTGCCTTGTGGCAGGAAATTCTGGCTGCATAATAATACATCACGTCCTAACTTTAACATTGTTTCTGCCTTTACTGCACTCATTTGCTTTATAAAAGACAGACTTTAGCAAAATGCAGGAACTGAACAGGTACAGAATTGTACAGGTATATCTTAGCCCTGACCACAAAGTGTGGTCCCAAAGAACACACCATTTAGAATCTCCTTGGTCTTTCTCATGCCCTATACTTTGTTTTCTGTCTCAAATGCTGCCTATGCAAAAAACTTCCTGAAGCACAGCTGGCATGTGGGCAACTTCAAGATACTGGGAAGCATGTATGTGTAGTAAATCCCATGGCCTAACCCTTTTATTGGATAGGTTTATACTTGCTTTGCCAGTCTTGATTTATTTTCATAGTATCATGGAATGGTTTGGGTTGGAAGGGATCTTAAAGACCATCCAGTTCCAAACCCCCTGCCATGGGCAGGGACACCTCCCTTTGGGTAAGGATGCTTAGGGAAAAAGGAAGATCATTAGAAGTGAGGTGCACAAAAGCACACTTGCACTGGGAGATTTTATATCCATTAAAAACAACAGTATCTTTGGAGATACCGATCCTATTGAAACTCTCTTGTAGTCCTGAGCTGTGAGATTTTGAAGCCTCAGTTAACTTTGATTAAGCACTTTTGAATTTGACCCATGGCTGAGCTGTTTGTTTTCACTTCCTGGATACTTCATTGTACCAGGACTAACGATGTTCACTCTCTCTTTCTAGGAAATAGTAAGTGACATTCATTTCACTTTAAGGAGGTGCATACTGCATATAACTTCACCATCATGAAGTTTTGCAAGTCATACACAACAAGTCTTTCTTTCTTCTGTTAATTCTAGTTGATATTCCTGAGCACTAAGATTTAAACTAGGATTTGATTCCACAGACACTGAATTGATCTTGCTGGGTCAGCATTGGCTCCAGGTTCTCCTTGTCAGTGGGGAGGTGTCTCTGCTGTCTGAGCTGGCAGAGAGGAGTCTGTGCATGAGAACAGTGTGGATACTTCTTTCCACTTCAGCCAAGATGAGGGGACATATCTGCATATGCTTACTAGTTCACTAATTGGTTGTTAAGAATCACATACAGAAAAATTGGCACTGGGGGGTGTTCCCTTAGCAGTGAAAATGAGTGCTGGCATCTGGCCTGCCTTTCTGTGACATTAGGCTCTTCATCCTTTGCCAGTACTGTATTGAAGACACAGCTGGTGTAAGACTGGCATTGCCAAAGGGCAGCCAGCAGGTCCAAAAGACCTCAAGTGACCATTGAAGTTTGGGTAGGTGATGGGAATGACCTTGGCTAATGTGGCCATGGGGATTTTAAAGGGGCATAAACACTTCTAGGATGAGTAAAATGTAGGAGTAAGCTTGAAGACCTGTGTTTGAGAATGGGGACACTCTAGAGACAGCACAGAGTGGTGTCAGGGAATACTGTGTACGTAGACACTTGTTAAGGGGCCTGGACATTGAAGGAAAATGAGTCTCCCATGACAGGATAGCTGCTAGAACATGTGACATAAGACATCAGGTCTTCCAGAACTGTGAAAGGACCGCTGTAGTATATGTAATTACAGGGATGAGAAACCACTGTTGTTTCAGCAGAGGTAAAGCAAAGTTGAAGCTCTGTATAGGATGACTGTGTGTCAGTTCTGGTGGCTGCAAAACCACTGGGAATGACTCAGCTGAAGCTGACCAGTAATGTCTTTCCCCAAGCCATGCCAGCTCCAGTCTGGGCACATCAAGAACGTGTCAGCTTGACAGTACGAGGATGAGTAAGTCTGCAACACCTAAAAGCTGGCATGAGAGAACTATACTAGGATTTCCTACACAGCTGGCACGTATCTGCGGCCAGCAGGCTCGGCGTGAGCCAAGTGCGTAACAGGATGACAGCACGAGTTAGAGCCTGGTGGCTTCAGTGCAAGGTTTTCCCACAGGGTCCTGTTGGAGGTGAATAGTCCCTGTGCCACTGTGGGAAAAAATGGGAAAACATGAAACATCTACAAGTAACCAGCTGGTTTATAGTCTTACACACCATTCTGTATGACAGCTTGTCTGCGTATGGGCTAGAAAGGCTGGCTGGAAGAGTTTAAAAGCTGTTCTGGGTGAGACCACTGAGAAAGTAGCAGAAGAAGAGGCAGGGGTGTGTGATACCCTATAGTGACTGCTCACGAGAGCCAGTTTTGGTTGTCAAAATGGAACCTGCACATGGTAGGAGCCCAGCATCCTCTCGTCCGAGCAGTTCCTTGGACAGCAGTTTCTTGTGCCTTGTGTGGGAGAACTGGCCTGGGAGGAGCAGCTGGGGAGGGCGGATTTGGAAAGGGCTTTGCCAAGTTCCTGTATTTCTAGGTTGAATGTTTTTCACTTCTCCTTGTTTTGAGAGGATCTTTGTTCTTTCCAGTAATCCCTTCATTTTCATGCTCTTCAGACTTTCCTGTAAAGAAAGACTTAATTTCCAAGGAACCCCAGGTTGTGCACCAGTCATTAAATAGTAACAATTTCTGGCTTAGCCCGGTGCAGACTCCAGATTTACCTTGTGTTGTTCTTTGGTTCACTAGGAAAAAGATATTCTGCTACATAAATATAATGTACTTATAACAATGAGCTATTGTTTCATAGACTGTAATAATTGCCATCTAAACAAATTTGTCAGTTCTCATTAGAATTAAAATGCACATGCAGATGGAACATTATTCATGCCATGGACAACTGATTTAAAGCCCACTGGCTAAGGTCCTCTTCCAATCTCACAAAACTCGAAAGCAGTGTGTTACAGTGCATCATTCCCTGCGAGGATGAGGCAGTCTTTCAGGTTGGAAACTACTTTGTGCCAGCAGATCTGCCCAGCACTGTGCAATACCTGCTGCTGAGCAGTGAGGAGCACAGAAGGCAGGACAGGTACTGCTCAGGCTGTGGCTCTGCCCCAGTTCAACCTGCAGCCCCTCAGCTCCATAGCACAATGGTTAACCCTCCAGTGGCCCACACAGCACCTCCCTCAGCCATCCACACCTGAAGGCACTAAGGGAGACATAAACCAAGCTGCTTTCTTGGGTTGCTAGGGAGTGGCAGCAGGAAAGCTCCCGTTGGAGCAGGATTATGGGATATAAGGCATGAACTTACGCAACCCTCTGCATTTAATTTCCATGACTTATGAGTGTGAGGTTCTTGCACCTTCAGGGATGGTATATTACCTCCTGGTTTTGTCCAAGGGGAATACCCATTGTTCTGTCCTCTTTGCTGACTGGCAGCCAGACCAAACCGCTGGCTGTGGAAAGTTAAGCACTGGGTTGGTTGCAGAGTAGAGCTTTAGAAATGAATTGAACTGCAGTGGTGTTGTTGCTCCTTTCAAACTTTGTCACTAAAAGATGCTATTGGGTATAGTGAGGATTAGAGCCCTTAAAGTCCCTGATTGCTCTACAACAGAGAAAAATTTCCTAGCAGAGTTCTAATGCAGTGGTTGGGAGTATCATACCCCCAGTTATGCAGGGGTTTGCAGAGGGAGAATCGTTCTGCTCGCAGCCTCCTGGAGTTTAGGGCTTTGTCCTGTAGCAGAAGGCTCACCCTGACCCTGGGGATGCTCCTCACTATGGCTGCCAGGAGGAGAAGGCTTCAGCTGCTCAGCCAGCTTCTGCTTCTGTTTCACCTGGGCAAAAAGGGAGAGGAGAAACTCGCTGGAAATAGTTGGAATACAATTCTACTCTCTCATGGCAAATTCTAATTTCTTGTCATCAGAAATGTGTCAGTGCAAATCATTCTGAGTGGGTAACCACCAGCAGGCACAGTGTGTTTCTGAGAGGCTGTTTAAGAAAATGATAAACGGAAAAGGAATTAGCTGCTGCCTGTTTGTCAGGAGTTTTCAGTAGTGCAAAATGCTTCTTTGATATTTCTCCATGGCTGTCCCAATTTCCACTTAAAAGAAAAAATATTCTTGCTTCTGACAGGCAATTATTGTAACACTGGCACAGATTTTCCTTTCTCAAAATTTGTTCACTTAAGTGAGCCAAGATTACAACACTTCTTGGAATCTATTGGTCAGAGGTATGGAGCTGGCTTCCTCTTAAGTTTTCTAGCTCTTGGCTTGGGACAGAGTGAGGATGCCAAAAGGCAGAGGCGTAAAAATCTTTCCTTTTGAAGTTAATCAAATAATTTGAACATTTCTCACCTCTAGACTGTTGGGATTAATCCAGTGGCATATGGTAACCTTGAAAGACCTCCAGCACACATATCAGACTTGTCTCTCTGGTTTTAATATGTATGAGTTCTCCCCTGCAATCTTTCCTTGTTCTTGATGACGTTAACAAATCACTGTACAGCTCTGTGGGATTTCTCTGGAGATTTCCCTGGAGCAGCAGCAGCAGTCAGGGCCATCTGAAGAGCGCTGAGAGGTTGTGGCACTGTGTGTGCCCTCTCAAAGCTGTGTATTTGCAGGGTGACAGTAGGACCTGAGCAGGGAGAATGTGATGAGAAATGTACAGTTGCTTTCTTTATTTGCAGCCACTCTTACTGTTCAGACGTGCTGTTCATGTACAAGGTAACAGGGAGAAAGCTGAAAATTATTCAGAGAGCACATTACGGAGCAATAGAAGGGAGGGTTTGGATCTCCTGAGCTCCAAGACATGCCTGTCCTTCTGCAGATGCCCTGTTGGGTGTGGTTTAATAGCAAGAGACATAGCAGAGCTGGCTGGGTGTAGTTTAAAAGCAAGGGGCATGATAGAGCTGGGTGGGAGTAGTTTATTAGCAAGGGATTGGGTGGCTCGGCTCTGGAGTTCAAACCTAGGAATTAAAGGGGTTTTGACCAAATTGCCATCACTGTTTTGCCTCAGACTTTGTGTGACCCCAAGCAAACTGGTGAGAGGTTCTGCACTAGGTCTGTGAGTTTCGAAATGTGTGTTTTTAAAACATCTTTTTCAAAAAAGACAGTTGCTGTGCTGGAGCAGGCCAGCCTGTTAATACTTGCACAGTAACTTGAGCAGCAGCTGGTTTCTCCCTAGTTAAAATTGCCAGACTTTTAGCTCCTAACCTCACGAACGGGACTAATGGTTTTTAGTCACCTGACAAAACACAATGAGTGGATGAAAGGCTGTGAAATTGCCTTTAAATTCAATTGTGGGGAGAGTGGAATTAGAGAAAATGAATACATCGCACTAACTTAGGGAGGTGAAGACAATTCCTTCAGCCATGAAGATATCTTCCAACTTTGGTGCAAGACAATGAAAGCAAGCCAGAGGTGGGGGAATAGGACATGAGCAGCAACTGGATTAGTGCTTTTTATCAAAGAACTGTTAAATCTGCAAGATTTTAATGGAAAAGACCTTTGAGGTCATCTTGTTCCAACACTGGATTATTGGGATGAGGAGGCACAGAGATCTCAGACACTTGGCTTTGCTTTGCCACCCAAATAAGGAGCGGTTTTTGCTCCTGAGGTAGGAGGATTTACCCACTGAGCTCTTGGAGCAGCAAGATGAAAACTCAAAGCAGCAGTGATGAACAAAGAAGTTCATGCAAAAGAAAAACAGATGCAAGCCTTCATGTAAGATCTAAGCTGACACAGAACGTAATGTTTTTCTTCCTCTGAACTTGAGAAACAATTCTAGTAATTGCGATTACTCCTTAGGGCTTTTTTTTTTGTGGCTGGCTGGGTCCAGAATAAGAAAGTTCCGAAGATCTTCAAGAAAGTTTGTTGTGGTGTGAGCCCCCCAGTAGTCCAGATTACGGCTGCAGTTAAATTCAGGTAAAGATCTGTACTTGCTTTGATTCAGCAAAGCAATTAAACATGTGCTTTAGATCCATTTGGGATTCGAGTGTAACCTTAAAGTTAAGCATGTACTTAACATTTTGCTGAGCTGGGGCCTGGGTCTTTAACCCTTGCTGGAATATAAACTCCTTCTAATGACTGTTGGCTTATGACGGGCCTGTTTCTCAATAATGTTTGATTTTTTTTGCAACCTAGAAGTCTTTCTGTCAGCTTCAATGGGCTTTGGATCAGGGCCCAAGAATGCAATCCAGAAATAATAATTTACCATATTTACATTGCATGTAAATTATATATGAAGAAATGAAACAGCATAATGAATCAACCACAGGGGCTTTTTTTTCCACGCTGATACCAAAAGAGAAAAGGCTGTAGGCAGCTGACAACTTCTCTTACTAATACGCTTGAGTCCTCCTCTTATTAAGTCTTGTGTTTTCTCTGGCAAAGCCTCCCTTAATGTTACCCTCAGTACAGCTTTCTTAGTCCATAAATGAGATTTTGATTCTGCTCTTATTAAAATGTACCACTGAGCACAGGGTTTACTGGTGGGAAAATCCCATTAAGTGTTTCTGAAATACCCTTTAACTGCTGGATTTTGAAGATGATAGGTAAAATTTCACACTCCTCACGATTATGCGTACAATAGCTGATGCTTACAGTTCCTACTTTGGAAATATGAAGAGAAGAAAGTAGCTATCAGGCCTTATATTTTAGTGCCTTTGCTGTCTGAAGGGTGGGGAGGGCCCTAATGTTGATATAAATTGGTGCTTACTGAGGTATGGAAGCTGTTGTTCTGTCTGTGAGAGTATCTTACTGGGATGAAGCATTCCAGCATGCAGTCCTTGCACCTTACAAATGTGAGAGTGAAGCAACAGTTACAAACCAGACCTCATAAAACCAGAATCTGTTTTTTATGCTGTTTTCCTGCACTGCTGCAGGGGCATTGCCTGCATTGTGCATGTTGCATGGCTCCTCGTGGCAGTGGCTGCAACCAAGGGCAGCCCTTCTAGTCCAGAGAGATTTTGGAGTAGTTTCTGCTACTCCGATCACTGGAGTCTGTTGCTCTTTATTCCTTTGTGGTCCATACTTTTTCCCAGAGTCGTCTCTGGGGTTTTCCTCTTTTGTTGTTGTTCTAAGAGATGGCTGATCCATATTCCTTCTAACTGAACTCAGGAAGTCTCGGAATACTTTTACCCTAAACTAATGCTTTGGATCTCATCTCTGGGAGTGGGTTTGAACCGAACTTTTGACTCAAAATATGTTCCTTGGGCTAGGTAAAACATGGCTGCAAAATGCATAGCTCTTCTCCTTTTGCCAGGTATTATTACTCCATTTGGTGAAACATTAGAGTAAGTCATAAATAAATTTAAAAGGATTAATGCATGATGAATAGACTGTGTAAGCATATTACAGGCATGGTTATTATGTGATATAGGTGATCATAAGTCATGGTTAAATGCAACCTATTGACCAACTGGACTCTATAAAAGTCTGTAACAAGACATTAGCCACTTGTTAACAGAGCTAGTAATCATTTATTGATCCTACATGCAGTATTTATACATCCGCCACCCTAGAAAGTGTGGAATTCAATTCCAGGATCTACTTTTGAGTCCCACTTACTATAATGGGTTACACAAATTTCTCATTTATGTATGCTTAACTGTCAGATATTGTCAGGACCGGTAACAGGTGAATGCTGTCCTCGTGTCAGTGATGGTCATGGACTGTAATACCATGAGTATTATCAATACTGAGTTGCCTGTGCTGGAGTTACACAGAGAGAAAGTAACTAGGGTTTTGTGAAACATGCTGATATTTTTACATTAGGTTTTGTCCAGATTAGAAATTAAATACCCAGATTGTGAAATTCTTCCCTCACAGGTATTGAGGCCATCGTCAGGGGCAGCTGAAGTGATGGGCACCATGTGAGACCAGGACAAGACGCCTTCAGGTCCTCATTGCTGCACAAGTCCAAGTAGAATGGTCTACCCAGGTTCAAACAGATTTCAACACTTACCTGAGAAATGAGGTAAACTCTGCTGAATCCTCCTGTCAGAAAGAGTTCATAATTTCCAAAAGAAGGGTTTACCTTGAATTTTTCTATCAGTCTTTCTTAGTTGTGTTCTAACACAGGCAAGAAAGCAGAGTGAATCGACCATCCCAACCATGCCAATGCAGTGAGATAAAAGGCAAAGAAGGTCCCCAAAAGACAGTGAAAATGTTAGGAATATACCAGTGGCCAGAGATTTGGTGATCATCTCCCTTCAAGAGATGGGTGGCCGGTGTTAAGAGACAGTCAAATGTTCAGAGTGGGTTAAGCAGGGAGGAGGAATAGAAAGGTGGAGGGAAAGAAAAGGGAAAGGGACAGAAGCTGAAGGAATCACCCTTGTTAAAGTAAGGCAGTGCAATAATAAATATCTTGGAAAACTTATTATGCAGTCCTGCAGTGCAGAATGACATTATGAAGGGGCCTGCCTTTCTTTCCTCCTACTAGGAGGAAGTAGTGATTTTATTATGAGAGTGAGAACAAAATGATGGAGAGGCCTATCCGTGAAGCATTATAGTGAAGAAATAGAAGACACACAGCCCTGGAGGCCCAGAGAGGATGGCCCTTATTTCTCTGTCTCACTGTGTTCCTCTGGCTCTGGGACCCAGAGCACACACAGCCCGTCTGATTTAATAAAGGCAGGAAGCAAACAGTGACGGAGCCATGAGAGACTGCAGATAGGGGTTGGAGAAGGGTCAAACTCATTAGTCATATGATGTGATGTAGTGTGTGGGGAGGGGGAGAAGCATTGAGGATTAAGAGGAGTGGAAATAGTTACAGAACTCAAAAAAATTGATGTTAACATAGCTGACCTGAATGCTGTGCTGCAATGTGGCTTTTAGGGGTAAGGACAACATCCTGGCCTTTCATCCTTTCCGTTTTCTCATTTCAAGTCATGATTTTATAGTTTCATTTTTTTACAGCCTTTTCCAATATCTCTGAGAGGTGGCTGTATTTAGTGTTTGGAACACACAGGGACTCAAATCTGGGGTCCCTGCAGGGCTGCTGCTGCCCCAGGATCAAAACCTTCATCCTTCTTCAAAAATTGATGCTTCCTCCTCTTTGGAGCAGGGACTGAGCTTAAGCCTCTCAAAACGTGTGTTGAAATGAGCTTTTCCCTTGCGTGCAGAGGTCCTCCAGAGGGTAGTGGTTGACCATGGCAAGTGATGAAGCATAAACTAGAGAGATAACAAGGGAGAATAAGCACAACCACAGCCCACCCATACATTCCTCTTGCTCTGTGAGGAACCTGATGGAAGATACTGAGACGGTCGCTCTGTACAGTGGAGTTTTCCATGTGTCTTTGGAGAAGCAGCAGCCCAGGCAGCTACCCTGGTGCTGAGTCTGGGAGGAAGGTGATCAATTCACATCTGGTAAGAAGGTTCCTTGCTTAATGTCTGTGTTTCAAGCATGCAACAAAGAGCTAAAGAATAATCATAAAGAAACACCACCACTTTTATTAATGATCATTAAATGCACATCAATATTTTAAAAAATGGTTTCCATTGTTCATTCCAGAAGGAAGTTCATGAGTTCTAGGTGTTGCACTGCATTGCAGGACAAACTTTGCTCATGGCAACGGATTTGTTTGTTTCTAATGTTGCCTTTTTTGATTGAAAACAAGGGTTGATTTTTTTCTTAAATATGAAACTAAAATGGTCATTATAGGCATCAGGTCAGAAAACAATGAGAACAGCTCTGAACTTTCCCTCGGAGATGTTTATTGAAGTTCAAGGGGGTTTTATCACTCCCTCTTTCTCACTGTGGAAGGAAATCCTAAAATAGCACAGTCAAAACTTTTTTCTCAGTGTGTTTCTGGTTCAGCAAGGAGCCACAATTATTGAGTCATAAAGGGTGGAAAAGTGCAATTTTTAAGAGAAAATATTTTCCTAATTTATATCCTTCCCAATTTCCTGGAAATTTTAAAGATATCTGCAGAATTCAGAATCTTGCATCCAATTTCTGCAGCTGGCTGGAGCAGATCATGTTCCCTGAAACCTCCATTTCTCTCCTCAGTTAAATAAGAAAATTTGATTTGGCAAAAACTCAGCCTGCACTGAACATTATAACTCACCAGTCCTAAAGATAATTTGTCATTCTCCAGTGCCTCCTGCATCAGTATTGTCCCAAATAAATTGGCTGATGAATGAGGAGGCTCAGGCTGCAGCTGATGTAGGATTAGTGAAACTGTGCAGATTGTTACCCTCTGACTATCTTGTCCTGAGTTTGTTACAGCATCTGTAGTTTAATGCCATGACTTTTATAGAGTCTTCTCTTTCTCAGGTTTATGCCATCACAGCTCTGCAGGGAATGGCAAAATGCCTTCTGTGGACCTTATAGTAACCAAAAAACTCCTATTAGACTTCCAGTGCTGTGCTGAGAGCAGGATGGAGATGGGACTGGCAGGATAGATGGCAGGCTGACTAATGGAGGAAGGCTGGGTCTTTGCAGTGGTTACAGGTGCTGGTGAGAAACGATGAATTAATGCTTCTTAGACATGCAAAAGCTCCAGCTGAAATCCTGGGAAGGCAGGTGCTATGAGTTGATGGGTTAGTTACGATCTCATATCCAGCGCTCCATGACCGGGCTATTTGAAATGTGATGTTTGGAATAGATTTCACTGCTTGTTTGGCCAATTATGCATTCAAATATACCAAAGGTGACAAAACAGTGGACCAAGCCTGCAACTGCAGCAGAAATGACAGCTATGGATATAGGTCCTGTCTTTCCCCATGCACAAAGTCTGGTTCCTACCTTGGGTAGGAATTCTGTCTGCAAATGCAGACTTAGGGTTATGACAGTGTAGAGTTAACGCTAAGCCCTGTACGCTTTGAGCACCATGAATTTTGTCATCCTGGTGCTTATAATGTTTAGGCCCAACATTTAGCCACAAAATGCCAGTCTGCTTAGCAGTTTTTGTCTTATCATCCTGTAATCTACTACATTTACCTCCATTTTCCTCTATTGGCATGGGCAAGACCATACCACTTTGTTCATATGTTTTTGTTATTTTACTGGTTTACTTATGGTTTGGTAAAGCACCTGCAGCATTCTGGGGACAGATGTGGGTCCATGAACAGTAATGATTTGTGCTGTACACTATGTCCTCTGTTGTAATTAGGGATTTCTGCCTTCCTCCTTCAACCCCCTGGGCTAACATGCCCTCTTTGCCACCCTCGCTAAGTCAGACAAACATGTTTCTTGGAAGGTCAGTGTAACCTGTAGGAAATTCCTTCTGCCTCTGAGCTGCCTCATTCATCACTAGTCATAACCATTCTGGAATGCGAACTCATAGTCTGTTATCTGGCTACTGCTAGTGATGATGCCCGGAGACGACAGCTTGGTTTTCAAAGCTAGGTTGACCCTGAGGGGCGAGGAAAACTTGTTTTGACAGAGCAAACATGACACGGAAGGAGTGCAAGTGCCAATATGTGCAGGAACAAGGTGTTATTTTCACAAGGTGGATTTTTTTTCCACCCCAACTGGGGAAAACACAGCAGTTTACGGGAAACAAAATGTTCTGTGTGATTTTCCTTCCTCCAAAATGCAATTAAAGCAGAAAGGCTACCTGTGTTTATTTTGGCAGAGAGAGAAAAAAGAATAAAATGAGTTTGTCTGGGAAGAGAACCAGGTGTGTCGCCCTCTCTTTCCTCTGTCCTGGAATGGCAGTGGAGCAGGTGAACGGTGCAATGGGTAATGAGTTGTTGGTCCCAGGATCTCTCTGAGGTTCTGCCCTTTCACTCTGATGCCCCTCCTCACTTGTCCATTTGGAGCATGATCTCTCTGTATGGTCTCTTGGGCAGGGAGGTTTCTGTCTTGGCTGCCACTTCTTACACTGTGGTGCTATAAAGAATGACAACAATCTCAACTCTTGACCCTGGTGCGATTATTGTTCCTACATGTTCTGCTTCCCTCAAAGACAGAGCGAAACAGATGACTGGGTATATTTTAAAATGTCAGACTGACATTGTGTCATTACTATAATTTAAGCCCAACATTGCCAGTTAATTCACTTTGCTTTCTATTCTCTTCATGTCCTGCATTCCTTGTTTGTGGTGCTCAAAGTCATGTGGTGCCATGACACCCTTGATCCTGCTAAGCCAGGGTTTCTGAATGTTCCAAATTTAACAACCAGATGCATCATCCTTCACTGGAGTATGGCCTGTCCTGTGTCTGGGAGCTGTGACTGTCACTGATTGTGTCAGAAAGAAGAAAATGTCTCTCTTGCAAGAACCACGCTATGATACATTTCTTTTTTGAGAAGAGGGCTTCTCAATGGAAACCAGGATTGTCACTGAACTGAGAAGGAAGAAGTAAAACATTAAAGCAAAGCACCCCACAGGTAAGAATAATGTTTGTGAAAACCAAGAGAGTGGGATTTGCTTCTGGGGAGTAGCCTCTTTTTTTTCATTGACATCTGCTCTACAGGTTTTTTTAAATATCTGGTTCTGTGTGCTGCTAAAACACTTGATGGACCTACATGGTATTCTGAAATGTGAGTCCTAAAGAAGAACTTGAGCTGTTTTAGCAGCAGCAGCAGCTTAGGTCTTGTAGAAATCTGTGTTTAAAGGCAAAGCCTGAAAATGTTTAGATAAGCAGACAGTGATGTGTAGATGTAGTAGTTCCTTTCATAGTCCCTCTAAAGTACTCTAGAAGTCTGAAGACATCTTTCATGGCTTGAGTGTGAAGTTGAAAAACATTTGCTGAAGACTTAACACACTGTGATGTGATAATGTAAGATGGTTTATGTTTTAATACTGACAACTCCCTTCCTTTTCATGCTAGAACCAATAATGACCTCAAAGTGGTGTCACGGGATAAAACAGTGTCTTTTCATGACTGGTGGGAGAGAAGCAGTGGGAAAGCTCTGTCATGAGCAGTCCCATGCAGGATGCTCCTCTGTGTAACTCAGCAGTGTCCTCCAAGGTTAATTCGCAGTGCACAGCTGCACTGCTTGGGGCGATAAGGATGCATTAAATGAAAAGGGATTTCCCTCTTTGGGAATCAAATTAGAGCAGTCCAGATCAGGCCAGTTCTTTTATCTCTTTCTCACCCCAACAGGAAGTTTAGACACAAGTCCCCAAAGGTCCTTTTCTGGTCAAAAACATCTGTGAGACACCGAACTGAAAGGGGTGTGGGGATGGTGCTAATAGCCTCACTGTTAACAGTTGAGGAGATAGGAATGAAGTAGCAGGGTCTTGTGAGAGAAATGAGGCAGCTAAATATACAGACACAGGAGATTGCTCAGAGTGATGGATTAATCCCAGGCATGAGTGGCAGAATCATTCCTTGGGAGGAGAGCTGCCAGCAGCAGTGCTGTCGTTGCAGTGCAGTTCTCTAGATTGAAGCCCTCAATCTTTGACCTCTATGAACAGACCTCAAAATAAGGAAGGAAAAGAAAGAGTACAGCTGAAAAAAACCATATTTCTCTTGTAAAGCTTGCTATTTGACCATGCATCAGACACGATATGTTCAAGAGAGTTCTTTTATTCCATGTTGCTACATAGAGAAAGCACAAAAAAACCCTCCCTCGGAAGCGGAAAAAGCAATGGATGGGTACTTACTGGGTGGGACTTTCAGCTCAGACACAATTCCTGATAAAAATGAATGAATGTTGATCTGTAACTTGAGTGAAAAGAGTTGGGGGTCTCAGTTCAATCCTAATTTGATTAGAATTCACAGCACTGGAAAATCAACAGTGACCTTGCTTCTGTTGTCAGCGGAACTGTAACAGCTGATGAAGGGGGGACTATCCTGGCGCCAAACTGAACTCATGCTCCTCTGGAAGTCAGACCTGGTTCCAAAAGTCTGTTTCCATCGTACAAAGCAGCAATACAGCATTCCTCGGACTGGCATGTCAGTTCTTTATGTTTGCTGGCATCAGGACTTGTAAGAGTTTGTTCTTTTCCATGTATCAGATCTTTGAAACCCTCCAGGGACTGGCTACTAAACCCTTTAGTGCTCTCTGGTAGCTGATGTAGCAGAACCTTACTCCAGTAAGTGCCATAGAAAGGAGCAGTGATGAGGTGCCTCTCTCATTTTTTCTTCTGTGTGCACTAAAACAGCCTTTTAAAACTGGTTCTACTGAAGGTCACTTGAATATGGCCAGAGCTACAGAAACCTCTAATGCTTTTTGCAACAAGAGTGCCTTCATTGTCTATGCAGCTAAATTGCAGTGAGTAGGAATCCAGATGTTTTTCTGAAAGAGAGACCATGTTGGAGCATTATTTACCTTACAGCTCACACCAGAGATGGTAGCAACTGCAATGCATTTATCGCAGCTTTGGCACTAATCCCATTAGAACAATGGACCAAATTCATCATTGATAGAACTCCATTGTTTTAGTGGAGTTACACAAGAAGAGGCATTGCCCGGTAGAAAGATGATGTTGCTTCTTGTATTGGAAAGGCTGGAAAAAGTTGTTGTCTCCTTTGATACCAACACAAATTATCTTCTAATCTCAACTGGTGAACCAGCTTTTCAAGACCAACATGCACAAAACAAGACAATACCTGTAAGGTTGCCAAGTGACATCCTTAGATCATTTCCACAATCTTTTGTTGTCTTCTTTTTTTGGCCAGAATTCCTTTGGTCTCATTGATGTTGCTCCCTGTGCATCCCGTCATTTATTCTGTTCGACAGCCAGCGTCATATACTGAGAAACCCAGCAAAGAAAGGCAGAGGTCAGGCTTGTGACATCTTTTGAGCTATGTGTGTTTATGTAACCCAGCAGGGTTCATTTCCATCAAAGATGGAAATAGCATGTATCTCTGCTGCTGGGAGTCATGATGGGAGCATGGTTGAAAGGGTTGGAAAGAACTGTTAGGGAGGCAGCTCTGCTATGTCTGCAGGTCTCACGCTGTACTTGTCTCACTGGCAGCTTATGAGGGCCCCTTCTATTTATGTATTGCTGGTTAGAACCATTCCTGCTAAATAAATGATCGTGGAAGAGAGAAGACCTGTAGAGGGGCAGTGGGAAAGCACTGATAGCAGTGGGTGACTCTGTATGGTAGCTCTTCAGGGGTTGCAGCAATAGAAGGAAGGGAAGAAAGGCAATGAGAGCTGGAAAACTCATGGAGCTGCAGGGCCTTGCATGCATGTGGAAGAATTTTAGAAGCCCATTCCCAGACTTGGTGACGGTTTGATGCACAGCCCTGGTGGAGGGACCTCAGTCTTTGCTTCCAGTTGGCAGCAAATTGTCCTTTGGTCTCTCAGCATCCTGGTTAGTTTTTTCCAAGCAAAGCATAGGCTTAGTTCTGCCCACAGGAGCTGGAATTTCTCCCTTGGGAGAGTCTGGCTGAGGTGGGTTTTGTTGCTAGGGGCAGTAGGGCTACAATTCTCTTTTTCTTGACATTTCATTGTTGGAACTCCTGCCCTTTTCTGTGTCTTTCTGGAGGAGACACTCTACAAGAGTTAGTCATGAAGATTTTCTGGTTTGTGATGTGCAGGAAGTCGAATTAACTGAGCTGACTGTTCCCCTGAGTTCCTAAGTTAAGATCTGATTCTGATGTGGCTCAGAGCAGTGAGGTGATTCCTGATCTTAATCCTGACTTCCATGCACATGCTGTGACACTTTCAATTAAACACATGTGCTGGAAACAAAGATTAAATTTTCATTTATGTAAGTGTTAGGAACGTGTTTTGTGAATGCTTGTAATGTGCTTTGAGACCCATGTGTAGAAGCTGTCAAATTTACTCAACATACCAAAACCCCTACAACGAATAACTCTAAAATACAGATACTTTTAACATTAATCTTGTACTCCTCACGTTCTTGGCAACAGTAACAAAAGTCTGTGCTACCATTGTGTAAAAGCAACACCACCAATAAAAGTGGAAAACTGTAAGAAACTCACATCTCATACCCTGGACTTTGCTGTTCCTTTTGAAGGCAGGAGAGGAAGCTGGAGATTTTCTTTAGAGACAAGCGTTCACAGGTGACTGCAATCCTGCTCCTTTATTTATTTAGTCAGCTACTTGAGATTTGCTCTCTGCACTCCTGATCTGGTCAGGCTCTAGTGGGTGAGGTAATGGTCTTTGTGTGAAGCCAGTTCAGAACATGTTCACTCTACCAGAACCTCCCTTGCAGGTGGTAAATCACTGTCCCCAACAGGTTGAAGACAGCTTGGTTAGATAATAGCGCTTTGCATTAGACGGTTACTATCAGCCCCTACCACGATGAAGTCTGGCTGCTGGGTAAACACTTAGGGAAACATTTTTCTTGTCCTACAGAGCTCACAGGCAGAAGGCAATGGGGGGGTTTCTGAAGAAAAGCAGAGATGACGTTGCTCAGCCGACCATGCTCATCAAGTCTGTGATGGAGCTTGAACCTAGATGCAGGTGACCTGACTTCCACTGAAGTGTTTTAATATATAGGGATGGTGTTGCTCTTATTAAGTATTCCTTCACTTTTACAGACCTAGGGAAGCCTGAGCACAGCTCTGGGTTAAGGACACCCAGGTAAATATACATGATGGTCTTGCATGAGTATGAAAGGTGGATCTACATTGAGAAAAGCTTGAAATGAAACAGCTTTGACCAGAACAACAGGCCACCAGGAAAGCAGGAAGAGCCCATTTCACTTACAGAGCAACTCTAGACTGGTCACTGGCATTGCCTGGGCTGTTTGCACAGCATTTTACCTGACCTGAGAGCCCCTTTTCTCCTTGGTAAGCATTCTCATTCTTGCCAAAGTGATTATGAAAACTATAAGAGCTTCCTTTAGTGTAGAACTCTGTCTCTGAGCACACACAGTGGTCAGAAAGCTGATTAAGACAGTCTGAGCATCCTAGCCAGTTACACAGCTATAGCTGCATTCCTGCAACTGGAATTAAGAATCCAGATGATGTGTTCAAGATTTATGGTCTCCACTGGGGTTTGTACTGCTGATGTTCATTGTGCTTCACACAACATATCACATCCCATCATGAACTCTGTCAGAAGAAGGGAAAATAAAGCCATTGTCTCCTGGAAACCCTGCCTATGCAGTCACTCTTCAGTGGAAGATGTGAATGTGTAAATATTCCAGAATCCGATGTGTGACTGGTGACCTTTGATGTTGGCTTTGGGGAAGGGAGAAGATGCTTAGGGTGTGTTGATGAAGGAAGGAAAAGATGTAATGAACAAGTTGGAGGTTACTCACTCACAAAAAACAGACATTTGCCTGTAACTGAAGAAAGGTTGTGAACAGACATAGGATGGTTCTTTTCTAGAAATCTTGACCTCTGGGCTCTCTTCTGCAGCAGAGTGATCACATTGTGGAATCAGAGGTTAAACCCAGCTTTTTGTCTGTCTTTGAATACTGAAACAGGCAACAAAATCTACAGAATACCCCAATAATTACAATGCATGGCCATTCGCTCACTGTATGTGCCAAGGTGGACTTGGTGTCCTGCTCCTCATGGTGAGATACACAGAGTATACACACTCCTGCTTAGTGGGGCATCTTCAGCTAAACTCCACTCTTGGAATGCCCGTTGTAGGGATAAATGTACCCTCAAAAGGTATTTCCAGAATCAGTTCAGACCAGATTTATTACAGCTGAGCTTCATGTAATAACAGATTTGCTCAGTTAGATATTTTCTGTCTTGGCATCCTGCAGTTTGTTCCTGTGAAGGGAACACTGGATAGGAAGTGGGACAAGAGATTCCTTCTTGGGTTTACCACTGACCTGTGTGTGACAACAGGCAAGTCTCTCTCATTTTCCCTGACTAATGACTGTTAAAGTCATAAATCCCACAGGAGCGGGTTTTTCACCTACCACCAAGGAGCCCTCCCCTGAGTTAGTGTCCTCAGCACTGAACTAATGAGGTGAATCTCTTCTTTCTCTGTGCTAAACTATAAACAAAACTATGCTGGTTTTTATGGTATTTTGGTCAGGATTTGATATTTTTTAAATAGATTATTTTATTTTGGTTAAGAATGCGAAGTCCCAGTGTTTTACATCATCTGTTGCTGCCAACCTTAACACTGTTTCCTTGACCACCAGTGTATCTGCAAGACTCTTTGTTGCAGTCTCTCAGAGCCCCAGGGGACTGCTCTGCATGGCTTCGCTCCCACTGGTGTTCTGGAAAAACACAGCTGAGAGAACTTTGGGCATAGAAGCTCTCAGACAGGATGTATGCGTGGAGGTAAGCAGTAATTTGTTCCTTTTCTTGCAAGGATAGAAGAGAAAAGCTGTCGAGATTCTTCTCAAATGGATATTTTACGTCCAGGTGAAGGTGAATGATACACCCATCCCTTGCAGCCATGGAGTTTCTTCTATAAAACTGAGGCTTTGCCATTATGGGACAGTTTACTACGATTTTAAGTGAGGGGGTAGACTCTTCCTGCTGTTCAGTGCCCTCCAACAATGGCACAGGATTTTACCCAAAGTATGCACTTAGAAACACATTGCTGAAAGCAGAGCTGAGGGAAGTTAGAGATTGGAAACATTAAAATACCACAGCGAAGGCTGCTCTTGCAGTATTTATGATCAGAGTGAAAGCAGAACGTACCAGAAAGCTTCTGTTGGTGTCTCTTAACTCTTCTCATGAGGTTTCTCATCCTTCATCCTCGAGAGCCTGGGATAATTTGGATAGACTTCAACTGCACACCCAAACTTTGTGTGATTATCTGAATTGAACATCTGACCTCTTTTGAGGTTTGGACATCTTTGGGCAAATGGAATCTAACAGAGATAAAATCAGGCTTTATTTTTCTTGTCTGAACTTCAAAAAGTCCCTATTTTGGTTAATGAAGCTGTGGCTTGCTTGTGGGGTTTTGTGAGCCTCTATCTCTTAGCATGACCAAATGTCTTGCTAAGAATAGTGCTCTTTGCCAATATGCTGCCCATTATTTGTTCACAGACCCATTGCTAAATAATCCTGTTTTCTATTCAGATAGAAATGTTCTCTTTGCTTGTATTTCCTGGATGGCTTACAGGACTGAATTTTAGCCCGTGGTGTTTTGCACACTAGTGGTTCATGCCTGCTTTTTAGTTGCTTGACCATTTGTATTAATGCTGTAGGGTTTATCACCTCTCACAAGAACAGCGTTTCCTCAGTTGCTGTGAGAGATAGTTCTAAAGACCTCAATTAAGCTATGAGAAATTATAGCAGCTGGGAATTTAGATATTCCATGTGGCTTTTTTATTCCCTAATTTAAATTGAATGAGTGAAACAGTTAAAGATAAATGACCATTAGTGAGCAGTGAGAAATCACTGTTCTGCTTTTCACATCCTTTGTTTGTCACACCAAAGGTCCTAAAACTCTTCTGGATATTCTTATAAACCATCTCAGTATTTGCAAAATGTAACTGCTTCTTGAATTGCACCAAAGCAAACTCAGTGGGACTGATGGGCCTTTGACCTACAAATTGTGTTGCTATTTATACCAGAGCGAAGTGAAGGGGAAATTGAACCTTCTAGATCTGGCAACATTTTTGCCTTCTCTTTGAACTGGTTTTGTTAGAGAGAAATGACCAAACAATGCTTTCTATATGATTTAGTGAACCCTTGCCTCTGTCTGTGTCTGCTTTTGTAGTAAAGCAAACATTTCTGAAGTCTCTGTGCTCGGAGAAGCTGAGCAGATGTGGGGAGAAAGAAACCACTGTGTCCAGGGCATGGTTTTCCGGTTGCTGACACTGCTGTGACTCCATTGAACACCATGAAGCTATTCTGGAGTGCAAGGGGTGTAAGACCAGCATCCTTTCTGCAGGTTCAAATGCTCACAGAGCCCCTCACTACTGAGAACACATCGTATAAACAAATCCTGGACAGGACACGTGGCAGAGAGGAGGAGGAGGGAAAGAGCAGACTGGGCTGACAGACAGACAGGGGTCCATAGACAGCCAGACAACAATTATAAATAGCACCCTTTTGAGGGCTGTTTGATGTGTTGCCCAAGGCCAGGTGGAAAATCTTTCCGTTGCTGCCTCTTCAGCTAATCGCTTTCCCCTCATTTTTCAATAAAGATTCCAAGTTTGGTCACTTCTTTGGCACATTTGTTTCCCATTAGAATACTTTGTGCTGTTTCACTGTGTTATGCTAGATAATTGCTCTAATAACAAACCAAGGAAAAGCTTTTGAACATTTTAGGAAGTAATTTTTTCCCTTATGAAAACTCGGCGGGAACTGACCGAGATCTGGGGAATAGCCGAGAAAAGTCAAAGAAAGAGAGTGAAAGCAAGCGAAAAAGGGCTGTATTGACTTTTATTGATGGTATTTCTGCACTTACACGTAAACCACATGCCAAAAATTTAATTGCAATCCAGTGGAATATTTATATAGCACTTTATCATTTTCAAAGCTTTTTATGAGTATTGTTTAAGTGAACCCCACAATATCCTGTGATCAGGGACATGAGGTTATTGTCCGTCTGCTGCTGCTGGAGAAGCTGAGACAAACCTTGTCTGAATGGCAAAATGGTTGCAAAGGAAAGATGTGAAGTCAAGAGCTCCTCACTTAGCTGAACTTCACCACTTTGCTATATTACAAGTAAGGCTGTTCCAAGTGCCCCAGTAATTGCCTAACTCTGCTTCCACTCACGGCAGAGTGAGTTTCAGGAGAGCAGTGTAGGAGAAAACAATTAGAACATGTTTAGTACCTTCAATAAACTCCCTCTCTGTGTTTGTGTGCTGCCAAGATGCCTTTAAGAATTTAGTGTGGTCAAGGGGATAGGGAGATAAGTGATATAAACTGAGGAAAGGAGGCTTTGGACTGATTTACTGAAGCCTCTTAGCTAAATTCTTTCCACTCATAATCTGAAAGAGGTGGAGTTTTTTGTTTGCAATGTCTGTACATTGCCCATCTTACAGAGACAGATGCAAGTGCACTCAGTGCTTGAAATTAGTTCTGGGATAAAGGTGTCTGAGGCAAATGCTGATGAGGGTACAGGACTGACAATGGTTGTTCCTGGCCTGCCATTAGGCATTGTGTGTGCTTTTGTGCACTTTCTCCCATCATTTGGAGCTCTAGTTTCCCTCTTTCACAAAGGAGGAATGATGGCACTCACCTCCTTTACAGAGTGGTTTTAGATCTAGTCTTGACAAACACTGGATGAGAGCTGGGTTCGGAGCTCCTGGCTTCTCCCAGAACTAGCTTCTGCTCTTGTCTTAAAGTAGGATTTTCACTTATTTATTGTCCTCCTTTTTTTCAGCCCTTCTTAATAGATGGTAGATGGTGAATTGAAATAAGAAAATAAGGCTTTGCCAGATTTTACTGAACTTGACCTCTGTATTTGCCATGGATGGCCCAGCTCAGTTACCTCCTGTGTTGTGGTCTGTGTGGATTACAGAGTCTTAGGTGTGGCCTGCCTTAATGCTGAATTTCTGTACGAACCATGGAGAAGTCACTCCTCCACTGACCCAGTCCTGCTGTAGCCCAACCACCACCACAGCCATAGCTTCTGCTGATCCCATCACCACTGCTTTCTCCACAGCTTTGTTGATGTCTGCTTTTGCCTCATCTCTCGGCATTGGCACTGAGTTTTCTGTAGCACAGCAGCTGCTAGATTTATGCAGACTTGATCCTAATGTGGTAGGAGAAAGAGGCAACACTTTGGGTGTTGCAAGATGCATGCTGGGAGATGCACATGTAGAATCCATGGGACACTGCCAGCTTTCAGCCACTTTTCTCCTCTGCAGATTCCTCACAGTGCAGCCTCTGCCTGAGCAGCTGACAATCCTTCGATGACAGCCCCAGAGAGTTAATGAACTAAAAGGACTACGGGTTATCTGTTCCCAGAGATTGGGGAGCGTGAATTAAATGGTCTTTTGGAAGATGGGAAATAATTATTCTTCTGCTTCAAAGCCATGTCCAATTGAATGATGTCGCCAGCACGAATCAGCAATCGCAATCACTGATGAGGACCCATTAAACAGATTGGGCTGAGTAATGCACAGGAAAAAATGTCAGGAGCATCTCTAATTCTGAGTCTCTCAACCCTACAATGGGATTCTTTCTCTTCTTATCTTTTTTTTAGAGAAACTCTTTAAGTGCCTACAGCTTCCCTATCTCAGCACTTCAAAGCAAGAAATTGCCAGGAATGCATTTCTGCGCCATTTCTGATGGAAGGGCAAGGGCATGAGTAGCTAAGTTTCCTCAGAATTGTCAGGGATATTTGAAGGGTATTGTCTAGGATATGTGAAGTGAAGGAATGTTTTGGGAAAAGACTTGGGCAAGACCAGCTGGGAGTTCCTCTGCTCCCAGCTTGGCACACTGTTCTGCATGGCCCTTCCTTCTGGCAGAGGCTGGGGAAGCAGCACACTTCCCCAAGGCCAGCACTTGTACCCTTCGAGAGAAGGGCAAGGGCTGAGTGATCCTTACTGAAAGAAAGACACATTCTTCTATAGTTTAACTATTGCAAAAGTGACATAATGAAGTCAAACATTAGGGCATGATCATTAGGGGAATTTATTAGAAACGCTTGGCTGTACAGTGAATTCAGTTGGAAGATATGATTTATAACTCTTCAGTGTTATTGGAGAAAGGCAAATCTTACTGCAGTGCTTTGCTCCCACCATATGAGCTGCAACTTCAGGGGGGTTGTACCAAAAGTAAACTTTGCCACTTTGTGCATGTGCCAGAGGAACACGTCAATAGGTTGGGTAACAGGTTCATCGACTTGGCGAAGTCCAGACCCTTTATAGCGGCTTCCATACTGAAAGGGGCTACATGAAAGCTGAGGAGGGGCTCTTGATAAGGGAGTGCAGGGATAGGACAAGAGGGAATGATTTTAAGTTGAAAGAGGAGAGATTGAGATGAGATCTTAGGAAGAAATGTTTTGCTGTGAGGGTGGGGAGGCCCTGGCACAGGTTGCCCAGAGAAGTGGTGGTTGCCCCATCCCCGGAGGTGTTCAAGGCCAGGTTAGATGGGGCTTTGAGCACCCTGATCCAGTGGGAGGTGTCCCTGCCTGTGGGGACACTGACGAACTCTTGTGCTGTTGATTGATAAACCTGCTGGATCAAAGCTCCATCCTCCTCTGCGGGATCTGAATAATCTGGTAGTCCTGGTATCCTCTACCCGGATGTGGGTATGTTCCAGCTCAATAGTAAGGGCGTTTGAACAAGCAGGATGGCAAACAATGGCTGCTTGTTTTGACTGTAGGTGGTTAAAACGCTGCTTTGGAGGTTGTGTCATGATGTTGGAATGTGATTCAGTATGAAAGACACAGAAGTGTTTTAAAGGGGTGTCATGCCAGGTCTCTGCTCAGCTGCACAAGGATGTGAGTGAAAGGCTGCAGGGCATTGTACTCATACTCAGTGCGCTGCAGAAACGCAGTACTTTCAACCTCTTCATGTAGGTTTTGTTTTATGAAGCTTTTTAGCATTTCTTTTTCCCTCTTGTGGGGCTTATCCACTCTACCTTTCCTTTGAAAAGCAGTATCTGAAAACTAGATGCTGCTGTTAGCTGAGACCTTAACCTGTGTGACAAAGAGATCATTCTGTGACCTCCACTGAGTACAATCCTCCTGGTAATAGGCTGTGAAAATGGTCTGACTGTAACAATAAGACAAAAGGGTTAAAGGAGGGGGAAAGATAAATTCCCTAGAAAATGGTCTCTTGAATGCAGTTAAATCCAGAGGAACCTCTTCTGCCTCTGAAAACTGGAACAGCAGCTATTGGAGGTGCAGTAGACACATTACATGCTTGTCCTGTCTTTAAGTCTTTCCTAGACGTTGACTCGCCATTGGATTGGAATCCTGGGCTGACCTGTGGCCTCACCAGAAATGGTAATTTATATGACTTGAGAAATAAAGAAAATGGAAACACTTAGGAGCAAGTGCCTTGTTCTGCTGCTGGTGTGCTGGGCAGCAGCTCTGGCTTGTGGCCTTCTACAAAGAGGAACAAACGAGGGTTTTGACAAGTTTGTCCACCAGTCATAGGGGACAGCTGTGTGTAGCTATGTTAACATGCAGTGGGGTTAATAGGGATACATCAATGAGTATGGTTGGATGAGCAATTTGGAGAGGCTGGAAGATTGCTTTGTGCCAGACTGGAGTGAAAATTCTGAAAAATGTCGTGTGCTGACAGACTGAAGGGAAAAATGTTAAGTTTTACTCAATTTAAATATTTTGTATTGTCATTTCTGTGAAAACCTGAGAAAAAGAAAAAATCAAAATTAAATATTTCAAAATCTACTGAAACTGCACAGAAATCTCCTTTGAACAAAAAGCAAATGTCATTACTGACTGTTCAAGCAGTCTGTTTTGATTATTTGGGATTTCTTCTCCTCCAACCTTTTTTACTTTTCTTTTTCCTTGGGTCTGGAAATTTAGTGACACCAAACCATTCCTAGAAAAGAAGTTTTGATTTGGATGAATCCAAGCTTTTTCGACAACAACATATTTTGTGAGAAAATTCCCTGCTGATTCTGTTCCTCAATAAAGTTGATGAGTTTAACTAGTCTCATGGTTGGCTAGGGAAAAAAAGATCCCCCCCAGTTTAAGGAGTGGATAAATAACTTGGCACAAAGTCCTTCTCTGTTGACTCAGTTTACTTTGTGGACCCGGGCATGACTGTCATAATAAATTAAAGCATGAACATTCCCATTTGTCACTTCACCACTTCCTTTTGCTGCCTTCCAACATGTGGTAAACCCATTAGTTTTAACAGAGAGAAAAAAAGCAGAAGAGGGGAGGGGAATAATGTGAGAATTAAGGGGAGAGAGAAGGAAAGGGAAGACTTGCAGGATGGAATGAAGGCTTCACTGAGGCAAACACAGCACAAGTTGCATATTTGTAAGGACATAGCATCATAGAACAGAATCATACAATAGTTTGAGCTGGAAAGGACCTTAAAGCCATCCAGTTCCAGCCCCCTGCCATGGGCAGAGACACCTCCCACTGGATCAAGGTGCTCAATGCCCCATTCAACCTGACCTTGAACACCTCCAGGGATGGGGCAGCCACCACTGCTCAGAGCATCCTGGGCCAGGGCCCCCCCACCCTCACAGCAAAACATTTCTTCCTAAGATCTCATCTTTATCTCTCCTCTATTTCAACTGAAAACCATTTCCCCTCATTCTATCCCTGCACTCCCTCATCAAGAGCCTCTTCCCAGCTTTCCTGGCACCCCTTTCAGTACCAGGAGGCTGCTCTAAGGTCTGTCCCCCCAGAGCCTTCTCTTCTCCAGGCTGAACAACCCCTAATCTCTCAGTCTGTCCTCATATGGGAGGTGCTCCAGCCCTCAGATCATTTTCGTGGCCTAAGTCGACATAGCTTTATTCAAGTCACTGGGGTTTATCAGCTTTTTCTGGAGAGAAAAAGGAGACTGGGAATCACTAATAACCACCCTTCAAATTCTTAGCATGGCCCAAAATGTAAAAGTAGAGAAAGGCTCCTCTCAGACACACCCTGTCCCAGTATTTTAGTCATGTGCAGAACTGTTCACACATGAAGTGTTCTGTGCAGCTTCTTCAGTTCTTCACAGTCTCTCTTAGTTGTTCCTTGCCGTCATCTGGGGTAATTTCCTAAAGCTAAAGGAGGATGTGTTCAGATCAGGTCTCTTGTTGACAAGGTGTGAACAGATTGATGGCCATCCCATCCCACCTGGCTTCACAGGAATCAACTCAGCCCGAGCGGGCTTTCCGGGAATCCCCCACTGAACTGGAGCCCCTGCAGAAACAGAGGTTTTCAGTTCTGAACAGGAGCAGAGGTCAAATTCAGAAAAAGAGGAGGGTGTGTGTGTGTGTGTATGTACGTGTGGTGGGAAGCTCAGAAGAATGTAAGTTTGGGGCTTGAAAGCATCATACTCCTGAATTATAATTATTTATTGTGATGATAGTGCCTGGAGGCCTCAGCCTCGTTGTGCTAAGGACTCCACAGACGTATAATGAAGAGACAGTCCCTGCCTCAGAGGTGGATGAGGAAAGACTCCCCAAAGGGGCTGGGCACGTATCCATCAGGGTGATGGAGCCTCTTTGCAAGGTGAGCATGTTCGTGTCCAAGTGTGAGAGACAGAGCAAGAGAAGGAGAGAGCTGGATGTCACGTTTCATTGCCTTGGCTCTAAAGGGGGTTTACTTCTTTTTTTTCAGTTGTTTTTATTCTCACCTTTCTTCTGCGGTAATGATTATCCACAGGTAAGACAAGAACTAACAAAAAAGTCTTAGTAATTTAGCTAAAAATCTGGACGCTGAAAGACATGACTGAGTAACTCACCTTGTCTTTAAACAAGCCACTTCTTTTTAGACTTTTTTGAAAAGTAGTTTTGTACCTAGCCCTAGAATACCTCTTTGAAAATCTAGCTATTTTATCTTTTAGTGCTTCTCTTTTACTAAGTTTAAGCAAATAAGAAAGCAAATAAATAAAGAAATGAGTTTTGCATGAGCAGCAGATTTATTGAAGCCTGGTTTTTGCGTGGACTTATATCTTGTGTCTTGGCTGGTGACTTCTCTGTCCTTGCTATGTTCCCCACTACGCTGTGGTTGGGCAGGGAAGAAAACACGTTGTTTGGAGCATTTTGAGTAGAAACCCACTACTGCTGCTCATGGCAGAGAAGCTGCGGAGTTCTCACTGCCTTTCCTTCATTGGGGAAACTCATTTGAAGCCTCTGCCCCTCTGTTAGGTTTGTCCAAGATTGGAGTATGGGCCCAAAAGTGATGTAATTAGGGGGGAAATCAGTTTGACAACACAGTCATGGAAGATGTGATTTTTTGGGGCAGTCGGGCCAGTATTGGGGATCACAACCTCCTGGAAACCTAGGGATAACACTGCTAAATCCTGAGGAATGCTTGTTAAGAGTTAAAGAAATAACTACTCTCACGATCATAAAATAGGGGGGAACAAAGCATTCTGCACGTCAGTGGGACAAGTGGTTCGTGAGTACTTCAGGGAGAAAAAGGAGCAAGAGAGAGATGGATAAATCTTTTTTCTTTAGTTTCTGACCAAGAAGAAACTTAGCTATTCTTAGTTGCATCTAGGGGCTATGCATAATCTTTCCTGCTGAATTATGGAATATGATAGCTTTTATTAAATCCATTACAATTACAGCCTCTCCGCTGCACAGGTTTAGAATATGGAATAAGTAGGGTGCATAATTTCAAATAAATATTTAAGATTTTGATGCATGATACAGTTTCAGACTCTTAGGAGATAGAATTATATTTCGTTAGGGCTGTTTTCTTTTAATTCATGCAAAGTTTCCTATCCAGCTGCTTCGTAGAGCTGAAGGCTTTTTGAAAAATAATCTTTGTACTGGGGAAAAAACGGTGACTGCTACAGCTTTGCCCAAGATTTTGTCTGTGTTGGTCAGTTGGGTCTTCTCCAAAGTAGCTCGGTGTATAATGTTAGGAAGATAATGTTTTGGAAGTTGGAACTAATCTTAGGATGCATGCAACTTGAAAAAATATAGTAAAAATATTGAAAAAAAGATCAGGAAATACCAAATCTGGCCAAATTCTCTTGTACAAAGAGGTAGCAGAGGTATATTATTCCAGAGTTTGGATTGTGTCATTTTCATGCCACACAGGAGTGGCAGGAAAATGGGAGATGTGAACATGGCTGTTGCCCTGGGTCTCCAGCTGCTGTTGGGTTCTTCCATGTTCGTGGGCCGGCTCCTTTGCAGTGCTGCCCAGCAGAGTCATCTGGATGAGTGTGCAAGGGTGCCTAAAAGTTGAATCTCTTTTCCTTGGCTTTGCCTCATCCCTGTCTGTGCAGATACTGTCTACAGCCATGTAAGAGAGATGATACCTCCTGATCAGCACTGGTCTGAGCCTGAGTGTCACTCAGAGTATTCCATTGGTAGCCTGGGAAGTTCAAACCAATGGGTCTTTGCTGGCCACTAGGCAGCTGCTGAGCAATCTGGTTTGAGGCTCTCACTGAGGAGATAGTGTGGCAGTGCCGATGGCATGGGAGGTTCCAGGCCTGCTGCTCCTAGCCTGGTGGTTATTGCTACACAAGAACAACTGGTAGTGGGAAAACCTGATCTCCAAAGTAACAAGGACATCAGGGATGCTGTCAGAAACTCTCAGAGCCAGGTGGGGCAGCTCACTCCTTGCCTTGCAGGTTACCCAGATGATTGGCACTGGAGCTCCTGAAGAGGAGCAACTAACCCCATTGTCTCTTTGTGAAGATGGATAAAAATCTCTGTGTGTGATACCAAGAGGGAAAACCCCCTCTGTGTGATCCTGTATTCTCCCTTTGTCTTCCCCACACCTGCTCCCTTTCCTCTTCCGTCCTCCCCACCCACCCTTCAAGAAGATGCTCTAGGTGCTGCCTTTGACTTGGCTGCCAATACTCTGCGGAGATGTGTTAATGATGACTGGCAGGCTTTAAAAGCGCCGTTTCAACACCTTACTGTCACCACACCTCATACTTCAACAGCTTAGCACACGTTCCAAGGTGTTTAAAGAGCTTCCTGTGCAGCCCTTTTCCAGGCACTAACCTCTTGCCAGGAGCAGTAGTAGCTCCTGACCGCACTTTTCTGGCTGCGACCTTGTTGGTATTTGCCTACGACATGTAAATGAGCAGCGCGGTCGTTAACTAGAGAAATGTGTAATGTTTTCCATTGTGTGGAAGGCTTGGAGCTGACAAGACTGGAGCCTGTGTTCCAAAGTCTAAAGCAGTTGGCAGGTTTCTCAGTACCAGGTTTTTATGCCCTCAAGTGGGTTACGGAGTGGAAAAGGGGTTGGAGAGGAAAGGAGAGGGAGGAATGTGTGCGGATGCGTGGTGGGGGGAGAGTTAGCGGGAGAGAAGGGCCATTTGCAAGCCACCAGCTTTGAATGTAACTCGCATGGGCCTTGTGGTGGTGCTGAAGGGCCTGTTGTTCTCGTTTGATTGACTCTAGGCTTAATGCTGCTTGCCACTTACCAGCACTTGTCTTTGCTCATTAGCAGGGGGATTGTGGGCAAATATTTAGATATTCAAGAGAGGAAATGTTAATCTTTGCCGTGTTCACTGAATATTTAAATGAGGCAGCAGGCAGTTTGGCTCTGTGTTTGACCTAGACTTACAGTGCTGAGGACAGGCTCCAGTCTTGGGATGAGTTTATAGTCTAGCACCTCCCTGTTCTTGGGGTTCATGTCAGGCACTGAAGTTCAGCCCTTTTCAGAAAAACCAGTGCAACCGGTCTGTGTGAGCCCTACAGAATACAAACAGTGCAGAAGCTTTTATCTGGCTCGTTTTAAGCACAGAAAAGGATCCACATGAATTTAGAATTATATTGGCTGTGTTGTAGGCCCTCTGCTCTATAGGGAGGAGATGGCCTTGCAGTGAGGGCTGCAAATAATAATGACTAATTAATTATTCATGGTAGACTTGTCACTCGGGGTCCTCGTTTTGATAGAAGAGGAGAAAAATATAGATATTCTCTTGAGGTTTGGACAGGCAGGTCTCCCAAATAAAAGTATGAATTAAGAGCTTCATATGTTTGGATATGAACATTGTATTTGTGCTGGTGTCCTTAGGTCTCTAGTGTTGATCTGGTGGATGATTGGGTAGACCATCTATGTCTTCAGAGTGGGAAGTGGACTCAGGTGGCTTTAGTCATGTGTTATTACCCTGGTCTTTCCTCTAAATTTACTTCCTTTTCTTTATGTCTTTTTTCATTGCTACTTTCTAGAATTCTTCTTGACAATAAACATGGGAGCAGAAAAATCTGATTTGAGAACATTACAACTTTGTAGGAAATTAATATTGAGTTAGTAATAGCTGATATTTGTATTGTATCAGAATCAGATCAGGAATGTCCTGTGCAGGATGTATATACTGTTTGAGTTTGGGTTATTGAATATCTGCAATAGTTACTTACAGAGAAAAGCTCTAGATTAGGAGTTACTTATAGGAATAATACCGTTGGATAGGCTGAAATGACAGATATATCTGTACACTTCATAACAGATGAAGGGCCAAGAGGGGTGATCTGACTGCTGCTTGTTTGGTCTGTATTTTAGGAAGTATAGCCTAAACCAAATATAGTACCAGATTTAACAAGGCAAAGGAATACAATAACATTCTGTGGATCAGAATGTCTATTTCTAAGGCAATTCAGTTTACCCAAAATTATTCTTATTTAATTTGATTAACTTACAGCAAAATCACCTGGGAAGTGATTTACGTATTCCTAAACACAGTGATTGGCTGCAACCTGACAGAGTGAAAAATATTTTTATGGATATTGTTATCAATGAGGTTCCTAAACATAGTTTCTTTGTTTTCTGTCTCTTCTATTCCAGCAGCCACTAGTCCATTAAATATTTCTCCAGTAAATCTGAGGATTAGAGAATCGCTTGGGAGATGTAGAACTCCTTGTAGTGGGAGTTAAAAGCCCATTACTGTAGGCTCATGCCACAGTTCTGCCCCGTGTGCTATTCCTTCGTTCTTACCTGGGATCTCTTCCTGGTTTTCTGTTAGTGTTTACCCTTTTGTTTTTATTTCCCCTTATATCATACTGTTGCTTTTGGGGGTTTCAGGGCGAACAGCTGGTTGTTGTTCCACTTGCCATTCAACCTTCACATAGGAAAGAGGGTCAGCAAGGCAAACCATGGTTCCACACCACACAAGCCAGCCATGCTCTGGGAACAAGCAGCAGCAGCTTTGGCTCACTGAAACCGATTTGTGAGCCAAAAGATAGCAGTGACTACAGTCACAACCACAGCAGCAGTTTTTAATTGTGCCACTCTACTCAAACTGGCAAGCTAGTGGTGAGAGGCACGAATCTCTGTGTTTTCACCATCTGGTGCCATCGTTCCTGGCTTTTTTGGATTGTTGGTGCCGGATGGGCAGAGCTCTTCACTGCTTACAGTAAATGCCTCTGTGTGTTTGCTTTTTGAAATGCCCTCTCTGAGCCTGCTCTTGTTGTCAGATTTTGGTGGTGTTGTTCTTCCTGACTAACCCTGGCATCGTGTTCCGAAAACCCTGGCTCGCTGCTCTGAGCAGATATAGGGCACTCGCTGCTCTAGGGAGCAACACAGTAATGGGAGAGAGCATCAGCGAGTCTCCTGCAGTTCGATTTGTCAGCTGCGCTCGACTGCATCACACCCAGCAGAGTAAAAGTCCTGGTACCGCTTCTTCCACTGATACTCTCTTGTTACAGCTTCTCCTCCTCCTCCATTACCTCTGCCTGGAGCCCAGCATGAGTGGAATGGTGGGAGTGGAGAGTAACATTAAAATAAACCTAGACAAACCTAACACCACACAAATTCCCATCTTCAGACTGCAGAGGCTTTGCATGGAGCGTCCCCATCTTCGCACTATCTGAGGGTTGTTCTGCAGCTCCTGTTTGAAGCCATCTAATGTTGAAATGTTTTCAGGTGTAGGAAAATAAAAGCGTGTTTAAGTGGGAGTTGTGCTAAAGGTGCAGCGTGATGTATCTCTAGGTGGACACAGATTCCACTTCTCCATCCATTACCTCTTCCTCCAGAGCTTTTGACATGGCAGGGGTCTGTAGAATAGATGGCAAACCATAGTGACTGGTGCTCAAAGGGTTCAAAGCAGCAGCACTAATCCTGAGATCAGGGCAGGTCAGAGCTGTAGGATTTCATGAAGAAAGGCTAACGGGGATTTGAATTTAAACATTGCACCTCTTTTCTGCATGTTCCCTGCAGCTTGAGGTGCGTGTTCATGTTGCAGGTGCCAGGGTGAAAAGTCTAGTTCAGGAAGCAATCAGAGCTGCGTCTGTGCATGTGACAGGATGCAGAGATTCTCAATTCCATCATTTGTTCAGTTCTACCTGTGGAGATTAATAGATAAAAGTCATTCTCTAACAGGTTTAGAAGGTGGTGTGAAACAGAGGCACAAATTTCACTGCTTATACCTGAAGCAGCTTCTCTGATGAACAGTTGTCTCCACTGTTGGTTCGGGTAGGCAGTACCATGCACCAGGACATGTTCAATGGAAGGGCTGGTGCCTCTTTGCCTTGAAAGCTGATCTACAGAGCCAGGGTTCTGTACAGGAACAGCTCTTCTTCGTAAGCATATTTGTGCTGTGTAGAAGGGAAGTAATTCCCTTATGCTCCCTTCAGCCCTCACTGCTGACCTCCCAACAGGAATTATTATGCTGACTTTTACATAGCAGTTAATTTTAGCCTACGTGGGTCGGGCCTTCTGTCTCCAGGGCTGTTCCTCTCCCATTCTGTCACTATTGTGTGGTTGTTGATTCATTATTTTATTATTGTTGTTTTGCTTTTATTATTTTGCGCAAAAAAAATAAAAAAAAAGAAAAGAATTTATTAAGGTAATAAAACCAGAGAAAAAGTGGGCACTTCAGGATTCTTGTTTGCATGTGGCAGGAAGAAAACATTTAATTAATTTTCCAGTGTGAGCCACTGTGAACTTGAAAGAAACGTTGTTGAGTAATTTGGTTTTCCCACAGTGTTGCAACCTGTTGAGGAGGGTGTCTTTTTGGGGAGGTGTATGCCAAGCTCCAGGAAGGAAAATGTTACTGAAGCAACGCCAGCTGGCTCCCATCCCAAACTCCATTTCCAAAGCCCAGGTAATGGCTTCAGCAAGCCTGGCATCAATGTGGAAACAAAAACATCCTCAGTGTCTTGACTGCAGGCACCCTTTGGAACAGCTTCTGCAAGAGGGAGGGGAGAGGAGGAAGACGAAGGAAAAAATATTTGCACAAGTATAAAGTGTTGAAAAAAAAGGATCCAGAGAAGCAAGGTGTTGATGAAATGTACAGGGCTGTGGAAATCAAAAGGCTCTGGGTAACAGTCAGTCCCAGTGAGATCTCTCAGCAGGAAAAATCTAAATCTTTAATTTTTAAAAGTAGCAAAATGGTAAATGTCAACAGTGTTGAAACATGATATTTTGATCATAATTCCATTTCTCTTTTTATGACATGGTAAATTTTAAATCTGAGTGGTATATATTTCATTCATATGTACTATAATTATGATTAAGTCAATATTAAGTCAAATAAAAATAGAACTGTTGATACCAAAGCAAAGATTCAGAACCCTACCAAACAGTCACTCCCTCAGAATTTTGAAGCTTAGGTAATATTCTGATTCCATGCAGTTTGGGAGTTTATTTCTTTGATGATGAAACTCCTACAGAAGCTGTTTCTAGACTGGTTTTGATCAAGGTGTGCTTTGAAAGCTTTTTTAACTGTGGAGACTCAGGTTTATCTTTCAATGCATTTTAGAATGACAAGTGGACCCACATAGTATCACGTGTAGAACACTTAGGTTATAGTGTGGGTCTGTACCTGAAGGGGTGTTCCTGCCAAGCAGTGGGGCAAGTTAGCTGAGCTACAGTCCCATTCAGGTGTGTCCAAAGGGCTTCCTAATAATGGGAAAGTTTCACATGCTCCTAGCAAGTGATGTTGGCTCACCTACATCCACATCCTACATCCTACCTACATCTCTCTGTTTGGATTTGTGTAATAGCACAGTTGGCTCAAGCGATTTTGAGGCCATCTGAGAAGTCCAAGGGACTCATGGGTGCTACTTTGGTGCCATGCTTGCTGTTCTTGAAGTGTTTGGGATAAACTGTAGCAAAAGAATCCTAATGGGCTTTCAGAGGCTGTTTTAAAAGGTCTAAGGCTGCACAACCATCCTGGCTGTCACTGGTTGAACCTTGCCTTGCCTATCAGACTCCCGTGCTGTCCAAGACTGTTCTGCCATTGGTGGTACTCTGTTTGTGTCAAAGAAACAAAACGTCAATAGATCCTGAGCCATCTGTATGTTGACATCCATTTGAGCAGGGAAAGGGTAGGATACAGTACAGCAAGGGGCTTGTTCAGGTCCACAACTCTCAACATCCATTCTGTTTTCCATTGATCCCAGCAATAACGGGTGAATTCTATCCTTTGTTGTGTAGGTATTAGGAGTTGATACGTTATGTGTTATGAGTTTTCTTTCTCCTTACGTGTTGTTGGGTAGAAGCCAGGGGGTTAATGCATGTTGGAACATCATCTGTAGCATGACACTGTGTAGGAGGAGTTGGAATTGGGCACTGGTAGGTAGTGGTTTTATTCCTGGTCCACCCATGGACTTATTTGTGTACCTGGCTTTTTGATCTCTACATTGTGCCATTTCCCTCCTCCTTGAGACCACAGGGCAGTGGTGCCTTCTTACTTTGTGGGAATATCACAGACCTTATTTGATGTCTGGTTGTGAAGTGTTCCTCGATGTCAAGCTGCTGTAGATGTTGAGGTGTGCATTGTCTGATGATGTCCTCTTTAATTTGCCCCAGTGAAGGATAATTGGCTACAGAAAGTTGGTGTTTTCCTGTAGCCAGAGACTGCTAGGTCAGAGCAGTGGCCCACAGCTGGGCTTTACAAGGCAAAGAAGTTGTGTAAAATTTTCTCTTCACAAAGTTGGTCTTGCAGCCCAGGCAGTGCTGACACAAGGCTTTGAAATGTTAAAGGATTTGATCCGAGCGTTTCTTTTTTCATTTTTTTTATTTTTTGGTGGTGATTGAATTTAAAAAAAATAGCACAGAACCTGTGCTTGCTGCCAAATGGTGTTTAAGGGAAGATTCTTTTGCCAGGAGGGGTAGGGAACTACAGGAATCCCTGCTGAGGTGGCCCTAGAGACCACTACTGGTCAGTTTGATTTCTGAGTGGCCATAGCAAACACTTCAGAAATGGATGTAAGAGTGATTTCTGTAGCAGTGGGCATTCCAGATTGATCAGATCTTGTGTGGGAAGCTTCCCTGTTAATGTGTATCCCATTCTCTGAATAAATTCAGTGGTGCTGGCCTGGTTGTGGTTGGAGGTGAATACCTAGGTGAGATTACAGTGATTGGTACTGAAGGCATCAACACAGCTGGCTGTGAAAGAAAGGGGTAAAGGAAAACATCTGGTAGGGCTTAGAAATAATATGTAAATAGAGACCTAGTAACACAAATAAATAAAAAATCAATGTTCTTAGAGAAAAAAGGGCAAAATATTGAAAATACATTAGCATTAGCATCGTTAATATAGCTTATTAAGTCATCTTCACTTTCTGTATATGGAAACCTAACTTTGTGTGTGTGGAAATGCTGTCATTTTGTCTAGAATACTTACTAACCATAGGAATACACTGGAAGGATGGAACACGTCCCAGAAGGTCTTAAGCTTCATATATTGGGGTTAGAGGGCATCTTTTAAATCACTGGAGGAGGAAGTGGAGCAGTCAAAGAGAAAAAGAAAACTTCAGAGCAGCTCCATATTCTTTTCCTCCATGTGTCTTTTGCACTGAACAATGACTACTGCCACAACTTAACTCTTTTCAGGTCATAGAGAGGAGAGCCTTGGGTGTCAAGAACTGGTAGTACAGAGCGGTTAAATGGATCATGTACAAGATCTATGGAGGAATAAATGTCCAAAGTGTGACTTAAATAAGTACCTTCCCTGGTTTTTCTAGCTCTTCAACTAATAATCAAAATGTATTTTCTGAAAGTTTTGGGTTGAGTTCATTGATTTTTTTTCTTAATTTTTTGCAAACTTATTGCAGCAAAGAAGGCAGGATTGGGGCAACAGCCCCACTGAGATGTACAATATTGTCTCAGAAATTAACGGCTTCTGGGTTGTATTTCAGTACCTGGTAACTGAGAATGGCTTTGTGGTCAGAAAGCCATTGATGTTTGCTTCAGAGGGAGTGGTTATTGAGATATGCCCAATAAAAGGCAGAACGGTTTTGTAATCTGTCAAGGAGACAGGATGGTGGGTTTCAGGGCTACTGCCTCATTTCAGCATGTAAATGCCCTTGTCTGTTAAGTCTATTCCTAATTAGCTTTATCAGTCTGGGTTTGTTGCTTTTGTTTGATGATGTTTTTTATCTGCAATTGGCTATTTGCTTTTATGTTTTGGAAAGCAAGAGACTTAAGAGCAGCTCATGGAGTCAGTCTTTATCGATTGCCTGTGCAGATCCCAGTCACCTTGACCCATGTCAAGAGATGGTGCCCAGGCAATGATCAGTCTGTCACAAGAACTGTGGAATGAATCTGTAGATCACACAGAACAGCCCCTCGCAGCTTGCTTTGCTCTAAAGGGAGCTGAGCAGAGAGGAAGAACAAACAGGCCATTCCTAGTCCTTTTTTCCCTGCTCTTTTCTCAGATCCGTTCTCACTGCGAGACAGAGCCTCGTGTTTTATTTCTGCTGGGATTTCCTTCGGGATCAGACATGCACTAATAATAGAATCATAGAATCTTCTGGTTGGAAGAGACCTCTAAGATCATCAAGTCCAACCGCACCTATTATCCGCTAAACCATGTCCCTCAAAAACTCATCTATCCTTGTTTTAAAAACCTCCAGGGATGGTGATTCAACCACCTCCCTGGGCAGCTGTTCCAGTGCCTAACCACTCTTTCAGTAAAGAAATTCTTCCTAATATCCAGTCTGAACCTCCCCTGGCGCAACTTATGGCCATTTCCCCTTGTCCTATCACCTTTCACTTGAGGGAAGAGATCAACACTCGCTCTGCCACAGCCTCCTTTCAGGCAGCCGTAGACAGCAATGAGGTCTCCCCTCAGCCTCCTCTTCTCCAGGCTAAACAACCCCAGTTCCCTCAGCCGTTCCCTGTAGGACTTGTTTTCCAGTGCCTTCACCAGCCTCGTCGTCCTTCTCTGTTGGAGAAAGTGCCCTTTGCAGCAGGGCTGATTCATCGCCTGTTTTCTCCTTTGACGTCAGATGATGGTTACTCCTGATCTATGTGGCATTTAGAGTGAGGTGACTCCAGCTTTTGCCTTGGAAGCTAAAGGGGAATGTCTCTTTGTAGGAACAGCTCCCTACCCAAGTTCATGCCAAGTGCTGATTGAGGTGTGGTGTTTCTCACCTGGTGTGTCACTAACATTTAAAACCACAGAGTGACGCAACCTCTCCAATGTTCAGGACTTAGAAGATATTATCAGGACAAAACCAGATCTTAGAACTCAGGCCTCAACAGGCAACCAGCAACCCCAATCGTCTTCTGAAATGCAGTTAATTGTGTGCCTTCATACACACCCTGCTAATGAGTACATAGTCTCTAAAATCTCAACTTCTACAAATACTTGCAGATTGACCCTGAAATATCTCTCAGCCCAATGAAAAATAACCTTGGGTCGCTGATTCATGAACTGTTCATGGCTGGGTGTGGGTCCACCTACAGATTTGGGTGTGAAAATGTTAGATCTCCAAGAACCAACCCAGAAATTCTTTCAACAGTCACAAGAAATATTCTCTTGACATTTTTACTCTAGTTTTTTGAATCTCTCTGGTACGAGGATCACAATCTCAAGTAAGTCCCAGAAACAGAGCAGGAACTGTGCTGGAGCACAGTTGGCTGTGAGTGGCTATTGCCTTGCCTGGGAATTGATGGGCTGGCCTTGCTTGGCACGTGATGGATCTGGCAGAGCTACTGCTCCCACAGGCTGAACTGAGCCACCGCATGGGTCAGGACATGTTCAACCAGGCCTCTTGCTCTCTTCTGGATGTTCACCAGTCTTGTCTCCATCTACCCCTGCATTACCACATTCCTGTCTCTTCCTATGCTGTGATCTTCCTATATTTGTCTGTCTCTCCTCTCTCCCCATCTTCCAGCCTCTGCATCTGTCTGGCAGCTCTATACATCTCTATAGTCTGTGTATTATTCCCAAATAGTAATAGTTTTATTCTGGCAATTTTGACAGAGAGAGAAGCTTCTGTTTATCTGATTTTCCCTCTTCCCACTTTTCATCATGCTTCCTTCCCTGCTTCTCTTTATCAACCCAGTTCTCCTTTTCCGTCTTGCTTGTGCTCTGAGCACATTACTCAGTTAAAGCTAATGGCTTTTACCTGCTAATGGGAGAACTGTTCTCTCCTGTCCTTTGCTCTTTAACAGCACCTCAACTTCGCTATTTCCTGTGATGTTTAATAAGTCTGGAAGTTCATTTGGCAGCACTGGAGCAGTGCAGGTCTCCATCCTGCGCTGTGTGTTTGGGTGAATAGTCCTCTTTTGACCCTAACACCCGCACACTTCCACAGTCAAGTCCTGTAAGACTTGCAGAATTTTTATTAAACATCTAGCCACAAAATGAGTTTGATGAGCCCTATTAGGGGTATGAAGCAGCTTTTATTAGGGAGGAATGTGTCAGGGGAGGCTCCACAACTAAGATTTCCCAGCTGACTGGTGTCATCATAGCAATGCAAGCTGCATCCTATTTTATCCTGGACATGAGATACAGCTCTCACCATCCAGGCTAACTTTACTCCCCTGCTTATTGGGGAGGATTACGTAAACCGTGGTGAACCTGTACTTGGCAACACAAGTTCTTGATTTTGTGACAGCTCCCTGACTTGTTTTTTTTTGCATCAGAACTTTCCATCATTTTGTAAGTGGTGTATCAGGCTGTCTGGCGCGTAATAAAATGTGTCCCTGTATGAGGACAGGCTGAGAGAATCGGCGTTGTTCAGCCTGAAGAAGAGAAGTCTCCGTGGAGACCTTAGAGCAGCCTCCCAGTACTGAAAGGGGCTCCAGGAAAACTGACGAGGGACTCTTGATCAGGGATTGCAGGGATAGGATGAGGGTGAGTGGTTTTGAGATGAAAGATGGGAGACTGAGATGAGATCTTAGGAAGAAATATTTTTCTGTGAGGGTGGGGAGGCCCTGGCCCAGGTTGCCCAGAGAAATTGTGGCTGCCCCTTCCCTGGAGGTGTTGAAGGCCAGGCTGGATGGGGCTTTGAGCACCTCAATCAAGTGGAACGTGTTCCTGCCCATGGCAGGGAGTTAGAACTGGATGGGCTTTGAGATCCCTTCCAACCCAAACCATTCTAATTCTATCAAAATTTCCTGTAATCAATCCTGGCAACGTGGCACCTTTGGCATGGATTTTGTAATGGCTTCTTGTTGTCCCAGAAGCTAAGAAAGCCTGGAGGAGGTGTCTGAAGCCTGGGCTTTGGGGCAGAGGCACTGAGACCCTGTATGGACAAGACATTCCATGTTTGCTTGACGAAGAGCTACAGAAAGCAGATGAGTTTTTACTTGTTGCTTTACAACAAGGCCATTAAAGGGAATAAGGTCCAATGGATAAGAACTAGCCTGGCATTTTAAAGATCAAGGTTCTGTCTCTCAGTCTGCCAGTAAACTGCTGCGTGATGTTGGCTTTATCCTTCCATGCTGTGTTTTGGCTTGTTTAATAACATGTTCAAGACAGCTGTGATTTCCTGGTGTCTCAGCACCAGACTCCTGTCTGAGCAGTCTCAGACTCTTGTTGTGTATCGATCAGACCTCAACATGATGTGACCCAGGTAACTGTAAGCAACTAAATGAGACCTAAGGCTAGGAAGCTGTATGTTCATCCTGTCTATTAATCATTCCTTCTTCTCTTCAGCTTCTGGTTTCTTCAGATGATTTTGGCAGCATATTGGTAGCCACCATAACTGTTTGAAGGAGGAGAATATTACTTCATCCTCCTGCATCTTACAAAAGCTGAACAAGTTTGCATTGTGTCAAACACCTTCTCAAAGCAGAAGCCCTGCGGAGGCAGCGCTGGGTGCTGTGTGACTGAATTTAAGTAGTGTCTACTCCAGGCATGGTGAATCAGGTGGGTGGTAGTGATCACTGTGTGCTTTGTGATAATAAAGTCCCCAAAGAAAGGAAGAGCAGAGAATGAAAACAGCAGCTCTGTTTCCTAACTGCCTTTGAATTCAGAAGACAGCAAAAAGGTTTTGTTTGCTCAACAAAAGAGAGAGGCCAGCTTTAATAATATCTCTGAATGGGAAAATATGTTTCAGTGTTGGTATTGTTTTATCTTTCCTGTGATATATTTTTATGGAGTTTTGGCTCACTTTATTTACATATATTATAACCTCCCTACTGTGTAAACAAGAGATGCCCAGCTAAGCAAACACGCCCGAGGGTGAGTGGAGAGGGAGAGAGAAAGGAGAAGAATAGCAAGAGGGAGAGGAAAAGAGAGGTGGCAATAGGAAAAGGGTAAACAGACAAGCACTAATTAAGGCCTTCATCACAAGCAGGGAGATGTGCTAGGCTGACAGTCAGTCAAGCAGATAAGGGGAGATGAGTTAAAATCTAGCCCCAGGTTTTGAAGGCCCCGGGGCCCTGGCAGACAAGAGCACAGTGAACGAACAGGAAGCCACTGAAAGGTCATTTGCATGAAATGATGTTCAGGATCTTTGCTTTTGTTGTTGCCTTGATGGCTTTAACCCATTCCTGGTCGAGGAAAAGCACAGAGATAAGACACTTGGCGTAAAGCCTTCTCTTAGTGGCCACTCAGGGAGCAGAGGCTACAGAGAGAAAGTAAGAGTAGCTGAAATTCCTTGACGACTTAAGTGATCACTCTCTAACAGAGCATAAAACAGAGAAATCATCAGAATGGGAGACTGGGTATGAAATGAGCCACAAGCTCACCAAACTGAGGGTAGTTGCAGTGACCTGTGATGGTCAAAGACATTCACGTACTCTAGACTTTGAGTTTTATAATTCTTAAGAACTCTGGACCCAAATCTTAGGAATTTCCATTACAGAGTGATGTCAGAATCTATCGTCACTTGCTGTAGTGACACAGATATGTCACAACTATTGGGAGCATTGTGCAGGTGGCTCCTGCCTGCCCCTGCAGCTGGAGTTGAAAAATAAATCCAAATGTTTAGTGCTTATGAAAGAATGGGCAAATTGTAGTTGCAATCTCTTCTCCCTGAGCTACTTTAGGAAACAAGATCTTGCTCAGATCTCCAAGGGAATTCTGACACTATAATTATTATTGTATGTTCTCAATGTGCTGAGGCATTTAGGCAGATTGTAATTCTTAGTGACATGGCAAGAGAAATGAATGCAGAAGTGCTCACCATTTTGAGATAGTCAGACAGCCCAGCACGCTTTCCCCCCCCTACTTCTCTTTAGACATTTGATAAGTCATGGTCGTTACTCTTCTGCTTTTCCTTCTGAAACATGAAAACTGGTTATAGCGAATTCTGGTAGATTAAATGGGACTCTGGGTTGTTGGACTTCTAGGTTCTACTCCAAACCACTGCCACTTCATCACTGTTTGACCTTCTCCATCTCATCAACTTACTGTGAGTAATGGTTCTGTCTGCCACAAATAAGCTTTACTTGTCTCCAAGAAATGGGGTGATTGGAATTATTGTCTCTGAGATTTTTAGAGTGCTCTCGGGTCCTTGGGTGGAAGTGCTGTTGAAGGTAAAGCAGTGGTTAATAGTAAAGTAGTGCTCTGGAGTGGGTGGTAGGGTTGGACAGCAAAACTCAAGTTTAAGGCCAAACTCTGATGGGAGTCCAGTGAGGTCCTGAGAGGTGTCATCCTGTTACAGTGTCAGATCTAACAAGGAAAGCCTCCCTGAAATTCCTGATGGTGTGAGCTCCATTCAAATAATTTCCAGGTACAAATCCCTTTGAGTTCTGTGTCAGTGCTGGAAAATTTGAACCTAAAGGCCATCTTAGGCTGATAGCACACAGACCTGGGCTATTGCGGCTGCTAAGCTCTTGGGTTTTCCCTCTAGAATCAGTGCTGTCCAAACCAATGCTTCCCCAGTTCAGGTATGATGGCTCTGGCGCCCACTCAGCTGCAGTAGATCTCTTCTTTAGTGCTGTGGGTAGCCACAGTTCCTAGGGACGATGGTGCTCGCTGGTGTTTAGTGTAACTAATGGAGTTCTCTGCTTCTAGGACACAAATCATCTTGAGTCATTTTTTCTAAAAGAAAAAACAATGAAAAAAGTTCCCAAACTCTCTCTTCTGCATTCCAGTGTGGGCTTGTATTACAGAGTGCTAGAATCCCATTAGATAAATATTTTTAAAAGCTACTGTGTGGAATGAGTGGAGATGTTGGCGTGTAGGATTACAGATAATTGTGTTGTGTTATGAATACAGTGTCGTGACCATGAATGGGCTTTTCTAAAGCAGTATCTACAAGCATATCTAAGAGTAGCAGAATATAGATAGCCTTTGGCTAACGGCTTAGTGCTCCGGCTCTCTGCAGAATTTTTAAAGGCCACTGTCATCAAGTAATTTTTCTTCTACTTCACTGTATGTAATAGCTTCTTTAAGAGCCTGGAAATTATTTTATTTGCCTTTTTACTCTAGACAAACAGAATTTTCTTTTTTTTGGCCTAACATTCCATCAGGAAGACAAACCCAAACCCTTTTCAGTGTGGTTTTGCTTTAAATTCCACATAATGTCAGTGCTAGCATCAGCCTAAGAGGAAGATAGTTCTAAAAGTATGATTAATCTGTTCAACATCTGACCTTGAAAGCTGAGCAAGTGTAAAGGAAATATTGATTATTAAAGGTGAGGTCTATGGTTTGGAAACAAACTTTCTGTTGGTGCAGTAAGAGAGATCAGTGAATTCATATGTTGAGAGAAGTCATTTGTGTGAAAGAAGAGCCCTTGTGCTCATTTAGTGAGGAAATGTGTGTCATTCCATTCTGTGTTTTATGAGAACATGAAGCTGTTGAAAGACAACCCTATAAAAGTCCTGCACTGTAATATCCTAAACTTATCCCGTATCTCGGGGGCAAAATGCAAACTGGAGCTGCAATTTTTCCTTCATGCCAATAGCATAGATGATTAGGACAGAGGATATTGCGTAGATGCTATAAAACAAGTCAAAGGAGCATTGTCTTGCTTCTTTCCATCCACTGAATTGGGTTGTCCAGTGGAAAAGTGAGTCTCCAAGAGGAATGCAGCCCTTAGCCCCCTGTGCCAGCCATCACTTTCCCTTGCAGTGGTGCTCTCCTTCTCCAGAGACCTCATCACACCTAGGAGCAGCCTAGGCATTTGGCACAGTGAGCAGCACAGTAAGTCCTGGTTCCAGCAGGGATTTAGGTGACCTTGTGAGTGGAACCAAGCAAAACATCTGCTAACAGTGACAGTACACGTTGCAAAGAGATTGGGGTATTTTTCTGTCCAATATTTAGTATCAAATGTACCTTCAAACTTGTGGTTCTAGCTCGGGGGGAGAGGCAACCAGATATTGCTTCACTCCATGACTGCGTTAAAAAACATGGACAGATTTCAGACTCTACATTTTTAAATTCTAATTTTGAGGCAAGGCCAGTGTCTGCTACACCAGTGCGGTGTGAGCCGTGCCCAGCAGTATGGTGTGGGGTCAGAGGGGTTTGCTCGCTGCAGGGAGCAGCTTGTGATTTCCCAAAGCCCAAGCAGGCAATTTTTCTCTCTTTCTCTCTCTCTTTTTGTTTCCCCTTTCCGCCTGGGAAGGATGCAGCATCACAGACCTTGTCACCCGGAGCTTAGAGGACAGCAACCATATGCCTTCCGACCTCCCCTTGCTTTTCTAGGAAAGATTCAGCCTGCTGGGCATTTTCTATCAGAATCATTAAGAGACAAGGGCTGGGATGTGGCCCAGGCTGGCGTTCCTCTGGTGTGGTGCGGGGATGGAGGCAAGGGGGGAGGGCGAGAAGGGGAACGTGGCAGAGGGAGGAGGGTGAGGAGACTGGGCTGCCAAAGAGGAGGAGGAGGCAGGGAAGAGAGGCGAGATTGGCATCTTCATGTGCATGAGGCTGGCCAGCGTCAGGACAGCTTGATGAGCCTGCAGGCTACAATCTCTCACAGTTGTTCTGATTGCAGTGATGGGCTTGTCTGGTGGCTTGGACACCAGCTTTCATTATCATGCTCTGCAACATTTGCAGTGGTGGGGAAAGGAGGAGGTAAAGAAGCCCTGGAGTTACACATACACACATGCACACGCACACAAATCAGAGACAGGAAAGGGAGAGAAACAGCTTTGGCTCCAGGCTATTGATTTTGTTTCATGACACTTGCTCATTTCCCACTTAGTGTGCTTTTCTGCTGTGGTACCTTCCCGGTATGGCTACAGCAGCTCTCCATAAAAGAGCAGTGAACCCCAAGTGATGGGGGCTTAGCAGCTGATGGGTTGACCCATTGATTTGAAGCCATTGCGGAAAAAAATCCAGTGTGCTTGCAACAACACAGAAATACTCCAACATACCTCCATGCTCATGGAGGAGACACCATGCCATATGCTTTCTTCATGGGTATGCACACTCACCCTCTTCACATGTCTGTACATACATGAAGCTCCCCTAAACCTCTCTCCCACTCTCTCATCTCCATCAGTTTTCTCAGCAGCAGGCTTGGTAGCACAGGTAGTGATTGAGCTGTACAACGTGGGGTGTTGTAATTTGTTATTTGAGAGGGTTGGAAGGGATTGTATTTAAAGTGGTGCTGGCTGTAATTTTATTTTTATCAGTAACCATCCTCATCTTTGTCAGTCCTCCTGGAGTGTATTGTGTTTGAGCTGGAGTTGCCCTGGAAATCAGTTGGGGTTAAGAATTGCATTTTTGTGCCTAGTGTACTGCTTCGAGTCTTCCCTTGTGCATCTGCTTGTGTTTGCTGTGAAAGCTCACTGGAAGGATGTCCCGTCCCTGGAAACGTTCGAGATCAGATTGGATGGGGCTTTGAGCAATCTGATCGAGTCGAAGGTGTCCCTGCTCACTGTGGATGGGTTGGCTTGGAAAACCTGTTAATGTCCCTTCCAACCTAAAGTGTTCTGTGATTCTGTGGCTCTGTCCCTTATATGGTCTTTCAAATATTCAGCCTCACCTTTTCTCCCCCAGCCTCACCTTTTCTCCCCCAGCCTCTCCAGCAGTGTAGTGTTGTCATTGAGGTAAAGTAACCTGGAGGGAGAGCTACCAGTGATGTCACCGTTTTGGAGGCATGGCCCCCAAAATTGCACCGTTATTGCTACAGCAACAGCTTTAATATCACCTTCACCACAGGCAAAGATACTGGGACTATAACACACAGGCAGCATCAGAGTGTTCTCACTTCTACTCACCTTGGTTGTACCTCTGTTCCCTGTGAACTGGGCAGAGGTGCCACAGTCACCTGTGGTAGTTGTGGCAACAGCAGCTTCGAACTTTGTCGGATTTTTTTTTTAACATAACCAATGTGAGGTCCCAGGGGAAGGGAAGGAAAGGAAACTGCTGGTGGGCAGGGGAGCTGAGTGAACCAGGATTGGGACCAAATATCACAAGACTGTGGTGGCTGTCGATTGTTTATGTCTTCTGACGGTCTTGAGGATCATCAGACAGTTGCCTTCACAACAGCACCAGGAAGGTTAGAGGCACGGAGGAGAGACATTGAGCTGATGCTGCTTTACTGTTGACATTGCTTTCCTTTATTTAGCTGCTTCTTCTAGAGCTTGGAAGTTTTGTTCAGCTGTGAGAGCAGAAATACATTTTGAATGAATGCATTTCTTGGTTACAGTTTCCCTTTCTGGCCCAAACACACACACACGTGCACCTGCACTCACAAACATGCACACACTCTCTGTCACACACACATGTCCATAGTCAGTTTTCCCCAGCTATGTATCAGGGGATGTTGGAATGCCACGGCTGGCAGGGGCTACTAACTGGATTAGCTGGTAAATCCATCTGGAGCTCCCAGTGGGAGGAATGGACAGGTTCAAGATGAATAACAGCTTGTCTGAAGCAGCAAAATGGATTATTTTATCAAAAAGAAGGGGGAGAATATGCCCTTTTTGTCCTTATGGATGTTGTCTGAGATGGAGGGGAGTGGTCTCAAGAAGGTGAAGAAACAGGAGTTGGTTTTTGAAGAGGGAATGATTCTCACTGGGTTGCTAAATACAGTTGTCCATTCTTTTTCAGTGTATTTAACTGTATCTTGTCTTCTTATTCAACTATTCCTTTATTTTCCAAATCTTCATTACGAATTTGAGTCTGCCATGGCAGCTCCCTATCTGATTTCTTAGTGACATGATAAGGGGAAATTTTTTTTCTTCCTCCTTGTCCTTCTTTTGTGCAGGATGTAAAGTGCTTCCAGAAACACCCCGTGGTGCTGACCCTCGGGATTGGCCCATACACTGGGGCTGAAGCCGTGGGGTTTCACAGTGCACTCTCGTGTCTGGCGCTCCGGCGGAGATCTGACATTGACTGATGGAGTGAAAACAGTCGCTTGTTTAATAAGAGCTGTGCTGAGATCAGCCAGCTTCATCTGGGATTCAGCAACAACTTTAATTCAGAGTTACCTGTGCAAAGTAAGCAAACCAGCAGAATCTGGTGAGAGGGAGGAGCCTCTTTATAGCTGTCGATAGACTTGAACAAAGTTGCATTTGCTGATGTATTGCTTAGATAAGTGGCTGAGGAAATAAAAATAGCTTTTTCTCCCCCTGCCCTCATCCTGTTGCATAATGTTTCCTATGCAAAGCCAAATACACTGGAATGAGAAAAGAAGAGCCTTTCCTTTTGCTTTCTTCTTGCCTTATCCATCCACGGTGTTGCCAACTGGTACTGCAAGCTTGCAAAATCCACAGTGTGCAAGTGTGTGCTCTGTTGCAAAGTGCCAGCTTCTGGAAACACATTGTTAAGGGAGAGGCTCAGAGCCTCCCTTTCTTTTTTGGGGCTCTTAAGTTGTTCTTTTTTATGTTTGCTTGGTTGATTTGTTTAATTAAACTTTTAAAAAGTAAGGTCCTAGAATCATACAATCATTTGGTTGGAAAAGACCTTTGAGATATCAAGTCCAACATACCTGTCCACCAATAAAGCATGTCCCTGAACACCTCATCTGCCCATCTTTAACCCCCCCAGGTGTGGAGAGGTGTTTACAGCAAAAATGCTTTGGAAATAATGACCCTCCTCAAGCCATCATTTCATAATATGTTAGAGATACAACAGTTTTTGAAGGTAAGTAAACAACTTCCAAGGATCTTCTATGGAATTAGTACCATTGGGATGGGTGCACATAGCATCAGGCTTCAAATCCTGGTTCTGCTTCAGATTTCTGTAATCTCAGACAAAGCCCTTAGCTGGCCCTGTACCTCAATTCTGTCATCTCTACAGAAAATACTATCTAATTTATGTAACTTGCCTAAAAATAACACAAGACTTGTGCCATCTTATTAAATTCCCCTCAGTATTTAGTGAAGTAACATGAACTGCTGTGACTTCAGTTTTACATTCTTTGCTGTGAACTTTTAGTCTGGTTCTTCTGTTACCTCTTCCAGAGGATTCCCTGTCCTTTTCCATGTCCTGCCTAAGCTGCTAACTAAATGCCTCAGGAGGGAAAATAAATCACGTAATGTGTTTGGAAATTATTCAGGAATGGCTTTAGTAACCAGGATTGCCTAGGGAAGGATCCCAACTGACCGTGATAGACAGGAATGGACACAAAGATCTTGTCTCCAAAAGGGGAGTGGGCAGATTCTTTGTTGGGTGTGTTCATTAGCCCTTTGGTGCAAATGCTAATAGCTTTGGACTGCTAAAAAGGAGACTGTTCCTAGTTCTGAATGATCCCACCAACCCCCTGGCTCTCTGCAGCCTCCTCCAGCCACTGCTGGAGCTTGAGCAATAGTGAGACCCTTTCATCCTCCCAGTTGCAGTGTTCTTCACACCCAGTGCTTGCAGCTGTAGTGGACTGGGCCAGTGGGAGTATTTCCCACCTCAGCCTCTGCCTGGTATTCCAAGTGTGCAAGAAGTGTAGGAACAGACAATCGTAAATATGCTTTGTAGGCTTTGAGGTTTGAGGCTGCAATAAGAGAAGTGCTGTGTGATCAGGGGTTGCTCACCAGTCTGGAAAACATGACCGAATTACCAGGGGCTGGTTGAGGAAGTCTTCAGCATCAGCTGAAAACGACTGTACTTGAGATTCTTCTCCTGTCTCTTTCGAGGACTCACCCTGCCTCAACATCCAGTTTTGGACATAGACTCCTGTTACATCATATGTGACATTGTCACCCCCGGATCATAAGGTAGGACCTTGTTTTTCATCTCATTGTGTTAATGACATAGTATTGTGTCCAGAAAGGAAGAGTTTTGAAAGAAAGTAGTGCAATGTCAAGCAGGTCAGGACCAGGACTCCTTCAGTGACAACAGTGTAGAAGGGTTGAGGAGCACAGAGGTGAAGTCCTGCAGGATCTTTTCCTTTGGTGTTGGGCTGGGAACCAGTTGCGTTCTGCACAAAGCACAGCCTGCAGAGCCCAGAGAGGGCTGCAGAGGAGACCTCTGCCCAAAACTGTGCATGCTTACCTTATCTAGCGTAAATGGGCCAATGTTCTTTATAGATGCTTAGGACCAAGGGTAAGAGCTATAATTAATAACAATAATAATCACAGCAACTATAATAAAAATAGATTTTGTACCCTTAAGCTATGACCTGGAAAAGAGTACAGCTGATGAAAATTCGTGGGTCTGATGCCTCATCCTTCTTCTCCTCCACCCACGTCTCACTGCTTATTTCTCTCTTTCTTGTTTTTCTTTTCTTTCTAATATTTTTTTTCTAGTCTGGACATATCCTTGAATCCTGGCCATTCCCCCAGCTTATGGGATTCCCATTATACACGCTTGATATTTAACAGCTTTGGCGTCTTCCATAGCTGGGAGTGAAAAGAGAAAAAACAGCTCAAAATCGTAATGGAGCAAAATCTGCATACTGAGCCCTGGTTCCATGTCCCTTTACACTGTTTACTTAGAGCTTAAAAGCTACGAGCTGTGGCATCTACTCAGACTTCATCAGCCCATCCTGCCCTGATGCTGGCCTTGGAGACACTGCCAGCTCCCAGTCCTCTCCTGCTGCCACCTCATTAGACCGGAAGGATTTTGTGGTTCCTGTGGCCGCCTCATCCCTTTTCAAGGCTGCTTTCTTACAGCATCTTTCCTGCAGACCTTCTCCTTTCATTGGGGGGGCAGAATATACTCTCTTTGCTGTAATCAGGAACCCATGATTATGCCCGAGAGCTAAATTTACCTCTACGTGAGCATCTGCTTTTTTTGCTCTGTAAATGTTGTGCATCTTTATCACATGGCAAGATGTTGCTGTGATCTGTGCTGTGCAAATGAAATGGGATGAGGAGTTGATCAGTATCTCAGGAGATCCTGACTGCCCTGTTTATAACTGCGTATACGTGGATGTTTTACAATTGTCGTTGTCTTCATATAGAAAAGATTGTTATGCCTCAAATGAGTAGAATAGTTCAATATTAACTAAGCCCTAGAGAAGAACAGGTAAAACACCTTATCTGTAATCCTGCCTCCTTCTGCCAGCCCAGTTCTGCTGTCCTAAGGAATCCCTAAAGATCCCAATATGTTGGAACTCTTGGTGAAAATGAATTAGGGTCTGGTGGACCTGAGAGTCCTGGCCAAAGCAGTAGCCAGCCCCTGCCTTCTCTCCCACCAGCTCTCTAGAGATCTTTCTTTTCTGCTTTTTGATTTGGCTGATTTTTTCTTCCCCCCAGTGCTCCCCGCCCTCCTTCTTTCTGTTTTTCTACTATTTTCCTGTGGATCTGAGTTTTCTGGACATCAGGCTGCGGTACAGCACTCATGGTGACCTGTCTGTTGAAGTCAGTTATGATAGCATTGAAAAAGTGTCTGCAGGACTTAGACATTCCATTGTATCTCCTTCCTTTACCTGTCTAAAATCTGGAAAGCAAAGCCTGAGCATTGTAGTATCGTTTCCTGTGACTCAGTGAGGACTATTGCTTCATGTGATTGGTCATAGATCTTTGTTTTACAATGAGGTAAACTGTCCCTGTTTACCAAGGCTAAAGAAAATACAGAGGAATTAGCTCTGAATTAAACACCTCAGCTTTAGATATCTGAGTTAGATCACTTTCATCCCATGCTCTGATTTCTGCTTGCCTTAGCAGCTCTGAAAGTCTTACCAGAAACATCTCCTGGTGAAGCATCTTCATTTCTGTGCTTCAGGGTGTCTTTCCCTGCTCCCATCTTTTACACCTGAGAGCAGTCAGGTATTTCTTTTTTTCAGTGCAAGAGCCAAAAGATTTTGTCTGAAGTTAATTGTGACACATTTAAACCTCATGAAAGCAAATATGGTTATTACACTGTGCTTTGTTGCTGAATGGGAAGGGTTGCTACAAGTCATCAGTGAGACTTTAATTTTTGGAGTGTGAAAGATTTTATGTGGTTTGTGACAGCAACCACAGTTTTATTAAACAGATTAAAAGTGCATAAGCATCAAGATATGAGTCAGCTGCTAACTGATGGCTATTAAGAGAATTCCCTTAGAATCATCCATGGTTGAGCATGGGGAGGTGCTCTTGATTCTCTCAGTTTTCTTTATGGTCCATGCTGTACATCTACTTGTTTTTTTTCATTACCTCTGACCCAGCAGAACAGATGGAAATTGTCCTCTCTGATACAATTTTCTCATCTGGAAGATTCCATAGAAATGTCTCAAAGGTGAAAATTTCAGCCTATTTTCCTACAGAAATTTTTCCCTTGCACTAAGGTAGAAGCTCTAGCTGAGCCCTGTTCACCTGGGAAGAAACCTCTGCTGTGCTACTGTCTTTGGGTCCTGCTGAGCTGCAGACTTGGCTTTTTGGGTTTGTTTCATGCCCTGCCCAAGAGATTGTGGCCCCAGGAAAATTTTGGACTCATCTATTTGAAAAGCTATTGCAGGCCAGAGCTATCAGGGCTGGAAGATGAGGATCTCTGAAGTTACCTCCCTCCTTTCACAGGATGGCTCTGAGCATCAGCAAATTAGATGATGGGAGGCAGCTTCCTGCACAGTACTGGTTGAGTCTCCTCTTGATTGATGTCATGAAACAAATAAGTACTGAAGTCCTTTCACACAAGCTGTTCCCAGACACTGTTGTTCTCTTGAACTGGAGAACCCCTGCGTACTCAGGTGAAATCACTGATTTCCATACTGGAATTCAAAATCTGGGCTCGCTGGGTTAACCTCATTTCTGTAGCTGCACCTTTCCATTTGGTAGACATTCACATATTTATAACTCTGTGTACAAGCAGGTCAGCATATTCTTCAAGGGCCATTATCCTGCTGCTCCCTGCAGCGTTAGGTACACAGCAGGGAGTTGCATCAAGGAAATGCATTAAGACGAATCAGCAAGAGAGAAGGGTACCTCTGGGCCAACTCCCTGCTTCTCAATTATTTATATGTCATAATTTCCAGCAAATCACTGGCTGTTTATTGGTGCTCATCTATAATTGAAGAGATTCCTAGATCACCGGCCAGCTTTGCTTAAGATGTAGCTGGCTGTGCTTTTGAAAGCTGTTACGAAAACCCCACAGGGAAAGGCAGGGTCTCAGGAGTGGCTGGTCATCCATTGAGGATACACCCTTTTAATTTTTGGCTTTTGTGGGCACCTGGGACTGGGAGGTTTCCAGTGTGTGGTTTACCATCTCCATTTGACCGCACCACATGATGCAGGGACTGCATGCTGGAGTACCAAGATGACCCTGACCAGCAAGGATTTCAATGATCCTGCCTTTCCAAGACCTCTCTCTTACAGCGTGCTGCTTGTTCTGCCAAAAGACAAAAAAGTGGAAGGTTTTGATGTTCCTAAAATTCCTAAAGAGGCCATGAAGAAGGGAACTACTGCTCTGAACTGAGATGAAAAGCCAAAGCCTTGAAAACTATCAAGAGCTTAAAATCTGAAGGAAAAAAAATCAAGTGCATACTTATGTAGGGGCCAAAATTGGCTTTTCATTCCTTGAGTGGCTCCTTCGTCAGGCCTGGCTGGGTTTTCTCCAATAATATTTTGACTTAGTTTTTATATTTCAAACCAAACTTATTTTGGATTAAATGGTTGAACTCTTCAGTTTAGAAACGCTAGAATGGACTATTTTGAATATTTTTGTTCTGCTTTTGTTTTCAAATTAAAAAAAACTTCTCTGGAACCAGGCACTTCGCTCTGAACAACTTCACGTTTGAGCAACTAGGAAATGGTAATGAAAAAGTGTTTTGTTGAAACATTCTCAATCAGCTCTATCCATCACTTCCTTTCACTACTACCCAATAAAAATAGTTCCCACATACCACTGTAGGCAGGAGTGCCATGTTACAGAAGAAGGAATAACTAAGCCAACAAAATGACTCACATTCCAAAGATAATATATAAGGTAAGGCCTGGCCAACTGGTTAGATTCAAATTGGAACCAGCCTCAGCCTTCCTGCCTGAAACAAAATGATCACAAAATATGATCTGTTGTTGTTTTTTGATGTTTGCCCATTTTGTTTTCGCACACTCCTATTCATGATCCCAGTTCTTACTCCGTGGAAGTGGGCATGCTTTTAAAGCTGCAAAGACTGCTATTTCTCCTCATTTTTAGCCTAACTAAAAGCAGGAAACACTAGGGCTGTGGCAAGGGGATTTGTTCTTGTAAAGGCATTTTTTAGCTGTTTCACTAGCTTGGGTTTGGGCACTCTGGTTAAATTATGCTTAAAGGTTCAGACCTCTGAAGTTTTGCACTCCCGGATTTCTCTTTTTCAAGAGATACATTTTGAAATAACCATAATTGTGGACTTCACAGACACTGGCCACTATAATTCTGTGCAATGTGTTATGCATGAGCATAAAAAGGTGAACCCCTGTGGTCCCATATGTCCTTATGACCTAAAATATCCTTCTTCGCTTGAAATATATAATTCCAATACATAAAACTCTTAATTTTATTGCAGTTGTGAGATACTGAACTAATACCCTGAAGTTTTTAGGTCATTAATTCTGTTGATCTTCACTAAAAACCTTGTTCCAGCAGAATGAGTCCTTCATGTACATACAGCTTTTCAACCAGGTTAGTAGTGCTTTTAGGAGCAGCTCATGGTTTAGGGTGAATGCATTTTAAAGCAATCTATAAATCTTTATGATCTTTGTTTTTCTTTCTCTTGCATGCGTACTTGGCAAGGGTTTTCAGTTTGCATCATTGAAAATGTGATTCACCTATGTACAATGGGTGAGATTTGTCCACATCTGAAAAAGCCAACATCAAGCCCTTTGCACCTTTTAAATCTTCAAAATGGGACCAAAGCAGGACATTATGGTTTGCCAACTGCCTTCCCCTGAAGCTGAACTGAGTTTCAGCCAGGCAGAATGAAGGGAGTGATGGTGGAGAATGAAGTACTGTTACCCTGCAATGTGCTAGGGAAGAAAAAGGTAATTTGAGGGCTGCAGTACTGATTTTTGCTTTCTTTTCTCCATAGCTTTGGTGCTTAAGTGACTGCTTGGACTATTGCATCCTATTTTGGGCAGCCTCTTATCAGAATTCGGAAGCTTAGAAGAAAAAAAAATTGATGTTAAAAGTCCACAGAGACCAATTGGGAAAAGGTTTTGAGTTTGGGGGATTTAGATTAGTTGAGTAATGTGGAGTGTGGGTAGAGCAGCAGACCAGAACCTGGTGGGCATCCACACAAACCAGACAAGAGTAATCAAGAGTAGGCTGCAAGAATTGCTGCGAGCAGTGATGAGATGTGGAAAGGGGGACGATTTCCTGAGTACAGGTTTGCCTGCTTGGAGGAGTCAGTGTACTATTAGGGAAATCTCAAAGGGAGACTAGACAAAATCCCGGGTGGTGTGGTGGGCATGGCCACAGGGGCACAATGTTTGGGAGAAGTACATATTCTCTGGCTCAGTTTTGTGAAATCTCACAGGTGTATAAGGGCTTGGGCTAACTGAAGCTATGGATGTTTGTGAAGATCCCGGCTGTGCTCAGTGCCAGTGTGTGTGGTGGGGCAGCACTGCCCCATGGCAGAGTGCCAGAGTGCCTGTCCCAACAAACATACAGAGCAGGCCAGCACAATGCAGCAGGTTGTTCTCTGTCCCACTTTCCCCTGATGTCTGTTCATTTGGCCTTTTCTCTGAAAAGGAAGGATTCGGCTGTTTTCCACACCCAGTGACTGAGCAAATGTCTTCTGCTGACCACAGCCAGCTCCTGACCGCCACGACTACACCCCTGGCATGCACATGTCCTGGTTGTGCATGGGCCTAAAAGCCCCAGGCTGCTGCCACGACCTTCCTGATGGAAGGAATGGGAAGGAAAAACCACTCCATAAATGCTTGAGGGTTATTGTGTTTGAGAGTAGCAGGGGCATGGTTCAAAGTGGGCAGAGTCCTGAGGTGCTGCCCTGGATGAGTGCAGGAGAAAAGGGATGGAAGGAACAATGTAGATGAGGAGGGGACCACCTTAGGAAAAATTGCTTCAAAGAAAGGGTTAGCAGGAACTGGCAGAGGCTGCCCAAGGAAGTGATGGAGTCACCATCTATGGAGAGATTTAACAGACGGGCAGATGAGGTGCTCAGGGGTCTGGTTTAGTAGTGGACAGGTACAATTGGGCTTGATGATCCCAAAGGTCTTTTCCAAACAAATGATTCTATGATTCTGAAACTGGGACTGGCCCCTTTGCCTTGGATAAGTAAATCCAGACATGACGAGGGCACGGGACATTTCACAGGAGATCTACCAAAAAGGCTTTTGTGCCATATAGCTTTGATTCAAGCCTGGAATGGCCAGTGTTTACAACTGAGCAGGAGGGGTACCTAATGGTGTTTAATGCTTGGCCATAATTAAACATCATTGTTGTGGGGGAACTTAGTTGTTCCTGGGGATGCTCAGGAAAGTTACAGTTAGCAAACTGGAAGTCGGACATTAAAGTGGGTGCTGGGAGTCCTGCAAAGTGGCTTTAGTTTGTTGTAGCAGAATCCCTCTTCCAAACTCTGTAGTTACACGAGTGACTATCCAGGACCTGTCAAAGTACCTCAAGGAGGAGGATGCTTTGGAGATGCACTCTCTGTCCCTGAAGTGTCTGGTAGCATTTTCTTTTGCCCAGGTTCGGGGGAGGCTTTTTAACAGTTGTCAAACGTCCCTGGCAAATGTACTGATTATTGAAATGATCTGTGCTAGGAAATAAATAAATAAAAGGCATAAGAACAGAAAATGCACCCTCCCAAGATAGTTTTTATGTAGCTGGAAAAGTGAGGTGGTTTCCTGTTCTAAATATTTAACATGATGTTTATGATATGTCCTCTGGGGGAAGAGATGCTTGAAAGCTAATGTTTATGAAGTAAGTCTGGAGGGATGGAAAGGGGAGGGAGGGCACACTAACTAGGGAAAAAGGGAGGGAGAAAAATAGAACCTCAGGAGATGTCCTGATTTATGGCTTTACTTGCTGGAGACAAATATCTCTGTTTTGTTAAAAAGGTTGCAACTGATGGAAAGCAACTCGAGCTCAGCTCCTTTTGAAACCAGAAACCTGTTCCCTCAGTCCAGACAGGATCTGAGTCTGGGCCAACAGGAATCTTTTACTGGCTGTTGCCTTCATGCTCTCAAGCCCTGCAGAAAGCGTTGTGTCTGCGCATCACGTGAGGGCTGGAATGATGGTCTGATGTTTAAGAAGCTGAGCTACATTGCAAAAAGGAGGGGTGAGTTCAGTTTCCTACTCTGCCAAAGGCTTCTAGTGTGATATTTGGGAGTTTAGTCCTTCTTTGTCTCTGTTCCCAGCCTGGGAATATGAACAACTTCCCAATTAACTGGGAGATTGAAAATAAATCACTTTATTGTTACATACTGAAAAAATGAAAGCCTGGATTGCCATTATTTCAGGAGAAATGACTGAAGTCATTGTGAAGCACGCTCTGAATGGATGGTATTTTTCAACCCAGTTTATTAAAATTAAACCCATGCTCAATTTGTTTCACCTTAGTAATCCTCCATGTAAACTGCAGCAGCTCAGAACCAGCTTCATTTACGTCTTTACCATTCCCACCCCAGGGTGTAAATCTGGGGGAAAGCTGTATGTCAGAGTGATAGGAGTGCCAAGAGTTCTTCCTTCTCAGGTTTTCAGTAGTGCAAATAATTGCAATTTTATATATATCTGCTAGAGCAAGTCCAGAGGAGGCCATGAAGATGATCTGGCTGGAGCACCTCCCACACAAGGACAGGCTGAGAGAGTAGCGGTTGTTCAACCTGGAGAAGAGAAGGCTGTAAAGAGACCTTAGAGCAGCCTCCCAGTACTGAAAGGGCTCCAGGAAAGCTGGGGAGGGGCTCTTGATCAGGGAGTGCAGGGATAGTATGAAGGGGAATGGTTTTCAGCAGAAAGAGGGGAGTGACTGAGATGAGATCTTAGGAATAAATGTTTTGCTGTGAGGGTGAGGAGGCCCTGGCCCAGGTTGCCCAGAGAAGTCGTGGCTGCTCCTTCCCTGGAGGTGTTCACAGTCAGGTTGGATGGGGCTCTGAGCACCCTGATCCAGTGAGAGGTGTCCCTGCCCATGGCAGGGGGATGGAACTGGGTGGACTTTGTGGTCCCTGCCAACCCAAACCATTCCATGGTTCTGTGATACAGGGTATGTAATGAAAGAGGCTGTGTTTGACGAAGGCAGTGCAACTCCCGTATATTTTACTGTAGCATCTTCTGGGTCCTCAGCAGAGCCCTTGGCAGCTCTTTTGGCTCCAGATCTTAGATCTTTGGCTCTTAGATCTCGGGACTGATGGAGACTGGAAGGTAAACATAAGAGATTTAAAACAGCATCTTTTCTAAGATGAAACTCCCTGTGGCTTTAACGTTGGACTTTGAAGGTTTCAAAGAAGTCAGAGGCCAGGTAGAAAAATCCCACGTCTTAATCAATACTCTTGGTTTCTTCAATGCGTTGTGCTCAGCCTGACTGAGAGTCAGGCCATTTGTTTCAATTATTAAATACAGATTTACGACCTGTTGTTTTTCTTGGAAATGGAACCAGGCTTGGGACTAGTTTTCTCCTTGCAAATGGTTGTAGTCAGTCCATGTAGGTAGAAATGTGTCAGTTGCATTTCTAAACCCCCAGTTCTCTGCTCCCTCTTCTCTCTGTCCTCATGACTCTGAACTTGTCCATCAGTGTAAGAGCTCCACATCCGTTTTTCTGGGATTACTGCTTTGTGCAGGGCCACTCTGTGTTTGACGGCTTTCTTTGGCATGCTATCAGCACGCTCTTAAATACTTTTCCAGCACAGAAAATCAGTGCACTGTGCTGGTGCATCACTGGGCAGTCCTGTTCTAATGATAGGCAGGCCTGATTGGGAAGATTTCAGCTAGTGGTGATAATATTAGTGTACTTTCTCACTTGATTGTACAATAATTGTGTTCTTCTAGTAAAAAATATGGGTCTTTTATTTAGATATCTGTGTGTGACTCTTATTAAGTAAAATCATTCTGATAACAGCTGAAATGACAGTTGAACTTGGGTAGACTTCAGATGTTTTGGGTGAACTTTAACAGTGAATTTGGTCCTGAACTCCTGCAGTTGACATACAAGATTACTAAGGTAAAACAAATCGAGCATCAGTTTACTTTAAATAAACTGGATTTAAAAATTTTAACTGTTTTTATGCTCTGTATGCACTATGTTTAACTGTAGTAACACACTAAAAAAATGGGGCAGGGAGGCAATAGTCTACTGCTTCTTCCAATAACCAGTGGAGCCACAGGAAGAAGTGTGAATAAGGCCTCTTATGGTTGATAATACCTAGAAAAGACTGTTGTATATATGTGGCATTTATTTTTTTAATATCCCCTTCTGCCCCAGAGTTGTGAATCTCTTTAATTCCAACATGAGAAATGACTCAACATAAGGGAAACAGCAAAGATTTCCCTTCCCCACAACCCTACCGTTCACACACCTCCAAACCTTCACGTATTACCTGAGCATCTGGAGCATTGGGCTGAGGGGAACATGGTTTTTAAAGGTTTTTTTTAAACAAAAACTCCCTAACTCTAATCTACAAGCCCCTTCAGACCTGCCCCTAGGGAGAAACCCACCAATTACTATTTACTTTACCAACCTAGAGTGATTTGTGGACGCATGTAAGAATTATTTACGGTTTCATGCAGGAAAAACTTTCAGCTCCCTATTTGCCCTTGTAAGTAATGAGTTGCCTCAGGGGATCAAAGGTCAGATTTTGGTTTTAATACCCACCTCCTTTTAAAAAATAAATAAAGCAATCCATGTGAAAAGAAGAAGAAAAAAACTAACAGACTGCAAAGGCTCTGACTCCTGCTTGGCTTTGATGTTTTAGGTCTGGAAGGGATCATAAATTTGCTGGTGTGAGATAGAGTGATAATAAATGTAGCTTTTAACTGCTGGGTTTTTAGCTCACACAGCATCCATTATTACTGGCAACTGCAAAGGGAATGTACTTTTTTTTTCCTTGTTGCTCTTTAGAAAGATAAATATTCATCCCACTCTCTGCTGATGTCCCAAAAGCTCAAATACAGCTTCTCCTTGTGGTCATTCCCCAACAACTTTCTTTCTTGGTTGCAATGATTCAGTGGTGTTGATAAGAGTCTGGAGGGGTTCACTTACCACTTAGTTCAGTGTTCACCACTTTGATTCTTTATTGGATGGGTGTTTTTCCAGTTGTTTGAGGTGTGGTGAGGAAGGAACAGCCAAGGACCAATTCAAAACAGAAAACATGGCTGGGGTTCAAAGTCTGAGAGCCTTTGAGGTTCCCAGAAGAGCTGGAAGCAGAGTTATCATTTGGTTTTAGAAGGACTTCTGCATCTACGTTATCCACCTTCCCACAGAACTCATACCCTGGAGCTCTTCCTTCTTATTTCTCACTGACAAATAGACCAGAGACAACACCCAGGCACAGTGACATCTGCAGCCTTGTCAGAAGGCTTCTATGCCATCCCTAGGACTGTGTTAAGCTCAATCAAGATGCCCTGTGGGGAACTGCTCTAAAAGTCTGACAGGTACTTGGTGGTGCCAGGATGGAGCAGTGCTTCCAATGCAACTGGCTTACTCATGTCATATTTAAAACCTACATTTTTAATAAATGATTTTAACCACTCCAATGTCTATTAATGTCTTTTTACTGAATGTCAGCAACATCATATTCCAACAATTTCCACAAAGTCTTATTGATCAGGTATAGATTTGGAATGAGTTTTGCCAAATCAGTTTATTGTTCCTATATTTCTCTATCTGCCTTGCTATGTAGAATGAACATTTCAGCTATTGTCTTTATTTTCCCTGGATCAGCATTTAGCTCAGTTTTACTCAACTTGCATCCATTATGGATCACTTCTATTAGTTATATTGTTTATTATTATTTTTTTAAGTTCAACCATAGATCCGTTCCTGTGATCTGCTGCATAATTAATGATTTTCCATATATTCTTTCAGGCCTCCAATCTAAATAGGAATGTCATCACCTCTAAATTCATCATTTGGAGAGCTTTTAGAAACTGTGAGAAATCTCTGGGAGCAGAACAAACACCGGCTGGCACTTATTTAAATAAATAATATTCAAAGGGTGTAATTAAAAGACACTGACTTGATCTTCACTTGCCACCTGATTGTAGTTAATCCTTCACATGGTTGTATTTGTGGTAGCTCTTGTTCCTTTTTAAGTGTTGTATAATATTTTTATGTCTTTGTTTAAATTGTATATGTCAGAAGATACCTTCTTTTACTTGGCTTTTCTATTCCAACAATCGGAATAAGCCTCTTTTTGTTCTTCCGACTGTATCTTTTGGGCAGACCAAATTTTTCCCAAGTACATCATCTGGACTCTTGTTGAGCCTTTGTCTTTGGAGAATTTGACAATATTTTTTCTTCATCCTAGGTCCATACAGGTGCCTCACCTGTTACCCAGAGGTGGTGTCTAACATACGCTAGTTAGAAGGTGAGACATTGCATCCCCTAAAATCTGTCTAGAACAGATGGGTTGTGTCACATCAGGGAGATACCTGGGCTGTTGCCTTACCCAAAAGCCTTGGGATTATCTTGACTAGACCTCGTTTTCTACCAAAATTAACTGAGATGAATCAGTCACACACAGTTACCTATTTCCTGTAGCCTAAGAAATGTTTTCATGGAAAATTCTTTCTTAATCACTTGATGTTATTGAAAGAATCTTACTTCTTGAAATTGGTCATTGTTATCAGTTCATTCACAGGTCTCTTTTGACGCCCTCTCCACTCAGACTGGCCCAATGGTCTAGGATGCTGTATGAGAACATTTGTAGCATTCTCAAACAAGAGAAACTGGATCACTCGTTCTGTGAGTAGTCTCACAGTAAGAAGAACAAGATTCCAGTGACCACCTGGAACTGAAGCTGGGAAAATATCTCAGCATAAGGTAAACTTGAGCTGGACTCCAATGGCCATGAAGGCTGGGTGCTGGATAAGGTCTGTTCTGTGACTGGAAACAGCTGCTTCCCTAGACTGGATCTTATCCACATTGTTTGCAATAGGACAGCTACTCATGCGGAGATGTTAACCAAGTTCTGGATGCAGCTCTTGTAAAATGTCTCAGGAAGCTCCTGCTGTCCTTTCTCTGCCTGCTCTGAAACTGGAAGATACAAGTACAAATCTTTAGAGCTGCTATTTCAGCTTCAGTACCACGAACAGGCAATGCTGAATGTTCGGCTGGGATGAACTGCTGGCGACTGTCTTGAAATGACATTTCAATGATTGTGATGAGGCAGTAAAATACAAGGAATATGAGGAACTGGAAATGGGTATCCTCAGTTCACCTGCAGTTGTCTTTTGAAAGGTAGTTGTTTTCAAGTCTGTAAGTTCCGTCTGGAAGCTGGAACACACTCTGTTCAATAGAGTGCACACCTCAATGCAATGAAATCATTACTGCTGTTATAGCCAGGACAGTTTAAGGATTTGAGAGAGGCAGACTTTATGGGAAGAAGACAATTTTTTTTTCTTCTGTTAAAGCAAGTGCAATATTTTGAAAAGCAGTCAAAGTTCTCTGTTAAGTCATTTCCTATTTCAAGCAGGCTAGCCAAAGCTGGATACCTGAATGTGTACGTATGCTGTCCCAGAAAGGGTTGGGAAAGAATTCCAAGGGTGAAAACCAAAGAAGTCCTTCTTGGCCTTAGGAATGAATGTCACATTAACATGCTGTTTCCTTTTTGTTATCAGTGACTAATGCCTGCTCTCTCTATGAACAAAATAATCACTGTGGAGTGTTGGATTGTTTGAAAGTGGGGAACAGGGATAACATAATCTGAACATGAAAGTAGTCATGAATGAGGGCTTATCTGTGGAGCGAAGTTGGAATGAACATATATAGATGCATTTGAGAGACTTAACCTCAAGGCCTGATAATCTACATTACACTAAGATGCTGTTGGATTTTAGCAGTCAAATAGAGACAGATAGAAAGAAACCATTTAGCTAATCAGGATTACACCCAGCTAATGGAGAGAGGTTGGTTTTCCCCCCTTCTCTATCATCCTGGTCGATTCAAATTGATCCTAATTCTGCTGAGCGAGAGCAGTCTTTCAAAGTTTGTTCTGGTGTCAATTTTTATAGTTCCCCCCGCTGATCAATAGAATGCATAATCATTAAGGCAAAGTTTGTGAAAGCTAATCCTTCACTACAAGTTTTATGAATGGCTCAGAGTCATGGCTCTAACCATTTGGATGTAAGTGGACCCTTTAATCAGGTGAGTGACAGGAGACAGTCAATAGGATTTGCTGAGATTGGATTCTGATTTTCTATACAGCTCTGCAGAGTGAGCAGGAGCAAGGGCAGTGGGGATGGCCAGAGGAACAGGCAGAGGCTAAAATGGAAGTTTCTCCTCTTTTATTATTTATAAAATGTATTTCCAGTATTTTTAAAAAACACTTTGCACTTGCGTATCATTTTTCGCCTGGAGAGCTCAAATGGGGACATTTGCTGATTAAACACTACATCATCTTTTGATGAAGATGAACAACAATTAGTGCTGCTTGACACTGGTGAGAACTCACTCTACCAGGATTTCCAAGCACAGCACCTTTGTAGCTTCTCAGAAATGTGAGAGAAGGTAGAGGTAGATGAAGTGACTTTTTTAGATGTTATAGAGTAGATTAGTGGCCGAGGAAAAAGGAACCCTGGAATGTGAATTGGTTTGCCCACCAGACATGTTGTTGTGGATTTGGTTTTTTCTTCTTTGACACACCCATATCTCCTGAATTCACATGGAAGGGATGATTGGAATTGTCTACACTAAGAAGAGTAAGGAATGATCTAAAAGGTCTCTCGCAATCCAAACCATTCTATGGTTGTATACAGGGAACTGGAAAATCAGAAGATGAGTGAGAAGATTAGCTCTTGTCCTGAAATCATCACTGCTGTGGGTGACCAAAACCCACTTGGTGGTAGGATTTTTATCTTTTTATCTCCTTTTCTGCAGTAAAATGAGAAAGCAAACATGCTATCAAGGCACTTCTAGCACAAACAAGTGTTTTTGCTAGGCATATAACTTCTTTCTGCTGAAGGATCAGCCATAGAGTGTCTAGAGGAAACAGCCAAGGGAGAATTTCTTTCTATGTGGTCTCTTGAAAAGTAAAGGTTGTTTTTTACTGCTAGTACAAGGACCTGTATGGCAATGAGACGCTCTGCATGTTCACCCAACACTCAGCTGTCAGGATGGGCAGGATGTGGAAGCAGGAAGATGAAAATGCTGAATAGCAAAGCTGGTGTTTTTATTTCAAATTATGTTTAAAGTGTTGCTCTGAATCAACACAGCTCCATTGGCTTCTCCTGCTTTGCATCAGCTGAAGATTTGTCCTAGAACTCGTAATCTGACTGTTCACTTTAGAGAATTATCAAATGTTTATAAAGCACCTTTGCATTTGAGAGAGAGAGCAAAATTATCTTGGGCTTCATCAGCTGAGGACCTGGCACTGCGTCTGCAGGTGTGCTGGTATGGTAGATCTGGGAGGGGGCTGTATCATGGCACTCTAAACTTTGGTGTATGTTCTGCTCCTCAGCTCCTGACACTGTTGTGTCAGGAAGTTAGTAGAAATACACTTATTTTTTTTAGCTGAATGTGTTTTCTTTATCCATTCCTGTTTCATAGTCCCCAGAGCATTTTGTCATTATGAGTGAACAGAAGCATGAGCAGGTGGATGACAAGAAACAGAGAAACTCTGCTTATGCCAGCATCTTCAAACATTTAGAGAAGACAGACCTATATGGGAAACATATCACTGTTTGCTCAGAGATGATCACAGAATAGATCATGGCATGATAAACTCATAGAATCAAGGAATCATAGAATGCTTTGGATTGGAAGGGAACACAAAGTCCACCCAGTTCCAACTCCCTGCCATGGGCAGGGACACCTCCCGCTGGATGAGGGGTCTCAAAGCCCCATCCAGCCTGGCCTTGAGCACCTCCAGGGATGGGGCATCCACCACTTCTCTGGGCAACCTGTGTCATTGCTTCCCCACCCTCACAGGAATACATATCTTCCTAAGATCTCATTTAAGTATGTCCCCTTTCAACTTAAAACCATTCCAGCTTGTTCTATCCCTGCACTTCTTGATCAAGAGTCCCTCCCCAGCTTTCCTGTAGCCCCTGGAAGGTTGTTCTAAGTTCTCCCTGGAGATTCTCTTCTAAGGTCTCTCCTTTTCTTCTCCAGGCTGAACAACCCCAACTCGAGAGCTGTGGGAGAAGGGAAAATTGATAAACGGGGGTAGGATGAATTGGGAAAGATCAGTGGGAGCTGACAGCTGAGTTTATTGGTTCAAGCTTTTGGTGGAAAGAGAGGCTGGGGAAAAGGGTAATATGGTAATAGGTAATAAAAGGTAATAGGTAATAAAAGGTAATAAGGGTAAGAGGAAAATATAAGCAAGTGACCTTGTAGACTGTGAGAATTCTTCAACTTTCATTCCTCTCCCATTCCCTTCTCCTGAATGCACAGGTCTTCTCTTCTAAGGTAATTGGGGAGTGGGCACTGACACTCATGGATTAGGTAGTGGGAAGTGTTGTCCCTCTCAGTGCTTGTCTGTGGTGTGTCCTGACCATCGGGCCACGGAGCATAAACCCGTGCTCTATGGGAAGCTGTGTCTGGAGAGAGCTCACTTTTAGAGAGGAGATAATGGTTGTGGTTAGGCATTTGGGAAGCTCACAGGACCTTCTTTTCACATTAACCTTGATCATAGTCTTGCTGTCCTGGAGGTCTTGGAGCCTATGAAAATCAGAGGGCAAAAGCAGCCAGAGTTCAAAACAGCCTTGGCCAGACATGACATTTAAGGTGCTTTTTCAGGGTTACTTCCCCAAGAAGTCAGGGAAATTATAAGAATCATAGAATGGTTTATGTTGGAAGAGACCTTAAAGATCATCCAGTTCCAATCCCATTCCATGGGCAGGGACCTCTTCCATGAATCTTAGCTCACCTCAAATCTGGAAGGCTGTGTTTATGATACATCAGTTTTTCCTTCTTTTTTTTTGCCACTTATTGCTGACCAGGTTGTTTTCCTGTTAGACCAAAGGCTTCATTTCCTAATCCAGGGGCTCTTGGTCAGCTGAGATATCTCTCTGTGAATGATGACCCTATTCCCAGCCCTTCACTATACATCCTCCCCCTGCATTCCACTATGGTAAATATTTTAGTACTCATTGAAATCAATTGAGCCTCATCAATTGGAAATAGAGTGTAAATCACTGGGACTTTTGCGTTCACCCAAGAAATCAATTTTCACACATTAGGGCTATTAGCTTATTGAGAACTGTGTGATAAATGGCTGTGAGCCATCACAGAGCCACACCTGCCAACTCTACATTTTGCATCTCAACTAGGCTCAAAAGCAGGGGCACCCCAAGGGAAGGAAGATCTCAGGTGGGCGGAGCGGTGCAGGATAGGAGGCACAAGGACCCTGCAGTCAGACAATCCATGCTTGGAGATCAATAACACCTACAAAGCACTAACTCATCCTCTCAGGGACTGGAGACAGAAGACGGCTCTGAGCCAAAGTTGTGGTCAGGCATCTAATTTTTTTCCTCTCACAAAGATGAACGTAATTCGGGGAGGAAAGGTGAAATGTAGCTGATGAACATTTAATAAAACTAATGCAGTAGTTTTTAAAAAAGAAGCTTTTCCATGAGTAACTGTCTGTCTTTCCTTCACATAGCAGCTACAGATGGGGTGTAGCAGTGCCACCTGCTCCTGCCATCCCAACGCTCCGAGTAAGGAGGATGAGCAGGTCATCACCCGTTGTGATATGGAGTTAGTTGGGCTTTCTCCTCTCACACTGTAGCTCCATTCTATCCTCTTGAATTCTAATAGTAGCAGCTAATTAGGAGTGAGCTGAATGAGTCTGGGGGAGGTGAGGGACCTGGTGGCCCAGCCGGATGAAATGTACACTGCCCAGCAAGTTTTTCTGTGACCATCTGGAAGATCTTGGTCTCTTTTTCCAGAACAGGGTGTAATTTTTTCTTCTCAGTTACTGCTGCCAATCAAAAATATGGGTGACTCCAGGGACCTGAAGGATCTCCAGCAGAGTGGTCTGAGTTTGTGTGCTTTGTAATTTGGTGCGGCACATGTATCAGCCACCCCTGGAACTGAGGCATTCATGCACAGGTAGGCCAGTCTCTTTGGCTAGAGATCTTCTCTCATCTGCTCCCAGGAACTTGTATAAACTACATGTTTCCCAATATTGGGTATTTGTCTGTATAACAGGTAAAAAAGGATACCTGGAACAATAGATCAACTGAGGGTGGTGAGGCCCTGGCACAGGTTGCCCAGAGAAGTTGTGGCTGCCCCATCCCTGGAGGTATTCAAGGCCAGGCTGAATGGGCCTTGGAGCAACCTGATCCAGTGGAAGGTAGATAGGCATGGCTGGGGGATGGAGCTGGGTGGACTTTAAGGTCCCTTCCAACCCAAACCATTCTGCGATTCTTGCTGTGAAATGAATGCTGTGCACATACACCCCTGTAACTCCAGGAATAAAAACTAGGGCTGCTTTAAAAGACACACAAGACATTTGTCATCAAATGATCTTTCTCAAATTGAGCAATATGGGCTTAAAAAGTCAAAGATCCTTTCTGTGAGGATCTGGAAGACAGTGACTCAGCTCCTACTTGGTCTGTACATTTCGAAGAGGAAGCCCAGGACAGTGTTGTCGTAGGAGAGGTTTCCTTGCTCAGGTGTTAGAAACAAATGCTGTGGCTTGGTCCATTTTAGTGGTAGTGCTGTTGGATGGAATTGAATGGTATCAGGAGAACATCTCAAGAGCATCACACAGCCAGGAGAGCCAGCACAGAAATCCAAGATGACGAAAAGTAAGAGGCCTGGCTGACACTTGCAGGTAGCTTTGACCTGCCCTGGGATCTGCTGGTTTGATGTTGATACTTCATCACCCCATCTGCCTGTTTCCTTCTTGCTCACTTGCTTTCAAAGACCAAGCAGAGGGACTGAGAGTCCTGGCTCACTTTCAGATAATCTTTCCAGACCAGCTGGAAGCAGGAAGCAATGACCTGCTCCCCAAAGAGTGCCAGCATGGTTTGGCAGCTCTCACAGCAGCAGACAGCTGGTTTTAAAATATTCACACCTAAGAGCTCCTGTGCTTCATTCAGCCACATTTCTGGAACATTTTCCAGTTGCTCTATCCAAAATTTAGTCTTTCTTCTTCTTTACAAGTTTCATATCTAGCAGCACACCTCACGCTGTGCAGACCCGTTGCTTAACTGATTCCCGATCCCTGGAGTTTCAGTGTGGGCAGCTGTGATCAAGACTCCCGGGCAGGGGCTGCATTAGCTCTCTGACAGTCCTGGGCTCTCACCCTCAGCTAATTACTTTGATCCTTTACACTTTGTAAAAATTCTTACAACACAAAATAAGTCCCCCCTGGCTTTAACCTTGTGACCTACCTGGCCCTTGTAAAAGGGAGGGAGCAAAACACACAGCCACGGATGCTCAAACACACGCACTCTCACATGTGCCTATATACACATCTCCACAAGCTGCCTAAAGCCTGCTCCTTTAATAGTTTCCTCCCAGGACTCCCACAAAAAGGCAAATAAAACTCCTTTTACAAGATAGCAGGGCAGCATGAAGGATCAACTTCACCAACAACAAGTTCTTTCTTCAGTTCATTTGTTTTTAACATACTTTTCCTCCAGATTTTTATCCTCTAAGTGCCTCTCCCTCCTCTTCCCTTCGCTGTCAGGGTTTCCATAGCTGTTCCTCTCGCCTGTGCTGCTGCCAACAGCTCAATGGCTAAAACAAGCAATGTGTTTATCCAGGTTCTGCTTGTTCACAGCGAACAGCACTCGTGTGAACACATATTTTAAATTTCCCTTTCAGTGAATAAGGAATGTTTCTTCTTTCTTCTTTGCTGGACTCAGCTAAGAAAAGAAATCCAGAGGAGAGGGAAAACGGTCATGTTTACGAAGAGGAATTAAATAGATCAGTCTGCGAAGTATCTGAGGAGAGATGTAGTAGAAGCCTGTAAAATCAAAAGCAGCTTGGCATTCTTTTACCTCATTTACTACAAAAAGCAATGTCAGTTCTTCACACAATTCCTTTCTATAATAACCAGAGCTGGGGAAAGCATTTTAGAGAGCGGTAACTTGGTGAAGAGCATAAGGAGTTTTCTGTTTCTGTATGGTTTAAATTAAGCACGGGGAAACAAATTTGCATCTTGCTCCTTTACTGGTTGACCTGTATTTATGAAACTTACAGATGTTTAATGATCTTGAGACTTCTATCTCTGTGACATATTTTGTTAAGAATGCTTAACATTTTCTGAAGTTACGGTAAACCAAAATGTAGTGCAAGATGCACTCATGAGCCTTGCCTCTTTAGGAAAATACAGAAAAGAAGTAAAACCCTAAATTTGCTAATAAAACCCACATTTGGATGCCTTTACCATTTCCTCAGTTAGGCCAAAACCAAATTGTTTGAAAGCTTTTAGGCTTTCATTTATTTCTCCCGTCTTTCTAGTATTTTCCGTTTCCCATGCTTGAATTAGAACTGGTTAAGGAAGGAGTTAGGCAATAAAACCCTGTACAGTCTGTCCTTCTTAAGACATCACTGGATGTGATAATCAAAGAAATCTCCGGGCTTAGATAAAACCAAAGGTGTCGTCTCATGTTCCTGAGAGCCAAGAAATGGATTCTGGATACATGGTTTGAGGGAAAAGCACCTTGTCCTGTTGTTGGAAGGTCTGCAGTAGACTGCACCGTTTAGTTTTGCTAGACATGAAGGCCTTGGATCCAGGGCTCAAGGCAGTGGAAGAAGCTTCCATAGCATTGCTGCAGGGTGACTGTGGCTAGGCAACACCTGCACAGAAAAATTCTGTCTGTGTTTTTTAATGAGAAAAACCACATATCGTGAGTGTGGCCACTTTCTGCAAGTCCATTCTAATCCATAGCAAAAGCCAGAGGTTCCTGTTGGCTTCCCCCATGCATCTGCTCTCCTCTTTGCACCACTCAGGGTGAGACATGGGACAGCTGGAGCACCTAGTTTGGATCTGTGGATGGAGTTTAACAGACAGGTATGTCATTAGGAAGTGTATATAGAATCATGGAATCATAAAATCATCTGGTTGGAAAAGACCTCTGAGATCATCAAGTCTAACCATAACTGTCCCCTTACCAAACCAAGTCCCCAAGAAACTCATCTACCTGCCTCTTAAACACCTCCAGGGATGGCGATTCAACCACCTCCCTGGGCAGCTGTTCCAATGCCTGACTACCCTTCCAGTGAAGAAATTTTTCCTGATGTTGAATCTTAACCACCCCTGGCACAACTTACGACCATTTCCTCTTGTCCTATTGCTTGTTATTTGGGAGAAGAGACCAACACCCACCTCACCACAACCTCCTTCCAGACAGTTGTAGACAGTGATGAGGTCTCCCCTCAGTCTCCTTTTCTCCAGGCTTAACAACCCCAGTTCCCTCAGCCACTCCTCATAGGACTTGTTCTCCAGCCTCATTACTCTTCTCTGGACAAGCTCCAGCCCCTCAATTTCTTTCTTGTACTGAGGGGCCCAAAACTGAACCCAGCAATCAAAGGGTGGCCTCACCAGTATTGAGTGCAGGGGCACAATCACTGCCCTGGTCCTGCTGGCCATGCTGTTTCTGACACAGGCCCAGATGCCATTGGCCCTCTTGGCCACCTGGGCCACTGCTGACTCACATTCAGCCGCTGTCAACCAACACCCCCAGGTCCTTCTCTGCCAGGCAGCTCTCCTGCCATTCTTCCCCAAGTCTGTAATGCTGCATGGAGTTGTTGTATCCAAAGTGCAGGACTAGGCATTTGGTCTTGTTGAACCTCACCCTGTTAGCTTCATATGTTCAAAGGAAGAGTGAGTTTTGGTGATTGCTTGGGCATTAAGGCTTTGGGATCATAAATGGTGACAAAGAGACTACGGAGGACCAAGGATGAATCTTGGTAGGATTTTCACACTCACCCTTATTGCCCTTCTTTGAAGAGGATTGTCCAAACCAGGATCTCCCTGGCCCGGGATCTCACTTGTTCTTGCTTGTGCAGTACTAGCAAGAGTGCCCTTGCTGCACATTTAGGCATCTTTGGGATTCTTGTACTCTGCTCTGGCAATGTTCAGAAAAGAAACTATTAGTATCACAGGGACACCAAGAAGAACCTCAATGCCCCTTTCCCTGTGAGAATTTCTTCATGGGTTTTCTCATACCCTGAAGGCTTGTGAGTGTGATTTTATCCCATGTCAAGGGACACTTGAATTACCCAGTGCTGAGGTTTCTCTCCATTTTTGTCTAGGTCAGCTTCCCACATGCAATAGTCTGAGTGGAGCCAGTTCAAGGCTCAGTCTCCATAGGCTGCTAACCATGCCAAAGCTCTGACCACATCCACATTCTAGTTGAGGGCTCCGAGATGGCCCGTTTTTCCTCAAGTTGCCTGCTTGTACTAAATACTGGGGGCAGCTTTCTAAAATACTAAAGGAACAAAGCATGCATGGCAGTAAAATGAGGCAATTAAACCTATAAACCCAGGGTTTACAAGGGAATTTATAGTGTCAGAGGCTTTTTATAGCTTTTTTAGATTAGTTTAAATAAAAAAGGGGGAGAGAGAAAAAGAGAAAGAGAGAGGGAGAAAAAGAGGACCTGAAACTTGAGAAGACTTAAAAGTTCGGAGAGAGGCTTTTAGGAAGCACAGAGGGGTAATAATTAGAGGCACATTTTCCATTTCAGTGTCTTTGCAAATTGAAATTAAAGAAGAAAAAAAAAAAGCATGCCCAGAACAACAAGCAGTTTACCTTGTTCCCACTTCCTCCTGATAGTGTTTGATTTCACTGTTCCTGTTCTTTTGTTTTCTGGCCAGGTGCAAGCATCTTGTCACCTGGACAAGGGGACCAAAGTGAAAGAGCAATTGCAGGTAAGGCAAAATTTAAGTTTGGGTTTTTTCCTCTTCCCTTAGGCCAGTGCGTGCTCCATGGTAAAGTTCACCATAAGCCTTGCAAAGAGGTGAAATGGAGCCAGCACCTGATTAAGGTGGATTTGGTCAGGTGGGGCAGCAGACCCTGTGCTGTAAAGAATAGGTTTTATTTCACTAGTTCTTCCAGCTTCCTTTTCCGTTGCACATATGCAATGTATACACACCAGGCAAGTCAGCTTCTTCCTTACATGAAGGGGAAATGTCTGCTAGCAATCTTGTTGTCATCACTATCTCACCTACGTTTATGCCATTAGCAAAGTTACTCTTTCTACTGTGTTTTGAAAGTCTTACTGACTGCAGTGCTTCCAGGGAGCTTGGAGTGCTGCCTTTGTGAAATACCATGCTTTGTTCCTTCACAGTACACTGAGAAGAGAACTTTTCCAGATAATCTATGGTACAGATACTGCATAGTTGCTAGAATATGTAATTAGTCACTTACTAATTACCTGTAGTGATTCATCATCTTTCTGCTTTGTAGCTTTTTATATAAACCTACCTGTTCTCTGAGGCAACATAAATACAGGGTCCATCCCTTGAAAAACAAACTTTAAGCAGAACAGAGAATAGCAGCCTGCCTAGTGATAGCATGAGGGGAAAGGGGCTTCAGCTGAAAGAGGGGAGATGGAGATGAGATCTTAGGGAGAAATGTTTTCCTGTGAGGGTGCAGAGGCCCTGCCACAGGTTGCCCAGAGAAGTCATGGTTGCCCCATCCCTGGAGGTGTTCAAGGCCAGGTTGGATGGGGTTGATCCAGTGGGAGGTGTCCCTGCCCATGGCAGGGAGTGTTGGAACTGGATGGGCTTTAAGGTTCTTTCCAACCCAAACCATTCAGTGTTTCTGTGATTCAGAGCAGCTTAAACAGCTTATGTTGGGACATTGTTGCTAATGGAGAAGGTGCCATGAGGAGCCCATCCTTGCGTTCTTCAGTGGAAGGGAAGGTTGCTCATGATAATCTTTGGCTTGTCCAAGTTGGTGTGTTAATTTTGTACAAAATACAAGGTAAAGAACAAGCAGGAGAGACAAAACCTAAAATGAGTGTGTGTGTGTGTGTGTGTGACAGAGAGAGTTGCTATTAAGGGAGACAAAAGAGTCAATTCAGATCTGATACAGGCACATGCAGCTCCAAAGAGTTACTGTGGCTCACTTGCAAAAGATAGGAATAGTTCTGAATTGTATCGCCACATGACTTCAAGTTCGAAATGAGACAAAATAACCTGCTTCTGATTACATTTACTTTGGGGTAATTGTGGAGACAATTGGAGGCATCACCATTTTACAGTGAGAACAAAATCAAGACCAATATTTCTGAAGACACACTTTAGTTTTTAAAGTCCACATGTGTGCTATTGCAGTCACATGATAAATAATTCTGCAACCAATATCGAAAGCTATTAAAAATGTGGTTTTGTCTCCGTCTAGTGTGGTACATTAAGATACATGTATCACTGTATGCTCTCTTTCCCTCTCTCTGTATTCCTGTGTATGGCAGAAATTTTAAAAGTACTCAACATTGGTCAAATTGTCCCTGGTGGAAAATATAATGTTGACCCCAAATAGCATTGCATTTTAGGTCAGTGATGAGTGATTTTCATAATGCTACTCTTAAGTATGTATTTAAAGAGGAATCACTAGAGCAAGAGTGATCTTAGCTTCCCTGATCCTAAAGTTCTGATTGAGAAATGGTGCTGAAAGGGAGAAGATGTTTGGGCAGAACCTACCATTTAGTTTCTCCCAGTCCAGTACTGCTTTGGCATTTCTCTTGTGGTTTCGTTTGTGATCTAAAGAGCTGTTCAAGAAAGGAAGTGAGTCCCTAATGAGTGGTTTATGTCTTCCATGTTATCAAATACACCAAAAACCAAAAAAAATCTGACTGCTTGGAGCTCTCAAAAGAACAGGGGAAAAAAAAGTTTCATGTTTGCTAGTTGTTAAATTCAGCTTTTGGTAAGCGCTAAAGTCAAACAAACAAATGAGTGAGAAGATCCATCTGCTATCACTAATCTTATAGATCGTTCTGTTCTCTGATACTTCAGTATTTTAAATAACATCTAATGGGCCAGAACGTACAAAGCAATCGATGTTTCTCAAACTCCACAGTCATCAGCTGCAGGTATACACTATCCTAGCACAGTAGGCTTGGAGCCAGAGCCTCAGCTTATTTAAATCAATGTCAGCAGTTTACAACTTGCTCAGAACATGGCCCCATGTCCTTCTAAGAGAAAGGAAAGTTCTTGGCCTGCAAATAGTCTTTGTCTGCTCTAGAAAAAGACCCTTCATTGATACATTTGGGATGCACAACCACAAGGCAAACAGCGTTGTGCTACTTCAGTGCTTTGACAGGAGATTTCTTTAGAACCTGATTCTACTCTCTCTGGGCTTCATCAGACCTCAGGAGAGAGGTGCCCCCACTCTGTCAAAGACAACAAAAAGGACTTAGCAAAGAAAATGAAGCCTGTGCTTCATGTGTTTATTTATTATTCTTTATTCTTCTCTTTGTAGTTTGCAACACCAGTGCTCCCAGACACCTTTGTTGGGAATTCAGATGCTGCTGGCATCCTACAAGGTTCAGAACCTACATGCTGAGCCATGCAGTCCTTCAGGCAGCATTGATCTTGAGTAGGGCTCCCAAAGAAAGATGTAGATCTGACTGTGCTGAATGCCTGGCAGTCTGTCTCCCCGTGCCTGTGGCAGCTGTTACCAATCTTGGCCACAGACTCGCGGTGGCCAGGAGAGTCCGCGGTTGGCCTGAGAGCCTGACGGTCTGTCTCTGCCTCTCTCTCTTTCATTTTGTTGGCTCCATGTATTATATCAAATATCCTTAAAGAGCACAGTTTGAATGATGGAGCTTATAATTCCATCTCGGGAGTTCTGATGACTCAAGCTTGGTTCTTGTGGTTTATGATGTCATCAGGACCCATCGATGGAGTCGTAGCCCCATAATTCACCATTGCCCTGTTATTTATTCTGTGCAATAAATGGCTGCAGTTCAATCACCAGAGTAAATTGCTGAAGGATCTTTGTGGAAACTATAATGTTACTGTAGCAGTATCTATGGCAACAGGGATTCAGCAGTGATGGGTAATGCAGAGGGAACCAGCAGTGGCCCTGTCACCCAGTGAGGATGGCACATGTCCCAGCCTCAGGCAGATGAAAGCCTGAAGGCCAAATCCAGTGGAAGAAAATCTGTTCCTTGCTGTAAAGGTACATGCACTGGGGATCACATGTAGTCTTGGTGAAATTAGGACGTGGATCGACACTTTAGTGGACTTGCGGCATTGATTTTATGCAAGAAGATATTTAGGAAAGACATTGAGCTGCTGGAGCACATCCAGAGGAGGGCAACAAGGGTGGTGAAGGGTCTGTGGGGAACAAGTGTTATGAGGAGTGGCTGAGGGACCTGGGGCTGTTTAGCCTGGAGAAGAGGAGGCTGAGGGGAAACCTCATTGCTCTCTACAGCTCCCTGAAAGGAGGTTGTGGTGAGGCTGGCGTTTGTCTCTTTTCCCAGGTAACAAGTGATAGGATGAGAGGGAACAGTCTCAAGTTGCACCAGGGGAGGTTTAGATTGGATATCAGGAAATATTTCTTTACTGAAAGAGTGGTGAAACACTGGAGGGGTTAGAAAGTGCATAGATGTGGTTCTTCAGGACATGGACCAGCAGGCACAGTGGGGTTGGGCTGATGGTTAGACTGGATGATCTTAGAGATCTTTTTGAACTTTAATGATTCTATAATTCCAGGAAAAACTTGTTACTCTTCTGTAGAGACGTGAGGCAAAAACACCTTTCCTACATAGTATTTTTCTTCTTGACTTTTCAGTTCAGGTAGAAAAAAGAACTGAGGATACTTAAAATAACTGCTTCTGAACTTCCTACAATTAAGGTTTGCATTTGGTTTTAGTGTGGACAAGAGAAACAGCAGATTTCTTGTATTATATGTACTGCCTCATATCTTCTTGCCTGCTGTTTCCTTCTATCTCTCTTTGCAGGGTCTTGTATTTTACTCTTGGTGGGGAGTAATGATTCTTAAACTAAAAATGAAACATTTCTTTTTGGAAGAGTAAATTTACCAATCAATTCAATGTAGTCTGAAGATACCTCATGGCTGTGGATATGCAGTTGGCATCTGAATAAGCATAGGGCTGTGATGTAGTTATCATAATAGAGTAGTATTATGATGTTATTATCATGTGTCATTTCAATGAAAGTGATATTTATGAGAAGGTTTTGGGTTCCGAATCTTGTTTCATTCAAATCACAGATTTTCTGGGTTCTTTTCTTTTCTTTTTCTTTTCTTTCTCAAAAATAAATCTTCTAAGCTATAACTGAAACTTCTGTGTTCTCTGATTTAAGAAAAATGTAAGACAATTTTGAAATCAGTCTCTCTCCCCTCCTTTCTCCTTTACTCCTCCCCACTTTCTATATTCATTAATTTTTTCTTCAGGAAAGAAATTAGGAGAAAAAAGCATTCTCTGTTAATCTTCTTTCAATACCCTGTGAATACTTGGACTGCTCAGCTCTTGTTTTCTCATTTCCTCTGTGGAGCAGCCCCAGAGAAGTCTTGCTTCGCATGGTATCGTTGCCCTGATATTCAACTGCTTATGGTAAATGTCATTTTACAATGTAACTTTTTTTTTTACTAAAGTTTTATGATTTTCTACAAGGATCCATTGTTTCAAGCCACGCAGCCAACACGTGTTTCTAGAGATATCATTTACCTTTTAAGCAAGTAGCAGTCGAGTTTTGGTCATCAGACATGGCTGTCTCCAGATTCATGTGGCTATTCTGCTCTGGTAACCTGATCCAGGACAATGAGGTAAGAACAGAAAGAAAAGCCTTTTAATTTATGGTGGGTCTCAGTTCTAATCATGTAGTTGCTTTGACTTTAGCTCTAACATTAATCATTTTTAAAGACGGTTGAAGAGAAAAGAGTTGGAAAGTGAATCTTACTTTTTTCATCGCTGCCAGCTTTTCATAACTTAAATCAGATCTTTTCATGGCACAGCCCTGCAGTATGGATAGTATGCAAATGAAGGGGCAGACTGAAGGGCTGTCCAGCAAGATAACAGAGCCTTTTCCTTCCCAGCACAAAATATGTCTTCACAATAGCAATCCCAGAGCTGTCTCTAAACAGAGCACAGTTTTTCAGTTTGTGGATTCTTGAACATTGTTCATGGAGCCATTCCATGGTGTAGATTGGTGACCTTCATGGTGTCGATTGGTGACCTCCATGATGTTGGGCTGATGGTTGAACCTGATGATCTTAGAGGTCCTTTCCATTCTTAATATTTCTATGATTCTATTTAATAGGAAACTTGCATTTTCTCATAAAAAAATTGACTAGGTTGATCAGTTCAGAAGGCCCTTAGAAATTTTTCTAGAACATCCCTTGTCTGTATGGGCCAAAGGGTGAAAATCTTCAAAGTTGAGGGCAAAAGCCCTCACAGACGTCAATGTAGCTGGAATGTCACTCCTTCCCTCCAGCATACCTGGTGACATCTGCATGTAGAGAGAGCTTGGTTGGTGGGGTTTTGGGTCTCCAGGTAGCCATTTTCTCTGGGGTACTTGCTGTTGGTGGCAGTCAGCAAAGAAAATTGGCTGAGAAAATTGGTAATTTGTCATCAGCTTGCCGAGAGATGTGACCTAAGGGGCCGTCCTTTGTCAGAGACCATGGCTGTGCATTCAGTAGTCAAAAAGTAGAAGATTATTTCTGATCCATTGAGCACCAGCAGGAGAAGACACTGTCAGGGATGCTGATGTGGTGGTGCCACATAGAGTTGACAGAAAAGAAAGGAGATCTTACTGCAATCAGAACCAAATTGTGTGTACTGACAGTATCCTGCAGTGCATCTACATGGCAAGATCCCATCAGCACAGTGCCTTTCAAAAAAGCTAATCTCTTTCCTGGCATGGCCACTTTTACCTTTGGTGTTGTCAACTCCTTCATATTCTCTGTGCTTGGTTTATCAAGTATTTGAGTTGCCATATTCTTAGTGAGCTTGTATTGGCTGTGCCCAGGCCCTATGCCAGGTTTAAGCTTCTCAGTGCAACTGTGAAAGCAAAACATACATTTGCTGGACCCTAAGAGAGCATCACAGAATCCTGTTGGCTTCTGTCATTCTTGTGTTTTCTCCATGATCTCCAAATTTTCCTCATTGGAGACATTTTTCCAACTTAGGTTGGTTATATCCTGTGTTCTTTCTGACACTTTTTGACAAATTCAGTTTGATTTTACCCTGAAGGTCTTTCTAGACTTAATTTTAGTATTGTGGAAGGTCATCAAAAGGGTAGTGCTATTTAAAGGCCAGATCGTGTCACATTTACTCATGAGCCTGGTGCTCTTCTTGAAGATATCCATTCATTTAAATTAAATTAAACATGGAGTACAAGGCATCCATTGTTAGCAAAGGCACTGGAGCCTGCCTTACTCATCTTGGTGGACTACTTGGAGAATAAAAGCCAAGTCATTGTCCTTAAAATTAATTTTCCAGCCCCTGTGGTTACAATGTGGCTTTCTGGCCCCCTCTAGTGACTGGCCACGTGGAGTTTTATGAGTGCCATACAACCTTCTTGCCATTGGAAGCAGCCATTTTCATTCCACCGGTAAATGGCTTAACTTTTAGAAGTGGCATTTAAACCCTAACATACGAATTTGATCCCCTTTGCCCACAACTGTCTCAAGAGCATCATGTTTCCAACTTGGTGGGACTTCTTACAGAGCTGGTAACTGCTCACAGTGATTAAGGTTGAAACAATCCATACTGGTACTAATGTGGTGGTGTGGCCCGATTAGCCCAAAGGTTCATGTTCAGTAGGGGAAACTGGATGGTTTTGGGATTAGACCTGCATTTCCAAAGAAACAGCCATGAGTTGAAGGAAATATCAAAAATGACCAAAGTGCAAATCAAGGTGTATAACCTTCTGTTGAATTAGCATGAAATCTGTAGTGAGAATTGGAGTTGATATTGAAAAGGCATTTTCAAAAGCTTTTCTCTCTCTTATTCTTTTCATTCAGCTGGAACTGAAATGGGGGATCTCATTTAAAATATGAATTAGGAATTTTATACTTCTTGCAGCTCTGTATTCTCGTTATCACATGCCGGTTTCCTTGGGGGAGTGAGTGTGCAAAGAACTTTTGGAACAGGTTTTCTACTTTTTGGCTAATGAGTAGCAGGCCAATTATATAGTCCAAGCAGCTGGAGCAAGGTTGAGAGCCTGAGGGTAGATCTAAAAGTGCCATAACACTTTAGGCTTTAGATGCTGTGAGATGCTTTCAAAATGACTGCCTTGATCTTTTAGTGCCCTGGTAAATCATTTATTCTGATCACCAACTTACAAATTCCCCCTCACCCATCCCATCAGATGAAATGAGCTTCGTGTACAGCTCCCTGGCTTGTGCACACAGCTTGCTGATCATAACCCGGCAGATGAACTGAAACAACCCAGAACTTCAGTGGGGCTCCCAGAGCATCCTGTAAAACCTCCTCAGTCAGGAGCAACCTCGGTCAAGTCAGAGCTGAAATTCAAACCTCTGATAAACAGGGTGCCTGGAACTGGAAGCTTGGGTTGGGAATTTCCCCTCTCATGTTACAGTGTGTTGCAGGCTGCAATCAGGATGCACAATGCTGAACACACTGCAGTTCCCTGCACTTCTCCCTCCTCCCTCAGTGCACCTTTCTGCTCTTCCACAGTCTGTTTCTATTCTCCGTCACCTCAGCATGACCAGGATCCCCAGGTTACTCAGTGATTCATCTCTGTGGAATTTGGGAGTGCTTCTGTTCTGCTCCTAACCAGGTTGCAAAGAAGGTCACCAGCATTAACCAGAACCTCCTTTGATTCATATTTAGGCTAAGGGCACTCAATGTTGTTTTACATGTATATTCTGACACCACACTTCAATACTGCACCTTGCGTTTCTCTGTATGCATAGTTTTGAACACCTTTTCCAACTATGCTCATATTAGAGGATTAGGATTTAGGAATGTGTATGGGGATTGACTTCAAGTGGGAGCGTGTTTGGATTGTCCTATTTCTATTTCTGAAACTCTCGCAATGAAGCTCGCTCTCTCTTCTCACCCCATCGCTTCCAATGGGGCCGAGTCATTGCATTCAGCATGCACAGAATGACACCTCAGAGAGACTTGGACTGTTCTCTTGTCTCACTTCCACTATCTTCCAGGCTGGATGCACACCCTGGAGGTATGTGGTTTGTCTCAAGATATAAGACTTCCCCCCCTCAAAAACTGCATTACTTCAACAAGCCACAAAGGGCAGGCAAGAAGGAGAAGGATGCTCCGTTAGTGCAGCTTAACACACAGTTCTGTGAACTCCACACAGCTGGAAACATCTTCTCCCTCTCCTGAGCTCACGTGTGTGCACAGACACATGTTCCCTCACGCAGCGGTTTCACTGATATGAAAGTACCCAGGCACATTTGCTTGCTTACATATGCACAGATAGTTTTCCTTTGTTGTACTCACACGTACGTGTAGAGGCAGAAATTCTCTTATTTGAGCACATGCAGTCACACCCATGAAAACTCCAACCTGTTCTTTTATAGGTGCACATTTGTGCCCCAGTACTCATACACTCTCTCTCTTGCAAAGAAGCATACAGGGGTACAGGCACATTCACGTACTCTGCAAAGATGCTCGAATCTGGAGAGAGAGATGAGACCTGAAGAGGCCTCTTGAGGTTTAACCCAACCACCTGGTCCAAGCAGGCCCAACACTGAATTCGGAACAGGTTGCTCAGAGCTTTGTCCAGTCAGATGTTTAAAACCTCCTAGGTCAGAGATGTGATAGCTCAGTTTTTATTTCTTATATCCAGGCAGAATCTTCACTCCTTCACTTTTTGACCTTTCTTTTGACCTTTAATATATGTCTTTTGTCCGTCTGCCACACAGATGAGCAAAGAGCCTGAGTCTGTCTTCCTGTACCTACAACGTTATCAAGAAGGCTGCTATTAGGTACTCTCTAAACCCTGTACAGGGTGGAAAAACTCCCTTCCCTCAGCTTGTTTTCACAGGTCCTGTGCTTCGGCCCTCTGGTTGTCTTGGTTCCTCTTTGTTGGATTGGTTTATCAGCATCTTCCTTCTACTATAATAGAAATAAATAAGAAAAGGAACCACCGAGCTTTGCTTCTTTCCTGTCTGCACTAAAATTCAGTGGATCCATGATCTTCAGCAGTTCTCTAACCACCTTCAGGAGATCACAGTAACTGATCCAGCTTTGGGAGAACAAGGTGGATGAGATGACCTACCAGATCTCTTGTGTGTCTTTTATAATTCTATTATTATCACCATATTTGCTCTTGAAGATGAGAGAGACATCCATAGGCACTGACTCTGATGCTTTGCCCAAAGACAAGTGGTGCTCTCAGTGCTTTTATCAGTGCCAATACTCCTGCAGTAACATTGTCCCCAGTTTAAGTAACGGCTGTGCTCTTAGAGGTCGTTCTCTGTGATTCATCCACATCATCTACAAATTACAGGTTTAAAACCTTGCAGTACTTAATGTGTGGAAGACCTTCAGCCTCTGTAGAGGTTCCTGCCTGCTTATTGTATCGTGAGGCATGTGCTGGAGAGAGATGGTAATTTTTTTTCAAGTCTTTATCAGGGAGTGCAGTGATAAGAAAGGGGGAATGGCTTTAAACTTAAAGGGGCAGATTCGGATGAAATCTATAGAAGAAACATTTTCCTGTGAGGGTGGGGAGGCCCTGGCACAGACTACCCAGAGCAGTCAGGGCTGCCCCATCCCTGAAGGTGTTCAAGGCCAGGCTGGATGGAGCTTAGAGCAACATAATGCAGTGGAAAGTGTCCCTGCCCATGGCAGGGGGATTGAAACTGGATGGGCTTTGAAGTCTCTTCCGACCCAAACCATTCTATGATTTTCAGATCCCAGCTGGGATAATCCCTGTTTACATACTTTTCAGCTTCAAGGAGACAGGAATCCTGAACAGCATTACTCAGGTGAATGGGGAAAATGGAAGAAACAACAGCAGGGGTTTATTTTAAGGACAAATCTAAAGGGAACTTTGACTTTTTCAACCTTTTCATGTTATTTGCAGTAAAAAGCGTTTGCCAAATTCTGCAAATGTTGTGGGATAACCCAAATCCGGATAATACAATATTCTGGTGACTAAAATATTAGGCTAAGAAATTCACCCAGCATCAGGTTCTCTTCCATTTCTGACAATGATTTCACGTAACACGAACTGTGGTAAACATAAACTACCTGCAAGGTGGGCATTAGGTGATGTGACTTAGCGACTGTTACAGCCGGTTCTGATGTGGTGTTTCTCAAAAGGATTCTTTCTCTTTTAATTCTTATGTTTTAGACAGGGATCATGAGAGTGACAGAAGACTTGGCCCCTCCTGTTGTTTGTAATTTTCCTTTCTTTACCTGTAAGTCAGCCTGCTTGAAAGATGCCTTCTTCAGGAGCTCTCCACTGCTGCTGAATGACTCTCATCTGTCCCCAAAAAACCTGAAATGGCTTTGATGTTTTTACTCCTTAAGCTGTAAGGGTCACCACTGTGTAGGTGCACGTGTGATACTTGTGGTTAACCAGGAATTCATGGAACTGTGACCTGGGAAAACTATCAGACATTAATATGTGTGGGTATATATTTATATATATACATATATTTTTTAACCTGCCTATGGCTCATTGTCTGGCAGGCCAGAGTCTGATGCTGACTAGACATGGGGAAATAGCCTCAAATTGCACCAGAGGAGGTCTAGACTGGAGATTAGGAAAAATTCCTTCACTGACAGAGTGGTGAAGCACTGGAAGAGGCTGCCCAAGGCAGTGGTGGAGGGGTTCAAAAAACGCGTAGCCATGGTACTTTGGGGCATGGTTTAGTAGGCAGGGTGGTCTTGGGCTGGTGGTTGGACTGGATGAACTGAAAGGACTTTTCCCATATTAGTGATTCTAGGATTCTATGTTTCTAATTAGAGATCTGCTCAAGAGCAGAATTTGATGGAATGACTTAAGATTGATAATATCTTAACTAAAAATAGCAGTCAACCTCTATTATATGTTTCCACATGCTTATTTTTAAAACTTTAGTAACAATAATTTCTGAGCTATATTCAAATATGCACAAATGTGAATGTCCATCTCTATATACATTCACAAGTGCACCCTCAATGGGCACGTGTATGAGGACATTGTGTACGTTGGAAGAGGAACTTCCTTGGTATGTCCATCCTTCCACTCAGCCAGTCCTGTGGAGGTGTTCATGAGCAGGGCTGCAGGCTGTGTTCATGTTAGGATACACTTCTATCATTGCATATTTTGTTCAGACTTTCACAAATGTACATTTTAGTACAGAAGGAGCACTGGTTTATTTGGGAAGTGAAACACACTTTACACTCGGGGACAATGTCCTGATCTTCCTGGTGAAGCCAAAAGTGTAAGCAACCCAATTCCTACTGAACATAGTGCCTCTGGCTGACAGCTCGGGTGTGGGGGGTGGCTGCGTCTGGCCCAGCTCCCTCATGCTCTGAAAAGAGCAGTTGATGCCTTTGACTGGCAAGTGGTGCCAAGTGCAGCAGCTGCGATAGTGGCCAGAGGCCTGGTCACTCATCTCTGCCAGCCCTCTGTGATCTTGTTTCTGGCCATTATCAACCAGACTGCTTCAGAGACAAGCCCTTTCATGGAATATGTGTTGGTGTTCTGTAGGGACCTAAAGGTTTAAACTGCTCATCTGTCTCAGATTAAGTATAGAGCACAGAGTAACTGCGATCCTGGGGGTGTCTGCAGGTTCTGGTGCTGCTGTGTTTTCGCATGGATCTCAGTGCACAGTGGGTGTGCTTTCATGCTTATCCTGCATGTTGGTGTGGGTGTAAATCTGGGAGGACTGAACCTGAGTGAGTGTGCATCTGTTTAGGAATGTACATGTCTTTTTTTCTGAGCTGTCTGGGGCAGAGGGAGCGGGCAGGCAGAATTGTCGAGGTGTGTGTTATTCTCACATCCTTGCTGGCAGCAAACAATGTCATATCCCTACCTGGGCTACAATATGACATATATCTTAAAAACAGCAACAGTAAGCTACGGAGCCATGGGATCAGGCAGAGCTGCTCTTTTTGATCATCGGCTAGAGATCCTGCCAGCCCCAGTGAAGCATGCTGGGATCCAGACTGGCTTTTGGATTGGGACTCGAAGAGTGAAAGAGAAGCGGTAATTTGTTTGCCATTGCCCTCAAGCCAGGAAATCCAAACCCCAAGCATTTCCCAGGCCACAGCACATTCGAGTCGAAAGAGAGTGTCAGCGAATCGCTCACACGTACAGACAGAAACGCGCACACGCACACGTGCACACACACAGGGAGAACATTAGGAAAGGAGAATTGTTCCAGCACCACTGCGGTTAAGATGCTGAGACAATCTCGAGTTTTCAGGCCATAGCTGTCAGGATGCTTTGGTATATTCATCACCCCCCACTCCATGGTGATAAAAATTTACACAGCCAACGAAACGAAGATTAATTTCATGTGAAAAGCTGACAGAATGGCCCATGTCATTGCTTTATTTGTGCCAGCACTCAGTAACTCGGTGCAAGTTCCATTGAGGTGGCAGACACCCCGTCCCCTTGAGCCATCTCTTCTCTTCTCTAATGATGCCACCGTTTTGACAAAACCAAGCAACACAGCCGGTATGTGCGAATTTGGAATTAATTTTCCTCAGAAAGGTCAAGTATGTTAATGAGCTTTTGGCTGCCTGGGTTTTCTTTCTTGTTTTTTTCTCCCTTATTAATGGGTGAAAAGGAAAAAAAAAAGAAGGGGAGAAACAATTACAGAAATAAAAATGAAGGAAGGAGGAAAAGAAAGAAACTGTGAGCATTCAGAAGAGGCAGAATTCAGTGTATTTCATGAGTTCTTCTTTTCCGGAGCTGAGGCAGGCTAATTGTATCAGTATAAGTCTGTACAGTTTGCTTGAAGCTGTTGAGCAAGGCCAGGGACATCATAGATAGCAGAATTGGTGTGACCTGGCACGGAGGAGGTGAATGGCACCTCCTTTGCACTCAGGAGCTGATGGCAGTCCTTCATGTTGGCAGCTGCCTTCGTTTTCCACCACAGAATGGCTTAGTTTGGCTCAATGAGGGTCTGTGGGCACTGGAGGAGCAGAGAGCAAATGAAGGTGAAGGAGAGAAAGGGTTCATGGGGCCATTAGTAAGGGTATGCTGGGAAAAACATTCAGTTGTTTTGGGAGAAAAACCAGGGCCCACTAATTTACCCAGCTTAGAAATACAACACAATTTAACATAGGAAAACAGGTATGAAACAGAAACAGGGGAGTTTAAAGAGAAATTGTCCCCATCACATGTGACTTGCCTGAGCTGCGTGAAGTAACTGTGATGACAACCACCTCGCATCCCTTTGTTCCCAAAATTCCTACCTTTATTTCTGCAAGTTAGAATTTGCCATTTTCTGGCATTCTCAAGCCAGGAGCTGCCTTGGTTTCTCAAAGGGTTGGATGATGATGATCAACATGTGTAAATGTGGCAGACACAGAGGATGGTAGGTCAGGGCACATGGAGGTGAAGCTGCCACTCCTGGCTCTGTTGTTCACAAGTCACGCTCTGCCTGGATTGGACACTTAAGGTAGGACTTGCGTTGCCTAATTTTTGTCTACTTGAGCAAAGTATGCAGACTAAACTAATTGTGCAGTTTTTCTTTCTTGTTAAGAGAGAACAGTAAGGAACACGTTTCCCTCTTAATTTAAAATGAGAGAAATTCCATTCTGGCAAGGAGTTTCTTTCTCTGTGGAATATAAAGTAAACTTGACCAATTAGCGTGGACTGAATCCCTACCTTTTAGAGGCCTAAAATTATGGGGCGTGGTTTCTCATTCTCTCCTCCCTGCTCCCATTCTGGCTCTTATTTCCATATATAGTCTAATACAACAGGCAGCAGAAATGCAGCAGCTCTCACCGAGGCTGTATTGGTGGTATAAAATCAATGTCTCTCACTCAGCTTGCCCAGGCTGGCTTATCCACAGCGGTGGCATTCCAACCTTTGGCTGTGATCTGGTCCTTTCTCCCTAGCTTTGCTGGAGCAAGCCCAACGTACGGATTCTTGGGCATCATCCAAAAAAGCCTTTGTTGACTTTGGAAGGTACATGCTTTGCCATCCTGGTTACAGCGCAAGAGGAAATAGTGTGGAATGCAACAGTGGCAGTGTTGCATGTGATGTATTTAAAGATGTCCTTAATTAGACATTTTTTTATGTTACACCTTACACAGCTGGTTCTGGTATATGGGTCCTTCTGCATGTATGATCCTTGCATGCTCACCACATGACTCATCCTGCAGCAAGGCTGCCTCAGACTCATGTCTGGGGCGTGAATTTCAAAAGCACTCAAGTGACCAAACTTAATGATTTTCAGCTGACTCCTAGTATTGTCCTAAACATGGAATTCCTACCCATAAACCACTGTGCTGCCCACGCTCTCCCCCCCTCTTTCCCAGGCTCTGTAGTGTGCATGGAGGCACGTTCTTCTCAGCTGACCCTGCTACCAGGTAGGATGGTCAGGCAGGCAGGTGGGGCGGGTAGCTGGGGACTACTCCAAGATTCACCAGAGGAGCTTGTGGGGTGTCTCTCTCACACATGCTTGCACACGTTGCCTCAGAACATTTGTGGGCATCATCAGCATGTTTTCCCGCTGTAGAAGTTGTTACGTTGTTAAGTGGTTGCTTTATTCCTCCTTTGAGATGGCTGTGATGGGAGGAAATGTGCTAAACTCTTTGTGTAAATATAATTGCACAGGAAAAGGGGGGTACAAGAGATATTCAGTGACCAATTATATTTTGAGAGCTTAGTTCTAGCAATGAGAAGAATATGTGAACTGTATGCAAAGAGATGGCTTCACTCATGGAGATGATGAAGTGGGGCATCCCTGTTCTCTCTGTCCTGTTGTTGCCTAGGATATCAGAAGAGGTCAAGATTTATAAGAACTTGGGTTCTTAGGGGAATTTCTCACCCAGTGGCCCCTGGGGGTTTAGACAAACTGTGGGATACTCAGTTTTGCCCAACTCTTGTGCTGAGGATGTTATCCTCCCTTCCCAGATGTGAGATGTGCATCATTTCTGTTTTCTCCCCTCCCACGCTCTGGTTTCCATAGGAAGGAATCCTGGGCATGTGAGTCAGGGAACTGTAGTGCACTCTGGTCGTGTCACCAGTCTGAATGACTCAGGGCTGAGACTGCCCAACACACCTACCCCGTGATTTACATATGGCCCTTGGGACACTCAGACCCACATTTCTTCAACATAGAAGTTCTTGAGAAAATCCGACCACTTGTTTTACTGCATAAATAGAAACTTAACTCTTAAGAACAGCAATTGAAGCTATGAAGTGCAACAGGGAAGTAAGTCTGCAGTCTCCCTCCTCGTGCTCCCTCTTGTTTATAGATACCATTATCAAATGACTGGAGCATGCTGTTCCTTTCATCCCTGTGTTGTGGTGATTGTTTGCACCAGTTTCTCTCAGCTTCTGTTTCTTTCTCTCCTCTTGTTTTTTTTCCCCTGTGTGTGAGCACTGGCGCCTGTGGTGGAAGGTCACCAGTGAGGTTAGTCAACTGGCTCCAAGTATTCCAAGTATTAAGACTTCCTGCTCTGCCATGAAGAGCTGCCAAGTCTCCCCTCCCCACTGCTCACCACAAAACCCAGGGTCTCCCTGTTTGTCTCCCTTCTCATCTCTCCTCCTTACCAAGAGATTTAGATGTCTATTTAGCAGGCAGAGTGGGAAGGTGAGGCACTGGAGCTACCTTCAGATGTGTTTGCTTGAGTACCAACAGCAGAGTGGCCACAGGGCGATGGTGGTGATGTTCCTTACCAATGTGTTGTTAATGGTGCTTATCAATGCTGTCAGAAGGCAAGTGATCTCCCTCTGCAGTGGAGATGTCCCTCTGGAGTCTATGGAGGTTCCTGAAGTCTGTGGAGTTTACCTCGAGGATATCACCCAGTAGCTGGGCAGACAAAAGGCTTTCATTTCCACTGGAAAATTTCACCACATTTTTTTCCCACCAGGTTAAGGGGACCCATGCATAAACAGGAAGGTGTTCATGAAGGAGAATGTGATTTTTGTCAGCAGATATGAATTGGTTGCACCAAGGACCTCTAGATTCCTTGGAAAAAATGATAGGAGGTTACATATCGATAAGAGTTTAAAACCCCTGTCCTATGGAATGAACCTGAGGAAAGACAGGAGTTCCCCTGTCCCAGATAAAGTGACTTGGCAACCCTAAGACTGTCATTTTCCCAGGGGTGATGTGGCATGGCGGAGGTGGGATGTGGATGGGGAAAGGGGAGGGAGCATCTACAGAGCAGTGAGAGAGAGCTGAGGGTGAGTCTGCTTCTGAGGGTGTGGGGAGGGAACAGGATATAGAAGAGGTTTGGAGGTTTGTTTACAGGAGAGGAGTGTGAACCAGAAAAGAGATTGGACAGGATGTTGTGAGGAGAGACAAATATTATGGGAATAAGGGGAAGATGGGCTGGCTGGTAGCTGGTTTTGCAAAAGCCAAGGGTGGGGGGGGATACTGTTCCAAAAAGCACCGCAGAGATCTACCACATTCAAGTGAAAACATGATTTTCTTTGAGAATAATAGAGCAGTCCTACCTACTGATCGTTCAACAGGATGAGGGAAAACTGCTGCTCCATTCCAGTATGTGCTGAGGTGAGGTTAAACTACAGCTCCTTGAGCAGGAGGCTGCCAGCGTTGCACACATGGCTGAGGGCTCCTCTGTTCTCGTGAGCATCTGGGGTACCCGAGCATGCAAGGATCCTGCTCTCAAACTAGAACAGAAGCAGCTGTTTTGGAAGAACTGATTTTAGTCTCTCTTTCTATGGCTGAGTCCCTTTAGTTCCTTCTCTTTGCTCATAACTCCCTTTCTTAAAAATCACACAGGAACTTTCTAACTCTTCTGCAGGACAAGGGATGCCTGCCACCGGCTCTGTGCCTGCTTCCTAGGAACTTTGAGGTTGCAGGGAACATACAGGTCCCACTGTCTGACAGTTTATGCTAAATTGAGGCCAGAGACTTAATTCAATTCCTCCACTTGTGTAGGTGTAAAGGTATTTGAGCTCTCCATGTATTAGTTTAAATTTTGGGTTAATTTTGTTTAAAATTAATTAATTACCAATGAGAAAACCAAAGTGCCACTATGAAAAGTCCAAGTCTGATTTTGTTGTTTTGGGTTTTTTCTTTTACTAAATGAAGGAATTCTTGAATTAACTGATTTCTGATTATGATCATGGAGTTGGTCCTCCAGGGTACCCCCACCAGCACATTAGCAGATACCTGTTCTGAGGACTCATTGCCAGATATCAACAAGGAGAAGACAATGAGAAAAGCATTGAAATAGGAGAACAGGGGGAACTTGAAGGCAGCTATCGCCTTATCTGATGGCACTCTCTGTTAGCTGTCCCTTTGGTTGTCAGGGCTATCACTTTCCAGGGACACATTGCTGTGTCTAGGAGTAGTGAGACAAATGAGAGGGACAGAAGCTACATAAGTGAGCTGCAGGGACATCCTCATTTTTATAGAATCATAGAATCATTAAGGTTGGAAAAGACTTCTAAGATCATCAAGTCCAACAATCCACACAATACCAACATGCCCACTAAACCATGTCCTGAAGTGCCACATCTACATGTACAGTGACTCCACGACTGCCCTGGGCAGCCTCTGCCAATACTTTACCACTTTGTCAGGAAAGAATTTTTTCCTAATATCCGGTCTAAACCTCCCCTGATGCAACTTGAGGCCATCTCCTCTCATGCTGTCACTTGTTACTTGGTTGAAGAGAACAGCACCCACCTCACTACAACCTCCTTTCAGTTATAAAGAGCGATGAGGTCTCCCCTCAGACTCGTCTTCTCTAGGCTAAATAACCCCAGGGTCTTCAGCTGCTCTCCATAACCCCTGTGCTCCAGACCCTTCACCAGCCTCATTGCTCCTTTCTGGACACACTCTGGCAGCTCAAAAATGGTGGGTGTAAAATCAAGTGGGCTGTATTTGGTATTTGCTCCAGCCCCGAGGCTAAAAGGAACAAAGAAAAAGAGCAGGGGATTTATCTCACTCCAGTCTAATATTCTTTTGGCTGCAGCAAAGGCTGCAGTACTTCCCGGCTATCGGCTGGCGCTTTCACTCACACACATCTGTGATTGATGGGCAGAGAGTATAAACACCTCATTAGTGCTATAATTCACTGGTTAGGGCTCAGACTGTGCTGTGGGAGGGAAGGGAAAGAAAAAAAGAGTTGAGAAAGTTTAATAAAGAAAAAAAAAATGAAAGAAGGAGAAGAACGGATGTAAAGGCCGCACAAATCATTCCAGGGAGTTATCTAACCTGCTTTGAAAACTTTAATTGCTGATAATGGACAACCTGTTGGGTGGTATTTTATTAACACTAATAGATTTTTACGGGATATTTCTCACATTGCTCTCCCAGAGCCTGAGGAATACATTAAATATTAAAAGTTAATGCTCTTGGTTGCTGTTTCAAGGATGCCCCTCTGATAACGAGCTTTCCCGCAAGTTAGAAACTAGGAGAAAACATGAGCTGCTTTTGCCACTTACGGCCTCTGCAATAATAATGAGGAAAATACTTGAATCTTGTGTACACCTTACAGCTGAGGTTCTTGAAGTCTAAATGGCTGTGTAATAGCAGTGCTCTGCCCAGAGATGGTAAGTATATCAGATCTTTACTCATGGATGTGCAAGAGCTCAGTTCCTGAGCCCCATGCTGAAAGCAAATGCTTCTCACTCCCCATATGCTGCTTCACATTTCAGTTACTCAAAGCAGAGACCTGCAGCAAGAACTCAAGCCTGTTTCTCAAGAGAACTTACATCTGAAAATAAAGGCCGGGTTGGATGGGGCTCTGAGCAGCCTGATCTGGTTGAAGCTATCCCTGCTAATGGCAGGGCAGTTGGACTGGATGACCTTTGTGGTCCCTTCCAACCCAAACCATTCTATGATTCTATGAAATGGGTGTGTTATGATAGTTATTCTTTAATATGCCTATTGGTTTTATAAAAGTGTTCTAATTACAGAAATAACCCAGCTACCTGGAACAGAAACAGAAGTGCCCCACAAAAAAGCTGTCAAAGCCTCCAGGAATATGGGCAGCAGTGGGTTTTCTGGAGTAGGGCCCTTGATATCCCAAACCCCTATGCACAGCAGAGAACCCTCAGAGTATAGGAAAAAAAGGTTTGTTCTGTCCTGTAAAGAGATGGATTCAAGCAGCCAAAGAAAGAAAAAGAATTAATGCCTACACAGGGAAGTTTGCTGGAGGGAAAGTAAACTTGAAATAATGTAAGCAGTCAGAGCTAGATCTTCCATTAGAGATAAAAAGTCATTATACACATTTCTGTTCACAAGTGAAACCTGAACATCCTCTTTACTGATTTCTGAGGATGCAGCAGCCTCATGAGCAGTCATGGGCTGGGTCTACAAAGCACTAAATCTGTCAGGCCCTGCCTCAGTTCGTTGCCCAGGCAGCCTGTCTCTTCTGTGCCATGCCATCTTCACTTGTGGCGGCAATGGTCTTGTTTTTGGATCTCATTCTGACCACTGTTTATGCATCCACCTTCTTGTGCCAAACCAAGCTGGACTGGATGGCCACGTCCTTGCTCTTGGGAACAGTGGTAATACAATCATGATGACTAATACTACTTTCCAAACCTGCTTGGCTGGACAGCAACTTCCCAGATGTTTGTGTGCAGGCAGCCAGCTAGGTCTTACCAAGAGACTGTTGAACTCTTCCAGCTACCAGGTCTGTCTGTAAACAGTCAGCAAGAAGGTGATTTTCTATACTTATTTTCTTGGTTTGTAGTCGTGCCATGAACACTGTGGGCTGGATTACAGGGGTTTTTTTCAACACTTCTCACCGTTTTGTATTTCCATACAAGTAGTAAAAGCTGTCAGAACTACCTACTTAGACTTGTCAGCCTTTCCCACCCTTCTCGCTCAAACAGGGCACTTTTTCTTCTGTTATCCATATCCTTATTTCTATTGAAGTTTTTCAGGTTAAGCAAAGGGTTCAACTTCTTTGGGGTGGTGAGACAGAAGAGCAGGGAATTCAATTCAGTCTCCTAAGTCTGGCTTAAATGACTGAGATCTTATCTTGGCAACTTGAACATGAACTGCTACAGCCATGGTTTTCTGAGCAGGTAAGGGATTAACCACAGAGACCAGGTTTGTTCTCATATATATAGATAGGCCTGGCTTGGGTTAGAAACACGCATTTGCAGGTTTCAGACTTGGCTAGGGAACATTTAACTAACTCTGTCTAGACCAGAAAGTGTTATCCTTCAAGGAAAGTACACAAGCTGGTCTGCATCCATTGGTTTAGATGCCATAGTTTTTACCTAGAATGGTCCACAAAGAATCTTAGAGCTTAAATGCAAATATAGAGATGGTTACTAAGCAGAAGCTTTTGTCGTACGGTAAATGATATCACAGCAGCCTCAAGGTAGGTATAAATAAAACTGGGAACTTCAGTTTCTGGATGGCCTTACCTTTCAAGTAGGGTAAGGTGCTAAAGCTGTAATGCAGAGCCTGTGCCATGCTTTCCTTGCACACAGAGCCTTTAGATTGCTTGAACTAAACTCTGTTTGGATGGTTGAATAGTCTTTTCAATTGTATATCTTCCATCTCTGAAAGAAGGATTTAAATCTGGTCCTAGTTGAGTTTGGGAGGAGGTTGCTTAGAGGGTAATGAGGAAGAAGGGACAGGAGACTTGGTGCACTATTTCTTTCCAAAGGGGCAGATTGTTTGGCTCACATGCTCAAGGATGTGCTTTGTTGCTGGACTGCTGTTTAGCAATAAAATGGTCTTAGTTACTTAACGGGAATCGACTGCTTGGTCACTTCTCCTCCCGCTGCCAGCCCATCTGTTCTCCCTCTCTTTCCCTCCCATCCAATAATGACAGCTTTTCCTGATTGACCCCACAGGCTTACGAAAAACCTTTTTACTTAAACGTATATTGACCTCAGCCTTGCTGCCCAGTGAATTATGTCACAGCTGGCAATCTGAAAATCATAAATTAACCCTCAAACCTGGGGAACTGTGTCCTAATGATACGGATCTGAGCCTTTATCGATGGAGGTTATACCAGGTGCCTTCTCATCTCTGACATCTAGGAGGAAATACCCTTTTTATGGCTTTTTTCTATTGTCATCCCATAGACCCTGTGATTTTTTTCCCCTTCCCTGTCTGTCTTTGCACTGTGGATGAAATTTCATTACCTGCCTTAAGCTACCCTTCAAAGGGAAAGAAAAGGAAACTGTCAAACTTGACATCTTGGTTAATCTTCATTCTTAGGTAGCGTTAATTTTACCAGTCTTTCCCCTCTCCCTTCCTATCTGATTTTGTGTTGATTTTGTTGTTGTTGTTTCCCCTGATGTGATTCTTATGATCTAGACAAATGCACTGGACAAATGAGAAATTTAATGATACTGGAAATATTTCTCCCTTTGTAATGCAAAATAATTCCAATAGATTCCCTTTACATTCATCATCTTTTCCCCCCATGATTTGGGACGTACTTGCTTATTGTCACTTCAGTGGATGAGGGATGGGAAATACTCCATGAAATGTGAAGCATCCTTATAAACTAAATCAACTGTTCTGTCTGTGTACAAGTATTGATTGGGTGGGAAGGAGGGAACTCACTCCATGACATAGTTTGTGAAAGGAAGATCTGTGTTGTGCTTGACTTAAATAGTAGAAATGCCATGAGCTGTCATGATGCACTGTTCTTTTGCTGGGGGAAGCATAGCATGATCTTCCTCTTCCGATAGGCAAAAGAAAAGTTTGAGTATCTGCACATCTTGCGTGGGTGGCAGGTCCAGAACAGGAGGGATATTTGCTTGCTTTCCCACCTCTCCAAATAGGGCTACATAACCTATTTTTGTCTTTATTCTATCTATGCTGGAATACACTGATAACAAAGCTGGGAAAGAAAAAGAGCTGATTTTTTTTAGTTCTTCTAGAGTTAGGGGAAATACTACCTTGGTGACCCATTTCTTGCTTGAGATCTTGTAAGTCTGATTGTATATCTGAGGCACATCCGTGCAGTGCTGTGGGAATTCTTCAGCTCAGGAATGTGTTGAGTTCAGGATATGTTACCTCTTGCTCTGCCTCTTGACTTTAGGAAATGCAGAAAGATATGTTTGGTGATAGCTACTGAGAGTATGCGTGACACTTCAGGCAGACCTGGCAAGGATGAAATCAGCTCAGGGCTGATGAGCTCTGTTGGCTGAAAATGTCACCAGTGAAGCTGTAAGGGCCCTGCACGGCAGTGCTGCTCAGTGCCATGGATGGAGATCAGCCCACGAGATAACAGGATGATGAAAAGTACTTTCATAAATACTGACACACAGACAGATAAAGGAAGGTGCAGTAGTAGTGTGTAGAAACAAATCCTTCTCCTGCTTTTGATCTTTCAAGATTCTTAAATATAAGAAATTTCTTAATATGAGTTTCTTAAGTCATCAATGAGCTTATATCCTGCATTTTTAATAGTCTTGCCAAGTGTTACTGTAACAAATGGATTCATGCATTTATTTTAAAGACATCTGATTAGGAACATTGGATTTTTAGTTTAAACTACTCCCCCACAGTGTTCGCAATATAATGTTTGTGGTGCTGCCATGTGCAGCAAAGTGGCTGGAAATTCCCCCATCTCAATCTGTTACTGGAGAGGACATAAGTGCAAATGACCTAAAACTTGGGCTAGTGGGAAAAAAAAATTAGTAGAGGGATTTTATTCCTCCTTCACTAACTTAAGTTGCGAGCACAGGTAATGACAGTTGTGATTTTAATACAAGATTTTAAACTATACTGTGTCCTGTCAAAGTAAATACAAGCTAATATATAGTGTGAAATTAGAGGTATTGGGGCCTGATTTGGCAATGGCTCAGGGTTTATGGCATTCCTCAAGACACACAATATAAAATGTTCTGCAACCTGGCTTTTATGAAGATCAAAAGGCTTAAAACTGTTCAGAATAAGATTTTCACATCATCCAGGGTAGACGCTAAGTTATCAAATGGGAGGAGGCTCTTTGAAGTGTAGAGATAGGGACCTTTCTGACTTTCGGTCGTGTACGAAAGCCATTTCCAGCCAGAGGAGGAACATCTCATTTAGTTGGACTCGCTGTGCCAAGGCAGTGCACAGGTATGGACTGGCTGGGTTGGTTCAAGTAAACAGCTGGCACTTCTCAGCCAAAGTATAAATGGGACCAGAACTGAATATTTGAAGAGGATTGAAAGGACAGGAAGAACTGAAAAATTATTGTACTGGAGGAGGTGGGAATTATATATGTTAGTGTCTCCCTGTCCTCAAGGACCAAGCAGCCTGAATCAAGTGAAGCAGGATAGGATTCTGTGGAGCTGGAATAATGAGGGTACTCCTCCACCTATTATCTCAGCCTTATACTTGATCATGGAGGAGCAGGTGGGAATGCTCATGAAGAGCTTCTGGGTGGGAAAAGGGTGAAGAGAGACCAAAGACAGCCTCACACCTCTGCTTTCTGGGCAGGAAGCTGAGCCAGTGCAGGGGCAGTAGAAAGAAATTTGCTGCTGCTCGAGGCCAGGCACAGTTTGCCACTCGTGGGGAAAAGATGTGGGAGTGGTGTTTTGGGGCGAAGCTCCTGCTGAAGACAGGGCAGCTGCACGGCACTGCTTTTCAGGCTGTCCCAGAGCTCACTGTCCAGCTCAAACACACACACGTTTGTTCATTGCCTTTTCAGATTCCTCAGACTGGGTGGCGTTGGCAGTTGGTTTGTCACGATGCCTTGAGAAAGCACTTCTGCACAGTCTTTCTCATATAAGCAGGAGATGTTAGCACCAAAAATCTTCCAGAAAGAGGTTCTCCTGAGTGGGTGAGAATAATTTCTGGTTGCATTTATAGAAGTTTAAATGACATCTAGAGAAGATAAATATCCATTATATTTTGTTATCTTTGTGCTGATAAACTAAGGATACATTTACTTTCAGCCTAATGACTTTTTAAGAGAAAACAGCTAAACATGACAGAGGAAGGATAAAGTTTCACGGCAGATGCTGTCTGATCCATATGTTTCCTCTGTAATAAGCTCATTCTCTTGGCTGACAATAAAATAGTAGTTGTCCTAAGCCAACATCTTGAAAGCTGAAGGTGAAAACAGAGTGGTAGGAATCACATGGCCTTGAGCTCCATGTTCAATGATTGAATTCCCTCAATATAATTTTTTTTAAAATCTTGTCCTAATTATCACAGCTGACATAGATACTCTCTAGGAACAGTTACACACTGAATCAGTCAGAAATCCTTTGATTGTCTGGTTTCCGTTGGAAAATGTCATTTAGCAAAACTGAAATGGTTGAGGAAATCACAATGATTTGGCTCTTTTTTTGTCTTCAGAGGAACAATAAAGAGAAGAGCCTGACTGCAATGAAGCTGTAGGTTTTATTTAGATATTCTTTCTTATTCCACATGAATTTCTGCTTCTTTATTCTAGTAGTGTTTAGTTGTGTATAGGACATTTCCAACCTATTTCAGTGTGTTCACTGAATTGTGGAGGGAATATTGAGATTTTTGGGGTTCTTTTCCAAAGCAAAATGTAAGTAATTAATGAAAATGTGAAATTATATACCAAATGGAATTTCCATTCTTTTCCTCATCACAACAGTGCCATTACACAGGCTGAACCGTGCATGGTTTACAAATATTCTAGTAGTAGTACCGCCAAAGAAGTTCCCTGTTTCTCCCAGCCAGGTTTCTTTTTCATTTCTTCCTGACTATTCCAGTTTCCTTTGTCGTCCTTCTTAAAGCAACAATTTCCCAAGCACCAGAGCAGAGAGAACTGTGTTGTCAACTCTCCACTTGCCAGCCTAACAAATAGGATCCTGTGTTAATGGGCCCACAGGTCTGATTCAGCAAGGAAATTACTCTGTCCTTGTATCCTTTTAATTGTAGGTTTTAAAACCAAAGCATGAAGATACTCAGAAATTATTACATTGTCATTTAATCTGGAGTCAGTCCAGTGTGAACCCTGAACGCCTGGAGTGGGTCCAGCTGAGTGGCAGGAACAAGGCTGAGAGTCCTAGTAAACACCACATGATTTCTGGTATTTGCAGGGCATCTGCTTCGCCTGCCCTTGCAGTACTTTTGTCTGGTCTGGAGAAGATCCTGGGTGACTGGTGATTTTATTATGGGCTGGCATATCTGAGGGAGAGCCGTTCAGCTTGTCAGCACACTCCCAGAAGAAAAGCTACAGTGAAGAAAAACCTTGCTCTGGGCTTTGAAATCTGAACTGCAGCCAATTCCAGCCGAGGGATGTGATGATCGCCTTTTGCTGTGAAATTGCCATCTGAACAATGACACTGTTGTGTGGTATGAAAAGACAACAAGCAATGAGAAGGATAAGCCTCTGTCATGTATGTGGCTGGGTCGATACCACTTATAAAACATTCCAGGCCCTTAGCTTTTCCTTAAACAGTGCATCTCAAAATCCACATTCAGAGATGTTTTGAGGGGACACATATGCATCCCAAGTGTTAAAATGCTGTCTTTTGCTAGACTATCAGTTTATCCTTTTCTGCTCCTTTGGAAGCTTTATTTAAATAGTCCTGAGAACTCAAGAAGGGAAGTGGCAGGAGGGGAACAGGGAGGGGAATTTCTGCGAGCTGTACATTTCCTTAATAAAATAAGCCTAAGAGGAGATCACACCTTGTAACAACCAGTGAGATTCTGCTGTTAATCTTCACTGCAAAGCTCTTCTTCTCAGGGCTGTGCTCCCCAGCTCAGAATCCAGCTGCATCGTGCATGTGCTGCACAGCTCTCTTGAAGTCAGATGGGACACAGCACGGGGGTGAGTATTCTTTTATATTCATCCCAATTACAACATCTCCTCTTTTGTTCTCAATTTGTCTGGACAAACATCTCCTCTCTCATTATTTATTAGTCGCCACTCCTTTAAGACTCCAGATGAAGTCATCACACTGGTTCTTCCTTCTGTGAAAGGCTTGAATAAACAAGGTAGTGAATGATGAGAGGGAGACTTGTAGCTGCTGCATCCTTTTCACAGATGGGGAGACGAGGCCTGAAAAATGGAACAATTTGCCCTCAATCTGAAAAAGAGATGGTGGTAGAATCAAGACAGCGACTCAGCTCTTCTCCATTCAAGGCAGAAACACTCTTTTTGGCAAACCTAGCTGAAGGCTGGCTGAGAAATGGTTGTTTTAAAGATCAATAGTATTTGTTGTAGTAGTCCTGCTGTCCTTAGTTTTGCTCCTCTGTAGTCATATTGCAGGACGAGGACTTCTGTTTTCCCTCCCAGGAGCTTCAGTGCACCTCAGACATCTCAGATTTACTATTTGTGAGGTTTTTGCTTGTACTCTTCATGCAGGTCCAACCACAGATACTGCTCCAACAAGCTGAAGTCCTGGGAGACTGAAGCACTGAAAGACCATGAGGAAAAAAACTATGGGCTGGGCAAAGGGGGCATATCCAAGAATGCCAAAGACAGATAAACTTCCAATAGAATTAGACAGTTATCCAATTTTTCAGTTACAGAATTGAAGTAACCCTGGCTTTAGGGCACCCCACTGAGATGCATTAGGCTGAGGTGCATTCAGTATTCTCGTAGGAGCTGGACATCTAAAGCTTTTTGGGGGTCTGGATCTTGTGAAACTTTTGGCCTTATAGTGGACCTTGTATAGTCATCTTATCCTGTGTTGACTAGTAAAATTCAGGAATTTACCACATGCCCAGCAGTCCTTTTAATTTATCTAAGTTCTGGACCTTACACGGAGAGTGAGAAAATCTACAGTTACATTCATGTTCTCATAAGGATTAAAAATCCCGTAAATCTCAGGATAGGGAAATAGAATTAGTGGAAAGTGTTGAGTTACTTTAGAGCCAGGTTAAACCAAAATGATCAGCAAAGGGTTGCTTGTGTTTCCCTATGGGTGCAGATTTTGGATCACGTGAACCAGCACCCTGCTTGGGGTTACAGCTGTAACCTCTTGGTGACCACAGGGTAAGAACAGAGCAAAAGTACTAGTGCTTGTTTTCCTGAAAAAAAAATTCAGATAAGCAAATGTGTAACTCCAGACGTTAAGACACCAGCTTCTCTTCTTCCCTCTGCTGTCTGTGTACTGTATGCATGTGGCAAACCTCTTTACCAGTCATATCAGTTACAGGCTACAGATATTTTCATCTGTCCAGCACTGCAGTGTTGTAAGAAGCAATACAAATACCATTTGCTGTTTACTAGTAAAGAGTGCAGTGAAAAAGCTAGTGTTGCAAAAAGAAGCATCCCTGCTAAGGCTACACCTCATTCCAAGAGGCTGTCCATACCGATTTCCCATGGGCTAGTAGTGTGCTGTTGCAATTCTTCATGAGATCTTTCTTACACAAGCTACAAACCTTGTAACATCTTTCATTCCCTTTGTCCGGACTAAGAGCAGATGTTGGGACAGAATCCAGGCTGTGTATTTCTACAGCTGTAATGTACAGTGTATGCACCTTATCATCAGAGAAGGATCCACAGCACAGGGAAAAGTAAAAGGTAACCAGAATAATGCAGGGTCTTGGGAGAGTTCTTGCTGTTTAGAAAAGCTGGAAGAATTTTATGTGGAAAGACAAACTTGGGAGGAAAAAGACAGGGTTGCGGAAAGAGGAACCACTTTAAGTATAAGAATGTCAGTAGGGAATAGGGAAGTGAGAGGTTTCAAGGCTATATGAGCTAGTGTCATATGCAAGGATAAGAGAGCCTTGATTTAGGCTAGGGACGAGCCAGCAGGCAAGGAATTTGCTCCAGACAGAGTCCTTCATAGATCCTGCGTGCTACTACAGCTAAGAATCATGTCAATAGGGTTTAAAAGGTGCTTCAGAGGAATTGGGAAGCAAAGACAAATAAGGTGGGTGGCTGAGGGAGGAATGGAAAGTCCAGTGGTTACTGAGTGAGGCTTGAGTGTGATGAAAATCCTGGCTGTGTTCCAGTGCAAGATTTCCTATCGCATTAATTATATTGCAACAGGCTCCAGGGCTTTCTGTGATAAAGACTTTGTGTATCAAAAATGCTAAGCAGGCATCAGTGGTGGGGGTAATATGATAAGCTTGCTGTTTTGTCTCCAGGTCTTCCACAAGGATGCCTTCACAGGTGAAGCCTGAGACTCCTTGGTGCTGCTCCCTCTTGCACGTGGGTAGAAAGCTAATGATTTATGAGGAATGAGGAATAATCAGCTCTTGGACGTGTCATGTTTCTCTTAAAAAATAGTTCCTTTTGTTAAATTACTTCCCTTTTGTTAAAATACATATGGTCTTGGATGTTTTTTTTGTGACAGTAAAAGATGTTGTTTGAAAAGTCTTTGCTTTGAAAATGTGATTACCTAAACCTAGATGAAGATATTGGGACTATTACAGTATTGTCCAGGTTTGTTGTGGGCAGTTATGTCATGAAATTTGATCTGTTCAAATCAGTAGGAACAGCAGCTGCTGCTAGTGATCAGCTTTACCTGGGACCCCGAAACCTAAAGAAAATGGATGGCAGTATCCATCAAGTTTAATCCTTAGCCCTGATTTGCATTAAACCCCAAATAGCTCCTGGGTTCATTTCGTCTGTCCTGGCCAAAAGGACTGGCCTGAAATTCCTTCCAGGGACCAACTGTCTCCTGTGTTCTTGTGGACTGTGTTTTCCTTGTTGGGTAGTGATACCAGCTCATCTGAGGGATGCTGATGCAAATGGGAACAGCAGCCTTCACTGCTTACTCTTTTCAGTTCTCCTCCTGACCATGAGAAAGAGACTGAGGTAAAGACTCACTCTTTCTCTCCTTCCACAAAGACTGTTTTCCCCTCCACTCTGTGCACTGCGTGGCAGAAAACCAGCATGAAAGAAGTGTGGTCTAGGGAAGAAAAGTAGCAGCAGATATAACACCATCCTAAACAGCAGTGAAAGAAAAGAAAAAGCCAGTTAATATTTACAAAAATAAAAGACAAGAGGGAGGAGCTACCCCAGCCTGATGTTGTAGTGAGAGTCTGATGCTGTGTTTTCCAGTTCTGACTGTGCCACAGTTGCTTTCTGTCACCTGGATAAGAGGTAGAGTGCCTCCAAATAATGCCTAAGTAACCTGAGTTTCTGTAATGGGGGAAGATATGAGCACAACAGCCACCCTCCTCTGGAAAGGGGAGTAATGCAGTAAGTGTAAGCTAGGGTTACCTTGGACCTAGAATGTGAAGATTATAAGGCCTAATTTTTACTGAGACAATTGGAGCAGGGATGAGATTGGGTTTTAAGCCTCCTTTGACACTGGAGCATGGAGGTGTAAGTTGAAGAGGCCACAAAACCACTGGAGCACTGTTTATTGTGACCACACCACTATTGTCCTCCTTTGCGCTAGAGGCGAAGGCTAAAGCTTTGTGTTAGCCAAGGAACTCCTCAAATTGGGAAAATAGTCTTAGGAGGCCAATTCCAGTTGCTGCTTTTCTAACCAAAAGTATATACAAGAGGTGATACCTACCCCTTCCAGCCTTGTTACACATGGGCTGTAAAGACACTGTGCGTCCTCTACTTCTGCCCCGTTTAGCGTGGCCAAAGATGAGTTAAGCCTCCTTGTTCCTCTCTTCTCCCCAAAAAAGTGCATTATGGGATTCTCTTTTCTGCCTCTCCCTCCTCTCTCCAGAGCTGTGTGTTTGAAATGATATCTATTTCTCTTTGTGACAGCACACTGTGACTGCTGCCTTGACATTCTCCCAAGCTGACATCCCGACCGGTATGACACTGATGCCTTTGGGCAGAAATCAGAGCCGGTTTGCTACATGCCTCTGTGTAGCCACGATGCCTCTAGCGCCTTGGAGAGCCCCCAGTGCCCTGTTGGGGAAATGGAGCGAGCACGTGGGCCCCGAATGAACTCCAAGAAGAGAGCAGGCGTTACCACAGTGATCCTACTACCCATTTTCAGTTTTAAGTGCTCACATTGATGTGCTTTTTTCCTTCTGGTTTCTTTTTTCCTTTCTTTCCTTTCTTCCCCTGTGAGAAGGTTGATTCCTGTACCTCCCCTGGTTGCACAGTCCTTGGGGAACTGGGCTTTTGTGAGCTGGAAAAGGAGTGCACACGCATCTGATCAGCCCTTATTAACGTTGAGAAAGATCTAACAGTTCCTGACTTCTGGGACCATTACCTGTCATTTAGTTTTATTAGGTCAGTGATGAGAAAGTTTAAAATGAAAGGCTTTGTAAATCGGATTCCAGTTTGAAAGGGAGGCACCTACCAGGAAGTTAGTGCCAAAGCATGCAGATGGGCCACAGGGAGCAAAACCAGCCTTGAGCATTTATCTTCAGCTGCTTTGACAAAGATCCTGTGCCAAGGTGTGGAGGGAGGCAGTTTGTGGCAGAGCCTCAGGGTATCCAGAAATCTTCAGCGATGTGAACCATGTAATCCTTCCCTTGCTCAGCTTACTCATGTTCAGACCTCCAGCTACTCTTCAAGAAGAAGAGTGGTCTTCTGGTTGAGTCATTATCCAGTGCCATGGGCTCTGATTCAGCTGAAATGATACCAGTCAAGTCATTTTGTCTCCTCACAGTTTGTTTCTTTATCTACATGGAGAAGTAACTAGTGTTTGTGTTGACCTGCTCCCTGGTTTAGGCAGTCAGCTCTTTGGGACAGGAATTGTCCTTGGCTCTTGTGCTTACAATAAAACCTGCAACTCCTTTGAGTCTTCAAGGCAAAAATAAAGACTTTTCTTAGGCCATAAAGGAAAGTAAGAAAAATGTATGAGTCACATCTCATTCTTAGGAGTTGTAGCATTGTAGAGTTCTCTGTTTTTGAGACTTTGAATTAGCCATCTGAACACGCTTACAAATGAAATACCCTGATTGCAATAAAGTAAAATGTCTAATTAATTATGGTGTGACAAGGGAAGCTCAGGGGCCAATCCCAACAAGGAGCTGCTGTCACTTCTGTGTTTTCCATTGAATGGAAGTCTCGTGGTGACATTACTCGGATGAGAAGCACCATGAACTGGTGGTTGCAAGAACAATCTGGGAATCAGAACTCTTGGTTATCGTGTCTCAATTTGTTTTCAACTTGAGTGACATGGGAGAAGTCATCTGAGGTCAGAATTTTAAGGTGACTCCTGTCCATCCTTTTATTGTTAAATGCACAAATGGTGCTTACACGGCTTTGCATGAAGGTTTAAGGTTTGCACTTTGTCTCTGAAAGGCAGAGTACAGTACTCTACCAAAACACAGGGATAAACACAGGGTTTATCCAGGTAATAATATATTGTTTGTTTCATGAAGGTAGAATGTGCAAGGATGATACTGAGATTCCTTTTCAAGTAATTTTTGGGGGAAAGTTTGCCTCAGGTTTTTCCTGTATAGCTTGGCATTTTTCATCTCCCTGAATTTTGCCATTTTGTTCTGGGTTTAGCAAAGGTAAGATTTCTAAAGCCCTCAGGCTGGAAGGATGCCCTCTGACCATCCACACTAACACCTCTCCAGCCAAGTTCCAGATGTGAATTCTCACTTTAAGCCAGGTTCACCCGTATTTAAAGAATCAGGACTACAAAGTCTCTCATAGCACACAAACTCAGTGTGAAAGGTGAATCTTTCACCTTCTTTCCCCATAGGTCTTCCAAACCGCACGGGTTGGAAGTGGGATAATAGACCAAGAGGAAACTGGAGGGACAGCACTCATGCAGAGAGTAAGCACTGAGAGCAATCTTGGACCCAGAGTTCCTGCAAAGTTAGACTGAACATGTGTTACCAGGTCATTCTTCCTGTCTCTCCATAGACATGACAGTTCCTTGACTTCAGATAATTACCATGTTCCCTTGAAGGAGGAGTGATGCCTCTCCCAAGCTTCTGTGTTAGCACCATGAGACGACTGATCTATGAACTCTTCAGTGGTTACTTACATCATCTGTGTGTTTCCAGCCGTGTGACTTGACCGCAAGGCTTTCAGAAGGTAATCTGGGGAGATTTTATCAAATGTAAAATGTTCCTAGACATTACTGGAGCCATGATGTAATGAACCAAGGTTTTGTTCTTTAAATTCCTCTTTGCTGAAAAAACCACAGGCCCTAAAAAATTATCCAAGAGAATCTGCAAAGATTTGATGAGGTGGCTGAGATCTTGTGCTGGACTGAACTGTTCTGTGCTACAATGCTAGGAAGAGTTTCTCACTAAGTCCTGTGTTGCTGGCTTGGTAAGGTCTGGTGTGAACTCTGATGTGGACAACAGCCTCATCACACCCACCACACTTTTGTTTCTGCCATTGTGATGTGAGATGTTGCTGAAGGAAAAGGCAGCATGACCAGGCCTGTGTTGTACCTGGCTACTCCAAATTCATTGCATGTTTGCACCTTTGGTATTTGTTGCAATTGTGGCTGTTTTCATTTTTGTGAAGGCAATTCCAGCCCACAGTCTTGCCTCAAAGGACCCAAAAAGGTGGTCTCCTCATATAGCACTGCTTTTTAAGTGTCATCTGTGCTGGAGATGAGAACCTAGTTTGCAGTATCTCAGCACTTTGAAAGACCTTTAAAATCCTTTTTAGAGGGAAAATGATTCCTGAGCCATGTGTTTGTGAAAGTCTTCCTGACATATTTATATCTGCCACACCAGGATGAGACTGTCCATGCTTTGATGCTTTGGATTTCAGTACCTGTTGAAATCCCCTGAACAAATGGTGCTATTAATTACAGGGCCTGGCTTTGATGAATGATGCATAGGGGACAACATTTCATTTTGTCTAGGGGGAGGGAAGCTGGATGGGGCATTTCTGAGTGTTCAGTGATGCAGGAGAGGTGCTGGGTGTTGCCTGATCAAGGGGAAGTTGCTTCCTCTCTCCAGAGTGTTGTAAAGTCAGTGTCAAGTCACTGTGGCATCTGGGTTATGTCACCTTCGGATGGGGCTGCCTCTTTATACATCAGATCTGCTCAGACAGAAACCAATTCAGCCCATTACCTAAAAAGTTTTTTGTATTACTCTAGGGATAACAAACAACACTGTCCCAAATGGCTTCTGCCTGCCTGAGGGACTGCCCCATCCCCAGACCATTTTAGCGTCAGAGTAATGAGTCTGGGGTTCAGATTCTCATTCAGGTACATAAGATGGGGGAACACCATGGGGCATTCTCAGGGAGGGCCTCCGGGTATTACCATTGTTTCTTTCCCCATATCCTTTTGAAATTCCAAAATCAGTGAACAGGAATCTTAAAAAAACTGTTTATATGACAAGGCTATAAGAAAGGCTTGTTCCTGAAACAGTGAAAAAAAGCTTTTTCCACAGCTTTGATTTAGTAGCCAGCCATTTATTATTTGTGTGTATCATTATGCTTTTGTGCTGGGAGATGATGTTTTTACCAAAAAGTTGAATTAGTTTTTGAGGTACCTCAGACTTTTGTTCTGTACTGACAGCACTACTTTTCATTTCAGTCCAATTAATTACAGCCACCAGAGAACATTTCTAGAAGGTTTTCACAATGGGGCTTCTGGACACAGTAATGCAACATAAGAAATTTTTTTTCTCCTGGGATAAGAGGACTTGTCTTGGTAGCAGGACAGTGCGGTAGTAGGTTTGTGAGATACCAGCTGATGTAGCTGGTAGAAAACAAGACCATCCAACAGAGAGAGGAAAAGAAGGAAAGTCAGAAGGCAGTGCCATTGAAACTAAGGATAATGGGAGGAGAGTATTCAGTCCTTCTAAAGCACCCAAAATGACAAGAAACAAATTGGAGTGTGTGATGTTGAGCTGTGGCCAAGAGGAGGGCGTGATTTCCTATAACTGAGTTTAGGTGTTTACATTGTAGATGTTTACATGATTTAGTCATCCGTGTTCCAGTTTAATAATTCACCCTTGGAATTATTCAGATAATCTGAACCCTTGGAAATTTCAATTTCTTATTATTGACTGTAAAGGTTTCCTAATACTCACGTGAAGAAATCTATACTGCATCCATCTACCTCCATTGGAATTAGACCCAAAGTGTCAGGATCCAAGTGAGGGAGACCTCATGGCCGTAATAGGGCCAATGCTTGTTCAACTGATATGGAGGTAACTTCTCGGGAGGTGTGGATCTCAACTGGAGAACCAAAGGCACCTTTGGGGGAAGTAGAAACTCAAGAGTGAAGGTCAAGTTTACAGAAAGGGCACATGGAGAGCAGAACGGGGGGAAAGAGGATTTTCATCTCTGTTCTAGTTTAGAACAAGCACATGGTTATCTCAAACTAGGAAAAGAAGGTCAGTTGCCCCAGAACAAACCATTGCTGAATGTGTGTGGCTGTGAGATGGAAAACCAAAACTCTGGTCTCTACCTTATTCATATTGTGGTCTGGAACCAGGGTTTTCCACATTGATCTAAATGTACTAGCTCAGCTGCAAGGGGTGGCTGGGAAGGGCTTTTATTGCTTGTCTTCCTGGAAGCTTTCCATTTCCTACATGTGATTAAATGATTGCAAGTACTGTGAAATCCTGGATAGCCCACCTTACACATGGTATACTTAAAAACAAGATATGTATGACAGAAGAAATTCCACGCAGGACCTGAAAACATACTCTTTTTGAAACTCATTTTCGTGAGAGATTTTAGATGAATTTAATCGACTCTTCCCAACAAAATTTTACTGAAGGATTTCCTGAACAGCTCTCATAAGGAGGCTTTGAAGTCAGAAGGACAAGAAGAACACTTCAGGTAGTAAGTTTAAAACAAATTAAAGGAAATAAATTGTGACATGAGTGGCTAAATAGATTGCAGAAGTCATTGCCAAGGATTAAGGTGGCCAAAGGCACAAATATATTCATAGAACACTTAGCTGTGTAGATGGAAGTTGGCTCCATTGATGGTTATATTCGCCACCCGAGGAAGGAAGTCTTTAAGCAGATTACTAAATGATAGCCAGGTATAATAGGGAAAGATCATTCACAGGAGGACTTGGACTCCTTTAAGCAGACTGCCCATGCCTTCTGGCAGGGATCAGCTACTGAGCTAAGTTAATTTTTGGCCTAACCCAGTATGACATTGCTTATTCTCATCCTAAGTACACTTGCGTCTTCTTGCCTCCATGATGATACTGGAAGATGACACTGGTGTTTGGCCAGTCTAATGTGTATACCAGCTTTTGTCTCCAGCCTGTCTGTACACATTGACAAATAGGGAACATCTGTGATGAGACTACGTGTTCAGGTTCAGGCACCATTTCTACATACATGTAGGATTGAGATGATATTGCCCTGGTGCCTTGTTTCTCACATGACATGCAATGGCCCAAACCAGGCAGTCTTGCACCAGTTAAGTCCTTCCCAGAATCCAAAAATACAGAGCAGAGTACCAGCTCCAGAAATATGTTTTCCAAATAAACTGGGAAGCTGAGACTAGTGTGAGCCCTCTTCCAGCTCATTTTGTCACTTAGACACACTGGTGCCACGTGTCAGTACAAACTGTTGAGCCATCTGGAATGGGGGCGTGTGAGTCTGTGGGGTTTGCATCATTCTGGATGGGAAGCCCTGCAGTACCATGCTCATTTCACTGACAGGCAACTCATGCCTCTGCACAACAAAATACAGAAGGACCCTTTCCAAAGCATAAAGGAGGAGGATGTTCTGATTGTGATCCAAAAGTGTTCTCACAATAACATTATCTGACTAGTTTAGCCCTCTGGATGGGGCAGGCTCATACATCTACCACACATATATGAGGTATAAACATCTAGAAAGTAATTTTTTGTCATTTCAAGGCCAAAACTAGTCCCATCCTCCTTGTTTTTCACATGTGTTTTATTCCAGTGATCCAGTTTTTGCATAGCATTAACCATCACCATGCTTGAGTCTTCCCAGCTGAGGATCTAATTCATACCCTTCAACTGAAAGAAGCTTGATTGAGGTGAGTACAGACCTGAAATCTCAGCCCAAGCAAGGCATTTACAGAATCATAGAATCCTGGAATTACTGTTTGGAAAAGACCTCCAAGCTCATCCAGTCCAACCATCAGCTCAATACCACCATGCCTGATAAACCATGTCTCAAAGCGCAACATCTACACACTTTTTGAACCACTCCAGTGATGGTGACTCCACCATTTCCCAGGGCAGACAGTTCCAGTACTTCACCACTCTGTCAGTAAAGAAATTTTTCCTAATATTCAATCTAACCCTTCCTTGATGCAACTTGAGACCATTTCCTCTCATCCTATCACTTGTTACTTGGGAGAAGTAATATTTAAACAGATTCTTGGTTGAAACTAGGCCTAAAAGTGGCACTGGGGTACATAAAGTCAATGGTCTATGAAAAACATTTAAAACGTAGGTAGGGTATAAACTTGGAATAAATGTTTACTACATTTTTATGTGGTTATAGGGTAGTTGTCTGACCTCCTCACCTAATTTGCAAATAATCTTGTCAGGACAAATTAATCCATGCTGAGCCTGTGCTGTTGAGAAAAGATGGTTATCAGGACCTGTACTCGTGAATTTTAAGGTAGTTCTGGTGTCTCTGTAGTACAGTGGAGTCACATTAGTAGTGACACCAGTGTAGAGATATGCTTTTATATTAAGGAGATCATAAACACAGTCTTCTAGAGAAACCTGGAATTAATGATCTTAGAATCATAGAATCAAGGAATGATTTGGGTTGGAAAGGACCTCAAACCCTATCCAGTTCCAAACTCACTGCCATGGGCAGAGACACCTCCCAATGGGTCAGTCCCATCCAACCTCGCCTTGAACATCTCCAGGGATGGGACAGCCACAACTTCTCTGGGCAACATGTGCCAGGGCCTCCCCACCCTCACAGAAAAATCTTTCTGCCTAAGATCTCATCTAAATTGAACCTATCATCTTCCTATCGAGTTTCTTTCAGGCCATTTTTGCTACAAGGATGAGTTGGAAAAAAAATATTTAAACTACATTTGAAGCTGCAGCTCTAAACGCTGTAAATTGCTTAATTCATCTTAATAGAGGTGTTCACTCTGAACCCAAAAAGCTTTTAGTTGAGATTTAGCCTGTGGTTTGACATTACAAATTGCTTGGTGGTAATATTGGTTTAAGACACCTGGTCTCTTCTTCTTGCTGCTATGCCAGCACAACTGCTCCTGTGGCTGGGAATCAGATGTGAGGAGCCATCCAGCTTGGCAAAAAAAAGTAAGGTTTAGTGTATTTGTTTGTTTGTTTGTTTAAAGCAGGGAAAGTTCCTCTGTCTAGTTCAGCACCTGTACACACAGAGTTTTCCTGGCACGAATGAGTGGAAAGAGCACTTTGGCATGGAGGGGAAATGAGCAATGGAGGGTGAAAGGTGAGCAGCAATTACTGGTTCTTGTAATGCCAGTATGTGTTTCTTAATAACAGACTGTGATCTGGAGCTGATCTCAAGATGATGAAAATGCTCAAATATCTTAAAATCATCAGTATTAATCTTCATTTTTAGGTGTTTTAGTGTCCAGTTTATGTCCTTATTTCACAGTCTTCAGCTGTCTACAAAGGCTTCTCCAGCTTCTTGTGTTTTCCAAGTTCAAAACCCTGCAGCCCACTAGGATTGAAATGTGTGAACGAACAAATAATTGGAGTTGAATGACAGTGTAAGTATCAGTTGTCACTGCAAGGAATGTTTCCTTCATTTCTGTAATGACTTCATTGAGAAAGAACCTGTTTTAACAGAAATGAAACAGGGTTTCCACGGTGACTTTCTCAGATTTAGAAGATCTTGTCATTTAAATCCAGTTTGCCATGGAACATAAAGATCATTTGCTATGTACCACGTCAAATCATCAGAGCCCAGAGGTACTATGAAGAATATGGTGAGAAGCCTGGAAAAACAAAAAAAACATAAAAAGATCAGACTTTCAAGGCACTAGAAAATGGGAAATTAATCTCATTGTAAGTTTGCCACCCAGTTCCCAGAAATGGAGCTGTCTGATAAATAAATACCCTGCAGACATTAAAAAAAAAAAAAAAAAAAAAAGGCAAACCCAGTGGAATACCCACATGGTTTTGTTAAAGAAATGTTTGATTTCTTTAATGAATTATGATGGGGTTTATGAAATTTCCATTTGCAAATTTGAATTGTATTTGACAAGAGGAAAATCTCTATTTCTAAAGCCTGTGAACAAATATTTGTCTGCCTTCAGTCCTTCTGTCTATCCACCAAATTCAGTTTCCAATCAGCACCTGGCTCGCATGCTGAAAGTGAAACTTCACAAAGTCCCTTTAGCTAGAAATAACCATATACCCAAATGTTATAGTGCACTGATATAGCTTAAAATCTCCCATATGTCTATTGATTAACATCTAATTAACAGCACTGCTGGGCCTTGAAGTGTGGAGTTTGCTCCTGAGTTCACTGGGAAACTCATGCTAGACCGCGTCTGTGTGTGACAAGCTGGGAACCCCTTCTCCCCCTCCATCCTTTGACTGCACTGCCCGATGCTGTGAAAGAGAAGGAGAGAGGAATTTCTGCTTTGATTTCTTTGCAGTGACATGCAGACAGAAGCAGCTCAAGGGAATCCTGCCCAGCAGAGGTTAATGTGACCCACATATAATTGTGTGAAAAGATGCCACTCTGCGCCTTTGTCAAAGAGGCTTCTTGTTACAAACCAAGTTATCTCGTCCCCAGCCCCTTCAGCAAAGCAGAGTTTGCTTGCATTAAATCACCACTGCCCTCTTGCCAGCTGCTTAGAATTTGCACATTATACAGAGGAGATGTACAATATATATTTATATATTTTTAAAATGTGACAGATTGTCTTGTAACATATGTAGTATTGCCTTGAAATGAGCTACATGCATGTGATGGCCAAGCCAGCAGACCCAGCGTGTGTGTGCGCGCGCGCATGTGGTTTGGGTTTTTTCCTTCTGTTGGAAATCTGAGAGGCTGGGACACTTGAGCTTTTCATGTTGCTTCTCTCTGAAATATTCATGACGAGTCAACGACCTTGATTCTTTGATACCTGCCATTTATTTATGTGCCACTGACGATAACTGCTGCTAAGTACATATGTCAGTGACATGGTTGAACGAGTTGGATGATAAGGAGAGAGAGGGCATCTGAGGGATGCATGTGCTGGAATAAGATTACTTTATAAAGTCTGAGGGCATTTTAGGAGACTGCCATGCCATCTTACTAACCCTACTTTCTTTTTTCCTGACTAAAGCCTGTTTGCTTTTCTTCTTCTCCATCTTTTTCTTCCAACTTGGAAGTCTGCTGGTTTGCTGCTGCTTCTCTTAAAGATGATCACTGGCTCATTATCTAGTCAATTGCTCATGAATTAGTCCCTCACACTTACATTTAAGAAAAAAAAAAAAGGAACAAGTCTGGGGAGACCCAAGGAATTCTTCCCAAGCAAAACAGATTCTCATTGAAATGGGCTCCAGTGGGCTGGTTAGATGAGCAGGGACGTTTTGGTACTCTGTAAATGCAAGGAAAGATGAGGGCAGAGCAAAGGACGACAAAAAGAAGAGTAAGTAAGCACCAGCATCATGTATAACCTTGCAAATGTGAAATATAAGCAGGCAAATATCATTGCTTTTGAGTGATCCCACTCTTTGGAAGGATTGTAACCTTTAAGGCACCAGGCATGAGGTTTGGAGAGTGGAGGTAAGTACCTTAATAGAAAGAGTTACAGAAGTGATGACATAGTTAAATATGTGGGGAAAGAGTTCCTGAATGAAAATTAAATGAAGTTCAACATGAACCAGCCTTCCCTGTGGTTCCTTTTGTCTATGAGTTATTCTGTGGGCTTTCAGAGACATATCTTGTGTCAGGACCTGGATTCGTCCTACTTGGCTTAAGTTGTTTAGCTGAAGGAGGTGATGAGGAGCCTCGTTGCCCTGGGCTGGCTTACCTGCTGTAGATGCCTGTGCTTTCTGCAGGGGTGATCTAGGGAGTGAAGGGTGATGCTTTCCTGACTCAATTCCCTTAGTTCAAGCTGGACTCTGGATACGAAGTGGAAAAGTCGAAGGGAGATAGTTGGTCCTGTACTGTTGGATGCTGAAGAAGGGACTCTGATGGATAGACAGATGTATAGGCAGAGTTTTCTTTCACCTGAACTGTAAAGTAAGGGAAGCCAGAGAAAGTGAGATATGGAGTAGAACCTCTTCATGGATGTTTTTCTCACTGTGTTTCATACAGAGAATTGCAGCACTGTCTCTTTTTTGGGTTATCATTTTTCCCCTTCAGAAGTCAAAGTAAGAACACAGCTACGTTGCCGTGTATGTTCTGAAGAGAACTTCCCTTCTCTGTGAGAAAATATGGGGAAAAGGAAGAGGGTAGAATTAAAATTAAAAAGGCCTAAGAGGCTTCTGCATACACTTCTTGAACTACAGCTGCTCTAGAGAGGCAGGAGATAAGGTGGCTCAGGGAAGGCAGCAGAGTCCAGAGGCATTTATTTAAGATTGATATCAAACCTTGGATTTGTGAGTGGGAGGTTTTTTTTGAGGAAGGAACAGGATGTTGCCAGGAGGGAGGGAGGCTTGTTCAGATGATTTGTTGTTAGAGGTCGGTAGCAGGAAGTCACTGGAGATACATGATGGTCTAAAACTCAGGCCAAGGAACCCGGGTGAGGACACTGTTTTATGCTTTGAGATTCTGGCTCCTCAAATTAGGGCAAACAAAGCAACTGGGTGGTCTAATTTAGGGTCATCCTTGGTGGTCCTCTGTGCGTGTGTTTTGGTCAGCTTTCTTGTCTGCATGTGTCTCTGTGCACAATGACCCATCCAGCTCTGGGGTTGTTATGCAGGCTTGTACCATTAAACAGAAATGTACTGCACTTGGAAGAGAGATTTCAGGCCTCCAATAGGTCAAGAAATCATTTGGTCCTTGCACAGATAATTGTGCACATGGGGACATAAAGTAGTCATGTTTATTATTAGGTTCCCCTCCCCACAGTTGGAAAATTCCCTGTGATACGAGAAATTAAAATGCTAGCAAGAGAAGAGGAGTCACGGCCGGCAATGGCCTTTCAGGCCATAAACAGGATTGGAAAGTTCAGCTGGATGTAAAGCTTTAACCAATTGTCAGTCTGAAATCTGTGGCTCCATGTCAATGTAATGCCCCATTTATCTTGAGCAAGGCTACTGCAGGCATCATTGCTTTTTGATACTGATGACTATGAATAAATTATTGATTATCAGGCACAGCCGCCTTCTGCAAAACCTGCTTCTGATGGTATTTATATGTATTTTGCTGTCCTGTCTTCTGACCCGGTCAAACCTGGGGTCCTCTTGTGTCAGAACGAGTTGTCCCTCCTAAGAAGACTGACGCTGCCACAGAGAGCCCTCGAGTCAAAGAGGCAGGAATGTAGAAGTAGGGATTTTGGCTCTCTGATAAGTGCAGCATGGTTGAAAAGGCAGCATCGCTTGAGTGAGTGGGACAATGCCCTTTGACTTCAGATGGCCTTAAATGACTTGTGGAAGGTCACATAGAGAAGTTACTGCTCCGGTACAGGACTAAGTTCGTATCTTCTTCATAGGGATGAATATGTAGACATTTCTCCAGTATCCCTGTTCAGCTTCCTGTTATTGCAGTCTTGGCTGTGTTGTGGTTTCTTTCAGCGCATTCAAACCCTGCTGCTGTGCTTTTGTTTCTTTCTGCAGCCATTCTGGCTGTCCCTGCTGACAACAGCTCAGATTAGATCTACACAAGGGGGTAACATCAGAGCTTTTAATGCTGTCCTTTTATCTTATGTCCTCCAGCTTGTGGTCCTGTTGTCCCCACACAGCTTGGTATGAGGTGATGTTCACTCTACTGCTTACACTCGGTGAATGATTTATCATGTGTTATCAGTAGGACTCTGTACAGTGTCCAGGGACAATGTTTTCTTCCATCTGGTTCCAAGCTGGTGGAACACTCTTCCATATGGATTTCACATGTGGTTCTCCTAGACCCTCCATTCAATTTTTTCTCTCTGGATTCATCAGATGCAGTTTGTCTAACAAGTACACTTTCTTTCACTTTATAAATTAATCATACGCATGAATTAAAACTTCAGCAAATGTGGATACTTATTAAATGACAGAGGAAAACTTCACATCTGAGCAAACCAAGCTTCTGGAAGAAATGCCCAGTTCCAGGACACACTGGAAATTAACTGCTGCGGTGTTTCACTCCACTCTTTGGTAGATATTTATGACTTGTTCTGGAAGAACCTTATAATCTGCATGAAAATCTTTTAGTTCTGTTCTATATTATGAAGACACTGGTTATAGGTTCATGACGCAGGCAGGACAGAGACCACAAAACCATCTTTTTGTGTAAATCATCTTGAGAAACAGACAGGAATTGACAGTGACTTGATACTGGACACTGAGACACACAGCTTCATTCCACCAGTCTTGTGAGTGAAGCAACCTGCAAAAGGGCTCCCCTACTAGAATCATTGCTGCTGGGTTTGCTGGTGTTTGCTGATAATTTTCTCTGTAGTCTTGTTGATTTTATGTTGTTAGACCTGGTAACACGCTTTTATCTTATCTGGCTTTTTCTCCTCTTTGCTCTCCATGTTGTTTGCTGTTTCAGAATAAATATGCAGACCGCCTGTTCCTGGAGGCCAGTGCACTGTGTTCCTCCCCCGAGAGCATGCAAATATTTGCACCACACCAGTCTGCAAGCCCCAAGACGTGAGCAGCGACACGAGGAGGTGCAGCAGAGGGCAAGGGTGGAAGGCCAAAGGGTGTGAAACTACCACACAGCAGCTGGTGCAGTTGGCTTGGAGCATTTAGAAAGCAATTGCCTTGTCTTCAGAGCCACAGGAAAATGTGGACTTGGCTTTGCAGAAGAAATTTTTTGCTGTGAGGGTGGTGAGACACTAGCATATGTTGCCCAGAGAAGTCGTGACTGTCTGACCCTTGGAGGTGTTCAAGGCCATGTTGGATGAGGCTTGGAGCATCCTGATCCAGTGGGAGGTGTCTCTGCCATGGCAGGTGGTTTGGAACTGGATGGGCTTTAAAGTCCCTTCCAACCGAAACTGTGATTCTATTATTCTATGATACATATAAATGTAAACACCCTTTCAGTACTGGAAGGCTGCTCTAGTATCTCCCCAGAGTCTTTTCTTCTCCAGGATGAGCAACCCCAACTCTCTCAGCCTGTCCATGTATGTGAGGTGCTCCAGGTCTCAGATCATCTGTGTGGCCTCCTCTGGACTTATTCTAACAAATCCTAGTCTTTCCTGTACTGTGTGTTGACTCCCTGTATGTCCTTCCATCTCTCTCACCTCACTTAGCTGCTTTGATTTGGAGCTGCTGCTGTGTTGGCTCAGAAGTTCTCTTTTTGTTAGCTTGCGGGGTTTTAGTGTTTGCTCACTGTTGCCTTTTTCCAGTTTGAAGTTTGCCGCATGCTGTCCTCTGGGCCAGTGACCCTTCCGCGAGCTGTCAGACCACAGGGTGCACACGGCGTTATCATCAGGGAGGTTGTTTCATTGCCATCTGGGATTTTTGGTCTGGATTGGATCTTTCCTGCCGGTAGGTCTGATTGATGGCCTTATTGACAATCAGGTTGACCCTTGTTCAGCAGGCTGACTTGCTCCCTATTTCACGGACTGGCGTTTGATGCGTATCAAAAAGGTGGTCAGGTCATCAGAACAGCCAATTAAAACGATAAAGAGGGAGGAGTGGAAGATGAGGTTTTAACTCTTTCCAGCCCATAATAAACATTTTTATGAAGTGGAGACATTTATTTTTTTTGCCAAATGAAGGACTGGGAAGGAGGTAAAACAAAAATCCATCTCTATAAAATTTATCTGTGGGTACTCTTTAAAAATTGAGTAAGCAGAGATCGGGAAACTATTAACTGTCCATATAGTTGTCAGTTATTTAGAGCCTGGACTGAGACTGAATCAATTGCCTTCCTTTCAATTTCTTTTTGTCTTTGAACAGCATATTATAAAAGAGACTGTGAAATTCAGCATAGATTAATGAATATGTGATAATACATTTCAAATTCAAACACTGCTTGGAAGACAAGAGTTTTGCATCATCGCAGTTACCTGAAATGGAGAAAGTCACTCCCATTGCAGTTGCTGGTAGCTGACAGCAGGCAGAAGGTAATAAATTTAGGAGTTATTAAGTATCAGCTTCTCAATAACAGTATCAGAACAAGCTCTTCGCATGAGGAAGCTAATGAGGGATAAGTGTTAGATACAGGGATTAAGATCACCACTGGGATCACGGGTAATAAAAGGTCCATCTGTCAGTGGCTGATGTTCATCCCAGTTGAGGGTCAGTCACAGTTACCTCAGTGTTAGTTTGGGGGCTGTGTTTCAAGATAAAGTAACCTTTCCTAAGAAGCCAGCAAAAATGTACCAGATCCCATCCTTTTTTGCCTGCTGAGCTTTAATGCACACTTGTGCTGATGTTTCCAGGTACAAATTTTAAAGGAAATGCTAACAAAATAAAGCTTGGATCAGGTTTAGACATAGAAAGGTTATTTTTGAAGAGTTCAACACATCCAGATTCGATTCCTGGTTCAGATACAGAATTTCAAGGTACCTTTGTGCTGTACTTCAATTTCCAGGTTATAAAAGGAGGAACAGCCACCTTGTTTTCCCAAGAATATTAAAATCTATGAAACCAAATAATGCTAAGAACTATGTTGGTGTCTGAATAAGAGAAGAAAAAAAATCCCTTTACCCAGTGCAAAAGATACCGTGCTGTTCTTGCAGTGCAGCACACACTCCTCAAAGATCTTTCTTTGCCTGCTTGTACTTGTTCAGTTTTTACTTTAATATCGTAATCTAACTAATGCAAAGGCATTGAATCCATTTTCTGACTGTTGGGTAAATGATGGTTAAGTGTCAGGAGATTTATTTAATTGTCTAGCTATTAAAAAAAAAAAGGTAGGTCTGCTGAGTGAAAGCTTTTATGCTTTTAAATGAGGTATTGTTGTGATTAGAATTTAAACAGCAATGATTTCCTCAAAAATGCATTGGCGATAATCACTGGCTTGTTTGATTGTCCACATAACTGTACCACCCTCACTGCCAAGAAACTCATCTGAACCACCAATGATAATAATAGCTATTTTTTTCCATTAAGCATGCAACAGATAAAATGTTCAGGGCCAGGAACATCTTCATTAGGCAGTACGGAAAGTGATCACATCGTTCACAAATCAGCCTCAAGAATAATGGACTAGAGAGACTTCGGAGGTGAGGGATGGAGGTTGTGGAGATGGGAAAGGGGCTTAAAGCTTCAGGAACCACACACAGATAGGATTTTAGTGGGATATGGGCAATTGATTCCCTTAAGTGTCTTTGAAGAGGCCGGTCTAGAGGTGGAGAAACTCCAGATGACTCATTGCAATACTTCTCAGTCTCGCCACAGTGTCTCAATGATTGTTTTAGTCTATTTCTTTAATTAAAAAAGCCAAGAATACAGAGCTAGTTCATGTGTGATAATCAAAACCAGCAACACAATGCTGACAGGTTTCTGAGGCGAGCTGATGACCTGCAGGTGAGAAAACGGCTGCCCTTCAGTTTACCTGGATGTCTCGAAGGCTGCTGAAAATCCTAGACATTTGTGAAATGCGAAAAAGCCAAACTCTTTTTTCATGAATTTTTCATGGGAAATCCATTTCCCAAGTGAAAGCCGCTTCCCTGGCCAGCTCTTGTCCAAGAAATCCATCCTGTGCTAGGAATGCAGCTCAGAGAGAGTCATTGCCACAGAATTTGCTGCTTGGGAGGTATAAACGACCTGGCTTCTAGAGAAACACCTGTATCCAAGGGCAAAGAGAGATCCCTCTCTGTCCTTTTTCATGTCTTTCCTTTCTTAATTTCCCATTCACTAACACATTTAGGCACTGAGAGTTCCAGGTGTCATGCTTGTGTAGGATTAAGGCTGACACTTGCCCCGAGACTCAAGCAGGAATATTAGTTTCCCATTTCTCACTGCAACCCCCTGCCTGGGAAACCACTGGCAGGGCAGCAAGGAGATCCAGTTTGTCTCTCTGTCAGCACAGCACACCAGTGAGAGGAGGGATATGTGTGAGCAGGGCTAAGCTCCTTTATCCTTCTCCTTGCCCTCATCAGTCCTAAGTGCCATTTAGCAATGTTAGCTGCCTTCTCTTCTCAGTTGGACACCGATTACTCCCTGTTGGAGAGCTGTCAGTAAGGAAAAGCCATACATCGCAGTGGGAAGTAATCTCACCCAGCAGGGGGGCACCTCTTCCCAGCCAAAACAATGCAACTTTGACAGGCTTGATGTATTTATTATCTTCTTGGTGTAGAAACACTGCCACAGCGGGCAGCAGAGTTAGCAGGGAGAAGCTACTGGTGGCTTGGAAGAGAAAGTGAGGAGAAGTATGAAATGCCAAGGAGCTGTCTGTAGAGAGCTGATGGCAGGGCACAAGGAGAGATTGGGGAAAGAGGGCATGAAGGAAAGGAAAAGGCTATCGTAAAAAAGGCAATCCCTTTTATTCCTTATCCAAGTCCATGCTGGTGGTTTCCTGTCATATTTCATGGCTCTTGGTGGCAGTTCAGCTGAGGAGTTATGAAACTCATATCCTCTCTGCCGAGGAAAAAGGGGCAAGTGGAAGATTTAATGTCCCAGAGGGTTAGTGTAGGAAGTTGTACCAGAGGGAAGAAGGCGGAGGTTTAAGCTTCAGGTCCCTTGCAAGTTAAGGTTTCCAAATGTTGGGAAGCTGTGAATTAAACCAGCTGGATTATGTGCATGGTACAGTGTTACAGAACTCTTACTGAATTCCCTTCCATATCAGTAATTCTAGGATTTACGTTTGGAGGAAATGGCCTTGTTTCACTCGGTGATGGATTTCACTTAACAACACAGAATGCTTGTTGCTCAGGAAAGACAATCCTATGCTAGAATCTGTCATCTGTTCCTCTGAGTTGTTTTGGAGTCACACATTAGGGTCAGGTCTTGGTATCAACAGCAAACATTGCATATTGGGATTTCCAGGGGGGCTATATTTGACCCTTCTGTACAGTGCGTCAGACGAAAATCTGTTCTACAGTGTGTTGGACAGATATTGTACAGAGATCTTGGGTTTTTCCAAGATGAATGCTGTGCTCAAGCACCTCTTTGCAATGGAAGGGGTTAAGGGCAGAGATGAAGATGTGATGAGATCTTCTAGGTAGCCTGTGTGCAAAAGGCAACAAATGCAGCACAAGTTGCACATACGGTCTTGTGTCAGTAGCACTGTACAGCATCAGGATATGGCTTGCATCCCAATGGATGCATCCCAATGACCTTAAGTTGCACTGGGGGAGGTTTAGATTGGTTATCAGGAAAAATTTCTTCACTTGGCAGAGTGGTGAAGCACTGGCAGCGGCTACCCAGGGTAGTGGCGCAGTCACCATCCCTGGAGGGTTAGAAAAGCACATAGATGTGGTGCTTCAGGACACAGTTTAGTAGACATGTTGGTGTTGTGTTGATGGTCGGACTCGGCAATCTTAGAGGTCTTTTCCAACCTTAATGATTCTATGATTCTACAAAATTGCTGTTCTGTGCTTAAGCAAGGCACGAGGCAGAGGTCACACTGGGTGGAGGAAGATGAGACCTTAAGGGTGTCTTAGAAATCTTACATATCTTTAAGTCTGCAGCAACTCCTGCAGCAAGTCATCTTCAGGCATGCTGGCAGGAAGCCTCCTCCAGGTCAGGCAGGAAGGGCAATGAGGCAGTATTGCTTGCTGAAGGCATCGACCAGCTTCTGGGGGAAAGTGGGAGCTGTGGGCTACAAACTGTCAGGAAACAGATGAGCTCAGCTGTAAGGCTCCCCAGCCATGGTTGTTCAAATACTGTGCGCGAAGTGGTGGTGGCAGTGGCTCACTATGTCTGGACTCAGAACAATAAGTGTCTCTGCTCTATTCCTTGTCTACAGTCTGTCCTTTAAAGAGGAAAAAAGTTTGTTATGTTTTTTTCTTTCAATTGTACTGTCCTTCTAAAAATAAAACTTCACAATTTCTGTGGCCTAAATCCCAGAGCTGCAGCCTTTGTGTGGCAGCAGTTGTGGTGAAGCCAAACGTGAAGGATCAGTGAAGAGGAGCTTTCATATAGTAACATTTGACTGATGTTTTTCCTTTCTTTTTAAAAAAAGTAAAAATTTTGTTCATTTTTATAATGAGCAGTAATGAAACAATGGCTTAAAAAAGATTTCTGTATTTTATTCCTTAAAACTTTAAAACCTTCATCTCCATTCCAAACTCACCCAGAATATTTCAGCACCAAATTACTTTTGAATCCACTGAAACAGAATAAGGATTCATAATAAATGGAAAAAATAACTGGAGATGGAAGATTTCATGCAATGAATGACAGCAATTAAATGAAACATGGACACAAAAATTCAAAACCAAAATAAAACAAATGCTGGTGTTCAGATGGCAAATATTTTTGGACAAACAAATTTCAGTCCTAAAAGAGTAACAATTGTTATTTGCCTCTTGGGAACACTTTATTCTCTTGTGGATGGTTCTGATACAGAGCTGTCTGTGTTTTAGTTGCCAGACTGTCTTTAGTGAAGCTGTTTGTGTCTGCTGTGTAGTCCTTTCTCATCTGTCCCTACTGGCATCAGCTATCAGAAGCAGGAGCAGAAGCTACTAAATCACAGCGATAGAACTCCTTTCTTGGATGGTGAAGTGTTCTGTTGGTTTTGTATCTATAATCTCATGTTTGTCTCTATGCTTGCATGCAGAGCATTTGATGAATCCGTGAGATTCCTGCCCTGTTCTGCAGGGCTTAAAGGAAAGGATACAAAATCCTGAGTGCTTTTTCTGCTGGCGACCAAGAAAAGAATAGGGAGGTTTTTGGGAGGCACTAGAGATTGTCCTAAATTTTGGTCTGTCTGTCACTTGAAACTCTGGTAAACTCAGCAGGTAAATGATTGAGAGAATGTAACTGGTGATATCTACAGATTTGGTCAACTCTGTACCAAGTCTGTCTCCCCAAAAGCACCGCAAGTTAGCCTTATGAACGTGATGTCACCCTGGTTGGTGCTTGCTTACACGGGCTTGATTCCCAAATCAGGCACTGGCCTGCAAAGTGTCCTCAGCCAAGTCACTTCACTGCTTTGTGCTTCATTCCCCCAGCCCCAAAATAGGGATGATAACCAGCTCGGCTGATGACAAGTGTGAGAGGAGAGGTAAGCGTTCCCGTTTGACATTTGTCAGGATGCAGAATACTGACCTAGATCTGCACAATCAAACTCTATATAAGCTACACAGCATAGTTTTGTAGGACATCTGTGCAGATGCAGACTGGCTGGCAGCTCACTGCCATCCATGAGGGTTACAGCATCAATGTAAGGCAAACAGACCATTGGATGCTCCTTATTTAATAGGGAAGACATATGACTTTTCAGGAAGCAAATTCCCTGGAATAAGGAAAAGAAATTTGTAAGGTCCAAAGGCTCTGTGGCTTCATTTACATCCATCACAGGGTTGTAACGGATGTTTTCTCTCCTTTGGTATGATTTAAATGTCTTGTGTTATGCTGGCTAAGGGTTATTACAGTAAAGACTTGAAATACTGATACATGTGTAAAGGCCAATATGCTTTTAAGTTTTGTGTCCTTAAAATCCTGTAGGGTCCTGTGGAAAAGCTTAATTCCTTCCTTGACTAAGCTCTGAACAAGTTGTTTGTGTTTCATTTGGGATGTTGCAGACTTTTTACTCCTTTGTTTTCATCTCTGGGCATTTCCCTTTCTTCCTTCTCTGGGTTAAGAGGATTCCTCCCAGTCCCCTGCACAGGGACAAAGGTTCTTAGAAGGGTCTTTCAGGAGAACCCCGTTGCTCCAAGGGTACCAGCAGTAACACTGCTGCTGCTGTGCCTGCGTCGTGCAGGCCAGTCCTGACTGCTGACATCCAGCTTCTCCAGGAGGGGGATGAAATCCAAGTGGCAGGGCAGGCACCTCTGAGGAGATAGCTCCTAACTGTTTCCACAGAGCTTGAAGAAAAAGATTTGACGGATTTACAGAGGAAAATGGCTGAGAAGGGATTGATAAACACACAGAGAGATCTAACTAGTGTGTCCCATCACTCTGAATAGCTGATCATAGCGAAAGTGCTTCAGGGCAGTGTCGGGAAGGATTTGTTGATGTGAACTCGTGTCTCCCTGAGAGAATCATGCTGTTTCGGGGAAGGGACCATCCAGAGAAGGTTGTTGTGAAGAAGAATGCGACAACAGTGGGGTGGGCATCTGTGTCAGGAGGAGTTGGCAAGATGATCACTAGTGCTTTCTGAAGGCAGAGCTGTGAAGATGCCAGCTAGGACTTCATAGCTGAGCTTCCTCACAGCAACAATGTCAATCTGAACTTTGTTCCCCTTGGTGCAAGCATTTGCAACCATAAACTCCCAATGCCAGCTGGGATCCCAGGCATGAGACATTCCCTGGTGCAGTTGGGAATCTCCTGTAGCTCCTGTGCTTAGTGCTACCCTAAAATTCCCATCTACACAACAGTCAGCAGTGTGAACAGGATTAATCTATCACATCTGAACTGTAGAAAACTACTTTGTATGATTGTCAAGGATTGGAACTAGATGATCTTTAAGGTCTCTTCTAACTCAAACCATTCTATGATTCTATGATAATCCTTTCAGTGCTGGTAATAGTCCAGGAAAGGAGAGGAAACATGCTTTCTTCAGCAACCTCTCAAAAGGTCAATCTGCTTTTGCAATAAGTAGTTAGAAAGGCTTGGGCAACTCTTGCTTGAAGATCTCAGGGTAATGGCCATTGCTATGCATTAGTAGTTTCAGAAGGACCAGGTGTTGCAGACACTTGGTGTTTGAAAATGTGATACTTATGGTGGGGAGTCAGTTTGAAGCCAGTGTGAGCATTTAGATGGGAGGTGTATTGGGGGTACCCTCCCTAAGTGCATAAACATGCAGAACTGTAGTAGGCATTCCCTGAAATTGCTGCTTTGGTTTGTTAGGGTTTGCATTAAACATCATTGTAAATCACCGGGGAGGCTTTTTCCTAGAATTTGTCCAGAAGGAGAACTTCAACAAAAATGACTGCAGAAAACACCATTCTCAAGGGAGCTGGTAATTTTTTTAATGCTGGGTTCAGTTCACCTTGATTGAGATGTTTGTTATTGGTTGAACATGTGTATTATCCCAACAGGGCACAACATTTAGAAGGGTGTTTCAAAGATTTATTAGTAGATATCATATGTTTACTAGGTTTTTAAAATATATTTTAACTTTGCATTCAACTATTCTGCATGACAGTAATTATCAGAGTTGATACCTTCTGGTTGCCAGTAAGGGAGAAGATCCAAAGTTGCCATGCTAGTGGAAGCATCCCGAGAAATATTTGTACTTTGCTTTGAAGCTCAAAATCAGAAATGATACCTAAGTGCAAGAGAAAATAAAATACATTAAGATTCTGAAACTTTCAGGAGCGTGAATATTTTATATTTGCTTTAGCAGGAGAGGGGTGTCCAGTGTTTTGAAAGCTTTCTCCTAAAACACAGCTGAAATGAGCTGAACGCAGAACTGGCGGTGATATTTATGTGCATTGGAGAAATGCTCCAATTGTCTAATGATTCCCACAAAGAGGATGGCAGGTTGCACAGTGGCTGCATCCCTTGGCTTCGGAACACTGAAGTGAGTCAGTCCTTTGTGAGGATGTTTTCAAAAGCTTTTGTAAACAAGATGCGTGGGTGTGTGTCTCTTACACTTTAAGTAAGGCTAACAAATTGAGATGAGCCACAGCAGCTCTGTGAAGGCTGGGTATGCATACACAAGGGCCTGAGTTGATTTATCTTGATGGTTGGTTGAATTCTTTGCATTTTGGGTCTCTTCTGTAACCTTTTCACCTCGTTCTTTTTTAAGGTGGCTGCCTGGCTGTTACAATTTATCATGAACGCATCTCACTTCACTTTTGGCTCCTCTGACGGAAGGAACAGCCGGTCTCTGGGAGGTCAAAGACATTATTTTCCCTTCGTCTTTCTCAGTTTCCAGCACATATTTGTCACTTTGAAAAAGCATGAATTGTGGATTTGATGCACTTTAATTGATTTCACCCTCAACAAGTCCAACTGTCCATCAACCTTTCCTTTTTCTTTCCTCTCCCCCCCTTCTTTATTTTTTTCCTCTGTCCCTTTGCTTTGTGAGTGATATTTTCACCCCCTGCATGTTGAAGCTGTTGCAAAGCCCATGACCCTATCAAGGCTTACTGTCACGAGCCATTTCTCTCTTTCCTTATCCTCCAAGTTGAACTTTGGATACTGAGCGAGAATGAAGCTGCCTTATAGGAATACCGGTCTTGTAGTATCTTAGTGATGTGCTCTTTGTCAAAGTAGAAGTGACTATCAATAGCTATCTAAATTTGGTCCACTTGTTTTGAGGCAATTGCAGAATTGGATATGTGAGGGAATTAATAATTCGGTCTTCATACTCGTTTGCATTGGTATTTAAAATCATTTGCAGCAGTACTAGAGCAGAGATGAATGTGCTGTTGATTCTTCCCTCTTTCCACACCCAGTGATGCGTGGCTGTAAATTCAGTTGTGTAAAACAGCATTAACACCTCATAAAATGAGGTGCCCTCACACTGTCTTGTTTGGTGAATTCATATGGCAAAGACAGCAATGTGGAGTAAATAGAATATATGAGTGTGTAACAACTTGGGCTTTGCACAGAAGTCATTTAAGCCTGTCTTGGAAGCCAGGGGCCATTTAGCAGTGGAAGCTGAAAGAGAGGCTCATAGGTGTTCCTCCGAATGCTGCCATTGTGTTCTTGCTATTGTCAGGACATGGGCTGGGGAGCAGGATTTTGTTCACAACAGAGCAGAGAATCATAGAATCGTTTGTTCTGGAAGGGATCTTAAAGATGTTCTAGTTCCAACCCCTCTGCCATGGGCAGACTTAAAGTTCTTTGCACTGTTCTAACTAAGGCGTTCACCATAATTCAGCTGAGACAATGCCATTCCTTGGACTAACATGCACTTGCCAAGGAACTCCAGCACACAAGGTGAGCAGAGTTGATTCATGACACCTTATGAGGTGTGTTCAACTCGTGGTACAGGGTAACAAACTAAACCAAGCCTCTGTTATGGGATTTTGTGGGAGTGCGGTTAACAGCGAGAGTCGGAGAGCGAGCGCGCGGCGTGACCGGGAACTGCTGTCCATGGTCCTGGGTGGCCGGAGGTGGAGGAGAGGTGAAGGACTGGGGTTCGTGACGGGCGTGGTTCGGGTTTGGGGAAAGGGAAGGCTTCCTCGCTCTTACTGGTGCAAAACAATGTGAGCTACTTCTGCAAATCAAGTTCAGTATTTGCCTGCACACATGGATAGGGATTTGACTATTCTTTAAGGAGGTAAAAAGAGCCTCCAATAGTGCGTCTCACACTAACCCTTTCCTTACATAATTTGCTGCTGAGAGGGTTGTTGTAGCCTTCTGAAGACTATTCTTGTCCAGTAAGAATGGACTGTCATGTGTTGGATTATCTTCTGAATCTTTGGAGGAGAAAATCCTGAACCAGTGTTATCAGTGACAGATGGAATTCCTCACTGGTAAACTTCCTTCGACCTAATTCTGAATGTAGTTATTTTTAGTAGAGGAACTCTTGCTCAAAACATTTATTTGAGGCAAAGCTTGCTCTTTTCAGTCTGTGGATTCATTTGATACCCATATCAGCTGGAATTCTTTTTGTGGCATGGTGATGATGATTTTTTTTCCTTTACTAGGCTTCTCAGAAAAACACAGTAGCTATCTGGTGACCAGAGCTGTGATGTGAGAGAAGCCAGACAAAGTGCTATGTTCTTGTGTGAATTGCTATTAGCAGCTCCTTACAATGTTGGGGAAAGCAAGGCTAAGAATACAATATGTTATTAATGTGATGTTAGAATGTTTCAGAGGACATACAAGGGTTTAATTTCTTTTTGCCAGTGGGTACTATCCATTCTCCTTAAATTCAGTGCCATGCCTGGAGGAAGAACCCATGGAGACTCAGAAAAGAGTCCATTAAGCTACTATAGGCACTGTACAGAACAGGAAGAACAAATTACCTGGCCAGATAATGTGAACTGCTGGCTTACTGCACTCTGAAGACCCTTTTCTATGGCCTTTTGTTCCAGCTTAGGGTTCAAAGAGATGTTGATGTGACATGAGGTTTCATGTGTGTGTTGGGAAACCAGAGAACTTGAGAACTTATCTGACAGTCTCTATTTAAAAAAAAAAAAAGATTTTATATCTCTTCCAAGACCTTCTCTAGAAGTGGTTCTGCTGAGGAAGAAATTGGAGACCTTCCTCCTCACCTATAAAAATATTCACTTGTACTATGATTAGAAAGCTTTGTGGAGGAAATTGAGATGTTTTCAGGTCATTGGGCTACAGCATTCTTATCTCTTCTCTAACAGAGGACCTGGGAAGGGGATGTTGTAATTCTGTTGTGCAGTAGGATAGGGAAAATGTACCAAGTGTGTGGTGTGTAGGACTTGTCAGATTCCCCCTTTCTCCTTTGCGCAGCTTTGGCCAGCCAGGAAGTGGTACATGGAGCTTATTAGACCAATCAAACTCTCTGTGTGGGTGTATTCATAGCATAAGGACCAATGAAAATATCATGCTCAGCTCAGATCTGTATTGCCGTCACATATTGGCACACATGATAAGGGCTGGCTGCAGAGCTGGGTGCAGAAGGTGGGGAGAGCTGACACCACCACAGGTTTTTCACCTTTCATTTGTGGTGGCATCAAAAAGACTTTAATGGCATGATTTTTGTGCTAGGTAGGTAGGTTCTCTGGGGAGAGTGTAAGGAAGAGCTATCATTTACTGAAACAAGAATGTATAATTTTGTAGAATCACAGCAAAAAATAAGATTTTTGCTTTTCCTCACCTTGAAGAACTGCCATACAATTTAGCCAGATTATTCAGTATCTCACAGGCCTTCAGCTTCTTTTAGTAACCCATGTACTGAGCCTTTCGGCATTCTAAGTAAAGCATGTTTTATTCACAAACACCTAGAACTAATTGATACTGTCCTTCGGAGTATGCTCTGAGTATTATCAGCCTTACCATCTTAGAGATAAGGAAATGGAGCCACCGAGAGGTGAAGCAACTTGTTCAAATCCTCTAGCTGGGCAGCAGCAGTTTGAGGATAGGCAATCCAGGCCATGTAACACAATGCCTGCTTTCTATACCTGGTTTAGACATGGTGATGCCTGAAATAGATGCTTGCCCCAAGGGAATGACATGGGAGTTTCCTGGCACTCTGTGTAGTCAACTGAGAGCTTGTGCCTCCAGGGGCACCTGTGCTAAGATTACTCAGCATGGCAGTACTAACAGAGACCCAAGTTCTCCAGTGTTGTCCATCTCCAGATGGACATTAGGAAAGCAGCAAACATTAGCATCATTTAAAGATGTAGGCTCAGGTTTGATGTTTCAAACAGGATTTAAACTAAGATTTGATCACCTTTAAAACTCTGCCTAGTTCAAGTCTACTATTCAGAGCATCCATCTCTACGACTTCTCTTTGCATGCTGGAGACTCAGGCTTGTTAACTAGTTTTGGGAGGTCCTTCCATTGTACCAGACATGAAGTAGCACTTGCTGCTGCCTGTCTCCATAATCTTGAGCAAAGACACCTTACTTTCCACTCTCAAGTTCAGAAGACAATGTGATTTGAATTTACCCAAATGACTTCAGGGGACGCTACACAAGCCAGGGTTTGTCAAAGATGTGGAAGTATTCATACCACCTCTTTTTAATAGATAGTCAAATGGAGAGAGGGAGACTGCAAGAGACCATGAGAAGGAGATGCAGAACAGTTGCATTAGGCAGCTGATAATTTCAGTCTGAAGAGCTCTGAATTCCCTTCTGAAATCTTCTCTTGGGAGTCTTAGTTCTTAAGTTAAATGACTAATTAGAGTGTTTTCACACCACAAATCAGCCTAGCAAAGCAAACTTTTAACAGCTAATGCTGCTTACTTGCTCCCAGTGGAAGCTGAACATCTCACAAGCTTGCAGAGCACTTGCCCCCCTGGAATCTGTGCCTGTTGCCAGGACATTGGAGAAGTTTTTGCAAGGTGGGGGGGAACAAAGAAGAATCCTCCCCCACCAGACAGGGCCAGTATCTGTCCTTATCTCAAGCAGATTTCTTTGTCTTGTTCTTTCTCTGCTCCAACATCTTGTTTAGTGGGAGAAAAAAATTGAAATTAAGTGCCCCAAGCTGAGAGGAGATGTACAGCACCCAGCGGGACCCTGACCTTCCTGGTAGGTGACAAATTGGACGGCATGTAGGCTGAGGATGCCGGATGAGGAGGGAGGGAGGGGATGGCTTGAAGGGAGGTTAAAGTTACAAAGCCAACATCTGTTCCTGAGGGTATGGGCTGCAGTGCTCTGCCATTCATCCAGCGCAGAGTGCTGGTTTCGGGCAGGCACAGGGAATGGCCTTGAGTCACCAGGGGCAAAGGCAGGAATGGACACAGTGGGAGTTTCTCAGGAGCTACAGGAATAGGTGTAAATATATAGAAAAAACCTGACTTGGTGGTTGCAGATAGGCATGATGTGGAGAATGAGCCTTAAGAAGGAGGAATTAAATGTTCATCTGTTGGGGTTTTGCCAATTTACAAAATCTGGGTTTGGTTTTCTTATATTGGTTCCCCACAGGAATTACTGATCTCTGAGTAATGGAGGGAAGCGTGACCACTATTCATCTCTCTCCCAGTTACTCAAAGTCCCTCCTCTGCTAATTTCCTATGTTCATATCCTCTTCGATCCGTCTCTAACTTCAGTCTTCCTTGCTGATCAGCACCATGAGCCACTGCAAAAACAATTAGGACTGGCAGACTTCAGTCCTCTGCAGAGAGGCTTTTGGACTCCAGCATTCATGGAGGATGAAGAAATATTGGGCAATGGTGTTTCTCCTGTATTCAGCTGTGAGGCTTTGCCCCAAATGCTTTCTGTCATTTCAGCAGATCCCATCCTTTTTGCTTTAATTGATTCTGCCTGGCTTTAATTTCATGTGAGAATAGACCTCCCATCATGAACACTCCAGAGCCTTTTCTGTGCAAGGGGAGCTGGACACTGGTTGCAGCTGTGATCAGAGGCAGGGGTTGTTTTATATTATTAGGGAGACAAGGAAGTTTTGGGGAGGACCACTGAATTCTGTAAATCAACAATTAAATGAAGCTTTTCACTTCCACACTGGGTTTATGGAAGTGCTTGTACAACTGGAAAACAAAGTACTATAATAACATTTTTTTATGTTTAGCCATGCACAGGGTTTTGTGAAGACGTCCAGAGTCCTGCTGTGATGTCTTCATGTGAGCGTGCAGTCGGAGACAATCCAGGGGAGTCGGACATCTGAATGGTTGAGGAGTGGATTCAGAGGTAAGGAAGAGGGGATTTGGAGGCAAGGGAGAGTGGGACAGATTTGACCATGATCACCTAACTGCATGATGGCAGAAGTGAGAATAAATAGGGACCTTGAAAAGGAAACCTCCACTGTTAATCTACTCAGCCAAAGTCTAAACAGTCGTTGAGTTTGTTTTATCAAATCAAAATATTTTGGTTCAGCAGTGTGTTGAATTGAATCAGTGTTTGTGTAGGCTGACACAGTGTTTTAGAAACGTTCAGGTTTGAGGGTACTGTATCCCCTGTCACTGGAATGGTGAGGATCTCTGCTGTCTTTCTCGAGTCCTAGGAGAGGGGCACGTAGCTTATCGTGGCAAGAGCAGGCTGGAGGAGAGCAACCCTATTTCCAGTGGCTTGGTTTTAGAGTCTTCAGATATTTTAAGCCCCTCCACCTGGTTTTATCTGGCCCAGCATCTTGTTTCTGCCTGGTGGCAGCACTGAGCTCCTTACCCCTACACTTCTGCCAGTGCTGGACACGTGTGCAGTAAGTGTGATGCGTGTTACAGTGCAGTAGCAGGAGAATGGCAGGAGCCATGAGGTTGACACCTATGTTTTAAGGCCTCTTCAAAGCTGCTCTACTACAGCCCAGTTCAGTCTGATTAAGTGTGCTGTTGCTTGGACCACAAATCATAAAATCATCTGGTTGGAAAAGACCTCTGAGATCATCAAGTCCAACTGTACCTGTCCCCTTACTAAACCATATCCCTAGGAAACTCATCTACCTTCAGGGATGGAGGTACCTCCCTGGGAGCTGTTCCAATGCCTGACTACCCTTCCAGTGAAGAAATTTTTCCTGATGTCTAATCTGAACCTCCCCTGGCACAATTTATGGCCATTTCCTCTCGTTCTATCACCTGTCACTTACAAGAAGAGATCAGCACCCACCTCACTACAACCTCCTTTCAGGCAGCCGTAGACAGTGATGAGGTCTCCCCTCAGCCTCCTCTTCTCCAAGCTAAGCAACCCCAGTTCCCTCAACCTCTCCTCATAGGACTTGCTCTCCAGCCCCTTCCCCAGCCTCATTACTCTTCTCTGGATGTGCTCCAACCCCTCAAAGTTCTTCTTGTACTCAGGGGCCCAGAACAGTGCCGAGTACAGGGGCACAATCACTGCTCTGGTCCTGCTGGCCACACTGTTTCTGATACAGGCCAAGATGCCATTGGTCTGCTTGGCCACATGGGCCACTGCTGACTCATGTTCAGTTGCTCTCAATCAACATTCTCAGGTCCTTCTCTGCCAGGCAGCTCTCCAGCCATTCTTCCCCAAGCCTGTAACGCCGTAGGGGGTTGTTGTGTCCCAACACAACAAGGGTTTTAAGTCAAATGGGAGGATTTTTGAGGGGAAAATTAATTGAATAAGTGTTCAGAGGTAAAGATTTGCCAATTCCTGAAATAGCTTGAGTACTAAAATCTAGATATGTATTCAGTTATCATACCATCAGAGGTCTGTGCTTCTGTGTCAGGTGATAGGGTGCTGTGAAATGTTGCTATGCATAGAAATAAGAATATATTCCCAAAATAAAATATTATTGCCTGACATCATTGAATATCCAGGATTTTGAAGATATGGTCTGGTTGAGGTGGTCTTCCAGAAGTATCTTGCCCAAGCCAGCTGTGTGTGTGCTGATGTGCTAAGCACAAAACAAGTAAAGAAGTTGAAGTTAGGGTGGAATAGTTTCCATGTAGTCCCCAGTTTCACCCACATCTCTCCCAGACACAATTACTGTGGTAGCGGAGATCTTATTGTTCTTCTACAAGCAGATTTTTACTCCTATCTGGTGGTCTTGTTTAGAATTTGACAGAAATTTGTACTTAAGAATACTTGTAGTTGCCTTTGCTTCAAATGCTTCCTTCTTTCCTTCCCTGTATCAGAAACCTTCCTAGTTTTTTTATGTTACTTTTTAGCCATTCTACCTGATCTGTCAATACTTCTGTATTTCAAGTAGACTTATCCAAATGGCATGTTTCCATGGCTGATATGCAGCAATAATGCAGGGTTAAGACCTAATTAGTTCCCAGGCACATTGAGCTTTTCATGGATATTCAGTAACAAAAGCAACAACAAACAAGCTGAATTCCTAGGTCTTAATTCATCAGGGAGGGGGAAACAGGAATCTAAAATGCAGGAGTTATTCAGTGCAGTATGAAAGCTTAGTTCTTTCTCTCATGAAGCTTAGAGGATGCTATAGCAGCTGACAGGGAAAATATAACCTCCTCCTCCTCCTTTCCTCCCTCCCTTCGGGGGCCTGTGTACGTGTCTCTGTTTGCAGCCCTGACATCTCCAAACAGGAAAATTCCCAGTTCTGCAACACGCTTGCTTGCTGATTCCCCTCCCTGCCACAACCTCTAGTCAGCCTGGCCCCGTTTTTTTTGACATTCAGCCATACCTGATCAGTTGTATTCTTAGCAGCTGGATGTGATCAGAGCTGGCCTTCCACCTCGCGGGACGGCGAGCATATGGGCCTGCGGGCTCCAGCCATTATGTTCCTGAGCACTGAGCTTGTCTGCCTGTGGCTACAGAGGGTTTTTTTCCCCCTCTCAAGCAATTGCAAATAAACCTTTCTGATAAGGAACAGGAAAACAAACAGGCCCTTTGGCTTTGTAGGCAGTGAGAAGGGGGGAGTGAAAAAACCCCCAAACCCAATAACAAAATCTTTGCTGTGTTCAGGCAGCACACAGAGCAGTTCAGTTGCCTTCAGGAAGGAAGAACTATGCCTGCCCTCAGCCAGAGACAGAGCTTTTCCCAGAGCAGAAATGGCTCATTTCAGGATGATTAGCCTTCGGTGCTTTACAGTCAGCCCTTGGTGTGGGAGCTGCAGGGAATGGAGAAGGTTTGACTTGGAGGAAAACAGCCCTGGAGGTCATCTAGGCCAACAAAATGGAGGCTTTGAGCTGACCAACGTGGGCAGCCTGGTGTCAGCCTTGGAGTTGTAGGGGGCTGAAGGCTGAAAACAGCTATTGTGAAATTAATCAGCCCTCAGCCCCTGGAAGAAAGGGAAGAGCAGGGAGGATGGCAGAGTGCAAGAGTTCAGAGTAGTCATGGGAAGAGGCTACAGACAGTCCAAAACAGCCTCTTTGTGTCCTTCACCATTTCCAAAAAGGGTCTCAACTTCTGGAAGGAATCCTATGAGACCTCCAGCACTTTGCACTGTATGTGAAGGATACTGAGTGGAATGTAATGGACGAAAAGCAAAACCCTGTGTCTGGAGGATTCACTGTGTTATTTGAAGAAGCTGAGAGTCCCTGTTTTAGTGTCACTCGAGCCCTTATCACTGTGGAAAATTTGGGGCAACCCAAGATATTTTGCAAAGAATATATCATAGAAGTGGTAGGTCTTACCTTCCTCATATTGTCCTTTCCAGTATGCCCAGACAGCCTTGGCTTCCCGAAACTACTCAGTCAACAACAGTTAGAGGTGCACACTGGGGCTTCCAGATAGGACCTGGCACTAACTTTGAATTATGGTCTGAACCTAAGAGTGGAAAAAGCCCCTCATTTTGCCCTCTGAACCCCATCAATATCACACACAAACTGTCTTTGTGCCATGTGCAAATGGTGCCTGGACACACTACAGCCACAAGAAACCTTTAGACATGCAAACACGAAGGGGGAAATGCTTGCCCTGAGTTGTTAAAGAAACATATGATGAAAGCTGCTAGGTTTGACTGCCTCTGTAGCTGGGAGGTATCTACCAACACCACAGAGACACCCTGCCATGCCAAGCAATGAACTGAAAACCTGCCTGCTAACACTCCACTTTCTAGGACAGAAATCTGCATTGTGGGTAGATGTACAGTTTCTCAGGGTTCCTCTGAGCGTTTCACCTCCTGAGTGCACTCCCAGCTGATGAAAACCTTGTTCCCTAAGTCAATAAACAATGGACTTTTTCAGTTTGGAAATCAGACCTGTGAGGAGCCTTTGAAACCTTTGCCTCAGCAGATATGGCCAAGGTTATCAGCACAACACGTCTACAGCGAACTTGGATGCTATCTTGAAATGCTGCCAGAGTCTGCAATGTGCTCGTGCTGAAATGCTGAACCCACATGCAGAGCCCCATGGCTCTGTCACCTCAGCCTCCTCCTTTCAGAGCCAGAGCACTCACGTCACCATGAAGCCTTGACAGATGGTACCAGGTACAAGTTTTGACACTGCCAACACATCTTTTCTGAGGTCTTCAATGGGAGTCACTGCTGTAGAGTTGATGTAGTTCTGTGGCCCTGAATACTTGAACTGTGGAAAGGAGTAGGGAATTCATCTGGGAAATTCATTCAGAGAGGGAAAATGAGAGCATAAGCCATGGGATCAGCACCAAGTGGGCCAAACTTTGCTGTCAATTACTTCCCAAGCAACTCCATTGAAGCACACAGCATTAATTGTAGATTTATGCCAGCATTTCCAAGAGTCACCCTTGGGACAAAGCCAGTTCTGGTAGAGGATTAATCTTGCTGGAACACTCCCTCTTGTTCATTGCTTGGTCTCCAACACTCACATATACACACAAACAAATCTCAGTGACCCTCCGACAATCCAGTTAGCTATCAGGGAATTAAAGGAGATGAAACCCTAGCTTCCCTTCAGCACAGCCCTGCATCTGCCACAGCCCATTCAGAAGGCAGGACTAGCCACCTGCTAGTTGTTTTGCTCAAAGAGAAAATGCCTGTTGGACACATAGGAAACAACTAATCCAATCCCCGGGAAGAGAATAGCAATTTGTCATTCCCACAGCCTCCAGAACAGGTACTCAGCGCCTTCCAGGACTGGGGCACTCTGGCTTTTCTCCAGTTATTTTTTCCACCTGGGATTAGTTCTGTATTTTGTTTTTATCTTGTGTAGGATTTCTTGGACACTGACATTTGCCACTCACCTCAGGACAGGGAAGGATATGTTGTGTCCTACTGCCACACATGCATCATTTCCTCTCATCTCATGAATGAGTAATGAAGAGTATTGCATTTGCTGGGTACGTGTCTCCTTTACGTGTGCACACAATTTCTGTGCAGTTTAATACCTTTGAGAAACTTGGATCTTCTTTGTTTCCCCCTCCTGTATACCTGTGCCTCAAAGACTGGTGGACGGCACCCTCTCACCACTGCTTCAACAGAGTCATTGCATTCAATATGCCACTGAAATACAGTTTTTGACCCAAATTTGCCAGTATCCTGGCAGTGCAACAGATGTTCTCTTGGAGTCTGTCTCAGCAGCAGAAGGGGTGGCTTAATGGTCTCACACACCAGGCTAGGAATGCCTCCATTCCTCCAGAACAGCAGGCTCAGCTCTGCAGTCGGCTCAGCCTTCCCCCCTTTGGAGGGCAATAAATTGAATAACATGCAGTTTACTGCCTGCCCACAAGTTTCAAGTGAACGAGGTGCAGGGGAGAACCCTGAGGCCAGGCACTGAGTGGGTGCAAATCAGCATGCCTTTGCTAGCTTACACCAGCTGTAGTGCTGGCCCCAAGGTTTTGTGTTCACGTTATCCTGGGGCTCATATTGCAAGAATGTGGGGTTGGCCAGATGCGTTGGCTAAAGAATCCTCTCCCCTCCTTGGCTACCAGCTGCCAATCCCTGTCCTTGTAGCACCCAGCCTTCACTGGTGCTGTCTCTGCAGAGCTTGGAAGGCGCTTTGGGATCCTTGGGAATGGCTACCGGTACATAAATACTATTGTATTTATGTTCCAGGACACAACCGTCTAAGAGCAGCAGAGGAGGTTTTCCCCTTGGAAGTGGTGTTCATCTCCTCCCCCAACCCAGCATATGGAATTCTGGATCACATTTCTCTCTCTTGCCAATAAATATTGCAGATTTATTGCTCTATACCTGGTGGGTAGTAAATTGCATTCCACCTCTGTTATAAGGCTCTTTGCTATGACACAGTCTTGCAGCTCCATTAAACCGTAATTACAGCAACACTTCATTGGGTTGCTGGGATGGTTGGAGTGCCATTGCAGTAGGGAGGATGTATGGCCAAAACAGGCTGATGCAGAGAGGCTTTGTTTTGGTTTCTTTCCTCCTTTTTTAAGGATTATGGAGAGCTGAGCCCAGCAAGGGGAATAGATGGAGGCTCAACCTTTTGCTCTCTGCTCATTTTCCACGACAGCTGGCTTCACCTGCCACAGTCCCGACAGCTCCTCTGCTCTGTGATGAAGTGCTCAGCAAACAGTGTTCAAAGTTGCCTCAAATGGCTGATTTGCATTTATGCTTATGATGTGCATCCTAGAATTAAGCATTATCTCTGGGTTTGAGAGCGTGAGGACAGTGGGATTGAGTCAAATGAACTCCTAGAAGCAAAATAGGGCTTGGATTTCTACAGAGTGTAGAGAGACACATTTTAAGAGCAATTTCACTGGTAGGCAGTTGGTCCAAGCTCATCCTTCATTAGACAGATGACTTCTGTGTCAGCTAAAGGCGCTGTTTCTGGTGCCATCCCTGCCAGCTTGCCACTGTCCTTCCCTGCAGCCTGTGAGAAGGCAAGAAGCTTCACTTTAGTGATTGCTGGCTGCTACAGCAGCTCGTTGGAGGTCAATGTAATCTGATGTTTTCACCATGCTTCTTTAGCTGCCTGAGGACTGACTGAGGCCACAGCGAAGGCTGGGAGAGGATGGAGGTCTCAGTGCCTGTGGGTGTTGATCGTGTGGATAGATGGTTCTCATTTTCCCATTCCAACCAGGCGTGGAGGAAGCACAGTTTAGAGCTCCAGAGAGGCTGTCCAGCCCCTGAGCTCCCCTGGGCTGAGGGTGTTCTGCTTGCCATTATGACTTTTTGTTTTGGAGATCACTCCTGGTCCAGAATGAGTCCCCCAAGCCCCTCACACAGACTGGTGTGCAGTACTGGTATGCATTGAGCAGACACCCCTGCTTAGACCGATCCTTAGGTCTCTGAGCATTATGATGAGCTAACCAGAAAGCACTAATGGCTACACCAGCCACTTGGACTGCTAGCACCATTTCATAGGTGAGCCCTGTATCATCAGATCTGCCCAAGAGGAGGACTCTTTCTCTTCCAGTTTGGAAATCATTTGCCCTCTTAGTGCTGCCAAGTGTTATATGTGATGTAGCTCTGACAGTAACTGAAACTGCTGTAGATTATCCTCAGGATTCTTTCTATTAGCATAATGCCTACGCTTCAGTAATGATTTTTGACTGTTGTGGTCACTTTCTGCAGTGCTCATCATCCTTGTAAGTCCACTCGCATGAGTAAGGATGTTTGCTTGACTGTGTTTTACCACACCTATAACTTTATCAAGCCAAACATCCATATAGTATGTGTATGCAAATAGCCACAGGTATTTGTAGATAGGCAGCACAGAAAGCCTCTACACCACTGTGACTGCAAAAAGCAACTAAGAAAGCAACTAAAATCTTTCTACAAAGTCAGTTGTTGAAGTCTTTAATGAATAACTAACACAAGAATATCTTTCCTTTGGAGAACCTGTTACAGAGCCTGGTTTGTCCTCTTGCAGCAACCTTGAGATGTCAGACATAGGAAATGTGGCCACAGCTGTTTATGCACTTAGGGTTTTCTTTTTCCAAGGCCACATCCTTGAACATTACTTGAAGAGATGCTGCAGGGACTCCAGAAAGCCAAGGTCTATGTGCCATGTGCAGGTGTTGCCAGGAGATTGACATTCTGAACATTTGAAAACTATCAGAGAACTCATGTAGTGGTGTATTTTTTTTCCTCTCCTCCTTCCTTCCCTCTTGAACTGTGCGTTAGACTCTTGCTGTAGGTTGATATTCCTAATAGAGCTACATTATTGAAACTATAGCCAAACACAATAGTGTTTATTAGGAGGAAGACAGGTACCTTGTAATTTGCTGCTAGTGAAAGCAAACAGACTTTCTGGATCCTGGAGTGGGACAAATGGTTGTTCCCAAAGCCCTGTCCAATCCTTGACTTGGGTTCCTCTGTAGTTAAGACATGCCAACGCAAAGTGGGTCAGAAAATGCCACTGTACTGGTTTCTTCTAAGAAAATGCCATCACCTTGATGAAAACATTGTTTTCCTATGTGCAAATGGATACACTTACAGGAATCCTTGTTTTAAATAATGTAAAAGGGAAATAATGTCAGAGGTCTGACTTAGGTAGTTGCAAAGTGAAGGATTTTATTTGTTCTCCTTGGGGGCAAAACATTTTAATTTTTAAAATGCAGTTCATATTTAGACAAATTAAAGATGTGTAAAATTAAATGGGAATGTTTTGAAGGGACTGAATATATATATTTTGATTAACTCAAATGAATTTAAAAATAAATCATGGAGAAAATGAAATATTGGTGGGGTTTTTTTGGTCCTCATTTGAAATGAAAAATAATTTGCAATCTTTACACTTTGCATGGAATGAAAAGTCCATTTGCTGATTAAGGCCCAGATTCATCCTGGCTAATTTCAGGCACTATTGAACTCCTTAGTGCCAAAGGGCACTTTAATACACCAGAGATTTAAATTGCCCTCTAGAGGTACCTATTTCTTTCACTGATAAGATGAGAGCAAGGTGACTGAGAGAATTACCTGAAGTTGAGTGATGTGCAACAGGGTGCAGTGCTCACCCCTTTCTCATCTGGCCTCCCTACCTGCTGTTTTAGCGTTCCTAGAATCACAGAATGGTTTGGGTTGGAAGGGATCTTAAGGTTCATCCAGTTCCAACCCCCACTGCCATGGACAGGGACACCTCCCACTGGACCCGGTTGCTCAAGGTCCCATCCAACTGGTTTTTGAACACCTCCAGGGATGCCTTTCCATTTCTCGCCAAAATTGGGACATGTTTTTGGAGTTTGTGTTTTCTTTTTTCCTTGAAGGAGAAGGACATTTCCACTAAAATACCCATTTTTATCTGCTTGTTTCCTGTTGGTGGAAAAACTTTTGGAGGGCTGGCTGGGTCATATCCTATTAGAAGCAAAGAAACAAGATTTGTGGTTAAGATTGAGGGGATCTTTGGTCAGGTTGTTCGTTCTCTTTTAATCGCCGCGTGCCACAATATTCGGCTCTCACATCTGGTTGGCAGAAGGCAGGTCCTCTTCAGCAGCTCCTCCACAGTGTGTTGAACACTCTACTCCATCCTTAGTACTACTTGACCCAGAACAAAAGTGAAAATATTTGGTATGCGAGAAAAGGTTAACAAATAAAGTGATGCACAGCCTTCTCCTCCCCATGACATCACTCCAATGTGAGGATAACAGTCATCTTTGTGACAGCAAAGGGACACATCTGTTGCAAGACATTCTTCCTGCCGGGGTCCCACAGCACTTTCTTGCCTGGCTGAATTTTCCACTCTCCTTCAGTTTGAGGAGGCAACGTCCAGAGATCAGACCTGGCCCACTTGATGCCACACTCCCAATCAATGTGATCTTGATGTATCTGTGAAAGCTTTGGTCATCTGACAACTTTAGGGAGCTGGATGTTTGGGAGGTGCTGTATCTTTTAAATATGTAGCCTGTACTGTTCTTACTTTAGGCTCATAAAACATAACGAGATGTGGGTCGACATTAAAGTCCTATGGAAAATTACATCCTGGAAGACTTTTTGGAGCCAAAGGCTTAGCGTTATTAACTCTAACTATATTCCATCAAACTGCACAGCAGCAACCATGGCCTTTGTGGACCTTGTTCTCCTTGCTAGGAAGGTCACCATTACTGCTGCATCTGACTGATGGGATACACATGGGGACACAACCCCATGTCAGTAAGCAATGTTCCTTCTCTGCCACGTTTTGGTGGGAACAGAGTATCTCACTGCATCAAGCTCCTTCCTCATCCACAATGGTGCATTTTATCCACCTAGTTCCCAGCAACTATCAAAACTCCTTGCAGCAGCTCTTTGGCAAAGCACATAGGATGTGTCTGAACACTTCAGACCGAACATCGCAAGTGAGTGTGTGCTTTTGGAGGCAAGCGTGCAGCGTAGGAAGGTGGGGGAAGGAGATTAAAATATAGTTTTGGCTGATATGGAAAAAAAACAACTTAAATAAACCACAAATTACAAAAAAAAAACTCCTGTGAGAAAGAAAGAAAGTAACAAGTCTGTGGAGGATGGATGTTTGGAACTGTTCAGCCTAATGCATGCCAGATTCCTTCTCTCTTCTCTCCCCCCGCCCCCTCCCGCTGCCTTCCCCTTACCAAATGCTGTCTGCTAAACTTCTGAAACACCCTTTGCCTTTTTGACCCTTCAACTCATCTTGAACTTAGGGAAAATTTGAGGGGAGCGGGCAGGCGGGAAGGACTAGCTGCCTCTGTAGTGCATGTGGCTGGGGGTCTGGGAGCAAGGGGGGCTGACACCAGTTTGTGTGGTTGATGCTCCCCTGAAAACAATTTGTATCCTGTTAATAGAATTAGTAAATATTTGTAGCTTGCTTTGAAGCCTGTGTCCCCAGGGGGTGTATGGGGGGGGTAGAGAAATTAAAGAGACAAGGTACTGATTTAGTCATCCCGTCCCCTTCCCCCAGCCCCTTTCTTTCATTTTCTCCCTCCTTTATGAAGACACTAAACAGACAAATTGGGGGGTTGAAATGCAGCTTGTGCTGCTGCCTGCGGAAGTGATAGGGGTGGTACACAGGGTGAGGGGGGTTCAGGAGTGGGCCTGGTATCTGCTGATGCAAAAGCCATTCACATCTGACAAACTGAGCTGGGAGCCAAGGTCCCAAGCAGCAGTGGGGCCCAGGCAGGGCACTACCCCATCGCATATTGGGCTGAGCTGGTAAAGTTCAGTTCCTGTGACAGCCTAGGGCGGTTTTTCAGCTCCATCACACACCAAGTGACCACGTACGCCTATGTCTAATCCCACTTCTTCAAATCCCTCCCTCTCCTTCCCCACGAAGTATTATAAACTGATAAAGGGCAAAGGAAGAAGAAAGTGATCTCAGATCGGAAAACTGAGTCATGTAGGGCTGAGACATTTCATTTCCCGTGGTTATTTCTGGTTTGTTTCTTTACAGAACTGTCCAGATGCACAGACTGGTTAGATCACCTGCAGGATTGTAGGCAGTGGACGTATTCCAGCTCTTTGCCTCCCATAGCTGGCAGTTGAAGTTTGCGAGTGATGAGGGCCACCCAAAAGGAGGATCAGGTTTGAAACAGGGGCAATTCAAAGGGCTGTTAGCATCTCCAGGCATGGTATTACTATTTGGGAGTGATCTTAGTGGGCATTGGGGAGGAAGTTTGCAAAAATTACGTAACTTGCAAGTGCAGAGGGAGTCTACGTCGTGCCCATTGTTTCCAGAAATGTGTTTTCATCGATGTACGTTGACTCCTTAGTCCTCTGATCGTGCAAAGCTCTTAGCTAAACAGCTCAGCTCCTCCAGGTTAAGTCGCTTCCAAAAATGTACATCTGAAGTAAGCTTTTGTCTTATATGTGCGCTATAAACAAAGTGTTGGGTGGGCGAAACTGAGGAGGGGCACCACATTTCCTGGAAACCATTAGGGCCAGGTTAGAAATGCTAAGCTTGTGCAATACGAGTAGCAATGCTTCAGGTGCAGTAGAATCTGATAAACTGTATCAGCTTGATGCTTTTTTAAATGAAAGTGGTTGGACCTGAATTTTGTCTGTGTTTTGTGATTATGCTGTTTGTAAAATCAATGCTTTCTATGAACCCTGACTGAGAAGGAGAGCCTGGACCCTCACTGCAGCCCTGTAAGTGTGAATGCAGGCAGTGCTCAGTGCTTCACTGGGCGAAGGTGCAGCTTTGACCCTGTTGCAGGACCAATCTGTGCTGGAGAGGAGAGGCAGAGAGGACCAGAAATTAACCAGTTAACTGGCCAACAGACGCATCACTGCATGCTTTAGAGGACCAGTTTATTCCTTGGGAACAGAGCCACAAGTCATCCAGACTAGTATTGTGACTGCCCACTGCCTTAGACATGGCCACAGTGTCATCTCATGTGGCTGATAACATGAGGGAGCTTAAAGACTGCCTCAAAAAGACTGGGTTGTGAAGTTGGAGATTTGCCTTCTGATTTCGGAGGGCTGTGGAAAGCAATGAAGAAACCTCAGGTGGTTTTGAGGTAAAGAGTGAGCAAGACAGGCTCTTTTTTACTGAATATTGGGTTGCATATGTGCTGGGAATGTTTAATGGGATTGACAGCCTTCAATTCTCTAGTAGTAGGCAACTAAGTGTCACATTGCCAGTATCATCGCCTGTGCCGGTGGAGAGAAACAGGCGGCTTGGGAGAGTGATTCCTCTGTGTGTCTCTTGAGGTGTTCACTTCTCTCCATGAACTGGAGAGCTAGCCAGGGTTACTAGCTCAGATACTGGGGTGTAACTAAGTTAGAATCCCTCTTCCTTAACTTAGACAATTCCCTTTTTCTGCTGAGAGTTTAGTGTGTTTGAAAGTTGCAACTTACGTAAGGAAAATAGTTTAATTCCTACTTGGTTGAAGGTTGTCATTCAAAGTTTGTTCACCTAAAGAATGAAAACCTTTAAAAAGGCCCTGACCCTTCCCTTCAGATATGTCTATGTAAGAAATTAAACCATAAATTGTTTTAAGCTTTTTAATTTTCCTTTTTGAGAATTTTAGAAAGAGAGAAACAACTGCAAAAACTCTCTTCAAGTGTTGTGTTCTTATGAAGAGGCAACAACAGGAATGTTCACAAGTCTTTACAAAAGAAAACTTTAAGGAAGATAGTTGCAAAACACATTCAGTATACTTCAACCAGCTGGATTTTCTGGCAGCTCCAGTGAAATCTAAACAAGAAAAATTATTGTCCTTTTTTTGTTGTGTTTTGCAATAATTTTTATCTAGACTGGACAGTACAAAGCACATCCTTTGTGGGAAGGTGTCGCTGACTGCAGAGGAGATGAAGTTCCTTGTGATTATATGGGGTGTTTCTCAATTGAGAATCAGCACATGTGGAGGTCTGGTCCTTTTAACACATACATACAGGAAAAAGAGAGGAAGTGGAGTCCATTAAGGAGAATAGTAAAACCAGGAGTCAAGCAATGAATGAGTGACTGATCCAGTAATGTCATGTGAGCACCTCTCACTCCCACTTGTTTGCAGGGCTGAGACCCAGATCGGGTGAGCAAGGGCCTCTTTTGCAATTCTATATGTCTGCTCTACCTTTTCCAGACATGCATCTCTGGTTTTATTAAGCACACGGCTTGCTGTGGTCCTTAAGTTCCCAGCAGCTCTTTCCACTTCCATTCCCACCCAGAGCTGAGAGACCTATTACCACGTAATGATGTGTCAAGCACTAGGCAAGGTACAGGGAAAACACCGAAGGAAAATGCTGATGTAGTGGTGGAAGTGTCTCTATTTCTATTCTCCTTCATGACCTGATTTTCTCTAACCAGACCATTTAACTTGTGGATGTTTGTCCTTAGGTGAATGGGTGGGTTTGGGGACTGACACAACGGCAGCAGATCTTGTCTAAGAAGTGTTGTATTTCTCTTGTCCTAAAGTGAACTATGTTTTCAAATTCCCAGATGGGAAGAGTGGAACTGGATGATCTTTAAGGTCCCTTACAACCCAAACTTTTCTATGATTCCATGACTTGAAAAAGTTGATTCGAAGTATTCAGTTTTAACCACACTGAGGTCTGCATCACGATGGAACAGTTGACTTGCCTGTGGTTTTGTGTTTATTTGAAAAATGCAGTAAAAACTGGTGGTGATTTTTTTAGGTCCTCCAAGGCTTTGAAATTGTGATCTGATTTCTTCCAAAATTGAGTGCAGTTAAATCAAAAATTCACCTTAACTTTGTTTGAATTGACCTTGACTGGGTCCAGGCCAGTAACAGATCCTAAATATCCTCAGGGAGTTGACTTCAGTCCTAGCAGACTGACCAGGGCTGCATGCATCATAATTGTGGTGTTTTGGAATGCTCAGCAGCACAAAACCTGCACATAGGTGATCTCCCTCAGGAGCATCGTACATCTGCAACCTAGACAAGACTGACTTGTGGTCCAAAGCCCAACTGGAGACCTCATGTTTTAGCAGTCCTGATCTCAACCTAAACCATGGGTAAATCTTGCCCAGACTCTTGCTTCACCATGTACCATTTTAATGGTTTCCCATGTGTTAAGTATTTTCTCAGTAAGTGGGAAATACAGCATTTCTAGTGAACTTGGTATTTTATAAAACCATTTTGAAATGATTTCTGGATAACAGAGTCTGCAAATGTTCAGGAACTACTTTTTTTTTAATCTAATGCTCTGTGTTGTGTTCTGAGATTCCCTGTAAAGACTCGAGCCCAGATTGTCAAAAAAAAATTACTTTGAAATGTAATTGCCATTAATCTCAATGTGGAAGAGATTAAAGTGTGCAACTCTACATGGAGAAAGATTTTCTTAGCAACAAAACAAATTTTAGTGGGAGCAGGTTACAGACTTTATAAAAAATATTTGAAAAGCTGTCATTTCAGATTGTTTTTGCTTTTTTCACTTTCAGAAAACAGCATCTGTGGTAAGGAGGAAAAAAAAGCATTCTTGTTTTACAAACAATTTTGATCAAGTCAATAAAAATATTGATAAATTATTCCAAAAGAAGCCAACCAGCTTTGGAAAATGCCGACGGTAAGGAAAAATTCTGGCTAAAAATTCTGTTTGTAAAAAAGAATATGACTGGTTTCAACATAAAACACTTCTCACGCCAAGAATTTTAACCAGCTGTCATTGTCTGTTGTATCCGTAAACAAATGCTTTGGTCTCCCGAACAAATCTGAAATGAGTAAAATAAGAATGAGCGAAGTAAGGGCTGTGTGTTCTGCATCCAGCAGCCAGTGAGTTTGATGCAGATTTGGGACTGTTTCTGTGAAATCCTTAGCATAGAAGGAGAGTTCTCCATGCCTCCATCTCTGGCGAGAGCACTTGGAAATAGGAGTCAAACCCCATACGTCAAGGAGCAGAGCAGATGCAGCTTGGAGATTGGTGCCTGAGACCTGGAGAGAGGCTGTTGTGCAGGAGGCAGTAGGGCTGGTGGGTGTTAGACCCTATTTAACCAGTAATTCCCTTTCCAATAGAGGTTCTGAGGAGGAGACTGGTCATGGTGATGTGTAAGTGGGGTTTTAACATCTTTTTGGAACTTCTCAACAGTTGGCAACCAGGGAAAGTTTACTCCCCCATCTCTTTGGTCCTGGTTTCTTCCTTCTCACCCACTCCACCCCCTGAAAAATCCTAACCCCAGCTGATGATATCCTTGCAACATAGGGGACAGTATCCCCTCCATATTCTCTTCCTTGCAGCACTGAGATCAAAGCCCTAGAGATATGGGTAAGGATTTTGAGGAGTGCTTTCACAGCTTTCTTGTTCCTCTGGCCTGCAGCACCCAGATGCAGATGCTCCATCTGATAGATCAGCGGATAACCTGTAAACTGGATAGCACTCAGGCATTGCTTCAAGGCTGAAAGAAGGAATTCTTTGTTTCTGTGATCATAATTTGGGATTTTAGCTGTCTGTACCTCTTGTGAGTACTGAAGTTTTGCAGAAAGCAAGCATTCCGTGTGACATTTCTCAGAAGCTTTCCATATCCTTTCTGTCAGAATTTCAAAGGCAGTAACCATCTTTGGGATAATCTTGGGTGCTCTTATCTAAGGAATAGCCTGGACTTGCAGAGAAAGGAAGAGCTTTTCTAAAAGTAATTGTTTAATGAGAAAAACAAGCCTGAATCACAGTGATTTTCTCCCTCATAAGGTTCTTTATTGACTACTGAGTGTTTGGGTTTTCCCTCTTTTACACTACTATGGGAACACTTTTCCACCTGGCTTCCTTGTAGTACGATACTTGTAGGAACTACTTAACTCTGAGATCTTTACTGTGATGAAAAATTTAGTGTTTTATCTAAATAAAGATCTGTGGCTTGAAAACGGTGAGGTAATTGTGGGTGGACAGGCTCTGCTCACACCAGCCTTGTCTCCATAGGAATCTAAGCAAAAGAGAAAAAGCTTACATCATTTCTGAGGCTTCTGCCTCTGTTTAGCTTCAAGTTATTGGTGAAGGTTAAACAGAGATGTTCACCAGATGGTTCATCTTCCCAAGTAGCTCTTCTTTCATAAGGGTATTTGTTTCTTTTACTCCTTTTTCGATGCTCAGCTTTGGAGTATTTAATCAAGAGGAACTGCTTTCATTTCTTTTACTCGGAATATATCCCTGTGACTTCACCTGGGTCCAGGGAATCAATGGGCATACCTTCTAGAGTGATATCTGGTGCATAGACTGAGTTAGAATGCAGTCTGTCATACATATGTTAGACACCAATGTAAACAGTAGACATGACCCTTCTCTTTGGAGTCAAAGTCAAGGTCAGGAGAACATAAGGTGCTCAGCTGCGCTTCATTCAAGACATGACAGATCTGGAAGAGAAACTCTCTTCAAGTCACTTGGAGCGTGCTTGCATTTGTGTAGGCTCCAGTAAGGACTGGCTGTCCTACTCACAGAAACCCTGTGCACCTCTCTCCTGCCATGCCCGTGAGCTGATAAAACATCTGCCTTTGCACTGAGATGCTGCTGCTAACACACATAACAGTGTCATTGAGTTTAGAGATCGAAGCTGGGCAGAACATCGGAGTGGAGTGAAAAACCCTCCCAGTGTAATTAATCCAGTCATATTACTCCAGCTTTTGGCTTTGTTTTTCCTCTAAAGCTGGCCTGGCCTGCAAAACCCAGGTCTCAATTAATACTATTATCTTGGGGATGACATTTCCTCAGTCTGTCGTCGGTTATTTTTTAATTCTCTAATTTGTTCTAATATGCGCATTGCCTGCACATCAAGTCAGCCATGAAGACGCTGCATTTCCAGGTTCCTTCCTCTCCATCCTCCCAAAGAAATTAAAGCAAGGAGGCTGCGGGACCACAAGTGCAGGAAATAGAATTAGGGATCATATTAATTGGGGCATCAAGTAGGATTTTGTTCCAGGCGGTTTCCTTCCGTGAGCCACTTTGATGCTTCCCCTTCGCAGCTCTGTTTCTCATTAAAAGTATCCCTTAATGGCAAATGTTGTTTATGCATGTTGCAATTATGTCATGCTGTAACCCCTATGCTTGCAGGCTTGGCTGATTGGCGAGGAGGAGGAGGTCAGTTGTGAGAAGGAAGAGGGGGGAGGACGTGGGATGGGGAGGTAAACAAGAGACAAATAGTTTCAGCTTCGTGGTTGAACACGATGGCTATTCTGAAGCCCTCCGTGCGTCCAGCCCGCGTGAGAGCCAGGGCTTGTCGTTCCTTCTTACAGTCGGCGTTTATTTCTGCTGTATTTACTGGCTTTGGGGTTTGCAGCCCTGCCAGAAAAATAGCCGGGTGGTATTAAAGCTCTGCTTTTTGAAGCAAGTCCTGGGCTCCCTTTTGCTGTTTTAGCTACTGTTTGATTTAAGAGAAGTAGGATTTTGGGTTGATTTGTGGGTTTGTGGTTTCTGGGGAGAAGGGAGGGGTGTCTTTTCTTCATGATCATGCTTTTTGCTGTCCTCCATGGCTCACGAGCATCTTGTCCCAGCTGTGGCTGCCAACCTTCCGCAGGGATCTTCTTCAAGGTCCCCAAATTTGCTCTGATCTTTTCTGCCCCGTTGCCTTCAGTGAGGCTGCTCCTAGGTGGCTTTTGCCAGCACTAATTCAAGGCTGTGAGAATAGCTCATTTGTGGGAGGGTATTTGTTTTTCCATCCAGGCAGCCAAAACCTCCAGCTTCCCCTCTCTCTCTCTCGCAAACTTGGGAGTGCAGAGGGTTCATTCTGCCCTCGATCTCACAGTGTATATGATCAGCTCAAGACAAACCCGGTGGTGAACTTAACTTCTTCCTCCCATTTTTTTTTATTGCTCCTACTGTAAAATGGCTTTACCCCTGTGTCTGGATCTCAAAAGCAAACAATTAACAGCCATAATGAAAGAAAACAGCTCATGTACGCAGGGAGAGCAAGCCAAGCCATGTCCATGCCCAAGCAAGTTCAGAAGCCAATACAAATACCGCTGCTGTGTTTTGGAAACTGTTGGCCTCTCTGGATTCTGGGAGCCAACACACAGCGACTGAAGCCAATGGTGAAAACAGTGAGCAAAAACCTCAAAGCTGTAAAAAACAGAATGTAAAACAAATCTAAGAGGAAAAAAAACCCCTCCCTCCTTCCTTCCTAGCTAATAGCCTATCTGAAGTGACTGGAGCCTAAGCAGGCATACAGGCCGAGGAAACCACAGGAGCAGGGGCTGACAGGGACAGAGCTGGTGAATGAGGGGAAGCAGACAAGTGTAGGAGTCACAAAGGAGAAGTCACTCACTGCCTAGAGCCAGAGCTGCTGTGAAATGACTCATTTTCACTTTGCATGTATGATATTTGCATGCAAAACACATTCTGTGAACCGTCACATGGGTATTCTGCTCATGGGTTTTGATCTGGGATGAAATTTCACCCTTTCCTCCAGCAAAGTCGTTTAGCTTTCTTTCTAGGAGAAGGGAGGAAGTGGGAGGGAAATATGGGGAGAGAAAGAAATTGTCCTTCAGGCATAAAATTCAGGGATTTGTCCCTCCAAAGGGTCGCTCAGCTGTTTCCTAATATGGAGACAGAAGTGGGAAATGCTGGTGAGAACACAAGGTCAGGGCAGAGGTGGGTCTTGGATCTGTTGCCTCCGCACCACCTCTAGGCTGAGCTGGAGCTCCCCCAGTGCAGTCCATAGAGATGGATCAGGAGCCTTTTTACTGCTTTGACTAAAATCTTTATTCAGTCAAAAATCTCCTCTGGAATGAAGTAGAACTCCAGTGTTACCCCTGTGATGTGTTCTGGAGGTTCTGAGAGGTCTGGAATAGTTCCCACAACCAGGTCAGAAGAGCTGTTTTGCCTTTGATTTGTCCCCTAAGAGAGGTTGCAGCTTTTCGCCTGGTCAGACTTCGCAGATAATTCAGTCTGGGGACCTGATGCTCTTCTCTAGGTAAGGATTCCCCTGTTGGGGGATGACGTGCTGTACTGTCCACACGAGATGCTCTGCTGCCAGGCCTGCTGTTGTGTGTGCCCATCTTCCTGACCACAGGAGGGAAATAAGCCTCTGGGAAAAATCAGAGGCTAAAAAGCTCCTCAATGGATGAACCCAACTATGCCCCTCTCTAATCCTGTCCCTAGGCTGAGATTTATGCCATGGGATGCTAATCTCCCCGGCTTATTCTAACAGTAGCACTCACTTTGGCTGCTCTTTGTGTCTCTCCTGCATCTTTGCTCTCTCTTTCTCTGAGTCTTAACCTAGGGGTGGCTTGAAGGGTTTTACCTGTTGGGGATCTCTGTAGAACACTGCTTATGAGGACATCCTGTAGAGTAGCATGTTCCTATGCCAACTTGCTTTAAGGGAGCTTCTAGGTCACTCCTAAAGGCCTCTCAGTGAAAACCAGTATGCCAGGCAGTGTCTTGGGCACCGATGGACAAAGTTTGGAGTGAAATAAAGCTAAGGCAGTCATGGGTTTTGGGTTTTTGAGATGTTTTATGTGTTTGTGCCTCTCTCTCTGTGCTCCATCTATGGAAAGAAGGAAGGAGTCTTAGCAACGGTGCTTGTATTCAGTTATAGACAGACAGTAGTGTAACAATTTTAAAAAGTGCTGGTGTACCTGTCGAACCGGGTTGGATGGCCAGTGGCTGTCATGCTCAGGTTGAGGACTGCAGGGATCCCTATCCTGGGAATGAATGAAAAACTCATAGCTTGAGAAATAGTAAATTTAGTTTTGCAATAAGTTTGCATGCTGTTCTCGGGCATTTTGTTGCTTTGAGGCTTGGGGAGACCTTGGTGTCCTTGAGAGAACAAGTGTGCACCAGGCTTTATCTGTTTCCTCTCCCTCCATGCTGAAGGGATGGGGTTTCCCAATGAATGGATTGAATTAATGCAGTCTATTAACCTTCTCCTGCCACTTTTTCTCCACTATTGCCTGTTCGCAAAATCTTAAAATGCAATATGTATCCTTATGGGAAGAGTAAACCTTTGGTGCACTGGAGGTGCAGGCAAGTTAAATGAGTCTTTGGTCAGTTCCTGTTTGTTCTTCCAGGGCTCCCAAAGCAAAAAGAGCAAATCCTGAAGCCAGAGCCTGCTATTTCCGATAGCATAAGATGTGCCGTTTTCATCAGTCCTCTGACTTGAGGGATGATACGTGTTTAAATTTACTTAGTTCATAGACCTGCAAAGGAGTTTCTCTGGCATCACTCCACTGTGGTCCCCTGTGCTTACGAGAGAGATCCTGCTGGTTTTGGCTTGGTACGTAGGGAGTGGCATGGTGTGAATGCAGGCAGCCTGCCACCATGGGCATCGGGTTACTCCGTTTGTGCTTCTGCTGCTGGGAACATTTTTGCTCCAGTCAACAGCACTGGTTGCTCCACTTCGAGAGCTGGGGCAGGAGGCCTGTGTGTCAGTCACAGCAGGGGTTGCAGCTTGCTTGGCTGGATGCAGTTGTCTACACAGTTGCGCACTAGGGGAGGTGGTGCTACCAGGAGGTGATTTTGGGGTTTGGTCTTCAAGATCTGACTTAGTAGTGGTTCAACTGGAAGGCTCACCTGAGTAAGTCTGGTTCTGTGCATCAGATGGGCATGTGAAGAAACTGGGATAGTGGGTAAGGATGTGCCTCAAAGTTACTGTCCATGTTCAGAACTTTCACCTGAATGAAACAACGTGTCTGGGGAGTATGTCTTGATTAAATCTGTCCTGTTGTGTTAGGATATACCTAGAGTTTGTAGTCCGTGTAGAACCAAACCTGTGCTTAGATCAAAGGTGTTTGAGCATGGGCTGCTCTCCAAAGTGCAGGGGTGATGAGCTTTGGGATATTTTAGCAAAGGCGAAGACCTTGAGACCAGCCTTCCCCTTAGCCTGTGCTCAGTTTTGTGGGTAGCAAAGCATGCTGTGCCCAGCCTGGCTGCTACCAGCCCGGCTGTGCCGGCTGCTGCTCTTGCAGTCAGGTTGCCGGTATCTTCTGTGACATAAACCAGCTGGCTATAGTGGAGATATTACCCAGACACCTGGAGGAACACAGCATCAAATCACTGCAGTAGTCAAAAAGGCTTTGAAATGCCCTATTTTAGTGCCAAGGTAGAGGAAGGACATCCCAGAATGAGGACATCTCCTAAATAGAGGTTGAACAACTGCCTCTGGCACCTTTCTCTGAGCCCACTGTTTTTGCAAGGACTTCTACTGTTTCCCATTGAATGTTGGGTTGGAGGGTTGCATGGGCAAAACAGCAAGGCTGCAGTGCATCAATTGCTTTCTCCTCCTGTTTAAATGCAGTTTTCTCAGAAGCCTAAGCAAGGAAAGAGGGAGCTTCACCTGCCAAACAAGCTTAAATGAAGGTTATTTTGCTGGAAATGTTTATACATCATTCCTAAAAAATACACAAAGCATACTGATAGTGCAGTGCAGAGTTCAGCTTGTGCAACCAGCAGTATGTCTGTAAGTGTCTGTGTGTGTGTTTGCAAGTTGGGTCTTTTCCTGAAAGAATGGTTTGGAAAACAGCTGTTGGCGAGTGAGTTCCCGTGTTAGAATTTCCTGAAATACCCCAATCCATCTGCACTGAGTCACTGGGAACTGCAGTGATAAACCTCAATGCTTGAGTTTTTCTGCCTTGGTTTCCTGATGTAATTATATAGGCAGATGTGTAGGGGTGCCTGCATAATAAATCCAACTAAGATGCACTGGATGCAGGTGTGGATTGGCAGTGCAACAGGGGTGTTCTGGCTCTGATGTGTGCTGAAGATGATCTCCATGCATTGCTGTATTTCCAGATATCTGGGTGTCTACTTAGAGCTGCTGCACAAACCAACATTCTGATTCTTCTTCCTTTGCTGAGCGTGATTTTAATCTCGGGGAAAAAGAGGATATGCAGGGACATCTGTGACGAGGTGATCCTAAACTCCTGATCCAGGGCTGGAGGAGTATCAGAAGGCCAGGGCTAAGTCCATGATTTGGTAGTAGAGTGTTCATCAGATAATCCCAGGATGAGAGATTTTGGCTTTTTCTTTTCATCGTGTCCTAACACCAGGGCGAAATGCTAAATCTTGCTCTTAAATGATGCCACAGTTATACCTCAGGAACCTGTGGAGGAAATAACACGGAGGTGGCACCGCCCTTCTGGGCCAGCTCCCTCGTCCTGCATGTAAAACTAACATAATTCAAGGAATTGGAAAAGTAAATTGCTCTGAAATTAACTCAGTTGCAACTTGACGATTCTCAGTGAGCCGTGCAATTTTCTGCTTTTTTCTTGCCAGACGTTGCTTTTCTCCCCTCAGTCTCCATTGCCCCAACTTACACATACAGAGCAACATGCTGCTTGTTTTACATGGCCTCAAAATCATGTATGTTCCCATGTTTTGGGAACAGACATTGAACTTCACTGTCCCTGCGGTGCTGGAAATGTCTTCAAATGAAACATTTTCATATGAAAATTCCTCTGTAATTTAGCCTGCTTAAGAAAGAAAGTGGAACCGCCTAGAGTCAACAAAATAGCTTACAACTTGGGTGGCCAGGGGATAGCAGGTGGGGGTGCCACAGCACAACAAACCCCAACTTAATTACAGAAACCTCCGTCAAAGAGGTTTTCTTTTTTCTCACGCGCACGTACGTACATGCGTGCACTTATCTCCTGCAAACAGACTTTCCTTAAGGACCAGAAGAGCAGGGTTAGCTGTAACACAGAAATTATTCTTGTTGCAGCAAACCGTTTTGCTGACTCAGTCCAAAGAAGCCTGGCACGAGCCGTGCCAAATTGTAATCGGTTCTTGCTCTTGATTTGGTCACTGCTGAGTATTGAAAAAAATCCATATTAAAAAAATCCATATTAAAGCACTTCTCTAGCAGACAGCTGAGAACCTGAGCCCCAACTTTCTGTCCAGCACTGTGTTTGCTTTACAAAGTGCTCGTGCACCTGCTTGCTCAGGGAAGGCACCTTGATAAACACTCCCTGGGTGAGCCTCGTCTGACGAGCAGGAGTAACACAACTGAGTCAACAGCATCATCCAAATTCCAAAGTGTGGGCGGAAGAAAAGAATCACCCTTTGTTGCCGAACTTAAAATCCCGAAGCTTTCTTCGCCGGGTAATTTGTTGGCGTCAGCAGATTCTGGGTGTTTTACTGCCAAGCAGTCAGATTGAACTTCCTTGAAGTTGCAACATCAGGAGGGTTAATTATGTACAGAGTGCTGGCCAGTGCTGAGGTCTGGCATGCAGGGATCCAGCTGTGCTGGAGAGATGATCCAGAGGTGATTGTCATGGCCAATGTTTGCGTGTTCCTGGGGACTTGGGGCCGGGCGCTTTCCTGGTATAGGATCAGTGAAGGCAGACAGGCTCTGGAAGAGGATTTTCTTTCTGTGATAGATTCTAGTTCAAAGGACATTGTGTTAGTAGTGTGCAGAGGATTAGCATTCCTAGGAATGAAGATGCAACCCTTTCAGGTTTAATCTGGTTCCTTTTCAACCCTTTCTAGGATTTAAGATCCTTTGCCCTAATGGCCACATATTCTTTTCCTTTGTCTGATGAATTGCACTCCAGTGTCCCCCTTTTTTATTTTAATAGAAGACTTTCTATGTTGCAAATGCCATTTTCAGCCATTGCAGAAATATTCTTTTAAAAGAGAATTAATAAATAATAATTATTTTTTAAATCTTGGGGATAAAAAAGGTGTTCATGATTGGAGGAGTTATATGAATGGATGATGGGTTTGCAATTGTAGGACTTCTTCAGTGTTAGCGAATAACTGGGGAATTGTGTTCAGCTGAATCAAGTGGAGATTTTTATCTAAGTTTGTTTTTGAGGAGATTCTCTTTTGTGATTCCTGCAGTCCATTTGCTGGGTCCTCCAAAGAAGAAAATCATCTATTAACTGCTCTTTCTAAACAACCTGCAGTGCTGCCAAGCCTCCGTCCTCCCCCTTCCAGCAGCACTTAAAATACAGTTTGTGGATTTCCCAATATTTGTAACCTCGTCAGTCAGGGCTTATCTCCCTGATAAATAAAAGAACACAAAGCACACAGAGGCCTTATCACAGAGCTAACAGAATGCTCGCCTCACCTCGCTGAAGGTGAAGACATGGGAAGCGTTCTGTCAACAATTGAAACGGTGCAATTAAAATACATATCGATTCCCTTTTCACTTGCACTGGTTTCACATCAGTTTGATGATGAAGCAGTTTTTGACACCCAGCTTAGCCAAGATGGTGATGTTGGTCCTTAAAACATTGACTTTTCCTCTTTCACTTCCTCTGCCCAGCACTTGACAAAGTCCGAGGTACCACCGAGTCACTCTGTGCAACCACTTAATCATAGAATCATAGAATCATGGAATGGTTTGGGTTAGAAGGAACCTTAAAGACCATCCAGTTTCCACCCCTTTCCATGGGCAGAAACACCTCCCACTGGATCAGGGGGCTCAAAGCCACATCCAACCTGGCCTTGAACACCTCCAGGTATGGGGCAGCCATCAATTCCCTGGGCAACCTGGGACAGGGCCTCCCCACTGTTAAGAATTTCTTCCTAACGTCTAATCTAAATCTTCCCCCTTCCAATTTAAAGGCATTCCCCCTGCTAACACTACTTGCCCTTGTAAAAAGTACCTCCACAGCTTTCCTGTATCTCCCTTCTGTGTACTGGAAGGCTGCTATAAGTTCTCCTCAGAGCCTTCTCCTCTCCAGGCTGAACAACTCCAACTCTCTCAACCTGTTCTCATAGCAGAGGTGCTCCAGCCCTCGGATCATCCACAAACTCTCTCTCTATTGCTTTCAGTTTGAGGTCTTCTGCCCTAATGGCCAAATATTCTTCTTCCTTTGCTTGCTGCAGGCCACCCAGTGGCCCCATTTTTTATTTTAATACAATTTTTACTTAATTATGACACAACTCAGTTGCAACAAAAGCAGAGCAAAGGATGTCTTAAATGCTTGGCTGTCCTTTGTCTGTCCTAGGTCAGATGTCAGAGATGCCAAATGCCAGCATTGCCAAACAGGGGAGAGTATGGGATTTAAATACAATTTAAAGCATGTTTCCTCTTCTTTTTTTGGCAATTTGACCATTTTCTTGTATGGTGCAATGCTATCTGAGTCCTCTACCCACCTTTTTCCCCATAGAAATACTCAACAAGGGAAAGCACGGTTGCTACCAGTGGGTGATTTTAAGCAGTAGTAAAGTTTGACTCTGTTCCTGGCTTAGACAGTGCAACCGTCTTGTGTCTTCCTCACTCCGATGTGAATGACTGTTTAATCTCCATCCCATGAAAAAAAAAAGTCAGGATACGCTCATCATCCCCTGGGATGGGCTTTTTAATTGCTCTAGCTTGACACTCCAACTTAGTGTCCTCATGGCCACTGATTGATTTCAATTAACATTCCCATGCTCCAGGCACTATAAATAACCCTTGTCTGGCCGGCTGCTTCTTCACTGCCAGCTCAACCTTTCTCCTTTAGCTGCTGCTGCTGCTCATCTTGCTTCTTGGCTTGGCCTCAGACTCAGCCTATAATTCTTTCCAAACTTCCCTGTATAAAATAATCATGTACATGAAGTAAAACAGGAGTCTCATATACACACTTAATAACTCTTGTGTACTGTATGAGTGGGAATTCCACTTTATAACCCCCAGAGCTTTCAAATGGTTCTCATTTTCAGCAGCATTCCTCCTGCGAGATCTAAAACTTCCCATTTTATCCCTAGATGTTTCTTTCCCTTTCAACCTTTTTATTTCTCCTTGAGATTTCGGGGGACAAACAGACGGCATCATCTTTTCTTTGGGCTGTGGTTTCAGCAGCAAAGTGACTGGGAGTTGAGAGCACTGCTCTTGAGCTCTTAAGCCGAATGTCAGAGATCTCTTCCCAATGCCACATTTTCCAAATTAAAGCTTCAGCTTGCTTGCGTTTCGGAGCAAAAGGCTACGAGTGGAGATTTAGACTAAACTGATAAGATAAGCTTATGGGGACCTCGAGCTAATATTCTACATGTGTTCATCTGTCTGCCTACCTGTTATCTCTTTCCTAATGAAAAAGAGGAGAGAGCATATCACACGTATTTAGACACATACAGTATGTGACAGATAGATAACATCTGTATGTATATGGATGCAGAAGCAAGACTGATAGGCAGATCAGTAAGAGGTAGCAATCCCCAGATTTGTAAGGCCAGAAGGGAGTTACATCAAAGGCATGTAGAGCTGGAGGGTTTGCGTTTCAGGGGGGAAGAGGGGGGGTTGTATTTCGATGACATTTGGAAAGCCAAAGGAAAATAGACACCTCTCTGATAAAATACACATGTATTTCTCTGCTTTTCTGCCAGCTGAGGATATGGTTAAAGTTTTCCAATCTTGAATTTAAAAAAAAAAAAAGATAAAAACATAATTATTTGTCTCTTATTGTGCCTGACATTTTTTTTCATCTTTTTTTTTCCACCCTAGAAGAGCTCAAAACACCCTAATCCCATGGAAGTTAAATTAGGAAGACCTGTATTGATTTTTTGATTAGTTCACAAGTGTGGTAGAATTAAAGGCGATGATGGGCATTGCCCTCAGAAACCAAGAATCTCTTCCTTCAAAAGTTCCTGATCCTCTTTATAAAGGAGCAAGACAGAGACTGCAGTAAAATCAAAGGCTTGATCTTCTCCACATGGTTCGACATGGTTGGCAGAGTTGGATGGGCAGAAAGACGTGCTGTATTTTTGGTGCAAGTGAAGCCCAAGGCAGTGGGGCAGGTTTGCATACACAAAGGGTCCCATTCAGCTTCTGCCTGGTGCTGTGATGTGCTGCATGTCCTCAGCTTGCTGCAGGCACCCTGGTGAGCACCCTTTGCCACGCTGGTTGTTGTGACTTTAATCTTCCCTCATGTGCCACGATCCCGGCTGCGTGCGGAGCCCATGTGCTCTGTGCATGACATGCAGTTGCTGCTTACCCGTGCTAATTAAAACATCATTTCCAATGGTACATTCTTTGGCTTTTTTTTTCTCCCCCTTTTCCACATTTGGAGCCTGGCCTCAGTCCCTAACTGTATTTTCTGTTGTGTCCCTAACTGTATTTTCTGAGCTCTGTGTCAGTGCTCTATCTCCACACCAATCAACAGTTGACTTGATCATAAAATTGTAGAGATGTTGGGTGCCTGGACCAGCTCCAGTTCCTGTCACCCGCTGTGAATTGGGCAACACAAAAAGTGGAGGCTCTAATCCAGATATGGTCTCACCAGTGTCAAGTAGAGACGAATAATAATTTTCTTTGATCTGCCTGACACACTCCTGATTGAATGGTTTGCACATGATAAGAGTGTGCTGCCAGCTCCTCTCCAGCCTGGTGTCCACTAAAAATGGCCTCAAGTTGTGCCAGTGGAGATTTAAGTTGGATATTAGGAAAATTTCTTCACTGAAAGAATGGTGAAGCACTGGCAGCGGCTGCCCAGGGTGGTGGTGGAGTCACCATCCCTGGAGGGGTTCAAAGAGCATATAGATGTGATGCTTCAGGACATGGTTTAGTAGGCACTGTGGTGTTGTGTTGATGGTTGAACTTGACAATCTTAGAGGATTTTTCCAATCGTAACAATTCTGTGATTCTATGACAACCTTTGTTCAGTGGGACTGGTTCTGGTGCTGCAGTTTGCAGGTTGTACCAATGGTTGGGGTGGTTCCAGGGTGTTGATCATTGCTTCCTCTAATTATATATACCAAATCCATCACCATGTCTCAATGCTTGCAGCTAAGACTTCCCCTTCTATCGGATCACCTCCTGGTTTACTTCTCTTGGGAATAGGCTTACAGCAGCGTAACTCATTTATAAAGACGAGGTGCTGCTCCGCATTCTTAGTTAATGTTCTTTTTTCTACCTGTTCTTTGACAAACTCAGACTTCAGTACCAATGCCTTAAGCTTCTGTTTTGTAGTTGATGTTGGGCAGCACCAAACAAATAATTAAAATAATTAAGTATATTGGCACGTATAAAAAAAATAAGAAGTGATTAATTTGGAATGAAAGTGAAAAACATTCATAGGGGAGCTAATTTTCCTTCTGTCTGGTATAGTGGCAATAATGTTAATATTTTAATGCCATTTAATACTATTCAAAGAGAAAAAAAATACAAAGAAGTAGTCTTTTCAAAAAAAAATTGGTGAAATTTACTAATTTGATTTTTAGTAAATAAAAATACAAAACTCCAAAGTCACCAATATCAACAAGCATTTCTGATATGTTGTAGTCCTGAAGGGCTTCTTTGTCCACAAAAAAAAAAAAATACAGTGTGAAAAAAATTCACATAGGTCTAATCACCCGATCTCCCAGAGCTATTAGTGGGTATGCTTATAGATAAACAAGAACCAAAACATCCTGAGGCCAGCGGGAGAAATAAATAGATTTTCTGGAAGAGGGAGAGTGAGTGTGAGAGCGGGGAATGGGGCAGATGTGTACAAGTTTGAAACTGTTTTTTGCATTACAGGATGTCATTTATTTAGCTTGAAAAAACATGTTTTTACAGCATTATATTCTGTGCCTTTCAGAGTTCTCATGCGCTGGAAGCCAGCTCTGACTTCTGTGTCAATGGGCACTTGGGGACTCCAAGCTCTGAGTTATTTTACTGTCAAGGGCTGTTACTAAGCCACTGGAAATCACTTTTTTTTTTTTTTAACAAAATTAATTTGTTTTACTCCAAGACACCCAGAGTAATCATTTATATTACAAAGCTGCAAGTGGCAGGAGGACGTCTAAAAATAGCACATCCCAAAAGCTCAGATAGATATACTAGAAGATAGGTTTTTCCCTTATTCATATTCTGTATCATTATTTAACCTGAAAAACCACAAAGAGGTGGAATAGTCATGTGGGATCCAGGCATTGTGTCCAATTAATCAATCACAAAATATTAACTGGGCCAGATCGTGCTGAGTTCTGTATATTGTCATGCTGGGCCAGAGTGGGAAAGCTTGTCAGGCAGATTGCTGTTAAAGAAGAATGTAAGCATTTTATCTGTGAAAATATCCAAGTTTCTCACCTGCCAGCTTGAGGGTAAATCGTCTGGGTCTGTGGAAACATTTGTATTGTGGGAATCTCTGTGTCCAAGAAGTCACTCTTGCCTTCCTTGCTTCTCATGAGTCAAATTGGGTGTATTCAGGGTGGAGAGTGCTGCAGTCTTCCTCCAGTGTCTGACGTAGATCGGATGGTCTGTACCTCTCTAGCACCTTTTTTTCTCTGATGAGAAAGGGAAAAGCATCAGTCCATGCTGCTGGCATCTCTTTCTGAAGAGGAACATCCCCCGTGCTTGTCTGCAGCCAGCCTTTGATGGTTTTTTTTCTGAGGGTCCATAATCTTGGCATTTCTGCTGGAATTTGGAGGTGCAATGAGCTCTGACCTTTAACTGAAACTTAGCCTCAGACCTCTCTTTCTGCCTGGCTTGAGGGCTTATGCCCAGTTCACTGCATACTTTTTGTAGGCTCTTGGGAAATGTGGCCCAACCACGTTGCAAAGAGGTGTGGGGATATATCTAAATCCCAACCCACTTGTCCTGGTTTTCCTTACATACATGACTTCTGTTACAACATTTACACAAATCTAGTTAAATAATTGAGCCTCTTCTACCACCTGGAAATCTCATTCAGAAGGAAAAAGAATTTGACCTTTTGTCCCTTGTTCTGAACTTCCAGCACCCGAGCCCTCCTTGGCCAAGCTTTGTTATGACCGCATAAAGCAGTATCAAGAGGCTGACTCAACACTGCTCGCTTCATGCCACATTTCGTTTACAAGCTTGGATTATGATTTTTGTCCTGGACAGCTTGCCCTGCCCTAAAATACTGGCAATCGAGATGAGAGGTAAATCAGATGAACTATTCTTTATAACAAGAGAGTGGAGACTTGGTGCAAGGAGCGGCTTCCGCTCACAGCAGACACCGCTGCCAAGCCGGCAGCTGAACACAAGGATTCTGAGCTGCTGGCACAGCCTTCATGTGATCTCATCTCACGTTCCTGCCACGGCTGCACAGCCAATTCATCCAGCGTGTATTCGGGAGGTTTGGCTGGCATCAATAGCTGGGAACCCCCATAAAACCAGAGGTCATAAAGGAAATGTTTAACAAGTGTTCAGCTGCAGTAGGGAAGTTGCTCTTAAAGTCTCTTGGTTGTGTTTCAGGTTTGTCACTCACCTGCTTTAAACTACATCTGATTTTTTTGAGAGTTAACTACTATCTGCAAAAAAAAAGAACTTTCCCAACTCCTCCACAGAACGGAAGCAGTGCTTTCCCTTCTAGGTGCAACCTGCAGAGAGTGCCATGGGCCTACTGCTATGAGGGGACAAGATTCAGCTGCTGAGGCTGTGCCTGATGACCTCCAGTGGAGATGAGTCCCTCTGATGATGGAACGGGACTTCCAGCAAGTGCCCTGCTCAGTGAGGTGGAGCTGGAGACGTGGCTGCCAAGTTTGGGCTGAGACCCTGGGATCAGGCTGTGAACAGTGCAGCAAACTTTGGAAGATGCTGAGCATTTAAATGAAATCCTCTTCTTGGTGTCTTTTGATGCCAACATGAGCTGTATCACTTTTTCCAGGCGGAAGCAGGAAGAATCAAAGAAAACTTGGCTGTGGTTAGAAAATACAAGTAAGGAGAATAAGGGCGTGCAGTGTTGGAGTGTAAAGGAGAGACCAGCCCACCATTGCTGTCCTTCGTGTAATATCAGCCTTCCCAGCCCCACAGGGAGGAAGAAAGGAGACAACCAGACTCTGCGTTGATACCCAAGCTCTCCAGGTTTGGCACTGGGTGAGCTGCTTGATTTCTAATGTCAGGGACATTTCTTTGGCTGAACCCATGGAGGAAAGGTTTGTACAGTTTACTGGACCGTTTTGACCTTTTGCCTGCTTTATCAAAGGCCAGAGAAAGGATTTTGTGGTTTGTTTTTATGTGGGGCCAGAGACTGTCTGTCCATGCATATTCATGGCTTTGATACAAGCCGAAATCCTAATTGAAACAGTAAATTAATTCTGACAGCTCAGGTACATATTGCTCTTCTCATTCAACAACCAGTTGAGTGATTTTGCCACTGGCTAGCTGGTGTGAATGGAAAAGAGAGGCTTTGAGTGTGGGAAAGGCTGAGCAGGAGCCACCTCCATCATGCAGCAGAACAGGGTTCTGCTGTTGAGTCTGTTGAGCAGACTTAGCAAGACTTTGCATGACTGCTTAAATTCTGCAGAACACAGTAAAATTGCATTGATAAACTGTAATTCAGAAGGCTTTGTAGTAAGGTGTTGTTTTTCCTGCAGGGAAAAAAATATCTATTGTGAGCTTTGGATGCCTTGGTGGTAGCTTTTATATACCATGTGCAGAACTGTTCTCCCAGCATCAAGATACAGCAGGTGCAAAAAAACCCTTACTGTGCTATTTCCATCCCTCCTTTTTGGTTGATCCTCAAATTCAAATTTTGACAGCACACAAAGCTTTCCTTTTTCCCTTCTATAACTACACAGGCATCTAAAATATTCACCAGATAGACTCACTGCTGTGACTCACCCTCTGCTTCTCATGGTCCTCCTGCAAGGAACCATGTTTAATTCTCTTAATTCCCAGCTTATCCTGTTACTCACCATTACCTGTGCGCTTATTTCATCAGTCCCAGTTGATGCTAATTTGAAGTCTTCTCTACAACCGATGAGCCTCACTGTTTCTAGTCATCCTTTTATGTTTCTGGAGGTGACCCCCATACTTACCTTGCAGGTTTTCTCCTTTCTCCAGGAGTTTCTCCAACTGACTGCATCACCCACCTCTCTTGAAAATCCAAAGCCACACAGATGGAAACAAGGAGCATCTTTCCACTTACTAATTGATGTGTCCTTAATTTCTTAGGCTCACCACTGCCAGATATGACCAAGGCCCCTGGTGAAATGTCAGGGATCACATAAAGTACTTTGTTATTGTAGGCCCTGTGTTTCTTCACCTTTTATAGAATAATAATTCTAAATGTCTTAGAGTCTCACTGTAATTGGATGATTTCTGACTTGGCCATATGAGATCAGTTACTGGGAGAGTTTTGTACTGGGATGTGCTGTGGAATTGGCTTGATTTGCCTCTAGACGATGGAGATGCTTGTAGGCTGTAGCTGTCATTTCTGCCTGTGATGTGTGGTGGTGGATTTGTTCTTATGCTTGTGTCTTGGCAGCTTGTTTGTTGTGGTCATTGTGTTTTCATGTTCTGATTTTTGGTTATCATATAGCCGTGGAGACCACCACTGTGCTCTGCCTGCTGTTGTTGTGGCTTCCTGCTAACCAGTGTTTGTTGTGGGAGATAATATGTGGTGGTGTTTTTCGGCTTGTTCCTTTGCTCTGACTGCTTGATGTTTGTGTTGTAGCCATAGATTTTCGTGGTAAACCCTTTGAGCTTGGAGAAAAAAAAAAAAAAAGAACAAACAAGCTTTCCCTTTCTAGTCATTTGTGAAACTCAAACATGATCATGTTCAGCGCAACCACGAAAACTTGGAGATCAAACTGAGTAAATTGAAAGTGTCCCACAACACAGAAATTCCCTTCTTCCGCCTTTCCGCTCTTGCTTCTCCACAGAGATTTCTCCTGCCAACTCCAAGCAGAAGTGAGATTTGCCTACTGTGAAGAGGGTTGCTTGTGCACTCACTGAGTGGGGTGGGACAGTAATGATGGACCATCATTATATTTGGTAGGAGAAGACGTTAGGCTCTAAAACGCAAATTCATGCCTCTGCCAGGCACATGACCCCATAAATTGCAGAATAAAAAGGGAAATGTAGAGAAGAGATTGGAGGCAGAGGGTTATGTTTATATCAAGCTTTTCCATGCAAAGAAAATTATGCTTTTTTTGAAAGGTTCTGTTTTGGTGATTTCTTTACAAGCTCCATTCCACTCCTCTTGCTCCCCCGCAACACACACTCCATTGCCAGACGTCTCCCTTTACCTGTACAGATTAATGTAGGGGCAACTCAAGGTTTTATGAGCCCAGTGTTTTTCCCTGAAGGTAAACCCCCTGGATAATCAGATTGGGAAAGTGTAGCTGCAAGGTACTTAAAAAAATTGCTTGAAAATTCCTTGTGAAAACCTTTCCCTGGTTTTTTCTTTTTAACAGTTTGAAAGCCCCTTATTCCCTCCCCCCAAATATGATCAACAACACTGAAATTCAGACAGTTGTAATCAGCCCTAATAGGAGCAGAAAAGCCAAGTGCCACGCGTTATTATTCCTCAGCCCCTGTAGTGCCGGTATCCGGAACCTCGCTTGCACTGGGATAACAGTAAACAGATGTGAGGGCAGCAGTTGCAATACTGAGTTACTCTTCAGAAACCCAGCTTGCCCCATGGTTTTTTTACAGTTCTTGTTCAGGCCCCTTCTTACTGAATGCTTTTTATTTTCTCTCTCTCTTTCGTTCTCTTTTTCTGCAAGGTTATTTTATTTTTTGCAGGATCAGCTCCCTTGGCTGATTCACCATGTGGCTCCATAAATAGCTGGATTGGCATAATTGAGGGGTGAACAGGATTTGGGAGTGAGTGGCTGGTGATGGGGAAAGGAGGGGGAGTGTGATGGGATAAGCTGGGCTTACCACTGAGAGAAATGTTTGTGGAACCATGGCTTTTCCACAAGGACCCACAAGTCTATCGGAGAAGTAGAGAAATGTCATGACCACTGGAGGAGTGAAACTCCATTCTCTGGGCCAGACACTGATATCATTGCTCCCAAAGTATTGTCTTTGGCTTTGACTTTGTGCAGACGTGCATACCCGTAGCTTAACATGCTGAGCAGTTGGTTTTGGATGGGGAGAGGCACAAGACTCCTTTTGAAGTCTGTAGAGCAATGCTGTTTTAGACATCTTTGACATCAAGGCAGAGAACCCCATTGGCTGCTTTGGCATTGAATTAGGCCTAAAAGCCATGTTAAATATCTGCCTGAAATGTTACACAATTGGGACTTAACTCCAAAACCAAATCTATTGATTTTGAAGAAAAATAACTATTCTTGTTTGTGGCTTGGTCCCTGGATCCGTATGGATGCTTGACTTGTTGGGTGCTCATGCCAACAGAAGAAAGGGGCTAAAAAAGCAGTGCTGAGAGGAGAAGCAAGGGGTGGAAGCGCAGGTTTTACACTGGTTTTGGGTGGTTGTGAGATGGCCCCCCAAGGATGCAGTTTCCCGTAACACCTGATCTGGGGTGCCTGAAGGCAACTGTCCTGCTCTTGCACCCCCATGCACTCCCTCTGCCTCCCTGCTGTTCTCAAAGCCACAAGATGAGCTGCATAAATCATTCAATCCAGTGGGAAATTTACTCCCCCAGTGAAGAAGACAGTTTCCTATTGGATCAACTGGCTGATCTTATGAGGAGCAGCTGAGGGAACTGGGGCTGTTTAGTCTGGAGAAGAGGCGGTCAAGGGGAGACCTCATCCCTCTCCACAAGCTCCCAGAAAGGAGGCTGTGGTGAGGTGAATGCTGGTCTCTTTTCCCAAGTAACAAGTGATAGGATGAGAGGAAACAGCCTGAAGTTTCACTGGGGGGGGTTAGATTGGATATTAGGAAAAACTTCTACACCAAAAAGGGTTATCAGGCACTGGAACAGGCTGCCCAGGGAAATGATGGAGTGTCCTTCCCTGGAGGTATTTAAAAGGTGGGTAAGTGGGGTGCTTGGGGACATGGGTTAGTACTGGCTTGGCAATGTGAGTTTCAAGGTTGGACTCTGTCATCTTAAAAATCTTTTCCAACCTAAATAATTGATTCTATTTGAGCCATCCTACAGCTTCATCATTTCTAGGTCTGATGCCGGAGAGGGTGACAGGATGTAGGTAGAGCAGCAGGAAGATGAGCAAGAAGTAGAGAGGTCTTCCAGAGCAGGGACAGGTTATGTGAGTGTGCTGTGAGCAAAGGAGAGTGAGTCTGGCCTCTTTTAGAGACTAGCCCAGCAGTCAGCCTGGCAGCACTTGGTTTCTGTCAACTTCAGTTCAACACCATCATCAGCTTTGCCCACTTCTCTGCAGTCATCCCAAAATTTTGTAATTTGTAGGTGTGATATTTTTAATCATGAAATCGGTGCCTCCAGACACACTGTGACCACAGAATAACTTTCAGCAGAGAGGCGTGGAGAAGAAAAAAGGATTTGTTTTGGTTCATGAGCATTGCTGAAGGGATTTCTCCCTGGAAATGGAGGGTGACGTTCCTGTACTGGGGCTCTCTCAGCTGTGAGTCTGCAGGGAGAAGCTAGAGAGCTGGGGATGTGCGTGTGGATGTAGGCAGTGACGCATTCTTAGGGCATCTGCAGAATTCCCCTGAATGGCCACAACACTTTGCTGAACAGCTCTCAAAAGGTTTCTCACCCTTCCTCGAGGGAGGATACTGCACTTCCAAAAAAGGCTCCCAACAGATGTAATGATATTCATCCGGCTCTGTAACAACCGTTGCTCTTCCTGTGGCTGTTTTGCTGTTCATTATCTCTCTGGGAAGAGGTTGTTCTCTTGAGCAACAATGTCCCTAAACCAGTTTGGTTTCTGCAGTGTCCATATTTAGTGGGACTGTTTCTTATTTAGAAGCAGCCTTTGCATGGGTGGGAAGATGCTCGGTGCCATGTGAGTGACATTAAATGGGCTTTGCCCCCTGGTTTGTAGCTGGAGAAAATGTGTAAGAGATTTCCCTGCCGTTAATGAGCATTGTGTTTGCCTTCCCCTTTGGGGGTGGGATAGATTTGGGCAAAGAAGAAAAAAACAAGCTTTCCAGTGGGACGTGAATGTTTGTGCCTGTGTTCCCACATTGTTCCCAGCCTTCTGCCAGAGTCCAGCTGTATGACACAGGCCTCCAAAATGTAAATGAGATTCCCCGATGGAAGACGCACGCAATCACGACTCGCAGCTTGGGTGGACAAGGCGACAGCCGTCTTGTGGGTGGTAGAGCACGTTTGCTGGTGGGGAGGAGGGCACTAAGGGCATCATGGCCTCAACCAGCAACATGAGTTCGACCCTAGGCTTCTGCAAACGTTGGACCCAGACCTTTTTGTGGCCCTGAGTATGGTTGTAGAAAGGCTGTAACTTCTTGGTAGACTTTGGAGAAATGTTTGCTCCTCTATAAATGGGGACCATCACAGGCTGACAGGTACCCCAAGTGCCCAAGTGTTCCTGGAGAGAGAAGACCAAGGGAGCGCTTGGCTCCCAGGAGGTGGGAGCAGAGGAACAGCCTCTAGCAGCAGCAGAGTCTTTGCTGCTAATGCTTCCAGGGAGGGAATTTGAGGAAATGCTTGGATAAGAATAAGTAGAGCTGGCAACAAATGTGCATTTCATTTTATGAACATTTCATGGTGAAACTTAAAACTTCCACAAAATTTGGGGGACTGGATAGCTCAGGGGATTAGTAATGGGATACAGAGCCTTTCATCTCACCAGTGCCTTTTCAACTGCAGCTCGAGTCAATACCAGCAACTGAAAGTTGTTACCATCTGATGGCTTATGTGTAATGAGTTGATGGTCTCACTCCATTTCCTGGTAGTCAGGTATCTGCGGCTGACGCACACAAACGCACCATAAAGCCTGGCTGCTCGCCAGCCTCGTTGGCAGCCTCTGCCAACAACTGGATGAGACCGAGAGTGAAGTATCCCGTTTGCTTCTAGCTGGGAGCTTTATCGGGCGATATCCTGGCATGTGCAGCATGTGAGAAACTTGTAAGGTGGGAAAGCAGCGGGCCAATTTAGAAGAGTGGTTTTGTGTAGACATATTCCATCTGCACTGAGCTCTACAAGGAATAATGTGTTGTTGCAAGGACCTCCTCCTCAGATGCTCCCCTCTCAGCAAAGCTGTGATGCATGTACGATTTATGTTGTGCAAGCAGAGCAAAGGCATTATGGCACAGGGCTTTCTGTTAAAAATAGTGTCACTGCTTTTCTCCTCGTTCCCCAAAGTGGTTCTAAGTAGAACCTGAAGCATATTTTTTTATTAATGCATCTTTGATGTGTCTCTAGCTCAGGGCTGCATCATCATCTCCATTTCCAGCTGTGGAAACAGAGGTGGAGAGAAACCAAATAAAGCAGCAGATACTCTAAGATCAAAAATTCAGGAGTTTGTGGGTGTTGTCCCTGTGTCAGGTAATATAGTGGATTTAGACCATTGATACATTCTATTTCTCCACCAGCTGGGACATCTGCCCTTACTCTTTCCATCATGAATTTAAACAACCCTTCAGATGACACCTCAAGAAAAGACATTGTTGCTTGGGGGACGTGTTCCTTCACCCTTTTGTGCTCTAGAGGTCTCATAGGTGGGGCATAGCTTGGAAGAAGGTGACATGTTCAAGCATAGAGTTTTTTTGGTTCTGTTCAAAGCATCCGCCAATATCCTCCTGCCTCAGGGATTTTCTAACCCTCTCTCTAGCAGGAACATCCCTGGTGCTTTCTAGGGAGGGGACAGTTATGGTCTGGTGTAAACTGTCCTCACAACCATCTGTGGACCAAAACGGTGGTGGAGCGAGGCCCCATGTGCCCTGCTGGCTTTTCTGTGACTCCACAGAGCCAGGCACAAGCAGCCCGTTAGTAAACAAATGGCATCAGCTCCCACTGGTGTTATTTTTAAGCACTTTGTATATGCTACTTGTCTGTATATATCTTTGGCTGGTTCTTTTTCCCCCTTCCACTGCCTGTCAGTCACCTGCCAAGCTTTTTTTCCCCCTTTTGGTTAAACCCAAGATCTGTAGATTTATTCTTGACAAAAATAAAGCCATCCATCTCCTTTGACTGGCTGTTCTGCCGGGTAAGCTCAGGAAAACTGGCTCGGTCAAGGTTTACAGTAGCTGTCACAGCCCGCAGTGGGAAAGGCACTTATCTGTAGAGGAGGGTTAGCAGTTCTCAAGAATGCATCCTTCCCTAGAACTGAGGGGGTGGCTTTTGTTTATCCTCTGGCACACAATGAAATGATGGGAAAACATGCTTGGATGCACTGCAGTAGTAAGGTGGGGCAGGGCAGCGGTTAAAAATGGAACAGAGCCTTTGATCCCTGGCCAGAGCAGACGACTCCCAGGGTTTGGGTTTTAGGGTGGACATCGTGTTCTCTCTCTCCATCTCCATGTACAGATCGAAGGGTTCCCCTCCTACCTAGTGATCACAGCAAAGCCTCCAAGGCTTGGGGGAAGAGAAGAATTGCAAGTGAGGATAGAAGGAAGCAAGGGGGTTTGGGAAGCCTGGCTGGTCCCCACCACTGTTGTGCCTGGCTCTGGTGGATGCTGGAGGAGGGGGTGCAAGCCTGAGCTTCCCAACAGCTGGCCAAGAAGGGAAGCCTGCAGCTAACTACTGCGTGCATCCTGGGATCTCAAAGCACCACAGCAAAGAGCATGCAGCTGAGCCTCTGGGCAGCTGCCTTGGTGGGGGACACTGGGGCCAAGCGGTGAGTCATGACAGCAGCTAGGGTTTGTGACAGCGTTTTTCCTGTTAATCTCCCCCACCATCTCCCCAGAAAACACAATGGGAACTCTATAATCCAAGAGATAGCCTGGGGCATACCACAACTCCAGAGGGTCCTCACAGGAGGCTCTGAGTCCTCCCCAGATTTCCCAGCAGCCAGACCAGGTAGTAAATAACCGTACAAGTCCAAAAGATCGAAGGGGAGTGATAGAAGTATTACGTGCTTGCCCTTAGTCCTGCTCTATCCCAGATTTGGAGTGGGATGCTCAAAGACTCTGGACTGCTGACTCCTTGGAGCCAGAGTATATCATCTGTTAAGTCTCTGGCACGACAGACTTGCTTTAGAGTGAGCAAATTAAAGGTCGTCTCTCAAAATCTGGTTAATGCCAGATGCCAAAGTAGACAGAGAGAGAAACAGAGGGATGATAGATACTCAGATGAACAGATCAATCTGTGGCTCAAGGCGTGTTTGTTTCTTACTCCATTTTGTTTCTGTAGTCTAGGTATATTGTTTTTATTATTTATAGTGTCAGGGAGAGTAATCCTGTGTGTTTGAATTTATTTGCTGTGCTATGTGGCTGATTTGGAACACGTCCTGTTGTGGGTTTTTTTGTTATTTTTTTGCTAAGGAGCTCAGCAATTGTTTGGCACCGAGTACGGGAAACTAAAACATCCAAGATTTCATTTAACCGTTTACCTTTTCAGCACTTCACCACTGCATGCCTGTTGGAGATAGCCCGGGGACTCTGTGTGGCCTCGATTCAGCAGGTCTTTGGTGGAATTTAAGCTTAAAAAGGTGGGTACAGTAAGGATGGCTTTGCCTGAGGCAGCAACCACACTGCCACGGAGATGGAGCACAGCAGCTGTTGAGCAGCAGCACCAGAGCCTCCGCCAGCACTGCAGAGGGAGCCAGGAGGGAAAGAGGATCCATTACATTGCAAGTTAGCTTTAAACGCGCTTCAGTGTTTTAACATGAATCATTCATTCCACTGGTGAGATGACTGAGGAGTCTGGGCAAAGAAAAAAAAGAGGAGTGCTGCAGAGGAACATCTAAAGAAATGCAGGTGGAGGACTTGGACCCAAGGACTTCAGCAGCCTAGAGGCATCCTTCTTATGCTTGAGTAGGAGTCTTGCTTCTCCCTTTTTATTGATTAAGAAATTAAAGGTTCTGGACTGGTTTTCTCTTTATGTTAGCGTGTCTTTTTATCTCTAAGATTCTGTTCCAATATCATGGGGCTCCACATCTGCAAAGACTCTTGTCTGGGAGACATGAGAAGTCCCAGGATGAGGGAAAGCAATGGCAAGGCAAGGAGGAAGGCAGTGTGAATTTGTCTGGAGTACCAGAAGCAGTGAGAGCTTTTGCAGCCACAGTGCAGACATTGACATGGTAATTGTCTCTTTGGTCACAGACAGGAGACGCTGGAACCTAACATGAGCAAGTGTATGGCTGGGGTGTGAAATGTCATTTCTGAAAAATCAGGGCTCTCAAGGCACTGAGCATTGAGTTGTATGGTCCTGGGTAGAAGGCAAGGGTCACCCTTAAACCTTAGATCTCCTCAGCAATTCAGTTCTCTATGTAATTTCTGCTCGTGTGATGCCCCGTCTCAGGGATTTCCCTGATCACATCTCTCTCTGTAACTTGAATGAACAGCTCAGGCTCTGCAGCGAAACCCAGAATTGGACGTGTGTCCTCAGAGCACAGGGGACGGTTCTGGTCTGTTACATTTGCAAAAGTAGCTTAAATGCAATGTTAAGGCCAAGAAACCCAACCCACATAACCTGGAAGTTTTGCATTGTAAGTAGGCTGAGGCATCGTTAGTTCAGCTGCTTTGCTTGCCCGTGGTATTAACTACACTTCTTTTCCTTGTTACATGTAAAACTCGACACTTTGCTATTTCTGACTTTGGATCTGTACCAAACTTGAGACCCAACCTGCCCTGAACACATACAATTTGGCTGAGTTGACACTTCATTGCAAACTTGAGTTTGTGGAATTATGCACCTTAGTGTGATTTCTTGTTCCTAACTTGGACTTTAGGGATATGTCTATCGTTACTATGCATTCAAGAGGTATTGCTGCTGGTCCCTTCTTAATCCTTTGCATTGTCTCATTTCCAAGATGTTGGAGAGGAAGGAAGTGTACAAATGCTTGGTTTTTAAAAATGTGCAGCATTGCCCTTCCTAATGGGTTTCAAACTATGTTCTTAGCATCAATGTGTGTGTTTGAATTATTCTCTCACTCTGACTGTTGGAAATACCAAAAATTCGTACTGATTTCCCTGCTGTTATACAAGCAGAACATTTCCATACAGGCAGGTACAAAGAGACAAAAGGTGGCCCTGCCCCACTCCAGAATGCTTGGGTGGGAACCAGCTTGGCCACGGCAGAGTGACTTGTACCCCTGTGTTCCTATGGCAAAATTCAGAGCAGAACACAGTATCTGAGCGTGTTCCCAGTAAACCTGGTCCAACCTTTCTTCCCTCTCTACGTAACAGGTTACACTGCAAAGAAAAAACAGATTTCAGCTAAAATCAAAATGTTTTCCAAGACTGTCAGCTTCAACTAAATTTTCCAGCAGATGAAGTTGGCATGACTTCCTTTAGGTTTCATGTTTTGTTTTAATAACATCAAAAAACTCTTGTTTCAATGGACTAGGATCTTGCCATTTTAGCACTAGCATTTCACTTCATCTTGGTTTCTCCATTACAGTAAATAAACTTCTTGTTGTTACAAGTTGTAAGGGGGTTGATGAATCCACACAAGATATTACAGGTCTTTAAAGGGAAAGGATGATATCTCCATACCACTTCCAAAAAAGACTTGGAGACCATGACTTCGTAGGGTGGCTGGAGTTAGCATAGGACTTCTTACCATGGTGACATACAGAGAGGCAGCATGGAGGAGGAGCTGGTTGCCTTTATGATCTTCAGTATTCAACATCAAATTGTAATGAGTTGTTCTTATCTACTGGAGCATTTTGGTTTTACCAGAACAGAAAAGATGTGGTTTTCTTCCTAGCGGAATACTCTAGGACTTTTTACTTTGTAGATAACTTCAAAATCTTGGCTGGTTTTCTCCAAATGGGAATCCAAGTGAGTTTTATTACACTGGAAGTTATAATGGGTAGTGGATGCTGATTTCTGCCCAGCTGCAGTACCCAAGAGTGTTGAAAACCTTGGCACGTGCCTCAGGAAACTGCCTTGGACTACAGCAAATGGTGTTTATTTAGGGTTTAATCCACAGAGGAGTGCCGGAAACAAAGATACTTCCCAGGTTTTGAGGAGCACAGCTTTGAGGCTGTTGAGTGTGGTAATACTGGTGCTCCCTTTTTCATCCCAATGCTCTACTTCTTTCTTTTAAATGATACTGGTTTAAATTCATGGGAGGATAAAGAAAAAACCTTCCCCTGCGTGTACTGCATGGGGGGGAAAAGAGCAGACTAAGTTGTGAAGAACAGGTGAAGGGTCCTTATGTTAAGGTGGGATTAGCTATCATTGCTCACTGTTTGGTTTTTGGCCCCATTGATGTTTCTCAACTAAAGACCCAAGGATGATTCTCCCATATATGTGGCTGAATTGCTCATGTTTTTTCCTTAATTCATTGCGTGCTTTTGCATCAAAGCTAAAAACATTTCTCCACAGATACTGCTAGAGAAACCACAGACCCAAAAGCACAGGCAGTTCTTTGGAGACACTTTATCTGCCTCGTAGGTGCCAGTGGGGAAGGGAAATGGGAACTCTGCTGCTTTCTTTCCTGGCTTTGGTTACATTCTCTTCTCATGGCTGTGGGCCATTAAGCAGGGTGTGCTGCCTTCCCTCAGTGCCTGATCTAGACGGTTGGGTTTACTCAATCCAAAGATATATGGTTGCATTTTGAATGAAAACTACATCTGAAACCAGTTTTATCAGTTTCCTGGAAGATGACAGGGAGAAAATATGTGAAAAATGTCTTTTCATCACTGTTGAGGGGTTTTTTTGTTCTTTGTCACCCATTGCATCAAGCTTCCTTATCACTTGACCATGAGAAAATGTTTTCACCCAATAAAACGGAGGCCAGACCCTCATGGGTTCATTAAGGGGTGACTGGTGTGACTGGAGATACCTGATGTTGAGAGCGAGGGAAGCATCAGCTCTGGGACATTTGCTTGAATCTGGTATTTATTTGATTTACTGGTGATGTTTTTGTGTAGGGAAAGTGAGATACGTTTCTCCTACTTAATCCAGCTATGTTGGGGTGAGCTTGGTTCTGGGGGTGAGCTTGGTGCTGGGGGCAAGCACAGCTCTGCTTGCAGGTAAATTAGAGGAGCAACCAACACCTTACTGAGCTCCTCCTTTCTCTCATCACTTGGACAGGAAAGAGCAGCAACTCTCACCTCTCCTCAGCTGCACTGGGGCTCCCAATGTGAGCAGCCATGTAAAGGAATAAGGGAATATTTGACAGCCCATAACTATCTTGCACAGAAACAGGGCAAGAAATGTTCTCTCTTTCAGTGACTTCCCCACTAGGCAATATGTTTTCCCATTTCTCCCAGTGGATGCAGCTTTCCTATCAGCGCAACAACATATTAGTTAGGTCACTTCACAGCTATGAGGCTGTTGTGTGGATTCCCTCTCTTCTAGGAATTCTGCCGATGAATCATCGACACTTAAGGCCGTAGTTTGATGTCTTTATTCACACTTAATGCTAGTATTTGGCCGCAAAGTAATCCCATGGAATCCAATGGGACTAACTTTGGAGTTATATACTATTAAATCTTCGGTCTTTTAACAGGCTAATGGGTTACAGCCAGATTTGTGAATAGAACTGAAATGCAGTGCTGGCTGTTGGAGGGGTTGGGAGGAGTACAAGGCAAAATATTTCATGATGAAACCTAGACCCATGTGAAAATTCCCCACTAGCTGGCTTTGTTGTAAAGCCTCGGATGTGATCCGTAGGGGAAAAGGCAGTCAGGTCCACCTGGCCATGCTTCTCAGAGTGACCGCCGGGGTTGAGAACAAATTCCATCCCAGGCTGGGGCTTTTGTGAGAGATTTTGTTGGGGTCTGGGGTTTTATTTTTTCATTTTTTCACTATGGTTGCAATTAAGACCCTTCAGAGCATTGTTTTTTCCAGAGTAAGAGCTTTTTAATGCTGGATGCAACAGGGCATTCTACCTTGTGGGGTATTGGGAGACACAGCCACAGGACATCACAGAACCATAAAATGGTTTGGTTTGGAAAGGACTGTGAAAGTCATGTAGTCCAACACCCCCCGACCCCTCAGCAATGAGCAGGGATCCCACTTTCCAGAAAAGAATTTTGGATCTGATGGTGCTGCTGTTATTTGTAGGAGAGCATTGCTCAGGTCTCCACTCAAATTCTGGGGGGGGGTGTTGTAATTTTCTGAAGTGATGTGCAGACTTCAGTACAGAATCTGTGGAAGGTGGGTCAGTACCATGTATCTTGGTTTTCTGTCTGAAAAGAAAAAAACAAACAAACCAAAAAACACATATTTTGTTTGAAAAAAACAGCAGCATTATAATTTTTCTCAACAGTATCTTGGCAATGTGGTGCTTGATGAACTTCACATATAAAACTAAGTGAGGTTGGGGGTGCCGGAGCAAGAGTTTTGGGGAAGAAAACCCTCCCCCAGTTTAGATGTTAGAAAAGTGGGGATGTATTTTGTGATGGACACTCAGTTGCTTCCAGCTGACATGCTTTCCTGTGTGTCAATGGACAAAAAAGAGTAGGAGCCAACCAAGGAAAAGAATCCCACCTTTTGGCTTGTTCCCTGGCATCTGCAGCCCTGCTGGAGGATGGGGAACAGCAGTGCTCCCAGCTACGCCCCGTCAGGACAAGGGAGGATCAGACCACCCCTTGCTTCACAGATCAGGCTGCAAGAGGCATTAACATTTCAAAGAGAAAAAGGGATCCAGACCTAGAGAATCTCAACGTTCCTGTGCCTTTCTTGACGTCATCTGAGAAAAACAAAACTAATAAAACAGTTATGGATCACAAATCTTCATTCAGTGAGCTCTTAGGATTCAACCTCAGCCACAGAGCTGCAGTCTCAGCAATGGAGAGGATGACACTTTTCCCCATGCAATGCCCTGGTGCGACAAAGTCCTGCCCAGCTCTGCTCAGCTGGGAGTAGAGAAGAGCTCCCGGAGCACATCCGTGCCCTAGACACCACGGCAGCTCTTTTCAACGTGCCCAAGACAAGAAACACCAGTGAACAGCAGAGACGCTCCAGTGCAGCTGTATAGAATTACACTGCAGGGGAGGAGAGTGGGGAAATGAAGAACAGCCATAGATCCTCTCTTGGACAGGCTTGGTTTACACTGCTCCGCTGAGGGTTTGTTTTCTTTTATACTTGATTGGATCGCAGCAGTGAGGGCTGTACATGAAAACATGACCCAGCGTGGCAGGTCTGTGGCTCACGGTGTTGCTGGTCCACTTGCCTGAGCTCCTGCAAAGACCCAGTGTGGAAGCCCTGAAGCCTCTTTCTTCAGAGTCTGCTTTTCCCTCCCCCTCTTCTCCTCCCAAGGTGCTTTTAATACCTTCTGTTAATATGAAATTAAGATAATGAGTCAAAGAGAAGGAGAGGAGTGGGATAAGGGGGCAGCAGGAGGGGGAAGGGGGAAAGGAAAGAAAATAGAAAAAAGAGAGCTTCTTCTGACAGATAATTAGGGAGATTGGTTTACCAGCCAGGGACTAATGCTGGCTTCCCAGCTCAAACAGTCCCTTGTGACTCATTTTGTGACTTTAATTTCTATGGGGTTCCTTAAGCAGGTGCCCTCTGACAGGTAGTCGATAGAGGACTTCTGCCTGAGCACCAGCGCCTCTTTGGAGAGGTCAAATTCAGAGGTCAGAGAGCAAGGCCTGCGAGGTTAGCGGGTCAGGAGCCATCACAGTGACAGATGAACCTAAACGTGTTCCCTTCTCCTGGGCTACCCCTTGCAGAGTGGCAGAACTGGCGTCTCTTGAGACCAGCCCCCTCTTTGCTAGGAGACGTTCTTGTTCATCTCCCGCTCGCACCTCTCAACTGCTCTTCATTAGCCAGAGGATAGGGCTGCGATGGTGAGAGGGTGCTGTCTCCATACCTCTCAACTGGTCCTCATTAGGTAGAACAGTCCCCTTTTGTCCTTCATGAAGCACCCTTTGTTTCTCAGCGGCAGCGGGGCTGCGAGAGCAGAACCTGATACAAAACAATGCAGCATTATTTAGCCAGAGCCTAAAGTCAAGGAGAGAGCAGCATTTCGGGACACTCTTGCTGCCTTAGCGTGTGCATGTGTAAACACCCGCACATTCCAGCTGTCCATCTGTCTGTCCTCCCTGTTGTCAGCTTGGTTCCTCTTGCTGGTGTTCCTAGCTGGAGTTCACACCATCTTCTATCAGCTGATGTTGCAGTACCCCTCTAAGAATGAATTTCTAAGGTGGTGTAGCTACAAGGAACTCCTTCCTTCAGTTTTTCAGCTGACAGAAAGCAGCTTTTGTTTCTCTGTGTTCTGCAGGGACTCAGTTTTCCTTGAGCAATTTTCACAGGGTCCACTGCTCTGGCAGCATCTCCCTGCTTGGTGTGGGGAATCCGTGACCATTTTGCCTTGCTTTCACCTCTCCCAGGCTGCCTCCCTGCTGCCAGCAGCTGAGGTTGTGTTGGCTGGAACTTGATTAGTCATTCTGTCTGAGATTTCTTTCAGATTGAGTATAATGATGGCAAGAAAGAAATTAATTTTCTTTATAATTGGATTCCCACTTTTCCCTGAAGAGCTGATGCCTTCTTAAAAAGCAGCGTCTATCACCTCCGTGCTGGTGGCTGCAATGTTGCTGCAGAGTGGTATCACCACAGGAGTGCCTGATAGGTTATAAATCAGATGGTACAATTAAATGCTTACATACCTGGAGTGCCAAGGTCGGGTTTGATCCCATTAGCCACTTTTTTCACCTAGAAACAGCTGGAGCAGAGAAAAGCATCAGTAGAAACTGCAGGGGCAAGCTGAAAAGAAATGAACATAACTGTTGTGCTTTTGGGTCCCATCCGCTGCAAAAAAAGTGAGGGAACTGGGATTAAATGATGCTAAACCCCCAAGAAAGAAAACAAAGTCTGATTTTTTTTTTATTTGGGGAGCCAAAATGCTGCTTTCAATGAATAGTACTTGCAAAATTAAGGTCATATATAAGTTTAAAAAAGAAAACTCCATGTGGATCAAGCCACAACAGAATTTCAGAGAAGCAGGAGTGAAGACAGGGAATTCATTGTCCATGTGCCAGTGATCCAGAGAGAGGACCTTCTCTGTCCTATGCAAGAGTCTAAATATGAAAATCCTCTATAAATCCAACCTAATTTGCGAGTTAATTGGAGTGGGGAAAGCAGGACAACAGTGTGGAGAAATAGGGCTTTGTGAGTTTCCTGGTACACCTCTCCCAAAGAGATCCTCCTTCATTTGGATAATGTTTCTGTGTCCTGCGGGGCAAGAATTTACACTGACATCTCTGTGCCAAGATTGTTGCGTCATGTTGGTCAAGGTTTATTTTGATACTACCGCAGACAGCGTCACGTGTTGCACAATGGACAAACTAACATTTCAGCCACCTTAGGAAGTCCTTGTCTGGTGACCTCAAGCCTTGCCACCGAATCTGAAGCACACTGTGGGAACTGGAGCGATGGCTGGAGTTCTGCATCCACAGTCTATTTGGTATTGAATATTCTCACCCTATTGTACATTTTAATTCCATGCAACTCGTGCAGAGAAATTGGTACAGGCCTCCCATGTGACTCAGAAAGCGGTGACACATATGGGTTGAACATTTCTGGCAAGCAGATGTTTTGTTGAGGGAGCTGGTTGGTGGTTTTCCTGTAGAAACCTCCAGAACTGTTTGCCGAAGGGCTGGAAATTCTGCTTGAGTGGCTTGAGAAAGAGTTGTATCCAGTGGTTTGGTTGCAGGTTGATGCCTTGCTCTCATTTTGAGCTCCTCCCATGCCACCTTGTTGGTAAGTGGGGTTTTTTGGTACCACCAAAGCATCTTGTGTTAGATGTCCGGTGCATCTAACCTTTAGCAGGGTGGTCATCTCAAGAGGACTGGGTCCATGAAGCAAACTGAGAGATGTTTGCTCCTGGATTTTGGGTATGCTTTTTGGCCAAGGTGGGTGGCCAGCACAACCCCCGAGATGGCGGTCCCACACAGCAATTGGCTTCAGGACAGACTGAGAGAGCTGGGATTGTTCAACCTGGAGAAGAGAAAGCTCTAAGGAGACCTTAGAGCAGCCTCCCAGTACTGAAAGGGGCACCAGGAAAGCTGGGGAGGGGCTCTTGATCACGGAGTGCTGGGACAAGACAAAGGGACATGGCTTTAAGCTGAAAGAGGGGAGATTTGGATGAGATCCTTGGAAGAAATATTTTCCTGTGAGGGTGGGGAGGCTCTGGCACAGGTTGCCCAGAGAAGTGGTGGCTGCCCCATCCCTGGAGGTGTACAAGGCCAGGCTGGATGAGGCTTTGAACACCCTGATCCCATGGAAGGTGTCCCTGCCCATTGCAGGGGGAGTGGAACTGGATGGGCTTTAAAGTTCCTTCCAACCCAAACTGTTCCATGATTCTGTGACTGCTCCCTGTTTACGACTCTCCCAGCGTGCACATGCCGTAGCAGGGTGGGACTTTTAGTCTCACAGCTGAGGGTTTTGTGTTTTGTTTCGAACTGTAACTCTAACACAATTGTGTTTATATAATGCAGTTACGTGAGATGCTGCATATGAGTTTTAAATAGAATAAGGGTTAAATTTAGCTTCTTTTTTTTTCCTCCCATTGATTTTGCAGAGATAGACTTGTGTTTGAAAGACTTCTCACCCTCGAGTTTACCGGACTCTCTACAGCATGATCTCATCGCTAGTATCTCCCTCTTTCTCCACCCTTCCCTCCCGTTGTTTGCTATTCTGACTGAAGATGAGACAGAAAAAGTTAAACAAACTTTTCAAAGTCAGGGATCGCATCATCCTATGTGTTTATGCAGTATTAAACACAACAAGATCATTATCTGGAGACACTGGCGACCGGATTCACAGTGGATATAAATGAGAAAAGTTCCCATCAAGTTCATGATTTACACCAGCGCCGGGTTTGGCGCCAGCATGTATAAAGATGAGCAAGAGAAAAGAAATTCAGTTTTGCAGACTTGAATTTTTGAAGTGTGAAAGCATTTCTTATTATCTTCCAATTAGAAAGTGGAAAAAATGGTTGGGAAAAGAAAATAGTTTGAACATAAATTCCAGGGAAAAATTTTGCATTATGAATGTATTTATTTTTTAAAATCTAACTCACGTTTTTTCAAACCAGCAGCAACTGTTGGGTCTGAATTTCTCTACTTCTAAGAAGTCACCACTTCAAATTTGCCCCCTAAAATAACCTGGGATGATGCCTGGGATTAAGACCCAATAGCCAGTGATGCGGAGGGCTATGCAGATTGCACTGGCTTTGTTATACAGGATTTTAGGAGAAACTTTTCCTCAGCTTCAGTCCCTGCTGAGGTTATTTTGAAGTTTCCATTGTGATCCACAGGTCCTGTGGTCTCTGCAGAAAATGATTAGAATTTCATTTTTGAAGAGAAACCCTCAGGTCAGCCAAGCTGACTCTGTCACAAACAGCACTTCATCTTTTTAACATTCTCAGCCAGCAACATCTCCTCAAAAGTTTTTGATATAAAGTCGGCTTAGGTTTACAGATAGGGTCTATGAGGAAGAAATCCATAATCTACCCAAAGCCACGTAGAAAGTCAGAGCAGGATCCCAGCTCAGGTCTGTTACTTTCCATCCCCTTTCATGCTGCGGTTCCACTCTTTTCACCAGGCTGTTACTTCCAGCCCTCTTCTGGGACACACATAGCATATAAAGATGCATCTTCCCTATTTAACAGGTGAGAAAACTGGGGAGATTAGGTGAACCAGAGATTCTTTGGAGGAAGAGTAGGGATGGCACCACCTCCATGACCTGGAGCATGTCTCACATTTGCTGTTGATCAGGTTGTGCTAAGGCAGGGGGTGAGAGCAGGACATCCTGTCCCACCAGCTGTGCTCCTAATTCTGTGCCTGAAAGGTGGTGAATGAAACCTGGCCACAGGGAGAAAGGGACTCTGCTTCTCATGATCTTTCCTTGTTCTTCCTTAACACTGTCCTTGGTGTCTTAAATGAACATTGTTTGGTGAAAGATTTGAAAAACTCTAGTTTCTCAAGAGTTAAGACTGGCCTTGTTTAAAAATATTTATTTTTTTCACTTCAGATCATTAATATTTTCAGTGCCGAAAACATTAATAAAGACATCACCAATTTCTTTAATTCACTGAATCTGATTTCCATTTGAAAAACAAAGCAAAGTGAGGTTTTGGGGTAAGTTCACAGGTCTTTCTGAAAAAAAATACAAAGTCATGACATAGAGTTTTTTTCTCATGGTAAGAAAAAAAACTGTCTGAAAGAGACACTTTTTCAGGAAAAAAAAATTACCAGTCAGTCAAAGTTTTGGTCATATGTTATCCACAGTTCCCTACAAGAGTCGTCCAGTTTGTCACTGGTACTTCACTCATATTTTGGAACTAACGTCTTCCAACTCTAACAAGGATGGGATAAATATGAGGAAAGTGAGCAGCAACAGGCAGAAACAGTTTCTTTCTAATATGGATCTGAAGTTTAAAATAATCTGTACACCCTGAGGACCTCTCCATTATTTCTCTGTTCCTTCAGGAGAGGATTGCCATTCCTTCCTGGCAACAGAGATTTGAGGCACGAAGGAAATCTGAATAATTTCCCGCATTGTGAGATCTGGAACAGTTGTTTTCCAGTCTGTGTAAGGTTTAAATTGGTGGATGGACTGGCATTCACATCATTCTCTGGGCCTACTGGTGACATACCAAGTGTACGTGACATTTGTTGGTTCCAAGCTTGGCCCATGCTGGGTTTGAAGACTGAGTTTATTTTTGAAGATGGAGCAATGCTGTGGTTGAAAGGCTTGATGATCATTTTTGCCTTCTGCACTGTCCGTGGTCTCTTCCGTTGGTCCCTTCCAGGACTCCCTAACTCCATGCTAATTGGGTGCTGGCTCCAGGTTTTCTATTTTAATACTGTTTGATGATAATAATCATTCCTGCAGGATGAATGGCTGAGAACAAAGGCAGGAAACGTCCCCCTGATTAGATAGAGGCAGGGGAGCCATTGGAGGAAAAAAAACAAATGCCAAAAATGACAAATGAGGGTCCTGTAACTTCTGCCATCCTCCTGGGGCATCTGGAAGTGACTGGAAGGATACGTGAAAGAGACCATAATTTACTGGTTTGGCAAACTGTATGTTGGAAGTCTTTGAGCATCATCTCAATCTGCAAACAAAGGCCGGCAGGAGAGATAAGACCATGCAGCTACCAGAATGGAGCTGTTTTGGGCAGTTACGCAAATCCACCTTCATTCCCATCGCATTAAAACTACCATGACCTTTCCTGTTGCATTGATGCTATTACTGATCAAGAGGGGAAGAGGTAATGCTCAGGTGTAGGTTGAGGTAATGAGCAGGGTATGAGCTACATCTACAACGTGTTCTGAGTGCAGACCTGAATATTAATTGGAGTCTGACCTTGTTTCATGTTGACTTTTGTGGATGTAAGGTCATGCCTAGGGCAAACCTGGTGTGTTCCTTAGGAGATGCCAGAGAAGAGAAATGGGCTGTGCTGAACCTCAGCAGTGACCCAGATGTGTCCATTTCTGCAGAGCAGATATTGTGGTTGTGGTCTATCTGGCTACTCAGTTTCTGGGTAAATCTACTTTTACCTAGATATTATTATCAAATATTTCCAGTATCCTAAAAGAACTTGCAGATTTCTTCCTGCAAGGGCCAGAAGGTTCTGCAGGAGCCTGCATTGGGCTTTAGTTTGAATCCACACGTAATAAGTGTATGAAATTTGGACCAGGTAGTGCTCAACCCTACTCCCTGTACCAGGGATGCCATTAGGATCTAGTTTTGCTTGGGCCTTTTTCTTTCTCCAAACACAGAAGTGCCCTGTAAAGGGGTCAAGAGCAGTCTGGTGCATCTTGAGGGAAATAATCAACAAAAACAAACTCTCTGACTTCAGCCAAATTGTTGTCAGGATATTGTAGCTTCTTAAAAACGGAAAGGTTTTCATTTTCAGTGGTTGAAAACTGAGTGGGAGCTGGTTCTGATTAGCCCCATGTCCCCACATGCTGTTGTGCATTCCAGTTGTATTTTTGTTTGTTAAACTTCATTTCAACTAATTCTATTTACTGCTTGCATTTATAACAGTGCCTTTGTTTTCTTTATGATCATTGCACATTGAGGACAAGAACAGAGTGTGGGCATCAAGGAATGCCTAGAGGAGGCTTTAAGGTGCCCAGGAAGTGACACTTCATGGATTAATAAAGCTTTCTAAAGGTTTTCTGAGGCTGAATGAAAGAAAAAGGCCTAACTTCTTCCTTTATCACAGTTTTGACCATAACACAGACAAAATCCTGACCTGGAGAATAACAGTAAGACTTGTTTTCACTGAAGTTTCTTGGTCTGCTCCTTGCAAGACTCTTGGAATAAATAGTTACTGTAGTTCTCGGTGATGTCTAGGTTTGAAACCAAGAGAAATCTGCTGAAAGTGAATGGAAATATTCCGACTTAAATACCTTTAACTTAAACTCTGGGATAAAGTCCATTTCCTAATGCTACCAGGTTTTTGTTGATGACATTTTTGAAAGAGAAAAAAATGTTTAGGTGTACTTTTATGAAAACAAGTCTTCAATCTGTGCTTAGCGATCATTTACAACTGCTTTCTTAGACCTATGCTGTGAAATAAATTAGGGATGCACCTGGAAAATACTGGGTTGGCTCAAATGTGCTGCAGAGCCTTTTTAGTTTCCTTTATCCCACATTTTTAAATTAAAGAAATGTGATTATTTAAGGCATTTGAACTCTGGATGTTGCAATTTTATTATCATTTGTTCCCAGTTGCGTGTTTTCCCAGTAATCAGTTTGTGGAACCTTTCACCTCTACATGTCCATCTCCAGTGTCACGTGTGTTGCTTGGGTCCAGGCATCTGGATCGTCTCTCCCACCACTAGACAAGTCGGGATCACTTTTTTTGTCTGAAAAAGAACAATAAACGCTTTGCAATTATTGCTACTTGGCAGCTCTGTTGGATGTCCTCAGAAGGGTCAAGGACTTAAAATTGTAGAGTGACCTACTAGTCTCCTTCTAGATAGGGCATTTCAACCTGGAACTGAATTATCCTAAGTTGCTGGAAGTTCTGCAATTAGTGTAGAGCAAAAGCTGAAAGACGGGAGATTGAGAAGAGATCTTAGGAAGAAATGCTTTCCTGTGAGGGTGGGGAAGCCCTGGCATAGGCTGCCCAGAGAAGTGGTGGCTGCCCCATCCCTGGAGGTGTTCAAGGCCAGGTTGCATGGAACCTTGAGCAACCTGATCCAGTGGAAGTTGTCCCTACCCATGACAGGGGGCTTGGAACTGAATAGTCTTAAGGTCCCTTCCAAAACAAACCATTCCATGATTCTATGAAGAACTGGTCTAACTTCAGAGGAAGGTTTTAAAAGGTCACTGAAGTTTAAAATTCTGTAGTAATCTATTTTCATCCTTCATTTCCAATAGAAACACTTCCAAAAACGCTCCCTTGTCACTCCCATTCCCTTGTACCTTCATATATGTACAAGAAGAACACTGTTTCTGAGTTTCATTAGACCACACTACATCAGTTTCTCCTGTATGTGCCAGGTCTTCCTATGAAGAGTCCACTTTTCTCAGAATACTGTACTATCGGCTCTTGTGTATCCCAGATCAGCTCTTACTTAAGCGAAGTGCCCTTCCCTTTGTAAAAAGGGAAAAGCTATAATTTGGTTTAAGCAGACCCAGCTTTGGGGCTTGGATTGCTCTCCAAAAGCACAGTCTATGATTCTGACCTTAAATAGGCTCTGTAACATGTCGTTCCAGCCTCTCTGTGTGTGCACGCGCGTTGTTAACTGTTTCCATGTTTTTGACAGATGGCTTGGTGTACCTCGCAGCGAAGCCAACATCCTGTTGAACAAACAATGAGGAAAGAGGAGGGAGGAAGAATGGGGTGTGGGAGAGAACACAGGATGACATTTATGTTTTTATGTATGCAAGTGTTAGATTTTCTTCTTTAAATATTGTGTATGCAGCAGACTGAGGATTGGGGAGAAAATGTAACTTTGAGGCTTCGTTTATGAGGAGTCTTCAAAGAGAAGACTTCTAAACTTCCCTCCAGAGACTGTGGGACTTGTCATTAGTCTTACTTGGACTGACATCATGGCAAGTCATGCTGTTGCATGGATGGAGTTCTGGATCATAAGTCTCTTGTGAGGCACTCTGTCCATCAGGCCCTGACAATGGTGTTTCTGTAGGAGAAGCTTCCAAGGTTCAGACTGTCCAATGTTTTGTTTTGAGGGTTTTATAGACATGTCTGAAATGTCAAAATGCCTCATCAACCTTCACCATTCGGTGAATTGCTTTGTTAAGTGACCTTTTATTCCATGACTCCAGAATTACCATCCATGGTCCTGTATACACGTTGAGAAGAGCAGGCTGTCTCCTTCAGAAGGTAGAAACAAATATCAGAGCACAGGATTTTGACTTAAGTCTGTCAAGTGAACTTGGAGAATCTGGGGCAGAGTCTTGTCAGTCTGTAGTGTAAACAGGAATATTTGACTTCTTTTGCAAAGTATTTTGAAGATCTAGTAGGACAGAATGTTGTAGGTTTGGAAACATCTCCAGGTAGCTGATAGTCTTTTGCTGTTGCCATGGCCAGCAGAAAACTGTCTTGGTCCTGCAGGCAGGTTCTATCAGTGGCATTGCTGCCCAGTCTTGACTGAGGAATAATCCCTGATCAGCCAAAGAGCAGGACACAAGTGATGGAAACTTGTTTGATGAATGACTTGAGAAGCAGTGCAGCTTCTTGTCTATTATCATGAAAGTCCCCTTTGGGCAACAACCCCTGTTTGGATTCTCCATAGTAGAGCACACAGCAATTTCTGATGGCTGTTGGAAGAGGGATCTCTGTCTTGGGTGTCCTTTCTGAACCACAAGGGTTGGTTTTGCAGGGCTCCTCAAGACTGGCTGGCATCTGCCCTTCCTGGTCAGTGTGATTGATTTACACAAACACAGAGTTCAGCCCATCCCAGCTCCTCAAAGAAAAGCTGACTCCACTTTACACTTCTTTCTTTCATCTATGCCTCTGTCTACACATTGCTCTGCTTTCTGTCTACCGTGACCCAGCTCTTTTATTTACCTTTGGTTCATTTTTTTTTTCATTCCTTCTCATGTGAACCATATGCAAATTTAATATCTTTCTCTCCTTTTATGTTTTTGCATCCCAACCTCCTGTGACCTTGTCCTAGTTTACAATAGAGTTCTCCCTGGTCCAATTTCGTGCAATTAAAACAGATTTCCCCCATTTCTGATTTTCCTTCCACAGAACAAAATCTGAGGAGCTGAGTTAGATTTTGGTCCTGAGTCTGCTGGTGTAGATCCCTGTTAGCTTCTCAATGCACTGCTTCAGGACACAAGGAAAGTGCAGCTGGCAATAGTTCCCACAAGAGCTGCTGATTCTGATCCCCCTCTCATTCTTGTTTGCGCTTTAATAACTCCAGTGAACTTCATGTGTAGAATCCCTTCTGCCATGCAGCGAGGATCTGCTGAGCCAGGCCATCAGGCAATTGCCAGAGGCACTTGGATAATAGCATCCTGCTTCCAGAATATCAAGATCCCCTCTCTGAATCACTGCTGAATACCTTTCCTCGAGCGTGTACCCATCACCCCAAGAACAGGGTGTATCAGTACTTTCCCCCCCCAAAAAAAAGCTGCCAGTTCCTGAATGAAGAAGCAACCACAGAATCAGAATCACAGAATGCTTTGTGTTGGAAGGGAATTTAAGCCCATCCAGTTCCAACTCCCCTGACATGGGCAGGGACACCTCCCACTGGATCAGGGTGCCCAAAGCCCCATCCAACCTGTCCTTGAACATCTGCAGGGATGGGGCATTCACAATTTCTATGGGCACCCCATGCCAGGGCCTCTCCACCCTCATGGGAAAAAATGAGGGTGAAATGAAACCTGCAGTCCTGTAGAGGCATCTCCATAGGTCCCAGGCAGTTCCCTGTCCCTGAAGTAGCCTGGCCTCTTAAACACCACCAGCTGAAAAAATCCCATGTGCCATGGCAGGCAGTTTGGGAAGCATCACAATGACAAGTCCCTGTGTGCAATACATCATCCCTCTTTCCACAAGTTTCCCAGGCGATGGGAAGGTTTTTCTATCCTTCCTTGCTAGTAATACAGTAAAGTATAAAGTGAGTTATAACGATGTTTAAAAGAGCTTTTGCCCTGGCCTGGCCTGGAAGATCTGAGGTCATTCACAGTGCACATTAGTAAATATGTGTAGGGCCTTTGGAGCTTTCTTCCAGAGAAACAGCTAATAAAGAGAGTTGGCTGTGTTTGTTCTTCATGCCAAGACACATTCCAGAATCTGATTATTTTATGTCATTACTTTAATGTGGAAAGAAAGAAGCATTAATTTTTCCAGGTGGACTGGCCTGTTTTGGAGAGGTCACGGCTTAAATGAATTGGATTAAAACTGACCCAAACTGCTATGTCAGTAATAAACATAGGGTAACTAAATTCCAGTGTAAATAAAGCTGAAGGAGGACAACTTTTTGAGGAAGGGTATGGGAGGTGATTCTGCCCCTCTGCTCTGGTGAGACACCACATGGAGTACTGTGTTTGGTTTTAGAGCCCTCAGCACAGTAAAGACATGGATCTGTTGGAGAGAGTCCAGAGGAGGTCACAAAGATGATCCAAGGGCTGAAGTACCTCCCATACGAGGACAGACTGATAGCATTGGGGTTGTTCAACCTGGAAAACAGAAGGCTCTGGGGAGACCTTAGAGCAGCCTCCCAGTACTGAATGGGGCTCCAGAAAAGCTGGGGAGGGGCTCTTGATCAGGGAATGCAGGGACAGGATGAGGTGGGAATGGTTTTGAGGTGAAAGAGGGAAGTTTGAGATGAGATCTTAGGAAGAAATGTTTTCCTGTGAGGGTGGGGAGGCCTTGGGACAGGTTGCCTGGAGAAGTGGTGGCTGCCCCATCCCTGGAGGTGTTCAGGGCCAGGTTGGATGGGGCTTTGAGCCCCCGGATCCAGTGGGAAATGTCCCTCACCATGGTAGTGAGGTTGAAACTGGATGGGCTTTGAGGTCCCTTCCAACCCAAACCATTCCATGATTCTACTGCAACTGAATTGCTGGCTTCCATCCTGAGACATTTCTACATTTGCAGATTCAGCACGGAAATGAAAAAGGAAAGGGAAAGAGACAATAGCATTGCAATTCCTTCAGTGGCTCAAACTGCAAAGGAAATGCTAGAAACTCATGTAAAATATTGCCTTCTAACCATATGTGGTACTGAAGACACCAAGGAGGAATTACTGCTCCCTCAGAAATATTATGGTTTGAAAGGGAGGAAGAGATTATTCCCAGTTGGAATAAAAATGCTAAACTTACCATGTTCTGTAGACCCACTTAAAAAAAAATGGATTTACTATTACTAAAACATGTTGTTAGGGGGATTCATCACTTGAACTTTTTTATTGTGGTAAATAATGCAGAAATGTAACACATATTCTGACATTTCCATGGAAAAAAAGTCAGCAAAATCAATACTACACTTTAGATCTCTGCTCTTTTAAGATTATTACTCTGTTTCAGCTCTTTTAAACCAGCTGTGCTCTAGATCTGAGGTCTTGGTCCTTAGATATGTGACCAGTCTTTACTTGTGGGAATAGGGAATAATGAAACTTGATATGTGAGCACGGACTCTCTAAATCAGAAAAAGTCTTAATATTCATGTTCTGTAGGTCTGTTTTAATTTTTCACTTTTGTGTCACTTCATTGGCATTTCTCTTAATTCTCCCCAACATAACCAGAATTGGAAACAGGACATTTAAGTCTGGAAATTTGTGGCCAGCTTCTTATCTCTGATTGGCTTTCCACTGCTATAATTTCAACGACGGATCATCCTTTTTTGTTTAAATATTCTAGTATGAGAGCAATGAAGACCAAAGGACTCTGGATAGTTTATGATGGGTTGCTGGATATAAGTGGAAAATTAGAAGTGATCCATATCTGGTATTATTCAACTCTGTTATTCATTTAATCATTGCAATTCCAGGCACTGTACAGTTCTAAATGTTATTTGAAAATGAAGTGGCTTGTTACAACCAATGTTGCTAATCCTTCTGCTGGCAGTAGCTCCACTGCTGGAATGACATAATTTGTGACTCACAGTGATCAATGGTGGTGTATGTGGGTTAAATCTAAACCTCAGTTTTCAATGAGTTTTCTCATATCTTACAACACAGTTGTTAACTACTACAAGTGCCTGTTGGGTTTGATGTTAGATGACAAAGAAGTGCAAATAAATACTTGAATCCCATTTACATGTTTTCCTGCCAAACAGAACAGAGGCAGCAGGACAGTGTCCAATGTTCTGAACTGTAACTACGTGGCTTTTGATTCTAATGGAGTGTGGACATTCCTGGGTTACATTGTGCAGTATGAGGACTTTCTGGCTTGTAAAGGATATTATGAAGAGAGTAGTAATTCTTTTTACCGGTCTGAGGATAGACAAGAGCTAATAGGCCTCATTTTTTATTTCAATATACCAGGAGGAATTTTCTACATAAGCAGCAGAACAAGATTTGCTGTTCCCAACAGCTGTCCAAGTCTGGTCTAAGTTGTTACAGGATTTCTGTCCAGAAGTTACCCCTCACTACAAGAAAGTTGTTGAGCTTCTGGAGCATGTCCAGGGAAGGGTAACAAGGCTGGTGAAGGGACTGGAGAACAAGTCTTATGAGGAGCAGCTGAGGGAGATGGGGTTGTTCAGCCTGGAGGCTGAGGGATTATGTCATCACTCTCTGCAGTTCCCTGTAAGGAGGTTGTAGCAAGATGGGTGTTGGTCTCTTCTTCCAGGTAACAAGTGGTAGGACAAGTAGAGGCATGGCATTTAAAGGATGGGTAGATGAAGAGCTTAGAGATGTAGTTTAGTAGTGGACAGGTACCTCCAGGGATCACAGCTCTACCACCTCCCTTGTCAGGCTCTGCTAGTCCTTGATAACTCTTTTGGTGAAGAAATTTTTCCCAATATCCAATCTGAACTCGCCCTGGTGCAATTTGAGGCCATTTCCTCTCATTCTATCACTTGTTACTTGGGAGAAGATAACAACACCCACCTTGCTACAACTTCCATTTAGGGAGCTGCAGAGAGGGATGAGTTCTCCCCTCAGACTTCCTCTTCTCCAGGCTGAACAACCCCAGTTCCCTCCAAAGCTGCCTTCAATCCAGACAGTTCACCGTGGAAGAACCTGGGACATTGCAGAGCTGCAAGGGTCAGCTGAAGTTTTTAAGTTCTCTGCAATGACTGCTCTGGACATCACTGGGGACTCAGGACATTTTAGTATAGAGCAATCTACCTTTCACACAGTTCTAAAGCCTGTTGGGATGTGGGAATGTAAAACCCAGGCTTGCTTAGCAGTGGACTGCTAAGAAGCTGGGAGAACAAGCTAGTTGATAATGCAGTAGGTTTCCATTGGAAACCCATGTCAGGACTTTGTTGAGACCAATATGACTCTAAGGAACACCCTGATATTTGACACGTTTGGACTCTGCAGTTTTCTGATGTGATTTCTGGACCTGTTTGGATCATGTTTACATGCCTTTGGTGAAGCTGTAGCAACGAGAGCATGTCAGGAGAAGAAAGGATCTTATATCCACTCAGATCTGCCCCACTAAAGTATGTCCAGATGGACAGATGACCTCTGGAGGTCCCTTCCAGCCTAAATTATTCAGTGACTCTGTCTCTACATTCCAGAGGGAGTGTTAGGTGAAACTGGGACCATCCCATATGGGGAGGAGGATGGGGTTATATCTGCAAGTCCTGTATCTTGACCCCATCCTCTGCCCTGGCCATCCATCACTGTGCACTCGTATTTTATTCTACTAGGATGTCAATCACCATTTCAATTAGTGAGTGGGAGGAGAGGGTGCGGATGATAGCACCCGATCTTGCTTTTGATTTAGGATGAATCACACTTAAGAGGGCATCTGAGGTTAAAGAACACAGGGTTCTGGACACATGTATAAATCAACAGGCTTGAGGTTTTCATTATTCACCTTTTAGTGTATGAACTGATATGACTCATTGGATCATAAAAGAGATCAAATAGCTTTGTTGCTAATAATTCTCTCCTTGACCCATTCCCTGGCACATTAGGTTTGTAAACAGAGTTTTAATGGCATCCCTTGGAAGTAATAACATCACGCCTTTATAGCACCTTGGCTGACTGTGTGCTCCCAGCTATAACTGTGCTTGGGTGTAATCCTTAGCCATTTGTGGGAACTAATGTGCTTTCATATCTTAAGTTTTCAGTTATTGAAAAGATTGATCATCTCTAGTTACTCTGCCTCCCACCCTCCTCTTCCATAGACGACATTTGAACCCTCCAGGGAGCCCACAACTCAGCTTTCCCCAAACGATAAGCGCTCCCTGTAATATTCTGGTGGAGATAACATGCTTGAACTTCAGTGTGTTGTTAATGTCTAATGAGCTGACGGCGCCATTTATGGTTTTATGGCTAAATCATGATTGTTCATTAACAAAAGTAACATTAGACCATGTGCCTACTTTGGACAGAGGAAAAGATAAAGCAAAGTGATGTGATGGAGGGTAATAAGAACATGGTACCTACGGTAGCAGAGACAGCAAAGTTCCTGTGTTGGTTCTGTGTGGCTACTGCTGTGGAGGAGCCTCAAGTGGAGGGACAGCATCTCCAGTACAGGATTCTCATGTTGGGAACAACGAAATGCCAGGGTCATGGTATTCTGTGGCTTTAAAGGGGCACAGTATGAAACAATCCCCAAATTATTATTTGACACTATAGTGATTTTTGTCCTGCTGTGCATCACTCTCTGCAGTTGGCTTTGTGTTGCTTCCTTTGCCTCTGCCTACTACAAGGAGGACTTGCAGATGGGGTTAGTGGTTCCCAAGGTGGAAAAGTCTATTTTCAAAGGATAGAGGTGGGAAAAAAGAAGGTCTTAATCTCCTTTAGAGCGTTGAACTTAAAGCTGGTCCCAGCCCTTCTTGTGAGATCAGAATGGTGGGAGAATGTCTGGTGATGGAGAGCCATCCACTTTGTGATGGTTCGCTGTCCAGAAGAGGATTGTCCCATGGTGAATCCTTGTGATGGAGGAGTTCTGGTGTTGGTGATGGGAAAGCTTCAGATGACAGTTGCAGAATGCAGCCTTCAGGACCTGGGAATTTGTCCCAGGTAGCTTCAGGTAAGAAAATGCTTTGAGTGAGAGTGTGGTAGACGAGATCTGGGGACGAGATCTAGGAAGTGTTGCCTGTCCTTCTTGATGCTGCAGCAGGTCTCTGTGCACATTTTTTTGCCTATTGCTGTCTTGTGGGCTTATCTGCCCTCAGTTATAGCTAACAGAGAGTGTTTGCTCATTATAAAATTGTCACTTTAGGCTGGAGGGAGAAAAGAATAGCTAAATATAACACTTTTCTTAGTCTTCCCTACATCCCAGAGTTTTATTCAGATACTAGAAATAGAACTGGGGGGAAAGTGAAGTAGCTTCCTACCTGCCCATCCCTTTTATATCTATACTATTCAAAGAAACATAAATGTCTAGCCTAGGGAGAGGAGGAAGAGGATAAAGGACAGGAAGGGAAGGAAAGAAGGTTGGGAACAGTCATTGTAGAACTGTGTTTCATCACTTAGGTTGTTCCTGAGCCTACAATAGATAAGAGACCTCTGGAGAGATAAATGAAGTCTCAGAATTTATTTCAGAACTTTATTTTTTTTTATGGTAACTTATTTATTCATGGGGTGGTGGACACCCAAAGGCAGCAATGAATGCTGTAGCTGTGATGGTCACAGCTGCACTACAGTTGAAAGTCTCTAATCACAGCCTGGAATCTTGACTGTCAAGGATGCATAGCCCAAGGAGCTTGAGAAGAGAGCTAGAGAGGGAAAACAAGAGGCAACGGCCACAAGTTGCACTAGGGCAGGTTTAGACTGGATATTAGGAAAAAAATCTTGACTGAAAGGGTGACTGGCACTGGAATAGGCTGCCCAGGGAGGTGGTTGATTCCCCATCCCTGAAGGTTTTTAAAGGACATGTTGATGACCTTCTCAGGGATCTAGTTTAGTAGTGGATAGGTACAGTTGGACTTGATGATCTCAAAGGTCTTTTCCAAACAGGTGATTCTCTGATTCTATGATAAGGATGAGCAGTGGGAGAACTGGGATTGCTCCACCTCCTCTGAATTACATTCTCTGTCAGTTTTCATGTTGTTGCTGTTTTGGTCAGTTAATGCATTGAAGAGAAAAATCTTGCATTGAAGACAAAAAAAACTGCTCAGGGCTTGCATATAAATAGCTTTTGGATCGCTTTATATTTTTATATATATAAGTTAAGCAAACTTACGTGAATAAACAATAGCTATGCAATGTCCTTTTTATAGATATTGCTCTGTACTTGCCACAGTGCTGCCTGATTTATTTATTCCAGCTTGTAAACCATGCATATTTAGTACAGGATGTGTACTCTTCATCATTTACAGTTGTTTAAATAGAGGCTTTCATGGTGGTGCTGTCGTGCAAGAAAACACTACAAGCCTGGGGCAAAAAGTGTTAGGTGTCGGGGGTCGGATGTAGGAGATTTAATTATGAGACCATCATTATACCTTCTAACTGAAGATTATATTCAGTTAAAAAATTATTACAGCTGAAGGGCCATCTGAGATCTGGGAAAAACTTTTGGGTGGAGGCTAAGATAGATACCCAGTACCTATGGGATTTCGTAGAAATGGGCAGGGGGGATATTAAAGTCCATTAAATTCTCTGGAGTGGTTAGTAATAACCTGAAGGCTGAATTTATCCCTGATGTTATAAAATCACTGCTCTTTGCCAGGAGTGGACTTGGCTCAGGGAGGAAAAACTGTTCTCTGATGCGTCCTAGAAAGCAAATGCTGGATTTAGGATGCACACTCCTGACAGCTCTGCTCTGGAGGAACATGGCCCAGAGAGCGGCAATGAGCAGCCCTTGCAGGACTAACAGGGCCAAGCTGGGGAATTTTGCCCCGGATCTTGTAAAACTCTTGAAAAGACAGGCTGTTCCCCATCCTCTTCTCTCTGCCATTCCTTGTGAGTTCGGATGGGAATTTCAAGACTATCTCCAGTGTTTAGGAACAGAGAAATCTCATATGTGAGGGAAGATTATTAACTTGGTTTTGCTGAGGAATTTAACCCATGGGTAGTTTGTTCTAGAACTGCATGTCCACATGGAGCCAGAGTAGTAATGCCAGCTCTTCCCAGTCACTGGATGCAAGTTCTCTCCAGAGGAGTAATTTCCCCTGTTTCCAAGTGAGGGGAAACCAAAGCTGAGCAAAGTAGTAGATATATCCAGGCCAGAAGTTGAACATCAAGCTCCAGAACCCGTCTGGGTATTTGGGTGTCGTAGTGTTTCCCTTAAACAACTGCTAACTTGGATGAATCTCAGGTCTGCTCAGGTAAGGTCATCTCTGGACCTTCCATGTAGGTGGACATCCCGGGTGATGCCTGCTGAGAACATGCACTCTTCATTTTCTGAACTTCCATCTTGCTCCACGATCTTTCTCCATCACAGCAGTTCGTGTTGTCCCTCTTCTCTGTCTCCTTGTGCACAGCCAAGGATGGTTTGCTCCTCAGTTGTGACCAGAAAGACCCAATACAGCCTTATTAGCTTCTTCTTTTGTAATCTAAGGAGCGAAAGCAACTGCTGAGCCCACTTTGCCTTCAATTGTTTAACAGATTGGCCCACATCTAATTTTTCCTGCTATGTTTATAGAAGGTGGAGGGTGTAGGGCAAGGGGGGGCTGCTGCATGAGGGAGGAGGGCATGGAGAAAAAAAGAAATTGCTGACTCCCCATCAAAGAGCTGATTTCCTATTTGTGGTTTCAAAATGCTTCCTTCTTCCCCAGCTATCCTGTAATCACTCTCCAACATTCACCAGAGCAGTGTTTACATCCAGCCCTATTACCGGCAGGGGAGACAGGAGAAATTAAGGGCTCCCATTCCCCATTATCTCCCCCTCCCACAGGCAGACACACTTCTTTCCCCTTACCCCTTTTCATCAAATGCCTCCAATTCATGAAGGAGTAAAAGCCCTTTAATGGGATTCTGGAGATCTTAAAATCCAGGTGGTTTGTTTAAAAGAAAAAAAAAATAGGGGGAGAAAAACACCACCAGCTCACTCTTTTTTGCTTCTTTGTTCCTTTTCCACGTTGTTTGAAATTTTTATCCTCCCCAGCTCTGCTTGGCAGCCGGGGTGAACTGAAGTTTGACTTGGATGGCTAGTTGAGACCACACAGAGTTCACCCTGGCTGGAATTAATTTCCGATGTACAGCTGAAGAATCCCATACGCACACACAAACACAGTGAGCCCTTGCATTTCCTTTTGATTTCCTTCTTGTGCTTCCTTCCCCAGATACCATTTTTATCAGAAGCAGAACGAGCTGCAGTGCCACTGCAGACGCTGTTGAGGCGAGAGGCTCTGACCCAGCGTGGCAGCAGAGCCAGGGGCAGGCGGAGGCTTCTTAGATGTTGGGCAAGCAAGCAGACGTGTGAAAAATGGTGAATGTTGGACAATAACAAATGTTGGATTATGGGGTTTTTTTTAATGAAGGGTAAAAAAGGATAGTCATCTGGTACTGGCACTTGATGGGGACTTGAGGTCTGATTCCAATTCCTCGTTTAACCACAGATTTCCTCTAAATAATTCTCGTAATCTCTTGATTCCCTAGCTGAGGTCAGGGGCCCATTGTTCTACACCCTGTAACAACACAATGGGACACAGTTCCTGCCCCAAAGAGCTTACAGTGAAAACAATCAAAGAATGAAAAAGAAACCCAGGCTTGCCTGAAGTTACACCCTGGTGTTAAATTGAAGATTAGAACCAGACCTCCTGACTCTCTAGGTTTGGAGCCTTCTGCAATTATAACATTTTTTGGCTCCTCTCTTTCAAGTCACACTGCAGTGTTAAAGACCATCAAAATACAAAATATTGAATCTGTTACCCCTCAGAGCAGTGGAGTGGGAACTGTGTTTATGATGAGCAGTTTTGCTTCTATAGCAAGGAGAGCCTATGTGTTACACTGGTTGTTGGTTGTTGTACTTAGCTCTCCTGGGAGGTGGAGAAAGGTTGGGAAGTTTGGGAAATGGATTAACATTCAAGATTACCAGATTTCATATGAACCAAGGTGTCAGACCAGTACCGCAACAGGCTTGGTAGCTGGTAAAGGCGTTGTGTCAGGCTGTATTGAAGTCCCTTCCTCAATAGGAAGAGAGATGGCTGTGCGGGCATATGGGGTTATTTAAGTGAAGAACATTCACTCCCACATGTAGGAGTTGTTAGAATAGCTCTGTGCCTGGAACATACTCCCTCCCAGGACATGGATCTATTGAACGAACGGGGCGGTGCACACGCGTGTGGACTTGTCCCAAGTCCTTTTAGTGCTGGCATGACAGTGTTCACGCTGCGGGAATATTCATAGCGCAACGGTCCTGGTGAAAGATGACAAACTTCAATGAGGTTCTGGTGGTACTGGCAGTGCTCTAAAGCATTGACATGACTGAAAGAGCAAAACTAAAGCAGGCTTGGCAAATGCCACGCTTGGTATCACTCAAAAAAAGAGAGGATCTCACCATAAGTGTTGCTGGAAACCTTGCAATATTATTGCTTAGTTTAACATCTCAGCATCTGGAATGACCTGATGATATGGCAAGTTTGTGTATGCACAGCTGTATGTGGCATATATACACTCCAAATTTTCCCTTGTTTTCCATACACAACTTTCTATCTCCAGTGTATTTCGGTGGCACTACTTGAGCTTTGCATATCAAATATTATTAGTGGGGAAAAACATAAGTGCTCATATCCTGTCTTTTCCTTTTCCTACTTATCATTTTATACGAAACTTGTAGTCATTTTGAGATTTTAAATTTCATCTACATTCAGCAACAGGGTAGGTATCTATTTCCAGACTTATCAAAGAGATGGACATACGAACATCTCAAGGGACTGCAGGATTCATCATCCCTAGCTTTGGACATCATAGGAGATTTCCTCTCCATATACATGAGCACAGAGATTACACCTTAAATGTGCTGTACATCTGCTCAAAGATGTAGGGATCTACATTTTAGCCTGGCTTTTATGGCCAAGGGAAATGGCTACTTTCAGGGCCTGATTCAGCCACAGTATTTCAGAGCTTCATTAGGATAAGAAGAACCACACTGCTGAACCACCTCTTTCCTCTGGCTGCAAATGGAGTTGATTTACTGGCATCAAAAGACATAAAAGACAGCTTGCTGCTGTCTCACCCTATACTTGCGTTTTTTGCCAGAGCTGCTTGGTTCTTTGTGAGGGAAGTTAATGGTCCCATGTGGTCACCATCCTGTTGGATGTGCAGGCCTTGATTTCAGATCCTGATGGAGAAGGCTTGTGCAGAAGAGCATTGTTAAGCACATAATTGCAACAGGGATTTGTTCTTCGGCACTGTGTCCGAGCTGCTGAAAAGGCTTTATTCTTCAAACTCAGGGATGACAGGTTTGGCCGTACATTGAGATCAGCTTCATCCTCCTGATGCTCTTAAATTTATTTTCTTTGTTTCAGAAAAATGTGGGGTAATTACTAGATTTCCAAGTATGTCTTCCAAAGGGAACTGCACTTCAGACCTTAATTTCTGTAGTAGTACTGTCAAAGGGTAAAGAAAATATAAAGGATCATAACTCAAGCTGGAAAAAGGGAGATTTAGATGGCATATTAGGAAGGGATGCTTCCTATAAGGGTGGTGAGGCACTGCCACAGGTTTCCCAGAGAAATCGTGGTTGCCCAATCCCTGGATATGTTCAAAGTCAGGTTGGATGGGGCTTTGTGCCACCTGATCCAGTGGAAATTGTCCCAGCCCATGGCAGGGTGTGGAACTGGATGGGCTTTAAAGCCTCTTCCAACACAAACCATTCCATGATTCTATGATATTGAGATTCAGTGGTCATTTCTGCTAACACAAAATGCTTCAGAATCAGAAGATGGGCATCAAAACCTGGTAAGATTTAATATTTAAGAAGTCTATTTATTTGGCTTCCAAATTTTGTGCATTTGGGGTGTCGTTGGCACATCCACTCAAGATTTTCCTTGCAACAGCAATAAAGCTTGCTTCTTTAATTTACTTTTTTCTTTTAATGAGAGCTGAGACTCTGTTGTAATTACTTGTTTCCTGGAGTTGGGGCCTTTAAGTAAATATCAAATATCCAGAGATTCGTGTTAAAGTCATGAGTTGGCAATTCTGGTTTATGTTACTTTAGAGAAGACTTTATTCATGTATGAGGCTTAGCTTTGAAATTGCCATACAAAGAGAATTATCATTGGTGTTTGTTAGTTCTACTAATAGGTATTATAACAGCAGTTGAGATGTTTTTATTTCCTGTGAGAATTTATACTACTGGTGAAAAATATGAAACATATCAGAAAGTTTCTTTTTGGCAATGTTGAAGAGCTTCCTTTTAACTTAATTCTGCCTTCTATTATGCTACACATCATTTATAATAAAAAGGATGAAAGAGCTGAGCCCCATTTGAAATGCTGGAGTGGAAATTAGACCATCAGTTCTTATTGAAAAGACATACAGGGGGATCACAACAAATTATTTTCATAAGTTTTCATCTCCCCCAAAGACTGAGGGCTTAGGCTTTTCATGCCAATTTGAAAGCAAGCCAGTTATTTGAGAAGTAGGTATCTCAGAAATCTTTCCCAAGCAACCAACCAACTTTTGACCAGCCTTTTCTATTATTTCAGGATAAAAAAAAAAAGCTTATAATAGAAACACCATGATACAATTTATTTGGTAATAAATATATCTCTTTTTTTTTCTTATCCTCTGCTTTTCACTTTTACTGGTGACCTCTTTTAAAACAACTGTTGCAGGCCAATGGAGAGCATACCTTGATGCAACATTAATAAGAACAAAGAGGCTTAAATTATAGAAATAGCTGTCTATGTCACACATCAATGGTTTTATTCTCCGTTTGGCAGTTCTATGGTGGATAAAATTGCGTGTGAAGGGATGAAGGGGGAGAGACTTGGATGAGAGTGGTAAGATCTGATCCAGGGTAATGAAGAAGACAGATCCATGCAGAGATTTATTTTATTTGCTTTTAGCAATTAGCATTACTAATAATTTATCTGGGGGGGGTGGAACTGCCACAGATAATAATGTTATTGCTTTTGAGATGGTTTATCTAGCACTAACATTGAGAGCTTGAATCAATGGGGGCTGTGGGGACTCAGGACTTCTGGAGGTGTTCTCATAATGCTTCTAATCAAATACACTTTTAGGAATCCAACGTAAGGAGCCCAGGGCAAGAAAAGCTTGCTTTAATGCTATAAGATGAAAACAGACCTGCTCTGAATGTTTCATAGCTGCATTGCTCAATATGTCTGCGCCTAGGTGGGACTGCCAAATTGAATCACGTGTTGCTGGTGAGATACCAACTTGTCTGTCACTGCCTCTCACCTTTGCTACCTTCTTCTGTGAACCAGCAGTTGGGATGGGATCCAGTGGCACCAGCCAGTGTTGACCAGGCCCTATTTTTGCTGTTGGGCTAAATTGTCTAAGCATTTCTAGAAGGGACCCCACTGCTTCTGTTGCTTCAACTCCCACCTCAGGTTCAAAGTTCAGATTCTGCCTGCCTGATAGAAGGGCTGATGTGTGACTTTGTGGCCTGTTCTACCAATCCCTCATGAGAGAGCCCTCATGAGGGCCACAGTGGCTTAATGCATCATCTTGCAGTAGCTTGAATGTAAGCCAAGATGGTTTGTCTTGCATTTGTCCTAAATATCTATCACTGTATACAAAAGCCTGTACATTTACACCATGGTTTCATGCAAACACAGTTTGATGTATTTGTTACTATGGATCATCCATCATGGTAGCTCACAACACTCTGGACTGTGCTGACCTGTCTTCTCTACCCAGCTATGTCAACCCGACTAGGTCTTGTTGCTCTGGTCTGGGATGGAGAACATGCTTCTGGTCTTCTGGAATTAAAACAGTTCTACTCAGATGTAAATTCAAGCTGCCCTGGTTTGACATAATGCAAATGGCACAAGAGATGTGTCTGAAAGGCACAAATAGCCTAATGGACAGTGTTTGGCCCGTGTGGTTGCTGTGGGCTGGCTGGCCTCAGCTCAGGTAGAAACCCATCAAGGCTGGTATGCTCACATGGCACGTTTCATGCATTCCAATGTCACTTTGCCACTTGTAATAGTCCTGGTGACAACTTTGCAAGGATAGCAAAGCAAGTACCTCTCATTGCTTTTTCAGGTGAAGCCACTGAGAGGTAGGAGGTTGAGATGCCCTGAGACACAGGGCAGGTTAGAGGAGGAACCAAGAACACAGGCTTCCCCATTTCCTTGGGTCTATGGTGCAGCTCCTAAACACCCAACCCTGAAACTTTGCCAATACAGCAGAGAGCCCAAAGGTGTCTCCATCCCCTGAGCTAAAATGCAAGCCATTGGCTGACTTAGCTCAGCAAACTGGGGTTGCAGGTTTGGGCTCAGGCAGCAGTGGCATGCACAGTGCCACCTACCAGCAACCTGTGACACAGAGCACCACGGGCAGCTGCACCATCAACCAAAAGCTCTTGGCAGTATTCACCACTGAACCTGTGTCACCCATGCCTGGGACGGTGACCGCGTGGGAGTGTTGAGTAAGATCCCAAAGCCCGGGGGAATATAAAATCCTTTCCCTTCCTGTCTGTGCTCTCTTTTTGTGTCTGGAAAGGAGAAACTTGCTCGTGCTGTCTCCGTTGGCTACCTCTGTAGGAGGATTAGGGGAGCTGGGAGCCAGGGACTCGCGCGCCCCATTCTGTCGCAACATCCCAACATCAACACCCTCTGATCTATGGTATCTTGAGAGTTTGCAGCTCTTGTGTGGAGATGGAGTATGAATAAGGGCCCCCCAGTGTATTGGGAAACGGGCCTGTGGGTCTCCCGTGTCAAGTGAGTCATAATGTATTAGATCCGAGGACTTCCCCCACGGGTGTTTAGTCTCAACAAACCCAGCTAATTCAGATTTAACTTAGCTCTTAATATGCTACATTGCTGAGTCTTCTAATTAATGCCACATGTTGCAGTCAGCTGTCATCCTGAATAAATGTTTACAAAGCTATTAATGTACTGTATTTGTAAACCAGACCAGCTCCTTTTTGGAAATCATGTGGTATGCGTTTTCCCCTCAAAGATGAAAAAAGTTTTTTAGCAATAACGGATACTTTATTTTTGCAGCAACAGCCACTTCCCAAGAATTCATTGCTAACTTTCTTGGGCCACAGCCATTATCCCGGAGAAGGGAGATGGGGAGAAGCACTGTCTTTTGAACGGAGATGCTGAGCTGAGCTGCTCAGCTGCTTTATTGTGCTGGGCCAAGACTCTAGTAAGGTCCAGTGAGACCTGGCAGTGATGCCAGGGAGGAGGCAGAGTCTGCATGTGGGTCAGCAGCTCTTCTGGGTCCAGCTGCTGTGATCCCAAAGCGCATGCGAGGGCCCAGCGCTCTCCCTCCCCTCCACTGCCACGTGAGCGGGGACTCCCGGCCACATCTGAGAAATCAGGGAAGGAGATGTGTCGTATGCAGGCCATCTGCCTTCTTCTCTGGGGCGCTCTCAGGGTTGGGGACACAAGCTGGCCACCGCTGTCCCTATGTGGCCAGCACTTGCCTGGCACAGGGACCGGGTGGTTGGGGTGGTGGGATCATACTGGTGGGAGATCCTGTCTTCTCCCCAGGGCTGTGCAAGTTCATGTTTTCTGTTCCCTTAGGTTTTTTGGTTGCGTGTTTAATTCTTTCCTTGGGTTCCAGGGAAAGAGCTTTCTTCTGTAGAGATTCACGTGCTTCTGTTTCATCTTCAATCTGCTGCAGAAACTATAGGAGAAGCTAAAGCAATTTGAAAGCATAGGGAGAGTGAGACTGGGGTCTATGCACTGCTACCAGCTCCTGCGTCCCTCTAGGTGAGCCATCTGGCTCAAGGATTTAGGCATGTTTATGGTTGAAGTAAATCATGGAATCATAGAATCATCTGGTTGGAAAAAACCTCTGAGATCAAGTCCAACTGTACCTGTCCCTTACTAAACCATGTCCCTAAGAAACTCATCTACCTGCCTTTTAAACACCTCCAGGGACAGCGACTCAACCACCTCCCTGGGCAGCTGTTCCAATGCCTGACCACCCTTTCATTGAATAAGATTTTCCTGATGTCTAGCCTGAACTTCCCCTGGTGCAACTTACTTTCCTCTCATCCCATCACCTGTCAGTTGTGAGACCAACACCCACCTCACCACAACCTCCTTTCAGGCAGTTGTAGACAGTGATGAGGTCTCCTCTCAGCCTCCTCTTCTCTAGGTTAAACAACCCATGTTCCCTCAGCCACTCCTTGTTCTCCAGCTTCTTCATGACCCTAAGCTGGGCCTCTTGTCTCTGAAACAGTGTTGATGGCAGAGCCTCCATCACAAGGATTGTGAGGGTAACTAAACCAGGATGGTGCAGGGGGGCAGGACAGCTACAATAGATGCAGAGGTTACAGTAGGGATCCTACCCCTCCATGCACGGCTGAAGATGCAGGACCACACAGGGTGGTGGCCAAGACAGCTGTTGGGCCCTCAGCCCATTTCATGTGCAGGTAGGTTTGGGATAAAGGCTTTCTGTCAGCTCAAGGGAGAAGTATTAAATGGGAGCTGGGCTTTGGTATCCTCGAGAAGCTGAAATTCCATTAAAAAAAAGTGGGCAGGGAAGTTTTTTTTCTTAGCTCAATAGCTATACAAGTGAAAAAAAAATCAGCAAACTCTCTGCTCCTCTTCCTTGTCCTTTGCAAATAAAATCCCTCAGTCTAAAATCAACAAGCAAGCAAATCACTAATGCTCCCACTGCCTTCAGAAACAGGAGAATGTCCCTCAAAGAACCTGATGAGAAAGTCCTAATTCCAGTAATAAGTAAATAAACCTAAATGGTGTTTTCTCTGCTTTTTACTAATTATAGGTTCATGCTCTTCATGTTTTGGAAGAATTAATAGTGAAGCCCATTCAGGTACACAGAAGTAAAGCAATTAAATAACTTCATGAGTGGTGGTCAACCTCCTCTCCTCTTGCTACACCAGCTGACCTCTCAAATACAAGGGATTAGCTGCAGACCTGGAAATGTAAGTAGGGAAAATCCAACCTTCTCCCAGTCATTGTTAAAAAGCAATCACAGAAGAACAAGTCTAGAAAAGAAATAACTATTTTTAGATACTTTATTCAGACTTCTCTCTCTCTCTGTCCTGCAGCCATCTAATAATACCAGGTAATAAAGATAAAACCAATAATAAAACCAGCATGTGGATTGTGTTTTCCACCCAAAGGGGAGCTGGTACTTTCAGCAAGAAATTGTTTGAAGAGCTCTTTTTCAGGCACTGATGCTGCATAAGTTAAGAACTGCACCTTGCAAGCTTCCTGTTTTGTTTAGTGACTATTTATGGCTAAAACATGGATGAGGGAGTAAGAAACCTTTGATTTCCTGATGCTGGTAAAGGGTGGCAGGTCCTGTTGTGACACAACAGACGAGTACTCTGCGCAGGTGTGGGCTCACCTTGTGGTACTGAATGTGCTGTCAGAAATCACCAAATAATGGAACAGAAAATAAGTCATTGTAAGAACTGTCTTAAAGGAAATGCCTTCTAAACTTTGCATAAGAGCCCACAGGCATCTCTGCGGAGATGGCTTTCATCATCTTAAACCCCCTTGGGCAGCCTCTCCAGACCTCAAGGTTTTTCTCCTTGCTTGATGCTCATCTCCCTCACACAGCCTGATTTCTTTTCCATTCACCCCATGAGACCTCCCCGTCTCCTTCCCTCCCCTGCTGCATCCCAGAGCTGTGAGCTGTGTCTGCAGAGGGGACAGGTGGAGCCTGTGGAGAGTACCACCATCCCAGTGCCCTGGCTGTTTGGGTGGAGGAACCTGCTGATTCCCTCCCTGCCTGCGTATGTGGTGAAAAGAAGAGGGCATCTGAGGTGGGAAAAGAAGTAGCTCCATCGCTAGTGTCCATAGCCAAGTTGTGGGTCACTCCTGGTGGAGTTAACAGTGTGTGCCCATGTGTTAGGTGATTTGTTTCCCAGTTTGGTGTCCCCTAGTAGAGGCAGCAAGGGACTGAAGGTGGCCGGTCTGGCACAACCACCTCCCAGAACTCCACAGTTCCACAGAGAAGCGAAGCAAGCCAAGCTGACTTTTAGTTTAGGATAATGACTTCAATGCAGAATCCAGTTAGGAAGAGGGTTTAGGCTGCTACCCTGAGTTGCAACCTTAAACATCTTGCCCTCACTTCAGTCATCACCAAAGCCAAGCACACACCTGCTCTTGCCATGGAGCCACATCTTCTATGTCTTTAATCCCTTTCTTCCTAGCCTGCCTCACCAGTGGGAAGCGTGCTCATAATGTTAAACTTCCCTCATTAGGCTGAACATTCCTCTTTTTAACCTCTTTAACCTGCAGCATTCCCGTTGGGAGGACCCTGTCTCCATACTTCTCAACTGCTCCTAATTAGATTGGGCATTTCTTGCCTCCACTGTATATTTACAATTTAGGAACAGGAAAAAATACAGCCTGCACTTAAGGGCCTTCTTCCCTTCGTTTGCTTCCCGTGCTTGATATGTTGAACAGGAGGAGGTGGAGATTTTAAACCCCAGAGGAGAAGAACTTGTTTGAGAGGAGAATCTGAGGCCATTTAGATCATTCTTTAGGCAGGACTGATTTCATATCTTGATGGGTTTTTACATCAGCTCTCACTTTTTTGATTTCCCTTCTCCTGTGACCCCATGCACATGTGCACGCACACACCCCCATTGTCTGTCTTTTGCTCTTATTCTGCCATCAGCCTTTTAATAATATTATTGTTGATGTCTTTTCATTCATGATGCCAAACCTGATTTGGAGATCACAGTACTGAGGGTTTCATTTTGAGCACTGTAGACAGAAAACTGAAGTCCTAAGTGACTGGAGCCCTCGGACAATCTAATTGTTATTGACATTTGTGTCTGATTGTTCATCAAGGGAGATTTGACTTGCAGACCAAGTCATTCTATTACCGGGGTTCCTTTCAGCCTTTTCTCTAACAAAACCCCCCACCCTAGGCAGCAGCAGGAGAATCAATGGCAATATCTCTAGATGTCCATCTAGTCAGGCATGAGAGGGGGGAGTGAAGACGGAGGAGATCATGTATGTCCCGTTTGAAATGCATAAGAAAAGATTGGAGAACCAGCAGTATTGCCTTACAGGGGGAAAAAGGATCTCATTAAAAGGCTACCGTTTTCATGGCAAGGTGAAGGAGGCAGAGGAAGGAGGGGCTGGCAGGGCTAATTATATTAAGGTCATTTCACCTGTCAAAACTTTCCCTTTAGTGGTGTCCCTGGTGCCCTGGGATAACATCCAGATTTGTCCTGAATGGCGTCTCTGTTCCTGCTTAGGAGCCTTGACTTGTGGATCGTGAAGCGAGCTGCATGAAAGGAGCCCCGAAGGCACCCTTTTGCCTTCTTTTCACCTCCTGCTCTCCTTTGATTTTTTGCCTTTTCCCCCTCTTGAGTTTCACGGTGGGTAATGACGAAACCCTGCTGTGCTGCTCACCCAGAGTCGTGCTTTCTGTAGGAAGCCACCAGGGCAGCCAGGATGCTGAATGTCCTGAGCCCTCTGGCTCTTGTTCAACCAGGTACTGGTCTTCTTGTGCTTTGAACCCATTTACACCCTGCTGCAATGCCAATTTATGCCCCTTGAAACATCTCCTCGAGATCAGAGAGGGATAGAGCGCAGCTGATTTTGCTCATTAGACTAATGGTGAAAACCAGAATTATGGATATGCAGGGATCAAAACAGAAACAAGTGAAATATTCTGTTTATTCATTTGAAAGAGGGGTGGCTGGTAAACCAGAGCATACTCGTCATGGTGATGAACCCTAGAATTACCTGCCCTCCTGCAGGGGATTGTTCCGAGTCATTAAGTTATTTCATTTTCCAGGAGTATGTGGGGGGAAGGCAAATTTCTGCAGTTAATCTTTCTCTAAAGGTAGGTGGAAGCTGTGCAGATGGCCTTGCTCTGCTAACATTATCAGGTAGAAGTAATTTGGGGAAGAAGGAGATGGGAGGAAAACAATAGGGTCCATTCACGATCACGGAGGTTATACTTGTTGCCACGGAAACGGAGCAGAAATATCAGAGATCAAAGGCTTCTCCACCAAAAGTTGCTACCTAAATGGATTGGGTAGAATGAGAAGGAACTGCAGATGAGGAGGAAGTGTACCAAATTCATGTGGCCTTTGGCAACTGGCTCAGTGAGTCAGATTTATCCTGCTGAAGTAGAGTCATCGGAGTTGAGGGATGGATTTGGTTTAACGTGCCCTGCCTTTCAGAGATGCTTAGGAGCTGCAGTGAGTCATGGATGGTAGTGACATACAGAAGAATTTGATGAGTTTCCCTAAACTGAGGCATGTTTAGAGATGAGCAAAATGAGCAGATGAAGATCAGTGGATGCAGAGTGGAACTGCTTAATGGAAATTACTGTTAAGGTTGAACTGTTGAACTGTATTTGGTCCTGTTAAATGTGTTAAATGGCCCTTAGTGTTAATAAAAAAAGGATACTTAGGAGGAAAAAAAGCACACAATTTGGAGTTCTGAGAGTGCCAGAGGGAATCATTCAAACTCTGAGATGTGTGTAACTATCTGTCACATCAACTTCTGCCCTTCTGGGCTCTTCCCATGGTTTCTAGCACAACAATTGCATTAGCAACTTGTCTCCTCTTTCAGTTGGACTCTTTGGTGGAGTGCTCTTCTACCTTCCTGTCTACTAAGACAGTTTAATCCAGCAGAAGCATAACTGAGCAGACTTGTCTTGGACTTTCTATTTGTGTTATTTGTTTTTGGTGAACTCTTTTGGGAGGTAAATCTCAAGAATAACCACTTTTTCCTTTGGAAAGATGGATGGCAGCATAGAGGTACCAGATGATGTATTGGCCCTAAAGAAATAGGGCCAAAACGAGGAGAGTGCTGTGCATCCCTGCTCTTGCTAAAATACGCCCTTGAAGGCAGCCCAGGTTGCTAGTTAAAAACCTTGCAGACTTGCAAAAAAACACCTTCCTTCTTCATAATATGGTTTGCAACTTTGGCCTTGAGGACGGTGAATGAATGATTTTAAATGCTATTGCTCTTTTAGAAAAGGGCATGCCAGAGTTTTGATCATATCAAGGGCAATGGGAAGCAAAAATATGTGCTAGGGTTGGCACTTGAATATCCTCCCTCAGTCTCACTTCTGCCAGGTGTTCCCGCTGTCCTCATGAAACAAGGTGAAGACAAACCTCCCGAGGCAGCGATGCTTCCAGTGCAGTAACCTGAATCATTTTAAAGAGTAGAAATCAGAGACAAAGCACGGTATTGTAGGCAGCAAATGTTGAATAAGAAGACCCTTGGGAGCCCTGCCACTTCTCCCTTTAATCTCATCAGCAAGCAGCATTCTTGTAATTCCCTCCGGGTCACTCTGAATTCCTGCAGTTTCTCAGCCAGGTTGAAACCTTTTCCTTCGATATTAAATAATCTGCAGGTTTAGAGAAACAAACAGCAGGAGCAATGTAAGACTTAGTTTATATCAGGAACCAACAGCAAACTGCTGCATCCTTCCCCCAACACGTCTAAGGCTCAGTAATATAGGTTACCTTGCATTGTGCTCTGTGCTTTTAAAACACTTTGCAAGGTCTGTCTGAGAGGATTTGCTGTGTTTTTATAGTAGCAGATGCTGAGTGCAGCGCCCTCATGACATATCTGTTAACTTCAGTTGTTCCTGGTTTAATTCAGGTGAAGCAACAGTTTCAGTTGTAAGTCGGAGACATGGGACTGCTCTCTTTTCCAAAGGGATGAGAACTACACAGACTGAGACAGCTCGGAAATCTTGATGTCTCTGGTCAAGGAAACCAGTCTGACATTGTGGGTGCCAATGGCAAATCACAATCCCCTCTCTGACTGCTGTAGTGGTCAGTTAGATCTGGATGGTTTGTGAAAGGACTCCTAAAGAGCAAAAAGAGACCTTATCTATGTATGAATCCAAGGCAACTATAAATTTAGAGCAATGCACCCTGAAACCTTCAGTGTGAGAGCTGGGAGTTGAGTCTAAGGGTACTTTTCCTAAAAGAGCTGAAGTCAAGTCAATACCAGCTATGAATTTACATTTCACAGATCATAACTACAGTAAAGACCCAGTGGCACATGCCTTCAGAGTGACCTGCAAGCTTGTAATGCTCCCACCCCAGCCAAATCCTGCACCACCAACTCTTTGCTGCCATCTCTACTCACAGAAGCCAGAGTAATGCTCAGGTGGATCAATGACCACAGCAGCAACTCCATCTTCACTCAGAACTTTGGTGCAGGTTCATTGTTGGTGTGTTTGAGTGGCTCCTCTCTCACCAAACTGAGGCATTGCTGCCTGGTATCCATGTTATTCCACAAGGAAAGGCAATCTGCTGTGCAGTTTGATCTGTGTATGCCCTCACAAGTCTGTCAGATCCTGTATTTGACCAGTGAAGGTCAACCTACAAAGCATATTTATTCTCTCAGGAAGAGGGAAAGCTTTTAATGGCTGGGAAGGTGAATGACAGTGAAAGGGGTAGAAGACTTAAAGCTCATGAACACAAAGTTGGCTTGGTTCACATCTCACTTCTCTTGCATCTTGGGGATACAGAAGAACCCATAGACACAGAATGAAGCAGGAAGATAAATCAAGAGGATTAAAATAACTTTTCCATCCCTCAATGGGAAATAGTGGTGTTGCTGCCCCAGGAAGACACTTCCCTTGACCTCAGTGATTGGTTATTCCAGCCTGATGTGAAACTCTGAAGATCTTAAATTATGCTGAAGAAATGAGAGTATTTTGAGAAGTGAAGTTTTACTATTCTTCTGAGAACTTTACTTAGAAAAAGAACAGATTTTCTTCCAAAACATACAAAAGAAATATTCTTACTGTGGAAATGCATAGTCTGAAATCTCAAGTGACATTAGGTCACTGGTTTCCTTTTATCAATACCTTTGAAGTCTTGTCCTAGTTTGCTAATTTAGATTCTTGTGATAAGAGGTTCTCAGAGAGCCTGGGCAGAAGCCAAGACCCTTTCCCTCTAATAGGTTGGGAGCACAACCACCAGTAGCAATTCCAGTTTTGACGTCAGGCCAGGTCTTAAAAGTGGCTACAGAGACAAACTCAGAGACTTCGGACGGCTTGGAATTTCAGCCACCTCTTGGGCTCAAATGCATGAGCCAATGCCCTATGAGCTGGTTTTGGCCTTTCAGAGCGTGCTGCTGTTCTTCTATTCCTAGGCTCTGCCCTACCAGCATGGGCAGCATGCACGAGGCACTGCTGTCTGCAAAGCTCCGTACATTTGTTCTTTAAATTCCTTCTTGTTGCAGTGTGGTCAGGTACCAGTTCCGACCTCATCTGCTCACACAAGCTTGCAAAAGTTTCAAATAATAAGGTGGAGAATTAAAAAAACAGCTTAGAGTTCAATTTACTGTTGAGCAGGAGCCTTTAGGGATGAGCCAACCCTGGGCAGACCCCAATCTGTATCTTATCTGAGTCTGAATGACATGGATATTTGTGGCAGGGAGTGTGAAACCATGCATTTCTAAAGTAGGCAATGGCTGGTATCTACCAGTGCCAGATTTCAACTCTTCCTACCACCTGAGAGGAGGTAGTCCTGATGAAGGTGGAGAGGTATGAGGGCTACCAACCCCTAGAAGTCACTTTCTCCCCTGTAATGCTGGAGGATGCTCTGGGACTGAAGACAAAATCTTGAAATAGTTCTTCTGCTCTGAGAACTAAGGCAGTTTGCCAGCTGAGCACAGTACACCCACAAAGTTTGCCAGGTGTTTCAGCAATAAGAAAAAATTGAATCCTTGCATTAAGGAGAGCTCTCTGGTAGGCTGAGCCACCCCAGCTTGCAGGACTGATCACTACAGGTGTAATGAGTACTCAGGTCTGCTCTGGAGACTAAAGGTGTTGGGTCATTTGTGTTCATGTCACAGCTCTGAGGGCAGGAAAGTATAACCTGAGGATGCCAGAATGGCTGGGCATTGCCGTGTGCCTGAGTGAGCCATCTCCTCTCTCACGTGCTGCGTGTGCAGGGCAAGGGGACCTGAGCCCTGAAAGCAACATTTCATTTAGTAATTAATTAGTGATTTTTGACCTCAGGCAGCTTCAGCCCACTGACAATAACAAGATTGCAGCCTGTGTATGAGCTGGCCTCCGTGCCCTCACCACTCTCATTACATTAGCTGAAATCCCTTACAACAAAGACACAGGCTGCCTGACAGGGGATGGATAAAACCTCTTTCTTTTCATGGTTTGGGTCGTTTCTTTGCAGATATAGCACTCAGGTGTTCCCTCCATGCTTGCAGCAGCCCCTTGCCCTGAGGCAAGGCCCCCAAAGGCCACAGCAGCACCAACAGGGCAGTTCAGCTAAATTGTCCACCCAACCAGCTGAGACATGAATTATTTGGGAATCCTCCACCACCTTCCCACAATGCCCTCTGTAGGCTCTGCAGGAATAGAGCATCAGCCTCTCGGCGTCAGGGGGAAGCGGGACAGGGCTGGGGCTGCAGCAGGATAAAGCTGCGCTGGGGTCCAGCAGCGCTGCCTACAAGAGGGTGTAGCACCAGTGAGGATCCAACCATGGCTCCTTGGCCATGCTGGGTGCACCCGTGCGGAGATACCGGCTGTGCCAGCTGCCTGGGGGAGTTCTGCAGTAAGGAGGTAAGCTGGGAGCTGCCGTTAGCGTGCTTTCCATCTCGGTCGGGGGTGTTTTCACGCTCAGAATGTTTTTAATTATTTGTTGGAAGATTTTGAGAGCTCCTAGGGTAATGGAGAGGCCTCAATCAGTGTTTCCTAGCTGAAGGCATCTATGGATGTGCGTTCCCTCGCCTTAGTCATAGCTGAACCTTGCGTCAAGAGCGGAGCTTGTGCCAAGTGCCTGGGTGGTTCCTTGGTGACTCTGGTAGCGGGTCTCAGTGGCTGGCAGCTCCAGGCATGTTGGAGTTTGCACCAAGCACTATGGAATTTGCACTGAAGTGGCTGTTTTTCCTAAATTATCACTTATTATTTTGCCTTGTGGTGCACTCAGCCTTGCAGGGAAGGTATAAAATCTCATTTGTGTGCAAAGTAGCTTTGAACAAAAGGGTCTTTGGCTCGTGAAGGGGAATTGGTGGCTGTAGCTGCAGCCCTGTGCTGCTGTTCCTTGTTAGGCTGTGCAATCACTAATGCTCAGGATCTGTTCAACGTCAATAATTGAGCAGGGAATGAGTCTCCACTGCTTCTTTTTTCCTGGAAAAAAATATCAAGAGATGCCCCTGACAAACTGAACTCATGCTTCCAAGTAGGTAAGACTCTGAGGGAACAGATTCACTTCCCTGCTAGACATCAGACTTAGTATCATCTGGGTGAACTGTGTAAGGGGCCAATCCAGGAATTTTTCAGTATTCCAATTGCCTCTAAGATTCACAAAGTTGCTGGGGAGGTGGCAGAATGAGTAAAAAATAGGTGACGTGTAGGTGATGGAGCTGGCTGAGGACATCTCAGCTCCGATGCGGCCCATGGTCTCCAGGAGCACAGAGTGCTGCACTACTGCATTGCTGCTGCATAACTTGATTATCTACAGCCGAGGCCTTGAAGTTCAGGTCTGAGATTCCTCTCCGTCCCTGTGACCCACAAGCAGGTTGCTGGAGACCCTGCGTAACATCTCCTCAAAGCTGTGATGCCGTTGTCTTCCTCACCCAGCGCTGTGCAGCTGGGAGTGAGTGGAGGAGCATCGCGTGCTGCGGTCTGGTCCAGCACAAAAAGAGGATACAATAGAGCAGGGCCAGGTGTTGCCACACCCGTGGAAAAGTAGAGTGCCTTAGAATGGTCTCCAGCACAAACATAATGCTGAAGTATCAACCCAGCCCTGTCCCGTGCTCTCTGCAGCTGCCTTCCCACCACCAAACTGCCCTCATGCCCCCTATGTTCTCTCCTCCCCATTCCTTACAGGATGAAGGGGCTGCAACCAGGGCTAATGTGTCCCCCAACTTAGTGCCCACTGCAAGGGCTGTCCCACTTCTCTCTGACACCTGTGGATGTTATATGGCAAAAAGATCATGCAATGATTTGCTTTGGAAGGGACCTCAAAGCCCATACAGTTCCAACTCCCTGCCATGGGCAGGTACACCTCCCACTGGATAAGGGGGCTAAAAGTCCCATCCAACCTGGCCTTGAACACCTTCAGGGATGGGGTAGCCACAACTTCTCCAGGCAACCTGTGGCAGTGTCTCACCACCCTCATAATGAAGAATTTCTCCCTAATGTCTAATCTAAATCTTTCCTCTTCCAATTTACAGCCATTGGAGAGATTCATGCTGTTGGGGTGGCTTGGGCACTGCTGATGTGCACTTCTTTTTCCCTGTGCCCACCCTGTAAATCCTCCTCCCTGCAGTACGACACTTCAAGAAAGCACTTGATATGATACAATCCAATACTGTCCTACGCTTGGAAAAAAAAGTGTACCGAGTGATTTGGTTTTAAGCTGTGTAATTGCTAGGGAAAATGTATCCTCTTCTAGTGGCTGTTCTTTTATTGACATGTTTAGGAAGTTTTTTTGCATGTCATAACATTTTGTCTGTTTTTACTGAAATCCTTCCATGAAGGTCTCATTGTTTGCACAAACAGACTGACATGTTGATACAGGCTGACAACTGCGTGGCTAAGACCAAAATAAAATGTAAAGTAAACATATTTGCATAAGTTTATACTGTGACCCAGTGGAGGAAATGGGGAGATGTGGATCTAAGCAGCTTATCTTGCATCTCCCCTTTCTGCTGTGCCCCTCATTCTTAACCTCTGCTCCGTGAGTGCCATGGGAGAGTTGTCTGGATTTTTCCATTCAGATTTGAAACAACAGGTCCCTCTTGTACTTCACTTCCGTTTTGGTTTTGCTTAGAAGGGAGGGCATGAAATAGAGAGCATTCCCAACTTTCCTCTCATGTGAAACTGGTTGGTTTTTTCCACCCTTTTTCTTCTCAGTTACACATTAAAAGGCTTCTGTCAATGTATTTTCCATCACTATAAAATTGCATTGACATCCTGCTGTTTTGTGTCATAACTATGCAGCATCGCAAAATGCTGATTTGGTACTATCTATTTCTCGATCTGCTTGTGGCACAATTTCCTTAAGGATTTTGAGATCACTGCCTGTGATTTCCAGATGAGGAAACGAGAGCACAGTGCAGTGATTTCCTTTTGGCCATTCAGCAGCTCTGTGGTAGAGTCAAGAAGCAGAACGCAGATCATTCATGTCCTGGCTGAGTTGCAGGGAGGTTTGTAGTGGTCAGCTGCCTGAAAATAACACAGCTCCGTTGTCTATGACTGTGACAATCTTGAAGAATGAACCCTTGTGCAGAAGCTATGGAGTGTTTGTCCTAGAGTTAGGCCTATGTTTTTGGTCAGCTTTGCAAAGCAAATCCCAAAAAACTATGTGAATCCTGGAAATACCTTTTGAAGGGCTTCCTCTGAACCTGGTGTTCCAGCAGGAGTTGAGGGAAACCTTATAATCAGAACTTGTGATGCACAGTTGGGGAGAAGAAATGAAGGAGGTCTCATAAAAATAGTGTTAAGTCCTGTAGCAAAAAGATGCTTGAACCCAACAGATAGTAAAGATGGACTCCATGTCCAAACCTTCAAAGGACATTCCTTTAATTCACACAATTTCTGCCCACAATCCTTCTGGCTGTTGGGTTTCCTACAACCAACTGATAGTAGAGGAATTGAACTCAACACAGTGGCATCATCTGAACATCAGAAGTCCTTCACCCCTCTGCAAGGTTTTCCCATCGGATGTCCGTGGCCCTAATCTTTGAAGTTGATAATAGAGAGGCAAAATTAAACTTTCTAGCAGCTTTGAACATAACTACTTTTTTTTGCTAAGGAGGAGCCAATTGGTGCTGAATTATCTAAGTAACTGAGCCATTGTGAGCAATTCTATGATGGAAAAGGGTAACAGTTTCCAGAGTTCCTGAAAGGCACTTGAAGCCTTGATCTCCGAGGGATGAGCAATTCATACGCACGGTTATTTAGTGTGTGAATTTCTGGAGGTCAGTGAGCATTTGTTTCTGAATTTCCTTTTGCCTATTTTAGGCAGTTTTCAGCTTGATGCCTTAGCTTCTGTGGCTTGCTTGGATGTTCATTATTTTGGGAGATGACTTCAAGTCCTTGCAGCTGTGAAATCTCCTGCAATGACCCTCATATCTCCCTCCTTTGTGGGTCCAGCTCTCCATCCCACAGGCCTGAAGTTGTCCCCATGGCTTGTTCAGCAGCTTAAGCTCCCTCTGGAACTGCAGAGCCAGTAAAGAAAGAGCTATTTTACAGCTGTCCTTCTGGTTTCTGAGTATGCACCACAGGGGACCAGAGGGTCGGAGCTCTGTTTGTTACACATTGACTTTGTGGTCATCTGAGGGGACTTTGATGACATTGCAAATGAGTAGAGTAGCACAAGGTTGCTTTGTCATGGCAACGTCATCCTCAAATAACTTTGTGAAACATTATTTACAGGGTTCTTTTCTGTCTCGTTACATATGTTGGTTAAAAGTCTAACAAGAACAACATGTGTTTATGAGAATCCTAGACACAGTGTCCCCATAGCCAGACCCTTCATGTGTCTTCATTTTGTTGGATTTTGGGTGTGTCTCTCTGTTTTTACACGAATTGTGCACCCAACCTTAAAGAGTGTCAAGATTCAGAATTACAAGGTCTAATTTTGATTTCCAGAAGGCGCCAACGGGGCTGTAAAATCCAAGTGATTCATGCAGTATGCTTGTCCCATGGCTAGTGTTGGATCTTCTGAAATCCTGGAATTTGGGTAGGCAGCCCCGAGCACTTAGAAAAAAAATACAGCACTTGGGTGGGAAAAGGGGGCTGGAAACGAGTTGATTTACATTTGTGCTTTGTCGTTCCTGTTATTTTTATGTAACACACACCTACTTTAGTACACTGGTAATATTTTTTGAGCTGCTCTGGTATGTTGGGTTTGTGGCTTTTGCAGTTCTCCTAAAAGGGCTGGGATAAGTTTTGGTGTATGTGGGAAAAATACGTGGCAGTGATCAATGGAACTGGGGTTTGTGACCTTCAAGGCCCAGCCAATGTGCTTCTATAGAAGGTTGCTCAAATAGGAGCAGAGCTGAACATGCCTCATGATTTTTAACCAGTCACCCATACTCCCCAATGATAGTTCCACCTTAGCCAAAATGGGAAACTTAACTATGTATTTCCAGGTTCTGTAGGTGATCCAGAGTTGAAAGGAAAATTTTGTGACTAGAGCTGAATGAGCTTAGGGAAGCAACAGATTTTCTTCCTGGCCTTGCTACAAGTTTTCTGAGAAATGATAGATCAGTCACGTATTTCCCTCCTCTGCCTTGGTATTGTTATTTGTGAATCGGGAATAATTAGCTGGTTTTTTACTATTGCATCTGTTCAGACCACAGCTAAGTGGAACTTGACTTAAAACTATGTGGCCAGACACAACAGTGAGATGTTAGTCTGAACATTTGGCTTGTCTGATAATTTTCATAGCTAATATATCAGATAAAACTGAGCGTGAGATAAACGCGTCTTGTTCCTGACTCTCGTCTCAATGGTAGCTTGACAGTTGTGTATTTCTGCACCAGAGGAAATATTCTTTATGCCAACATAATTGTGCTGCTGCACGTGTTGGTAGCACTGATTTTAGACTGGAGGTGGAGGTTGTACAGAGGTGGTTTCTGGTCTCTTCTCCCAGGTAATAAGTGATAGAACAAGAGGAAATGGCCTCAAGTTGCACCAGGGGAGGTTTAGATTTGATATTAGAAAAAATTTCTTTACCGAAACAATGGTGGAGTATTGGAACCAGCTGCCCAGGGGATTAGTGGAGATACCATCCCTGGAAGGCTTCAAGAAGCTTTGCAGACATGGCACTTTGGGATATGGTTTAGTAGGCACAGTGGAGTTGGGCTGACAGTTGGGCTGGATGGTCTTAGAGGTCTTTTCCAACCTTGATGATTCTATGATTCTAAGAAGGAAGGATGTAAAATCTTGACTACCAGGTCAGAAGCAGGAAATGATAAGGATATTACTTGAGTCCTGTGGATATCAGCTGATATATATCAGATCATCTGAGCCCTCTAATGAAGGGAACGTCTAATAAATCCAACTAGAGGTGATTCCACCACCCCACATTTCAAAGCTCACATGCTCGTGCTGGTGGATAAAAAGATATTAGAGATCTGTGTGCCTCTTGGTTCTTAAAATATCCCTGCTTACTCCTTGTGTCTCACAGGTCAACTGCACTGTTTTCTCATGTCACGGTGTTGAGGAGGAAGGCAGGGCTTGAGCTGTCATCTTCTGTGGGGAATTGCTGGGAAGCATCACCCCAATCAGGCTCATGCTTCGGATCGTTTACATAAGCTTTGTAAATCCAATGCTTTGGGAATATGGTTGTCCTTGCCGGGGTATGCAAGAATAAACTAAGCCTGCTACTTCCATGGAGTGTGGGAGCAATGAGTCACATTACAGAGTTTGATTTACGTAGAAAAAAATCCCTGCTAGGTGTCAGAAGAGAATGTGCTTTATGCCTGTAGCCTCTGCGGTTGGGCAACACATGCTGTAAAAATGTTCTGGATGTGCAGCAAACCAGCTCGAGCTGGGAGCTCTGACCAGATCACAGCAACACACAAATCCCACACAAATGTCCAAAAACTTTTCAGTGAGAAAAAAAGGACGTGAAATAAATACAGGCTTCTGGCAGCATTTGACAGGGCTATGATTTGTCCCTTATAAAGAGGACATTTGTTAGATACACCCCAATGCACGTTTGTCGCACCGCAGGCTTGGATGGAGTTACTGCTGCTCATGGCAGGACACCCGAGATTACAAACTCCCTTCTTCCCATCATGGAAACCCTTCAGGAAGGAAACAGCCCAATATTGAAGTCAGCTAGATTGGGATTCCTAAACTGCTGCAAAGGCTGTCAGATAATATATGTATATTTTTTTTTAATGGCTTTTTATGAAAAAAGGAAGTCAGGCCTGGGCTGGTGAGACTGAAAGAGCAGGGAGTGGATTGGCTGTCAAGGGTCAGCCTCCCAATAGCCCTGTGATCAAAGGCTGCTCTCAGCAGCATAAGTTTATGGGCGGCCAAGAAAAACAATGAACAACTTTATCTCCATTCAGGAAAAAAAAAAAAAAACTTAAGTTCCAGGAAACCATTTCTGGACCAGACAAATTTTGGTTGTTATTCCTTCTCTTTCTCCTATAATGCAGCTATTTCTAGATGAAAGATAACGGGGAGACAGCAGAGCAAAGCCCAAACATGAACCAGATTGTGCCATGTTCTCAGTTGGAGTAAATTGGCATGGGCCCTGGGAAGGTGAAGCAGTGTGGCCAGTTTACTCCTGCTCAGAATCTGACCCTCACCAGCAGCTGTCACTGGGAAAGCAGCAGGGAAGCTCTGAATTGAATCGTGGCTATTCCCCTGAGTTTGATCCCTTCTCTGAAGGTGTCGCCTCATTTGTTTGCAGCTGGAATGTTGCCGATTTGGCTGTCCCAGCTGTGGCTTCCAATGTCAGCTGGTCAGAACACAGCTGGCCAGTTTTAAACACGCTGGCTTCAGCATCAACTCCCTGAATAAAGTGAACCGAGAGTAAAAATATTTTGGGCTCCTGTGTACTTGATTATTTGTTTGGGAGGAGAGGAAGATATGAGAAGAAAGCCTCTTATTCCTAAAATGGAAAAAGTTGCACAACTTTTAGTTGGGTTTGGATCCAAGGGAGAGGAATCTTCTCAAAATGCAGTGTTCTTGATTTAAGATTTCCTGTTGGATACATTTCAGAAAACTATTTAAATCATAAGTGGCCGGATTCTCAGCTAGGATAAATCTGTAAAGCTCTGCTGATGTGAATCAATATAGCACAGCGACCCCAGCTTAAGATCTTGGGATGAGGTCTGGTGGTGGATTGCAAGGATCTGTCCCTGTTCCTAGATTCAGAGTAGGACTAAATGGAAGGATGCATGGTAGTCCTGAGTTTGAGCTGTGTGTGGGTGTTGAATCCCCCTGCAATGCAGACATACACAGTGATTTGGGGATTGGACGTAAATGTCTGAACTCAGCTTGGGCTGTAAGCTTTGGATTTTGTGTTTATTCTAGGTGGACCTGGTCAAATCAGTCTAGGGGGAGGCAGGAAGCCCCCCAACCTTTCAACCAAACAGCCTTGAGGATTCTTGTAGACAACACTGTTCTCTGTAATACATATTTCTACCCTTCTGCTCACTGAACTTGGAAAATATTGTGAGAATAGCACTCTGAGCCAGAAGTTAGTGCTGAGAATAGAGGCAAAAAGCCCTGGGGGCTGAAGAGAATATATTTGCATAGCCTTTCCAGATGTCCCTACAAAGAAATAGTGGAGAGCTGGAAGAGCATGGCCAGTTCCAGTGATGGATGCTGCTGAAAATATAACAGGGAGCATTGCTTTGAGGTGTAGGAACAGAACCATGTGAACAGAGATGCTGCTGAAATGAAGGATGAAGTATGCAGGAGTACTTCACCTTCTCTTCTTCCCATCAACCCCAGTGGTGTCAAAACAGTAAATCTCAAAAAGGATACAGTTTCATAGATGGAAGGGGAAAGAGGAAGGAAAAGCTGGGTCCAAGCCTACGTGTTGAGGCCAGTGGTATAAGGACAGATTTTGTGATTCTCTGTCTCAGGGTCTTACTCCATGAAGTTATGATAAAACTGCGAAAATGCAACCAGCCTTATGAAAGGCATTCTTAAAGGGTTTTCTGTATTCCAGCAGAAAGATCTGAACTGAAGCAGAGACACTTGCTGATGGTTTGAGTCTGTTCTGAGTACCTTCTGGTTTTATTTTTTTTCCTTTACCCTTCCTCCCACCACGGGAAGAAGCAGCTACTGGAGACCTGAGTATAAGTAGAGGGCTTCCAGAGCTGGGACAGGAGATCTTAGGTCTTCTTTCCCTGTCTGGCACAGTTGGTCCAGGAAATATTCCCAAACTCTTAATCTTCATTTCACACCTGTCAACAAGGGCTGGGTCATGTGCCATGCTGCTATCTCCCCTTGATGTCTCATTCTCCATGTTCATGTAGTTTCTGTTCCTCTTCCTTTCTCCCACCCTACAGAGTCAAAACTGCTGCAGCCTGTGAATGACAGCAAAAAATCAGTGACTTTATTTTGTTGAATTTTATTGACTTACAGGCCTTTGTTTTAAGCCCATAGCACTCATCTTGCGCTTGCTGCTCCTACCTCGTAGGAGCCACTAAACTCCAGAATAGCAGGAGTGGACAGTCTGGCACTAACATGCCTGGCACCTTCAGAAGGTCTAAGAGATTTAGGTATCCATTTCAGCAGGGATTTTAGTGGAGTTTAAATCTGCAGTTCCTAGAAGGTTCCAATGACTCCCCCAGTCAAAACTCACTGCATTTCATTATTTATATAGTATTTCTACATAATTACCAGACTCGCATGAAGGTCTCAATGTGCTCCAAGGATGCCAAGGGATGACCTCATCTGTAGCTAATGAAATTCTGGTGACCGACAGACCTGTGACTTGCTCAGAGCACAAAGCACTGGGCAGCATTAGCCAGCTCCTTACCTCCTCTCTGATGAGTTACCCTCATTCTGCTACTACAGAGAAGCTGGAAATCCAGTTTAACCATCTGCCTGGGAATTCCCCTGTAGCTGGAGGGGATTGAACATTCTCACACCCCAGCATCAAGGGTGCGGTTAAGACGAAGGACGCATGCGTTGGATTCGCGTACAGTGCCTAAGTCAGGATGACCCCCAAAACTGTCCCTTTGGAACTGGGGCAACTGTTCAGGATCCAGCATGGCATTTTGGACTGCCTTCTATTTCCAGGAGCTGGACAGTGTGTCCTTAACATCCTGACTGACCATGACTGTGCTGGGATGTAGCTGAAAGAAGAGTGTCTGATATGCAGATGTTGTGAGTCTTCCCCATCTCACTGGGTTAGAGACCTACAGAAACTTGGGTGTTATTTGCTCTGAAAGCACATGACAGAACAAGATTGCACTTGAACAGAAGAGACTTTATGGGGGGCAAACTCAAGAAGGGCGAGAGTGCCTCCAACAAGTAAGGGCCTTTCTAAAGGTCTGTAAGCATCATCAAACGTTTTAAAAATGGGTTTCAGTGTAGCACTATTAGGGTCTGGTCCTCCAGACTCATTGGAAGTCACATCATCTTCCACTGGCAAACAATAAGTTGGAAAAGTCCAGCTGTTGAACAACACATGGCAGCAACATGTACTCCAAAGTCAAGTAGAAATCTGTAATACAGTGACTTCCAAGCCATTGTTGGACCACCCCATTGGTCTGAATTGATTGAGAGTTCTTAGCAGCTATGACTGGATTTTTCATTTGCCCTAATTTCTTCACGTGAGTAGTTGTTTGTTAAGTCCAATGGAGAAATGATTTGTTGATGGAGGAGCTTGGGGACCGTTGTTGGCTTCGGAAGCCCTGATGCTACGACAGGACAAGTGAGCTGATGGTGCTCTGTAGCACCATATGAGCTGAGACATCACCTGGAGAGAGGTCACTTATTCTACACTATGAGATACGAAGATGGTTTACTGCCAAATCTGTAGATTGCTTCAGGATTTCAGTAAGCCAACAAAAAGGTTGTATATTGCAGAAAAGGTTTTCTTTATTTATTTCTCTGCTAAAGCTACTGATGAGAGCAGCAAAACGGAATTGACTGGATCTCAGTAGGACGTTGCTGTATGGAGAAGGCAGTAATTGGAGGTTTGCTTTGTGCTGGGTGTGAAGGCTGTTCTTATGACCCAGTGGTCAATCTATCGGATAAATCTGTGCCCCACAATCAAGCCTGGATCGAGTTAGAATTGCTCAATGACCTATTAGTTCAATGTGTTTGTTTTCTTTTTTTCCTGGCATGCTCAGATTTTTCTCTACACCAAAAGTTCATTAGTGGGTTTTTTTCTCCTGTTCACAGGTAGTTGGGAAAATGTGCTGCCTTTATTATCTGCACAGAAGAAAAATCATCTTATGTAGTTTCTAAGCTTAATTAACAGAGCGAAATTGCTTTCAGATTCTGTGTTTCAACAGTCAAAACATAAACTGTGGGTTTTGCTTTGGGGTTTTTTATGGTTGAAGTTTGGTTAAGAGGGGACAGAAGAAGGACTATTACCTGCTTTGCTGTGATAGGTAAAACCAGAAACCTTTTCATGAAAATTGACTGACTTGACAGTATTTTTTATGGGGAGAAGGGAGGATTTAGGGTAAAGAGCAGAAAGAATAGCTCCAGTTAAAACTCATTTGGCAAGTAAATGCATATCAGCACACTCAACAAAATTCCACCCTGCCCAGTTCTTGCTTTGTTCAGATGCCGTCAACCTCCCAACTATGTTTTTTTTTTTACAAATATGGTTTTCATTAGCGTGTTTTGCTGCTCTTCAGGACCTTATCAGTTCTTTGCTTGATGAGAGATGCTTCTGCTTCTTCTTCTTAAATGTCCTCGCCCTCTGCAGTCAAACTTGAGCTCTTCCATTATTGTCGGGTTGTTTCACTGCAAATGAAATACTTTTTTTCTCTGTCCCCCCTCCCCTGCTGTTGAGCTCCACAATGGGGAGTGCGGAGGAAGGAAAATATAGAGCTCATTTATTTTTAAGTAACTGTAACTAATGGCTTGATCAGCTAACGTAGTGGAAAATATGCAAACTGCTCGGAGGAGAGTGGATGTTAAAAATGTAACTTCAACATTATTGAGACATCTTTCAGCTCTAATGACAGACTGAATAACAAACATGTCAGAAACTTTGTTGCTTCTCTAAGCAAAACCGAATAATTGAATTTATTTTCAGTGATGGTTTTGCCTTTTACGTATTCAGCTCCTCATCCATTTTGCTGTGGCTCTTGTCAGATCTCTTTGTATGAACAGATTTTTTTCTAAAATGGTAGAGTGAGCCGGGTAGCAGGCCTTCTTTATACCTCCCTCTGTTCTCTGCCACACACCTTTTTTGCCTTATGGTCATAAGATTAATTCTCAGACACTTCTGTTGAGGCTCCAGCAGGTGCCTATGTTGTTTCTTGTTGTCTATGCTCTTTGAGAAGACTCTCAGTTGATGTCAACTGGCACCAATTTATTAACTTCTCTGCAGCAGTGTTGCCTTGCATTATCTGATGATCTGGTCCCGGTAGTTTGGAGTTGTGAAACATCTTGCCCAAGCATTTGTGTAAATTTGGTGCTGCACATTCTGCCATGGATGGTGACCCTGTCTTTATCTTTGTGAGCCTCCCAGGATGCCAAGGGCTGCAAATAGCACAGCAGAGTCTACTGTGGGATCCTTTTTCATGGCTGTCATGGGAAATAGGGGAATAAAATCCATTCATTTAATGGGACAAATGTTCAGAGAGCATTTAAGGTACTGTTTAAGGTATATCTTTTAAGGTATCCTCCCCATGCCTGTGTAAGATAGTTTAATTCAATTTCCATCCCTCTCCAATGGAGGGACTGAGGAGGACCTTCATGGCACCATGCCATGCCTGCCAGCCCCTGCAGCTCTCTGTTCCAAATTGCTCCTCGCCCTTCTTGGCACAAGGATCTAAATCTGCATTTCTCCCTCTCTGGAAGGGAAATCGGACCATGGAGCTGGCCTGCAGCTTCCTTCCGCACTGCAATGGGGACAGGGCACCCTCAGACATATGGGTTGTGCATGTGCATTTCTTTTTAATTTAATGCAGAGCTGCAGCAAACCATTCCACCCACAGGTGAGATCTTTGGAAAACTAACTGCCCAAAGCTCTGAAGCTTTCAGCCTTCACGCGAATGCACGGGCCCAGCTGGCTTGAGATTAAAGAGTGCAGTCGAAAACCAAAAAGCATTTGAAATTGCACCACTGAGCTGGCAGGAAATTCCAGCTTTTTGTAGATGTCGGAGGCGTTGGAACGGCGAGGAACCAGAAGGTAATATTCAGAGGTGAATCGCATCATCAGCATTTCGCTGAGGAGGATCACCCCACCCCGAGCGTAGCCTCTGAAGCTACACTTGTGCATGGGGAAGGGGGGACCACCCCCAGCTCTCCCAAGTCTGGGGAGAGGCGGGAAGAACATCTTGGCTTGCAGCCTGGCTCATGCTTCAGCTATCTTTATCTACAGAAGAGGCCTCTTACGCTTGGTGTGAATCCCAGCACAGTACTCGGCACTTGCTTTGCGGATGGAGCTTCCAGCTCTGTCAACTCGAGCAAGCCCCAGGCGTGCCAGAGATCTCCAGGGCAGATTGGACATTTTTGTTGTGCCCAAGATAAACGCTCCCTTTGCTTCTTGGACTGAATTGCTCATAGTGTTGGGTAATAACTCACAGATCAGCGGGCTTTTTAACTGCTCTGAAAGGAGTCAGTGTTTTGTGTGGATTAATGGCAGAGAAGATTTGCCTGGAAGGAACAAGAAGACAGGAGACCGAAAGGACTATATGGTTTTATGGACTTCTATCTTTCAGTAGTACAGGCATGTGTGGGCCTGAAATGAGACCATTGGTGAACATCAATTCCGAAACTGCATTGAAAATCAGTGTTGACCACTCATTCCCTTCCTCTCCCAAATGAGCTGCCAAAGATTATCACTCCAGCAACAATGCTTAGAGGCATCTGAAGAACTTGAGGCCTCCTGTGAAGCTTTGGCACCAATGGGAGACGTTTGCTTCCTCTTCTCTCGTCCCCCTTCCTCCCCCCCCACCCCAAGAGCAGCAGACCTCGGATCAAGCCCTGCCAACACAAGCGGTGGAGAACAGAATCTGCATTGACGACAGATGGAACAAATGTTATGGATGCATCCCAGGCCCTGAACTGTTGCGCCACATAAATCAGTAGCAAAACTTTGCCAACTCAGAATACTTCACAGGACTAGATTTTCAGCCAGCTTAATGTCTGGCTTTGCAACCCCAAAATTGTATGGTCAAAAAAAATCAGTGAATGTGTGTGCCCTCACTTGAACTTCCAGCCAGTAGAGCTGGTTGTGGTCCAGCTCATGGAGATGAGTGCGTCTCCATGATAAGCCTCTTCTAAAAGATAATTTATTGTTTGCAATCCTGTTGTTGTGCTGTACCAACAGGCTATGGACACTGGGGATGAAGTGTTAGGTTCCAGGCTGCAGATGCTATCGGAGCTGCGCGGGTGGCTGGATGAGTGCAATGTGGCAAATCTCCACTGGTCAAAGGTAATTAAATACTGAATAATCAGGGGACTGAAAATATTTCATCTTGCTCTCTTTGCTTGTTTGCCCATTGCTGGATGGCTCCTTCACAGAGAAAAGCTGAAACCACACAAACATCTCATGTGAAAACTCGCTCCTATCGTGAAAGCTGCTTCCCATACACTGCATAAATCCAAAGTGCTCAGGATTTAAGACAAAAAAAAAGGCAAATAAGAAGATTTGTTGTCAAAATTATGATTTGGCAGCCCCTGTGTGTGCGTGGGGGAGAAGTGCCTGCAACCTTTTTAGAGGCATACTTACCCTTTGGAAAATGAACTTCCATTAAAGTAAAAAGGCTTCACCCCTCTCGGTGGGTTTTTTGGTGGCGTGGCAGGGAGAGGAAAGGCTAAACTGATCCCTTCAGCTTTCTCACTCTGTTTCAGGAATGATAAAGTGAATATTTTAATGCAGCTCTTCATATCTCCAACAGCTGTGGAAGCATCGTGTTTACAGAAGACATCCTGTTGTTCATGTGAGACAATTCTGCCTTGCTTGGATTAAGTAAAGGTTTTTTTTTTCCCTTAACTGCAGTTTTACACATTTTCCACTCCAAGAGGCTCTTGTAACAGCAAAATCTGGGGTTTGTAACAGTTTTTCCCACCAAAAAGCAGCTCAAACTTGTGAAAAACTGCTCCGGCACCCACACAGGACTGGGCATCACTTGGAAGAGGGAGAAAAAACCCTGATGGTCGTGGAAACTCTCACTGCTGTGCTCAGGCCAGCACGTGAGTATGAGATATCCTTCTTGTATTGGCATCCCAGCCCTGGCTTTGCCTGCAGTGAAGTGGGATGAATCATAAGGAAATGCCACCCCAGGGAACAAATTGGTCATTGTTTGAAAGAGCTGATAGCTCTTGGACAAGCACTGAGATAACTATGCAAGCATCTGCAGGGAAGGAGGCTGCATCCAGCTCGCTGCATGCACGGCAGTGCTGAGCAAACACACAAGCGAGGCCAGGCATGCTTTGCTGCCTTACCAGGAGAAGAGCAATTTGCTTATGTTTTTGGTTCCTTGGTCTTTCTAAATAGTTTCTTTGTACTGAGAAAACAAATTTGCAGCTGTTCCTGTGCAGCAAAATTGTTAGGGGGGAAGTAGGGGTATGGGGGAGACCTCCACCTGCCAGCAGCCCCTTGGGGGCTCTGCAAGGGTTGCCAGAGTCTCCCTTCTCTGAACAGGGTGATAGAAATAATAGCTCTGATCCTTAAATAGTTTTTTTGACTTTGGATCTCCAAGTCTGCTGCATGTTAGGAGCTTTCTAAGCCTCATGGGGGTTTATGGCTTTGTTTAGCTGTTGCTTTGCCTCTGGATCTGGAAAGGCTCACCGGGGCTCAGTAGGAGGCTCAGGGTCACCAGGCAAATTAGCGGAGCCAGAGTTAGTAGCTCACAGCCTGGCTACAATGTGCTGTGGAGGAGCTGGAGAAGGGTGAATTCTGGTGATTTTATACTGTTTTGCTTGGTAGAGGGGGTTAAGATCTGAGGGTAAAGCCGAGTTTCCCTCTATGGGATCTTCAGGGAAAATAGGTGAAGAGACCAGGTCTTTCTATGGTGAGACGTCAAATGAGAAACTCTATGAACAAACCCCCTTGGCCCTTGACTGCTCTTTGCTGCATGTTCCTGCTCATGAGAGCTGTGACCTCAGAGGCCCATGACATCACTAAGGACCAAACTCTCTGGATGTACATTTGATGGAGTCTGGTGGAATAAAGGGTGAGGTGTGTCCTGCCTTCTGATGGGCATCTCACACCTCCAGCTGCTGGTTGAAAGGGGAATGTGTTGCCATCCTTCTGTCCCCCTGAAAAAAGCCTTAGATGGAAGAAACTGAGAGATCTTATAAGATCTCTATCAGTGGACTTGCTTTCAAGTGACAGCCGCATCTTTAATCCAGTGTAATCTTTCTGTTTCTGTTGATGCCCTACAATAAAAAGAAAAGTAAAGAGAGAGAAGAATTAAGAACCAGGAGACTTGGTTTTAAAAGGCTTATAAAAATACATATAAAGCAAGAGACGACGAGAACAAAGCAGTAATGGGAGCCGACAGACAGTTCTCATGCCATTAAAACTGCATCTCAAAAAAAAAAAAAAACCTCTCAAAAAAAAAAGTTAATCGTTATTTGGAGGGGGGGGAAGTGTTTTTATTGTGAACATGTGCAAATGGAGGCTTCAGCCATATAAAACCCATGCCTACAATAAGTATATTTGTGTAGCAATTAATGTGAGATCACAGGCTTGGCTTTTGCCAAATAGTCGTGTCAGCATGGGGTATATTATGTGTGTCAAGAATCCCGTTTCCAAATGTGGAAGGCATTGGGCTCTAGTCATAATTAAATGTTTTGTCATCGCAAGGCAAAGCCGCGTGCGTTTCAGCTGGGTTGAGAACTGCCCTTCCAACACCACCTCCCAGAGTTTGCTTTTTTGGCAACTCTTGAAGGCAACTTTATGCAGGAGGAATTTGAAGACAGTTGTAATTAGATCTCAGCCCCCCTCTTTTCATCCTCCCTCCCCCTGAAACGCAGAGGGTAGTTTTTATTTTCTCTCTCAAGGAAAGGAAATCTAGTTTAAATCTCTCTTTATTGTAACAGGGCTTATCTCCCTGGTTTGCTCTGCTGATGTATCATTTCCATTAGGGTTCTGTTAGGGTTTCTAGTAACACTTCTGCAAATCCAATACTTTCTGGGAAGTTTATTACAGCAGCTGCTAAAAGCAAAGCAGAGGCGTCCAAATAATGCAGGAACACGCATTTACCACACTTATAACTCTAACAGATTTAGTGACAAGAACTGCTGCATTTTTCCTTTTTTTTTCTTCTTTTTTTTCCCCCTTTCTTATTCCTTGTGGTCTTCTTAAGATTCAGCAAAGGCTGTGCTCCCTGGTATTATGTCTCTGAGTTAACTCGAAGTAAAGCGGAGGCTGGAGTGGAGTGTGGGAAGGTTCTTGGCATGGATGGACTTGGCTGAAGTTTGCAGAACAGACACATTTAAGGAAGAGGAGGAAGAGAAGTGTGTGTGTATATGGGGGAGGGGGGGGCATTATCTTTTATATACTCTCTCCCCACAAAAGCTATCTGCAGATCTATCGGGCTTTCATCACCCCAGTCTGATCCAAGGGTGTTCAAAAAGAGAAACACATCATAAATCTGGAAGGCTGGCTGGAACTTGGAAAGCTTTTAAAGGCGATGGGAGGTGAGAGCATCCTGGCAGGGATGGGCTGGTCAGTGCAGCCTGCGGCAGGGGAAGCACCTTTCCACGGCTTTGGGCACCTCGGTCAGGATTTTATCTTCATGCTGAGTGGAAATTCCAGTTATTCCTCTCCAGCCCCTTCCAGAGAAATAGGAAAAGATGTGCCCCACTGTAGAAATGCTGACCAGCTGAGAAAGAAGCTTAGAGAGTTTATAGTGATTTTTTAATTTTTTTTAATCCCTTAATGATTTTTTCAGTAATGTTGTGACTGTCACTTTAGAATGAAGAATGCACAAGTAGGTCTTTGTTTCACTTTCCCCCAGTGTTGCTTCTTCAAGTGGTTTTCCAGTTGATAAGAACAGGGAGAAGAACATAAAATGTGAATACCAGAAGGTGTGGTGTTTCTTCCCTATGCTCAGTGCCTTTTGCTGCATGAAGTTAAGCACAGTGAGTGAATTACATGGGCAGTGCTGGATTTCAGTTCCTCTCTCCGATCTTGCCAGTGATGTGCTCCTCAACTGTCCTGGCGGAATTAGAAGTGAGGTCATTGCTGCTCCACAACTGCAATATCCTGCTTTTTGCAGATGAACTTGTATGAATGTCTGTCCCATCCACATGCTTATTTTAGGACTTCTACCCACCATTTTCAGATCTTATTCTTTTCATATATGACAGAAATATGTGTTGGTGATAGGAACACATTTTGCTTTAAATTAGCAAAATACCCATATTGTCATTTTTGCCTTTTATTGGCTTTAACCATAACTCCCCAAGAAGGACCACAAATAAAACTTAGCACCTGTATTAATTCTGGGAGATGGTGTCGCTTAAAAACACCTGCTAATTGCAGTCAATATCTTAGCAAGGCACTAAATGAGAGGGATTCTCACCACTTAAGCAGTATTTTATAAGAACTGGGTAGCGTGCGATTACACACCAAACTGAGCTCACGGATGATTTGGGCTGTTTGTTTGTCTTGTAGGTGTTGCAGTGGGATGTCATTTTTTTTTTCATTCGTAAAAATCCCCCTTTCTGCAAATGATTCATCAAACATCTCGTCCTCGTTGCATGTAACATCTTGTTGATGTTGGAAGCGCTCACTGCCGAGCGCTTTCTCCGTGGGGAAGGCACTGAGTTCGATGGGAGCTGGGGCACTCGCAAGAGGAGCCTTTGATCAGTCTGTGCTTGCCTCCAAAGGCTGCATTGAGGAGAAGCCATCTGGAGGGGTAGAGGCCAAGAGGGGTTGGTTTCAACTTGTTTCAAAGAGGCAAACCCCTCATTTCCTCTAAATCTCACCAGTGACGTCTGCTTATTCCACATTCCCTGCAAAAGCAGTACAAACTTTATCCCTCCTTGGGAAGTCCACTGAAAGAGAAGAAAACAGGGTAAACCAACCCATCCTCTTTTCAAGAGGGAAGCAAACGATTTGGAGTGAGTGATGGGACCACCTAAACCTATGAGAGGTTCTCATGGGAGAAAAAAACTCATTGAATAATTTTGCAGAAATCTCAAATATTAACAATGAAGCCAGAGGGAGGAAGGGAGAGAGCAGCAGCGGTGATTTTGACTGTCTTGAGCTACTTAACACATTGGAGACAGCATAAATGTCTTTCCCATTCCCACCAGAGGGACCTGCAAGTCCTTCTGTGCACTTTTTGTGCTTTCTGTTCTACATTTGAAATAACCTCTCTAGATCAAAGTTCTGAGGGCAGTGATATCACTTCAGGGGCACAGCATCCAAAAAAGCAAAGCTCTGGAGTGGATGATACCCACTGTGGCTCTGAGACTCGCTCAGGGTTAAGAAGGCACTGAGCATCTGTGAAAGAGGCCTTCATGTTCCTGCTCCTCCACCGACACTGATCCCAGAAATTCACAAACCCTAATGACACCGAATAAGCTTTTGGAGCTGGAGTCGCTTCCAGTGCATCACCTGAGGCCATCATGCAGCATGCAGAGCTGTTCTTGGGGAGCCGAGAAAGGATAAAAGCAATGGCATCTGGGGACCCACGTGGTCTTCACCCTCTATGTATCATCTAGGGCAGGAAAATTGCTGCACCCTGATAAAGGGAGATTTGGGTCTGCACTTGGCTTGTCCAGATTGATGGAGTGACTGTATTTGTAACAGGGAGAGGTTATCTAGGTCTCTTCTCCAAAGATAGATGAAGGGTCTGAGCCACACTGAGAGGCTGACACTGGCTTTTGCAGTCAGCGAGGTTATCATGGTGGTTTAAGCTGTCCTCAGAAGTAACACTGCTCGTTTCCCTCATGCTGGTAGCACTGCAGGGCAGGGGATGTTTTTGCACCTCCACAAGTCCCTTTGAACTGGTGGGGCTGCTGTGAGGGCTGCCCAGAGCAGGTTTAGGACACCTCTCAATGGGACAACTCTCCATGCCCTACTCTACATGGAGACCATAATCATAACCCTAACCCTACCTGTGTAGAGTTGTGCTGGCTTGGAGCAGCACAGCAAGAAGCCCAGAGGAGCACCACAACAATGATCCAAGAGGTGGAACACCTTCCATATGAGGACTGTTGGGATTGTTCAGCCAAGAGAAAAGAAGGCTCAGGGGAAACCTTATAGCAGCCTTCTGATACTGATGGGGGCTACAGGAAACCTGTGGAGGGACTCTTGATGAGGGAGTGCAGGGATAAAAGTCATGGGTGCCTTATCGCTGGAGATATTCAAGGCCAGGCTGGATGGGGCTTTGAGCAACCTGATCCAATCGTAGGTGTCACTGCCTGTGGCTGGGGAGTTGGAATTGGATGGGCTTTTAAGGTCCCTTCCGACCCAAACTATCATATGATTCTATGAAACATCGCCTTTTCCTTCACCCCTTGTTGAGACAAAGCTCCCACTGTCTAATGGTAGCTGAGTTGGGAGCCAGGCTGCATCCTCAATCCCAAATCTTGGCCCTGTGACTTGCAGCTCAGCAACACCTGGGCAGACCTTTCTGCCAGCAACCCCAGCCAGCGCTTCCTGCAAGCCAGAGGATTTTCCCATTGCCCTTCCCCTTGCTCGTGATTACCCTCTCCCCACAGAAGCCCTGGCTCTCCCCTTCCAGGCTGAACTCTTGAACCTTCCTCCTCCAGCCCCGGCCAGGTTGTTGTTTTTGACACCCTTTAGCTGACTTTTTGCACAGCTGAAAAAGAGATAACCAGCTCTGTGCTCGCCTTGGCGATGGCTCCAGCAGAGCTGGCTTTATCCTGATGCGTGCCGCTCCCTGCCAGCCACTGGCACTCATTCAGGTGAGCTCAGGGCAGTGCAAGCCTTGTGACAGTACAGTGGACAAGTGCCACCAGCAGGGAAAGCAGCCTGCCATCTGGTCTTGCTACTTGAATGACTTACTCGAGTGTATTTTTCTTGATCCAGATCCCACATTAATTGTTTCCCAGAATATTTTGCTACACTAATGTCACGCTTCTGTCTGCTTGGCTTGCTCTGAGTTGAGTAGAGGTATTTATGAGTGGGTTTTTGTGCATATTTTTCACCTTTTTGAAATGCTTGGCACTGTTTCGAATCCTGGAACAAATCCTTCCTGTTGAAAATACAGAGCTAAGTTAGTTTAGTTAGGGATTGGAAGGAAAAGCTGTGGTTTACCTACTGAGCTCCAGCTGAGCGATGCTAAGAGCTATGTAGAGCCCTGCTCCCACAGAGACGGAGGTGGCTAATGCAGAGGTCAGGTCTCCTTTCCAATGCCGGTGTAATTCAAGGCATAACCACGTGAAGGTAGAAAAAGCCACATCCCACCTAAAAGCAGCACCAGGGAAGTGGAGTCGGGTGCCAGGTACCATGGCTGAGTGGGAAAGAGGGGCTTGGGCTGCTGGGCTCTCCTCCCTGCAGCACACACAGGCTTCCTCTGCTTTTCCTTGTGCATGAGACTTATGGTGGAGTTCTAAATCTCATATGAGAGTCTCTGAACTGGGCTCAGACACACGATCAAGTTACTGGGGCTCAGCTGCTGTGCATTAACCAGCCATGGGGGTATTCCCAGCCTATGACAAATACAAGGTAAAAATCTGTCAGTTTAAACATCTTTCACAGAGGTTTAGGCAAAATGTTGCCAGCTCTGTGAAGCATGCATGCAATTAACAGGGCTCTCCTGTAGCTCCATTGAGCCCCAAGATGGGTTAATAAACTCCTGAGCTGTGTGAACTCTGCTCCTTGCTTTGGTTTGATCCAGGACGCTTTCAGGAAAGCATCCCAAATTTATTTGAAGCCAAGCAGAGATGTGCCAGCCTTGAACTCAGAGAAAGAGTCTTTGTTCAGGGGTTTGCCCCACTTCAACCACATCTATTTCAAACCCTGCTGCTGATGGGACTTTATTGCTCAGACTGATCCTGAGCCCAACCTAAAAGAATGGAGTAAGCATACAGATTCTGTATTAGTACAGCTCAAACTATTTGAAAGCACATCTCAAACAAACCCAGGTAGCACTGAGCAGAAAAACCCTGTGTATCCTGTTTTCCAAAGTAAGAAGCGAGGATAGGAGGAAGATTTTATTGGATTTATCCACCTTGTGAGGAGAACTGCTGGTGGCAGTAATCAAAGCCATTGTGTGTGGATGAAAACAACGTGGACACCAGCTTGTGTGCATGGTGGTATCCTCATGCCACAACCCAGCATTCAGCACTGCTGTGTCCTTCTGTGGTCAGGAGTATCTGGATGAAAGTCAGCTCTGATAGCTCAACAGGAGAGAATAAGGGCCACAAAAGAAAATTTAGTGTGAAGGATTGTGGATGTGGCACATGGCTGATGGCAAGAGAGTAGGCAGCGTTCCCTTACTGTGGTGCAGATGAAGACATTCCAAGAGCTGTCTTTGACTGTAAATCTCTGCAGAAAAGCTGCTGGTGAGGATTAGCTAGAGGCAGCCTTTGCCAGGGGCCAGTTGGCTGGGACGTGAGCTGGCCCCTCAACCCGCCTGGGCTCTGCCCAAGGCTCTGCAGTGGGATGTGCTGGGGGAGATACTGGCAGCCATCCCTTTCAACACCCCGTTATCGCCTTGAACTGGGATCGCTGGGCTGTTGCGATGCCTTTTGGATGAGATGCGAGACCAGGGCCATGAGCATTCCCGATCAGGAAGGATTCCATGGCAGATGTCCCGACGGAGCAATATCAGCCCTCACAGCTTGGCCAAACTCCAGTCGCAATAACGCGACACACAGCTTATTTAACCCTTCACGCCTTCTTCACCCTCTCGTGCCATTTCCCCCAGCCAAGCAAGCAGCAGCAGCTCTTCGCCGTGGTATTTGTTCATCTGCGTGTCGTGGCGCTGGCAGGCAGTTGCAATAAATAGATGAGTAAAAGCTTTACACGTGGGAGTGCAGTTGGGTGCTGTCACAGATGGCCCAGCTGGGCGTGTAAACATCTCACAGCCATTCCTCACAAGCCAGTGGATCTTTGCCCCCTCAGAGGGAGTGAATTTCAGTGCCAAGCCAGCTCTTCCATCAGATCTTATAGGAATTAGAAGGCTGGTGGTGAGCATGAGGCTGTAAACCTCACTGGGAACATGAAAGGATCTCTCAGGATCCCACAGTTTCCCTAGGGAAGGCGTCCCCTCTTTTGCACCTTGAAGTGGAAGGATGCTACGTCAGAGGTGGGAACGCAGTACAGAGCACTGGGTGTAGTTGCAAATTTTAAGGGTCAAAAATCAGTCAAGAAGTAGGAAAAACAGTTCCCAAGTCCAACAAGGTGTTTGTAAACTTCACAGCTCCTCTCCTAGGGAAATTTTCCGAGCTCTCTGTCAATCACAACCCCAAACGGCCTTATTCCCAGCACATCAAGGGCCTGACTCTGCATGGGTGGTGGGACAACTGCATCCAAGCCCTGTTGCAACTTTTCAGCTAAACAGGAGCTTAACTGTGTCCTACCGTGGGCCAAGAGCTTTAGATCTGGCATAGCGAGACATGATTTGAAGATGATTAAGCATCTGCCTACGCCGTCTATTATTGGAACTACATTGTAGCTGAGGCTGGGAAACCATTTTCTGAGCAGCCTTCCTGACTTCCTGAAATCGATGATGAAAGTAAGCAAAACAATATGTTTACATTCCTCCGTGCTGAAAGCCAAGCAGGTTCTCAGGTGCCACCTCGTAATTTTTTCTTTCTCGTTCTTTTTCAATACCCCTAAAGTACTGAAGAAACCCCAAAGCAATAACTTTCGCTCTAATTTGGGGGTATTTCATTACATTTTGCAGAATTTCCTAGCTGGTTGCAAACAAACAAATAAAAAAAACCCTTTCTTGCAAAAATGTGTGTAATTTTTGACTGGAATAGGTGTTTACTGGTATGATTTTGGGGAGTGGTTTGTTTCTTCTAGCTCCAGTAATCTACTTTTTAATGTATCGTACAGAAAGATAAGTACCAATTTATAGTGAAGAGAAAATTCTGGCTTGGTGTTTGGCAACCAAGTACCCTAGCTAAAATCCTGAACTTTCTGCCTTTTCAGACCCCTCAGAACTGGCAGACTTCAGCCCTGAGCCTTCAAACCTGAATTTGGACCAGGATCTATTTTCTACTTCGGAGAAAGCAAAGTTAAATCTAAGTACAGTTATGAAGGTTTGAGGACTTGAGATTTGCAATTGTCAGGACTTCATTGCTTAGGAACATTTCTGCAGTGAGTCTTCCTTTTGTTATTTGTATTTGAATGATTATAATATACTTTGAACTCTGCTACTCTGACTTATTTCCTCCATCCATATGAAACCACGGCTTTGTCTGATAGAATAAACTGCAGCAAAGTCTATTTAGACTTCTTGTTTTCCAGTAATTGCCCGTAATATTAGTAAATGAAGAAGCCCCAAGCAGCATCGTGCAGACCAGCACTCGGCTCTCTCTAGCTGCCATAAATCAGAAATAAGAAACCCAGCTCAAGTCAGGGGGAAAAGCCACCACAGGGCATTTTTTGTAAATGGAGACGGCTGCCAGTCCCACAAGGATGTCCTGGTAGAGGTCCCCTGTCCCAGAAGGAGCCCCTGTCACCCCACACTGGGTTTTACCCCATGGGGATGAAAATGCATTATTTTGCTTTTTTCTGACTCATAACAGCATAATGCTTTGCAGAGCAGCTGAGCAGGGCTGCGACGTTCAGCCAACAGAAAGACCGTGGCCTCTGGAGTAAATCAGAATTCCACCTTTAATTTTAAGAGGGGGGGAAAAACTGTCTTGCACAAGCAAATCTGGGGGTGATCTTGAGCCGTCCTCTGATGCCTGTGCCCCAGTGTATTTAGTGATGTTCCCCAGTGAGTGGTACTAGAAATACAGATACTGAATTTACCTTTTATGTTTTCTTGGTAAATATCTGCATAAATATTTATCAATAAACAGAGTTGTTTCTAAAACGGGGTTGGCTGCGTTTGTGTATAGTTTTTGGAGAGGAGTTTTTAGGAGTGGTGGAGGAATGTTTGGTCCCAGGGATTATCTCTGCAGAGAAAGGAAATGCAACAGAACTGATCTTTTGTCAGAAAATGGTATTTGGATGGAACCAGGCTTTTTTCTCACAAAATGTCACTCCTGATAGCAAAATTTCATGTAATTAAAAAAAACCCAACCCAAGGGGATAGGGTGTTTTTTTGCAAAACATCTTATTTGGGTGTTTACAGATCGATAAAGTTAATTCTTACTTCATTTTTTAACTCATGTCAGGGGGGATCCATAGAAAAATAATTGAACAAGAGGCTCTGAAACCAAATGAAAGAGCTTGCCTTTATTGAAATGAAAGATTTTGTTGAACTGAAAGTATTTGTGTGCTCAGAAAGCAGCTCATTGTGTGTGTACAGGTTTGCTTTTGTGCTCCACAAAGTATTTTTAAGATTTATGGGATCTGATGGTCACCTGGAAGACAGAAAGTGCCTTTTTCAAAATAGCTGCAGCCATTCGTGTCCTTGTACCATGTGGGCACAGAAGAGTTATTAAAACAGTAAATAAATAAATGGCAGGTTTTGGTGGGAGGGGAAAATATGTCCGTGCCTCCTGCAGCCAGTGGAAGAGGGATTAAACACAGGACAGTGAGTAGAAGGGAAGGTGATGGAGTTAATTCATTCCCATCATCTGCTTTACGCTGTTTGGAGGAAGGTACCCCAGTTCCTTGTTCCTATTTTAACCTCCCCCAGGCAAGTATCATCCTGTGCAAAGCCCGTTTACTGCTGGTGGGCAGCAGAACTATTTGACTCTGGCAAGCTGAGCTGCTCCCTGTGTTTGGAGGCTCCTCCCAGTAGCCTTTGTCCTCTTAAAATATCTGATCCCCTGAGAATATAGAACAAAGGAGGAAAAACTCAAGACATACAGGTATCACATGCCTTTGTGTCCTTATCCTTTGGGGAAGAGGAAACTCCCCTTCAAATCGGGTGCTGGTATCAGTTAAAGAGGATTGTCCCTTGTCCCCCTTCCCAGGAACAGGTACTGAGGCTGGGAAGGCCTTTGCTGGAGCCTGGCTAGAACATGATACACCCTCAACTTGCATTTTGAGGGAAGGGAGGGCACCAGGGAAACAGAGGGCATGGTATTTATAGTCTGGTGCATGATACTCAGTATGAGGAACGTGGTGAGTTTGAGCCCAACTGGATTATTAAAACGAAGTGAGCAATGAATCTGGAAGAGGAGGGAGCTCCCGCTTTCCTAAATTTTGGAGCTATGTTGACCCTTCTGCAGGCAAAGCTTGGGGAGCGTGGGGCAGGTAAATGTGTGAGCAAGGAGGGCAGAGGAAATAGCTGCTATTACAGGAGCGTTTACCTTGGAGGGCTTGCACACTCGGCTGCTGTTTAAGAGACATTTATCTCTGCACAGATTTATACATTCAAACCACAGGGATGAAGGGATAAATACTGAGAGCCAGGGACTGGCTGCCGTCTGTGTGTTTAAAGCAAAAGTTTTCCACCTCCTGAAGGAAAGTGTTGGGCTGAAAATTTTGAAGAAACCCAATATTTCCACTTCTTTTAGCGCTTTAGGAAATGGCAAAGAGAAAAATGTTTAGGGGAGAGGCACAGCTTTGGGCTGAGCCTTGAAATCGGTTGCAACAAAATAAGCTTAGGAATAGGAGGGGACTTGCATCCAACTGGCTTTGTGTGATGATGGTCCTGTCCCTTCCCTCTTTCCCTGCTGGAGTCCCTAGGGAGTGGCAGGGTGAAGGAGCACCATTGCTGCTGTCTGCTGGATCTGGAGGATGGGTGGAAAATGTGTGACCTGGGGTTCACATGGCTGATGATGATGATCAGAAGGAACTTCTCTGACCCTGGGAGACCAGGTTTTCATGTAGTGCCTACTCAACACAAACAGAACAATTCAAAGCTACTGGATTAGGAGCTGGTGTGGCTTGCATTAACCCAAGGGTTTTGCTGACTTGACTCCTGGAAGAGCTGTGCATCAAACATAATGAATCAGAAGGGAAGCCCACACATCAGACGAGCCCGATGACCTCTGGAGTTAGATAGCATTACTGACAATCAGCGTGTTGGGGAAGGGGGGAACTGCAGAGAAAACCAGGCTGGCCAAGGATTTATTAATTTCTTTAAAGTCTTGATGCGCTTTCAGGTCCAAACTTGTTAATTTTCCCTAGTTCATCTCTCCCACTGTATAAATATGTTTTTGTCAGTGGTGATGGCTGGGGGCTGAGCATCTGCAAATATTAAACAAGAAAAGCAGGCAGGGAAGAAATGCAGCCTTGTAAGCAGTGAAGATTTTACTAAGTTGGAAAAAAAAAATGCTGAGCCCTTGCAGGGAATTTGACTGCTCTTTGTTTTGTCTTTGCATGCTGCAAATATACAAAAATATTGATGCATTCCTCGAGCATCCTTCTAAGGCTGGAAAAGCATTAGGGAACCTAAAAGCAATCCACGCACACGTGCGGGTGTGTAAATAGATATTGTTAACGCTGAGAGCAAGAGGCACAATCTTTCCTCAGTGGAACCAGATTAGTTTCATGCACTGATTGAGTTCATTCACTGGCCAAGCCATCGTATAAACTACTGGAGGCATTTCTTTTTTTAACCTTAAAAAAAGAAGAAGGAAAATCCCTAAACCAGCTCCAGCAATAGTTAGGTGAGCCCCTTGCCAGCTGGGATGTGCGTGCACGTACGGACACACAATAACTTTGTCTATTGCTATCATAAAACTAAAGGCACTTATATGAGGGTGAAGGGTCAGGGGAGCCTTGATTTAATAACAGGGGAAACATTATTTCTCTGTTATTAATTACACATTATCCATAGTACATTTGCTGCACTCACTTTAGATAAGGTTACATCTATATTTTTATTAGGGAAACTTCTCAGGTCACATAGGGGAAATCGGCTGCAAGGCAGGGAAAATGAATCTGGTTTAAAAAGCTGGGGGAAATGCATTGGTACTGTATAGCCTCCCCCTTCTCAATCTGCTCTTCTGTGGACTGATCCATGCACATTCCTGGAATAGTTCACTCGGTGAACGCTAAATGAATTGAGACTCAGAAGAAACTTAGGGCAGCACCAGCTTGGAATTCCCAGAAAGTCCAGAGGGATGGATACATCCCTACATATGCGCTCTGTCTCCGTAGCTTATAGCTACTGGATCAGTCAAATTCAAAGTGAAAAGTTGTGCTCAGCGAGAGGGAGACTTAAAAGTTCAAATCCAGGTCTGGTTCACTGCATTCCTTCTCCCATTTCCGTGCATTCAGCTGCTTTGGAGGAGTCTACTGTGAGTACTTATCCCATTCCTGACAGGGCTGGAGGGAGACTCACAGCCTACGGAGATGATGGACAGTGGGTAGCATTACAGGGGGAAACGTGAGGGTCACCTGCAAGAATCAACTCAAACTGAGAAGCACAGGTGCCGCTGGGCTCCCTCCCACCACAAATTAGGAGATAACGGTGTTGCTCTCAGGGATTCATCTGTCTCCAGTTTCCCATCTGAGAATTTGTGTAAGAGCTGGGTGAAGGAATCAGGCAGCCGATGTGAAAGAAGGTAAAAGAAGCGAGAGAAAATAAGCAACCCTCTGGCAATCCACTCCACACAGATGGATGGTTTGTATTCCAGGGAGATGAAGAACCTCTTCACATGGCGTCAGAGCTTGGGAAATCATTTTTCTATAAGCATGGCAAAATTCAGTATTGGAATACATTCACATGGCACCTGAGATCTCCTTCCTGGGAGTGTAAAGGGATAGTGGGGAGATTCTAATCTCTTCTTCAGGAAAACAGACTGTTCTCCAAGCATTTAATACCATAGGAAAGAGCTACTGCTCTCTGAGACCCTGTAGCAGATTTGTTAAGGCTGCCAGGTCAGGCAGTGTCAGTCCTGGGTTGCTGGTACAATCCTGCATGGGCCCCTTCCACGGGTGATGGACAATTCAGTCTCTAATGCTGTGCCCCAGCTTTGCCCCCAGCCCTGCCTCCTTGAGTGCACAAGGGAAAGGTGAATCAGCAGCTGAGCAGCTTTCTGCTGTTTCATGGCCCTCATACTCCTCATTCCCTGCCAGGCTGAATACAAAGGTTGAAATGTGAATCTCCAGTTGGTTTTTCTCTTCTATCCAAGCACATCTCAAATAATGATATTTCTTCCCCTGACTCCCTCAGGACATGTGGGGATGCTACTGTCTAGTGAGAAAGAAAACATGAAAGCATCTGCTAGTTTGGGTAATATATACATGAAATGCCTGGGGGCTGTACATTTTTAGCAGTAGTTCCTTTTTTATGGTCTTTTACATACTCCAGCATTGCTCACGTCAGCAGGAGCCACTAACTGGTGTCAGAGAGAGATCTCTGCTGGGTTTCCCCCTTGGGGTGCCATCATGGGAAGTCCCACAAGTCTGGCATGAATTCAGTGATGGAAACTGGTTGCTTCTGTTCTGGATGAGCTGGAAGTCATCTGGCCAGAATATCAGGAGTTGCCCATCTTTATGTACTCATCTGTTCATACCATGGCTTTCAAGTATGGCTTCAGGTATTCATGAAGTGAGTTTGTCCCTCTGGCTCAGACCTGTGAAAGAAAGCAAATGGATTTGTCTTTTTTGAATGTAAAAGCCAGAGACAGCAAAACTCTGGAAGTTTTTTGCTGAGGAGTGGTTCTGCCTTAGTGACTGACAAGTAAAACACATGTGAACCAGTTAAGTGTGCAGACAAGAAATTCTGTTGTTTGATCAGATCAATTGGATATCCTGCCCAAAGTCAGTGCAGTGACTTGCTTAATTTGCTTGATTATTTTATGTGAACACAGTGACAACTCCCTACTCCAGGGTCCTGGTCCCAAAGCTGAGCATCACTTGGATGTCCCTTTGGAATGTTTGGATGGCTCTTTGGTGTGTTTGCTGCCATCTCCCACCACCACTTATGCTTCTCAGTGGTGCACTTAATGTTATCCTTTCATTGGAGTTTGTTTTATTCCCTGCTGCACTGTTTCTAGTGGCAAAATCAGTCAAACCCAGAAATCAGCTGTGCAAGGTGCTTGGGGTAGCAGTGTGACTGTTGGGTGCTCAGAAGGGTGATGTGATCCCAGCACTCTGATTAGCAAGGTCCTGCTGTGTTCCGTGGGGTTTGCTCTAGGATATCCACTTATTTCTCTTGAAAATCATATATCCCTTGTCATCGCTGGCATTCTTGTAGCAGGGCAGTTTGGGCAGATAGAGCCTTGAATTCAACTGCTCTTAAAACTCTCCCAAAGGTCTGGCTGTGGCATTTCCCTACTTGAAAACACTTGTGCCTTAAATCAAGGGATTGATTTAAGCACAGTTTTTAGGCTGTCTCTGCTACGAGGAGCATTCGTACAACACTCACCTCTCTCAATCTGTGCAACCTGAGCCTCCGAGCTTTACTTAAGTAGTAAATAGAAGGAAAAGAAAAAAGGTAGCAGTCCTTGAGCTGAATCACAGTAATATCACTCCCACGCAAAGTGGAATGATTACAAAAAAAAAGGATGCTTTTGTTTTAAGTGTGGAACCAATCATAACAGGCACAACAGGGAAGTACTTAATAGGGTTTCAGCTTGCAAAACAGTAATTAGAAAGGATATTCCTCTGATTGCTCAAGACTGCATTTGTGATAGGTCATTCCTCAGTCGGGGCTGAATATATGTGATGTGGAGGCCCATGCTTGCAGCATTACAAGGCAGGCATGCTTTTCTTTAATCATTATTATTTCAGTTACAACCCAGATGAGTGATCCCAGCTGGGAGATAAGAATCAAACACACACAAATATGGCTCATCTTTCTTACCATATGGAAACCTGGATTGCAGAAGTCTCAAACCCTACTCAACCCCCGTCTGCCCAGATGGTGTTTCTGTCCTGTTTTAGCTGTAGTTAATTGATGAGCAACTATCTAACCCAAGCACAACTTCTTAGTGGGTGTATGGGCCAGGATAACTCCATTTTTAAGGACCTGAAGTTCTGCATGGTTCTTCCTTTCTTCTAAGCTCAAGGCACAGTCTTCTCCCAGCCAGCTCAGAAACAGTTTTCTGTCTGCTCCTGCTTCCTCTTGATAACAGCTTTATGTCCCAGATCAGGTATCCACAGAGATTTTCCTTTAAATCCAAGGGAAAGTAGGTCATTATGAGATATTTCCTATACAGGATTTAGAGGGGATTTGCCTTCATTTATGCAGTTTACCTGCACAGTCAGAGGAGCCACGGGATGGGTTCAAGGCATGCACGCATGCATCTTCCATATGTCAAAATACTTTGCCCTTTCTATTAAAAAATAGAGGGGGTAGAAACATTCCTGATGAAGGGAAAGGGGTAACAATGTCTAATCACTGCAGAACCATCTTGAGCTAATTGAGTTTGTCTAAAATTCATCCAGCCTTTAAGGTTTAATAGAAAATGATGGTCTTAATGCATCACATGCCTTGGAGTAAATGGATACTCTGCTTTAAAGGCCCTGTTGATGTTATGTGAAGGGGAACAACAGTTGTTATGATTCTGAAACTCAGATTGAACCCAATTAATCAATGTTGAGATGATTTGAATCATGTGGCATGCATGGTCACCTCTCTGATATTCTATCCTTATCCCTCCCTAGACTAAGACATGATTGATGTCAACTGTACACCGAATTTTCAGGGGGAAGGCTGAGCCAAGGCATTTGGACAGAGAAACAAATTAGATCAAAAGTGTGATCCAGGGGAATGAAGATCAGTTTCAGAGTAGAAGCTTAAATTTCTTTTTGTACTTTGGGTGCTCTGTCCGGGTACGAATGCCTTGGGAATTGCACCGAGTGCTGTGGGTGTGCATTGTGTGTGTGAGCACCGTCTCGGGGGTTGGATGTTTAGCAGAGGATGACTGCACATGCCTTGGTCAAAACTCAAAGTGCAAAACTCATCAGAAGGCACGTTTGCATCTTTGGGCAGCTCTTAATGTAAAAATAATCTCCCAGCCATCCTCAGTTATTATGTTACAGCCAGCCATGGTTACCTTGTGACTTGCCTTGGAGAAAACGGATCTGGAGCAGGGAAGAGGGGGGAGAGCACTGGGATTAGACACCCAGTGCTGGGGGGGCAGCGATCCTGGCCCCTGCACTGTGCCTCGCACCCCTTTAGATCACTGCTTTTATGCCTTTGCCAGCAGCCAAGCCTTGGCCAGGGGTTAAGGGGCGGGGAGGGGGGGGGGGGGGGGCTGTTTGGAGTTTTTTTTATCTAGCCTTTTATTTCTTTGGACTTCTCCTACTGGATTACAGAGAGCAGTGGGAGGACTGGGCAGCTCAACCCGGGTTTTTCTAGGGGCTGGTGTTTGTTTCTTTTGGTTACCTTTTTTTTTTTTGGGGGGGGGGGTGTTCTCTTTTTTCTTTTTTCCTCCTTTTTATTTCTTTGGTTTGCTTCCTTTTTTTCTCTTTCTCTTTTATTTTCTCGTTTTTCTATTTTCTTCTTTTTGTTTCTTTTTTCTTCTTTTTTCCTTTTTTCTTCTCTTTTAATTTTTCATTTCTTATTTTTTTATTCTTCTTTCTTTCCTTCCTTCCTTCCTTCCTTCCTTCCTTCCTTCCTTCCTTCCTTCCTTCCTTCCTTCCTTCCTTCCTTCCTTCCTTCCTTCCTTCCTTCCTTCCTTCCTTCCTGATTTGTTTATTTTGAGTTTCTTCTTTGTTTCCCAAAAAGGGTTTCCCCTGTTTCTTCCCTCCTCAGATCTTACACGACTCCAGTGGACAGGCTGTCCTTACCACGCCTGTGCCAGCGTGGGCACCCGGTTACGCCCCAAGTGAGGATCTCCGTGGCACCTCCCGGGGGGGCGGCTGGGGCTTTCTGCCGCGCCGCATCTGGTTCCAATGCTGCGCTCGGTAGTTCTATTCCTACTAGACGGTTTAATATAAACTCTCCTGTTACACTACGCGTGGTTTAGGTCCATCCCGAGCTCCCTTGGCAGCTTCACAAAATACTAGGGTTTTGAAGAAAACTTGCCCAAATCCCTGCGATCTGAGCAAGGTGGGGTTGTGCTCCAGCTCCCTCTCTCCCCTCCCCTCCGGAGCTGTTGACATTGCCTCTCCGGGTTGCTGCGGTACTGCCTTATCTTGTCCGATTCCCGGCGGTATGTCACATTTATTTCCTAAAGGAGCTACAATCACTTTCGCTTCATCCCTTGTCACCTGCTGGAAAGGGGAGGGGGGACAGGGTTAGGAGAAGGAGGGTGCCACCACCCCGCGGGGGCTGGGACCGGACAGCGGCTCCAGCTCCTGCGAAAGGTGGAAACGAAGAAACCTCCAGGTCCTCAGTGTGTTCTTACTAATGGGATTTTAAAGGCTTTAAGTCCGCTAAATTTTCGGTGTCTGTCTCCAGCTCCTGGCGCTGGGAAGGCTGGACGAAAGCGGTCTGGTAACGCTGAAGTCTGCTGATGCTAAGAACTAATTAATTTTATTTTTTATTTTTAAATGGAAGCTTTCCATAATTATTATTTTAAGCCATTACGTCTAATTTTGATTAAAGTGAACGCTGTAACAGTTCAATACAACCTCGTCTCATCTCTTTAATAGCTTTCAGAGTGTCTGCGGGGGAAAGATACCTTAAGGAAGTTAAAGGATGTCAAGATTATTTTACATTACTGCACTTTGTATAGTTAGAAAAGCAACAAATACTGTTAATCTGGTTCAGCGAGGGGGCAAAGCCTTTAACTACAGATTTTTTTTACTCATTAAGTTCATTTGTGCAAAAATCCTTATAATATAATTGCCTGTTTATGCTACCTTTGCTCGTTTTCCTTTTCTTTTTTTAACCCCCGATCGAAAAAAAATCACTGCTGCTGAAAATCGCTGATTATCATGACACATTTTTCCCCCCCAGTGGAAACTCTGATGAGTTGAAGCACAAGGAATAGGAAATTCTGACGGGAGGTCTATTGTTTTTAAGCAAGATACGAACAATAAATGTCATGTAAGGCTCGGCGCGTGTATGTGGGTTAATTAGAGGCAGTATAAAGAGTTGCACGTAGGTATAGAAGTAGTTTCCTTAAGTTTTCAGAGCTAGATTATGTTACGAACAAAAGAATATTCAGGGTGTTTTTTTAATGGCAGCGCTAAAACCACCTCACTTTTCCCAGTACCGTCCATCCAGCCGCTCCTGTCTCTCGCCCCCCAAAAAAAAGAAGCGGGGAGGGGGAAAGGGTGTAAGCATTGCTTGGAGAGTTTGTATAGTTTTAATTCCTGCACTCTTTCCAGCCCAAATTCCCACTCCACTGTCAGCATCCCTTCGCCCTCCATCGGGGCGGAGGGACTGGAACAAAGCCCTTGCTTTTCCCTCATACCTGGGGAAGGAGGAGAGGGAAGGCAGTCCTGGCCAAGGTGGGAGTTGGGTTGGAAATGCTGACTTTTGGACTGCCGGGTGGTACTTTTCTCTCCCTCCCCGAGAAATTGCGGAGGGGGTACGGAGGCTCTGTCATCGTCCATCCCCCCTTCCCCCCTATCCCGTGTCCCCACGGCTGTCCTCTGCCCGAAGCTTCCACCGCACTGCCAGCACCAACCCTTCGCACCAAAAATAAGTTCCTTTTGTCCTAAAAAAACAACTGCCTGCCTCAAAAAGAACCCGAACCACGTTCCTTTAGATGAGGGAACCGCTGCAGTCCTCATTTCCCACTTCCCTCCAACCACCCTGAGTTCCTATCGATTTTATTCCTTGCCCAGAGCCTCCAACAAAATCGCATTTGCCGGGGCTTTTCCCCCCCCCCCCCCCGCACAGTCTGCGGATTGTCACTCAGCGGCAGAGCTCCCTCCATCCTCCCTCCTTTTGTGTCTTTCCAGCCCTCTGCCTAATTGTATTCCCAATTGCATTTGCTTTGATGGATTTACTTCCTTTCATAATTTCCCAGTTATAGACCCTGGTTTTGCCTTCCCGACACTTAATGTGGAAAAAAATGTCCCTTCTGTGCTCAGCTTGAGGGGAAACAGCTTGCTCTGAAGGGCTCTGCGAGAATATAGAAGTTTTCCCCCTTTTTATCAGGCCTTCATATTCCCTCCTGTTTCCAGTGGTTCTGTTGTGTCTCCCTGTTCCCATTCTGATGTATTTACATATCTATAATATTTATCATATTATCTCTCCCCTCAAAAAAGGGCAGAGAACAAAAGTTGTGAAAGCCTTAAGAAGAAAGAGGAAGGGAGCATACAGGGAAGACTGAGGCATAGGGCAGAGCCTGAACACAGGCAGGAGCAGTGGGAAAAACCGGGAAGAATCCTCGGATGCTCGCTGCAGCTCTCAGTCTGCAGTTCCATCTGCAGCTCAATATAGGCTTAATGCCTATAATGCACATTGCTATGCGGAGTGATGGAGGTGAGGGGGTGTGCTTGCCCTGGGCGCTCCGGGGCCTTGAAAACACTGGTATAGATCCTTATAGCAGGCTTCCAGAGCTTAAAGGGGCTCCAGGAAAGCTGGGGAGGGACTCTTTATCAGGGAGTGCAGGGACAGGATGAGGGGGAAGGATTTTAAGCTGAAAGAGGGGAGATTGAGATGAGATTTTAGGGGAAAAAAAAATGTTTTCCTGTGAGAATGGTGAGGCTCTGGCACAGGTTGCCCAGAGGTGGTGGCTGCCCCATCCCTGGAAGTGTTCAAGGCCAGGCTGGATGGGGTTTTGAGCATCCTGATCCAGCGGGAGGTGTCCTTGCCCGTGGCAGGGGCTGGAACAGGATGGGCTTTAAGGTCCCTTCTAACCCAAAACACTGCATGTTTCCATGATGATTGTATGATTCTAGATGGAACCAGTTTAGGGAGCAAACAGGCAGCTGCTACTCACTGGGCTGAGAGCTCGGGAATAGGGGACGGACTGGCAGGGGCCGAGGTCTGCCCCGCTGGGATGGGGGTTCCTCCCTGAGGAGCCGCCGCGGCTCCCGACTCCAGGCTCCCGGAAAGCGCTCCAAGACGAGTCGCCCGGGAGCATCCCGAGCCTTCGGGCTGCCGGGATGGAAAAGGCTGCGGCGGCGTTTGTCGCAGGCAGGAGCGCGTTGGAGGGCTCTGAATCCTTCAGGAGATCGAGAATAATCGCTCCTAACGCTGGTGCTAAAGAACAGCAGGCCCGGAGCCCCGCGGAGCGCAGGACTGGAATACCGGGGCAGGAGAAGGGGAAGCGACACCCTTCCCGGGCAGGGACACCCTTCCCAGGCAGGGACAACTTTCCCAGGCCAGGGACACCCTTTCCCAGGCCAGGGACAGCTTTCTCGGACAGGGACACCCTTCCAGGACAGCGACACCCTTTCCAGGCAGGGACACGTTTCCTGGGCAGTGACACCTTTCCAGGAGGACAAGGCTCTGCGACCCCTGTGCCGAGCCCCTGCCCGCTGCCAGCGGAGGGGAGGCAGAGCCGGGTTCACCGTGGCTCCCCCCCAACGTGGCGCGGGGATCAAGTTCCTCACGGCTGGATATTTTCAGGTTGTTGGAGAGGCTTTGCAGGAAAGCTACCATTCCTGCGAGGAGGATCAGGAGAGCTTCGCTCTCGAGCGCCTGTCTGTGGGCTGCCTGCCCCTCGGGAGGGTGCTCTCGGAGGCGACGAGGACACAGTACGGGAGGGGAGTCTGGGGGGAGATGGCAATGTGTCAGTCTCCTAGGGAAGGAGTTGATCCAAATTCTTATTCCCCAGAGAGGGCCGTGGTGGTCGGGGAGAACATCCCCAGGGAAGGAGCCCTGGTTATATGGGAGCAATGGGTAAGGGATACAGAGCACACACACACACACACACACACACCCGGGAGAAGCGGTGCCCAGGCAGCCCGAGACGTGAGAAGCGCTCTTCTCATTCCCTCGGAGGGGGTGATTTCGTTGATGTCCCAGGGAGGAGAGAGGCGGGATGCTCCCGAACCCAGAGACAGCGATTCTCCTGCTGATATGCGCCCCAGAACCGCAGGGGGAGTTGGGGAGAGGCGTAGGAGAGAACCCTTGTCTCCTCGGAGATGATGCTGGAAAGATGATGTTTCCCCCTTTTCCAAACCTGCCGCCGTCCTGGCTATTTAAACTTTTGCAACATTACTGCTTACAACTCCGTGAAAGGATATTGGAGCCAGGTGGGTGTTGGTCTCTTTTCCCAAGTGACAAGTGATAAGACGAGCGGAAATGGCCTCAAGTTTCACATGGGGAGGTTTAGATTGGATATTAGGAAAAATATCTTCACTAAAAGTGTCCTCAGACACTGGCAGAGGCTGCCCAGGGATGTGGTGGAGTCCTCATCCCCGGAGGTGTTCAAAAGACGGGTAGATGAAGCACTTAGGGCTGTGGTTTAGTAGTGGGTGGACTCGATTATCTCAAAGGTCTTTTTCCAACCAGGCGATTCTATAATTCTAAGATTATAGATCCAAGATCCTGTTTGGGTTAAACTGAGATAAACGGAGAGTGGTGCAGCAGGAGGTGGGGGGAGGGGGGCCGGCTGGCAATGCTCCCCGGCTTGGGGTGCTCGAGCCCACTTGTCCCCCGCCCCAGCCCGGTCCCCAGCCCCTGCCAGCATCCCCTTAGCTCCACGGGGGAACCTTTCCCCTCACACAACCCTGGCAGCGATGCCTATGCATCCCGGGGCTGGAAGCGGAGTAATACGGTCCATGGGTGAGTAGATGCTGCGGCTGGGGCTCAAAAGTGGCAAAGAACAACTTAAAAAAAAAAAAAAAAAAAACAAAAAAAAAAAACAGAGCTGGGGCTAAGGGAGGGAGATGCGGCTGCTGCTCTCCCGGGCGGCTCCCCGTGGGGAAAGGACCTGCAGCTTCAACAGCAGGAGTAGAAACAGGAAAAATATTTTATTTTCTCCTCCTCTGTTCCTCCCCCGTGTCCCCTTGTGCTGAGAGAGGATGGTCTGGGCTGCACCGTTGCTCGGGGGCTGAGCCCTTTACCCATTCTTTATCCCTCCTCCCGCCGATTCATTCACAAGCAGAGGTGGATGCTGATGCATTGGGCTTGAAAAGAAGTTAAAACCACTCATAGCAGCCGTTTTCCTGGCCTCCCTTCCTGGGTGAGAAGTTCAGCAGTGGCCAACTCACCCCCGTTGAGCTCCTAAGGGGAAAAAGGGATCTGGCAAAGAGGGGGCTAAAGGTTATTGAGTCAGGAAATAAATCCCAACACCATGTTCCCCCATGTCTTTTCTCCCACCCCATGTATCAACAACAACAATAACAGCCAGGCTGACACTCCTGCCGTTTGGAGAACAATCCTTTTAATCGGGGAATAATCCACAGGACACTTTAAAGAAAAGCTGGAGAATTAACCCTGTGCCCCAGTATAATTCTTCCAAGAAGCATCTGGTACTTGTATCACAACATAGGATTAGCTTTCTCCTTGCAAGTACACAAGATCAAAGAGATTTTCTGTGCTCTGCAGGACCTTAGTGAGGTGCCCTTGCTTCTCTTCTGTGTTCATCGCAGGTAGTGTCCCTACACGTGGATTCCTGCCGCATATCTGCAGGGAACAAACTTTGATGGGCCCAACCAAGCCTTCTGCCAAGGCAAAAGGGAAGTTCAGTCTTGTCTGTGTGCGGAAGGGGTGTGGAATATTTGGGGGTTTATTCCATCTGCTTCTGCACCTCCAAGAGTTTCTTCTGGTCATCATGGCTCCAAATTTTGTAGATCTCCAGCCTGGGGGAATCTAGAAGGGAAACCAGAGCAAGAGCGTATCTTCTCCTGTCCATGCTCCCTTACTCATCCTGCTCCAACTTCAGTTTAGGCCTCACTGGTGTTCCTGGGCTGGGTCATAAAAAGATTTACAAGACACTGTTAAACCAGTAATAAAAACAATTAACTTTAATGGCACCTTGGTTGGGTGTTCCTCTCTTCTCCTGTTCCCCCAGAGCCTGCAGCAAGCTGAGGGCAGTGCAGGAGGACCTCCCTGCTTCCCGGGGCCAGTAGCTCCTGCTCAGGGAGAGGGATGGGGAGAGAAGGGCCAGGCAGCTTCCAGCACCCTGCCTGGAGTGTCTGAGGAGGGGGATTGACTCAAACAGCCTGGGGTTTAGGAAGTTTGGGGTGTCTCCCTTCCCAGAAGCCCCAAAGGAGCTGCTCAAGTCTCCCCTCACCAGCAGAATGCTCTTCCCCCTGTACCCTGGGGCCGGGTGCTCCTGGTCCTTCCCAAGGGCAAAGGAGAAACTTGCTTCATGCCCTAGGGCCCTGCCCTCCTCTGTCTGCCCTGATCAGTATCCCTGGCAGAGGAGTTGCCAGCCCAAAACCTGCCCCTCAGAGAGAAAATTGTGCAAGAGATGCTTTACTGACCCTTCTTGGTCGAGCCCTGTCACATACCCTGCAGTCCTGGGCTCCCTTCACTGCCAGCCAGGGTGTTTTTCTTTCTTTCAAGTAAGGGAATTAATTTCTAAGAAACTGGACATGTTGACGGTAGATATAAATCAGAAGCGGCCAGAGGATGAGCATTATCCAAAGTGAAGCAATTTAGTAAAATCATCTCTTTCTCTCCATTTTTCCCTCCCCCAATGAAAATCAAATTATTAGTGCAGGAGTATAAATGATAGTGCAGCATCAGGTGGAGATGCTGGTCGTAAGTTCATTAGAGAGATGGCACAGAGAAAGATTTGCAAAACTACAAATAAAAATTGATGTTTAATTTTGCTGATCACCAAAAGGAGTTATCTGTCAATAATGTGATAGCAAATATATTTCTTGTAATGACAGAAGAAAGGATCTTCTTTTCTTGGACTACTTCTCTACTGGTATGCGAACATCTGGACAGATTGTACAAAATATTTTCTGCAAACAACATTGCTTTGTTGATCTCAGAAGTTATTAAAAATAAACGAGCTGGCAACAGAAGTGAATCATAAAGTGCATTTGGATTTCATATGATATTTCCACCCCAAAATAAAACTGTACTATTTTAGAGAAGACGAGAGATCCCAATCGAGTTAGGTTACATAAAAAAATCAGCAACACAAAGATGTCAAATATTCCTAAATAATCCCTTCTCCAAAAGCTCTGTTAGTGGAGAGAAAACCTGTTTGTAAAGCTAAATCCATTCTTGGCAAAAGCCTGGCTGGAGCAGCACTGCTGAAGCTGCCAGTCTGGTGCCCAAGCCCTGCTCTGACATCTGAGACCCCCATGAACTGCATATTGAGAGACTTCAACCTTGAATTCACCTGTGGGAGTTGGATAAAGGGAGGCCTTGACCAGGGACAGGTTGACCTGGGTTGAAACCCTTCCTTAGCAGGGACACCCATAACCTTAGGATGAACAGGTAGAGCATTTGTCATCTGTTCATCCTTCTGCTTTCCAAAGCCCATCCAGCCTATTTCTCACACTCTCAAATGCAGAAGTATCTTATTAGCATACAGATGCCACCATGCAATTTACTTTAGGTTTGTGCCTGGAGCTTTGCCTCTGTGCAAATGTCCAGAGAGTGAGAAGTATAATTATCCAGCTGCAGCTCTGCTGACACAGGGGCAGGGCCACAGTGCCAAGCAGCAGCCTGTCAGCTGCTTGGCACTAACTGTCCATGGGGCTCCGTGTTCTTATCCCATCCCAAATGGGAAGTCACCCAGAGCAAAGTCTCCTCCTTCCCTTTTCACCCTGTGTAAATTCTTCTGCCTTTCCCCTTCCTAAAAAATATTTATCGTGCTTTCAAAACCTGTGATGGTTTGCAGCTCTTTGAAAGAGGTAGATTAAATGCTGCTGGAGTAGTTTTTCTCTGGAACAAGCAAACCCTCAGACTTTGGCTGTTGTAAGAATGTAGAAACTTTTCTCTCAAATAGGCATATTCATTGCTTGTTTCTTTATTTCTTTTCCCTCCACACTGCGTGTGGAGCAGAGAGCGGCTGCTCCTAATCATCACAGTCTCCAGGCACTTCTCACACCCAGGGAATAAAAGCATGGACAGGTAGTTGCATGCAATTAAACATCATGAGTTACCACTTATCAGCAGGGCTGTGTTACCCAACTGAGTGCACGCTCTCAGCATCCTCTTGGCCCAGTGACTTCTTTCTCTTCCAGCCCTCTAAACCTTTTCTTTTCTCCACTGGGTGTGAATCCCTGAGTTAGTGGTTTAACCCTGGTGACAAGCGGTTTGTTTTCCAGTTTACCTTTCCAAACCTCTTAGAAACCAGCTTTTCACTCAGGGGTTGGAAAATGCTGTCCTAGCCCCTTCCCAGTACAAATAAAATGAGTTTTCACCCATTATCCATAGGGAGCACGCATGCAGGCAGTTAATGTTGTTCAGCTAACGAGCAGTAACTCGTTAATTTTCAGTGACTTAGTCCTTTATGTTCGCCTGTCTATAAGGGAGACCACACAAGCAGAAAGAGCAAGCAGCTCTCTGTGGCCCTGCTAGCCAGAGTCAAGGGGGAGGTGGTAATTATTTGTTTGAGCTCTCCTGTTTTAGGAGAGTCGCCCTTTGTTTATTTTTAAGCTGATCAGGAGTTGAACTGTGTTTGCCTTATGGCTTTTAAGCCGGGCTGGCGAGAGAGCAGAAGCATTGCCGGCGGAGGCTGAGGGCAGCCTTTGAGCAGCCCATCAGGGCGAGGAGTACAGGGGATGAGTGGGATGAGTGGCATGTGGGGATGGGGCTGTGCCAGGAGTCATTTGGGAATCTCAGCTAATGATAATTGTGTCTTGGAGGTGTCACACGCAGGGCTGTCGGCAGGCTCAGGAAGACAGGCACTCCTGACAACTATCTCTCTAGTGGGAGGGGGATTAGGGGATGGTTTTATGGCATTTAAGTGCCCTCCTCCCCTCATTTTATGACAGATAGCTAAAGGGTAAAAGAAGTATTCTGTTTCCTCACGCTGCTCTTGCTAGAGCTCTCAGGGAAAGGGAGACAAAGCCCAGGCTTATCTCCTAAGTGTTTCCCACTGCCTTACTTAGCTCTTTGGCTCCTCTAATTCCAGCTGTAGGCCCCCTAATTCTCCTCCAGTGTTGTAGGTGGGGCTGGAGACAAGGCTGGGCACTTTGCAGGACCAAGGGATGCCACAGCTTGACCCACATCCCCATCTCCCGCTCCAATGTAGGGACATACAGGGTTGCACACAGGAAAAAGCCAAGTATTGATCAGGCATATGGCTGCTCCTCACTAGCAGGACACGAAAGGTTCTCTGTCACCAGCCCATGGATTCTACTGGTAACTTGAGCCCAAAATTTCTTATCACCTCCCATGGGAAGGCAATAGCAGCGTCACACATAACTCCTTGGGGCAGGAGGACAACAACGTTGAATTGCTTCTTTAAAAAGCCAGCTGCAGATATGCTTTTCTGCTTTTCCTTTGCTGGTTATACAAGCACTACTTAGAAAAAAAAAACACTTTGGAGACAGACTTGAAACAACTGCACTCTGCTGGAAGAGCGTGCGTGTGAGATACGGAGCAGATTACCGCTTGGCACGGCACGTAAAAACACTCTTTCCTTTTAACACCTTTATTGCAAGTTTTAAAGGGTAATCAAAATATGTTCCTAGCTGTTTGCTCCTGTGCTATAAAAGGACACTCATACCTGTGAAATCCTATGACCTACAAATAGTAAAAATCGTGTATTTTTTGTCCTGGTGACCTTTTGAGTGAGGCTACATAAATAAAAAGTAAGTGGAGTGTGTGAGATGTGTTGTGTAACAGGAGGACAGTGGAGACAGTGTTGGTTTCTCCTAAAGTGAGAGGGAAAAATTGTTGTGAGCCTTTGCTTAAGGAAAACAAATCCAGTCCTGAGGTAGCATAGTTTCTCTGAAGTCAGTGGAATGATGCCAGTGTGCGTTGGGCCTCGGAGAAATGCACAATCCTGCTTGGAGGAAGGCACCTGTGCATGCTCTTAGATCCTTCTCTGCCTTTCAAATCTCTGTCCCAAGGCTTGCTTTACTGCTTTTTTTTCTCTGGGAGGTCTGGATAGAGAGATTCACATCTGACAAGCTTAGAAAGGAGTAAAAGAATTAAAAAAAAAGAAAATCAAACCCCAGTAGCTGCTGCTAAGACTCCTGCCACTGCAGCCCCTTGGCTGGAGCTGAAGGGAAGATCCATCTAGTAGTGAGCTGCAGTCACTCCCAGTTTGCCCATCCCTGCTTCCCCTCAGTGCCCTGCAGATTTCCACTGCCCATCTTCCCAGGATAGGCATGATCCTGCCTGAGAGCCTGTCCATTGCTTGCAGTGACATCTCACAACGACTCTGCCACCGGGTCCCTGAGAGCCACAGCTCCAGGCAGGAGGGAAGGGCACTGAGATTTCCATCCCTGCAAACCCCATTCCCTTCGGTGTTATTTTTATTTCTCATACTTCGTAGGGGTTTTGGTTTTATTCTCCTGAGTCAAACTCAATGAAAGTCTGAGAATGAAGTCACACAAGTGAATTTTGTGGCCTTGCCTACACAAGGTCTTGAGATTTTGCAAGTGCCCAGGGACTGGAACGCCTTGAGCTCTCAATGGCAGCGCCACGCTTTGATTCCTTAGATGCACCGTGGCTCAAGAGGGCAGTTTTTAGCAAGCAGGGCTCATACAGGTGTCTGGCCCTGCTTTGACGTGGAGTTTGGAGAAAGGTGCAGGAGCGGTGGTAGCACTGGTTCAGCCAGAAGGAGTCTGACTCCATCCCTCTGTCTGGAAATGAAACAAATGCCTCTGCCCCCACTATCAGCTCTGTGCATCATATGATTCATGCTCGAGGAGTCTCAGAATTACAGCTGTAAGGCACATTGTGTTTAGGCTCACTAAAATCATTCTGTCATAAAAGGGCTGGCGTTGTGGGTGCGCTAGGGAGGAAAAAAAAATAGACTCACAAAGACAAGCCAGGCGACCAGCCATCTTGTGCAATCAATATTTCTGCAACTGTTTCCTTACTCAGAGTCCAGTTCTTTTAAAATGCCAAACACCTTCTTGCTCAGAGCAGCCTCCTCACTCTTCCCCAGGGGTACAGGGAGGGCATGGACCCACTGTGAGCATCCATGCCGCCTTTCATGCCCATGCAGCAGCCACATCCAGCCTTTCCCTTCTCTGCTCTCAGCACGCCTAATATGTATCAATTACCATTTGTTTCCAAATTATCCTGAGATTGCATGACTTGATTAAAGGCTGGTTGAAACGTACAGTGCAATCTGGTTCATCTCCACACTGCTCTTTTTCATTTCCGTGGGTAACAAGGGACTGGGCTTGGTGTGAAGGATCTTTTCTAAGCCTGTGACTCTGAGCAGAGCTGCCTAGGTGGGAGAAAGCATCCCAGGTAGTTGATGTTCTTCTGTGTTTGGGTAAAGGAAAAGGGCATTTTACCATTGTCTTTTCTACACCTATTTTGGTAAAGGATGCCCCAAGTTTGTGTCCCCCAAGCTGCTGCCAAGTAAATCCCTGTCCTTGCAAAGCACCTTTCAGGTCCAGAGGGCTCTATGCCCAAGCCATGGGCAGTGGGGCAGTGGGACCAAGTCTCCAGGGGCAGCGAGATCAGGTCTCCAGGGGCAGCTGGTGGCAGGACCAATTCTCCCTCATCCCTTTCCAACTCAGGGGACTGACTTAGGAAAGCCAGTTTAGGCTGACACTTAGCTGCTGCTCAGCTTTATTTGCTGGTATTCCATTCTGGTACAATACTCCTGGTTTTCCCCAGTATTTGCAAGCGTTCTCACTTAGGTTTGACTTAAATGGATTGGTTTTAGTTGCCAGCAAAGCATGGTGCTTGCTTTCTCCCATGGGTGTTTCTTAGCCAGTGGGTTGTGCCTGTACGAGCTTGGGAAAGGCAGTCGGAAAAGGGAGGGCAAAGTGAGCAGGAGGGAATTGTTGAAAACTTTATTGCAATTGAAAGCCAAAAAAATCCTGCTCCTCCGCTTTCCCGGTGCCAGGTATTCTCTGTCAGTGCTCTCTCGAAATGTCTGCCCCTGGAGGGAGTGTGGGGACAGAGAGGTGTCGTTGAAATGTTTCTGTTCTTACTTTTATGGAGAACGAATGGGAATAATAATAATTTTTTCTTTCCCCTGAAGTAATCAAAAAAGACTGATGGGTTGTTCTAGATCCGACTCTTCTCTGCAGCACATTCAGGCAATGGGTACAGGATTAACTTTGTTAGTATGCTTCTGTTTATTATTCTACCAGCTCTAATTGCTATTAGTCATAAAGTCATACTACAGTTAACCACTTTCCAAATTCATCCTGGGGACACCTCTCCTAAATTATTTCCATGCTGGTCATTTGCCATTTATTTCCTTCTCCTCTGTTTTCTGTCTCAACAAGTTTTTAATCTATGACAGCACTTTATCTCCCAACCCCATGATTATAAAATTTCCTTCAGAGACTCTACTGAAGGGCTTTATCAAAAGCCCTTTGAACCTCTCCATAAATTAGAATCTCTGTTCTCCTTTACCTACTATTTTGTTAACTCTTTCAGGGATTCATAGGGGCAAGAAAGGTTTAACTCACCTTTGCCAGCACCAGATTCCGTTCTCTTTTCGTTTACTCACAGCAGTTAATTCACATCACTGTTTTGATGTTTTTCTTTTTATCACCCCTCTCTTTCCCTGCCTGACACATCTGGATCTCTAGCTTGGGACAGCACAGTGGTGCTCTCCCAATTGGGGTATGGCCTTAACTGAGCTCAGAGCTCCCCTCTGCTCTACCTGGCAGTAGCAAGTGATAATGTGAGACAGATCCTGCTGATATTCCCCCCGGTTGCTGGGGAGCTGTGCTGATTTACTCCAGCCCATGTATGACACCATCTTTTTCTTTTTTTTTTTTTCAACAGACACCTTATTCTCACAAATATTTGGCATTCTCAGATAGTCTTCTCTTGGTATTTCTCCGTTTGCTGCTCTTTGGCTGCTGTTTAGCTTCTGACTTTGATAGCAGGTAACCCTTGCTCCCTGATGGTAGGAACAAATCACAGGGGTAGTTAGACACAACCTTGTCAGAAGGACAGAGTGTTGGACTGGCACTCTGGAGCCTTGGATTGTTTCTCCCTGTCTCTATTCTTGACCAGATAAGTAACCCGGGGTGAGTCAGTTCAGTTCTCCTTAACCCTCCCGTTTTCCCTCCCACACTCTGCTGTCTCTGCAGCTTAAATTTTAATGTATCTAGTGCAGGAAATTGTCTCTCTCTCTCTGTGTTTGCACGGTGCCTATTCCAATGAGATCCTGGAGGAAAAATCCTGAGTCAACTTGGAAATCACTTCCTTGAATATCTGCATCTCCTTTCCGTTTTTGATGGATTCTTTCCTGTAGCTTCTTCTCAGGTTGCATGTGGATAATACAAAATTATCCATTTTTCTTCAGGCAGTTGCTAAGAAAAGGAGGTTTAAGAGGTTTTGTCCTTCCTCTCCATCCCTTTCCACTAGTAAATTTTGAATGGTGGTTTCAATCAAAGCTGACCAAAGAGTGAAAGTTTCCTTGAAACATTTGTGAAAATAGAGGCAATAGGATAGAGAAGGAGATCATTAGTGACCCCTGATAAAGTAGTGGATATTATAGCATGCACTCATTCCTGGTTAGAGGACCGAAGATCCACACTGGGGCCAGGTGCTTGGTACCCAGGGTGGGTGATAAAGCTGTCGCTGGTGTCCACATCTTACTGGACACTGAAGAAACCACTCAACAGAGAGTCTGTCCCTTGTGCAGAACCCTTGGGGACAAACAAGGGTTGAATTCATAGAATCATAGAATGGTTTGGCTTGTAAGGGACCTTAAAGATCACCCAGTTCCATCCCCCTGCCATGGGCAGGGACAGCTTCCACTGGATCAGGGTTCTCAAAGCCCCATTCAACCTGGTCTTGAACACTTCCAGGGATGGGGCAGCCACCACTGCTCTGGGCAACCTGGGACAGGGCCTCCCTGCCCTCACAGTAAAAAGTTTCTTCCTAATATCTAATTTCAGTCTCCCCTCTTTCAGCTTAAAATTTGTGCCTGAGTCTTAGTTAAAAGGGGAAATCAACTATGGGTGCAGCTTTCCTGGAAATCAGGCCACATTCAGTCTGTTCTGGTGCTCGTGGCACTACGTGCTTTTTTGCAACAGAGGTGTATCCTGGCAAGCACAAGCACTGAGCATCCTCTGAAGCTGTTTGGAAATACCTCCCTTCTTCCCACCCTTTGCCCACGCAATAAGCTCTTGGGCAGAAGAGGAGGAAGATATTACCTGCTTTCCTATTTTTCCCTCTAGATATCTCTTCAATGAAAGCACAGAAAGGTTGAGATTTGGGGCTCATTAATAAGGTACCCTATTATCAGCTGAGTGTAACAAACCACCAGTTTTGGATGCCCTGATTTTTTTCTGAGTGGGTGGTTTGGAAGATGATGCAGTTGACTTTCTGGAGCGATGCAGAATCCTTCCACCAAATATTTGACTGCTCAGCAGCCTTGAATACTGAAGCCTTTAGGGCATTTTGGAGTTGGGAGTGTGGAAAACGAGGAACCCTGAAAGAACAAACTCGTCAAAATTAGAGGTACCTCTCTGCTGTGCCTCAGTTTACTCATAAGTAAATCGGGCAAAGTAATCCTTGGGTTCTTCCCTCAGGGGCTCCCCAGTCAAAATTCTTCATGCTTCAAAGTCCTTGGAGGCACTTGAATGAAAGACTCCGGACCTGGTAATTACAGAGCGTTGTGCTTGCATGAGGCTATGAGATAGGGAAACCTTTGCCAGGCAAGGTTTGGGGAAGAAAATCAACGCCGTGCTGCCAAACCCTCCAAGGGGAAAAAGGAAGGTTTACTGTTGCAAGCATCAAAATCAGCTGTTGTCATTTAAGGCCGTTGCAAATAGATTTGTGGCAAGACTTTATTTGCACAAGCTTGGCTACCAGGAGGAAAAAGCAGCGTTGCCAAAGTGAGACTGGTGCTGGTGGGATTTGCATAGGAGCAGGTTAGGAGGCAGTGCCTGCCTGGCCAAAGACAGCTCAGCCCTGACAACCCAGCCAAGCTCCACTCATTTCCCTAAGAGGAATTTTTGGCTTCTTTCCTTGAAAAACATCTTCTCAGAGAGAGAGAAAGGAGGTCAGCTGTGTCAGAGGATGTTTTGCCTGTCTCCCTTAGGACTTGGTTATGGATTTAACACGAGATTTCCTTAAAGCCCTGGGAAAAAAACAGGCTTCAAGCTGAAGATCAAAGCTGTGATTCACCCCTTCGTTTCTCCTTTACTTTGGGAAGGAGGGGGAAGTAATTTCAGTCAGTTCTACCCTGTGCAGGGGCATCTCCACACCGTGCTGGCTCCAACCAGCTCTTCTGCTTGCATTGCCATGTCTTGTCCCTCTTGCCCTTACTGAACAGAGACTTGTTGCCCTCAGAGGGTGGGTTTCATCCCCTGTGCTATGCCTGGCACTGGAGATAGACTAGAGAAGAGAATACCGAGTGTCTGATATTGTCACTCTTTCCTGTGCAAGGGCATAAAACAAGCCTCGGGTCTTCACTTTGCTTGACTGTAGGAAAAGCTACAAGATCCCTCATGGCCCATTCTGTTGGAACCTCTTTTAGAAGTGCCATTCAGGAGCTTTCTGCATCAAGGAAGATGTCAGTGAGAGATGATAAATGATGAGGTGCCTGCATTATTGCTAAGGGCCTATTAAAAAAAGACACCTTTGAATTCATGGGGTAATAACAGGCACGGGGTATGTGTTATTGGTCTCTTTTTTTCAGCAGAGAAATGATAAATGTTCCTGTGGAAAGAAATGCCACACCCCTTCAAACAAGACACCCTTCCTTCTCCCATCAAAATTCCTAGGTCAAAGGAAAGGATTTGATTTCACTGTTAACACTCAGCCAGGAGAAATATGTGCTAGGTGCGAAAGCCACCTGTTCTCGGTGCAAACCTGGCAGGGGAGATGTGCAAAGAGCGAAGGCTGCAAGGCAATTTGGCTGTCACTCATCTTCTCAGGAACTCAGGAGTGATATGTGTGTGTGTATGTGTGTGTGTGCAAGGCACACACATGCCTCTAGGAAGGTGATCACTTGTGGTGAAAAATGCAAACAACTTCCTTCACCGTTTCCTTTCTTTAAAAAATAAGCGTTGCCCGATTGCAAAGAAAAAGGGAACTGAAAAATCTTGGCTCAATAATTTTTTGCCCATCTACTTACAAGGGGCTGAGTGTGGCCCTTGGAAATCCCACTGCTGATGACTTTGCTTAATGCTAATCTCCAGGTCTTTTGATCTTTATACATTTAGGGCTTGACCTGGAGTCTGGAGGAATTAATGGGAGACTTTCTTTCTCTCAGTGGGTATTAGCTTAGGGACTGATTAATTGATTTTTAGGTTTGTTGACTCTGCCTATATCAGGGACTCAAAGTACACCATGAAAGTTTAATGAAATATTAAAATAGGATATTTGTTGACAAGAGTGACCCTGTGTGTCATGCAAGAAAAACTGCACATTCGGATGTGTCTTCTGATGTCCTTAACTTACTCCAAATTGATGTTTCCCAGCCGTGTGCTCCATATTTGTTGGCTGGACAAACTATCTGATCATGGCAGGTCTTGAGTAGGCTTAGGAAATGGCTGAGGTTTCTGAGCACACCCTTTTCCATGCCTGGAAATTGTATCTAAGCTGAACACATTCAGACTTCCCAGACATGGTCATTGAATATATGCAGATAGGTTGTGTCTCAGAGAGATGCGGTGAATCCTGCAACCCTTGGATGTGTTGTGCGTGCTCTGCGGAAAGGGAGCGGTAGCAGGGAGGAAATCCAGCCTGACTGGGACCTGTCAGAGCAGCAGGGCAGAATAAGCACATGTTCCCATCAGGGAAATCCTGAATGGGCAAAAAAGTGGATCTCCACCAGGAGGTAACCGCATGTGGGCTTTGGTCAATGGAAGTGAGATGTGGGTTGTCTTGCTAAGGGCCTCTTGCTGAGCAAAGCCTGCTGTCAGCACTCTTCCTTTTGCAACCTCCTCCCAGTGCAAACTCCAGTGCCTCCAGTGATTCCAACTTACAAGGAGGGGAAGTGGTTTCTCTGAGAGGTCCAGATCACTTAAAGCAATGAGGATGAGACCTTGAACTTGACTCTGGGGTTGACCCAAGATCACCAAACACAGGCGTAATGCCCCTTCTGAAATTCTGAGTGGCAGTGGCTGAGTAAGCACCTCCATGGAGAGGTGCACTGCAGTATCCAACACTATCTGACCATACCACCTGGACTGATGCCTCCCATTAAATATCACCCCATCTACTCCAGAGTGGCTGGAAAAGAGACGATTCGAAATAGCATTGTATTCTGTCCTCTTCTTCCCACTGCCAATCCCAAAGAGCATCTCTGCCTCTTCCCTGAAAGGCTCTACACTCCATCCTGCTCTACAGAGTGGTCATAGGCAAATGTCTGAACTGAAATATTCATGTTGCAGATGATAAACCAGCCCCATCTCTGCTCCACTGCTGCTGGATTGACTCTTGCCTTGGTTTTACTCAATGTGCCTTGCCTACAAAAATGGTATCTAAAAAAAGTTATGGAAAAGAAAAATTACCCAAAACCATTTTTTTTAAGTTTCCAAAGGGTATTCTTGGTGTCACCTGCAATGTCTTCATTGACAGAATCTTGCCAGTAAGACTCAGTCTCCAAAGAAGAATGCAGTAGGGAGAGTCACCCCTGTTCCTTCCAGACTATGAAAGCTTTAATTCCTCTTCTTGTGCCCCATGCCCCTTTGTGATATCCTTGTCCATCTTCACTGGGGTGAATTTCAATGTGGAAGATATTATTTCACAATTACTGCGCAACAGTGGTGTGGTTTTTAGGTGAAATGGTGAGTTATTAATCATAATTATTCCAAAGAAGGCACTCTGACTCTACTTTTCTTGCCCCAGAATCGAAACTCAGCTATTAAGAGAAAGCAAGCTGTGAAATCTCTCTCCAGGCATCTGAAGAAGCCTGAAGAGATTTTCAGAAGTGCCGAACCCTTAGATGTTCCCAAAGATTTTAGAGGAATCTCGAGTGCTTGCCTCTGGCCATAACCCCAGCCCAGGGCTTAGGGCTGTCGCCATGAGCAGAGGGACTTGTTTGCAAATCCCCACTATTGCTTCATTTGGGTCAGGTTTTCTATACTTTCCTAGCCCCAGGGAAGCCTCCTGTGAGGCATTCCCAGTCTTTACTGTTGAAACCGTTTGACTTGGTGTAATTGAGAAATCATCACTGGAATGAGCCTAAGAATAGGCACAGGGAGATGAGAAATCTTCTCAGGCCTATTGTAAGAACAGGTGACTTCGGCTCTGCTGCCTGTTGCAGAAGAGGGATCGCAGCTGGAAATCCTGAGCAAAACATGGCACCTATCAAACTTCAGAGCAGCTTAGAGCCTGATGTTTCTTCTGTGTGTTGTGTCCTACATCCTGTGCATTCCATGCTGCCCAACTCTGTCCTGCATACATGGGCACCTAACACGGGCACTTAAGATCCATCAGGAGACTTCAGTTACGCACTACTGTGTCACGAGGCTTTTATGTTTGGCTCTTTGAATATAACTTAAGACACCCATGCTGGAAGAGAGCATCTAAAGGTCCTGTTAAGTGGTGTTTGCATGGGGATGGGTGATGAGATGTCACATTGCTTTCTCACAAGATGTCCTTGGCTAGAGACTACCAAAACTCATTCCACCCCACTCTACAGAGGGGACAGGATCCTCAGCAACACCCCCCATGCCCTCAGCCTGAATGGCTGCAGCCAGACCTTTGTCCAGGAGTGCTGAATGCAGGGCTGAGTGGTCGTGGCTCCACCAGACGCCACACTTGAGAGCTGGCTTTGAGGAAGGCTTTCAGCAGGCGCTAGGAGGTGGCAACAGGTCCTTGGGTTGGGAGATGGGGAATGCAGCCTTTGTCCTCTCCACAGATGAAGATGGCAGCTGAGTCCAGCCAGATTCCAGAGGCATCTGGACAGCCTCTGTCATCAAGGTGTGATGGCTGGGGGGGGACAGGATGTAATTGGGAGTTATCTTCCTTCTGCCTTCTTGGCTGGGAGGGCACAGCTGAGAATTGGAGGAGGCAAGCAATGAAGCAGCGATATTAATGGAAGGCTGTAGTGTGGTGGCCGTGGAGCCTGGGCACCCGCTGCAACCAAGGAGTTGCAGAGAAGGGGCTCCACAGAGCCAACTGTGATAGTAATATTTGTTTTCCTGGGGCAGGGGGTGGCTGGGGGGAGCGTATGAGTCAGGGCAATCTCTCTGTGATTGGTGTGGTGCCATAAGAAAAAGGGGAAAGAGAGTAAGAAGCACGTGGGGATGGGGAGGGGGGGGGTGGGGGCGGAGAATGAGAGAGAGAGAAAAGAAAAAAAGAAAACAACAAAAAAGAAACAGAGTGAACCTGCTTGGCTTCCCCAGACTACATGGCACCACTGGTCATTTCTGTAGGCTATAGGGGTTGTCAGAGTAAGCTGTAAGGACAGGTGTAAATCTGTCCTGTCATTCCACCCTTCCAGCATCTTCTCACCTGAAGGGCTCCCATTTACTGCAGAGAGCAAGCAAATAAACCCAGCCATCGCTTTGACTCGCAAAGGGCATGAAAAAGACGCCCATGCCGCCGGTTAAGGTCTGCCCTCTACCTTTCCCCTCCGGTGCAGGGCTTTTACAGCCAGCCTGAAAGTAAACCCACCCCCCCCAGGTGTTTGTTAAAGCAAAGCAAATAAAGATATTGTAGCTCAGGCCAAAATCCACTTGTTTGCAGTCTGATTTTTAACTGTCATTCCCAGCAGAGAGAGGGCAGGGGGAGGGCTGGAGGCTGGACCCAGCCCAGGGCAAGAGGGGCCATTTGTCTGCCAGGAGGAGAGAGGGGTTCGGCAGCTTCAAGGGCGCTCTGGGGCAGGTGGGGGGGAGGGAGGGGTGCTACGGGCCTCTCAAGCGGGGGAACATCTGTGAAACGACCCCAAAATGTGTGTCGGGTGGGGACATGACCTCTGGATCGATTTCCCTGCTCAGCCAGGCAAGATGAGTCCCTATTTTCCGATTCCTTTCTCTCCTTCTCCTCTTCCCTTTGCATATTGTGCCGTTGATTTCTGTCCTCAAACCTGGAGCGAGGCTTTCCTCTCCCTCTTTAAGAAGCCATCCGCAGCATCAGTCTCCCCATGGTTTTCATTAAGGAGGGGATGGTGTGTTTCCCATCAAGAACGACTTTAATCTTGACTGAGTTCTGAAAGCTAAAGGTTTGCAGTTTTCTTCGGCCACCTTTGATTATTACTTCTTCTTGTTTTCCAACTCAATATTATAGATCCTCCCTCCCGGTTGAAGTCCTTAATGGCCCAGTCCATCCCCACTCCCCCAAGTACCCATTCTGTGGATGTAGCAAACTCTAATTAATTATAACTTATCTCATGACTTGTCAGCATCACATGTTTGATCCTGTTTAGAAACCATATTCCCAGGGGACAGAAAGACTCGGGAGTAGGTTGATGCTACTCAACAGTGATTTAATGGACGCATTAATGCCGAGACAGATAACTGTGTAGCCATGTTAAGTAATACATCAAGAATCTTTCCAGAGAGGCAACTTTACAGGTCACTGCAGAACTGCTAACTGATATTAACCCGCTTTGCATTGTGCTGTGCACAATTGGGAGTTCACACACTTTCTTTTGTTTGTTTTTTTTATTTCCCTAGCAGCCTCTTCCCATTCTCCCCTGGAAGCGATGGAGATATTAGACGCCTAATGACAATGTTTCACACGCGGGGGTGGGGTGAGGAGGACAACAGACTTGTTAGCTGGGTTGATTTTAAGCACACCCAATTACTGGCCCGGAGGAGGCCCGGCCGCAGGGATGCTCGGGGCTGTGCAGGGTTGTCCCCGGCCCCGCGGTGACCGCGGGTGGCTCGCACGGGAGATGCAGGGCAGCTCCCGGGAACTGATGGGGATGCGGTCTTTATAAGCAAAAAGCCTGATTGTTTTCGCCTTCTTCCACTCCTGGAGGGTTTTTGTCTCTATCCCTGCTCCGGCAGGGTTGCTCGGGGAGCTGCCACATCCCTCTCGGGATGGGGGGACGAAGTTGACCTGCCCTGGTAGCCCATGAGCTGCTCAGGAGGACAGTGGCAGCGCCGGGAGGTTCTCATTCCCAGAAGTTTTGCATCTCCGGAGCCCGTTCTTGCTCAGCCCGGAGGAGGGATGCGGAGTGCCCAGGGAATGGCTTTCGGCCTCTGGCCCCGCCGCTACCTGCAGCGGATTTTACCGGTGGGAAAGGTCTGTCTGTCGGTCCCTCGGGCTGTCCCAGTCCCGCGCGAGATAGTGGGACACCTGGCCCCGCTATCCTATCATAATCATCTCCCTGCCCGCCCAGCCGCGCTCTCCGGTGCCTCCTGGCCTTATGCCGGTGGGTTATCGGAGCCTGGAACCCCCTTGGCAGATCTTCCCACTTTGTCCCCCTTTCCGAGGGACAGTGGGGTCCACTCCCCACCTCGGAGGGAGCAAAGCGGCTCGGGGAGGGGGCCCCACACCCAGCCCTGAGCTCCCGCGGGCTGAGGGCTCCCCCTCTCTGCTCCCCTCGCTCCAGCCGTGGTCCCGGGCAGCGCGGGGGCATCCGGCGTGCCTCTGAATCCCCGCATCCCCGGTACTCAGCATCAGCACGGCGGGAATTGACATTTGTTCTTATTGCCGAAGGGTTTTCCTGCTGTAAGGACTCCTCTCCTGCGGATGGGGGGAATATGCTGCAGGATCCCTCACTCTTTCCCCTCGCTTTCTCCCTTTCCCCTCTCTTGTCCCTTTCCCCCTCTTGCCCCCTTTCCCCCTCTCTTGTTCTCTCTCTCCTTTCCTGTTAGCCAGACCCTTCAGGACAGACGGTGGGAATTCACCTTGCTGAGATCGAAGGGAAAAATCCCTCCTTCCAGCTGGAATGACAGGCTGGCAGGACCGCGCTGGCTTGGGCCCGGGGTTCAGGGAGCCCCACTTTTCGGTATCACGGGGCCCGGGGAAGTAGCGGGAGCCAAGCCATGACTTCCTCAAGGAAAACAGGCCAGGAAGGAGGAGAACCCAGGCTTTCGGCTGGGACAGCGGGACGACCCCGTCCAGCTCCGCGGGGAAAACTCCCTCCAGACACGATCCAGGCTCCTTCCCTGCCCTGTGGGGAAAGGCAGAGCCAGAGGGAGCGTGAAGAACCCGCCCTTCACACACAATCAGGAGCCGGGGCCGCGGGCATCCCTTGCCCTCGGTCTCGAGGGTCTCCGCCGCCTCCTCCCAGCTCCTGGGACTGTTTCATCGTCTTGGGAAGGGGTCAATTATTTTCCTTTCTCTTGCGCCGTTTGCAGGGCGAAGGGAAGGTGGTGTGGTTTGCCCAGGTTGCGAGGGGAGGATTGTGTGCCACTGTTGATTAAACGCTATCCCCGAAAGATGGTATCCGACATGAGATAATGAGGCTCTGTGACCGGCTCCAGGTTCCCTTTAAGTTTTCCCATGGACTGGAGCTGTCGCCAGTTCACAAAACGACAGTGTAAGACAGCACCACGCTACTCAGATCCAATTTACGGCGCACAAAAGCTGATCCCCAAATCCCCACTAACAAACCGGAACCCGCAGACAATTCCGATAATGTTTAGTTTTTATTCATTTCTCGACTAATTAACTGGAATCCCACCTCCTCTCCCCCCCGTTTTTGACAGTGCCCAATTAATCTGCAATGTATGTCAAAGGTCTGGAACCCACTGTAAACTGGTGAACCTTTGCAAAGATTTGTGTGTCTCTATATTGATCTGATTAGGACCGGGATGCTTTTTCCTCGCGATTACTGCGTGCAAAATAAAAACGTCTCGCGTATTTTTGTCCCAAAAGCTTTACTTTCCCCAACTCTAATAGGATTTCTCTAAGGCGACTTCAAACCTCCCTGGGTGTTCATGAAAAGCCTTGGATTTGCTTTTTTGCTTTTGGATATTTTTATATTTTATCAAGGGCTGCAAAGGGAGTAAAGTGAAATGAAGTTATCTGCGAGGCAGGAGGGGAACGTGTGTGTGTGTGTGATGGGAGGTTAGAATAAATCTAGATTCGCTGCGAAAACTCTCGTCTTAAAAGTAAAGAGGAGTAGAGAGGGATAGGGCTGGGATAAACAGTTTTGGAGGGATAAACCTTGATTTTTGGGGTGAGGATGGGTTTGTGCCAGGGCTAGGAAGCAATCTCTGCCGGCCGGGGCAGCCGCCTGCCCCTCTTCGCTTCGCCGTTTCCAATCTTCGGAGGGAGCGAATATAAAAGAGGAATTTATTAGCTTTCAGGCCATCAGAGGAATAAACATTGATTTTATTGACCTAATTATGGGCCAAATGACTCCTTCCATCGATCACGTAAAATACTTCATTTGGAGAAAAACAGGCGCGGGCGCCCGGAGGCGGGGAGGAGAGCGGGTGGATGTGCTGCAAAAGGGAAAGAAAAGCAAAAAAAGCTGGAAAATGCATGGGGGAGTTTTAATGCAGTTAACGTGCCCGTCGCGCTGGAGCTCAAACCCTGCTTCGTAGACGTTACACTACAGATGTTTTGCAAACTAAAGCTTTTATGTCGAATTCCAATCCGGCCAGTCAATTTGGCCAAAATAGCATTAAACAAAAGGACAGTGGTTTATTTACATTCCCCCCTCCTTGTATTTTATAGACAGAGAAGAATTACTTGAAATGTATTTTACAAGCACAAGACAACACGTCGTTTCAGCGCGAGAGCAGCGATTTCTCATAATTAGAGTAGGCTCGATATTAATATAGAAGCAAACGGGCTCTTTTCTCTGCTTAAAGATAGCTACTGTCCCCAGCGGTGGAATTGCCGTTTTACTGGAGGGGGGGGACATCTCACCTGGAGGCACCTGCCCGGGTGAGGGGGCAGAGAGTGGTTCAAGGGCCACTAGTTCCTTTACTCATCTTGCCAGGACAAGTGAAGCTCATGAAATAACCTCCCCCCCCCCCCCCCCCCCCCCCCCCTCCCAGCGAGATCTGGCTTTGGATTTATTTGTTAGAGATTTGTTTTGGAGGAGGTGGTCACTGTATTTAGGGAGAGGAGACGGTGCGGGACGAGAGACAATTCTGGCAGGTTGTTTGCTCCCTTCTTATGTCACCTGAAATATTACATCCCCTACAGCTTCCCCAAGCCTTAAATATAAGAGGAGGGTAGTGGATATTTTTAGTTTGGCTGGTTTGGAAGACTGGATCTTTCCCTTCCCGGTCCCTAAGCTCGGTTTAGCGCTTCCCTCGCCCCGTCGCATTATCCCTCCCTCCTGGCGAGCTTTGCAGCGCGGGAGCAGCCTTCAGCGCTGAGAACTCCGACTGTCAAACTCCCACTGCATGGATCTGAACTTCCCCGACCCCCTTTGCTTCACCCGCAACCCCGCTTCCCACCACCCCCAGCACCGGTTATTCTGTGTGACCCGCGGTTCCCCGGTGGAGGAGGAGGCAGAGAAGCTCTCGGCCGTGGCACGCATTGTCTCTCAGCCCATAAACGCCTGGCTGTCACTTCTAATAGCTCTTTTATTGCGATTCATTAAGATGAGCGGTGCCGCTGCCCCCAGCCGGGGGCAGAGTTGGGCCTGGGGGCGGCCCGAGGGAGCTAAGATGTCCAGGTGGGCATCGTTCCTGCAGGTGGGAGCGAATCGGACCCCAGGGACACTGGCTCTCGGTTCACTCAGCGTTGTCTCCCTTCCTCCTTCCCTCTCTCCCTCCTTCCTTCTCCCTCATTAAGATAGGGCTTTATGCAGAACATCTGTAAGGGAAGGCAAAATAAATGACAACACTTTTACACCACTTCCTACTTAACTTCTCTTTTTATGTGGCTGCTCGGGATTTTTCGACGCTTTGTACTACTCGAATCTTGTTTGGATGTTTGTACATGTAATACTCTGCCTACTTCAGCTCTTGGGACAGGCTTCTCTTGTATTTTCTTTCTCTCCCCCCTCCTCCTACTACCCCCGTCCCAGCTTGCAGACAGTCTTTCACAATGTGCTCTGCTCACTTTGCTGTCGGGGGAAGAGCAGCAAGATTTGTCCTGCCTGTGTAGCCTGCGCCAGGACAGGGGCAAACGGCTACACAAGTGGCGGGCATTAATCACGCCTTGTCTTTGCAGAAGCTGAGCTCCACGCACAGTGCACCCACTTATTAGCTCTTAAAATCCTCCCTTCTCCTTCCAGCCCGTCGCCTTCCTGTCTGCACTGAACAGCATTTGTCCCTGACCTGGGATCTGGACGATTGTCCTAATGGTATTTAAAGAAAACACGGATTAAACATTCATTAATGCTTTTCTCCCTTATTTAGGCTGTCATCTCAAAAACCAGGGTGTCCTGTGTAGGCAGCGTATGTCAAAAAATCATTCTTAACGAGGAAAAAAAGCTGTTTGGAGGGTGGCACCCACGGCCCCCGAGGTGATTTGGGTCCTCTTGATAAACCGGGAACTACTTTCCGGCTGAATTTCAGCTCCCAGACCCCCAAGAACTGGTACCAAAATGGTCATAAAGCGCCTCTATTCACGCCGGGAGCGCCTTGGTCCTTCTTATCCAGCGGATCAGAAGTGATGCCCCGGCTCCCTCTGTATTTTGCCTTATCCCATCTCCCCTCTAACTGGAACAATTTCTACCGCCGCCGCTTTTCCAAGACCGAGTTTTGAGAGTTCTCGCGTCCCTTTTCCCATGCTATTAAAGAAGCGGCTGCAGCAACAGGTGAGCGGGGATTGTTCAGGGGTAGGAGGTGGCGAGTTGTGGTCCCGGAGGGGCTGCAGGCACCGAGCCGCCCAGGCGCGCATCGACCGCGGAGAAGGATGCTCCACTCCGGCGCCGGGGCAAGGGGCGAGCCTGGCGGCTCTTAAGCAAAACCCAAACCTTTCCCCTCTTTTACAAGAGGAGGGAAGGAACCTTTTCGGGAAGCTGCACAAATATTGTTTACACCTGCGATACGAAGCTGGTTGTATTCTGCTGAGCCCGGCATAATTGGAAATCTTTTCCGTCTGCACCAACTCTCGCATCATCTGGGTTTAATAAATATTCACAACACCCCTGCTGCTCCAGAGAAACGCCGTGGCAGAAGTCAGCTTTGCCCGTGTTGCTGAATCCCAGCAGAAGAGTAATTACCGTAGGAGCAAGAGTGGCCTGGGACTTGTTTTTTGTCCAAAGGAAAGAAGTAGGGGGAGGATGGGGAGAGAGAAATTTGGCCATGAAGTGGGGGCTGTAAAGCTTATATATGTGTACACATACACACATATGTAAAGAAAAGCAAGGAGCAAGTGCAAGATCGAAAGCAGAGCCTGTCTTTTCTGCAGCCACGTGTGCCATTAAAAGCAAATAATTCAAAGTACTTTTAAACTATAAAAATATGGGATCTTTCCCCTTCTGTAACTTTTTTTGAGGGATGGGGGAGGATACAGATTCCGTCTCCCCTTCTCAGATGACCTCGAAGGACCGGTTTTTTCACTTTCCCATGTGTGCGTGTTTGCGCTTTCCGGAAATCAATCTCAAGTTTGTTCAAAATACTAAACTAAAATAAAACAGCGCAGCAAAACCTCCCAAGCCCTAAAGACAGCGATGAGCTCCCTCCTTTTATTTGTTTTTCTGCTTGTTTTTTTTTTTTAATATGTCCATCTTTTGCTCCCCACGGAATTCTTCTCCTGAGGTGTGCTGGATCGCGAGTGGATGTGTGACCATGGAGAGAAAGCAGGTTTCTGTCAGGTTGCCTGTACCTCGACGTGCCGAGATGCGGGTCTGGGCTGCTGGTTCCCCACGTGGGGATTTTCCCTTCGCAGCGGGGAGAGTCGGAAAGCGGTGAGGAAGAAGGAAAGGACCCTTTCCCTCCAACACCACCTTCTGGAGTGCGGTCGGGATGGAGCCCGCAGCCCCCTCTCCCGCACGACGGATGTTAGCTTTAGGCTGACCGAAGCGGCCGAGTTCTTCAACTTGCCCAGAGTTTCCCAGGACTGAGCTGGCACAATTCGGTTCCCTTTTGCAGCCCTCGCGTGAAGGCAGAGTGGCTGAAGCCCTTCCTTCACACTACGCCGGTAGATGCCAGGGGTCAAATATACAGAAGGGCTGAGGGGGGAGGGAAAAAAAAAAAAAAGTCGTTCCCAGCCGCCTTCAAACTTCCGAAATGGAACATTTAAAAGAATAAAGCTTTTCCCTCCTCCTCCAGAAAATCGGTGGGGGTTTTAAATGCCGTTCTCTGCAGTGGGTATAGTTTGCGCTCTGTTTCACACGAGTGAAATGGAATTACTAGGAACACGGTCCCCCGCCGCTGCCACTCGAATGAGTCGGGAATATCCACCTTTATTTTAAGCCCTGAGGCTCATGGGGAGAGCTGGTGGAGGGGAGGGATCCCGCGCTCGGGGTCGGGGTGGATTCCCTTGGGGATGTCAGGGGCTCGGGGTCGGTGACAGCCGTCGCGTACAGGCAGGAGTTGCCCGCTCCCTCCGCTTCTCTTTCATGCATCTCCTGCCTTGGGCTCTGCGTGTCGGGGATACAGCTCTCTTTAATTGAAACCTAGTAAGGAAAATAGTAATGGATACCAGGCTCCGATGGAGAATACGTGTCCGCGGCTACATGATGAGTGTTAGTTCAGCAGACTTTAGGAAGCCGATTCTTCTTCTTTGTCATTTCTTTATTGACAGCAGCCCCTATTAGATTTACCATGTCCTTTTGCAACAGCTGGTGTGTTCCCCTCCTCCCCCAGGCCGAGTTATCAATCGATGGCCGGGTGACTTGGTGGCATCTTGAAGAAAATGGGAGCAAAGTGTGTGTCAGTGTGGGTGCCAGACACCGTGTGCCCAGTGGTGCTCAGCACCGCTCCGGGGCAGAGGTGGGGAGAGACGGAGATGGGAAAGGCTCTGGTTCTGGGTTGTTAAAGAACAAGGCTGATGGTCAAAGCAGATAAAATCTGTTTCTTTGCCGGGTGCTCTCGAGTGCCTTGTTCTACTGGGTCTGGAGGAAGGCGGGGAGGGGGGGACAATGCCGCATCTGGAGAGCTGGAGGGCTGCTGTGGGAGGAACCGTCCCTCCTCGGTGCTGTTGCTGTGTTGTGTGTGTGTTTAAATAATTGAATAAACGTACCCACTCCTTCCCTCTGTCTCCCTCGCACGCAGACACACACACAAAGACAGCATTGAAAAGACAGATCTGTTTGACCATAGGAAGCAGCAATTAGTGCTACTTCCTGAGCGGCAAACTGTATGTATATGCCTGGCTATTTTAAAAAAACACCTTATCCAAATAGTGAACTCTATTTACAATTTCTGCTCAGCCCGTGCTAGTGGAAGCAGGATGGGTGCAGAGAGGGTGAGAAAAGGAGCAAGGCTTCCATTTCTCCTCTGCCAGCAGCAAACCGGTGAGATGATGATGACTAGGGCTGTGGAAAAGTGCTGCTGGGGCTGCATGTGCAGCGGATGATGCTTTGTAGCAAGGAGATACCAAGTGGTGCAAAAACTCTAAAAAGGATGCGAGCTGGGGAGGGAAAAGGACACCAAACAAGGCTGGGACCGGCCAGGAGGTAGAAGAGAGAGGTGCAGAAGGTGGCTTTGGGTTCTCCTTTATTTTCTTTTCTCATTGGTGGCAAAGTGGAGGCAACTAGAGAGCGTCAGAGCCAGCTGGACACAAGGTGGCACCTAGCAGGAGCCGGGCCAGGCCAGAGCAAGCTCAGGAGGAGTGAGGAGCGGAGGCAGGAAGGGAAGGGCCACTGTCTGCCAGCACAGTGGTGACCTCAGGCTGAGGGGATGGTCTATCTGACCCTCCAGCAGCTCAGCCACGGTCAGTGCTGCCCTGCTTCCACTGGGTTGGACCATATTGGAGGCACAAGCAGCTTTTCCCAGACAGTCGCATCCCAGCAAGGGCTAGACAGTAAGAAACCCCTCTAACTGCTGCTTTTGTTTCTTTCTTCTCCAGTTACCCAAGGCAAGTGTAACGCTGTGTTTGGGTTTCCCCCAGCCCTGCAAAACCCTGAGCTTGGCTGTGCTGGGAAGATGACCTGACCCCCCTGCATTTCCCCTCTACTACTGTTCAGAGAGATGAGAACAGTCCCTTTGATTGTGGTGGGATACGATGGGGCCCAGTCTGCTCAGAAAGAGACAGGTTTTTTTTTTTGGTGCTATTTTTAATGCCTTGCCATACTTTTCCGGACCCGGGCAGGTTATTCAGCAAAGTTTTTGGCCCAAGCTTTCAGTAAAATTCAGCTGGCAATTGGAGGAAAGTCTCTGCCAAAGGGAAAGTCAAAGAGCTTCTGTAGAGACTCCCCCTCTCCCCATAGCAGTTTATATAGTCCAAGTACACAAACTCACTCCCTAAGGGACCCACTTGATTACACTTGTGGCCTGCAGTGCGACTCTGGCATGGATCTATGTTAACATGGCCCTCACTGACACTTTTGCTGGGCAGGGGAAGGGCTTGCACAGTGCATGGAAGAGTTTCCCCTGTGAAGAAGCGTGTAATCACTGCTCACCAAATGCTCCCCGTGCTCCAACCAGTATTTACTGCAAACCTGCCAAAGTAAACCACCCCGCTACATTTTATTTCAGATAAACACAGCGCGACCACGGTGGGGTGTTGCCTTCCGAAGAGCTGGAGACGGAGTGGAGGCTGCGGCGCCGGAGGAAAGGGAGGGAGGAGAGGGATGAATCCTGCACAGTGCGGAGCAGCTGGCAGGCAGGATGGGTATGGGCCCCTGGGGATGCTTGGGACCGGTAGAGTGATAAGGAAATGCATAGCTAGGATGCAAAACCCCACTTACATTGTACATGTTAGCCCGGCTCTCTGTGCACCAGGGCTTGTCCTGTCCTGCAGAGCACCCAGCACATGCAGGGGGTGCAAGGGACACCTTAGGTTTTACTGTTGGAGCAGGGTTTTACCGTGTACCCCAGGGCACGAATCCCTCCTGGTTGCACACACCCACACAACATCTTTGCGTACACACACCGAGGCCGTGTAGCATGCACACAGCCCCTCCACACATGCCTCGGAGCTGCTCCCACAGGCCTGGGAGAAGACGTGTGGGCCCGAAAGCTGGGCTGCCTTTATTTTCCCTATTGCCTCCTTCCTCCAGCTGGCTCTTCAGGCCACCGGGAGAGAGCCAGAGCCGCTCTCCTCCCACACCTCCAGCACACATGCATGGGGCAGGCTCGCTGCACGCCCCGAGCTCTCGTACAAACGCTAAAAGTTGCTTAGGAGGGTGAAATCTGAGCAAGCGGGGCTCTCCCAACCGCTCAACCACCACAGGCCCAGGGTCCGTCCAGCACCGCTTTCCGTGGAACAAGGGAAAACCCAGTGAGGTGTTGGCAGCATCAGAGAGCCGAAGAGAGCTGGGAAAGATGGGAGCCACTTCCCCCGCCCCGGCCTTTCGCTCTTTGCCTCCGAGATTAGAGAGCCACTCTCCGGGGAGACAGCGGAGACCTTTCATGCCTCTTTGAAGAGCAAAGATAGTGTCGGCCTTGGTGCAGCCCAGCCTGCACACGGGGCCGGTATCTCAGCCTGCTATCACCCTGCCTCCCCCCCGCCACCAGCTCCATTCCCACCTCCACCCCTTCCCTGCCCTTTGCCGTCGGCCGCCCTGATCCCGTTTTTTTCTTTTTTTCTTATCCCCCCTTCCACCCTTTCACTTTGCCATTCACTTCTGCTGGGATATTTATTTATTTACCTCATTTATTATTTTTTTCCCCCCTTATTTATTTGCCTCCTTATTTATTTCTGGCAAAGAGGCGGCTAACAAGTAGCTGGAAGCACTGGCCAATATTTAACTAAGATGGCTGGCCATCAGGTCCCTTTTGTTTGCTTGCAAATTAATCATCCAGCGCACAGTCGGCGCCAGGGTAGATTTATCACACACAGAAGGGGGAATGAGGCGGCCGAAAGGAGACAAAGACTGTTCGCACCTTCCCGCTTTTGATCTTAGATTAGTGCAGCCTCCCTTCATAATACGAGTCTCCAGGGGGCTTCGTCGGGGAGGTCACTCGGAACTGGCGGAAGTTTGCACGCCATTAGCCAGACGCTGAAATTGAAAATCATAAGCAGCAAACATTTTATTTTTCCTCCACGGGGTGGGTGCGGAGCGCAGGGCGAGGTGCGGGGCTTACGCGCGGAGCGCAGCAGCAGCGGGTTCGCTCGCAGGCGCGGCGACCGGGGAGCGCTCCGGCCAGGCGGCCGCGGGGGCTGGGGCGCGGCGGGACAGGGAGCGGCTGCGTTTGTCCCGTGGCCTCTTGCGGGCTCCTCCTTGCTTCCCCGGGAGAGAGCGACGGCCAGGTTGGGGTAAATTGAGCCAGACTTCGTGAAGCCGCCGGGCGTTGGTTATGGGCTTTGGTAAGGGTTTGGGGGTTCCCGCTACGGCAGGAGCCCAAGAACCGGTTCACTGCAGAGACTGCAGAAAAGACTCGGTCCCTCCGGTGATAGCACAGCCCAGCGGAGCACCGCGTGGGTAGCTAAGCTCCTGGCTTCGTGAAACATATCAGACTCCCCTTTCTCCTCCGTCTCCCCCCCGCCCCATCATCTTTGAACGCATTACTCCCGCTTCCTTTCCTCCCTCCTTCCTCTTTTCTCCATCCACTCCCATCCCCCGACCAAAGCGGAGATATTTTGGTTGAATGCAAAGCGATCTTAGACGCTGGTTACTACAGGGACTTCACCAAGCTGGCGCCAAGCGCTCTTTAACCATGTGCGTCAAAAATGCAATGTTAGAAGAGCTAATCACTTTAGAGGTTCCGCTCCCATCTGCGCGCAGCCAGCACCGAGCCTCGCGCCGCTCCCGCAGGATTATCTTCCCTTCTTTAAAGTGGGGGGGTGGGGTAGTCGGGAGATTCCCTAGGAGAGGACCCCCCGCCTCCTTGGGGGGGGGGGGGGGGGGGGGGTCGGTAGGGTTAATTCGGCACCTTCCAGCGCTGGGATATCCCGCGTGGATGCCCCGCATGCTCACGGCTCCCATAACACGACCCCCTCTTCCGCAAGCCCCGTCTCCACGACACAGCCCCCTCCCAATCCCAAACCCCTTCTTGCTGCCCTTGTACTGTCACTCCCCAGGAAACGTCTCCCCACAAACTTCCCAGGAGGATCCTGCCCGGCTCTTCCCTCTCCGTGGGGATGGCGCAGACCCACGCGTGATGCCTTTCCCGGGGGGGTGACTGGGTCCATGCAAACCTGGGTAAGGGGGCAACCCAGGGATGCCCCCCCTCGCCCCAGCCGGGGCGAAGGGAATGCCGCACTTCCCGTCTCCTCCCTACGCATCTCATGGAAGAGGAGGGGTGTAAGAGCGTAACCCTCTCGGCGCCGGTGCCAGCCGAATGGCCTTAATCCTCAGCGCCAAAGAAAGAAAGAAAAAAAAAAGAATCATAAGTGAAAAAAAATCCTCCTTTCCAGCTGCCCCCCACACACACACACACACCTCCGCCCCCCGCCTTCCCGCCGGGATTCGCAGCCGCTGGGCGAGCAGTGGCCCCTGCTCGCTTGCCCGCAGCCGCCCACAACAACAATAACCGGCGGCCGGAGCCGAGTCCCCAGCGAGGGAAGAACTGCATGGGCAGCGTCCCCCTGGGCCGAGTCCCACACCCCCGGGGCTCACCCCACCCCAACCTAAAGGGGGGGGGCAGCGCCCGGCCCCCGGCCTGGAGGTCCTGTCTGGTTTAAGGAAAGCCACTTCCCCGGGGGGGGGGGGAGAGAGAGTGGAGGGGAGGGTGACACCAGTCCCGGTGTCTGTGGGGAACGACGCGGAAGGGATGGGCGTTGCGGTCCGGAGGTGGGTCCGGAGCCCCGCGGAGGGGTGGGAGGGTCCCCTGGGGTCCAACTGGGGTCCCCCCCTACTGCTGGCCGGGTGGGCGGCTGAGGGGGCAAAGCTCGCAGTGCCCGGTACGGTACGGGGGGAGGAAGGGGGGAGCGGGGGGGGCAGACCCAGACACCCTTCCCCCTAAACCACGCGTGGAGCCCCCCAAAACCACTCGTAGAGGCCTCTGCTTCTCCAGCGCTGCTAGCAGCCTTAGAAGCGCCTACCAGCAGTGGGAATGCCCAGCCGGGGCCGGGGGGCGAGGCAGCCCCCAGTACCCCCCCTAGAGGCGGGTGCTGCCTGCTCCCTCCCCTCTGATCATGTTGACATATTCACACGGCCCGGAGTACTAGTGATGCTTTGCTGCAGCGTTACAGTTTCCGACACCTTCTTTTTATAACTCGGCTCTGTCCCCCTTCCACTCGACCTGTCAGAACCACGCCTATGGAGCCACACAATTGGTCCGAAAGCGTCAAAGAGCCAATCAAGGAGGCTCCAGCTCCCTTGTAACCCACAACACATCCATACAATCTGGTGCACGCAGAGCACAGACTCACAGGGAATTCTCAGAGCTGAGAGGCTCCTTCTCCCTCTCTCTCTTTCTCTTTTCCTCTCTTTCTTCCCCCCCCTCCTTTTTCTCTTTCTTTCTCTTCCCCTCTCTCTCTCTCCCTCTCTCTTTTGCTGGAGCGGAGACAAGAGTGTAATCCTTCCAGATTTTTTTTTTTTAAAGCAGAGTGAAAGAGAAAGAGAGGGGAAAAAATAAAAAAAAAGAAAAGGAGGAGGGTGAAGGAAAGAAGAGATCCTGATGGAAATCGGGGCACCCTGACCAACTCCTGCTTGGAGAGGGGGAAGGCGAGGCGGAAACGAGATTTCCCTACAAGTTTTTGCTGCTGAGGGTTGCTCAGGAGCCTTCCTTGGTCGGCGAGGGGGGGTGGGTTTGTTTGCTTCTTTCTGCTTTCCCTCCCTTCTCAGCCTCTGCTCTGCAGCCTGACCGTACGGAGGAAAGGTGGAGGGGTGGGGGGGAGGGGGGGCCGAGAGCCAGCCACCCAAAAAGAAAACCCCGCTTCGAGCAGCCACCCTCTGCCACGGAAGAAGAGAAGGGAGACTGAGGCTAAGAGAAAAAAGAAGAAGAAAAAAAGGATCTCGGCTCGTCCAACCCTTCTGCGGCAACAGGAGCAGACAGCGATCCCAGTGGATTTTTTTCCCCTCTTCTTTGGCATTTCTTTTCCAGCGCAAGGACTTCCACTCAGGAGAAAAAAATAACGCAGAGACTGAACGCATAAAAAAAGCAAAACTAATAATGAACAATCCTGTTAATCCGCTCTCTCGAGAGCTAGAGATGTGCCCCGGCTCGGGAAGTTGTAGGCTGTAGGAGTTCTGCCTCTCTTCCATGTACTGTGCTGTCTAGAGCTTGTTTCCCCCACCCTATTTTTTGGTGCTTTATTGCTGTTATTGTTATTATCTTAATTTTTTTTCTTCATGATGTGCTGTTAGAAACCACTCTGGGACTACTCCAGCAGTAGGAAGACCGAGGAGTGGAGTGGATGAATATACCGATGAGAGATCCAGTGATTCCTGGGACAAGCATGGCTTATCATCCTTTTTTACCTCACCGAGCACCGGACTTTGCCATGAGCGCTGTGTTGGGACATCAGCCTCCCTTCTTCCCAGCTCTGGCTTTGCCTCCCAACGGGGCGGCTGCCCTCTCCCTTCCCGGGGCTTTAGCTAAACCCATCATGGATCAGTTAGTGGGGGCTGCAGAAACTGGTATCCCCTTTTCTTCTCTGGGTCACCAGGCAGCAGCTCATCTGAGGCCTTTAAAAACTCTGGAGCCAGAAGAAGAGGTGGAAGATGATCCCAAAGTGCATCTGGAAGCCAAAGAACTTTGGGAACAATTCCATAAAAGAGGCACGGAGATGGTGATTACCAAATCGGGAAGGTAGGTCTGCGTTGGGGGTTCGTGCCTTTCCCACCTCTACCCAACCCCTCAGTATTTACACCCCACCTGGCTGCTCCAGAGCAAGGCTCTTCCGCTGACAAATTCTCCCATAAAAAGCTCCTTTCCCCTGGAATTACGGAAAGTTTTCAGCAGTTGAAGATCCAAGCCCACCTCGGGCAGCAAGCTGCAGGGAAAGGCTCAAGCACTGAACCACGAACCGGCCCTGCTCAGCGTGTGCATGTGCAGGGGGCAAGGGGGTCCCTTCATGGTTCAGTAGCTTAGTAATTTCTGGAGACGACTAGTAGCGGAAAGAAAATAATTTGGGGTTGTAAAAGGAGCTGGCCTGTCCTTATCCTTGCTACACGTAGTTTTTCTTCTTTAAGAGAGAGAAGGGGAATAAAGGAAGAAGTATTTGGAGCTGCTGGGGAGGCAGGAGCTGTGGGAGGGCAGATAGGCTTGGTTTATCAGTTGCTTCACTTGTGCCTGTCTCTCTGCTGGGATCTAGGCTTGCATTTGTGCTGACTGATTGCATCTGGAAATGCACAAAAAAAATGACAAAAATACCCAGCGGTCCTGCAGCCGCTGCTGTAATGGCAGGGAAGGTTTTGCAGCTCTGCGCTCCCTGTCCCTGTATTTATATAACCTTCACGTGGGAATGAATGAACAGCCACGGCGCCTGCACGGTCGGCGTTTCTGCTTTTTGTAGGTTTTTCCTATCTGCAATCCCTCTCGATATTCGCTGCTCATTGACATCCGTGCCCTTTTACCACATTCACTATCGCTGTGATGACACGGAGGGAGAAAACCCCCTTCGCACCCGGGTGTTTCTCTCCTTAGAAACCTCCCAAACAATCGGCGTATAATTTGCCAGGAGAATTACTGGAGGAAGCCACTCCTGAAAAGTCTTCTTAGATGGCCTTCAGCTGCCTTACTGGAGCTTCACCTATTTCCAGAGCACGAGTTGCAGGCTACAGACCCAAGGAAAGAAAACAAATCCTAAGAGTAGCAAGGGGGGGGGGGTGGGGAGGAAATCCCCTCGCCCATTTTACTGCTTTCCCGAAGTTTTCTCTGTTAATTGTGGTCAAAAGTTTTTACGCGGAAGCCTCGTCGAGCATTAAGCGCTCTTGCATGTTTGCAAAGTCATGTGTTTCCTTTTAAGTTGAGATTGCTGGATGCCAACCACTCGATATAATAAACAGCAAATTTGTGGTATCCTGTTGCAGTTTGGAGCTGGACTTGGAGGGGAGCGGGCTTTGCAGAGCGCCCATGGGTTATCACCGAGAGGTTGTGGCGCTGGCAAAGCCTCGGCAACCGCTCTACCCTCGCTCTAGGCTTTTTTATCCTCCTCTGCAAAGTGAAAAAGTCCCCTCTCCGCTCCTCCTCGGTGCACTGGGTTATAATGCAGAATATTTATTTTATCGGCGTGCGATCTGTTCCCATTTCTTTGTTTAGCGCGCCAAAAAAAAAAAAGGAAATAATGAGAGATCTGAGAGCTCCAAATGAGGCTTTGCTGTTTAGGAATGGCAGAGAGTAGGCGCCTGCTGATTTCTAGGTAACTCTTACGTCTCCCATCCCAGGGAGCATTTTCTCCTGAAACTTTTAAGCGTTTCAGAGACCTTTTCGCTGAGGGCGGGAAGAGGAAACATTTTTTGCTGGGACACACACGACTTTTCTGCTTCTGAGAGCATGGTAGAAACGCTATCGAGATTCGGAAGCTTGTTTAAACGCTGTAATTAATTTGATTTTATTTTCGTCTTGTCATTTCTTTACACCCCCCACCTTTTTCTGCCAACAGGAGAATGTTTCCTCCATTTAAAGTGAGATGCACTGGACTGGATAAAAAGGCCAAGTACATTTTATTGATGGATATTGTGGCGGCTGATGATTGTAGGTACAAATTCCATAATTCCCGGTGGATGGTAGCCGGCAAAGCTGACCCTGAAATGCCAAAGAGAATGTACATCCACCCGGACAGCCCGGCCACCGGCGAACAATGGATGTCCAAAGTCGTCACCTTTCACAAGCTGAAGCTAACTAACAACATCTCTGACAAGCATGGATTTGTGAGTGCCTCTTACACCTTCCTCTGCCCTCCCTTTCCCCTCTCGCTGCCTGGCCGGAGCAGCGGTCCCAGCGCCGTGCCCACAGCCCCAGTGAAAACGGGAATAACTCCCTCTCCTAGCACACAGCTGTCCAATTTAGAGTATTCTTTGATTTTTTTTCTGTTGCTGAGGTCAGGATTAAACACTGGCGATTTTTTCTCCGAGCCATTCGGCATTAACTTTAAAGATAGATTTCCAGCCTAGTGCAACTCGATGTTTCTCAGAGCTATGGTGACTTTATTTATCTCTATATATTTTTTTTTAATAAAGTCGATCACAGTTTTTTAAGCGTAGGAAAATGATATGCATGTGTGTATAAAGGGTTTAAAGGCCTAAGTGCGCAAACATTTAAATATATATTAATCTGGATAATGTAAAGCAAGCCAGAGTGAAAATAAACAGGGACCTAAATCAGAGGTCAAGTTGCCCATTCATGTCTATCCACTCCTTTACATTTACTGGGTGTGCAGAGATAAAAACTTACCCTAAGAGTGAAATCAAACAAACCTGCTGATAAGTGCCCTGACGATCCTTGCCATTTCTTTCTATTCCTGGGAAAGCTTCTGCCCCGGAGCCGGGGGCTGTTGCTGGTGGCCGCGGTCAGGGGATCTCTAATGTGCCGAAGATTGCATTTGCTGGCTGTGATTTGATTAGACGATACATTTTTGCTTTTCGCAGAAGGCCTTAAGTGGATTGGGGCAAGCAATTAGACCTGGCCAAGGCTCTCGTAGTGGCGTTGCTATTGTAGCTGCTGCTGCTTCTTTATTTTTATTTATTTTTTTTTTCACATTGAAAATAAAAGGCTTTGCGGCCAGAGCCCAAACAGCTTCTCCAACCCCCCTCCTAGGAGAGCTCTGCTGGCATTTTAATTCCCCTCCTCTCCGAGAGGTCCATCGGAGAGCCTAACCCGGCGAGCTGGAGCTGTCAGTGTGTTTTGTTGGATGCTGCAAGGCGTATGCGTGTGTTTGGAGAGTGCTCGGCGGGGAGGAGGAGTGAGGGGAGGAAGGAGAGGGAAAGCAAATTAGGAGGAGAAAGTGCCGATGTTGGGGGAAGTGCGGGGCGGGGGTGCTGCTCCAGCTGACCGTTTTCTTTCCCCCCCCTCTGCCCTCTCTGTGCCGGCTGCTTCCCCCCCGCCCCCCCCCCCCCCCAGACCATTTTAAACTCCATGCACAAGTACCAGCCCCGGTTCCACATCGTCCGAGCCAACGATATTCTCAAGCTGCCCTATAGCACGTTCAGGACCTACGTTTTCCCGGAGACTGAATTCATCGCAGTGACCGCATACCAGAATGATAAGGTAAGGAGATTAAGAAAGGATTTGTTTTACATGTTTTGGCTTTTAGGAGAGCTTTTACTCTGCATTGTTCCCTGAAAAATCACGAAGCCCATCCCGCTTGTATCCTCCCCCTCTGCCCCTTGTCTTTCCTTCCCCAGACGTCCTAGATCCAACTTAGGGAGGGGGTCGGGTACTCTACTAATACTGACCTCGGCGAAGGCAATTAAAAGCGAAGTCTGGGGGGCGGGGTATTTAGCGTTTTTTCGCTCTTCAGTATGGGCAAAAGGGTAGGATGGGGTGAGGATTGCTGCTCCCGGAGTAGATTTAATTTTAGACGCATCAGAAAAAAAAAAACCAAACAAGCCAAACAGAAAACCAACACCGAAACAGAACCGGCTCCCTGTGTCGAAAGACGGAAGGGGGAGAGCAACGAGGCTGGAGATTTTGTAATTTTTCCTGGCCTTTGTGCTGTTTTAACTCTTTTAACAGAAATTGGCAATAAGGCTGGAACGCACGTCTGGTTCTTATTATTATTATATTATGAAATTTTTTTTGCATCCTGCAGTGTTTTATTATTTTTTGTGGTGCAGAAGTATGCTCTGATCAGAGAGGGGTATCTCGCTTGAGTTTAGCTGCAAGGTCCGAAAGAGCCTGTGTGAGAAAGTTTTGCAGTGCTGCAGAGGTTACCTTTCCATTTCTGCTGGTTTATTGTCGCTTGCGACCGAGGTGGTATATTTGGAAGGGTGGCAAAAGGCGAATTTACGATAATTAAGTCAAGTGGAAGGAAGAGAACGAGCCAAAAAAAAAAGGACTTGATTTTTTTGCTGTCTGTAATTTCGAACTTTGCATGCATGTGCGTTGAGAGCAGAGGGGCTGTATGCGTAGCACCGGCTCGCTATGGCTTACCCACGCCTCTTTCTGCCCCCTCACATCCTTCACTATTGAAAATTAGTAGGAGGGGGATCTGCACCCTTCTACTCTCGGTTTCCAAAAAGCCACTTCTCCCTCGAGGCTCTGGCTATTTTCCTCTCTTTCTGCGGGCGGGCGTTTGCAAGGAAACGGAAAGAAAATGTGTGTGCAGAGAGTAGACTTTGCTTTGGGAGTTATCAGCAGGGCTGTTCGCCCCGGTCTATCAGCTGGGGCCGGCTTGGTTGAAGGACAGAAATAAGCATATTTGTGTGATTGCCATGAAATCGCTTGGAAAGCGCGGTGCGGGAGTGGCGGGAGGCGCCTTGCCGGCAGGTCAGAAGGCACGGCCGGGATTACCTAGATTAAAAGTCCTGCTGGGGTTTTATCAATGCGTTTTCCAGCTCTTGCCTTGAATCCCGCCTGTGCGGAGTGGGAGGGACTCGATAGCCGCTGTCAGTGGCACCCCGCACTGAGGGATTTGCTCTTTGGGGTCCTCTCAGATTGGGGGGCTACGGCGCTTCCAGCTGGAAACAGGCGACATTCCCATTCCCATCTTCATTCCCATCCCCGCCGCATCCCGTTAGCAAGAGGAGAGCCCAGCCTGACTTTAAATCCACCTCCGCGCATCGTATGCGCAGGCAAGGCGACTTGGGGTTTTCAGTTCCCTCCAAATGCAGGGAGAAACAAACTTTCTCTGCGAAACCTGAATCCCGAGGAAAATCCCAAGCATTCACTAAAAAAAGTTATTTCCCCCCCAAAAAAATCAGCTGGCTCCTGGCACCCCTCGCCCCAACACATACACACACGCGGATCATAATGCGATTAAATAAAGTATTTTATTATAGAAAGGGGGTGGGTTTGATTCCTTTGCGGTTTAATTACGGCGTTTAAAGAGTTTTAAACGCAGGCATAACTCGCATGGATCGCATTGCACGGGTAAATTAATGCCGATGCGGTGGTAGCAGCACGGGGCTCTTTCATTGCCACCGCAGCCCGAGTCACTGGGTGTGAGCTGCCTGCAAACCGGCTAGGGAAAACACAGAGATTCATCCCAAAACCGGGGACATTTATTCCATGCTCTGCTCCACTGTCGGCGCTGGAGGAAATGAGCAGAGGACTTTTTTAGTGCTTGTTTTTAATACAAAATCTCCTTATTTCTGCCCCAACCCCCACATTTTTTTTTTTTTTTTGCATCCTGTAGATCACTCAATTAAAAATTGACAACAACCCCTTTGCCAAAGGTTTTCGGGACACCGGGAATGGAAGGAGGGAAAAAAGGTGAGTCTGACTACATTATATATAGATGCTTCGTTTGGGTTTCGGGTGTAATGCGCAGAATATGGGCAGAGACCACTATCACCAAACCACCCCACTCCTCCCCCGCCAAAATTCATAAAGATCTTGTCGTTAGAAACTCCAAGCTGGTTGCATGGGATTTCTTTCCTATTCTCCCTTTTTTTTTTTTAATTTTTTTTATCCCCTGGCTAAAGGGATGGTGCAAATATCACGGAAGAAAGAAGTTTCCCTGAATTCTTTTGAGAGTTATATTACATTATAGTTTGTATCTGAGACTTGGAAAGAGGGAAAAGTGAGGGAAGGGCTAATCACTGGTTGAATTTCCTTTGACGTTTTCCCTATCAAAAAGCTCAACTGTGGAGGAAAAACATATAAATAAACTGTTTTGACAGAGGTGTCTCGTGAGTATGGAAGCAATTAATGATCGAAGATTCTTTATTTTTTTCCAAAAGTAACAGGACAGTTTGTGCCCCAGATAGACAGATGGACAGGATTTGTTTTAATGGGACTCAAGATTTTTATTTTTAATGTTGCAGAAAATTATTATTTTTTTTCCCTTTGATGGGTGGTATGTCTTTGTTTTGTTTTGTTACAGCAGACAGGATATTTTAGCCATTTGCACTCGGCTGTAGATAATGAATAAATCCGTCTGTTCCTCTTTTTTTTTAACCCCACCCTCCTCCCAAAAAAGGCTCTGTGTGTGTAATGTAAAACAAGAGGCCTTTTTCCCTGCCCAGCACACACATACACACACGCGCCAGCTCCTCTTGTCCATCAGTGTAAAAATGAAGCCAGCGCTGGAGCCACAGGACGGAAATGATTTCTAATTTCTCTCTAAATATAAATAGATTTTTACTCCGGGTTAATTGTTGGTGAAAAGATTACATAAAGTGCCTAACAAAATAACCACTTCCTCGCAATCTTAGCAACCATTAAGATGGTTCATATCTCTGGAACATCCTTGCATTTTAAAAGCTAATCTCCAGGGAATGCTTCTCTTTCCCCTCCGCCCCTTGTCTTTAATATCTGCCCTTGCTGAGGAGCTGCTCACTGCTTCCAAGAAATCTCCTCTCATTAGCAGCCAAGTCCTGCCTGTGAGAAATCTGTCCTCCCCTCGAGGGAACCTTGGCCCCGAGTTCCTCTGCCCTAATCATCCCCGAATAGGAACCCAAGAAGGGACTGGGGAAGGGATGGGAGGTCCCAGGGGGTTGCCGAGGGGGTGTTGGGGTCGCTCGCCCAGCGGGTGCGTGTGCCCGCAGGAAGCAGCTGACCCTGCAGTCCATGCGGGTGTATGATGAGAGGCAGAAGAAGGAAAACCCAACCTCGGACGAGTCGTCTAACGAGCAAACGGCCTTCAAGTGCTTCGCGCAGTCCTCCTGCCCCACCGTGCCTACTGTCGGCACCTCCAGCCTCAAAGGTGAGATCTACGGCCCCCCAGATCCCGCCGGGACAGCCTGGGTACCTTCTCCGTGGGGGGACGGATCCCGGCCTGCACTGCTGCCCTCTGGCACTGGCATTTCTTCCTTCCTTCTTTTTCCCTTCCTTCCTTTACCTTTTTCTCTTTCGTCTGTTTTCTTGCTTTCTCTCTCTTTCTTCTCTCTTCTTTCTCTTCTTTCTCTCTTTTCCATTCCCCCTCTGTCCTTCTCGTTCTTTTTATCTTTTTCTTTATATTTTTCTTTCCCTCTTTCAACTCTTCTGTTGCCTACTTTCTTTTTCTTTCTTTTTATCTTCCACACTCCCCCTCTGCTTCTCTCTCTTTCTCTCTGTCCTCCTCACTGTCTTCCTATCTGCCTCCCTCTCCCCCCCCCGCCTCCCTCTCTTCCCGCTGCATGTTCATTCCTCCCTTCCTTGCCTCAGAACGGAGCCAGCTCCAAGTCAAGGGAGCAAAGACAGACCACGGGGCAAAAGTTCAAAACTAGAGTCACACCATTAATATTCCTCTCTGAATCTGTTATTAGAGGAAGGATCTTTCCCCTGGATACAGTCCCGAACTTTGTTATATAAAAGTCACCCTCGATTTCTCGCATGTATTAATCCATCGAGGGGCGGGGGGGTGGGGGGTGCAAGGGGAGGAGGAAACAGCCTCTTTTTTGTTGTTGCTTTACTCGTTTGTTAAAAGCCTTGCCGAGCTGAGGCGAGGGGAGGGGAGCTGGGAGGGGACCCGAAAAGCAAACCAGCGCTTCGCACCTGGGGCGCTGAAATTAGGAGATGAAATGCAGAGGAATCCAGCGAAGCTGTGCATGAGTTTGGGGAGGAGGACAAGGGAGGGCGGGGGGTGCTGGAAGCGTGTGGCTATATTCAAATTCTACCTGTCGAAAGGACTGAAAATTTTGTGAAAGTTCTTAGGAGATGCATCCCCGAGGCCGGGGGGTGCTCCCCGGGGGCTCCACCGGCTGCGGGGTTCGCTCCCTCTCTTTGTTTCACAGCCAGTTTTGCTGCGCTGTGTAAAATTCGCGTTGGCTTGGATGGGGCAGGCGGTGAGAGCCGGGGGAGTGTATTTATTTATATAATAATAAAGAAGGGGAAGTATTTACATTTAAACCTCTGGCCAGCCAGGAAGTCTCTCTACCCCCTCTCCCAGTCTGACCGGGAAGTTTAGGATGGATCCCAGCCCCGGGCTCGCTTTTGTCTTGCAGATCTATGCCCCAGCGAGGGAGACAGCGATGCAGACAGCAAAGACGATCCCTTGCTGGAAGCTAACGAGTCGGGTAAAATCAGCACGACCACCACCACCCCAGCTCCGGGCAGCTCCACCGCGGCAGTGGGAGAAGACCCCAGAGAGAAGGGGGGCAGCCCCACCAAAAGCCACTTCTTTCCCAGTGACTCGGCAGGGAATCGGAGCCGAGAGAGGCCGGAGAAAGCCCCTCCGGACTCCCGGCACAGCCCGGCCACTATTTCTTCCAGCACCCGGGGGGGAAGCTTGAGCGGCGAGGAACTGAAAAGCCCCCTCAGGGACGGCCCCAAAGTAGATGAGAACCGGCTGCTGGGGAAGGAGCCCTTCGCCCCCCTCACTGTGCAGACCGACAGCACGGCCCACCTGAGCCAGGGACACTTGCAAAACCTCGGTTTCCCTCCTGCCCTGGCCGGTCAGCAGTTCTTCAACCCTCTGGGCAACGGGCACCCGCTGCTGCTGCATCCTGGGCAGTTCGCCATGGGGGGGGCTTTCTCCGGCATGGCCGCGGGGATGGGGCCACTGCTCGCCACCGTCTCGGGAGCATCTGCTGGGGTCTCGGGACTGGACAACACGGTCATGGCCACAGCGGCGGCCCAGGGACTCTCAGGAGCATCGGCGGCTGCTTTGCCATTCCATCTGCAGCAGCACGTCCTGGCCTCGCAGGTACAGCATCCCCCTCCCCCCGCCGCTGTCCCCTGCAGAGCCAGCCCGGGGGACTGAGTGAGGCAGTGGGTAACCCTTTTAGACTCCCCACCACAAGTGCCCCTGTAGAGTTGAGGGGAGAGTAGGAAGTGGGAAAGTCTCGAGTACCTCTCAGGTACTGCAACCTCCTGTCCCAGGGAAAGTCAGAGGTAGGAAAGAATCTCAGGTACTGCATCCTCCACCCACCCGCGGGAGCACAGGGTCTCGTCCCGGGACTCCTCGTTGCGGATTCCCCCCGACTCTCTCTACAGGAGGGTTGTGGAAAGTCGGAGGTGGGAAAGCCTTGGGGAGCGGAGGTGCTGAAGTGGGGTGGCCCAGCTAGATTTCCCAGGGTGTTTTCCACCCGTCCCGCTGTCCCCTTGCTCCTGTACTCCCTGGGACGCTAAGCCGGGGACAGGCCTCTGTGTGACCCCACCTCCCCATCCCCCGGGGCTGTCCCAGTGGTGCCCCGATAAGGGAGGCAGGAGGGGGGCTCCCCCCGGGGGGTGTTGGTGCCTTTACCTGCGGGCAGAGACACTGTAGCCCAGCGAAAGAAAACCTCCCGTGAAAGGGAGACACTATTTCGTGCCCGTTGGGCCACGATCCCCTCCAGCGAGGTGGGGGCCGTGCAGGTCTTGGGGAGGTTTTGGCCTCAGTATAGGGTGAACGGATCTCCATCCTCTCCCGTGGGCAGCAGCGGCTTGGCCGTTCTCTTACTCCTGTGCGTGGGGGATGCTGGTGTGGGGGGTGCCGTGGAGCATCCCTTGGGGTGGGATGTGCAGGCTGGTAACCCTTTCCTTTCTCTCTCCTCCACTCCCACAGGGCCTGGCCATGTCTCCCTTCGGAAGCCTCTTCCCCTACCCCTACACATACATGGCAGCAGCTGCTGCGGCCTCCAGCGCTGCCTCCAGCTCGGTGCACCGGCACCCCTTCCTCAATGCTGTGCGGCCGCGGCTCCGCTACAGCCCCTACCCGTTGCCCGTACCCCTGCCAGACGGCAGCAGCCTCCTCACCACCGCCCTGCCCGGCCTGGCTGCAGGCTCCACTGAGGCCAAAGCTGGAGGGTTGACCACCAGCCCTGGCTCCATGCCCTTGGACTCTGCCTCGGACCTCACCAGCCGCTCGTCCACCCTCTCTTCGGGCTCCGTCTCCCTCTCCCCCAAACTGGGGACAGACAAGGAGGCGGCCACCAGCGAACTGCAAAACATCCAGCGCCTGGTCAGCGGGCTCGACCCCAAGCAGGACAGATCCCGCAGCGGCTCCCCTTAACTCCCCGGCCCCTGGGACCGCATTTCAAATCAGTCTCGCAGTGCACTTTGTTTGAAAGAAACCACATCCTCCATCCACTAGTCGTTTTTTTTACACACACACCCCCCATTATGTTGTGGGGTTTTTTTTACCCCCCTCTTCAATTTTGTTTCCCCCTCCCCCCCTCTTTTATTTTTGTTCCCCTCTCTCCTTTTCTATTAATTTTAAAAAATATGTAAATTCCCCAGGCGTTGTGTGCGCATTTATCGGCAAAAAAAGTATCTAACAAAGCACGGGGGGTGAAGGAGAGGGTCGGGATTCAGGAGCGGAGCCGCGGTGGGAAAGCTGGAGCCGAGGCTGCTCACAGGGAGCAGGTTGGCTGAGCCAGGTCACTGGTGGGGCTGTGGCATCCTCCAGTTTGTCTCTTTTTTTAACTGTGTAAAAAAAAAAACCAAAAACCACCATAAAAAAAAAGAAAAAACACCTAAAAGGATAAATAAAATAACAAAAAAAAAAATCAAAAAACATATGAATAAAAATTAAGTAAGAGAAGTGATTTTTCTTTCCAAAAGAAAATTGTGTAACTCACATTGGTTCTTCAACAGTTGTTTCCTCGGCAGGTTGTTAACAACGACCCCCTTAGTCGATATTAAGGGAAGCTGTGTGTTTAAAATATTATTGTGATGTCTGAGAGCCAGACAGTGGCTTTTTTTTTGCATGTTCCATAGTAGTCTGCTTTTTTTTTTTGGGGGGGGGGTGGGGTGTATTTTTTATTTCCGTGGGGTATTGTTGTTTATTTTTAATGCTCGTTTCAAATCCCAGGGAAAAAAATCGTTATTAATAATAATAAAAACAAAAATAAGACCCTCGTCCCTCTACCTTAACCATCCTCCCTGTAGCAACAACAATAAGAAGTGTAGTTGGAAAGAAAAAAAGTGAATTTATTTTATCTAAACACCTCTGTAGCTTGACTGTAGATTGATCGCAGCTTTCCCTCTTTAATTGTATATGCAATAACAAGGTTTAAACATACTGAGAAGAAGAAAAGAGCGGACACTATTATTAAAAGAAAGTATTTATGTAATTATTTGATAACTCCTGTAAATACGCGGAATATGAATACTCGAATTAAACTTTAATTTATTGACATTGTACATATCTCTGTAAATATGACTGCAGCTGTCTTTCCTTCCCGCCCCCTCCCCCCTTCTGTTCTTCTTTTTAGTCGTTTTCATTTCAAGTTTGTAATTCCTTTAAACATACACCCGATCCACAGGATAAATACCCCCATTTCTGAGGGCTCGCTTTTTCAGTTGGAGTTCACCCTGGAAAACCTGAGCTCGTCGTTTTGTACAGGAGCTGAATTCAACAGGCAAAGCAGAAACAAACGAAATTAATCAAAGACCTTTAAAAATGAGAGAGAAAAAGAAAAACCAGTGTGCCACGGTAGCTTTTAATCCTCGATTTCTTCAGTGTTCAAAGTGCTGCTTTCCCTATAAAACGTCAACCACAACAAAATTATATATATTAATACACGACCACAGGCTTCTCCGGTGGCTTGAGAGAAAAAAAAGATGAAGATTCTAGGATTTTCTTTACTTTGTATTATTTTTCCCCATTTCCTTGGTGTGTCAAAATCCCAACCCCACGATGGAGTTTTACTACTGTGCTTATTGTTGTCTTTGTTTGAGTGAGTGCATATTTTCTTGGCTTGAAAATCAGGTGCTCAGAGCTGGTTCAAAGGAAAAAAACAACATGAAGGTATATTTTGTGTTATATAAATGTTGAGAAGTTCTTGCTATTTTTTTTCTGTATTTTTTTTTTCCTTTCCCTTTTAAAAGTCACTGAAGTTTCAATAAATTTTTATTGAAATGTCTTGGGCGTACTGTGAAATGCCTTCACCCCAACCCTCCCTAAAGCGCCTGGGAGGATGGAGGGCTGGAAAGATATATATGCCTCTCTTCTGTCTTTCTCCTCCTCCCCCCATCCTCTTCCCATATTAAGATATTTCTCTTGGAAGGAGCTAGTACGAACCAGTCGGGATGGTGTCCTTTGAATTGTTGGTGGGGAAGTACGAGCTTTAAGCAAGCTGTTTAATGTACCTTTTCCGTCCTCACCCCTCTCGCTTTTAAAGTCGATCCAGAGGCTACTAAGTCACCTCTTTTAATGGAACAATATTAAGTGGCGTTTGAAAAGTTAATGAGAAAGGCTCAGCTATGCTTTTATCTGTCATAAATTAATAACGCAAAAGTGAAGAATTAGAGAATAGATCGGTTAAATTTTAATGCAGAGCCCTCCTCCAAAGTTTCCAGGTAAAGTGCTCAGAAGTCGATGGAGTTACCGGGCTCGTTTTCCCTCCCGTCCGGGCAGAGGAATTGGCTTTTCCAGTTAGTTATCACCTGAAAATACTTGACGGTTTTTTTTGTCCCTCCCTTGGAATAGCCCCTTTCGCCCTTGGGCTGCTGCTATGTTGAGATTAAACTAGAAAATATCCCAAATGAGGACAGGCATCCAGACTGCGGGCTGGACCAGTGGCCTGGGAGAGGTCACTGGGAAGAGAACTAAGGAGAGCTGCCAGCCTCTGCCCGTACCTTTGCCAGTCCACGAGCACATCCTTTAGCAGAACACATATTTCTTCTTGTTAAAGAGATTTTTCCCCCCTCCCTTCAACAGTTAGTGGCCCGTATATTGGAGCGTGATTCATCCTCTGCCAGTAATAAATATTATAAGGATGTATTTCCAGCCCGTATCCTGTTTTATGCTCTGACTGCCCCTCAGCCCGTGGCCCCCGGCTCCTGCGCCGGCGAGATAAGGAGAGATTCAGTGGGTAAAAGTGACGATAAAGATTCCCCGATCCCCCCCCCCCCAGTTTTTAACAAGTTCCCAGAAGGACCTCCACATGCATATCAAATCCTGTTCAAGTCTCCTTCATGGAGGGAAGGGACCCTTCCAATTTCAGCCTGAGTGGACGGAACCCTCCCGATTTCAGCCTCGGCTGTGTGTATGTGTTTTGAATCCACGGTGCTTGCAGCAGGGAAAGGCTTGGACTGAGTAGAACTTTTCCTTTCCCTTTTCCCTCCTCCTCGGATGGCCCAAGCTGAGGGGAAATGTCACTTGAGCTGATGCTCCTCCGAACTGGCCTAACCGAGGAGGGGCTTTTGGGGTAGAGGTGCCGTCGGGTCCGGTAAAAGAAATTAAACCCACCCACTCTGAGAAGGCGGCAGCTCCTGCAAGCAACCAGCCTTCGGGCTGCAGACCCACAACCCGCTTTTCCACCCAGATCCCCCGCACGGGTGGAAGAGGGGGATGCTCCGGGGGGGTTCCACAGCTTCTAAGGGATGTAAAACCACCCTTTCCCGTTCGACTTTCTCCTCTGCTACGAGCACCTTCCCGTGTGTTACAGACACACCCCCCCCCCCCAATCACCTCTTTCTCATTTATTTGGCTTCAAGGATGATGGAGGAATCTGTGTTTTTTCCTCCTCTCTCCCCGGGTTCCCCAAATATCGGTTACAGAGGGGGATCGGTTATTGTCTGGATTTTCCATTTTTTTTCCATTTTTCTGGTTACGGCCTGAGATTTTTCCTCATTGGTGAGAAAATTAATTACTGATATTTAGAAGAAAGCAACTCTCCCCATGCTCCCCCCCCACCCAGGAGTCCCGTACCCTCTCTGCAGCCCAGGCAAAACCCGAGTTCACTATTTATTTTATTTAAAGGTCTGTGGGTGCAGCCTGATTGATTTACCCCCCCCCCCCCATAAGCCTAATGCTGACCTCCCCCTCCCCATGCCCTTGCAAGAAATCCGTGTACCGCAGGTGTAACTCTGACTTGCAAATGGCTTTATCTCTTGTGTATCTTATTTGTATATAGTAACGTTAATGAGTAACTCTTGTGGCGCTTGTGGAAGGAGGTAAACAGCGAGCAATCTCTCTGGATTATCCTGTCTATTACTCACCTGGCGCCTGTCTTGATATCCTCAATGGTTTTATGGCTGATGCAGGCGACCCGGCGCTGGCTGGTGGGGGGGAGGGGGGTCCGGCGGGGGAAAGGGAGGATGGATTGGGGGGTGGGGGGTCCAGCGGGGCGCCGGCGCCATCTCTCGGGCAACCCTAGTAGTGCGGAGCGGCCCCGAGGGGACGGTCGGATGGGGTGGGAGTGGGGGGGCCACGAGACACAGCGGAGGGAGAGGAGGCTCCGGGGGTGGGCAGGAGGGAGGTTTGGGCTTGAGGGCGATCTTTTTCTCACCCTCCGGGAACTGCGCCCGTGGGATGTGGGGGGGCACAGTAACCCAGTGGGGGGGGGGGGGAAATCAAGGGGTGGGGAGGGGGCAGGTTTGGCCTTGAGAACTTTTTCTCACCCTCGGGTGATCAGCGGTGCGGTGCAGCTCCCGAAGGGATCCGTGGCCATAGGGTGCGGGGCACGGGACTCAGCAGGAGGGGGGACTCTCGAGATGGGCAAGAAAGTGGTTTGGGCTTTTTCTTTCCCTCACCCTCGAAGTGATCCCCGAGGGGATCCATGTCCGCGGGGGGGTGGGGCACGGGACACAGCGAAAGGGGGTGTCCGGAGGTGGGTAATGGGGGTCCAGGGTGGGGAAGAGGGATGTAAGCCGGTATCCCCTCCCAGCTTTATCCGCAGGAATTCTAGCCTCACGCGCAAGCTTTAGGGAAAGCTGGGCAATAGTGCGGGGCTGGGGCTGAACTGCTGGTCTTAGAGGGGCAGTGTCAGAGCCGCAGCAGCCCAGGGAGGGGAAGAACAAGGGGGACACACGGACACTGGCACCCCTCACGGAGCCTAGCGCTGGAGCCTCCGTCTCTGCCGGCCCGCTCAGCCCACGCTCCGCTATTAGTTAATTATTGATTGATTACAAGTGAAAATTTATTACACACACCCCTCCTGGTCCCTTCGCACGCACACACGCTCCTGCCCTCTGCAAACACTCGGAGGGAGGGAGGTGGGTTGTTGTTTTTGGCCTTGACAGCTTCCAGGAATATCAGATTTTAAGCTCTTCTGTCGATCTCCCGTACCCTGGCCGCCCTTTCCGCACACCCCTCCCTCCCCCCCCCCCCCCCCCCTTTCTTTCATGTTCTGGTTTGGGGGGTTCCCGCGGCGGTCGGGCCCCCTCCATGCACACAGCGTGCGGGCTCGGAGCACGCCAGGCCTCGCAGATCAAAGGGACCTCTCCGGCCCCCGAACTGGAGGAAGAAAAAAAAAAAAAGAAAAAAGGTTGATTTCTTTAACGATTGTTCGTAAAAGTCTTGGAAGCAGGGACTATCCTGCCTCCTCCCTTGCCCAAGGCTGCAGGATTGCACCGGGAAACGATTTTGGGAAAATAAAAGAAAAAAAAAAAAAGAAGGGAAAAAAAAGAAAAGCGGGTGGGGGAGGATATAAAAGAGAGGGGGAATATTTAAAGAAAAGGAAAAGGGAAAAAAGAAAAAGGGAGAAAATAAAAAAGGGTGAAAGGAAGGGTAAAAAAAGAAAAAAAAAGAGGAGTTTCTTGAAGTATAGCAACCATGTGTCTGCGGAAAAGCGCACATCGATCACAGTGGGATCCCCAGCCACGGGGGCTGTGGGGACTCAGACACCGTCTTCCTTCCCCCAGGACCGGGTTCAGGCCGAACCCCAAGCGCCTTCTTGTGCCCGTTGGTGAGCGACGCGAGGGGGGGCACGGCTGTAGGCGGGTTGCACCCCTCTTTCTGTAGCTGGAGCTTTATTCCTGCTGCCGGGGAGATCACTCTGAGGGTCTGGTCACCAGGGGTATGTGTGTGTGGGTGCTGTTCCACAGAGGAACACGCGCTGCCCTGGCTAGGGTGTGGGTGGGTGGGAGGGATGGACAGACGGATAGACTGACAGACGGAACGGTTGCTTTTGTCCCGGGAGGGCCTTATGTGGCAATTGCCTTTGGGCAGTGGCGCTTGACACGGAGGCGATAGTGGCCGTGACACCCTGCGGGATTGCCCTGGTCCCTTGTCACCCCGGTCCCTGTCACCGGGGCGGGCGGGGAGGGAGGCAGCCGGAGAGGGAGGCAGCGGGAGCAGCCGGCCGGGCGGATCCGTGCTGGAGGCGCCGGGGTGTCGGGGTTGGGGTGAGCTCGGGGGAGAAACGGGGCGGGAAAACCCTCCCTCCTGCGGCACCTACACGCGTCTCGCTGAGTCCCCTGGGGCACGATGGCATCCCCGAGCCCTTAACCCGCACTGGAGAGAGCAAACAGCCCCGCACAGGGACAGCACTGACCCTCCGACCTCTCCCTGTCCATCCAGCCCCTCCGCACATCCATCTCTCTTTACACCTGAACTCTCTTGGCTGTGGGCGGAAAGACAAAGCCAGCTGCTCTGGAAGGTGGTGCACGGGGTTGGTTTGGGGTTTTTAGTGCGTTTTTTTTTGTTTTCCCAGCCAGCCCCAAATTTCCAACGTGTTTCTCCCCAAACCCTGCATTATAGATGAACAATTAAGGCGTGTAAAAACAAGGAGAGTTGAAGCCCTTAGCTTGAAGTGGCCGTTCAAGGCGGTGTTGGAGCTCCTGGCTGTAAAGGGTCCTCTTCGCCCGGTGCGGGGTCTGCCGGCTGGGGGGCTCTGTGGGCAGAAACCGGAGCACCGGGGCTCTGCAGAGCTCTGCGAGCTGCTTCCTCCTTGTCTGCCACCGCTCTTTGGGAGCTCAGCCCGCAGCCGCCCTGCAAACGCCACCTTTGGGTTTTCCCTATTCCAATTCACCTTTTTTTTTTTTAAAAAAAAACCAAACAAACAAACAAAACCCTAAAATTTATTATTCTGGAGGGGGAAAAAAAATTAAACGCTCTCAGCCGAAAACAAGAGTTCGACTTCAAACGCAGGTAACGGTGGGTATGATTCCCGCTGAATTGCCAATTCCTGGTTTCACCAAGCTTGGCTTTCCCACTCCTCCAAATACAGCCCTTCCTAGAAAAGGGCGCTTTCCAACACGGTGTTGAAAAAAGAAAAAAGAACCCTGATGGCAAGCAAGCTGGGCTGTGCAGAGCCCGACACCATGGACACCTCGACCGCCTCCTCTCCCAGGGCAGACACGCTCTGCCTTCTTTCCGAAATCCTTTCAAGCTTTATTTCCTTGCAAGTCGCCCAACCGCCACTGACAAAATAAAGGTAACAAGGAAATTAGCTCGACAGAAAAAGCACTGCCGAAGGTACGAACGAAGCGGCTGCTTCGTAGTGGGGGGACCAGCTGCGTAGCGAGAGTGGTCCAGGTTGGGGCATCCCGTCGACTGCACTGAAGGATGGGTGAAATAAGGAGCCTTTCCTTACGGCAGGAGGAGGCGGGAAGGAGGGAGCTGAAAGGATTTCCTCCAAGCTTTTGTGCAAAACGTGAGTGCCGTTGCTGGTCCCTCTGCGGGAAGGGGGTCCCCGCCGCCGCAGCCACCCGGCATCGCGCTGCCCGATCGCGCTCCTTGGAAAATTTGTCACCCCGATTTTCTAGCAGGATTATTTCCCCTTCTGCCGTGTAACCTTTCCTAGGGACTCTCGCATTTGATTTTCACACGTTTCTTGAAAATTACATATTTTTTTCCAGCTTTGCCTTGGTGTCCATTCGGGGCCTTCTCTGTGGATTTTTGAGGGGTGTTTTTTAACTCTTCCACTCTCCTTAGTCCTATTTCAGCCGATTTTCATTCTCCTGACTCCGAGCTAAAAAGCAAAGATGGGGAAAGAAAAAAACCCAAACCTTAAATGTGAATGTAAGACAGCTCAAGAGGCTTCCCCTCTCCGCTTGCTGGAGTGGGTGGGGGGTGGGAGCTACCCCTAGGAAAAGTGAAAAGCTTGTTTTAATGGGCGGTCATTGCTAAATCTCACCTTAGGGCCAAAACGACTCGCGACCCATTGCCCTCCTTACGATGTATTTATTTGTCTCAGTGGCACCAGCCGTCAGTCATTAATGGGGGGGGGGTTAACCCGAGAGCCGCACCACGGCGGTGGTCTTGTGGCTATTTGGTTTGTTTAAAATATGATTTCTCTCCAGGAACCCGTCCGAAGGCGGAGGAATAACTTGCCTCTGGTGAAACACGGGGAAAAACACGCGTGGGAGCGAAGCGAGCGACGAGCCCAACGAAAAGGCGGCTGTTTCACGGCTGTGGTTTGCGCCCCGAAGGGTTTGTTCCCGGGAAAAGCGGTGGCTTGGGCAACAGAGGATTTGTTTAATGAACCTGGAGATGTTTTCCAATATTCTTGACAATTACCAAGGGGTAAAATCACAGTGGGGCGAGCTGCCGTCCCGGAGACCAGAGGATGCTGCCAGGCAGCAGCTCACGGCCCCCGCTTTCCGGTGGCTGGGTTGCCATGCACAATTTTCTGCGATTGCAGATATACCCTGTGCATAGCATAGCTCCAGAGCCTCTCTGTAGCTGTATATTACTTTATTCCGACATAGCTCCTTCCGTACATAATACACGTAAAGCGCTAAGCAGCTTTATAGATTTCAAAAATTTATATAGTTCAAATATTTAGATATGTATGTCGTTATCTCGAGGGAACACAAAGAGGTGAGGCTATGCGCGCATTCCTTTCGCTTTGCACAAGATGTGCGCGGTGTGGGACCCAGGGCACGGTGTGTCCCGTCCTCCACAACCCGCACACAACCACCCACCCTGGCTTTCTTAGGCTCTGTGCCGCCTGGCCAAGCACAGCCATGCTCCCAGGCTGAGGCCGGAAGGATCCTCGTGGTGTATTTAGTATCTGTGTCTCGGTGAGTTTTCTGTTATCTTCTCTATATCCCGTCCCAGGTAAATTCATCTCAGTTCGCCGAGCAGCCCCGGGCTCTCTCGCCACCCCCGGGGCGTCCTTGGGGGGGCGTCCCTGCTGGTTGCCCCTGGAGATGAGGGGAGCATGTGGGAACCTCCCTGCCCCGGTTCTTGTGTTCACACCCCTTTTACCACCGGCTCTCTGGTTTGTTCCCTCTGCCAAACGGGCAGAAGGCAGAATGGGGAAAAGAGATAAAAAGTGAATTTCATTCTCTCTTTTTTTCCCCCCCTCCAGCTCGGCATCCCGCGGCTCCAAACTTCTGTCGGAAAGATGGACCGATGGTGCGAGAGAGCTTCCCTTTGCTTATCCCCGAGTGCAGCCCCGGCTGACTCTGAGCATCGGGCAGAACAATGCAAAATGAAAAATGCGAAATGAAAAAACAAGGCAAAATGAAAAAAAGATCGGAAGAAAGTGGAAAGACTGTGTGGAGTCATCTAATTTTCTTCTGTCTTTTCTTTTTAATCCTTCCTGCTTCATCCTCGCCCTGAAATCCCGAAATAATGAAATCGGGAAATCATGCAATCATGGCAGCAGACAGGACCCGGGTGCCCCATGCCAGCACGTTTAGGAGGAGGAGGAGAGGAGGGTAGCTCGGTGCTGCGGGTGCCCCAGCAGCTGGGGTCCCTGGAGCTGCGGCTGCTCCCGCCGCTAAAGCCGCTCCTGGAGTGCCACCTGGCGGGGACAGTCCTGCAGCGCGGGCAGAGCTCGGCTCCCGGAGTCCCCGCGGCCCCCAAGACCCGGGAAGGGTCTCCCCTAGGCAAGGGGAATAGGGCAGCAGCTGGAGAGGGGGGGCTGTGAGTTCAGGGGATCCCCAACTACCTGGGCATGAGAAGTGGTAAGGATGCAAATAGTAGCATTAAAAAGGAAAAGATGGGAACTGAAAGTGTTTCTCCTTCAGAGACTAAGAAGGAAGGGTCTCTTCTGGAAATTCTAAGTGCCCACCCTCTTTCTGTTCACTTATAATCGTGGGGAGGAGAGCTGAGAGGACGTGTGCAAGACTACTGTCAACACTGATGTGACAGATCCTGGTGATTCCAGTACAGTCTGAATGAGAACCCCGATTCTAGGCATTCCTAGAGTAGTGGTATTAGGCCTGGTGTTTATGTAAAAAACCTCCCAAAGTTCTACAGGTGTGCGTGTGGTTGCACTCACAGCAGACATGAGCTGCTGCCCTCCCCCAACTGCACCCACAGGCTGGTTTCCTTGGCACAAGGCTCCTTTGCTTTGTCTCCTTGGGTTTCTGTTGCATTTCCTCACATATCCACGTGCACTAAGCTATTCTACTTCTGTATTTTCATCTTTTCTCATGTGCTAGCCTTGCTCACTCATACACACTTATAAATGCAAGCAGACACAAATCTAACCTTTTTATATTGTGTTTCATAGTTATATTCATACTTTCCCCATTTTTCTTACACTTTTTTTTCTCTTTTCTACACACAGGCAGCTATTCTTCATAAACAGTTTGTCTTATTAAATCCTTGTTTCTCTTTTCAGCCTCCTCCTTCTTCTGCACCAGAAACTTCCATTTTGCATAAAACATTTCACTCCTGGCCAGAGATCAAATTGCTTTGGTGGGACTGGGGGCATTAAAATGTGAGAACAAGGATGTAAAAGCAGGAAGACATGCATCAACCTTCAGGTTAAACAATGGGAATAATATTGATTGCCTTTTAATGTGCAGTGGTCACACAATGGGGAAGAAAGCCGTCCCAGGGAAAGAAAAATCCCACTTGCCCAGCTCAAGAAACTGGTAGCAGACACACATGTTTCAGTGAAACTTCTTGACCAGCCCAGAGGGGACTTCATCCCGGGGCTCCTATAGGGGAGTGGCTTTCCAGATCCAGCAGAGCTTCCAAATAAAGTGTTGTCCTACTTTCCAACTGTCTCTGAGGAGTGATGAGAAATGCCCATTGTTTCTGCCCAGGCTGGTGCGTGCTCTCATTAAGGCCCCTGAATTGTGTGTGTGCATGTTGGCGTTAGGGCTGTTTGGAAGGGAGGGACAGACAGGGTTTCTGTAGAAGATTATTCCTGAGTTCCAACAGCCTGAAATGTTTCTGAAGGAGTTAAAACCTTGGAACCTCAAGGCTTCCAGGAATGGTGGGTAGGGGCGACTGCATTGCAAATGCTTAGTGAAGCTTCGTGAGCTCTGGGGGAATCCACGACTGTGATTTCGCTGCGTGTAGAAGCATTAATTTGAGATGTATCAAAGTAACTTTGCTTTGCTTCTTGGGTGTTGGGTTCTGATCCAAATTGACAGGAGTTAGGTAATCTGGAAAACAGTCATCCCTGTCTTTCCTTAATGAGTTATCTCAAGTCCAAATCACTTCATTTTCAGTGTGGCTGGTGCAACACATGAGAAAAAGTGTCAGGAAACAAGAAGGCACAGCTGCTCTTTCCACTTGGGCAGTTGCGATCGGTTTGAATAATGGATATTCTGTTCAGGTCCTTTGAGGGGAACTTTGGGTCTCCAGCTTCTTGCTAAGAGGAGACACACATTTATCATTTATTTATTGGCTTATAACCCTGTTTTACAGGTAATCAATTGCTGCTTTTTCAGCTTCCTCTTAAATCACATCACGTCGGGTGCAATCAGGAGGTGAGACCACTCCAAGTGCACAGAGGTTTCCCTTCAAAAAGTGTTTCCATCAGATTTTTAGGTGTTAATGTGAGCAACTGATGGAAGAAATAACAAGCAGGGTCTGATTTTGCTGTGTACTTTGGGGCTCAATGAACATCCTTGTGCCTATACCCTGAGGACGTGGTGATGGAGGGTGATGTTTTCTGACATGCTTCCGTGGCTTGGGGACCAGAGCGCTTTCCTCAGCCCTCCTCTGAGCACTGTGCATATCGGGCTCACATCACTTTCTTGAGTCTGAACAAGCTATGATAGGAACAACACCCATTTTGAGGCTAAACCCTATCTCTCACAGCAAAATAGAAGAGGGGACACTCTATTAGCACAAAGAACAAGGGTTTGAAGGCTGCTTTTTATTCTCACTGCATTTTTGAAAACTCCCAAAAATGCCTCCTCATGCTTAAGCAGGACCCAACAAGTCTCCTTTCATGGGCCCGTACAAAGCGTAGCCTGGCTGCAACTCGGGCATCACTGTGAGGCCTCACCTGCTGAAGACCTCAGGCTTTGCACATGTGCAAGCCATTACCCATCAGGCAAAGGGAATCAGTTAAAATTAAGGTGTGAGCTTTCTGGAGGGAGGAAGAGGGGTCTCAGCCTTTATAACCTTGGTTCAGGCCAGGGAAGGGTCTCTTCCAGAAGGCTGCAGAGTTAGAGGAGCTGAGAGGCTGTGGAGAGGACCTACAGTGGCGAGCTTTGGATTCAGTTTGGAATCTGTGTGGGAAGTGATGGAGATGTGGTGTAGGTACAGGGCTAGAAATTGTTGCTGTGTGGTTTCTTTGCTACCCTTAAGAGGTGTGAGACTGGTCTTTTGCTGTGTTAGATGTGCTTTCCCTGTAGCTTAGAGGTCTCTGGGGACTTTGTACTTCTGGTTTCTGTGGGAACTGTTGGGAGGAACAGAGACACAAGCAATGTGATTGACAAGGAATTGAAGTGTAGAGAAAGCTGCTCTGTGCAAGTCTGCAATGTGTGTGTGTGAAAACCTGAGGAAGAGGGGATGAGTAGAGGTTTCCTATGGTGCTATTTGTCCTCCCTGAGCTGCAGGATTGCCTGGGTCCTTCAGCTGGTCTTGGGTCTGCTGGCCTTCATCTCATGGCTGTGAGTGCCAGTCAGGCGAAGAGCTGAAGAATAACAGGGTGTCTGGGTTTTTCTGGGGTGCTTGAGCAGATATCAAGCTGGCTTCCTTCCCTACTGAGGCTCTTCCAGACTTATCTTGTCTTGTTTGTGGGACTGAAACTTGAGCTAAGCGAGTACAACCTGGTTTTTGGTTCCCAGGTGTCTTCGCAGAGAGCTTGTAGCCAATCTGTTCTGCACCTGAAAGTGGATGTGAAACAACTTGAGTTATATGTGGGGTCCTGTCAGTTTCTTGTGCTCTTTAATTTTTGGAGTTCCTTGGCTAGAGAACAAAGGAGGTGGCTTGGATTTGGGGAGGATGTTGAAACTCAGGGATGAGTGTGACAAAGATTCTGCTCCAGAGTCAGGAATATAACTGGAAGGGAAGGAACTTGATAAACGAGTGACACAGTGCCTCTAGCTGGCCTGGCAGCCTTTTATCATCCTGCATTCATCTGCCAGCCTGGCTGGTCCATTCAACACCTGCTTTCTGTGTGAGCAGTCCCCAGACTACCTGTGGTGTTCCTTAGTTTTAAGGAGCCTAGCTGATGTATAATTTTCCATTCTTGGCAAAGTACACCTGAGTAAATCTGGGACAGACATCTGCTGATAACAACAGCCATTTGGGGCTGTGGGTGCTCAGGGGCAAGTACTGTCAGTAACCAACATACAGGAATATGGTGGTAGTTGTGATCGGAGCTTCTGGATGTCACTCAACATCATGGTCTTGATCAGTCTGAAACCAAGTAGAAATAAGGATTGTTTTTAAGAACCTACGCTCAGGGAACTGTGATCTTTTGGCTTTAAAGCAACCTGTTGCCCCCTCTAGAGATTTAATGCAGCAAAATAAAAAAAGCTTGGAATGTGTAGAGGGAAAGATTGGATGGAGCCATCTTGTTTTCTGGTGTGTGTTCTTGTTAATCCTAACAATTCTCCTGTTTTGGCTTGCAGCTTTGGCTGAATACCCTTATGTGCCTCTCTAGAAGTTGTCTTCTCTTTGCTCAACTTTGCCAGCCAGCTGTGTTTTCTGTGATGGAAGGTTTGACTGCAAAATGGATGGGTAACAGTGTCAGTGATGTGCCTGAGTAGATACTTGAATCAAAATCTCCAAAGCTGGACTGAAACCTGGGATGCTTAGTTTGTTTTCTCATTCCACTGGTGGTTGATGTGCTTGATGGTCTCAATTTTACCCCCCTCTGATTTTAGTCCCAATGCCCTGCAAAACAGAGCTGGGCAGTCAGCTACATGCTGTGGCTCTACAGAACAGGGAGAAATAACCACAAGACCTTCTGCTAGAGTTACTAAATGAGGCTCTGTGTGAGTAAGAGCAGTTTATGTTGGCTTTGCTGACAATAAGCCTTATTTTTGCTATATGTTTGAAATCTATCTTTTCCTGATGATACTGTAACTTGGAGTTGGGTTTAGTTGCAGCTCACTTGGCAGGTCCTTGATTTTTGCTCCTTTCTTGCTGATGGGGACCATTTGATCCCTTCTGGCTTTGTTCTAACCTGACCTTCTGTGTTATTGATCAGCTTCATCCAGCTGCTCATGGTCAAGTCTGATGAAGAGCTTCTAGAGGTCCATCCTGACTTGATGTCAAGGTTGTAGGAGATGCCCTCACTCCTCTGCCTGCTTGTAGTGGTTAATAATCCCTTTGAAGGGTTTTCTTTGCTGTTGCAGTCTTCAAAGCTGCAGATACTGTTGCTTGTGCCTTTTGTCACAGGGCTGTAGAAGCTGTAGAATGTCCTTGTTTTTGCCAGAGAATACCACCATGTACTTGATCACTAAGGAAGTATTTATTTTTCCAGGAAAACTAATGTACTGGATTCATTTTTTTTGTTGTTAGAAATTAAGATGTTGTAGTGAACAACACAACCTTCTAGGCTGTGTTATGTTCCTAGAAGCAATGTATCCACTATCTTCATGCAAGGAGCCCATTTTCCTTCCAGAAGGGCATGAGGCAGGAACACACCTGACCCAAATACATTGTAAATCTGCCTGTGTCTTGATTACTTATTGATGACCTATCAGTCCCAGATGGAGGGGAAGAAGCTCCATATGGACATGCCTTACGGCTGAGGTCTGAAGAGTCAGTTGCTGGGTTTACAATAGGTAAATAGACTCAAGGCATCTGCCTTCATGCTGTGGGAGAAAGGCAATGGGAGGGGGTGAAGACCATGGCTGTGGCCATCCTTGGGCTCAGAAATAAGTCTTCTGCTCTTTGAGGACCTGTGCAGAGAGAAATGATGTTGCTTCCATGGTGAGCCCAGAAGCACTCTGCAAGCAACTCTTTTCCAACATCTGCTGATATCTCCTCCTGTGCCTGCTGGGAAGAGCTGGCCTGAGTCCATTTTTGTGTAGCTGCAACCCAAGTGAAGGAGTAGGGCTGCCCTCATCCTCCTGGTTCATGCCATCTTGATGTCTTGGTCCATTGGGGTTGCTTCTTGGGGCCAGGGTTTGCAGACATCAGTACTTTGCTCTCCTGCTGTGTGGGGGGAAAACCATTAGTGTTTCACTGATCTGATACTGGTGTGGCCTCATCTAGATTGAGAAGTGCTTTTTCCAGACTTTGGGGGGATTTGTAGGAATCTTTTGTTCCGTTTAAATCACTTTAGGCAGAAGTTTATTTTTGAACCAGAGCTTGGTGCACAGCAACAGCTATGTATGCATTTAGTGAAATGTAATTTGGAGCATTTGACTGCTTTAACAAAAGAATGGATGTAGAGACATAGGTGTTTAAGTCCTTAACTTCAAAGGAGGAAAAACTTCTTGGAATTAACAGTCCAAATTCTTCTGCTCTGGCCCTGAGGTGCCAGCCTTGATGACCCAGATGACTTTCTCATTATTGATCAGCCTGCTGCCTTGGTGAAAGCATCATTTTGGATTAAGAAACCTTATGGTCAGTACAAAAAGGTAGGAAATAGGGGAGGAAAGGGAGCATATGCTGTTATAGATCTGTTGGAGGAATGCCTTGGAGCTGATGAGGTGGCTGGGAATGCTGCTGATTGTGCCGGAGATGCCAGTTCTGGCTGAGATGCAGAAGGATGAGCATCAGTATCTCCTAGACCTATGTTTGCATAAACCCCAGGTGAACGTGCTTGTGTTTGAAGGAACTATATTAAAATATGCCACTAGATGGCCCCAGGAAGAAGGCGGTTCAGGCTGCAGGGCCTGAGGGAGCGAGGGGAAGGCAGCTCCAGAAGGCACCCGGCTGGCCCGGCCTCAGGGCTCCTCATCTCCCTGCTCTAGGGAAGGGCTGGGGCTGGCACAGTCCAACCGCAGTAACACCGCTGGTGGGAAAGAACAACGGGAACACTCAGGGCTCCCACACATCTTTATCTTTCACAGCACCTTCTGCTGGGTCTTGCTCTGTGGGAGCATGCTCTAGGGTGCAGGGAGGCGTTGGAATGGTGTGAGCTCCCTGTTGTAGTGGTCGCATCGATGCAAGGGGTGGCAGCCCAGCAAACCTGGCACAGGTGGGTGGCTCTGCAGCCAGCCTGGAGATGGCATTTCTGAATCAGGTTGAAGAATTAGCTGGTTTTCTTGGAGCCCTGGGTAGCCCACAACCAGCACCTTGCACCTAAAACCAAACTAGCAAATATGTCTGAAGGTTGCATGTCAGGGTTGGTGACACACGCAGCCTTGTGATGAGCAAACCTCTGGTGCTTGCTGGTTGGAATGGTGGGACTCTGGCTCAGGGCTGCTATTCAGGAGACTGTCTTCTATGTGGGATGCTGAAGCAAGGTGTCTTCCCTTTCTACCACTGTGCAAGCCTTAAAGGCTGTCTGTGCAAGGGGACACCGGATGTCTTGTTCTGGTTGCAGTTGCTACTTCAGTTAAGTAGGATTCCAGCCAGATATTTAGGTCCTGGTATAACTGCAAGTCATCTGGAAGGAAAGGTGGTAGCTGTGCTCACTTCTAAGGGACAAAATGGTCTTATCCCAGGTTTAGAAGGGGAGTGTAGAGCCTGCAATATGCTTATGGCCCATGCTGCAGACCTGAACCTCGGGGAACCCAGGAGGGTTGTGAAGCTGTGGATGGTTACAGTTGAGCAGTGCTTCCCTCTGGAATGCTGATAAGCTCCTGTGGAGGCTTTAATGAATGGAGCTTCTCTGATGGATGAGAGAGGAAAAATCACTAACCTGGGGAAGTGTAAAACAGTGACTGGGCAATGCCATTGAGTGAGCATGGCCTGGTGGTCCTTCAAGAGGAGATGGCTATTGCATAAGCCAATTTGGAGGGGAAACACAAGCAGGGAAGCAGCTGTCTGGAGCTGCTATGAAGTCAACTTTCTGGGACGTGCTGGCACAAAAGTCTGCAGTAAAATGAGGTCCTGAAGGCTTTGCAGTGCCACGGGCAGGTGTGAGTGCTGCCAGGGAAGGCTGCAGGGCAGACTCCCCTCGAGGCTGCTGAAGCTTCTTCCTTGCCTTGCACCTCGCTGCCAGCCGGGGAAGTACCTGCTCTCCTGCAGACAGGGAAGCTGCGTCCTTCTTCCCTCTGATATGGACTTCTTGTAGGGCCTGAGGGGAGCTGTGCTGCTCTTCCAAGTCAAGCTTTGCTCCTGAGGCAAATTGAAGTGGGTCCAAGGGTTTGTCTGGTTTCCTCCCTGGTTTAGTGGGATTAACAACACCCAAGGGTGTCAGAGTTAATTACTCATCCGGTTTCAAGTGCTCTGAAAAAACCCTGTGCAAACTATTACTTGAGTTTAAAAGACACTGCTGCCTCCCAGGGGATTGACTGAGGTCCCTCAAGTGATTTTTGTTTTTCAAAGGACACAAGCTGAGGCCCTCAAAAGATCCTGAGAGCTGCCTCTTGTGCCTATTGGTGCCAGCAGGAATTGATCGTGCACGGGAGGGAATCCTTGTGCTCTTAGGAACAGTTTGATTTAGGATTTGATCAAAGAGAAAGGATGAGGGCTCCTCCACAAGACCTCTTGCTCAAAAGAGCAAAGCAGCCTTCAGATGGAAACCTCAAGACAAGCTAATATTTTATATTTGGCCATTGACTGTCAGTGGTAGCACCCCAGAAAATGCAGTTTCAGGCTAAGAAATCCATCTTTATGCTTTAACTGGGATGACTGAACTTACTTGGTTTAGTATATTTTATCCAGATTTTAGCCACAGAACAAATATCACTTTTTTTCTGTCTTGATATAGCCAATGTAGCTGAAATAACACCTGCTAGAAAAAGAGGCTCTGGGTAGCAATGGATCAGAAAGGACCTGACAAGCCTGAGATACCTTGTCTCTGCAGCCAGGAGCTTTTCCTCTGAAAAATCTATCTTGACCCTGCCCATCCCTGAATACAAATTCAGAGGCTTTTTTATCTCCCAGTGCTGTTTCTAGAGGGCATCATGAAAAATAGCTGTTCATGGAATAAATCCCCTCTTATAGCTAAACTGAAACCTGCTATTGAGCCCAAAGCTGCAAACCATTGGATTTTGCTGCTTTTCTGTTATGAAGATTACTTCCAGCTGAACCATGAAGTACCTGCTGAATCAGTCTCTGCTGGGTTTGCTGGGAAGTGAAATGCACCACTTGACACCTGCTGAAGTTCTCAGCCTGGATTTTTTTGCCTGTGGGAGAAGGAATTTCTGGAAGCTGAAATGCAGAAGAGTGGGAACATTGAGCATTTGGAGTTGAGCTGAAGCTGTTCTGTGGGATGCAGGTCCTCCTGCAGTGCTGAAGTGTTTGCTCAGACCACTAGTTTTGTGGGATTGGGCAAGCAAACCTACCACCACATCCCTGCAAGGATTTTACTTCCAGACTAAGTTAGTCTGGTTGCTGCTGAGTGTATTAGGTGGTGGTAGGTGTGGATCCCTTGTGATCTAGGCACTACAGAAGAGGTGTACAATGAATTCACCCAGCTAATTGCATGGTCCCTCTTTAAGCTTTTGGTCTCTTCAATTTCAGGCCTTTTAGCCACGTGGAGAGTTGTATTTTGTGGTGTGCCTGGTGGATGCAAGAGGGGAAGTGGGTATACAGTGAGCTCTTTGGGATCCAGAATGATGTGGATGGCTTTGTCTGGAGGAAATTGGGGTGGTGCTGTCTCAAATGACTCCTTTTGCCTTTGTTTTGTGTCATTCCCACTGTGTCACTACCACTGTATAGTACCAGGATGATTGTAACTCTGTCCAGTGTCCAAGTCTTTACTGCTGTATTCATGGGAGCGTTTGGAAATATCACTGCACGGTGGGGAACAGACTCTTGGGAAAATAGAAAAAAGGGAAATACTGGCAGGGCTGCACCAGAGGACCCTGCTGCATGGTTGGTGCTGCTGGGTTTTCTGGTTTGACTCCATAGGAGTGTTGAGGTCTGGGGCAGGAAAGGAGCAGATTGTGCTCTCCCCGTGTGGCTGTGCCATGCTTGGGCTGGAAGAAGCAATGCCAAGCTCTGCCAAGGGTACTACTGGTGCTGCAGTTTCCTAGGCAGAGGTAGCATTGCCTCTGCTGCTTCTGGAAGAAAATTGCTTGATTCCCATCCTCTGCTTGACTGGGAGCAGTTTTGCCTGGAGGGGGATCCCAACAGATGGCTCCCACCCATCTCTTTGCAGCTTGCTCAGGGTAGGATGCAACCTCCTCTGCTGTGCATCCCTGTGCACCCAGACTGCAGCCTGGGGTCAGGGTAGGGGAGGAGTGGGTCTTGCTTGCCCCTTCTCCCCTGAAATGGGTGGAGAAGACTGGTCCACGAGCTGGTTGTAAATCAGTAGGCACGAGGAAGGCAATTTTCTGCAAGTGAAACCTGCCCTAACCAAGCCCTGGGGGAGGGAGGAGAACTGCAAGTGTCAAGGTGAGACGGAAGAGCAACAGAATGAGATTTAATTTCCTTCTCAATAATTTTCTCAAGCTGTATAAACTTTCCTTATTTAAAATAAATACTCCCTGAAAACACATTCTGTGTCAGTGGCCCTGTGAAAACACCCCCAGTCACAGCCTGTGCCTGTCCTTTGCTTGCAGCCTCAGCCAAAAGCCAGCAGTTTTACATTTTGCTCTATTAACTGGAGCTGTAAATTTCCTTGTGCAAAGTCTCCCAGGCTGTGGAATGAATTTAAGTAAACAGGGTGCACAATAATAGACTTGTGTTAGGGCAGGTTTTTCAAGTGGCCTGTAACTTTTAGAGTAAGTTCTTCTAAATCTCTCCCTGTTGCAGTAGAGAGGGGTGAGCTTGTCCAGAAGGTGGAGGAAGTCATAGAAAAGACCTAACTGATAACTATATCTCTGGGATCTTATCTATGCTCCAGAGAAGAGCATCCAGTGTTTGATAAGCAAAAAATTCAAGTTAGCCAATCTCTTGCCTGATATTTCATTGTGTTTTTTAGTTAAGACCTCTGTAGTTTTTTTCCAGTGGCAGCACTTGTGTGAGATGCTTATAAGGACTCCATTTTCCCCCTTATCCTATAATATACTGAATGCAGACTCTAAGATCAGTTTTCAGAAGAGGTTTCAAGCCTAACCCCCAAAGAAGGCACATGGAATTATTCATTTGCTTCAGAGAATATAGGATCAGGTCCTTCTCAGAATTTTTCTCTGGGGGGAAAAAAGGGTGAGATTCTCCTATAAGTGTGATGGAAAACAATATTCTATTTCAGATTTGAGGGCATCCTTGCTCTGAGACTTCTGCCTGCTCAGTGTACAGAGGTGCTGTATGTGTTTCTGCCTCATGTTACCAAGGAATCTGACAGGGTTCTGGAGGTGTTATGAGGTGTTCACATTTCCTGCTGGGCCAGGAAAGCATCTCTACTGTGAGTATAACCTACTTAGATCATTGTCCAATCTTCAGCTAAAAGCAGGCTCAAGATGAACATGGTCTAGAAGGCTGCAAGTGAAGGAAGTCTAATTGCACATTGCAAGCTGGGCAGTTTTCCTACCTGATGCTTTTGCAGCAGATCATTGCTATTTTTCCCATGAACTTGCAGTTAAAATTCACATCTGGTTGGTGTCTTTGCGTCATCTTGTAAAGGGCACTTGATCATTAGATAAAGAGGAAAAGAACTTATGCCTTAGACAGCCCTTTCCTGAGTAAAAAGAAGGTTGTAAGCAATAACTTGGCATAAACCCCCACAAATAGGGGTTTCTTTAGACTCCCTTGGGTTTGGCTGTGTTGTCTGGTTATCTAACCTTTCACCAGCTGCCTCTTGTAAAACTGCAGTCAGTGGTTCTGACTTCTGTGAAGCGGTGGGGAAAGAGGCAAGAAAACACCTTTAAGGCTCTTATCCAGAACTCAGTAAAACTAATGGAAAACCTCTGAATCCAGGAGATACTGGATTGCTTCCAAACTGTGAAGAGCACTGGAGAAAGGTTGAGCCCAGCTTGTGTTAGATCTAGAAGCCAAGGGAAATTCTCTGCTCCTGGAGTAGAAAAAAAGCCTTGGCAAAGTCTGGATCTTGGTACCAGAGTCAGCAATTGACCCAAAATGGTAGAACTAGGGATTTGGGGGATAGGAGGACCAAGCTTTGTGCACAGGGGTGCTTGAGCAGCTCATGAACTGGGCACTACTTTTCGGTCTTTTGATATGATTTCTTAGACAAAAGGAGAGTGAGTGATGCTTCGTGAGCCTTGCCTCTTGCTTAACTTCTGCTATGATATATCTGTGGCTTCTCTTTATAAAAAAGGGTTTGGATAAACAACTCCAACTTTCCTCCCAGCAGGCAGCAATATGGCTTAGCTTGGGTGGTTTTGTAGCAGCTAAACCCAGAAGATGCTGAGAGAGCTTGTGGGACTTGATGGTCTCGTAACTGGCAGCATAAGAACAAATTTACTCAGCTGAAGGCAAAGGCTTTTGAATAAAACAAAGTGTTTGCTTTGGCATTTAGGACCATGGAGATACCACAGATGGAGAATTGTCAGTTGGCTGATTGCCAGCTACTGATTCATAATGAATAAGTGCAGTGTGAGCCCCTATTTTTTTCCCATTCTTGACAAACTTTACTACTGGCTTTTTTTTGAGAGGAGAAGGGAATTCTCATGGTTTTAAGCAAATTACAACTGACTCAGCCTAAGCCCAAGGGTAGAATGGGGAAGGCTTAACTGTCCTGGAACAACTGGCTACACAGCTCTTTCCTGTTTTCCAGCTGTGAGGATCATCCTTTTGATAGGATTTTTTTCCTACCACTTTCTGGGTTGTAAATTCAGGTTGGTCATGGCAGGGTGGCAAACAATGAATGGAGTAGGGGGATAATTCCTGAGAGTGTAAGCGGCAGGCTCTGGAGAGCAAACACACCCTTGGTGTCTGGATGGAGAAGCAAGGACACCTTGAGGCCACCTGCCCATGAATTTGCTGTTTGGAAGGATTGAGAGCCTTGGTCGCCTACAACAATCCATATTTCTAAAATCTGCTCCAGATTCTATCTGTCCCTATTAGCTACACTTGACTGTCTAACTTTCAGTGTCCATTGTCTTGTGTCCTGTAGCCAAGGAAGCTGCAGTTCCATCTCTCCTGTATATTTGACCTTCATTGCTTCCTGTGCTGCCTAGGTCATCACTACCCTCAGGGTCTGCTGGTAAACTGGACTGAAAGCATCAGTTAATTGCTACTCAACTGCTCTTGGGTACTGATGATCCCTACTGCAAGCTGAGTTTCATGACTTTCTGGTCATACAAAGGTCTAGAAAACTGGATTGGTTTTATAGGCCTCAATCTGGAAGAAAACATTGCTTAGTGACTTGTCAGGTTCACACTGACCACAAGAAAGTGTGTTGCCAACCCTAATACGAGAAGGCAAAGGCTTAAAATGCAAGGGAGAAGGTATCCTGATTCCCAGCCAGCTGTGCTGAGGGATGTGCAGCAGTGCATGCAGGAATGCCACAACTCTTTGCTTGTCTCTGGTTTAAAAGCCCTTGCCAGCTGCTACACTAGTGTGTCAGACAGGCTTCTCTTGAAGGCCAGTTTGGGTTATACTTCCCTAAGAGCTTCTGCTGTGGCTTCAACTGCTACTACGAAGTGATCCATGTCCAAAGGTGATGCCTTTGCAAAGGATGAGATGACCATGCAGGAATGTGGTTACACCTATTGCATGTCCAAGCCCACTGAAACTGTTATTTTAAGACAGTACTTTAAAGCAGTAAACTTGCAACATGATCTGTTTGGGTGGGATCCTGAACCTGTGCAGCTCACAAGTGATGCTGTGTGAATTTGCAGATTTATTTGCAATGAAGTGATTTGCCTGATTAAAGTGGCTCATGAACACAGCTGCTGCTTGGTGCCTGGCTTTTGACATCAGTAGTGTTAAACCAGGGGTGAAATTTGCCTTCCCTATATTGTTGCCAGTTGCAAGAATTTATCATCCACCTGTGCTCTGATTTAAGTGTGTGTAAATCCCAAGTAACTCCATTAACATCAATAAAGCTGCTTGAATAGATCTCTATCTGAGCTGAGTGCTGAAGACTTCTCCTGTTGCTGCTAGCTATGCAGGTGCAGGGATGTGGTTGGGTTCAGATGGGAAACACGATGCCATCCAAGTGTGTGTCTAGCATGCAAACAAGAAAAATGCTGAGCTGAAACCACAATGCTCATTTAAAGGGATGCTATCAAGCTTCCAAGAGATTTCTTTGTCATCTTAAAATATTTGAACAGACAGGAATTTCTGAAGAATGTTTCTGTAGTGGAGGAGATAGCGGAGAGAAGAAGATGTGTTGATCCCAGACAGGTTTTGATGACAAATTTGGGGAGAAAAATGAGATGGGTTTCTATTCCTCATTTACCTTCTTCACCTTTACTGTGCCTATACCTTAAACTGTATGTAAGGACAAAGAATAGCAGTTTGCTTTTTAGCAAGTGTTTGTTTTCTGGGTTTTTTTTGCATGAATTGTGTAAACTAGAAACACACAGGGAGCAATGTTAAGACATGGGGTGGATCGGTGCTGTCTTGTACTGTTTAATGTATTTTGAAGGACAGAAGGGTTGGTTGTCCTCTGGCAACAGCAGAAGTCACCTGGAAAAAGTCAGAGGGAGATGAGACAGCTTAACCATTGAATAAGCTTTCCTCTGAGCTGGTGGCTATCAAAGCATTTGGGTCTGATGGCTCTTCTGAACCATTTTCAGTGTTGATAGAGACACTCGTAGATAAGTTATCTGTACAAATTGTGACCCTCACTAATGTCTGTAACAATGAGCTCATGGTAGGGAGACTTAGGGATTTGGGGATTGCTTGGTAACTTCATGGATTAAGGTGCAAAATAGTACCAGTTTGGATTGGTTTGGGGAGTGTATTATATGGATTTACTGGTTCCGGTAGAATTTCGCCTGATTAGCAGAAATGGAAGGATTGGAAATACAGCATTCAATGTGGTTCCTTTCTGGAAGGTTCATGTTTTGGGCACTCCAACACTACTTAGCTATCGCTTGATACAGGCAAAGGAGAAGGAAAGAGGATCACTGGCAAGTTTGTTCTGAGTTGTTCTTTTAGGAGATTAAATTATTTGGCTCCTTGGAGTGAAAGGTGGCATCTATTTTAAGAAAAAAAAAAAACAACTTGTGGCATTCTACTGTTTTCCATAGCTGGCCAGGAGGAGGGATGTTTGCATGTTCTTGGCTAGTGATGGTCTGGGGACAAGGAGGGTGTGCTCTGGGGAGACTGGGCATCTGTGTTGCTGTGAGTACTCAAGACCATCTCTGTGCACAGCCACTGTGTCCTACAGATCTCACCTTTGGCCAACTCCTCATTGTATTCAGACATTTGAAAATGATCAGTGGTGGGGTGGATAACCTGGATCCGTTATTTACCACTTGATGGTAACATGTGCCTCTAAGCTGGAAGCAAAACAAGACAAAAAATAATGACCAGTACCAAGTGATGGCCATCATCATTCTTCATCCCACAGAAAACTGTAATGCTGACTTTGGTATGAGCAAAGTGTGTGCTTTTAGGTTGTATCCTTCAAAGTCAGTGGTTCTTTAATGTGAAGAAGTGTTGGAAAATGTCAGTTTGGATCTGATACTCATCTACCTCCCGGGGACCCCTGAAGCAACCAGTGCAGTAGCTGCTGTTCAGGTGTCTCATGTGCCTATTTTTCATGAACAGGTTTCCCACCTGCTCTGTCTCTCCTGTGGCAGACCAGAGCTGTAGGTCTCCATTGGGTACTCTGCTGGTTTTCCCACAGGCTAATGCAAACTACCACAGGAGGTGGGGAGTGGGCAGGAGTCTGTAAGGAGGGAAAGAGAAGCCTGACTGGAAGCTTGTCTGTGTGCGTGTTCTGAATGGATTTTTGGTAGTAATGCCTTTTGTCTTGATGTCTTCATTTGGGGAGAGTGTTGCAGGCAGCTTTCCTTGGGGACAGCAAGTGGCTCTGGTAGAAATGCCACCTGTAAGGTGGTGTGAAGAAGCGAACCATTAAAGTGAAGAATTCCTTTCCAGCCTTAGAGCTCTTGTAGGTGGGTGCAGGCTTTCTAAAAATAGCTTCCTTAGGCTGGCTGAAAATGGGATGCCTCAGGCATTTGAATCCGTGCAGCTCCCCTCCTCCTTTCCCTGCTTTTGAAGTTGAATGCTTATGGATGTTTTTTAGCTTATCGTAAACCCATCACAACTGGCAGTACTCCACTGTTCCAGGGCTGAGGGTTTTCTTTCTCAGCCTCCACCCATGCATGTACCTCTCAGGAAAAGATCACGTGAAATCCTCTGCCATCCTTTGAGGAGATTGTCACTTCTCCATGCCTTAAAGGTCATGCTTAGCATTTATTTCACTGGGAACATTTCCCACCTTCTTAAGGACCTCAGACACTGGCTGTGCCCTTGATCTTTCTCTGTGACAGACTTGTTCTTGTGGCCTTTAGTTTCTCCACTGAACCCTTAAGCTTGTCCTGAGGGGTTGGATCAGCTTGTGAAGAGGATGGTATTTCCAGAAGTCCTTCTGTTTTAAATTTCTCTCCTAGAGATCACAGGGAGAAGAAAACTTGCTCTTTATACCTGCTGGGATTCAAGGAGCTGTTGCACCATCAGCAGCAGCAGTTGAAGATGTCCCATGCTAACCCTGCTGTCTGAGTGGCACAGTAGGGGACAGACCTGGCTGTGGAACAACCCAGTAGAAGGAAAGGATGTTTAGAAAATGCAGTTTGGTCCATAGCATGGCCCCTATGAGTGTGAGGCTGGTGCAGAAGCTGCAAGGCACTATGAGATGGGCAATGATCCAGCTGGTGTTGCCACCAAGAAAGTATAGATAGAATAACTGGATGACTTCAGCAGATCTGTGTTGGAATGTCTGGGTTGGGTGTGTGTGAGCACTGAAAGGCTCTAATAGCAGGCAGCTGGAGGCTGAGAAAACACAGTGGGAATGGTGTGTGTGCCACATTATACCTGCCAGGTGTGAGCTATGGTCCTAGCTGGTCAGGAGGCTCTTCTGTCCTTAGGTCTGCTGTTACAGCTGGGTTTAGTGGGCTGTTTTATAAGCTATATTTAAAGGAGTTGAGGAAAATGGTTTTGGTAAAGGTGTGTGCTTGCAAGTGGATTATAGCTGAGGCCTGATGAGGTGTGCAGCCTTCCAGCTGGTGTTGTCTGGTTCCATGAGTACAAGATGCGTGGAGAAGCTGAGATGGAGTGACCACAACTGAAATGATCTGTTGGAAATGGTTATGCTCTCCCTAGTGCTTCACCACAAATCAGTAGCTGGTGCCCAAGGTCAGCAGGTCTGAGCCAGTCTTCATTTGTGTGATGAGCAGACAGAGAAAAGACCCCCAGTGGGCAGCAAGACTGTGATGTTTTGCCTTCTGAAGCAAATTTTGGTGAACAGGCCATGTGGATGCTGCTTTTCCAACAAGTGCCTTACACCCCAGGAACATAACTAATAGAGAAGAGGTCCCTTCCCTGGAGAGGGGAGTGGGATTTCCCTGGAACTGAGACCCTGACTCAAGTGTGTAGGTTTGAGGCTGCCAGTTTCTATACACAAAGGCATCCCCACCACTCTCTGGCATGTTTCTGTCATGGGAGCCTTTCAGGAGGAGAGATGGGCAAGAGAGGAGTGGAGATGTATGCAAAGTGGTTTGTGTGTTTACTCATTGGTGAAAGGTGCTTTGTCTCCCCCTTGAAACAGTCTTGGATTTGAGAGCTGGGTTAATTCCAATGTGTTTGGCTCTGATTTACACTTGGTGGAAAAGGCAGTGGAGCAAGAAAGCTAAATCATTTTAGGAAGAAATCCATAAGGCTTCTTCAAAATCCTTCCAGAGGAAGGAATAGAGTAGAATGTGTGGGGAAAGAGAAGGCAGAGATAGGGTGCAGGGCAGGATGTTTTTGGAGGGACAGTGTTTCATTCGAGTATCTCATAGGGAAAGGGACAACTCTGCAGTGTCCCAATAAAGCAACCTTGCTGCATCCTGCAGATACAGGTGAAAGAAGCCCAGTAAGAGAGTACATGCAGGTGGGGATGGCCCCAAATCTTTGTGGCTGTTCATGTTGCTTCATGTGTGTGTCCCTGGCTTGGACCAGCTGTGCCAGACCCCATCACTGTATCCCTGTGCAGCGGTGATGTCAATGGTGTGAGACTCCTTGAATGTTCAGGGGAGTGGTGGACATTGGCTTTCCAGGGATGCCATCCATGTTAGCTCTTAACAAGACAGTATAATTCACAAATCTGCTTTGAAAAAGTTTGTCTGAGAGTGTTGCTCCCTAGGTCAGGCTGACAGATAACATCGGTGTCTATCGTTAAGGGAAGAATGTATTTTGGTGGATGGTGCATTGCAAACAAGACAGGTAAATAACAGCAATCCATGTAGATAGAGGTAATTAAAGTGACAGCCACACTGACAAATAGCTAAGTAAATGGATAGGGCAATTTACTAATGAAATGAGTACAAATGGATATATGGACATGTGAGATAGGGGAAATGACAGAAATATGAATTTGGCATATTCCCAAACGGTGCTCTCGGGGCTGTTGTGCAATGAGTGTTAGTCAAGCAAGCCTTTGTCTCCTAAATCATGAGGATGTTGCAGGTTGGAAAGACTTTTTTTTCCCCCCCTCCTGTTCCTAAATGTGGTAAGAGTGCAAATTCCTGCCTCTGCAAGCAGAGAGGGCAAAGTGGCCAGCAAATCCCACTACCACACCAGTGACTATAGGCCAAAGAGTTAAGTAGCTTTGAGGCAAGGAGAGAAGTGAGAAATTTGTGGAAAAGTCTAAGAAATGAATCTCTTGTGCTTTTGTGCTGTGCTTAGTCATGATGTAAAGTGCAGGGGGAGGCTGAGTGTGTTAGCAGTGCACTTAAGTCAGTGAGATGTGGCAGGGCTAGGATGTCCTAGTAATGAATGGGATGTCCTAATGCCCAAGCTATGCACCCTACAAGTCCCAAAATGATGTTGAAATGGAAGAATTGTCCTAAAGAGGGTGCAACCACCTATTTAGGGCTGAGAAACTTGAACATGTGTCAACCTCTCTAATCCAAAACAAGGGAAACTTAAGATTTTGTGCTTCTGTTAGAAGTGCAAGAATGGTTTGAATTTAGTCTTAGACAAAAGTTTCAGACCTTTGGTTGTACACAGCTTGGCTGATAATTAACTTGTCTGTCTTGTTTTTTTCCCTTGTTCTATATGTTTGGAAACATCTGAGGTCTTTGGCAATATTGGTCACCTTTGGAGCAGAATATGAATCTCAGCTCGTGGTCCTGCTGGTCATCAACAAAGTACGTGTCAAAGTTAAACACCCAGCAACCAAAAGACTGATATTTATCTTGTTTGAGCCATCTGATGGTGTGTGAAGTTATCCCTACATTTGCAGCCTCTTAATGCCCTCTATACATGGCCAGCTGATTGTATCTACACAAGTCTTGCATATGCAGCTGGGGGGAAAAGGGGAAAATATCAGTTGTATTGCTTTGTGTGGAGCTTGGGGTGGTTTCTATGACTTAATGTAACAGACACGGTGCTGTTTGCTAAGCACTGCTTAAATTTCCTGTGCTTGGCATGGGGAAAAATTATCCTTTAATATTAGAATTGGGTGATGCTTCTTTTCCAGCAATAGCTTGTGGTGCATGTTTGGAGGGTGCACATTAGTCTTCATTAAACTGATGGGCTGGAAACTGGGGTAAACAGAGGTGTAGAGAGGAGGTACTGAGACTGGGAGGAGAAGGGGCAGTGTGTAACTACAGCTTGGTAGCACGTGTACCCTGCTCCTTTGTGCATCTCAGAACGGTGAAAGTGGTGCCTGTTGGGACTTGAACTTGAGTTTTATGAAAGGATAAGATGGAGGAGAAGGCACGTAGCTTCCCTGGAGGCAGCATTTCTGCTTAGAGGTTTCTTTGTTTTGCTGTGCTCTTCTCTCCTTGGGATTAAGTAATTTGTAGTGGTGGGGAAGCTTTTGAAGGTTGTGTAATGCCACAAGCCACATGTCACTTTGTCCTGCAGGAAAGGTAGATAAAACAGAGCATGTCAAATTGCTCTGAAGATGGAGGCCTGCCTCCCAGCCTGGCTGGTTATTTGCATTTCCAGAGGGAAATATCAGGTGTAAAGCATCCTCCCCTTGACTGAGAGCTTTCAAACAATTGCTCCTCTGTGGAGCTGGGCTGTGTTGTGTAGAGTAGACAGGCTTGGTCTTGGTCCATAGTGCTGGGACTCTGCTCCCAGCTGTGTCTGAGTCAAGCCCTGGTCATGATAATGTCTCAGCTGCCCCTTGCTCTTGCCTGGCATGTGAGCAGTGACTACTAAACACTACTACTTGTGAAGAATGAAGTGAGTGTGTCTTGTGCCTTCCTCTGAGAAGTTTGTGATTGCTTTGATTACATGCTTCTTGTACTGAGAAGAAGCTGGGTGTGGTGATTTCCTCAGATCAGGAGCTCCTTTGGCTTCCCCACTCAGTCACTGCTTGGCAGTTTGCAGTCCCTCTTCTTGAATGTGTCTGCTCAGATGGTATCTTTCATCTGAGGTGTTCTACAGATTGATAAAAGCTTAGAAATGTTTGTCTTAACAAGTTTAAATGTTTTTCTCTGAGTTTGGCTCTATTGATTCCCATCTGGACCAAGACCTAAATGTCCAAAATGCCAGGCAGGCTAAGCTCAAGGGACAACATAAGGGTGAATTTTTTCTTAAGGACTTTCCAGTATAGCTTTCAGACCAAAGAGCTGAGAACCCAATTCTGGATACCTTAACCCTTCTCCCACGTGCTATCCCTTATTGTGATTTTGCTTGCTCAAGATAGTATCAAGCTTTTCCCCTTTCATAGTTCAAACAGGGAGACAAGTGGATGCTATTGTTCATCTCTAGAATGTGTAACATTACTTGTCTTCAAGTGGCAAGTAGAAACTGAAGGTGGAAAAGGATCTTACAGCCCACAGCTTGTATTGCCACCATTGAAAGATTAGCTAGAACACTCAAACTGACTTTTCCTGCAGTGCCTGCATTTCCTTTGGACCACGCTGTTATTGTATGATAGCACAATAGGGCTTGCTTCCTTCCTCTTAGTGCCTTTTCCAAATTCCTGATAGTGCTGGGGCACAGAGTAGAGTGTGATTGGAGGCAGGTATGTGTGCCACAAGTAATGCAAGGCTTGCTAACTATATAAGCATGGAACTTAGGAGTCTAATCCTTATGTAAGGTGCAATGCAATAAGCCACTCCAATTATAAAACAGACTGGTGTGCACACGTTTCTTTCTGAACTTAGCCAAAGCCTGTCTGCTGAGTTGGCACAGGCTGCTTTATTCCAGAGTAGTGGTGGTAACATTAGTAAACCTGTGGTGCTCATTCAAACTGACCATAAATTGAGTGTTAAGAAGTCCAGGATGGAAATTTTACCTTCAGCTTCTCGTTGTGCCTCTGAGATGGATCTGATACCACCAGTCTGCCCTGACCTCTTGGTTGTCTTATACCTTTCTCATGCTTTTGAAGAGTGGAGTATTTTTTGTGCCAAGCATAGTAAAAGCATGACCTATGCTCCAAATCCTGGTGCTTTCATGTCAGAGCACAGTAAATGTTTGCAGGGGTTTGATGCCCAAATAAATTAAGGCTGGGTATTAAACTGTCAGCTGTGCTTTGCAGTGAGAACAAAGTTGCTTATTCCTATTTCCTCTTACACAAGCTTATTTAGGTGTAATATATTCCTGTAAAAGCAAAACCTCTCCCAGTATAAGACCTTTCTGTAGAAATGTCTAGTATATAGCATTTAATTTTGTTACATATAAAATACTCTGATGCTTTAGAATATTTTTAAGCCACTTAGTTGAAAGGTGTACTTTATGGCAGCATATTTTAACTGTTTTTGGGCAGTACCTTTCTCTAGAGAGCTCACAGCCCTGGTTAATGGTGCAGAACTTGCCTGTTGTGACAGATTCCTGTCCCTAAGAGGCATTGCAGGGCCATAAATGATAAACCCTCCTCTCCATTCATGGGTTTTTCCCATACTGTGGAAAGAGGAGGAAGGGCTGAGATGCAGAGCTGGTGGGAAACACGGCGGAGGGTGGTGCAAAGGCCCTGTTGAGCTCCTGTGCAAAGAGGCAGCTAATGGGTAAATGTGGGAGGGAAGCAATTGCCATGGTGATTCGTGCCGAAAGACCCCTGGCCTGGCCCACCCAGGCACTGTCAACACTCTGCTGGCTTTGCTGCGTGGGCTTGTTTTCAGTCCTCAGTGACACAACAGCATGAATTTGTTGGCTACAAGTGCCAGGAGGCTTCAGCAATACTACTGTAACACCAAGATCAAAAGAGAAAAGGGATCAGGAGTGCAAATGACTGAGCAAGTAAGCAGCAAATTGATTATCTTGTTGCATTTTCCTCAGAGCTAAAGCAATTAGCTCAGATGTGGAGCCTTGAATGAGCTCAAATTCTCTTTAGGGCTGCTGAAGGCTTTTTGCAAAACCAGGGTTCAGGTGATAACCCAGTCTTTCTCCAAGCTGGTGTAAAACCTTCTGTGCTAAGGCTGGTTTCAGCTTGAAGGGAGCACCTTTTCAGTGCACTGCATTGAAATGTTACAGTGGTGTTGGCACTGGAGCTCACCTGTGAGGTGTGGGTGTTCGTCAGTGACAGCTTGATACTGCTTTAGTGTCTGAAATAGGGATGATAACTGTTGCAGAACTCGAAAAGCTTAGCAAAAATCAATAGCAATATTTTTCTTTTAGCAGAACCACCTTTGAACCTCTCTTTAAGGCAATTGCAACATGCAGAAAACACACTGCTACTTAGGGTGCTCCATTGGCTTTGAAATGCTATGATGTGATATTTGCAGAGCTGCTTCTGTGTGCTCCAGGGGAAGGAAAGGAGCTCAGCTGCTCATGTTCCACTTATCTCCAGCTGTTGAAATACCGTCTTCTGGGTGATGAGGAAACATATTAAGACTTGAGGAGTCTCTCTTTGCCAAGTATATTGTGTCCGTTTATCTTCTACAGAATGTTTTTGAGTTTAATCTCTCAGTTAATCTTCATAACACCCATCACTACTTGCAAGACATGTTGTTACAGCTTCAGTAGTAGATGATGGAAAACAGGAATACTTTGCACCAAACTGGTTTCTAGATGCATGTACCTTCAGTGCTGGGGCTTATTGCTCCTATTTTGAAAGTAAGAAACTAAACATAAAAGTTCTGCACATAGGTGCTACTCACCTGGAAACTCTTCTGGACTCCAACCTTATTTACATGGTGCTCTTGGTTCTTTTGATATCTGCCTGGCAAGCTCACAAGAATTGATGAAACTGTCTTTAAGAAAAATATGGACCCAGGTGATAGCTTCAGCCTGTTTAGTTATACTGGGGCAAAATACAAAGGAGAAATAGATATGCCATGATAGAACTGGTTGCACTGTTATTGCTTTGAAGTTATCTGCAGGACTTAGCTAGGGAGTTGAGGATAGAATCCATCATCTAGGAAAAACATGCAGTTTGAAGAGTTCAGCAGATGGTGTGGCTGATGACAAGATGCTGAAAGTGAAGATCCTTACAGCATTTTAGAGAAGCTTAAGCTTTGAATAACGTGGCCATTGAGAAGCTCAACTTTAAACATCTACTCTGGACCAGAAACCTTGAATCACATCTGAGGTGGTTGCAGTGCTGACTTTCAGTAAGTGTGCCACCTTATTTTAGGTAGTGGCATCATTCATGGGAGGAGGTAAAGCTCCTTCAGCCCCATGACCTCTGCTGATACATTAGTGGGAAGAAGTGATCCTTGCTTTGCCTTGGTTTCCTCATATATGGAGCACTTGCACCTCACTTAGAGGAACTGGGAGACAAAATTAGCATTGGAGATTGTGTAAAACAAATCATAAAAACAAGGACCTGTGCCAGAGTTCTGACAATATTTACACAACATCTGAAGGCTGCCTTGTTGGGTTTTATCATAAGGAAATACGTGTGGGTGCCAGAACTTAAGCAACTGCTGAATGCATCCTTCTGGCTCAGCAGTGCCATCTGCAAATCCTGTGGGAATGCTCAGCCCTCAAAGGTTAGACATAACATTCCTGCTGGTTACCATCCAAAGCTTTCTAAAGGGAGAGACCACCTCACTGCTGCTTGTCTGGAAGAGGGATGGTGGATCCTTAGGGAAGCAAAAATATTTGAGGATTGCGAAAGTGGTTTAAATTTGCAGGTCTTTTTTTTTTTCCCCTGTTCTCAACTTTCTACCCTTGGTTTTCCTTCTCCTGTACTGTAGCATGTTGGGGTGGTGAAAGTTCAAACATTCTGAAACTGAGGTGGCTTTTTCAGCATAGAAATAGTATAACTCCTTTAGATGGCATCTGCAGTGATCTAGGAGGAGGCTGTATCTTCCTCCAATGTGTGTAAAGTCTAAACAGCGAAGGCTGTTACTGCCTTCATTTAAAAGCAGAGATTGAAAGGCTAGGGGTACCAACGAAATGGACAGGAATTAACTCATATTAAATGAGGTGTTGGATTTGGCATCCTCATGGCATAATGGGGTGTCTGATGCCCCAGTCCTGAGCTGTGCACCAAGTGTGGGAAAGACACACCCCAGGCTCTCTTCAGAAGGAAGATTTCTGGCCTCATTACTGAGCCCCCAGGTTTTCCATCCTGACTTTCCATGAGAACCAAACAGTGCCTTTTGCAGCTGATAGGCTTTATCTTTTAGAGGGCTTTTCCCCTGGAACAGGGGACCTGTCCTGCTGCACCACCTTTGCCATTGGGAAGGCAATCTCTAGGAAGAGTGGATAATGCTGTTTTAGAATCCTCAGAGGAAATACAGACAGGATGGATATGTACTGCATGTTTCTTGTGCTTGAACTGCCCAGGATGTCATCTTCTTTCTCTGCACTGCTCCTGTGTTTGATGCTTTTTGCCATAATAGTTGTCTGCTTCATGTATTTGTTTCAGTAACTCCTTTCCTCCACCCAGTTGTGTATTTGGGGTGAGTTTCAGATGTATGTTTTCTATCAACCAGGTAAACATGACATACCCTTGTGTTTTAATAACATGTATAGGATCAAGACATATCCTTTTCAGCCCTAGCAGCTTTTGTGCAAAGGCCATGGGGTATGTTGGGAAGGAAGAAAAGGACTGGGGCTTGCAAATTCCTCTGGTCTTTGAGCTCATTTATGTGATTTAAATGTAGGAATATGTTTTGGTTTAGCTAAAAGAGAGATTTATGGCTTTTGTAGGATATAAGCTAAGCAGCCAGATCTGAAAACCCTTTTGAATTTCAAACAAATGCTGAACATAGCATGTTTTGCTATCTTTTAATTGAGTGGTGTCCTTTGTCTCCCATAGAGTGCAGGTGAACGCTTGGAACACTCGGTCTGTTTCAAAGCTCTTTGTGTTCAGTCATGGGGGTAAATCATAATGGACTGCAATGAAACAAATTCATTCCCTCTGTTTTGTTATATTCCTTAAGAATGAGGCAGCTCTCCCCTCCTGGAATTTCAAATGCCTTTACATGTTGGATCAGATCCCACGCAAGACCCAGTTTTGGCTCTAAATTAATTTCTTTTGCTTTTCTTGAAGCTATTAGAGAAGCACTAGGTCCTGGCAAGAAGTGATTTCTTTACATACTGTTTAGTGCTGAAACTCATGTCTGGGTTTCCACTTGTAGTAGAAACAAAACTGATGTCCATTTTCAACAAAAATAGAAGTTGAACTAAGGCAGCTCTTCCGTGTGTGGAGAGGAGGGAAGGGAATTGAGAGGGAAAGTGAGGCTTGACAGCATTTCTAATCACATTCATGGTCTGATGACTTCCTTAATCTAAATTAGTGAAAGCATCTTCATAGAGGCTGAGGCCAGATGTAGATGCTCCGAGGAATTCAAAGCCTGATTCTTTCTGAAAGCAGGAACTTCTGTGGGCACAGATCTGATGAACTGTGCTGGGTGTGTAGCAGCAGTGTAGGTTGGCAGTGTGAACTATTGGTAGATAAGGCTTAAACAGACTTGAGGAGTCTTTCACCTGTAGCTGGATGACACTAAAATTCTGGTGCTTTGAGTGACAGCCAAAATCTATTTTTCATATTGCACAGGGAAAGAAGTGAGGTGTAAACAGAGTAGACCAAGAAATTCTATTGTGCTATAAGATAGGATTTGCTGCTAAAGGAGTGTTGGCTTCCCATTTTTTTGCCTTTTATCATCTTTGGAAACTCACTGGCTTCACTGGGAATGAAGGGCAGAACAAGCTGGGTAACTCCCTGCCAAAACCTGTAGAGCTCTGTGGCTGTAGCACCATGGTGGCATTCAAGGATTTCTCCCCTAAAACAAATTGAGTTTAGATCTCCCATGAGCTGGATGAGTACTTTAGCCAGTAGATGTATTCCAGTAGCTGTAATATGTGGAAAGTCTAGCTTAGCAGTGTATACTGGGATTTCAGGTTAGGTTCTGTGGAGCACATCTGTGTTCCTCTGGAGTAGCTGGCTCTTGTATGGGTCTGGGCTGCTGATACAGAAACTGTTCTGCTTCTGAAAACACTCCTGGAAAAATATTAATATTTCCAGCAGCATCAGGGGTGGATGGTGAGCTCATGTGGCAGCTGAGCAGAAGTTATTTTGCACCACAACTTTAGTTTTGACTGCCCAGGTTTTACCCTAAACCTCTTCTCTCAATTTTGAGACAGCACTCTTGGTCAAAAATAAAATTGAATTTTTGGTTGCTCTTGGGCTCTGGCTTAGTCTTTTTAACCAGACTCCCATGTCTCCCTGTCAGGAGCAGCTTCAGGGACTCATACTGGTTTCAGTTTCTGTTCAATGATTCCTGTATTGTTGATTTGGCAGACAGCTTGGCTTTCTCCATTTCCAGCCTCCCACTACTTTCCCTTTCTCCCCTCATCTCAAGGGTAAAAACCCCAAATCAATGAAACATAACCACACAGCTTTATAGCACTGAATGGATCTGAGGCACGGAATGGTGATGTCTCTTGGAGTGGGTGTTGGTTCTTGCAACATGGCTGCAATGTTCTAACTTCAGTCGTGTTTCTTAACAAGGACTTGGATGTAAATGGGTGTAAATGATCCCACAGCAGTTCTGTTAGCTTAGAAATAGATCCATCTCTATAAAGTTCTCTGAAATATTAAGACAAGGTTTCTGAGCTGGTCTTGGAGAAGTAAAAGGTCAGCCTTGAGTTCACACTTCTGTTAGAATTGGTATCTCTGTTTCCTGAATACACCATATGTTTAGACATTTACTGGTGCTGGCAATCTAATCTTGATTTATTGATGCCATTTTTGTTTCAATTGGGCAAGATCTTTAAATGTTGGCATCTACAACTGCTCTCAAGCAGGTTCTCTTCTGCTCTGCCTGGATAATCGCTTTTCAGTAATCCATACAGATCTTTAAATCCCTTAATATATACCTCACAGGTTTGCTCTACTTAACACACCTGAGGTTAAGTGTGTCTGTCTACAACTCCTTACCTATACCACGTTCATTATTATTTATTAGGATCATATCAGGAGTGTATTGGTATTCTCTAGGTGTTACCCAAGCTCTCAGCCCTGCAGGCTGTGTTCTGATCTCCTGACTTACAGCTAGGAGTCAGTCTTTATCCTGTAGAAATAAGAAGTCTTAATTGCAAAATAAGTTCTGCTTGGTAAGATTAGTGATTTAGTGTTCAGCCTGCATAATTGTGAAACAGAAACCTTTTTAAATACAAATCCCTTCAGGAGCTGAGTTGTGTGGAACAAGAATTTGATAGTAGGAGCTAATCACTGGTTAATTTTCAAATACACAGCCAGATTGCTGGTTATTAAGATGGAGATGAGGCAGTAATAGTACTGCTGCTTGTAAGGACTTCTTGCTATAGCTTTGTGACAAGGTTAATTGGGCATCATGTGAAGTTTTAGGTGGTTTGAGGAAAATCAGAGCCTAGTTATTTTTAGAGATTTCCAAACTGCCTCTCCAAAAATGAAAGAGTTGTGTTGTAGTTCAGCTTTGCTTCTGTGATTTCCAAGTTCAGGATGTAGAAGGATCTCTTCACTAGTTTAGGTGTAGCTGAGGTGTGAAAAGAGGAACTGTGGGGAGAGAGCTGGGACAATGAAGCTGCCAAGTGTCTGTGACACCAATATACTTTCTAAAAAATGTTCATCCAGGATGTGATGGAGGGGGAGAATGTTTCTGCCTAGAGAGGAGAAACTTGTCTCTTCTGGATATGCTCTGTTGCTCAACCTTGTTGAGTAGGCACAGTCTTGTTAACAGATATGTTTTACCACTGTCAGTGGCTTTATCTCTTTCTGCTGGCTTAGCAAATGCTTCTGTGGGACTACAGTTCCACCCTGAAGCTTTCTGGTACCTCTAGGGTGAAGCCAGAGGTCTGCAATGATGTTATTGCAGGCTTATGGGGTAGAGGAGGGGCCCAGGTGCACTAAAAGCTGGGCTCTGAGCAAGTGTAGGGCATGATCTCCAATATATATAGGACTGCTCACCAGGAGACTTCCCTGCTCAGAGGCTGTTAATTGATTCTTCCTTCCTTTCTGAAATGAAGATGGCCACATTAAGAAAGCAGTTGGCTCTGCCACTTGACCCAGAGGAACGTTTCCATTAAGTTGCAGTATCTTGCTGTGTATCCACATCCCTGGAGAAGCAGATGATTGCCTGTCTCCTCCAAGCACGTGATTTGGAGAACAAAGAGGTGCTCTCCTGAAATATGCAACCAGCTGAAACGTGTGTACTGCTCTGTGCAGGATTTTGCCTCTGTATAGGAAGAAGGCTAATGATCAGTGAGCTTTCATCAAGAACTGTAGCAACAGACATCATTTTTGTTACCTGAATTTATTGGTAACTCTTTTCTTGCATCTCTCAAGGCCCAATTCTACTAGGGGAAAGACCAGATGCTCTGCTTGTACATACCTTACTGAAGTATTCCATTTGGTTTAGAGCATCCTCTTTGAAACCTGAAATTGAAAATAACTTGGATTTCTGCCTCTTAGCTTATTTTGACAGTGTGACTGGGGACGATGTCCAAGGTTCTAATCAATGGACGAGAGATCTCTGTGAAGCTGCAGGACAGGACATGGGAACATGTGACGAGCAGTGAAACCATGAGCAAAGAGGATGAGTGAATATGCTTCTTGGGTGTTATCTTGGCTATCATGATTTTTGGGGACACACTGCCAATGTGAGGTGTTCAGCCAGCTCTGAGAGGCTTTCAGACACTTGGTAGTTGAATTCTCTCATGTGACTTGAGTCGCCAAGAGTCTGGAAGTGATTTGTAATACTGGTTGAACACAAGCTATGCCTTGAAAGGAAACCTCTCCTGGTGTTTGTATCTCTGTTGTGCAGTCAGTGATCTGTCCTTCCAGTGTAACCTGGAGGTCTGTGATGCTGCATTACCTCCAGCAATTAGGGGAACACATGGTCTGCTTAATAGTCCAAGCCATGAGTCACAGCATGGTGTGGGGAGAAGAGAGTAGAAAAACTTGTAGTGAAAAGCAGGGGTTTTCAAAGCAGCCTCAAACAGCTGTGTATTTGAGCCCAATTGCAACATCTTGGTACTCAAACACCTTGTGTTATGTCAGTGACCACTCTGATTTCTTCTAACATGGATGCAACTTAAGGTGACTGTGCATTCAGCCTGCAGGGAGTGCAATGGCCATGCAACAAATAGCCTCTACCAGAAAGCAGAAGTTTTTGTAGTGTAGACTCCAATCAGGACTGTTGTGTTGGAGAGAAGCCAACTTGAGTGGTGGTGTCCTGGAGGCAAGGTCTGAGGAGAGGCTGGGAGCACATCTGCTCTCAGGGCTCTTGCTAAGGCTCCCTGTTCAATACAAAGTCCTTTTTGGGAGCTCTGGTTTCACAGGACTTGAATTCCAAACTTGTTTTATGGCACTTGCTTTTCATTTCTCACCTGGGAAGTCTCTGCTGGCAGAGTGGATGGAAGGGCTGTGGGTGAGCTCAGCATTCCTGCCTGCCTGGGGCCCTGTGCTGCCTGCAAGGAAGTGTCTGGTCTTTTCCAGCTTTGGGTGGAGTGAGAGGGAGCAAAAGGAGAAAACCCCTTGGCCTGTTTGTGCCAGCAGCAAGTCTTGGCAGGCTGCTGTGAGCCCTTGGAGTTGTGCTCTGTGTGTGGTGCTTGGGGAGCCCTAGTGGTGCCACAGAGATAATTTGCTCCCTGTCACACTTCACTCTGGGCTCACCAAGTGACACTCTGGGCTCTCCTTCTCCTGGGGTTCTTCACTCAGTTTGTTTGCAGCAGGGCTTTGCAAATGTCACTGTTACACCTGATGAGTGGTCCCGAGTTGGTTGGTTGGTTTAAAAGCTGAAAGAAACCCAATGCAAAGCTGTGTCTGTCCTGAAGGGTTTGGGTCTCTTTTCACCCTCTGCCTCTTGTGTGTTTAGTGACACAGCAGGGACTTCTCTGAGGTCACATAGCTGGTTTTGTGGCAGAAAAGAGCAAATCTGTGCAGAGGACCAGCAGCACTTCTGGCAGCCAGAGCTGCAAATGAAGCATCTTCTTGCTCTTGCTCCCAGCACTGCACTGGCAGGACAATGGCTTAAAGCAGAAGTACTTCTTCTCTTCCCTTTTTGTTTTGCATCCTTGAAAAGGCCCAGTGAACATGGCAGTGTGGTGACAAGCAGGGCTGTTTTCATGAAGCTGGATTCTCCTGGGTCCATCCTCTTATTCCACTTCCAGGCTTCACTGAGGGAGAAGTTGGGAACAAAGCACATTTTCTGACATTTCCAAGGCTCTGCCTTGCACAAGAACAAGCTTGCAGAAACCCAGCTGCCTGGCAAGGGCTGAGAAGTGGGTGGGACAACGTGAACAGGCTAGAGTCAGTGAAATCCAGCCTCAGAAAGGAACTTCCACTTCATCATGCAATGCCTCAGGCAGGGATTTGGATCTGAGGAGCAGATCCTTCTTCAAAGTTTGGAAGAAATGCATAAGACTGGGAAATCTGAAGAGCAGTGAGTGTAGCCTTAGGCTCAGCTCTGTGCATAGGTGCTGCATAACTGGCATTACAGGTCTGTCTTTGCAAAGTGCTCTCACTGCTGCTCCTCTCCAGGTGGATTTAGTGCTGGCTGTGAACAAGCTTGTGTCAAAGAGCGTTTTCCTCTAACCCATGTCACTTGTAGGCAAACCTATGCTTGGGTTGTGGGATTGCACTGAACTCCACACCTGGTTGAGAGGTGAAGAGCCTGGATTTCCCCCATGCTCTGGCCCTCAGCTGCCTGTCTTGCATTCAGGTCAGATGGAGCAAGGCTACATCTACCTACTGGCAACAGGGAATAGTCCAATACAGGCTAAAAGTGGAGGATTTTGAGGTGCCAAGAGGTAATTGGGTGAAGAAGACAGAAAAAGTTGTGATCCTTTCCCTGTCTCTTACTTTGAGACAGAAGAGAGGATAATTTTCTCCTACCCTTAAAGTACTCAAACCCCAGAGATTCACTCCTCCTTCCAGCCTTGCTGGACCAGAACACGAAATAACAGGCAGAAACCCAAACAAAATCCTTTGTCCCTGCTTTTCCTTATGCAGAAGTATTTCTTCCCTTTTGGCAGAACTCAAAGCAAAGTTGACTTCTTCCATGCTGCAAAACAGTTGCCTTTGCAGGGAAAGATGTGAGGGAAGTGCAATTTCACCAGAACAAAACTCACTCTTCGAGTAGGAGCCAAGAATGAGGGCAACCAAAAGGAATTGGAGACTTTTCAACCCTCGTGGGTGTCCTTAGGGTCTTTGCACAGTGATAGAGCAAAGCAGTGCTGCTTGGGTGGAGTCCCCCTCTCTCTTCTCCCTGTTCTCAGTCTTTTGGCATTATTGTGGATGGCAGAGAGGGGGAAACCCAAACTTTCTTGTGTTGGTAAATCACCTGTCCAGAGGCAAAAAATTAATTGGCTACAGTGTATAATGGAAATAATCTGTTCCCTTGCAAGTGAAAAAATATTTTAAAAGGAATAATCTTTCCTCTCAAAAGTGTGTGTGGCAGGGAGAGGTGAAGGAGGTCACAGAAAATACTGCTCTTCAAAACCAGAAAACAGTCCAAGCTTGAGAGCACTCAAGACAGGGTCCTGTTCTCAGATAATAATCCTAAGATCATCTATAATTGTCTTACCCTCTAAATAGAGGGCACTAAGATTTTTGCACAACTGTTTGTACTGTACTTCTCATGGGAAACTTAGTGGAGAGTTGATTGACCCTTTAACAGATTTGAGAGGGGAATGTGGATGTTAATGTGCTGGTTGAGATTAAACTGCCTCAGCTGTGCAGATGGACAACTGAACTTGCAACAGAGCATCCCCCTCTCCCTTGTGTGTTCCTGTAGTATTTCAAAACTTATTAGACTAGAGTTGATTTTGAAGACTAATTTGCAGTTGTCATGAGTATAAAGAATATCTAGGAATAAACACTTGAACTGCAGAGGGAAAATTTGAGTTGTGTAAGCATGAAAAAATCCACATCAAGTAGAGATTGTGTGGGATGGATTTCTCAGTATGTTAACTCCTGCTAGGTTAGGACATGAGTCTGTTCTTGGGGTAAAACTCGACATGCACAGCCAACAGACTGGGATTAGGATTAGATTTAATCTGTTCTCTTGACATTTAGTCTGGAGTTAGTTTGCTGTGAATCTGGAGCACCAAAGCTACAAAGCTCTTTGGACAAAAGGAATCATTTAGAGCTCACTGGGGATCGCATAACACTGATGCTATTAGAATTAGAAATAGATTAGAAATTCAAAGGTATGATATCTTTTCCAGGCTTATCTGCTGTGGAAATAGAGCAAGATATCAAAATAGACTGGAAGAACAGGGAAGATCATGTACAACATAAAGGTTTTGAATGCTGCTACCCTGGGAAAAGGGTGTTTTCGTACCATTAGGTCAGCACTCAAGATGTTTAAAACTGAGCAGCCTGTACCCAAATCACTGCTTGAATGTGCTGTGAGTCTTGAGGTCTTAAGAAAGCACCCTGTGATAGATGAAGCAGTTCCTTGGAGTCCTTCCTGAAACACTTCTGTGTATTATTTCATCTCATTGTATGTACAATCTATCAGATTCAGTTGACCTGTAAGGAGATTTTCACCACAGGCTCCCATCCTGAACCTTTCTGTTCAGCCAAGGCAACCTCTGGCTGTGGTTGCAGAACCTCTGTTGTGGTCCTCAGCCACTGACCTCCCTGCCAAAGGGAAGATGAACAATTCCTTACTCTGTGCATGTGAAGACATGTTCCCAGTCTGCAACATCACTCCATCTCCCTTCTCTGATGCAGACCTGATGCTCCTCCAGACAAGTTCCTGTTGTGGTACTACTTGATAAGCCTGAAAGTACACAGTCTGAGATGATGTCCTTGAAGATGGCTTGTTTTGCCTGCTGTGACCAGATGAGGGTTCTGTTATGTGGCTGGTGTTGTGCAGTACAAGATGCTGTTTAGGAAGGGTTTAATACTAAGATTTGGCTCCTTGGTGGTTCTGTCAGAAAGCAAGTGGAAAAGACTTTTTAATGTGAGGTTTAATGAGGTGGTGAAAGTCACTGCTACAGGAGGTGAAGACCCATTCTAGTCTTGAAAAAAAATTGGAGAGCAGTGGGGGTGCTGGTTGAACATGAACCAGCAGTGTGCTCAGGTGGCCAAGAAGGCCAACGCCATCCTGGCTTGCATTAGCTATGGTGTTGCCAAACAAGAGTAGGGAAGAGATCATCCCCCTGTACTTGGCACTGGTGAGGTTGCACTTCAAATCCTTGGTTCAGTTTTGGGTCCTCAGCACAAGACAGACATTGAGGGGCTGGAGTGTGTCCAGAGGAGGGCAATGAAGCTGGTGAAGGGTCTGGAGAACAGGTCTTATAAGGAGCAGCTGAGAGGACTGGGGCTGTTTAGTCTGGAGAAGAGGAGACTTAGGGGACACCTCTTTGCAGCTACCTGAAAGGAGATTGTAGCTAGGTGAGTATTGGTCTCTTCAACTAAGTAACAAGTGACGGGATGAGAGGAAATGTCCCAAATTTTTGCTGTGGGAGGTTTAGATTGTATAACAGGAAAAATTTCTTTACTGAAAGTGGTGGAACAGAGACTGCCCAGGGCAGTGGTGGAGTCTCCATCCCTGGAGGTATTAAAAAAAAACAAACGCGTGGATGTGGCACCTGGGGAGGCTCGGTGGGGTTGGGCTGAGGTTTGGACTGGATGAGCTTAGAGGGTTTTTCCGACCTTAATGATTCCAAGATTCTATGAGAAATGGTGCAAATAAACACACGCTGACTTGGATGCAACCCTATACTTTTCTTTCCCTAAGCAACAATACTTTTTCTGCCCACATCCTCAGGAAAACCGTTCTCCATCCCCCCTCGGGCGCTGCGCTGTCCGGCGGGGCGGGGCGGTGGCGGCGCGGCTGCAGCGCGAGCCGAGGCCACGAGAGGGCGCTAGAAGGATGCGGATTCGTCACGAACCATCCAAGAAGCGGATTTTCCCTTCTCTTTTTGTCCTTCTTTAATCAGAAATCAGCACACTGGAGCTTGAAACAGGGACAGAATGGCAAAGCCCCAACAACATTGCCTGGTTCTGATTTTCTGTTGTACAGGGATGTTTTTCTTCCAACGGCTTTCGTAGCTCTGTCTTGCTCATCTTATAGAATCATGGTATTGTTAAGGTTGGAAAAGACTAAGATCATCCAGTCCAACCATCATCACAGCCCCACTGTGCCTACTAAACCATGCCCTGAAGTGCCACATCTACATGTTTTTTGAACCCCTCCAGGGATGGAGAGTGCATCACTGCCCTGGGCAGCCTCTGCCAGTGCTTCACCACTTTTTTTTCCCCCACTAAAGACATTTTCAGTAAAGAAATTTCTTCCTTCAGTGCATCTGGGAGTTCTGTTAAACTGCAGTAGCACGGGTCTTCAAGGAAGCATCCTGGTTTCTGCACCCTGATTGCAGATTGGGACCCTTAGCTAAGACAAAGGGATACAAAGAAGGAGACAAATTCAAAAGTATTTGTATCCTTTCTAACTACAGGATTCAGATGCATTTTGTCCTGGTTGGGAGGCTGCAACTTCTGTCTGGTTTCTCTGAACTGATTTCTATCAGGACATACTCAGAAACCTGTCTCTGTCACTATTTTGGCACGAGAAACTAAGAAGCATCTGCCTTGCCTGCAGAGGAGGGTGTTGTGGGAACAGATCTTGCTTCAACTGAGCTTCAGAGGAAATTCAGAAACAGTTGGAAAATAAACATTTCAATTTCATCTTTCACTTTGATCTTGTTTTTATTCTGACTCAATTGTTTTGAGTTTTGGACTACACTAATGTAAAAATCCTTCCTAGAATATTTCACAATTTCCACTCTGGAAAATATTTCAAGATCTTGACTTTTATTTTTCCTTTCAACCTGCAATCGGGAGCAAATGAAATCAACTCCCTGGCATCTCTTTTGGAGACATAATCCTGTTTTCTGATCTCTTCTTGACACTAGGCTTCTGATTTTGCTGGTGTTGAACTGGGATGATGGCTTTGCTATGCTGGAACTCATTGCCTCATGGTTTCTCACTTCATCCTCTGCTTGGCACTTAGGGCTAAGGCCAAGGCAAACTAAGATGCAGGATTGAGTCCCCATTGAACACTGATTCACATTGAGTTCTGCAGGTGGGAAGTCTCTTGTGAAACAGTACTACATCTGGTATCATTTTTTTTCTTGGAAAAAAAAAGCAACAACAAAACATGATCTGGGGATGGAGCAAGGATGTTGCTGAGAATTTGCAAGGAGAGAGGAGTTATTTTTGATCTCTTAAGTACAAAGTGTATTGCAAGCTGCACTAAAATCGGGAGCCCTCCAAGAAAAATAATGACTTAGATATTGCTAAATAGCCGGTATTGTGGTGGTACAGATCCTAAACCCCTGCTTCATCCCGGCAGTTCTCCTCTTTCCCCTGCTGATGGCAGTGCTCTGACTCCTAACCCTGCTGGGCAGAAGGACCTTTGCTGCAGCCCAGCAGAGAAGTGACCTGAACGTGCTTTGAGGATTCAGATGTGGCCCAGGATAAACCTTTAAGGGGAAAAACCGGTTTATTTTAAAGCTAGTGGTTTCCTGTGAGATCTTGAGGCTGAAGTAGGTTGGCAGATTGAGTTTTTGAAGGGGACAGAATATCTGCTTGTAGCCCTGTGCTCACAAGCTCTTCTCATCCTCACTTCTACACCCAAAGCTGAGGGCTTCATCGTGAGATGGGCATTCAGAGATTTCCTTTAGCAATCAACTTGATCCTCGGATCTTTCAGATCAAACATCCCTGAGATCAGCAAACCACAGAACACTCAGTCTTGCAGGGAAGGAGATCCTTGCAGTGCATGCTCACATCTTCCTGATGGGACCTGGGGAGGGAGAGTGCTTTGAGAAATGTCTTGACTTCTTTGGCTGTCTCAGCTACTCATCTTTAAATGAGACCAGTTTATTCTGATACAAATATGCCACTCTGGTTTCTTCAAGCTATTCACTTGAAATAAACCACAAAGGACAAGTCCACTCTGAAGAGGTTTTTTTCCAAAGTGTGAATCTTCAGCTCCCTGTTTGCAGGGTTTTTTTTAGTTCTTTACCAAATAGTGTTAAAGCAACCCCCTCTCAACTAATAAAATGAGAAATGGGTATCTCACTTGCAAAATAAGGATTCCTGGTGAAGATTTGACCTAATTCTAATTTTTCATGTTGGCAAAACCCAGAACTTTCTGCAAAGGGACAAACAAGCAATTGAAGGAAAGGCAGAATCAACTGGGCTGTGAGGTTTAAATCAAAACATGCACCTTTCAAAAACATCTTGGGCTTTAGAGGCCCCAAAAATGAGGAAGAGCAATTCATCTGCCTTGGGTTTAAGCTGGTGGCTTGGGTTGTTCAAAGAGATAGCATGTGTGTGGGAATACTTCCCCTGGTAAATGAAGATATTCACTCATCAAAGCAGGAACCTGCCAAATGTGTGTTGCATAAAGGGGGAAATTCCAGGCATTCTTGGGGAAATTGCAACTTTGAGACTGCAGAATCGAGCCCATACCTGGCGAAATGCTTGTGGACCATCATGGGACTCTGTGTCTGGCATATGAAAGCAGGCTTGAATGAGTAACAAGAGCATGATAGTGGGTCGTAATGTTCCTGTGCAAGGAGGGAAAGAGGCATTTTCTATTCCTTATGGACTAAAATTTTCTTCCCAGCACAGTATTACAGTCATACTGATAACCACAGCTCCATCTGGCCATCAATTATTCACATAGACCCCAATGCCACTGGGAGTCTACACATACAAGGAGCAGCAGTGTTGTAACTGCTAATTGGATGGGTAAGTTCTCCTCTCCTGAGGGCCAACATGAACTTCCCATTGACCCCAAAACTGGTTTCTGGAGGCTGGAATGGAGCCCGGGGTGCTCAGGGCAGGTGGTTTTGACCAGTGTTTGCAGCACTTGCTCTGCAGAGCTGGTAGGCTGTGCTTCTTTTCAGGTTTTTCAGAGTAATCTGGTGAAAGCAGGAAGGGCAGATCCCAGCCTTGCTGAAATCGATGGCATCCTGACTCCCAGGGGATCACTCAGCCTAATGCTTTGGTGTAGCAACAAGTTTCTCCTTCCCATAATTTCCTTGATCCCCTGCTTTGGGGGAAGGGGAAGATTTCTGTAAAGTAGCAGTGTTAGGAAGCTCTTGTCTTCTGCTTGCTCTGTTTCAGGCTATTGCTGATTCTTTGACTTGTTCCCACAGCTACCTGCATCATCCTGACTCAGCTGGCAGAGAGATATAGAACTTAAAATGGTCTCTTAATTTGCACTGAAACCACCAAAAAGACCCTCAGCATTTTGCATACAAGTGTAAGAGGACAAACAGTCCCTGAAGGAAAGAAGCCATAAGTGTTTCCTTGTGTTGTGGAAGTGGATAGAAAAGGGGACAATTAGGCTGAAATGTCACGAGCAGATGCTTGGTGATGCTGGAGCTGGGCTTGTAGGGCTGGGAATGGGTCAGGGCAGTGCCCTATTGTAGTACCATATGGTTGTCATCTAAGGCCCAACAGTGGTTTCATCAGAATTTTCCTCTAGAAACCAAGAAGGGAAGTGTTCCAGGTGTATTTCCTTTGTCTTGGGACACTTCTGTATGTGGTAGTACCAAAAGTGTTTGTTGCTTTGGGCAGTACATGCGTGGCACCACACTGAGGCAGACTGATGCCCACTCGTGTTGAATGTTCTCCCCAGTTTGGGAAACCACTGGGTGACTGCCAGGCAAGTCTTAACATAGATCTGATCCACATCCTCCACCTTCTCTGTGGCCTCTGCCCTTACAGGACTCCCTTTTTAAAGTCTCTGGTGCTTGAGGGCCTCCCATCCAGCCAAAATTCAAGGCGCCTAGAAGTAGAGAGCAGCTCACTTGCTTCCCAAGAGACCAGTAGTATCCCCTTTGCCTGCTCATTGCAAACAATATTCCCTGCCTCCCTTACTGTCATCTGTCCAGTAGCCCTAAGTGGCTTTCCAAATGTGTTTATCAGAAATTCTTTACATTTTTACTCCACGTCCTGTGCATGGGAAGCGGCTGAGCTCTCGGATGCACCGTGCTGAAATCAGTGCTTAATGTACATCTGGTTGCTGGCCTGGTGTGGAGTTATCTAGAGGAGATGATTCTGTTGAAGGAAGAACAGTACAGGAATCAGGCCAGTGCCCTTGGTGAAAATGTAGGTGATAAATGTACCCATGTGATTACATTCCTCTTCTGTGCGTCTCGGCATCGCTAACTAATCCCTCCTAGGAAGAAGGCGAAGGAAGCAGGGAGCTGTAAATTACAGCTCTGCTTAATTGGCTGGCATCAGTTTGCTGTGAGGCCAGGCTGGGAATAAACAAAATATCTGTATGTAAAAGTGGTTATTAGCAGGAGATGCAATGAAATGGGGGTTTCAACCAGTTGATGTCTTGTGGTTGAATCCTCTAGAGTCTAAGAAGGTGCAAACTCCAACTGAAGCTTTTCCTGCCATTGGGGTGTTCTTAATATTTCTCTCTCCCCTGTGGATTCCCCAATGTCTAATAATATTACTAATAAGCTGCAACATGAGCTCAACAATTTCTTTCAGTGTGGGCATTAATGGGTCTCAGGATACAGGAGAGGGCCCTATTTTCATAAAACATGTAGGAACTGTAAGACCTCTGCTCCCCTCCACCAAGTGGGGTTGGAGTTGGCCAACAAATCTGAAAATTATAGGAGACGGGGGAGATAACTATGTTTATTTTATTTATATTTTATGCATGTATCCCACGTGCAGGCTGATTGCCTAAATTTCATTTCTTAAGAGACCAAGCTTAAACCTTATGTGTGCCTCTCTATTGTAATAAACTTTGTCTCCTTTTATTTACCCACCTGTAGGATTTGATGATTTCCCCTTTCCCCCCCACTCCTCAATTTCCCCATATCCTGTTCCCGAAAGGACTGGGCCCCTTCCCGAGGGATCATTTCATGCTGTTTCCCAGGAGGTCTGCCTTGAAGGATGCTGATATTTAGGTGCACATATGTTCTGCTTGTATTATTTGCCCTGCAGTGAGAGGGAAAAGTACATCCAGAGACAATTCACTCTGTTCTCCCAAAGGCAGTTTAGATTTGTGTGCCTTCTTTTGAATCTGTCAAAGGCATCTGTATCCTCACAGGAAAAGAAAATACTGAAACAATGCAAAATAAGAGTGACATGAGAATTTTAAATATATTTAGTCCAGTAGGCCGTTTTTATTGACTCTGAAAGGATCTTTCTTTTGGGGACTGTTCTTGGTGACACTTAAAAACCTAGCAAAATTATTTCAGAATTTGAATCCATGAGTCAATGTGCTTTCAATACTCTTTCAATATGTGTCCATACACAAATTACCCCCTTACGCATGCAATGTTATGTACATGTTTTCCTCTCCCAACATTCCAGCCTGCTTGGGTTGACCTTGTCTCTCTCAGTGATTTAGGTTTTAGAGAAGGAATGGGTAAGGATTTGCTTTGACATTTAAAGGCAATCCAGGTAATTGATAGCACTGGCAGCGTCCATCTCTCCCTCCATATATCTGCACAACAGTATCTATTTTTGACGTGGCTGACACACCATTTCCTTTGGCAGCCCAAGGGCGGCTCATCTTTAAATTAAACTCGTCTCCAACCCTTCCAATCTGTGAGCTGTGTAGAGGCAGACACTGGTGGGGTATATCATCTGGAGACTGTGCAGGCATATTTGAGCAGGGTGATGTATTATCAAAAGGGCTCTGCATTACTGCTAGCTGGAACCAAAACAAGCTCTAAAGTATTAACTAATGACATGGGAAGTCCCTTAGGTATCTAATCACCTTTAATGTTCAGATTTAGAAGACAACTTTAAAGGAAGAAAAAGAGATTAGTGGGTCAGGTCAGAGCACCCCTTCCCCCTCCCTCCACCCCCAAAATACAATTGGCTTTTTAAAGTCAAAACCAGATTTGTATTTCACCTCATCAGTAAATACACCACTAAAACCCAAGCCCTAGAGCTTGGTTCCTGGAGCAAAGCTTTGCTCAAGTTTGGAGAGATTTGAAACTTTGGTTTGTATCAGAAGCATTGATGGGTTTTGGGGTCTGGAAATCCCCCTTTACAAGAATTTGAGATGGTTTGGTGCTGTCTGGTTGTGGGAATAGGAGCCTTCTGCAAAATTTCAACTGTAGTTCCTCAGGTTTTCATGTATGTACACTCCTTGCTCTCAAAACCTGTGTTGTGATAATCCCTGTAGTACGTTTACCTTGTGCCACAGCTCCCTACCTGGACAGAGGTGCTACAGGATAGGCTTGTGCCATATAGGAAGTCAGTATGGGGAGGGGGAGGAAACACTGATTTGGCCTCCCAAGGCTCAGGCCAGCATATGGTTTGCAGAATTGGCTCTGTGGACTGCAAAAACCTCCTAAGAAGAGCAAAGCTTGTTGCCAGTAAATTCACTTTCCTGCATTGATGTGGACCCAGCTGTAGTCTTTTGACTCAGAGCCCTACAAAGCTTGGGGCAAAGGCTTTTGACCCCGCACTTTACCCAGTGGGCCAATTCCTGTCTGCCACACCAATTTTTCTCCAGCTTTGAAGGGAAGAGGGGTTTGGTTTCTATTTATACTTGGGGATGTTGCTGCTGTTTATGTTTGTGTGAAGCACAGGGAAGAAACCCCAGGGCTGATACACCAACCCAGCGTGATGTCCTGAGGAAATACCAGTTGAGAGTCAAGCAAAGGGGAAGTCTTTGTAGATATGGCACAGACCTTCCTTGGTTACCCTGCCTGTTGCTCAGGAGTTGCCCCACTTGTACCTTAGTGGTGGGTAGCAAACCCAGACCTTGCAGGCTCAGTGTTGTGATGGGAGGAAGCTGTTCAGTCCATCCTTGGCCCACAGGCAGCGCTCGGCTCATGTGCTACCAGAACACACTGACTTGAAACACTTTGTGGTATTGATTTTGCAGAAACATCAGGAACTGCATCCTCTGCCCTCACAGGAGTTGGGGTCCCTTCCAGGGTTGGTTCCAGTTTAGTTACCCAACTTCAGATTGGGATTTTCAGGGAAGCCAGGTGAATTCAAAGTGCTGATGTACTTAGCAATGTGGATATTTGTGCTGTTATGAGACCTTTGAACAGTAGGATGTGAGAACTTAGAATTAGCCACCTACTTCAGCAAGTGTTCATCTAAATGCAAAATGTACATGAATTAAAGTTACTTCAAAGCTTGAATTCCACTGATTTCTTTTTACTCCAGAAACACTTTGACATGGACTTACGTTTTTTTTCCTTCTGTTCTTGCTGTTTTAAGGGTGACCTGCAATCCTGAACTGCCCAGTGTTTCTAGAAAATGAGTGAAACCTGGAGATGCTCATCAACCCTTTAAGTCAGGTTCAAAATAAAATACATTAACACAAAATCTGGCTGCTTTCCTTTCTTCTCCCTTCCTTCAACCCTCTTAAGCTGCCCAGGAGCAAGCGAAATGACTTTGTCATGTCCTCATACCCTTTTCTGGTTTTCAGCCAAACTTTACTTATATAGCTTAAATTGCTTCTTCTCTCTTGAGAGTTTACTAGGCTAAGACTTGATACCTCTGAAACAGAGAAGACAGTAAGCATAGGAGCTGGCCTCGGGTAGGAGAGCAAGTATGGTGTAGAGAAATAAGATCAAAGTCTTTTTTTATTTAAAATCAGAAAGCCACACAATTGCCCCTCCAAAAAATACAGCTGTAGAATTGTATCCAAGGATATGCATACACCCAGGGAGTGTGGTGACATCATAAGTCACTGGAGCTTTGTTCTCATCTCATTTGTTATGATGTCACCTCTCCAGACATATTTATAACTTCACGATTTGTGGTTCCCAATCATTTGTTTTTGTTAGATAAACACATGCACGGAGGGCTTTGGTGACATCATGGTAAACCATGGGAGTGAAGCCTGAGTACCTTCTGATTGTGTTGCTCATCTGGAGTTGCCCATCTGCAAACAGAAGCCTGGCAGCTTTCTCCATGCTTGCTTCATTGTCCAAGTTAAGTGATGCTGGTGGGAGGTTTCCCTGGAACAAAGAATGGGAAGTGTTTGTTTTCTCCTCTCCATCTTTTCCATTAAGATCTGTAGGCTGGCATTAACATTATGGTACCAGTTGGCTGTTGGTTCACCTGGAAGGGTCTCTTTGTGAGAAGCTGGAGATGCTTCCTGGTATAGGAACTAAGGATTATGGCAGTCAGTACACAGCACCAATCTGCTTGGAGCACTGTGCATGCAAGCTCAGAAGAGGCAGCTGGGCAATCATGCCATTTCAGGGCTTTTCTAGTGCCTTAAGCCCATATGTGTCCAGGCACAGACATAGAAAGGACACTCTCTGCTTTATTTGTAAAATGGACAACTTAAATCAAATGTTTAGGTGGAGAAGAATAGGTGAGAACCTCTTTATAGACATAGGCTTAATTACTATCTCTTTAGCAAGCTGTAGGGGGGGGATATGTGGGAGATACAAGCACTGTAAGTGGATATCCATGTTGGGTCGCTGGCACTGAGCCGATCCTCCACTGATTTATGCTCCCTGTCCCTCCCTTGGGAGGAGGAGATGAAATGAGCCACTGAAAGCTAGTTGGCACAGCTGCTGCCTTCACGCTCTGCTGGAGCTCAGCCCACTTTCATGTTTCACTTTTGATTATTGAAGTCCAAATTGTAATGGGAGATGATTAGAGCGACGGAGAGCTGATGGTGCCCACCTATGTGAAAGGCATTGTAGGGCTCCACCGAGAAAGCTGGGTGGGCAGTGGACCTGACTCTCTGCCAAAAGGGTAGGTGGTGAGTTCCTATGGAGAGGGGAGGAACAGGCAGATGCCAAGCATGTAGAGCTCTGAAGGAGAACTTCTGCAGGCACCTTCTCAGCTACGTTTGCTAGTGAACCACTAGGTGTTTATTTTCTTTGAGCGTGATGCTGTGTTTGGAGGTCTTGGAGTATAACCCAGGCAATTGTGTGGTCCTAGCACTGCCCTTGCCTTGCCATTCTATATTGGCCATTCTAGCATGGAGGCATCAAACTTTCTTGGTGTCTTCTGCTATCCTGAAGAATAAGAAGGATTTGTTTTCTCCTGAAGAAGCCATTGGCATGGGACAAACTGATGGCTCCTCAGCTAGAGTTCTGAATGATTTTGCGTTAGCACCATTCCTTGTGCTCTTGGAGGACTGTAATGTCAGTGCATCACATGCCACTGGCCCAGCCCCTGGGATGTTGACATTCATCTCGCTGCATCTCCTGAGAGGTCTGTAAAAATCACACTGATCATGGTACAAATATTCTTGGTATTTGAAGAAGGACAAATATTTTCTCCTTTTTTTATGCCAAAAACAGCAAGGGTGCTTGAGGGTTATTTTCTACTGCCATCCCTTTGCTCTAGTGTAAGGCTGTGGTTCCTAAATAAGGCCTTACTGTGCTGTTACCATGCTCCATACCACTTGCCTTTCTCTTATCTGTCTGGCAGCAAGCAAAATTTGACCACTGATTTGGGGGATAACCAGGGCATTTGTCTATCTGCCACGTGCCTGGGCATGCATGCTCTGCTGAGCAAGGCTGGCAAAGGTGGGGATGACAAGGAGCCGTTTGCTCTGCCATGGTAGGTCTGAATAAATGCTTTAGATGGTAAATGGAGGCATGGAAATCTCTTATGGTCCCTTTGTGGAAGACTGGACTAGCTGTAGAATTGGTGCCAAGAGGGGAAGACTTGTCAGCCCCTCTTTTTCCTCATCTTTTCCCCAAAAGAGGGAGGCTCAGCTCCTGATTTGGCTTCCAGCAGTTGGGTTCTGGTCCTCAGGCAGTGCACGTGCAACGCAGAGCTCTGCAAACTTAGCACAAGGCAATAGTGGAGATGGATGAGACTCTGTGAGAATGTTGTGAGGTTCAGATAAAATCTGCAGTTCTCAGGGCAGGGTCTCTGTGTGGTGGTGTCGAGGGTAAATGGAGTTTACCCACTTGGAACGTGAGTGACATGCTGTTTATCCATTTCTCATCTACACCAAGCAATGGAAATAATTTCTTTTAACATCCCCTCTTGACATCGGGTGGGAGGGGAGAGTCACCCCACTGGGGGCTCAGGAGCAGGTGCTCGGGGGTCAGGGAACTCTACCATTACCGTGGCATTGGAGGGGGCTCTGGGCTTAGTGGGAAAAGTAGTGGGGGGTGGGTACTTTTCACCCTGAATTTATACAAGGCTATACTGCTAAGGAAAGGTCTGAAACCCTCTGAATTATGTTGTGCACTGTGCAGAGAGCACCCTCACTTGTGTTCTCTCTCTGCTGGCATCTTCTCTCATAATCATTCATCCTCTCTATAAACAGATTTCCCAGTAATGGTTTTCATTTTCTTTGAAGTGCCCCATTCATTCTGCTGCTCTGCCCATTCACGTGCTCGAGGTTTCTTGAAAGGAAGGCAGACACAAACATCCAAAGTGCTTGAAATATGCTAGCAGGGGGAGGCAGTGGGCAGAGGCATTTCTTTTAGAATATATCTATTTGAGGAGAATTTAATCCTTTTTACTTTTTTTCACTTAAATAATTATCTTTTGATTTTTATGTTGCTTTCCCCCATAGAGATCCCAATGTAGCATGGTTTTTGAATTCCACCCTCTGCAATCTGTTCCTGCTGCTTTAAACTATTAATAAATTGGAAGCATGTTCTGGAAACCAATTTAATCCAGCCCCAAAGTTAAGCAGGTGCTGAAGTGGTTTGATGGGGTACGTTTCTGAATTGAGGTCTTCCATGCTAAGGCACAACTGTCATCAGGGCTCGGTGGCTGTACTAAGGAATATTTGGCTCTGGAAGTCAGGAATTGTATCTGCTCTGTGAGGGCAGGGAATTGTAAGGAAGGGTTACTTTTCATTTTTTAAGGGCAGGCATAAACCCTAAATTATGGTTGGTTATGGCATGCCATGTCCTGTAATGTATCACCTGCATCAGAATCCCTTTCCACTGCAGTAATAGCCCAGATTTAAGGTTGAATCTGTGCAAATGCTGCTTCATTTTGCCCTGCTGTCCTTTACCATACCTCTACGGAGTTCAAACTGCCCAGTGCTTCCTCATGGGCCCAATCTTCAGCAATTTTCCTGCCCTGATTCAAGAGGATCCTTGCTCTATCCCTGCAGAATGTTATCAAATAAACTTATTTCATTTCAGCAAAAAGGTGAGGGCTTACGATTGGTTCTAATCACACCCTAATAGAATTATTCCAGCGTAAGAGGAGACCTTGTGATTCTGATTAAAATTAAAAGCATGCACTCTTTCCAAAGGAGGCTGAGTTTGGGTTTAGAGCAAAGGTGAGACCTCAGCCTGGGTGCAGTGGTGGAGTAACAGTGGTAATTTGCAAAAATGAGCGCCGCAAGCAAGTTCTCCACTGTGTTTTTTCTCTTGACACTTGTAATTTCTGCCCACACATTCAAGATTGCGCATGGCATTTGGGGTTGTGTTTGTGGCCAGCTTGAGGGCTTGGGGTTCTTTTTAATTATTGCTGTATAGTAATGAGCTAGGGGCTTGGTGTATGGGAATGAAAATGAGTTTGCCTTTTCTCCACCAGATCTTTGCATCAGGTTGGTTTTTATTAGGACATGTTTGGCTTTGATTTCAGATTTATAAGTTGTTCTGTTCTATCAAGCCCCAATAGGCTTTTTGAATCCAGACCCCCATATAAATGGAGAATTATGATTCTAACATTATGCCTAGTAGCAATAATAATAAAGAACTGGATGTTCATATTCATGAGCTGCAAGCCCGAATTCTTTCATGGGCCTGAAGGTCTGTGTGGCTGCAGGTCAGGGAGGACACTCCACATCGGGGTGGAAGATCTGTGCCCGCTCGATTAAGAGGGGTGGGGTCTGGACCACATTTGGGTGAGGAACAGAATTTGGGGGAAGGAGGGAGGAACAAGCCAGCCCCTAGCATACCACAAATGTGTTTTATATAGTAATATCAAACATTGGCTTATTCTGTGTTTTCTGTTAAAACAAGTCATAAAAGAACTACTAAAGGGTACTCCATTCCTATATTTTATATATACCCACAGAGAACATGTGGAGAGCAGATAACGGAGACCCAACCTTCCCCCGCCTCTTCACTCTTTCTCCCCCCACAGCCCCATTCATCTCTTCGATCTAATAAGAAAAAGAACAGTGCTAGTGTTAACACAGGAGAGGTTGTTAATCTGTTCAGAAACGGATTTTCGGGTCCAAGCATCCTATTTTTTTTCTGACCAAGACGGGAAAGGAAGAGTTGCTGATCTTGCTCCTTGGGGTTGGAGCCTGGGGCAGGCAAAGAGCCCGGGGAGGAGCAGCCGGGAGCCGGGGCTCGCTCACCTCGGAGGAGCCGGTAGAGATGCTCGAGGAGAGCGGGAGGGGTGTGTAGCTCGGGGTGGGATGTAATTGATAGCAGGGAAGAGTTGTCACAATAGCAGGATAGGAAACCGGCTCTCCAGGACAAGACCCAGCTTTTAAAAGCCCCTAATCTGCCAGTCTATGTATTAAAGGGCTGATTTGAGGGGAGGACAAGGGGGGAGGGGGGGTTAAAGAGGAGGCCTGACTCCTGTTAGCTCCTTCTAATGAGGCAGTTGAATAGCGTTTAAAAGGGCTCCTGGCCTGGCATGAAATCTCACAAAGGAACCTCCTTATTTTAATGCACGTAACTGACTTTGCTTTACAAACACTTTTATAGTGTCCAGACACTTACAAATCGACCTTCAGTGATTCTTGAGTTAATACGAAGTCTTGGGAAACATTAATGCGCTATTAAAAAAAGAAAGTCTCTCAATAGATCTTTCTACTCTTACAAACAGGCTCAGAGTTCTTGAGTACTCAACTCCGGGTATAAAAACGTGAAGTCTTTTAAGGCTATTAATGCGGGGAGGGAGCCGATCCTACATTCCTTACCCGAGTCTCTCATTTAAGATGTGAGCCTCCAGGTTGTAGGGCTTCGATATATATATATATTTTTTTTTACACGAGTAGAGCAACGAATTTTGGCTTCGAGTAAACATATTTAAACCTCGAAGAAGGGCTTGTGTGTTGGCAAGTTTATCTTCCCCCCCATAGTCCGTTGGTTCAATTGAAAAAAAAAACAACAAACCCTTATTACCTCTCCCTATAGACCACGTCCCTTTGATTATCGAAAGAATTTTAGGGGTCCCATCCAACGAAATTATGGAGGGCATGGGAGCAGAGACATCAAGTCCTGTCTGCAATCATCTTGGAATATACCCCCTTTCCCTTAAAAAAAAAAAAACCCACAACATTAAATCGGTGCAGCAGAAGGGAAACGCTTTAAATTGGCAAGCGAGGTTAATGAGGGATGTAGAAAGAACGAAATAAATCGTAGTGGAGTAGCAAAACGCGGCAGGAAGCGCGTATGTGTGTAAGGGTAGCGAGAGCACGTATAGAGCATGTTTGTGCTGATTCTGTGAGGGATGCTGTTCTCTGGGTTTAGGAGCTGGGTTTCCCAGAGGGTTTGTCCCACAGACATGGGAAGGACTGCTGTGATGGGGAGGGGGCTCTTGGGATGGAAGGGAGTCGCTGTCCCCGACCCCCGCCTGCTGCGGTCTCCCCGGCCTTTCTAACGGTGAAAACTCGTTTCTCTTACATTCTTTTTTCGGGGTTTTTTTCCCCCTTGGCGGCGGCTCCTGCGCCGGGCTGACCGGAGGAGCGGCTGCAGGACCCCGTCTGCTGGGCAGGGGGTGTTCCGCAGCCCCCTAGCCCGGCGGTGCAGGCAGCGGATGCCCGTGGAGGTTCCTGCGCTTGGGGAGAAAGAAACCCAAACCTAACAAAACCACCCCGAACACCCCACTCTCACGGTCCAAATTATCTCCTCTCAGCCCTGGGCTCCGATAAGGTGGGGCGGGGGGGAGCGCGACGCGGACCCCCGCGCTCCTCTTTTGTCTCGTTTCCCCCAGTCTCCCGGCTCTCAGCTGGGATTTCTTTCTTTTTTTTTTTTTTTTTTTTTTTTTTTTTTTTTCCCAGGGAACAAAGAAACAATTTAAAGCCAGCTCTGGGGAAATCAGCAGTCCTGGCATTGTTTGTGCAGAGCCGCTGCTCCGCGCAGGCTGAGTGAGCGCGGAGGCTCCGCTCCTGCGCACCGTGGAGGGGGGAGCTAGGCAAATAAACAATGCTCTCTTTTATCTCTTTGCTTCCCCCTCTTCGGTTAAATCCGCGGGAGGGGGTGCGTGTGGGTTTGAGCATACAAACAGCTGCTTAAAATCTAATATAGACAAATGGACATCTTGTATAACATTAAGTTTTAGTAGGCAACTCATTTATTTTGGAAGTGCTCTTGCGAATAGTTTGGCAAAGAGCTTTTCTCCCTCCTGTTCCTGGAAAGTAGCTGGAGAATTTGCTGGGCAGAACGAGGATCGGGTTGGTGGGGAAGGAAAAGGGCGCTCTCTCTGTGAAGGCTTCTCCAGACCTCGGGTCGCCCACCCAAACGCTCGGGGCTGGGCATGGTTCCCCTCCATCCAGCCCAAAAAAACCCTAGTAGAAACACATCACAAAAAAAACCAATTAGACGTAGAGAAAGACCATGAGGATATTCAGGCAATTTGGTGCTTCTGCGGCTTTAGAGAACCCAGCACTCGCAGAGTTAGAAATGCAAAGCTCTGGGGCATCTCTCTTTTTAGGCTTGTGCGTGTTAGTAAAAAACCAAAAAGCATGGCACAGGGGTATTTTCAGTTTGTAAATCACACAGTAAAAGCAGAATCCGCCGTGGGAAGCTGGCGGTGACGGCTCAGGGTGTTTCTGCCCCGGCGGCTGCCCGGGACGGACACAACGGACGGCTCCGCGTCTTTGTGAGGGGACGGAATAATAAATTCGGCTCCGTATTTTATAGGAACGACAGAGCCTGGAGCACACAGGTTAAAAGCAAACCTGTGTCCAGCCAGCCGTGAGGAGAGCGGGTCCGAATAAAAGGATTACTGTTCGGGGGTAGGGGAGAAATAAAAAAAATGCTCAAACTATCCAGACGATAAAGATTTTATTCGTGGAGGTGTGCGCCTGGGTGCTGTCGCCCATCGAGGGTGCCAGTGTCTCTCCCTTCCGAGCAGAGGAGTTTGTTTTGCCCTTTCCAAGCCGCCATCCTGTGAGAAAATCCCTCCCCGGAGCAGAGCCTCTGGGGTGGATACAGGGTGGGGAAAGGGGAAAACTGTAATTAAACAAGCTCTTATGGAAACCCAGTCCCTCTGCTTGAGCTGTTACCCTCTCCTACCTTCCGTGCTTTTTGTAGGGACAAAAATCCCGTAGTTTGTTTTAAACTTTTGTTTAATTCGTTATGTATACACATTTTTTTCTGCTTCGTGCTAAGACGATCTGGTGAATTACTGGATAGGAAACAGCCTGGTCCCCGGGATAAAATTTTCTGCCTGCCTGGGGATTTGGTTATCGTTTTCCTTTCCACACAAACTACTTTCTTGAGTTCCCCGTGCGGCAGCAGCAAGCGAAAACCCCTCTGTGCTTTACCGCTCGGGGAAAGATGCAATCCATGGGTTAGAATGCGGGTGTTCTTTAGGCAGGTATCTTATCTTTTTTTCTTCCTGGAATTTTTTTTTTTTCTCAAAAAAACCCCAAATCAGATTTGCCCCATTTAGGAAGGGGAAATCAAAGCAGAAATGTGCGATGTGATTAGAAAAAGTGGAAAATTAAGGAAAGGAAGATAAGGAGAAATAGAACAGCGAGAGTTTGAGTGAAGGTGTTAAATCGCGGTTCTCCATAGCTGCACCGGGGCTGTTCAAATGCCCTGGTAGCGAGATGAGGATCGAAGAGAAGCAGAGCCCCTGTGGTTGGAGGTGCCGTAGGGTGTGTGTGTGTTTGCCATCCTTCCTCCCAAACCAGAAATAAACCATTGATCTCCCTGAGAGGCGAAAACTCGAGCGGAGAGAAGCCGAGGCACAGGGCTGAGGTTGGGTGTTTTCCCTCGCTGCTCGGAGCCAGGGAATATATATTCATTTTTCACTCCTCAAAGCTTGGCTCAGCGGGGGAGGAACCCGCTGGCTGCTCTCACTTTAGGTCCAGACTTAATTTTACCGCTTTAAGGAAGCGCTCGAGCCTGGACGAGTGGCTGGACGAGTCTGTTAGCCCTCAATTATAACTTCATTAATATCGTGTGCGTGGTCAGCAGCGTGGCCGCGGAGCCGGGCAGTGGAGGCAAAGCTCGCAGCTCTTGTCAGGTATTATCGTTATTATTATTGTCATCATTATAATACCCTCTATTGTAATATGCTATGTAGATACATAGATAATATATTATTATCTGTTATTCTATTTCCTGGCTCCTCCCAGCGCATCCCAGAGCCGGGAAGCGCCCCAGCCCCGAGGTGTTAACGAGAGGACTAAAAGCTGGGCTGGAAGCGCGGAGTCCCGCGGAGGGGTGCGGAGCCCCGCACCGCCGGTAGTACTGGAGGAAAACGCTTTGGGTTTCTTTACGGGCTCATTTTCTCCGAGGAGGATTTTACTGCATGCGTAAAGAATTTTGAAAAGCAGTGGTAAATATTTTCTCTTCTGGCAAGTTATTTATTGGCATGAAGAGAGGATTTTTTTTTTCTTCCCCTCTTTATAAAGCTACATGTGGTGACCATATAGGATCAGAAATAATGTGGCCTTTCTGGTTTTGAAGAACTGCTAATGTCATTAAAGGTCTTCCTAACACGCCAGCTAGGAGTTCAAAAAGCCTCGCCTTTTATCCTGGGCATATATTTGGTTGTTTATAAAGTGCAGACTTCCTTATGCTTCAAGTGCATCAGGAGGATTTCTTAACTCTGTAGAAGGATCTGTTTTCAACTATATTCTTCTCTGGAAATTGGACTGTTTAACCAGTGTCTTTCACACTTCTTTTCTGGCTGCTATTTTTATACATTCAACCACAGAAGAGGTTCCTGCACACAGAAGCAAACAAAGAATTTTCCTCTCTGCTTTGTATTACAGAAAATATCCGCGCTGCCCACTAATTGTCCATTAGTGCTAATAAGTGGCTAAAACAATATTAGAAGATAACCCGAGCAACCTGTCTTCTTTGTTTTAATTTGACTTAGTGAAGTTGGGAAGGTTTTGACGAAGACCCGACTAGACGTGTCCAGGGAATCTGTGTACTAAACTTTTGGACTGTTGATTTTGAGGGTCACTTATCTAAGCTAAGTTCAAAGTGTCACCTGCTTTAATCCCTTTTCTGTCATGCTCGGAGAGACTCCACACAGCACAGTCAGCTTCTCAGAGCGCCTGGAAAAAAAACCTGTCTCGATTCTAACCACCACCCCCCCCCCCCCCCCCCCCCCCAAATACATTAGGAATTTCTCCCCTCGATTCTAGCGACTCTTATGAAAAACTCGTTTGAATTCAATTATTAATATTTTCCGGGCATGCTCTTTTAGTGTGCCATTTGTAATATATTAGGATGAATTATATGGAGTTGTTTTTTTTTTTTTTGAAAAAAAGGAGGGGAAAAGGGAAGGGAAAGAAAGAAAAACGCAGAGAAAGAAAGCCTTTTCTATTAAATAGAAACAAGATGTTCAAATATAGAATGTATGAATTTAAAATCTGGAAATCTGGTGTTTTCCACTCTTGGATGCTGATGGCGTTAAAAAAAAAAAATCTCCTTTGCTGCTTCTGCAATTTAAATCCTTACATAGAAACATAAATTATCCACCAGGATATTATTTTTAATTAAAATTCTCTTTCCTGAAGGAGTTGGTTTTAACTTCTCTTTGGTTTTCCTGAAGATTTTTCTTTTCCCTCCAATTTAATTTTTTTATTAATTGGGGGATTCTTAAGCCGTGTCTTGTAAGTGGGTTGGTGTTTTTGAAACTTTGACAGAAAACAGTCCACTTGTTTTGTTTTGGTTTGGGTGAATAGTTTTGGTGAAAACACATAGTTTTAAAACAACTCAGAGGGACTGGAAAACTTGGAGCTCTTCAGACATGTCAATGAACAAAGTTCACACACATGCAAAATATCCCATGTTTTTTCAATGAGCTTTTGAATGTCAAGATCTGCACTAAGGCTTTGGAGGGACAAACTTAAATTTACGCATCTCCAGCCGATTTTAGGCACCTAAATAGAAATTGAGCCGTTCTCAGAAGTGCTGAGCCCTCACAAATCTGGGTGAAGACAGGGAGGACAGCTCTGATTCAGCGCCCATAAAACCTAGTCCCTTTTCTTTCGCTGCCCACATGTGACTTTAGACACTTGGACTGACTGTTGAGTTCAGCTGCCTTTATCATTTCCTCTTGGAGAATACCTGGAGAAGCAGGAAAAGTACTTCTGTGTTCAGCAAAGTAAGGGTCTTGAAGTACTTGGTGAACTTCAAAAGACTTGAGAGCACTGGGGCAACAAACCTGCTTTATGTTAGATGTATACGTGGTCTGAGGGAATCCACCTTGGCCACTCAGCCCTGCATTCCCAGGCACTACCTTAACAGACCCCCAGAAGGGTTCTCAGAGCATCCGCACCACAAAACACCTCCTTCTGTCACAGAACAAACACTTGAGGGATGGTGGGGGAGACCAACCAGCTACCAAGTGGTGGAGGAACTCAGGACCAGAGCATGAGACCGTAAGGATTCACATCATTGCCAAATCTTTGCTTTGGATGTTTTTGAATGCACACAGGTTTTTCCTGTACTTTGGTTCAGTGTTTTGTCTCAGAAGCTTCCCCTCCTGTTGTTTCAGAGTAAAGAGGCCATGGAACAGGGAGGGTTTGGAGGGGCGGGTGGAGAGGAATTTCTGGTAAAAATGAAGAGAAAGAAAAATAAGCTTCTTTGTGCCCACTGGGAAATTCTTTTGGGAAGGGAAAGAGGGATTTTTCCATTACTTGGAGCTGGAAAGGCAACACATGTCATGATTTCTCAGGGATATTTCTAGGGTTTTTTTGTGGGTTGTCTAGAAATACTGGGGTCCTGATATAGCAGCTGAAACTCCACTGACCTGTCCATCTTCCTCTCTTTTTGGTGGCTCGTGTCACTAAATGTGTGCCTTGTGTTCCAATAGATAAGGAAGGCAAATGGGAATCGAGACCACAGAGAGAATTACTGGGGCAGGTACATCTGCTAATATGTCCTAGTCTTCTCATTGAGTTTTTTCTCCCCTTTTCCTGTAATTTCAGAATCAATCATTCTGCTATCAGCTAGCTCTAGAGATGGATGAGTAACACTAGTGAGATAAAAGAGTCAGGACTCCCTTTCCTGTGAGTTGGCTGCTTTTTGTTAACAGTGCTCTGAGTGCCACTATTTCCCATAAAAGACATCTGGAAAATCATTGGCGTGTGGTGGAGAAAGTGACTCTTCTCTGCTCTCTACTCCCTTTTGATCCAACATGGAGCACAATTCACTGCCTCTTGAGATCAATAGCTCCCATCCTGAGATGTTTTTCATCCTTGTATGCTGTGGGTGATTTGAACCACTTTAAGAAAATACAAACTTCAACTCCTTTTTGTCTTAGAATGTGTTTATTTATGAATTTGTGACAGCAAGGCCAATGCCAGGAAGAGAATGGCATGGACCAGCTGGGTAATCCACACTGAGTACAACCAGTGGAGTCGTTCTGCTGAGTTTGGTTGGGTTCACCTTTGTAATCTCACCCGACTAAAGATTCACAAAAGTCTGGGTGGCCATGCCTGGGTTGGACAGCCTCATGGTAATCAAAGCAGAGACCTCCAGAGACAAAAGCATCAACTGTTATAATTTGAACTCAACCTGTCTACCTGGAGCAGTGATGAGTTTCAAAGCCTCTTCAATCCTGGTGCAAAAGGGATCTCTGGGGGACTGGAGTATGAAGGGTGCTGTGTGTGTGCTCAGGTTCAGCAGAAACAATAACTTGTGGTCTCTTGTTAACCAAAAGTAGCCAGCCTGTGATTCATGAGCTGCATGAGGCTCTCTGGCACTTTGGATGTGGCTCCTGTGCCAGGGCTTTGTCATGGTGGGCTTACCACAGGTAAGCCTGGTCCAGGCAGGAGTTAGGGCTGAAGGAGCTGGTGTTAGGCCCAGTTCTGCATTGAGCACAGACTCCTTCAAAGATGAATCCCAGAGATCTCAACCACCACGTCCCACTGGTGAACCACACCCAGAATCTCATCCTTGTTCTTTGATTCCTCTGTCAAAACGACATCTTGCTGGGTGAGAATTACTATGTTACACCTTCTCTTAAGAAAGTAGCTCTCAGGCATATGAAAAGACCTGACAGTACTGAGCAGAAACTTGTGACCTATATATTCAGTGAATGCCTCAGTCGGACAGACTTTGAGATGTTTGCCTGCTCAATGCCTCTGCTTTCCAGCACTAAATCCTGTTGTATTCGACCTGAAAGGTCCTGCTAATATGAGTAGGATCAAGCATGGGCCTATAAAGAGCAAGGGAGGTCATTATTTTCACAGGAACTAAAAGTCGGACCCTAAATCTTCAGAAGAGAGCAGTGCCTAGAAACCAGCTGTCTAATATATCTGCTGTGCTAAGCTGGTAGCAGGGAGGGGAGAATAAAAATGTGTTTTGCAGTATAATATTGCTTTGTGCCTCCAAAAAGGCTTCTAATTTTATGTTTTAAAGGCAAACATTACAGCTAATTGAAGAGCGGAGAGGAAAAATGGATCTCCTTTTCTGAGCGCCAATAAGGCTGGGTTCTGGGCCAGTGGTTCTGTGAGAGGTCTCCATTTACTACCTGTCCTAAACCTCAGGTATTTTAGAAGGAAAATGCCTGCCATATATTAAAGAGAAAAGTCATTAAATGGATGTCAGGGAAAAAAAAAAAGAGGATAGAGAAAACCCATATGACTAAATTTATGGCTTGCTTAAGAAGCACAAGGTAGCACTGAGAAAATATGAATGAGAACAAGGGGGCATCTACGCAACGGAGGAGGCTTTTACCACTTGCTGCCTTCCCAGTAGTGACCTTGGAAGAGGCCCTCCGTGCTGGCAATGTCACTGTCCCATCCCTGCAGCCTGGAGCCTCCTCCTGCCTTTCCCCCTAGCCCCCTCCCCTAGGGTGGAATAACCCTCCTCCACCTCACTGGGAGTTGGATTGGGCCCCGTGCCCAGAACGTTGCTCGGTTTTTATTGCTATGGTGAATGCACCCATTTGCCTCTGGAGGAAACAGGGCTGAGCTTGAGCAGTCCTGAGCCAGCAGGAAATTCAAGGCTTTGTGGGCATCCAGGCAGGAGCCAAGTTAAATGAATAAGAAACAAAGGGAATGCTCTCAGGGACAGCAGATTCAGAGTCCCTTGGAGCAGGGGCTCAGCTTTGGGTAGGAGGATGCAGGAAGAGGGCGATGTGGAATTTTAGCCATGGCAGGAGGAGTGTTCAAAGTGTTTGGCATTGTACAAGCAGTCAGGCTGGTGACTTGGCAGAGGGCTTCAGGTAGCTTAGGAGAGCTGTTTGGGGAAAAAAGAGTTGTCCTCCTCATCCAAGGCTCACGTTGTCCCAGAAGTACAGGCAGCACTGGGAGCAAGAGGGTTCCCTCTAATGCAGGGAGTGGAAGTATGAGGTGTGGGGCAGGAAGCAGGCAGAAACTGTGGGTTTGGCATTGCTGTTAGCTCCTGTTGAACTCTAAGCTCTACTTCTGGGCACCCAGAAGCCTATTGGGATCCCACTGGAGGGACTCAGTGAGACTGGAGACTGCAGGAACGACCTCCTCTTACAGCTGTCTTTACCCCAGGCCCTTAGAAAACACTGATTTCTCTTTTAAAAAAAACCACATCAACCAACGAAACCTTGAGTAAAATAAAACTAGAAATCCCAACCTAGACAACATCTGCCTTTCCTAGCGTGTCTCCTTCCTGTCTCTGGTCTCAGCAATGAGGTGCTGCAGTTCTTTGGGACCAGTCTCACAGATGAACTGAACCACAGCATGGAGTGCTGACTCTTTCCAGTTCTCTGCTGTCTTGCAGGGACCCACATACTTGGTCTTAGAGCAGATGCTGTGCAGTGCTGATGCTCCTTCTGTCTGTATTCCAATATAGAAATCATCATAAGCTTTGGGGGTTTTGGGATGAGACAAATCAGAAAATACCAGTGTGGAGCCGTGACTCCCCTTCCACACTGTGGGCAGCAACAGCTGAAGGAACCTTGGTTTGTTGTTTCTTCTCATTAGCTTTGTACCTGGTTTGATGTCCTTGCTCAGATCTAGTGTCACCCAGCTGCTGTGGAGAGGAGTGGGCTAATTCTTGCTTCCATCTTCTCAGCTGCTGACTTCACCCACACCTTTTGCAGCAGATCTAGCAGGGTCTGGCTGTGGGGTGAACGTGTTCAGCTGGCTGGGACAATGGTGGATGAACCTCCCTAAATATGGCAAAAGAATTAGATTTTAGTTGGGTCCTCCATGGTCCTAACTCTCTCATTTGCATTTAGCATGGCTTTGTTGTATGATAAAGACAAGGAAGGCTGCTGCCAGTACTTTAACTGTATTGCCAAAGGATTGTGGATGTGAAAGTGGGAGACAGGATCAATGAGAACTGCCCTGAACTTGGCAGAATAGGCAAACAGATTCATTTTTCCCTCCACTACTAGTATGCCCCAAGGCCTCAGGCACCTCACCTAATCTCTCCATGCCTTGCCTCCATCCTTCTGCCTCGCTAAGTCCAGAGAGGCAGGACTGGCCTCTCCCTGTGTGATTTTAGGATGCTTCACACGGTGGTGTCTGTCACAACGTGGCCTCTGGACTCTATCACAGCTCTACTACTATTAATAATCCAGAGGATTAGAAAGATAAGCCAGTTACAGCAAGACTCGGGCTTGTCAGTGCTGTCCACTGACTTGTGGTATCTTATAGGCTGGGGAACTGCTCCGGTCTGTTTATTTACAGTCTATAACTTTGCAAATGGTATAATAGCTGCTCAGGTTTTACTTCTTTGCAAACCCCTCGGCGTAGGAGACATCTGTGCTGACAGAATTATCTTTCTCTTTTTTTTTTTTTCCTTCCCTACAATGGTGCCTTTAACGAGAGCTGGGCTTTAATTGGTAGCTCAGATGGATCCCTCCCCCTCAGCTTGGGGGAGATGCCTGACAAGTAGTAGAGAGGTAATATACGGGCAGATTGAATACATGTATTTCAGCTATGAAGCACAGTATGTCATATATTTTAATATATTTCCCATCCCAAAGAAGCACAATTATTTTATTTTTATGTATGTGAAGCACAATAAAACTTTGCCCTTTCCCACATGCTTACCTGCCTTATTTCAGCTAGAGGCTGCAGTTGCTCTGTGGTTTGTGTCCTGCACACTGCTAGTGGATGCAGGACCCATGGTCAGGCAGGCACGGGGCTTGGCCAGGCTTGGCTGTGGCCCCACAGTTCGATCATCCCTTGCAATTGAGGGGCTCTGGATTCTTCCAGCTCTGTGTGGGGATGCTGGCAGCTCTGCCATGTAGGCGGGCTGTAGGACTCCCTGGGGTCATGGCAAGGTGAAAGTTGTTTATTCCGTGGTGGAGGATCTGATCGAAGGTGGGGAGTAGGGACAACCCGGTGCTGACTGATCTCCCTCTAGGGGCACTTTTCCTTTTTTGATGCAATACTAAGTGGATTTTGTCCCCTGGCTGATACAAGAGGAGTTTTTTTCCTGTATGAAGAGTCATGGTCTTCCTTTTCCAGGTGGAGAAAATGAGGCACGCACAAGCAAAGGACAGGGAGGGGGTTTTAAGAGCCAGCCCTTTGCTCTGTCCCCTAGGCTGGGTGGTCCATGCCCTTGTGTACAATCTTAGTGTGCAAACCCAAGTGGCAGCATGGGGCTGATGCTCATACTGGCACATATCAACTCCTGCTCCTTCCTCCGACACAGGTAGTGTCCCAGGGATGAAGTTTAAATAAAGTCTGCCAGAGAGTTTCTGTCCTTAAGAATCCAAGGATTTATAGGACCATCCAGTTCCTTCCAGCTGCAGGACCTGACTTAACCCTATCTGGCAGCCAAATTGTAACTCAATCGCCCATCTCTGTTTCTTTTCTCTTTCCTGCTCTTGTATTTTAGCACAAGGAGGATTTTGGAGAGATGCTGTGTGGGGGGAAAAAGGGATGAGGTGCATGTAATGAGGTTCATATGTGTGACAGGTATTACCTGAGAGCAGCACAACCAGCATTGGCTTGAGGCTTTTCAGTGCTGCAGGACAAACTGAAGTCACCAGCCACACCAGAGAGCCTGAGGTTGGGCTGCCTGTGCCATGGGAAGGGAGAGGAGAAGGAAAGGAGTTGGCAAGGGGTCCACCTGTATTTGGCTTACTGCTGTTGCTGGAGGACTTGGGCTTTTTCTGCTGGGGCAGCTTTTTGGGGTGATGTAGCAGCTCTTTACTGTCCACAGCAGCAGCCAGACTGGCTCCCCAGGGATCTGGCACAAATGACAGCACTCTGATTGCATGGCACTTTGCTGCCAAGGCACCTGATGAATTCTGTATGCCAGCCCTCTGTGTTGCACTTGATGCTGATGTTTCCACACCCTCTCCCCATCTTTTACCCATTAGTCTAAGAATGCTCCCTGCCCCACTGGTGAGAACTCAGCTCTCAGTGCCACTGTGGCTCTCCCAACCACTGCAGCTGCACTGCAGAAGATTACCCTATGCTCTTGGAGAACACTTTGACTTGTGTTTCTTCACTGATAAACAGAAAGACTACTGTCAACATGGGCAGTGGTGGACCAGCCCTGCCATGCTGCAAGACTCCTCTCCCCAGTGACCACCTCTGCAGCAGGAGACATCAAAAGCAGGTCTGGAAAGGGCAAATGAATAGTTAAATTGAAGAGGCCTGATTGCCAAATACATACTCACAGAGCAATTTTCTGATGTGTAGTCCAGTAAATTTCTTGCTGTGTGTGCCACTTTTCTAATGATGCTCTTGTTTGTGGATTCTCTGATGTCCAGCCATGTGGCTGAAGTCATTTAGCTGCCTCTGTGAAGGCACTGACTTCTTCCTCTTCCCTGCTGCATAGGAAATTTCTTTCTGTAAGAGCAACGGCAGGTTGAGGAAGGTGATAGATTTGGGACCAAACACTCAACAACTGTGAATGGAGGAAAGAGAGGCAAATGAATTAACAGAGGCAGCTACCCAAGTGCACAGTTCATCTCCTTTCCTTACGGAAACAGGCCAAACACAGGGGTCTTGTTCTACAGAGGCTCTCACATCAGGCTGGAGTCATGGGGAATCACTCTGAGTTTTATGACCTATAGCACTGGATGCTGTGGCACCAAGCACATGCCTAAAAGAGGGAGTTTTCTCCCATAAAATAGCTCCAAGAAGGCTTTATTTAGTTGCCTATTCTGTGAGTTTTCTCCAGGGTGGAGCCTATCACCACAGCTTTGGAAGACCCATAAGACTCATGGCTGGCAAGGTTGGGGAGTGCTGCCCAAGCCATGTCTGCTCCTTCTCCAATTCCTGCTGGCTTGAGGTGTTGGTGGAGACTCCAGAGGGTAGGAGTTGGACTCTGTGCAATTTCTGGACCCATATTTTAGGGATCATATGCAGAGCCTTTGTTGGTATCTTCACTGCATGGACCTAGCCTCTCCTTCCTTTCCCCACAGTGTCTCCAGGCTTTCACTGCTCTCCTCTTCAATAACTCTAGCACAAATTAATAAATAATCTCAGGGCTTCCTCGGTGTGGTTCATGTTTTCTGACACCCAGCCTGACCCTTTTCTGCAGCAGGTACCGTGGCTGGGAGAGGTATTCCCCCACACAAATAGCCATGTGTAGGACTCCTGTGACAAGAGCAGTATTTACATGATGGGGGAGGCACTGGGGTTTTCGCACTGGGATTTGGGAATGTTCCCCTCACTCTGTTCCTCCTGAGTAGTTGGTCAGAAATGTTTATCAAGGGCTAGAAAGGAAACCTGTGTGTATAATACCCCAGACCAGAAAGCCAGAAAAAATCTCACTGAAACCACAGGGTCAGCCTGGCAGATTTGCAGCACTAATTTACTGGTGACTTAAACAAATAGAGGCAGATTTGCACTCCTGCTGCCTCCTCTGCCATCCCACATTGTGCTCCAGAGGGCAACCAGGGCGAGAGCCACCCTTGCTATCAGATTGCTTGCCTGCTGCCAGATGTGGTGGGGCTGTTGTTCCTGGATGGCCCTTTAGATGGTTGTCCTAAGGTGCCGATGATATCTGGTGACTACATTTTCCTTCCCCTCCCTCTGAAGGAAAAGGGGGCTGAAGATGATGTCTCCTCATCAAGCTGCTGAGTTAATTGTCCTCGTCGGTGCTCTCAGCCTGTGGTTGATGCAGGGGAAACGCCGCTTAGCTCTGACCCCATTTCCTTTCTGGTGACGTTAATTCGCTTGACCTTGTGTTGGCTGACGTGGCGCTCCCTTGCAGCTGACAGGGGGGTGTGAAGGAGGCAGGCAGGAGGCTCTGGAAAGGCAAGGCACGTGGTCCCACCATCCTGCTGCTTGCTGCGCGCACAGGAAATAAGTGCTGGGCTCCAGAGCTGGAACAGCAACTTATTGATCCGTGCTGAGGAATCCGTTCTTCAGAATCTGTTTTCAGAATGGGAATCCTGCGCTCAGGTTCCCCTTTATTATGCCAAAGAAACGTATCCTGTTTGGAGATAGTCCTGGGAATTCACATTTTAACCTCACCTGAGACAGACTCACCTCTGGGTCCAACACAGGCAGAGGAAAATTGCTGTTGTTGAGTAGTTAGGAACAGCTTAAAGCTTAAATTGATGCTTCTGAAAATGCCCTCATTGTCCATTTTTTCTCTTTAAAGCATGACCTCTGTTGTTTCTTTGGATCTCATTTTACCATCTGCTGTCTCTCACTTGTATGATCCAAAGATGTGCATGTGAAGGATGAGGAGAGGCTCAGATATTTGACTATGAGGCGTGTCTAGGATGAATAGTTCAGGTCAGTGGCCAACTTCAAGCTTCTCATCAGGCTGGGGCAGGTGGTCAAAACTTCTGCCAGATATTTTGGGTCTCTCGTTGGGAAGGGGCGCAGTGACTTTGTTAATTCTACCAGTCAAACAGTGAAGATTTTCCTTTGAAACACTGTCAGGTCTTGTGGACACAGCTCCACTGGTATGGATGGACGTGTTACACCTCATGAGGTGCTGTGGGAATGGATAAGTCCTTCTAGAATTGTTGGAGCAGAAAGTAGTTTCCAATGGGAAGGGTTAACAGCCCGTGGTGTCTTGAGAAGCTCCCCTGTGTTGGAAGGGGGTGCATGGATCAGCACTGGCCTCTGTGAAATGATGAGTTGGTGTGTGGGTGGCTTATGACACAGCTTCACCTCCAAGTTACTTGTCTTTGCAAAGATTCCAGGTTTGTGTCCAGATTCTCCTTAAAACCCATACAAAAATGAGTGTTTGAAGAGGAAAATGCAGACTTTCCAGCAGAAAATAGGAGCATCTTTGTTTTCTCTTTGTCTTTTCTATCATTTCTTTTCCCCTCTCTTTCAATACAGTCCTTTTCTCAATGGAAGGTGCCGTCACTAAGCTCACTTTCCCAATTCTGAATCTCGAGAATGTGATAAACCTTAGTTGATTTTTCCAAATGGCTTGAACTGATGTCGAGGCCATCTGCTCTCCAGGTCATTATAAGAATTTGCACCGTAAAGCTTTGCCATGTGTTCTCTGCAGATTACATACACCTTTGGCTGTGCTCTTGTTGTTAGCTGCTCATTATTGGTTGGTTTGAAAAGCTTTTCTTATAAATGCCCTGTGCCCTAACCACACGTGTTGTATCAGTGGTTTTATAATGACCCATTTGGAATTATTTAGCCAGAGAACTTTGCAGTTTTTCCTTTCAATGTGTCCTTATAAGATGCCCAACTTCTACAGTTAGTCTATGAATGTACCCACACTATTAGATCCACTTGTTTATAATAGCAACCAAATGTCTTCAAATATTCAAGCCTCCTTTTATTTTTTACAGGACTGGCAATAAGCCTTTACATGTTAACTCTTGGCCTCTCTGGGTAACCTCTTATTTAAAAGCAACTTAATTGACTTTACCAGGCCTGAGCTATTTTTCATTTCTTCCTAGAGGACTCATTACTGGAGATGGATGTTTATAAACTGGATCTGGATCCTTCTCTCTCACTCACACAAGACACACACACTCTCTTTTACCCCTTCCTGCCTGTTTGTATTAGTGGACCTTAATCATATTCATAGCTTCATATAGTTTGGCTAAGATTTTTGTAATGGTGACTGAGTGTAAAAAGAAAAAAGCAAACAGTTAAATAGAAAGTGCTGAAAGGGAAAGAGAAAAAGTTAAATTATTCAACTGTTTTAGGGATTTGTATGTCAATGAAATGATCAGGATTGGAATAAAAGGTTGATTCTTTGATGCAGGTATGTTTTATTGTTGTATGATTCATTTTTCGTGTGTGATATAAAACAGGTGTAAAGTAATAGTGAACTGGGTCCAGTGTTGGGGTTCTTTTATTTGTCCTTCTTTGCCTTTTGAAAGTAATGGTATCGTTATGGTTTGGTATAAAATGTGAGATGACTGGAAGCAGATTTTAATCAAGCCATAGCGTAACAGATCCTCAAAAGTTGTGTCCAATAACCTGTAAATCCTTAAGGTAGGAGTACTTTGTCCATGTCAGCCTCCCTATCTCTGTAAGCCCGACACACTCTTAAATTCCCACTCTTTGAGTGTTTAATGCACCAGACCCTCAGCCCATCCTATGTTGCTACAGTGTCATTGGCTCCATTCTGATTTCCAACAGTGGAACCTCTAGAGCTTTATGCTCATGTGGGCTCCCTGGTTCCGTTTAAATCCACAGACCTGGTCTGACACAGGGGGTCTGAATACCAGGTACCTTTGTTTGGTATCTAAGTTCTTCTGCTAGCAAGGCTGTAACTGCTTGGAAAGCCTACTTTGCTTCTTGCTTTACCTCCATCTGTCCATCCTGAAAGGGCTGTCAGAGCTGGGAGAGGTAGAATATTAGGCCACGTTGTTTATACTTTTATCTTCCTGTTTCCACTTTGTGCCTGATCACTTTTTGCTCGTGAGCTTCTGTCTTATTTTATGCCTCAGATCAGCAGAGAACTGCAACACTCTCCACCCTTCTCAGACCGTTTGGGGGGGATTTTCCTGCTCACTCTCTTTATTGCTCATTCTTCATGGTATCTGCTCATCTTTCCTGGGCTGCTTTCTGCCAAGGCTCTTGTTCACCTGGCAGGAAGGAGTAGCAGGACTGTGTGCCCAGCCCTCGCCAGCACCCAGGCGTTGCTATGGGGGATAAGCCCAGGGGATTGCAACATTCATGGGATCCCAGGTATTCTCCTGAGGGAGAGAACGTGTGTTTCTCTGTGTGCTTCATCCTTCTACTCATCCTCATGGTGAGGAAGTGTTCTTTTCAGATGCTCTGCAAGATGCCATTGACAGAGCTGAGAGGGAAAGGTGGACAGTCAAGGTCTGAGATTAGAAGCCTCTTTCATATCTACTGTGGTCTCATATCTCCTGCATCACTCTTACAAAATGTAAGAAACCCAGCTGTAACAGATCAATTTGATGATACATAGGAGAAGCACTGGGAACCCCAAAAGATACAGGACTGTCTGCACTAACTGTGTGTACAAACTGATGATTCCTGCACTCAAACTGTCCTTTCTGCTCCTTTCATCATGAGCAGGTTTTTGTTGTTGTTAACTTTCTCTGGCTTTTGGGAGGATTGCCAATCAATAGGGTGCATGTTCCTTGTATCCCACCTCTGTGTGTGAGCAGAGCTCCTGCTGCTCTACCTGCCCTCCCAGTACTCCTCACTGCAAACTTTAGGCTAACTTTCTGCCCCATGCTCTCTCTGGGAGTAATAATATATTTTTACTGGGGCTTGGATAAAACCACAATAGAAAAATCTGGATTTTGAGTAATACTCCAGCCACCTTTCCCTAAATTTAATCCTCACAAATAATTCTGTGCTCTTTCTCTGTACTTTCTGCTCTTCTCTGTCCTTCCCTCTGCCTCCCCCCCCCCCCGCCCTTCATGAATTCCTTTAACTGGGTAACATCTGCCAATTTTATTAATGGGCTGTGTAATCCATTTACAGGGTCATTAATGAAAATATTAAGTAAGGCCAGACCTAACAAAAGATCCTTGGAGTACTCTGCAAGATACCTCCCACAAGTGTAATACTTGGCTTACTGCCTTTCTGGCAGGGTTGAATCCACAAAGCAATGTTCATATTATTATTATTATTGTTATTATTATTGGCACTAGGTGATAACTAGGAATCCAAGCCAAACCCTGGGTTTTGTGGTGATAGGCATGGTGCACATATGCTCTGATTACTTATTAGAAAACAGCAGAGTCACAGTGTGATGGGGGTCCTGGTTTTAGCCAAGAGCTGCGTGAAGGAGAGGCTTTTCCTGATCCCTTTTCATTACAGTACGAAAAGAGGGACCTAAATGAAGGATGGGGAGGGTAAGAGTGAGATCAAGGGCACTGCCAAAGGCTGCACCCTCTGACAGCAGCCATGCAATAGTCCTCGGTGCCTCTCAGTCAGATAGCGCTTGCCTCCATCTGCTTGATTTTACATCCCCCATTAAATTTTGCAACCACCGGATACCTCACAACCAGCTTCCACTGCCCCAAATTGCCATTTTTATAAAATTCAGTATCTTAGGGAGGGAAAAAAAAAAAAAAATAAACAAGCCTGAGTCTTCTGGATTGCTACTGGTCAGCAGACAAGCTTACTGTCTGCTATAAAAGATAAGCAGAGGGGATTAATGTGACCCACCAGCACTTTGCATCACTGCTTGTTTCTGCTGACTTATTACTCCAATGAACATTCAGGTTGATTTTAAGATTTTCGAGTAGATCTCCAGTTGCTGCTCAGATGAAGGGATGAGGAGGTGAGCATAGTGTGTACAGTAGATGGTAGCACAAAGCCGTAGGTAAACTGGAGAGAGCGCAGAGAGGGAATACAGCAAAATACCCAATGAAAATTACTCTGGTGGGTGATTTTCTGCTAGAAAATTATGAATTTCCAGATCTACTTAGAGCACCTAACTCCCAGTCAAAATCTAACCTTTCAGAGTTTTGAGAACTAAGGCTAATTAAGGTGTATGTAAGGTGTGTGTTGGATGTGTGAAGGAAGAGGTGTTTGTGTGCACACACCCACAGTTGTTTACTACAGATTATTTTCATACCAGGACATATACTGACCCTCCCAGACCTTCAATTGCATTTCAGGACACCTACCCCAGTGTGTGTGCCTGTGTATAAGATACTTTTATATAGTTGTCTTTCAAGGTGTATTTTCCACGATGTGTATGCTTGTACCAGAAACCCTACATGACTGTATAGGGAAAACAAAGCCTTTTTGTTATTTTGCAGCTCCCTCCAAGCAGCTTTCAGGACTCACAGCCTTGCAGTGCTCCTTGCAGGCCCTTAAGTCCAGGCAAAAACCAGAAAAGGTTAGGGGTTCGAGGTGGGGGGAGAAGGAGACGTTTCTATTGAAAAGGAGAAATTTCTGACCATGTTGGTTTTATTGGCCTGGAGGAACCCTATAGATTAACAACCAGCAACCCCCCCTCAACACACACACTCTCCTTCACTGCCACCCACCCCCACTCCAACGCAGAGACCTTAAACAATCCGGTAGAAGGTGTGACTTCAAACTTGGTGGTAGGGATAAAGAGAAAGGAAGCCGGAATGTAAGCACTTGTGTGATGTGATTATTCCCAGAAATGCCTCGACATCTCCCCGCTGTCCCGGCACGGCTGCCAGTGGTGCCGTGGAGCTCCGAGCTAAGGTGCTGACCGCTGACTGCAGAGACACTGTGATACCTTATCGAGGAGAGGCATTGGGTCCCCTCATAGTTACAAGCGGAAATAGGGCCGGTAGCCAGCTGAGCCTGCTGCCAGGGGCACTGCAGCCTCGGCATCCATGAGACCTCTGCCAAGCCCCTGCCTGCCACCAAGGTAAAGGGAGGCTCCCATGGGCCCCCCCCAGTTTCCCTTGTCCGGGGGCTGCCCTTCAGCTGCAGGGCCCTGCCTGGGGTTGGCACCAATGGGGTGGACATGAAGGGTCAACTGTGATGGGGCAAATGCATGGGGATACTTGAGTGGGTTGGCATGAGTGGGGTTGACCTGACATGCATGGGGCAAACACTTGCTGGCTGTGGCAAGTGTGTGTGTACTGGGGGCCCACCTATGAGTGTGGAGGGTTTGGGGTGCCCTGGCTGGGGCTGTAAGCATTTGATGGTTGTCTCTGGCTGTCTGTAACCAGCAGAGGTGATTGGGGGTAGGTCTGGGGCTGCCTCGGTTGGGTTTTGGATGCGAATGTGCCTAAAGATGCTCTGGTAGAACTTGCTTAGTCACTTCCCAAATGCTTTATTATTTATTTATTTATTCACCTGAAGCGATGCCCAGTTCTCCAGCTCTGATCCCATATGTCAGGGCAGAAAAACAATATGCTTATTCTCTCTTATTTCTGTCTTTATTTAAATGATTTCATTTACAGGGGAGGTGGAAGTGGGAGAGGGCTAATGTATAACAGGTGTTTTGATTTCATATTACTCTTTGAAAAGTAAAATCTTGCCATTTGGACCCGTGGTTGTTGAAGAAAGTAATAATAGGAATTGTTTAGGAATTCATCAAAGAAAAACCCACCCCCTTTCCCCGCCTTCCCTTTCCTGCCAGGTCGGTGGGATACGGCACCCCCTGATTGCAGATGGCACAAAGCTTTGAATTTGGAGGGGTGTTGTTATTTCTTTGGTCCGTTTTGTTTTCTAAGGCGCTGTTTGGCGATGTGCATCAGCAGCTTGTCAGGAAGGGTGAGGGGCTGGCTCTTCCCTCCTGGCTGCTGGGAGGGATGGGGCGAGCAGGGGGCTGCGGCTCCGCGGGTGCGGAGGGCGGCTCTGCAGCGGGGAGCGCGCAGTCTCCGCTCAGGGCAGGCAGGATCGCTGCTCGGGGAGCCGGGGAAACGTGCCTGAGTTTGGAAAGCTGCTACAAAGCGTCGCCCGGCCGTTTCGAGGCTCTGTCCTGCATCTCTGCCTTTGCCGCTACTCGTGTCCAAGAAGTAGCTCAACATAAATATATATATATTTTTCCCTCCCCTGTTTCCGCCTCACTTCCACCTCGAAAATAGTTATTCATACGAACCACGGCCCGGCCGCTCCTTGGTCCCTGTGTCAATCGTGCTTTTAGTTAAGAGAGAGACACGAAATGCGGCTGGATGGGGTCTGCGTTGTCCGAGCTGTAGAAACAAACCCGGGCGACACGGGAACTACCTAAAGGGCCTTTTACCGGCCCCTTCCCCCTTATTTTAATAAATGTATTAGCTGTCAAGAAAAGCGCATTTCGATTATTTTCTTGTTGCCTGAGATCTTGAGGGTGTGTCCCTTCACAAATTCGTAAATCTAAAAACGATAGTAGGGCTGAGGTAGGCCCTTACACGGGGAAAAGTAATGTCTTTGCACTGGGGTTATTTGGAGTAAAATCTGTATTTGGAGAATTAACATCGAATTTGGTACGCGACGATAATGGCATCGGTTTGAGGGGCTGGTTTTAGGACGGAGTTTTAAATGAGCCTAAAACGCGAGTAACTCCTGGTTTAGATTCGTCTATGTTAGAATAAAATGGATTCAGGATCCTAAATGATCTCTTCTCCTAAACTCAACAAAATTATCCAAATATCAGTTCAAGAGCCCGATTCTGCAATCACTTTCACGGCTCGTTTTGATGCCTTGGGAAGCCCACGGATAAACGGTTTTCTGCGCACAGTTATTTGCAAAATTTCCTTCTTCTTGCCTGATCCTGCTGGAGGTGCTTGCGCACAAACAAATTCTTGGCTGCTATCGCTGCCTGCTATAAGAAAATACATTTTTCTGGAGCTCAGAACAATTTTCTCCATGCTTCTATTTGCGAAGCTGCTCTGCTCTGCAGAAACTCCGGCTAATTTTCTCGGACAAACTTAATATTTACCATGAAGGCGAAGGAATGAACCGACTCATTCTTCCTTCGATTTTAAAGGTTGTTTCAAAGCATTGGTTTGAGCGCAGGGTGGTGGGAGGGGGGTCTCCGTACCCCTTTTGAAGAGGCAGGGAGGAAATCAGAAATGAAACATCTTCCCTTCGAGATGAAGCAAGTCCTGCGAAAGCTCTTCAGACACTCACACTCGCCCGGGACCCCTCTATGGCCGTGTTTGCTCCGGCAAGTGCACGGCGAAAGTTCTCCGGAGTGAAAGAGATTCATGTTTTAAATTACGCGGGAATGAAAAGAGAGGCTTCTCTGTCTGGAAAACGGGGAAATCGCCTCCTTTTCCAAATAAAAAAAGAGGATGCGGTTTTTGCTCTTGTGTTGAAGCCGTTGTAGTTTAATTACTCGAGCGGCTCTGACTCCTTAGCGATCGCGATGATGGTTTTAATACCGAGCCTAAAGGCAGTCGGGCTTTGCTCGAGGCCAGATCGCTCCTTCTCCTCGCAGCCCGGCCCTGTGACTACCAAGAAAACGGGTGACTTACTAATAGTACCACTTTATTTTCCCCTAAAAAACAATGTTTTGGTGATTCTCCCTCGAAATGCCGCATGAAATCCAACCAAGTGACATCTTTAAACTGGATTTACTGGGAAAAACTTTGGGTGCGATTTTGGGGAATGTATTATTAAAAACAAGAATTCTTGTTTATAATAATAATTTCCTAGAAGAAATAATATTTTTAGAGGAAAACTTTTCCTCTCCCGTTAGCCACCCTGAATTTCTTCCTCCCGGGGGGAACACTTGTAGCTTAAAAGCTGCCGTTCGCAGCCCGAACAAGAGACTATGAGAAAGTTGTCGGCAGGGACGTAGCAACCACAAACACATTTCCCCCCCTAACCATACAATGTGGAAACTCTTAAAGGGCGCTATCTGTAGACATCTTGCAATCACTGGTCTTCCTTGTCATCTGAAGGAGAAAGGGGAAAATATATTAAGTGAAGACACACTTTAAAATTACTTATACATTTTAAACATGCTGGCAAAGGGAACTGCCTGATAAACTCTTGCCCAGATTTCCTTTTTTCTGGGGTAAATTATTTCAAGTTGTTACACAAATCTCTCCCTCCTCTCTCCTTCCCCCCTATCCTTGATGGGATTTAATTCAAACGAAAACAAGCTCCTGCAGCCTCGCAAGTAGACCAGGCTTGGGGCAGTGTCAAGGCTTGTCCTGCAGCCCTGAGTGGGTGCAAATACCCCCCCGAGATGCTTTTAGAGAGGGTGGAAATGAGAAGGATGCTTTAAATTGGTTAAAATGTTCAATAAGGAACCGTCACACCACCTGGTTTTGCAGCCAGGTGGGAATGGAGATGGTCCCGGCTGGGCTTGGACTGGTTCTTCTGTGCCAAAATCACCCAAGAGCAGTCGGGGCAGAAAATTATTTCCCTCCTAATGAATTTCCTAGCCCAGGTTCCTGTCCGTGACGGCGAGGGCTTCAGCCAAGAGCACGTTGCCGCCTGTAAAGCCGCCAGCTCGAAACAAGTCAAGCTGCGGAGGTTTGGCCCCGAAATAAGTGGTACAACTTTTCCCACTGTGTGAACGCGCTCCTTGGCTTAGAAATGGGATTTATCCGGGAAAGAAGAGGGATGTTAAAGGAAAAGAGGCTCTGGCGATTTATTTGGGTTTTTTTTGTTGTTGGTGGTGGTGCGTTTTCTTTTTGGTTTATTCGTTTTTATTTTTTCTTTTTTATTTATTTGAGGTAACATCGAACTTTATTTTGTTAATAAAAATGTATGAAGGCCAGGGATTTGGTAAGGGATGCACTGAGCTGTCGGGGATATCCCTTCATGGAGGGGTGGAAAATCAGGCAATGGAGGATGGAAGCGGCGGGAGGAAAGATCCGTCCCCGATCGGCAGCTCGGAACCCAGGGAGGGAGGGGTGAAGTCTCAGATCTTCTCTGGGTCTAACGCCGTGAGGCAGGATCGAGCCCTCTTTTGACAGCGGGGTGTCCTGCCACCCCCTCCCCACCGCCGAACATCTTCAAACGGCGTCTACGGCACAACCTGAGGGTAACAGGGGAGGGGGGAAGGGAGGCTTTCCCCCCCAAGTCTCTTTCAAGCTGAATTTATGTTTGTGTGATGAAATGCCCCTCTGTGTTTAACATTCCCAATGATCATTTGTTTCCTTAGCTCCATTACTCCTTTATGAGAGCGCCTTTCGCCTGGGCATGTTTAATCATAACCGCTTACGCAATATTTTCTTTGGGATAGATTCACTCAGCCTTATTACATATCAATTATTTCCTTACAACTTCGTTCCACACCAGCTGCTTTGTTATCTGCGTCTGCCACCCCTTACCCCCCCGGTGTGTGGTGGGAAGGGAGGGAGACGTTTGTTTTTCCTAGGATAAAATACTGCTAATAATAATGCAAATTGAGTGGAAGGAGAAGGGGGAAGCAGCGGGGAGGAGGGGGAAGAAGCCCCGCAGCCGGCCGGGCTAGGGATGCAGCGCTGCCGGGGATGCCCTGCGATGCCGGGGGCTGCATCCCCCTGCAACGTTTGGGGCAGAGGAAGGACGTAGAGGACCGCTGAGGGTCGGGGTCTCCTACCCTACCCTAGAGGCTCCCTCCTTGCTCTGGGGTTGGGGTGGTGGGATGTCTCTTCTTTTCCCAAGGCTCAGGGGCGCTGCGGTTTTGCGCCCTATTTTGGAGCTGCTCCACCGTGTCTGCTCCTCCCAGGCTTTGTGCTGGCTCAGAGAGACTTTCTGCCTTGCAGCTCCCCGGGGCACTTTTACCCACCCACCCTCCCACCCTCTTCTCCGGCCACCCGCCTGGAAAGGACATTTCGAGTCAATTCGAGCATCCCTCCTCTCCTTGGCTTGGTTGTGAAATAATTCAGTGTAAGTTTTATCGTGATTTTACATCGTAAACACACTGCCAGAAGCGGTTTCTCTCTTATTCTTCTCTGCAATGCTGGCTTCCCTGGGGCATTCCAGGACGGGCTCCCACTGCACACCCAAGGAATGGGATGGGCAGCCTGGGTGCTCCTGGCTCCCGCGGCAGGCTTTTCTCTTTGCCGAAGTATCGACTGGCAGGAGCAGGATGGAATAATCCCCCGAACGTAGAGATCTCTCAGATTCCCGATCCCCTCATCCTCCCTCCTCTCCCTCCGCATTTTACCCTTACTGCCACAAAACTCAAACAGCAACATTTTGGTTTACGTTTGGGGAACCCATAGCACAGCCCAAATTTCTTTTCATTTTTCCTTTTTTTTTTTTTTTTTTTTAATTCTCCTAGTGACAAAGACTTTGAGATCTTGGACTGTGTCTTTATAGGGGAAATATATATTTTTCTTTATGTGGGCTATAAAGCTGCACTGGGAAAGCAAGAGGTGCTGGCGTGTTGCAGAGCAGTCCTCGTTCATGCTTGATCATGGTGTGCTGTGATACAAACTCTGAATCACACCATCATACCCCCACAAGTGGAACGGGGGGGGGACACACAGGTTTGCAGAGTGGCAAGAGTCCGGGCAGGATATGTCGGGGTGTTGGGGAGTTAATGCTGGACTTTTGGCTCTGGCAAAGCTGGTGTCTTCATCATCTTTACGCGTGCACATGTATATGTGAACAGATGACTTGGCACCGTCGAAAAACACAAAATAATGCCTCTGCCTCTGGCCAGGCCTGTGTAAATATCTCACTCTCCCACATGTCCGCTTAGTTTTACCTTGTGTTGCATTACTTGATCACAAATACATAATTTACACGAGTGTGTGTATACACGGGGCTGCTTTGATCTTGGCGCAGAAACGCCCCCCCTTCGCCTTCGGAGGGGCTGCAGCCCCAAGAACAAAAGCGGAGAATAAAAATGGTCAAATAACACATTTTCAAATGGGAAGCGTGTGTCGGCTTCCTCGAGTGGTTCTGGCACTGAGGGGGGGGGGAAGAGACTTTATTGAACGTATAAATTTAAACTTAGTTACCGCTAACAGTTGCCTTATAAAAGGGGTCCATATAACCCACATCGATTTTTTTTCTCCTGGAGTCCCCAGGCACGTTTCCCAGTGCACCCGCTCTCTTGGCAGCGCTGGCCAGCAAGGAGCGGGGCTGGCTGCAGACTTTGCAGGGGGAGATGTTTATTTTTCAGTCATTGTTGGCTCCCTCCCCTGGATTATTTTACTGCTGCAGATTTAAGCCCTCTACTTATTTCTTGATTCTCTGGCAGCGCTTTCCGCGAGCACTCCCAGCTCTGCGCTTTCTCCCTTCGTTGTGTCTCAGGGTGGTGAAATTACAGGGTATGAGGGAAATGTGTAAATTATAGGGTTTATTAAAATGTAGGCGAGTGCGGCTCTCTAGGCAAAACAGATGCAGGATGGCTTGAAGTCAGCCAGCCTGACAAACTGCAGAGCAGGGAGGCAGGGGAATCATTAGAGGTGCATTTCCAGCAGGGAGAGAGGAAGCAGCCCTGGGGTGAGGGGAAGGCTCTGCCAAGCAGCTTGGGGCTGCCAAAGGCTGGGGTCCCTCCAGGAGCCCCCTGAAATCAGGGTAGATTCCCCAGGCTTGCACTAAGGAGGCTGGTCTCAGTGAGCTGGATGAGGCCCCTGGGCGCTCAGCCCCTCTGCACAACATGCCCTCACTCCCAGCTCCTCAGGGGTTCCCAGTGCTCCCTGGGGCTTTGCCGTCCTCCTCTCTCTGCCCAGTCACAGAACCAGCTTTGAAGGTGATGGTTTATTTAGGCTAAAACACAATTCTCAGTTTATAGCTTGGCTTCTCTGATATTAACCTCAGCTGGTTTTATGTTAATCTTAGGGATGAAGAAGGGACTTTCTGTAGCAGGAGAAAGCTCTCAAAAGGGTCTTGGGGTCTGGGCACTGGGATTCTCTCTTCCCCATTTCTCTCCCTGCAGGGAAAACCAAACTGGTAGGGTTGTGATGGAAATAAAAAGTGGGGAGAGTCGGGGGGGGGAAAAGTCCTGGACAAGGAGTCCTTGGTCACTGAGCCCTGCTGGCTCCTGGGAGCTGGAGGTGGGTAAAGCAGGCTGAGGTGCCACCAGGAGGCTGAAGGCTCGTGTAGGGAGTGTCTCCAGCTCCAGCTTTCCCTGAGGTCAGGTGGAGAGTGAGCATCTTCTCTTTGGTAGGACCAAGATACACCCACCATGTGTGCAGCATGCTGCTGTGTTCTCAGGAGCTGTTACATTCCTGCAGGAGGGCAGATAAATACCCAGCAGTCCCTTCTCCTCTTGTCACAGGAGCCAGAGGCTGGCCCACGCTCACACCATCATCACTTTTTTAACCATTCTCCTCATCAGTGCTTCTTCACCAACCCACAATTTAATGGGTAAGGTTGTCTTGAAGATAACTTCTCAGCCACGAGTGACATCACCCACCACCTCCTTCCATGCCTGGGGCCGTGATGTCCCTATAGCGGTCTTTGCTTTCACAGAGATACGTGAGGAAAGCAGGCTATGCTGTTCTATCTCCCTACATCCCACACTTCAGCACATGGCAGCAAGGCTTAAACCAAAGTAGCAAGCCATGCACCCTTGCTCAGACTACGAGGATGTCCTCTGTGGATCCCAAACAGTCCAAGGTAAATAGCTGGAGCATTACTAGCATCATTATGCTTACAGTCCCTCTGAGAGTTTTATCAACTCTGTCATACTGCAAGAACCAGGGCACAGCCTTCAAGCTGCACAAAATCATACAAAGTCACATGTGAAATTATCTTGCAACTCTCTTAGTCCCACAATATTGATTGCTACCATAAAAGATCCTGTAACAGGAATTCTGGGGATATTCTCTATATCTAGCTAACACGACTGAGCCTTCTTGCACTGCTCTTGTTTCAACACCTTGTGGAGCTGATGAAGTCTTTATTTATTTGCGTATTTTCTGTTTGTTTTGGAGAGTGTCAGATCTTGGCAGAGCAGCAAAAAGCAGACAGAGAGGTTAACAAAGGAAGGCATTATTTATTAATCCCTTTGCACACTCCATTTGAGGTAACTAAAACATGATAATAAAAAGAATAATTAAGAAGGGTATTGAAGTATTTATTCAAATCTCATTTCCAAGAGCCTGGTTTGGAGACCTCAAACAGCCTGTTTACCATGATGTGGCCATCATCCCCTCCTGAGAAAGGCTGCCCACCTCTCCCTCAGCTTTTCTTTGTTTTATAGCATTGCTTGTCAGTCTTGATTCTCAATTTATGGCCCAAAATCTCATCTGCCGTTCTTCCTCCTTTTTTTTTGTTGCTAGCTACTACATTAATTTAAGAGGAACACGTGGAATAGGAAATGGTCCTTATGCAGCTCTGGGAGAAGCCTTCTGTGAGTGGAAGGGAGACAGGTCTGGGTAGTGGAGACTGGAAGAGCAGCTGGATTTTAAATAATAAGGATGTGGAAGAGTTCAGACTGAATAGTGGGAAAGGGAAAAGAGGGCATGTCAGCAGGGAACAGGAGGAGAGAGCCTCCTCAACGAGCTCAGTTCTTCCTCTGGGGAAGTTCTTGCTCTAGGCAGATGCAGGAACTGGTGAGATCTTCAGTTTCTCATTCGGTGAAGTTTCCTATCTAAAATGCCTTTGAAAGACAAGCAGATTTGCAAATAAAGAACTGTCAAAAGCAGCTCCTCGGTTCAGGTTTCTCTTTTGTTTGAAACAGGAATGGGAGTCAAAAGAAGCTGGTTGCTGAATGGCAATGTGCCTAACGTGATGTGGAGAGACTTTATGCACTCAACAGTTTGTATTCTCAGTGCAAATCAGGAGCGTTTGTGCTGTTTGATATTTCAGCAAAAGCTTAAGAGGAAATGAAGCAAACCTGTCTGTGTTTCCAGAGGGAATTTTGCCATTTATGCTAGAAATATCTTCTTCTTTTCCCTTGAACTTGGTGGCTATTTTAATGTTACTGTAGATCATGATTCTGGATGCTTTGATTGCTACTTCTGGGGTGCTATTATTAGTCCTAATAATATTTACTTTCTGGTTTTGACTGTTGGCTTTTTTTGTTTTACTAATAATAGCAGTAATAATTTTTTGACACAACAAGGTTGCATCTTCTCTTCTGCTGCTGGCTCAGCCTGGGGGAAAGAGGCCTTTGCATCAACGTCCATTCTTCTGTACTTATTTCAACAATACGTAATTCTTCCGCTGATTTCCAAGACACAGACAATGTGGTGAGTGCAATTCTCATTCCTCTGCGCAGAGGACCAGGAGGAGTGGGTTCATGTGTTTGGAAACACCAGGACAGCTGGGCAGGCAGCAGCTATCAAGTGTGAGGGTGATTAACTGAACGGAGGCCTAAAGGCTGGAGCAGTAGAAGTACCAGGCTGTTAAGATGGAAGAAGGCAGGTGTCAAGTGTTGGCTCTCAGCTGCACATGGAGCTCGTGTTATTCCATGAGCTAATGCCCAGGCCAGTCACTCCATAGTACTGAGCTTAGATGTTCCCCAACTAATGAACTAAACAAAGCAAAGGTGCCAACTGATGAGTCTTTGCTTAAAAGACCTTTGTCTGTGCTCATAGGACATGAAGGCAATATTCCTGACTGATATAACCATCAAGAAAAGAGTGTAAAAGGCAGGAGGTACTGATTAAACGGGCATTATTCAGCAGGAAGGAGAATCCTGCCTTGCTACTGAGCAGGTCTGAGTTTCTGCAGCTGAAGTCAAGTGGCTTGGACAGTTGCCTGTGCCCTCTTCTCTCCAGGGCTGCTCCTCCTGCATCTATCAAACCCTGACTCTGTTTCCACTCCTGTGCCAGCCTTGCCCATCCATGTCACATTCCAGAAGAAGAAAAACGTCACATACTCGTGGCATCTCTCTTGAACTTTGAAACCTACTGTGTTTTGATCACCAAGATCACTTTTGCTGCAACGGTTTATGGATTTAAAGAGTCTCAGCAGCAGATCTGTTGTCACAACAATGTTTTTCCTGCCACGGGATGGAAGCAGTTGTCTCTGCCTGAGTAGCTCTTGCCAAGCTGTTTTTCTTGCTTGGTTGAGGTCAGCTTGGAGGGATGAAAGGTTTGCTATCTCAGAGCAAAACCAGCATGATGGCTGAGATGTGAACTCGGCACGAGGCATGAGTGCTGTGGTTTTGAGTGTATGTGCCAATATGGGTATTCGCTATATGCTTTATACCTAAAAATGCCTTATTCCATCATAAAAATCCCTGTCTGAAATGAGCAATGTGTTTCTCTTCTGTCTGCTTGCTATGCCTTCAGTTCCTCTCATGGCCCTCTGGGACTTGACATCTATTTTATATACAAAGACAGAAAAGACTAAAGGATTTTATTGTGTGATACAGGGAGGACAGATTGAGATGGGAGTCTTGAGAATTCCCAGCCAAGGCTCAGCAGAGGCGCAAATGAAACAAAACTGAAGCAACGTCTTTGCGGGGGGAGGAATTGCTTCTAGTCAGATAGAGGCAAAAGTGGTACTGGCTTTTCCATTTGAAAGGAAGAGCAAGGATGTGGGAAGGGAAGAGGTATACGAGTCCACTGTGGGAGAGCAAAGGCTGAAAGGAGGCCCCAGCATGAATTCTTCCCTTCCCGCTAACTTAGAGCATTTTCTCTATTTTGTACAGAACGTGATACTCTCTTAGGAGTGACCCTGCTGACCTCCCGCCTCCTGATAGGATGGCGAGTAAGTGAGTGCAAAATAAATGGCACCAAATAGACCTTTTCAAAGAGAACAAGGGAAATAAATCAGGTTATTCTGGTGCAGCATTGACAGCATGTCAAAACAACTCCCCAAAGCGTGAAACTTGGCTGGGGAATGGTAATTCCACTGCCATGATACTTACATGCCAGATGTATGGCTTATCATCATGTCTGTCTGTCTGTCTACCTGTCTTCCTACCTGCTGTTACTGTAGTATCAATTCTTTAAGCACACACAAGCTGTTTATGATTGTATTGCCAGTTCTGGAGTGGGAACTCGGATTTAAATGTGTGAGACCTATTCAGGGAGGAAAGTCTGCTAAGTTGTAATGGACTTATTGTAGCTAAATATTCCACTAGTGAATACTGTGTTAGATTAATGGTTATATTTACTTACTGTAGAAGATCTGCAGTCTTGGTAAAAAATATAGATACAAGGCAGGTGAATGATAGCAGAGCCTAATGAACACTGCAAACTCAGACTGGTAGTCAAGGCTAGTACTACCCAAAGTGCATTTCCACCTTTCTAAACAACAGTGACAAACAGATCTGGAGCTTGTCCTGCCAGAAAAAAAATGCATTGCATCGTATTCTGCTGAGACTAAGCTTTCATAGTGCACACAGAAAATCACTGCCGAGTAATTCCACCAGGAAAGTGAGAAACAAAATCCAAACATGATGAACACCTCCAAAGCCCCTCTACACTGATCTGTGCTGATCAGTAAGAGCTGATGAACGAGGTGTAAGGAAGCAGGCTAGAGAGCTCCACACCCTCTCATGTGCGGGTCTCTGGTCATACATCGCTGAACTTGCTGTGTACAGGAGTCTTTGAGAGGGAATGCATTTGTGGATTTCGTGCCTGTGAGCTTCATGGTTAGCCCAGTATGAGCAGAATAAAGAAGGCTTAGAAATGTTGATGAAGTTAGTTAGTATACTGGAACATTCCTGTAGATTTCTACAAGATCAAAAAAACTGCAGAAAAATTGTACTCCCTAGTAATTTCCAGGGCTACAGGCTGAGCTCACTTCCAGTAGTGCAGCTGCTCTAAATTTATACTAATTAGCAGTAGCCTGAGTAATTTGGGTAGTTAATGCCTTGGCATTTGTATACTTTTTTGGTTTTCTTGTTGAAGGATTAGGGGGAAATATATCTGTGCTGTTCATTGGATCTGGTAGCAGGAGGGGGGGTTTCTGTTGCCAACTTTGAGCCAGATTTCCCAACTGTGCAGAGTGTGTTTGTAGAAATGGAGCTCAGGACACAGCTAAGGACTTGAGCAGCACGCAGTTGCCTTTGATCTCAAGCAATTCTGTCCACTGGGTGTTTTGTGTTCCTGGAGATGATCTTGAAGCTGTCTCTGCATTCTCTAGGTGGGGATGTGTAGAGGGTCTAAACGAATTGTTGCTGTCCATGAGAGGCAGATGAGACATGAGTAGCAGAAGCACACAGATATAAGCCTCAGGATGATGCTTCATCCTTTAAGTATTCCTGATCCACAGGCACTGTTTTTGCCTAGGCTGAAATCCAGCAATTTGGGACTGAGTTGCTCTGCAGGATGTCTCTTCTTTCTGTTGCCTTCCCCTGTTGGAAATGGTGAGGGCAACAACAGCATCTGTCCTACGCTGTCTGCAGGGAGACCTTAATAACGTAACCAGGGATGAAACACAGGCCCTGTGTTGCAGTGTGGGAAGCACCATGCTGTACCACTTCTTGCCCTGTTTGGTTTTGAAGGCCTTGTGCTTAATGTTACCTGTTTTGTAGGAGAGCTGGAGACCCCTCCAAGGTCTGATTCACAGTACTAAGCTCATCACATATATTCATCAGGGCAAAGAGATCTAAAAAGCAGATACTTAGTTTAAGCTGGTTGTTTCAGCTCTCTTTGTTATAGATGAGTGAGTAAGGGCAAGTCAACCTTGCTGTTGCAGGGAGGTGTCTTAAGACTAGATAAAACACCTTTCTTTTTACTTCAAAGGGAGCTGGGGTGACAGTCATGGTCTAAATGTTGAATCAATGGGATGTACAGAGGGAAATCTCCCATGAAATCGGTTAGTAGCAAGGCAAGAGCAGAAACCAGGTTTCATAATTTCCCAGTTCCAGGAGTTCCACCTTGTTTATTATCCTAATATCCCCCATCACCTTGGTTTATAAGCATCACACTCCAAATAACAGAAAGGGGAGATGTTACACGTGACTACGCTGGGAGTGTAATTGCCTTGTAGTTGGATGTCAGAGCCCTGCTACTGAAAGATAAGGGAGGGGTGACAGAACATGGGGAGGGACCACCTGCCTCATCGAGTACAGGCACTCACAATTACAGGTGACCATGTAATAGCTGCTTAATCCAGAGAGGTCCCCAGAACATCCACTGCATACGCTGCAGGCCATAAAACACTTCCCAACACCCTATAACAAATTTAAGACTGTTAGTACAAAAGACCAAAAACCACAAAAACTCCAACATGCAAGAGAGATCAAGGGCATTGCCAGTGTCACGGGTCCCGGCAGTAGCAGGGAAATTGTTAGGTGAAAATGTCCAGATGAACTTAGGAAGTGGACCATGGCCCACCCTACAGAGGAAAGCAAGAAAACCTCACCAGTCCCTGCCAAAACTGACCCGAGGGGAAATTCTTTCCTGAATACAGGCCAAAACTCAAAGTAATTGCACATGTACTCTTTAAAAATGGATTTTATTTAGGAGAAACACATTGTCATCATCATCCTGTAAACTGTGCCAAATGTGTGCTAAGGACTTCCCCTAGAAGGAGAAATGGAAAAGCTACAGAAATGCTGCAGTGTGTGAGATACCTCCATCCCACTACAACCTGACTGGTGCTAGATGGAGGACCATCTGTAGATACCCCAGGTTTGTTTCTTGGGGAAAGAGGCATTACTTAGCTGGAGTCACTTTCTCTTTCCTTGCCAGTCCCCAGACAACTGTGATATATTGGGTTTATGCCTTATAATCAATATAATCAATCTCAGTCTTTTGAAAGCAGAACAAGGCCTTTTGGTGGGTCTACTCGAGGTCCTGTCCTCAGGAGCCTTGCTCAGGGTTGGTAGATCCATTGTGGCTGATTTAGCACAGCACAACTACTCTCTGCCTCCGATGAAATTCTCCCTCATGCACAAGGCTTGTAAAAGTCCTAAGTACCACTTAAATCCAGCTAACGGATACAGAAGGACTTGTTCTCAAGGCAATTTTCCTTCTGTTTCCTATAGTCCCAATCCAGTTTCTTTCTTTTCCATCTCTGTTCTTTTTGATTTGACTTTCTGTTCTCAGTTATGGTAGCAATTGCGTTTAGAGCTACTGAGGCTGCAGCTTAGCTGTGTCTGTAGAAGCAGATGGATTTTAAAGTGTTTGCCAGTAAGACATCTCCAAATTAGAGCACTGCTGGTTTCCAGCTTTACTAATGTTCTGGACAGAATTAAGAGAGGGGCTGGGAGGGGCTGAATAGGCACTTATTATTCTCTTACATTCTTTTGCAAAGTTGCATGATGCTGAAGCCATTGATTTCCATGGTGGAGGAGCCCACCATGGAATCTCAAAGAATCTGTCCTGCCCAAGAGCTTCACACTAGGTAATGACATTGTGAAAGACAGCAGACCACTCTAATGTTTTACAGATAGGCCCACAACTGTTCAAAAAATGATCCAAAATTACTAATTGGACTTTCCATGCCTCTGCCCAGTGTCTCAGACCCAGAGATGTTGCCTTTATAGGATGAGAAGGATCAGACCTGGCATGACCAGTCTTCCCAGGATACTGCTCTAGGACCATCTGTGAGCATGGGATAAGCTGCTGGCTCTGAGACTGCGCAGTGCGATAAGGACACTAATGTAGGGATGGCACAGACACCACCAAACCACCTCAGAAACTACCAACAGGATAAGGAAAAAACCTCATACTACCAGGATTTCAAAAAGCTGTTGGAAATGCAGATATTTTTATTCTGCTGAAGTTGAAGTGGGTACCTGACTCTCTTGATCTTGTCCCATGATTGTGTTGTGACAACAGTGATGCATGCAAGGGACTAATATTTCCAGCCCCATGAGTACTGCAGAACACTCCCAGGTGCAGCCATGGGAGACCAAGTTGAGGCAGGAAGAACTCCAGTTAGGGACTTCCACAGGGTGAGGTCTTAGCCCTGTGTCTGTGATGTTTGCCATCGGTGAATCTGTCTTCTTTGCCCCATCCTGATGACCTTGTATCTCTTTTGACCGGGCTGGGGAGCCTCTCTGGCCCCAGAGCGGTGGCTCACAGGCAGCCTGGGCAGTGACTGCTGTTTGAAATCCAGCAGTGTGCTGCTCCTCTGAAATCCGATGGTTTCTGGTGCTTCTAGCACGTCTGGTTGATCAGCAGGGATGATCCAAGACAAGGCAATTGGTTTATGCAGCCACTCTTGAAGGTTCACACATCTTACTGGCCCTGAATCTGCTCTGGATGGACATCCAGGGCCAGTCCCTCTCTGAATTCACTCTCGGGAAGCTCAGGCTGATATCTGAGCATGCTGAACTTTTCGGCAGCTTGGGTTTAGTGGGAGCCTTGCTGGAGGCTCCCATCTCATCTCTGGTGAGGAGGAGTGGTGTAGTCCATGCTTAGAGTTGGATGCCAGTCCTTCCACTCACCAGACCCCTGCCCAGCTCCCACTGGCATTTCCAATGCAAGCCCTTGCTCATTCAGTTGTTACTGCAAAAAAACTAAAACAAGATTTAATGACAGCTAACCTGATAAAATTGAAGAGCTGGAGTTATTGTGAAAGAGTGTTGGCATGTGTTTTTTTAATAGGAGGATTATATTTATACATATTTGGAAGGTTAAAAGCAAAAGTCAATGTTAAGTTAAAGTGTGCATGAAAGAAATAAAAATAGCCCTGGTTGGACTAGGTGGGGAGAAGAGAAGGTTGCACTTTTTCCATTAAAAATGACATTTAAATGGAGGGTGAGCTTGAAACTTTGACAGAACTGTGTACACCTCCTTTGGAGACTGCTTCTGCAGAGCCAGGGCAAGATGCTTTTCCCTTCCGATGATCATTTGCTCACTTGTGTGATCCTTTTGGGTGTGAGAAAAGTTCACTGAAAAGAAGGATCCCAGGATATTTTCTGAAATACTAGTGTCAAAATCAGCTTCTACAGACAAACTGCTCCCCTGCCAAAGATTTGATTTGGGAACTAACTGTTTTGCTCCTCTTTATTTTTCTCTCTGAGGAAAAAGAGTATTAAAGGATGTGCTCAGGAGCCACTCCTGTTTCTTAAGATGCCATAAGGCATTTGTCTGGACTTTAGTAAATCTCAGTTTCACTGTGCTTCAGCACCTGCTGAGCCCCACAGCCAGCTCTGGAGCATATTTGCTGGGATGTGGGTTCCAAATCACTGCATGTTGGGGCTGGGACTTTGCCTATTTCCCCGTGGCGCTTGGCCTTGCCCCACAATGCTGGCTGCAGAGGGTCCAATGGCATGTAAAGGGCTACTTCTTCTTTCAAACCCATTTGAGGGAGATCACAGCAAAAAAGTCAAGGAAACACAAAAGATATGAGCACAAGGAAAAAACAAACAAACAAATCCAAACCCACAGAAAAAAAACCTACAAAACCCCTCTTCATGATTTTAAGTGGATGTTTTAAAGCAATGAGACCTGTTTTCACTCAACCGAGTGAGGCCATCCTGCTGGTCGTTGCTGTAGTGGGGCAGAGCTAGGTCCATCCCCAGGGTGGCTGATGTGGCTGTAACCCCAACCTAACGGGTTCCCCTGGGCCAGGCAGAGCCCTGGGAAGACATTAATAACCTGGGGGAAGGTTCATGCTGCTCTGGCCAGAACAGGCCTTGCAGGGCACCGAGCCCCGAGCCAGTCATAGGGGTCAAGCTAATGTTGACACTGGGGCCTTTGATTGTGTTTGATTCATGTGTGTACACCACTGGTGGGTCAGATGGGCCGTTAATCCCTGAGTCCCTTCCCCCTTCCTTAGGAAAAAACAAGGGAAAATGAGAAATAAGTTTAATGGGTGACTTCCCGACTCTCTTCAAGGCTTGGGACGTGAGCAGGCTGCAAGGTCTGAGTGCTTAGAAATGCATTTCTTCTATGCTTTGATGGGATTCTTTTGGTAGCCTGGTGGCAAAAATGTGTTGGAGCGGGGGGGGAAATCTCAGCTGATGTGTGGAGCAAAGCAGAGGCTCGCGGTGAGGATGATCATAGCATTTTTCAGGAGGACGCAGGAGTCTCAGGAAGCTGTGGGAGAAAGGAGGTGACTCTACTTTGCTTTTTGTGTTTAATACTGGAGACTAAAATTCTATTTAATCTCAGCACCCGATGCATTGGAGGAAGCAGGGTTGGTGCAAAAGTGTGTGCATATCTACTTGTTATCTGTGCCTCCATAGGAGAGAGTTTCGCCCTGGTTGAATGTGTATTTGCACGTGATGGGAAGGTTTCTTCCAGCTGATAAAATATATTCGGTGTAACAGAAAGACCTAATAAACAATTTGTGGGCACTCTCAGCCAAGACACAGAGAGTGGAACCAGGCTTCAGGGACAAACCCTTCTTGGCGGGTAATCCCGAGACAGTGGTTCCTGCGGGGGAGACGGGGGTAGGAAACCCTCCCCCAGGGTCAGATCCCCTAACAACTGCCCCGAAGGGTCTACTTGGGGCGTGTGGGGTGGTGGTTGTGGTGGGGCCGAGTCTGTGCTTCCCCATTTGCCCCAGCCTCGGCGTGAGCGGGAGAGTGGGAATGAGGAGAAGCGATCCCGGAGGATTTGAGAAGGAAACAGCCTGGGGAGCAGCAGCTGAGCCGGGGGTCGGGGGAGCGACACCCCGTTTGGAGGCTGAAAATAGCGTTTGCCTGGCCCTGGGCTGGGGAAACTGCTGTGGGCAAATGACCAATTAGGGAATCTTTGTCAGATTCGGGAAAGCCGAGATAAGTCTCTTTTATCAGCCTATAAAAATACCACTTTCACTTATCTGGGGCTACCTACGCCGCCCAGCTGCGGCAGCAGGGAGGGGGAGTGGAGCCGCTCCGCAGGCAGAGGAGGAGTTACGGATGCTCTTGACAGCAAGGGGGGTGGGGGTTCTGGAAAATCATTTTCTGCTGCAGAATGATCTCTCTCCCATCTTCCTCTCGGAACACACCCACTCCCCTTGTCGCAGCCAGCCCAGGGCGGGGGGGACACCCTCCAAAAAACCTTATTCCCAAAATCTTGCCTTTTCCTTTTATTTTCCTCACTTTTCCCGGTGGCAGAGAAGCAGACGAGCTATTAAGGCAAAGTCGACAGTTTGAGCAGGGAAGAATCACCCACGGGTGGGTGCAGTGCTCACCATTCTGTTAACAAGAACCCACGGGCTGCAGACAAATACACTGATGAGAGTGGGTGGGAGTTGGCTCTATGCCCACCTGTGCGCGTATCTTCTCGTGTTTATATCGAAATACTTAAATCCACGCAGCCATCCTCACCCCAAGGCCGTGGGCTGACACTTTCGTGGGTCTGGATGTTTTCTGGACACACAAACGCATTCTGTATCTGTGCATCTGCATCTGAAGGCATCTCTTGTATGGATGCCCACATGCAAACAGAGGATCAAGACATGGAGAGAGTGCTAACATGCATTCCTACTGTGGGAAAACATGCTGCACTTTGATTATTTTCCCTGTGGTTTCCAGTCTATTTGGGCTGTAGGAAAACGATCAGATAGAGTGCGGAGGGAGGGGGAAAACCCGCCAGGCAACCCGTATCAAGTCAATGCTTTCTAGGGTTTTTTTTTGGCGGGGGGGATGTTGGTGGAGAGAAAAATGCGAGGGAAATAGTTTTCGTTAACATACCCCAAGCAGATTTTCTCAATTGGGGGCTTGTGTGGGAGCAGCGTGGAGAGTCTGGCCCTCGCCCCTTGTCCCCCAAGGTCGAGGTTCACAAGACACCCCCCTCGCTATCTTTTTTTTGAGGTAGAACGAGGAAATCTGGCTGACACAAGGTTAGAGCCTCTCTACAAAGCCTTTACCCACGCGGGATGAAGACGTTCTCTAAACCTTGGCTACCGTGGGTGGGGATAGACCGGGTTGAAGTTGCCTCTCTTCAGGCTTGAGCAGCCAAAAGTTTGCACCGGAATTTTTCTTATATCGTTTCTCTTTCGAGGAACAAACACACGGGTGGGGAGCAGGATGCTGCCACCGGGTGGCCCCGGAGCGTGGGGTGGCCCTCGGGGAGGTTGTTCAGGGGAAGGGGCAGTCCCCAGGGCAGCCTCTCTCATCAGGGCCGGTACCTTTCGCATAGATTTGCTGGAAGGCTTTCCAAATTCTTTTCCAAATATAGCCCCGATGTTGCCTCCCGCCTCCCCTGTCTGCCCTTCACGGCTCTGAGCCACGACCCAGGGACAACTGCGACCCCCTTCTCTGCCCCCTAGGAGCCAGGAGAAAACCTGGCCAAGGGGGTACCCCACCCATAACACGCGTGGGAGGTGCCAGTCCAAGTCCAGGTGCCTCCTGCGGTTGCCCTACACTTTCCGTGGGTTTCCAGTAGGATTTTCGGGGAGGGAACGGGATGCTTTGGCCTCTACTTTCTTGCTGTCACCCCCAGTCCCTTCTAAACAGAAGGGACCTTCCCCGCTGCCCAGTCCCAGAGCCAGCGAGACAACCCAAGGATTTCTCTTTCAACTCACTTAACCCAAATCTGGGCAATTCCACCCAAAATGTCTTCGAGGAAAAGTGGAGGGAAGACTGCTTGCAGGTTCACGAAGCTCCTGGGGTAGGGGACACGCAGGTTTTGGGATAGATACCTCCCAAACACCCCAGCATTCCCACCCCCAAGTGGAATCTGGGCTGGAGGAGGGAAGCAGGAACCAGAGGGGCTTGGGTACCCCGACTGGCATCGAGGCCGGGGGGGGGGGGGGGGGGGGGGGGGGGCTCCCAACGAGCCCCTTACCCTGGGAGCCTTCAAATATAATTTTAACAGCGATGTACTCATGTGTCCCGTCCCCCCCTCGCCTTTTCCATTATTAAAGTCTCCGCCTGGCATATTTCTCCCCCATCACGTTTTTATAGCAAGATCAAGGGGAAAGTTGTTGCGTTGTGCTTGTTTGTTTTTTTTTTCTTCTTTCTTTTCTTGCTTTTTGTTAATGATTTTTTTTTTCCTTCCAAATGGTCTTCGGGGTAAGGCTCAGCAAAGTTTGCAGTTCTCCCGCTGCAATTAAGCGGGAAACGGAGCGAGATCTTGATTGCTTCTGCTCGTTCTGATCGCTTCGGAGGTGGGGAAGGGGGGGTGGTCAGCGGACGGGAATTGATTTTAGATTTCTCTTTTATGTCGGGTCTGGTTTCTGGTGATTAAATTTCTCTCTTATGTGGACTGAAACTAGGGATAACTGATTAATAACATGCCACTTGGCGCCAACACGGGGTCTCGAGGCCTTTAATCGGCAAGATGCACAAGAGAACAGAGAGAAACATAGAGCAGGACAAAACTGCACCAACTATTTTAGCCTGCTGGTCTCTGCCTCGGCGGATTTTTTTTTCTTCATCTTTTCAGTATTTCCTGCTAAACTCGTAAACTTTATTTGATTTACAGCTATTTCATGAACCTGCTTAAACTAACATGTGTTCCGTCTTGTCCAACTGAATCATAAAAAACAATCTTGGATCCAAAGGAGTTTTTTTTTAAAAAAAAAAAAAGAAGAAACGAATTATTAATGACAGAAAATAGGCATTGTCTTCGACGGCGGCTGCTCGAGCCCCCGGAGCGGGGCTCTTGGTGGCTCCTGAGTCCGAGCTTCCTAGAGGGAGAACCGGGCTCGGCTCCGCGGATACCGCCTGGACTCCCATCTCCGCCGAGGGAGGGTTTTGCGGGGAGATTTGAGAGCACCTTTACCCCCAAAAGAATTATTCGTCGGAAATGAATGATTTCCAGGCGTACAGTACCCAAAAATGCGCTCGCAAAGGCACCTACAATCCTCTTGTTCGCAGCTTGCAGGCACGCGCTGGAGTAGGTAACGCGTTTGTCTCCAAAAAAAAAAAAAAAAAAAAGGAACAAACCCAGCCAGGCACAAAATGAGCTCCTAATAATTTCTCAAATGCATGAAAGCTAGTTTTTCTGTGCCCACAACCAATTCACCGCCTAGATAAAAGCAGCTTAAAGAATGCTTAATATACGTGAAGCAGGTATAAATCTGTTTTATAAATCTATTGTGGAGGCCCCCATAGAAAATCGAAGCCACCAAACTGAGTGCCAACACCAGCATCTATTGGCACCAAAACACTCAGCCCCGTTCCCCAGCTTTGTTTGCGCGCAAAAACTCTCCTGGAAAAAGCCACCTGTAATCCCCAGAATCAGAGTCGCTGCGCCGCAGGCAGCAAGATTCAGCCATGACCAACTGCTCGCAAATATCACTGGTATTTCCCCGCACACCCGTGGGTTTCTGTCTCTCTCTGAAATCGATTTTTCTGCCTCCCTTGTTGCCACGAAGAGCACAGGGCCCCGAGATTTACAACTTATTGCCTCATCCAGCCCTGGCACAAGGGACAAATTCGGAGGGAGGGGGGGATGCTCTGTTTTCCTTTTCCTCTCTTGGATATATTTTTTTGCCCTTAACTATTTTCGAAGAGACAAAAAAAGTCTTCTCTGTGACTGTTTAGGTGATTCATATTTCCACCTCCCCATGTTTTTTTTTGGATGCCCGTTGCACCCACATGAACGTGGGTTAATGTGGTTCCGTCTTTAGAACAGTGTTGGGAGGCCGCAGCCCCCTTTCCTCTCTCTAGGAGCGTCTCCGGCTCAGGAAATTTTTGGGTTTGCTGTTTAATATAAAGAATAATATGGTCAGAGCAGATCGGCCGGTCTGCGCTGCGCTCTCGCTCTGAGTTATTTAAGGCAGGGGAAAGAAAGGTAACGGGGGCAAGAAACTGAGGGAGGAAAACGGCGGGGGGGGGGGGGGAAGGAAGAGGGCGAGATGGATTGGGAAGGAGGAAAGAGAGAAAGAAAAATTAGTTGGAAAGAAAGGGAGGAAGAAATCTGGCAGCATGAGGGAACGGTGTGGGTGCCCCGGCATGCCCCCACCCTGCTAAGAGCTCGGCTCTCCTGGGCCGGTCCTGCCCGTCGGGGATGAGGGACACAGACGGGACAATCATAGGTGTCCTCGGCGCGGCCTTTTTTTCCAGTGTCTGATTCAAAACTTCCAGTTTGGGCTATTCTCCCCATTCCCCGGCTCCACCATCCCTCCCTCCTCCCCCACCCAGCCCCAAGGTCATTGCAAGATCTTTTTCAGGGAAAGGAATGGGGCGTTGAGGACTTTCCCCCTCTTGCACCCATTAGCTTTCTTCCCAGGGCGAGAGCGAAGGCCTTATCTGCTATTATTTTCTCCTTCGGGCCGTGATAACACCCTGATTGACACCCTGTTTGGCAAAAGCAGATTAGCCTTTCCCTCTCCATCGGGAGCATCAGTCACTGATCGGGGCGGGGGGGATTCTGTGCCAAAAAAATCTCTCGGACTGGCTCCCTAAGAGGGAAGGAAGAGAAATGTATCCTAATTCCTCCTTGTCCCTGTGCCCACAGTAAAATTTGGCTCAGTTGAGACTGAGCCTTGTCTCAACCGGGCTGTAGTTAATTCTTGGGGAGATGCCTTTTTGGAGGCAGAGAGCGGAGAGTGAATAGATCCTCTTGCTCCAGGGATGCTCCTCGCTCGCCTTTGGGACCCTCTCTCTCCCTCTCCGTTTGCAATTTAGGAGAAAAAGGGACCTCCATCCCACAAGCACACGTGGGAGGCTCTGAAGGACAGCGCTACGCAGCCCTGCCCCGCTGCTGATTTTCCATTATTGTCACCATTTTAAAGCCTGAAGTTCGCCTGGGAAATTAATGAGTTGAAGGGAGCAAGAGAGAACAGGTTTTAATTGCAAACTATAAACTTCAAAAAAATAAATGATGTTCATTTGTAATTACGAAAAGTAACAAAAAAGCCCGACCCAAGTATCTGCCCTCGAAGGCTCGTCTAAGTATTCAAATTCTAGACCACTAAATGCAGTGGTTTGTAATGGAAATAACGACACGAGGAGAGCTTTATTGGAGTTTCTTTGATACAAACATCTTGGTGATAAACCCTTAAATCAATGCAGTCAGTCACTCCTCCCGTAATTCAGGAGGGGGGGGGGGGGGAAATGAACGGACCAAAATTCTTCCAGAGAGGACGATTATTTTTAAATACTTGTTTTCTCCCAGGTGCGTATTTCGCCAAAGCGGGTATGCGGCCAACAAAAGGGAGTTAGAAATAAAAGGAGAGAGAAATGGTCGGAGAGGGGAAGTAAATTACTTCAAATTGGAAGAGAAGTGAAAAAAAAATAATCTCTGCTATGGGGGAGCTAAATCTCTGGGGCGGGGGGGGGGGAGAGAAGAAAAAGAGGGAGTTAAAACGCCCAAAGTATCGAAGAGTGTGTGTGTTTTATAAGCCGGGGGGGCCGGCAGAGCACTCCCCGTCCCTGGCAGGGAGGTTGCCGAGGAGCCGCCGGCTGCAGGCTGGAAGCAAAAAAGGTTTCTCCGTTTGGTTCAGCTTCCCCAAGCAGCGATTTTAAAGGGTGTGTGTTTGGGGGGGGGGGGGGGGGGGAGTGAGTTCGTGCTCGGCACTATTTCTTACTGCTGACACCTCGACCCCACTGCAAGCCAGCACCCTAGCCACCCCCCTCCCACCCGCTCCCTCCTCCACCCTCCAGGGTAAAATCCGAAAGGAGAAGCCTCGAGGGCGAGTGGCACCTTCCAAAGGTAGCAAGAGGACAGAGTGGCGCCGGCCATGCGGTCCCCAAAAATAGGGACTCCCTGGGTAAGGCAGCGAAGGCCTGGCCTGATCCTGCGCTCCTGACAGCAGAGAGGAGTTGAGCAACAGGGATCGAGGCCGAAGGCGCTGCAGAAGGCTAAGGGTCCACCTCTTGCCCAGCCGCGCACCCCTATACTCATGTAGGTAAGTGCCCACGGTGTGGGTGTTTTGGTCCATGGCTGCTAATGGATGCTCTGGTATTTCTATGCATGCGGAAGCTTATATAGATATAATAATTTAAATACATATATACTATGTATTATAATATGTATGGAGTATCGTATATAGCTGGTGTACACAACTTCATCCACTCGCCTGGATTTCGGGGGTGCGCAGATTTGCAGAGACTCACACAGAGGGAGGGGGCAGATTGATGCTCGTGCGTACCCAAAACCTGTGTGAGAACCGTAGGTGAAATGTAAATATTCACGCTTGTGGCTGACGGATGGAGCACGGGCCGCTTGCACTTGCACAGATGCTGTTGTGCAGAACAACCTCATTACGCGCAGATCCACGCATGTACAATTCGGTGATGTGCTTGTTTGTGTATAGATACGTGTATAAGCCGGCGCGTATCTTCACGCTTATCTCTGTATCTCTGCACTCATTCGTTTGTGTTGCGCGTTGGGTCTAAAGATATAAAATTTGCCTAAAGAGTTGGACGAGGAGAAGGCATTGTGTGTGTGTGTGCGTTTGCAAACTGTGTGTGCATCCAGGCTCATATATATGCATATATATACACACACATCTGTATCCATACGCGTGATGGCTTTCCTGCCATCTTTCCTCTGAACCGGCAGAATTTGGGGTACGGCAGCACCAGGATCGCGGTGGTGCTGAGCTCGGAGGCCGAAAGCAAACGGTTCCCGGCCGGATCCGGAGCGGAAAGGACAGAGGGAAGCGGTTCCGCGGCTGCAGCTGCCTCGGGGGTCATTAGGGAGGGGATGTAAGGGTGCAGGGAAAGGCTTTTATTTCTGATTTGGGATAAACCAGGAAGGTCCTAATGCTGCTCTGGCAGCACCAGCACCTCTAGGCAGACAGTGCCAGCCTGGCTCCCTGCGGGAGAAGTCGTTGCAAAGTGCACCATCAATCCTCCGAGGAGTTTTTCCACTCATCCTGTTTATTACGAGGGACCCCGAGCTGTGGATCGCGGCCGAACCCAGCGTTGAACTGGGGCAAACTGGGGCAAGGGTGGAGGGCTATTTTCCTCCTTTTTCCCCTCCTTGCTAGAGGATTTTTGCCAGGGCCCTGCTTTCCCTCGGGTGTCCGCAGAACTTGGTGGCCGTTAGAACATCTCGGCCTGGCCAAACCGGGTAAATCCAGGCAGGATTTCGCTTACAGGGAGAGGGGAATGCTACCTGCAGCCCCCTAGACTGGAGCAGGGCTGGGGTCCCTGCCTGGAAACACTTACCCTGTGCAGTGTCCAACTCCTACAGGAACTTCCTGCTTTTCCTTAGGTGTTGAGCTTTATTTTCTCTCTCCCTATTTCTCCTCCTCCTCTTCCTCCTCCTCCTCCTCTCTTTTTTCTGTTGGAGGAAACAACGTTTTAGCACGGTTTTTTTTTTTTTGTAGAATCTTTCTGCAACAGCCACGAGTGCATCCCAAAATCCCTCCAGGTTGCGGGAGAGTTGGGAAGCTGGGAATCTGCTGTCCGTCCCGTCGTCCCCCCGCCCCCCATCCCGTCCCCGTCCGTCCCCCCCCCTCTTTGTCATTCTCCTTTGGCAAATAATCTCTTCGATTTACTACTTCCTTCTTATTTTAAAAAAATTATGCTACTTTTTTTTTAATGAAAGCAAACAATTGTTTCTCGAAGCACACTCGAATCTGCAAATAACCAGGCTATCATTTACTATAAATAGCCCAGCATGCTTCCAGAGGATCCTGAGCATCCATTTGACAAGTTCCTTGCTCTCTCTAATAGCATTATTTTTAAAAGAAATTTAATTAAGCTGAATAATGCTAGTACTGTTGGATTAACCAGGCTCCTCCTGGTGAAGCAGGAGCTTTGCTACTGTTTTAATTTCCAAGAAAAAGTGGATTTTCCTTGAGTTTGTAGCGACTCTGTGTCTGCTTGGATGATACACACTGATATGCAGTATAGACGCTCTCACAATCGCATATATGCATCCACGTTGTGTGTCTCGCCGTGTCAATATATGTATTTATGTGTATATATACACACACATCCGTATATAGAGGTTGCACTCACACAGCTTCTCTGTGCATTGCAATGAATGGATTTCTTTGGCGAGAAAAAAAAAATCCAGGAATCTCACTGATAGGGCTTTAAAAAGAGGAGAATAATACAAATTAACCTTCCATTACTGCTGCAGTCAACCATGACAGAATAGGCCAGTTGCGTGGCTGGTGACGTCTCCGTGTCCTATAGGAGCAAAGCTCGTGAGATAGCAGCTATCGCCTTGAACTCTCTTTATTTTATTGGAGTATGGCTGGTAATAAACAGTAATATTTAATTTGTCTGAGACCACAAATCGGCTGCTAGCTGGAAGGCTCCTTTACTTTGACATTACAGTCCTAGAGAGCCTGGACTTGTTGTCCTTTTCCCAGCTGTTTTTTTTTTTTCCTCCTTCCTTCCTTTTTCATCCCCCAACCTGCAGACGGAAATAAATTCGATTTATTTGCATCGTTTTCAACTTGTCTTCAAGGTGTTTGGGAGCTAGTTTGGCATTGGAGAGGTGAGTGCTTTACCAGGCAGCGGCCGGGCTCGGGTTCACTCTTCCAAACTTCAGGGATTATCACATTTTGCCTTCCTTTCCGGCGTTCGTGTTTTCTTTCGCTGTCAGCTGCGAGAAACCTTTCTCCTCGCTGCTTGCATTGGTATTTTTTAAGAGAAAACCTTATTTCGGGGAACTTCAGTGCCTTGGGGGATGCTCCGCAGCACACGTGCGGTGCGGGGCGGCTGCGGTCCTTCCCTGCCTTTCCCCCACCATCAGCACCACGATCGCCTGATTTATTTTCTGTTCCCACTTTGTTTTTATTTCCCCTGGATGTGCACCTTTCGGAGCAGAGCCCACGCACTGGGAAAGGCTTTGCAGGAGCGCCGGGGCTGCTCCTGCCGCCTTTCCCAGGGGAAGAATGCCCGGTTTTCGCTCTCTTGTTTGTGTTTGGAAAGGCTCCACGGCTCCTTTCCTCTCTAAAAATAATGAAATATGGAACAAGCTTTGTTCTGTTTGTTTAAGTAGCGTTCTCTGGCTTATTCTTTGCAGCTACAAGTGCGGTTATTTTATTATTCATATTTGCAAGCGTTTACTGTTGGCTGTTTCTTCTCAAGTAGCTGTTGTGCACATGGAGAGGGTTTGGAAGAAGCCAAACTACACACACACACGCACCCCCCTCCCCAGTAGTCGCTCACCCCCAGGCTTTTCGCTTCCTCACCTCAAACTTTCAGAGGGCTCCGGTCTTATCGCGCCCTGCGAGAGCTGGAAACAAGGGTGGATTTGCTGAAAACTTCTATGAAATGCAAAATAAATGATCGAGAGGCAGAAAAGAGAAAAGGATTTGGAAAGGGAGGGGGGACACACGGACAAGAAGCGGGTGGGGGCACAGGAGAAAGAGGAGGGTGGGCAGAGCAGATCTAAACCATGCCATTTATTCCGAGTCTTATCAAAAATCCGCCTCGCCAATCTGGTTCTCTTCAGCCTGCAGAATGCGACAGGGAGGCTGTTTACCCTGCGCTGACCTATTCAACTTTACCCTCCCAATAATACATTAAAAAAAAAAAAAAAGAAAGAAAGAAAGGCAGCGAAGGGAAGATGCAGATAAACGCACATCCCCGCTCCTCGCTGACGGTTTGATTATTTGAGCACGGGGCGAGGGGCAACCAAGCCCCGTCGGCCGGGCAAGCGCTGCGAGGAGTAAGGAAGAGGATGGGGAAGGCAAGGAGAAGGATCCTGGATGCTTCCAGAAGCTGGGACAAGGGCCACAACCCCACGCACACCCCCTGGGGTTCACCTTCGCTGGGTTTTAGTCCCACTCTGTCGGGTTTCATCTTTTTTTTTTTTTTTTTCCTCCAGATTGTACCCATTAAGCGAGTACATTTGGAGGATTCCCCCACTCACTCTCTCAATAAAAGCCCTCTGTGAGCACGGGGAAATATAGATCTGGGTTTATATCTACACCTCGAGGCTGCCTTTGAGGGCAGGGGCGCGAGGTTAGCGGAGCCAGCGATTTATTTAAAAAGGAGAAGGAGTGGAAGAGGGGGATATTCCGAGGAGCCGAATTTTCTCTTTGGTTGGGAGAGATGGGTGGAGGAGGGAGGGAGGGAGCGGGGAAGGAGGTAAGGGAGGGGGAGGGTTGCTGCAGAGTTTGATGATTGTCTTTGTGCCTTGTTCTTGTTTGCCGGCCAGAGAAATAGGCTGGAAAAGGAGCTTTAGGGGGGAGGGGGCAGGAGGGGAGGGCTGTATTGAGAGTGAGTCTCTCCGGAGCAGGATCCCAGCTGGTTGGGTAGTGGGTCGCAGCACTTGGAGAAGGGAGCTGGACGAGCCCACGTCACCTCCGCGCTCCGCTCCGCGCCTGGCTCCGCGCAGCCCCAGCGGCAGCGCCGCGAACCTGCCTGGAGGAGCGGCGGCTGCCAGCCCGCACGAAACTTTTTTTTTTTCCAAGGGGGTGCTGTTTTCTTTTTCCTCTCCTTCATCCCCTCCCTCTTTTTTTTATTACTATTTAAAAAAAAAAAATATTATTTTTAGGTGGAGAGTAGAAAGAGCGAGGTGGAGAAAACCGTATCTTCCAGATCAGGCTGAGAAAAGGGGAGGGGGTGGGGGTTTTATCTTGCTCTCAGGATCCTTCCTAGTGCGTCTGACAACCTGGAAGTGTTTGGAGAGAGCAGAGGAGAGAGAGAGAGAAGCAGGCAAGCTGGCTTGCATTGGATAGATTTTTTTTCTTCCAGGCTGGGTTTTCATATGCTGATCCGCAAATAAATAAATAAAAGGAAATATGCACAAGAGAAGCCTGATCCTATTGTAATTTCCATTGCAAAAGGGGAAAATATACACATACATTGTATATATGGAGATGCATTGAATGCATGGAATTCAACAAGCAAGGTAACAGCTCTTCCATTGCCATGTATGTCCGTCGGTGTCTGTAATCTCTGTGTGTGTGACCGAGGGAGAGAGAAAGTGGCTGGCTGGGGGCATTGTTAGACACAAATTGGCTTTGCCGAGGAGCTGCGAGGCCTCGGGAGACTTGGGGTGCAGGGGAAAGGCGGGGGCTGCTCTCCCCAGGGTGTGCGTATGGCTTGTGGGGGCCGGGGAAAAGCTGTAACAAAAGCAGAGTGGGGGTTATTTTTTTTCTTTTCCCTTTTTCCCCCCTCTCGCAAACCCACTTGGTGCTACTTTAGCAAGGCGAGATGCATTTTTCATACTGCCACCGCGGCCTGGTTCTGTCAAGCTCCATTTCTTCTCAGAAGCTCTTTAAGGGGGAAAAAATTTAGAAGCCACGGCTCGCCGATTTCTCGTAATTATTGGGTTAATTTTTGCAGTCACCCTCACTCCTCTTCTTTAATTTTATTATTATTTTTATATCTGCTTAATTATATCTGAGAGCATTGAGGAGGCTCGCTGGAGCCATAGCTGGGTCCCTCTTTGTTTTAGTAAACATGGTTTATTTCCAGCCCCCTCCTCGTCCTCTTCTTTAACTTTACCAACTCAGGGGGAATAACAGCTCCAAGATGAAGGGATATCGATTAAAAAAAATGGATAACACTTCCCAAGCTGCAGCAAGAAAAACCCCCACAGCAGTCCAGAAAAAAAAAAAAAAAAAAAAAAAAAAAAGACAGAGGAGGAGGGGAAGAGAAAAGCCTTAAATGGTCCCTGGAGCTGCGGCTCTGCCCCGCGGGCAGTGCCCGGGCTTGGGGCAGCGGGCTCCGCGGCGGCTGCAGCGCTCTTTCCGCGCTCGTAGCGGTTTTGCTTCGTCCTTCATTCGCTTGGCTGGTGTACGATGGGAAAAGAGCGTTTGAGAAGGGAGGGAGGGAGCGAGCATGGGCCGTTTCTGTACAGGATCCTTAGCTCTAGAAGTGTGGAGCTCGAGTCTCCTTGCTTTTTGTCCTTTTAATTTATATATATGTATATATTACCCAGTACTAGCAGAGAAGATCTTCCCCCCCCCCCCCCCCTTTCCACTCCCAATTTTTCTCTGCATTTAAAGGAGACTTGCCTTCCCCCCATCATTTTTTAAACAGCTTTTAAATATTGTTGCCGGGAGAAGTAGAACTCATTTCAAAACATTCTCATGTACTTAAAAAATAATACTGCCTCCATATGGCTGTCCTTTCAAAAATGAATGCCCTTCTTTGAAATACATAAGTGATTTAGTTTTTAAAGTTACTAAAACTCTAAACTCCTTAAGAATAAAATACTAACAGATAATTCAATTGTTTTTATCTTTTTTTTTCTTGGTGCTGCTTTGAAACTTTTACTATTCCTGATAGAGACTTTAAAGCTACATCAAAATACTGCTTTTAAAGCTCACTGTGGTTGCTTGCATCAGATGTAAACCGTGGGGGTTTTTAAGCTTGTTTTCTCTGCTGGTGCAGTTTTACTCTAAATGTTATAGCATAGCTCGCATCAGCCACAATTGCACCTCTGTTCACCAGCCTGAGTGAGCGTTACCTTGCACAGTGACTCGACGGATTGATTTATTTATATTTTTATATTTTAATTATCTCATTCATTCTTTGATTCTTTGTTTCACTTGCAGCTGGCTGGGTTGGGGGAGAAAAGACTTTTTTTTTTTTTAGTTGTTTATTTTTTTTCCCCCTCCCCATAGGGATGCCAGAAGTTGAATTTTCTTGGAAAATGGGGTTATGGAAAGGGTCTTGCTTGTCGGTGGTGTTTGTCTGGTTGAAACTGGAGTGGGATGAAAGCTCCCACTTCCCTGGAAGGACAGTGGGGGCCTCAGCTGCCGCAAACCTGGGGGAACTAGAGGTGTTCAAGGCTCAGGGGAGGCTCTGCCCCCCGCCACCTCGGACCCCTGACCTCCAGTCACTTGTGTGATGAGTTGGCCTGTCCATGGCCCCCCTTGCGCCTTACTCCCTGTGTCCTGCCAGCCAGACCTAAAGTACGCTGTTTACCTCTTCCAAAAGATGCATTTAATAATACCGCCTCCCCCTTCCCCTCCCTCCCTCCCCACCCCCCAAATCCTATCATCCCTTGCGGGCTGCGATAATAAATAAAAGTCTTTATTTCTCCCTCTCCCAAAGTGAAAAGGCCTTGTTCCCTCCCCAGGCAGTTGGAAGTGAGTTGTGGGCAGCATGGTTTGTTGGGCAGCCCTGCCTAGCGCTCCGACTCACTTCCCATTGCATACGTATATATAGATATATTTTATTAAACGTCAGCGTTGACTTATGCGTCTCTTATCTCTGCTCTCTCCCTGATGTGTGCCTGCAGTGGGGGATTCAGCAAGGGAAGCTCGTAACATGGCGGATAGCGAGGAAGGCTTTGGGCTCCCGACTACGCCGGCTGACTCAGAGGCCAAGGAGCTCCAGGCTGAAGCCAAGCAAGACACTCAGCTGGGGGCCACCAGCAAGTCCCCCACCTCACCCCAGGCAGCCTTCACCCAGCAGGTAAGGACCCACTCTCCTCCATTTATCCCCCTCTTGCATTATTTTCCGTCTTTTCTCTGTGTTTTTCCCAAATATCATCTCAGCCGGGTGGCTGCTGTTGCTCTGGGCGGCGATGAGTTGTTTTAGGCCCCATGGGAGTGAAAAGTCTCACCTGGTTGTCAGAGCTGTGGGCCTCATCCTGATTTAGTGTTATTGTGGGGTCGTGTTCAAGCGCACGCATGAATGTTGGGGTGCGTGGAGGGGTACACATGGAAAAGCATCCAAAATACCGGAGAGCAGCTCACGCAGAGGCAGATGGAAACTCACGGGTGTCCACACGTGGGTGTGCAAATGCACACGCGAAAGCTCATACAGAGAGCTGTGGTTGTGCTTATATGTTTGCTGTGCCTGTGTGTATTCGTATAAGATGTAAATATATAAATATATGAACCTCTTGCACACCTGGGCATATGTCTCGTGCATGCGAGGCTCTGCCCACACCCCTTGCAGGGGTGTTACATGCTGGCACCCTTGCAGCAACGCAGTGACCAGGTATGCCCTGGGGTGCCCCTCAAAGCCTCCATCAGCCCTTGACCACTGGGTGCTTGCGTGCTGATGGGACACGTGTGGGCACCCCTCTAGCGACTCAGAGGCCAGGGATAACCTGGGGTACCCCTCAAATCTTCCATCAGCTCTCTCTCCCCTGGGTGCTGTGTGTTGATGGGACACGCGTGGGCTCCCACGGGGGACCTGCAACTCCTGGAGGGCCTCTGTACTGCCGAGGAGAGCAAGCTGAGGGAGTAAATGGCCGAGCCACACCTCGGTTTCTCCTCTGGTGCTGGAAGCAGTCCCACGACCCTCAGCACCATCCGGCTCTTGGGGAGGCGGGAAAAAGGGGCTTGTCCACCGAGATCGCTTCTCCTCCAGCGGCTACAGAGCCCCTCGGGAGAGCCCCGCTTGTCTCCTGGCAGATAAACCTTGAGGGGAACCTCCACGGCTGCTACTGGTTGGGGGGTCCTGACACCGGTCCTGGGCTCGTCCTGGGGCTCAGGGCCACCGTGGTCATTTGGAACTCGTCCCTCTCGGTGCGTTTGGGGGGTCCTTCGGCTCCAGTGGGAGGAATACGCGCTTGGCTTGGGGATATCCACTGCGCCCCCCACTCCGTGTTGGGGGTGCGGTGCCAAGCGTGGGGCTCTTGGGGCCCCTCTGCCAGCAACCCCCGGTGGGGTGGGGGCTGAGGGGGAGTAAAACGAGCTGTAGGGGAAATCGAGTGGGGAAGGGGTGAAACAGAGATGGCAAGGGGAGCGGAGGTGGCACCCCACACCGCTCCAGCCTGCACCCTCGAACCAGATCGGTGTAAATCACTCCTCGGAGGGGTGTAAATCTTCTCCGGCTGAGTTCTCGAGCGAAGCCTGGCTGGAGCGCTGGGATATCGCTGTGAGGATGCGGGCAGGAGCCGGCTCCGGGAGATCCCTGCTCTTCCATCCCCGGGAGCACTGAGGCCGGCAGGATCCCCTGCCCAGCCTCTCCTTAACCGGCATCCCGGGGCTGCAGTCTGAAATCCCGTTCTTCTCGGCTTTGCAAAGGCTGGATTTTGCCGGGAATGCCCCGAGCTCTGGCTCCCTTCTCACGGCCTTTTTCCTGCGAGCTTCCCGGGGGTTCCCGCCGCCTTCTACCCAGCTCGGGGCTGACGCCTTGTGCCTTCCTCCTCCGCAGGGCATGGAAGGGATAAAGGTGTTTTTGCACGAGCGGGAGCTGTGGTTGAAATTCCACGAAGTGGGGACGGAGATGATCATAACAAAGGCTGGGAGGTAAGAAAGGGGAGGCGGCGCATCCCCTTCGTGCGTGTTTGCGGAGGGAATATCTTACGGGGAGGGTGGTCACGCGTGTTCTTACGTCCCTGTGGGTGGGGGTCCGTGTTTACGACCCCTCTCTCCCTGACATCAGTCCGGTCACGTCTCTCGTGGGCGATTCCCTGCGAAGATGGAGTCCGAAGGAATTGTTTCTCCTGGCTTCTTTCTTTAACCAGAACAGTTGTATCGTTAAATCCCAATTTCAGGCCTTTGGAAGTTTTCCAGACGAGCTGCAACCACTTGGCCAAAAAAGAGCAGCTTGCTGGGCCATTTCGTTATTGTTATTATTATTATTTTTAATTAAAGGAACAGCTCGGCCCTGTTGTGATTTTGCAACGCCTTAAGCTGTTTACAGAAATTTCTTATTTATTGTGTGCAGAGTGAGGGCGAATATACCCAGAACACGTACTTCACCCCATTTAAAATATATGTGGTCTTAAGCTACTGTTTTTATGCTGATAGCAAAGCTGTTTAGATGCATACATAGATGTGCCCGCAAATAAATAGCACGCGGATCTAACTGCGCCCAGATACACATTTCTATATGTCTGTGTGTTTGTGTGGGTGTGTAGAAAAATATACAGCCTTGCAAATCCAACTTTATTGGGACCAGCGTAATCGATTCCATGACTGACTTAGTTAGCCTGATCCGTAGATATTTATAAGTGTACGCATGTATATTTGTGTGCATTTGAGGAGGTTTATCTTTAGTATTGGAGGACTGTTAAATTGAAGAGTGCCTAAGCCAGAGAGACCCAGTGAAATAGTCTCTCTAGTCCCACCAGCAAATTTGTGGCAGCCCGGGAGAGGCTCTTTTCGTTGTGAGTTTAAATTCAAATCCTCGGAGTAAGGTGGGGGGGAAACAACATTCTATGTGTAAGAAATAGTAGTAGTTTTAGACTGCAAGTGCACCATAAACAACGCAGAGTCAAACTTTCATTTTGCTCTGTCATCTGGTATTTGTTGTGGTCTCCTAAAATTTGCCTGAAGAGGGACGAAAAAAATAATACCGAATAATATTTAGCGAATAGATCAGCCTCAAGGTTCGCCTTCCCCTTGATTCTCGCTGCTGGTGGAAAAAAAAAATCGGTTTTAAAGAAGGATCTTATATCCAAAGAGTACAAAGAGGAGGTGGCGGTGGAAGCTGCTGGGGGCCGAGTCCTGGCGACCTGGCAAGCCTGGTGCTGGGACGCTGGGGGACCGCCCGGAAAAAGCCCAGCTCCCCGAAAATAAGCAACGCACGGGGCGAGACGTAAACCACCTTGCCGAGATTTCAAACACATCTCACAGAGGACAGAAAGCTCATCTGGATAGCAATAAAATAGACATTTACGGTGCAGGGGCTTTAGGGGAGGTACGGGATACCTCTCCTTATTTAATTCCCTGCGTTTTTTTGTTGGAGAAGTCAGTGTTCTTGCTGGTCAGGTGTTTTCGATGGAGTTACAAATCATTCTTCAGGTGGAATTTGGCAAATTCTCCCTTAAAACATTCAAGCCAAGTCCCTGCTTTCTTCGTTGGTCGCTTTCCCCCTTCCTTAGCTTTTTTACATCGGAATTAGAGCCCAGCCCAGTCGTCCCGTGACAGCGATAAGAGCGCCGTATTTATAGAGGTGTGTGGGGTTTTGTTTATGCGCCGTTTTAAGTCCCAGGGATACATTTTCATCTGCTTTATTTTTAAATATTTGGAAAGCTCGAACTAAAATAACACAAGTGTTTTAAGTCTCTGCCTTGCAGTAATGGAAAATATTTCGAAAAGCCCGTCTTCAGTGTGTATCCGAGGGTTTCCAAGTATTTGTCAGGTGTGTTTGCTGATGTCTCTGTACGCTGAACACAGATTCGGTGTTACACCTGAATGCGAGCAGGGTTTTTTTTTTTTCATGTCTGCACAATGAGCCGTTGATATAGATGGGGTGGTTGAAATATATGTATTTTACTTCTTTCTTTTTTTTTGGCAAATCTCCCCTCCTGTTCCAGCGCTTTATGTATAGAAGGAAGTAACTTGCTTCCAAAAGTTCTCACGACTAGATTAGTTCAACGAAGGGAGGGTAGAACTCTTCGGTAAAACAAATAATTAAGAAAAATACGAATAGGCGAGTGGGTAGACGAGTAAGTGAATAAATAACCCCACCAGCATCATAATTATGATTCTGTCTGATAATCGTCGTGTTTCATCTCAGCTGGGTCTTGGAGCGGTACCTAAACACCTCCCACAGCTCAGGGAAAGGTTCACCCATCCTCTGCTCGAGTCTTTCAGGAAGGTCCATCCGAGAGGACAGCGTTGCCCTTTCGTTAAATGATTTCCTCCGTCTCCTCCTCTTAAAAACGTGCAGAAAACCACCTCGGAAAAGTTTCCCTTCTTCGCTTTTATACTTTTTTTTTTTTTTTAATAGGCGCATGTTCCCCAGTTACAAAGTGAAGGTCACTGGACTTAATCCAAAAACTAAGTACATACTGTTGATGGATATTGTACCAGCGGATGACCACAGATACAAATTCGCAGATAATAAATGGTATGCACGCGTGGGGGAAAGGGGAGGGAGGAGACCTCTGTGTCAGGCTTTCTGGGCAGCAAAGTTTGGAAGATACCCTCGAATTAGCCCCTCATCCTTCTTTTTTTTTTCCCTGCAAAGGAGAGATGTTGGGCTGCAGGGGCTTCCTCTGAGCCTTCAGGGATGCTCCCACAGTCATTGAGAGAGAAATGCATCAAAAAAAAGAGGAAAAAATCTGTCGCAATTAGCTAATGATAGCTGTAATCTTGTTTGACGATGAGATTATTGGCTACTGTGGAGACAATAGTTTAATTATATTAAGGAAGGGGATATCTCCAGCGAGGATCTTTAAGGATTGGTACATGGTCCGTTCTTTGCTCTGGCTTGGGTGTCAGTAATTAGGGAGGGGGGAAAGGATGGGGTTAAACGGGGAAACAGCGAGAGCCATCTCCGCCGGGAAAGGTGCCAAAGAGTTCAATTAATTCCCGGAGCAGTGTTTGTAAATTTCTTTTCTCCCCAAGGCCGGTGTGGCTGTCCGGCACTTTGCTGCCTCCCGCCTGCGGGGGTACCTGAGTGGGAAAGATCCCACGGGGGGGTGGATGGGGAGCAGGAGCCCACGGGAGGGATCCTCCTGGAGGAGGGTAAATGAGGAGCAGGAGCCCACGGGAGCGATTCCCCCCGGAGGGGTTGGATGGGGAGCAGAAGCCCACGGGAAGGATCACCCCGGAGGGGGTGGGTGGGGTGTAGGAAACCACGGGAGGCTCCCCACGCCCAGAGCTGAGTGCCCGTGTTCCCACGCAGGTCGGTGACAGGGAAGGCAGAGCCGGCCATGCCTGGCCGTCTGTATGTGCACCCCGACTCCCCAGCCACTGGTGCCCACTGGATGAGACAGCTGGTTTCCTTCCAGAAGCTCAAGCTCACCAACAACCACCTCGATCCCTTCGGACATGTAAGTACCGGGAGAAGGGGAACCCACGCATGCTCGTGACCCTCACCCACGCATGGCCTCCCCACCACTGCCAGCACCTCCAAGGTCATGGCAGTGTGACCCATCCCCAAATGTGTTGGCAGGGGTGTTATTTTCTTCCCTGAGAAGGTGGGATGAACCCCAATGAAGGACATTGCTTCCTCCCCCCAGATGGAAGCATAAGCATTAAAAAAAGGACTATTTCGCAGCCTTACGTGGGAATTGATCATAAACCGCCTGGGTCTGGAGTTCACGAGTGGGTGAAACTCTCACGGTTTAATTGACTATTTAGCTACCTGGTTTTAACCTCATGGAGAGTCTTGGAGCATTAAAATTTGCTCGTTGCCTCCGTGAATTTGGCTAACAGGTAAAATTAATCAGGCATAATTATTGGAGGAAATAGGATCTAAACCCATGTGGATCCCTCCATCCAAAAAAAAAAAAAAAAGGCAACAATAATTAAGACAATAAAAACCAAATTGAAATCCCGCTAGAACTTCTTGGATGTAAAAAGGTCTTTGCTAGGCTCGTGGGGCCGTGAAAGCTTGTGTGAATTCTGCAGCCAGAACCAGCCCTCCTTCGAAGGTCTCCAAAGATGCATGTTCCTCTGCGCAAATATATATGTGCATGCATGAATAATATATACGTCTATAAATATATATATAATTACTTAAGCGAGTGCAGGAATCCAGATCCCGCCATCCCTTTCCAAGAGCCTATTTTTCTCCAGCCTCGTTTCAACACTTCAGTTTCATTTTTTCTTCCAAGTTGGTTTTTTTTTTTTTCTTTTTTTTTTCTTTTTAATGATAAATCTGGTGCTATTAAATCCTCGCCCACGTGGTCGCTAAGAAGCTGGGGAGGGGGCTGCCGGGGAAAGTGGCCAGACGAGTCTCAAACCCACCCCAATGCTGAGCATCTTTTTACGAGCTCTCCTTCCTCCCTCAAGTTGGGAATTTTATTTCTTTCTTTTTTCTTTTTAATACTTTAATTTGATTTTGGTTTTGCCTTGAGCTGGGGTAAAAGCGGTTTGCAAATGCAGCTTTCCAGGGATCAGAACCTTCCTCTGGGAACTCTGGGAAGAGGGAGAGGAGAAGCGGGGACTCCACAGCAGCACAGCAGAGGGAACCTCTCCCACTCCCCGGGGTGACCTCTCCCACTCTCCGGGGTGGTTTTGGGGAGCCATCCTGGGGACGGATCCGGCCCGAGGGGACGGGGCCAAGCATCCCCCGCTGCGAACAGGCGGCTCTGGAGACAAAGTCCCTCTAAACAGACCGAAGGCGCTGAAGGGGGGACAATAAGGGACTTCAGAGGAGGAGCTGCACCAGGAGTCTCTCAATTAGAGTCGCTGTAATGAAATTAAAAACCATTAGATCGTTCACCGTTGATGTCTACGACTTTTCTGGATGTCAAAGCAATTTGCTTAAACCCCCGGGACGGGGGAGGCGGCGGCGGGGCGCTCTGCGTCTCGCTGTCGCCAGGGTCCCGCAGTCATTATCGGGACCGAGCAGCCCCCCCGCCGTCCCCCTTCTCCCCCCGAGATTAACCCGGTACCGAGCTGGACCGCTTTTTATCTTGAACACAGCTCGTCCCCTCCTGCCACCCTCCATTCCCATCCGCTTGGTGTGTGCGTGTCACTAACTCCCCCCAACCTTTTGCTTCCCTCCCCCTATTTTTACTTCTTTGCCACCCTTGGGGGAGGGGGACACACACACACTGAGCTGCCCGGACTCTGGTGGTGGTGAGCTGGGGGTTTGGAGGATGCGAAGAGCCCAGAAAGGCAGAGAGACCTCCCTTCCCCCAGCCGCAGTTTCAGGGTGCCAAAAAGTGTTGAGGGTACAGCTCTGCCCCCCTTTATCCCCTGGGGGGTCGGTGAGGTGAACAGCAGCACAACTCAGGGCTGGAGTGGGGGCCAACGGGTAATGATTCCCCTTTCACCGCATCACCCGGCCCTGACGGGCTCCTAGGTTGAGGATGGTGGTTTTCTTGAGAGATGTCCCCCCACATCAGCACCTTCTGGGGAAAGTGAAGAGGGTGAAGCTTTTGGGAAAGGGGGTGAGAGGACCTGTGGCCCTTCTCCTCTTCCCATTCCTGGGTGGGGATTGCGCCTCTCCGTGCTCCCTCCATTCCCAAGGGATGTCTTCTACTTCTCTCCCCTTGCCCAGATCATTCTAAACTCCATGCACAAATACCAGCCCCGGCTCCACATCGTCAAAGCGGACGAGAACAACGGCTTCGGCTCCAAGAACACCGCCTTTTGCACCCACGTCTTCCCGGAGACCGCCTTCATCGCCGTCACCTCCTACCAAAACCACAAGGTGAGGGGCTGGGCCGGCCTCGCACCGGCAAACCCGTCCCCTCTCCTTCCCTCCTCCTGCTGCTCCTCCCGAGGGCTCCGACTGTCGCCTTCCCCTTCTTCCCTCCTGCTTCACTCTTCTTTCCCCATCTCTCCCATCTTCGTCTTTCTCCCACTTCCCTTTTTTTCTCTTCTTCCCCCCTTCTTCCTTCCCCCTTCCTCCTTCTTCTTTCCCCGTTCCTCCTCCTCCTCTTCGTCTTCTCTCCCCCTTCTTTCTCCTTCTCTTTTCCCTCCCTTTCTACCACCACCTCGTCGTCTTCTCTCCCTCACTTCTTCCTCCTCCTCCTTGTCCTCTTTTTTTCCCCACTTCTTCTACCCTCCTTCTCTTTCTTCCTTTTCTCTTCCAACCCCCCCCCCCCCCCCCCCCCCCCCTTTCCCCTGGCTTTCCCCTCACCACACTCCGGTCCCAACCCCTCTGTTATTCCTGGCGACACAGACAAAGTGCCTAAAGACGGGGCTTAGGGCGAGCCAAGGGAGAATGAGCTCAACAGGATGGTTTGCTCAGAGAGGAGACGACCAACCGAGGAAGTTGGCTTTATCTTCTTTCCCCTGCATCGCTCAAAGCCCCGTAATCTGGCGGAGGGAGCCCGGCGCTCCGCAGCACAGTCAGGGTGCTGATAACCTGGGCTGCCCGTGCTCCGGCCCTTTGTTTGGGAAGGGCTCCTTCCCTGGCTGCTCTTGGGGCGACCCTGTGGGGAGGTCGGTGGGGGGCTGTGGGCTTGGCAGCCAGGAGGCCCTGGAAGGAAAGGGAGGCTCTGCGCCTGAAATCAGCTCCTGCCTGCCCAAGCAAAACAAAGCAGGGAAAAGAAACAAGTAAGGTTTTCTTGGAGTGTTGCTGGGGGCCACGTGTGGGTCCACCTGGGGGGACCCTACTGTGGGGCTGCTGTCCCCTCTCCTTCCCCTGTTTGGTTTTTGGACTTCCCCACTCAGCAAGGAAGGAGGAGGAGGAAGGCTCAGTGCTCTGGGGTGGTTCTCAACAGACCATCTAACAATGTCTTTCACTGAGCATCCCGCACCACTGCCTGCAGACCCCAATAGCCTCTCTCAAAGGCAAAGCCCCATGAAAAGCCAAATTTCCCTTGGAGAAAAAATAGGTTCCTCCCCATATTCCATAGAAAGCAATCACTACAAGCCCTAACTTACGGGCAGGTAGGATGGCTCCTTTGTGCTTGACAGTGAAATCATGCGCTTGTTTCAAAGGGAGAAAGGTCATTTTACACCCTGGATAAATCCTGGATGCTTTCCAGGAGATGTAAGTACGAAGCTCCTAAACATGTGCAAAATGATTGCATTTCCTCTGTCCATCCATTAGCAAGGGAGATGCAGAGAGCAGAGGCAGGCTGGAGAAGAAAGAATGTTTCCCCGTAACTAGGGAGAAAAGAAAATACTTACCTGCCCTTTAAAATAGGAGCTGTTGGCACAACCAGGACAAACAAATTGAATCCAAGTTGAGTCCTCGCCAAATTACGCCTTAAATTATAACTCCGCTGTGGACGCTATAAAATCAAGTTTAACTTCTGCTTGATGGATTTGGAGAAAGAATATAATATTAATAGAACTGGGAGTTAATAATACAGGACACACTGCTCACTTTAGAGGTTTTTCCCTGTGAGAAAACAGACCTGAATTTTACTGCTTTGCTTTGAAGAAAAATAGGACAGTTTTATAGAAAAAAAAAAAAGATCATACAAATAAAACCAAAACAGAGCAGAAACATGTAAGTACAGTAGTTTGGGAAAACTGCCATATTAGGAGGAGCAGGAATATTTGATTGTAAATCAACAACATCTGGTTGATAAGAAATGACATCTGCGTATCTGTCTCTGTCAAAACATACGCACTGACAAACGTAGGACTCCCTACAGACACACACACGCTCGCACCCAGACACCACTGCATATTTTACACCCCCTCTACACACTTTACATGCACTGACACCCTGCTGCCCCCCGCCCCGACACATGCATCCCTCTTCTTGCTGCACTGAATTGTCTGGGTAACAAATAAAGAGTGGCTGTAGCCCCAAGATAAAGACCCAACGGAGAAAGATAGAGCCATAAAAATAAACCAGGGAGTGATCTACCCTAAATGGCATCTCCCTCCAGGGAAGGGAATAAAACTTGTAGCTTGCCCCAGTGCAGATGGAGATTAAGGCTGAGGCACCACACAGCTGATGTTGTTCCAGATAAAACTGAGTGGCAAGTGGGGTCTTTTCCACAGGCAGAAACTGGAGTTCAGCTTTCACAGCTGAGATGCTGATTGGCAAAATGGATTTTCATGTTGCAATGCAGAGTGCATTGTCCATTGCCATAAATGATCACTGTCCCACCAGTCTGCATCTGTACTGAGCTCCCCAAGGAGGATCTGTCTGTCCATCCTCACATCTCTGTCAGTGCACTACCTATTTTTTTTCCCATTTACAGCCATCTCTCTCCTACTTCCACCCGTCACCTGTAGAGCATCCTTCATACAAATTTCCTTATCCACAAAATCACACAGTTTGTATACACCTTTTTGCACATATTTTTTATATATCCATGTGCTTTACACACACATCTATACATGTAAACAAATTTGGAGTTCAAGAGCTACATTATATGTGGATTATATTACAGTATTAATACAATAATATCTTCAATGGTTTTAAGCTGAAAGAGGGGAGATTTAGATCAGATTTTAGAAAGAAGTATTTTCCTGTGAGAGGGGTGAGGCACTGGCATCGGTTGTCCAGAGAAGTTGTGGTTGCCCCATACCTGGAGGTGTTCAAGGCCAGGTTGGATGAGGCTTTGAGCACCTTGATCCAGAGGGAGGTGTCTCTGCTCATGGCAGGGAGCTGGAACTGGATGGACTTTAAAGTCCCTTCCAACCCAAACCTTTCTATGATTCTATGGTTAATTATGTGACTTGCCTGTAAGTGTATTTGAGTCCATGCTTACACAGCTTATAGAAATAGCTGCCTGATTTCTGAGCCATCAATTTATTTCAATAGCACAGCTGCAATTCCAATGTAGGGCTTGTGCTTATTTCCCCTGATATTTTAGACAGCCTGAAAAGATATTTAAGCACACTGGGCTCTCCCCCTCCCTAGCCCTACTCCCCAAAAAGAGGCTTAAGCGATGAAGAAAGTTTTGTTAAAGTTTTCAGTGTGGTTGTCAGCAGCTTGGTCGAGCACCTCCCCCCTCTCTGCAACCCTGAAAAAATCCTCCAGAAATATTGAGGTGTTAAAATAGGTCACATGCACATTTCATTTCCTTGCCATTTACACAATGGGTGCTTGCAATCAGGTTGATTCCCAAATATTAACTTCCCCTGCAGTTAAGTACCATTTTGCTGTAGCTTAAATCATTGTGTTACTAGCTTGTATTTATTAGGTACTAGCTCGCTGCTTAGGACCAGGAAATGAACCCTAATAGACAGAAATAATTAAGGTTCTTCCCTCATGAGGGTTCTTTCAAAAGAAAGAATTCATGACAATTATTCTCATTAATTTTTACAACCTACTTTCCCTCTTAGCTGGACTTGGGCTTTATATTGGTTTCCCCCCCTCAGGATATCTGGGTTTATGCTGATTTGTTTTTTTTTCTCAGAGTTATTTAACATTCTTGGTAGCCTAAACTCATTTGAGGAAACTTTAGCCCCAGCTGGGATGCTATAAGCACCCAGAAATGCTACATGCACCGTACTGATGCGGAGAATCAGGGAAGAGCCTGGTCAAGAAACGTGCTTTTTGAATATAAAGGTTCGTCCCAGCCTCAGAAAGACCCTTGTACTAAAAGAGTGCTGACAAGTTCCCGAGTCGATGGGTGATCTGCCCTGCTGAATTTTGGAGAGGTGCTTCCGTACTTTCCTGTGAGCACGTGGGCTTTTACTGCTCTGCGTCTCGCAGGGTTGTGTAGGTACAGCTGCTGTTGGAGGTGGGCAGGTCCTTGGGCTCAGGATGTTTTGCCCTGAGAGCTTAGTTCTTCTTGGCTTTGGTTGCAGGTAGCCACTTCCATCACTTCAGGAGAGACCATCAATTTGGTGGTCCAGCTGGCATCCCACAGAGTGCCTCTGTGCAGGCACTGGACCCGGTCCAGTACCTTGAAGCAGACCTGCAGGGTTGTGTCCCCCAGACTCTTTCTGCCCTGTGTCTTCCCATCTCCATGACAAGAAGGGGCAGCCCCTCTCCTTACTCAGGGCAGGCTCTTCTCCAAAGGGGAGCCCCCTCAGGCACTGAGAGAAGCAGGGCTCCCTGGGGAGAGTGATTCCTTCATGAGGTCTTGTGTCCTTCACGGCTTGTATCCGAACCAGTCCCGTCTCCCTCTGTCTCTTTGTCCTTGGTCTTGTTTCTGCCTCCCTGCCAGCCCCAGAACAGGGTGCTCTGCCAGTTCCGAGCCCCCACCTGCTTTCAGTCCTCAATCCAATCCCCTTCCCTAAGCTCTACAAAGACACCCTATCTCTATCCCACCTCACTCTCACCTCCCAACTCACCTCCTCCCCACCCAACCCAACACTGTGCAAGGTCTGTCTCTTCTCATCCTCCGTCCTTGTCTCCCAGTTCAGCCAGCAGCCTCCTCAATGGGTCTCTCTGTCTCACACCAGTACCTCCGACAAGCCGCTGGCTCTCCGTCCTTCCCATTTCCTTCACTGGTTTCTGGGTTTAGCATCCTCCCCACCTCACCAGCAGCCCTCCCTTCCTCTGGCTTTTACCTCAGGCTCTGAGTCCCAGCTCCCCACCCAGCTCCTCTGTTTGGCCCAGACAGATGTACATAGTCTCAGCAGGCACCTTGTCTTCATCTCTTTCTTTCCTTCACACTTTTCTGGTTTGGCCTCCTCTCCACGCTGACTTGGTTTCTACCTGGGGTACGTGCGAGTGCAAAAGAAAAAGGCTCTGTGCTTTCAGTCCTGAAGTCCAGCCTCCCAGTTGCTCCCAGCACAGCTGGCAGAGACAGGCCAGGAGCACCTCTGCCACCCTAAACACGACAGTGATCACTTACAGAGTGGGGAGAGCACATATCTCCACAGCACGGGGAGGTCCATGTATGTCCAGCTCGAGGGCAATCACTCCAACATCTTCATCACTAAATGGGGCAACCCAAATGGTGATTTTTTTTTTCCCACTCAGGCTTTAACTTGTCCAAATGGAGCAGATTTCCACAAGAAGAAAGCTCAGAAAGTAAAGATCTCCCTTTGCAGAAGGTGAAGTCCTTTTTCTAAAATGCAAAGCCTTTAGGACAGTTTCAGAAAAGCCCAAGAGGGTGAGGATGGTGTGTTTTCCCTTAGCTGAAGTGCCTAAAAAAGTGGGGGCCATTTGATATTAAAGTAAGTAAATAAAAAGGAGCCCAGAGCATATATCAAGTGTGGAATATTTCAGGTTGAACAAAGGTCTGTAAAGTTAGAAACAGTTGAGAAAAAAATCTTATTATGGCAAGTGCTTGACCAAAAGTAGTACTGAATGGCAGATTTGACCCTGGCTGTAGCAACATTCACGAGCCTGTAGACACGTGTACCCATATAAATACATGGCTGTGCAAAAGGAAGAAATGAAAAAGTAAAGTATCTTTCCTCGACCTAACAAGATGCAAAGCTGAATTTTACCATGCAAGAGCTAAAGATGCCATGGGAAATGTCTCAGCAGAAGTGCTTTGTGGTCAGTTAGCCCAGAGAAAGAAGCGCAGAGGAGCGGCGCCGAGATTTCATTGGGAACTGTCGCTTCCCGTTAGAGTGAAGATGAACCCATAGGTCAGACAAGTCCTGAAAAGTGTAAATCTGAGAGCTTTCATCCTGGAAAGCTCTCATTTCAGAAGGGTCTGCAGCAGCTTTAGAAACCAGTAGTCAGAAACAAACTTTGCCATCAGTTTTTTTTCAGTAAAAAATACACAAACAAAGCCCTACAGTTTTGTTGAATCGGTGCTACACAATTTAGCTCTGGGCACTTTGTCTTAATGACCCTGCAGGATGTTGTATTTTTTTTATTTTTCATGATGTAATTGTCATTTGACTTTCTGACAGCTTTTCCTTCCCCTCCACTCCCGACCCCGGCAATGAGTTACAGTCAGTTAAACAGGGTTTCACTGTGGCAAAGTTGATCCAGGAGGTGGTTATTTCCACCCATTCGTTTGCCTTTCCACCTCTGAAATAATTTGTAAGTCAGACAAAAATTGGCCAAACAAAATATCTTGCACAGGTTATTTTCTAAAGCAGCAATTCACCAGCCTTTTCTTTATTTTTTATTTTGTTGTGTACAGTTTTGTTAAATCTGGCTTGGGCTCTCCTGGCTTAGTACTAAATATGATGCCATGAGTTCTCATAGAATGTTTTGGGCTGGACGGGACCTCAAAGTCCATCCAGTTCCACTCCCCTGCCACGGGCAGGGACAACTTCCACTGGATCAAGGGGCTCAAAGACCCATCCAACCTGGCTCTGAGCACCTCCAGGGATGGGGCAGTCACCACCTCTCTGGAAAACCTGTGCCTTGAGACCTTCACAGGAAAATGTTTCTTTGTAAAATCTAATCTAATCTAAATCTCCCCTCTTTCAGCTTGAAACCATTCCCCCTTGTCCTATCCTTGCATTCCCTGAGTGCAAGAGCCCCTCACCAGCTTTCCTGTAGGCCCCTAGGAAACTCTTCTCAAAGCTCCTGCTGAAATCCATTTGAAATACACCAGAGAGCCGACACCTAGTTTAAAACCTTCTGTAGTCCTTGGCAAATCTTTAGTTCTGCCACCAACTCATACAGTTATACTGTTGCTTCTAAGAATCTTTCTGATTAAGGTTAGAGAACTTCTTTACTCATAAAGCAATGTATTTCCAGGATGGAGGTCCCATATGACATTTTGTCCAACATTCTGTGGTGGGTTAAAGGCTTGATTCATCAAACAACGTTCAGCTAAGATCCTTAAATTAAGGACTAGCTTGTTGGTGGCTCCTTCTCTGGCGAATGGAGAGTGTTAGGGATCTGTGAGGGCAATGCTACCCACCTCAGAACCCCAGTGCCCTCTGGCAGTCCCTATCTCTCTCCATTGATTCCAGCAGGAATGCCGGGAGACGAGGTTCCCAAGCACCTTGGTTAAAATGCCTTTGGTTAGATTCGGATGAATCTGGCCCTTTGTACATTTGTGTGTTGGTGCCAATGCTATAAATCCTTGCTCAGTGAAGGACTTCACTTATGCAAGCAAATATTGCCATTGGGTACAGTGAGCGAGGACAACTGGTACATTTAGTGTGCTTCAGAATGCAAATTCCATAGAAACATTCAAAATGTTGAATAATGCCTATTATTTATTACAGAAATGCCACCACCTTTCCAGTGGAAACTGATAGGTAGTTTCTTTGCCAAATACACAGCTGGTTGTCTAATTCTTCAGGGCTTTTAACTATAAATTAACTATGCTCCTGTTTTACTGTGAAAGAACAGCTCAAGCAGCAAATTGGACCAAATAGATTGTTTGTTCCCTATTTTTTAAAGTCTGAAATGTGTGACAAAAAAAAAAGCAATGCCCTGTTTATGTATTAAATTAGGTCCTGATTTAATGGTAATGCTCATGAGGACCAGCGGAGGGGTGAGAGGGTCTTTATGTGAGATTTGGGGATGAACTGGGCAAAAATGGCAAATAAATGAATGGCCTTTAGAAAAAAAATTGCTGTAAGACAAGAAAATAGCAAAATAATCTGATATGCAGACATCTGGCAGGGTTTGCTATTGACACGAGCTGAGCCAGACATTTCTCTTTGAATTTTGGCAAAGAGTTGGATCCAGTCTGCTTGACTTGGTGAGTATGAACCTCTCTCTGTTCTACCACCATTCATCTCGAGCTCTTTCCTTCCCATTGGCCAAGTTTCAACAGGAAGGAAGGACAGTGTTTCCATAAAGGTGGGCACATGAAGTTCTTCCAATGGCAAACGTGGGACTGTCTCTCTTGGGCAAGGCCAAGTGGCTCTCCTGACTTCTGGCTGAGGGCTCAGATTGACAGGCAGTGATGGAGAAAGAGAAGAAGGGGAACTGTTGCCTCTTCTGCTTGAATATCAAAAATAAGATGAAGGGATGAAGGCAGGGATGGGACTTTGCACAGAGATGGATCCTCTTTTCCTCCTCCAAGTACAGGTTCCCTGACTGCAAATGGTTTAATTTTATGTATGAGTGGGTTTATGGTTGTGTCTTTCTGTATAAACCAGAGCTCGTGCTGTCTTTGCTTTGCCACTCCAGCTCTGGAGGAGCAGCTGCTGCAAGACTGGCACTCAATTAGGGTAGATCACACCTGATCCAGACTTGGTCCTGCTCTGCAAGGACACCAAAGCATTTGCATCAAATTTGGCACAGCAGATTGGTTTTGTTCTAGATCAGCAAGGCAATTGAAGGTGTTACTGTTCCACAGTTAATATTTCCTTAAACTACAACCTCTGGCTTGAGAAAACCTACTCACCTAAGTCCTCAGGAGAGCTGTGGCAAGGAGGGGATGGCAACTTTTTGAGCAACCCAGTTGGTTTGGATGAAGGTACATTTAAAAAAGCAGCTGCTTTAAATATTTAACTTAAATGTTGTAAGAGGACTATAGTTAAGAGTCTGAGGGGAATTGATCCCAGCAAACTTCAGATGCTGAAGGTAGCTAAGTAGGCAAACAAACTAGTCCCTCTTAATTCCTTCTAGAATTAATGAGGAGGCAAATACTCTTCCAGGGCATGATGGAGGTAGAGCTGCCCTCCACGTGCCTTAGGCCACTAGTCCCTGCAGTGCTTGCTGGTTGGGGCAGGTGTCAGATGAAGAGTACCTGGAGTACATTTAGATGGTCTGAAATACAGAAAGCATCAGCCTTACCCACCTCACTGAGAGGATCTGGTGCCTGAGAGGTAAGGATTGGGCCATGGCTGCACATTGATGGGAAAATACTTGTTGGCATCGGTGGGATTTGTTCAGGCAGTCTGACTCTCCTCCCTGGTCAGTGCAACCCTTTCTGTTCCCACAGCAAAAAGAAAGTAAGTAACTCTAAGACAGCAGGTTTCCTCCACTGAGAAAGGTTTGTGTGAGGTCCCATATGTTATTTACGGGACAAGCCTGAGAGAAGTGAGAGGTTATTGATAGGAGGTATTTTTCCAGTAGAGGAAGGACCACCTGGAGTGGTCAATGCTTAAGCTGAAGGATGACTTGAGTTCCTGAAAGCTGTGTTTTCCCCTACATCCCTATTGGCTTGGGTTTAATAAACAATATCCCCTCTCTCCCAGGCCACGCCTTGGACTTGCGATGAACTCGTTGCATTTCCTCCCTTTCAGATCACCCAGTTAAAGATTGAGAACAACCCCTTTGCGAAAGGTTTCCGTGGCAGTGATGACATGGAGCTCCACAGGATGTCCAGGATGCAGAGGTAACGCGTGCCTCCATCGTGGAGACCCGCTCAGGTTCACGAGAGCCACCTGGGCTTTGCTTTGCATGTTTCTCGTGGCTTGAGCTAAGCCAGGACTTCACAGCAGTCCCTTCTCTGGCATCTGCTTGTGCATTTTATGTCAAGCTGTGGAAACATCATCAGGATGTGGGGCCAAAAGCCAGGACTTCCCACTCTGAGGTGAATGCCTTAACTGCTGGGTTACAGAAGCAGGATCTCACTTGTGGGTTGTCCTCTTGGCTGCATGGACCTTGTATTTCTTTCTGATATGTCCTCATCCACAACACCCTCTAGCTCTGTGCTAAATAGATGTCTCTGTGGCTGCCTGTGGGCATAAACCTGTTTTGGGCTACTGCAGAAGGGCTGTTGGGTAGTTTATTCCCCACGTGGCACAGCTTTAAAGACAAAGCTCTTGGCCCTGTTCTGGGAGCAGGTTTGCTGGAGATTCTCCAGGTGCCTCTGGAGACCTTGGTGTGGAGACATATGTTGTGCTGGTTTCTGGCTTTCTGAGGGTCTTTGGCTCGAGAGGAGTGTTTGCCTGGTTGATCCTGGACGTGCAGAGCAGGAGTTTAGATGTGATGGTTTCAGGTTGAAGAAGGAAGGCATTAAACTTTGTTGGACTCCCCAGGGCCAGGTGGCTGAAGAGATCTTTTTGAATCTCAGTTTTGGATGTAAGTATTTAAGCTGAAAATCAAGCCTAAATCCTGTTCAAAAATCCTGTTTGAAGTCCTTTTCTAAATGTCAGGTCCTGCCAGTAATTAACTTCATGCCTTTCACTTCACTTGGAACTTCATCTATGTGTCAAGTTGCTTCCTGGTGCAAATGTTTTGCAGGAACCCTGCCATACCCATGATTATACCTAAGGCAGATGTAGACGCTCAGTATAGTATTTTCCATCCAAGAGGGCAGGAGAGGCTCAAATCCCTCGTTCTCTGGGAGCAGCAGAGCTGGCTCTCAGTGAAGGGCTGGAGGGACCTGTGTGGTGACCTTCTACTGGGAGGGCTGTCTCCACCACCCACCTGGAAGCCGGCTGCAGGTGGTCACTGCAGGTTGGAGTGCAGATGCCAGTGTAGGTGCAGAAGACCCTTCTGATTGCCATTGTTGGTGACTTCAGCATGGCTCTCTGTACCCATCAAATAGCACCGGTGGGCAAAAAGAAATAATGCCTATAATCCTGAAAATGCTTGTACCCTGTTCAAATGGGCAAATGTGCTCTGTGTACAAACATTTTCAGGCTCAGACCCAGAAAAGCAAATAAATATATATATAAAAATAAATATACACATATACATAAATATATATATAATACTTTTCTCAATCTAAATCATCTCTGTGGTCTTCTGAATGTGCTCTGTGTTCCCTGCCTGCTTGTCCTTTCCAACGACAGCACAGATCCTGGCATAATATGTCAATATTTATTTATTTATGGCTGTACTACCACTTGAAATAGCTTCTCTCCCTCCCGTGCCAACCTCCCAGCCTCTACTGGAACTTGAGCAACGATGTCCCCTGCATATTTTTTTTTTTGCTGCTAAACTATCCTTTCATTATGGTCAATGGAAAGATTTGAAAGTTTACATTCGCCGTGGGGTTTTTTTGGAATGAGAGGGAGGAGGTAAAACAGTGAGGGGCATTAGAAGGGCTTCATGCCATACAAAGAGCATGGCATCTTGCCATGCTGAGCATGTGCTAAAAATTGCTTGGCATTTTTATGTGGGCCTGTGGTCGTAGTCTATGATACAGTGAACAGAAACACATGGAATATACAAACATACCCGCTCAGATCTGGTAGGGCTGAAAGGGTTAAAATCCACTGTGTTAACTTGAAAGGATAATTTCTGATGCTTATCTCCTTAATAATTTATTCTCTGTGTCAGTAGCATAGAAATGACTATATATATATATAATTTTTTAACATTTTTAAAGATTTTTTTTAAGGCAGAGAAGGATGAGATTATTATAGCAAAATAAAAGACCCATTCAAGGTTGACAATATTAAACAAATATGTGCCAACCTCTGTGGTTTTTTATAGATAATCTGAATACATGAAAATATGGAAATACATACATAAATACATGGAAATATACATAAAATACATTCAATAGATATATGAAAAAAATCACATATTTAAGATAAAGAACCATACAGAATTGAGATTGCTAAGAAAGTATGACCTTTGGGGGTTTATATAGGTTCTGTATAGAAAGATACATTAAAATATAATTAAATATATATAAAATAAATATTAATATGTAAGTATGAATGTGCATAAGTAGTGAAGCTGTTTCCCAGTAATGAACCCTGGCTTCAGTGGAGTGATGTTCCCCTTGGAGAATATGATGGGATTTCATCAGCATTGCTGATGAAATTATAGAAAAAAGTAGTTGGGAAACCCCCACTTTTTTACAAGTGTACAACTTTTTGTGCTGGGAACTGGTGACCTGACATTCATGGGGTCAATGATCATCTCATTGAGGGGTATAGCAAGGGAGGGAATGAATTTTTCATGCTGAGGAAAGCCTCAGCACTTCTGTTTTCTTTATTTGAATCTCAAATATTTCTTAATTCCCTGCATAAGGCTATTACAGAGAGGCATCTCCCAGCTGAGAGTGGCCCAGGGAGAAGCAAACCCCAGCAGATGAGGTGGAGAGGCAGTGGCTGACCCAGACAGGTGCATAAGGCATCTTATTTTTGGAGAAGTCTGGCCCCAGCTGTGGCCAAAGGGTGACCCTCTACTCACCCTCCTATGCTCACAAGCCTTGGAAACCCAAGTCCTGGTGAAGATGTGCTTCCAGCACTAAGCCTTCAGGTCCTTGTTTGCATGGGGCTTGGATCAGAAGGAGTAGGAGTGTGGTGGTTGAAGATGCCGTCTAGAAGCAGCATCCCGGGACTGGGCTGGTGTCTAGGTTCCCTCTGAGCAAAGCAGAGTGGGATGAGACCTTCCAGAGAGCAAAGGTGCTTTCCTTTGGGAGCTCATCCTGCAGATGGCAGAGTGGGTGAGGAGCCCTCCCTGTTCCTGTCTCATCTGCAAAGTCTAAATGATTTGCTTAGAGTAGATGAGTGCCTTTAAACCAGCTAATACTGCATGAGATGAAGTCCATTCTCATAGAAAGAATTGCCATCTGGTGGTCTCCTTGCACCTTTGATTGTCAGGGGATGGGAGGGAGCTTGGTTTGCTGGGTTCAAAATGATTTAACTTAACCTCAGAGCAGGTCTTGTAGTAGAGAGAAGTAGGAGCAGGTTGAGGTGCCAGTCCTTGGTGATTGATCCTACAGTTGACAAACAGTAGGGACTGAGAGTAAGGAAACAAAGCAGGGAAGAAAGACAACTTCCAGCACTGAGAGTGAGCTCAGAGTGAGGTCCTGGGTGCCTCATCAAGGACTCTTCCTCTGTGTCTTCTTGCCTCTGTGCACTTTGGCCAAGCAAGAAAAATGCTCCTCTGCTGACAGGAGCTTTGCAAAGTTCATGGGGATGAATTTGTAAGTCCATCCCTCTCCATGGCTTTCTCTTTTGCATTGCCTCTCTGTTGGCTTTTCTCCTCCTGTTTCCCAGAAGAAAAGTTAATAATTCTGTCCAGGTAGAGAGCTTCATTCAGTACCGGTATTAAGCCTCTCAGCAGCAGATGATTTCATTCCAAATGAACAGTCATGAGCTCCAGAGAGATCCAAATTCCAGTGAACACAGACTTTTTGATACACATTCTTTTTTCCCACCACCGCTTTGCTTTCCTCAGACACACGGGACCCCTTTTTGTGGTTTCTTTGACAAGATGAGTGCTCTGGGAGAATAGTTTTTTTTTAAAAGTTTTCAGGTTTCTGAGCATGAGGCCAAGTTTGTTATTTCCTTAAGTTAAAAAAAAATAATTAAGAAAGAAAAAGGAAAACAGAGTAGAGGAAAATGTGTAGAAGAGATGTGATTTGTACTGTATCTATATTCTGTGGTCATGCTGCAATTGAAAAACCTCAGGTAAAAATTATGTTGTCGAGATGCTGGGAATTTTAGGTAAGGTTTCCCTTTCAGATCTCTTGCTCCACTTTACTGTAAAAATTCCTTTTGCTCTGCTTAGAACTTCTGCTGGTGCCAAGTGGAATTTGGTGTGGAGGGCAAGAGAGAGAAATGCAGCAGAAATCTGCAGAGGGTGAAGCTTATGCAGAGCGATGAGAGTCAGTGGAGCTGTACTTATAAACCACAGCTATTGGGGGATTTGGGGGTTGCACGCAAGTTGTAACTTTTAGGTTGTTTTCTTAAGCTGTGACTGCCAAAAGACAGCAGGGGAGAAGTGTTTTTGGGTCTGGGCTGGAGCACTGTAAGGAGCAATTCTGTTAAACTCTTTAACCAATTTTTTTCTGATCATCTGCCACTCCCATTGTCTTTAGCAGTTATTATGGGAGCTGAAGAGCTTCTGGAAGTCTTAGGCTGCAGTTACTATTCATTTAAATCAATGCAATTAGCCCTTGAAGCTTCTTATTGAGAAAGAGGAAAGATGATTATGTGAAGGTGTGGCTCTTAGTTCCCTTGATGGGTATCCTGGGCCCTTTCAAAGTGAGACAAAGATTCAGAATGATTCACTCTTTGTAGGGTGGCCGTGTAGTTTGACATTATGTATGTGCTTTCTCTGTCAAAGATCATGAGCCACAGTTTGCTTGCTGCCTTTGGCATTAATCCACAGTAATATTCCTGGCTCAAAAGGAATTATTCCAAAAATTTCCTGGTGTAACTGAGAGCAGAAATTGGGCCAGACACAACGGACATAAAATCAGTACATGATTCAGAGCTGGCATAACAGAGAAGACAGTGCATTTTGGGGTGGCAGTAGAAGAAATGAGTCTCTCTGTTCCAAAAGGGTGTTCTGCCCTGGCTTGCTGACACCACGTTGCACCAATAGGTGCCAATCTGAATAATGAAACTAGGTCTGAGCCCACTGCAAACGACCTTGTTCTCCTTGCATCTTCTTATTGCATCTTTACAGCCGTTTTCATTTCCCATCTTCTGTCACTTGAAATCTCCCAAGAGCCACGTGCTGTGAAACATTTTCAGTGTGAGAATTAGAGTTAAAACATCTGTTGGAGAGATGATGCTTTCCTCTAACAAATGTCTCCAAGGAAACTTTCCTGGTCAAAGCCCCAATGGAAACTGCAGCCTTGAGCTATATTCTACAGCATTTGATGGAACTCAGATGAAATCCAAAATAAGGCTCTACAGACTTCACTGGAGGGTATCCACATCTCTTTTAAAGTGAGAAAGTCAAGAAACACAGTGTAGCTGTAGTTTCCCAAACTGTCCCTTCTTTGGGGGATCTGTCCAGCAGGAGCTGACCTGCAGAAGCTCAGCCCAGCAAGGATAAATGGTGGTGCAGTCTCTGTTGGCCAGCATCCTTTCTCCATCTCCTTTTGTGCTCTTCTTACACCAGTATGAACAGCAGTATTTGTCTGTGGGAATCTAGCTTTTTATTTTCTTGATAGTGATAGCTCTAGATCTCTAGCTGGCTCTTTTCACTGCTGTTTCTTAGGTTTGTTGCAGTGATCTTTGCACTGTGCTGCTCAGGTGAGCGATGCAAACACTGGGGTTGTTGACACTGCTTCAGGTGCATGCATGGTATGTTATTGGACCTTAATATTCTGGCAAGAATATTTGATGTGTTGGTGGAGAATGCTGCATTTGACAGCCTCCCTCATTTCTCAGTGACCTGTATGACTAGCTATCCAGTCGAGGGTATTATTTTTTGTGGGCCTGCAATCCCCACACAGAGAGAGCTCGTATTTGATCTTAGGTGAGACTGAAGGAAGTACTCAGTAGTTCCTCTCCTAACAACTCCTTTCCTGTTGTAGTTTATCCACTTCAGGTTCCCCAGACAGTCTCTTGAGACTGGTTCAATTTTATTTCAATGCTCTGAAAATAAGCTGTAATGAATGCACATTGACAATTGGCAGTTGTTTTCTGGTTTATTTTTTTCCTGGGAGATGGTATATTTACTCCATTCATTTTTTTTCCTCTTCCTCTTTCTATATCTGCTATGGCTCCCTTCCATTTCTTTCCCACCCTCGAGTCTCAGCAGGAAGAACAACAATTAGTGGCCTGGGAAATATAAATCCAAATGGGTCTGAGTTCTATTAGCACATCTGGAATTGAGGTCTCATTCTACACCACTCTCCACAGGTACTGGGTGGGTGGAGAGGACAGAACAGACAGGATGGCAAACATTTTTCCTTTCATAGTGACTGACCAAGGAGGAGTTAAAATCTCCTGGCAGGGTGAAGGGGAATCACTCTGTTTGGTCACTCTTTGGTCAGGTTTAGTATTAGGGATTGCCACTGTGAACAAGATCTGGACAGTGCCCAGCTCAGGAGCTTAAAACAATGCTGTAAGAACCTGAAAGCAACCAACGGGGAAATCCTCTTTTCTCTACATCATGCCTCATCTTCACCTCAATCAGATACCAGCACGATCCTTGGGACCTGCCATGTAATAAATCTTTTGAAGTCTCATTCCATGAGCTATAGCACCTCTGGAGAGCCTTGCTTTATGATGCTTTGTTGCAGAAATAACAGAAGCACCTTCTAAAATAATTTGCTGAGGGCCAGCAGGGGCTGGAAACTTCCTGGTATAAACCATGGATCTTCAAAGGCTTTTTTAACAAGGTTTTTGTCTGGCAGCTGCATTTACTATGCATTGGCTGGTACATCAGGAAACTTCAAGTCTGCACATGAAAATACATTGAAAATTATCACTCTTTTACAGTGTAGTGATAAGCAAGGAAGTGGGCTGGATGTCACTCTGTGGAGGTCTCTATTTATAATTTTTCCACAGTTTTTATTAGTTCACAGCTGCCAACAAGGTTTCCAGGTCTGAAATTCCAAAACCTTTTAGCATTTGCTCCTTTGAATTCTTTGCTAGATTTGCAGCATAAGTGATCTAACAGAGCTCCTGAGTCTGGCATCGTTTGGCCAGGCATAGGGGAAGATGTCATGAGAGAAAATGAGACCAAGTTTGCTAATTCCATCTGTCAGAGATGTAATTTAGATGGAAGTGCTTGGAAAATGCAGGAAGGACTCACTTGTAAGGCCTGTTCTGTAGGGTCAGGGCTGTATGATGAACTCTGAAGAGGAATGTGAGTGGTCTTAGGAAATGGTTATGTGGAGTCGATGTCTGTTCCTACAGCTCTGGGAAACATCAGGCCAGGTGGGAGTTAAGAATGGAGTCCAGACTTTGGGACTGAGTGCTTCCACTATAGACTTGGACCTTATCCCTGCTTTCTTCCCCCAACTTCTAATGAAAAATCTAAGTAATAACCTCTGCTGGTGGCCCTTCAGCTGGAAGCCTGGTGGTGCAGAGGCTGTACTGCATTGAAGGCTCCCCCTTCCTCCCCATCCCCCTCTGCTATTGTAATACACCAACTATGGTGACTGAACAGTCACCATCACCCTACAACAGACTTTAAATAGACCAGTGATGGCTTCCTTCCTTGTAAATTCTTTCCCCAACCAACCTTTTTCTTTCTTCTTCTAATTTTACAATTTTTAACACACAAAAAATGTGACCCATCAACACCTCCATGTAAAACGAGCAAACATTCTGGCCCAGGAACAACAGACTCTTCCTTGCTGTGTGGACAATTTCTTATATTGCCTCTGTAAGTCAAGCTTTAACACTTTTTTTCCCCCACCTTCCTACTTTGCTGCAATTATTTTGGACAGCAAAATTTCTGGACAACAAAACCTTTCATTCCATTAAACCATGGCCCATGATTACAGACAGGTATTTTGGGAATAGTGACTTTTAGGCACCAAAAAAAAAAGAGAAACTGATACATTTTTAACTACAATGCACACTGCATTTTGAGTGGGCTCAGGAAACAGTATAAATGTTTCAAGATGACTGTTCCTTTACAAGGTACCAGAGATACCTCTTTATTAGAGCTCAGCTTTGATAGGGAAAAATAAGGTAGAAATACATTCTTTGTGCACAGAAAAATGGCAAAGTGAAAGAAAGAGAAAAATTCATTAGAAAATATTTTTCTTCCTTTCTCTACTCAAATAGTTGATTTGGCAAAAATAGCACCCAACATGTTTTGACTGAAATGGAAATATTTCAGTCTGGAGAAGAGTTATTGCGATACCTCCTGGGAAGTGCTGTTTGGCAACTTGGTGTCTTCAGCCTTTTCCCTCTCTAACAAGACTCCCTGCTCTCACTGGGTCTTCTGCTGAGCACCATGGTCCTCTCTTACAACCAGAGAGGCTCTCGTGTCCCATGGAAAATGGAGTCTGAAAGGACTCTGGTCCGCAGGGCACAATGGGAGTGTGGGATCCTGACATCACCTATGCTGGAAATTCAGGGTAAAAATATTGCTGTTTCAGGCATACTGATTCTTTACTGAAAAGAAGTATTTTTTATCAAGAAAACAGAATGTTGTTGTAAATTTTCCTCTTTAAGAGAGAAGTGTTTGGGATGGGGATGGTTTCTTAGTGTTTGTGTGATGGTTTGTCCTGTGAAGGTCTGATGTTGATGGGGTCCCTGTGGGATGCCCTGAGAATATACTGTAAGAAACACCCATGTGGATCTCATTCCATGTGTGAATGGGGAGAAGATGGCACTCCCAAAGAGACATCCAGTTCTTCTCCCACCAAAGCTGGGAGAAACTGGCAGCAGTCATCTCCATATTCTCCAAAAGAGCCACAGAGAACATGATGTGGCATCGTACCATGGCGTGTCCCTCCTCCTCCACCACAGCTCATAAACATTCCACTGGGGGGGGAAAAAAAAAGAGGCCCTGTCATTTCTTGGGGAGGGGATGGAGGGAGGTGGTGCTGGAGTTGAGGAAGGAGGAAGCAGCCAATCCATGCAGCAGGCTCTCATTAGGGCAAGGTCCATGTGTCATGTCCCTAAGGAAGGGAAACGTGGTGGGGATGCATTTGGGGTCTCATGTTGGTAATATGTCCATGAGGATCTGGTTGGAAAAGACCTTTGAGATCATCGAGTTCAAATCTCTATGTGAAGACAGAGCATGACAGGAGCAGCACGACTTGGTTCTGGGAAAATTCTGCCTGGTCAGCCAGCCCAAGTGGAGGAGCTGCTGGGCTTCCAGGGGAAGAAACCCCACCTTTGGAATAGGCTCTGCTTGGCAAGCCACCACTGCCCAGGGTTTGGAAAGCTTTTGTGGCACAATGAGAAGCACATTTCTTTGGTTTTGAGCTCCTGGGTGAGTTTCCCTGCATTATAGCTCAGTTGCTGATGTTTCTGGCAGCCACCACAGCAGTGGTTTGGATGAAAGCTCCCTGCTGTGAATAGGCTTATAGGATTGATATTGTTAAATTTTGTCAATAAATTCTGAGCTGCTGCAGTGATTGACCCTCTCTAAGGGGCATAGTCAGAGAATCGGTGCTTCTCCTTCACATGTAAATGTTGAGGCGAGCTTGTTGATGGGATTTAAGGACCTGCCCTTGCTCCAGCATAGTGATTTTGGGCAGATGAGACAGCTTGATCCAATGGTTATAGCTTCAAAGAAGAAACCTTGTGTTGGAATCTGGGCTCTGGTTTGTTTTGTGGCTGCTCTGAGCCTGATGGTACTTGTGAGATGCTGCTGTACTACCTGATCTTTATGTATTTTAGCAAGTCCTTGGGTTCACAGAGCACTCAGCTGTTTTGGAGATAGCCCAGGAGGAGGCTTGCACCTCACCTGAGGTCTCTGAGACCCCTATGCAGCTTCAGTCTTCCCTCCTGCAATGCAGGGATAATCTTGTCCACCTGCATTACTGATGTGCTTGGAGAAATGTCTCCAAGACACTGTAGGTTCTTGTAGGAGAGGGGATTTCCAGCCAGTGTTGGCAAAACCATCCCTGTGTCAAACCAGGTTTCAAAGCAAGGGAACAAACCTGACTTTCCAGCAGTGCTCACCCTCCCAGCCTGGCTCTGCTGAGGCTTGTGGCTCTGGCATGCATTGGCTCCTGGTGATTTATTTATTTCTCTTTTCTGAGTGTTCTGGAGTAGAACTTGTTCTCTGGTCCAGCGATCCACCATTCAGGACAACCAGGCTGGCAGACTCTGGGGAAAAGCAATGGGGATAATGACCATAAGGGGAAAAAGTAGATCTAAATATTTAATTCACCTCCAAGTCTGCTTGGCAGGAATGGGTTCTTTATTTACACGTGTGTGCACATCCACATATGCAATACAAGTAGTATGCAATTTATAAATGCTATCATAATATGTAAATATAAATCTAGTGTATTTTGCTATAACTGCATATATGTGTTTGATCCATGGGTGTAAAATAGCAGTGGTGCTGGAAAAGGCACCAACCCAAAGGGAAAGATAATAAAGGGAAAGTGAAATAGCAGAGTGCTGCACGGATGAAGTGTGATGGGGCTGCAATCTTCTGGGAGAGATGTGTCTGTTTCCCTGAAAGTCTAAGCAAACACCATGACACTAATGTGCTGCCTTAATTTATTAATCCACTGATCTATTTATTAATTGATTGTTTTTCTGCCTTGTTGTTTTGTTTCTTTGCTTTTAGTAAGGAGTACCCGGTTGTTCCAAGGAGCACAGTGAGACAAAAAGTGTCCTCGAATCACAGCCCCTTCAGTGGCGAGACCAGGGTCCTTTCTGCCTCCTCCAACCTGGGCTCCCAGTACCAGTGTGAGAACGGGGTGTCAAGCACCTCCCAAGACCTGCTACCGCCTGCCAACCCCTACCCAATCTCCCAGGAGCACAACCAGATCTACCACTGCACCAAGAGAAAAGGTCAGACCTTGACTGCTCCTCGCTCAGCGCTTTCCCTTTCCTAACGTGGCTGTCAGCGTCGTTTTCTGATGTTGCTCCTTGCCCACAGGCTGAACAGCCCCAGCCTGCTTTATGGTGACACTTGAGGATGAGCAAGGGATGAAGATTGTGTGTTGGGAGGTGGGCACTTCTCCCAGGCTGGGCTGGGAAAATTCTCTCAGCCTTAAACCCCATCTCTGCTGCTGGGCTGGGAGCGAGCTGCTTGGAGGAGTTGCAGTACCCTTCACCCACGTCGAATCCACATTCAGTAAGATAGCTGGTACCAGAGATAAAGATGAGTTATCTGTCTCTATAGCCCCTTAGACAGATAGCCTCCAGGCACAGATACCTTGACAGCTTGGATTTTGCAGAGTTTTCAACTGAGAGCCTCACAGTTGGGAGACAGTTGTCCATGTGCAATAAGCAATTCAGCTTAAACGCTCGGTCTAATGAATGGGAGGCAGGATTGAAAAATCACTATATCCATGGTGCAGCTGACCTGCATTGGCAGAGCTTGTGGGATCAAACTGTGAGGGAGTTACCCTGACTGCTCAGCTCGTCCTGGCATGAAGAACTCCATGATGTTGATGGGATAACTGTTCTCAGGCAGGAGCAAGCGATTTGCAGTCTCTCCCTTCCTCTCCCAAAGCAATGGGAATGCTTAGGCGCAGAAACCCAAGCAGGACTCAGATAGCAAAAGCCTCAGATTAGCTCTGTCCCAGACACTTAGAAGAAAACAGAGCATTTCTAGGGCTGAATGCAATCCAGTGGGGTGGACAGGAGGTGGTTACTGCCTAACCCCATCCCCGTTTCTTAGGACGTAGCCTACGTTGCATGGGAAAAGCTAACAGAAGGCAGCATGCACCATGGCATTTGAATGCACCAAGAATTTCTCCAGCCTGGTAGTTTCTCTCCACTGCAGATCCCTTCCTGCTTCCCTGCACAGTCCTATCAGTCAGCCACATGTCATTATTTTTAGTAACATAACCCCTGGGGCACCGGGATGTGCAGCGTAGACACACAGTCTAAGGTAGTGGATGCTGGGAAGTGCTGGCAGATGAGGCAGGAGGGCAGTGGAAATCTCTCTCACATCCTTGGTGAATCCCCTGAATGTTGTAAGAGCAAGCGTGTTCTGTACAAATATATATGCAAAACAAAAAAAAAGTTGATAAATTTTAATATTTTCCTCATGTGGAAAACTATGGAAAAGAGAGGCATTATTTTCTGACCCCTCCAGTTGACCAGGTGACCTTTATGCTCATACAGAGTGCATCAAAGTTGTGGTTGGAAATGGTGATGCTAGACTTAAACTGGGTGTGAGGCAGGGAATAAGGAGTTGCAATGGACTGCCAGAGTATTCCCTAAGGTTAGAGGTGGGTTGTTTGGCCCCGTGCTGGTTGTGGGGCTTTGTGACACAGCTGGGTTGCTGCAAAACCCCTCCGTTGGTGATGGAAAGGCAGGTCATGTTGGCGTTCGGTGTCCTCAGCCTGGCATCCATCCTCTGTGCTCCTTTGCCCCGCGAGCTGAGCTTTCACCGCTCTTCCTCTGCTTTGAAAACACTAACCAAAACAGCCTGGCCCAAATGGCAACAAACCCTTTGGACAATCTCTGACTGCTGTGTGTCCCCACACCACAGGGCAATTCATCATTCGCCTTCACGTTGTGACGTGATAAGGAATCAACAGAGGTTTCCTTCCAGTTTTGGGATTCCCACTAAGTGGTGTCTCCATGGGTGGTTTCTCTCAATCCCCCAATTATCTCACTTCCTCTTATTGTCACAAAAGAGACGACTATCTGCTCTGTAATAAGCTCCCCGGCCCCTTTTGGCCTGCATAGCCCTTGTGAAAGTGCAGGAGACTGGCAAAGCGGGGTCCTTGTCTGTATGGCTGATGGCCCCTCATTATCTCCACGATGGTTTGAGTGGCACAAAGCAGTTAAAGGCCTTTTTATCAAAGCCGCCAAATGCTTTAATCAAAGAGAAGCAGTGTCCTGTCCGATACCACCGGCTTCTTCCGCGAAGCTGTGCGTCTCAGGAGCCTGAGTCTCTACTGTCCTCCCTGTGCCTTTCTCCCCCCGCCTCTCCACGCATTTAGTAAATCAAAACCAGCCATCAGGGCTCACAGAAAAGAAACACAAAGTTAATGGGAAACAGAGGGCCAACATAAGCAGCCAAGCAGCTCTTCGCAAAGTGACATTAATTAAAAAAAAAAGTCACTAGAGATGAGCAATTCTGTTTGGATAAATCAGAACGTGATCCAAGGTTGCGTCTCAAACTCAGACTGAGCGCGGCATTTCCCCCTAGCACCAAGCAAGGATCTTTACTGAACTCAGGAAAATAACCTTATCCATTGTATTCCTCTTTTTCTTCTTTTTCTAGCCTCTCATTTCTAAATGCAATATTAAGCTTTCCCTCACATTTCTCCTCCTTTCCTACTTTAATCTTCTTCTGCATAACTTCTAACAAGCCACACCATGTAAGAAAAAAGGAATTTGTTCACTCCTAATGCCCCTCTGACTGTTTTCTGGACTGGAAGTTTTATTGATATCATTGGATCATCAACTCTTCAAACATTGACTCCTCCGCAATCAGTTTAGGGTTTATCTCAAGCAGATTATTTCCTTTTCTCAGGGCTGTGGTTATGGATAAGGGCTCGCAGGGGCAGAGGGCAATTCGACTGGGTTTAAGACCAGCTGGTGTCTGTATCTTCTGTAACAAATGCCACCACTGTTTTCCAAGATAGTCTCTCAGATACTGCTCCCTCCAGCTTTGACATCTCATGATGTTTCTCTGCATCCTTTCTTACTCAGGAGGTCAAGCCTTGGTTTCAGCTTGGTTAAGAATAGGTCTGTATTGGAGCACCTTATTCTACTTCTTGGTGACCTGAGACAAAGTTTTAGCTCTGTGGTTGACAGTGTTGTTCTTAGCTGTCAAGAGAAGATGGATTCACTCTGGAGATCTGATATGGAATTACATTAGGGGAGAGCAGCAGGGCTGTGAGGGGATGTTATCTCTGAAGGCTCCTCTGTTTCAGGGAGCTGATGCTCTTCTGGGTGAGAAAGAAAGGAAGGACACATCCTAGGGCCCCAGATCTGGCAATTCCTGGTGTGCGAGTGGGATTCTGGGGCCACAGCATTGGGAATGACCCTGGTGTGATGTAACGGAGTCGCCGCTTCAGGCACCTTCGGAACGTTTTGAAGGCTGGAGAATGGCAGTCCTGAATAATCCTGCATTGTATTCCAACACTGAGATTGCTTGTGGCATTTCACAAAGACACTGGCCTACAGAAGATGGATTAACTCAAATCCTGGATCCTACCAGGGAGCGGGCTCAGTTCTTGATCTGGATTTTTAGGCTGAAACAAAGACAAGTTAGAGCTTTGTCTTTTTTTTTTTTTCTGGTTGTTCTCCACCTCTTCATGCTCTCATTGTGCTTGGAGAAATCCAAAAGGACTTACCAGCAGGCAGCTTGTTTTCTGTCTTTCATTTTAGCCCCACGTCGCAATTAGGGCATTGGGCCTTGTTTTCTCTTGTGTTATCCTCACCCTCAGACTTCCTGTGAACTAAAAAGCCATCTCCCTAAACCTCTGCTCCCTCCCAGCCTTACACAATCTCAACCACTTGGCAGATTTCTGGGATGCTTGTGATGCTGAACAGGAGGCAACTGGAACAGCCTCTCCCTGGGGAGGTTATGAAAGTTGTCATGTTGGCACTCTGAGGGAGAAAAGGGACGTGGCAGAATCCACTGGCTTCAACCAGTGAGGGCCATGTCCTTCAGCCACCTATCTTGGACATGACCCTACCCACAGGCAAGAATATGTCTTTCATCTCCTTCTTGCTCTGCTGCAGTCAGTGGAGATACAACAATGCCTTTCCCCTTCTCATCAAGAACAGGCACTGTTCGGCCAGATAAACCTCTTTGTTGATTGAACTGATTTCTCCCTCCTATCACCCAGCCTTTGTTTCACTCAGAGAATCTGTAGGACAACAATCAGGTATGGGATGTCTTCTTGGAGGACATTTTGCTCGTCCTGCTGATCTTACGAGATGCAATGTGTTGGCCAAGGCTTGAACTATGCTGCATCTGAAGGTGTTTGCAGCTTGGATGGAGGTGAGGAGCCCACAGCAAGGTGGCTTCTGGGGTGAAGAAGGGCCTGTCCGTGCAGTGGGGAGATATTCAGGGGGTGGTGTGCACCCAGCTTTTGCTGTGCAGTCACATTGCTTGTGGTGCTGTAGTTTTAGCAGCTTCAGGTAAGCATCCCTTTCTGCCATCAGGAGGTGCCTTCTGTGCAGACAGTGCTGGCAACTCAGTGCCTCCAAAAGAGGGTCCAGCTTTTGGTGTTGGATTGTCTCTGCCCCACAGCCCTTTCTGTTGTGCTTCCCTGTGATGCAACACAGCATGTGGCAAGCTGTGCAATTGCTGAAATAACCAGCGTGTCTTAGGTTTCATGTCCCGGGATGTACATCTTGTTTGCTCTTAAGTGATGTTCATTTTGGTTGAGTCTGTCTTTTTCTTTTCTTCTTTGACAACCCAGTCTTGCACATTCTTGCTAGACCCATACTAGAAACCAGACTGGATAAAACTACAGTGTTAGTGATAATCACCCATTGTGTCTCCCTCACAAAGTCAGGATGAACCTACTGTAATGTCCTGGAAATGTGGATGATCTTTAAAAATTAAAACAGTTGGGTCCCATTCTTCATTGTCTTCTGTCTCAGGGAGCTGATTGTCATGAATTGGAAGGGAGCTTTCCTAATTTACACCAGGGAAAGAGGTGGACCCAGTGCACTCTGAAGGCCAGAGATTTTACATGCTTGCATTTCATTCTGGATCACCCTAATCTTGGAATGGGAAAATTCCATTTAAAAAGCCATTTGTGTGGTATTTACAACCCAGATGGAAGTAGTACATACCGGAAATCTTGGAACTGTTTATGCTCTCACTCAAGATCCTTCATTAGATAGACCATCAAATTCCTTGTGAGGGAGCCAGTTTCCACCCCATTCTGCAGGCTCAGTTTTCCTTGGATCTATTTCGGAGCAGCTTCTCCCGAGTGCCTGTAGCTCTTCCCCTGCTTGGCAGAACCTTTTGCTTTTTGAGGTTTGTGCAGTATCGACAGATGGGTAGCAAGAGCTGATTGCCACCCATGGCTTCCAAGAACAGAAATGAAAACAGTGGATGGTCAGCATCTCCCAGAGGTGCCCAGCATCTCCTAGGGTTCAGTGACAGCAGGAAAAGGACAATGAAGCGCTGTCAGGGAACTAAGATCAAGAAACAAACCCAGAGCAGACCAGACAGTTCCAACCTGTGTCCTGCTTACACTGACGCTGAGAAGGTGAGAGGACATTCAGGAAGAGGATTATGGCCTTGGGACACACTGTGCAGGCTCCAGAGTATGTGGAGATCAGTCTAAACTGCAGTCTTCAGCTCTGTTTGACTTGTCCTGCTTTTGCCATTCTCTTACTTGAAGGTGTCTTCTTCCCACCCTCAGATTTGCTTCACACACCATAGGGCTGCACTTTACCTGCTCTGCTCTCCTCTGTGAGAAGTGGTGGGACAATGCCAGATCAGACTAGAGAGCCTGGACCAGTGCAAATTTATCAGCTGGCATCACCTGAGGATCTCTGGTCTTCATCATCGCATCTGATGATGATGATGGACTGTTCTCTTCTCTGTCTAGCACCTTGAGGTTACATAGGTAGGAAAAGTATCAGGAAGAGGGGTTGGAGGGCAGGAAGAAGACATTTGGGTTGGCTGTAATCCTTCATTAGCTGCTGTGTCCTCTTTGGAGGACACATCTTAAGATCTGGAGTGATGATGCTCTTTCCACACACGACATCAGTGAGCCTGGCTCTAGAGAGGCCAGAAGAGCGATCATGAGAGCTTGCAGGAGAGGGCACCTATAGGGTTTCCACCGCAACTCTGGTTGTTTTTGTTTTTCTTTCTTCACCTGTGATGAATTCTGGAAGCGAATCCCTAACTGTGGCTCGGCTGTGGCAGGCAGCAAAACGTCTGGGCTAAATGGAAAAATCAGCAACCTCAGGTTGTAAGGGGAGGCACATTTTTACACAACGGAAAAACAGACTTTGACTGTTTTGTGTTGTGTATTTAAAAAAATAAAAATAAAATAAACAGTCAAACCCCAAGCCAATGATTTCTAATGCCAGCAGAGTAATGCGGTTTGATGCTGAAAACTTTATTAGCAGAACAATGCTTCATTTTACAAGACATTGTTTTTCCACCCTAGTGCTCTTATTAGTCAGTGGTGGGTTAGGGATCCAAAACTCAGGCTGTGTGTAAAGGCTGGAGCTCGGGCTGTCCTTCCAGAAATAGAGCTGTGTTCAGGAGGGAGCTTAGATCTGTGCTTCCAGCTTTTGTCTTTCAGGGGACTACATCCTCTCCACCACTCCTACATAGAACCATAGAATGTCCTGAGTTGGAAGGAACCCACAAGGATCATTGAGTCCAACTCTTGTTTCTGCACAGGACAACCCAAACATTACCTGATCAGGATTAAGGAGACACTTTTGTCTCTCTCTGTTTACCACTTCAGCTCTTTTAAAGATGCAATTGCATTGCTTGCTTATCCCTTTCTACTTTCTGTCCTGACTTAAAAGAAGGCAGAGGAGGAAGACAACTCAGTTATCAGGGCTTTGCGTTGCTGGGACAAAGGAGCAAAATTTTGCTGTTGTCAGGAAGAAACTATGAAATGGGACTCATATGAAATGGGACTTTCCAGCTGAGTTCATGGCAGTTCCTATTACAAAGTCAAAGGATGCCAAGGGGAAAGTCCCCAAGGTGTGTACCTCTACCTGATGGTTTCTGAGGTTGTCAGGCCAAGAAGAATAACAGTTGCAGTTGTTCCAGCTGGACTTGGTAGACACCTGAGTAGGAGTAACGGGCTATTTTACACGCAGAGTGGGTACAGCTTCCAGGAGAAAACACATGGCTGTTTATAGCAATAAGGGTATGAGCACGTGCACTTTTGTGAGAAACAAAAGGTTCCTGCACTGCCCATCTGCACCTCCTTGAAGCTGAGACCTGGGCACTCACATTGGAGCAGCCCAGCAGCCACACCTCTGTTTTGCCAAGTTCCTTTTGGGGGCAGATCTTTCTAGTCCTTGTTTTTGTAGAACTGTTTTTTTTTTTTTTAATTTATTTTTATTTTGGGGGTGAAAAGAGTTGCAGCTCAAAACACATTGGTTGAGAAAATTTGAATCGTAGAATCATTAAGGTTGGAAAAGACCTCTAAGGTCATCAAGCCCAACCATCAACACAACACCAACATGCTTACTAAACCATGTCCTGAAGCCCCACATCTAGACATTTTTGAACATCTTCAGGGATGGTGACTCCCTTACTTCCCTGGGCAGTCTGGTCTAACACTTTACCACTCTGTCAGTAAAGAAGTATTTCAAATTTTAGCCCTGTCGAATGCGTGCAGCCAAGAGGGCTTGAAGTGAACTGGGATATTTTTCTGCCTGCACCAGAAATCTTGTTCTTGAAGCAGCAGCAAAGTTACTCTGGGTAAGAACAAGCTCCCCTTCCCTTGCCTTGCTGTCCTTAAAATCTCTTGGTGAAGTGCTCGTCCCTGGGAACTTTGCCATCCATTCCAGCAGAGCTGGATTTCGTTTGATGACCCTGAGAATGAATAAATAAGTGCATATTCATTTATTCATTTTGCTTCACCCTAGAGATTTCACCTAAATTGTTTATCTCCTTCCCTCTTCTGGCCCAGGATGCTGCAGGAAACAAAGGGCTCTGCAAGCTGGGCCTTGTTGTTTCAAGCTGTGAAATTTACTTTTCATTTTTGTGACGCTTGGCTCCAGCACACAGCACACAGCCCTGTGAGGATTTATGTGCCCAGCCCTGGCACAGCTAAAGACCACGGCTGTAAAACTCCCAATCTGATTGTTTCAACTGTGTCATCGCTGATGCTCTCCTGAGGGGATTTTTATTGTGATCTCCAATTTTGCCTCATTTATCGCGAAAACATATCATTGTAAAGGCTTTTAATTAACTGCATCAGCTCTGGGCCTCTCAGTTGGGAGTGGAGACATCCAGTAGGTGCATTGTATCCACAGGCAGATGTTCCTTCTCTGCTCAAAGCGCTGGCAAGCAGCAAGGAAGTGAGGAGCTTGGTGGTAGGGGGTGTGCATGGGGTATCACCAACCAAGCAAAGCCTCAGGATGCCTCCAGCATCTTATAGCCTTGACTTTCCTTCCAGAGCTCCTAGCTAATCCCTCCCCTATTTCATCAGACAGGACCAAGTGCAAGACTTTGTTTCAGCAGGATGGATTCTGGGGTTGTTTAGTTTGGAGAAGAGGAGGCTGAGGGGAGACCTCATCGCTGTCTACGGCTGCCTGAAAGGAGGCTGTGGCAGAGCCAGTGTTGATCTCTTCTCTCAAGTGACAGGTGACAGGACAAGGGGAAATGGCCATAAGTTGTGCCAGGGGAGGTTCAGACTGGATATCAGGAAGAATTTCTTTACTGAAAGGGTGGTCAGACCCTGGACCAGCTGCCCAGGGAGGGGCTTGAGTCACCATCCTTGGAGGGGTTTAACAAATGGGTAGATGAATTTTTGATGGACGTGGTTTAGTGGAGAATGGGTGCGGTTGGACTCGATCTCAAAGGTCTTTTCCACCTGGAGGATTCTACGATTCAGATTCCAAGGAAGGGGTCTGGATTTACACTGACATAACTGAGAGAAGTGTCTGGATCAGCTCTGTACAAACTGCGTTCTTGTTAAAACAAGGATCGTGCAGAGGGAAGTTCAGCTGAGGGCACGGTATTGTTGTTTGCTACCAGGAGTTTTCTCTCCCAACAGATGAGGAATGTTCCACCACCGAGCATCCCTACAAGAAGCCCTACATGGAAACTTCTCCAGCAGAAGAGGATCCTTTCTACAGGTCCAGTTACCCCCAGCAGCAGGGACTGAACACTTCATACAGGACTGAATCAGCCCAGCGTCAGGCATGTATGTACGCCAGCTCCGCTCCCCCCACGGACCCCGTGCCCAGCCTAGAAGACATCAGCTGTAACACGTGGCCGAGCGTGCCATCCTACAGCAGTTGCACAGTGTCTGCCATGCAGCCAATGGACAGGTTACCCTACCAGCATTTCTCTGCCCACTTCACCTCGGGGCCGCTGATGCCCCGGCTCAGCAGCGTGGGCAACCATACCTCCCCCCAAATAGGAGATACCCATAGCATGTTTCAGCACCAAACGTCGGTTTCTCACCAACCCATCGTCCGGCAGTGTGGACCTCAAACTGGCATCCAGTCCCCTCCCAGCAGCTTACAGCCCGCAGAGTTCCTGTATTCCCACGGCGTGCCTCGAACCCTTTCGCCTCACCAGTACCACTCGGTCCACGGTGTGGGCATGGTGCCAGAGTGGAGTGAGAACAGCTAACGAGGCAGTCAGGGAAGTGCAAGAGCCTTAGGCATGGGAAAAAAAAAAAAAAAAGGAAATGGGAAAAGAAAAAAGGAAAAAAATAAATATTCTGTCGATAATAAAAGCAAGAATATTTTGCAAGACTCCTTTAACTGAATGTTCACCGATAGCACTCGAGAGGGACGGACACTGATTGAAACCACAGATGAAGTAGTCATCGGCCTCGGTGTGACTTGCCCCCCCCCCCCCCCCCCCCCCCCCCCCCCCCCCTTTTTCTTTTGTTTTAAAAGAAAATAAATCTACAGCTCGGCACACTTCGCCCCTGCCACTGTCCCCACCCAGTTTGTGTTGCTGCCACCGCCAGCCCCGTGCCCTCGTCCCCCTCTGCCCCCAGCCCTCCTGCTCTTTTTGTTCTCCAAGGGACACCAACCTCCTGCTGCCTTTCTCAACACAGTCAGAGTGCTTGAACGAAAACAACTAGGATGTTACTTTTTTTTTTTTGTGGTGTTGATGTTGACGATGTTATATAATAAATAATAATATATATTTTTTCTTTCGATTTCCTCAAAAAAAAAAAAAAAGACACCAGCCCTTTTTACGAAGGGTGGATTTTGGAGTGGTGTTTCTTTTCTTTTTATTTCTCATTAGTGTTACCATTGTTACTTTTCAAAAGAGGTTTTACGAACCCGTGAATAAGAAAAGCAGGTACCTACCTCGCGGCATTGAACCACAAATGAAGTCATTCCCTGCAGGGTGCTGTGTTTCTTAGAAACGCCCCCAAACACCTCTCTGCAGGAACCAGCTCCGTAAACTCATCTCCTTTGCCGCTTCTCATCTTTCCTTCCCATCTCCCAGTCTTTCCCGCTCCATCAGCTGTCTCTGATGGAAGCGCAGGGTATCTTACAAACTTGAGAACATCCCCAGCTTGTCTCCTGCTGAATTTTTCCCGGCAGACGGAAAATGAGGTTCTGAGCCAGCTGCAAGGAGGGAGGAAGTGGGGGGAGAGGGTGCAGACAGTGAAAGGAAAAATTTTGCTCACCAAAATGACGATGATGCTTGTTTGCAATCCTGGACTTAAACTTTATTTTGTGTTCTTCTTCCTCCTCCTCTAAAAAAAAATAGTGAGAAAGAATACTGCTCTGGGTGTGTTAAGTGAACTATTAAGCAAATGTGTTTAAAAGGAACAGAAAATGGCTGGGAGTGGGGGAGGCAAGAAGAGAAGACAAAGCAAATTTGTGTAAGTACAAATGTCTACTGCAGAATTTTCAGGTGTAAAATATCCTGGTACTATTTATTTATCCATGGGAGTTCAAATAACTTGTAGTATGTCACAAAGCCAGCAAAGCAACTGATTCAGAACTTTAAATTCTTATTGAAACGGAAGTTTGCTTTCTTTTCTTCTTTTTTTTTCCCCCTCTCCAAGCTGTGCACACTCTATCTAATTTACATATATTTTTAATTAAAAATAATTCTAACGAATAAAAGAGATATACTTGTGTGTCAGCAACTGGGAGGGTGGGTGTGAATGTGTGGGAGTGCTGGTATGTGCATGGGATGGGTTACAGACAGCTACCCAAAGCCATCTTAGCTCAGAAGGAAAAAATAATCCCTACCTGGCTGTGCTTTCTTATTCTTGTGTGCCAATTTATGTCTAATAAATGCCACATGCTCTGCAGTGCAAGGGACCTGCCCACCTTTTTTATATTTTTTTGTTTGGTTTGGGGTGGTTTTGTTTTTATTCTTTCTGCTCAGTCCCCATAAGGTTGATTTTTATTTGTTTCTGGTCTCCCAGAGGAGGTACAGCATCCCAATGGGGAAAGCTGTTAGGCAGTGATGGGCTGAGCTTGAGGCTGCTGTGTCTGGGGCTGTGTGTTTCTCTGTTACAGAACCCTCTGGGACCCCCAGGTCCTCCCCACCCAACATGTTCCCAAGCAAGGTGTTCTCTTGGGACCACTTCCCTGTCAAGGCAGATTCAGAAGCGACCTTGGGAATCCTGATGGGTGGTGAGGTGGCACTAGAAAGCGTTCGTGGAGGTAGAGCTGCCTCCCATTCCCATGTAGATAGGGTTGGTGGGAGACATTTTTCCCAAGGGAGGTGTGGGGCTTTGTCCTAGCCTCAGCAAAGGAGGAGATGCTTTGTGGATCAGAAATAAGATGGGAAAATGCATCTCCAGATAAATAAAGAGATTGCATCTGAGAAGCCCAGCAGGAAGGTCTCGTCTACACGGCTGGTGAGCCACAGCCACCCCAGGGAGAAGCTTGGCCAGGCACTGGGGACAGACTGAGGAGGCATCCCCAGACCAGCCCACGGGCAGCAGCTCATTTGGCTGCAGCAGCCACACTGTGAATATGTGGCCTCCAGCCTTGTTGGCCTCCTGTGCACCAGAGATCTGGGACACCTTGGAAAGGGCAGAAAGTGAGTAGGATTAGTAGAACCCCTTCACAGGTGATGTTCCCACCTAGCTGTCCCATGGGACCTGGGGGATGGTGTCTGCTAGGGCCATCCCAGCTCTGGCTCCAGTGCAGCTCTCTTTGTCTCTGCTTTTACTGTCTTCTGCTTGCAACAAATGGGTTTCATAAGTGTTGGGTTAGACACAGTCAAAACACAATGCTGTGCTACCCTGGGAGCTGACTTTGAGAATCAGCCACATCAGTGGGCAGAAGAAGATGTGGGCATCATGGAACCCTTCTGTGGGTACTGCTGGGACCTCAAGTTATATGCAAAGCTATTTTTTTTTTCATGAGGCAACCCCCAGGAAATCACTCAGATGTTGCACTGCTCAGTAAATCACATGCTTTACCTCCAGAACACTCCGTTGTCCAAGATTAATGACTGAATAAATTACATTTTGAGTCAGTGAATAAAAAATTACACTGTATTTAGCTGTCAGTTATGTTATACTTCCCAGGCTTCATTATCCCTCTGTTAATCATGTAATCATCTTATCGCTGTATGGTAATTTACATGTAATTAAATGGCCAATGGTCACTCTGTAAGTAAAGAGGACTCACCAGGAATGTGTGCCATGCATCTCAAAGAGGATTAAGGAAGCTAAACCCACATGATGAATTGCTTCTCAGGCTTTGGAAAGAAAGCTTCAGGCTTTCAACTTGACTGCTCTCTGAGAGCCTCAAGTTATTTTTTTGGCTCTTTAGGGAAAGGCCAATGTGCTTTGATGGAGTCTGTGATGTTGTGGTGGGCTCTGATCACTAAAAGTGATCATTCTGATCACTTTTAGCTACTGAAAAGCCAGGTAACTCTCTAAGGATGCAGCTTTGTGGAGCCACGTTGCCATGATGGGCCAGGAGACCATCACTGGCAGCGGGATGGACCTGTCACACCAGCAAAATCTGGGATGAAGGCAAAGTAGGGGGAAGATGCAATATAGCCTTCTCCTCCTCTCCTTGAAGAGTTTCTTACTGGCTAATTCTTTGTTATGGCATTTCTGGACTTAAGCCTTGATGCAGCCCAGTTGTGCTGTGTGAGCTCTTCCATATGAACAAGCAGAACTGAGAGGAGATAAGATGTGAGAGGAAAAGGCAACTTGTTCAAAGGCTCATGGTGACTCCCAGCCTGGATGTGGACGTTCCTAATCTATGTCGAGCCCTGAGAAACAGCCTGTGCTTTTTCCCAGCTCACCAACTGATGGCTTGGTCCAAACCCATATGTCAAAGAGGAGGGTGTTCTCTCCCTTTGGTTGTGATTTTATGCATCCAGAAGTGTTTTCCTTAATTTCTCTTCTTGAAGACTTATTCCTTAGCAGGGAATGATAATAATAATAATAACCAAACAAAAAATAAAGGGAAAAAAAGTTATATAGTGGCTATGGTCATTTAAAGAATGGATGAAAGAGGTTGCAAAATTTACCCTATTCAGAGCTAAACTAGCAGTTTACCCACAAGAGGCCTTGAAACATGAAGAACATCATCACAAGGTAGAAAGGGAGGGAGCAAGGCCACCACCAACTTTTGCCTCTTACTGACAAGACCTAGAGCTGTAAAACCATCCTCAGTGCTGTCCTCTGGCTTCCCAGCACTGTAGGCACCACTGAAGGTGCTGGGGGGTGGGTTGGACATGGGGTGCTTCTGCTGTGGGCCTGGGGACAGGGATGGTGGAATAGTCCTGACTTGCCAGTCCCACTTCCCGAGGAAGTGATCTGGAGGGTGAAACGTGACCCCAGGCAAAGAGGGAGCTCAGGTAACAAGGGGAGTGCTGCAAGGTGGTGGAGGAGGAGGGCTGGTGTAGCAGGTGGAGAAGGACACGTGGAAAATAGCCCTGAAACATCACCAGGCAGAAGAAAAACAGGGCTTTGTGGATGAACTGTAATAAATAAGTGCAGGCTGTGCAATTCTTTCAAGTAGAGGAGGAGAGAAAGAAACCCAAACTTTACTAAAAGTATATTTTAAAGGGTGAATGCCAATTCCCAGGTTGTGGTGTCAATGCTGTTTTCCTGGGCTAAAATACTCCCTGCAGTTACCATCACTCATACCTGGGGAGGCTGTAGGTGCCCTGAGCAGGCACACGCAGAGCTCCTTGTCCCAGAATCATAGAATGGTTTGGGTTGGAAGGGACCTTAAAGCCCATCCAGTTCCACCCCCCTGCCATGGGCAAGGACACCTCCCACTGGGTCAGGGTGCTCAAAGCCCCATCCAACCTGGACTTGAGCACCTCCAGGGATGGAGCAGCCACCACTTCTCTGGACAACCTGGGCCAGGGCCTCCCCACCCTCACAGGAAAACATTTCTTCCTAAGATCTCATCTCCATCTCCCCTCTTTCGGCTCAAAGAAGCTTCTTTCCTGCCCCTATCCACTTGCTTCCTCAATTTGAATGTCAAGATACAGGATACTGGGTAGTCTTAGGAGGTGGCTTCTCCCCACTCTGGTACCTGCTGGGATCAGCAGCTCCCAAACCTTCACTGGTGAGGTTTTTTTTCCCAAGGGACAACAACACTTGTCACCCTCTCCTGCTCAGTGGTGCTCCAGGCTGCACTCCCAGGGCAGAGCCATCCTCCTTCTCTACTTCCCAGAGCCAAAACTGTCTTTGTGCCTTGAGGACTGAGGGAAAATGCTGTCCCAAACCTCAGGTTTCTTACTTATTAATCCAGCCCATAATATCATAGATATTATGGTGCTGCCAACTCTGACAATTTTTATGATGGGTCTCATGGGATTTAGAAAAGTGGCTTGTTCTTTTTTTTTTTTCCTCTTGAAGTTTCCAGTTCCTGGAGTTCTGTGATTATGTGAGAATCTCAAGGGATTCTGAGTCTCCTCCCACCCTTTTCAAATTTTTCTGCTAGGTTTTAGGATATGTAATGAAGTTGGGAATTTTGCTGAAGAATAAAGTGAAAGAGGGGAGATTGAGATGAGATCTTAGGAAGAAATATTTTCCTGTGAGGTTGAGGAGGCCTTGGCACAGGTTGCCCAGAGGAGTCGTGGCTGCCCCATCCCTGGAGGTGTTGAGGGCCAGGTTGGATGGGGCTTTGAGCAACCTGATCCAGTAGAAGGTGTGCCTGTTCATGACTGGAGGTTTGGAACTGGATGGGCTTTAAGGCCCCTTCCAACCGAAACTATTCTACGAAAAAATAATTTTCCTTTTTTTTGAGTTCTTGCTGGAAAAGTGAAGCTCTGCATTTTTTTTTTTTTGACTAATGAAAATTTCCAAGTTTTAAGTGAATGGAAAATGGCTTGAATAAATTCTCACCCCCAAAACCGAGAAATATTTTGTTTACATTTAGAATATTTTACTCTCTTGAAATTTCAAAGGAAATCTTTCAACCCAAAGTAATTTCAGGGTGAAATACTGATGTGTTTCACTTGGAACCCTCCGTACGTGGCAGTTCTGATATCTTCTCCTTCCTTTGTTTGGATGAAACAAATGCTGCAGCCTCAGTGGCTGGATCTGACTCTGCATTGCTGTGGGTTTTGGAGGCTTCACGGTGCACCTGAGAGAACTGAGCTACAGTGAAGTGTAGCTGAAAGTCAGCAAATGTTTGCCATCCTTCCTCTGTAACGTAAATAAATGCATTTAGGTATAACAGCTCCTACTGCCAATCAGAAAGGCTGATGGTAGGGTTCTGGGTCCCTCAGTATAAGAAGGACATCGTGGTGTTGGAGTGCGTCCAGAGAAGGGCAGTGAGGATGGGGAAGGGGCTGGAGAACAAGTCCCACGAGGAGCAGCTGAGGGAACTGGGGTTGTTTAGCCTGGAGAAGAGGAGGCTGAGGGGAGACCTCATCACTGTCTACGGCTGCCTGAAAGGAGGCTGTGGCAGAGCGAGTGTTGATCTCTTCTCCCAAGTGACAGGTGATGGGACAAGGGGAAATGGCCATGAGTTGTGCCAGGGGAGGTTCAGACTGGATATCAGGAAGAATTTCTTTACTGAAAGGGTGGTCAGACCCTGGACCAGCTGCCCAGGGAGGGGGTTGAGTCACCATCCTTGGACATGTTTAACAAACAGATAGATGAGTTTTTGAGGGACGTGGTTTAGCAGATGATGGGTGCGGTTGGACTCGATGATCTCAAAGGTCTTTTCCAACCAGAGGATTCTATGATTCTATGATTCTAGAGCAATGCTGCTTGTTTGAGCATCCTGGCCAGCTGTGCTGTTAGCATTGCCCTTCAGGCAATGAAGATGGCAAGAAGCTGTGCCAGGGGAGGGTGAACTTGTGTGTTAGGAATAGGTTCTTTGCCCGGAGGGTGTTGGAGCACTGGAACAGGGAACCCAGGGAAATAGCCATGGCACCAAACCTGACAGTATTCAAGAGCCCTTTGGGCAATGGCCTCAGACACACAGTGGGAATGTTGGGGCTGATCTATGCTGAGAAAGGAGTTGGACTCAATGATCCTTATGGGTGCCTTTCAACTCAGGACATTCTATGATTCCTGGGAATACCTGGGCAATGCCCATTGCTGCAGGAGAGTCCTGTGGGGTCTGCAGCTGCCCTGAATCAGGCAGCAGCAGCTGGAGACCCTCCCCAAGGCTTCCCACCAGCATCATTTCCACCTGAATGAGCCGCCCACCTCAGGGATTAAAGGGAGAGACAAGACCAGGCTTAGATTTTTGCATCAGGAGCTCCTAGTGATGCTGTCAGCTCGGCAGCATTGCTTCTGTTGAGAGCGTGTTAAGGCACAAGTAAGTGAAAAATAGGGATGTGATGCAAAGATGGAAACCAGCCCTTGTGAATGGGTCTCTGTGTAACCTGTGCAGTGCTCTCAGGGGTGTGTAATATGCTACAAGTCAGGGGCTGGGGGGGTGTTGGTGTCTACTTAAGGCATAACAAATGACTTGTAATCTGCCTCCAGGCATAAAAATGTTGCTTGAATTATGAACAGAAAGTACAGCCCTAAACTGGAGGGGGGGAAGGGGGAAGAACCTGCTGCAGTATGTAGTGAGCTTTTTAATAGCGTGAGACCAAGGGCTCTGGTAGTGCTTACACCTATAAATGCTGGTGATGAGATGTTTCTGTTGCATAAGGCCAAATGAGTGTATTATTATTTTTATTATCATGGTGATAATTATAAATTGATGCTCTTCTTCCACTTTGTGTGATCTGGCACGTGGAGGACACTGTTACTAATGCTTGTCTGTAGCACTGCGGGCTTTTGTGCTGTTGGGATCTCCCCATGGCCAGCCCCAGGGATCCCAATGTCATCAATATTTCACTTTGGCTTTTACTTAGACCTGGGCTGTGATGAGTCAGAAATTCATTTGTTGTCTCTGGGGTTTTCAGGGAATGTTCTCATCAAAAGGTAATGAGGTGGCCACGATGGAGTACTGTTTCCTCTTTTCTTGCTCTTGATATTTTGATTTCTAATACATCCTTTATGATCACATCCCTGGACCTGTTGGCTATGTTTCTGCTCACACAGCTTCGGGTGCAGCTGATCTCTGCTGCAAGGGGGCATGGCTGGCTCCTCTTCAACTGGTTGGTCACCAGGACCCCCAGGTCCTTTTCTGCTTTCTAGACCCAGCCTGTCCTGCTTTAAGGGGTTGTCCATGCCAGAGGCAAGGCTTTGCCTTTGAACTTCATGAGGTTCCTGCCATCTCACTTCTCTAGCTTGCTGGCAACCCTCTGAGTAGCAGCTCTGGCAGGCAGAGCGCTGGCTGCTCTCCCAGTTTGGTATCATCCATGAATCTGGTGAGAGAGTGCTTTGTCCCAGCATCCTGGTCATTCATATATTAGGGTACTAAAGAGTACTGGTACCAATACTGACCCTTGAGGGGTGCTCCTAGTAGTCAGCCACCAGGTGGACTTTTTGCTGCCATTGATCATTGTTTGCATCTAAAGGTCCAGCCAGTTTTCCACCCACATTGTTGTTTACTTATCCAGTCCATACATCATCAGCTGGGACCTGGGGAACACTGGGAGACTGTTGAAGGCATATGGAGGTATCACACAGTATCACAGTATCATAAGGTTGGAAAGGACCTCTGAGATCATCAAGTCCAACCTATAACCCAACACTAACACCAACACTCACACCATCATCTAAACCATGGCACTCAGTGCCTCATCCAGTCTCCCCTTAAACACCTCCAGGGTCTGTGACTCCACCCCCTCCCTGGGCAGCCCGTTCCAATGGCCAATCATCCTTTCAGTGAAGAACTTTTTCCTAACATCAAGTCTAAACTTCCCCTGAAAAGTCCTAATGTTCAACAGGAACTTAGACTGGGGAGTCCTCCAGCGTTTTCCATTTTGAGAGCACTGTAAACATCAGGATGTCTTCATGCACCTTCTTCATCAGAGCTTTTAATTGGAAACACTGCAGCCCACTAAAGCACAGGATGTTTTTTATGGGGCACACATCTGAGGAAAGCAAGCCTAGATGAAGCCTGCTTGAAAAACTAGGCTAGCATGATGTATTTGCTGCTGTTCAAGTAGTGTTGGCTACATTGCCTGAGGTTGGCATTCAGCGTGCCCAGGCAGGAAAGGAGAGGTAATTCCAGACTCGAAGAGCTTATAATTTAAGGCAGAGGGTCAATGGACCACGGATGGTCCATGATGTTGTAAGCAGTCTGGAGCTGGTCAGTGAGTTATGAGAGCGTGTGCCTGTACACGAGCACTTTAACAGCCTCACTGAATGGCAGACTCCAATATTGCTGTTGGGTCAATGCCAGTCAAGGTGACGATGACAAACCCAGCTTGGCAGTGACTGCAACGCTTGCCTACGTGGGTAGCAAATAATAAAACTCTGTTTTGGTTCATTTCCAAGTGTCCTACACGAAGATTGTGTAGCAAGGGAAGGAGGTGACACTGCATAACCAGGGTCATGTGCCACAGATGAGGCAACCTTACGCTGCTGGGTGACCTCCAGAGCATCCAAAAGCACTTTGCAAAGGAAATTAAATAGGACTATTGGACCAATGTAGATAAGTGGGTTTTTTGGGGGGGTGTGTGTAATCAGCACCAAAACACTGCTTAGGCTTGAATGACATAATTTTCTTAGAAATAACTGTACTTTCCCCTCCATTTTTAAATAAATCGCATGAAATAATAAAGTATGTTTCTATGTAAAGTATCTCCTAGAAGAGGAAACATCAAATCTTCTTAAGCTTTGACATAAAACACTGCTGCTGGTCTGGAAGATGAGGGCAGTTCTCAGTATTTGCTGAATTCTTTTGTTAAGATTTGATCTAATATGCTTTTTTCTGGGGGGATGGGGGGGAGAAGGCAATTTCCATCTCATGTTACCCTATCACCCCACATATTGCTAAGCTGTAATCCCTATTCAAAAGAAAAAGAAAACCAAAATGTGGTAAAATCAGGACTGGGAATGAAAAGATCCACCTCATCCTAGCTGTGCTATAGCACTAAAAAGTAATAACCTAAAAAAAGACATATTTTCCTAATGTCTGTATTCCAGACATCGTGGTTCAGTCTATGCCAACGTTTGAAGGCTCTTGCCCATAAGGAAGTGAGCTCTTGGTCAGAGCAGGATTATCACCATCACAGGGTATTGCCAATCCTTATTTGGGATTATTTTTAATATTGGTTTGCTTGGATTTTTACTTGTATTTACACAGCTGTTGAAGTCCAGGAATGCTCTGTATATGTCCTTTCTCATCTGATTGTGGCAGATTTTAGGGCAACTTTAACAGCTTGGTTGGTTATTGATGGATGGGGCAAGAGCCCCCTCGCTTCCATAGCTGTAGCACTGTTTCCTATTCCTGCTGGCAGGCAGCTGCTGCTCTTTCCAGGAGGACTGATTTCCAAGAGCATGAGAGGTGACCCTGTATGTCTGAGAGGTGCAGCTAACTGAGATGCAACAGTAGCTATATATAACCTAAATTAGGACTCAATCTGAAGCCAAATCTGGAAGTTTTGTGAGCCAGGAAAAGTTTAACAGGTACTATTTAAAGAGTGATTCAACTTGAAAAACTCTTCAAGCTCAATGTCTTCTTACTGAGGACCCTCGACAATATTCAACCTGAGATTTTTAATTCTTCTCATTGAAGGTGGTTGGATTTCACTCATGAAGGTGAAAAGCTCCCAAAAGACAGCTGCAGTGATTTGATTAGGCTTATTTCTTTAGGAAATTAAGCTGCAACATATTCTCTGGACCCTACCCAAAAGGCTTTATCCATCAGTCTTGACTGTAGTGGAGCTGCTATTGGGATTCCAGTAGGAATATTCCTGTAGACAGGGTACGTGTGTGCCCATGGGGGGTTAGGCTGGAAAAAAAGCTCTTGTGGGATTTTATTTTTGAGTTTGAGCCATCCTGATGAAGTTCAGAGCAGTGGAAGTGTATTAATTGAATCCTGTACTGTTGAGAGTCTGTCCTCCTGCGGGACAGATGAGTGGGATAACTGGGAGACAAGTTATTTATACATTAATGATAATAGAAAGTGAAGTCCTTGCCCAGATCTGGCTTGTGCAACTGCTTAGGATTCAGTCAAGGAGAGGATCTTTGCCTGGAGAAGAGGGATTAAATGATAGGATAAAAAGAGCAAAGGAAACTCCCACCCCTGCCCAGATTCTTTAAAAGCCAGCTAAACATTGCTTTATTCTCACACTTTGGAATGACCCCAGCAGCCATCAGTGTGGGTGGGGGAATGCTCCTTTGTATCACAACCCTTCCAAAGTGCTCAATGCTACTGTTTGTGGCAAGGAGGCAGCTCCTTGGTGACACAGCCCTGAGCTGTTCTCTGCTCCCATTGCTCATCCTAGTGCTGAAGGGCCTCTTTATTGGTGTCATTGATGACCATGACCTTTCTGTTCAGCCTATGCTGGAGTTCACTGTGCTCCCCCATGCTGGGGAAGGAGTCGGTCTGGGAGATCCAGCAGTGCTTCCTCCCTGTCCACCTCCTGGTTTTAAGTGGGATGCAAAAATCTTCAGGCTACCTGCCTCCATTTCTTGAAGCGAAGGAGATGAGGGGAAATGGAAGAAAACCCTTTACATTGCTGTAATTTTTGAGACATAAAAGCTTTTCTTTGAGAGTAAATCCATTTTTTTTTCCTCCTTGTGGCATTAGGGCTCAAGAAATTCCTTGGAAAATAATTTGTCAAGGCCCTGACGGATCAAAGACATATATAAAAGGACCCTTTTTTTTAAAAAAAAAGGGAAAAATCCCCCTCTGAGCTCAGAATGAATTGGCAATTCATTTACCAACTGTCAGATAAAGTAGCTCAATCCCTATCACGTCTTTAGCTGGAGCTATGGCCAGAAGGAAGCAATTCTCGACCCACTGTGTGTACATGTTTGGGGTATGTTAGTGATTAGGGTATTCCTGCCTGGGGGATGCAGAAAGATATGACTCAGATTCGCAAAAGAGCCATAAATCTCCCTCCTTTTATTCAAAATGTGTGTTTTATAGCCATTTCCTGGCCAATTTCTGCATTGAATAAATATGTAACATATCTCTGTGTGTATATAATTTTTTAGGTCGAGGCGTTGGGCTCCTTCTCAGGAGTAAACTGTCTGCTTGGGAGAAGCTTGAATGCGGTTCTCTGCTGTTCTTCCATTCCAAGAAAAATCCCTCATTGTGCCTTAATTGGCTGAGCTGTGTCCTGGTGGCACCTGCTTCTCTTCTCATTCAGCTGTGGTGGGGTGATCTACAAGGCAACCAGTGGGAGAGATGATCTGAAGGTCCCCAAGAGGTTATCTAGGCCCCAAGGCAGGATCTATTAGATTGAAAACTGGAATTTTTGGTCCAAAGGCTCAGGCAGGATTTTTGGTAATCCTAGCTGTGAGCCAGGCCTCACACAGCACTGCATTTGGATGTCTACTGCAAGTGAACTCAAAAACACAGTAGATGCTCTGCTAACATCCCATTATTGGGCCGATGCTCACCCAGGAGCTGGGCTTACTGTGATATTGGACCCTGCCTGTCTTTGCAGCTGAAATAACATCTGGTTCCCAATTTGTAGGTTACAATATCCCTCGGTACCCGTGAGACTGCTTTTTCCCATCTCAAGAGCAGCATCATCCGTGCAGATTTCCCCTCCTTGTCCTCCCATCCCACAACCCTTTCAACCAGCTTGGTGTCTCCCAGTTTACTGTTCCTACATCTTCTTTTCCACCTGTTTTCTGAGTGTCATCTCTATCTGCATGATATAGAAAGGGCAGCATAAATCTGAAGGAAAAAGCAGTAGGAGAGTGATGGCAACACAGGATGAAGTAAAGACAGGATACTTATGGCTTTTTATGTCTCATCATAGGTTGCACATGCAGAAATGCCCAATGGCTTTAAATTGTGTTATCTTTTGACACTGATGGCTGTAATTCTTCACTGAAATGAGCTGTAGAGGCTGAGAAATGCTCACTAGGAAGAGGCTGAATCATTTGCTCTCCTCTGTGTTTACCCAGAGGATGAGTCCCAGGATGAACAGCAACTAATTTGCTCTTGGAGAGTAATCTCAGTAAATTTTCCACCAGTGTCCTGCTCTTCTAAGTAATTCCAAAGGCTCCTTCCCCCCAGTAAAATAAGAGGAAAATCCAATCTCTTTGCAAGGAAAGCAGTAAAAATTTAGGGTCTGGCATTGCTACTTTATTTTTAGCTCTTCCTTCTAATCCTTTAAGCCTGTAGTTCCTTTCTGTTTCCTTTTCCCTTAAACCAGGAGCTGCAATCATTTGGCCCTGATTCAAAGTCTCAAAGCCAACGGCAAACCTCCCAGATCCCCTGCCAGAGAAGTCTGGTAGGGGCCTAAGGTTTATCTCGTAGAGGGCTTGATCTGAAAGCTGCTGAAGTTGGTGGGAATCTTACCACTAACCCTGAGGACCTTTTTTTTTTATCATGCCTTTAAACATACCCTGCCTATCTGGCAGTACTCTGAGTGTCCTTGTTATTTAAAAATAACACGTTACTGCAAGGAACAGTCTCAAAGCTCCCTAAACTTATTCTAAGACTAGAATTGATCTCATAATCACCATGTGATGCCTTGAATAAAGCATAAACCAAAAGACACGGCTGGTTAATATCTGGGGGGATGATGCAATGGGAATTCCTTCTAAAGGTAGATGGCAGAGGGCAACATCATTCACTGGAGTGAAATGTGTGTGTGCTGTGGATGCTCTTCAGGGGAACGGCGCTGTCAGGCTGCCCTTTCCCTGCTGCTCTTGGCTGCTTCTCAGTGATCTCTTTTGGATGAATGTGGGCTTCTTATTGCAGGTTTAAACTCTCCCATGAGCCATTCCCAACATATGAATAGTCCTGTGACTCCCAGGAGACATTCCCTTAAACTAGTTACTTCTTTACTATTGCTACTACCTCTGTGTTGGGTGCTGCTCTTACTGGTGTTGTTTATTAACTGAAGAAATTCTAGGGATGTCCCAAGTGCTGGGGTTAGTAATTCTGTACCTGGGGGGAGAGTTTGATTTCAAATCAACAGCAGATCTGAAACCCTCCAGACAATTATCTTTCAGCTCTGGCTGTAGCTTGTAGCTTTTTTCCCCCCTCGTGATATCTCCATTTAAGGCCCACTCATGTAAACATTTATAAGCACATGATGGTTTTAACAATGATTCATCCTATTAAAGTCCAAGTGACTACTCAGAGGATGGTTTCCAGAACTAGGCAATAGATATAGAAAGGGCAGGGACCATGACTCTTCTGTGCTATCTCAAGTGGCTAACACTTTAGACATAACAGGCTCAATCTCAGAGGAGCTGGTCTGCCTTGGCTGTACATTAAATTTGCTTAGAAACAGCATTTTTATTTTTCCTCTAGGAAATCCTTGGTGTCCCAATATCCCAAATAGGCTCAGATTGTTAAAGCAACCCAAGGTTTTCAGGCAACTTCGGTGATGGTTCAGAGCAGGCAGCTCATGTAAATGGTCCTGGGAGAAGGAGAGTGGGATGCGACTTGATGCACACCAAGCTTTTATTGCCAACCAGGAAAGAAAAAAATCAAGCAGAGACATCCCAACTTTTCATTTTTTGATCCAAACAGAGGTCTTCAGGGCAGCAGTAGAAAGATATCACTTTGAAAATCTTTTTTCCCCTGACTTATGACATTGTGTTTTAACCACCCCCAAAATGTAGCTGGTGGAGGGACATGTCTGGTCCCCAGCTCAACACTGGGAAGGTGCTTGTGTGTGTGTCTGGAGCAGTGGTCAACACTGGCAGCAGTCCCGGGTCTGTGTGGGGACCACATGCTGCACTGGAGAAGGCACTTAGCTCTCTGGGCTGCATTCAAGCACTTCAAATACCACTGTGAAGTGGCTTGTGTACCCAGAGCATCTCTGTGCCCTCTGGTCTGGGAACCTGTTTTTTGGCTGGAAGAGGCAGTTTAAACCAGCTCTGTGCTGCTGCAGACACACTGACAACCTTGTCCTTACCTGGTGGTGTCATGCAGGATGTCCCACCACTGCAAGCATTCTCTGTGACCTTGATGGGAGGTAGGGAAAAGCCAGGGATGGAGAAGGGACAACCCTGGACTAATTCTTAGCTCCAGTTTGTGAAAGACTCTCAAAGATACCTCAGGAAGGGGGCTTTTTTTTTTTTTTTGATGCCACCTTATGCCTTCAGGCAGAGAACCCCCAAGGAATTTCAGGGGATGTCGATTTGGTCTTTTGCAAGCAGACATGACCTTGGCTGCCCATGCCCTCAGCTGCTTGGATGTCGGCCAGCTCTGCACTAGAAGGCATGTGGCTTTGTCAGCGTGGTGCTCAGCCTCAGCCATTACCCAAAATAGGAATTAAAAATGCATTCAATGCTTTTTTTTTTAAAAAAAAATGATACAGTAGTAGCTGTTTGAGGAGCAAACAGCATGTTTTTCACATAAGACTTAGAAGAAAGCCAAAAAAAAAGGTGTCTAAAACTGAAGCTATGGCAAAATGAGTCTTTTTCATTACAAGATGATTCAATGCAGTAAAATGTTTCACTTTTCTAGTGATTTATCAACTGTCTTCAAATATATTGGGTAATTTAAGTTAGAAATTATCATTCTGTTGAAGAGTTAAAGGTTTCTCTGGGTAGCAGTGAAACGCTCCTGGAAGTATGTAGCTTCGTGCTAGGAAAAAACAGTGAAGGGGTTTGATTATACTTAAATATATATTTTTATATATACATATATATGTATGTAAAGTGTCAATAGAATATTTTTAATCTGTTTGATCAGTGGGTAACCAAATGTTGCAGTAGAGATGCCTGCATAATATCTTTGTGGGAGTTAAACCTCATCAGATATTTGAGGAAAGTATATATGGACCATTGAGAATTCTGCAAAAAGGAAAGTGGTATCAGGGTGTTACCAAGCAAAAAACCATAAAAGTCAAAGACCCTGAGCGTGGCCAGGTAGTTACTTTGGGGGGGGGGGGGAACCCCAGAATTGCCAGGAAAAGCCTCAAGATGATGGTGGTAAGGTTGAGTGAGAAAACACCTGGGGAAGATTGATTAAGAGACGACCAATGTGTGTGTGTGATTTATGAGGAGTGGTCCTGGCTTTAGTAGGAGTTCTTTGGAGATATTGCTGCTATGGAGCAGGACAGAAAACTCCTGGATGCAATATAGTTACTGGATTGTCAAACATCACTTGATAAGGTTCCACAAGTGAGATTATTAGCTTAGCAAGGGAGGAAACAGAATATGAGGTCAAATATGCTGTGGGGCAGAAACTTGCTTCAAGGAACTGCAATTCTCTCTACCAATCCAACTCAATATTTATGAATATACGTGTGTGTATAAAACTGTGTCTGCCTGTCCATCAAGCTATTTACTTGGCTAACATCAGTCACTTCTGCTCCTCCTTGTTCCTGGCAGCTGGGAGCAATTTAGTGTGGTGGAGGGTTGGTTGCTTCAGCTGGGAGAAGATTATTTCAGGGACTCCTTAGATGCCCCTTTGGGCTTGAGTTTTCTCCTGCAAGGAGAGGGATTGCTGTCCTGGGTGTTGGCTAATGGAGTTGTAATCAGGGGGATGGTGTTTTGAGATACAGCAGCTGGTGAGTAGCCCTTTGGGCTCTGGGCAGTGGGCATGTAGGCTGGGAATCATGCAGTTGGGTGCAAGCTGGGGGTCTGTACCCCACGGAGTACTTTCTCCTCTAGTTCACTGTGGCTTTGTAGGTCTTCCCCAATGCCCATCCGGGCTGGTGCCCCTTGGGGTGAATGCAATGGCAGAAATTACATTGGAAATGAAAGAAAATAAGGCTGGGCTCTACTCTTATCCCTTCTCTGCTCCTTTCTATCTCCTGAGGGGCTACCACTTCTTCATTTTTCTCTTCGCTATCATCATTTTGATCAGCAGGCTGTCTGGAGTCTCTGCAAAGTTTCCCAAGCAGGGATGAGTGTCAAGCCCACTGGCACCAGCCCTTCCCTTTGAATGCAAGCCACAGAGTCCCCAAGGAATGATGGCCACAAGTGGAAAACCACAGCTCCGATAAATCCATCCTTCCTCTTTCAAGTGCTTAACATTCTGTCCAAGGCACTGGAGCCTCCTTTTTAAGATCTAATTAATAACTAGACTGCATCTGAAAGATGGCTAAATGAGTAGACTGTGTTTTCTAGCTGGATAAAGACAGGGAGCATGTAAGAAGTTGGGTAGCTTTGGCTTTTGGTGTGAACAATGACCTTCAGGTATGTCTTATTAATGTTGGCAAAATGAAGGAGTTCAAGCATCCCTGGAGCCTGCAATGTCCAAGGGACTGGAATATGCAGCCCCATATCTACTGTCTTTCAAATGTGTCAGTAGAGTTTTCTATGATGTAGTATTTGGGTTTATTTGTGTTTATATCATTTTGAATTCTCCAGGGAATGACAATGACTAGGCTGTGTTCCCTCTCCTTTGATAAGTTTGTAGCTTTTGGAATTTCATATTAGGAGGGGAAGCTTTGAAAGATGTATCCAAAAGGGAGTGAGGCAGAGAGGCAGACAGCTTTATAGACTTTGCTTCTGCTCTTACTTGAGACAAGGCACCAAGCTGCTTCATTCTGTTCTGATCTCCAGTGCCTAAACAACAAGATCGCTTTAATTCCTGGTTAATAATCACTCTTGGCACAAATATGTGGACTTCTGAGACCATATGATGAGACATCAGAATGCTTTCAAGGTCATCTTGAGAGGCCAGACTACTAGAACAAAAGGGAAAGGAGGAAAGCATATAAAGCCTTCTCATAAATCATAGAAATCTTTTTGATGCCTTCATCTCTAAAGCTACAGTGGGGTAAAGCCACAGCCAGAAAAAGAATATGGGGCACTAGGGTTCATTTTAAGTAAGGAATCAGCTGGGAACTTAGACAAGATACAGTGACCATACTTAAAACAATGACTGCTTTAGCTTGTGGTCAGGAGGAAGAACGTTACTGCCCTATGGACTGGGGCAATTAGGATGAATCCAGCTCCAAAGCGTGCTCTTTGGGAGGGGAGGATGACCTCTAAACTGAGATGTTCCAAATTGAGAAAGGACTGAGACGGGTAAATGGCTCATACTTGTCTTGGGGAAGAGGCTCAGAGTCAGTGGGGTCACTGTTTGGCTACTTGTAAAAATGGAATTCCAGCCAAAACTGTCCCTGACAGGGCAGTGAAATGATGGAGGCAGTTGCCAAGAGGGCCACAAAGGCTTTATGATCTTTTAAAACCCAGCTAGACACAAGAACTACTGTGTGTGTAGCTTGGAGGGAAGGGAGTCAAAGTAAATGAGGATGGGGGTGGAATGGAGATGGAACAGGGATCTCTACCCATTTTTAGAACTCTGGTTGACTACCATTGGTATGGTTGTCTCCTGTGGTCTGTGTCCTGACCTCCCTAGTGGCCACCTGAAAGGGGCTTTTCCAACAAATTCCCACTTTGGCTTGGTGGATGAGGCTGCCTTGAACCGGGACTCTCCCCAGAGCATGTCTGAATGGAGCAGGGTCCATGCAGTTTTCTGGGGGAAATGTGCTTGTCAGCTGCAACTTGTACTTGTGTCCAGCTGATGCATCTTTCTGTGAGTATAACCTGATGAAAATAACATATTAAATCACCAAAATGCATGTGGGTGTCTTCATCTTGCATAGGCTGCACCAGAAATATGTACTTGCAATATCCTGGCAAATGAAGCATCCAGCATTCTTCTAGGGCAGAGTGGAATACTGGCAGTGGGACTCCACCCCCACATGTGCTTTCCTTGAGGGAGAAAGCTCTGCCTCCCAGAGAGATCAGATCGTGCAGTCATGGCTGAGCATCCTCATCATCTAATTTTAGCAATTTAAAATTTAGGCATCAAATCTAAGCTACCCATCCAGGCTTTTCTTGAAGCAAGGCATGTGTCCTTTGGCTCCTAGAGACTGCAGGTCAGTACTGCAGCGAAAGCACAGATAAAGCCCGTGGCTGTAGGGATGACCCAGTGGTGAGAGGCAGTGCATTGGCTTTGGGTGAGGACATGGTGTTGGCACAGAGTCAGATTTCTGTGCCAAGCCTCTCGTGTGCCTAGACAGAAAGATAAACAGAAATGGGAAACAGCGGCTGGATCAACAGAAAAGCAGCTTCTATTCTGATATTTGCTCTTGGTGGTGTTTATGTTCTTTCAAAGCAGAGACAAAGTCAACAACAAACTATAATAATCACAGCAGCAACAACAGAAAGATCCCCACTAGACCTGTTTCCTAGCTCATGCTTTGGCACAGGCTGTCTGCTGCTTGCTTCTTGTGTTATAGCACTGCTTGGAAGCGATAAGAAGCACACAACCTCCTGTACTTTAAAGTGCACTAGAAATAGAAAGAGAGATACAGAGCTACAAAAAGAAACCGACTGCCTTCAGGCTTTCCCCAGGGCTGACTTTGTGGTTCAACACCCAGGAGCCCAATGCAGTATTGCAAACCAAGGCCGACTTTTCTTTTGTCTTTGGGCAGTAGGTCCACCTGCCAGTCGGAACTACAACATCTCTGCTTTAACCAAATATGCTGAGATCGAGGCGTAAGTGATGTGAATGGAACATATAAAACTGACACAACCACACTATGTCTGAAGCCCTTTGGTCCAGGACCTCATTTTTAACTTCAGGTATAAGGTAGCTGTGGATTTGTGTTAGGTAAGTGATGGATTCATTAGCAGAAAGTTCTGGGGATTACCCAAGTACGATGATAAAATAGAAGACAACTTCCTGTTTGGAATTAGGAGCTTTGGGTGGCTTGTGGCTCATCCAATGTGGCCCCTCCTTGGGTTCCTACAATTCTTCATTGAGTCTATTGCCTTTTTCTTGCTGTTCATCCCCCCTGATGGTAAATCCCTTCCAAACTAACATTACAGAGACTGGCAAGCATGTTGGGTGATGGAATGGGGACCTATTGCAGAAGACTTTCAAGCTTGAGCTTGCAAGACCAATTAAGAGTGCCAGACTCTCTGGTTTCCCTGTACTTGGTCGGGTGTTCTTGGTAAGGGGGGAGATGCTCTCTGTGAAGCCAAGAATTCTGTCCAAGGTCTAGCCTTAGGGAGTACTTGTATTTCATCAAGCCTTAGGCCAGAAAAAACTCCGAATACTTAACATGGACCATTTGTTTAGATCCATTGACTTTGAGGGGACCATCCAGCCTTTGGCCACAAGCTCAGTGAAGGTGAGATCACTCTGCACAAATTGCAAACCATGTCTGAGATTGGGCACTTACTCAGCTGAGACTACTGCATCTTTACCAGCACTGTTCTTGAGCTTGATTCAGCACCTGCTCATTATACATTTTCATTTTTCAGCACTGAATTTAATTATGCACCTGCTCAGCTCTTTCAGAGGTGAGCCCAGGAGGTTGATAACTGCATGAGAATTTCTAATCCTCATTTTCCACTGATGCATATGTTATCTTACCCTCCAAAGAAAACATTTCAGCCTACAAGAAGATGAGGATTGCTTTCCATGAATGGTTTTGCTCTGTTCTTAGAGACCTGGGAAAATCTGTGGAAACTTTCTCGCTGACTCAAGTGAATTGAGAGAAAGAAAACATTGCTTCAGAGTCAAAAAGGCAAAGGTTTTTGTTTTTTCTTGCGTTCAGGGATGAACATGAAAGGCAATTCATGAGGGAAAGGGGAATGGCTGACTAGAAACCACAAAAAAGCTTTCTAGGACTTGGCTAAAATCATGCAGCACTAGGATTAACCACTTGTTTATAACCTGGATGTCAACAAGAGTCATGCACAATCAGCTCCTCTGCAAAACAGCCATACACTGTGGGACAGGGGATGAGGGTCTCTCAGTGAAATTCAGCGTTGGACAGACAAATAGAATCATAGAAACAGAGAATGGTTTAGGTTGAAAGAGACCTCAAAACCCATCCAGTTCCAACCCCTCTGCCATGGACAGGGACACCTCCCACTGGATCAGGTTGCTCAAAGCTCCATCCAACTTGGCCTTGAACACCTCCAGAGATGGGGCAGCTACAACTTCTCTGGGCAACCTGGGCCAGGGCCTCCCCACCCTCAGAATAAAGATTTTTTTCCTTATAGGTTCTAAAAAATCCCTCTCCAGCTTTCCTGTAGGACCCCTATAGGTACTGGAAGGCTGCTATAAGGTGCCTCCAGAGCCTTCTCTTCTCTGAACTGAAAGCCCCAACTCTCAGGCCTTTACAGGAGAGGTGTTGCATCTCTCTGATCATCTTCATGGCCTCCTCTGGACTTGCCTCAACACATCCATGTCCTTCCTGTGCTGAGGACTCCAGAATTGATCACAGGACACCAAGGGAGGTCTCACCAGAGCAGAGCAGAGGGGCAGAATCGCCTCCCTTGACCTGCTGGCCTCACTACTTTTGATGCAGCCCAGGATAAGACTAGCTTTCTTGGCTGTGAATGCACATTGTCGGCTCATGTAAACTTTTTTTATCCACCAAACAGGCAAGTAGTGTTTGATCAGAATTAGTTCAGTCTGGATCTGAACTTGCTAATCTCTATTAAAATCCTAGCCTCATCCTTCCTTTTGCACCCTTCCCCATCCCAAAGAAGGGGCAATAAAATAAAAGGAAGTGGTTGAAAAAGTCTTTAAAGAGGACAGTCTTGTAGTTCTAGGTCATGGCAGGGTTTGTGTGTTCTGCACAAGGAGATGATAGTATCTACCATGAATGGAAAAGCCATTGGCCATTTCCAGTCCAGCACTAAAGACTTCCTCCCATCTGGCCCTGAGATGGGAGAAAAAGAGAAGTGTTTTGGTGCATGGAAAGGGTGGCTCGTTACACATCAGGAATCGTGTCCTGGCTGCACGGGGAGGCAGGATGTCAAGCTTGGAAGGCCAAGCATTTATTTTGGAAAAGCGAGCTCCAAATTTCTCATCTGCATTTGGATGTTCTTCACCTTCCTCTCCTCCATCTCCCTCTTTTTGTGTGCTTTTCCAGTCAGCATTCCTGGGAGGAAGAGGATTCATGCTCCCAGTCTTCCTGCTGGCCCTGTCTCCAGCCAGGGCACAGTGTCACTCTCTCACTGTTGGCAGCAAAACTTCTGGCAGTGGAGGGTGAAGCTGGTCGTGGTTTCCTCTTCCCAAACTCTTGCAGTACTGCCCTGCTGAGAAGTCTCTTTGGTTTCCCACAGTTCAGCTTTTGCTCGCTCCTTCCGTGAGTTTCCAAAGCACTTTGCGTGAAGCCAAAACACCTGCTCTGTGAACTCAGATCCTTGAGGAAGTTGGCAGAGATGCTCCTCCTGCTGTAGCATGACTTTTTAAGTATTGCAGGTAGATATGATTCAGTCTCTCTCTCCTGAAGCATCTGGCACAGTGCCTCATTAGTTATCTTTTCTTTCTCTTTGCCAACATCTTTCCCCTGCATCTCCCCTTACTGCATTTTAACTGCTGAAGTGGTAGTAGATTACCTACATTGGATGTGTCATCTTGAGCCCTCTGTCCTGGCTCTGTAAGGATGCCAGCTCACAGCCAGCAGTCATGTCTTGCCTTCAGGAGGTGCCTGATCTCTACCAGCTAATCTCACTTCCAGAGCTCTGCTCTTCCCACTGGATGAATAACAGCATTGCTTGGTTTTCTCAGCCCTTATTTCTGCTTAATGCAACTGTCTAAAGTCACTCTAGGAGTCTGATCTTGAATTAGAGAATGACAGCAAGGACTTAATCTCGTGTACAATTAGTGGTCAAGGCTCATCTCTAGAGATACAAGTGAAGAGATGCATCTTCTGATATTTGCTTTTTCAGCAACAGCCCAGTAATTCTCTAAATCTAAACTTTGGATCACTCGGCTATTGTTTTGGAAAGCGGAACAAAAATAACAAAACTAAGCCTGTTGCAGCCCCTTGAAGTGGACTCAAATGGAAATAAAAGCCCTTTGCGGAGTGAGCTTTGGACTGATTTTTCATTTCATGTCCAAAAATTACTTGGAAAGATCATGTCGGCCAAAGGCCAGGGTCTAGTCTGCGTACCTGCACTGCTGTCCAGATGGAGAAGAAAAAGAACAGATGCATTGAGATGAAAAGAAGGATTTCAGAATGTGTTTTCAAAGCCTCCTGTTTGCTGAAAGGGTTGGAAAGCAATTTAGAAAACATATCTAGGGTTTCCTTTGAACATAAGGAAAAAATTGACTCGGGCACTGTTAACATGGTGCCTTTCCAGGCTCACCACAGTGGGGAAAATGTCACTTGCTTGCTAGGAACTCAGCCTAAGCTCTCCCTTGGGTCAACTTGCCTCTCTGTATTGACCAGGCTGGTGTGGGAGGAGACAAGTACATGGGAAGTTGAATGGGGTTTCTGAAATATTTGACCATCCTGTAATGGAGGTTAAAGTTGGCAAATGGTTTTGTATTTTTTTTTTCCCTATCGCTTCACCCAAGTGTCTGAAAAGATCTTTGGTTGAAATGCTCTCACAGGTTCATTGGAAGCAAAACCAAGGAACATTCTCTGGCTGACTCAGATTTGGCCATTAGTTGAGAGGGTTGGCTGAGGCTTCCATCCCCACATTCTCTTTAGGTGGTGCACATGCTCCATTGGATGGTACAAGTAACCTCTTGCTTTCTAGACCTTGAGAGAATCTAGAACCACCTCCACCCAAGCCGTCCTCTGCCAGTAACTTCAGAGTCTCTTTTTGGCCACGGGGAGATCTTCCACCTGCTGCAGAGGATGTGGTTCTGCCTAACTCTTGTCTCTGGATTAATGCAAACATGGCTACACTAAAGAATGCTGTGCACCTACTGTTCCACCTTGCTCAAAGCAGATGGGAGGTGTAGGGAACCAGAACCTTCCTGCTCTGACTGCAGCATCAGTAAGGCTTCAGCTCCTGGCAGCCAGCTTCTTTGGACCTTGGACATGGAAACCAGGCTCCCTTCCTCTTCTCAATCTTTTAGACATGCTTGTTTTTCCATTACAAAAAGAATGGAAAGGGGAGACTGGATGAGGCACTGAGTGCCATGGTTTAGATGATGGGTTGGTGTTAGTGTTGGGTTATAGGTTGGACTCGATGATTTCAGAGGTCCTTTCCAAACTTATGATACTGTGATACTGTAATTTTTGCAAAACAGGGCTTCACATGTTTCTCTTTCTGCTGTTTTAACTGTAGGCACACAGAGAGAAAAAGCAGACATCTAGACTAGAATCAGCATTGGTTTCCATGGAAACCATGGGGATCTTTTTAACAATTCTGGAGACGGTGATGTAAGTTTACTAAAGATGAAGTTCTGGCAGGTGGACTTAATGCTGGAATTTGTGGAGCTAATGTTGAAGCCAGTGGATCTAACATGGAAAACAACGTGCAACTGACGTTGAGCTTGATGGAAAACCATGGTGCTCGCAGTGAAATGTTCTAAGGCCATTGGTACAAATAAGGTAAAGCCAATACAGAAGAAAACATTAAAATTGACCAAGAATAACTAAATGGAGGTTTAATGTCCAATCTCAGATATATGGACAACAAGACCTTGCTTTCCATTCATAATAATATCACTTTACAACCTTCTGCCAGTGTTGCTTGGCCTAAAAATTGTATTCAGTTCCCTTCACACTGAAAACTTATGTATTCTTCCACTGTGACTAAGTTTTGGAATAACAGATGATGAGTTTTAATATGTCCAGAAATCACATATGGTGCAAAAAGCAGAACTGACCTGTGTGGAAAATCTTTATTTACAAAGTCCAATGATATATTAGAGCTGCAGCAAGCTACCAAATGCAATGCAGACTGAACTGATACAGACTCTAGCCTTTGTTGTGGGATATTATGGAAGTTCCTTACCTCCTTGAAAGAGACCTTGAGGAAGAGGTGCTGAGGTCTAAGACCCAAGTTTTGCATTATAATTAATCTCTATGTTTTGCTGCAATTCTTCTCTTCATGTAGATTTAGGGATTTCATCCTTCATTCTCAGCTTACCTAAGATGAGTGAATTAGCATGTCCTAACCTGTAGAAAAAAATACGTGCACCCATCATCACTGATAAATCCAAGAGTTTGCAGGCTTGAGCGTCTAATGAGGAAACACATGTTTGGATATAGAGCTGGAAGTGACAGCTTGAACAGAAAATTGGGACTACTGTTGTGCAGAGAACAGGGGAGGAGCAGGAGAGGTCTTACTCTAGTTATTTCCCCTCGCCTGTACCTGGGGCAACCAGACTTTTGCACCTCCTGATCTTCGAGGCTCTTGCTGATGGAGATATTCAGCAGAGGTATGGGTGTGTGAATTAGGGTTTGGGGAGGTTATTCTGATCTCTGCTTAAGGGCTGGCTTTGGTATCTCCTGAGGTGTCTTGGAAATGCAGGAAAGATGCATCCCAACATTCTTACTGGTGTGTTGATGTGACCTGATGGAGGAAGCTACAATGAGAATTCAAACTAGTCCCAAATTTCCAAATTAGAGCTGATGTTGGAGGATTGATCTGCTTTAAGTTCTATCACCACTAAGGCAGAGAACCTCGCTTTGGGCTCACGCTCTGCTTACCATGACTGTGGTAACTTGTAGCCTAAAAAAGGGGGCTGGAATGAACCTGAGTATGATGCATGTCTTTGCGTGGAAGAGAGAGAAAATTCCTTAGCACAGCAGTGGTAGACTCATGTATGGAAGATCTGCACCTGAAAAATTCTCTGTCTTCAGCTGTCATCTAACCTAATAGAGGCAGGATGGAGAGGGAATAGCTTTTCTTACCTCTTTAGACCATCATAGCTAAAACATCACTAAAGCAAAACAGGATCAATATGCAGAGAGGGAGAAAAAGCTGTGTCTTTAGAGAGATGAGCAGACAGACAAATAGACAGCTAGCCAGATTCTTCTGTTATATGCATGTAACTCCAAAACTGTTAAAGGAACTATTTGTAACCAGGAACAGAATCAAACTGCTGGCATAGTTCTCTGTAAAAGATTTTCAGTTCAATCTTTGATGGCATTTTTATAGTAACAGCTACTCATCAGCAATGTCAGGGTTAAATACTCCCAGCATGTGTGCAATTGCAGAAATACCCCAAGAAGAACCAAAGAAATATTTCCATCTTAAACTCCGATAAGGAGTGAAAATGTGCAACTCGTTCCATATGGTGGCTGAAAGCCCCGAGCCAAGCGGAAAGCCGCGGAGTCTGCCAACGCGTAAGAACTTGCAAGCCTGATAAATGAGGGCCTTGCTTTGGGAAAGCCAGAGACAAAGTCACACTAGGAAGAAGAAAACAGACAAAAAGTGAGGAGTCTCTTTTACTTTTTTCTTAAAAAAAAAAAAAAAGCCAAGTTCTACCCATTTTTCTTGTTAGATGGCAGCAAGAATTTCTGGAAATGCTTTACATGTCAAAGATTCAACCAAGCTGGGATGTTTGTGGACAAGCCATTAGGCAATGAAAAAAATAAATCAGGAAAAAGCAGAGGGAAGAGTCTGTTTTCTCTTCTGCTTTACAGAAATGATCCTGAGCTGAGACTCCTACACTCTCTGCACGTGTCAGGATGAAAGTGCTCACAAACTGGAGATGGACCATTCTTGGATTTCTCCAGCATTGACACAGAAGACAAAGCTGTGCTTGGTCATGCAGCAAAGAGGGAAAGGGTGCCAGGGTAGAGCTGGAGGACAGCTTCAGCCAGAGAAGCATCTGAGCACTGGGCATCCTCCAGAAGCAGGATGCAGGCTCCCGGCTGCTCTCCAGGACTGCGACCACTCCCAGCACCAGGCGTGGGTGCTCAGCCAAACAGAAAGGGGGTCGTGTCTGGCACCTGGGGTCAGGGAGCAGGGGAGAGCTGTGCTGTGCTGGAAAGGAGCAGAGGGTCAGAGGAGATTGTGTGTCTCCTGCTCGGTGCCTGAGATTTGACAGGGCTGCATTCTTGGCTGAAGGGATCTGGCTGTACAGTTGATTTCTGGAGAGGAGTGGGTAAATTCACAGCTTGGCTGCCTGGAGGAAAGACTGTGCCTTTGAAAAAGTCTTTTGATGGTTAAGCAAGTCACCTCCTACAACCCTAACATACTCCCACATTAAGTCAAATCACAAATAGAGGAGGAAATCAACCACAAACAAAACCAACTCCCCTATTCCTTCTCCAAACAGGGACTTTTCATCCAGGAGCTTTGAAGCTGCGACTGTAGAAGCAGATGGGTTTCCTGCAATGGACAGTAAGAGAAAATTTCAGTTGGCTCATTTGCAAAGCAAATTTGTTGTAATGAAGTTGTCCTGCTATGTAAACACTCCTGCATGGGCAGAAAGCAGTTTGACCTATACCAGCTCCACAACTTCACCCAAATTCTTGCATGCAAAGCCAAGAGTGTTTAAGGCTAAAAAGAGCAACAAAAGGAGCAAACCCTGCAGGTTGTAAATTGCTAGGGAGGGTGATAACTGGGGCATGAACTGGCCAATATAATTTGTCTGGAAAGTTGAAAAGAAGTCTGCCTTCTCTTGAGCCTAAAATATTTTTTTCTCTGGAGTACCTTATTTTCCAGTGATGTGCCAAGTTAATTCACTTGCCAAAAGGTTTATTCTCTAGTTTGGGCTTCTGTCTTGCAGCTGCTGACAAAACTGGCCTCTCAAAATCTCCGTGGCAAAAGGGAAAGAAAAGTTTCCTGTATTTGGTGTGCTGTGCTGGGGCAGCTGTGTCCTTGTGGTGGTGCCTGGCAGCCCAGGTTATGCTTGGGTTACAAGAAAGGGTGTGTTATTTGCCCAAGTGTGCTGGCAAGTGTTTGGACAGAAGGACGTAGGTTTGCTTGGACAGATGAACCAGTGTGGATCATTGTGGCTGCAGTGGGCTGAGGGGACCTTCATGGTGTGGATGCTCATCTGAAGTCAGGCTGGGGCAATGTCCTCAGCAGAGGAAAGGTGTCCCTGCCCCGCCTGGACATGTAGAAGATGAAGTGTGATGGAGCTACAGCAGTGAAGCAGGGAGGTGCAGGAGTTTAGGAAGCTTTGTTTCCTGCTTCAAGGGTGGTGTCTTCGACCATGCGAAGGGAGGTTATAGTCCCCCTGTACTTGGCACTGGTCAGGCCTCGTCTTGAATACTGTGTACAGTTCTGGGCCCCTCAGTTTGGGAAAGATGTCAGGATGCTGGAGTGTGTCCAGAGGAGGGCAACGAAGATAGTGAAGAGGCTGGAGCATAAGCCCTACGAGGAGTGACTGAGGGAGCTGGGGCTGTTTAATCTAAAGAAGAGGAGGCTCAGGGGAGACCTCATTGATCACTACAACTCCCTAAAAGGAGGTTGTAGTCGGGCAGGGGTTGGTCTCTTATCTCAGGTGACCAGGGACAGAACTCAAGCTTTGTCAGGGAAAGTTTAGACTTGATGTTAGGAAAAAGTTCTTCACTGAAAGGGTGATTGGCCATTGGAATGGGCTGCCCAGGGAGGGGGTGGAGTCACAGACCCTGGAGGTGTTTAAGGGGAGACTGGATGAGGCACTGAGTGCCATGGTTTAGATGATGGGTTGGTGTTAGTGTTGGTGTTAGGGTTGGGTTATAGATTGGACTTGATGATCTCAGAGGTCCTTTCCAACCTTGTGATACTGTGATACTGTGAAGCTTCTCATGTCTGTCTGTTGGTATATTAGCCAGTGTCTTGAACTTGCTTGGCTCTCCTGAGAGACAGTTAAGGGCTTTTTTAGATCAACAAGCTATTCTGAGACTTGCTGCTCTGGTTAGTGCTAAATTAGAGCAAGATGTTCAACCAGCACGTGCCTGAGCCTGTCCCATCCATTTACCAGTCCTGCTACCCTCAATATAACTTGTGTGTCATTTCCCCACCTCAAAGCTCTGGCAAGGTGCTTTGCTTTGGCCAGGGCTGTTGTCTGCCCTCCAATTCAGCCACCTTCCCCTGCCACTCTGTGCTGTGGCTGCTGCAGGGCTGTCACCTCCCCTTTAGCATTGCCCAATGTCATGTGCATCTCCCAGGCTCGTGACAGGGAGGTGCTGTGTAATCCCACCCCTCCATGCTCACAAGCCTGGCATTTATTATTTGCTAAGGTTTTCTTGAGCCAGCCCAAGACACTGCAGGGAAGTCCCCTCTAGGCTTTGGCTGGTCAAAAATTCAGTGGGTGGAAAACCTTCAGAGACTGAGTGTTGAGACTTCTCAGATGAAGGTCCCTTTGATTTATATTTAAGATGAAGTTAAAGAGCTAATTTTGATTATGACATCTCTCTGTCCTTGCAAAATACTCTCCCACTAAAAGGCACGGGCATGCATCTTGGGAGCACATTGTCCTTTGTGTTTTATTTGGTGCCATCATTGACAGCTCTGAATAAAGCCTGTAAATACAGTCATTTACACACTGTTCTCCCACACAAGTGCTACGTGGCTGAAAGGTTCCTGTCAAAGATCTCACAGGCACCCAATTTTCACCAGTGGGAGTTACGTGCCTAAATACCATCAGGTTTGGTCCCAGCTTTCTTCACTTCAGCCCCTGTTTTTATTACACAAGTGAGCACCTTAATGGCTGGAGTATCCCTTGTGCTGAGGTCTGGGAAACTCTACATGTGCTATTCTCCACCTGCTGATGAACGTTCACCATCAGGTTTGTGCCATGTCAAGGAGCCAGCAAGAGATCTGTTCTCGTGGTAACCCAATGAAAGGCAGCTGCTGAGAAATCGGCCTCGTTTTCCAACTATTTCTTTCAGGCAGAGGAAGTTCCAGGTTGCTCAAGTACATTTGTAGGTCTTTTAAAGCACCTTTGGGTGTGAATATCTGGCTCCTCCAGGACGAAGATAGCTCTTGTCTCTGCCTAAATGCATAACCTTAACACAAGGTGGATCTCCACTCACTGCCAACCAGCCCCAACCAGGTGCCATGTCAAGGTTCTAGAAGGTTTCTCGCTGATGGACACATCACTTTTGTGGGAATGTGGATCCATTTGAAATTATATTTGGTTCCCTTTGAAGATTTAATCTCTTCAAACAGGAATCACTTTGACTTAATGAAGTATTACAAGCTACTGCTTCACTTTAGAATAAATGCTTAGGCCTTTCTCTCTACATCCTTTGGAGTGACTCTATTTGTGATGATGGTCCTTTAGATTACCTGTGATAGCAGGGGTTGGGGGGTTGGGACTCCAGAAGCTCTCTGATATCTTGTACTCCTGCAAAAACAATACAAAATTCTGCCATGTCCTGGGGATTTCTTGGTAGGTCATTGATCACAGGAAAGCAGGTCCAAAGTTTTACCTTGTTTAATGCGCATAAAATGTCAACAATGGAGATGCTTTGAAACAGGATCCTAGAAGCAGATCTTCAACTGGTATGAAAAACCTTTCTTCCCTTGATTCATGCAGCAGAGGGCTCGGATGGTTAATTCTTCAGCTGCTTTGATTGAAATTAAAGAGATTTTCCTCTAACATTACATTAAATTAACAAGTAACTGTCAAACTGACATTTTCTGATGCCATGTCTTCTTGGGACAACAAAACACAACCACAAACTAAAACCAAAGATCCATCAAGTTTCCCCTCAAGGAGGAAATCTTCCATGAACCCTACAAATGCAGGGGAAGCCACCTCACCTGGGAAAGTCACTTTCCTAGGCTGAAGCTCATCTCTGGCATTTTGGCTGTGTTGACCTTTGCCACCACCATAATTGCAGGAAACTCAGCTGCATGTTTTGTGAACAAGGATGATGTTCATGTTTTCCCCTGATATTTATTTTTTTTAAAGCATTGCAAACTTAGGCAATCAGAAAACTGTAGCAAATATTGCAACATTTGTTTCTCAATGTTTTCTCCCCAGTCCTAGAAAATTCCTTTAATGAAAACTCCCTTTTCGAAGGACCTTTTGAAACTGAAGCTTGGAAGATGTGCCAATCTCCTGACCTGAGGAGGAGAAGATACAGCTTTTAAGTCAGGTTTGTATCTTTCAGGCCTAAACCACAGTCTAGGTTTGCCCTGGCCTAGTGCCTTTTGGAAAGTGTGGGTCTGTTAGATGCTATGTGGACATCGGAATAGATGGGCTGGAGCAGATCAAAGATGCATCCAGCCCAATATCCTGTCTCTAACCCAGCAGCAAATGCTCAGGGCAAGATATAAGAGCATTGCAAGCCTCTGGCGATGCTTCCTTTGACTCTTTCAACTCATGGCAATTTGCAGCCGAAGGACTTACTGAGCTATGGGATCATATCCTCATTCTCGTTTGTAATTGCCCTTAATGAATCTTTCAATGTCTTTAATTGTTATTTGAACACATTCATGCTTTTGGCTTCTGTGATGTCCTATGACAATGAGTTCTACCACTTAATTATCTGCTGTTTAAAAGTGTAACCATAGATCATAATAGTCTTTGATTATAATAAAAGCCTTGAATTTGGGTAAGATTGCCAGCATGGATAAAATCTGCATAGTTGCATTCATGTGTTATGTCTACAGTGATGGGAGCCTCATATGTGGTGCATACATATGACTAGTTTATGGTGAAATATTCAAGAAAGACTGGTAATTCAGGATCCTTGGGCTTTCAGCTGCCTGATGGCATGTGCTTTGGCAGGGTCTGGTTTATACAGAGCTGTCCATCTGTTTTATTTTCCCTGTTGCAGTTAGCAGGAAAGGTTTATCCATCTTTGCAGACTGCTGTGGTCTCTTTTGTTTAAGGAGAAAGGTCAGGGGAGTGGATGCTTTTCTTATGACTTTTGCTTCCCTACGAATCTACAAAGGCTTGAAGAGTGATTGTGCTCTGTACTGTAGTTGTGTTTTGAGCCTGCCCACAGATTCCCTGCTTGTGGATCAGCATGAAAGACCTTCCCTGTGAGAACAGTCATTGCTTTGGGCTTATTACTCATGGGCCAGGAGGAAAGCCTGGCTCTTTGGAGAACTCTGCTGGGAAATAAATTGTTGGCCAGGTCTTTTCTGTAAGGTATGGGAAACCTTTCTCCGCTTTGAAGACCAACCTCTATCTATCAGAGCAACATAACTGGATGACCTGCTCTGAAGCTTGGTCTTCATATGGAAGGAGAATATGTCCTGTGTCCTTGAGGTAGCTCTGAGAGCTAGACCTGATCTGCTTCCTGACGTTTTTTTAACAGGTATGGTTGGACTCTATGATCTCAAAGGTCTTTTCCAACCCAATGATTCTGTGATTTTTACTTTTCCTTCCCAAGAACTGCTCTTTTTGTTGGGTGGTCATGGCAAAGTCCATGTAATTCTGCAGTGTTTTCTGTGTGAAAAAGCAATTTTTTGGGTTTGGTCTTATTTTAATTTTCTTAGAGTGCCAGGAACCATGGTACCACCAGGTCCTCAGCGTTTCTCTGGGCAGTTTTCTGTTGTGAATTTTGGGGGGAAGAAAGGGGGTACGATTGCTTAATCCTTCTAGCTAAGTAAAATCATCTGCATTGGTAAATTCTCCAGGAGATGTACAGTTCACTGCTTGTCAGGCCAGGATATTAAATTAAGCAATTTTCATCAGATAACACATCTTCTGGTTCATGTAAAATGTCCAGCAAATCGCTGCACTCATAACTCAGCCTGATTGAAAGTGATCTGCTAATCTATTTCACTTTGGAGATACACAAGAGCATGGCAGAGGGGCTGTCTCTGCAGGAGACTCCCATTTGCAGCCATGCACATGAATGTGTCCCCCTCGGGCTCTCCTCCCCTCCCCTCGTCCCGTGTGAGGGCAAGCGGACAGCACTGCTCTTGCTGTTGGTCTTTGCTGACCCTTTCAACGCTACGCAGCATGGCCTGGACTAGCTGCTACGTGGGGAATCCTTTTAAGCAATGAAACTTCCATTTGGGGAAATCATTCTGCTTCGGTTCCCTTCTGGCAGATGTGGATGGTGGAAATCTCCAGCAAAGCTCACATCTGGGTTTCTGTCCCAGTGCTCTCCTTGGTGGCCATGAGCTCCTGCGCCATCCAGAGCTTCACTGCCCTTGTCAGCCCATGGCAATGCCTTGCCAAGAGCAGCCAGCCATTGCTTCTAGTCCTCTGTGGCAGCCTGCCCTCCCATTGCAGCCAAACTGGGTACCCAGTGTTAGAGCATGAATTGAAACATTCAAAATTTATAATTTCTGATGAGTCATGAAAGCATCTGAAAACGTTCTTCTTGTCGTTAGCAATAATCCTGACAATAGCGGTAGCAGGGGATCTTTTTATTTGCTGATGCTTTATAGGTTTGCATTGTTCCAGCCTTCCCAAACAGGAACTGTTCTCCATTTCTTCTATTTCTTTTTTTAATTAAAGCTGAGTTACCCTGTAATTACATGACTCCAGAAGCTGGGGCTTTGAGAAATGCAAAGTAAGTCTGCTGTCATTAGGTTCAGAAAAGGGACATGAGTTCTTTCCCAGAGTCAGCCTGTTTCTGGAGGATCCTCTCTCCTAATAGAGAGAAACGATTTCAGTTAAGACAAGTGAATTGGGCATTTTGCCTTTATGGGTGTCCATGGCCCATTGGGGACTCCTTGCCATATGACACCTACAGAGTGGTTGTGTTCTAAAATCCACCCAACCCAATTCCTTTCCCTTTAGCCAAGATGGGAAATACCTTCAGAGCAAGATATGTGAGCCAGGGGCAGCTCTGCACCTCTCCAACGCGATTAGCAAACCGGACATGAATTGCTTCATTAAAGCCAAACAACCATGAGCAACCACATCATTATAAAAGACCCAGGAAATCCTAGAGCCGGGCTGACCAGAGACGTTCCCCCTCCCCCTGTGAGCAGAGCCTTCCTCTTCAAAACCCAGTGACCTTATGCTCGCTTGCTCCCCAACTCCTGCTGCTTTTGCTGTGAGGCGAAAGCCCTGTGCGATGCGCAGAAGGGTAGAGCTTTATTGCCTCCTTCCCCTCCACGGGGGGCCCCATTTTCAAAGCCCAGCTCCCCGTATCCAGCCCTGACCGCTCGTAAAAGGTCTTGCAGCAAAACAAAATGACAGGTGAACAATCCCATGCGACCGGCTCCTGTCCGGATGGGAGGGCTTGGGCTTGGTGATGAACAGCCAGGGTTTCTGGCTTGGGCAAAGCAGGACAGGTAGGTGGAGGGAGCAGAGGGACAGGGCTGCTGCAATTAGGTTTGCTACTATTTCTTTGGTATATATATTGCAGATAAAATGATCTATGTCTATACAAAGTCATTCTCTATTATTATGGTACTTGGAATGTTTTACATACAAATAAGAACAGCAAGGGTATTTATTTCCTTACATGCAAATAATAGCGAAGGTATTTCTTTCCTTACACACACATAATAATAACAAGGTTATTTCCTTCCTTACTCAGTTCTGAGTGCCCCATCAATGTTTTCACGGCCATTCTACTTCGGCTTCTTCCCACTCAGCCTCTTGCTACATCTCACCAGTGCATCCTTGCTTCCACTGCCCAGTGCTGTGTGGATCGTTAGTTCATGCTCTGCTGCTTGGAAAAATCCTGCCCAAAATCCTTTTTGGGTACCAGCTCCTTAAAACCTTTTGCAAATACCTCCATCTGTAAAAAAGCTAGGAGGAGTTCTGCTTTAATAAAGCTGGCTTTAACCTGTTGTTGCCTTTATCAGCTGCTCTGGAAGCAGAGTTGAAACAGAGTCAGGTGTTTGGCAAATGTTCCTCTCCTCTCCGTGTTTCAGCTCTAACATCAATGACTTTGTTGGTTCAGTCTGTGTTAGCTGCGTGTGGATTTGCATGCCATTATTAATTGCAGAGCAAATTAACCTACTTCAGACCATATGTTGCTGCTATTATGTATGCAAATGTGTTTTAGGGTCTGCAAAAAATAAAAGCAAAAGCGTAGTTGAACTCATGTTTTTGCCAAGAGATTAAATGCCGATATTTAAAAACTTGGCAGTCTTTCCACAGCAGGACTTTTGTCATATAATACTATATCTACAGGGATTATCCTTTGAAAAAAATTGGTAGTGGCCTCAGAAAGTGCAGCCTCTAGCTTATAATTTTTCTTTTATCTTTTTTTTTTTGACAGCTGCTTGAAGCAAAGTATCTCTTTGCCATTTCCAGACTAGAGAGTGTGGGGTTTTTTTATATATATACGGCAAAGTACCAGTTCTGTAAGCGACAGATTTCTCTACTCAGCATCTTTGGGACATCCATCGATCAATGACAGGGAATTGAAGTCAGAGGAGGGGTGACTTGGAAAATAAACTCTTCACATTCAGCTGACGAAGTGGGAAACATCCGCTCCTGGCCCATCTCCACTGCCTTTGATGGAGTTGTGCCAGCGCAGAGCTTGGCCCGGAGTCTTTCAAGTTATTATTCTTTCATTGGTTATTTGATAGAGTGTAATGAAAGCCTGAGTTTTACATCTGCTTCCTTACAGACTTTCTTCCCTTCTATGATGAACATGCCTTGTTTTCATGTTTGGTTTTCTAGGTTGCAAACCCTGGTTTAATGAGAAACAGGATTTTGGGGGTATTGTGGGCCATGTGCACACACAGGTATATACAAGGTTTATTATTCTAGAGACAGTCATTTGCAATGAGGTATTTTTACTTAGCTGGAAAAAATTAAATGCAGAAAAATGTATTCTGAAGGAAAAACAGCATGTATAAGGACTTCTGCTTTTTTTTTTTCTCCACGTTTAGTAGAGCCCTATATTTAAGCAGACAATAGTGGCAAAGGCGCAGACAATTTAAGCGCTGTCCAATGTGCCCGTGGTTTATATAGCCATTTAGATAATTATCAATTAAATATCAACAAAAAATCAATATTAAGTTAATTATAAAAAGTGACCATAAATAAGTCAATTGCTTAGACAACAATTAATTATCTTGCTGCCCTCCTATTTCCCAACAGATCTTGAGGACACACTTGGCCTTGATGACCAGAACACAGCTTCCTCTGCTGCTGAATTCACTTTCTCCACGGGAGGAGGTGGGACTGCAAGATCTCAGTGATGGCTTTAGAACTTGAAGATTAAGTAAAGCTGCTGAAAGATAAGTAATTAAAAACCTATAAAATTGCAGTTGTAGCTGGGTATTTGTCGAGTTATATTTTATGAGTTTCAGGTATAAAATGTTCCCTGCCCAACAATAAGATTCCAACGGAACCTCAAATTAGGTAGACATTTGGGTCTCAGAAATGTTCAGTTTTTAGCATGTGCAAAGAGAAGCCCACAGCGATGCACCTGTCCTTCTGCATGGTTCTTGTAACAGGAGGAGGCTACAGGACATGAAAGTTTCCCAGCATGAAGTGGTTTTCCAGTGTGGTGGCAAAAGAAGTCTGGTTATGGGCTTTCCAAGGAGAAAGCTTTGGAGAGAGGGGACAAAACCGGTCTTGTTAGCAGTCTTCAGAAAGATCTGTGCTTACAGCTAATCTAAATTTTGTCAACGTGCTTTCCAAGAAGGTGGCTGAGGGCATTGCTCCTGGAAGGACAACATCACAGCCCCTTGCTGGAGAAGCTTGCCCAATGGCTTCTGCAAAGAGCAGACCCTGAAGAGCCCTTGGTGGCCAGCAATAAGGTAATCCAAAGCACCCTGATCCTCTGATAAGAACAGTGGCTTGTAAGCACGTTTGGGGAGGGCTTATTCCTCCTTTGCAACAGAAGTGTGTGTTTGGCTGTAAATTTCTTCCAGCTGTAAAGCCAGAGAAAACACTGATAAGCTCTGCCTGCCCCCCGTCTCCCCTGCTGGGAATGATAGATTTGCCAGAGGTAACTCAATGTACCAGCTCCCTTCTCCACTGTTGGAACATATGGAATATATTGTGGTAAATACATTTTAGGAATTTCTCCTGCGTCTCTTCAGGAGCATTCCAGGGTGGGTTACAGCAGGTGGCACAAAACTGTGCTTTTAAAGGTGATTAAGTGACCAACCATAGTCATCTACACTCACAGTCCCGCGAGATCTGCGCATCAGGCTCCAAAAGTTCTGCTATCTCTTGAATTTGGGTGAGACTGGCAATGGAAGCTCCAAAATATTGGATGGAAAAGACTTTCCAACAAGAGGGGACAACGAGGAAACATCTGAGATCTGCCTGGAAAAATCTGGTCCTGCAAAGCAGCTGTTCCCGGGCTGTGGGAAGCAGTTTCCATAATGTACTATTTATTCCCGGCTGCCTGAGGAGTAAAACTGGAACATTCTTGTTGTGCCTCTACAGTAAATGGGATTGCCTGGGAGATGGACTGGTAAATGTGAATTGCAGGAGATCTCCAGTTCTCAGGGAGTGCTCACTCATGTAAGTTTTTCCTTGAAGTTGGAAGAAATGTAGGTCTTATGAGTGGTAATATTACCAACCAAAAGCAACAGGCCAAATCCTGCAGCTAGCCAGCACCTTCTATTAAGGTACCCAGCACCAGAAAGGACAGAGCCATCCCCACAGGACAAATGCACTCTGTTTTTTCAATAGTGGCTACGATTCACTATGGGTAAGAGGCAGGATCAAGCTGAAACGCCAGCAAAGACACATCCATTATGAGCAGTCAGAGCTTAAGCTGCCAGGCTGATGGGAACTCAGAGTTGAGATAAGAATCTGTGCATTGACCCATGAGGCTGAATTATCCACTATATGGAAAACCACTGACCTAATCGTCTTCCAGGAAGAGGCACGGCGTGTTGGAAATACATGGAGAAGCTTGGGAAGAAAATTGGGAAAGACAGACCATTTCTCCCACTGGAAGATATAGGACCTAATGCAGACCCGGGGCTGGTGTTTCCAAAGTGATTTTGCATGTGGAGGAGTTTTCACCACAGCACTAAGCAGGCCCTGATTTACAGCCCTCAGAGCATCCAGGACACCGGAATTGCATTTGTTTTCTTGTCAACCCTGGATGCAAAGACAGGACTTAATGCAGGCAAGACTTGTGCCTGTCAGGCTTTCCTTCTGCCATGGTCCCTGCCTGCTAATCTGCAGCATTTTCTGTTATTTCTGCCCTAATCAAGTCTGAAGGAAATCCAGGAGCATCCTTTGCATGGTGCTGTCGTGTACCTGGGGGTTTAGGAAGCTGGACACCAGTGGGGATGTCAGTGGGTTTGCCTATGGTTGGGTTTTTGTCCTTATTCTTCCTTTCTATTCTCCATAAACTGGATCTGGGAGAGGTTTGAGGCTTAGTGATGTTTGTCTGGGTTTTCTGGATGTCTTGTCAGAGATACAGCTTGCAGGTTTTTGGCCTGACAAATAAAGTGGCATCACACATATGGCAAGAGGGAATCTCCATAGTCTGTGTCAGACCCTGATGCCAAGGAGAAGGCAGGAAGGTCTATGGCCTCTCGTGCAGTGGTGTGGGCTGATTACCCCTGCCCTATGCTTGTACTGGGGGGCAGAGAGAGTCAAGCCTTTTTGCCCAATGTCCTGGAGAAAGGGACTAAACTGTTCCAAAGCACATGGATAAGATGCAGGCACAGAAATTGAGCCACTTTTTTTTTTTTTTTTATGGAAGAATGCGTCTCTGAAAAAGTGGGAAATCAGTTCCTGGTTTTCCCTGAAAAGGAACTTCCCTGTGACTCTTCAATTGACGTGCAGCCCTGGCGTGTGTCCCAATGTGTTTTGATTGCTGAGGTCTGAGAGCATATTTGGAACCCATCAGTGAGGGGTGAGAGGTGTTGTTAGCCAGGCTGGAGAAGAGGGATTCTTCTCAAGTAACTTTCCTCATCGACAAACCAGACTTCCAATTGTCCAGACTCCATCCATAGTCAATGGAGGGTGATGAGCAGCCCAAGAAACCAACCTTTAAACCAATTGCTATTTTTAGGTGGGAAGAAAGCCCTTCTGAGGTGTCAGTCCCTTCACACTATCTACAGACGTGACCTGGGGACAGACAGCATTTGGTGGCCAACATTGGGTAAATAACTCCCAGCCAGTATCAGCCCTGATGGGTCAAGGCACAGACTGGAAGGAGAACTTTCCAATTGGACTATGAACAAATTCCTCTCACTCAGATGTTTACATCAATTTGCTACTAAACTAAGAAAATTTAAAACCTGGGGAGGTGTGGAACACCTCCAGGCGCAAGAGATGTTGAATATCTTACACCTTGCCAGTGAGCCATGCGTAATGGGTCAGGCAGCAGAGGTGTAATGAAATCAATAGAGTTGGAGTGGAGATCTTTGCAGATCCAGCAACTGGGTGGTTTGGGTTTGTTTTTGTCGTATTGTTGGTGCTGCTTTTTTTTATTTTCCTTCTTTTTTTTTCCTCTTATTTTTTCCCATCTCCCTTCCCTCTAAGTTTTCTGTTCTCTTACAATGTTTGCAGTTTAACCCTTGGGAAGGCTGAGATGCGAAGGGTAGTTGCAAGAGAATTGAGGTCTTTTAGGACACTATTTGGCATGATTTGTACTAAGAAATATCTGTGAGAGTAGAAAATAGGAGCCATGTCCAATACACGAGGGAAGGATCTGAGCCTTGCAGACAGGGCTGCAGGCTCCAGCTCTAACCCTGTCCTGACAATTGATACAGAAAAATCTTGTGGCTGTTGTATTACAGCACTAACGAGGAACGCGCGTTCTCTTCTGATCAAAAGTCTAAACCACAGCGTGCTCTCTGCTGCTCTGCCTCTGATCTGCAAATACATCACTGGCTTTTATCACTCATTTTTGTTTTATCTGAGCGGAGCTGGTCTCAAGCGCTACAACCTGATTATCTCGGAGGAGGTTGCCAAAAGCATGTCAGGGACCGTTAAACGTAATAATAAAGGAAGTAGGAGGAATCAAGTGGCTTGAGTAGGGAATCATAGGGAATTCCTGGCTGAGATTGCCAGTCTGGTGAAGGCTGGGACTTTTAGCTTGCTGTGAAAGAGGAGGTCACTGCTCAGGACTCCTAAACCTGCTCAGGTTCATGATAACGTTAAATGAAAATGTATATGTCCTCTTGCATAACTCCATTAAGAAGGTACTTATATGCATGTATATCATCTGGAGAAATAAGAAGCATTTAAAATTGAACTTCAAATCCCCACTTGGGCCACAGGTTTGGCCACACAAAAGTCTGTATCACACTTCGTTATTTAGCCTGCGGCTTTGAATTTGTTAACGCTAAGGAAATAAATGGTGTCAGTTCAGGTCGCAGGAGAAGGAGCAGCAGCACAGCTAAATTTATTTTGATGAATTAGAAAACAAGCAACAATATTCTTGGGCCAAAAAAAATACTCAATTTGAAATGGATTGCATTTTGCCTTCAAGAAATCTTGGGCATAATTTTGATGAAAATAGAAATACATTTTAACTAAATGTAGACCGTAATTAAATGTTTTGCTTTGAAATAACAAAACAAAGTGTTGGAGTTTTCTCTGTTGTTGAGCCTGCCAAATAATTTGTGTTTAAAAAATGTATGAGAGTGGTTTGTTCTGGTTGAATTTCCACTTATTTTGCTTCAAAATATAACTCCAGCCAAAGTCTTTTAGCTCTAATCGAGATCAAATTAATCAAATCTTGTTTGCTACTGGCTTGTAGCTACTACATTAGCCAAGGGGATCTTCTCCAGTTAGAGAAATGGAGTTTTGATATGAGTTCAAGGGGTTTACTTACCTTATAATGACTTTCATAGAAACAGGATAAAAACAGAATAAAGAGAAATCCAAGTAAGAATTGCTATTAAAACCAAGCAGTCCTGAAGTAGGCAGAGTTTCTCAAAGCTTTTTAGTTCCTCAATCTCATTAAAGTGGAACTTGGTACCTTGAGTCCTCTCTAGATCTGGGTAGAAATGCTCTTTGTTGTCTTTTAGTGCCTCTCTCTGTTTCAGCAGTGGTGTTTGCATTTTGTAGCAGCACCAAGCACATCTCCAACATGGCTCCAGAAAATCTCTGCTTTAAGAAAGGCTTCTCATTGTACTTGTGGAGTTGTTTTTAATAAGTTGAAGTTGATCAGCAAGGAGTAGAACTTATAGAGCTTGGTTTCCTGTGGCTCTGTGTCTTGTGGCTGGATTATCAAGTGCCTAATATGGTGTGAGGTCTGATTGAAACATTTCCTGAGGTTGGAGCTTTTCAAACATTTCTCTCCTGTGTGCCTTTTCCAGCATCTAACAGCCTCGCTGAGCTCCAGCTGTGGCCCCTCTTCCAACCAGAGCAGTAATACAGCATTTTCCCTCTATCCAGCTGCCTACAGCCATCAAACTGAGCCAACTCCTAACACCTTTGAGGCTTATTCTGTCCAAGTTGATTGAAATGGACCTATGGTTTTCAAAATTATTACTGGAGGGGGCTGAGTGACACACAGGGATGGTGAGATTCCTTACAGATGACTGAGAAAGAGAGTTTTGGGTTGAGATCGAGCCCGGTGTGCTTCATCCCAGAGGGATCCTGGTTAGGAGATCTCCCACAAGGAGGAAAAGAGTGAAGGAGTTTCAACTCTAATGGGGTTTAAGACACCATATGGTAAACTTAGGCTTAGTAAATGAATATTTAGGACCAGGACAGGAGAGGTGGAGCCACGTGAAGTTGTCAGACGTATCTTAGGATAAGTATTATGAATAGTGTGGCCCGGGCAGATGTCTAGTCCAGAGGCTGGAGTGATGGAAAGGCTGTAGGAGCGATAGGACACAGGGCACTGCAGCCCCTGTGCAGCAGAGCAGCGGGAGCTGGTCCTAGCGTGGCAAGGCTTAAAAAGATCCCACAAAACCATGAGTTTGGGGTGTGATGTGCTACATGGAAAAGGAATTAGTTGCCCTGCAGGAGTGGTTTAAACTTCAGGCAAATTGTTCTGAAGAGTCTGAGGAGGGCTTAATTCCTGTGATTTGAGAATGACCATGAGGCTGCCAACAGATTTATACCAGCCCAGGTTGTGCGTGCCCATTTTACTCACTGAAAGTTGTTAATTTTAAATCAAGAATGCACCAAGGTTTCAGATGTCTCTAAAGCTGAGATGATACCTGAGTTCCAGGCAGGACTGAGCTCTGGTGTGATCACGTCTTTATTGAAATAGTTAATGACTGTTTTAAGTTGTCATAGGGGTTTTATATGCTTACTGGAAATAAATTGCCTGGGCTTTACTACCTGCCTTCCTCTGTCTGCGTTTTCTCTGAAACAAACTATAATAACATTCCTGATCTCATTTCGAAACTTCAATGTTTACAAGCAATTCTGTGATGCAGAAGAGGAGAGAATCAGGCCCTTGTTCTCTAAATGCTTTGAAATGCACATATTATGAGCCTAAAATCCTTCCCGTTGCGTTCATCCTGCCCTGAACGCCTTCCCTTATGGAGATGATGTGGAGGGCTGGTGGGAGGAATGCCAGCGCTGTCCCTTTTGTGTATCAAAGAAGCTGGAGAGTAGACAATGCCTACCTCTCCTCCTCCCTCTGCTCCTTCCACAGGGTCAATTTGCAGAGCTAGGGCTCCCTGGAGCTGCTGCACCCAGCAAGTTTCGGGGTGCTGGCAGGATGGTGGTGCAGGCAGGGAGAACGGAGCGCTGTCAGCAGCCGTCGGCGTTCCCTTGGGGACAGTGGCACCTTGTGTGTTTTGACAGGGGACAGGCTGTTCTCCTGCTGACAGGCTGTTGGACACGGTGTTTGCTGCCTGGCGGGAGAAGAGGGTGGGAATTTACAGACTCCAGGCACAGCTAAAGGTTGGGGATTTAGTGGTGGCACATCCATCCGGAGTGACAAGTGCGAGGATCAATACTCCCATGCATTATTGCTCCTGGGGGGGGCTGGAGGTCAGCTTGCACCATCGCAGCTGTACTGGGCTGTCCTGCAGAGACACGAGGGAGGTGAACTGGAAAATGCAGCTTATGGAGACTCAAGGGTAGGGATGTGCTGTTTGGTTGGCATTGTGAAGGAGAGAGCTGGGTTTTTAGGTTGCATGCCATCGGTGTGGTTGCAATTTGGGGGCCTCCAAAGCAGAAGCTGCCCCCTTGGCTTCTGTGCTTGATCTGGGCTTGTTCCAGGAGCACAAGTTGGCTTTCAACTTTTTTTTCATTTCTATTTATTTCTTATATTTGTCTTTCCTGATCAAGGGAAGCAGAGAGGAAAGAGGCTGGGCTGTTTGTTTATTTACATGCACTGTTTTTTTGCTACGCAGTCGAGAATGACAGAGCTTTAACTCCTTCAGTTTGAGAGATAACTGAGAGGGGAAGAAATTATTACCTGCCAGCTTAACCACTCTGAAAAACTCAGATAAATGTTGTCTGTGTTGCCTTTCTTGCATATATTAATGGGAATGCAGATTTTAATTAGAATCCATCAGATGGACAGTGCTTTTGCAACAGTGAACCCAAGGCAAGCCCCATACTTGCAGGGAAATGTGCCCCTAATCACTTTGTCCTGGCTCCGTTCGTGAAGGGAGTGGTCAGACCAGGCTGTGATCATAGAATCACAGAATGGTTTGGGTTGCAAGGGACCTTAAAGCCCATCCAGTTCCAAACCCCCTGCCATGGGCAGGGACACCTCCCGCTCCATCAAGGGTCTCAAAGCCCCATCCAACCTGGCCTTGAACACCTCCAGGGATGGGACATCCACAGCTTCTCTGGGCAACCTGTGCCAGGGGCTCCCCACCCTCACAGGAAAACATTTCTTCCAAGGATTTCATCTCAATCTCCCCTCTTCCAGCACAAAATCTCTCCCCAGCTTTCCTGGAGCCCCTTTCAGTACTGGGAGGCTGCTCTGAGGTCTCCCCAGAGCCTTGTCTTCTCCAGGCTGAACAACCCCAGCTCTCTCAGCCTGTCCTTGTATGAGGTGCTGCGGAGAACTGATGGACCCCAAACAAGGGATGCAGAGGTGAGTGGACACAACCTCATTAGGAAACTCTGTGTAAGGTGTTGCAGTTGAGTTGCCAAGCTGGTAAGCCTGTTAAAAACCTTGCTAGGGGAACAGGAGAGATTACATTTGCATTTGTTGCCTTCAGGCTAAGGTTATTAATAATAATAATAAGGACAATGAGTGATTTAGAGGATTTTACCAGCATAATTAATACTGATTTATATCGCAGGGTAGCAGAGAGACAAGCTGTGATAGAATGAGTGGGTGAAGTTTCTGAATGAGACAGGGAAGGGGATGACAGTGGGGAGTGAAAAATGAAATGTTCTTGCTAAAAAAAGCAAGCAGAGCTGGCTTTAGCACCCTGTGGAGCAAGGCAGGTGACATAAATAATACCAGTGTATCTGCCATTCCCCTTAATAGGGATCACTCACTCTCTAATTAGATGGGTTATTAGTGTTTTCAGTTGCTGTATGAGGGGATGTGAGTTCTGTAAGACAGAAAATAAGAGTATCTCTTTGTTCTATGGAGCCAATTAAATGGCAGTGAGGGAGAAGACAAGTTGTCTAGGTAAAAAAAGTGATTGTGTGTTATATGTTATAAATGTTATAAATGACTGTGGGCTTCATAGGATCAAAATTAAGTCACCTAACCTCTGGCTGGAGTGCCTGCTCCTCAGACCTTGATCCAGCCAGCAGCTCTGTTGGTAGGACCCTTCCCACATGTAGGGTTTTGCTGAAGTGTCCAGAGTTCCCTGGGATCCTCTCTGGTGTCCCAAGGAAACGACACAGCCCTGCAACTGCTTACTTTTACCATGTCCCTAACTGTGAGCTCCTGATCCCAATCTTTACAGTCAGGTCTAGGACAGGTGGCCCAGTTGATCACACAAAGAGCATGAAGAGGGTAATGAGACTCTCTGGGCTGATCCTGCCCCGGTGTAGCCATGGGGTCTTGGCCATTGACTGCAACTTTAGCTGCAATTCCTTAACTGTGAAATCAAGACGTCTCTGATCAGCATCAACAATGATGTGGTGCGTAGGAGAGAGGTGAAGCAGAGCTGTCACCCTGCTCACTGGGCTGTCAAGGAGAAGGGGATCATTTCTTTGACATGATGCTAATGCCCATTCCTTGGAGCCGTGGGAGATGCAGCACAACTTAAAATAACAATTATTTTTTTTGTTGGTTTTCATGTGAACTTCATCTGGTAACAACCCCATTATAGAAACAACATGTTGGATCAATGCAGAAGTATCTCCCAAACTCCCTCTGCTGGGAGGGAGGGCAGTTAGAAATCAATGGGGAGCTTATTGGGCTGTGCAGCTGGCTGTCTGGAAGTAATTCCTGTAATGAGCTGCACCCATTTCCTCGAGATGGATTGCAGCATGGCTTTGGGGAGCTGGATGTCCAAGGAGTGCTCTGCTGCTCACCCATGACACCCCACTCATTCTTCCCCCACTGACAGAATCACCAGCTCGCAGCGTTTTCCTACCTCCTCTGCCACTGCCACCCAGGCAATGACTTTAGAAGATTTCTGATGCCTGGTGAGTGTCCTCCAGGATGATGCACAGATACTGCAATGAGACAGGGAGTGGTTCATCCTCCAGCCCCATGGTAGCAGCCACCTGACTCCACGGTTGCCCTTCCTCTGGCTGCTTCATGCAGCACACAAATAGACCAAGAAGGTTCTCGGACTCCAAAGGACTCAGATTGAAAAGGTAGTTTAACTAAAATACACTGGGACCAGGGACAGACAGAGGACAAAGCAGACAAGGGAGGGCTAAGGAGGTGGTGGTATGGGGATGTTATGTACAAGAAAAAAACAAACCAGCTTTAGAACTGCTAAAATATTGATTGCATTCTTCAAGCAAAGCATAACATATCCCTGCTCCCACTGTGCCGCCTGTTTTTAATGTTTTGATCCTCCCTCTACCCTTTTCTGCTAACCTTGGGCAGGATGAGCCCAGGTTTGTTTGCATCCCTTTAAAGAAAGTGCAATATTTCCAAGTTTGTCCAGGAAAAGAGGAATTTCACATCCTTGCAAGGCTCATAATTTGCAATGAATTTCCTCCAACGCACGCTCCCAGGCCTGTTCCAATCGTGCCAGCAAGGCCAGGGACTCTCCCCTCACCTCATCACCTTCTTGCTCCTTGCCCAGACTGTTGTGTTGTTGTCCTTTCTGAGCCCCTGCCAGGGGGCTGAGGGCACACCAAGGCTCTGCATCCCTGGCTATGCCAACCTCTGTGTCTTGCATCACAGCCACATGCAAGTGATGCTGGGGAGATGGTCAGTGGACGCCCAGCCACACGAGTGGCTGAGCAAAGTCTCTGCTGCTCTGGAACAGCTGCCTCCTTCTGATTCTCCCACCCAGGAGTCCAAAAAGACAGCATGACTCATTCCTTTTCCACAGGCAGCATTGCCAGCTCTTGAAATACTCGTTATTCTTAGAGTCCTGGCTCTCGAAGCCATGTAATTACTTGAGCTTTCATTTTCTTTAAATAAAACCTCTTTCTAAAACTTGTATTTTCAAAGAATAGCCAGAAAAATGTGACCTCTTGCAAGCTCAGAAGCCACATAGTGGAAACCCCACCTTTACTCCTTCCTACACTTTCTTTTTCTGTTTTCTTTCATGTCATGGTTTTTACAATCATCTCTTGCAGATTGGGGTTACTGGAAGTCTTCCTTCTCTGCCCATTGATTCTTGCAACGTTGTAAATGATCTGGAGTTTGAGCCATTTTTGTGTTGACCTCTGGTCCATTGGCTTCAAGGATTGGTTTTCAATACTCTTCTGCCTGGTGACACAGTTTTGTGCAATGTAAGGTAAGTGAAATAGTAACAATTCCCAACCCAAAGAATAACCCATTGCTGGTATGATTTGTCTTGTCTCTGCATGTCCCAGATCCACCCTTTGCTTTGAATTCCATCAGAAAAACCCAAGTTTACACTGGTCAGATTTAATTGCCTCCCAGAAGAGTCCAAGTTCTTTATGAGCCCCATTCTGCTGAGCGATGCTGCATTTCCTAGACTCAGACAAACCACAATCCCACACTGCACCAATCCCTACACAGCAAATGTTCTGGTCCCAGCTTTGAAATCTTTTGTCTGACTTGTTTCGCCGCTCCTTTTAATCCCACATAGAAGGGCTGAAGAATCTGTTTCTTCTTGCTTTACAGGTGTTATGAGTGTAAAAATCACAAATAAACCTCTTGCTTTCTGGCTCAGGAAGCACTCCAAGATGTCCTGGACTCTGTGCAGCTATGGACAGCACAAATTTTGCCCTGGACTTTGTCACCCAAGAGCATGGCATATATATTAAGCTGTTTTTTTAAGCTTAGAGGAGAAATGGAAGAGTATTCTTCGGGTGATTCAATCCATCCCAGCAGCAGATCTGCCTCAGGTGAGGATGGATGAATGTTATGATAGAAAACTGTCTTCTTCTTGATTTTGAAGATGTCTGGACAGCTAGTTTATTTTTTAATAAATTTTTATTATCCAGCTTTGATTATTAGCACTAGGTGAGATGAAGAAGCTCATTTGGTGCTGCTATGCTGTGATATTCTATGGAGAAGCAGCATTACCTGGTGATGAGGAAGGAACTCTGCTGGTCCCACCCTTCGGCATCAGGGATATGTGCAGGATGGATGTGCCATAAAACAATCCAATCCCAGGCAACATTCCAGGTGAAGCTTTTTTTTCATGGGACAGCAGAGATTGCAGCCACGAGACATAAAGACACAGAAAAACAGCCTCTGCAGCTGAAGGAACAACGTTGTATTTTCCTTTCTCTGTTCTTGAGCTTTGTCTGGTGTCCTCAGTCACCACAAAACGGCAGCCAGCGAGCACGGGCAGAGCACCAGGGAGATGCATTTTGAAGTAATCCACTTATTTTAGCAACAAACACCAGTGATCTCCAGCAAGCAAGAAGTTTACTACTAAAAGTAATCCAGAGACATTCCAAAACACATACTTTCCGGAGCAGGGGGAGGGGAAGAAGGGAACATGCATTTTTAACAGCATCAATCAACACACTGGCCAGAGTCACACGTTCAAATCAAGACCTACAAAATATGGAAAAGCTTAAATAATCCTTGGAAGCAAGCCAGGAATTGGTAATTGAGTCTGCAGGACCTTTTATGAATAACACTGTAACACAAGCCTGTAATGGAAGCACCAAGACCCAACCCATTGGTTTTCCAGTTTGAGTTTCCCGTTCCAAGATGAATGACTTGGATTTTGAGAAGGGAAAGTAGCAGAACTCGTTTGTCTCCTGGCTTGGAGAGTCTGGCTTTGAAGAATTTTTCTTGCAGGAACAGGCAGCGGTGTGAACTTTCTCCACTTCAGGTTTCTCTTGGCCTGGATCTCCTTTTTATTCTCTATTATTCACATCTCTATTACACAGTCAGGGAGTTGCCTTCATACTCCTACAGGAGATGTTCTGCTCCCTCCACTAAAGACCCGATTGCCATGTAGCAGCAAAAACTTGGAGATCCTGTAAACCTGCACATTTTTCCTCTCTGGCTTCCTCATCTTTCTTCTCTCTCTTTCTCTCATCCATTCGGACACCTGAAGTTATTCATTCTTGATGCTGTGGAACAGAGGAAGAGGAGTCATTTCACTGCAAAGGCCACCAAAGTGAGGTTAGCTTAGGCATCTTTTTTGTAGCTCTTTGACCCCACATTCCCATCAGCAGCAGTCAGCAGGAGAGAGAAGGACTCACCACAGTGGGAGTTGCTCCTCTGTTTTTAATTAAAGCCATCTTGCCTCTGATCTTCATATGGAAAACCTCAGAGTTTTGTCACTTCTGTTTTCCCCATTTCCCAGTAAAACCTTAAGCAGAATCCCCTTTGCCAGGGCTAAGATATTCAGACTGGATATAAGGAAGAATTTCTTTACTGTAACAGCTGCTCAGGGAGGTGGATGAGTCACCATCCCTGGAGGGGTTTAAAAAATAGGCAGATGAGTTTTGAGGGACTTGGTTTAGCAGATGACGGGTGCGGTTGGTCTCAATGATCTCAAAGGTCTTTTCCAACTGGAAGATTCTATGATTCCATGACTCTAAAACAAGAGTGAAGAGATAGATGTGGGAGGTTATGTTTCCCAACCATCTCACAAGTCAAAGATCTTTGAAAAGAATGGGAGAGGACGGACAGGAGCAGAAAGCATGGATGGTGGGTACGTTTTGGCTTTACAAAGTGCAACGGGGGCAGCCTTTGGCCCAGCAAAGCATCCAAACTGGCACCTGGCGTCTGCTGCATCGGGTCCCTCGATGACCCCAGATATTGGGCTCTAGGCACATCTTCCACCTGCCAGGAAGTCATCGGTCTAAGATATTAATGCGTCTTCCATCTTGATGTTAAGAAAAATAAATGAGGAGCTTTAATACAGATACACATTCACTGACCTGTGATTCATGCTGAAGCAGCCAAACACCTTCGACTTGATTTTTATGTGGTTTTAAATGTTTTCTGGAAGTGTCTGTTTATTACAGCTCAATAAAGTTTTATTTTGTGAAAAACCATGATTGATTTCCTCTGCTTTAAACAACAAACAGTCAACCTCCCCAGCTAGCACCTCCTCCTCGATTCATAAAAATGTGTTAACAATTCATTTAAAATTCATATACAAGCCAAGCACAGTTTATTCATGAAGTTACACAAATTAATACAAAGCAGCACACTGCCTAGGCCTGGCATAAAGTCAAAGTGTGCTCTGAAGGCCTCCCTCTGCTGTACAGAGCTTCAATGTGCTCTTGGAAACTGCCCTCATGTCTGGTGGTTCAACAATCAGCAGATAAGGTTCTGAATTTCCCCCTCCCCCACCTGCTACTGGCAGCTGGCTTTGCTCTGCAGAGCAACTATTAAAGTCTTGGGCTCTACGTGTCTTTGGGCCCTTTCAAAGCAATCCTCCAAAAGGTGCACTTGAGGGTTGTGTTCCATATGTCATGTTTTTCCTTTCTGCTGTGTAGGTGCCCAAAACAGAGCAATGTGAGCCCAGGAAACAGAGGTGTTTTGATGGCCTTGAACGGTTACTAGAGCTGCGAGTCTATTGGTTGGGAAAGAGTGCTACAAGGGAAGACCTTTGCTCTGATGTTCACCTGGAACAGGTACAGGTGAAACATCCTTAGCAATTCACAGGTTTGTGTGTAACAGTGAGAGACAACAATTTCCCTGTGTGCTGTTGAGGGCAGGAATGGCATGTCTGTCCTACCTGTCACCATTCAGCAGTTCCACCACATCAGATCCTTCTGTCAGCTTCCCATCAGACTGGTCAATGGGATGTGCTTAGGTCCTTGTTGTCCTTGGAGCTGTTTCCTCATCTGATTTTTTTTTCCAACACTGACACAGGGTCTCTTGAGGTTGTCCCACCAACTTCTCTCCTGTTATGACAGACACCACTGCAAGAGCAGGTGCAAGCTGGTTGTCTTGAGGCACTAATTAGACTTAGCTGACCTGATCAACCTCACCTGGGGTTTTCACATCCCTCCTCTTCACATGGCCCTAGAGCTCTCTATAAGGGTACCCATGGGGCTTTGCTTCTCTCTTAGGTAGTGTTGTAGGTGGGCATTGTGTGTCTCTAGTCTCCTGGATGGACTGTGGATATATGGTGTAAGTAGACTGTCTTCTGCTCTGCCTCTAGGACGCACTTGGAACCTTTGCTGCAGATGGTTCATCTCCAATCTGATTTCCCTACTGTCTGCTCATTCGTGGTGCTCCTGCTTCCGTAGCTTCATGTGTAGCTCTGGTTCTTGTCAGTATCCTGGCTGCAGAGGAGCCTGGCTTCTGAGCCACGAAGCACATGGACTTCTGCTAATGAGGCTGAAAAGATGTCACATAACCACATCTGCCCGTGCTGCCATCCACAGCAGCACTGCAGGAGCTGGAGTGCCCGTGCCGTGCTGGCAGTTGCAGGCTAGGGCAGAGGGACTGAGAAGCTTTTTGGTCCAGATAGTATTGAAGAGCAAATAGTTCTGAAATGCCTTTGACAATTAGTAATGTCTCCATAATGCACGAAGTGAGCCTTTACACACAAGGACAAAAACCAAAACAAGATTGTGTGATTCAGCTGTCTGGAAAAGGCCAGGATTTTGGCTTGTTGGGCTGTTTAGGTCAAGCATGCAAAAAGGGTTCTGAAAGAGTCTAAATATTTACAGAATGAATTTTGTTTGAAGACCCTGAGATCTGGACAAAATACTGGAAAACAGATATTTCCACTCAAGAATTTCCTTGTATCTAAGAAAAATACCATGATTCATCTTTTAATTTGTTTCATTGTTTTACTTTTCAGCTGGCCAAAATAAATGCTACTATTTTCCAGGACTCCTAGTGTGAAGGTCAGTTGGTCCTGCTGCTTTTAAGGCAAAGTAATTGCAAAATGTGGCTGGGTTTGCCCTTTTCTGGGTCCTTGTGATGTCGCTTTTGTAGAGGGTTTCCTGCAAGCTTGAACCTGAATATTGCTATCAACTGCCTTTCCTGGAGGCATGGTGTATTTTCAACACAGCTCCTGGGTATCAGCTTTCCTGTCACAATACCTGGGATTAAGCAACTTTAACATTATAACAGGGAAGTTTTCTAGGGAAGTTGATATAGTTAAATATCTCAGCTAATGTTTAGGGCTCTATGGTAGTATTTGATATATTAATTGTGTTGTTTTCAAATACTTATTCAACTCCATTTCCTCTTTCTTCCTTTCCAGCAAGAGACAAGCTGAGAAAGTTGATGCTGAAAGGCTAAGGAAGCCTGGGGTTTCTCCTTCTGCTTTATCAGCACAGCACCTGCTCCTGCACCTGAGCAAAGCCATGAAGTTGTCTTCTTCATCAGCAAGAGGAGGGAGGAAGGAACCTGGGAGTGGCAGGAAGGAAAGTGCAAAGCCAGGTGGGACTTGAGAAAACATCCCTTGCTCCCACCACCTGTGGTGTTCTGAGCAGGGAGTGCTCAGGTCCACAGAGAAACTCAAGTGTTGCTTGATGTTATCAATATAATTGTCAGCCTGAATTTCTCTGTGTTGCTGAGGGTCACTGGCTGCAGTGTCAGAAGCATCTTCCCCAGGGAGGGTGTGGAGCAGCCAGGGAGGAGGCTCCTGCACATGCAGCACCTGAGCTGAGAGCATTGGCTGTCCTGCCTGGAGGCTCAGAGGTATGACTGTGGCTCTGAACTCCAGCCACTTCCACAGGGGCCTTGGGAGATTTGTGATTGACAGCATCAAATATCCAGAACTCTTGCTCCTTTCTCCCCTTTGCTGGCCTCTTATCTAAAATGCTTTCTCCTGCCTCCAACAGCTGAGTTTCACCACACCAGGGAGGTCTGGCAGCCTATAACCCCTTGGTAAAATCCACTGCTCCCAGAATGCATCACATTGGCCAAAAATACTACAGCCACTTTTTGACTCTAAGCTCAGAGTCCTCTTGCCCAGAGCTCGAGGGTGTAGCCACGGTGGCTGAAATTGCGTTGAGATGTTATTTTGTGGTGCAATTTCTCCAGGGCTACCGAGATGGGAGGGAATGATATTTTCTGAGGTGCTCGGTCTTGCCCGCGGTGAAACACAGTTGGAGCTTGGCCCTAACTCTGAATCAGCTGCAAACCCAAGGGAAATCCCTGGCACTGGCTTCAAAAACTCCTGCGCTTCTGGGCAAGGCAGGACCTGAGCGTGGCTTGGCTTTGCAGGTTTCCTTGTTTGCTGAAGAGCAGACCTGTACTGGAAAGTCTCTGTGGGAACATTTAGATAGTTTCAAGCAAGATAAATCTTCTGCATGTAGGAGAGATGCAAGGATGAGGAGGTAGATATTTCATCAGCTTTGGCTGAGTTAAAAATAGGGGGTTAGTCTGTTTTCAATCTTTTTTTTCCTTAGTTGCAGAATACCCCTCCAAATTCTCCACGAGTCCTGCAGAGGCATTTTAATCTCCTGATTATAGGCTTGCTTTCCCTAGGTATCTCTCACGAATCCCTTTGGAGCAGTCAGTGGCTCTGTGAGGGTCTGATAGTCATCGACTGAGTGGTGCAGCGTGGCACAGTAAAGGCCATAGCTCTGCTCTGCCTGAGCCGCGTTGCTCTGAGGATGCTGAGATGCACTTGCGACCTTCAACGCTAACAGTATGTGCCTTAAAAAAGCTGAAGCTGGGGACATTGTGGTGAGGATTGCTCATTTTCCAGGTTCATTACAGTCTGATTGCAATGTCAATACGCCGTGGCTGGGAGCTGTATTTGCTGAGGTCATTCAAGACTGTATTTGAGACCTTTCCCTTCTTCTTTTACAGCAAAGAGGCTGGGAAATACCGGGTGGTGGAGCAGAGTCCCAGTGTCCTCTTTGCCAAAGCTGGTATGAATCCAGAACTGCACTCCAAGGTAATAAATGGTGTGCCAGGTGTCTTAGGGAACTGTAGATCTGAGTGCCCTTTACAGCTGATGGAGTGATGCAGTGGGGATCCCTCTCCCTGTGGATCTACTGCCTGTTGACGGCAGAAGGCGGCCACACAGTCAGCACAGATGAGACACTTCAGTGCAGATGGTTAAGCTTAAGCAAAATGCATCTATATTACACTCTTGAATTAAATTCCCAATTGTTTTGGGAACTTATTGCATAGAGGAAAAGCAGATCACATTTCACCAGGCAATGCCTGAGCTGAAAAATTGGAGCTGGTTTTATAGAAGACACAGTTGATTTTTTTTCTCCCAGCATTTGTGTTTTGGCAGGAGAGGGAGAGAGAAGTCCTCGCAGATTGCAGTCCTCAATGGAGAAAGGGAGTTTGAGTGAAGGTAGAATGAGAGAAACAGTCACTCCTATGGCCAGCTGCAGTAGGAGGGGGCACAGAGAGCTACTGCTGCTGCTTCCAGGCTGAGCCACAGCTGAACCCTGAGAGAAAGGCTGGGAATACAGAAATAACTGGAGATTTCCAGTGTAAGAGCTTCACATCAGCTGGATTCCAGCTGAATGTGTATCCAGCTTCCTTTTGGTTTGGGTTTTTTCTGAGGGGTCTGATAAATCAGGAATGGGAGAAAAGAAGCAGGAAAAAAGGTAGTGCTAGAGCTGAAAATTCAGGGAACAGTTAAGTTGAAGGTAAGTGTTACTCCAGGATGAGAAGAAAAGAAAGAGAAATTCGGGTGAGAGGTTGGCAGGTATCTAGCTGGTGAGAAGAACGAACTTTTGACTTGACAGAAGAAAATGACAGGTTGTTTTTTCCTCTGATCCCATCTGAGTTGGGGAAAAGCCAGTATCATAGAATTTCTCCATATTCAAATCCAAAAGAAAAAAAAATCCTCTTAGAGTAGTTGACAAATTCCATTTTGGTAGAAAAGTTGATTTGTTTTGAGTTGAATGTAGAAAATGAATGTCAAGGAAAAGCCATTTCGAAGGAAGAAAGTCCATCCTTTTCGTTGGGGAAAATGTCAAAAGGGCACGCTGACATTTACATTTTTTTTCTCTCTCCACTTTGTTCCTGAACAAAAATTTGCCAAAGCCAACAGGGTGTTGTTTTCTGATGGAAATATGTTTTGACAAAAATTTTCCAACCAGCTTCGCCAGCTCCGCACAAACATTTCCGCTCTCCATTCCAATCTGGATTTGGCAGGGAGTTGGGGGGTGAGGATGAAGAGGGGCTATTCTTTTCAGCACCAGGCACCCTGTCAAAGGACCCAATGCTGCTAAAAGCATCCTGTTTCCAGGGAGATCCTGGAGCAAGTTTCACTCTGACTGGTGGGCTAACCTGGAGAGGAATTAAAGCACTCCCTTGATGTGAAACACTAACATGTGAGTTGAATTAGGATTAGATGGCTCCTGAGCCAAAGTTAAGTCCCAGTTAGACTTCAAATGAAATGGGATCCAGCATCTATTTACTACTGTCCCTAGTAATAGAGAATCTCCACAACATCCCTCTCTCTAATTTGGAGAGATATGGATTTGATGTGTTGACTGTTTGGTTGGATGGTTACATCACAGCTTGATGTCTGGGTGGAGACTGGTGACAAGTGATGTCCATCAGGGGTCTGTGTTTGGACCAGTAGTGTTTAATATCTTCATCAATGATGGGATTGAGTGCACCCTCAGCAAGTCTGCAGATGACAGCAAGCAGAGAAGTGCATTTGACACACCTGAGGGACAGGATGCCACCCAGAGGGACCTGGACAAGCTGGAGAAGTGGGCCTGCGTGAACTTCATGAGTTTCAACACAGCCAAGTGCAAGGTCCTGCACCTGGGTTGGGGCAACTCAAGTATCAAATACAGGCTGGGTGGAGAATGGATTGAGAGCAGCCCTGCAGAGAAGGGCTTGGAAATGTTGGTGAATGAAAAGCTGGACACGAGCCAGCAATGTCTGCTCACAGCCCAGAAAACCAACTGTATCCTGGGCTGCATCAAAAGCAGTGTGGCCAGCAGATTGAGGGGAGGGGATTCTGCCCCTCTGCTCCACTCTGAGACCCCACCTGGAGTTCTGTGTCCAGCTCTGGAGCCCTCAACACAAGAAAGACGCAGACATGTTGGATTAAGCCCAGAGGTGGGCCACAAAAATGATCGGAGTGATGGAAAACTTCCCCTGTGAGGAAAGGCTGAGAGTGTTGGGGTTGTTCAGCCTGGAAAATAAAAGGCCTTATTGGAGACTTTCAATGCTTAAAGGAAGCCTATGAGAAAGGTGAGGGCAAAATTTTTAGCAAGGCCTGTTGTTATAAGACAAGGGCAAATGGGTTTAAACTAGAAGAAGATAGATTCAGACTATAAGGAAGAAATATTTTACACCGAGGGCAGTGAAACACTGGGGTTGAAATAAATGAACTTTAAAGGTCCATTCCAACCCAAACCGTTCTGTGATCTCTTGGTGTGTGCATTGTCCTTGGGATTGGTTCAGAAGTTCATCTAGGCTTTGTTCAAGCTGTAGGCCATAAGCATCTTCTGTCTGGCAACGTGGGCTGGGATTTAACTGGGAGGAAAGATTTTAGAGGTTTTTGTTCAGCTGTGCTGAAGTGCGGTTGTAACTCACCTGAATGGGCCAACATAGGTAATGCATCCCACTTCTGCCTTTCAGGGAGTTGTTCTGCCAAGTTACAGGTCTTTCTTACAGGTCTTTTGGGGTTTTTTTTTCCCTTTATTATGCAGTCCTTGGATCACTGTAGAGATATCAAATGAAGACAGGAATCTCTTTTGGCTCTAGCCAAAGGCAAGGTAATTTTCTGCTTCAGTTATTTGTGCTTTTTCTACTGTCCTTGGCAAAACATTGGTCCCTCTAGAGGTGGCTAATGAGGTGGAAAGACTCTTCTTGAGGAGCTGATCCATCTTCTCATTACATTTAGACTAAACATTAGCTTAGACTAGATGTCACTTTTAGATTGCCAATGTTATGTGGGATTAATTCCATTCCAAATATCTTGTGGGAACGTGTTATGGTGAATTCAGGATGGGGAGTGTGTGCAGTGCTCTCTCCTCCAGTGGAGGAGACCAAGACATGGGCTGAGTTTGGGTAAGGAGGGGACAGATTCACCCAACTCTACACTTCTGGGTAACATCATCAGCTTGTCTTTAAGGAAGGAAAGTCCCTCACGACTGCAGGCTACAGATCACAGCCAGCTCCTACCTGCTGACAAGGTGCTGCTGAGATGTGACAAATGCAGATGGTTATCAGCTCCCAGAGATTGCTTGTCCATGCTCTCCTGTCCCTTCATTTCACTGAGTGACACTGAGGGAAAGTGACGGCTGGAACACCACCTGACCAGACAACCAAAACACCAGCAAAAATGCAAAAGGTGGGTTTCAGAATTCTTTTTTCTTTGTTTCTTTTATGACTGGCTTAGCTGTACTGTGGTTTTGATACCACAACTTTTCCCCGCTGAGCTCTTCCTTGTGTTTTTCATTTGGCCAAAAGTTTCAAGGATCAAGTTTAACTCTTCCCACAGGACATGGCTGCTTCCCTCCACCTACTCACCCTGCTTTAAAAACCCATTTGAGCTCCCATGGCTCACTAGCTGAGCTTGTGGTGATGGTGTTACCCTGTTCACTCTGCCTTACCTTGGCTCATCTCTTTCTGTGCCCATCAGTTGCAGCTGCTCCCCTCTGTGCACCTGAGATGCAGAGTAAGGAGCTTTACTTATGGCCAGTTGTGAAAAAACATTTCTTCATGCCAAAACATCTCTTCATGCCAAAACCTACAGTACCAGTCAGTTCTGCCTCTCTTCTTCCTAGTGTACCAAATAGGTTGGAGGCAAAAATCTTCCTGTGCTATGGGTGTGGAAACATTTGACATATTTAGCCTGTTCTCACGTAGCTCTACCCAAACCACTAGCCTGGGAAGCATCCTAAGTGATATTTCTTGGGCATCTATGAAATCCAGATATCTGCTTGTGTTTGGACAGATGCAGACAAAAAAAAAAGGAATATATTTTTTCTGTAACTCACCTGTACAACATTAAAATCCAGAATATGTGAAGGAAGAGGTTTGCAAGTTTCTCTCACTACGTAGTGGGATGGTGCTGCAGAGAACCATCCTCCTAGGCACTGAGCTGAGGAACCCAAGCCATGCTGACAGGCTCTTTCCAGTGCCTCCCCCTTGGGAGGGGAACAGCCCAACTTGTTCTTCAGCTCTGAACACGAGGGCCTTGGACATTGCTGGCAGAAAAAGAAAAAAAGAAATCCACAGCGGCAATAAAATTAATTTCCTTCTCTAATATATACAAGAGTTTCTCCAAGAGAATTATGACCCAAGCTGATCAAAGTCTGTAAGTGGTACTTATGCTATCAGTTTCACCCCCTTAATGCCCTCCTGTCAAAACAAAATCCCTTCGAAAGGCTTTGAGGAAAATCACATGAGCATAATGGCTTTCAAAAAAATGGCCCTAAGTACTCAGTAACATATACAGAGCAGACTATTAGATGGGCTGGTGTAATTGTACTTATATTCAAATGTAAACACTCCTATATGAGCAAGTTACTGCTTAGCCACAGAGCAGAGCACAGGCAAATCGGGCTGAAAATGCTTTGGGTTATCAAGAGAAAGGAGGGGAGGGGCTGGCAGTGGTGGGAACTTTGCCCTGAGACAGGATGGTGACTTTAGGCAGAATTAGATAAAAGGAGAAGCGAAGGGGTGAGGGAAGGATGGGACTTTTTAAAGAGCCATTTTTAGATATACAAAGAGAGGGTGAAATTCAGGCAGGGTACAACACTGCTGTGCTGCTCTCAGGTAGGAGTCAGAGACATCAAACTATCTGATCTGTTATCTGCTGTAATGTGTTTGTTTGAACATGTTCTTGGTGGAGTTGGTGCTGTTCTGACAGCTCTGGGAACCAGAGCCCTCAGTGTATTCCCAGAATAGATGCACCAGGCAGCGTGTCCAGAGTGAGGGTTGATGGGCAGGTTCCATCTGCCCAGACCAGTCCAACCATTCAAGCCTGGTCAGCATGATAAACATGATATCTCAAATCATCAGGTTGGACAAGACCTCTGAGATCACCAAGTCCAACCGTACCTGTCCCCATTTTCATTACCATTAGCCCTGGAAGGCTGTGCAGACACAGCTCTTGCTAAAAGCCCATTTCCACTGTCTGAGGATTTGTTGATGGACATGTATGGAAGAACATATTTTGGCCCTCAGCACCTTCAAAGGGGTAACTCCTCACCCTTTGGAGCAATGACAGTCACAGTGCTCGCTCCGCGTGCAGTTCCTGTTGCCACAGCCTTCATGCACCTCCTGATTTGGTGCTGAACACTCTTGATACAACCTCTGCCCTTTTCCCATCACTATTTAGGAAAGAGTTTGCTTTGCTACCAGCAGCAACGCTCCGGGTGTGTTCAATGGCTGGGAAAGGATGGACAGCATCAGTGGGTTCAGAGTCTGGAAGATCATAAATGAGCGTTGTGTTTGGAGAGATGCTGATGTTACGGCAGCGAAGCTGAGTGGCCTTGGTGGTTTGGATACTTCTGAGTGGAAAAGTAATTTCTGAAGGTGAATGTAACTTCCACTTCATCGTGCACAAGCTAAAAACAGGCAGAGTCCAGTGCAGAATTCAGCATTCACGTCTTCAGTCCTTGCTTTCCCTTCTTCCTCCTCCCTTTGGCCTTGCTCACTGCTCTCAGGCCAAGACCAAAAGGTCTTTCATTGGAGTCTCCTTTCTCTTTCCCACATGTTTCCAACCTTTCTTGTGCCCTGCAGGTCATACAACCTCTTTGCCACGTGACTTTTTCCCCTGGGGACATCAGCTCAGACTACCACAAAGTGGGATCAGGCCAGCTGAGCAAAGGGATTTTTTTGACAAAAGCCTGAAATATTTCAAAGTCTTTCTAAAAAAAAACCTCCAAAACAACCCAACAAAATAACACCAATAAACCCATATGGTTTCTATTACCTTTTTTTTTTCTGGTGAGTTGAAAACAGGCCTTCCCTGGCCATCCTTCTCTTGTGCTGGAGCAGAGAAAAAGTCTGCTGGAGTTAATGAAAAGATATGCATAGATCAGGCTCGTCCAGATTCCTAACATCTCATAGAGGTATTTCCCTATCTGTCCCTCTTTCCTGGACTTACTGCCTTGCTCTCCCTTTGGAGGAAATTCCTTTCCTGGTGATAACCATGACTAGCTCATATTTCCTCTTTCTTGTTGACAGTTTTAAACCAATAGATTTATGAACTTTGAAGTAATAGAAATATTTAAGATGTACCTACTCTTTCCCTTATCTAGAACAGGCTAGGATTATTCTTCTTCTAGACACCACACTTGTAAAGAGAGAATTTTGCCTTTCAACCCATCTTCTGGAAAGCCAGTCCCTGGTTTGCTTAATGAGGACTTTGGTAACCTCTGATTATTCACATATAGCATCAAGTGCTGTTACCAGTTCAATCCCAGTGGATTCCACAGCTTTTATCCCAGAGGAGACCAAAGAGGGTGAATCTATATTGGGGGTGGCCACAGCAAACTGCTAATGCCCAGCATTTCTGAAGGATATGTGAGATGAGGGAGAGGACATGGTCAACAGAACACTTTGCAGTTGTTTTCAATCAAGACTGGCTAAGAGGGAAGAATGCGTTAGTAGGTGGCTCCCATTGTGCAATCCTCAGCCCAAACACCCTGGTCTCATCTGAGAATGCCACACTGCTTCTCAAGCATCAGTTCCTTTCCTAAGTTTCACCCATCAAAATTTGAACAACCCCACTCAGAAAGTGATGCAGGCTGGATGACAGGGTCAGAAGTAGCCACAGCGCTGACAGGGAACACGGAGCTGCTCTCATGTCTTGAATAAATCAGGAAAGGAGGGGTCTTGCAGCCTATAGCTCATCCTTGGAGTGTCTGTTCTGGGGGCACACCTCTTACCCTCACCAGTTCTCAGGGCTGAGCATAGAATCATAGGACCTTCCAGTTGGAAAAGACCTTTGAGACGGAGTCCAACTGCACCCATCTTCCACTAAACCATGTCCCTCAAAAACTCATCCACCTGTTTATTAAACACCTCCATGTTTAATGGGAGCATGTGGGAGCATCACTTCTCTTTTCAGACCAAGAGCCTGCTGAGTGTAAATTCCTCCTTCAAGGACTTCACAGATAGGGAAAGACTTTCTTCAACTTTTTTGCTTGCTCTCTCTGCTGGTCCCCTAATTCACGAAAAAGGGTGGAGGGAGGAGACTCATCCTGCAGAAAGCAGTTTTCCCTGTCATATAGGAGATGGCTGGACAGGTCAGGGCTAGATTTGAGGCATGTTAACCCAGGTGATGATTTAATGCAGCAAATCCCACAAGAGGCTGGAGTTAGAGGCAATTACAGAGGCAGCAGCAACTTCCCACATTCACAAAAGTGCTGCGGTCACGGGTGTGTGAAATTACTTGGCACTAATGACTTACACCTCCCAGTACTCCCAAGCGGCAGAGAGGAATATTGCAGGTGAGAGAGCTTTGGTGTTAACTAAGATTTTGCATAACTAACTTCAATGAGCATAATTTGGAAAACTCCTGTGCAAAAGTATTTCCAGATACAGCCGAATTTAGGGGAGATTGTACCTTTTTTCCCGACAATTCCAGACCCCCAAATGATGCTGCAAAGATGGCTGTGGATAAAGGGATAACGTGGCTGTGGTGTTCTGGTGTCAGGTGTGAGGTTTTTCTTTCCATGCTGTACACCAAGCAGACACTTGGGCAGCTCTTCCAACCTGATCCTGAGACCATAGATCATAGAATCATTGAATGGTTTGCGTTGGAAGGGACCTTAAAGCCCATCCAGTTCCACCCCCTGCCATGGGCAGGGACACTTCCCACTGGGTCAAGACCACTGGTCTCCAAGTCCCATCCAACCTAGCCTTGAACACCTCCAGGGATGGGGCAGCCACCACTTCTCTGGGTAACCTGTGCCAGGGCCTCCCCACAGGAAAACATTTTTTCCTAATATCTGATGTAAATCTCCCCTCTTTCAGCTTCCTTGTCAGCAGTTTTGAAGGCACGAATGTCCTGTGGAATTGAGGACTGTGTGAAGGCACTGGAGGACCCTCAGATCCCCCTGGCAGGTGCAAGAGGTGGATACTGCATGGTATGCATTGCTCATGAGATGGGAGATCCAGAACTCCACTTTGCCCAGGTGAAAGAGAGTTGTATAAGTTATTCTGAAACATCTGGGACAACTTTGAGTGCCAGAAGGTGGCTGCTGGTTGTCTGGTGAAGGTCCACTCTTAGAACAAGAGATCTTTAATCCCCATCCCCAGCCTGTGTATGTTCCTGTCTGAGGATGCCTCAGTACTGGAAATGGAGGAGATTACAGTATCACAGTATCATAAGGTTGGAAAGGACCTCTGAGATCATCGAGTCCAACCTATAACCCAACACTAACACCAACACTAACACCATTATCTAAACCATGGCACTCAGTGCCTCATCCAGTCTCCCCTTAAACACCTCCAGGGTCGGTGACTCCACCCCCTCCCTGGGCAGCCCATTCCAATGACCAATCACCCTTTCAGTGAAGAACTTTTTCCTCACATCAAGTCTAAACTTTCCCTGACGAAGCTTGAGTCCATGCCCTCTAGTTCTGTCCCTGGTCACCTGAGAGAAGAGACCAACCCCTGCCCGACTACAACCTCCTTTTAGGGAGTTGTAGAGAGCAATGAGGTCTCCCCTGAGCCTCCTCTTCTTCAGACTAAACAGCCCCAACTCCCTCAGTCGCTCCTCGTAGGGCTTGTGTTCCAGCCCCTTCACCATCTTCGTTGCCCTCCTCTGGACACTCTCCAGTATCCTGACATCTTTCCTAAACTGGGGGGCCCAGAACTGGACACAATATTCAAGATGAGGCCTGACCAGTGCCGAGTACAGGGGGATGATAACTTCTCTGGTCCTGCTGGCCACACTATTCCTGATGCAGACCAGAATGCCATTGGCCTTCTTGGCCACCTGGGCACACTGCTGGCTCATGTTGAGCTTCCTGTCCACCAGCACTCCCAGGTCCCTTTCTGCCTGACTCCTCTCCAGCCACTCTGTCCCCAGTCTGTAGCTCTGCATGGGATTGTTGTGTCCAAAATGAAGTACCTGACATTTGGACTTATTAAGCATCATCCCATTAGACTCAGCCCATCTCTCCAGTCTGTCCAGGTCCCTCTGTAGGGCCATCCTACCCTCTAACAGATCAATCCTTCCTCCCAGCTTGGTATCATCTGCAAACTTGCTGATGATGGACTCAATCCCCTCATCCAGATCATCAATAAAGATATTAAACAGACCCAGAGCTGCATGAACAATGTTTACCACCATGGTGAGCAGTGAATTCTGTGGTGTTGGGTTTTTTTTGTGAGCATTTCTCCCACTTCTGTGTTCCTGGTATCTCAGGGAGGCAGTGCTTGAGCAACAGGCAGTACAGGGAAATCACACACTGGTGCTTCCCCAGCTTTATCAGCTGTGGGCTTAAAAAAATAAATCATTTTCCAAGGCTATAAATCCAGAACCTTTCACCAACTCTAACAGTAACTCACGTGTGCAGAACAACAGCAGCCTGTTTATCCAAACTAGTGAAAGCATCTGTAGCAGAGTTAATGATTTTGCAGCAAAGCAGGTCACCCACCTACTGTGGGACTGGGAGCTGTGCTGCTGCCCCAGGGCACGGGAGAGGAAAATAGAGGCTTCAGGGTAAGAAAAATTACATTTCCCCTCCCAAAAAAATGAGCTGGGATGTTTTTGAAGAGCAATATTTTTAAGACTCCCACTTTTTTTCCTCCCTGCTTTATTCCATGCAGTTTCTTAGCTGTGATTTATCCAGGTCTGCTTTCAGAGCTGTAGAAATTGGTACTGTAAGGGTTAACCTGATGTGCTGGGATGTTCCTCTCTCCTCTTGATCCCCAGGTCTTGGCTCTGTTAAACATCTTCCCCTCTCTTTTACGTTCAGATCCTCTTTTACAAGGCTAGGGCTTGGGAATTTCAGCCCAGCCAAGAGCCATCTTCCCATCCATTAAGGCTTCCTGACAGCAGGTAACAATATCACTTCAAAAGGACAAAGTTGCACCATTTCCCCCCTCCCCAAATTAACCTCTCTGACAACAGCATCTGAGCACAACATAGGAAGAAGCAGCTGCCTTTTTTCTTTGCAAAACTCATCTGCATCCACACCCAAATGGTTTTGGGGGGCGAAGGCAGAGCTGAGCCCAGTGGCCACTGATGCTTTTTGGGGATTGCAAGGCTGTTTGCTCAGAGATCTTCGCAGCTGAGTTTTGGCCATCTCACCCCCCAAGAGAAGCTGAAGATACTCTTTTATCAGCCTCCTGCTGACCTCTTACCCTGCATCAGGCCAGGGAAGGCTGGATCATGTCTTGCCTAATCACTGTGGCTTCAGACCCCTAAAGGTCTGCTTCTACCCTGGGATGCTCTGAGCTCACTTTCTCAGCCTGCCTTGGTTTTGTTTTTTTTTTTTAACCCCCACATTTTTTGTTTTCCTCTCTGCTGACTCAGTCTCACGTTTCCCACATCTCCATTTCCACGCCGGCTGCCACCTCTCACACATCTTGTGCATCTTTGTCCTCTCCCCCCTCTCGCAGGGCACAGGTTGCTCTCGCACCGCCAACGGTGCTCGTGTGTGGTCTTCCACCTGGTAGGAAAAGGGCCAAGTGGTGAAATTCTCTTTCTCCTGCTTGGGCACTATTTAGTGATAACAATAACAGTCAGAGGAAGGTCTTTTTCGAGGGGAGATCAAACAGGAGGTGGAATGTTGAGTTGAATGCTGCTTGGAGGGCAGTCCAGGTGCCAGCACACAGCATAGGCATGGGAGGAGGCACTTTCTTCCTTTCTTTCCAAACAACTATTTTTTCTCTGCAGGAAATATGCAGAGAAATAAATAACATAATAAAGAACAGTTTTCCAAAAGCAGTTTAAACAAAAAAAAAGTCTTTATACCTGAAGGCAGGCACACACAGAAGCTGGGATTGTTTAGCCTGGGGAGGAGGAGGCTGAGGGGAGGCCTCATTGCTCTCTGCAACTCCCTGAAAGGAGGTTGTGGTGAGGTGGGTGTTGGTCTCTTCAACCAAATAACAAGTGATAGGACGAGAGGAAATGGCCTCAGGTTGTGCCAGGACAGGTTTATTTTGGATATCAGGAAAAATGTCTTTACTGACAGAGGGGTGAAGCCCTGGCAGAGGCTGCCCAGGGCAGTGGTGGGGTCACCATCACTGGAGGGATTCAAAAACTGTGTAGATGTGGCACTTTAGGACATGGTTTAGTAGGCACAATGGGATTGGGCTGATGGTGGACTTGATGATCTTTTCCAACCTTCATGATTCTATGATTCTAAGCTCCTAGACTTTACCTACAATTTCTTTTTAATATTTGTTTCTTCCCAGGAATATTAATGTTAAATACTTATCATCTTCCTAAGAATCCTTCCCCCAAACCCTTTTAATTACAGAACCAGCTTCAGCATCTCCACAACCCCCTCACCTGAGCTAGGGGCTGCTTATAACTCACCCTGCTTTTGCTCATGCTTGGAATTGCTAGCTAAGCCTACCAGTTTCCAGGCAAATCTGCTCTGGAGGAGCTACTGTTCTCCTGTGCCTCCTCAGAAATCTTCAGCAAGCCTAGACAGGATGAGAATCTCTCCTCTAATTTGCTAATAATGAGTTACAGTGTGATTGAACTTACGGAGTACCAGGTCACTGTGTGGTGTATTAAAACACACAGCCGTACAAGTGTTGCAGCTCCGACCTGGGCTATGCCAGTGCTCTTAATGCAATTAAGGGGCTAAGGTTTATGGCTTGTCCTTTGGCTTGTAAATCAGCAGAAAACCAGTCCCAAACGTCCAGAGCCCTTCTCAAGCCTTGCTCTGAAGGGCAGGAAGGGCTAATGTTAAGGGGTGGAGAGGCACCTGTGGTTGTTTTGCTGTCTGCTGTGAACACCTCATGCTGTGCCTTTTGGAGGATCTGGGGGAGACTTTGTGGCTTCTGGCCTGTGGTTCTTGGCCCTGCAGAAGTCCCCTCATCCTGAAGGACACCCACTGCTGCTGTAGAAGTAGTGCCTGTACCTTCAAAGGCAGGGAGCTCCTCTGGCAGGGTGGCTCTTAATAAGTAAATAGTTACAGTTTTTTTAAAAGCTGAAATAGATTTGGAGCTGTGTAAGCCTTTGGGGAACCCTTCCAGTCTGCTCTCAGGCTTTCTGATATCTTTTATTCCTGTGCTTTAAAGGGAATTATCTAAAGGATACCACTCTTATTCCAATTTATGGGATCAGTGTTTAAAATACAACTTGACTAATAATTTGATTAATTGATTCAGTTTGTGACTAGTTTGAAAATAGCTCTTTCAGGACTCTTCCGAAACCTGTGATTTCCAGAAGCACAATCCCTCTGCCCCTGTACTGCCCCACAACTGATGGCTCTGCACTGAGCACCCCAAAACACAGAACCTCCTCCTCCAGCCCTGGGGCCAGGCAGGGTAGGGCTAGCATGGCTGGGGGTTCACAGGGGCTTTCATCAGTATCCAGGTAAGCATGGAGTGCCAGCATTTTTCAGCAGGGGGGAAGGTGAGCTGCACCAAATCCTTCCCCTAGCACGTATCAGATCTTCTTCACCCCACTGATCTCCAGGAATATCATATGGAAAGTCAGTGTAAGCATTCTCCACCTTCCCCATATTTTCCAGTGAGGAAACTGAGGCACTAAACAAACTAATTGAGCTTCCTTAATTGCACCTGGATAGCTGATCTCAGTGGGCAATACAGGGATGCAGACAGAATTCAATTCAATTCAAAGGCAGAATTGAGCTGTTAAAAGAACCTAAAGGCTGTATGACAATACTAAAATCTCTGATTTTTTTTCCCTATCATCCTGCTTTTAGAATGCTGGAGAAGACACAGGTGTCCATCCCCCTCCCCCCCAACACTGATGTGCATGAAACAGCTTATTTCCAATGAGCTCTTTTTGGTGCCAGCCTCAGCTCCAGCTACCAACCACGACAACTCCACCTTTTTGCAATTAACGTCTCCAAAATGCCAAGTTAAAAAAAAACCAAGATGAGATCGGGGCTTGGATCCTAGCACTGCCTCTGCTTTTGCACACCTTGCTGGCTGTGGGGCTGCTGCCATCCTTCTCCAGGCTGCCTGCACTGCAGCCAGGAGGGAGCATCCCCCTCTGCTTGTCCGTCTCTCTGTCCCCGTCTGTCCACAGGCTGACAGAGATGGATTGCAGCGCTGCTGGGAAGGTGCTGTCAGGCTCAGCCTTCCTTCCAGGAGAAAGCTGCAGACCTTGAGGGAGCCCTGTGATGAAGATGTAAGAGCAGTGTTTGACACAGCAGCAACTTTGTTGGGGCAGTTGTGGCTTGCGTCAGCCGCCTGCATCCAGGAGCACAACGGTCCCTCTCCTAAAAGGGTCACCGTGCCTCATGGCCCCTTTTCTGGCCATGAGAAACAACTGGGGAATCACAGAACACATCATAATGGGAAATCTGCTTGCAGAGAACCTGCAAGAATCATTTTCAGAGGGGGGAACGTGGGGTTAAAAGGTCAGGAAAAGAGCCAGGAAGGACTGCAGAGGGGAAAGATGTAGAGAGAAATTCTTGCTCCCCTTGAAAAAGAGGAGAAGGATGAGCAACGAACAAGCAAACCCCTCCTGGGCAGAGCCCTGTGAGCTTGCACCCGAAGGAGTTAATTCCCCTGCTAGTGCACTAAGTGGTCAGCAGCCCAATAAATTATGCCCTCCAAAGACAAACCACAATCATCATTAGTCACGGCTCATTGGCCTGTTAAGGCTCCTCAGTGAAGTTTATCTCTTCCCTCCTGTCCACCAGCAGCCATATTTCATGCTCCGAAAACAGATGACCCCGGGGGTCAGCGAAATGAAAGCCCCATTCAACAGGTCTGCGAAGGACTCGCCACGGAAAAAAACGGCCGAGGTCAAAATAACATTGAGATACGGCCAGACCTTCAGCCGCTGCCCTCCCCGAGCAGACACACACCACACGCTCAAGTGACCAAGACATGTTAATCCGTTTCAGGATCAGGCAGGGTCAGGCTGGGGCTGGGAGGAACAGTGGCATAATTAGGTGAGGGTGACCTCCATAAAACAGTAATGGGCTTCCAGAGGCATGCTGGCTTTGCACCCACTTCCCTGCTCTTTGCGAGATGGAAATGGCCAAGTGGGCTGAAGGCAGTTCCAAATATTGTCCCTTGTCCCTGCTGGCAGCTGAAGTGGTGGGCAGGGAGGGAGGCAGGTATGTGAGGACCATGCAGCATGGTGAGCATCACAGCCCAGTGTTTCACTGCTCAGCTTGATTTCACTGTGAGGCCTTTTAAAATAAAGGAGGGGATTTCTTCTCTTCATTCCTATTTAAAAAAAAAAAAAAAGGAAAATATTAGGAGCATGTGAATTATTAACCTAAAATAGGTTGGTGTTGAAAGCCCCTGCCTGCTCACATCACTGCTGGGCAGCAGGAGAAGAGAGGTAAAAAGGGTGGGAGGTTTGAAGAACGTTGTTGTAAGATATTATTTTCCCAATACTTTGTGAGATCATGTGTATGGGAATCTAACTGGAAAGAGCTTGGGGTGAGATGGACCTCTGCATCCTGGAGGGATGGAGGGTGGGACCTTCAAGCCAGCCACAGCTTCAGCTTCCTACCTGAGATGATCACAAATGTCTATACCAAAAGTCACATGGTAGAACGGTTCAGTAAAACTCCATGTTTTCTAAACGGCCAATTGAGAACTCCAGAGGGCCTTTTTTAAAACAGAACTTCATGCCATGAAATTAAAATCCCAAGGACCAATATCCTGAGAGAATACACACGCTTTACCAGCGCAGCAGGGCAACTTCTTTATTCTAGAGTTTCTATGTGGTGGAAAGACAGAAGATGATGATGAGGAAAATAATTTTGACATTTCATATTTTGTATATACTGTTTTTAAACCAGAGTGGCATTCAATTCTGAGCTAAAAGAGCCAGTAACAATTATGACCAGTGATTAAAAGTGAAGTTGTAAACTTTTCAGAAGTACTCCTCATTTAAATTAATTAATTCATACTCCGAGGATTTGGCTGAGAAACAACAAGTTTCAGAGATCGAGTCAAACTCCTGTTCTACCAACTCTTCAATGGTTCATGCAGCATCGTCTTTAGGAAGTCAGAGCTGTGCTATCATCCCAGGGCAGGGGAGCCGTGTGGAAGACAGCACAGGTATTTATTTATGGGGACTGAAGGTTTCCCCGTGCCAGCAGGGGATGCTGACACAGGACCATTCCTCACGCTGGTGCCTGCAAAGCCGGTTGCCTCTTTATTCCATTTCATGCACAGCTTGTGCTTCTCCAGGTGATAACAGGTATTTAGACTCTGGAAGACACGTTGTACCCAGTAATATCGTTTTCCTGGTGCTGGAGGTCAAATTTGGGGCTGAACCTGCTTTGCCATTCCGGGATGTCAAAAGAAGAGCTTTAAAACCAGCTTCCCTAATGACTGTGATCTGTGTCTTCGAGCACCGTAAATCAGGAGGTGCTGGCTCAGGGCTTTTCCAGTGAGGGAGGCAGGAGAGGAGTGTGTAAAAGAGGTAATTCTGGCTAATGCTCTGCTGAGATAATTCCTTTTCATAACAGCTTGCGGGGATCATATTTTAAAACAGCTATTTGTCTGCCTATTTATTGCAGCATGTGTCAGGGGATGTTTTAATACAAAGGAACAGAGATGATGTGATTTGGGACATTTCAATCTCCCAGCTCTCTCCCTAATTACGCCTGTGCCTGGGCACGGATAAGGGCCAAGCACGCTGCAGGCAGGTTCAGTGCATGGCAGCCCTGGAACTCTGCCACAGCTGCAGGAGAGCTCAGCTGGGGTGAAGGGATGCTATAAAGGGAGGGGAGGATGAGCAGGGCTGTGTTTTCCCTTTTTCTTCACTGCTGGCTCTTGTTGTGGGTTTGCTGCTGGAGATGGGGCAGCCCCTGACTCCGGGCACTGTTTGCAGCTGGTGGTTTGCAAAGGAGACCTGCAGCATCTGGGTAACCCATTGCAGGAACCTTGACCATGGGCTTGCAAGGTCTGAGCTCTGCAGTGAGCCTGGGATGGTAGGGGTGGAGGGGGAGGAGAGGTGTCCCACTTTTTTGCAAGGCTGCTGTTGGATCTACCTCACCCAATGCCCAGAGAAGCGAGATGGGGTCCCTGTCTCTGCCCAGGGTGGGGACATCTGCTTGGGATGTTCTGCTTGCAGGATTTTGGGCAGCACAGAGGTGTCAGGGAGGTATTAGGGAGCTGAGCAAGCAGTGCTTGCAGTGTAGCTGTGAAACAGAGTCTCTGTCTCTCACCCTCTCTCTGTCTAGAGGTCCCCCAGCCCTTAAATCTTCTGCTGTGCAACACAGATGACTAAATTGAGCAGTATCATCCCCCTTCCCTTGTGTTGAGCTGCCAGGAAAACTTCAAACAAACAAACAAAAATCTGTTCTAGATAAAAGTTGTGGGAGTTTCCACAGGATTTTTTTTTTCTTTGCTTCTTCTCTTCGCTGCAGAAAACAGTTTTGGGGGAGTTTTCTGCAAAGTCTACATCCCACCTACAGCTGCAGCCTCTACTCCCATCTTCTGAGCCCACGTAGGAGCCTTTTTCTCCCATCTCAGCTGGTTGAGATGGTGCTGAGCCCCTAGTCCAGGAGCTGGGATGTTGCACCACAAATGCCATTAGCAACACGGAGCTGCTGGAGCAGGTCTGGCCCTCCCAGCCTGCAGAAGGTCACAGCAGTTGTTTGTGGCAGCCCAGGGAATTGAACTCCGATATCCCACACCCGAGCTGAGCACTCCAGCCAGCAGCCCTTGCTTCCTCCCCGCTGGCCACCAGCTATTTCTGATGACAACACCCAGTCAGGACAAGGTGCAAACTGATGTGATATTGATTTGTTTCCAGACAAGGGAGGTGAAAATGGATAGCAAAGTAAGAGCATGAGAGACCTGGAGCTGGCAGCAGGTAAGACTTTGTTACTCACGTCCATTTATTTACAAGCTGGTTGAAAGCAGAGATGAGAATGAGGGGTCAGGACAGTAAGTAATATATATGGCTTTTTATTTCCCTGTGTATAATGAAGCCATTAGTGATGCTGAAATAATTATCTTCTTATGGTGGTGTTTTCCATGCTGCACAGAAGCCAGAGATGAGTGATGCCAGGCTCTTCCCTCCAGCTGTGTGCATGGAGCACAGCAGATATTATTCTGCATATCAGACATGCCTTCCTTCTGTTAGTTACCTGGGCTTTGGCAAAAGCAAAGCCTCTCCTTTTTTTCTGCCTTTCCCCTAAGTCACCTTGCCCTTGCCAGAGCATCTAATGAATTGGATCATCTCCTTTGAAATGCCAAAATCAGCAATGCAAAGTGACACCACGCAAGTCCCAGTGGTGTGACCAGGCAGAGCAGGGAAGAGAAGCAGGAGAAATGTCTGAGCAGGACAGCAGGCACGGTGCTTGTGGAAAATTTACAGCCTTAGACTTGGGCTCTGGGCCCCCTTTTTATTACATTTTACACCGAGCAAGCTAGATTGAGTTACCATTGTGTTTTCATCTGCTCTATCAGGGCTGCTTTCAGATCCAAAGACCACGGGGTTAGAAAGAGGGAGCCACAGAGATGTCGGTTCTGGCCATCAGCAAATCCATCAGATTTATAAACAAAGAGCAGGCGATATTTCATAAGCTTAGAATGGGATTTAGCTGTCCAGCAGAGTCCGGAAGAAAAGGAGCACAGCAAGCATTTCCCCAGTCCCCAGGACAGTATAACTTAGATGAATCTCCACTTTGCTGTTGTCCCTGGATAATAGAGGCATTTCTAAGCTGTGCTTGCTCCTCCATCGTCCCACTTTACAAGGGCAGAAGGGCTGCTGGCAAAGCTGGCAGTGCAAGATTTTCATAGCTGGTTTCCAGAAGAGCAGTTACTGCTCTGGAGTTTGGAAGGAGAACCAACTTAGGTTTAGGGCTTTGCATAATAATGTACAAATGAAGATGCAGACAAAGGGGAATGCACCCTAGAGCTACTTGTGGTGGATATGGTGGATATGCCCTCTTCTAAGGCACTCTGGCAGGATGAAACGGGGCTTCAGTCTTTGTGTGTGTATTTCTAAGGCTTCTCACCTTTCAAAGACTGAAGCTGGTGAATGCTGGTAGATATGGACCAGTCCCCGCTGACTGGGAAAGTGTTTGGCTTCATGTGACAGGTATCAGGGGATACAGCCTCAGTCAGAACAATAATGTTCAAAGGAGTTTTTATTAAAGAAAAATAGAACATGGATGCTGGTTACACCTTGAGTGTGGTGGATGTTTGCCATAGGTTTTGGCCAGGCTCTGCTACAGATACAGGATGGGAGGGTGCAGAGGTTGCCAGGGCACCTGCTACAGTCTGAAGGGCCCTGTGATATGGGCTGCTATCCAGAAAGCAGCAGAGCCTGTGTCCTCCTTGGATTATGACTGTGTCCTTATTTCCTGGAGATACTTTTCCACAGTAATTTTCTCCTCAGCCCCCAACCTCCCTCAGTAATTTGGATTTTTGGCAGTGAAGGAATGACATTGGGCAGAAAGCATTTTTTTTTTCCCCTTGGGAGAATTCAGAGGTTCAAGTCCCACCTGACAAAAATCTGCATCAGGGTGAGCCCCAGGCTCAGTCTTCAGCCAGAGCACCTCATCTGCCAGTGAACTGGCTCCCGCTTGTTAGGGATGGATTATCAGTAGGACAAAAGGCAATAAACAAAGTGCAACATGGGAAACTGAAGTTAGAGATTAAGAAACAGGTTTTGCCTTGCCCTGGTCAGAAGCTGGCAGGACAAGCTGCCAGGAATTGGGCTAGAGATCTCCAGAGGTCCTTTCTAACCCATGTGCTTCTCTAGATCTTGGAATTAAATTCCCTGGTAGATGCCTGTAGTCTCTCCCTTTGCAGTGGAGCAAAAGCAGGTGTTATGATGTTTGCTTTTACTTGCTTGAGTGATTTCACACATGGCACTTCACCCCTGCCCTGCCTCCTTCTCTGCCCCCAAGTTCTCCACTCTCCATCCAAGACAGTGATGTAACTAGTTTTGTTGCTCCCACTTTGCCATCCCTTATCTTCTCTCTTAGAAAAGAACATCCTCGTGCATCTCTTCACGTTTCCGTTCCTCACGTCCTGACTGCTCTTTGCTCTCCTATTGAGGTCCACTAAACCCTTCCTGAGCACTGGCCACAGGGGCATGTTTGTTAGACACTTTAAAAGCAGGGTGAAAAGTCTTTAGCTGGGCTGTTTTGCCCTAATATCCATGAAGTGGGAGATGTCCAGGGAGCTGCCAAGCCCATCCTGGTGGCATCAACAGTGAGAGCTGCCTGGAGCATCTGTTCCCAAAACTTCTGAAGGTGGGACAATCCCATAGTGTGGTGCCTGTCTGCTCAACTGTCCTCTCCACTAGGCTGGTTCTCCTGGGGTCTTGCCTAGTCTGGCCAGTCCCTCTGCTGATTAGAACATCCTGTGACCTAAGTTTGGTTGTATCACTGGATACCATTGTAGAATCCAAGACATCCCCTAACCCATCTCTCTCCCCAAGCCCTGGGTTTAATCTCTTGCTCCTAGCTTTGAGTCATAATATTTGCTTAGGCTGTAAGTCATCTACTCTGCCCTCCCCAGTACTTGGCGTGTGGTGGTAGCAGAGCTACTGGGGCCCTTTTCTGACCATCCCTGTGCTCCTACACACAGAGCTGAGTTTGGCATCCTGTAATCAGTCAAGTTTAATATGGCATCTCCACTTGCAATTTGTCATGGCCTTATCAGAACATCTGCATCCTGGCCTCTTATTAAGCCCTTAGAAAAATAGAAGAATCTAATGCCTGAATAGTTTTAAATTTGGAAGCAGAGTGGGAGTAGATGGAAGAAAATACATTCCCCTTCATGTAATCATTAGAGGAGGACAGTTCTGAACAATGACCAGATCGTCCTCACACTGATGATGACAGCAATTTCAGACTTATCGCACCCCAGCACTATATTAAGGCACTGAGATTACATTGTTATTCATTAACACAACATCTGCTAAAAATCAGCATGGAGAAGGCTGGTGTGGCTGCTAAAAAGCTTTATGATGGGAGCAGAGAAAATAATCCTTCACAGGAAGAATAATGCCTTTGCTGTCCTGGGTGTTGTTCAGCACAGCTGCTCCTCAGAAGCCATAAACAAGCAATGCAACCACTTGCTTTTGGTTGGTGAGGACATCGGTTACCAAGATCAGCAGGTCCCAATGATATGGTCCTGGATGAGTCTCTTTCCTTTTTCTTGCCTATTCCAAGTGGTTTCTTGTACCCACGATAACATATTCTTTAACACCTGTCACAACTGCACTTGCTGTGACATAGGACAAAAACCCCATTTCCTGTGTTTTGAGGTTCTAAAATATTCCCAAGCTGGTCAGTCTGAACACGTTTATAGCAAAATACTTTGATTCATAACAAAACCCAGACTGATGTAGGAACTTTCTGCCATTTATCCTGGCAGCTGTAAAAGACCCTCAACTTTCTCAGTTTCCTCTTATAGAATCATAGAATGGTTTATGTTGGAAAGGTCCATAAAGTTCCAACCCCTCTACCATAGGCAGGGACACCTTTTGCTGGATCAGGGGGCTCAAAGCCCCATCCAGCCCGACCTTGAACATCTCCAGGGATGGGGCAGCCACGATTTCTCTGGGCAACCTGTTCCTCATAGGTGGGCCAAACTTGTGGATAATTTTAGGAGTGACTTGCAGACTTGGTTCCCCTCCTGGCCTGGTGTGGTTAGTACCTGATCTCCATGACCCTCCGTGTTTTGAGTCTGGAAGAACACCTTATTGCAATGTATTTGCTGTTTCTCGTGTTTAGCAGTTGCAGAAGCATGAACCTTGGTCTTAGACCCATCTCTCTGGTTTTTTACAAGCAATATAAGTTATCCAGGGTACAAAGAGTCAGCAACAGTGGGGCTGCAAGGGTATTTCATAGTCTTGTTGCTAAAAATGCAGAAAGGGCTCTGGACTGTGAAGATCTCCTGGAATTGCAACATTGGTAGATTTTCTTCTATCTTAAATATGCAGTTCCTGAAGCTGTGCTGCACTTCTAAAGGTGATATGTGAGTGTCTCCAATCATCACAATCCCTGACAGCCCATGATTTGATTTCATGTAGCATAGGGATGATCTGGAGCATGAGGAGCATTACCATCAGGCGTTGTGCTGATGTGTTGCTCTGCAACAATAGTTCAGAAGTCCAGCTCAGCCTTCTTCAAGCTGCCCTGCTTCCACTCAGAAGTCACTGATGCTGCTCTGCAGAACCTCAGCTCAAGGAGCTTTCAAAGAACTGTTTTAGCAGCTAGTGCAAACCATCCATCAGTGCTCCTGTCTTCACTCTGACTTGCTCCATTCCGGGGTGCCTTAATTCAGTTATGATGAAATTTAGAGGAACTGCTCCTGACAAATGAGACTCTCTCTAGTGGGTTGCTTCTTTAAACTGTTAGCACGTCCTTAACTATTGTCAGAGCCTAAAATAAGAACATTGAAATTCTCAAAGATCCTTCATTATCAAAGGCAGCTGCTGGCACACAGTGGATCACCACTACCCAACAGCGTGTCAGTGTGGGGGCATCACAGTATCACAAGGTTGGAAAGGACCTCAGAGATCATCGAGTCAAACCTATAACCCAACACTAACACCAACACTAACACCAACCCATCATCTAAACCATGGCACTCAGTGCCTCATCCAGTCTCCCCTTAAACACCTCCAGGGTCTGTGACTCCACCCCCTACCTGGGCAGCCCATTCCAATGGCCAATCACCCTTTCAGTGAAGAACTTTTTCCTAACATCAAGTCTAAACTTTCCCTGATGAAGCTTGAGTCCATGCCCTCTAGTTCTGTCACTGGTCACCTGAGAGAAGAGACCAACCCCTGCCCGACTACAACCTCCTTTTAGGGAGTTGTAGAGAGCAATGAGGTCTCCCCTGAGCCTCCTCTTCTTCAGACTAAACAGCCCCAACTCCCTCAGTCGCTCCTCGTAGGGCTTGTGCTCCAGCCCCTTCACCATCTTTGTTGCCCTCCTCTGGACACTCTCCAGCATCCTGACATCTTTCCCAAACTGGGGGCCCAGAACTGGACACAATATTCAAGATGAGGCCTGACCAGTGTCGAGTACAGAGGGATGATAACACTATTCCTGATGCAGGCCAGGATGCCATTGTCCTTCTTGGCCACCTGGGCACACTGCTGGCTCATGTTGAGCTTCCTGTCAACCAGCACTCCCAGGTCCCTTTCTGCCTGACTCCTCTCCAGCCACTCTGTCCCCAGTCTAGAGCTCTGCATGGAATTGTTGTGTCCAAAATGAAGTACCTGACGTTTGGACTTAGGAGAGTTATAGGAGAGATGGTTACAGCCCTTGAAAAGCAGCTTCAGGGTGTAATAGCTGGGGTGGATAACTGTTTACAGGCAGAAGAGGAAAGTGGTGGGGACGCAGAGTGGACAATGCTGACCTAAGACTTCTCCACATTTCACACGGGTCTCAAGGCGCTTTGGTTTTCAAGGAGAGGTCTTGCAGTGAGAACAAAGGTTTTATGCAACTACTCTTCCAGATTAGATGCCTGACAGCCATTGCAACTAAGCCTGTCCTCCAAAGGAAGAACCCCAAGAGATTTCCTTTCTGCTCCTCCCAACCTTTCCAGCATCAGTTTCCACTGGTGCTGCTGTGACAAGTCTCTCTGGAGGGCACCAAGAACTCTGATGGCAAATACTCATTAATTGATTCACTGGGACCAAGGAAGCATCCAATCCAATTAGAGATAAATAATTTATGCCATCGAACGCTGAGATTGGGACACTATTGATCAAGGGCAAGAAAGGCGATGACAGCTGTTCCTGTTGTCGGCGTTACAGAACCTGAACTGAGATGATGATCCTTCAGCAGAGGCTGGGAGTGGCAAGGGACCACCAGTCCAAGATGAAACATCTGAGGTCTCCACATACCACAGAGGCAATTGTTTTTATTCTTTAATCCTTAGCCTCTGCCCACACAATGAACCTCGAAGCTCATACAGCTCCTGAAGGTTTTGAAGGATCCCTACCTCAGGTACAGCATGGGTTTCAGAAGGTAATTTTTTCCCATGGGACCTCACAGAACAACCACCTTATTTTTCAAGTAGCCACTGGTCAACCTACTAAGCCCATATCCTGTAGAGAAATGAAATGTCTAATCCAGTAGCATCAGGGAGGGTCTTGGTTGTAGCAGTAGGAGAGGGTAGGAAATAGTTCTACTGCAACTTTGTGCCCTGGTGTCTCCACCCAGTGTGAGAATCAGCAAGAGGGAAAGTTCTAATGAAAGTGCAGGTACATGCCACGTGTCAGCAGAAGGCACTGCACCTACTTGGAACCTGCAGGCCAATCCACTGCCCAATGTGCACATCCAGTGCAGTCACAAAGTGCGTTTGGAAGACAGAAAAAATTGGTAAGGGCCTCCTAATTTTGCTTTAATTGCTCTGTATCGAGAAGCTAAGGGAGGAGGAGAGTTGTTTGGTATCTAAAAACCCTACTTTTGCTTTAATCCTAAATCTAATATATCCTTATACCCTTTAATCCTAAAAAGAGGATCCTTTTATGAAGAGGATCCTTATATCCTTTTAATCCTAAAGCAAAAAGACCCCATTAATCCCAAAGCAAATAGATGCTTACATCCTTTGGTATATTAAAATCCAGATGAGGTCTCATGGGAGCAAAGTAGAGAGGCAGGGTGTTCTGGAATTTTGGGAAGGGGAGGCTGTGGACTTAAATGTACCTTATTATGGGAAGAAGAAGCGGGTTGGAGGGGGCTGAGGGCACCCTTTCCTGGGGATCATTCCCTTGTGTCCTTTCCTAATGGAGGGATATTTCAGGGACTGAAACGTGGGCAAAGATTTTTTTCTGAGGAGGGCCAGAACTGTTTGGACTTTCCTCACTCATCGTTTTTGGCTCCGTTTACATGTCCAAGGGATTGTTAAAAATCTATGTGACCCAGATGGAAACTTTCTACTAACTTCAGTGGAATCTGGATCCCATCCAATGCAAGTGGGTACTTACAGAGCTTGGAGAGAAGAGGAGGAAAGTTTGTAAGGTCTAACTGGTCCATAGAAGCGAGGACCGCTCGGCTGACATCCTCTTGGAATGCGCACATGGTTATTTCAAGCAAAGGAAATCTGTTATTTCCACTCCTGAATGTTTATTTGGGTCAGGGTGGGAAAATCCGAGTTACTTGCTGAAGTCCCACTGGGGTGGTAAAAATATAAATACCTCATATCGTTATGTGTGTATTCTGAAAAGTGCTTAGTGACTGTGTTTATTGCATTTGGCCACTCCCGGGGAGTTGTTCTCTCTCTGCTCCCTCCCTGAAGTTCACGTGCTTTACGCTGAATACGAGTCCCACCGGGACCTCTAAAACCACTGTAGGGGGATGGAGCCAGAGTGATGCTGTGCCCAGCTCCTTGCAGGGCTTCCTGCAGAGAGGAAATGTCTTTCCATGCCCTTTTTCCCACCTGGCAGAGCCACTGCATGGTCGTGGTGTGATGCTTTCCCATCGCTGACGCTACATCATCTGTTCAGGTTCCCGTTTCATGCCTCGTCTGCCAAGGATGTGAATTTTTCACAGCATCATCCTCGGATTCATCTCCAACAGGAGTGGGCTGTGTATTTCTTCCAGGCAGAGCTGAGTTTGACTTGTGGTGGATCGTGTAAGGTGGAGGGCAAAGGCAATGAGCTCTATGAAGAAGCTGTTCCCTTTGCAATTCCTTGGTAGAAGGATACGCTGCTGGTTTCTCAGGGTGGATGGTAAGAGAGCCCTGGACATGATTCACATTTGGCTACCAGGAAATTGAAGGAGAGCTTTACTGACTCTGTGTGAAACCACACATCTTAAATCACAGCAGCTATCAATCCATCCCAAACCCAAGTGCTTTGTGCCCAGCATTGCCGACAGACTTAGCTCTCAGCCTCTCCCAGTCCTGGCCAGACAGGGAACAGCAAGAACCTATTGCAGTTTTGGCAGCCCTAGGAATGGAGCAGATCCATCTCCAGCCCTAGAATGCATCCACTCTGTCCAAGAGCTACAACTGCCCTTTCTAGTGCTGTTCCTGGATGCATCTTTCCACCACAAAAAACTTCAGCTAGAGAAGATGGTCTTTCTGTCTTTGTACCCGAAATAATGCAATTACACCTTGGTTTCTGAGTGTTACATAGCAAAAAAGCAGCACATCACGAGGCAGGGCCACTGTGGCTTTCAAAGTGAGATTTAAATATGTTTTGTGACTTAGGAACCTTGTTCTTGTAGAGAGGGTTGGGCTGTGTTTGCAAAGTAGATGGCTTCTGAACTGGATGGGTAGTCCAAAATATCTCTTGTTGGCTACTCAGAACTACCAGTGGATTGGTTCTTCTCATACAAATGGTGCTTTTCCAGCCCTACATTCCAGACTTCGGGCCAGAAACCTTCACGTTTGGCTTTTTGGGCCCCAGAACTACCTTATATGCTACAGTGCATCTTATTAATTTGAATCTGTGCCATCCCTTTCTCTCATTTACCATTTATTGCATGAGGCTTTTGGTGTGTGTGTGTCAGCATCAGGATGCCGCTGAGTTCAAGGCTCCTGCCTTACATTGCCTGAACTCTGCTGCCTCTGCAGATTGGGACTGGACTGGCAATTTTCAGTCTGGAGAAAGGTAGTTCTGATACTCTGGTGCTATCAAAAAGCAGCAGCATTTGCATTATGGCAACACCTAGGAGTCCTGCTGGGTTAAAACCACCAACATAAGCAAGAAGAACACACAGGCTCCTGAAGAAGGTTGTATCTTTCTACCTAGCAAAGGCCCAAGGCAACAATCAGCTCCTCAAGCCTTCTGCAAGCACAGCATTCCCATTTCCAGCAATGTGCAGCAATCCAAGGTGAAAGAAGTGCCAAGAAACAAACAAAATATGACTCTTGCATCGGTTCTTGCAGCATCCATCGCAGACCAGCGGCTGCGTGCAAGCTGTTGGTGCCAAAACAAGACACAAAAGGCATTCCCTCACCTGCCCACACTGACAATGCTGCATTTAGCTCACATTCAGCGCGCTCCACAAAATAGTGAAAAGCATAAAAGCAAAGGAAAGTCATCTCCCAGCCTGACCTTGGGCTCACAGGACCCCGTGGACTTGCTCCCTTTTCTTCTGCAGCGAAAGCTGGCGTGCACACTGCCAGATAACAGCTTTTACCAAGACAATCCAGCATCTTTAGGAGGAACTGAGAGATGTAAAAAACAAGTGCTGTGTGAAGAAGACAGCAGAGCCCACATATGGAGAGTTCCCTTGGTGGCAGATGGGAAATGAGTCCTGCTAGAAGGAAAGAGGGTTGGGGGAGGTTTGCTCTCACCAAGGTGGAGCTGGTTACAGGGCTCATCCATTTGTATGTTTTGTGACTTAGTGCACATCTCCTTAACGTTAGCTCCCCCACTTCCTTCCCCAGCCTCTGAGGAATGGCTTGTTATTTGTATTCGTGGCTAATTAAAACCTCTCTGTGCTCAACCCCCTGATTCCAGGGAGAGGGCTGAGCCCACAAGCAGACCACAGCGGAGGATGCCACAGCCCACAGGCGGAGCCCGCGCCACTCTGCACACCCCACTTTGCACTTAGGGCATTATTTACTCTGATATGAGCAACATTCTCTTAAAATATATTGAAGGAGAGATTGGGAAAATGAAGTGTATAAGATTTATCCTGCACTAGAGGATTTCAGCATCCAAGAAAGCCAGAGCATCCAGTCTCTCAGACTTAATAGAAACCTCCTGCTTTATTAATGTTGCCTTAGGTTTTTTTGGTTTGGTTTTGTTTTGTTTTTTTTTTTCCTTGTCCACAGGTCCTGGGCAGAAAGTCAAAGCTGTATCTGAGGAGCTTTCCTGGAGGTTTTCATTAGTAACAGGGCCAGGGAATCCACTGCAAATGTAAAAATAATAGATTTGAGAGCCCTGAAAGGATGGAGATTTACTCACTGTGGAAATATTAGGGAGAAAGTGGGAGTGGGATGTGCCCATGGCTCGGCGTTGCCTGCCTGTGAGCTTTGAAAGCTGCCTGAAGGCCAAGGAGATGCTGGGGAATGGGAGCAGGAGGGAAGGTTGTATCCGAGCAGCCTGGAAAAGCAGCTGTGACTGCTCTGCTGAGCACTGATCTTCTAGTGCTGGTGGATATGGCTGAACCTAGGAGTGTTTCAAGGTCTTCCTCAGGCTAAGGAGAAAAGGAATAAGTGGAGAGAGATAGCTTATGTCAATGAGAATATCTGCTCCTTGTTCACCCTTTGGCGATAAAGGTCCAGGGTGATGCTGATCCTCAGAAAGTCAGGAGGGACAGACTGAAATATGGGGAAGAGAGAGGGATGCTACTTGATGCCAGACAAGGTGAGCAGCATCCAATGAGCAGACTTTGTGATGTTTATAGACTGTGCCATGTTTCTGTGAACTCTGCAACCACCTGGCTTTGAAATCTCCAAGTGGTGTGGTTTGAGGGTGCAGGTTGGAGGGATTCTTTCAGTTTGGGCATTCCTGTGCCTGCTTTAGCCATGGCACCACTGATGGTGTGCCCTGGCCAAGGGTGTCTCTGTTGATAAGCTTCATTTTGCAGAGTCAGTACTAGGAACCTCGATAACTGTCAGCATTTTCAAACCCAAATCTAGACAAATTTAGTGTCAGGTGAGAGGCGGATGACAGGGTCTCTGCTTGAGCTGAGCCTGTGCACAGGAGCTGCAAGGAAAGATCCCCATTTTCTTGATACCAAGTTGCCTGAAGGGTTTGCACTCCCAGCTCCACATGAAATTACAGCATGCAGGGTGCAAGCTGCTAAACCTTCCTGTGATCATTTGTTTTTACTGGTGGAAAATAGGTTTAAAAGGGTTATAAATAATTATGAAAGGAGAACCAGAGATTTTCACTCTGTGCCTGTCCTCCAGGTACATACAGAGAAGTCTGTATGGAGAGCAGGGCTCCTGTAAAAGAGCTGAAACTCACAAGCACTGTGCTTCCAGCCAGCAGAGACCTCTGGCCACCAGCAACCTGGGAGATGGACAGAGGGAGAAGGGAGTTTTCTTACCAGCTGGGAAAAAAAGCCTATGGATAAGGCTGGAGACTGACTGCAGGGTTGGACACCAAAGCAGCCTTCCTAGGGATGCTGCTCAGCCCCCTGGCATGCTGGGAGGCAGCAGCCAGCCTTGCAGCCTGCCAAGAGAAGCATTTCAGCTCCTACCCAGCTCCTCCTTCTGTGCTTTTCAACAACTCTGCAGCCCCCCCAACCCCAGCCCACTGCGCTGGTGGGCCGAGGGGCTGGAGGCATTTTCCCAGCGCTCTAATCTAACAGCACCAGTGGGAATGTTTACAGCACGCTGCCACTTGAGGGCTTATCAACCTCCTTCCCTATCTCCCCCCCACCACGCCCCCGCCCTGGCCTGATAAATGGAGGGGCTGGTGGCACCCGAGGGAAGCACCCAGAGCAGGGGATGGAGCTGGGGGCTGGCCAGGAGCAAAGCTAGCAGGGTTGGGGTGCTTCTCCTGTGAACCCCTCTATGTTTGTGAGGATGTGGTGAGGGCAAGCAGCAGAGCAGACCTTTCCCCTGGGAGCAAAGGGTTTTACTTCGGAGCAACCAGCTTCCAGGCAGGGGGAAAGGGAATGTCCTACGAAGGGGTGACAAGTCTCCCAGCAGCCTGAAATGTTGGCCTGTTGTGGTGGTCCCAAAGGACCAGGCAGGGGAAGAAGATGCTTCAGGAGAGAATGAAATATGCCATCATAGCATCCTTTGCAGACCTGTCTGGAGGTGTTTGAGATCTCACACTCTTCCTGCAGCACTGGCCCAGTTAGGACAGGAATGGCCACTGTGGGAGCAAGAAAACATATCCCCATGAATGTTAGAGGTACACCAGAGAGAGTAGCTGCTAACAGCTGATCATTTTGGGCAGTAATAGGTTTTTCCCTAAATAATGAGCAGGAGATAAAAGGTGGCTCACCTGAAGCTGTACTTTTCTGCTTCGGGTTGGAGTGATGGCTCTGAAATGCGACTGCCTGGGATGTCCTGGATGCCGCATGGATACTAAGGTGTCTCCCCCTCCCCTTGCCTACTTGTAGTGCTCAAACGGAGCAGAAAAGTCCAAAAAGTATTTTTTTTTTTCCCCTTCCTTCAGGAAAGAAAGATGCCCTGATGAGACCCTGCGGGGACCAGAGCAGCTCCCGACCGGCTCTGGGCTGCTCCAGCCTGGGACACACCGCTATTGCCCTCTAGCGTCCCCGGCCCGGGGAGGGACCGCTCCCGGGATGCTCGCGTCCTGCTCCCATCGCCTCCGGGACTCCCAGGGTGGCGATGCGATCGCTCTCGGCAGCAGCTCAGCTGCGCCCGGAGGTGGCTCAGCCAGTCGGCAGCACCTTGACCCTGTCACCCTGCTTCTCACGTGGGATGAACCACAACGGGAACGGCTGTATCTGGGGTTTTGGGGTGTTTTCTCCCACAGTTTGGCGTGATACACCTGGCTTGCAGCCCCCAGGAACGGCTGAGGTGTGCTCACATCTCTCAGCAAGTCGAGCCCAAGTCCTGCCAGCACGGGGCATCCTGTGTCCACCACGCTGAGACCTGTCTGAGCCCTCCAGGCTGAAGAGGAAGAGCTCGCAGGGCTTCAGATATTGTGGGTGTGCTGGCCGCTGCAAGATCCTGGAATGGTGTTTTTATTTCTCTCTTGGAAGGTGAAGAGCAGAAGAGGGCACAAGAGCATCCCTTAAAGCTGATTTTAAGTGCCGGCAGCAGAGCCCTGGAGGCTCTGGCTGATTTTGCAGTACAGAGGACACTGGCAGAGCAGAGGGAACGGGAAAGTTTTGATGATGTGATGAGGAGGTGGGACAGGAACATCTCCAGCTGAGTGTCGTCCCCACCCTGTGCCTGCATCTGAATTTTTACACTGTGGAGAGAATGGGGGTCAGAAAGTGCTGTTTCTAGAGTTGTGGGGTCTGAAATATCCCTTGGACAGTGAACTCTGAGACTCAGGCCTGTATTTTGTACTTTTCAAACAGAAATGCAGGGAATGCAGCTTTCCCCTCCAAGGCTGATCTCTCGTGCCCTGACTCCCAACTGCAAGTGGCATCTCTCCAAGCCCAGGTACCCATGGGCTGCCCAAGCCCCTGCCCTGCAGATCCTCACCTCCTTTGCAATACTGGGGCTTGTCAAGGTGCTCTTGCTTTAGGAGACCCAGCAAGACCTCCCTCTCAAAGCCCACTTTGATGGTGTGCCAGCCTTCTGAGTATCACCCAGGGCACCTCTCCTGTCTGCCAGCCCAGGTGGAGCCTGTTAGCAAAGCCCTGCAGCACAAAAGGGGCTGTGTGTTTGCTGCCTGCCCTCTGGGATCCGTGAGGAAACTTGGCATGGAGGGGAAAAAAAAAACCTTTAGAGGCTACTGGGAAGACCAAGATTTATGTTTGGCTGCTCTTGAGCAGAGAATAAAGGGAAACTTGAGTGTGAGCAGGTATAGCAGAAGTGATGTAGGCACTTTATTGTGGAGTGTCTATCTGAGGATAGCAGTAGAGGGGATTTGTCCCCATATATCCAAGAGGAGCATTTGACTGTGCATAATTGTAGTTTATGTCTTAATAAATTGCCTTTGTGACTTGAGGGAGGCTTATCTTGCTCAACTGAGAAAGTCCCTTGGGTTTCTGAAGGGGGGAGGAGGTGGTCTGGAATAAAACACCTCAGCCATGTATTTTTAACCTGAATGTCTTTAATGTTAGACTATGGAGAACAGCAAGAAAGAAGAAAAAAATCTCCCTGTGAAAGAGGCCGTGGTGCACATTTCTGCAATCTGCAGCAGCCTGGAGAACAAAAAGGCTGCTGTTTGGAAATGCAGGCAGAAGTACAGTGAGCTTAAAGGCACAGCACATGGATAACCCGCTGTGAGCCCCATTGCCAATGCTCCCTGGAGAAAACAAGACTCTATCCCTGTGACATTGTTCCAGGGCTCAGGTAAGAGGAACTTCCCTGGAGATAAAAAGCCTTGCTGTGAATTTATTTCATGCTTGTGTTTCTAAAGGGCTCAGTCATGGATTCTTCTAGGCTTTGTGGTTAAGTGTGGGCTCTCTGCAGCCAAAACCCAAAAATATCTATCCCAGTCTTAACTGAGCTGGGACTGAGCCTCCCCGTGGTCTGGGAAATCTCCAGGATGCATTGGGCTGGAAGACCAGCTTGCAGTCATGTGTGCCACCCAGGCTAGCACAGAGCTGACATTCAGAGCCGAGAGGCAAGGCTTGTATTGCAACAGAGCTGCCAGACAAGCCATGAATCTCAATTTACCTCTTGGTAATGCTCTCCCTGGTGGTCCAGCTCTTGGAGCCTTATTGTGAGAGTTCCCAACCAGAGAAAGGCACTTGCAGTTGTATGGGAAAGGCTTAAGAGTGTCTTCTACGTAACCACCTTTTATGGTCCAATACATATGAGGTATTGGATCTTCCAGCAACTCAAGAATCATTTAGGCTGGAAAAGACCCTTAGGATCATCAAATCTAGTCAAGAAAGGATTTAGGCCACTTATAATGAAGGGCTATCAGCCCCAAAGCCTGCCAGAGAGGTCTCCTCTCCACTGATGTGTTTGCATAGTTAGTCTTCAGCTTGATCTTGATTCCTTTGCAAGGTGGTAGGTCAGGCACCTCTAATCTGAAGAGTGTTTGTACTTTGGAGTTGTACAAAAGTACTCTTCATCTGCTTGAGCTTCATTCTGTGCTTAGCTGAGTGCTGATGTTCTCCTGAGTTACCAGGCTGCTGGCAGCTGTAACCTCAGCCTTGTGCATTGCTGAGAAGGCATTGGAGTCTGTCTATTGACGCATCCCTCAGGGATGACATAACTTCCCAGTGTGCTGGGAGCCAGAGCCAGTACAGCTGCTGGGAATGATGGGATCCTCACAAATGGTTCGAGTCCCTGCAAGCACCAAAGAAGTGCTCATAACTACAAGCTCTTCTTGGCCGTGGTGTAACAGCTCCAGTTAAAGCATCTCAGAGTGCTGAGGGCTTTCTGTGAGGCCACTTCAAATGTGTGTCCTGCTTATCTCACCCAGATTTGTCAGCCAAGAAGAACATTACCTGCAGAGCACACCTGAGGATGACCAGCTGACTACCCTTCTCCTGTCCCTTGGCAGTTGACCAAAAGTCAGAGTGTCTATGTTTGACCCCTTTTTTTCAGACATTTGGCTTCCTTTGTCAGATACCCAGACTGAATGCAGCTGTAAAATAAATCCAGAGTGACACCATTTCTTGGAAGAAGGCAGCTCATGCTCCATGTTTTGGGTTCTCTCCTCTTTCCTCATCCACATTGCAGGTCTCCAGCAAGTCTTGTGTATGGTGATTTATAGGCAGTGGGTAGTAAAAGGTAGTAAAAGGGAGCCTGACTTGGGACTTGCCTTTTGCAAGTCCTCAGGGGACTCTTGTGAGTCACCCCAGGGATGAGTTTGCTTGGAGGGTGATTCCTGGCAGCATCTGCAGACAGAGTGAACCTTGCCAAGGGCAGGGGGAAGCCGAGGAGCAGGAGACTGCAGAATTAGTTCATACACCTTCTGCAATGACTCTGTGGGCAGAGTAAGAGTAAAAACAATTTGTAGGGGCTCTGAAGTGGAGGAGGGGTCCAGCTGCAAGCCATTCTTGGGAACTGATTGTACAAACTAACTTTTGCCACCAAATGTCCATATAATTTTATGGCCCTGGTCTATCCATCATGCCTAATACATGGATATATAACCCACGTTTAAGTAATGAGATGTGACTGGTTGTACATTTCTTGGTGATTATGGCATGTGTCATAAAGCAAAAATCTGAAGCCAATAATCCCCTGGAAACACATTGCCCTGGGGTGTCTTGTTACTATTATGAAATAAAATCACAAATGAAAAAATAATGAAAACACTCAAGAACTTGTGCTCTCAAGCTATAGGTATGGTAGAACTGTCAGGCAATCAAACCTCCAGCCCAGACTGTAAGGATCATTTATATTCAGTGTAAACACCCACTCACCCCCTGACACGTGTTACTGACTGCCTGACCCTGGATGCTGATGTTTCTGCAAGCAGGACTCTGAGGAAAACAGTTGTTCCTTGGTAGCTGGAGGGGTTGACCTGCACTCTGCTTGTGGATAGCTCCTCACCTGGAGCTTCTGTCCTTATTTCAAGCCTTCAGAAACACTGAAAGAATGTCCACCCCAGACTCTTTAAATAGAAATCTTCATCTTTATTTTTTCCCTGTTTGTTGGAGAATCTTGTGAACCATTAGGGTGAATAATCTCTCCCCTGATTTAACCAGGCTCAAGGCAAGAGCTTTCTGTGGAGTCTGAGATGTGTGATATCTCAGGATGGAGTCACTGGGAAGCTGTCACTTGGGTTTTCTTTGGTTCTGGACTCCAGTTCTGCACTTTAATGAGGCTCCTCCTTCTCCTGGGACTTTGCCTTCTTTTCCAGGTAGTAGCAAGATTTCTTCCAGAGACCGTTGGGGAAAAAACACTAAGGGAGTTGCCTCCAAAGTACACAGATATGATTATCTTGCCTTTATATGTGTGTGTGTGGTTATATATGTGTATATTTTAACTACAGTGTTTAGGATGCCACAATTTCTAGAGGTTCTCAGTGCTGTATGACCACACAGCAATAGGTCTGTCTTGGAGAGCAAGAGGTGTGATGAGAAATGGGGCGAGTGGTGATGCCAACATTAGCCAGCTGCTCAGTGGAAGAGGACTGGACTTTCCCCAGCTGAGGCTGGAGTCCTCAGACAGCATCATCAGCCTGGATGTAGAAAAGGGAAACAAGGACAAGACTCCAGCTGAGGGACTCAGAGAATTGCTCCCTTGCAGAGTGGGTCCTCCCAGCACAGCCCTGACTGCGGCTGCTGTGAAGTCACACAGAATCACAGAATGACCTGAGTTGGAAGGGTCTCACAAGGTTCATCAAGAAACAGCTTCTCTTGATGACATCGTAAGCCCAACAGTCAGTAATGGAAGAAGAAGCTTATTTACATGCTGTGACTCCATGAGGGAATGCCTCATAGCTCTGCTGGTGAGTGAGTAATGCAAGCAGATCAGACTCATGCCAATAAAAACTTCACTGTGTGCTCTGGATGGGAGACACATCATGTGAACTGACTTAATAGCAATGTTGGCAGAAGATGAGGGGTGACCACACCATTGCATTATGTCCTTTGTTTTGCTTGGTGGCTGAACAACCAGCTGGGAAAAACTGAAGCTCCCTAGAGTGGGTGAAAGCAGAGGGCTGCTGTCAGATCAGGTCTCCATCCCAAGAAAGAGACATAGAGCGTGGTGTCGTGTGTTGCTTGGTGGTCTTGGAATCTTGCAATCACAGACCAAAGGACACAACAAAAAATAGAGATAGACATTAGTCATGGAGGAAAACCACACATTGACGTGACCATGAGTGGCAAGGGAGAGGCCTTTTGTAGGACAGAGGGCCCAGGGAGTCCACGGGGTCTCCATCCTTGGAGATGTTTAAGGACCTACTGGACAAAGCTCTAAGTGGCTTGATCTGAAATCGACGTGGATCTTACCTTGAGCAGGGGCTTGGATGAGAGATTTCCCTTCAGAACAAATTTAGTCTGTGATTCTATAGAAATTCTGTGCATTTTAAGCACGTTTTAAGCAGTAAAATTGGAAAAAAGAAAAAAAAAGGGTTTTTTTGAAGTCTCAAGTGCTTCCTGACTCTGTTGTTTTAAAAGAAAATCTATTTATTTAAATAAAAATCTGACATTTTAATGAGAGAAAATATTTTGTTTGGACTTTTGTATACATAGTTTAAATTTACCATCATAAAATACATTATGACATTTAATATATAATAATATATTATTATATATTTCAATATATTTTAACCAAAATTCTCCAGCAACATCATGTTCAAAATGATATTGAATGTTCCAGCACTACCTCTGAGAAGTTGAGGCAAATGCTTTGACCCTCCCTTTCTTCAAAAATTTCATAGAAATCAAAAAGTTCTTGCAAAAATGTCCTGATTTTGATCCAAATGTGGTTTTGGAAGGAAGGTCTCCATCAATGACTTTTTGACCAACCGCTTTTGATTCATGGCTTTCTAGTTCCACTTGGCACTCAAAAATGCTTATTTTGGTCATTGTCTTAATTAAAATTGTCTCTGCCCCTCAGAAGGAAAGGCAAAATCATTCATGATTCTCGTTTTACTGACAAGGAAGCCAAGCTGTAGGGAGAGAGCTTGGCCAGCACTAATGGGGAGGAAAGGATGAAGAGAAAGCCAAGCTTTGGGGCCAACTTAGCTCTTGCCCATGAGGATCATACCAAGCTCCTCCAGGATCAAATGGGGCACATGGTCTGTGGTGGCCAAGGTGGATGATGGGAGGGACTGTGTGGAGTCTGGGACTGGAGAAAAGGAGGCTGAGGGGTGACCTCATTGCTCTCTACAGCTCCCTGAAAGGAGGTTGGTGAGGTGAGTGCTCATCTCTTCTCCCAAGTAACAGTTGACAGGATGAGAGGAAATGGCCTCACGTTGCACCAGGGGAGTTTTAGACTGGATATTAGGAAAACCTTCTATACTGAAAGAGTCCTGAAGCGCTGGCAGAGGCTGCCCAGGGCAGTGGTGGAGTCACCACTTCTGGAGGGGCTCAAACACCAAGTGGCCGTGGCACTTTGGGACATGGTTTAGTAGGCACCAATGGGTTGGCTGATGGTTGGACTGGATGAGTTTGGAAGTCTTTTCCAACCTTAACAGTTCTATGATTCCAAGCCACCTTCTCCATGAAACTTGCTCAGACATACAGTGCCATGTGGCCTGCTGTGCCATACACTGCATAAACGGGGGCATTTATGTGCTGCAGCTGGCACTTGCTTACATCTTGAATTTCTGCTTCAACATGTTGTGATTGCCCAGCCTAATTGCTCTGGCAAGATGCTGCACCATCATTGATGCTCTTGGTGTTCACCAGTCTGGCTTGTTTTGCTGAAAAACTGGAAGTGAGGATGGGAGATGGAGGATACTTGCTCGGAGAAAACTCAAGGTTGAACAAAGGTTTTATTCCATTTCCTGAGGCTCTGCTTGATCTTGATGTTCAAAGAAGGTTTCTGAAAAGAACATGACAATTGTCATCTGTCCCATCAGAGTCAAGTTTTGTCCAATCAAATTACCCTCAACACATGTAGTTGTTAACCAGATTTCTGAGAGTCAAAGCATGTGTTTCTTTTTTATTTCAAGTGCCTGGTTTTACCTGGGGGAAAAATCTCTATAGCATTCAGGGAGACTAAAGAGTGAATGAATACAAAAAGAGAGCTTTTTGTACATAGGAGTGTTAAAAACTGGTTCAATCTGAAAAGGAATATTGGAAAGATGATAGATTTACTTTTTTTTTTCTCCAAAATTCCTATTGAAAACAAAAAAAATGACCTCACAGAGTGCGCTGCTGTTTGTTTACTTGGAAAATAAGCTTTTAATAACCAAAGTATCAGTGTGCTCTGTGCAAAAGTCATGTGCTAAAGAAAGGAGGCCTCTAAGGAGGCAGCTCTAACCTGGTGAAGGTCAGGTTAGGCTTTTCAGAGTGTCTGTCTGCAGTCACGTCTCCCAGGCTCTGCTCTTTACAGTCAATCACAGCACCATTGACCTTGGTGCACAAGACCCTTTGACCTAAAGCCTTGGTGGAGTTTGAGACACTCTGAGAGCATGGGTTTAGGTACCTGAGCATGATAAGGTGTCCAACGTTCTGGAAGTGCCTGTTCTTCTCCTTGGAGGAGATGACAGGTAGAGGTCTTCATAAAGCCAGGTGAATTAATATTTTACTGCTTTTTTTTTATCCTTGTACAATGCATTAAGCACCAGTCCCACTGCTGGTTTTGCACTTCAGAACTGTTTTATCATTGCAGCAATGGGTGGGAACCTGTCCATTCCCAAATCTTCATTAGCCTGATGCTCTCTTTAGATGCATCCGACCCCAAAGCTTCTAGAAATGTGCATATCCAGGGCAGCTTTGCAGTTTCACATAGCAGTAATGATAACACAATAATGAAAAAGTGACCCTCCAAAGAAATCCCTTATCTCTTCTGGCAGCTGCTCACAGGAAGAACATTAATTTCCAACCTGTTTCTAAACATACTGACAGTGGGCGACTCGGTGAATGAGAGAAGCAATATACCAGGTACTTGGTCATAAATGAGGAATTAATTGAACACTTTCTTTTAATTTCCCGCCCCTTATCCAAGGCTGAACCAAACGTGTACCTTTGGGGCTGACAATGTTCTTCCTGGTGGAGGAAAGGTATGTGGTGATTATTTTCTTTTCTCTGTTGGTTGGTGTTTCCATCATTTTCTGCTTGATTTGGACAGTTCTTTGCTGGTGCTTTGCTCTTTTCACACCACCTCTTGCTTCTTGGGGCTCCTTTTCCAAGTATGAAAGAGCTAGGAGGAAGGTTTGGGTTAGTACATCTACCAGAGTTTCCTAAACTTAGTGATGTCTGTGTAAAAGATGTTTTGTTCATGGTATCAGGTCCAGGTTGTGGCAATGTTTAGTCAGTGCTCCACTGTCTGCATCCTGTGCAATATTCAGAGACCATGGGCTGTAGCAGCTGTGATTCAGGAGCCTTGGCTCTCCCATGTCTCCCATCACCTCCCTCTTCCAGCTGTGGGTGCTCCTGCTCTGGAACTCAGTGTGACTTTGAAGAGATGCTCTGATCCTTGAACTGGGTGGTAGGTAACCTGCAAGTTAAGCTCCTTTTCCTAGGGGAAGGGGTCAGGCACAGAAAAATATCTGCTGCTGTGGAAAAACAAGCTTTTTCTGATTTCTTAATGGGACTGGGAATCCCCCCACAGCAGAGCCATGTTCCCAGTAGGCTTTGCAGCATCTTCATTATCTGCATCTTAGGGACAAACTCAGAAGCAGATGTAAATGACAACTTGGGGGTAAGAACTCCTGAAAATGATGGGCAAATGAGGATATGACCAAGGAGAAATATGCACATAGCATAGTCTTTCTTTTCCCCTTCTTCCCTCCACCCCTTTTTCTCCCCACTTAAAGGTGAAAAGGACCCAGGGACACCTCCAGGTCTCTCCCATGTGCCTCTGCCCAACTCAGATCCGTTTAGCTAACTTAGCCTCTTTGCGCTCAGTACTAGGCTTGTCTGGTGTGGCCTCAAAGACTTCTCCTGAGACAGGGGATACCATCCCTCAGCCTGAGCACCAGGCACCCTACTTTTACCACTAAGGAGATCCATGGCCTGATGGTTACCGTGTTGCTCCTGATGTTTGGGAACACAGGAGGCCAGTGGTCCGTATTTTGCAGCAGAACATGTATTAGGGGAGCTCTATCTTTGTGTAAAGTTGGGAGATCTGAAGCTTTCCTTTCCCTTTTTGTCCCTCCTTCTGGTCCCCTGACCATTGCCTGGCCCCAATTACAGCATAGGCGCTCTTGGCCGAGAGGCAACAAAGCCCCGTCGTGCGCTGTCCCGCCAGTCCCACAAAGACGACATCTCCTGGACTTCTGCCTTAATGAGAGCAAATTTTTTGTCCAAACATTTAAAGCAAGGAGGTGCCTTCTCTTACCACCCCCTGCTGGGGTTAATATTATTATCCAGTTTGCTCTGGTTAGGAATTATAACAAGGGCATTCGCTTCTTTTAATGAGAGGTGACAGTGGCTCCAGCACTTCAGAAGGGAATTAGGAAAGGAGGGATGGCTGTGGAGCCCGTCTCCCCAGAGTCTTATCCATTGGTTCTTCTGCCCTGGGCAGTGCGCAGGATCAAAGGGCACCTACCTGCTGCTGAGCACAAAATCCCCAGGGACACCCCCTCCCGTGGTCCTGCCCGGCCCTGGGAATAACGGCTTTAAAGGGCAGCAGAGTATAGAGCTTCACTTCCCTGGGAGGATGGGGCAAAGAGGGGACCCCTTTGGGCTTCTGGGTATCATAGCCAGCTCTGCTAAGGTGGGGTTTTTGGAGGGATAAACCTGAAGAGGTTTTGGTTGAGGACTTTGGTGGAGGGGAGGAATGTTGGCACAACCAGACTTCACACATAACTGGTCATAATGCAGCAATTGAAACATTGTCAAAAGAATTTTGGTGGTATTTTTCTTTTTTGTTTTATTGAAAACCTTTGAACTTTAAGTTTTCCGTGGAACCTTTTGACTTCAGAGAAGTGTTTCAGATAAGGGATTTTTTTTTTTTAGGAATTGAAAAAAAAAGTGTTTATTAGAAATATCCACCCAAGGGTTCCCCTGGCTGACGGTCTTATCATTGAAAAATAGTGAGCTAAACCTGTTCATCTGTCTCTCTCAGGATAGTTTTGATTAGAAACGTCAAAAAAATATGGGACAAAAATGTGAATATTTAATCCTATTTTAAAGGCCCTTTACCCATGCGTGAACTTTCCTTTTGAAGTGCTGCGGCTGGCTCTTCCCTGGACTGCTCAGAAAAATGCCTTCTTGGAGGAGGAGAAGGTCTGTGGGCCCAAACAAAGATTCCTTTCTGCACCCTTAAAGCAGACAAGATTGACCACTGCTCATGGCAGGACACCAGAGTGCTGGCTCCTTACGCTGAGCTGGGCTGGACACTGGGATGTGACCAGTCTATCCCTTTAGTGGAACTCCAGGGTGCTCTGGAGGTAGAAAGAGGTGGTGGGGGGCAGATGCTGAGCCACGTAATGCAGATCTCAGAGTGGACTGAACACACTGATAGCAGTTATTGCAGTGGATTTTATTGGTATTTTTTAGGTGTGTTGGGACAGATTATAGCTACCCTGTGGAAGGGATGGGGAGGGAAAATAACTCCTCACACACAGATCACATAGAGGATGGTTTTTGCATTCTTCTGCTGTAGGGATGGGTTTTCATGAGCCTTGGTCATAAATGGCTTTGGGGGCTGATAGGAGTTCAGCCCAAATCCCATCCTGTCTCGTGTGATGGTGCCTTCCTTGGGAGCCTCCCAGCTTCAATTCATGCTTTGGGTTTACTAGCACAGATCCATTTGGGGTGGCAGGATGTTTTTGGAAGCAAATGGGAGAGACCAGTTAAGGGTCATGTGGATATTTCCTTTCTCAAAGAGCCAGGTTAGATGTGATTTTGCCAGTGGCTGAGGACCTGATGGTTATTGCTGTCCCGTTGGAGGCGCTGGGAGCAGTGAATTGACCATATCAGGGAAAGAGAAAGAAATGTGTTGTCATTAAAGCTGCTGGTGGGGATGGGGGGAACCTTTCCCCCCATATTTGCTGCAGAGGAAGATTTCTGCCTTTTATTTTTTAATTGGAAAGCTGAAAAAAAATGCACTTTTAAGTTTCTGAATGAGACGTTTTCAATTTTCTCCGGATGTGCAATAAGGTTTTGTGATTCTGTCCCTCTATTCTGCTCTTGTGAGGCCTCACCTGGAATACTGCATTCAGTTCTGGAGTCCTCAGCACAGGAAAGAGGTGGAGCTGTTGGAGTGGGTCCAGAGGAGGCCATGAAGTTAAGACCCATGAAGATGGAGAACTTTCCATATGAGAGCAGGCTGAGTCTCTCTTCTCTAGGTTGTTCAGCCTAGAGAAGAGAGCTCCACACAATCCTTAGAGCAGCCTCCAGTACTGAAAAGGGCTATAGAAAAGCTGGGGAAGAGCCCTTGATCAGGGAGTGCAGGAATAGGATGAGGGGGAATGGTTTTAAGCTGAAAGAGGGGAGATTGAGATGAGATCTTAGAAAGAAATATTTTCCTGTGAGGGTGGGGAGGCCCTGGCCCAGGTTGCTCAGAGCCGTCACGGCTGCCCCATCCCTGGAGGTGTTCAGGGCCAGGCTGGATGCAGCTTTGAGCCCCCTGATCCAGTGGGAGATGTCCCTGCCCATGGAAAGAGGGTTGGAACTGTGTGGTTTTTAAGGTCTCTTCCAGCTGAACCATTCTATGATTCCATGGCATAGGGAAAATTGACACTCTTGGAAAGAAATCAGCCTATTTTGGCGCTTAGTCTGCGGTGGGACAGGACCTTATGCGAGCTGCTGTGGCACACAGCCCTCATGGAATGACAAATGAGCAGCACGAATCTGTTTGCCCACCTCTGGGCTTGGGACTGCTGGCAGCGTGAGTGGAAGAGCAAGGGGCTCTTCCTTGCTCAGGGCTGGGAGGCAGAAGCGTGGGAGCAACCCCCAGGGAGCAGAAACAGGGCAGCTCTCCAGCACAGGTACACTCAGTAAACAGCAAGCGATAAAACAGCCGTCTCCATCAGGAAATCAATTAGATGTGAGGCCTTTGGGTCGGTTTTTTTTTCTTTTTCCCTTTTTTCCCTCCTCTCTTCCCCTCCTCTTTTTTTCCATTTTTCAGGCAGATGTCTAAGGTGAGGGTTGTGGAAGCAATTGCTACTCGAGGCAGTTGCTTTTTTGTTCCCTCCATTCGCAGCTAAAGTGCAGCAAAGCCATCGCTCTGGGGCTTCGTGCTTCTTCACTGTTCCCTGCATCTGCTGGGAAGTTGGGCAGAGAGAGGCTGGAGCTGGGGAGGTTGCTGGGGGTCACACGTTTGAGATGCTCACAGCCTGGAGGGAGATGCATCGGCGCTGGAGGCAGGCCCAGAACAAGTTGTTAGCAATATTGGAACTTGGGATGAGGGAGGGGAGAGTTTGGAAGCACTGGCTGTGATGCATTCACTCTGCATTTGGTCTTTGAGTTTGCTCAGAGACGAGGGGGAAGGGGTTGGGAAAAGGGGGTTAAATCTGCCTCTGGTCAGGGCAAAACAGCAGGGTTAGTTGCTGGTCCTGGGGATGGGCTGGAAGTGATTGAGCAGCACAGAGGTGCTTGGCTGTGAGACTGAGCAGTTATTGAGGCCAGATGTACCAGTGACTGGGGAGACAGTGGTTTCCCCTTGACAAAGCTTCCTGATGACCCAAACCTGGGCATTTTTGCCAGGGCTTTTCCTCTGCTTCCACCTGTGGCTCTTTGCATCCAGGGTTCTGCCAGGGACTCCTGGACTTCAGCTCCCACCCCCTCCCAGGCAAAGATGATGTGTCTGCATTTTAGCAGTGATGCTATAATCCCACCATGCTCTTTCCTCAGCCCTCCTGCCCTCCTCCCCACATGTTTACAAGAGTTTATACCCTCCCAGCTGATGCTGTGGTCTCCCCTGTGCACCCACCCAAATCGCTCACAGTGCCTTTTCGAGTGCAGCAAGAACCATCAAAACCCACATTGGGGTGGAACTGGAGTTTTCCCTCATCCCTAAAATACCCAAACAAGATTTTACTCGTAAGTGTATGAACAAAGGTTTTACAATTTCCATGATGTGTCTGAAGTAACTGACTTGGTTTTTTGGAGGCAGTCCAGATGTTGGAGAAACCCAAAGCCCTGAGTTGGTCGCACCTTGAGAGCATTCGCTTGTGTCCCGCATGAATTCATAACTACAGCAAAGAGGTATTTGAAGTTCTGTTTGCTCCTTACACTTCCCTGACTTGTTGCTTACATTTTCCTGATTTTTACCAGAGTTGCAAAGTCCTTGAGACATTTGAAACAGAGTTGGGTTAATTGATTTAATTTGGATTAAGGAAGAACTTCCAGAGACAAGCCCTTAATGATAGAAATTAAATCCAGTTTATGGATGTGGAATAAATATTTCCATGTTTTTTCCTTGTCAGAATAGGAAAAACATTGTATTTGATGGGTCAGGTTTGATGGATTCAGCAGGGCAGTGTGTATTTCAGAGCGAGTCTGTCTTACTTTTTGGAACCAGAAGTTCAGGTTGAAGGGTGACTCAGCCTTGGGGCACCGGCTTTGAGATGAAATCTTTCATTTTAGTTGTTGTTGACATCCTTTGTCACTTGTCCTTCTTGGTGTTTTATGACCTTGTCTCTCATTTGCTTCGCTCTCCACTTAACCCTCAGAAGCTCAAAACTGCTCAGTGTTTTCTGCTGATGGTTGCAGAGAGACCTGGCTGTGTGAGGAAGAGATTGTGTCAGCTTATCTAAGGAGAGCCAAGCTGCTTTGGTTTGAGATTTGTGCTCTTTGCAAAAATAGGGACAATTTTAAGAGATCAAAGATTAACATGGAATTAGATTTTTGAAAACTTCATGCTTTGAGAACATCAGAACATTTGCTGGGGTGGGTTTTAATGTCACATTTTCAGAGGTCAAAATATAAGCTTCTAAATAGCTACTTTACTGACCTAATTGTCAGTGAAAAGGGTAATTCAGCCTCAGTAGTTGTACAATCATAGAATGGTTTGGATTGGAAGGGACCTTAAAGTCCATCCAGTTCCACCCCCCTGCCATGGGCAGGGACACCTCCCACTGGATCAGGGGGCTCAAGGCCCCATCGAACCTGGCTTTGAACACCTCCAGGGATGGGGCAGCCACCACTGCTCTGGGCAACCTGGGCCAGGGCCTCCCCACCCTCACAGGAAAATGTTTCTTCCTAAGATCTCATCTAAATCTTCCCTCTTTCAGCTAAAAAGCTTTACCCCTCATCCTATCCCAGCACTCCCTGATGAAGAGGAAATATTAGAAAGGGAAATAAATCAGCAGAGGCAAAGAGAAAGCCTGCTTGTCTGCCCAAACTAAGACATTGGGCTGCTATCTGATGCATTCGTGTCTCCTGGTGAAAATTTCACCAGTATTTCTGCAAAATATGGTGACTTTTGTAAATCTGCTTTTTGTGCTGGTAATTGGTGTCAGGAATGAGCAGCAGCAACCTCCTGCTCCAGAAGAAAGTGAAGGTATGCTTTCCAGAGGTGAAGGTGTGCTTTCCTGAGACAGCAGAGGATTCTCGTGCTTGTGCTTGTCAGGGACCAAGCAGAGGATGGATTGCCTTGAGTCCAGGTCCTACACACAGTACCTAGATGTAGGGAGAGACCTTGATACATCATCTGTCCCTTTGAACAACCACAGGGCGGATGAGCAGGTTCATTCATCATCTTTTCCAGAGAAGGAAAGGAGAAAATTCTCTCTGGTCTGGATTCCAGATGTTTGAGGGGGCTTGTCATGGCAGTACCCGGGGGTACAGAGATTGTGTGTCTTATCAGAGTCCTCAAACCCAGAGAGCACTGGGTGCTCCTGCTGACAGGAGGCAGCAGCAGCAGGTACGGGTGTGCACACAGCCGCACGCACGCAGTCCTGCTCCATTCTCCAGAGCATCGTGGGCTGTAGTGTGGGAGGGATCAATCCTGCCTCCAGGTGGAGTCATCACCCATCAGCTGAGTGGATGTAACGGGCTGCACGCATTTTCCTTACCTGTTGCAAATATAAAATATCATTTAAATGATTTCTCTAACCTCATGGCTTAAGCCGATGGAGTTAACTTCACAGCCTCATCATTAAAGCTCTGCTACCAAGAGGTACCTCAGCTGCTTTTAATCATATGGACATCCCCTGAGCTCCCAGATGCCAGACTTGAGCTTATTACCCTGCAGGAACTTGTTAGGCTGTCAGCCCTAAATGCTCAAATATCCCAGGTGAACCACCTCCCATATTCATTTAATTACAGATCTATACTTATACATGCATACATATATTCTCACAGCTTGCAGGTTAGAATAGATGACTCTGAAAAGAATGGATGTAAGAGCATATTTAATTTGCCTTTTGTTCTTCCACCATAAGACATACATTTTAAACCACATACAGACAAAATATTTTAGGATTCAATAACAGGGTCTCATATATTTGCTCCTTGCATGTCTGTGATCCACACACAAGCTGTGCTGAGCTGGTTAAAACTTGTGGGCTTTTTCCTCTGTTAACAAGTTTGATGTTGGGAAAGGAAGTGTTCTGGTTCATAATTTCAGTGAAGGCTTTGGGAAGGGGGTAAGAGCGAGCTGGGGGCACTGAACATCACCTGGTTTAGGCAAGGTGATATTTTTTCAGTCTCCCTGGAATGTATTGGAATTTTGTAATTAGCAGAAGGGAACCCTGTGCTTTTGTTTGAGCCAAAAATAAATGGAAATATTATCATTAGCAAGCTCCAGAATGGCTTGGGCTGGGTTTTTTTGTCTGCATGTACATGATGTAGCTTAAACCTTGTTTGTGTAAAGCACCGTATCTGCAGTCAGTCAGCCCATTATGACCAAAGTGCTCATATTCAGCTCGGCGGGTCCCCAGGTTGGTCCCCATGAAGGAAAGATAAGGCCACGAGTTACATTTCTACCTCTCAACTGTGTTTCCTGTTCACTCCAAATTAGCTGAAAACACCTGAGAACCCTTCTGGGGTTTTTCTCCAATTGCCTGTGAAAAGAGACTCTGCCCAGGCTTGAATGCTTGGAGCATCGTTCGCATCACTGCGAAGGCCAAGAGGTGCTCCTGGCTTTTACAGGAGAGCCAAGGGCTGGCTGGAGAAAGAGGGGCTTGGAAACCAACCTCATTTGTTTTACCACCGGCTGCCTCTGTCGCGGGTCGCTGCCTCCCGGCCCATCCTGTTTCAATCGCGCCAGCCCAGCAATGTTATTCCAGCAATCAGCTGCAAGACAAACCAGCTGGCCCCGTCAGGCGGCGTGCGGAGGTGTGGAAAGTCCACTGGGGGATTAAGCTGGTCTTACCATCAGTCCTCACTTGTGAAAATACAACCTACTAAGTTTTCCTAGATGATGCAGTTTTCAATTGCTTTTGTTTGCTTTGCAGACAGGTCTTAAATCAGGCTGTCAGTCAGCCTCCCTTCCTCCCCCTGCCTTGCCTCCAAGGCAGCTTCCAGGCACTTTCTAGGAGGACCTGTAATGTCTTTCCTATTGCCATTTATTTATGGGACTTTCACTTCCTGCCGGTAGGAAGGGAGGAGCTGTCTCGCATGGCAAAGTGTGTGCTCTGCAGCTCATTGTCTGGATCACTGTTGGCCCTGGGGTACCTGGCAGCAAGCGGGGAGGTCAACACCTGGGGGAAAGACTAGGGGGATCCTGTCCCAGTGCTTGGTGTCTTTGCATTATAACTCCAACTCTCCAACTTTCTGCTTCGGTACCTGTGATGCAGCAGATGCAGGAGGATGGGGACATCGTTATCAGTGTCTGACAAGCATCTCATCCCTCTCTTCACACCTGCAATGGGGGATTTCCCATGAAGAGCTAGGGGAGAGCATTTATCCATGTTTTCTCTCCTTCTACTCCTCCCTCTGCTGTTACATCCATCTTCTTGGCTGCAAAAGACATTCGCACAGCGTCCCATGGGTAGAGCAGAGCTGAAGGCTCATTAGAGCTCATTGCTAGAGTTTCTCATCCTGGCCAAAAAGGGTACCATGGTTTTTGGAGGATGAAGTACTGGCTGAAGTGGGGGAAGCACTGCAAGGTGCAAGCCTGCGAGTTCAGTGGGAGTCAGCCGCTCGGCTCGGCCTCGTGCTCCGTCCCACCAGACACATTTTTATATATCTTTAGGTGCTTGAGTACAGTGCTGTCAACACCTGGGAAAGAAGGTGGTCCTGTCTGCATGTGTGCAGGGAATCCAACACATCGCAGGCAGAGATTGACTCTGCTTGACATATGGAGTAGGTCGGTGCCTCTGGGATGCAGCAGCCCCACAGCAAACGCAACACAGAGCTGCTCCACACGTGTTCATCAGGAGTTGGTTCAGGACTTCTGACCATCCTGAGCAAGCCTCAGCCTAGGTCTCTGGACATCAGATTACTGATCCAAGTCACCCACCAGCAGAGGTGGCCCATCTCAAAGGACCTTCACAAATCCGGCCCAAATCTTGTAAGCAACCATGGCAACATCTCTTCCTCCCCCTCCTGGCCTCAATGTTCCAGGTGTTTTCTTCCACCTTTGTCTCATAACACAATACACAAAGGACAGACCTCTTCCAGATATGGGAATCTGTTTGCCAAGTCCACTCCCAGCAGCCCACTAAATCCTACCCCTCCATGTAATTTAAATCGCAGCGGTTGTGCTTGGAGGAAGGTGGGGGAGGTTGCTGGGTTTGAACGTCACCTGGTTAATGAACACGCTGTGGTACCTTTTCCCCCTGTTTCTCTAGCACAAGTCAGGGGATGGAGGGGGTTTGATCAGAGCTGCTGGCTGAAGAGGCTGATTCCTCTAGTAAAGCTGCTGTGGCTGGTATAACGCAGACCCGGTGTGCCGGGATGACGTTAGCAGACAGGGCTTGCAGCCCTCCCCGAGCTCCTGGGGGAGCACGGTGCTGAGCTGCTGGCAACTCTCATCTCAGATAAGGGTGAAGGCAGAGAAAACCCAGTGCATGGCTCTGTCCTGGATGGGCTGAGGGCAAGTGCCTGGGTTTCTGCTTGGTGCAAGTGATGCAGGAGAATGGTCCCTTCCTGATGGAGGGATGTGCCCTCCCACCCAAGATGTAGAAAAATGCAGATGCTGGTCTGATGTGCCCCATCGCTGCCACAGACATGCAAGACTTTGTCCCTCAATATTTGTATTAATGAAAAAGGGTGGATATTTGGCAGATCAGCAAGGCAAGGTACCCTAAATCTGTCTGGATATAGAGGAAGAGCTGAGTATAATCTAGGGGTACATGACAACCAAGTGAGTGGTGACCCTTTCTGGTTGGCTGCAGGATGAAGGAAGGCGCTTCACAGACTTTCCTCCTGCTCTTGTTGGCTGATGGGCAAAAGGCTTCAAGAACTGGAAAGCCTTTGAGAGGCATTATACAGATGTGTGGTCCCTGAAAGAAGGGAATAGAGGGAGCTAAATCCACAGAAGCTCTTTGCTCCAAGCCTTGAACTGGTTTTATATCTGACTTCAGCCAAGCCAGAACACTGGTGTCTAGATAAGGCTTTGTTTTCCCTCTCTTTGCATCTCCTGCTTAGCATCTTGGAGACATTTGGAGAAAACTGCATTTTCCAGGATTCCAGTGAAGCAAGAAGGACAAGATTCCTGATATTAATATTATTTGCCAACCATAAGTCAGACTGATCTTGCTCTGGGCAGCAGAAATAAGAAAGAGCAGAACTAAAACTTGAAAATATCTGTGCTGTTAAGGGGTCCAGCCTATGGAGTGAGGGGAAATATTATTTTCACTTGGGCCAAAGCAAGTTAAAGGAATAAAATTTGCTCTCCTCACAACCCTGATGTGAAATCCAGGTTGCCTCCCCTGCACACATCTGCAGTATTGTTTCTTCTGGTGCCTTCAGGAAAAAACAAGGCAGGAACAAGGCATGGCAGATGGTCTCCAGCACAGCGTGGTCAAAGGCTTCAGGTGCTTTGCAGGTACTGAAAGCAGGCTGTGGTGCTCAGCAGGGCTTGAAAGCCTTTGAGGGATGCTCTAGATGAGAGTCACCTTGTTGTCCTTATAGTAGCATTGCTTGAATAGCTTCATCACTGGCAGCTTGAGTAGGAGTTTATCCGATTCCCAAGTTCCCCAGGGCCGTGGCTCACTCAGCTGTCTCATCTCAAAGAGCGAAAAGCATCTGGCTGGTGTCAGGGCTCTTTGTGGCTGATAGAGCAATGAGCAATAACTATACTGTGCTTTGAACCATGCTCTGCTGGATATAGGACCTCCTGGATTCATTGACAGTCTGTGTGCTCTTGGACTTCCCAATCCCCAGCTTTCCTGGAGCCCCTTTCAGTACTGGGAGGCTGCTCTAAGGTCTCCCTGAAGCCTTCTCTTCTCCAGACTGAACAGCCCCAACTCTCTCAGGATGCCAGGGCCTCTTGTCCTGTGCATGGGGTCTTGGAGGAGCTGCCAGCAGGCAACGCTTCTTCAAATCCTCACCTCAAAGCATGTTCTTCAGCCTGAGCTAGGGGATGGTTTGAACTCCCTGAGCTGTTCCTTCACCTTTCTCTTTTCATTGGAAAGAGAAAACAATTCAGAAGGCAGCCTCTGTGTGGTGAAGCTCTTGGGAATGTCCCTTTTCCCCAGGCGAGTGCCCTCAGCACGGTGACGCCAGCCGGGAGCGGCTGTGTTGATGGTGAAGTCCTTACAGCTGCTCCTCCGGTATAAATCTGACCCACAAGCTTACCCACTTCATTAGACACTGCCTGTTGAAAAGGCAGTAAATCAGCTAAAACCTCAGTCAGAACTAGCTTTGGCATGTTTTATGGTGGAATTAGAATAATGAATGAGGAGCCGGCTGTTTATGTTAGTTTTGGCTTGCAAGCTGAAGAAAAATTCTGGTGTTGAACTTCATGATAAACTCTCCACACTAGCGGGCTCCGAGATTGGAAATAACTTTTAAGAGCCTCGAGGGCCTGAGAGGGTGTGAGACTGGCACCTCACAAGCTCAGTGAACACTAAGGCTTAGATAAGAGGAATGGGCATTCTTTGGGACATGGAGCAGGATCAGACCTCGCTGCTGGAGGGGCTCTCCAAAGCTTGGACACCTGCAGTCTTCTCCTTGGGGTTGGTCTCCACACCAGCTGTTTGAGGAGCAAAGAGAGTTAAGTAGACCTGCAAGTCTCCAGCTATTTCCATGCATTGACTTATACCTTGTTTGGATGCTTTGGGATTCCTCAACACCTTGTGATGGGTCACCCATCATCTGTCCTCGGCAAAGGTTCTTCTGGCTTTGCTTTCATGTCCTTAGTTGAGTTCATCTGTAAAAATGGGCTTGATGCTCTGAATCTGCCCTAGCTGCAGGAACTTGAGTGAATTTCACTGTGGTTTTTACCAAGTTTTAATGTGGACCTTGAAGGCTCATGGTGTGGCTGGTCCAGTTTTCCTCTGACTGAGGAAAAGATACTCTGGAAAACTGATTGGAAGTTAACTTGATACAGGATGGATGGATGGATGGATGGATGGATGGATGGATGGATGGATGGATGGATGGATGAATGGGGACTTTTCTGTATTAGTAATGCATTAATGATGTTACGATGCATTATCCATAATCCAAGTGTACTGAAGTATATTCCCATTTTCTTGAGTACTTTGTGTCCAGGCAGCCCCTCTGGTGTCTTGGGAAGAGTGAGCACTTGACATGCTGAGCTCCTTCCACGTCACGACTCAGAAGGGCTCTCCAAATAGCTGGTACAACATCCCCTTGCTGAGTCCAGGTTTTCATTTCCTGGTTGTCCTTTTTGCCCTCTGATGACTCTCGTTGCTTGGCTCAGAGTGGGACACTCTTTTCACCAAGGTTTAACACCCTTCTGTCACAACCCTTTTACTCCAGCCAGCAAAGAAAAGCAGATGGACCCAAATCTCTATGTTTCTAGAGTTTTACCAGTAACCAAACCTTGGCTGCGCTCCTGGTCTAATTTATGCTTCAACAGCTGCTTAACTTCTTTTCAAGGACTGTAATGCATGTCACTTTTCCAGCAGAGGAACCCATTCCACCTGAGCTTGTCATGGTTCATCTTGTTTTTCCCTGGGTTTCTGAACTTTGCTTTCTCAAATGATCTGAAAATAAAGTGCATGGTTTTGTCACAGGGGCTTAGAGTTGCACAAAACTCTCTTCCACCAGGTGGACTCTGAAATGCAAGTTGTAGATGAAGCTTCCCCCTTCGTCCATGCTGTTTGGACACATGGGCTGAAGGCTTTGTGGAGGGCTGCTTAGAGCATGGATTTTGAAGCATCCTCTGCCTGAATTTAAGCTACAAATTTTGTAAAGGGAGGAAATCTCTGAATAGTTTTCCACTGTGCTGCATCTGGACAGAGTCCAAAGAGGCCAAACTTGGACTTATGGCCTCAAGTTACGCCGGGAAAGTTTAGAATGGATAATAGGAAAAAATTCTTCACTGAAAGCGTGGTGAAGCATTGGCACAGGCTGCCAGGGCAGTGGTGGAGTCTCCACCCCCGTAGAGGTTCAACACATGTAGATGTGGAGCTTTAGGACATGGTCTATTTCGCATGGTGGTGTTGGGCTGATGGTTGGACTTGATGATCTTACTGGTCTTTTCCAACCTTAACTATTCTATTCTATGATTCCATGACTTGCACAACAGTGAGCACAAGATCTAATGGTGTGGTAGCTCTGTCCTGGTCTATGACGTGACTGTGGTCATTTCACACCCATTTTGTGCTCACTCGCACAGGATCATGTACTATCTCAGTTTACATCTCTCACCCATCCTTAGAGTGTTGTCCTCAATGAAATGTCCCAAAGTCTTAATCTGAACTCAGTTGGAGACCATTGACTTCAGAGGGCTGTGGATGAGATCTGTTCCTGCAGGTCCAACCACTGCCAGCCATTGACAGTCATGACTTTATGTCTTCTTCTAAGCTGTTTTGAGCTCAAACTGTGAACATTCTTACCTGGCAGGAGGAGCAGGGCTTGGAGAGAGCAAAACACAATCAGGTTTCCCTTCCTGCCCCCTGGTGCCATCCCAAAGCCTGGAGCTCTCCCAACAGCCCCACAAGACAACACTCACCATTGGACCCACCATGCCTTTTTGTCCCCTTCATCTTCTTTTCCTATCATTCGCTGGATGCAACCACACTCAGTTCAAGTTCATCCTGGCTTTATTTTCCGGCTGGATTAACCTCCCTGGGCTCCCATAAGAGCTGGGACCGTGGCTGCCTCCTGGTGGAGTGGCTCACTCGAGGGCAACCACCTTCCTTTATGTCTTTGAAGATTAGGGAGATTTAACATGTCTTTAAAGTGAATTTCTTCCCCCCCTTCCTCTGTTTTATTATTATAATTGATGACCAGCAAACTTTTCTTTTCCTTTATCTCTTAAATATGTTTCTTTACCCTTAAAAATGCAATATTTCTTTTAACTCAGAATATGGATGGGTCTGTGCCTAGCAGGGCCGCCTTTGAATCATCTGTCAATTTGATTGTGTAAAGCCTCTGTTTTCAGCTGGCATCCAGCGCAGATTTCAAAGCCGTGACTCACCAGTTCTCGCAGAGTTAGGATCAAAAGGGAAGGTAAAATAGAAAAAAAAAAAATAAAACCAAATAAACATTTTTCAAGCAGTAATTACTAGGTTTTATTTTGTGAGGTCTCCGTAGTGGGGCTATCAGGGCGTTCTGCAAGCGCGTGCACAGGAAGGATTAAAAGTGATGCAGGATTTCAGCAGTGAGGATCACAGAATGAATGGTTGCTCCTTGGAAAGAGTAGGTTGGAAGAAATAAAGTGATTGTAAATGAAGTTGGGAAGCTAAAACTCCATTTTTTTTTTTCACAAAGCGTAAGTTAAGGAAGGGGGAAGGCACTTGAATCGTTTTATATCGAGTCAAAACATTGCACTCCTGTAGAGTGTACACAGGCTCATGTAGTAAACGCTTGAAACGGAAGCTGCTTTTTCTCTCCGTGCACGTCTGTATAAACAGCTAAAACAAATCTGCTTTCAGAATGAAAAGATCTGCTGAACTGAAAAACAGGCATTCCCTGTCCTCTGAAAATGTGAATATGCCTCCTTCTTTTAAGCAAAATTTCCCCCTATTTATATAATTTCATCAAAAAATCTTTTCTTTCAAATGCTGTTTTTATTGGTGTGATTGAAGCCCAACACAGCCCCGGGCTGAGAACTGGTCTGTATTTTCTGGGCATGATGCTCCAGGCCAGGGTGGACCAGGGTTATGAACACCACAGCCCCCGGGAGGTGACAGGGCACTGTGCTCCTGCTGCCGATGGCTTCTGTTAGGAAGTCCCAGGCTTTAACCAAGACAACTCTACAAATAGTGTCAAAATAATACGTGCAGAGCAGCTCAGTTTCCTCCCTTGTCAGATATTTTTATGACACCTTATCCTGTGCATCTTAAATCCACATGTAGAGAAGGCAGGCATTAAAAATGAACACTTGTAACCGACTGATGAGCGCTGGCGTTGCCGTATGTCAGCGGCTGGATGCTACCATTGGTGGGATGTTTCCTATAGGCAGTCCCCACCCAGAGGTAGTTCAGGACTTGCTGTGCTATACATTACAGCTTCTAGCCCTCATTTTTCTAAACCATCAAGCTCCAGGATGGGGCAAATCCAGCTCTCTGCAGGCTTTGCCCCATTGGCATTGGAAATGGGGACCATGATGATGTGTTGCTGAGTGTGTGGGATGGGTCCCAGGGAGCTCATGGATATCTGTGCATTAAGTGTCTTCTGAGGCTCCCATTGGGACCAGCTCTGCACAAGGAACACCTGGGACCCATCAAGGCAGAGTGACCTTGTGGTTAAACACCACTGTGTAACATCACAGGGGAGTGCAGAGAAACTGTGTGTGGCAGTGGGACCACGGTGAGCTGCATGGTCAGGACGTGGATGGATCATAGAGGCTCTTGGAAACACGCATCAGTATCTTTGCATCTCTACAACGCTTTTGTCTGTGCTGTAGTGAAGCCTGAGAAAGGTTCCTGTTATTGCCCAACACACTGGCCAATTGCATGTCTATTGCTCCAGCTCTAGACTCATTTCTTTGTTCTTTCATTCCTCATTCCCAATGCTAAACTCGGAGCTTATTTGGCAATTCCAAGCAAGAATTCTCTAAAGCTTTTCACGTATTGGCACCTCCAGCCTCTCTTCTGGACCTGTGTGGGAAGTGCTACCTGACCAACTCTGCTGGGTCTCAGCCCACCATTACCATGTGAATTGGGCCACGGTCATCTTTCCTTTGCTGTTTTAGCAAAGGTCAAAACTTGTTTGGCATCGAGTTCCAGTTGATACTGGCTTCAACAATTTCTTAGCATCTGAAGGTCAGCAGCTGGCCACCAGGAAATGTGGACCAGGGGCTCTTATAAGGTCCACATGTGGCCTTACTACATGTGGTCAGTCTAGAGCAGTTGAGAGCTTGAAATTAGCACTTTTCAAAACCTCATCATTCATCATGTGGTTGTGTCAGGCAACCCAAAGCAAAGTATGAGCCAAGAAAGTGAATGTTGGAAGGAGATGGTGGGGCAGAGAGAGAGGAAGGAGACCATCAGCACTGGATGACCATTAATCTTTGTCATCTCCAGAAATACAAGATTCACATTCTCATCTTGAATACTGTGTACAGTTCTGGGCCCCCAGTTTGGGAAAGATGTCAGGATGCTGGAGTGTGTCCAGAGGAGGGCAACGAGGATGGTGAAGGGGCTGGAACACAAGCCCTACGAGGAGCGACTGAGGGAGCTGGGGCAGTTTAGTCTGAAGAAGAAGAGGCTCAGGGGAGACCTCATTGCTCTCTACAACTCCCTAAAAGGAGGTTGTAGTTGGGCAGGGGTTGGTCACTTCTCTCAGGTGACCAGTGACAGAACTGGAGGGCATGGACTCAAGGTTCGTCAGGGAAAGTTTAGACTTGATGTTAGGAAAAAGTTCTTCACTGAAAGGGTGATTGGCCATTGGAATGGGCTGCCCAGGGAGGGGGTGTAGTCACCGACCCTGGAGGTGTTTAAGGGGAGACTGGATGAGGCACTGAGTGCCATGGTTTAGATGATGGGTTGGTGTTGGTGTTGGTGTTAGTGTTGGGTTACAGGTTGGACTCAATGATCTCGGAGGTCCTTTCCAACCTTATGATACTGTGATACCTCAGAATATCCCAGAGTTAGGGTTGTTCTCCTGATATCTGGGTCTGAGAACAGGAGCTGTGTGGTGACTCCAAGCTCTCCAGTGTCTACTGACTCGTAGCGAACTGGCTGTGCTAACATGGTCCTCCATGGCTTAGTCCTCCTGCATACACCCATCTGCTCCTGGGAGCTGTGATGAAGAGGGAAATAAACCATTTCAAAAGCAGAGTATGAGTCAGCCAGAGCTGGAGAAAAGCTCTAGTGGAGTCCCCGTTGGCCAACCCGGCACCCACCGCTATCACAGGGCTTCTGGGGGTGCTGCCAGCGGTAGCAACTGGCTCAGGCTGGATCTGAGCCCGTGAACCAGAGATGAAAAGCTGCACTGCAGGTCCAGGGAGCCCACCCAGGACCCTACAGCCAGCCAAGCGCCAGGAGTGAGGATGGATATGGGGGCCATTGAAAGACCTCATCCAGCATATATTTGGTTTGTCTTGTGTGACACAGAGAACCTGAGTTATTATTTGATCCTGCTCTGAGTAATAACCAGATAAATGGGCCTGCAGATTTCCAAATAAACATTTTAATAAATGATGGGTGAATTAAAGGCGAGCTGCTCCCCCCCTCCCCTGCTCCCAATATTAATGTTCAAATGAAGGCAGGCAGTGTCTAACAGAGCCCCGTGTACTGTAAATACATTTCTTGCACTGTCACATATAAACACTGGAGAGACGGAGATCAAAAGGTCTCGCTGTGCAGAGCAGAGCCGTGTGATGAAGTGAACATGTTGCTTTGTGGCTGGGGTGGGGTGATGGGACGCCTGAGAATAACAGACTGGCTGGAGACGTAGGAGCCCAGAAGGCCTGGGGGGCCTCAAAGGGGGGGAAAAAATCTGCACTAGCAGCAGGAAAAATAAATAATTCCGTTATCTCTGATGAATTTCTGCCTTTGATCTAGTTTTTCCTCTCCCTCGCGCTGCCTTTTCGTTCCCTCTTCTCCCCTCAGTTCGAAGCCCCCCACACCTCCCCCTCGGACACTTTTTTTTTTCACCCCCTTCCCCTCTTGCAGTTTGATTTATCCCATGGCTGGCTGGGGAAGCCTGACGGGCCCTGATGAATGGGCAGAGCTCGTCTGCCCGTGGCCCTGCCCCGGCGTCTGCCAGGACATCCCTGGCTTCTTTTCATTCTTCGAAACCCAGCATCCTGCCGGGCAGCCTTGTGCAATATATTTGGTTCACGGGTTGTGCTTTCCTCAGCTGCCTTGGGGAAGATGCTTTCTGCCTCCCCTCTCGTACACAAACACACACACAAAGCCCAGCCTTCCCCATCCCAGGGTTATTTAGCTTAACCTTGACAGCCGCTAAATAATTGGGTGTTTCTTCCACAGCCAGTGCCTCCTTTCTGAGCCAGTGGAGGCCACATGGGTGCCTCTGATATTTCCCTGCAGCATTGCCAAAAAAAAAAAAAAGATGGGTTTTTGAAGACAGAGCAGAGCAGAGTGGAAGTGGTCTGAGTCAGGATGGTGGTATGGGACAGGGAACAGCCCCCCAGAGGGGTTGAACAGGGAGCTGAGATGGGAGGTTGTGGGTGGGTTTCCTCCTGTTCGGAGCTTGCAGACACTGGGCTGACCCTTGCAAGAAGAGAAGCAGCACCAAATATTTCTCACCTGAGCTGATGTTCAGTTTAGGTCTGAAATTCGTGTCCTAGAAGGGCCCCAGGTCAGCGTATGTGACCAACTTGGGGCACTTCTGTTTTAGTGCCCAGATGACGATGATGTCTTTAAAAAAGATGCCTTTGGAGCCTCTGTGCTCGAAAACAGTGTGAAAAATACATCAAAACCACACCATGGACCTTTTGTAGACAGCTGCCTTCTCCCTGCAGTGACTTCAGCAACTTTCAACATTCTGTAAGTGAAACTGAAAGAAGATGCCAGCGAGATGCTGGGTAACAACCTGCCTGCCCCTGCCACCATGCCATGCCATGCCATGCCATGCCATGCCATGCTATCCCATCCCATCCCATCCCATCCCATCCCATCCCATCCCATCCCTCCAGTGGTGGTGGGACAGACCCCTAGTTTGATGTAACAACTGCTTCCTGTGGCTTGAAGCCAAAACGCATACAGTAGCTTGACCGTGCCATTATTAGAAGGTCCATTAAATAAAAAGTCTTCCAACTCTGCTTTAACATCTCTTCTCTTTCCCAGTCCGGCTAGTAAAAAATTTTGCTTCTCTAGGACGTTTAATATTAATAATTTCCATAAAACTCATTGTGAAATACATGCTTTTGCTATCTGACTCAAGCCCATGGGCCCAGCCCAGCTCCTTAATCAGATTTTTTCCCGGTCTCTATTTCTTTGTGCCCACAGTGCTGTTCTTCCATCCCCTGGAGACCTCACTAACAACGACCTCTCACTCTGGGCTTCTTGGCCCCGAGTGAATTTGTCCTTTTCCCAGAGGAGGTCAGCTTAAAAATTCCTGCTCTAGTCTTGTTAATACATATTTGAAGCTTGTTTTTTTACATTGATTGAGAGGTCTGGTTCCTCTCATAGGTCATTTACTGATCCAGTTCTCTATCCTCTAATCCTGTTCTTTATATTGTTTCCTCTAATCTTTACATTCTTTCTATTTCTCCTCCAGATAAAACTAAGATTTTTCATGGAGGAATTTTAAGGCTTTTTGAACAATCAATATGTTCATGGAGCCTGCTGGCAATGAAATACCTCCAGACTTCTTATCCCCACCAAAAGGTACGTAACCCTTGAGAATTCACATATAAACCATGTCTTAAAGCCCTAAAATCCAACCCACCCATCACACTGAGCACGATACCACCCATCGTGCAAGGCATTTCTGCCCTAAACACTCACAGCAAGGATGAAGAACTGAGAGCCAAAAGCACAAAGGGATGAAATAACTCCAATAAATTTATAGAGTGAGTCAAGGCAGAGCTGGGAGGAGAAACTGGATCTGTCGAAGTCTGTGTTTCTTTTCCTAACCCGTTACGATGTCCACCCAGTCTGTGTCACTAAGGGCTCTTGGAAACCTGTCTCTGATAATTATACATTTGTGTATTGAATAATCAGGAGCTGATACACATCACAGATATGGGTTTGGGGGTCTGTGAGGTGGACGGTAGCAATCGCAGTGCCAGAGAAGGTCACATCCAGCCCCTGGGCTGGGTTTCAGGACAGGGCTCCCAGAGAGCATCCAGCTGTGGTTTGAAGACATCCAGAGATGGTGAATCCATCACTTCCTATGGAGGGCTGTGCCAGTGGTTAATCATCCTCACTTTAATACGCATGCTGTGTTTCTCATTGGAATTTTCAGGGCTTCTGCTTTGGGTTTTGTCCTTGCAGAACCACAGAGCATTCCATGGGCTGTGCCTGGCGAGTTCTCAGCACCGGCTGCACTGCTCAACACCCTGAGGAAGGGCTCAGACAGTTTTTCTAGGCTTACTATCTGGGATGCTTTATTAATTCACTTGTTTTTATATAGCTCAAGGCTGAGCTCTGTCCTCCCATTGTGATCTCCTTATATTAATAAGGAATAAACCATTGTTTCTGTTACACAATAGATACATTTCTGTACCATTTTCCAAAACCAATCAACAATCAAAAGGCTGCACGATAAGTCAGGTGCTTTCTGTGTTTCTGTAGCATCATTTTGGGTTTTTTTGGGTGTCATTTGCTAATTGGTGTAATAGGCTATATTATGCATGAAAAACACAAAATCATTTAAGGAAATACATTTAAAGTATCATTTTATTTCAAACCATACACTGCAGACTGGCTGTTTGGCTCCACACGACAGAGACACAAGTAAGGAGACCTCCACTATGTTTTTAACAAGGAATCCAATGTTTTTGTCAGCACAGCTGGTAAAGACCCAGGAGTGAAGGGAAGAGGGCTAATTAGCTGACCCACCTGCTGATAATTAGACAAAGGGCAGGACTTTCCCTCCCTGGGGTGGCAAACCTTATATAAGCCCCAACACCAGAGTAGTTGCAACAATGCTGGTTGTGTTTGGGTGTCAGGAGGATGTGCTTTCCACATGGTAAATGGAGGGGTTTTTCATGTGAGAAGTGGAGTTCATAGGGTGGGAAGACACTGTTTCCTTGTTTGTCTTGTTTTGGGGGGACATAATTGTTCTGTCCTGGGTGTTACTGGTGTTCAGGGAACAGTGTTTGTGGCAGATGTCCTGTGGGTCAAATAGAATGGTCCAGGATGCAGCTGTAGGCAAGTCCTTGGATTGGAGCTCTGGGGGATGAAGGGGCAGAATTAAACATCTTGCTGTTCTCTAGAGATGAAGATTACACCAAGTCCCTTCATCAGACAAGGGCTTTTTCATGTTTTTCAAAGGGAAGAGCTCCTGTTGCAGATGGGGCAATTTTGGTGCTAAATGGATAAACCAGGTAGATAATCTCTAAAAATGCAAAGAGCCTCTGTCTTGGGGCTTAACTGTTTCCAGAAGTGAAAGTAGGAAGGAGAAATGGATGTGTTTAATTCTATTTTAGAGTTTTTCCTTTTCTCTTCCTCCTAAAGTGAGATGGCCGGACAGCTTTCAGATGGTTTCACTGTAGAAGGAAGGAGTGAGGCAATTCTCTGCTGGAGTGGTGTTAAATAAAGAGAAATAAGGACTCATATGAGTCTGGTGTGGGTCGTGCTCTGGGTGTCTTGTGCCACTATGCCCTGTCTAGGGCCAGAGGATGATGAACACGAGGGTACAGGCTTGTGCCCTCCCTCCTGGCCTCCAGAGGGATATTGGTCTGGGGAAGCAGCACTTGCTGAGCAGAGCACTTGGAGTGAGGAACAGGACTGGAAGCTATTGCTTGCTCTATAAAAATAAGTCCTCCCATGCAGGTTTTTTGAGGTGACTTGAAATCTGTGAAGTTTGAACTCTGTGAAGGGTTTGTTCTGTGTTTCACCTCTCTGCTTTTATCTGAGTGGGCTTTGCCTCCATCCTTGTTTGTCCCCATCCTTGTTTGTCCAGGCTCCATTGTGGGGTGCAGATGGAGGGCAAAGGCTTTGGGAGATGCTGAGGACCGGCTGAGCAGGAGGGAACTCCCATCCTGGCACAGGGCAACTTGCTTGTAGCAGCAATATGAAGAGGAGGTTGTTGATCAAACATCTCTGGAAGACCAGATTTGTAAGTTCTTGGCTGAGTGACTCACAGAAATAGCCCAGGCTGCTGTCCCTCCTGGGGAGCAGCCGCGGCCGGTGATCACGCCGGGGCTTATCTCTTTCCCCCTAAACATCAGAGAAACGATCTTGCTCCTGAGGCCAGGACCTGACAGCCTTGTACATTAGCACTTTTTAAAAGCAATGTCCACTTTTGAAATAGTACCTGTCCCAAGAGTGGTCACTTCATTTGACAAATGCCAGTGATGACAGCTGGACGCCACTTTACAAACTCCAGCCTTCTGCTTGCCCTCGCTCCAGCTCTGCTTGCAGCTCGTGTGCCCCAGGAGAGGGGATGGAGGAAAGATGTGCTCCCCTTTGCCTTGTTGAGATACAGGCCCTGGGCTGAGGTCCTTGGACATGGGCCATTGGCCCTGAGACGTGTTCCTGGCCCCCACCTGCAGCAGGGTTTAGTGAGCATCACCAAACAGGGCAGCTGAAGGGAGTGAGCAGGTAGATGGGGATTTCCCCAAAAAGTTGGTGGGGTTTTATCACCCTCTAATGTCTGCCCAGTGCAAGGAGTGAAGTGAGGCAGAGAAACCAGTCATCTTCTCACTACCATGGAGTATTTGATTGGGAACTTCTGGCTGAGGCTTCTGGACTATTTGTCTGCTGGTGCTTGGCTCAAAAGCCATCCCTAAATGGTTGGGGATTTTTTGCCCTGGAGAGACCTTGCTGTGATGCCCAAAGTGAGCTGTCTGGCTTGATGGGGTTGCTCTAGGCACTGTATGGAAGAGCTGAGATAGCCTGGGAAAGAGGAGAGGGCTGAGGCTCCTGGTGACCACAGAGCTGAGCAGAGGAGGTAGAAAAGAATTTGTTTGCTGCTTTGCAAGGCCTAAGCAAGAGCCCTTGGGCTGTTGCTGGAGCATTACTGGGGTGTACTGGTCACCCTCAAAACCTACGCTGAATCTACATTATTGAAGTGATAAATTAAGAAAGCTGTGAAACACCAGAATTTGAGTTGCCTGCTTAATTCTGTCTTTTATTTAAATGTGAGGTCAAATCACTCGTTTCCTTGGTTTGATGTGTCCTACTGAGGATTTCTCTGATAGATGTCCAATGGTGCTTGAGTGACATTGATGTTGCACTCACTGTGCATGGGCCACTTCCAACACCTATGTGAGGGGGCAAAGGGAGCAGCTGAGTTATGATGACAGCCTGCTGGTGCTTTTGGATGCCCACCCACTGCTGAAATAGCAGGGGGCTGGAAAACTTCAATCACAGCCCTGTAATTCAATGGGAATAATCTGTGGGTAGGAGCAGAGAGAGCACCTGGGGAGGCTGGGCACCAACTCTTCTCATTGTGGTCTTCACTGCCTTCTATGGGTCAGTGAAGTAAAGGGATTTAGGCTTTTTAGTGTTTTGCCAAAGTTTTCCTGTATTGCTCAGGAGAAGCACCCTGGGAAATACCAGCTCTGCTGCCCAAACCCAGTGTGCTTCAATCCAGTGTGTCCTGCACACACAGGTGTTTGGATCACTGCTGCCAGTGATGCTGTGGTTCATGTGCAGCGCCCAGCAGGTATTTGAGACGTAAGGGCAGCCAGGGAGACATCCAGAAATCCCTGACCCTGGTAAAATTTTTGAGACAGAGGCACAGAAAATGTGTCATATTTCAGAAACTCGGGCGTAGCTGAGCTCTTCTTCTGCTGATGTATAGAGGAAAATGCTTGTTCCCAACTGAGGATAGTGAAACAGTGGAACAGGTTGCCCTTGGAAATGTTCAAGATCAGGTTGGATGGGGCTCTGAGAAACTTGATCTTGTCCCTGCTCCTGGAGGGGTGTTGGACTGAATGAGCTGTAAATGTCCCTTCTAACACAAAGCATTCTATGAACTCATCAGCTTTTGGGCAGTTTTGGGGTGGGGGCTGGAAATTGGGTGGATTTGTTTTCTCCCTTGATTAGATCTTAGATGCTTTCCCCAGCCACAATGTGTCTCCTGCTGGCCACCCCTCTGGCCCTGGTTGCTGAGCCATCTCTTGATGCCCACCACTCCATGGGGGTGACCCTTCCAAGCAGCTGCCATCTGTCTCTGCCTACATCTCCCTTCACAACTCTGAGACCCAGATTATGATGTGAAACTTGGACACGTATGGACAACTGGCACGGCCCAAGCTGAGCCTGTAATTTCCTGGCTCATAAAAACATGAGCTTCCTTTGGGCTCAGGTCTCCGCCAGGTCATACTGATCTGAGTTCCACACCTCCTCCCCAAGGCCCCCCACCACCCCCTCAAGGTTTTGTGACACCAGCTAGGAGCTAGATTTTTTTATTGCTCCATATGTTGGATACACATGGAAAATTGCATTGGAGAAATCCCCTTAGTGAGAGAGTGAAAAGCCACCAAGTTTACAGGGTGTTGCAAATAATCTGAGGCAAAACAAATGTTTAAGGGCTGACTCGACTGCCAGTTTCAAGTACATTGTTTTAAATCCAGAAAACCAAGCCAAGGGGCAGCTATTAATGGCCAGTAGTTTTCTTCCTTTCTGGACACCCCAGAGGAACAAATATCATATATTTCTTTGGAAAGGAATCAAGCGTGGGGGCCTTTTTATTTACTATATCAAAAGGCATCATTGACTTGGCCTCATAGAGTGCTGCTCCTTCCAGCAAGGGGCTTTTACAAGCAATAACCTTGCAAAGCAGAGCAGCAAAGACGCACAGCCAAGCTTGTGGCTTATTGTTGGTGCTGACTTTTATAAGACATTGTGGGGGCTTCCAACAGCCGTGCTTTTTGTCAACCAGTCCATTAAACAACACAGCCTGAGCTAAACAGCAGCAGGGGACAGAGCCTCTGGGGACCTTTGCTGAACCGACCCCTCTGCTTCTGTAATAAACTCTGCAGCATCCCACTTAGGGCTCAAGCAGCAAAGAGCCTGTAAAGAGAGGCTAATGTGTTGCTGCAGAGAAGGTCAAGTATGAAAAGACCCAGGCTGGAATTTTTCCAGAGTGCCTGGTTGTTGCTACAGGCTCAGTTGGCCAAAATGCTGCTGTTCCTTCCATGTGGCTTTATTGCTGGTGATGCTTTGAGCCCTGAGTTTGGGGCTTCTTGGCTCCTTGTTGAGAAGATTTTTCTCACCAGGGGTTGGGGTGATCTTGTGGGTATTGTATTGGTTTGCAGCTCAGAAGTGGCTGTGTGCTGGGCAATGGTCCCCAACCTACTGGGGGATGATGGGTTAGTTGTTGTAGCTTTGTGTTCCCATACTGGGCACGGCGTGGCTGTGGTGGTTCTGGGGACTCCACGTAGCTGTGTTACAATTCCTCCAGCTTCCATACAGGGAAAGAAAACTGCCTCAAAGAGAGCCAGCATGAATTATAATGATAAATTGTCTCTTGGGCTGCAAGAGAAGGAAGGACCTACTGCCTTCCAGGATCAAGTGCAGGACTTGCACTCCTCTGCAGTGTTTGCACACGGAGGAAGTGTCCTGGCACAGGAGCTCTGGCAGCAATGCAGGCTTAGAGGTAGTGATCATCAGAATCTCTGCTGGCACAGAGGAGGTTTCTGGATGCTCACTTGAACAGCATGAGTGAGAACAGGGATTGGTACGATGATGCCCTATGGTTCAGATGAAAAATTCAGTTCCGAGAATGCATCTAAAATATCCAAGCAAAAAGTTTTTATGGTCTTATTTGGACCAAGGAGACACAAACCACAAAGCTTGTTGCTGTCAGTGTGTCTTGTAGCAATTGGTGGCTCTTGGGCAGAAGGATAGGCAGAGAGGGAGAGGGTTTCATGCATTGTTTGTAATTGGTGCTGCTGAGGACACTATTGCTCTGTCCCCCTCCCTGCCCCTGGTGTGGTGGGCAGTGATGGTCCCGACTGCAGCCCTGGCAAGAGATATTTGGGTCCTGTTCCCTGGCTTAAGCTCCTCTGAAATCCCATCACTCTTGGGCATTCCTGTTGGTCCCTGTACAGTCTCCACCTGGGCTCCTGGTTCTGCCCAGGTGACTCTTCCAAAGAGTGGTGCCTGCTGTGGGAAAGCTGCAGCTCCGTGGGACTTTGGGGTAAGGTGTGTTCAGGAGGGAGATGGAGGACTCAACTTCCTGAGGATGGAGAGGGCAGGCTGGTTACAAAATACGGGTTATGTTGTCTGGGCAGGGGCCACAGCATGAGATAGGTCTGTGGATGGTCTCTGCCAGACCCTGCTGGCACATTGGGGACATCAGCTGATGGATGTCCCAAGGCAGAGAGGGCAGCCAGCCCATCATGCAGGGCTCAGGGCTACTCCCAGCTCACCCCCAAAACTCCTTGTGAGCTTAATCTCGGGAGGAGGAAAAAAGAAACAAACCATTAATATTGACATTAACACCATTAATTTGGCCTTGCTGATTGCCACTGGTGTCCTTTCTCTGTGACAGCTCCTTGTGGTCCTCAGTCAGTGTCAGTTGGTGGGGTTTGAGCAGAGTTGAGCAGCTTTGGGCTGGCTCAGGAGGCTGTGGGCAGTGAGGAAAGACCTGTCCTTCCCTGAGTGCTTTCAGTATTTCACTTTGAACTTGAGGCTTTTACCTGTTGGCAGGTCTTACTCTCCCTACCAGGGCTGGGAGAGGAAAAGAGTGCACTGGAAAATGCTCGAGGCTTGCTGCAGGTCTGTGTGCTGACACTGAGGTTGGCACTGGTTGCACTTTTCAGCAGTGTTTTTAGTTGGAAGAAATATACACCTGGCAATATAGGAATGTTGTGTGAGTACCAGCCACTCTGTGCTATTGCTTTAGAAAACTCAATTTACCCTCAAGTAAAAATTCTTTGTGTTTCCAGAATAGTCCTGCAGTTTGTATGGTTCAGAGCAATCTTTACTTGTTTTTTATATATATTTTGTGTTGAGGTTCTTGTTGAAATTGAATTACTTTGGAGCAAAATATCTTGAAGAATCTGTGGTTTAAAGACATTTCCAATTTACTGGCAAAACCAGGGTATTTTGAATTGGGATAAGACTATTCAATCCCCCTCTGTATTATTCAGCTGAATATTTTCAGTGCAGATACCTACTATTGTACTCTGGAACCAGAAAACTTACAGCTATTAGTTTGAAAGCAATTTATTCTACTCCTTTTTAGTCTAAAAAGTCTGGGTTGCAGGTCTGTAAGTGGATAAAAGCTTTAAGGATGAATGATTCCAGTCCAGTAAGGGCTTCGGGACTGGGACCTGTTGTGTTGTGCTGAGCATGGGGTTGTTTAGCCTAGAGAAGAGGAGGCTGAGGGAGAGACCTCATCACTGTTTACAACTCCCTGAAAGGAGGTTGTAATGGAATGAGTGCTGGGCTGTTCTCCCAAGTGACAGGTGATAGGATGAGTGGAAATGGCCTCAAGCTGCACCAAGGAAGGTTCAGATTGGACATTAGAAATTGGAAATCTCTTCACTGAAAGGGTTCTCGGGCACTGGCAGAGGATGCCCAGGGAGGTGGTTGAGTCCCCATCCCTGGAGATGTTTAAAAGATGGGTGGATAAGGTGCTCAGGGATTGGTTTAGTAGTGCACAAGTACAGCTGGACTCGATTATTTCAAAGGTCTTTTGCAATCAGGGGAGTCTATGATCCGCAGCATCCCGTGGTCTATCACTGGTCACCGAGGGGGATGCTGCAGCCGGGGGTTTCCATGGAAACAGGAAGATGCTGAGGCTGAAATGCAGTTTGGTCCCCGCTGCTGTTGCAAGGGATGAGACTGTGAGGCTGGAGCACCCCAGGGGAAACCGGAGGACCCCTCGGGGCAGGCTGCCCCAGCCCTATTCTGGAAGGCTGCCCTGCGGGGGCTGTCGGGGGCCTTGGGGCGAAGGGTGAGGGTGACATCTTGTGGCCAGAGCTCCTCGCCGGGGCTGTGCAGTGATGAGACAGCGACAGCAGAGGCTGCTCGGCCATCCCGAGGTTAAACCTCGGAGCCTGGGGTGGGGAAAGCTGCTCCGGTCCCTCGGGCTGTAGCCTGGCCCTGTAACTTCACTGCTGGCTCCGCTCTGAAGCATCCGCACGCACCTCCTCGGCCGGGGCATGAGGATGAAGCTGATGGCGAGGCAGTCCTCGTGCCCTGCAGGAGGCTAAAATCCTTTCCACCCCCTTTTTGCCAATCAGGGTCTGTGCCAGGGAGTAAAAATTCCAGCCATCCTAATAAGCACGGGTGCAGCCAGGCTTTCCTGGGCTCACGCTTTAGTGGGGGCCTGCTGTGCTCTCTTTAGTCCATCCTGATGCTCTGCAGCAAGACCCAGCAGACTGAAACCCACAGAGGGTCTGTAATCAAATGTGAACTCACTGATGTGCGGTGCCAAGGGCAGCCAGAAATATCAGCGGGCTCAAAAGGGGCTGGAAACCTTCATGGGATGTCTGGAGATAACTTGGGATGATAACTTGGGAGATTTAGACTATATATTTTTACACTGAGGCTGGTGAGGCAACTGGCACAGGTTGCCCAGGGAGGTGGTTGCTGCCCCATCCCTGGAAGCACTCAATGGTGAGCTTGGATGGGGTTCTGAGCAACCTGATCCAGTGGAAGCTGTTCTTGCTCACTGCAGGGGGGGCTGGACTGAATGATCTTTATGGTCCCTTCCAACCCAAGCTATTCTGTGATTCTAAGTCCCTAGACCACTCTCCACTGGCAGCTGAGGCAGGACTAACTCAATGTAAGTGTTTTTTCTGTGCCTGATGCTGTCTGGAGCACGAAGAATGCTGAGCCTGGTGGGCATCTGGCCTGGTCTGTTGTTACTGGGTTTTATGGACTTTGTGTCTTTTGGGAATTTGTTTCAGTCTCAGGTGTTGATATGGAATATGGGGACAGAGATCTGAAAATCCATCACACCCAGTACCTGTCCTTGTGCTCTGCCCCTCAGAGAATGGGACCAGCACTCTAATTTCTTGGGAGATGGAGAGGGTTTTAAAGTGTCTGGCTCTTTAGGGCTTTGCTCTTGCTGCTTATTCTGTGGAGGACAAGGTTAATCCCTGGGCAATGGTGATGGCTGGGGCTGTGCTACTGCTGAGCTGCTCTGGGATTTTCTCATTCCCCTTGAGCATGGATTGTCCCCTGGCTTCCAGTCCCCATGAGTGACAGGGACCTGCCTCTTCCAACATGCTGTGGGAGCAGCCTTGACCTTTGCAGCCAGCAATGCCCAGTGTGTCCCTGGCACGTTGGTGCCCCAGGCACTCAACACTGTAGAGCAGCTCCAGCAGAAAGCAAGGAATAAAGTGAGCCTGCAGGTTTTTGGTACCTGTAGGTCACTGGGGACCTGTTCTTTGGCCCTGACATCCCTTCCCTGACACTAGCAGGATGAAGGAGGGTGCATCTCCCACTCTACATGTGTATTTTTGATGGTGCAAGATCCCTGGTTTGAGTCCCCACGGCTTTTTGAGGTAGGATGTTCTTAATTTGTACAGGTTTGAGTGGAAGCTGCGCTTCAGGTGCAGCTGGGATTTTGTGGATGATGGGGAGCTCTAGATACTGCAATGCTGTAATTAATCAAATAGGTTTTGTAGTGCTGTAGGAAAAGAGACATGGGGTGAGCCCCTCTTTTGGGGGTCACGGCTCTCCTCTCCCCCTACGGACCCATGTGGGGGGCAGGTACATCCCACAGTGACTTTTGAGAGCACCTCTTTGGGAAGCTGATTTGACAGAGGGTTAATGAGTCGAGAAGGTCTCCCGCTTCCTCTACAGATGGAAAGGTTTAACTCTACCTTGCCTCAGCCACCATTTTTCTGGTTGGGTGGGCAGGAGGCTTAAAATGCCACTTTGGCTGGCAGAGAGATAGGGGCCAGGGGAAGGGTGAAGAAAAAAGCTTTTACTTCCAGAAATAACTCTGGAACAAAATGAAGAGGTCAGAGGGTGAGCAGGGAAACAGAGAAGTACTTTCCCTAGAGGCCAGCACTGAAGTTTTCTGCCTCTGAGTACCCGAGAAAGGAAAGCTCAGCTATATTAAAGACTGTTCCCTGCCGCCAGGGTTAAAACAAGTCTCAGCACCACAAGCACAGGCACGGGTAAGAGCAGCCGGGTGACCACAGGATGGAGCACCTTGCTGCCCTTCCTCCCCACTGGCTGCTTGTGGTTGAGCGCCCCCAGCTCATCCTCTAGCCAAATCCCTCTCCTCTGTGCAGTCAGAGCTGGGATACAGTGGGGCATGGCATGGCTGGGCAGGGCGGTGGTGCCACCACAGCGTTGGCCGTGTCTCTGCTGGTGGGAGCTCTCACCGCCTGGGTATCTGGATTTTGCAGGGTGATTTTGCAGCTGCTTTCCAATTCCAAGACTGCTGTAACTGTGGTAGGGGCCAGAAGGAGGGACTTAGGGGCTCCTCTGCTCCACTGGTCCTTTACTGATGTGCATGCTGGTTCATGCCCAGGCACAGAGCTCTCTGGACTTGAAGACGGAAGAAACTGGGATCACATGGAGGCTGGGAACACTTGTGGTGCTGCGCTAGGCTTTGCCTGCACCAGAGGGAACATGAGAGGGAGGAAGGGTTGAGGTCTGCTGTGCATAAGAACATCTGACACCCCCTTAGCTGAGGACCAGTCCCCAGCTCCCCTTTACAAGGTGGGGTTTGATTTGGACAGTGTGAGATGCTGGGACAGCATCTGCTGGCCATGGGGGAGCTCTGGCTGGAAGTGTTGCAGATGGTGGAAGGAGGAACTTGCTGCTCTGCTGGCTCCTTCCCCCAGCTCTGCACTTGATCTAAACATCAGTTTCCCACATTTACACTGAACATGGGGCTTCTTGAAGGACCTTTGTGCTGAGCCAGTAAGAGGGAGTAGCTGTGCTGGCAATCCCTGAGCCAGGAGCTGGCGCAGCCTTCGAGCACCAGGACACAGGGAAATCCTGTACTAAATTGGGGGGTGGATGGAACTGAATAACCCCTACATGGGTGTCTCCTGGCCAAGAGCAGACCATCCCGTGGAATCCCTGAAGGTCACTGTGGCCTCACTACCCAAGGCAAGGCTTGCAAAACTTTCTCCCCACCCTGGCACTCATCCCTGCCCCATGCCCAGGGTCTTGCCTGTGGGTCCCAGAATCTGATGGTGCAAACGCCGCCTCCCCAATAAGAAGGGATTTACAGAAGAAGATGCAGAAGGAATTTCCCACAGCAAGTGCTGGGTGGGCATTTTATCAGTGGTGGTGGCTGGTGTGCCAGGAAATACTGTTATTTCTCCCCTTCTTGAAGCTGGGAGATGATAAACACTGGGGTCTGCCTCCATTCAGCTGTGATCCATCAAGGGCGGGAGGGGGGACTCACACCACAGAGAGGGTGAAGGGAGGTCAGTGGTTGTGTAAACAGGCACTTTAGAGTTCACCCTGAGCTGGTATTACTGTAATTCATTAGAGGTGTCAGTCCTCTTTGTAGTTCCTGGCTTGGAGAACCCCTTGCCTGGCAACTTCTAACATCCAGCCTTGCCACAGGGAAAACAAACAGTGCAAGATGTCTTTGCGGGAGACAAAGTTGCAGTTGCAGCATCACACTGCAAAAAAAAAAAAAAAGGTGAGATTTAGGATCTTTGCATGTTTTCAGGCCAGGCTCCAACACTCCAATGAAGGCTCCTCCTGCACTGGAACGTCTGGTGTTGAAGGAGTCCTATTTGCTTCTGCCAAACCATGCTAAGTGAGATGCAAAGCGGTACCTGGCCGCAGAGCCCACCCACTGCTCAAATTACAGAATTTGCTTAGAAAAAAAATGCCTGAGGGTATTCAATGCCCTTTCCTGCAGCCAGGATGTAGTTTTGCTTTGGGGAGCCCCTAAAACCCTCTAGGCAGGAGGCTGGGGAGCCTTGGAGCTTGCTACCTCTCCCTGGGCTGTTACACCTGTGTGGAGCATCCTTTCCAGCTCCGATAGAACCACTTGCACCAAACCCCTACCGAATGGAAATCTCTGTCCTGCCCAGGGTGGCAGGAAGTTTGGAGAGCCTCCACTCTCCTTCACAGCCCACTTGGCTGCCTTGTTTGGTGTGAAGCTTGATAATTCCTGTCAGCATCTGGGGATGGAGCAGGGCTTTACAAGAAGCCAGCCAAGCCCATGTGCTGGAGGAGGAGCGCTGCAGTGTTCTCCAGCATTGGAACAGCTTGTTCCCATCCCCTTGCCAGCTTGCTCTGCTGCAATGCCTCACCCAGCATAAAAGGGCACTAAAATTTCCCCTCCCAGCAGTGGGGAAGCCTGGTGTGGTATATAAACTGCTGGAGGTGTCCAGTGAGTGGGTTCATGTGGAGGCTTACGGGGCTGTAAGCATGGGGGAGGGTGAAGTGTTGTGGAGGGCAGCCTTGGGGATGCAGCAGCTCAACGAGGTGCTCTGGTGTGATGGTAGTGATGCTGAAGACTAAGCTGCAGGATGAGGAAGGGAGTGAAAGGGTGTTTTGTTCCACCCAAAGGGTATCAGCCTCCCAGGCAGGATGAAACTGCTCCTTCTAACCAAAATTTCCCTGTAGATGTGCACGGTAAAGCAGAGGAATGGACTCTGTAGATGGAAGTTTGGAAGGCTCCTCCTATACCTGCTCCTGCACGTTGCTGTACCTTGAAGATGCAGCATGCTCTCCAAAGCAGAATTATAGACTTAGCTGTGTGTTGACAGGAGATGAGCTGAAGATTGTGAGTTCTCTGCAGGTAGGGCTCTGCCTTGCTGTACTCTCCAGCTTGGTGGAGCTCCTCAGGGTGACCCTGTGTGGGATCACAGCATCCGGGCTGAGTTGAAGGTGAACTCCTTGTGCTGGGGGTGGCTTAGGAATTGGAAGGCTCTGGGGAGACCTTATAGGGCGGTGTCCCTGCCCATGGCAGGGAGGGTGGGACTGGGTGGGCTTCAAGGCCCCTTCCAACCCAAACCATTCTGTGAGTCTATGATCACCAGCCTGTAGATGACATGAATGCCAGGTTTTCTGGCTTTCTCAGCATCAAAAGTTTGGGACCAGCTTTTCTGTTTCTAAGGAACAGTTGAGATGCACTCAATGTTAACAATTGGGGTGGTACGAAAGGTGTAAATGGGAGTGAAATCCCTGGCAAAACTGGGAGATTTTGCATCTCAGCAAAGCCCAACACACGTGAAACTGCAGCAGAGGAGCTGGTGTGGGGAGAAAAAACAATGACCTTAAGCATGCAGTGCTCCCTGAATGGTTTTATATATTCAGTGTGAAAATCTCATAGGATTCTCATGTTTCTGTTGTATTTAATGCTTCAGATTTGCATGTTTGCAGGCCAGGCTGTGTTGCACTAACAAAAGCTGCTCCTCCACTGGGGCACCTGCTGTTGAAATCCTATTTGCACCCACCAAACTGATGATAAGTCAGATGAACCTGGTACCTGCCCACGCTGGTTGAGCAGAGCCCATCCACTGCTGAAACTGCAGAATTGTTTAGGAAAAAGTGTGAGGGCACTGACTGTGTTTTAGGTTTTGTGAGTACTCACTCTGCCACAAGCCTATGGAGAAGCTGGTGATTCAGTCTCAGCAAGGCTGGCTCCCTAGGGAAGGGCTGTATGCTCTGGTTGGGGTGGGAGGAAGAAAGAACCAGGGATACAGTGGAGGTGACTTCACTTGAGGCTTTTGCATCAAGCCCTGATGCTGTGCTAAGTGAGGAGGACGAGCAGGGAGGTTGGGGCAGCCTGTAGCCCCGACACCTTATTTGGCCTTTAATGCTATAAACAAATGACTATTAACCTGGGTGACAATTTAAGTTTCTCCTTTATCTGCCTCCTGGGTGCCACAACCTAATCTAAACCCATCTCTCCACTTGCTGAACTCATTACTGTGGTATCAGAGTGCTGTCCCTGAATAAATCCAGCCTCTCCTGCCCTGTTGCAAGGGGCTGTGTGTGCTGGTGGGGGGAACATGTCTGTGATAGACCCATTTCTGATGCATTTGTGCTGGAACAAGGAAATAAGTGTCGGCTCCCAGTTCTGTAGTCACTAATAAACCATCTGGCATTGCTTATTTTAATTGCATCGTGCTCCGATGGAGGGTCGGTGAGGAGAGAGGGTGTCCTACATTCTAGCACGTGGCATTTGGCTGGGGATAATTGTGCTGTGCAAGTGGCAGGATCCCAGCACTGGGGCCTTTGATTCCCAGCCAACACAGGCAGGTGCTTTCAATATTCATGTGTTCAAGGGTTTGCAAGCTCCATATGGTGGAGGAGAGGCCAAGGAGGGAGTTCAGCCCAGGTAGGTAGCAAGTCCTTGGTCAGGGCTGCCCCATGGCCTTGTGCCACAGCTGTCCCTCATTGCATCTTGTCCCTCCTGTTGATTATTTGCTGTGTGTGGTTCTCTCAAGGTGTCAGCAGTGTTCCTTGTCACCCCATGTTGCCTTGAAGCACACACACACAGTATCATAAGGTTGGAAAGGACCTCCGAGATCATCAAGTCCAACCTATAACCCAACACCAACACAGTCATCTAAACCATGGCACTCAGTGCCTCATCCAGTCTCCCCTTAAACACCTCCAGGGTCGGTGACTCCACCCCGTCCCTGGGCAGCCCATTCCAATGGCCAATCACCCTTTCAGTGAAGAACTTTTTCCTAACATCAAGTCTAAGCTTTCCCTGATGAAGCTTGAGTCCATGCCCTCCAGTTCTGTCACTGGTCACCTGAGAGAAGAGACCAACCCCTGCCTGACTACAACCTCCTTTTAGAGAGTTGTAGAGAGCAATGAGGTCTCCCCTGAGCCTCCTCTTATTCAGACTAAACAGCCCCAACTCCCTCAGTCGCTCCTCATAGGGCTTGTGCTCCAGCCCCTTCCCCATCTTCGTTGCCCTCCTCTGGACACACTCCAGTATCCTGACATCTTTCCCAAACTGGGGGGCCCAGAACTGTACACAGTATTCAAGATGAGGCCTGACCAGTGGGATTGTAACTTCTCTGGTCCTGCTCAGCAGCTGGTCCTTGCAGCTTGAGCAATGCCTGCTGCTTTCCCCTGCCTTCCCATAGCCCCCTAACCATTGTTGCTGCCTCTCTGTTCTCCTAAATTCTCTCTTCATCCATGCTCAGGCACTGGCTTTGGTTTGCCTTCTTGGGATGAGGCTGGGGCAGCTACACCCCTGTGTCAAAGGCTGCTTCTGCAGCTCAGGAAGCCTCTAACCACCTCCATAGCCCACCCAAAATGAGCAGCTTGGAGCCTGAGTTGTTCAAGTGGAAAGAGGCCAGATTATGGCAAAGGGTGGGTGCAGCTGCATCCCTGGCTGTGTCACCAGGCTTTCCCCTCCCTGTGTCTCAGTTTCCTTTTGTGCTCAGCTTCTGAGTGCTGAGATGCAGGACATGGCTCAAGATGGAGCCTGCGGGTCTTTGGTTTATTACAAAGTGGGGAAAAAAGCACTCTGTGGGACATTTTGGCAGGTAAATCCTTTGGGCTGGGACTTGTATGATGTGACTACATCTGTGGGGATGTGGCAGTGCTGATCAGGCCATCCCTCCTGCTCTACTTCCCCTTACAGGGATCTCATTTTTCTTGCAAATCTTTCTCAGAGATTTTCAACTTCACTTGCTTCTCAGGGAGACCCAGAGACCCAGCACCCCCAGCCCTGTGTTGTGCCAGTAGGGAGAATAAAGTGGATCTGGTGCAGGGTGCTGTACAGGGCATGGCACTGCCTTGTCCTATCAGTGCAGGACATAGGGAATGGGCTCCCTTCTTCTTGGCTGCCACCCATCCTGGTCTGGAGCGAGATATCTCAGCCATCCCCACTTGACATGGCAGCCCCTTCAAGTGTCTTCAGCTGGCTGTGGAGACCACCAGCAGCATCACCCTCAGGAGTGAGCTGGGAGCCTAATCCATGAGCTGCTGGCCTGTTCCTGCTTCTCTTTGCCTCCCAAATCCAGCGCCTCACCCCCTTGCCTCTGTGCCAGCCCCATCAGCTCTTAAGCCCAAAGCTCTCCATCCATGCAAAAAAAAAGACTCATCCCTGCCAGATCCCCCAGCCTGGTGCCTGAGCAGATATTTTAATGTCTTTATTTTCCCAGGGTTTGCTGATAAATCCTGTCCCCATAACCTCAGCCTTGATTGACTCATTATCAGGCAACGTGCAGCGAGGAAGCGACCTGTGACCCCACCAGGGGAGATGGGGTGACCCTGCAGGAGGAACCCTTATCAGCCTTTTTAAAAAGCTTCCCCTTTTAACATGACAGAGGAGCCTCAGCCAAGCCAAGTAATACCCAATTATTGAGTGGAGGAAAGTGGTAGGGAGCTTCAAGACAAGGAAGTGCAGGAAGCATCAGATGTGGGGTGGGATTATTTCAGCTGTAGAGTGTGAGGGAGTTTGAGGCTGGGAAGAGCCTCTGCCTTGGTGAAAACACTGACTTGGTTCCCATCAGAAGAGTTGTAGAGTGGGACTGGCTGTGGCTTGGGGAAGGCTGAGCTCTTCTTCACCCAACGCCTTGCCTGACTTCACCTGTTCTGTGCAGAGGGGCTTCCCAGCTTCCCACCAGGGTTATCAGGAGATAAGAGTGTCTGTGGGGGAAGGTGGCATCAGACAAGCCTGGTGTCAGCACCAAGCCTGCAAATCAGGCTGTCCCGTGTGCTTGGGATGGAAGGGAGACTGTGAGCCACACCCTTGCTGTCCCCAACCCTTAGGTATCCATTGGAAGGAGGTTAATTTATCTTCCCTTTTCCTCCCAGCCGTTTTTATAGCAAGTGACCTTTCAACCCTTGGCTCATCTTTATGGAGGTGATAAAAGTGTTAGGGCATCACTGCCCCCTCTTTCCCTTCGGCATTCCCTCCCAGGGAGAGGTGTGGGGGATGTGGGATGTGGCACGTGCCGAGCTGCTGGCAGGGGCAGGACAGCAGTGAGCTGGCAGGGTGGCTCAGCATGCAGGAGCAGGGATGAAGCCACAGAGGGCAAAAGTGGTGGAAATCCTATTGCTTGCCTTGTTGCAGAGAAGAAAATGCTTTGCTTGAGACAGACCCTCCTGCCCCTCACCCTGCATCAGGGCATAGATTGAACCCTTGGATGGGTTGAGGGCTTCCCTGTCTGTGTGGGTCGCTGATCCGACCCCCCAGCTCCTGGCAGGGATTAGTGGGGATGGGGTTTTGCCAAATCCTGGCTGTCACTGTGTTCCCACCTTTGATCAGGAGTCGGCATTCCTGAAGTGCTCCATCTCCCACATGTTTTACTGATCAAAGGCAGCTGTTGCCTGGACCCTCCCCTGAGTCCATTTACACAGACACCCCCACCCCCAAAATATAGAAATGCAAAGGGAACTGAAAGCACTGGAAGGAGTGATGGATGGAGGAGAGACCCAGGCAAGGGGCAGTAGTAGGCAAAATCCCTCTCTTCAGTCTCCTTGCAGAAGGTCCCATATCCAACCATCAGGAAGGCTGGTGGGGTCTAAAGAGAGATGCTGAAGGTGGCTTGGGCCACCCCAGGAAGGAGTTGGACCTTATCTATCTTCTGTAGGAAATGGCAATTGCCTGGACCACCTGCAACAGAGCACGGAGAACATCTCCTATGATTTTGGGTAGCTTCAAGATGGAGACTGGATGAACATTTCCTTCAGGCTCCCTCTGATCTCAGCAGTTTGTATGTACTCAATGCCAAGGTCCACACAGTCCCCTCTGGAGGACTGAATGGCTCTGCTAGGGAGAGACATTGCTGGAGATGTGGGCTAGCAGTGGGGTTCCTCACCAGTCCATGGGCAGAACCATTAGGTGTCTGATGTTGTGGACCATCTCCTCTGGCTGTGCTAGCCACAAGCATCAGCTGCCTCAAAGAGAGAGGAAACAGATCTGAGGCCTCCTCTGGTGGCAGCTCCTCTTTAGGGCAAGTGTGGTCCCATTAATTGTGCTTTGGCACACAATTTATAGTTTGTGCACATGATTTACCTCTGCTTCCCAGCTCCCATAATGCTGACTTTGGGCCATCTGTGTTTCCAAGACCTTTCTGAATCCTCCTGGTGTCAGGAGCTTGTTTGTGCTTGAAGATGTTATGGGGAAAACCTCTCCTGCCCTTCCTCATCCTTACACCCATCTGCTTGTTACTGAACATTACAGTTTAGCTTTAAGGCTTTGAAAAGGCAATCTCCATCCCAAAACTGCAGAGACAGAGAGAGAGGGCAGAGAGCAGGACCACTGGACATGCTTGCAGACCATTTCCTTAGCACAGGCAGGAGGTTCAGGTGAGGGTTTATCTGGCTGAAAGCCAAATTCTGCTGCCCACAGTGACACTGCAGCAATTGCATCCCCCAGGGAAGGACAAAATGCATCTTCTCCCTCCAGCAGAGGGTCTGGCAAACCAGGCTGGGCAGAGTTCCAGCTGCCCAGGGATGAAGTCCTTCAGAAGGGCAGTTTGTCCTGCTCCTCCCTTGGCCCCATCTTGCTGTGCAGCACACAGTGGGGCAGGTGTATTGGGCATTGCACTGCCAAGCACCAGCTGTATCATTAAAGGCAACCTTCTATTTCCTTTGTCCAGGACTGAGCAAGACAATTTGCTTGTGCAAGGCAGGTCCAGCCTTCTCTGCTCCCAAAATCTGATGTCTCCAGCAGCAAACTGAGGAGGTTCAGGCAGTTAATATAACATTGTCTCCACAAGCAGAGTGCCTTGGGGGTCCCAGCACACCAAAACCAGGCTGTTAGTGTTGTTGGGTCACATACATTCCTGTCCTTGTGGTACCTGTGAGTTAATTTAATCGGCTGAAGAAGGTCCTCAGCCAGGTTACAACCCTCTGCAGTAATCCCCCGAGGCTGAATTTTGCTCATTATCCACATCTAAAAGAAAAAAAACAGGGACCCAAGGCCTGAGTGTCAAGGAAACAAAGCACCTCCTGCCATTGAGGGATGTGGGTATGCTCAGAACACCCCTACAACTCCCAAACCTGCTCTGTAGCATCCCGTATGGAGCAGAACAGCCGCCTGGCAAGGCTGCTGGGGGGATGCTGTCCCAGCAAGGGTGACCCTGGCTCAAATGGATCTCATCTTCCCTGTTCACCTTCACCAGTGTCCAGCAGTGGCTGAGGTGTTCTCGATCAGACAGGCATGAAGGGCTCCTCGGGGCTGTGCTCGTCCTTCTCAGGCAGGGCTGGCAGTGCCTGCCCCCAGCCCAAGGCAGCTGAGGGCAGGCTGGTTTGTCACCACAGGAGCTGTCCCAGCTCGAGGTCACAGCTCTGCCTGCCCGGGATGGCAGGAGTGACAGGCTGTGCTGTGACACCTGGGGAAACTGGGGAGAAACCTCTGGTACACTCCTTTGGATGCTGCAGGGGCAAGCATTGCTCCCAAGACTGCAGTACACTTTACATCTGACCCCTCTCTTATCATACCAAGGGATAGACGGGATCTGCAGCAGCTTTCTTCCTCTCCTTCTCAACAGCATTTCACCCCTGGTGCGTTCACCACCCAGAGCACAATGTCAGGGACCCTTTGCCCCTCTGCCTGCACCTGCCTCTCCCCACTGAGAGATGCCCCTGACACCGCGTTCCCTTGCCCTAACCCTGCTTTCCAAAGTTCAGCTGCTTGGCTGCAGGCAGCCCATAATACCATTTTACAGCAAGGTGACCCCTGCTCTTTGGTGCTGTGCAACCCCTGTCCTGCCTGCCAACGAGCTGGCCACCTAACACCTTGTGACAGCTCGACTGGATAGAGCTCGCCAAGGGACCACATCTTCCCCCTCCTCTCAGCAGTAGGGTTGGCAGTGTTGGGTCCCCCTCTGCTGAGCATGAGGGGAGGGAACTGGAGGAGTGAGGGCAAAGGGATGGTCATCACCTGGACCCTGCCACTGGCCCATTGGACACCCCAACACAGAGCTAACTTGGGGGGCAGGAGGTGCTCTCTGTGGACAGCATCCCTGCTGTGGGTTGGTGTTGTGCCACATTTGCTGGGCACATCACCTCCCAGTTACCCTCTGCCTCTTGTTGCTACAGGCCAGTTTAGGAAACAAAAGCTGAGCAGAGTTGCTATTCCTTTCACTTCCCTACCCAGCTCCCAGCATGGCTGCTCACACTCAGCCTATCTGCTGCTGGGGACACCTCGCTGGGAGCAGGTCCAGCACTGCTGCTGGGACAGTTGGTGGCATGGGGACAAGAGTCTCTCACACTGGCATTGTCAAAGACAATAGTTTCCATGGAGAAAAAAAAAAAAACAAATCCCAATTTATTCAGTCTCTTCCTCAGTCTCTGCTTTGGAGCGTGGATTGTTTGACCTCCACATTTGATTTCCACTCTGTGAATCATCCAAACTGGCCAGTCTATCCCTGACCCCACTGTGTGCCAGCAGCAGAAGGGTTAAAGATGATCTTCAGAACGGATATCCAAGCACTGGGAGCTGCTTTCCAAAACCCCCTCTGAGCCTTCTCAAGTCAGGTCCTCAGTCTCTCTCATCTGCCAAGGGCTGAAGTTTCTGATCAAAAACAAGCCTGCCATGGGGAAGGACCTTCCACAGTGCAGCAGAACAACCTGCTGAAGAAGTGACTCTCTTAACTCTCTGATGCTCCCCAAATCCCCAATTTTCCAGAAATAGGATGTAGTTCCAACTCTCACATTTGTAAGCTTAAACCTTGACCCACCCTGGGGAGCACAAACTCCAAAGGAAATCAAATTTAAAGTCAGTATTCTTAAAGCTTGTGCTTCTGTATTGAATTTTTGCATCTGAGGAGGGTTAAAATGCGTTGTTTTGCAAGAAGCAAGATGAGCAAAGCTGAGCATCTCCATGGAGTTTGGAAGCCCATGTCTCCACGTGGACACTGAGGCTTCTTTGCTGGGATCAAGAGTCAGGTTGGGTACCTGGCTCATTTAAGCATCTCTTTCCCAAGCTTCTGTAGAGAACTGGTCCTGCCTGGTCCCAGGTTCCCTCATCAGACACAGCTTCAACAGCCAAGTGCTGGGGCCAAGTGCTCACCTGGAGAAAATCAACCCCAACTGCAGGAAAGGCTAAGAGGAGGGAAATTCCAGCCCCAGGAAAAGTTGTGGGTGGAGGTGAGGACCCAAGGAGAGCAGAAGGGCTGGCTATGGCCAGGCTACATCCCTGTCCCAGCAGTGCCCAGTCAAGAGGCAGGAAAGGGTGGGGACACTGGTGTCTGGCCAGTGTGGGCAGGAGCTGGGCACTGCTGCTGGCTGTGAGCAGCAGGTGAAGAGGAGATGGGGAGAGAGAGGGGAGGGAAAAGTGTCTCAGAGAGGACAGGAGTGACAAGGGCAAGGTCTGGATGTGTTGGTGACAGTGCAAGTGTAACTTTGTCAGTGCCAGCCTTCATCCCAAGTGACAGACCTGACAACCCAGCCAAGGACATGGCAGGAAGAGAGGGCAAGAGGAGGAAGGAGCTGGGTTCCTGGTAAAGTGACACTTCACAGAGACTCTGTTGAAGGGCCAGGTGAGTGGGAGAATTTCCCAGGTACCCCCAGATGAGGCTGTGGGCTGAGAGGGATCTGTGCTATGTGTTTTCCATTTAAGAAGAGCACCAGGTGGCAGTTCCAGCAGCATCCCACCCTCTCCTGTTTCCTGTGCACTGAGCCTGGCTGTTGCCTCGGCTCTCCTTCCCTGGAAAACATAAGTATTTCCCTTTAAGTTTACTTCAGGGAATGGTGTGGGCTGAGGCTTGGCTCTCTAGTTAACAAGTCTGTATCCCAGTCCCACCAGGACATGGGGGTTTAGCAGTGTTTGGGTGAGTTAAGGACTATCTCCCCCCAAAATCTTGCTCCCTGTGCTCCTTGCTGCTTGGAGCCTTTGGGATGGGCACAGTCAGCTGGACCAGCCACAAAGGGGACAATAGGAGATGGTGCCCCTGCCCACGCTGTTTGTGGGATGGGAGAACTCTGCCAGGGTGGCTTGGTCTGGGAAGAGGCAACCTCCATCCCTGAGGTAAATCAGGTGTGGAGCCAAACTGGGCTGAAAGTGAGGGCTCTGTTTCCTCTCTACAGCTCCCTGAAAGGAGGTTGTAAAGAGGTTGTGGGTGCTGGTGTCTTCTCCCAAGTAACAAGTGATAGGATGAGAGGAAATGCCCTCAAATTGTGCTAAGGAAGATTTAGAGTGGGTATTAGCAAAAAATCCTTCACTGAAAGAGTAGTGAAGCACTGGAAGAGGTTGCCCAGGGAAGTGGTGGAGTGTCTATCCTTAGAGGTGTTCAAGAAGAATGTAGATGTAGTGCTTTGGGACATGGTTTAGTAGGCACGGTTGTGTTGGGCTGATGGTTGGATTGGTTCGTAGAGGTCTTTTCCAACCTTAATGATTCTATGAAGCTGAGAGCTGTCCTGAGCATCTTCATCAGAGAATAAAGGTGTGAATTCAGATTTCAGACCGAGATCAGTGTCCCTCACGCAAGACAGGCAGAGCTGGACTGCAGAACTGTGAGCAAGAGGGAATGCTTGAAGAATTTGTGGATTCTCCATCCCTGGAGGTGTTAAAGGCCAGGCTGGATGGGGCTTTGAGCAACTTGATCCAGTGGGAGGTGTCCCTGCCCATGGCAGGGGGAGTGGAACTGGACGGGCTTTGAAGTCATTTCCAACCCAAAGCATTCCATCATTTTAGGAGAATACTCCTGCTTCTCCAAAACATATTTGCCCTGCAGTGATGGATATTCTGGCAGGAAAGGACTCTCAGTGTTTAATACCCTCGAGGGATTTTTCTTCCATGATTTTTGGCCTCTTTTGTCTGTGGAAGTTTCTGCAACAACATCCATTGGCTGTGTTGTTATTTAGTTGCTCCTTGGGGAGAAGCTGGTTTTCTTTAGTCCTGTTACCCATCCCTCCTGGCTCCTGCTGCGTGGGATTTAGCTGGAGAGCAGAGTGGCGAGGCCCACTGTGGCTTCCCCGGGGTTAAACCCGGCTCCTTGGCAGCCCCTGCTGGAATTTCACTCCCGTGTTAGGCTCGGGATTGCTCGGTGGGCGCTGAGCTCCCTCCTCCGGCCCCGCAGAGCAGCGCGGCCGTGGATGGGCAGCGGGGTCCTCTCTGATGGGGGGGACACAGCATCACCCAGGGGGTTCTCACACCACCTGCGGAGGTCGCACGGTTTGAGCCTCTGGAGGGGCTCTGCCAGCTCTTCCCGCATGCAGCCGGGTCCCCAGTCCCCTCCACATCCCCCCTGCACTGTTCCCTCCATGCTCCATCAGTCCCTGTCCTCTTGATGCTTCATGGATGCTCCCTGTTGTCCCCCTGGTCCAGCCAACGCCGCCCCGCTGCTAAGGCTGTTACAAGGGCCAGTACTCTTCAACATCTTCATAAATGCAGCACTTCGAGGTTTATTAACTAAGTCTGCTGATGTTGCAAAATTGAGGGGAGCAATCGATGCTCCTGAGGGCAGAAAGGCCCTGCAGAAGGGTCTGGACATATTGGAGGGCTGGGTAACCTCCAACTACACGGAGTTTGTCAAGGGTAAGTGCTGGGTTTTGTACCTGGAACAGAGCAAACCTGGATGTCTGCGCAGACTGGGGAGCAAGAGGGTGGAGAGCAGCCCTGTGGAAAGGGTCCTGGGGGTTCTGATCGACAGCAAGTCAAATATGAGCCACCAGTGCCCTGGCAGCCAAGAGGGCAGCCGTGTGCTGGGGTGTATCCACCACGGCATTGCTAGCAGATTGAGGGAGAGGATTGTCCTGCTCTACATCTCCCAAGTAACAAGTGATAGGATGAGAGGAGATGGCCTCAAGTTGAGCCAGGGGGTGTTTAGACTGTATATTAGGAAAAAATTCTTCAGCGAAAATATTATTGAGCACTGGCACAGGCTGTCCAGGGAGGTGGTGGTGTTACCATCCCTGGAGGGATTTAAAGGATGAGTAGATGAGGTGCTTAAGGTTACGGTTTAGTAGTGGACAGGTACAGCTGGACGTGATGATTTCAAAGGTCTTTTTGAACCAAAAATTCTATGATTCTACTCCATACTGGTGCAGCTCCACCTTGAGTACTGGGTGCAGTTTTATGTGCCACAGTATAAAAAGGATCTAAAGCTACTGAAGAGTGTTCAGAGGAGGCCATGAAGTTGATGAAGGGTTTAGAGGGGAAGCTGTATGAGGAGTGGCTGAAGTCACCAGGTCTGCTCAGCCTGGAGAAGAGGAGATTAAGGGGAGACCTCATCACAGTTTGCAGCCTCCTCACAAGGGGAGGAGGAGGAGCAGGTCCTGATCTTTTCTGTCAGACCCAAGAGAATGACAGGAAGATGTGCCAGGGGAGGGTTAGGAAAAGGGCATTAGGAAAAGGTTCTTCTGGAAGACACGGTGCTAAGCCTGACAATATTTCAGAAGCGTTTGACTAAGGCCCTCAGACACATGGTGTGAATGTTGGGCTTGTCCTGTATAGGGGCAGGAGCTGGACTTGATGATGCAACTGTTGGAATGGGTCCAGAGGAGGGCTATGAAGCTGATCCAAGGGCTGGAGCTCCTGTGCTGTGAGGACATGCTGAGAGAGGTGGGGTTATTATTTAGCCTGGAGAAGGAAGATCTTATAGGGGACTTTCTGTACCTGAAAGGGCTCCAGGAAAGCTGGGGAAGGGCTTTTTACATGGGAAGGACGAGGGGGAACAGCTCTAAATTGGAAGGATGATTTATGATGAGACATTAGGAAGAAATTCTTCACGATGAGGGTGGGGAGGCCCTTGCACAGGTTGCAAAAAAAGTGGTGGCTGCCCCATGCCTGGAGGTATCACAAGGTTGGAGAAGACCTCTGAGATCGAGTCAAACTTATGACCTAACAACAGCACCCACTCGTCATTTAAACCATGGCACTAAGCACATCATCCAATCTGGTTTTAAACACCTCCAGGGACGATGACTCCACCACCTCCCTGGGCAGCTCATTCCACTGGCCAATTACCCTTTCTGTGACAAATTTTTTTCCTAATATCAAGCCTAAACCTCCCTTGACAAAGCTTGAGTCCATGCCCTCTGGTTCTGTCACTGATTGCCTGAGAGAAGAGACCAACCCCTGCCCGACTACAACCTCCTTTTAGGGAGTTGTAGAGAGCAATGAGGTCTCCCCTGAGCCTCCTCTTTTCCAGACTAAACAGCTCCAGCTCCCTCAGTCGCTCCTCACAGGGTTTGTGCTCCAGCCCCTTCATCTTCGTTGCTCTCCTCTGGACACTCTCCAGCATCTCAACATCTCTCTTAAACTGGGGGCCCAGAACTGGACACAGCACTCAAGGTACAGCCCGACCAGTGCCGAGTGTAAGGGGGTGATGACTTCTCTAGTTCTGCTGGAGGTGCTCCAGGCCAGGTTGGATGGGCCTTCGAGCCCCCTGATCCCGCGGGAGGTGTCCCCGCCCATGGCAGGGGGGTTGCGACTGGATGGGCTTTGAGGTCCTTTCCAACCCGGACCATTCCCCTCTCCGACCCTCCGTGGCTGCCGAGGCCCCGCCCCATCGCTCCGCCCCCTCGCTCCGCCCCCTCGCTCCGCCCCCTCGCTCCGCCCCCTCGCTCCGCCCCCTCGCTCCGCCCCTCGCTCCGCCCCTCGCTCCGCCCCCCTTGCTCCGCCCCTCGCTCCGCCCCCTCGCTCCGCCCCTCGCTCCGCCCCTCGCTCCGCCCCTCGCTCCGCCCCCTCGCTCCGCCCCTCGCTCCGCCCCCCTTGCTCCGCCCCTCGCTCCGCCCCCTCGCTCCGCCCCCTCGCTCTGCCCCCTCGCTCCGCCCCCTCGCTCCGCCCATTCGCCACTCGCTCCGCCCCTTTCCCCGCCCATCCCCCCTCGCTCCGCCCCTTTCCCCGCCCATTCCACCCTCGCCCCGCCCCTTTTCCCGCCCATCCCCCTCGCTCCGCCCCTTTCCCCGCCCATTCCCCCTCGCCCCGCCCCTTCCTCCCCTCGCCCCGCCCCTTCCTCCCCTCGCCCCGCCCCTTCCTCCCCTCGCCCCGCCCCTCTCCCCGCCCCTCGCTCCGCCCCTCGCTCCGCCCCTCGCTCTGCCCCTCGCTCCGTCCCTCGCTCCGTCCCTCGCTCCGTCCCTCGCTCCGCCCCTTTCACCGCCCATTCCCCCTCGCTCCGCCCCTTTCCCCGCCCATTCCCCATCGCTCCGCCCCTTTCACCGCCCATTCCCCCTCGCTCCGCCCCTTTCCCCGCCCATTCCCCATCGCTCCGCCCCTTTCCCCGCCCATTTCCCCCCTCGCTCCGCCCCTTTTCCCGCCCATTCCCCCCTCGCCCCGCCCCTCCCTCCCCTCGCCCCGTCCCTCGCTCCGCCCCTTGCTCCACCCCTCGCTCCGCCCCTCGCTCCGCCCCTTTCACCGCCCATTCCCCCCTCGCTCCGCCCCCTTTCCCGCCCATTCCCCATCGCTCCGCCCCTTTCCCCGCCCATTCCCCATCGCTCCGCTCCTTTCCCCGCCCATTCCCCCCTCGCCCCGCCCCTTTCCCCGCCCATTCCCCCCTCGCCCCGCCCCTTCCGCCCCTCGCCCCGCCCCTCGCCCACGTGACCCGGCGCGAAGATGGCGGCGCCCGCGGGGCGGCGTGCGGGCCGCTGAGCCCGGCGGGGCGCTGTTGCTGTCGCCGCCCGATTCCTGTCGCAGCCATGTCGCGGCTGATCGTCAAGAACCTCCCCAACGGGGTGAGCCCTTCGCGGAGCCGGGGTGGAGCCGTCTGAGGGAGCGCCCCCCCGGGGGGGACGCGAGCTCCTCGTTAGGGGAGAGGGCCCTCGCTGTGGTGGGGACCGGGTTAAGTGGGGGGGATGCTCTGGGACGGAGGGTCCTCGGTTCGGGGTTTGGGGAGCAGGGAGGTGTCTCGGGGGAAAGGGGAGATGTGCTGGGGTTCTTCTGGGAGAGCGGGGATGCAGCTCTGGAGGAAGGGTGGTGGGGAATCCTGAGCAGGGAGAGCCTCTGAGAGGTCAGGGAGGTGCCCTGGGGGTGGGAGCAGGTGGCAAAGTGTGGGGCATAGGCTGGGGAAGTGCCCCACGAGGGGAGCTGGCAGCCCCCGGGGTGGGGGGAGCAGGGCTTGTGGCCACCCTCGCTTTCCAGGAGCTGGGCACAGGTGCACTCTGTGCTCTCTGCGGGCATCTGGATTCCCCACGGGATCCCACCCTGCCTGGGGATGAACTGGGACTTGATTGTGGTGGTTCTCCCGAGTAATAAGCAATAGGACGAGAGGAATTGGCCTCAAACTGCACCAGGGAGGTTTAGTTTGGATATTAGGAAACATTTCTTCCTTTGATAGCATTCTCAGGCACTGGCAGAGGCTGCCCAGGGAGGTGATTGAGTCACCATCCCTGGAGATACTTAAAAGCTGGGCAGATGAAGCACTCGGGGATCTGGGGTAGTAGTGGACAGGCACGGTTGGACTCCGTGATCCCCCAGGTCTTTTCCAACCAAATGATTTTATAATTCTAGGTCAACACTGTGGGACCCTGGGCTCCCCAAGAGCTGGGTGCCCCCTTCACCTGTGGGACACTGCAGACAGAAATCTGTATGGGGAGTGGATTCACGGAGGAGACAAAGCATTTTGGTAGCCCATGTGTGGGGTTTTTATGTGTTGCTACAATACAGTGTGTTTCCTACAGCACTTCAGAAGCCCTCTGATAGTAAATGTTTTGTTTTGGATGCAAAGCATCTCTTATTGCATTGCTGATTTGCCTTCCTGTTGTCCTTCCTCTTTTCCCAGATGAAGGAAGATCGCTTTCGGAAGCTGTTCGCTGCCTTTGGGTCGCTGACTGATTGTTGCTTGAAGTTCACCAAGGATGGCAAGTTCCGGAAATTTGGCTTCATTGGCTACAGATCTGAAGATGAAGCTCAGAAGGCACTGAACCACTTCAACAGGAGTTTCATAGACACCTCCAGAATCACAGTGAGTTGATCTTTAAAAATAGCTTCTTTTGATTGTTCAGAAAGTTTGTCATTGGATTTTTTGGTTGTCCTAGGGGTGAACAGCCAGGGGTAGAGAAAGCCTGGGCGTGAGGTCCTCTGCAACAAACCAGCAAACCTGATGTTGGAGTCTCAAGCAGGTGGACTGTGTTCATGCCCTAGCAGTGATTTTGGTGCTGGTTGGAAAACAGCATGAGAATCTGAGCTGTCACAAACTGAACTTTTGAACTTGAGGTTACTTTTTGTTTAAAGCAATTCGTCTTGTTCTAGACAGAGGCTGATTTGTGGTAAACAGGAGAAGTTATTTGACTGTGCTTAAAAGAATACAACAAACTGTTCCCCGTGTGAGTGAACTCATAGCCTGTGCTTTTAAAATCATAGAATCATACAACTGATGCCCTTGTAGAAAGCCCCTCCCCAGCTTTCATGTAGCTTTCAGGTACAGGAAGGCCCCTATAAGTTTCCCTGGAGCTTTCTCTTGGCTGAACAAGCTCAGCTCTCTCAGCCTGTCCTCATAGCAGAGGTGTTCCAGCCCTCTCATCATCTTTGTAGCCTCTTCTAGACCTTTTCCAACAGTTCCATCATTGAGTCCAGCTGCTGTCCCTGCACAGAACAGGGACTGAAAAAATGGCTTGGAAGGGGCTTTAAAGATCATCCATTTTCACTCCCTGAAATGCCCAGCTGTATGAAGTTGCCTGTTCTTCTCCTGCACATATCCCCTCCCTCCCATCAGAGTTATCAGAAGGGTTCCTGAGTGAGGCTAATCCAGCAATTACAGAACCAGACCATTGAACATATGTTTAATTAAAGATCTGATTCTTTCCAGGTTGAGTTATGCAAGCCTTTTGGTGACCCTTCAAAACCCAAGGCGTGGAGTAAGCACTCTCAAAAGGCTCCTGCCCCAGAAAAACAGACCGAGAAACCTGTGACAAGTGCAGCTCCTGCAGGTGCAAAGAAAGTGAGTCTGGCTTTTTCCCTTGAGGCTGTGATGTGTGTCAGGGACTCAGCAGAAAGGAGTGAGTGGGGAGAATGGGACAGAGTACCTGGAACTGCAGATGTTGGAGTCCTGGTTCTGATATTTTTCTGCTGTAGGATCTGTGTTCCCTGTACCATTACCTGAGAGATGATCTTGGCTGTGTTTGTAATAAACCTTTCTAAAAATGGTTTCTTTTCCTAGAGTAAAAAGATGAAGGATCCAACGGAAAAAGTAAAGGAGGTGAGTTGAGGTTGAATTGCAATCCCTTCTTGCTGGCTTGTACTAAGAGCAAGAGCTGAATCACTTTACTGCTTCCAGTGCTGTCAATTCAGGCAAGGTGTGTGGTTTAACCAGTTCCATGCCAATCCAATTTCCCTGTAACAAACCAGTGGTGTAGAACAGTTTTCTAATTGTCAGCTAATCTGTCAGCGCTGCAAACAGGACCACCCTGTTTCAGCAGATCTGGTTTTCAGCCATATGTGAGTTTTGTCATGTTTAACTTGTACATTTTTCTTCTTTTTTTTAATGTTTAATTTTCTTTAAAGTGGTTTCTAAACGTCAGTTACAAAAAAGAGTAGGACTGATGAATCTTGAGGAAACTAATCACTAAGTTCTCACCCTGACTGTTAACTGGGCCCCCTTTTCAGGGCTTTTTTTTTTTAAACTGCTGGAAATCAGGTGATTTCTTTGAACTAGAACTTCCTGCTAGCTCTCCTGTGTCTGTCTTCATAGCTTGTCTGCTTTGTTTCATTTTCAACAGCTGGAAGAAGATAAGACGTTCCAAGAGTTCTTGGTGGTTCACCAGAAACGGTCTCAGGTGGCCACTTGGGCTAATGACACTTTGGCAGAGGAGCCCAAGAAGGGGAAAACAAAGCCAGTAGATGATTATCTCAACTTTGATTCAGATGAGTCTGAGGAGCTGAGTGAGGAGGAGGATGGGAATGAACCCTCTGAGGATGAAGAGGAAACTAAAGGTACCGAAAGGAGCCATCACCCTTTGCTTGTCTTTGTCTCAGGGAGTGTGAGAGCTGGTGGGCTGAGAGGGCCTCCTCAGAGTCCTGCCTCCACAAGGAGACAGTGTAATCAGGAAGGTGGTTTCTCAAGCATGAAACTCGTTCTGTGCACTATAGATATCCACATATCCCCAGATCTGAGGGAAATGTGGGAAATGCAGCATCTGGTATTTGGGGGCTGTCATTTGTGCTTCACAAGGCCTCTTAAGTCAGTGCCTCAGAAGGAGTAACAGGATAAACATCTGCATCTCTCCCTTAAATGTTCTCCTAGTCAGACACTGCTTCCATCTCCAAGGGTCCTACAGGAAAGCTGGGGAGGGCCACTTGATCAAGGAGTGCAGGGATAGAATGAGGGGGAATGTTTTTTAGCTGAAAGAGGGGAGATTTAGATGAGATATTGGGAAGAAATGTTTCCCTGGGAGGGTGGGAAGGCCCTGGCACAGGTTGCACAGAGAAGTCATGGCTCAAGGTGTTCGAGGCCAGGTTGGATGGAGCTTTGAGCAACCTGGTCCAGTGGGAGGTGTCCCTGCCCAAGGCAGGGGGTTGGAGCTGGATGGGCTTTTAAGTTTCTTTCCAACCCAAACCATTGTGTGATTTTATGATTTCCATAGCTGGATGAGGTTTCTGTTTATTCAGTAACCTGTAGCTGATGCCTGTGAACTTGTCTGGTCTGCCTTTGATGCATATTTCTGGAAGTGTTGGTGTGTCCTTGTGCCCTGTCAGCGTTGATGGGAACAAGCAGAGTTCAGTATCTTGGGTCCTGAAAGGAAAACTGTGTTTGGTGGAGTAGTGGGATAACTTAGAAGACTGAGAAATTGTGATGTCTGTCATCCTGGTCTCCAGTGTCCCTGCACCAGTGTTTAATGTGGTTTTGAAACCTTTCTCCCTCCTTGTATGGTGTTTCCTTATGCTGTTATTTTGGAGTGAATGGTGTTTCCCTGCTGCTTCTCACCTCTCTCTGGGTAACTAAAATGAGCATTTGATTTTGGCAGGGAGGAGCATTTTGGAGAAATAGCTTCCTCTGTCCTTTACCCTGCAAAACTAAACTGAACAATTGAAAACCTTCTCTGGGCTCTTAAGTATTGAGACAAAATACCCTGCCATGAAGTTCTTCAAGCTCCTTGCTAATTTGTTTTACATGTGAACTGTTGCTTTGAGAAACAGTCATGTAGACAGTCTGGAGTTGCTGAGATGAAATTGCTCTGCTATTCTCAAGCCTTTCCTTCCCTGTGGGAAGGGTAGAGGAGAGGAAGGTGGTTTTTGTGATCTATTCTCAGCTTTTACCTGGGTGGGGAGAGATCAGCAGCATCTGTGTGCAAAACTTACTTGATCTCTCCTCTCTGACAGCAAAGAAAGGAGGGAAGAAGGCAGCTACCAGCAAAGACCTCTCAGATATGGATTACCTGAAATCTAAAGTGGTGAAGGATTCTTCCTCCTCATCCAGTACAGAGGAAGAAACAGATAGTGAGGAGGATAAAGAGGAAAGTGAGAGTGAGGAAGAAGGTGAGAGTGAGGAGGATGAAGAGGAAAGTGAGAGTGAGCAGGATTCAGGCATTGCAGAAAGGGGGAAGCAAAAAACCCTACAAACACAGCAAGAGATGCCAGCAGAGAAGAAGAAAAAAGGACCCACACTGGAGGTATGCCTGAATTAGACTTTTGTTTTGTCTAAAGCAGGAGCTTTATGGGTTGTTATGTGTCTGTTGGTCACTCCAGGGATGAGCTGAAAGCTTGAAGTCTGTGAGGCCCCTGACTACCACCTTCCTTGACTTACTGAGTAGGAATTATTAAAAAACTTTGCTGCATCTCCTCTCAGTGCTGATTGAATTCCTCCCTGCCCTCTACCAAGACAGGGCATCCAAATAAGTGCTGATGCTGCCTTTTCAGAGGCTTTTCAGTCTGCAGGAAATGCTCTCCTGCAGAAATCCCTTTTTAGTGACTGGTTTCACTATCCCAGCCAAACCTTGCACCTCCTGCCCAGGCTGATGCGGTTCTGAGAATCTCTTGATATTTCCTCCCTCTCTGCAGCCTCCTCCTTGCTGGACAAGACCAGCTTGTTGTGCTGTGATTTTTGGTGGGTTTCCCTCAACTTCTTTTCTTGTTTTGTTTCCCAATCCTTCTGTCCAGAAGCAAGGCAGCTCAGCAGAGGCCAGCACACCATACACAGTGAAACTTCGTGGTGCCCCCTCAAACTTCACTGAGGTGAGCTTTGTTACCAAGCTGGGAATGGAGGCTCAAAGATGTTTTCAGTGTGTAACTCAGTGTGAGCTTTACAGAGGCTTCTGGCTTAGGGAGCTGTGTTGAGGGTTCTGTGCGTGGCTGGTGAAACATTTGAACTGGCAGAGGTGTTGTATGTTGCACATAGCGTTTTTATAGCTTATTTAAAAATCTTTAGGTCTGAAACTTTCTGCTTCCTGCATCTGAGAACTTATTTAAACAATTACAATTCTTCCTGCAGCAAAAGATTCGTGAATTCTTCTTGCCTCTGAAGCCAGTGGCAATCCGGATAGGAAAAAGCACCCAGGGAAAAAAGCAAGGTATTGTGTATATGTGGAAGGAGGGCTGGATCTGTGAGTTAGAGGACCCTGCAGTCCCATCTCTGCACTTTTTACCTGCCATTCCAAATAACTGGCTGGTGTCCCAATTCTTACAGACCTTGCTGTGACTTTGCAGCTCACCTGCCCTACTTGCTGTCCATAGGATGCTGTGTGCAGAGTGGTATTGGCTCTGCTCCCTTAGGAGCAGTAGCAGGAGCCTGCTCTTTGATCTGCCTCCAGAACTTTCCTAAACATCCCAAAGAAAGGTTTTTTCCTCTGGGATGGCTGCAGCAGCACCCAGGGGCTTAGCTGACCTGTGCCTGTTGGCTGCAGGGCAGCGTGTAGCCAAGGTGGGTCTCCTGGCAGGCTGTGGCTGCAAAAGGTACCCATCAGAAAGTGTGGAGCAGGTCCTCAGAGCTGGCAGGGAACTTTGCTTTATGCTGTTTGCCTCTTCATAGCCTTTTATTTGCTCTTGGAGACACCTGTGAAAGCCTACTTCAACTATTAAGTCAGGCTTCTTTGGTTTGCATGTAGAGAATAAGCTTTTAAAAGGCAGCCTTCCAACCTGAGATGATCATTTGCAGGCGGGATTGAAACTTGCATGGAAGCTGGATGCTTTATCTATAGGAATCTATATTAAAGAAAGCCCAATTCACCCTTAATTAGCCAATTAGTGTGTTTCCACATGATGCTCAGTTGAACCTTTCCTTTCTCCAAGGTTATATCTTTGTTGACTTGAAGAGTGAAGCAGATGTGCAAAGGGCCTTGAAGCGAAAAAAAGAATACATAGGTAAGAGCTGTTTGTTCCTCCTTGTTCTGGCTGCTGTCGATGGCAGGGTGCTCAGCTGCTCAAGTGTTCACTGTGGAAGTATCTCCTGTTGTTTTAGTTTTTCCCAGGCAGATGGTGGGGGTGGTTTCCTTTGCTCAGCTGACGCAGGATAAACCAGGTGCCATGTCAGGAGCAAGGTAGAATTGGCAAGTGACTGAGCTGTGCATGTTGTGCTCTGGCCCTCGTTTTCTGTCATGTGCTTGAAGTGTACCTTGCTCTTTTATATAAAAATGATATTGTTTAAATTTAGTTGGGATCTTGCAGGGGATTGGTACAAATCATTCTGTAAGGCTGTGTTTGAAACCTCTTCCTGGTTTAGCCCTTAGTGGAACTACTGGACATTAGGAAGAATTTCTTCACTGAGAGAATGGTCAGGGATTGGAATAGGTTGTCCAGGGAGGTGGTGGAGTCTCCATCCCTGGAGGTGTTTGAAAGACAGGTAAATCATTTTCTTAGGGATATGGTTTAGTAGGGAGACAGGCATGGTTGGACCCAATGATCTCAGAGGTCTCTTCCAACCTTATGATTCTATGATCTGCTTGGAAACCTGTGGACTAGGTCGGCACAGGCAGAAAGGCTGGAGCTATCTGAAAGGAGGAGAGGCTGTGGAGCTGTCTAGCAAATGTTATGCTGGTTTTTATGAAAACTGATTTCTTGCAGCCCCCACCTCAGGCAGAGTGCTGCTTAAAGCTTGTGGAATTGTAGTTGCTTGTAAACCCAAGCTCTGTGCACGTTGACGTTGATTGCCCATGCCCTTGGGAAGCATCTAACGTGCCTCTGTGTGTGTTTGTGGATTAGGTGGAAGATGCATTGAGGTATTTCAATGCAGGAATACCCCAAAAGAAGCTGTTACAGCAAAACCTGAGAACCAGCCTTGGCAAAGAAGGAAGAGGGATGATGAGGAGGAAGAGGACTTGGCAGAATCAGGGAGACTGTTTGTCAGGAATCTGCCTTTTACTAGCACTGAGGAGGACTTGGAGAAGATCTTTTCCAAGTATGGTAAGTATTTGCTGCGGGACTGGGACTTGCAGGGCTGTTTACTTCTTGCACACAAAGGTTTGCTTGCTGGGAAATGGGCAGAGCTCTGTGTCCCACACCTCAGATATGGACTGACTTCCATCACTGTTGTTGCCCAGTGTGGTGGTGTGTGGCTGCTTGGCCTTCAAACTGGTGCTGGCTCTGTGCCCCTTTGCTTGAAGCATTTACTGCTGCACGTGTCTGCCCTCACCCCTCTGATGGCCTTTCTGGTGCCACAATAGAAACTCTTGCCAGTCAGTGTAGGCTCTGAGTCCTACTGAGGTGATGAGGAGGAGATAACCAAAAAGCATCTTCTGCATGAAGTACTGATTGTGCAAGAGGTTTCTAGATACTGCAGGTAGGAGGTAAATCTCTGAGATACATCCCAAATTCATGTTCCTGTTTGGCCTGTCAGGTGGAAGCTGCAAGCTTTTCCTTTTCTAGCTCAAAGTTGAGCAAGTGTAGGGTTCCCCTGGGATTATAGAGTGTTCTGCAGGAGACAGAGGGTTAAGTTGTAGAAATCTTTATTCCCAGCTGGAGGTAAATGCAACTGCTCAGAGCTTGTCTGGTTTGTGTGTTGTATTAAAGCCCTGTGAGCCACCACACGGTGCCCAGCTGGACTTGGGGGCTTTTTTTTTGGGCCTGCCTTGTCATTCTGCAGCCAGCAGCTCCTTGCCTAGGCTGGCAGTTCACCACATGCCCTCTGCAATGTCCAGAGCTCCTCTGCCCTCCCTGACTCCCTTCCTCCCTGGCTTTGGTGAGGAGCGTGTGATGGCCATGTGAGGACATCTCTACAGAAGAGTCTTGTCTTTTGCAGGACCCATCTCGGAGATCCATTTTCCTATAGACAGACTGACCAAGAAATCCAAAGGATTTGCTTTTGTCACCTATATGATTCCTGAGCATGCTGTGAAGGCCTATGCAGAAATGGATGGGCAGGTGTTCCAGGTATGGGGACTGATGGTTTTCCTGTGCTGTAGGACTGCAGCTGGTGGGAATATTTAATGACATGGATAACTATTTGCTTCTGTGCTTTGCTGAAAAGGTTGAGTCTCTTCTTCCTTGCTGTATGGGAACACAGTTGCTTTTGGTAGAGCAGCCTGGTTTGAACAGTCTTACAGGCACCAAAGTCTGAACTAAAGCTGGAGGAAGGAGATTTGAGTCTTTCTCTCTCATATTGTGCGGTTGCTCTGACTTGCACTAATGTCTCTTTTGGGAAGGAAGGTTCCCTCCTTCCATCTAGCCTGGAAAAGTGTTGGGAAATTTCCTTGACTCCATTTAGTTCATGAGCTTCTGTGGGTTGTTTCAGAGCTGCTGGACCTCTTCTTCCTTTCCTCCTTCCTTCTAGGGTAGAATGATGCATCTTCTACCATCCACAATCAGAAAGGAAAAAATCGAAGATGCAGACGCAGAGGAGTCTTCCTCCTACAAAAAGCAGAAAGAGGCCAAGGATAAAACCAACAGTGCCAGGTACAGAGGTGTCTTGTAGCAGGGCAAGACTGCACAACCTGCCAGATTCCCAAGTGGCAAGAATGCACGTGGGGCCTTTGCAAAGGCTCTGTAGATTCAAAAAGTAATTAAGCATTTCCTGTGCAGCTCTCTGTTTCTTTATCGTTTTCCTACTTGATTCTTCTGTCCAGGTAGATCTGGTGGTTCAGTGAGCAGCAGACATTGACAGAAACATGTTTTCAGTGGCTTTGTGTGTGATTCTATTTCTCTCATGTCTCATAAAAGTAGGTCTGATTCTGTAGTTCTTTAGAATGGTGGGTTTAGATCAGTTGGGTCTTTCTCCTTTACTTGGCCACTTGTATTTATAAAACTTGTAGGAACTCTTATCTTTGTGTGACGAATGAGTTTGAAAGTGGCCAGTGCTTTCAAACTTGAAGGGGAAGGCTCCCTTACTCACGTGGGCTCTGTGTTTAGGAAAGTAAGTTGGAAAAAAAGTGTTCCTCTGAGCCAACATCTGAACTTAGAGCTGTAACTGCAGAGCCATCGCCGGTGACCTCCAGGGAGGAAGAGCAAAGCTACCTGCACTGCTGTCTTTCTGTTGTCTCTCCAGTCATGCCTCCTTCATCCTGACCCATCTCTTAAGGATCTTCTGCACTTCTCTCCCTCTAGCTTCTCATCCTGACTGCTAATGGTGGCCTTCAGAGCTGTTTTTTTCCCTGGGACCATTGCACAGAATGACACCAGAGAAAGAAAGGACTGTGTGACCAGGCTTTCCTTTCTCTTTCCAGCTCTCACAACTGGAACACGTTGTTTGTGGGAACAAATGCTGTGGCTGATGCCATTGCTCAGAAGTACAATGCTTCCAAAAGCCAAGTGCTGGATCATGTGAGTTGGGTTATGGATCAACTGGGATGGAAGATCATTTTCTTATCCATATCCTCATGCCCAGAGCCTGTCTGGTCTTTTTGTGCTGCAAAAGCTTCTGTGTATCCACAAACACCACACAGACTGAGAGCTGTAGCCTCTCTGTGCCATCTGAGCCTAACAATCCCTTTGTCACTAGAATACAAAGTCACTCTTGCGGCTCCCCTACCCGCTCTGGTTTCCTGTGACTGAATTTCTACATAACTAATTGTTGGGAATTTGTACCCTAAAGCTCAGATCCTTCCTGGATACTTCATTTTGCCTTGAGAAGTGTCCTGACTCCAACAGCAAAACTGGCAGCTTCAGGGGAGCTGCAGTGCTGTACCTTCAAGCTCTCTGCCAAATTCCTTTTGTCTCTGTTTTAGAGAGCAGACAGGTGCCCAGCATCTTCCTGGATCAGGCTCTTTGCATCCCTTTTTTGAGCTTTGTCACATTGTCATGTTCTTGCCTGCAGGAGGGTAAAGACAGCGTGGCAGTGAGGGTCGCACTGGGAGAAACTGAGCTGGTCCAGGAAATTCGCCAGTTCCTCATTGAAAATGGAGTCAGCCTGGATTCCTTCAGTCAGGTGAGATGCCCACCTGAAGGCAGCAATATATACCTACCTCTTCTATATCATAGCAACAAAACTGGTGAAGGGACTTGAGCACAAATCCTATGAAGAGAGGCTGAGGGAGCTGGGGTTGTTTAGCCTGGAAAAGAGGAGGCTCAGGGGTGACCTCATCACTCTCTACAACCATCTGAAGGAGGTTGTAGACAGGTGGGGGTTGGACTCTTCTCCCAGGCAGCCAGCAACAGAACAAGAGGGCAGGAGCTTAGACTCTGCCAGGGAAGGTTTAGGCTGGATATCAGAAAAAAGTTCTTCCCAGAGCGAGTAATCAGGCACTGGAATGGCCTGTCCAGAGAGGGGGTGGAGTCACCATCCCTGGAGGTGTTTAAAATAAGACTGGATGTGGCACTGAGTGCCATGATCATCATGAAAGTGTTGGATTAAGGGTTGGACTTGATGATCTTGGAGGTCTTCAGACAATTCTATGATTCTATGATAGCTGAGTGTCCTCAGCTCTCTTTGAAATTGGTAATTAAATCCTCAGCATCTTGCAGGATTGAGTCCTTACATGGTTTGTGGAATGTTCTATCCCTTGAAAACGCACCTACCCTCAGGATGGTTGAAATACATAGTGTGACAGTCTGTAGTGTGGTGGTCAGCTTGCCATAGGCAGAGGAGTCCTGTGTCTGTATCAGGGTGGATCTGGAGCTGAAAACCTTCATACATGAGCACTTGTGGAAGAAGGAGGTTGCACTGGGGTGTGAGTCTTCCAGGAAGTGTTTTCTAAATGGCTGTTGGCCCTCTGGGATTCTGGAAGGAAGTGATGTAGAGTGGGAGAGCGTGCCATGTTGGATCCGAAATCTTCAGTTAGTTTGGGGTTTGCTTTTTTAAATCCAATCACACCTTTCTTTTCTCACCAAACTTGTCAGGCTGCTGGTGAGCGGAGTAAAACTGTGATCCTGGTGAAGAACCTCCCAGCCAGCACGAGCGCAGCGGAGCTGGAGGATGTCTTTGGCAAACACGGCAGCCTGGGCCGGGTGCTGCTGCCAGAAGGAGGTGTCACAGCCATCGTGGAGTTCCTGGAGCCAACTGAGGCCAAGCAGGCTTTCACCAGGCTGGCCTACTCCAAGGTAAGTGTGATCAGGGGTAGGCAGCTGCCTGGAGAGTGAGGATCTTGGCTGGTTGTGAAGCTGGAGAAAGGAGTGTGAGGGACAGAGGGCTTTTGAGGGAAGTGTCATGCCAGAGCCACTGCTGTTGCTCTCCAGCCTTGGATTTAGGGAGATGCCTGTGCAGCAGTGACTGGAGGAGGAGGCTGTGACACACCTAGGAAAGTCTCAGTGGCCTGGAGAGTGGTTTTTTTACCTTTTGCAGTACAGGACCGTGGTACAAGGTAGACTGTGGTCCTGTGTGTGGTTGGGTACAGACTGTGTGAAAGGGAGTTTAGCCAGCTGAAGGTTACTCAGCTTTTCTAGTGCTGTTTCCCATTACAGAGTGAGAGGAAAAGAAAGCTGAGAGCAGAGCTTTTTCTTCAGATCTTGCCCTCCACTCTTTGCATCTCTCCTGTGTTCTATTTACAGTTTCATTCTGTGCCATTGTATCTGGAGTGGGCTCCAATGGGTGTCTTTGTGAGCCCAACCCCTCAGAAGAAAAACCTTCAGGCTCCAGAAAAGGAGAGCAAACCAGGGCAGGTACCAGGTAAGAACTTGGATTTTGGGACAGAGGTATCTCAGGTTGTTTTGCTGCTCCTTTATGTGTAAAGCAGCAATGCTGATATTCCTGATTGTTTACAGGTAGAGCCAGCCTCACAAAGTCATCTGCATGGTCCTTAGGGTCACCTGCTTTGCAGTACATTAGTTCATCATATTACACAAGCATTGTGCTCATTCCTGTCCCTGCCCTCCTGGATGAGGTGTAGGCAGTGCAGTGCTGCTGCTGGTTCACAGGTCTGGTTTGGACTGGCTAACATGAGCTCTGGGAAGAGATTTTTGGTCCAATCTGGTCTTGGCAGCAGCTCTTGGGGGAGCAGTAGCTGTTCTCTTTGAACTGGACTGGACCCTGCATGTGGCTGTGCGCTGTGCCCGTGGGCACCCAGGCAAGCTGTAGCAATGGGAATACTGGGCAGCAGTGATTGGAGAGGCTGACTTGCCAGTGACAAACTGTAGATCCCTCTGCATATTTCTCTGATGTTGAGTCCCAGTGTGTGCTTTGTCTGGGTGATCACCCACTGCCTCTGCTGCAAGGGCATGACCTTCCATCACAGTATCATAAGGTTGGAAAGGACCTCCGAGATCATTGAGTCCAACCTATAACCCAACACCAACACCAACCCATCATCTAAACCATGGCACTCAGTGCCTCATCCAGTCTCCCCTTAAACACCTCCAGGGTCTGTGACTCCACCCCCTCCCTGGGCAGCCCATTCCAATGGCCAATCACCCTTTCAGTGAAGAACTTTTTCCTCACATCAAGTCTAAACTTTCCCTGACGAAGCTTGAGTTCTGTCACTGGTCACCTGAGAGAAGAGACCAACCCCTGCCCCACTACAACCTCCTTTTAGGGAGTTGTAGAGAGCAATGAGGTCTCCCCTGAGCCTCCTCTTCTCCAGACTAAACAGCCCCAACTCCCTCAGTCGCTCCTCATAGGGCTTGTGCTCCAGCCCCTTCACCATCTTCGTTGCCCTCCTCTGGACACACTCCAGCATCCTGACATCTTTCCTAAACTGGGGGGCCCAGAACTGGACACAGTATTCTTCCCTGAGTATAATCTCTATCCCAGAGGCTATAAAAATTAAATCTTGCCTATATATTTAAAACCTTTCAAAAAAGAAGGCTGAAGAAGCATGACTATATATAGGTTTGTTTTGCTGGAAGGTATTTCAGGACTGAGCTTTTGGGAAGGGAGAGAAAAAATGATGAAAAGCCTCTTCCTGGACTGCCATTCGGTGCCTGGGTTACAGGGGAAGGTTGGAACCAGGGGAGATGGGGAACCACTTTATCCCACAGTAACTCTGACCCTCACCTTTAAGCACAGGAGCTCTTGGAAGACTGCTTGGGGCTGATAATGGGCTTTGCTGGATCTGGGAGAGGAGGGGATGTGCAGTGAGCTCCTTGCTTACAAAAGGGCTCCAGATGACAGCGTGTGGCCGTGGTGTGTTGTGCCAGCCACAGACAGAGGCATCTCTTCATCCCGCCCCTGTCTCGCTGAATCTTTTCCCTGTCTTCAAATAAACCTCCTTCAAAGGTGATTTTTTTTTTTTCTTTAATTTGTTGGCAAATACCCCACCAGCTGGAGTGAGGAGGGTTCAACCACCTGACCAAGGAGACCTGAGCTGCGTGATTCTGGAAGCAGGGAGGGCAGCCAACTGGAGGCACGTAGGGAAAGACAGCTCTTGGGCTGGAACTGCAGGGTCTCTGCACACGCCTCACTCAGTGCAGGCTCTCCTTGTTCAAAATGAGGGAGGAACAAGCCTAGAAAAATCACCAAGCAAGGTGTTAAGGCCAAAGGGAGATGTGTAGTTTGCCCCTTCTGAGCACAGCATCAGCTGTGCTGCAGGGGCTGAAGCTGCTCTAAAAGACAAGTGGTCTGGTCAGGAAAGGAGATAAGGCAGTGGATGAGAGAGCACTCCTGTGTGTTCTCTGATGTCTCATAAGAGCCTAGTCCCAATGCCACCTCTGCATCAGTGCAGGCTCTAACAGAGCTGTCCTCTCCCCTGTCACATGTGCTCAGTAGCTTTAATGCCTCTTCATCCTGTGAAGTACAGTAAAAATTATTAAGCCATCTTAGAAGTTGTGAAGAGAAGGAAATGGAGGGGTGGAGAGAGTCAAAATGCAGTTAACAGAGGGTTCCTCCTTGCTAAGGTCAACCACAAATACCAGGAGACTTACCCATTGATCATCTGTAAGGTATCCAGGTTTCTGGCTCTGGAAGTGTTAATGCAAGAGTGAAATGTCCTTTAAGACCACAGCCTCTATGTTGGGTGCAGCTTTTCGTTGTCCTTCAGTATGTGTTTGGGATTAACAGACCTTATTCCTTCATGTGCTGATGTTATTCTGCATCTTGCAGATCCATATTGGCAAGAGATGAGGTTCCAGAGCTGTTTAGAAGGATGTGTATGCAAGTCTGGGGCCCCTTGCTTAGTTCAGCAGGTGTCTGGATAGGTTTGATGTGAGCGTTGGGGAAACAGGTTTGTGGAGCTTCTTCCCTCAAAGAATAGGCAGTATTTTGATTTTAATAGAGATGTGTTGACATACTGTGTGTGGAGTTCACTTCAGTCTGTGTCCACCTACAAAGAGCCAGCAGGGAAACAGCCTGTTCTTACTGGAGTAGTAACTATTAGCTGGAGTAGTGGGCAAACTACTCCAAAACCTGGCATTGTTACATCTTAAAGAGTTGGGCTTATTCTTTTTGTTTCAGGTGATGACACTGAGACAGCTATAAAGGGCTCAGAGGAAACAGCAGCAGAGGAGGAGGAGGAGGAAGAAGAAAGCATTCCTGGATGTACCTTGTTCATAAAAAACCTGAACTTTGCCACCACAGAAGACACACTGAGGGAGGTGAGCCATAAATGAGGAAAGAGGACTGGGTTTTGCTTAGCAAGGCCCACTCAGGTGGAGAGGGAGGAGGGTGTCGAGTGTGTGGTTGAGGGCCAGGCTGAGATGCCTGATGAAGTAAAGCCCCCACGATCAGCATGGGCTGGTAGAAAGAGCTCTACTCTGCTGCAGAAGACGAGGAACAATCTGTTCTCTGCCCCTGTTGTGTTGAGGATAAAGTGTTTAAAGGAGTTAAATTGCAGCTGCTGTGACCTGATGGGAGATGAGGGAGAACTGGTTTGTACTGTAAACCTCTGCTTTTGGGTTTCAAGCATCCATTATGGCAAATGTATATGAAATGGTTTAGATGGGCTTTCATTCCACCTCAGGACAGGTGGAGGCAGTAGGAATTCTTATAAGAATCCTCATTTCCCACGCTTTTTGTTATGCTTCTCTTTGGGACAAGCACTTGTGCAGCTGGGATACTGCTTTGTATGTTAGGGCAGTAAAGATGATGTCAGGGAGATGTGCTTTTCATCTAGGGTTCTACCAACGTTGAGCTGTCTATGCTTTCACCTCAGCAAGATGTGGGAGAGATTGTAGCATTTCTAAAGCCATGTTGGATATTAATAGGAAAATAGGGAAAAGCAACTGGGAGTTCTCATCTCTGCCACCTTTTGTAGCCATGTGAAAAGCCACATTTCGTGGTCCAAGAATGCTGGCACAATGTCAGTCCATCCTGGACCTGTGCTCCTCCACCTTAGGATGCTGGGACTGTAGTAGACACCCTGGTCCAGTTGGGTCTGGGGACAAATGTAAATGTTCACAGCAGGACTGGAACTTGTCTCTTCATTAATAGATGGTTTGTGGCTGTTGGGCAGCCCCTGCTACCCTGCAGCCCATGGTGCATGGCTTTAGAAGGAGCTGTATTCAAGGGGAATCCCAGGTGTCACCCACCACCAAGGTCCCCACTTGGGTGGGAGGGCGTCTTCTAATCCATAGCGTGCCTCCTGAGCCACCCCAGATCTCTGTGCCATTCCTGAGGAGTGGTAGAGGATTTCTGGGAACGTGTGTGCTGGTTTCTTTAAAACTCCATGCATGGGGGAGGATGTATATTTGTACTGAAATAATTTTGTAAGCCACAGCTGCACTGACTGCTGGGCAGGTGCATGGTGGGGGAGGTGGGCTCGTGAGCATGCGCTCTGGGCTCCGGAAGAGGGCCACGTTGTCACTCAAGTTGAGTTACAAGGCTGTGACAAAAGGAACTGAATCACGTGTCCAAATTCCTTGCAGACGTTCTCCAAAGTGGGAGCAGTGAAGAGCTGCACAATATCCAAGAAGAAAGACAAAGCAGGTACTCTAGATGTTGCTGTTGAATTCCTTCCCTTGGCTGGTTGCTGAGGGCTCAGGTGTGGCATTGCTTTAGCATTCATCTGGCTGAGCATTTGTGTTCTCTTTGGTGAAATCCTTAATATTTCTAGAAGTGTGTCTGTAGAAATGGCTGAAAGCAGCAACCAGAAATACCCAGGTTAAGCTCAATTGTGAGATTTGTAGAGACTTGGCCTTCTCTTCAGATCTTGAGATAGAGAAGCCAACTCCTTCAAAGATCACAGAAGAGAGCAGGATGCAGTTTGAAAGAAACCGGTGCCCCGTGATGATTAAACCTGCACATGACTGGTTTTATCTGCAATAAGGGCCAGGATCTTTGAGGATGCCTGGCTGAGTACTGTGCTGAGTGGGCTTCGTTTGCCTTCTGCCTGCCAGCATGGAACCCAGCAGGCTGTGGTGAGCAGTGGAGATGCCTTTTTTGCATTGACTGCACTCACTTTGTGGCTGATTGGACAGGAAAGAGTTTGCTTAAGGCAAGCGTGGACTAGATGGGCTGTGTCTTCTTTCTGGATTTTAGGCTTGGGAGTTGCACAGCTTTATGGGATTTTGCCTTAACAGGGCTCCTGTTGTGTGGGATATTTGAAAACTCAAATCCACTGAAGGAAGAAGAGATAAAGTGAGCTCTTCAGTGCTGCTTGTATGCCTGGCTGTAGACATGCTCATGAGCGGAGAGAAACAGTTGAGTCTAGGCTGATCTGATACCACCTACCACAGCAATCCCTTCTGTCACTGTGGAGTCATCTCTACAGCTTGCTACCACTGAGATTTTGAAGTTGGAAACCAGGTGTTAGGTTTTCACTTGTGGATTTTACCTTCCCTCACCCGGCCTTGTACCGGTCAGCGTGTTCCTCAGAAGCGTGGTGTGACCGTAGGTGCTGCAAACCTTTGCTGTGCAGGGGAGTGGCATAAATGTCTCCTTTGGCGTGGAGCTGCCTGCCCAGGTTTATAGAAGTGCTTGCTCCTTTTGTGCCTTGCAGACCTGAAAGGCATTTTGTCTCTTAAACAAAACACAGGGCTTGCACTTTGTGGGGATGGGAAATACAGCACGTGGCAATCCAAACTGGCACAGATCTCATACTCAGCTCCCAGCAGTGGTCAGTAACTGACTGTTTGTCAGCTCTTGGCCAAAATGAATTCCTGAAGGGGTTACAGGTGAGAAGTATCCCCTCTGGGGGCCAAACTGCAACATATATATTTCTGCCCTGCAACAAAAGTCACACTCATTCCTGAGTAGCTGGCAAATTTTCCAATTGAAGGTCTCATTTCAGCCATGAGGAATAAGTGCTGCGAGTAAACAAATGTTTGTGTACCCATAATGGGATCGCTCACCCTGACTGTGACCACCAGTTGTTTTGTAGGACTTAATGCTTTATTTAAGGAGGCTGCAAATTATACAGAGCAAAAGATCTGGTTTGCATGCAATGTTGGTTTTCTCCTCTTTGACATCAGCACTAAAACAAGCTCTTCTGGAGCAATGTCTTGCTCAAAAGAATTCAGTAAGGGATGCTCACGAGGAGCATCAGAGTCAAGGCATGGGTAGGCTGGCCCTTTGCCTGGGCTGTTAGTTTCTCTCCCCAGTTTTGGCTTGCTCCTGACTTGTGTTTAAATCTTCTGCTTAATATCATCACTGTTTCATTAACTTCCCATTAATGGATCCCCTTTCTCTTCTGACAGGCACTTTGCTGTCAATGGGCTTTGGGTTTGTGGAGTACAAGAAGCCAGAGAGTGCCCAGAAGGCCCTGCGCCGGCTCCAGGTAATCTTAGGCACTGTTGGTCCAGATTTATATCCAGTGGGCAAAGACTTGGATGGACTTGGAAGATGGAAAGCTAAATCAGGGATGCTGGTTACTGCTTCAGTCAGTCAGGCTGTCTCCAATCTCCTGTCAGAAGCCTTGCCTCACTTGAGCAGTGTTCAACAGAGAAACTTTGGCAGGGAGAAGGGGAGGAATATAGGGGAAAGAGCAAGATGTGAAGTGCTGTGCTTGTGTCATGGAAGCTGTTGTGACTTATTTATTTATTTCATTTAAGTTAAAATTTGTATTTATTTTTTCCTGTTGTTATTTCTTTCTTTTAACTTCTAGGGCTGCTCTGTAGATGGCCACAACTTGGAAGTGAAAATCTCAGAGAGAGCCATCAGGTAAAGCTTATGTCTCACCTGTGTAGCATGGTTACACTTAAGCTGCAGTAATGCTGGGCAGATTCTTCTTACCTAGCATCTCTGCAGCACAAGGGATGTGATCAGTAGTGCTCAGACTGTTGAACACATCAGCCTTTGCTCTGCTTTACTCGGGGTGACTCTAGTCAGTCTTACTTGGAAAGAAGAAAGAAACAGTGAATAGCTGATGCGAAGGTGTTCACTCACTAAATGATGCATTTCCAATTAAAATCCCTAAGCAATATGCAGTAGTGAGACCCCAAAAATGAGCCCAGAGTGAGAACCAGGCACTTGAGTTCTCTTCCACACTTAAGGAAGAGGCTCTTCTAAAACCCCTACTTTGATGGTGGTTTGGTCAGTACTGCAAAACCAACTGGTAGCCCAAGTTTCAGTGGGTTTAAAGAGTTCTTGAAGACAAGTGTTCTCTGAAATCCTTTACCCTAGTTCAGCAGGGAGAATGGAAGCTTAAGAATAGTGTTGTGCTGCCAATTCTGGTCAAATCACAGCAAATACAGATTTCTTGCTTGAAAAAAATGGTTTTAACTTTTGTTTGGGCAGTTGGGTGCAGAGGTGATGGTTATTTGTGGATGAATTTACTTGGAGTTCCAATTCCTGCTGTTTCAGGTTTCCTTCCTACTTTTTATTCAGTACAAGATCTTCTAAGTGCAAAGTTGAGAATTAATCCAGATGTTTGAAGGTGAATGTTGACGTCTAAAACTGTCCTTTAGACACCTCCTCCAGCAGAGTTTCCAAAGTATCTCTGAAATGTCAAAACTTGTTTGACAATCTGGTCCCTGGGGACCAGAAACAGCCTGACAGCTCTCTCTCTGTGCTCTGTGTTTCAATTCTTTAATGAACTATCTCATCCATTTTGATTTTTAAAATCCCTCCAGTAGGAATCCACCCTACAGTGCAGAATGTTTTACTTTATGAAATAAGCTGCTCTGTTTTGTGTTAGGTAAATTCTTACCTTTGCCAAATGCAATGTGATTCTGAAGTTAAAACAGAGATTTAATTACCTATTAAAAAAAATTCATTTGCTATTTTCTAAGCCAATAAGGAACATAATCACAATTTGCTTACATTAAGCTGTTTTTTTAATAATATCAAACAGTGCGTTCTCCTCACACCTTGGATGGACAAAATTTGATGTCAAAACAAAAGTTAGTGGCGATTGTGAGTCCAGACCTGCTGCTGAACCTTCATTGAGGTTGCAGTCAGCAAGCTGGAAGCTTTGATTTTCAGATGTAGGATTTAAATCACTTCAATTCATTCCTTTTTGGTGTTCTGTGTCACATTTCCGTTGTCACTCGTAAGATGCTGGTGAGGATGTCGATGTGAGCTAACTGGCTTATTTTTCTGCATTTCTAATTTGGAAGGAGCCAGACTATGATGGGTGTTTTGCTGCACAGTGGTCCTTACCTGCCCCTTCTGTTGACTTCATAGGCCCCCTGTGAAATCGTCCCGAAAGAAACAAACCGTCAAGAAGCAGACGACTTCCAAGATCTTGGTCCGAAACATCCCCTTCCAGGCCACTGTCAAGGAAATCAGGGAACTCTTCAGGTAGGAAAATGCTTTCCATTGGGTTTGCAAAGTGCTCTGAGCTCGAGCTATGATTTTTCATCCAAGATGGGTTGTAAATATTATGTGGCTTTTTTCTTTGTGGAACTAAACAGGTGTTTTACTGCATGTAAATAGAAATGGCTCTGCAGGTGATACCAGTATAGAAATTCCACTGGTGAGACAGAGGTGGCAGAAGCCAGTGTTTTGGCTGGAGCACTGGGAGCTGTCAGAACCTGGTGGCCTGTCACCCTGCAGCAGACATCCAACAACCTGTGTGTTGAACAAATGACACAGCATTGGATATCTCTTTTTTTTTAACCTCTTGCCTGAAAGGCCTGCGGCAGCTTTCCTGCTGTTTGGCACACCTGGCTGGGGAGGAGCACTGGGAGCTGCTGTGCAGAGTTTTAGCTGAGGCTGGCTCCCTCCTCCATCTGCCTTGTCCATGTGATGGTGTAGCTCCTTCCCACCATGGAGAGAGGACTTACACCTTGCTTTACCTTCCACGAGTTTCTCTGCGTGTGCCGCACGTAGTGGGTGTTGTCCTGTGGGTTGGCAGCCCTGTGTCTGTAAGGGAGCAGAACTGTGCTGTCTGTAACTCCCTCTCCAGCTAAAAATACCTTGTCAGCCATGAGACCTGCCTGGGATGGTGTTGAACAGGGATTTTAGGATCCCAGCCTGCATTCTTCTGTGCGCTGGCTGATCTGTTTTCTTTGTATCCTCAGCCTTTTGTGCAGTGACTTGTTAAGCCTTGTAATGCATCTCAGAAAAGAGGTGAAACTTTCTGTGAAATACAGCATCTTCTCTGCTCTCAGGACAGGAATCATTTGCTCACTGACCCAGGTCATGGTCCCCGCTCCACTGCTGGCTTGCAGAAGGAATTTGGGGGAGTCAACATCAACTCTGTCCATCAGATTTTCCCATTTGCCTCATAAGGGTGGACAACTCGCATCTGCAGGGCACGGTGAAGGACTGGGTTAGGAGGTGGCTTCTCTGCATGGGTCTGTCTAAGGAGAAGACAGGCACTACTCAAGGCTGTGGTTTTCCTTCCCAAAGGGACTGAGTTGAGGAATCAGTTAACCTTTTGAAACCTCCCCAGACCACACAGTGAGAAGTGCCCTGTGAGGAGCTGCGAGGGGGTGATTTGTTGGTTATGGGGGAGACGCTGCCTTTATTGTCGAGTCCTAGGATGACCTGAGTTGGAATGGACCCACGAGGATCATCTAGTCCAAAACATTTCCCTATGTACAGAGAATTCTACCTACTTGGTTAGCATGTGATGTTCTCCTGGCTTGACCGCAGGTAAGGACAGTGGGTCCTGTGTGGTTGGGGAGCTGTTTCCTTGAAAGGTGGTGAGGAAAGCTCTATGTTGGGTTATAGGTTGGACTCGGATGATCTTGGAGGTCCTTTCCAACCTTATGATACTGTGATATGTCGAAGCCTTGTTTTGGGGTGGGCTCTGGAGATCTGAGTGTACACAGACCATGATTTGGCTCTTGGACACACATTGCTGAAAGCAATGTGTAGACACAAAGTAAAAATCCCTGTAGAAGGGCAAAGACTTTTCTTCTCATGCTGTGCAGCTTGGATGCTTTTTGCTTCAGCACTGCCATACTGAAACAGGGAAAAAAACCCTTGCCTCCCGAGTTTACTGTGCTGAGTTTTCTTAGCACATGAGGCCCTGCTAATTTAAAACCCAACGTTGTGTGGCTACAGACATGACCTTTGTAAAGCTGGAGCAAACAAAACCAGGGGGATCTGTTTGCCTTCTAGAGCCCTGGGTTAAGTTCAAGGAGCTGGAAGGCTTGTGTATATCACAAGGATAGACAAGCCCAGCAGAGGCTGTGGGGGTTTTTGGTGTGTTTTTTCTCCTGTCTTGTCTAGCACCTCAGTGCTGTGGAGAGGAGGGGTAGAGGAGCAGCCTGATTAATATTGCAAGGAACATGCAGCTTCTATCCATGTGCACCGTTGACAGCGCTCCCGGAGCGCTGCGTGAACATCAGTTTCATTTACCTGGACTATTCAGAGATGTGAGTTTTGTCCTCAAAACAAAAGCCAGGAGCTTGGGGAGGGGGGGGACCCACAATCCTTCCTCCACCCCTGCCATCCCTCCTTTCCTTCAGAGTGGCTAAAACCAGGCATGATGGAGCGCTGCCAGACACTTCATCCTCCTGGAATGCTTTTTTTTGTGGTTTTAAATCAGATGCCTTTGCTCTGGAGCTTTTAGCTCTTTCTGTGTTTAGGAACCTGTCTTATTTGTATTTTGTTATTTATTTATTTGAAATTGCAAACAATTGCTTGACAGCAGAGGCGGCACGGACGGCAGGGCTGCAGGGGGCACTCTTAGCCTGCCCAGGAAAGACTGGCTGGGGACAGCAAGGGACATGGGACAGCAGGGCACCACCAGCCTGGGGACCACCAGGCCACGCTGCTGGGCCCTGGGCCCACAGAGCTGGGAGACTTTGCAGGGCAAGAATCTCCTTTATTGTTTCAAATGCTCAAAAGCCACTTTGCAGCCCTGCAGCTAATGTTGTCTCCCAACCTGCTTCCTTCTGTGCTTGGTTGTTTCCTTTTCTCAATTGCCTGGGCAGGAGAAAAACAAACAGATAAATAAATATGGATACACACTATATAGTGTGTTTATATATTACCCCAGATAAATATATATTATCCAAATATATATTTGCAAATATATTACACCAAACAAATATTTCCATGCTTTGAGCTTTGTCAGGGAGCTGATTTCCTTTTTAAACCGACCCACAGTAGGTGGCAGTGACCCTGGAACAGTAAAACAAGGGAGTTGGGTGTTGTGAAAAGCGAGTTTTGAAAGCTGCTCAGTACTGGTAGCTCAGGAAATCCTGTCCTGGTTACCTTTATGCTTTTTTACATGGTTGTTTCTGGATCCATTGCTTAAATGCTTAGACTTGCCCTGCACCATCGTTTGTGTTCTTACAGCAGTTGAAGTTAGACTGTGGCTGCTTTATGCCCTCCCCGCTCTTTCCTGTCCCCAGCTGCTTGAAGCAATCCGTGCAAACCACGGGGAAGGGCTCTGCACCATCCTCTGGGCTGGACCCTGCAGTGCTTTGGAAGTGGTTGGTGACACACGTGCCTCCCATGGCATGACCACGTGTGTTCTCTGCATCGTGAGCACCAGCAGGTTTGGGGAGCTGTGTTCCACAGGAGTTTCCTCCTGCCTGTCCTGGTGACGAGGTGGATTCCTAGGAGGAAGGAGGCCAGCTGCTCCCTTGGGAAAAATGGTCTGTGAGTGGGTGTAAAAATCAGAAGTATTTTCCCCCAAGCTTATAGTTTGCAGGAGATTCAAAGCGAATGTCTTTCTTTTAATTCTGGAGTCTGGGGATATTGAATTCTAATTCTTGGGCTGGAGAGAGGTGGTGCTTGATTTTCTCTGTACGGGAGTCGTGAGTGCTCTGGTTTAACAGCTGAAATCCTCTGCCTACAAAATAAATGCCTTGTTGCAGGGCTCCCTGAGCCTTAGGTGCTGCCCACCTTCCACACTGGACCTGATGGCTTTGCTGGGCTGTGCAGCGCCGGTTCAGGGGGTGTCTTGCCCTCTTTTGTGGGAGGTGTTAACCTCCCTCACACCGGCAGGGCATGCGAGTTGGGGGTTTTTTGCTCCCTGAAAGGTGTTGTTTTCTTCAGAGGGAGAAATGCTTTTCAATTACAGGGGCTGGTTTTGGGCTAGGTGTGAAGATTCAGCTTTTGTGGGTGTGGGGTGGGGTTTTTTCCCCCCATTTTTGTTCTTTATTAGATTCTACTCTTCTCTTTAGTACCTGGAAAAATAACAAAAAGACGAATGGTCCTTAGTTCTTTCCAAAGAAGCATAGTTAGGGGAGGAGAGACAAAGGAATTGATACACCATGAAGGCTGCTAATTTTTGCTATCAAATTGGGGGGCTTTTATGGCAAGACTTTTTTTTTTTTCAAAAGGAACTCTAGATGTGGCGAGCTGAATTGAAGATCTGTGAAAGGCCACATTTTCACAGATTGGAGCTCTGGCAATTTCTGAAAATTAGGCTCCTTTAAAATCTATCATATTAGATCCATGGAGCCTTCATTGGAAGTTCCAATTAACTGTTTGTTTCATAGCATCCTCTTCCATCCTCCTTCCCCCTCTCTGCACCAGCTCTCATGAATATTAAATTTAAGGCTGGTTTGCAGTTGGCTTATAACATTTCAAGGAGATGTACATTTTATTTTCCCCAAAGGGAGAACAATTACATTTAGAAAAAGACTTCTTAAAGATTTCTACCCAACCAAATGCAAACTGAGGAACAGAAACTGTAGAAAGCCTGCCAAGACTTGGACATACCTGGTGCTTGTGTTACTGAAGGGAAGCAGTTGTTAGAGTTGTATCTCGAGTAGCGTGTTTTGGGGCTGGCATAATCTCCTCTTTGCTTTGCAAAATAGAACTGAGAACTTATCATTGGGTCTGTATTTATAAATTCTCCTAAAATTGCAGTGATGATCACTTCCAACACTTCTCTGCCAATTATTTGCCATAGACACTAACCCTCAAAATTGGGAACGAGATCAGATGTCAGCACTCTAAGAGTCTGGCCATCCCTTGACTTTCACCGGTAGGAATTGAGTTCAAACACATTGTATAAAGCTATGAAATCATAAAATTATTATCAGCTGAGCCACTGGACTTCAGTTTGATTAAAGAAGAAGCCAGCAGGGAAAGCAATTGAAAGGTATGCCAGAGCACAGAACAGGTTATCAGGTGTGTTTATCTCCATATTCTGACTTTCCTATAAAGAGAATATCGCTGGTGGTTAGGAGGACCTTTGGGGGTGGGTGTCTCTTTTAATTTCAACTACTTTGCTGACTGTTTTCTCTGTCTTGACAAAGACGTGGCATTTATTGCATCTGGCAAAACAAGTGCCTGGGACTGATTAGGAGAAAACAGATCTATTCCCTCTGATAGAGTGCAAAAGTGAAGACAGCCAGTGGGACAAGACTTTGGAGTCACGTCTCTTCTTCTAGAAGAAGAAAAACCTCTAAAGAAAGATATGGTGGATAAACTGGCAGAGATATTTTTTTAAAGGCAGTCTTTTTGAAGTTAATTTTATAAGATGATGCCTCTCACTTCTTGTGACCTATTGTAATAAAGTGTAGTTATCAGAATGGGCTTTTCATTTCCCATTATAAAGGACACGGTGGTATAATGAATCCGTCTGCCAGACATGCTTGCTGTTCACACCTTTCTCCCAGTAATGGAGTCTACATGACTGGAGACAATTTCTTCTTCCCAGAGTAACATTGCCCTGTTGAAGCTGTGGAAATCTTTGCTACTGAGAGGCAGAGGAGGGAAAAAAAAATGAGTCCCTTCATAAACATGTGAGTTTGTTAAGCAAGTGTTGAGCACGTATTAATTAGAATATTTGTTGCAAACATCCCTAGGATGCACAGTGCTGCAAGCATCACTTCCTGAACAGTCTAATGTCAGATTAGTCTCCAAGTGATTCTTTTGCTTTTAAAGCCTTAGATGATGTGCTAGAAATGTTTCAAAATCCATTGCTGCTTCCTCTTAGCTGCTTAATTTTTTTTCTCTCCTCGCTGTCCCCCAGCAGTTACATGGCTGGTGAATGTGGGGGGAGCTGCAGTGGTTGCAGTGGGCACCTCTTTGTACTGTAAGGGCTGTAGCTGGAGGAAGTGAAACTGGTGGGTCAGATTTTGGGGAGAAGCCCCAGGAGCTGCTGAGTTCATGCTGGAAGTCCAGTTTGGAGACAGTGGAACAGGCTCAGTCATTCCCGGCAACCTTGGGTGCAGTGGTCTGCCTGTTCCCTTCTGCTATCCGACCACACCAGATCTGGTCTAGGTGAGACATCTCCTCCTGGCCAAACTGCCTTCTCAGCTGCTTGTTATCTGCTGAGAGTGATGTCCTGCAGTGTATTCTGCACCCTCATGTGAAAACACAAAGTGTGTTCTTCACTGTTCAGCAGCTGGAAACTCCTCCCAGCACCCTGCAGAGTCTAGGTGAGGGTGTATGCTTTGCAAATATAACTGTGATTTATAGGAATGTAAAGCTTCCTATTTATTATGCTCTTAGCCCTTTACAACCAAACCAAAATTCAGTTGGCATAGATATCATAAAATATGCTGGGGATATTATTTGAGGGGCAAGGGAGGACAGGGCAGAGTTGCTGAATATGCAGGTGTTGGTCAAGCTGGACTGCAGTACTGATAGAAGGATGTGGAGCAGATCATGAACCCTTTCTCCTGATGGGAACCACTGTTGGGTTCATACCCAGTTCATCTGGGTTATGTACAAGAACTGCTTCATCCTCAGGAGGTGTAAATGATGCCAGCAGATGATGTGGCGCTTTGCGTTACTGCTGGATTTCAGAGTTCTCATTAGAATGCAAGCTCTGTGTGTTGGGCTGCCAAGCATCTGAGGAGGAGCCTGGCTGGGGGGGGGGGGCTGCAGGATGCTGCTCTGGATTGATGCTTCCCACCCTGTTGCAGCTCTGCCCCTCTAACCCTCTCTGTCCACATAATTTGAAGACGCTTGCAAAAAGTGCATCGTGAAGCGCTGGCGCAGGTTGCACAGAGACCCAGTGAATGCTCCATCCCTGGAGGTGTTCAAGGCCAGATTGAATGAGGCTTTGAGCACCCTGATCCAGTGAAAGGTGTCGCTACCCATGAGGGAGACTGGAACTGGATGGACTTTAAAGTCCCTTCCAACTCAATCCATTCTGTGATCTTTGGATATGTTTTCTTTGGTGTGTTCAGGAAGCTACTTGGTTGATGGCTCACTCCTTCCTTGGTGAGGAGCTCTGCCACCCCCCACCAGTGGCTTTTAGTTTTTTTTTCAGATTGCAAGGGGAAGATGGAGTTTCTTTACCAATACATTTTCCCCTGCTCTCCAACATCCCTGGCAGCATCCCCTCCCAGCAGACTCAGGGCTGGAGTTGTGACAGATCCAGGCTGCAGTGGTGTTACGTTGAGCTGCTGTGGTCACCTCTGCATCCCACTGCATAACCTGGCTCTCCTCCCACCTTTGTTCCCTGTTATCACCCCATTTTCCTCCTTTGCTGGGGGCTGTTGGATGATTTAAGTCTTGTCCCTTAGGTTGGACCCCCAGCCCACCCCACACCATCCGCTCCTCTGCCACCTTTGGATTGTGTGCAGCCTTGTTCTCCTGCCAACCTGCCTGAGGTGCATCCTTTTAGCCCAGCTTAGCACAGGGGATTTGCTGCTCCCTGGGTGCTCCCATGGCCAAATTGCTGGTGCCTGGGAGCATTGCACAAGGAAACACAGGGTGCAGGTGCTTTTCTGGATGGCAACTTTGCAGCCTTGTGCACCAGCCTCATGAGCTGAGAGCTCCAGGAGAGAGCACAGGGTTCTGCTGGGCTGGTTTATTTCTCTTACTATCTCAAAAAGCTTAAATTGAACACTTCTTTTTGGTCCTCCTTCAAGACTTTTCCTTATGTGTTGGAAACCCAAACCCAGCAATGTTGGGTTGATACTCAGACCAGCAATGTAGCTGGCCACTTTAATTTGACTATCCAAAATGAGCCGTGGGGTGGGGGAGAGCGAAATAAGTTCTCAGGGCTGCTTTTCAGTTTGAATCACAAAGGTGTTTAACATAGATAAGGAAACATTTAACTCTGTGTTACCTTGGCAGGGTTGCTTTAAAAGGGGGATCTCCCCAAGAGCAGAAGGAAGTTTTTTTTCCAGCACATCTCTTTCACTGTCTTGAATATTCATTGCAATGCTTGGTTTTTATTTCCCCCCACCCTCTTCTGCACTCTGCATACTCCATGGCCACAGATCCCCTCTTCTGCTCAGCCAAAAACCTCTGCTGAGGAGTTTTTGGCTGCCTGGTTTTGTGCAGCCCAGTTGTCCAATGCAAATGAAGGGAGTTTCTAGGCTGCTTCCTCCTGCCGAAGCATCTCACACCGGGGCACCGAGCTGAACCTCCCAATGGAACTTTAATTAGTTTTACACACAGACTCTGTTGCTCATCAGCACGGAGGGGCTCGTGGAGGTGGAGAGAGCTGGGGCAGAGGCTGCTTTGGAAATGTCTTATTCAAATGTACCTCTGGGATTTTGCTTGGTGTTTTTTATCACTTTGCTGTGCTGGGTGGGACTGGCACATGTGTGTACATACATGGCTTTTTCTCCTTGATAGGAAGCAAAAGCCAAGGATTCTAGGAGGTGCTGGAGCTGTAAATAACCCACTCAGTGCTTTTGGTATTGTAAGGCCTCCTTTTGTCTGAATTGTTAAGAACAGTATCTGTGTGTCTCTGTATTAGGAAGGAAAGATGTGTTATTTTTTTGCTTTACGTTGTAGCCAGTTATTGTTTGTTTTCAGAATTGTCCCTTGGCCACTGAGGCTGCTTCAGAGGTTTCCAGCTGGGGTGTTGAGATGCCACTGCACTAACTTCTGAGCTTGTGTCTTACCCTCCAAGCCAAGGAGCGATCAACATGAGTATTTTCTTGATTTTAACATTATTCTCTCCATTACATTCCTTAACTAGAGTTCTTCCACGGTGACAATGACCCACCAGCCTCCCTGTGTTTCGCTTCCACAGATGTGTGAGTACTTTTCAGTCTCACTTCATGAGGAGGTCTTGAACAAGCCTCTAATGAATCACAGCTTTCTCCTCAGGATGACACTGTCTCCTTTATTTGCATCTCTGTTTGCATTATTATTTTTTTGAACCTCAGGCCTGCTGCAGCATTTCTTCCTCTTTCAATCCAGTGGATTTTAAGCCTTGGGATATGGTTGCAATTAAGGACCCTGCGTTGCCTCTACGTCCCCCAGCGCAGACCCCAATGCCAAAGGCTTTTCAACTGTGTTGGCTTCTGCAGCTGGTGGCACTGTGAGCATTTCTGTCCGTGCTCCTGCCCACACATTGCTTTTCCTGAAGAAACCAAGTGAAGGTGCAGCAGGCTGACCATCTGTCTTCTCTCTGCCCTTTCCTCCTACCCCAGCAGTATCCTGACCCCTTCCACGCATCTTGCACAGGGAGAGGAGATCTGGAATTTGACAACTTAGTGCAGTTAATAGGAGGAAGCTCCCAAGGCTTCCCTCTCTAGGAAGGTGGCATTATGGAATTGACACTTATTAAGATATCCAGGAGTCCACATAAGCTGCCCTTGAAGATGGGACATTTTTTCTGACAGTGTTCTCATTTTATTAGATGCCAGCAAAGCCAACTCTCAGAAAGCCTTTTTTTCTGCTTCTCACAAACCGATTTGTTAATGGAGAAGCTGCCCAGTGGTGATCTGGGCATTTCAAGCTCTCCCCTCATGGGTGGCCTTCTCAGCCTTGTGCCAGGATTTTTGGAGGAAAGCCTTGGTCTCCCTTCACCTCCCCCCCCCAATTTTTTTGACAACTCCTTTTGGAGCCTTGCTTGGAAAGGCAGCAGTGGTGACTTTTCCAAGCCCAGAAGCGCTGATCTCAGCACCTCTGTGGGCTGGGCCTGATTGCAAACAGCACTGTTGGGATTTGTGCCAAAACTTGCCCTGCAAATTCAGTTGTCAGGTGGGCTGTCACCCCTCTTTGGTTCTCTTTAATCCATGTCTTACTCTTTCCACCATTTGATCCCACTGCTGTGCTTGCATCCAAAGGGTTAAAAGAGTCGGGGGGGGAAAGGGGGTGGAGATGAGGTATTTCAGATGCTCATTACTCACTGCCACCTTCCCCCAAAATCATATTAATTTCATGCTGTCACGCAGGACTGCGCTGTCTCTCTCGTCAGCATCCAGGAGGGTGACTGGGATGGGGGGGGGGGGGGAGCGTGGGTGTCCCCCCCCTCCCTCTGCACCACAGCTGGGATTTGGAAAGCTCATTGGTAGCCTCTTCCCTCTTTGTGGTGCCAACCCCAGCGGGACCAGGCTGGGGCTGCTCACCTTGCAGCGGGATGTGAGGAATGGGGGGGGGGGCTTCACCATCCGTTGCCTCCTGATGATCGTTTTCCACCCCACTGCTTGTGCAAAAAACCCATGAAATTAGGTCTGCTGCAGCGGGGAAGTCTCAAGGAGGGGGAGAGGGAGGGGAGCTGCCAACCTGTCCTACCTGTGGGCAGCAAGGATGCTGCTTAAAAGTTGCTCTTTAACCAGTTTTCCTTTTTTAATGCGGGCAAACGCAGCCTGGCTTTGCCTGTACAAATCACTTCCCCACCTGCCATTGCCTCCTTTCTGGTTTCTCCCCCTTTTCAACTGTTTGCTCACTGCATCTGTCAGCGCTGTCACCTCTGCAGGGACTTCTCACTGTCACATGAGGTAGGGCTGGGACTCTGGCAGCTCCCACACAGGCTCAGCGCTCCCAAGCCCATCCAGGCTGGCAGCTCACTCCCCCCATAAGGCTCTGAGGCAGAAGGGATTGCTCTGTTCTGAGTAGGTTTTTTTTTTATTTTTATCCCTAGAAGGTGTCTCAGCTTTTTTCCACATGTGCTCTTGTATTTTTTTGTGCCTTAGGGCTGAAAGGATCATCTCCTCGCATTTTCTCTGTGGCCACAATTCTTGCAGCACTTGGTGAAATGTAGCAGCAGCAGCTTGGGTTTTTGCAGAGCTGAGAAGGAAAAGGCACAGCCCTGTCCCCACAGCAGAGAGCTGATGGCCAGTGCTATCTGAGACTGAAAAGCTTTGCAACAAACCTGAGGAGTGGAGTTACCTGCCTGTGTGGGAAGAGGAGTCCCACAAGCCCCCAGGAACCATGATTCTCACACCCACATTGCCCTGGACCCTTAGGAGTAGAGGATGAGAGCAGCAAATCCTGTGCCAGTAGCAGCAGACTCTGGTACCCATGCCTGGGTGCTGGGCATTAGCAGTGCTTTCTGATGCTTATGGAACATGACATAATCTGTGAATCCAACTGTTACTCCAATTGTTTCATCAGCTCTGCTTGTGCTTTTCTGGCTCCAATTCCTTTCTGAGATCTCCTCGAAAAGACCATCCTCTGAGTGTGAACTGAAAGCAAGCTCCTCCTACACAGACACATCCCTTGGGGCCACTGGCATCTCTGTGCTCCGGTGTGTTCCCCCACCTTTGCACTGACCTTACAAGCAGTGACTGCTGTCAGAGAAGCTCCTGGACCTCCTTTTGCTGCAGCTGGCTGTCATCCGGCACATTGCATGGGAACAGCCCATTGTGATGCTTCTTAGCATCAGCTTTGACTCTTTCCCATGTTGGGGATCTTCCACTTGAAGCAGAGATGTTGTTTCTGGGAGATAATGTGGGATGTTGTTGCTGTTCAGAAGCAGACAGGCGATGGTGGGAGGTGGTTTCATGAGCCCTGTGGCTTGATATTAGTGCAAGAAACGAAGAAGAGCTTGTAACTTGGCAAGTGCCTCTATTCAAGCAAAGCATCTCTTCTTGGGGAATCGTTACCTGCTGCCATCTCATTTAATCCATCAACTCCAATATGGGCATGGCAGCTTGTGTGCCAGCTCGGACATAGCTGTCTTGCCTCTGAAAATTAGGATCTTCTATTGAAAGCCCTTGGCCTGGAAGCCTTGCAGCATGGAGAAACGAGGTCCTTGCTCTGCTTCCAGCTCCCTGTAAGCCAGGTGGTCCATGCCTGGGCAAAAGTGGGCAAAAGCTGTGGGAAATGCTCTCTCCGCGGAGGGCAAACTCCAGCCCTTTTGGACCCCAGCCAGTGCTGGCAGGTTATTTTTAGGTGTGTTATTGCCTGTCTTTGTTTTTTTTTCCTTCTCAACATACAGTTTGTTCGGATCAGCCAGTGCAGGCATTGCTGGCAGATGAAGAATGTGGTTTCTCTTCCTCTCCTGCAGTCCCTCATTTCTACCTGGCGTTCACCTTCTCTGCAAGCTTGCGGCTGCCACGCTGTGTTGACAGCATCTGTCAGCAAGGTGCGAGCGTCTGTTCTTGCCTGCAATCGATCCTGAGCACCCTGGGCGTTGTGCTGAGCCTTGCTGAAGGTTTGGGGGGCAGATGGACACAGCAGAAGGGGTGTGATGGGGAGAACTTTCACCCCACTGTGCAGATGCCCCGCTCAGCATTTGGCGCTGCCTTTGAACTGTCCTGCCCTGCTCTCCTCGCTTGCGTTTTCCTGTGTCTCACTGGAGGGCAGAGCTGTAAAGCACAGGCTGTGTGTTTTTGTTGGGTGGTTTAATTTCTTTTATTGAAGATGCTTTGAGTTGGGAGAGGGCAGGGGGATGGGGAGTGCTGAAGCAGACACTTAGCCTTGTCAAAGTCCATTTATGAAATTAGCAAGGTGGCATTGGCAGGGTTCAGGGCCGGTGTTTGTGTACAGTGCGAGGAGGCGTGTCCCCACCTCTGGGACATCTCCCTCCCCTGAAGAGGTATCACACACAGTATCACAGTAGTGTAAGGTTGGAAAGGACTTCCAAGATCATCGAGTCCAACCTATAACCCAACGCTAACACCAACATTAACACCATCATGTAAACCATGGCACTCAGTGCCTCATCCAGTCTCCCCTTAAACACCTCCAGGGTCGGTGACTCCACCCCCTCCCTGGGCAGCCCATTCCAATGGCCAATCACCCTTTCAGTGAAGAACTTTTTCCTCACATCAAGTCTAAACTTTCCCTGACGAAGCTTGAGTCCATGCCCTCCAGTTCTGTCCCTGGTCACCTGAGAGAAGAGACCAACCCCTGCCTGACTACAACCTCCTTTTAGGGAGTTGTAGAGAGCAATGAGGTCTCCCCTGAGCCTCCTCTTCTTCAGACTAAACAGCCCCAACTCCCTCAGTCGCTCCTCGTAGGGCTTGTGCTCCAGCTCCTTCCCCATCTTCATTGCCCTCCTCTGGACACATTCCAGTATCCTGACATCTTTCCCAAACTGGGGGCCCAGAACTGGACACAATATTCAAGGGGAGGCCTGACCAGTGCTGAGTACAGGGGGACGATAACTCCTCTGGTCCTGCTCCCCACACTATTCCTGATGCAGCCCAGGATGCCATTGGCTTTGTTGGCCTCCTGGGCACACTGCTGGCTCATGTTGAGCTTCCTGTCCACCAGCACTCCCAGGTCCACTCCTCTCCAGCCGCTCTGTCCCCAAGGATGTGGAGCATCCTTTGTGGTTGCTCACTCTGTGCCTTGCAAAAATCCATCTCCACGGGGCAAATCTGCCTCTGCTGCAGAGGGGGGATGTGTGTGCCTGGCCCAGGCAGCACCAATGGGTGTGGAATTGAGCTTCTCTCCATGTGGACGTGCACACTCCTGCTTGCTCAGTTCACTTGCAGTTCAGCCTTGCTGCACGTGTGGGGTCTGAGACAAAAAAAAATATGAGACTATGCCTGTAGCTCTTTATTTAACAAATTAAGAAAATCAGCTATGCTCCTTTCACAGTAAGTTCCCTTCTGAAGTCACACACAGCTGCAGACAATGCTGCCAAACAGTCAAAGCAATTCCACAGATGATATTCTGAAAGGCTGATGAGGATCTCTGTTGGATTTGCTTTCACACCTTCTGCTGACTAAAACTGGGCTGCTTTGAGCACCAGTGGGATCGTTGAGATCTCTTTGCCAAAAGCCTCAGTCAATAATTGAAAAGTTTCTGTTGTGGATTTCTTCAGTTTTGCAAGCAACTTGATGTGAACTCCCTGTTACGCTCCTGCACACCTACGTTTTCCAACCAAGGGTAAGAAAATGTCTCTATTTGAACACGTCCACTTGTACTAGATGAAGGAAATGTCTCACTGTGACAGTTCAGAACCCTCTATAACCCTCTGTCTCTCGCCCCTCCCACTTTTGGTTTCTGAGCTATAGGGTTGGTCTCATTTTTTTTGTGTTGGACCTTCTATAATACTTTGCTGTGCTGAAACAAATTACAAAAAGAAACCCTGAACACAACAGTTACTCCCTCTGCAGTTTTCTTTGCCCTGAAATTCCCATGGTTGTGGCTCAGCTGAGTTTGGTGGCTTCCACCCTGGGCTCTACCACTCTTTTCAGTGCTGTAAATCTCTTTTCTCTTCATCTGGATATTGTAAGGGTGGAAAGCGATGAGCTCTCTGCAGAAATAGAGTAGAAATTGTTGAATCCCATGGTGGCAGTGAGGCACTGGTTCAGGTTGCCCAGAGAAATGGTGGCTGCCCCATCCCTGGAGGTGTTCAGGCCAGGTCAGATGAGGCTTCAAGCAAACCTGATCCAGTGGAAGGTGTCCCTGCCCATGGCAGGGAGGTGGAACTGGATGGGCTTTAAGGACCCTTCTAAGCCAAACCACTCCATGATTCTAAATACAGCACCTCTGGAAATACTCCTGTGCTCACATTGCTTTTACAGTACAATGAGAAAATGTTATGTTTTGCTGTTGGTTGCGTCTCTGGAGAGGATGGTGCTGGTCAAGGGGAGCAGGGTGGGGTGGTGGCTTCTCCATGCTTCACCAACAAGCTGCTGTGTCCCTGTTTTTCGTGCTTTGTCTCGATCCCTGGCAGATTTTGGATGTGATCAGGCTGGGCTCGTCTGAGATCAGCCTGCACTCAGCAGATCTTGCCATCCTTATTGTGTTTGAGTCACCAGAACAGAAGTTCTTCATTCGAGCTCCCACATTCTTAATACATTTGCATGCATTTGATCTTCCCTACGTGTTTCTCTGTTCTCCTGATGAAAATAATTAATCTGGTTATTTTTTGAAGTCATCCTGCAGCTTTACAAGAGTAAGACTTAGGTAAGAATTCTCTTTAAAGCAGACCTGTGTTAAAATAGCTGCCTGCCTTTAAATATCTCATTGCTTCTATATTTATTCTGTTCAGTGCAGGAGGTTCAACAGTTGAATCTGAGAAATATATGTATTTATTTGGACTGTTGGTGCAGCTGGTATCTTAACAACAAGGCTCTTTTCTCCAAAGGATGCCCTAGGTACCCCTTTTGGGGCCCACAAGTCATGGCTAAATCTGCCTTCTGTGTTTACTGCTTTGCTAGTTGTACAAATTTCCTCTTGTCTTTGAAACGAGCTGACTCATAAGAATCCTGGAGGAGCGGAGATTTATACCAGGCCCTCCTGTGAGCACTATTTTTAGCATAACTTAGTTTTGACCAGAGCTGCACTCTGATCAGGATTTTCAAAAGAGCCCAGGAGAGATAAATCCCCCAAATCTCAGCACTGTCAGAGCTGTGGGTTCCTTTGAAATCCTGACCTGCTGGTGATTACTGCGGTGACTTGGTGGCTCCTAAGCCCTGGTCCTGCAAGGTGCTGCGTGCGGGGAGAATTGTGGCTTACGAGCGCAAGCTTTGCGAGTGTTGGAGGCTCTCATTGAAGTCTGTGCAAGGATTGAGATTTCACAGGGTTTGGGATATAAAGGTCATGACTGCAGTGATTTGTACATCTTGGTGAGGTGGAGACCGTGGGAGGGGGGTATCAGAAGCTGTAGTTTGGGCCTGGCTTTGTCCTTGGATGGGAGGCTGGGGAAGGCTCAAGGTAAGTTTTATTTCGGTTGTCCTGGTAGATCTGGTCTTTTCTCAACTGTACTTGAATGGTTTTTTCTCTACCCCTGAAAAAAAAGTTAAATTTCAGCTACTGCTTAGTGGAAATGGCAGAATCTGGGAGTGGCTGGAGCCCTGGCAGGGCTGGAATGTGGCAGCAAAGGAGAGGAGAGCCCTGCAGTGGGCAGGGCTGGGAGCAGAGTTCACCTCTCTGTAGGATGACAGAAGTGGAGAGAGGCAGCAGCAAAACCTAAACAATATTAGCAGAGGACTTTTGAACTCTCTGCTAGGTTTGGGTGACCTCTTCAGTCAGACATGTCCAACAGCAGCTACCTTTAAGTCTTTTAATGCACCTGCTCACAATCTTTGGGAGCAGCAGATGACTTTGAGGCCCCAGGTCTTGTGCAGAGTTCAGTACAAGTCTAACAGCGGTGTCTAAGCCTGGGGCTTCCTAAAGCTTATGGCATTCCCTGTGCCTGTTCTGCACCTTCCCCTGTGCCTTGGGAGCCAGCTTGGAAATCTTGATCATGGAGATGTAAAGTTGTGGAAAGAAAAATGTTCATGCTTTAACTAAATAACAAATCATCAGAGTCTTTAGGGCATGAAAATAAAATACACAGGTGTCTTCTCTGGGAGATGTCAGTGTGTTCAGTGAGTTCTGGGCATTTTTCTTTGATCTCACAAAAATAAAAAATAGATGTATAACAGCAGGTAAAGACCTTTCCCACCCTGTGTTAGACCTGATGGCACAGGCTCCTCCATCAGCAAGGACCAGGCAACAAATGCAGGACAGACACGGACAGATGTGACTCTGCTTGCACAACACCCTGTGAGCAGGCAGAGAGGTAGGAAGGGACCTGCACAAGAGCCGAGATCTCACTTTCCAGTTAGACCAGGAGAAAGATTGGGAAGAGCTCAGGAGATGACTGAGTCTGTCCAAAAGGCATATGGAGGCTGCTGGATGCTTTTCCACGCGTCAGCATCTCCTGCCGCAGACGCCAAGGGCTGGCAGACATCTCTTCCTGATACTGCTCACCTTTCTTTTGCCTTGCTGCCCCTTTCAGCTGAGGCGTGGGAGCTGGCTCTGTAGGGCTAAATCACTGTGACATTCCTACCATAGCAACTGTACCTCTGCCTCCACCAGCCAGGAAGCTCCTGGAAATCTAATCATCATTTGGGAGGTGCTTGGGGGGCTGAGGAGCCGTGAGGGGGTTGCTGTGAGACAATGCAGTGGCACTTCCACCAGCACAGCAAATCTCTGCCCACCAGGAAAGGGAAAAACCCCTTTTAACATTAGGCTAAAGCAAATATCTTTAAGGAACTGAATCTCTCACATGACGTTAAACCTTGCAAAGTAGGATTAAATGCGGCAAAATTAAGAAACCAAACCTGGTTGCAGCACCTGTTTAAAAATGACTTAAGCGGTGGAATATTAAAATTTTAAGACCTGCTGCTGTGCTGGTGATGGAGGATTTAAAAAAATAATAACTACTGTTGGTTGTTTTCCTTTTCTTTTTGCTCAGTTTCTTTCTATTTAGCATGCAGCCTAATTGCGTAATTACACGATAGGCTGGAGTAGAATTTAGTGTGCGTAATACTGGTTATAAAGAAGAGCCCTAATTATGTATATCTTCTCAGGTAAATAATACATCAGGGGCATGGAGTGGCCTAATTACTGTTCTGAAAACCTGCCTAATGACTAATTTACTTGGAATTTCAGAAAGCTTTTGATAAAGTCCCTCATAAGCAACTGTTAAGGAAAATAAATCAAGAATGGGTAAAATGTTTTGCTACGTTTTTAAACAAGACATTTAAGTGGTGGGAAACAGCCACTGCCTTGGGGTCTTGGATCTTGAGGAGAGGGAGGGTCCTGTGGCTGCATGTTGGTCTGGGGCCAAAGCTGTCAGGTTTCTGAGCCTGTTTTACCACGAGCTCCAAGGGAGGCTGCTGCTGACTGAGCCTTCCACAAAAAAAGGGACTTAGCAGGAGTCTTGTGGGTGAATTCACAGCTTGGAATAAGCGTGTCTGTGTCCATATGGTCTCTGGTACTGGCATTATTTGTGATATTGAGCATCCAAATACCTCTTGAATATCTGATCCAAAATGTAATAAATCCAAAAAAGAGCTAAACTGTTTAGTTTTGCCCACGCAGAAGAGATGGGGAGTGAGAGCAATCTAAAAGCTGCACCAGCTTCCCCAGGGCTGGTTTCTAGGTGGATCTTGTGGTCTTCCTCCGTGTGCTGGAGCTGGGCCCAGCATTGCCTTTAATCCAGGGAGCATGGATGGCACAGCAGGGAGACACTGCTTTGAAACATAAATCAACAGCTGGTGGTTCCTGGTGAGAGGTGGGTGTTGAGCTGATAAGGAGGGGTAAAAGATGCGGAGATTGTGGATAGGAGAGTCCCAGCAAAGCCTTCAGCTGGAGCAGAGGGACCCAGAACCAGCGAGATGATGGGAGTGAAGAAGGGGAGATGGGTGAGAACTGGCTGGTGCAGGGGGTGTGATGGGGGCACTGGGCTGCAAGGTTTGCCTGGAGCAGATGTGCCAGGCCACCACGGCGGCTGGAGAGGGGAATCCGTGGAGGTGATGTAGGGATGGGGATGCAGGAGCCTCTGCTCCCAGACCACATCATCCTGGCCACTCTGTCTACTGGGATGATTTTTTTTGGCACGTATTTGTGGCAAAGCATCAACTTTATTCTGCCATGGGCACAGTGCCTGCCTCTTCACCAGATTGCACAGGTTTAAAAAAATAACACACCCTTCATTTGCAAGACCCTCTGCCATGTCTATGGCAACAGTCCCTCTCACTGCTGGACCTCAGGCTCTCCTTGGACATCTCCTGGTATGGGCAGGTTTGGCAGCATGGGAATGCTCACCACTGCTGCCTCCTCCCTTTGCAACCGCCCTGACTTTGCTTTTGGGTCTCTCTGGGAGAAAGCACAGCCATTTAATTCCAACCAGAGGAGGCAAAGAGATGGAGGGGGGGGGGGGGCAGCCGGAGGGAATTAGCACCAAAGAATCCTCTGCTGAGCGGCTGTGGTGGAGATAAAGGGAGAGGATCTTTGTGCCGAGCTGGTGACACGCTAATTGGCTTCCCTTCCTAGCAAACTTTGCAAATGATGCTCTTTAAGTCATCGGCAAGATAAACAGTTGCTGTGGCAGGTGTGCCAAAAGCACCGTCTGGATGTAATTAGACGTGTTCGTGAGAGAGCATCCCAGAGACATCGAATGGTGCTGTTTGCGCTGGGCACGTCCCGGGGGGCTCATCTCGCCTCCCCCCTCTCCTGCAGCAGGCAAGGCTGCTTTTGGAAAGTGTTGGTCGCTTCCAGCCAAATTGGAGGGGACACAAGGTGGGAACCTGGCTGGTGTCAGTATCCTGGTAAAAAGGGAAAGGTGTTATTTGTGTTGCCTGGCAGAAAGGTGGAAAATTCCTCTCCAGGACACATCAGAGTCTTCCCGTGGGAAAGGGAGAGGATGACCACCTGGGCTGGATGTCCCATCATTACAGCACACAGAGCAACGTGCTTCTTGTGCACCTTTCTGTGACCCTGATTTTCCCATCAAAGAGAAGTCCCCAGGTGATGACTTCTCTTTCCTGACTTCTCTTTCCTGCAAGGCCAGGTCACTTCCAGTTTTTCTGCTGCGTTTGACGTGGGATTTTGCTTTGTCTCTTTTACCAAAGACACATTCGTTTTGCACCAACTTTTTTTAAATTCTGAGTCTCTCTGCTGCCTTCATGGATTGATTGAAGCATTACACATCTGAGTGTGACGTTGGTAGGCAGCAGCTGTGGCTTTGCAGGCAGTGAGCTGGAAAAATGGGAGAGGTGCAGCTTTGCAAGGTCACCCGTATGGGGGAGCTGAGGTTGAAATGGAGTGGGGGGGGGGGGTCTCTGTTTTGTGCCCCCCACCATCGCTCCTGGCTGCTAAGCAGCTTTGCAGGACCTTAAGGGCTGCAACATCAGATAGTAGAAAAAAATTTCTTTACCAAAAGACTGGTGAAGCACTGGCAGAGGCTGCCCAGGGTAGTGGTGGAGTTGCCATCCCTGGAGGGATTCAAAAAATGTGTGCACGGGGCACTTCAGGATGTGATTTAGCAGGGATAGGGGTGTTGGGCTGATGCTTGGACTGGATGAGGTCTTTTCCAACCTTATTGATTCCATGATTCTATGGTTCTATGATTCTATCTCTTGGTGCTCACTCCTGCTTCATCACAACTTGATGGTCATCACCGATCCCCAGAGAGCCTCCTGGTTTGAAAATGCCACTCCAGATTTTTGTGGGCCCTTTATGTAGGAGTGAGTTAAATGATGTTCCCCTTTAAGAAGTCTTTTGTCAGAGAGACCCGTTTCTCCTGGGTAAACTTGGGATTTCTTTGAGGCTTGGGAGTCTCTCCCCTTTGCTTCTCTGTGTTGGTTCACTGCCCTGTCAAGTAGTTGTTGAAGCTTCCAGGACATGAATTACAGGTGCTTTGAGAGGACTATAAAGCTGTGTATTGTCTGGGGTGGGATCACAGCACCCCGAGACAGCAGCTGCCTCAGAGGGGACAAACACTCACCCAGCAGTGCAGGAGAGGGACAAGTGGGAACCACCCATACCCAGCTGAAAACACAGGTGGCATTTGAACACTCATGATCCCATGTGATTTTGAATAGCTTTGAAATCTTGTCATGGTGAGGCTTCCCTCAACTCTGATTGCAAGCAGACAGGGCTACGCTTCATGTCCATGGTGTGAAAGACCTCATCACATCCATGAGTGCAGCACGACCGGCAGCTCCTGCCTGGAAATGCTCTGTGCCAAAAGGAGAGATTCATGGTGAAATGCTGTGGCTGAGCACAGACACGTGCTTGACCAGGTCTCACCCAAAAAACCTGCCTCAAGAAGGGGTCCATCACTTGGAAGCAGCTGAGCTAGGAGAAGACAGCAGCACTGGAGAACAGGAATTGCATCTGCGGCAGCAGATCAAGAGGCCTCCAAACAAAGAGATGCTCCTGAGCAAAGAGGAGAGGAAGCTGGAAGCACTTGATAATCCATGTGGCAAAGAACAAGGCGCACACGTGGCTGTCCTCCACCTGTGTACCACTGCCTTTTCATGGGAGTTTGAAGGTGTTCTGGTTATCCATCAGGACTGTCCCGTGCAGGTGAGGAGCTGCTGCGGGCATGAAGGATCAGGGTCAGAGCAGACAAGGACCTGCTTTCCTGCATCACTTCATCCATGCAGCTGTGGGCTGGGGGTCCACCAGGGCACCTGATCTGCTGCAGAGTCCCTCTGCCTGGCATCTCCTGCCCTATGCTTCACCAGGCAGCAGCAGTTTGTGTTTGGTTCAGTGTGTCAGGAGGCTTCTCTCCTGCCTTGCCCTCCTGCACATTCATTTGCTAATTTTCAGAGGTTACCGAGGAGACCTTATTGATGATGATGATGATGATGATGATGGTAATAGGGGAGATAGGTGGCAGATTAATTCCTGAACTCTCTAACAGGATTTAAACTAACAAGAGAGCAGGGCTTTTTTCCTCCCTCTCTCCTTTCCCTTCCTCCTTTGAGATATTTCCTGTGCTGGGGATAACAACACCAAGGAGTGTTAAATTGGCTCTGAATGTCCACCCCTGGCTGTCCACATTCTTGTAACGATTTCATTAGCTTGAATTATCCACGTTATTTTCTTGTAATGGGATTAGCTGTACTGGAGTCAGCTGAAGTCCTGGAGCGGGAGGCGGGAGGGACCTTCCGCTGAGTATTTCATTAACTCTCTCATGCAGGGGGTGGAACTGGCCACGGCTCAGCCCAGGGGCAAAACCATTTGCCAGGGTCCTGCTTTCCTAAAGGAGGAAGAAAGAAAAAGGACCATTGTTATTTTCACACCCCCCTTCCCAATCAGCAAATCAACGCAGAAGCAGACAAGTAATTTGTTGGGGGAGGGAAGGTCCTGTATGGGGGTGAGGGGGGTAAAAGAATGATAAAACGAAGACGACCATTGCCAAAGGATTGATTGAATTCTGCTGGGCTGGCTGTGTGGCTGAAGCCTGCTGCTGGGGAAGAGGTTGTGCAGGAAGGCAAGGGCTTCTGTCTCTTTTGGACTCATCGTTCCTGCCCAGAGCCATTTCTGATGAGTGGTTACGCTGCCTGGCTCATTCGCTTGAGCTCTGTCCTAGGGCTGCCAGCAGTCACGAGGGGGATTTAAGCAGTGGCAGGGCTGGGGATGAGAAGGAAGCGAGAGGAGTGAAGGGGAGAGAGGAGGAGGTGGTGGCAGGAGATGGCAACCCACGAGAAAACTGGCAACCTCAGCAGAGGTTTCCAAGATCATCTTTCCAATGTGGCTATTTCTCATTTGTTTTTCTTGAAGGGATATAAACCAGATAGAGGTGTTTAGGACTGCCCCGTACAACAGGACATTTGTACATGTCTGGAGAAACTTAAGGGTGATTTCTTTTGTTTGATTTCCAAGATCTGCTCTTCTGGCAGTGGACAGCACCTGGTCTTTCCAACCATCGCATGGATTTGTTGTGTCAGTTGTGCTTTGCTCTGCAGAACTTGGCAACCCAAGAGTCCTTTACCAGCTCATAGCTGAGGGCACACCAAGATCGACCGTGTTGAACACGCCTTTGTGTTTGGGACTTGAAAATAACAATCAGGGCTGGACAGGTCTTTGCTTGCCCCAAGGAACTTGCAGTTTAAATGCTTCTACTCAGGACAGGAAAGAGGATGAGGTGGAGGGGACACTTCCCATCTGGATAATGTTTACGCAGGTCTGGAGGTACCTGTCCCGTGAAAGAACAGCTGTCTTGCCTGCTTCGGGCAGTGATGGGTCCAGACTTAGACATTGGGGGCTGAGCAAGAATAGGGAGAGACTTGGAAGTAGGGGGAGAAACTCCATCAAAACCCAGTAGGAAAAGAGGAGCTATAGGCTGAGGTGATAGAGTAAGCGTCAGAAAATGGTGTTGGCACTTGAGTGCCTGGTGATACTGGGGTGGAAGTGCAGAGGATTTGGGGCTCTGAGAGTGGTGATGGAGCGGGAGGGAGCTGCAGGGTGGGAATTTGTGTGCTGTGCTGGCAGAGAAGGGAAGAGGGTTTCTGGAGACTACCTGTATACCTGTCCTGCTCTGTTCTCTGGCTGCTTGGCCGTGTTGATGAGGGATGAACAAGCACCTTCCAGTAAACAGGCAAAGCCAAGTGAACAGTGTGTTGTCTCCTGAGCTAGAGTGTGCTCTGTTTAATAGCAATATAATGTCCTATAATTAGCAGGCAAAGGACTTGCCTCCCAGCTGGCCTTTGCCAGAAGGATATAATTACAATCCCAAGGAGTGATGTTCCTCTGACCTGCAGCCAGCTTGCAGCAGACATCTTATAGTGTAGAGGAGAAATGTACTTCTCTTCCCTCTGTTCAGCCAAGGAGGGGAAGGGATTGTGGCAGCACCACTGGAAGAGCTCCCAAAGCATTGCAAGAGCAGCTGATACCCAGCAATACCTTTGTAGAAGTGCTGGATCCTGTGTGGATGGGAGGGAGGAGATGTCCCTTCTGGCATCTCTGGGAAATTAATGTTTCTGCTGAGCTGGGGACGGATGACTTGTTGAGGGAAGGTTGTGGCTGTCTTTATTTTGCAGCCATGTGGGTCATTGCTCAGCCAACACCAGTACAAGCTCTTACTGGTTTTCCAGTAAATCTGGATCACCACAAAACAAAGGTTCTCATTTAGGAAATATCTTAGTTGCAGCATTTGTTCAGGGCTGTCATCCCTTCGAGCCAATGGCAAGAAAATGTGCCAAGCCTGGAAGAGTGAGCACAGGCATGAGGATGGATTTTGCCAGCCCGGCTGGCAGGCTGCCTGCGGCACGTGGGGAGCACAGGCAGAGGAAATCCAGGAGAGCCACATCCTCCAGACCCACCCCACACCTCTGCATACGCTCTGACCTCCCCTCTCACCCCCGGACCCTTGCTTGGGATTTCAGAGGATGGCTGTTTGGACACTGGGTTTTTTTGTGACTGTGTGGAGAAGGAAGCCGGGGGGCGATGGAGCAGCCGTGTGCATGGCAGGTCACTGAGGGCTTTGCAAACCCACCGCCTCCATGGCAAAGTTCTTGCTCTTTGCTTTTGCCCCCTCCACCCCCAAACAGCCTATATTAATTGTGAGCAGCTCCATGAGGTCTTTTATACCAGGCATTTGGTTTTGCAGCCCCTCTTGGCTGCACTCATTATGGATGAAATCTCAGCCCAGTGTGGTGCCACCAAGAACTGTGGGGATGTCCTGCCAGAAACGCAGCTCCAGGCCAGGCACGTGGCTCTGCTGGGGACAGGACTCGCCAGAAAGTAGGTTAAAGTCTTTTGCAAAGTTAGGCCAGGCTGACTGCAGACAAATCAATGTCTCAAGAAGGAAAGGGCTTTGCTCCTGTGACTGCGAGCTCCTTCAATGCTTGTGCCATGGCTGAGTCCTGCCTGCAGGGGCTTGGGAGCACTTGGAGGAGATGCAGATGCCAGTGGGTACAAATCCAGAAATATTCAGGTTTCACACTCACACTGACTGTGGGGACTGCCCTATAAAGATTTGTGCTTGGGGCTGGGAGCCTGGCACAGTGCTGTGCTCCACACCACCAGAGGGGTTTGGTGCCAGTGCTTTCTGATCTCCATCCAGTTTTCCGTAGAGAGAGAGACATCGATTCCATGAGGAGCCCTCACCCCTGGGGCACGTGCTGCATTTTCACATCATTTGACTCCATCAGAGCTTCACTGCTGGAAGGGGAAGGAGGTGGCAGGGATACCAGATTGCAGACACCCCCCCCTGCCTTCACAGCCATCCCCACCCCTGGGAAAGAAGACGTTTTGAAGCAGCTTGGTGAGATCTTACGGGCAGGCTGCAGTTCATCAGCCTGTATAAAAGCTGCTTCCTTCTCTCCCCTGTCATTTGGCTTGGGGTTCACCAGATGACAGGCTGCATCCCTTTTCCTTCTGCCATTCCCACTCCAGTGGCTTTGCCTGTGGCAGCTGTGGCATGATTCATGCATGTCCATCCTGGAACTGGAAGCCTGCAGCATCGATGCAGCCGGTATGGGAGCGAACACGTCTTCACCTGGCTTCCCCAGGTACCAGGAGCCTGGCACTGCGGGGGGTAATTGGGTTCCCTCCTCCTCTACCTCTCTCCCCCTAAACCCAGAGGAAATAATTGGAAAAGAGAGGTGTGAGTCTCTGCCTGGCGCTGGAGAGGAGAACATTAAAGGCCCAGGCTCTCCACTTCATTCACAGCTCCTGGGATGGTAATTGCTGTGTTGTGGTTTCTAATTAGCGCCACAGTGGGAGGGAGGGTGTTTTGCTCTGCAGCCCCAGTGGGGTCAGCCCTGTATCTGTTGAGCCCCTCGGCTTTCCTCTCCTCCCCCCTTTTGCCTGCTCCCTGTTGGGAACTGTGCTGTGGCTTCCTCTGATGGATCCATCTCTCTGGGAGCCCTGGTGGGTACCACTGTCCTGCCTCCCCCCAACCCTCCGACAAGGAGATGTCTGTAGCCAGTCCTGCTCCAGATCAGGTCCCCACCGCCTCCACATGTCTCCTAGTGTGGATGGTTCAGGCTGTTCTGAGCTGGTGAGGAGGGAAGAACCAGCTTCTCCCACCTCTGCCCAGACTGATGTGGGTCACCACAGCTTCCCTTGGTACCCCAACGCTGGGGTCTGTAGCTGTCTTACTCTTTCTGAGCATCTCTTTGTCCATGCTGCACATTGAATCTCAGTGTCAAAGGGAGACACGTAGTGTTTTAGTGCTGGTGTTGTCTGAGACCTCCTCTGTTTTAGCAAACATTCTGCTCACATTCCTTTAGCAAATGCTGTGCTTCCCTCATGACGTTTCCCACAGAGTGGTATTTTGGAGCAAGCACTCCTTTGCCCATGCCACCCACCATCTCTCTTTCCTAGCTGGACAGCTGTCTTCTTGGGCCAGGAGTAATCTCTTTACCTCTCCCTTAACCCAGCTGTGGCACTGTAGGACCTACAGGTTCTGCAGAGGCACCTGCAGAGCTCTCTGGGCTCCATCACCTGCACCCCTTTGGAGAAGGACCTTGCAGCCACTGAAAACCACACGGTGCTTCTGCTGCCCCTGGAGCCAAGCATCCCTGCTGACCAGTGCTGTTCCTTGCCTCCACTCAGGTTTATTTGTTTGTTTGTTTGCACAGCACCAGCTCAAAGGAGGCAGGAGAGAGAGAGAGGGAAGGAAAGCGCTGAGGAGGAGACGTGCGGATTCATTTTGAGGCTTCATAATGGTACATTTACACACCACGTTGCCTAAGGAAATTGGGTAGATGAATGCCTGGTCATGCTGCCAGTGCACCAGGTTAACTCCCAGGATTTAGCTTATATCATTTCACAAGAGCGTTTATGGCCTTTACTGTGTTTATTCCCAGGTGCTCTTTGGCACTGCTGCATCCCAGACTCCTTTTGTGTATGCGCGCCTGTGTGTAGATTTTCAAATCAAATAACACATCTATTCAGACCCGGTCCACATTAAATATTTATTGCCTGCAGTTTGTGCATATGTGTTTGATAAATGGGCGTGAGGGGAGGAGAAGGGGATGCAGAGGAAAGCATTGGCTTTGTCTTGGAATTTCTCCAGGGGATGGCACTGTGGAGGGGTGTCCAGCGAGCGCTGCCTTTGGGTCTGTTTTCAAGCTTTTCGGCCAAGGTTCAAAAGCTGGTGGGATGGCTGCGTGCTTTGGTGCTCAAGTGACAAGTTCCTTCTCCAGGGACAGGTGTGCTGTGACCTGGTGGGCCACATCCGAGCATGGATGCTGCCAGACCAACCCCACACCCTCTTTTTCCCCCCCCCCATTTCTGATTTTTTGTCTCGTTGGTTCTCACAAAACCGTCTGAAGTGCTGCTGGATCTGGGCGTTGTACAGGACTTGGCACTGCTGAATTCACCTCTTTTCCTTTATACATTTAGCAAGCTTAAATAAAACCAGTTTGTTCTGGCTCCTGAAACAGGCTGAGTGGTTTGCTGCAGAATGGAAAGTGCAGGTAGACAAGTGCAGTGTTAAAGCAAGGAAATCCAGTCTTAAAAATGATGCCCAGCATCTGGGGAGCAGAAGGATGATACCTGTGCAAACATGGTGCACACAATCTGCTTTGGGGAGGGAGGAGCTATTCTGGAAAACAAATAGGTCCCCATGGGGCTATGTTCTGGCCCATACCCCTATTCTGTGCACTCCAGACCCTCTTCAAAGGTGCAAATAAATCTGTTTTGATGGTGATCAAGAGTAGCGCTGTCTCCTGGTAACCTGGCGATGCTTCTTGTCTGCCCTGAACTGGGCACAGCATACAGGCTGGGTCCTTGGTTTCTGCAGGTCTCCTAAAGGAGGAGAAGCATAGAGTTTCTTTTAAAGAAGTTTTTTGCTTTATTAAGATTTGGGACCAGAAAGTATGACCCTTGAAATCCAAGATGAGTTTTTAGCTGTTACTAGGTGCTTTGGACATGGGGCTCACAGGGGAACAGAGCGGCTGCAGGGTGCCACTCACCTGAGTGCTCAGCACTGACGAGACTGCAGTTGGGTCTGCAGCTGGTGCTGCCGTGGTCTGTGATGAAGTGATGGTTCTTCCCTTGATCTCACAGCATCTTTGTTTTTCCCTCTCTGATTCACAGCACCTTTGGAGAGCTGAAAACTGTCCGGCTGCCCAAAAAAACGGCAGGAACAGGATCCCACCGGGGCTTTGGGTTTGTGGATTTCCTCACCAAGCAGGATGCCAAGGTAAGCCATGGACCTGCCACATTCTCCTGCCCCTCTGACACCCTTCCAGCCTGGTCTCAGACCAGAAGGTGAAGAGGGGAGCCTGGGGCCTCTGTTCCACTGAGGCTTTGCCCAGATTTGGGGCAGCTGTTAATATTCACCAGCAATGCTGCACTCAGGCTTCAAAAGCGAGGTGAGAAGGGATGGTTTGGGCCCAGTGTAACACATCAGGAAACCTGAGTACATGATCTATCCCCACCACTGCCTTGGTTTTAGGGGAGTTGTGTATATTATGGCTATTAAATGATTTGTAGGAGGCTGAAATCAGTTCAGCAGTTCCTGTGGGTGTTTTGAGACCCCTTGGGAGCAGCCTTGCCCTGGCATTTTTCAGATAGCAAGTGTGATGGAAGGGCAGTAGTTGTGAATTGGTCAAAAAGATGGGCAAGCAGAGAGAGAGTTTGCTTCACCTTGCAGAACACAAGAGCACAGACCAAGTTCTGTAATCTGGTCATTGTCTTGGTCTGAAGAACGGGCCTAGCTCTGCTGGGTTGGCCAAGGATGCTTTCTCAGAGTGGACAGTGTGGCCTGGGTAACACCTTTCTCAGCACCAGGAACTGAGCTCCTGAAGCCTGCAGGTTGAAAACATGTTTTGCTTTAACCAGAAAACACATCGTTAAGGGGGTCTACAGGAAAAATGGGGAGGGGCTCTTGATCAGGGAGTGCAGGGATAGGACGAGGGGGAACAGTTTTTAGCTTAGGGGAGGTTCGGATAATATCTTAGGAAGAAAAGTTTTCATGTGAGGGTGGGAAGGCACTGCCAGCAGGTTGCCCAGAGAAGTCACGTCTGTGTCATCCCTGGAGGTGTTCAGGGCCAGGTTGGATGGGGCTTTGAGCAACCTGATCCAGTGGGAGGTTGAATCTGGATGATCATTAAGGTCCCTTCCAACTCAAACCATTCCATGATTCTGTGGTTCCAATATCTTGATATTTTTGCAATCTACTTATATTGCACTTGATGCTGAAAATTGTTCCACAGCGTATTAAACCAGGATAGGTTGGTATTCATAATATTCTACTCCGTTGGACTTTTTAGGCTTGGCTATATGTTTAAGTTTTGTATTTGCAGAAAAAACAAGGGCTTTGTGGCCTTTCTCATCATATGTTGCTCTTAGGCTTTGCCTGAGGTTCAGGAGCAGGCTGGACCAGGCATGGTCTCTCAGACACTGGGTCTCCAGCCCCACTGTGAGCTGCTGTGTGGGCACTCCCAGCACCGGAGTAGTGCAGGTTCCATCCCCACTGCTGGCTCCTGGTGATTTGTAGAGCATCTGGAAGAGGAATGGTTGTAGGCCGAGGGATGTTGTTGCTGAAGGGAGCAGACCACGTGGCTCCACTAACTCCTCCAGACTCCAAATTTTCAAGACTGTGAGCAGAGAGGAAGGGAAGAGGAGGAGGAGCAAGCGTAACCTGTGTTCATGTTTTTAGACAGGATTCATTGATCCAGCATCTCAAGGGACTATTAGATCATCTGTTCCAGCCTGACCTCCCATATAACACAGTACAGAGAGTTTCTTTGTTAGTCCTGTATTGATCCTAATTCAAACTTCTTTCCCTCAGCATTTGTCCTCCCCTTGGGGGCCGGCTCGCTGGGCAGCGCGGGGTGCAGTGAACCCCCCGGGAGCGTGGTTCTCTCCCTGGGCAGTGATCTGTGACTGGGGCTCTGCAAAAGCAGTTTTGCTTTAACTTCTGCTTCACACCAGAATCATTCAGGCTTTGTTCCTGTTTTTTTTAATTCTCTTCATAAGGAAGCTCTAAGCATTTGATGGAAAGGTACATAGAGGGACCTCGCTGGGGCTTTACTGTTGCTCACTTTGGGGATGAATGAGACAGTACCCGCTTTTCTGCTTGCTTTCTGGAGGAAGGAGGGCACAGGGTCAGTATCTGCATCCAGCCCTTCTTCAGCCTCTTAGGGACTGATTCCAGCTGCACTGGACACATTGAGATCTCAACAGGAGGAAACCCATTGCTGGTGAGCACCGACAGCTGGGCAGGGAGCTTGCTCAGGGCGCTGCTCTCAAAAGCTCACAGGGGCCATGGGAGTTGAGCATGCGAGGAGCGAGCCACCCTCTGGAAGATTGCTATGAGGGGGGTGCTTCTTTTCCAGCAAAGCAGCTCTTCTTCCTGCTTCTTTTTTTTTTTTTTTCCACCCTTATCTCTTTGAGGGATTTAATTGTCTCACAAGTGGCACATCAAGTACACTCCATTGGCCGTCTGGAAAAGGATGCGCTGTATTGATGAATAGGGTCCTGAATATTGTAAACACGAACATAATTGGCTTAGAGTTTATTGCTAAGTGAAATGAGAGAGAAGGGGAGTGGGCCTGGAGATCTCTGAGCTGAATAGCTGTGGTTGTCAATGACGTTTTTGCTCGAAGTGGTAATCTGGAAATCGCTTATAAGCATCTTATAAAACATGATGGTTTTGTAATAGAATAGTTCGGGTGGCTTTGTTGGGCATTTAAAGCCTGTGACCTCCAGTGTTTGTCTTTCTCTGAGCAATCACAGCTGCTGTGGGTGTGTGGGTGAAGGTTTTCCAAAGCTGGGAAAGACGTGGGGCTCCCATTCCAAACTCCCTGGTGCTGTGTCTGCAGGCCTATCCCGTTGGGCTGCGTTTCATCCTCTCGGCCTCTCCTGGTGCTCTGCCACCCACTCAAGGAGAGCTAACCCTGCCAAAAGGTGCTGTCATGAGAGGGGTGAGCACCCAAGCTGTGCTCACCAGGCAGTGGCTCACCTTGCCTGTAGGGGAGGGGACCTTCAGGCCGGGCACAGGGTGCTATTGGTGGCAGCATCCTCTCTCCCTGTCCTCTCCTTGTCCTTCAGAGCCCCAGTCTCATGCCTGGCTTTCCCACAGTGATGTCTGCAGTTGGGGCTGTCTCTTGGGTTGTTTGACTGCTCCTAGGGTGATGGATGGACCTCGACTGGGAGTATTACAGCACCATCAGATGAAATTAGCAGCCCTCTCTCTTCTGTGTCGCAAGCATTTAACAGATCACAGCGTGCACACGTGCAAAGCTAGGAAACAGGGAGGAACCCACATCAAAGACTGCAATGGGAGGGACAAAGTAATACTCACAAAGAGGGTTTGCATACCCACTGGTTAAGCTAGGAGTGTGTGGAAGTTGGGGGATGAGAAGGGAAACTTCAGTCTGCTGGCAATAACAAATTAACTCCAGTTAAGGAAGCATTAACCATTTGATATGTTTCCTGACATTCCCTGTGCAGAACTGTTGTGGGATTGTTTTTATTTTTGAACTACTAACTGGAAGCCGAGTTTCCACTCTTCTCCCCTGTCGATATAAAAATACATCTGGTCTCCAAATAGAAATTGCCCATTTGGGAAAGACAGTCAACCCTTTAAAAATGCACACACACGGAAGGAAAAATCCTTGTGTGCAGCTGGCATCACAGAGAGCATCCTCAGCTGGGACTGATTCTTGTGAGGAAGGGAAATTCATCAATCTCCTAATGTTGTTGACCCTTTGTCCCTCTAATGACTCCAACCCAGAGGCTCTTTGGCTTGAGTATTTAATAGGGCAAGGGGGAATCTATAGGCAGAGCAACACTGTCCTCCAGATTAACACAGCATTTAGGGATGGAGCTGTAGCACTCGGGAGTGACAGACACAATGGTCTGGTCTCTTGATCTCTGCCTTTCCAGTGCCCTGGCTCAGCAGGCTCTGCTCCAAAGCAGTGCCCATCTTGTCTCGGCAGCCTGGGCTTTGTGTGGGTTTATCAACCACCCCTTAATTTTGGAATACCCTTTTCTGAATCCCACAAACATCTTTAAGCTGTTGTTCTAGCCTCTCTCTGCCTGAACTCCAGCCCTACTCCAGGCTAGCAATGGAATCCTGCTGCACTGAGCCATGACTTTGAGCTCGACCCCAACTCTGCAAAATCATACTCCACAGGGTTCAGAAATGACACTTTTGGGCACACTCGCATCCTATTTGCTGGGGAGAGAGGGCCATAGAGGTTTCATTCAATGCCCTAAAGCACTTGGAAAGTAAAAGAGACCTGCAAGGAGGTTTTTCAAGGCTCTTCAGCTTTCAGTGTTACCTGGTTGTGGGTGCATTACCAGATGCAGCAGCTTTAATGAAATCCTTTTTGGCATTTAAGGACACCAAGCTCCCTGTGGTGGGAACCTCCCTTTTCTTAAAGGTGTAGGATGATGTGAAGCTGTGGTATGAGAGGTCTTTTCCAGTGAGCCTCTTTTGGATGAGTGGATACTGCACTTCTCTTTGTCTCTTGTTCAGGTACAGCTAAACAAACCTTTCATTCTTCAATGAACTGGTCTTCAAAGGAGATGTCCTGGGAAGGGTAGAAGAGCTGCATCCGAAAATAGCTCCCACCTTCAGCCCCACTTCCTTTGAAATCAGTCCACTTGTCCTCATTTCATATGTCTCATGTAATTAAAATATACTTTTTTCCCTACCTGCCTTTTCATTTGAAACAGCAGCAGTGGCAAATTTCCTCCATTCACTGGAAGATTTCCAGCAGCGTTGGATGTGTGGGGATGGCATTTCTCCCTTTCATCCCTTTGTCTTTTAAATCATCAGTGGCTTCTCTTTTTTTTCCCTTGGAGAAAGTCTTAATTCCTCTCAGAGCAATGAAGAGCTAGGTTTTATTTTTCATATCGTTTCCAAATGAAGTGATATTCAGTTGTTTTCCACCTGGAATGCACAGCTTCTCTTCTGCAGCCCCAGCTCCAGGAACCCCCCTGGAAGGTGAGGCCACGTGGAGTGTGGGTCTCAGCATGACCTTTCCCACGTGGGCTTGAGCAGCAGTGGACTGGGAGGAAATCTGCAACCTCACCCAGCATTTTCATCCTCAGTGCAAAACAGCTCATTTTGGGAATGTAGTTGGCTGCGAAGGGTCAGTGTTTCCAAGGGTTCTGGCAGATGTGTCCCTCCCAACAGGTTTCTTTCATGCAATGCAACTTGATGACAGCATCTGGCTTCCTTCTTGCTCCATGACCTTTCCCAGTGCTCGCCACAGACCTAGAGGATGCCTCATCCCAGGCTGGGCTGAGCAGCTGCGTGTGCCCAGCAGGGCATGGAATCAGTCCTACCAGGAGAAAGACGTGGCAGAGCAAGCTGCTCTGGGGATGAGAGCCCACCAAGCGCTGCACTTCGCACCATGATCATGGGCACAGTCAGCAGGGTTTGCTCTCCTCCGTGACTTGCTGCAGGTTGCTGGGACCATATCCCATCTTCCAGCCTTCCTCTTCCTTGTGCTGCAGGATGTGAGAAATTAAAAAGTATAAATTAACAAATGAGACCCTGCGATTAGAGCTGCGGTTGGTTGCCAGGCTTTGGAAATGGCTCTTTGTGCCAACATAAACAGCCATCACAACTCCCTACTGCCACCTCCCCCCGAGTGTTTATTTAAGCCAACACATTGCTCTGCTAATTGGATACCATTCCAAGTGAAAATAGGCCTTTAAAACAACAGCAGTGGCAAATAAAAACAGCTGTAGCTGCAAAAGCATCAGCCAGGCTTGCAGCCCTTCGGAGGGAAGAGGCGGCGCGCTGCTCGGCCAGGGTCAGCCCCGGGGAGCTGGCGGAGGTGGGGAGTCTCAGTGATGCTACAGAGAAGGTGGAGCTGGTGCTCCTCATTTCTCTTTTTTTTGTATTGAATGAGAATTGCACAAGTGAAAGGGAGTCAGAAGGAAGAGAAAGCACAGGCTACAGAGTACTGGTCGTTGGAAATGGGGACCTTTTGAGTTTCAGAACCTGGTGGCTCAGGCAGTCAAAGCACCTTGGAGGAAGAGCCCTTCTGCCCAGAGATGTGACACTTGGGAACAACCATGGTGGATCAAAATTGCCATTTGGCAAAGGGCTTAGAGGAGAGGTTTGGGCTTCTCTAGTGCTGCTTCAGTGCTGCTATGGGAGCCCCCAGATGGGAAGGCACATCCCTTTTGGACAGCAGGATGTGTTTCTGTGGTCTTGTTATCTGTTCCAGGGATGTGAGTTTGAGAGCTTATAACCCTACTTAATCCCAGCCTTAGCTGGGGTTTTTAAAGGAGCATTTTGGGCTCCTTTTTTCTACCCTGTGTCCAGCCTTGTTGTCTCATTGCTGTGAAGCAGTTTGTGAGGCTGTGGAGATGAAAATATTTGACCGGTATGTTTGTTTATTTGCATTATGGGCCAAATCCTGCTTGGTCCTGATTTTTTTTTTAGAAGTCTGTGGGGAATGAGGACAAAGTCAGCCTTCCTGGGATTGATTGTGTATGAGGTTCGACAAGGCCAAGTCCTTGGCCACAACAACTCCATGCAGCTCTCCAGGACTGGAGAAGAGCAGCTGCAGCCCTGCCTGGTGGAAAAGGACCTGGGGTTTTGGTCAACAGCGGTTGAGCGTGTGCCCAGGTGGACAAGAAGGCCAACAGCATCCTGGCTCATATCAGAAATAGTGTGGCCAGGACTCGGTGCTGCTGAGGCCAAATGTCAGATCCTGGGTTCAGTTCTGGGCCCCTCATTCCCAGAAGGACATTGAGGGACGGGAGTGCGTCCAGAGAAGGGAACAGAGCTGGGGAAGGGGCTGGAGAACAGGGGTTGTGGGAGCAGCTGAGGGCCCTGGGGCTGTTTAACCTGGAGAAGAGGAGGCTGAGGGGAGACCTCATCACTCTCTGCAGCTCCTGGAAAGGAGGATGCAAGGTGGATGCTGGGCTCTTCTCCCAAGTAACAAGCGATAGGATTAGAGGAAATGACCTCAGGTTGTGCCGAGGGAGGTTCAGGAAGAATTTCTTCACTAAAAGGGTTATCAAGCACTGGCAGAGGCAGCCCAGGGAAGTGGCAGAGTCGCCATCCCAGGAGAGATTCAAAAGACATGTAAATGTGGCACTTAGGAACGTGGTTTAGTGGTAGGCTTGGCAGTGTTAGGTTTACGGTTGGACTCAACGATCTTGGAGGTCTTTTTCTAACCTAAGCAATTCTGTTTCTGTGATTCTGAGTCACTGTTTTAAGTGCCTGGTGGTTGCCTACAGAAACCATCTGAGCTACTGCTGGCTGACACGGTTGTGTTCAACACCAGTGAGAGATTGTAGTTGTACAGATGTTATTAAGCAGGACCTAACAACGAGGAAACCTTTGGATTTCTGTAACACAGCAAATCACCAGAGACATAAAAAGAAAGAGACTTTGGCGTGGGCTTCTGGCAGTGCCACATTTGCTGCCACCATGGCCAACATCACCAAATAGTTGGTGAGAGAAAGGCAGTTTTCCTTGGTGAGCTTGGGCTTCTCGAAACTCATTGCCCTTGAGCAGAAAGCAGTCTGTGTACTCACATTTGAGCTGCACTTTACTGCGTGCCAGCAGAGAATAGGGTGGGTGTAGAGCTGTGAGGTTGTTCTGCCCATGCTAACCCTGATTTGCAGTTGAACCACCTAGTGCTGCTAGAGCTTTTCCAGGCTGCAGCTTTCCCAGCTCAGGTGTGATCCCAGAGGGATGAAAAGCTGCAGGCAACCTCGAGCTGCTGGCTGTGCTGGCTTTCAGCCTGCTCTCCAGCGAGCAGCAGCAGCCTGCAGGAATGGCAATGGATATTTGCTCTGCTGCAAGTATGAAGAAGATAAATGATGAAGTCAAAGCAGCTGACGGAGACAAATCCTGCCCCTTCAGAGCAATGTGCTCCAAGTAGGATGATCTCCGGTGGCCTTTCAGAGTCAGGGCAGAGGGAGGGATATCTGCTTTTCCTCCTGTGAATCTGGTTTATTTTCTCTCTTAATTTTTCCCTCTTAATTCTGCAGAAAGCATTCAATGCCCTGTGCCACAGCACGCATTTGTACGGCCGGAGGCTGGTCTTGGAGTGGGCAGACACGGAGGAGACGGTGGAGGCCCTGAGACGGAAAACAGCAGAGCATTTCCACGGTAACGTAGCAGCATCCTTCTGGCCTCTCAGTACAGCCCTGGCTGGCACTGTCCCATCTGGCACACGCTGCCAGTCCACGCCAGCCCTTTCTCCGCCGCTGCTGGCTTTCCAGAACTGGCAAGTAGATGCTGGAGCCTGAGGACGCAGGCACAGAGGGAAGCAGGAAGCATCCAGGCCATGGCTTTGTCTGACAGCTCTCTGTCTGTACACGAGCCAGTTAACTCTCCATGTGCTGGCAGAGACACCTCGATGCCACCTGCAAGCTGCAATGCTTTTGCTCCATCCTTCTCCACCCCAGGGTGCTCCGTAGCTGGGGACAGGCTCTGGGCATGCAGCATGCACAGATTAAAAAGGACAAATAGTTTGGCCATCAGCTAAGATGCAGAGAGGACTGTTTGGAGCAGCTTCCTGAGAATGACAGCTCCGCAGATAACAGCACTGCAGGCTCCTATTGACAGCCATTGACAGGCACAAATGCATTGCTTGGCAAATATTTATGTAGGAAGGGATCCCCAGGGCTGGAGGGCTAAGCTGGCGATCAATGCTCTTCCTCCTGCATCCCCTCCCAGCCTCCTGTTGCCATCATACACATGCCCATCGCCCAGGGGGTTGGCATAAGCAGTTCTGAGGCTGCACATCACAATCCTCAGTGATGGAAAAGCAGCAACCCTCACTTATTTAGCGAGCCCGACTCAGGTGTGTTTGTGAAAGAGTGTGGGCAGTGCTGATTAATACAGGTGGTGGCAAAAGGGCTGAGGATGGGTGCGACTGGAGAGCTGTGGAGCAGAGTGGGATATACTGGGATCCACAAGCTGACGATCAAAGTGGTGCCAGAAAAGAAACTGAAGGGAGCACAGTGGCGTCTCGGTACGTGTGATAGCCCAAATGTAGAGCTGTGCTGTGGGGGCGTGCATGAGGCAGCAGGGAGGACCAGCACTGCTGGATGGATGGGTGGATGGATGTGCCCCCCACCCCAGAACCCAGCCCTGGGAAGGGGACACATCATGCTCTGTCACAGCAATGTGCATCTCCACCCAGGTGGAGAAGGCAGCAGGAGTGATGTTACATGCACCCTGTTGCATATTTGGGATCTCCTTACTACTCTGCTCAGTCTAGGGAGGAAAAATAGTCTTGGCTTTACAGTAGCTGCAGACTTGCAGCAGATGCTGTCTGCTGCCTGTGAGCTTGGTTGCCTCCCATCTCCCCAAGGCTCAGCTTGCCTTCTGATTTCTGTCTGCGTTTGCTCCAACCTGCTTGTCCAGGGTCTTCCTCACCAAGGTGGGGACTCTGGGAGAGCAGCAGAAGAGCGTTTTCACATCGCAGGAGAGGTGCAGCCTTGGAGCTGTGGTGACTTCAGGGGCTTGGCTGAAAAACAGGAGCAAGGTTCTCATTCCCCATCTTTAGGGACTGAAAATGTGAGTGAAGGCAGTAGTCATCACTGTGCTCCAGCCCATCTCGAGGGGAGAGAAGTAACATCCAATGACTTGAGCTCTGCCTGGTGCACACTCACTCCTCCGCTGCAAAACTGCCGGGAGCTAATCCTGCGGCACAGCGGGATCTGCCAGAAGTGGATCTCCATAACAAAGCCTATCTGGGGCTGGCAAGCACCAGGAGCTGGCTGGTGCCAGAGACCAGGTCTCAGCCTCTCCACACTGTGCTGACACGCTGGAGATACACGAGTGGGACTTCATTTCTTTGGGAAGAGCCCTCTCCTAATTCTGAAGCGGGCTTGCCATGGGGCTTCTGGCAGTGATGCCCAGTGGCCCCAAGAAGGGGAGGAAGCCATGCCCTGTCTCTTCTGCTGTGGGTGTGCAGAAGGCAAAAATGATAGCAATAAAGAAGAAGAAACTGCAGCTACCCCTCTGCCTTCAGCCCCTGTGGGGATGCTCCTTCACATTTCCTCCACGGGGTAGCCGGAGGCTGATTTTCCCACATGGAGCTGGTATGGAGAGGATACAGAGCACACACAGCATTGCCACCCTGACTTGAAACCTCTCCACCCCTGCAGCCTACCAGACAGCCAGGCTGAGACCACACAGCTCATTTCACTGGTGGCACAGACTGGATTCTCTTAACAAGAAACCAAAGTTCTCTTTTTCCTACTGATACCCATTTCCTCCCACTTTACTCCCCACAAGGCGCAGGAGCACGGACCTGCATGTAGGAGAGGCTGCAGAGTGCCAACAGAGAGGGTGAGAAGTTTGCCATAAGGCCTGTTATCACCCAGGTGATGAACAGTGACCTTCACTGCCATCACAGCATCTTTCTATGTCTCCACCTTGAAGAAGCCACCAGGCTGGTGTCTTGAGTAGCAGTGGCCAAAACCCTTCACCCAGTGTCCACTGTGAGCCCCTTGATTTTGTTTTAGCAAGGAAGTAATTTGTAAAGTCTAGACCTGGGCTGCAAGAGACACATCTTGCTGCTTGACTTCTCTCTGCTGCAATTATGCACCTTCTTTCCAGACACCATTTACAGAGATTTGGCTTCCAGTTCCCAGGTCCCACTCTGGTGTTATTTGTTAGGGTTAAAGAGAGGTCTGGTCTCCTAAATCTTTTCTCCATGCAGGGGTTTGTCATGGCAATCAAGCCACTTCTGAGCCATCTTTTCAATAGGTCTAATAGGTGCAATAAAATGGAATAGGCTTCCTTCCCATTTTGTGTAGTTTTCAGGTCATTCTTTATGGCTTGTTCTGAGTCTTTTTAATGTTCCAGTAGAAAGTGAGGACCCCATAAGTGGCCACCGTCTGCCAGAGACTGCCTTAATAATGCTGTCAGGAGTGAAGCCACAGCCCAGCCCTGGTGGCTGAGACTGCAGCACTGCACCCCATGCTCACTGTCCTGCCTTCAGGCACAGTCTGAAAGAGATTTAAGTCTTTTGGTCGTTCTTGGGTGTGCCTTCTCTTCATTCTGAGGCAGGAAGGTCTTATATTAGGAAAAGGAGTGTATGAAAAGTGTAACCAGCAGGTCAAGGGAGGTGATTCTGCCCCTCTGCTCTTGTGAGACCTCACCTGGAGCCCTGTGTTCAGTTCTGGAGCACTCAGCACTAGAAGGACGTGGATGTGTTGGAGTGAGTCCAGAGGAGGCCACAAAGCTCATCGGAGGGCTGGAGCACCTCCCATACAAGGACAGAGGTCCCGAGAGAGGTGGGGTTGTTCAGCCTGGAGAGTTGAAGGCTCCGGGGAGACCTTGGAGCAGCTGTACTGAAAAGGGCTCCAGGAAAGCTGGGGAAGGGCTCTTTCTCAGGGAATGCAGGGACAAGACAAGGGAGAATTTAGATTAGATCTTAGGAAGAAATGTTTTCATGTGAGGATGGGGAGGCCCTGGCACAGGTTGCCCAGAGGAATCATGATCCCATCCTGGAGGTGTTCAAGGCCAGGTTGGATGGGCCTTTGAGCATCCTGATCCAGTGGCAGGGGGGTTGGAACTGGATGATCTTTAAGGTCTTTTCCAACCCAAACCATTCTATCATTCTATGAAATAAAAACAACCAGTTTCTTTGAGTTTTAGTTGCACTCCACCATGCACTGTTACTCTGTGGGACCCATCACTGCAGGTAGCTGGAGAGCTTGGCCAGCTTCAAGGTGTAGATAAAGACACTTATCTACTATAATGTGGTAAGGAGAAGCCACAGAAAGGTTGGCCAACAATTGGCCTGGGGGCTGCTAATCCAGCCCGTGACGTGGAGCCAGGCCCTCCCAAATGCTACATCAGGGCAGTGAGGGCTGCACCAGTCCTGCCACCAGCAGCATCATGATCCTCATTTGGAGAGAGGAATCCTGTCTTTGGAAAATGTGGGATCACGAATGCCTTCAGAACCAGAAGGGAGAATACTTTGGCTCCACCAAAAGAGAGGCAAAGGGATCCCAGTGCCCTACAGCTGAATTTGTCTGCCCTGACAGAACTAGAGGGCATGGACTCAAGGTTCGTCAGGGAAAGTTTAGACTTGATGTGAGGAAAAAGTTCTTCACTGAAAGGGTGATTGGTCATTGGAATGGGCTGCCCAGGGAGGGGGTGGAGTCACCGACCCTGGAGGTGTTTAAGGGGAGACTGGATGAGGCACTGAGTGCCATGGTTTAGATGATGGGTTGGTGTTAGTGTTGGTGTTGGGTTATAGGTTGGACTCGACGATCTTGGAGGTCCTTTCCAACTTTGTGATCCTGTGAGGGACAGATCTGGGAGGAGCACTCAGGGATTGCATCCAGACCTGCACATCTCCTGCATCCCTGCGATGGCACGAGTGCAGCCCACAACAGGTGTATGAACAGCTCAATCCCCCTTCCCTCCCCGTGCTTGCCCAGCGCTGGGCAGTGGTTGCCGGCGCCGCTTTGCCCCAGCAAGGCCTCGACGTGCGGGCGAGGCGGCGATGCCCTCGGCGTGCGCGCGCTCCCTCTCTCCCGGGGGTTTGCAGTCCGTGCAGGGAAGGTACTTGCTCCCAATCCAGCTAAATTACTATTGACTTGTGTTCTCTGCGTTTCACAAACATTGCACTCAGCCGTCTCCAGCGGGGCTGACGGTGTCCTGCCAGGGCTAACTTGGGAAGCCAGCTGTGCTGGGCCGTTTTTTCCTGCTCTTTCCCATCGATCAAAGAATTAAATTGACAGATGGGGAATATTGCGCGAGACGCGGGAAGGGGAAGGAATGACTCGTGGGGTTGCTGTTATAGGTAGGATGAGGGGATGTGGAGGCTGCAGGGTGGGTGAATGAGAGATGTGCTTGGAGAAGGGGGGTCTGGACAGCTGGCCCCGAGGCTCAGCACAGGGCTATGGGGTGGGTGGAAAGCAGTGGAGCCCTGCTGCAACTCACTGCTGGTTTTGCTGGAAACACAGGCTTTGCCAGGGTGGGCATTCTCCCCTCTGGACCCCATCCTCATGCCCTCTCTGACAGGGTGGGAAGGGTTTTCCCCAGCCCCTTTTCCCAGGTGGCTCTGTCGTTGGCTGCAGCCCCCCCAAGCTGCTCGTTTTCCCTCTCAGCTGCATTGCAGACCCCATCGTGCTCGCCCTCACCTCCCAGCCTTTTGGGCTCCCTTCTTTTGGTTTTTTTTTTTTTCCTCCTTTCTTTTCTTTTTTTCTCTGATTTATTTTTTTCAGAGAGCATCTGTAACTAATGCAAACACATGCCGGAGCCGGAGAGTAAAAACCCTGCAGGATTAGCGTGGCATCCGCAACCCTGCCACGTTCTAATCCCGTGGTAATCCCCCTCTCGGCCCACCCCCGCCGGCTTTGGCTATTGTTTAAAGGAAGCAAATGGGATCGTTAGCGGGCAAACCTTAACCAGCTTGAAGCAGCAGAACGGAAGTCGAACCAATTCGCTTCCCCACCCTCCTGGGTTTTTTTTTCCCCTCCCTTTTCCTCCTTGTTAGGCGAATGGGGGATGCTCCCAGTGCTCCCCAGCAGCGAGGTGGTTGAGCCAGTGGATATGGAGTGTGTGGTAGGGGCAGTTTGCCCTGCCACAGCAGGTCCTGTGGGTGCACCAGGATGCTCCCTCAGCACCCAGCATCCCTTGTCCAGCATCCCACACTCACACGTCCTCTCCACGTGCAAGCCCCATCATCACCTCCATGCAGGCTCTCTGCAAGGGGCATGTTCAGGTCATGGGGGAGGAGGTGAGGGTGCAGGACATGCTCATCCCTGCTATGGATTTGGGAGCTGGGACCACATGTGATGCTGTTGCCAAGCCCCAAGCATGAGGCTGGCTGGGGGAGCAGGAGCTGAGAGGAATAACCACCAAGTTGGTACCTTCCTCTGGGGTGGGTTATCCTTTGTGCCTTTGGATGATTGAACCAGGAAGAGCGACTGGAGGGTCCTGGGGTGACACCTTGAGGCCCCTCTTGGCTCCCCTGATCTTGGCGGGTTGGGGGCAACCAGCACCCCGTCCCCACATTCCCTGGAACAGAGGGAGGTGGGTTCTGGCACTCTGTCAAGGAATTAATTGAAAAATAAAATCATTAGATGGGAACTCCAGAAATGCAAAATTGTGGGGAGTTGGAGGGGGAGGGAGAAGGGGGGGGATGTGAGCTTTTGTCAGGTTAATTTCTTCTGTATTGATGTTTTGTGACATTTACTTGTTGTTTATCTCCCGCAGCAGCTGTAATACTAAAAGAAAATGCACAGCTTGTTCCATTTATTTATTTTACACCTTTTCTTTAGTCCTATGGTATGTTTGTTTGTTTGAGAAACCCAGCGAGGCTTTTGATGTCTGAAAGCAGGATTTAAACAGCTGTTCTCCATGTGCTGCTCGCAAGCGAGAGCCTCTGGCTGGGGGAGCAGGGGGAGAGGGGGCTGCGCCGCGGCTCCTGCCGAGAGGGCACTTCTTGCTTGGCAGAGAGGAGGCAGCACTGGCGTCAGCCTCAGCACAGAGACCAAATGGCTTTGTCACTCCCAGCACCAGGTGCTGATGTGGGGCTGGGATGCTCCCCTGAGTGCTGGCAGCCCCCGGGGGTTTCTCACCCTCCCTCATGCTGTAGCATCCATGGGGAGGGATGTGTGCGTGGTGCTGTGCCCCACAGCGGTTTCTGGAGTGTGATTGGTGTCAGGGTGGGTCAGGGGACAGTGCTGTCAGCGTGGGGCAGGAGATGCAAAGCAGGGACATCCCTGCCCAGCTGTCAGGGGAGAGCCAGCCTCTTGCCTTCACCCGCTGCCAGCTGAGGTGGGAGATGCAGGCTGGGCTGTAGGGCCAGGCAGTGATCTTACGTCTCAGCAGGGATGTTGTGGGTCTGTGTCCTTCTCAAGAAGAGAAAAAGAGCCTTCTCAACAAGGCTGGTGTCTAGGTTGGTCTTGTGACCACTCTTGAACAGGGGATGGGTGAACTGCAGTCAGTGGGAAGGGTTGACATCAGCAATGAGCCTGTTTGGGCGCTGGGGCCATTTGCTTCCAGGGTGGTAGGTGTGGATTCACACCTCCAGCCATGATATCCTGCTGGGACCTGGCTAATGAGGAGGTGTAAATGATAGTTGAGGGGCTTTACCCAGGAGGGCTGGAGGTAGCAGGAGATGCACTGGAGGTGGTTCTGTGTAAACTTGGGTTGTAATCTTTGCTTTTTTCTCATGTATCTCCTTTGCTACCACCCGGGCCTGGGCAGACTCTCCAAAGAAAAGAAAACGATCAGAGATACTGAATGAAATCATGCAGCATCTGGAAGAGGAGGAGAGCAACAAAGATGAGGCCATGTAGCAGCTGCATGGCATCTGGTGAGGTGAGTACTGGCAGTGGGGGCTGTGTGGTGGGCACAGCTGGTCCTAAAGGTCAAAGCACCTTGAGCTGCACAGGATCAGGAATGCCAGGAGGAAGAGAAGGTGGCATTGCAAAGGCTCAGCAGCCTCTGAGCCGGGGTTCCACCACTCTCCTCGCCTCGCTTTCACTCTGCAGGCTCATAGCTGTGGTCTCTGAGGAGGTACAGCCCAGGTTTGGGCTCCGTTTAGGCTCTGTGTTGAAGCCAGTGCACGCACTGCTTGTGTCTCTGTGTGCTCCCCTGTGTGTTTGCTTTGCTCCAGGGGAAGCCGCCAGAATTGCTGTTGCAGCAGAAATCAGTCGAGTTGTGGATTGGCCCTCGCTGTGGTTGGGAGAGAACAGATGGGCTGCCAGAACAAAAAGTGCCTCTTTGGAGACCAACCTGCAGCTGCCTCCTCAAAACAGATAGTTTGGCAATGACCTTCTCCCCTGCCACCACCCCGTGGCATCCGTGGCTTCACTCCCTCCTAGGCCACTGTGCACCCCAAGGTGTTGAGTCCTGGCTGGCATCGCTTCTCCTTGCTGTGTGTCTTCTTGGAGCAGCATCTCTAGAGCCTGGAGAGTCCAGGAGGGCAGAGGCTGGTGGGGAGGGAGCCAGGAATAAATAGCTCCTCCCTGTCAAACACCAGGCAGTGCAGCCAGCCCCCCCCTACACCTCCTTTTGAGACTGCCTAGCAAAAACCATTGATGGTTTCAAGAGAAGTGAGACAGGCTCATGGATCTCCTTTATGTGTGCTTGCAGCCACAGTGGAAGCCTTGGATTGCTGGTAGGAAACTTGTTCAGCAGCCACAGCATCCAAAGAAGTGCAATAAAAACACCAGGGAGGCTTCTAGGTCCCTTTGAACCACACTCTGCCTCCCATGTCCATCCACTGAGGAATTCACCACCCACCTCCACAGTGATGAAACCCCATCCTGTGCTGAGAAGCTCATGCAGGGCCAAGAGAGACAAGGGCACTGCGCTGCCCACGGGAGGTGACTCCAGGTGCTGGGTTGACAAATCCTTCATGCTGGCGAGAAAATCCCTGCAGAGCTCTCTCCAGCAAGGCTGTATTTGCTCAGCACTACCAAGGGAATAATTTTTTACACATTCTGGCTCCCATTTTTGCAGCCACAGAAATGACATCAGTTCCTAAACCTCATCCAAGTGACCTAAGACCCCCCCCCTTGTTTTTCTGGGTACTGCTAGGCTGCACAATGCATGCATCCAAAGTGGTGCTGAGCCCACTGTGCTAGGGGGAAGCCAGGGCTGTCCTCTGTGTATCAACACCAGGAAGCCTCTCTGTGCCTGCTGCCGTGTGTTTGTGTGCACGATGCACATTACTGCCGCAGAGGCTGTTTTCCTCTCAGCAATATGTGCCTGTTGCTGCGAGGTGGTACCCAATACACCTAGCAGTGGGATGCTCATAACCTTACTTATTACTGGACTTTTGTTCAACCCACAACACCGCTGGCTGCCTGAGTAGCGAGCGCATCTGGGCCTGGAGCCGACCAATAACCCTCCTAATACATCTGCCTTCCTGGGCCGCCGCAAGCGCCGGGCACGAGCGTGGTGCTGGGCCCTGCTGATGAAAGAGAAGGTGCTGATGTGACTGCAGGAGTAATCTGAGTTGGGTTAAATAACTGCCTGTTTCCTGCAGTGTGTCTGCAGTAAGTGCCGGGGCTTCGAGATAACATTTGTTCCCTTGGAAGTAGCTCTGATTTAAGGATGCCTCCAGGTGTACGTGCTGTTAACACCTTCTCCAACAGCCAGCCCCAGGACAGAGCTGGGGAGGGATGGAGTTGGGGAGGGATGGAGTTGGGGAAGGATGGAGCTGGGGAAGGTTGAGCTGGGGAGGGATGGAGATGGGGAGGGATGGAGTTGGGGAGGGATGGAGTTGGGGAAGGTTGAGCTGGGGAGGGATGGAGATGGGGAGGGGTGGAGATGGGGAGGGATGGAGTTGGGGAAGGATGGAGCTGGGGAAAGGTGGAGCTGGGGAGGGATGGAGCTGAGGAGGAATGGAGTTGGGGAAGGATGGAGCTGAGGAGGAATGGAGCTGGGAAAAGGTGGAGCTGGGGAGGGATGGAGATGGGGAGGGGTGGAGATGGGGAGGGATGGAGTTGGGGAAGGATGGAGCTGGGGAAAGGTGGAGCTGGGGAGGGATGGAGATGGGGAGGGATGGAGATGGGGAAGGATGGAGCTGAGGAGGAATGGAGCTGGGAAAAGGAGCTGGGGAGGGATGGAGCTGAGGAGGGATGGAGCTGGGGAAGGTTGGAGCTGGGGAGGGATGGAGGTGGGGAAGGATGGAGGTGGGGAGGGGTGGAGATGGGGAGGGATGGAGATGGGGAGGGATGGAGATGGGGAGGGATGGAGATGGGGAGGGATGGAACTGAGGAGGGATGGAGCTGGGGAGGGATGGAGCTGGGGAAGGAGCTGAAGAGGAATGGAGCTGTGGAAGGATAGTACTGGGGGGGATGGAGCTAAGGAGGGATGGAGCTGGGGAGGGCTGGAGCTGGGGAAGGATGGAGAAAGGAGGGATGAAGTTGGGGAAGGATGGAGCTGAAGAGGAATGGAGCTGTGGAAGGATAGAACTGGGGGGGATGGAGCTAAGGAGGGATGGAGCAGCACAGGAAAGGCAGGACATGCAGTGTTGCTCAGAGCCCAGGCAAGCCTCCTACTTACAGACAGGTCCTGTCCCAGGTCTTCTGCAAACTTCCTTCCAAAATCAGTCCTCCCACAGAGCCCGGGGCTCGGCTGCAGTGGGCTCGAGGCTCCCTGGCTCTTCGTGCAGTCCCCAGGGAGGAGGCCGAGTGCTGCAGCTCAGCACCCAGAGAGCTGTAACACCCTGTCCTGGGCCCCCAAACCATGCTGCAGCTCAGGAGCCCTGCTGCTGCCTCCGAGCAGCCTCTGAGCCCCCAGCACTGGGCTTTCCTGCTGCCAGGACCTGGGGCTGCTGTGGACAGACCCCCAAAGTTCAGGGTTGTCCCAGTGGGACATCTGCAAAGCTGTGGTGTAAAAACCTCATCCCTTAGGGCAGCTCCTGCGTGTCTGCCCAGCCCTGCAGCAGCCAGGCATTTGTGCTTGATGGCCAAGTGGGTAAACTGAGGCACGGGTGTGGGAGCAGCACTGTCAAAGGGGGGAGATCTCTTTGGTTTTTCCTTTTTCTGCTCAGTGTGGATCAGTGGTGTTCCTGTCCTCGCTTCCTCCACTGCTCCCCACTGCCTTTGCTGCCTACACTGGCACGGGGGCAGCAGCAGCAGGACCAGGGTGGCTCTACAGGGAAAGCCACCACTGGGAAACAGGACTTTAGCACCCAGGGGCAAAGGACCGACCGGCAGCGCTCCACACGGCCAGCACAGGGGATGGAAGGAGCCAGGCAGGGTCCCTTCCAGGCACATGTACCACCCAGCACACGAATTAAGCGAAGCTTCACAGGTTAGAGTTGGATTTTCCTGGGGGTTTTTTTTCCTTGCTTTTTTCCTCAACCCCCCCACCCTCTTCTCTTCTTCATTGTCTTTTGTGGTGGGGCAGGTTTCTTGCTGAGAGTCTCTGAGGTCTGCAGCGGCGACGAAAAGGATTAGCGCAAGCAGAGCATGTAGGCTTTAGAGAACAGAGCAGAGTTTGGTTTCAACATCTAATTCAATTTGTTCTGCCGAGATTGAAATATGAAATGGTTGCCAGTCAAACGTTCAAAGGGGGAGGAGGGAGGGAAGAAGAGAGGGAGCCTTCTCAAATTTAAATTTTAATGAAAATTAATTTAACCCTTTGATATGTTTTAAAACATATTATTGCCCGGTCTGGAAACAGGCTAGAAAACATCCATGAGGGTTTTTTTTTTTCCTCCTGCACCTTCAAACATAATGAAGATTTTCTTTTTCCCTTAATGATACTTATCTTGCTGAGCAGTTTGACACTGGTTAATTTTTCAGGCAGTTTGGTATCAAGGAAATCTGTTTGATGTGTGTGGGGGGGGCTGTGTATGTGTATACAGATATATATATATATGGCTGTACATTAATTATGAAAGTGCTGATCGCAGCTCTGGAGAACTATTTGAGTTAATTCCTACTCTGCAAGCAAAGTCTTGACTTCTTTGTTACGTGTTGAGAATCCCACACATCACACCCCTAAAATTACAGCAGGTTAGATGGGAATGTTCTGAAAATGAGCATATCCTTGCTAATTACCCTGAATTAAAATGAACGCCTAAGTAGGTGTGGAGGAAATTCATCACTCCCCACTGCCTTTTTTTTTTTTCCCCCCAATCTGAAACAATCCTAATGATAAAATAATGCACATTCTCTTAACTGTCCATGTAGCTAAACCTGGGAAATAGTCTCCCACTGGTCCTTAGCCCCAGCAGCACCTCTGCAGCTGAACGCCATCACAAGGTGCTTATTTTCTTCAGGAGTGGTAAATAGCTTCTTTTAGCAGAAACTATTCTTCAGAAAGTTTGTATCTGCAACAAATGATTGCTCACTAATTGTTGTAATTAGGCTATGATGATCTGTAGCCCTGGCTCCCTTGTTTTGCTGGCTCTCAGCATGTTGGATGCCCCTCGGCTGCCCTGTGCTCCCTGGGAAGGTCTGGGTGGTTGTAGGATGTGATACTGCTCAGCTCTGAGTGTCATTTTTGAAGTGGGTGCATCAGGCTGTGCTGATGGCAGAGAGGATGAGCAGCCTGCCCTAAGCCTCTACCTCTAACCAGGTCATCACCCTTTGCTCTGCAGGTCAGAGCTGGAGATGACAACCATCCTGGGGGCTGCACAGGTTGTCTGGGGCTATGGGGATCCTCTCTGGGCTCATGCAAGGCAGATGCTCTCCCCATTGGAGAACTGAAGCCAGGAGCTGACACTGAGCCCTGTCTTCTGCTGTCCTCAGGGTAAGGTGCAGGATGCCCTGGGGTCTGCAGACCCCAGGTTGAAGCCTGCTGTCCCAGCAGGTGGGATTTTGCTGGGTTGTGATGACTTTACCCAGAGTGAGACCCTGCAGGGCTGGGCGGCAGCGGGAGCCGTGGCGGCTGCAGCTGTTCCCCAGGCACCTGCTGTATCCCCCTCCCCAGGGTGGCTCTGGAATTGGATTAGGATATTATTCAAATGCAGCCTTTTTACTGAATTAGAGGGTTAACGGGTTTTAATGTAAAACTAGCTTTACTTTATTGCTGCCTGTTGCCAGAGGCCTGTGTGGGCTGTTATCTACTTAAGGGGACAGCAAGCAAGTCAACGTGCGAAGGATATCCAGCAGGCCCTGGTTTTCCTGGGTGCTGCGAGTCCCTCTGTTTCCAGAGCTGGGTGTTTGTGCTGAGTGATGCTTCCTGCTGCTCTCAGAGCCAGGCTGTGCACCAGTGCCCTCCTTGATTGCTCAAAGGGACTCATCATCACCTTTGGAAAACTCTTGACCGCAATCTGTGTTGTTTTTCTCACTGTCCCATGGGAGGAGGCAGGGGAATCAGCGCAGGCATGGACAGGCAGGTAGCATCCCACTCTGTGATCTGTGATTCTCCCAAGCTGTGGGCTTGAATTGCTGCTGCTTACAAAGTGTTCCCATCCCTCTGCCCAGCTGCGGGTGGTTTCTTTTCATCACCATTGCAGTGCCTACAGCATTGGATCGTGAATTTGAGCTCTTCTCATCGCTTTTCTCCCATCTTGCCTTTACAAAATGTTCCTCCCAGGTGTGCCCCGCAGAGTGGGGCTCTGAGAAGTGCTGAGAGGCCACACAAGCCTAGCTCTTCGCAGCAGGCACCGTAAATGCTGTTTGCCAGCCCTTTGCCAGGGCTGCAGGCAGAGCTCACATCCCCCCGTGTCACGCTCGCTGCTTTCCAGCCCAGCTGCCGGCTCCAGGCAGGAGCTCTGGGATCTCAAGGCTTTCTTTCTGCCTGTTGGCATTAGCAACCATCCCCTTGTTCCCAGCAACTCTACCAGCTTTGCTCGTCTGCTCGCAGAGGCAAAAAGTGTGGTGTCTTGAAGGCATCTTCCTGAGCAAGATGTAGCAGGAAACACACAGGAAGGATCTGGGCTTGAAAAATCCCAATGCTTTGGTTGCTGCTCCCTTGGGATGGAAGAAGCAGCGTGAAAGGAGGGTGTGCTGCTGCTGGAGTGATGCTGTCCTGCAGAGAACTTCCCTCAGTGCCTCTGTTTCCCTGTTTGCAAAGCACAGTGCAGACCTACAGGTGGAAGCAGCTGTGTGTCGTACCCATTCCTGCATCCCTGCAGAGAGCAGCCTGGCTCCCTGCCGGCTGTGCAGGTGTGCTGCAAACTCCTGTTTTAACTGGCAGTCAGGGCTTGATTTTCTTCAGCTCTTAATTGTGTCCCTTCCTGCTTCCACCAGCCCTTTGCAATTGCAAACCCTATTTGCATCTACCCTGCTGGAGGATTAGCCAAGGGATGCCGCTGCTGCTGCCTCATCGTCTCCCCACCTCGCATGGAAGCCTTCTTTACCTTCTCTGCAGCCAGCATTAAAATATTCTGACTATGTCTAAGGGATCAGACATTAGAATTAGACATTAGAAAGCAATGTTTTCCTGTGAGGGTGGGGAGGCCCTGGCACAGGTTGCCCAGAGAAGTCATGGCTACCCCACCCCTGGAGGTGTTCAAGGTCAGGTTGGATGGGCCTTTGAGCCCCCTGATCCAGTGGGAGGTGTCCCTGCCCATGGCAGGGGGTGGAACTGGATGGGCTTTAAGTTCTCTTCCAACCCAAAGCATTCCATGATTGTATGATGAGACAATTCACTGCTGGGTGACAAACTGCCAGGGATCAGCTGGGCTGATCTCCAAGGTGACTCCCAGTAGCTGGACCCCATCATGGTGGGTCAGCAGCAAACTGGTATTGCCCCAGACTGCAGCAACACACAGGAATGGTTGTCTGGGATGCTGGCTGGATATTAGGAAGCATGAGCTTGTCTTAATATTACAGCATGTCTGGACCTTCCCCTGGGTTGCACCATGACCAGCGTTTGGCACCACCACTTTCCAGCTTTCACCACTGCTTTCCAGCTTTCACCATCACTTTCCAGTTTCCACCATCACTTTCCAGCTTCCACCATCACTTTCCAGCTTCCACCATCACTTTCCAGCTTCCACCATCACTTTCCAGCTTCCACCATCACTTTCCAGCTTCCACTACCACCTTTCTCTCTCCAGTGCGTGGCTGCATGTGACTGAGATACGCTGCCTCCTGTTTTCCCTAAATATATGCATTGGAGAGGGAGAGAAATCGCATGGCAGGGCTTGAGATTTCAGACTTAGCCATTCATGAATAATAATCAGGCTCAGTAATTCACAGTAAATAGGTATCCAAATTGGCTAATAAGGGAAGCTTTCACCCCAAACTGAAGCTAGGAAGAGAGGCAGAGAGAATATCAACCGATGTTGGCTGAGGTGGGTGTGTTCATGGTGTGACCTGAATCAGTGAAATGTGGAAAGTGATGCCAGCATGAGAGTGGGGAAACCAGAAAGCAGGAACAGGAAAGACCCTGGAGAAGGGATGGCATCCAACCAGCCCTGCTGTGGGGCAGTGGCCACTAGGTTCTAGGTTTGGACCTGCCTGAGCACGGATCCCTACATTCTGCAGTCTGTAATTAGTGCCACAAAATTAGGCTCAGCACTCTCTTCCAACCCCAGCACAATACTGGGTGATGAGCCCAACCCTTGTGTCCCACCAGTGCTCCTGCCCCACAGCCCACATGGCTGGAAGGTATAGACCTGGTGTCATCACATCTCCCAGCGTGACGTCCCCAGCTTAGGGCTTAGCAAAGCTGCTGGGACAGCGATTGCACGTGGGGCTGGCTGTGATGGGGGAAGAAAGAGCAGGAAAAGAAGAGGGAAGTCCGTAGTGTGCGTCAGGAGAGGTGATTTGGGGGGAGAAAAAAAGGTTTTCTTCATTTTCACTCAATTAAAAATCAGATTTTTCTTTCTCTCCTGTTTAATTTTCTCCTGTGAGAGCAAATGAGGGAGTAGTAGGAGCTGCATTCTGACGCAGAGAGGTGGGCTGTCAGTCCTTATCTTGCCCCAGCAGGGAGGAGATGCTGCCCCATGGGCACCCCCTGCTCGTGGGAAATAGCTCCCAAGTGCTGGACGCCAGACAACAGCAACGGGAGCTCAGAAGGTCACAGAGTCCTTCCCTTGCTCAGATCAGCTGCTCCTTCCTGTAGCAGCATCTTAAAACAGTTTAGATAAAGTTAAGATAAAGAAAAAAAAACGGAAAAACACCTCTGCAGATCTCGGTCTGTGATTTGGGCCATTTAAATAGTAGAAACTCAAAAGGCAGCTGATGAGTAGCTGAAGGAAGGATGCCCCTCGGAGGGCTGGCTGTTGCCAGGCGGTGTTTTGCAGCTGCTAAATGACTTTTTAAATTGAGGAGAAACCTACAGCCACTTTTACAGTCCCCTTAGCTCCCTTATATAGGGCAGCACGGTGGCTGGAGAGCCTCGCGCTGCCGCTTGGCTGGGTTACCAGGTATGACAGCCCCACTCTCCTGCAGCAAGGAGTTGCAGTGGATTTGAAATAAACCACAGCAACTCTGGCCAAAGGTGATTTGCCTCCTGCCCGTGCCACCTCTGCCCTCCTTCTGCTGCTGGATTGAGGACACCCACTCACAAAATTTAGCGCACTGGGCCGCATGAAGCAAGCAAACCCTCTCCTGTGCTCTCTGATTTGGCTTATTTAAATGTGTTGGAAGGTGGGTTTGGGGTGTGTGGAGTGTTTTTCACAGTATCACAGTATCATAAGGTTGGAAAGGACCTCTGAGATCATCGAGTCCAACCTATAACCCAACACTAACACCAACCCATCATCTAACCCATGGCACTCAGTGCCTCATCCAGTCTCCCCTTAAACACCTCCAGGGTCTGCGACTCCACCCCCTCCCTGGGCAGCCCATTCCAATGGCCAATCACCCTTTCAGTGAAGAACTTTTTCCTAACATCAAGTCTAAACTTTTCCTTGGGGTGTGATGGATGTTCTCAATGCCCCAGTAGCTGTAGCACTGCAGAGGTGGTGGCCTCGCCCTCCCACCCCCTGTGTCCCTCGGTCCCTTTCTGACAGCTTAAACCATCCCTCACAGCCCAAAACTGGAGGTGGGATTTAGCAGGTGTAATGAGGACAACTTTATAAGCCACGAGAGATGGAGAGGAAAGCATTTTCCTGCCTCTCCTGCATTTGGTGACCTAAAGTCTTATTTCAGGTAAGCGTAGCCCATGTTAGCAGCCATCCCACTGGTGCTGATGAGGCTGGAGAGGTGCTTGGGTACTGCCCTCTAACCAGTCCAAAGGTTTTCTATTACATCATCTTAGAAATCAAACCTCAAAATACAAAATAAAGCTTCACCCAAAGCACCAAGAGAAATCTCTGTCCCTGCCATACCCTAAGTCTCCGGGCAGGCATCCCCATGGGGCCATACCCAGCCTTGCAGGGCCCACCCTGTCCTGAGAAGCCCAGCAGCAAAGCCCAGGCTTGACAGCCCCACTCCTCTCACCGAGCCTCGGCAGAGACTGGATGTAGGGCCAGGCCTGAGATCTCTCGTGGGTAAAGCTTTGATTTTACATTTTTTGGTCCGATTTCTCAGCCAATGAAGTAGAAAACCTTTTAATTTCTTTCCCCTCCCACACTCTGGGCAGGTGTGCGACACGAGCTGCGGGCACTGGCTCAGCCCGAAGCAGGACCCCACTCCCTGGGCCTGGGATCATCCCAGCAGTGCCTAAATTAACCCAGGTTATTTCAATAGAGCCGAGCCAGGCAGAGATGTGGTCCTGCTCACTCTGTAACTCCTGATAGGGAGGCAGAAACAGGCAGATTGCAGGCAGGAGCTGTTTTAATTTCATTTTCAGATGAACCCAGCCTGGTGTGTCAGCCTGGCCAAAGGAAACCCTGGGAACAGGAGGACAGGCTGTCCCAGGAACAATTTTAAGCACGTGTCAGAGAAATGAGGCAGGGCTGTGGAGGGTTCACACTGGGGGCTTGCAGCTCACCATCCTACCCACCCCTCGACAGGATAAACGGGACAGGCACGTCACCCTCAGGCAGCTGCAAACCAGGGCAGGCGCTCCTCCCACCAGAAATTGGGACTGATAAATGAAAACTGGGAAATTAATTTTAAAAAAAACCAACCCCACCCCACTCTGTGTTTCAGCTGCTGTGGCTGGAGCCCCGTGTGCCCAGCAGCGAGGGCGACGGCAGGCAGGAGCCTTGGACTTTGTTAGGATTCAGCCGTTAGATCTCTCCTTTCTCTCTGATGGCTGAGTGTGATTGACACTTACAAATTACCCAGCCAAAAGTGTCGAGTCTTTGACCCCTGAGTAACATCTTTGGCAAGCCTGAGATTTGCCAGCATTTTGTCATCTAATTACTACAAATCCCTTGAAAATTCACTGGCTGGTGAATTTTTAATGCGGGACAATTTCAATGTGATGCATCGCCCAGATGGGCACGCAGGCGTGCTCCTTCCCTCTCCCCCCACTGCCTCTTCTCCTTCCCTTTCTTCTCTTTCTCTGCTTCCACCCCACATCCCATCTCTCACCTCCCCTCCTACCCGTGCACATCCTTATTTGCTGGCATCTCATCCCTCCCCAGGATCCCCATCCTGCTGGAGGAGCCAACCATGCCCAGGATGGAGTCCCAGCACTTCATGTGCCCAGCAGCACCGTGCTGGAGTCCTGTCACTGTCTCACCCGTGGTGGCAGCGAGCTGCTACCTGGCATTAATTTCTTTTTCCATCTTCTCAGATCTCTCGCTGATGGATGGAGAGGGAGAAGCCTCCACTGGGGACTCGGCAGCCAGCACACTTGTTGCCAGCACAGTCCACTCATCCTGCAAACCCAAGGGCTGATTTGTGCCGTGCTTGGTATTCCCAGCTTTTTTAAACAGATGTTGAATTCAGAGCAAGAGGAGCCCTTGTCTGCCAGCAGCTCCTGCCCGAGGTTCACTTTTAAAATCCAGCCAAGATGGTGATTCCCCTCATCAGCCTGGCGGCATAAAACCTGGGGAGATGGACTTTTCCCCTGCTGACCCCACGGAGTCCAGCAAAACCTCTGTGTCTGAATGAAATAATTCCTGTACATTAAAAGCCATGTGTATATTTTAAGACGTTTCCAACCTGAGTCACGTCTCAGATTCGTTTGAATTTGGTTGTTCAGTGCATACTCACCAGCAAGGTAGTTATTTCAGTCTGATAGAGAGATAAGTTTATTTTAGGAGGGAGGCCTGGGGTTTGCTGCGTTCAGCTTTTTGTGCCTCTGTCATTTCTGTCCCTGCTCTCAGGCAATCGCCTCCCGTCTCTCCCTTTCCCAGCTTTCAAAGGGAAAGAGGCTTTGCTTTTCAACCAGGGTACTGCTTTACATATGTACGCAGCTGATAAAGTATTTTCACTTCGCCCCTTTCCCCTCTGGGAATCGCTGTCTTACGGCAAAACTGTTTTGTCTGACAAGGGCTGCAACAGATTACACGTGTTGGCTGCAAACACAGGGCCTTTTTTTTTTTCATTTTTGAGAACTGCATACCTTTAAAAAAAAAAATCTCTATCTCCACACTGCCATGGTGAGAGCTGCCTTTTGCCTCCTGCCCCCAGGAGCAGCCCTGTGTTCAGATCTGCTTGTGGCATCAGGCATCCTGGCCGGATGCATCTCACCAGCTTGTGTGTCCGGACTGTTTTTCTCACATGAGTTTAATTTGAGCCTGAATCCACAAAAATGCTGCTGAGTTTGTTGAGGTTGAGTGCTTCAGTTGGTCTGGCCTGGGGTTTCGGCTGTGGTTTGGGGTGGGATTTCTGTGGACCCCTTGGCATCAGCATCTACAACATCCGTGGAGACCAGCGGGACTCGGAGGAGCGATGCCCTTGTGCTGCTGAGGACCGCGCGCGGAGTTTCGTGTCGGCAGCCACAGCAGGCAACCACGTGTGATGGACTTGGTACCTCGGGGATATCCAAGACACCTCTTTCTGACCCAAATGTGGACCACAGATTTCTCCCCATCTCCTCTTAACTGGGAGCAATCTGGGAAAGGTGTGGGCTCTGCTTTTCAAACAGGTTGTTCAAGTTTTAGAAGCAAAACATTAAAATCGTGAGCTGGCCGGAGCAGGAGAGGGGCAGATCTAGGAAATCACTGCCCAGGAAGGGGCTCTGTCCCCCAGCTTCATCTCTCAAGCTGCCCCTTCCAGAAACGTCCCTTGTCCTCTCAGCAGGAAGGCAGCACTGGCACCCAGAGGGAAAGGGCTTGGGAAGGCGGTTTTAGGCACCAAGGATCAAGCAAACAGGAGGCTTCACTCATGTTTCCCTGTTCAAAAGCTGCACCCCAGGGCTGAGACGTGCCCAGATGAAAGAGAAAAATCAGGACTCTGCAGTGTCTTGGAGAGGACACCCAAAGCTGGAGGTGCCTGAGGATGCTCTGGAGAGGAGGAGCTGTTCTGCCCTGGTGCTGTGGGAGGGGTGCAGCGTGTGTGCTCATTACTAATCTACCCTTGCGCACTTTAAAGGGAAAATAAAAGATGTTTAGCAATGTGAGTGAAGAATTGGGGTGTGTTGCTGTAGAGGGAAGGCAGCTCTGGAGAAAGCTGTGCTCCTGCAGGGATACTGGCTGGAGGATGACATCTGAGGTGGGGCACCCAGGTAAGATGCCATGGGGAAGCGTGAGCTGCTGAAAGCTTGAGTGATGCAGGGTTCGTTATGTCTCTAAGCAAATTGAAGCCAGAAGCCCATCCTTTTGCACTGGGTTTTGTCTGACACAGAGGACCCAGAGTCACACCAGGGTGCTTGGAAGGGACCAACAGTGCAAGCAGCTCTCCCTGCCAATCCTGTGTGTTCCCAAGGACCTCTGCTGACCCCAGAGGGGCACCATCCATGAGCTGTGACACCACCAGGGATGCTTAGACCCAGAGAGAAGCTCAAGTGTTAATTTCCACCTGGCATGAGAGGTTTTCACTGCCATTTCTAGGGGAGAAGGTCCCACCAGCAGCACAGTCTGACTCTAGACTGAGGACTCCATCCTTCTGGGCCCCTTGGGGATAGCCATTTTCATGCTTGAGGACATCCACAAGCAATGTGAAGCCTGATCTGGTCTTTTCCAAGGTAGCATTTTCTTTTATTTTTTTCCCTCATCTGCCCATCTTCTCTCATGGAATCCCATCAAAGCATCAGGTTCAGGCCCAGGGAACACTTTGCTTCCCCTGAGTTGTCTGTGGAGATAATCAACTGTGTGTGCTCCCTCAGCTGAAACCTGCCGTGGTTGCACTGAGCGAAGGGAACCCGAGCCCTGAGGCATTGGTGGGGGATGGATGGGGGAGAACCACGGGGGGCAAATAGGCCAAAGGAACCAGGTGAGAAACATTTGCCCAGGTTGGCACCAGCCCTCAGCCTGGGCTGCCTCATCTCCCAGTCTCTACTTGTCCCTCAGCCTGTTCAGTTTTAGGGATGTCCCTTTTCACTCTCAGTGCCATTTCTACCTTTTGTGACCCATTCAAGCCAAGGATGGGCACTTTATCCTCTCCAGCAGGTGTGGGTGCAGCTCTGGTTGGTACCGTGACGTAGTGATGCTGCTGCTTGGTCCTTTTCCCAGTCTTCCTATCTTACCCCAATCATTTATGACTTTCAGCCTCCCATTACTTCATCCCACTCCTGTTTCTTACAAAGCCAAGTCTGACAGCCTAGAGATGCTCCCAGGAGCTGGGGGGGGACATGGTGGGTCACTCCTGGTGGTTCAGCCTGCCTGCTGAAAGGGGTGGTGCTGTCAGTCCAGGCAGGACCACCCACACCCCGATATCTCTCCAGGGTCTTCTCAGACCTGGAAACATCCTGTTGCCCACTGACAGCCCGTGGCACTCCATAAACCCCCTGCTCTGGTCACACTGTGACGCCTGGGTAAGTAAGAAGTAATTAGTGCCGCTTGCTACAGCGAGTAAAACCCAAATGTCAAAGAACAGCAAAGCTATTAAGACCTGTTTTTATTGCACGTTTGCAGCTGAAGTCTTGTGTGTGTGTGCTGATCTTTGGAGGGATGAATCCAGCCCTGAAGCACCGGGTGAAGTCCCTTCTCCTGGATTTGCTGCTGACCTGGCAGGCCATTCCATGATCCCAGCTTCAGTTTCCCCTCCATCCCCTCTGTAAGGGACCCAACGTGCCCCACATGGGAGAAAACCTCATAGTTGTGTGGATGGGAGAGGCCAGATCCTGCCCAGGGTGGGTGCAAGGCAGGGCATCATTTGCCCCCTCCCTGGAGGTGTTCAAGGCCAGATTGGATGGGATCTTGAGCACCCTGATCCAGTGGGAGGTGTCCCTGCCCATGGAACTGGATGGGCTTTAAGGTCTCTTCCAACCCAAACCATTCCATGATTCTATGATTCACCAGACGAGGAGGGCACAGAGCAGCCCGGGGAGACTTTCAGTTTAGATCTTAAAAATCAGGTGAGCTGTGATGTGCTGCAGGGCTCTCCCTGTCTGGGTACCCACCTGGGTGCTCCCATGCTCCCAGACCTCTGTGCTTGATGCCAGAGCCAGGTTTTTGGGGAGCAGGCAGGGGTCCCGTGGCAGGACAGTGATGCACCAGCCTGCTTCCCATCCCTGCACCGAGCAGGAGAGGGAGGGAGAGAAAGAAAGCGGGAGGGAAAGGACATGTCAAATCAATCATATTTAAACAAAAGCCTCTTCGGCCCAAGGGCCCTTTTAAAAGCTGCTTATTTAATTAAAAGTCCCATTTTCCATATTTATGGCCCTTACTCAGTTAAATATTAACCGCCTGGGCCAGGGCTGGTTTATTCTTTGGGAAGAGGTAGTGTTGGGAGGTTCATTAGGGGTTTATCAGGCAGCTGAGGCACCCGGCAGATAAATGGAGAGATGGATGGATGGATGGATGGATGGATGGATGGATGGATGGATGGATGGATGGATGGATGGATGGATGCAGGACAGCACACATGAGTTTGTGTGGTCACCCAGGACTGTGGAGATGGCAGTGCCACTGGCCAGGTTCTTTGGGGCCATCACCTTCTGGTGAGAACAACCCCCTTAAAGGGGCTCCAGGAAAGCTGAGGACGGACTTTTTATCAGGGAATTCAGGGATAGGATGAAGGGGAATGGTTGTAAGCTGAAAGAGGGGAGATTGAGGTGAGATCTTAGGAAGAAATGTTTTCCTGTGATAGTGGGGAGGCCCTGGCACAGAGAAGTGGTGGCTGCCCCATCCCCTGGAGGTGTTCAAGGTCAGGTTGGATGGGGCTTTGAGCCCCCTGATCCAGTGGGAGGTGTCCCTGATAATGGCAGGGGGTTAGGAGCAGGACAGGCTTTGAGGTCCCTTCCAACCCAAACCTTTCTATGATTCTATGATGAGATGCAGGGAAACAGGGTTAAAAATAGAGGAATTGGGACTGTTGGGACTTTGTGAGAGATGGACAGGTGTAGCACGTGCTGTCGCTTTGGCTCTTGTAGGAAACAGACTGAAATCCAACAGCCAGGCACAGTCTGTCCCCCCAGAGCTCCTAAGATGAGGCAGAATAATCACAAAAAGAATCCAATTTTGCCCTGGGGTCATTGTACCATCACTGGCTGCCAGCCAAACTCTTCCCAGGGCTGTGGAAATAGGAATGTTTTCTCCCAGGATGTTATTCCCAGCAGCTCAGTGGTCAGTCCTTGCTGGAGTGTGACAACCAGGGCCATGCTGGACCTGGCTCAGCTGGGTTTTGACAACTCAAAGCTGTGCAAGACCTCACGGAAGATTCATCAGCCTCCCATGGTGTCCATGCACCAACCTGGCCTCTGGGAGCTGGAGGCAAGTACCTCGGGGGTGGTGGTGGAGGAGGAGGTGGACCTTGCTGGTAGACACAGCTTGGAGGAGAGCCAAAGCAGCACAGCTGGCCTTAATCATTTGGCAATGCCTTCGGAAGATGTGGGAATGGGTGGCACCTGAAATTTACACAGGCACCTCTTGAAAGGAGGGGATGGTGATGTGGTTTGTGCACTTCACTTGGTGCTCCAAGGCGAAGCAGCGTGTCCTGGCAGCAAATGGAGTGACCACCACCTCATGGAGAAGGTGCTGAGTTGGGGTGAGATGGGGCTGAAGGGATTGTGTGTAGGTGGTAGCTGTAATCTGGCTGACGCTGTGTGAGATGTCAGTGTTCTTTTCCTGGTCACTCTTCTCCTCCTCTGCAGGTGGTTGCTTTACCTGGCTGTGTCAGGCAGATGCTTGGCTCAACGTGGTTGTGACCTGGGTGAAAATTGATGATTTGATGATGTCAAACAGCTTCAGCCTGGTTCCTGCTTGGTCGTGTGCAAGGGATTCTTGCCTTGCTTGGGTAGCTTGTATTAATAGATGATTATCAAGCAGACTTTGTAGGTCACTTTGCAAGGGAGTTGACCTGGGCTCTGTATCTTTGCTGGAAGCAGGGCTGATTGCATAGCTGTGGATCTGGAGCTCCTCAGGAGCTCCACTGATGGGGCAGCCTGACTGGGGGAACTGGAAGGTACTTGAGGCCAGAGGTTCCTCTGTGCAAAGGTCTCTTCCTCCATGTGCTGTTTAGTTTCCTGTAGACCCATGGGCAGCTCTCGCAGCATAGGGTGGTGGCTTTGAGACCCCACCATCAAGGGAAACACCATGGAGCAGAAGAGCAGCCGTGTTCCAGAAGTTATCCATGGGCCTCTTAGCTGGGTGGACCCTGGCACTCACCCCTGCTGGACAGGCTGGGAGGGCCTGGCAGGAGAAACCACTGTGCAAGATCCTGCAAGACAGCCTGCTGTAGATGTACTGGGAGATGCCCTGGGGAGGGAAGGTCACCTGTAAAGGCTACAGGAGAGTGGGACCCACCTGAGCAGACATAAAATCTTACTCTGAACTCCATCCACCCTTGTCCCCTTGTGTTTTGGAAGACAAAAAGTAGCTCTGTACCAGCCTCATGGCATCCTGGCCAGGTACCACCATGCCAAGGCAGGGGATGCAGTGGTGGTGGTGGGACAATGGGACCATCTCCCCCTCCATCCCAGGGCAGTCACATAAACCAAGCCCTCCTCTTCCTCTCCATCAAAAATAACCCGACAGCCGCCCAAGCAGCGGAGTCCAGAGGGGACTTTGCCTTGGGAGGGGGGTGCTGGCAGGGCGAGGAACGAAACAGAGCCGGCGATTTCCTCCGGGGAGCAGTGAGGATGGGAGGGGGGGAATGGCTGGTGTGGAGGGGGGGGGGGGGGGTGGCAGGAGAGGGAGAGACACCGGGTTATCAGAGAAGTGTGAAGACAATAATGCAATCTGACATTTCTGAAATGAGACCCCCCGGTTGCCCTGGCAACGGCTCACGTGGGACCAGCTCCCGGGAGACGGCTCCGAGATGTGCTATAAATGATGTTTGATTAGAATTTAAATCATTTAGGCGGAGAGAAGATAGGCCTTTTGTCAGCACGGGGACCCGTGGGGGTCAGCCACCCAGCAGCTGCCTGGGCGCGCGTTGGCCGCGGGGACCGCGGCGAGGAGTCGCCCAAGGGGGGGGTGATTACTCCTGCTCCCCTCTCTGCCCAGGGGGTGCTGACCTTTCCAGCCGGGAGCTTGAAGCCAAAGGGGGAGGAAGATGCAGCATCCCAGCCCTGGGAATGTAGCTGGAGTCTCAGCAGCAAAAGCATCACCTGAGTTTTGTTTCTTTTCCCCACTGGTGCGAAGCTGCCGAGATCCTCCATGGCCTCCACCAGCCAAGACCTTGGCCCTTGGCTTTTTCAGCAGTGACAAATGTGTGTTCTAATTAAGATAACACTTCAGAATCAATTCTGTCCACCTAAAAGTTTCCTTAAGGAGCAGGGAATGAAGCATGTTCTTACCTCTAAATGGAGTGCCCTTCCCAGGAGAGATGGGCCAAGGTTCTCCCCACTACCTGAGACCACGGCTCCAGCATCCAGCCCAGGCTGGGGCAGGAATCTCACTGGACAACTGTATACTGGGCATTTCCTGATCTTTCCAGCTCCTTCATGCATGCATTCAAGTCTCCTTTGCTGTACAAAGTCTTCCTGGTGATGAATATTTTATTTGGGTCCAAGGGTTTGGAGGATTTCATGCATGGAGCAACGGAGATTGAGATGGGGTTGGCAGCTGTGGTTTATGTTCCTGTCATACCAAAACCACAGTTACTGAGTTTATTGAATGAGGTCTCCATTTCTCTTGAAATGCAGGAAACTCAACTTGGGTGCAAGGATTTTGATTTGCTGCTGTCTCCTGGTGCAAAGGGGCTGTGGCTCGCTCTGGTTCTCAGCTGCTGAGGGCACCACTCAGATTTGCCCAGTCTGGCTCATCCAGCTCAGTTAGAAGACGACTTAAAAGCATCTGTATCACCTTCTGAGGTTTTCTGATGGTGTGCAGAGATGGCACCATTGAGGAGTCAACCCCATTTCAGGAAGGTTGACCTCTTGGAGAAGGTTACTGCCTACCTGGCTATTGTTATCTGCCCACAGGAGGTGGTTTGGTTGCATTGGATGGGGACTTCTTGAATGGCAGTTGCTCGTTTGAGTGTTGTAGACTGACAGAGATTGGGAAATGCTCCATCAGCTGAGCACGGGAGCTCCATCACCCTCAGCCTGGCCAAGGTCTTTCACCAGCTCACTTCAGAGAGGGACCCAGTACTGACTGGCACCATCAAGTCAACTGGAGGAGCTATTTATTTGTCTTAATATTAACAAGCCTGAGCCCTGGCCTGAGATTGGGTAAGGAGGAAAAGGTGCTGATTTCCCAGTAGGTGGGAGAACAGTGTTAAAAGCAAACCAGCAACTGGGCACAGACTTTCTTCTTGGAAAATGTTTAAATTATTTGCTCTTTAATGCTGCGGTTTAGGTTCAATGAATCTTTAGAGCTTGCTTTTCAACTTCCTGAAAATGCCATCTGATCATGAAATTAGAGCTAAACTAATAAGTCTCAACAAATATTAATCTAATGAATTTAGCTTCTTTCTGTTTGTGGACCAGCAAAGAGGGAATTGCAATGTTCTCATATGTATTAATTATTTGAATGTATTCAACAAACCTTTCCTGACTGCTTTAAGCATGTGGCTTAGTCATGAATATTCTAGCTCCAAGGTTTGTTTCTTAGTTGTGATCACCCTCTAAATTGATCTACAGTCACCAGTTGGACTGGGCAAAGAATTAAGTTGAGGGGAGATCTGGGTCTTGCAAGCAAGCCAAGAGTTTTGATGTAGGCTTTCCATTTTCTGATGGTCTTCTATCTCAAATGGACTCCTTGAATGTCTGCAGGGTGAACTGGGTGGGAGGAGAAATGCTGCAGAGTGAGTCAGGTCAGATCTGCAAGTTTTTTGGTGTTAGCTTGGAGGCTGGAGGATGCTCCTTGATGCCTCTGGGTGGTTTTAGTGGGCCTTGCCATGATTATAAAATCACTGATGAGCATCTGTGGTGTCTGCAGCAAAGTCTGGGCGTTGCTCTGAGCTGTTGTTTGCTGCCTTACTTGGTAAATACTGCAGTCAGGGTTGAGGTATTCCTTAAACACAGCACAGTGGATGTGGAATCTCTTCCTGCAGGGCTTTCATCAGGGCAATGCAGTGTTTGGGCTCTTCCCCAAACTACATGAGCAAGCTGGGAGCTTTTGTGAGCAGCAAAATCCCTGGACCTGTGCACGAATACAGCTACAGAACCAGCAAAGCTAGGTGGGTTCAGGTGGGACCACGAGAAATGTGGTCATCTGGAGTCCTCCCCCTTTCATAGCTCTGCTTCTGCAAATGAAGGGTTTGAAGCTGGGAACACTCTGGGCAAGATCCTTGCTTGCTTCCCTGAGTACCCGAGGAGCTGTGGTGCTGTTTCTCACTGCTTTGGGGTATTATTTTAATTAATAGATACTTTGCTCAGCCTTGGAACATCTTCCAGGAGGAAGCCTGGGTCGAGGAAAGTATCAGAGCCACCTGGGTACCTGCTGAGGGAGCAGAGGGGCTCTTGGGGCTGGATTTTCTTCCTCTGGGAACTGTGCACCCCGTCTTTGGGGGTGGAGGCTGCTTTGGCTCTGCAGGCAGGTGATGCTGGGAGGCACAGAAACAGGAGATGCTGTGCAGGGCTGGCTCTGGGCCCCAGCTGTGGTGCTGGCAGTGAGACCCCGTTAATTGGCACACATCAACAGTGCAACCCCGGTACAGGAACGGGCTTGTCATGGGCAGGACTGTGCCTGCTGTTTGGGAAGCTCTCCGGCAGCTCTGCGTGCCTGTGTCACCCCGAGTTAGAGCTGCAGGTCCCCAAACCTGGTGATGGAGGTGGTCTTGCAGGGAAGTCTGTGTTGAGAGGTGCAGGACCCCAGCACCTGCTCTTTGCTTGCTGGGGCTCTGCTGGCTTTGGCAGGCTGGTCTGAGCACGCCGGAGCTGTTGGCTGCAGCCAGGACAAACGTGTTGCTGTTTAAATTAGCACTGGATTGATTGGGTTTGCAATAGGGTGGCTCTGACTGGTGCTGGGCACCCAGCTGGCTGCCCTCTTGCAAAGCCCAGGTGGAGATGTGCAAGGCTTTGGAATGGGCTTTGCTGATGCCCGGACCTGGCGGGGTGTGCAGGGGTGGGTGTTTTAATTAGGGGATGGCTGTGAAATGGAAAAGCATGCTCAGGCCCTGCTCTCCTGTTGGGGATATCCTGGTGATCTGTAGGCTCAGAAATGCCTTGTGCATCTCAGCTCTCCTGCCACTGCCAACCTCCCTCACCAGGAGCAGGATCAGGGGGCTGAAACAGGAGAGGAGCCTTGCAGCTTGGTGGAGGGTGCAGGGACAGCTCAAACTGCTGCAGGCACCCGTTGCAAAGCCCCTCTTGGAGCTCTCCAATGGATACAGTCCCAAGTCCACCTCCCCACATATGGCAAAAGTCCCATTTGTCACTGACATTGCTCACCCTGCTGCCTCTCACCTGTGGCATGAGCTGTTAGTGCTCAGCTGCCATGGTGGCATGGCAGTTCTAAATGCCCTGAAGTCCTCTTTGCTACTGTGTCTTGGGCAGGTCGAGCTGAGCTCTCTGCCTCCTCTGTGTCCATCAGTCCTCCTGAGGAAACAGCCTGGCACTTAAACCTTAAGATTCCCTTTGGAAACATCTCCCCTCCCTCCAAATCAAATCATTTGGTTGGGCAGAGAACAAGGTTTGATGACCAGTGCTTGCCCTGCAGCTGCATGGGACTCGGTTAATCGCAGGATTTCAATCATGCTACAGGAGCTCCTCATTATGGTAATTTCTCCTGCCCCTTCCTTAGTGCTGGTGCAGGTTGTTTGCCACCCCCAACCCTCCCTGCATATCAGAGGAGGCATTTTGCTTTGCCTTTCCCCTGCAGCTGGGCTGGGTAGGAGAACAAGCCCTAGTCCTGTTCTGGAGGAGCAGCAGGCTCCTTGCCCTGGTGCCAGGGATCCTGCAGTGGATGTGGTGACCAGCACGGGCCAGGGATGCTCTGCAACACATCGATGCTCTTCTGCACCCTCCACCTCCCAGAAATCTTTCTGCCTTGTGTGACCAAACTATGGAGGGGATTGTTAGAGGAGGGCTGTGCCCTCAGCTGAGGGACCCAGCAGTGGTGTCTCCCTGCACATCTTCTGCTCTCTGTCCCATGCAAAGCCTGCTGGGAGAGACAGGAGAGAGTCATCAACACGCACCTGGTTTCATGCCATGTTCTGCCCTGGTAGAACATCTCCAAGCTGCTTTAGATGGCTCCTCCTGCAGCATTCAACCTTCCTCATGAAAGTGCTTGAACTAGAAGGTTTCTAGCTGAGCTCCCACCCCAGTTCCCTTGCAGGTCTTGTCTCAGGCTGTGGTGACAAATCATAAGTGGTGTACCCAGGGCTCTCCAGTCCTTCAGCACTACCTGCCTGATGAGGATGTGATTGCTGGGAGCTTGTGCAGGTCTCCCCCTCAGCAGGGAAAGGTGGATCTCTCTTCACCAGCTCTGCTGTGTCCTGGTGGAGCCCAGGAGCCTCCTCCATAGCCTGCAACCCCCCTGCTGTAGGGCATCCTGGAGTGAAGCAGGTCCATATGCTGATGGGGAGGACTTCAACCTGTGTCCTTCTGGGGCATGGCAAATGTCAGAAGTGGCTTTGGTAGCTACATGAAGCTCTCAAGTCTGTTTTCCCTGAGTGACCTATTGCCCAAAATGCAGCAATCTGCCTATGGGAAGCCATGGGGAAATCCTCCAGGGATGATATGATTTTTTTAGTCCCCAACACTGGCCTTGCAAGCCACCACCTCTCCCTGTGAACTTCCCTTCCAGAGATGGTTACTATTTTCCTCCTGGCTCCATTTTAAATAACTGGTTTGGGCTCAAATCAGAGGTGAATTAAATGTCTTCTCCAATGGATCCACCAAGTTTTGAGCCATTTGATAAATCTCCCTTTTTACTTCTCTTGCAGCACCTTGTTTTTAGGGCTCACCCTGTCCCTGCAGCACGAGGGCCCTGGGGACAATTCCCTGGGGTAGCACCTACACCAGCCCCTGCATCCTCCTGGGATGCTGGTCCCTGGCAGAGCTTGGAGGAGCAGAGGTTTCTGAGCTGAAGTGGCCCAAGGTAATAAAGATAGACACAGAAGAGACATGAAACTAAATATATTGCTGCTTCTGACTAAAGACAAATGAGTTTTGGCAAATATTAACATTCTGGCAGGAGTGTCACTTCGGTAATCCTGGGAATGTCTTTTTAATTTCCTTTTAGGTCTTCAATTTGATATTGAAAACACCCACCCAGGGCTGGTGCATCCCTTTGTGGGAAAGGCCACCTAGGGCTGGGGACAAGGATGGGGCCAGGCAGCCCTTAGCTCCTCCCTCTGCCCTGTAGCATCGGCTGCTCTTCCCTCACCTGCAACACAGGCACAGGGGGCAAAAAGTCACAGTTGATGTTTGAAGTTTTGTGCTAAGGCTGGGTTGGCTGTGGAGGAGGCTTTCCCAAGGGCAAAATAACCATGCAGAGAGGAAGAGAGGTCAGCAGCTTGGTTTTTAACACTAAACTCTTGACTTTTGGGGAGTCTGGTCTGTGCCAAGCTGTGGGATGGTGCTGTTGTACTGTTTTAACTCTGGTAAGATGATGGGGCTTTCCTGCTGCCATGGCTGCTCTGAAGGCTGTATCTTGGGGAGCCCCTCTGCTTAGGCACGGAGGAACCAAACCCAGCATGAGTGCCAGGGAGAGGACTTGGAGGGGAAGCAAAGGAGCAGCCCCAATTTGTAGGAGGGACCTGGCATCTGCAGAGGAAGCAGCCTTGGAGCCTGATGGGATGATGTTTAATAAGTCCAAAAGTCGGGTACTTCATTTTGGACACAACAATCCCATGCAGAGCTACAGACTGGGGACAGAGTGGCTGGAGAGGAGTCAGGCAGAAAGGGACCTGGGAGTGCTGGTGGACAGGAAGCTCAACATGAGCCAGCAGTGTGCCCAGGTGGCCAAGAAGGCCAATGGCATTCTGGCCTGCATCAGGAATAGTGTGGCCAGCAGGACCAGAGGAGTTATCGTCCCCCTGTACTCGGCACTGGTCAGGCCTCATCTTGTATACTGTGTCCAGTTCTGGGCCCCCCAGTTTGGGAAAGATGTCAGGATACTGGAGTGTGTCCAGAGGAGGGCAACGAAGATGGTGAAGGGGCTGGAGCACAAGCCCTACGAGGAGCGACTGAGGGAGTTGGGGCTGTTTAGTCTGAATAAGAGGAGGCTCAGGGGAGACCTCATTGCTCTCTACAACTCCCTAAAAGGAGGTTGTAGTCGGGCAGGGATTGGTCTCTTCTCTCAGGTGACCAGTGACAGAACTAGAGGGCATGGACTTAAGGTTCGTCAGGGAAAGTTTAGACTTGATGTGAGGAAAAAGTTCTTCACTGAAAGGGTGATTGGCCATTGGAATGAGCTGCCCAGGGAGGGGGTGGAGTCACCTACCCTGGAGGTGTTTAAGGGGAGACTGGATGAGGCACTGAGTGCCATGGTTTAGATGATGGGTTGGTGTTAGCGTTGGGTTATAGGTTGGACTCGATGATCTCGGAGGTCCTTTCCAACCTTGTAATACTGTGATACTGTGAGATGGCATGGTTGAGGGTTTGCTCAGTTCTGACATGTGGTCCTAACACAGCAGCTCTGCAAACCACTCGTGCAGGAGATGAGGTCCCAGCTCTGCTTCCAGCAAGGCTTTGGTCAACAGACTCAGGAGCCAGTGTTGCTGCTGGAAGTGCCCACATCTCCCCAAGCTCCCCACCCGGGCTCGCCAAGCACCAAACCCATGGCCTCCTGCCAAGGCTTTGCTCCTTTTCAGCTGTGAGGTCTCAGGAGGAGGAACACCCATCTTCCCTCTTTGTCTGGTTCCTTGCGAGCAGCAGCACAGAAATGGCTGATGGTGAGGAGGGAGGTGATGCCAGACACTGGGATGCCCAGGGTGGTTGGGGGCCACGCGGAGGGGCTTCACTGCACCACTCCTCTCACCAGCAGCTCAAGTGGGAAAGCGAAGGACTGGTTTTGTGAAGCTCTTCTGCTCCTCTCTTTCCCAGAGCAAACCTCTGGTTAACCCTTTCTGCACCCCCAGCAAAGTGGCTGCAGCTGTCGCATCAATCTCCCAGACCCTCCTGATTTTTTATACTTTTTTTTTCCTCTCCAGACATTTTATGCTCTCCCTTGTATTAATGGAGGCATCTTCCATCACCAAAATGCCTCCAGGGCAGAGGCAAATGGCATCAATAGCTCTGCAGCCTGTCAGGAGCCACATGCTTGCCAGAGAGCACCGGGAGGAGGGACAGCGTGACACTGGGAGCAGATGGAGCTGGTCCTCTTCCATCACCCCTCGCCAGCAGCAGCCTCGGCCGGTTGGTGCCTCGCAGTTCAGATGGGGCTTTGCCCACCCTTGCCTTGTGTTGCTTGCTCTGACCCTCTAGCAATGTGTCCTCCCTGCAATTCCTGTTTCCCCCTTTTCTCCTGTAACTTCTCCCACAGCTGCAGCCCTGGCTGGGCTCTTTGCTGGCCCAACTGCGTTTCTTTTGCTCCATCTCCCCCTTGCTCATGAATATTTAGCATGGGAGCCCAGGTTTGGGCTAGTTGGTGCTTGAAGAGCATCAGGCAGTGTAAGAGTGTAATGGTGATTGCCCTAGGGATGCAGTGGGCTGGGTTGGAAAGTGATAGAGGGTGGAGAAGAGGAAGAAAGAGGTGTCTTGCAAAAAAAAAAAAAAGCTGTTTATGCACTTATCTTGGAGCTTGAGAGAAGAAATACCTTTGTTTCTCTGTGGGAAACCAGGAGATGGCTGCGTGTTGCTGCTGCCTCAGCAGCAGAGCTGTTGAGTCCTGCCAAGACAGCTGTGTGTGTGAGGAGGTGTAAAATTGGGGTGCTTGGACTCCGTGGGGCCCCACATCTGGTAGCAGCACAAGGAGGTGGGGCCAAACATGGATTTCTTAAGCAGAGTCTGCAGGAGCTCAGCTATCTGCCAGGCTGCTCCTTTGCCATCAATGATGGGGACCTGGAAGGATGGCACAGGGCGGATTCTGGCTGCTCAGGGGAACAGGAGACCTCCAAAGTGATCACCATCTGTGGCAAGGTGTGTTTCCTTTGCTACTGCTCTACTTCTCCCAGCCCTCCTCCAGGTCGGGAAGCCCCCTTAGCATCTCCCACCCAGTTTTCCCTGTGCACAGAGGGCTGAGGTTGTGCTGTGGCCAGCGTGCCCAGCACAGGGCTGTGGTTGCAGACGTTTGGGGAAGGGATAATAAACAACCAAAGGTGTTAGTGAAGCTGTTTTGCCAAATTTACACCCCTTCCCAGTGAAGCGAGAGGGTGGCAGGCACGGCCGCTGCCCCTTGATAGCCACATCCATCACAGGGTATAAATGGCTCTGCTCTGGGAGGTATCGAGCGGTGTTTGCAGAGACAGTGCTGGCTGTGTCAGCCCCCCCTCGTCCATCACCAGCAAGTGGGGAGTGCTCAGGGATGCTTTGGTAGCAGCAGAATCTGGCCCTGAGCTCTGCCCACCTCAGATCCGCCACAGCATCCGGAAGGTGACATGGCCATGCAGGACACCGGTGGATGGAGGCTGAGCAGAGGCAGCACAGTGAGGACCTTCATCATATCCAGCCTTTTAAAGAGAGTTTTACTTCCCTTGCTGCCAACTTGGCAGAGCCCCGGGGGGCTCGGGGCTGGCAGGCAGCTGAGGTGGCAGCAGCAGCGCTTTGGCTCTTCGCTTTTCTTCAAAGCCATAGTGCCTCCTTCTGTCTCCCAGCACTTGTTTTGTCTCTGTTCCCATCTCCTCTTTGCACATACCATTCGAGTGGCTCTTGTCTATTTATTTTCTCTAATGGCATCAGGCTACAAGTGGCTGAACAGTTAAAATGAACACCATCAGGCTTTTTTTTTCCCCTTACATTCACGCTGGAAATGGGGATCTTTGCTGTTCTCTAGCTGGGTTCCCAAGGGATGGGCCCTGTCCCCTTCTGAGCCCGCTGACTGAAATTCTACTGGATTTTGTGAATGTGGAGAGGTGTTAAAATGTGGTGCATCCGTGCCTTTGGGGATGGCAAGCAGATGAGTGGAGGGAGAAGATGCTTTTGTTGCCTTCACCAAATACAAAGGTAGGAAAAGCAGAGCAATTGCCTCTGCTGGGAGAGCAGTGCTGGGGATGGGCAGCCACCACTCCTGCGGATGGAGGACCTCACTCTTCTGCTCATGCAGAATCAAAGTGAAGAGGCTTATGTGAATTCCACCTATTGCTTTGTGCTCTTAGTTCTTTCCTTGTCTTGGACTCTAAAATATCCTGTCCTGCTTGGATGGAGGTGACAGAGCCACCTTCTGTGGTAGGCTGTGGTCTCCTGGGCAAGATCCATGCAGGTCCCAGAAGGGCAGAGCAGCCTTGACATACAGCTCTGGGCTGGGCTACGGAGGAAATTGAGTGTGCTTCAGGAGAGACAGGACGGGGTCTGCAGATTGACACCATCCCTGTGGTGTGAAGGGTGGTGGCACACAGGTTGCTATGACCCTGAGCTTTCCCTGTACTGTATAAATCCATACCCATGCATTGCAGCTGGATTAGGAATAGTGATTAATGCAACGGGGCTCCTCCGGGTTTGTTCTTCCTGAGTTAAACGGACCAACTTCAGGCAAGGAAAATGGTTATTTTCCCTTATCTCTGAGCTATTTTTATGTGGCACTGGCAACCTGAGCATCTTGACAGCTGAGAACCACGGAGCCAACCCCCACCAAACCACATCAGGAGGGGAACAAATCTTCCTTCTCTGGCCAGGCAAATAAGGGAAAAACAAATGAGACTGCAATCAATCCACTTGTAATTTGTTGGGTTAATAGAAACATCACAGCTGGATTTTGAAGAAATATATAGTGTTGCCAAGCCAAAGCTTTATGAATTCTCCCATTTGCTGTTTCTTCCTTCTCTTCCTTGCCCCAAAACGTGATTGACTTGACAGCCACAAGACTTTAATACACTCCAAATTAAGTGATTCCTGAATATGGAGTGTGTTTAGGAGAGAGCAGTAGACAGCAGCCAGCTGTTGAAGTAAACTCCAGCCCATCAATCCAGTGCTGCCTCGCTGCAGCTCAGGGTGTGGGGCAGAAGCTGTGCCCATCCCCAGTGCTGGTGGGCTGGGAGACTCTGCCTGGCAGCTGCAGGGCTATCACAGGGTGGTTCCTCACTGTGAGCCCCTCTCTGTGTCCTTAGGGGTGGTTTGGGTATGGCTGTGGGGTGATGCTCCAGCCCTGTTCTACAGCTGGCACAAAAAAAGAGTCCCACTCCATTGCTGGGGTGAATGGGGATGAGGGAAGTCTCCAAAGGTGCCCTGGCATCACCCAACCACAACGCACAGCCCTTACCATGCTCTCAGCTTGTGTTCCACGAACCCCCCCAACCCTCATCCCAACTCCTACAGCCATCCCTCAATCCTGGGGCTCCTCTGCTGCAGGGTGGGGGCTTCTGGATGGGTACAAGGGCTGAGTGAAGGGTGCTCTGAGCTGCCTCCCACCCCGTGCCAGCAGCGACCAAGCGTGTTCCATCCCCATCCTCCCCCACAGCGTCCTTTCCTCCTTCGCTCACAGCTGCTTTCTCCTTCTGCTCCTGCTCCCCTCTCGCTCCCTCCACTCTGCCTCAGAGACATACATAACTCTCCTGTGAAATATATACAGTGTAAATATATAAAAAGCCAGCGTTTGCCTGCTGCTTATGTATTCATGAAATAGTAAATAAATTTTATGGGATAATGTGAAGGCTGCCAGGGAGCAGGAGGATGAAAACTAACCCCTAATGAGCCTCCGTGTCAGTTTGGCACACTCGGGATCGATCTGCCGCTTCCATTTAGTGCCCAAGCACGGGAGTGGAGGAGGCACTTCCTCAGCGTGGCCCCCAGCATCGCTGGAGCGACGCCTCGGTGATGGTCACGGGGTCACGGGCTCAGCCAAGCAGCACCGGGGGCGGTGGGGAGGGGGCTGAGATGGTGTTGGTCTGGCTCGAGCTGAGATTTGGGTGGATGTGAATTGGTGGGGTGTGGGGATGCTCAGTCTTGCGTTGGAGGGATGCAGGTTTGCAAGGGGAAGGATGCAGGGTAGGATGCAGGCTTGCACAAGAGGGATGTAGGATGGGATGCAGGCTCTCGGGTTGCAGTGAGAATGCTGCCCTCAGCAGGCATGTGAGACAGGCTGGCAAGGGGGCTGCAGAGGTGGGGAACAGCCATGTGGGAGCCAAACATTGTCTTTCCTGCCAGAACTCTGGTCCTGCTGCTGATTTTGGCTGTGCAGACAGTCTGGCTCAGGAGGTTTGGGCTCCACCCTTCCACTGAAATGCCCCCCTTAGCAAAAGGCAGCTGCTGGGGATTACCTGCAAGGACAGTCAGAGGAAGGGCTGAGCAGAGCTGGGTTTTCTCCCCACAGCTCTGCAGCAGCCACCAAGGTGTGCAGTCCTCCCCCATTAGCACCAGCTGCCATAGGGATAAAGGTGGGTGAAGGATGCCCAAGCCACTGGAACACTGTGGGGCCTCCCCTTGGACCCATTGAGTGAGGGTGTGAGGAGAACTGCAGAGAAGGAGGTGGCTTGGGTTTAACCATCCCAATGGCTTGAGTTTTGGGAGGACCCACAAAAGCCAGCAAGACCCCAGGCACCCCACAGTCCCCAGGGCTCAACCTTCCTGCAGGCTGTGCCTTGAGATATGGGAGGAGATGCATTTTGGGGGAGGTGCAGGTGGAGAGCAGCAGGGTTTGCTCTGGTGCTGGGTCTCCCACCCTCAACTGCAGCAGCAGGTGAGGTTTGGGGGTAAAAGGACCTTTCTATTAATACATTATATGAGGAACAGTGTAGTATATAATGGGGAAAAGCATGGAAAGTGAGCACATACTTCCAAATGCCTGGAGATGTGATGATTCCTGGACACCTATGCCTACCCACCAAGTTTAAAAATAATAATGTGGGGAATCCACCCCCACCTGGACATGAATTTTAGGGGTTGTGTAGCTAAAAAAACAGCCTGGTCTGGAAAGAAACCAGAAATATTGTATTGGTTAAGGTGCTTGGCCTGTTGCAGGTCAGGAAATATGGCAGCACCATCTCAGGGGCTGAGCTGCAGCCTCGTCTTTCTGCATTTGCTGCAGCAAAATGTAAGGCTTCATTTAAAAAAAATATCCAAACCGACTGATCAGTTGTTTCAGGAGTGTAAGGGCAGTTGAGAAATATTTACACACATTTATATGTTGAGGCTTTATCTTCTTTTGGTGCATCCACTTCTGAGGCTGCCTTTGGGTGCTGCGTGTGAGAATCTGGCAAGTGCCATAGGATCCAGGGTGCTGAAGCTGGTGGAAATTTGGTTTTCCGTCAAAAACTGCTGATTTGAGGGAAAAGAACCATTTCCCAGGAGAGGTTTTTCCAGCTCGTTTAAGCGTTGCGTTGGGTGGTGCTGCCTTGTTTCCCCTCTGCCATCACCCAACGTCTTCTCGAGGCTGAACCAACCCACGTGGGGCACAGAGGCTCTGCTAAAGTCACAATATTTGGAGTATTTCATGGGATGTTTCTTTCCCGATGGCCACCTTCACTCAGAGAAGACCTGGAGCCTGAATCTCTTGATGCTTTTCAGGCTTCCTTATGAGATGGCTCTGCAAACCAGGGCTCAGCTCCACACCGCATCAGCCCCTTTCCCCTCCCAACCCCTCCAGCTCCCACCCATGGGTGCTGCCAGGGGTGGAACCGGCTCCGGGCACCGCCGGCTCCCCTTGCCGGCGCAGCTCCCCAGCCCATCCCTCCTGTGCCGCCTCCCGCCTCCCTCCCCCCTCGTATTTTTTTTTATGGAGGGAATGAGATGGAGAAGTAAAAATTATTAACCCCGAGGTCAGCACTGGCTGCCTCATTCCTCTCTAGCTTCAAGCACTTTCTCCCTCATCTGTTTCACAGACAGCGATGTTCGGCTCAACACATTTGCATATACTTATTGCATTTTTTTAGTCTTTATCTATTTATTTATTTTTAAAGAGACAGAGCTGCTCTTGCCTCTTCTTTTTCCCTCCTGCAAGTTTTCACCAGCCACTATTTGGGATTTGATTCCCCTGTCAGCACAGTTTGCTGACGGAGGCAGGGGAGTGCAGGACCTGTGTGGTGTTGGGAGGGATGCTGGGCTTTGCTCTTTTCCTACCCCCTGGATTTCAGCTCTGCTTTTTCCCTATGAAATTTTTGAGTTGCCTCCCTTGGCTGCTGGGGAACAAGAGTGTAGTGGAAGGTGGTCATCAGGGATGCATCCATCTTGCACTTCATGGTGATATTTCCCTCTAAATTGCTGATGGGGAGAGGCAGTGGGAAGCTCCAGTGGTCCCATGTTTGTCTGAAGCAGGATGGAGACAAACCCTTCACTATTCCCAAGCCCTGTCCTGAGCTTCTCCCAGCTGCTATGGTTGAGAATGTCTGGGGGACTGTCCAGTTCCTCCAAAGCCATGGCAAAACCTGCACCCTCATCTTGGCATTTAGCAGTACCCCCAAGGCTTAACATCCACCTTCCCTTCGGCACGGCAAAACCTTTCTCCTCCCATCCACCCTGAGAAACATTAGGGGGGGTCAGAAATAAATAAAAAATTAAGCATGTTATATCTTAAGCTCTGCATCTCCAAAAAATCACTTGCAGATATCCATAATGGTCCGGCAGCTATTAGAGGCGCAAGAAGGAGGGAAGGGAAGGAAATGAACGCTGGGTGTGAAGAGAAAATTCATAGCCCCGCTGATACGCCATGATAAATAATTATGAGTTATTAATTTTAAATTACATCTTTAATGCGTTGCATGATTTTAATTCCCACCACAGTATTAATATAGGGACTCTGGGTTTGATTAATTTAAAGCGGAACAGAAAGGTGTCGATTCCCAGGGCTGCCAGGGACCTCGTGGGGCTGCACGGGGAGGGGGTTCACCCTGGGATGGGCACTGGGAGGGCGGCTGCTGTGGAGGAGAGCAGCCAGGGGTGGGGTGCAATTAGCAGGGTGGATGACAGAGGGGTGTTTCAGAGCCTGCAGCCGTGTTGTTTTAGGGATGGGGTGGGGGGAAGCTGTGAAGTGCTTTGAGGATGCAGAGCATCACAGATGGGTCCAGAGACCTGGGAGCACCCATCCTGCATCCCACCCAGCATCCTCGCACAGGCTTCTCACCAAGGCAGATGAAGGCCACCAAAGAGCATCCCGTTAACGGCTTTGTCCCAAGTCCTTATTAACAAAACTAAAAGAGGAACCATGATGGCCAAAAGCCACTTGGAGCTCTCCCACCGCAGGGACCTCCCCCCGTGCTCTCGCACCGCAGGGACCTCCCCCCACTGCCGCTCTGCCAGGGCCGGGAAGCTGCTCTAAGTTTGCTTTCCGAGTAAACTTCCCCTAAGTGTGACAATCGCTTTAGCTTCCCAGCGAGGATTTACCGGGCTTCTGTTATCTCTTTGAAAGTCGGAGTTCTCCAAATGGGCATGAGAGAGCAGCCGGAGAGGTCAGAGCCAGTTAGGCTGCACAGCCGTTCAAAGCCCCCTTCCAAGCGGCATTAAAGACGGGATTAAGTCTAAGAGGGTTATGGAGGGAGGAGTAAAACAGCCTTGTCCTGCACACAGCGCCGAGATAAGGCTCTGTTCTCTAGGTGTGAACTCCCGCGTGTGCAAGCCCAGGCACTCCGGGGTTTGCGGCAGAAATTGGAAGGATAATACCAGAGGCGGGGGGATCAAGCCGGAGCCGAAACGGCCCCCTCGCAGGCGGTGGGGTGGTGTTGCTCACAGCCACCCTGCTATTTATAGGATTTCTTAATCCAGGGAGCAATGGCACAAGCAGCCTGATTTTCCACTTGTTCAGCCCCAACGCAGGTCATGGGAAAAACCCAGGGTCGGGGGGTCCCTGGGTGCAGGGCTGGGTTCTGGGATGGGGGGCGCCCAGAGTCCCCTGCTCTCATCCTGCCTCCTGGGTGAGCCGAAAGGAAAAGTTTGGGATGGGTTCAGAGGTGAGACCAGGTTGGATGTCATCCTGACACATCCCATTGTCCTGCTACATCCCAGTGGCCAACACATGAGTAGGGTGTTAGGGTATCACAAGGTGCTGCCCCCATTCCAGAGCCCCAGCACAGAACTTTGCTCTCCCTTTCACCTCTCCCAGGGTGAAACTGGGTTTTGAAAGGCTTCCCACATCCTCCTTCATCTTTCCAGACACTGGAGCCCATTGTGGCTCTTTGTCACCCACCGCCAGAGAGGGGACACACTCCCCAAATCCACACACAAGGGGGTTTAGGAGATGCTCTCCCCTCTGGCCCCTCCAGATTTATCCTTCTCTTGTTTTAATTCATTCTCCCAGCTAATGGTGCAGCAGCTTCTGGGTGATTCCGAGCCCTGCCCAGCTCATGACTGTCCCCAGCCCCAAAGGCCCATGAGCAAAGGGAGCACAGGAAACATCCCCCAGCAGAAATCCCAGAGGAGAAATCAAACATGCAGCATCCTCTGAGGTCGCTGCCACGTGTCCTTGGGGACAGCCCCACGTGTCCCTGGGGATGGCCTCTGCGTGGCTGTGGTGGCTCCAGGGAGGGCATTCCAGTCCTTACACTAAACCAAGGGATATTTATTGGTGGTCAAATTTCTACTCTTCTTTTTAACCAATAGGACATGTTGGCAGAAATTTTCTGGACTTTGGGGATTTTGCCGGGTAATAACCATTATGAGAATTGTCCCTTTTCTCCCCAGGTGGAGATGGAGGGGTGTGTGTTAAATTCAAATGGTTTAATTTTGTTATCTTGACACAGGGGGTCCAAGAGACAGTTACAAAATATTTTTTCAGGGTTCAAATATTTCAAATTAACCCCCAAAGCAGCAGTGATTTGTGGAGCAGGGCCTGCAACCTTCAGCCCATCCCAGTACCGAAGGGTCCAGGCTGGAAACTGGGATAGGCTGGATGAAGGGACATAGTCAAGGCTCTGTGGACAAGCAATGGCAGAGCAGAGAACAAGGTTTTTGTCACTGGGTTCTTCAGATCCTCTTCCTAAGAACATTCCACCCTCTGCCTTGGTGGGCTTGGTTCCCTCAACTGATTCTGCAGAGAGCCTAGGAGTTTGCAATTAGCCACCGTTAATTACCACCATGGCCACTCCTTGGGTCGCCCCTTGGTGCCCCTATGGAAAATGCAGCCCATATCCCAGGGGAGACCTTGGTGATGGGCTTTCCCTTGGCATTTATCCCTGCAGTGGTTGAATATCAATAGTTTTATGCATCTCACAGCATTGCCAGGGAGCAATGCTGTCGTGCCAAAGGGGAAACTGAGGCACAAAGACACCTGTGCAAAGCTGCTGATGGTGGTGATGACAGCACACCTTCCACTGGCATTTCAGGAGGGATGAAGGCAGGAGATGGGGATGGAGCAACACTGCACCATCCACCTTTCCCTCCCAGACCTTGGAAACAGCCAGCAAGAGGCTCAGCCAAGGGGGGTGCCCCTTGCCAAGCACCCCCAAGGCTGGTGGGTTCACTCCTCATCCTGCTTGGTTTTGCAGCCCCGAGAGCTGCTACCAGCAGAGGGAGAGGGAATTGAGCCGGATTTGAGCCTCTCCCAAGTACAGTATTTGTGCTTTTCCTTTATTGGCTGGGTCCCGAGGCCGCTCTCCGAAGAGCCAAGCGACAGTGTTCTGTCTGCACGCTCAGAGGCTGTTAAATTAAACAGTTGAGGGAATTAACTGCATGCCGTGAGCTGCAGCAAACCCGCTCGCAGCCAGAGCCGGCTGGATTTGCTCCTCGCCAAAACACCCCAGGAAAACAATGCTAATAAAGAAGGATAACAGAGTCCCTGCCCGCTGCACAGAGACTTTTGTTTCTTCTTTTGCCTTTCTGCTGTATTTTTTTTCAGGGCAGGTTTGAGGGCTCTGTGGTCAGGGTGCTGCTCCCTCAGGGGGTTTCGTGGCTGGGATGGGGCTGCCTGGAGGCGCAGCTTGGCTGGACCATGGGCTGATGCTTCCCTGCTCCTCCTTGCCTGGGAGATCTGTCAGCTGGCTGGCAAGCAGGAACACTCCGGGCTCGGCCATGAGCTCAACCCAAGGTCAAAGCCGGGCTGGGTTTGCCCAAAGGCAGACAGGGCTCAGCTCACCGTGGCCAAGTGCCTGGGGGATGTTCCTTCCTGAATGTGCCCGGTTGCCTTGGAGCATCTCCCGATGGCTTCGTGCAATGTCTGTCTGTTCATCCCTCTGCTCAGGGCCAGGGACCTCCTCCCTCTTCACTCCTGGTTTTGTTGATCTCAATCTCCCATTGCCTTCTTCGTGCTTGGTCAGAAGAGCCCAGCAGAGCCTCCAGCATCAGCAGCCTCCCCACTGCTTCCCACCACGGCTGGTCCACGATGGGGGCTGCTGTTTGTGGGGTGCTCTTCCCAAGATGCACACACTCCTGCCCCTTCCCTGAGGACTGAGCTTGCTCAGCACTATCCTGCCTCTTCCTTTATGAATACCAGGAGCTTCTCCAAGGGTTTTCTCATCTCCTCTAGCAGCTGGTGTGGCATTCCAACAGCCTTGTGCAGAGGCCTGGGCAGTGCAAGGGGGATCCCCACTTCAATTCGCCCCCATTCCCAAGGATTTTGGGTGCACAGAGCATCCCTATCCTGCCTAACGGTAGGACGAGGAACACTACAAACTGATTTTTCTTTTTTGCAAGGATGCATAGAGACTCTTTTCTACTTCTGTTTTTTTTTTTTCTTCCCTTTTCTGCAATGGCAAAAAATGAGTGAAGAGGAGGAGCGTTTTCATATCTGTGAGGCTCATCAAGGGGTTTCCCAAGGCAGGGCTGAGCACTGCTTGGCCACTGGTACTGCCATGGGATGGAAGGGCTAAGCCCTGGCAGCCTTGCTGATGCACCCATGCCTTGACATGCTTTTTTTCTGTATCCAGGTTTTTTATGAACCCTCTTCCTTGCACGGCTAAGGAACTCCAAATATTTTGGGTAAAGGGACCTGTCGAGCTCCCTGCTTATTGAGCCCCGGTCACTCGGGCTCTCTCCCAGCCCGGCTGCCGTGGGCTCCCTCCCCGTGCTGCTGTCAGGAGGAAGATGTAGAGCAATCACAGCTCTGTGCTGCAAATATTAATTATCCACTAACTGCTCTCCAGGCAGCCATTAGATCTCAGCTCTCCGACAGCTGTTCCCAGCCACCAGCCCGAGGGATGCTCCAAAGGGGGAGCAGCCAGGGGGTTGGGGGGGCAGCAAGGAAGAGGTCCCCGTGCCACTGTCCTCCCAAAGGGTGGATGAGCCAGTGAGAAGGGGGAGGATTTTGGCACCAGCACTTTTCTTTCCCTGCTGAATATCCCCATTCTAGCATTCTGGGGCTCTGTCTTTCCCGCTAGCTCACTGTCCCTGCCACAGGAGGATGAGGAGGCTTTGTTGTCCCAAGGATTTTTAACTATTCTCATTACTTTATCTCCTTGTTCACTGAATGTTTAGACCTACCCAGTGTGACAATACCTTGCTGAGATCACTTGCAGACCCCTCATCCTTTGGCTCATTTTTTGGAGAGGCAAAATTGTCCCAGTTTGGTCCCATCTCCCTCCTTCCAGTGAGTGGTCCTATTCTCACCCTCACCCTGGGGCATCACAAACCCTTCCCATTTTCCTACCTCTTGGACAAATCCTGCTTTTTCTTTTGATTCCCACCCCTCCTCCAGGTGGAAAACTGTTGGCTGCAGACCATCTCACCAGCAAGGCCACATCTAAGGGCAGCTGCCCACAGACTTTCTCCATGCCAGGACCCTCCTACACCCAAAGCCCTGCATCACCACTTGGGTATTTTGGGCTCTGGTTGCATCAATGCAGACACAACAAAGGGCAAATCCTCCAGCATCCCCCTGCCTCAGTTTCCCCATGCAGGGAAATCCCTTCCCAACCCTAGGGAAGGATGCAGGGAATTTGGTGCTCAATGGAATGCAGGATGTTTCCCATCCAAAAGGGTGCCTGAGGAAACCCCCAGCCGAGCATCCCTCCTTAGGCCCATCTTCCCAGAGGCAGAGCAGGCAGATACACCAATATGGAGCTAGTTAACGAAATAAATGAGCGAGGTAGGCCCATGCACATATAAATCTCTCTGAGAGAACATTTAGATGTTCCATATTTGAGCTGGCTATCATTTAAATTACCGCTCTGCCTCCCCTCAACGTAGCCCCTTATTACCGTGTTTTTAATGCTCAGGGCTTAATTGCAATCACTTTGCAGGCTCCCCCTCCAAGCTCTCAGTGGAAATTAGCTGCCTCTCCTGCCCACTCATTATCCAACTGGCCTTGGGAGGCTCTAATGTGGTCCAGAGAGAAGGTCCAGGTGGCTTCCAGGGGTTTTCTGGGGCTCCAGAGAAAAGCCCCTTATGACGGGAGCTACCTGGAGCATTAAAATTATGATTTCTTTTAATATTTTCCCCCAGCTGCAGGAGGAATGGTCAGGTTTCAGGGACTGGAGAACATCTGGAGAAGTCATTGCAAGGATGAGAGGTCTTCTTCAAGAAGCTGAGCTACTGCAATGGCTTCCACCCTCCTTTCCCCACTATTTATCTTCCCATCCACCTCTGTACTCCCTGCCCTGGAGGCTGCACTGCTTCATCTCCCTCTCTTATCTAGAGCAGAGAGAAACAGCCACCTGAGCACCCAATCTGTCTACTTTTTCCTGAAAGAAGAGGTAGGGAAACGGGAAGAGCTTGTGAAGCACCAGGTTGTGGGTGGAAGTGGAACCACTTGATGGAAAGAGGCAGATGGGACCAAACAGGAACAATTTTGCCCCTCCAGAAAATGAGCCAAAGGATGAGGGGTTTGCAAGTGATCTCAGCAAGGTATTGTCACACTGGAAGGTGCTACTGTTCCATGAGCCCCAGAGGTAAGGTAATAAGAAAAGGCAGAAAATTATGCAGGGAATAATACATATGTTGAAAAATACTGTGTGTGTTCAGCCCTTGAGGGAGAGGATCCAGAAAGAGCTCAAAATTCAGGACAGATTTGTCAAAGGGCCCAGTGCAGAGAAAAAAAAAATAAGTATTTTTCCCTAGAAAAGTGAAAATATTTGGGTTTGGTTATTTTCCAAGGGAAATATTTGCCCTTTTCATCACAAAACAAGATATTTCCTTTACCAACTGGCCTCTCACCCCACTCAACTCAAAGCCAACCCAACCCCAGTTGGTCCCAAATCCTGCTGGAGGTGCCACCAGATCCTGCAGAAGACCCAAGGGATTAAAAACACATGATAAGTGACCAGACCAAGGCCTGGGCAACAGGACCTCTGCAAGTGGGGGATGCTGGAGGGGGAAGAGGTGGTCCGGGGGGGGGGGTCCCAGGGATGCTGAGTCCCACACACCAGTCCTTGGTGTGGGGGGAAGATGTCAGTAATTGGCAACCTGGGTTCGGCTGCCCTTTCTGCAGCATCTTGTTTAATTGCACTGGCTAACAGTTCAGGGGCAGAGCTACTCAGGGGCCTTATCTCTGCTTTCACCATTTTTCTTTCTGGGAAATGAAGTTAAAAATCCCTTCACAGCAGCTCCAGCGGAAAAAAAAAAAATTAGTCCCATATCACTATTTAACATGCACTGCTAAAAACTAGATAAACACAGGCCGTCACTTGGAGATTAGCTCCTCACATGACTAAATGATTTATTTAGAAGATTCCTTCTTTTCTCTCCCGCTCTCTTTCTCTCTCACTCCCTTTTCCTTGGCTAAGAACATATTAATCAGAAATTAGAGGCAGACTGAGGGATGGAGAAGAGACTAACAAAGAGCGAAGGGAGAGGGAAAGGGGGGAAAGAGGAGTGAGGGCTGGAGGGATGCGAACAGGGTAGGGGAGAAGATGGGATGGGGGAAAGAATGAAGGAGGACAAAAAAAAGGAAGGAGAGGATAAAAAGGGAAATCTGAGAAGCAACAGGGAGGGAAAGGGGGCTCAGAAAGGAATGGGGATGGGGGGGTGCATTGGGGGGCGAAGCAGGGGAGAGGAGGCTAACGCAAAGGTGAAAGGATGGAGGGCAGGAATGAAAGCAAGGGAAAAATATAAAGGGGGAGGGAGAAAAAGAGCCTTAATTGTGTTGGGCAGGAATGCACAGGGCTTAGCCCGCACCCCGGGGGACTCCTGGCCCTGAATGATTAAGGTACTTATCAGGCAGGGAGCTCCAGAGGGGCAGGGGAGCAGCCCCCAGCCCCTCTAAGCCTCCCTCCCGGCCGGGGCCACGGGGATTTGTGCCCCCCAGCCCCGCTTTCCCACTCCAGGTGTTGGTGATAAGAGCACCCCGGTGCTGCTCAGCCCTCTCGCATCCTTTCTGCCTCCCTGCTCAGGCGTGAAGGGAGGGGAGCGGGGCGTGGGGGGCCAGGGGCTTCTCGCTGGGGATTTGCAATAGGGGGATAAAAGGAGAAACAACCCTGGCAGGATTAAAGGGGAGGGTTCTCTGCTGGGATAGGTGCTGTGCAGTGTCCCTTTTCTTTTATCCATATAGATAACCAGGCCCCGAGGCTGAGGCCTACAACGATAAGGAGATTAGGCGGATTGGCTCATTTGTAGTGAGATCCTCCAGCAGGGATATTCGGCTCTCTATAGACCCACCAGAAGGTTATCTAAATAGGCTAGACTTGAACTAACCCGCAGCCAGGCCCTGGGGGAGGCTCCTGGGACAAAGCAGGGACGAGGCAGGAGGGAAGGAGATGGGCAAGGATGATGCTGCCATTTGCCAGAGACTTGGAGGTGATGGGCAAGCACAACACTGCCATTAGCCAAGGGCTTGGAGATGATGGGCAAGCACAACGCTGCCATTAGCCAAGGGCTTGGAGATGATGGGCAAGCACAACGCTGCCATTAGCCAAGGGCTTGGAGATGATGGGCAAGCACAACGCTGCCATTAGCCAAGGGCTTCCACATCCCTGGCAGCAGTGACCCAGCTACTCCCTGCAGCTAATGTGGGAAAGACAGGGCTCCATTAAAAAAAAACACAGTTCGGGATGCTCCAGGGATGTTGTCTGAGGCGTGGAATGAGCCTTCATCACCAGGATGGGATGCTGGGACAGTGGGATGCTGGGAAATTCAGCACCCATTGGCACTGGTATGGGTCAATGCAGCTACCTGGCCGTACACACCCTGGCATCGCCCCACCGGGTTCACCCCACGCAGGGCATCACTTCCCTGTGGTCCCACTGGCACCACCATGGATGCAACCAGCTCTGGCTGCCCCCCAACACTTGGTGCCAGGTGACATGGGAAACCCCAGAGTTTCCTCCATAAACAGCAGAAGAGATCACATGGTTGATTATTATTTTTCCATCATATTGAGCACAAGTTAGATGGGATCCAGAATTCAATTAAACAGGTTCAAAAACAGGACTTTGCAATCTTTTTTTATGCATTAGCAAAACCTTAAATAAGCTGAATATGTAAGAAAAATAAATGTCTTGCATTAGTTTTCCCTTTTAAATAGACTTTCAATAGGTGTTGTCTGCAGGGAGGGACCTAAATCGATTGCACCCCAGCAAACTTCACCTCTCGTGCTGGTTTATCCTGCAGAAGTGGGAAGAGAGAACCACATTTTCTTGACTTCAACCTTCTAATTCCTCTCCCAGCCTGGACAAACCAGTCTTTAAGCTGCACCACTTGAGAAAATGAAAATGCAATAGAAACTATCTTTGCATTATTAGCAAGAACCACTCCAGTAATTTGGGGTTTAAGTATTTAGCAGCTGATTTTTACTGATTTTTGGTGGTTCAGTAATGTAACTTTCTTTAAAACTTCAATAGCAAATATGTACAGCTATCTTTTTTATATGGATATAAAATTGTATATATATTTAATTTAAATATGAATAGATTATAGTGAATCTATGCTTCAACATAGGCTTACCATATTGTTAACTTTAATTTTAATTCGATTAAGTTTTTAAGGCAAAAAATAATTCATTTAAATTAACAAATCCAGCTTCAGTTAAAAAAATCGGATTTTTAATTAAAACATCCACCTTTTAATTTCTTTTTTGTAATTGATTTCGAGCCACCCTTTGCTTAGAATGATAAGCAACATTCTTTGAGCATCACTGGTGTGACTGCAGTCAGCCACCCCTCACTGGTGACTGAGCCAGGCCGGCCTCAAGCCACTGTCCCTCACCTCCACTCGATGCTGTGTCTCCCTTAGTTCCACCTCCATGGGCCAAATCTGAGAGGGAGAGCAGCAACTGCCAACTCCTGAAGGAGCTCAGAGCCATTGCCATGGCTGTGAGGAGCTCAAGTGTCTCAGCAAAGTTGGGTTGGTTGATGGTTGTGTGCAAACTCTGCATGCAAAGCTTTGCATGCAAGTCAGGGTGTGCAGATTCCTCCACACAAACTCTAGTGTGCAAACCCTTGGATGCAAATTCATACATGCAAACCCTCAAATGCAAAGCGGCGTGCAAATCCTTGGGAGCTGGGAAAGCAGACACATGTGTCATCCTTAGACCCATCCCCATTTTCACCCAGATGTAAAGCAGTTCCTAGGAACCCCTGCTCCCTTTGCTCCTGTGTCACCACTGGGTTACCCTCCTGCATCCCATCCTGCAGGAGGGGTGCTTGGTGGGATTCCTCAGCCAGACTAAACCCCTGCTCTCCGTGTCCAAAAGCTGCCAATTGCTGCTGGGGCTGCCCCACTGCCCTGCCAAGTGCACGGACATTGAGAAGCAAAGGCAGAGCTGCCGTGCCTCATGCCATGGTCCTTGCTACCCGGGCATCATTCGGCTCCTCATGGGGACACACACACAAACAAACAGAGATAAAGGCAGAGATACACAGCTGGAGACATCACCCCCAGCCCCGCCACCTGATAGCCTCCGTGTCTGTGCTTATCTGCACCTCTGACACCAGAAGCCTGAAAATGGTTTGTTGTTTTTTTTTTCATGCACACCAGCCTTTCTGTTTCTCCCGTGGTGTTTTTTTTCCTTCTCCTCCTCCCCGTAACCGCACCAGATCAGAGCACAGCGATGCTCCCGCCGCCTGACAGCTCGCACGCAGCATCCTTCCTCCTCCCTCCTCGGCCCCCGCCGCATTCTCTTCTTCCCTCCTTTCTCCTTTTTTTATGTTGTTTTTTTTTTTTTTTTTCTGTTGCACTCCTTTCTCCTTCCTCTTTATTTTATCTCGATTTGCCACAAATCTGTTCCTCTACAAAGCAGCTGCCATCTTTGTTCTTTGCCATTATCAGCTGCGGCACACGGGCCGGGCCAGGCTGCCTGGCAGACAATTGCTGACTAATAGACTGTCTGAGAGCTATTGTAGAGTGTGGCCGAGGCAGATCTATCACCGTGTCCTATCACCCGTGCCGCATTGACACCAGGGGAGAGCAGCGTGGAAGGGGGAACGGGGAAAGGGATGGGAAAGGAATTATAAAAAAAAAAGGGGGGGGGGGAAGAAAAGGAAAAAAGGAGAAAAGGAAAATAAAAAGAAGGGGGAAAGGAGGGGAGAAAAATAAGAAGGAAAAAGCAAGAAAAAAGAAGCTAAAAGGGGGGGAAAGAAGGAAAAGAAAAGGGAAATGAAAAAGGAAAAAAAACAGAAGGAAAAAAGTAAGAAGAAGGAAAGAAGGAAGATAATGAAAAGAAAAAAGAAGAAGAAGAAAGAGGGGAAAGAATAAAAGGAATGAAAAGAAGAAGAAACAGGAGGGGAAATGAAAGAAAAAAAAAAGAAGAAAAAAAAAGAAAAGAAGAGAAAAGATAAAAACAAAAATTAAAAGTGAGATGGAGAGGGAAGATGGAGAAAAAAGGGATAAAAAGAAGCAGGAAAACGACGAAAAGAAAAAAAAACAGAAGGAAAAAGAAAAAAATAAAAAAAAAAAAAAAAAAGGAAGATGGGAAAACGGCAGGGAGGGAAGATGAACTAAAAAGAAAAAAAGAGAAGGGAAAAAAAGGATGAAGGGAAAAACTAAAAGGCGTGGGAGTGAAGCCCCGGGCGGGCAGGAGCAGCTGCGGCGCTGGGGCCGGTCCCTGCCCGCACACGGCGGCGGCTGCGCCCCGTGCTGGGGGCGGTTGTCCAGATCGGGGGGCGTCTCGCCTGCAGGGCTTCTCTGCCTGATGCTGGGGCGCTCCGGCTGCTGCTGTTTGGCTTCTCTGATGGATGATATGGGGTTCCTCACACTTCTTCCAGCTCTGCACGCACTGGCATTGCAGCAGCCTCTTGGCTTTCAAGTCCATCATCTCCACAGCCAATAGAGCTGGAAGGGGCAACCCATGCATCAGCAGCTTCACACCTTCCAAACCAGGCTCTGCCATCAGCCTGGAAGATGGTCAGGCTCCAATTTGGAGTGAAACTTGATGTCTAAGACAACAACTGAACATCCAGGGAGGGGAGCGTGGTTTCAAGGCCAGCAGAGCAGGTTGGCCCTGTCTGACCCAGCACGGCTGGGCAGGCTGCAGTGGGGGTCTCCGCCTGCCCCCCAGAGCACACAAAATTATCCCACAGCTGTTAGTGAGGCCTTAGTGCCTGATATAAAATTTTGTGGTAGCAAAATGTCAAGGCTTCTCATCTGGCCAACAAACTCCCTTCCTGGTGTTCTTATGTGCTGGCCTCGGGGCTGGAACCCCAATTCCTTCTGTGGTCAAGCCACTTGGGGTTTCCTACCAGAGACAATGTCCTGATCCAAGCTGGAGTCTGCCCTGGAGATGGGGCATTGGGGGCCATACTCTCCCCTCAGAGCCCCATTTGTGCCCCCAGCACCCCTGCGGCAGGGCAGGGGCTGCCCAGCATCCCGGCTGGTCCTTGGTACCTGAGCTCCTGTCCTTTCCACACAGGGAAGCAGCATTTTAAGTTGAGTTCTTCAGAGTTTGGCTCTTTCGATTGCTCTCCTCACACTGTGGGCCCAAGAACGGAGCAGTTCCGTGCTGGTAGTGCCAACACCACCACCTCTGCGAGAGAGAAGCTGGGGGCTTCATGGTACCCCTCTGTCCCCTGAGGAAAAGTGGGGACGGGGGGACGTGGCAGGGATGGAGGGGCCGCAGTGAGGCCAGAGCACCCAGGGCTGCTGGAGAGGGTGAGGAGGGAACGGCGAACGGCAGAGGGGGCTGCAGGTCAGGAGGAGCGGGGACATCACAGGGACACGGTGGGGGGACACAGGCGTGGAGCAGCTCAGGGCTTCCAGCCGTGGAAGGAGGGACAGGGGCCTGGGTCTATCCTGGGCTGGGATGCAGCCAAGGGGCACGGAGGGCAGCAGCATCCCGGCATGCGGTGGCAGTGATGCCACCCCTCGCTGGGAAACACTGACCCTGACACTGACAGGAAAGCTGGGGAGGGGCTTTTTACCAGGGCGTGGAGTGATAGGATGAGGGAGAACAACTTTAAACTGGAAAGGGGAAGATTTAGACCAGATATGAAGAAGAAATTCTTCACAATGAGGGTGGGGAGGCCCTGGCACAGGTTGCCCAGAGAAGTCGTGGCTGCCCCATCCCTGGAGATGTTCAAGGCCAGGTTGGATGGGGCTTTGAGCACCCTGATCCAGTGGGAAGTGTCCCTGCCTGTGGCAGGGGGATTGGAACTGGGTAGGCTTTAAGGTTTCCAAACCAAACCATAACATGATTACATGATCTACCCCCCACCCAAGTCCAAGTGGCTTCCACAGGGTGCAATTCAACCCCAAAAAAGCACCTAGAGATGCAGGGTGGTCAGAGCCAGCCCAAGGAGGGAGCTTTGTTTTAACCAGGCTCCAGCATTGCCTGATCCATGCGTGTGCACACAAGGTGAGAGGAGCTGAATGGTTGATTTCCCCAGTGGGTTTTGCTCCCGCTTGCTGTAAAGTTGTGAACAAAATGACCGGCCATGCATTGAACGGGCTTACATCGCTCTCCATATGGAAATGAAGATAATCCAAGTCTCAGCTTTGTGTTCTTCGGGAGAGAGTGTGGAGGAGGGAGTTGGAGGGATGGGGTAGGCTCCAAGCCCAGGGCCGTATCCTGCCCTGACATCTCCCTGCTCCATGGGGCTTTGTCCCGAATTGGCACGGCCTCATTTCTCCGCATCCCATTGGGGTGATGAAGACTTTTCAGGGACGCATCAGCACTGAGCTCAGGCAGCTCCTGGTGCCTGGAAAGCCCCGATTAAAGCTGAGCCCACACACATGCATGTGCTTAAATTGGAGACTCATGCCCTGACGTCCACCTTGAAATAGTTGAATAATTCAACTGGCAGGTTGGTCTCTCTCTGTCACACACACTTCACACACACACTGAGTCTGCTCGCACCAAATAATAACAAGAAGGATTATTCTTCCCAACATATTACTAATTAGAGAGACTTTTTTATTTGGCATTTGCTGTAAGACCCTTGAAGTGCTGTTGACACCATCTAATTTAAAAAAGACAAAAAAAAAATAGCAACCCCAAGAAAAGAACAGTTACATGATTTGAAATTATCTGCAAAAGTAAATCATTCTTCACTGGGAACTTTTAAAGGCCAAGGCTTGGTGTTTGCCTCTGGTTGTTGGTTGGTTTGATTTTTAGGGAGGCCAGCATCCTGCAGTAATTGTGTTGGTGGTAAGGATTCTGCTATTCACGAAGCTTTTTCTTAGCTCAGTTCATCTCTTTTTGGGTCTCTTTTTACTGCCCAAAACACACAGATGCACTGTTCCAGCATCAAGGAGACCTGTGGGTTGGGCTGGAGAATGGTGAAGGAGGTCAGGAACAACAGGAGGTCAGGACTCTGCCCTGCATCTGGTTTATATTTCCTCTGGCCACTCCTCTGGTGACTTTGGGACCCCTCATTGCCACTATTGATCCCACTCCCATGCTGAATATCCCTATCCAGCCAAGAGTCAGGAATGGAGACCTCCTCCTGCTGTGGTGCCATCCTCCTGCCACAGTGGGGAATTCCTCACAGCAGGACACAGAAACAAAAGATGGTCCGGGACTGGGTGGGTGAACATCTGGCCAGGTTACCTACTCCAGCAAGAGCAGAGATATGGAGACATCTCAGTGATGGAGACATCCCCATGATGGAGACCGCCCTCGGGGCGCTGAGGTGCTGAACTTCAAGCTTCACCAAGAAAAACCTTGTGGGTTTGGCAGCTTTACCTCAGCTGTCCCCAAACCCATCAGCAGATGCCAGTGGGAGCACATCATCACCATATGCCTTGCTTACCTTCAGTCGTGGATAAAATGCACATCGCAGTTCAGCTCGATGTCTTGGCTCCCCCTGTAGCCAGTGGAGAGCGAGGCACCCCCAACCTCACTGCGCAGAGGGGTGCCCTGCTGCCAGTCAGGTGACCCTGGCCTTCCCCATCCCTTGCCAACCCAGGTACTGTTCCCCTGCTTCTAAGATGCCACCCAGTTCAGATTGCTCCCCAAAAGCCTCACTTGGGTGGCATCCCCACCTGCCCCAACACAGAGCATCCTCCTTGGGGTGGGTACTGGCAGAACTGTGCCCAGCTGAGCGTGGGGTTTAACTTGGGGGACCACACAGCCACAGCGACACGTGGGCTGGAGGTTCCTTGTGCTCCTCAGATAGGACAGAACAGATCTGTTTTAACATCAAGGTAGGCTACAATTGGTGGGGTCAAGAGATAATCCTGCTTCTGCAGGTGCCAGCACGATGCTCTGGAAGCTTTGGCATGGTGGGGACACGCGCAGCCAGCTAGGAAATGGGGGCAGCCTCTTGATCACACCACCACGAGCTGGCAAATTGCCGTGACTTAACAAATTCCCGCTGCCGAGCTGAGCTGTGGAAATCGCTCCAGTGCACGTTCCCAGCCCCCTGCACATGTGCAGGCAGTGGGTTTTTTTTTTTTTTGCTTAAACCACATTTTCCTGCACCCAAAAGGGTCACCTGGATTCAGAGCTCAGCCATTAGCAACCCTCCAATGAATGCCACCTCCCTCAGGAGCTTGGTTTTGGCAGTGGGGACATGGACTTGCACCTCTGGGTAGCCCCCCAGCTTTGGCTGCATCTCATGGGGTCTCCACTGCCATCATTTCCCTGTCCCCTTGCAGCACACAGACAGGGAGCTGGTTCAGCATCTCCCACGTGGGTCCATACTCATCTGATCCTGGGCATTTGGGATTCTATTCTTCATCTGACAATATATAACAAGTCTTAGTAGAGCACAGTGATTCTGGAGAAGAACCACTCCCCATCCTGGCTTTTATTTGCATTGGGCTTGTGGAGTACTTCAGGATGGGTAAGGCTTTGCTGCCAGATTGTCTCGTGCGGGAAGGACTGCCTGCCTGGGGTGGCTGCTCCTGGCACTGAGGGTGACATCTCCCAAAAGTGGGGCAAAATCAAGCAACTCCAACTGAGGATGAAGCTCGACCCAGAGCTGGGCTGTCTTTTGTCTCCTGAGACAACAACCTGAGGCATGGAAAACCTCTAACCCTCCCAAGGCAGGTCTGCTCATGCAGCTCCGAGCCCTGACACACCCAAGGGCTGCGAGAAGGGCTCCAGGTTGACAAATTACCTGGTGTGGACGGCATCAGAGATATTTGAAAGAGCCATTTGTCCACGTTCCTGCCAGGGCTGCTGAGCACGTGGAGACAGGAGGGATCCTGCTTGGCTCAAGTGGGAATAATTCCCACTGACCCTGGGATGAAAAGAGAAGGGGACCTGCCATGGAGGTCCAACAAAGCCTAGCAAAATGGGATGAGTTTCTAGAAACTGAGAGGAACCAATCACCTCATCTTCCAAAAACTGAGCCCTGAGCCCAGAAGTTATTGGGGCTCAACCCCTCCTGTCACCCTGGTTTTGGCTACAGGCTGGAGCAGGCAGGTTTTGCAGAGGAGGAGAAGGAGAGCTGACATCTCCAAGGTCTGGGCCACACTGTTAGAGTGACTGTTAGTGTGTGTGTGTGTATCCCTGCTGGAAAAATCAAGCCTGGCTGGTTAATTAAAGACTTGGGCCCTGGGTTCTGCTTATTCAGTTCCACAATAGCTATACTATAAAATTTTTATGCACCATTTCACGCACAGAGGCTGAGGCAGTGGGTGGAGGAGATGGTGGCTTTGGGATTCCTCTTATTCCCTTGGGGTTGGGGGAATTTCTCATGTGCAGCAGCATCAGAGTCAGGTTTTGTCCTGGGTAATTTCAGTGACAGTTTTCACCCTTTCCAGTTGGATCTCCAGCTTTGATTGGGGCTGCCATCCGTTCATCCATCCATCCATCCATCCATCCATCCATCCATCCATCCATCCATCCATCCATCCATCCTTCCCACCTGCGCTCTGCCCTGTGACTTACCTTAGCATTTCTGTCACCATGCTCATGTCCAGCCAGGTGTAACAAGGCACATGGACACCTTGCTGCTCTCTGCTTTGAGACCACCACCAAGGGAAAGCAGCATGTCGGAAAAAACTTGGACGTGCCCATGACCTCCTCTCTTCACATCAACAAAAGCCATGTGCAAACATGCAAGCCCCTGCAGGATGTGCCTGCTGCCAAGATGTACCCAGATCAGGGGGGCTCTGACTTCTCACCCAACCCAAATCATGGCTTTTTTTCACCCAAATTCGACTTGTTCCTCTAGAGGCTGCGCGTGCTGCCCGGGATCTCGGATGATATCCCAGAACCTCACCCCTCTTCTTCACGCCCCACTCTGCACCAGACGACCCCAGGAGGAGCAGTTTGGGGTGGGGGAGAGCAGAGGTGGGGGGAGGCACGTTTGCGGGTGTATGCTTTTTATTTCAGTAATTCTTTTATCTTGTTCTCGCACCCTGAACACTATGAGCGTTCATCAAAGTAATTGACGCGGATGAAATTAGCGCTTCCTGCTATGTCGGACAGATAAACTTTGCTGAATATTGATTTTGCACAAAGAAAATGACATGTGCTTGGTCCTCACCCTTTATCTGGACGGAGCAGGGAGATGCTGGGGGAGGCGAGGGGGGAAGGAGGCAAGCCTTCGCTGGAGAAGCATCCATAAGAATTACTTTTATCTCTTCTTCCACAAGAAGACAACAGAAGATAAGGCTGGGAGACTGTGGTGGGGGAGGCAGAGGGGGGAATAAGGAAGAGCCCAGCAGAGACCTCCACCGTGGGTTGGACGTGGCGCTGGAAGGGGTTGGGGGCTCTTTGTGCGTCGCTGCCCTGACAGGTGCCGGATTTGGGGAAGATAACCGGCTTTCCAGGGGCATACATCACTAACAAAGAGTGGAAAGAAACCAGGGCTTCTCTTCCTCCTCCCTGAAGCCTAATGTTACAACTGGAGAGGGCTGACACCACCACAGTCCCTGCCCTTACTGGAGAAGGGACAGCTCCAAAGGGTGATGGACACCTGGGGTGGGCGTTTGCAAGGGACGTGTCAGACCCCCATGCCCCTCAGGTGTGCTGGGAACAGGGTGAATATGGCCAGTCCCATTGGAGCAGCATTTCCATGGAAGGGGAAAAGATGATCCTGCAGACACTCACTGCCAGGGAGCACTGCCATATTAATATCTGTCTTTAGAGGCTCATTTTTCTTTGGCTTTACCCACTAAAAAGCAACGCATCTCCACTTACCACATCATGCTGAGTCCCTCCAGCACCACTGGAGACAGAAACAAGCAGAACCAGCAGCAAAGTATCCCTCCAGGTTGGCTCATTCACAGCTCCTCTACTCCTCGAAGGACCGGTCCCCCTCCCCACTTCAACATTTGCACAGCAGAGTTGCGTGAGAGATTCCTCCAGCCCTGGGGGTTTATGTCAACACCACACTCAGCAGAAAGGTGCTACAGGGAACAAAGCTTTCACATGTGCTCTTTTTCCCAAAGCAAGGGTCAAACACAGCCTTGGAGACACATACCTCACACATGGCATATCTCATGGGTTAAAAAACAAGCTAGCCTTAGACTTTTCAGAGGCTACAGGAATATTCATTAATATTCCTTCTTCTGGCACAGTTGACTTCGGTGCTGAGCCTCCTTCAGATAAACAGAGTCACCCACTGAGCCAGGTTTGCTGGTCATAGAATCATAAAATGGTTTGGGTTGGAAGGTATCTTGAAAATGTCCAATCTATCTTGAACAGCGATGGGTCATCCATAGCTTCTCTGGGCAACCTGTGCCAGTGTTTCACCACCCTCACAGGAAAAAAATTCTTCCTACTATTTAATCTAAATCTCCCCTCTTTAATGGCTTAAAACCACTCCCTCTTGTCCTTCCATTCCACTCCTTGATAAAGAGACCCTCAGTTTTCCTGTAGGTCAAGTCATAGCCCTGCAAGATCCTTCATGTTACTCCCATAGAAGTGGGTGCCACCTACTAATATCAACACAGGGCTATTTTTGCAAGGCTGAAGCTCTTGTTAATATCAGTTTGCAGAGTAAATGCCTGCAGAACCTGGGGAGCAGTTAAAAATTGCCCTGTGTGAACTTGCAAGAGCCATGAATCTAGATCTGGGAGAGGAAGGCCTGGGAAAGGAGCAGCTCATGCTTACCAACACAGTGATGTGCAACCAAGTTTATATATAAAGACTGAAAAAAGAGAATGTAGGAGGGGATGAGCCTGAATTTCCTACACCATGCTGAGCAGGGCTGGGCATGGAGCTAAAAGCAAGGGGAGAGATGTCAGCAGATGTTTTTTGAGGGGAAATTACCCTATTCCTGAGCACGTCCCCATGTGGGGCCATCAACAGGGCTGAACAATTTTGGTTCATTTCCTGGTCAGATTCAAAGACTTCAAAATATTCATGGATGCTCAGTTCCAACAGATGGAAAATGATGGTTCAAATGAGCTTCTCTTGGTGATGGTCACAGTAAGGGGGGGTGTTTACTTTGATTTTACAATGACACACAGGTGCAAAGCCCCAGCAAATGCCTGCTAGCAAGCTTTGCAGGAGACAGGTCTTCATAAGCAAGGTCTTCTTGGCCTTTTATTATTTCCTACAGGTGAAACTACAGGTTGGCAGGTGGTGGCATCTTGTCTGTGCATTTCTCCAAGGACCTGGGTTCAGCATCCCATGGCACTGAGCTCAGAAATCATACTGATACCATGGGGCTTCCCCAGGTGGAATAGAACCACCCTAAGGCTCTGAGACCTTCTTTTATCTCAGGTGTGTTGGTGAAATACTCTACTAGGTCAACACCAGCCCCTCAGCTCTCCTGTTTTCCCTAAACCATGGTGGTTGACACTCCAAATCTTGCCAGTGCAGAGCCAACAAAAGCCCATGGTCCTCCAGACCAGTAAAAATAACTCCTCAAAACACCACAAGACATGAACCAGACCAACCCAGCATTTGTTTAACTTCACACCATCCATCAGCAGCCACAAGTCATCAAGAGAGCAATGCAGCTCTTTCAGTTTTCCTGGGCAAAAATGCATCTGATCAGATATTACAAGCTATTTTCCCATCTGTGAAGCGAGGAGTCGTTTCTGCACCCATTTCATTTGGTCAATGCTCACTTACAAAAGCTTCATTTAAACCAATGCCCCTTTCTCCTTCCTTTGCATCTTCATCCACCAGCAGAGAATTAGTGCACTAGGTGGATTTGTTCTGCTTCCTATTTCCCATCGGGGTTCCCTGTTTCCCTCAGTAAAGGGAAGCCAGGTTTCATCTTGGCTGGATCATTTCTGTCTTTTTCCTTGGTTTGTTTCTTTTTTTCTCTAGATATACTAGGCCTTGGGAAGAAGAAAAAAAAACCCTACAGCCTTACATTTGCTGCCTGTATTTTCTAGACACAGTTCCCTGACATTGAGAGCAAACAGTTATTAAATAAACGCATTGTTAGGCATGCTTTTAGTCCTGACACCTCTGGTAAATCTGCATTTATTATTTAGTGAATTAAGTGGTTTTAAATCAAGTTATAATCGGTGGGTGCCCTTGTACTCGGTATTTTATATCCTCCTGTGCATGCTTTGTTTGCAATTTCTGTACAATTTCTTTAGGTGCATTATATATTTCCCTTGAAACAGCATCACACTCTGATCCAATACCCAGCTTCCCCAAAAGGCTCCTGCCATTAACAGTTTGATGCCCAGCCCTGGTCCCCTGGCTCCTGTTTCTGCCCTATAGCTCCCCTCCCACCCAGGTATCTATAAGGGAAAGGGACCTTTGCAAAATCACCTTTACCACTGCAAAAATCACCTTTATTACTGCACCTGTTTGACAGTGGGTCCAACACTCTCAGTTAGTGGCCTTACAGCTTGGAGTCCATGGGGAGTTTTGCCTGTGGGAGACAGACAGTACTCATCCCTGGGGATGCACACCAGAGGTGGGTGAGCCCACGGGCTTGCCTGGATAGGTGTCACCTAACATGATGAAGGGTTGGACAACCTGATCCTGATTCCAGCAGCCCTTTAGGTTCCACAGTCTGCTTTTCTTCTCCTGAAAAGGTGCTGGCAGCTAAGTGGGTACTGGGCTACTTGGGCTCAGGTTGGTGTTTTGGTCGCCACAGCAGCTCTCTAAATGTCATCTGTCTCCCTGTCCATGTGTGAGAGGCCCCTTCTACCACACAAGGTTGCAGTTACTGGGGATGGAGGCTGCTCACTCTCTCACACACCTGGCAGCAACAGGGCTTCCTGAGGAAGGGGATTTGTTGCTGCAGGAGGCCTGTCGTCTCCAAGGCTCCACACAAGCAGTTCCCCCCAGGCTGCATTGCGTAGGGCAGCAGAGGGAATGTGCTGCTCCATGCCCCTGGGAAACACCAGGCACACTTCAGGAGGAAGGAACTTCCAGCTGGCTTTGCACTCACTTCATCCCAGGAGCCCCCAGTATCCCATCCCCTCACCTCTGGAGAGGATGCTCAGCTAGATCTCATCACCTGTAAAACCCCAGCTCTGTTTTCCTGTGCCCCATTCATCATGGAGCAGCACTCAAACCATCAGCTCCCACTCTATGCTCCCTATAACCAGACCTTGACCAAGCACTCGAGCTCACCACTGCTCACACCCTTTTGTTATGAACTGCCTCCCAGCCACAGTCAACATGAGGTCACAAGGTACCCACCTTGCCATGGCACAGTCACCACCTCATCATGGCACGATCATCTCCACCTCTCCATGATGTCATCTGACCTGGAAGCCAATGCCCAGACACATCACCCATCACAGCACTGCCTTCTGTGCCAAGGATTTGGAGTAAGAATCATCTCATCTAACTTTTTGGTGTGTTAAATGAGCTATCAAAGTCCGAACTAGCTGACACCTGCTTAATGAGCCCACCCACGAGGCTGCTGGCTTGACTGCTATGGTCAAAAACATGCAGAAGATGACCAAACCACCAGGAAATTCCAGGATTATTTCCCACCAGCCTTACAGGAAATCCTGCCCACCCTCCTCCAACAGGCTCTAAAACCACAGTGCAAGAAATGACCCTGCCATTGCTCAGGTGCTGTCCTTCTCCCCTCTGGCTCTTGTCCAGCTCCCCTTCCATCACACACCAGAACTCTACCCAGCCCCACCTTAGTTATGGCCCTGATGCCCATGTCCACTTGCTTCCCATCCTACCCTGAGGTCAAAGCATTCCTTCCTTCCCTCCCCACCTGCCTCCCCTCCCGTCCTCCTCTGTGCCTGTTTTCCCATTTATCTCCTTTGCCTGGTGAATATACATAAATATGAGCAACTGTGTCTGTGTGTGACCTTACCTGCCCTGACTAAATTCATGTAGTGTCTGTGAAGATAATTCTAAAGCCATAAGAAGATAATAAAAAAAGGAAAGATAAAAAAAAAAAAAAAAGGGCAAGCATTGTGGTTTGTACTCTCTTATCTAACCTTCTGCAGGCCCCGGGTGGGAGTGCAGTCCCTTGCTATTTAAAGGGATGCTGCAGTCGGGAACCGAACGAGGCAGCTGCAGAGGGACCGCACGGCGTGGCCCTGGGTACCACTGGGGACATCAGCTGGCCAGGTCCTTGTCTGCTCTGCAGAGCACATGGTGACCTTCTGGTTGGGGAAAGGAAATCCCACTGCTAGCAAAATTCTCCCCCTCCAAAACATCTGCCTGGCCTGATTCTTCTCCTCCCCATCCTACTCAAATACAAGTGGACATCCCAGCTGGGGAAGCCCCAAGGAGGCAGTAAATATCTGTGTAGCCCCATGATGAGCAGCTGATCCGAGCATGGTAGGGGCCTCTTGTGAAGACTGAGCTCAGAAAGAGAGAAACAAAATTCTGTGTGTGATTTGGGCTTTTTTTTTTCCATCTAACAATGCTGCTGCAGCTGAAGGCAGCCTTTGCACGAGAGGGCATTGATTACAGGGACGGGGGAAATTATCACAGGCTTCATCGCAGCGGTGTCATCTTCGAACAGAATGGCTTGTCAGATAGATGTGAGTGCAGGAGTCAAAATGATCAGGCGAAACAAACTACAGCATCCTCCCCAAAATGAGACCTCGAGGAGATAAACCAATACATCAGGGAGAGAAACCTCAAGATTTCCCTGTCTCCAAGAAACACTGAAATCTCTGAAATCACTTTCCAATGGACTTAAGCTCTGCTGTCCAAGCCATGCTGTGGCTTGCGACTTAGTCCTGCCTTCAGTGGCCATGCCAGCCTTCCTGTGCCCTCCTTGAAGGCATGAGGCTCAGAGCAAAACCAGCCTGAGTAAACCCCAAATGCTTCTGAGCTTTGCCCCAAAGCACTTTGTGTTTGTTGGCCCCTTTGCTTTGTATTTTTGTAGAGCTGGGATCTGAGTGTGATAAGCCAAATCATCACAGAGGTGGTAATAAAAAAGCTAAGGAAGAACCAAAAGACGCCAAATGGACCCTTAATGTACAAAAAGAGGATGTGGTTAACAGGGTCACCAAATCTCTGGGTCTTGGTCTAAGAGGTCTCAACCTCAGGGAGCAGAGAGTGCTGCAGGACCCTCACAGGGAGCTGGAGCTGTGGCTGCGATGCTGCTGAAGGCATCTCCCTCCTCCAGGGCACCCTGGGAGAAGCTGCTCCCTAAGTCTCATTCTGCTGCTATAAACCTCCCATCCTGGTGGAAGAGGAGTTGTGGGGGCAAGAAATGCCCCCCTCCTTGCCCCTCGCAGCCAGGGATGTAGGTAGGACCTGATGGAGAAGGTCCTGCTCGGTGAGTGACTGATGGGAAGGGGACAAGGACAGCCACCACCAGCCCCGGGGAGCGAGATGAGGGGCACCAACACACTCCAGCCCACTGCCCCCCCTGCCGCCGCCCCCCCCCCCCCCCCCCCCCCCCCCCCCCGCTCCACCCCGGTACACGGCGAGGGCTTTCTGCCGCCTTTGTTCAGCAGCTCCGAAGTGGTGTCACCACAAAGGCGGAGGTGAAAGGGGTTAATTCGGGGGACAGAGGTAGGATGTGAAGATGCAGAGAGGGACAATGGGCCGCCTTCCTCTTTTGTCAGCGCGGCCATTGTGCCGCGTGTGAAAAATGAAATCTGTTTCATTTTCCTCCCAGATGCGATCGGGCGCCTCTATTTAGAAGCCATCAAAAAAAGCAATCAAAGTGCTGGGGGGGGACTCACACATGGGGGAAGCACAGGGCTGCCAGACACGGGCACACCCCACCCCAGAACTGCCTTTATTTATTTATTTGGGATTTAACATTTATTTAGATTTAACCCACTCCCTGCCTCCGGCGTTCAAGTGCCTGAAACAATCGTCAAAGTCAATGACGAGTGGGTTTGGGCAGCACTAGGGGGGAGCCCAGGGCTGAGCTCAGGGCTGTGTACCCGCAGGGTGTGGGCAGGAGCATCCCTCCAGCCCTGCACCACAGCAGAGCAAAGAGGTCTGGATGAGGTCCACGAGGTTCCCCATAGCCCATCTCACGGCCAAGCGCTGGGGCAATCACTTTGGATGTCCCACCTTGTCTCCTCTGGCACCCTACAGTTTTCCCTGGAGGATGGGCAGCTCCAGTGCAACTGTTAATCAGTATTTCCCCTTCATCCTTGCAGAAGCAGATGAAAGTGAAAGAAAACCCGGCCTTGGTGCTCTCCCCCTCCTATCTCTCCCATCCGTGGGTTTGCGATCAACGTGAGAAATTTTCACCTCCAGCAAAGGTGTGAAACTTGGCAGTTTTGTTCCCTCCAAGGGGAATTACAGTCTTTGCAGAATGCAAACAAACAAACAAATGTAAATTAAGCTGAAAAAGCATGTTTTTTTCAATAGGCCTCTTAACCTTCGCCTCAAATTTACAAATCCAGCTGAAAACTTGAGTTTTCTTTTTTCCCATCCAAACACACAGCTGGTTGTCCCTCAAGATGCCAATGTGGGTGAGAGACACAAGGCAGTGCAGGCTGAATTTGCGTCATGGGCAGAGAAAGCCCTGAACCCTGTTCTTCTCCAGGAACCCCCAACTCCACCAAAGAAACAGAGGAGAAGGTCAGCAAAGCAAAGGATATGTGAAGGGGAAGTTGAGGTCTCCACCATCCTGCTGCTAGGAGCCCACTCCAGGTTAGTGCAGCTAAGATCCAACAAATTCATTCCAGCTGTGGCATGGGATATCCTGGGCCAGGCAGTGCAGACTGTATCCCTCAGGCTCCCTTGTCCCTGTTGGGCTGAGCATTGCCATGTGTGGATGGGACCATGCTGGTCCTTCCTCTCTTCTGTGTGGCCATCCACCCATCCCTCGGGCATTGAGGATCAGACCCCAGAGAGGGGCTGTGTCAGTGTCAGCACCAGTTCCAGTGTTGGGAGGAGCAGGACTGGGGATGTGCAATCAGGTTTAGTGCCGAGGACACTTCCTGGGGTCTTTCCAGGTCTGCAGGTGGTGAGCCAAGGGACCTCACCAGGTAATAGGCAAGGAAGGAAGGCACTGTGGGGCTGAGACATGCCCAGGGCTATGCAGGGATTCTGTGGCAGAGGAGAGGACTAGTTCACTGGCTGGGGCCACCAGGCCTCTCAACAGCTTCATTCATGGTCAGGGGACACATGCTGTGCAACACATCCCCAGTCACCCACCCAAGGACCCACTGCAAGCGTCACAGGCAGGGTTTGGACGTGGAAGTCAACAAGGCAAGAGGCAGCTCCGATTCAACTTTGCATGACCTCCTTCCCCCAGCGACAGAGGGTGGGACAGGGAGGGCACAGGACAGGACCATACTCCTCCCCAGCCCGTTGTGCCAAAGCCAGGCAGATGGGTGGCCTTGCCAGCTCGGTGGCCACAGCCCCCTCCGAGCCTGGCTTCATCTGCCAGTTAATAACCCTGTGCTCTCACCCACCTCTGCATTGTCTCCACACACACAGCCACACACGCCCCAGCCTTCTGCCAGCCCTGGGCAAGCACCATCCCCAAAGCATCCCCGGAGAGGTGGCGAGTGGGACCCCACGGCCAGGGGAAAGCAGGATGGCAAGTTGGCAGAGAGACTGTGGATGTCAGATCACATAAATCAAGCTCCGAAGCCTTCCTATTTAACACACTCTTCCCCTTCGAGTTGTCAGTGAAACCGTTAATTAATTAGCTAATCCCGCAATGAAGTGGATTCTAAATGGATCTCCCCTCCCTTCCCCCCATTTAGGTAATTACTGCTGAGGGAGCTTTTGTGAGAGTAATTTTCCAGCAGGGACAGCCCCGGATGGCGGAGGAAGATGAATTTTAAAAGGGGGGGAAATAAGAATACAAAGAGAGGGATGAAGGAGGACTCCTTCTGCAGGGCAGCACGCTTCAGAGGCGTAGCAGGGCCTAGTAGATTGCTTCTCCTGGCCTCTCCTGGCCAAGGAGGTGGTCAAGGTAGGACATGCTCATCATCCATGGGAACTGGTGCAAAAAAGTCTTCTCAGCCTGCTGCAGGATGCTCCCAAAAGTGGGTACCATAGCACCAGCCCAGCTCCTCTCTGCTCGCACACAGGCTCCATCCTCCCCCTGCTTCCCCCAGGAGATGCCCAGGCTCTGCATAGTTTCAGCAATACAACTCCAACACCAACCAGCGAGAGCAGAGTGCTCCATCCTTGCAATGACTACAGAGAGGTCACAGCAGAGGTTTCTCACAGCCAGTTGTACCCGCCTGTCCCACCAGTATACCAGCACCAAACAGCTACGGCTTGCACAGGACTGGTTCTGGAAAGCTTTCCACAACAAGAAATTCATCATCTGGGGTGGTACAAAACTCCAAAGCCCTGAAGGGTGGTACTTTTCCAAGCCAAGCCAAGCTTGACTCTAAGCAGAGAAATAAGCCAGCAGGCCCTCAGCCCAGCATGTATCAGGGCATTTGTTGCAGAGTCAAGTCACCAAGATAGCACTGGCATCATCAGGAGCAGCATTTTGCCTTCATATCTTGCTCTTTCCGTGCCCCTGCACAGCTCCAAATTCTTTTTTTGTTCCTCACTATGTCAAGCTAAGTCTCCAAGTGAAGATTTTTCAAAGGTGCACAGAGTTTTAGATCCCCAGTTTCATGTCCCCAAGTTCTGCTATGTCCAACAGAGATACCGTAGGAGTGGTACAAGTCTGTCTGCTGTAGCTGAGCTGGCTTTGAACTGCCTTGCTCATAAATGCATTCAAAATCAAAGGTTATTTCTGAAAATCACAGCTTGGCTATCTTTTGGGTGCAGAGAAATCCCAGCCTGCAGCCACCACAGCTGCAAATACACCCTTTCCACACCCACTGGTGACCTCCAGATGTGAGGGGAAGGTGAGGTCTGATGGAAGACAGAAACTGGAGCCTTGGGGACTTCTCCCCTTGGGGTAGGGACAACATTGTAAAAGTCTCCCTGAGGGTATTTCTACGTACTGGGTTGAGTAAAAAGGTGCAAGCTCATTACAGGGGATACCCAAGCTTCAGATGAGCATTTGGTTATCATTACAGTGCAGGAAAACAGGTTCATTCTGGGGAAGTTTTTCTAATTTAACAGGTGCCTACAGCTTGTCTTGTAGGGAAAATATTCCCATCTCTTGAAGAGGTTCCCCGAGCAACCACCCTGCATTTGGCAGAGAGTCACATTTTCCATCCTTTCTCACATAGAAACCAATTTCCCCTTCAAGATAGAGCAGCAATGTCTCCTCCTTTTGGTAGCTCACTGTACATCATGCCAGGCTACCAGAAAAACCTTGTTACTACCGAACATAACCCAAGAGAAGCATGGATGGTAAAGACTTCCCTTTCTGACTCTGGGCATGTGATGAACAGGGTGGTACAGCTAGGAAAGCTGTAATACCCTAAGACTCTCCTCAAATTTAGCTGGAAGAAAATAGGGATGCAACTCTGCAGCTTCCCATTGCCTTGTTCATTCCTCTGGCTGTGCAGCCAAAGCACATTTTAGGGCTTTCCACCCTTACGTTCCTTTATACGACTTCCTCTCTTCCAGCTGAGTCTGACAGTCGGCTCTTGTTTGCTTCTCTTCCCCAAAGAATTGCCTAAATTTCAGCATTTCGCACTGCAAACTCAAGATAAAAAGAACGTCTTAAGATAGCCCTGAGAAATACTGGCAGAACCACAGAGCTGGCCTGGGGACAGGACCTGCTCTGGGGCGTTCTGATCCAGTAGTGGAAAGAACCCTAGAGATGGAGTAGCAGGGGATCACAAGGCTCTGTTAAGACCATGGATGATCTTTTAAGTTGCCACGGGAAATGTGTAGCCTTTTTGTTTTTAGAGATAAGGCTGGGTAAACTGAACGGCTGAAGAGGATATGGTGGGGCTTGAATTCTGGGTGTAAAATTAAGAACTAAAATGGCAAAGGTTTAGTGCCATGTCCACAGGATGCTGTCCTGGACAGCAACATGGATGAGATTTTCCAAGGGGCACTGCTCTGATTCCTGGTGCAAAACCAGCCCACACACTTCACTCGAAAGCCTCTGACTGGGACACACCATCCCTTCACCAGAAGAAGTGCCTCTACGACAGGGTTGGTCCCCTCAGGGGGAAAAATATCCCATCCTGGTTGTTATCCATCCTTCAGCCACAGACATAGCACCAGAGGCTGTGACTGCTTTAATCTCCCGTCTCACTCCCGCTAGAAACGAGTGTAGTCAGCTGGAAAATTAAGACCCAGGGTTGAACCCGGAGGGGCAGAAAGAGGGGCAGCTTGGCCAGTAGATACTCAGAGCAGCCTGCCACTGCCCTGTGGCATCGCTGTACCACCCCAGCTCTCCCTCCCTCCCTCCTCATCCAAGCAGCGCCGGCTCCCTGCGCTCGGCATCACGACCGCAGCGTGGTAAATCACCGATGACAGCTCCGGCGGGCACGGCACGGCGGAAGCACGTTCCTGCCCACACTCACGGGCAGCTGTCGCAGGCAGAGGTCCAAGGTCAGCTAAGTGTTTAATGGGCCTCCTGCGAGGACCTGTGATGAAAGGCAGGAGGGAGAGGAGGCGAGAAGGGAGCATATGTCACAGCCTGAGCTCCAGGGCTGGTTTTAAGTGACAGCGGGATGCTTCCCATGCAGATAGGCAAGCAGAGAGGATTGCTTTCCCGAGCCCATCTCCTTTTCCAGGAGTTCAGCAGGGACCTGCTGTGATCTTTAGCACCCATATCCTTGCAGCTCAAGCAGATGCCCTTAGCATGAGATCCAGCCAGGACAAAGGCCAGCAGAGCATGGCCAAGGACAGTAGCTCTCCTAATGGCTACAACAAAAGCCACAACACAAAGCAAACCCAAACCAAGAAAGTCAAGCTGCTCCTGCATTTGCTTCTGGCTCCAAATGAGTGTCTCCCAGTATGAAGCTACATTAGAAGCTGAGCAGGAAAAGGAAAAGGCCTATGCGCTGTTCAAGTGTGAGACTGAGAAACACAGTGAGTCACAGCACTTGGGTGTGAGCTACCTGCCAAGAGCAGCATGGTTCTCCCCTTCCAGTCTATTGTCCAAGCACACCTGGAGCCAAGTAGTTCTGATAACTCCTTAACCTCAGTGTTATTGATCAGCATGACTGATAAAACAAGTTCTGATCCAACTCACGTTTGAAAAGTCTATCCAAACTCACAGTTTCACAGTATCATAAGGTTGGAAAGGACCTCTGAGATCATTGAGTCCAACCTATAACCCAACACTAACACCAACACTAAACTCCTGGTCAAGCCTCAAGCAGAAATTAATGACTAATCCAGCGAAGTATCCTCACTGTTATCCTAAAATGAAAAGGATGTTTGGCTCTAACTCAATATTTTGGAGCTGTTAAAATATTTGGGCATCTGACTGTACCCTGATAGATGTATTTATCTCTCCACAACCATACTATTGCATCCTGTATCATCTTCACAGTGTTCCCTAGTAGCTGATGACCCTCCTGTGTAATACAATTCCTGGAAAAATGTGGTGGTTTCAGGTTGTTTTCTTGTGTCTGGTAGTTTGATGACTTAAAACAGCAACTCCTTTACCAGGCACCATGAAGCCAAATAAGAAAACCATTTTCCACTGCTGTGGCCAGAGCAGTTGCAGGGTCTAAACTCTATCCTTAAGAGAGCTACTGGTTGCAAATAACCAGTCAAAAGCCAAAGAGGTGCTGACTCCTCTATGCAATTAGGGATGAAGTTTCTCCAGCCGCTCTACAAAAGTTCTTACCTTTCTCCAAAGGGAAAACCAGCCATCGCTGCCTCTCTTCCACACCAGCTTTCCTTGTTCCATCTCCACACAACCTGGCTTGCAACCCTTTTCATAACCAAACCTGCATGAGGCTTGTGAGGGTTGTGCTCATCCTCTATCAGTGGCTTAAGCCTGGTGTGTGGGCATGGATGACATCCCAGGAAAACACTATCCAGGCTTGTGTTTTCCCACAAGTTTATGAGGGCTGGCAGCACAGCAGGAGAGCTTTGCTGCATGGGAGGCTGCTGCATCACCTGCCCATCATATGCACCTCAGCCTGATTTTAACCAGCTCTCAGATTTTGAGGGCGGAAGGGAAGAGCAGGCGATGTGGGGACAAGGAGAGAGCTGGTGCTGAGCAGCACGTCTTGGGGGGAAGCGGGGGAGAGGAGGCCACTGGGGACGTGGGATACGAGGTTTGCTTTTGCAGACTGAATCAAATGCTGGAAAGCTGGTGAATTAGTGGTGTTTGCTGAGCAAACGCTGCCGGGTGGGGATAGGCAGAGGAAGAGTGTTTAAGCACACAGTCCTTTATTTGCTAGCAAACATCTCCAGCTCCTCCTTCTCTTTCCTCTGTTCCTCCCTGCGCCTTCCCCAGCTTGTGCTCCAGAGGCTGGATGATGCATCCCAAGAAGAGGAGGAGGGGTGAAATTCCTATGGGAGGGAAGAAACGTGGGAGGCATTTTCTTTCACCAAGGCGCCTGCATCAGAGCAGCCAAGACAGCAGTGGTGGTTTGTGGGAGGGGGTGGATTTTGTGTGGAAAAAAAACAACAAAAAACCACACTTACCTTCAGTGTCACTTCTTTGGGCTGCATTTGCGATGTCAAACAAGGGCTACATCCTGGATGAAGACTAAGAGGGCACTGAAAACACAAGACACTGCAGGGACTTGCATATCGCTACAGAGAAGCTGATGCTCTTAAAGGCTTGGGGCCCAGCTGCTGCAGAGAAGGGTTGCTTCTTGCAAGTCAGGGTATTTGGTTTTTGGCCTCATTTGGCTCTCAGGGTTCCAATGTTGATCTCAGACCCCTCTCCTGGCTGCAATCCCAGGTTGGGGAATTGATCTGCAAGAAGTTACCAAGCCTGTCCTGGAGATGCTGTCAGAGCACACTAGAATATGCAGCCCTGGTCCCTCAGCTGGAAGCATCCACACCAAGACTCAAGTGCCAGGTTCCCTGTTGCGCTGGGTGCACATCCAGTCATGAGATGAGAAAAATGTAACATCTCTGTCTTTGGGACTGTCAGATAAGGATGGAGCTGCAAGGCTCTGTAGGAAGAGGTGAAAGCACCAGAGAGGACTGTCCAGCAGCCAGATTTCACCTGTTGGCCAGGGACTGATTAGCACGCAATTTGTAGGGAGTTTCTAAAACCACTGTCTCTTGAAACGCTCATCATTTAACTGATCTTGGGCATCTACACAGCAAGTATGATCAAAGATCCCTGTTTGACAGTCATCATTGTCTTTGTTCATGAGCATGGAACCAAACCTGCCTCCCAATATTGTGTGACCTGCAGCACACCTCTGCCAGTCTTCTGCCCTGCTACCTGTGACATTTGATGGTTTTGTCTCAAAGGAGAGGGCAGAAGATGGGTACTGTGATGTCCATCTCTTTCTAACTTTTAAGCAACTCCAGATATCTCTCCCCTGTAAACTCTGGCTGAAAAGCTGGGCTGTCTTCCCACCCTGAAATTCCTCTCAATTACCTGTTGATGTTCCCTGTCCCTCTGCTCCTGGGCATCTCTAAATCTCCTCCTGCATTCCTCAGGCCTCCTCACCATGCTCCTGTCTGCTCCAGCCTTTGGCCAACCGTACCACAAATCATTTTCCACTACTGGCCAACTGCTGCAAAAATTCCAGGTCCAGGTTGTCACCTCCATTCATAAAACATTTTCCCCCTTGCAACTGCTGGAGCAGCTTTTATGGAACAATCTTAATGTTCATTCACCCTTTGAAGGCCAGGTGCTTAGACAGCAGCTGTGCTACACACATTGCTGCCTGAATTACTCATCGCTGGCAACGTGTGCATCATTCGTTATTGAACTGCTTGCGCACACTTGGCCTGAGGCTTAATCCAATGCCACCATCGTGGCTGCAGGAGAAGTCCAGCCACCTGTAAAAGCAGTAACACCCTGCATGTCTACCTCTGTCAGCATTGACACTGCCTTTTGTGGTGGTAATGACAGCTTTAATATGCTTTCAGAGAAGAGCCATGCCTTGGTACCTACCATGGCACCCAAAGGGAGGAGGATTAGAAAGAAACATGCACAAAATCAGTTCTTTCTCAAGATGTAAGTTATTAGTGGTGAGAAATCTTCAGCTGCTATAAATCAGCAAAGCTTCACTGAAGGAAGTGGAGCAGTGCTGATTTACACCGTCTGGCAGTTTGGTCCGGTGTTGGGAGCTTTGTCTGGGATTAGTAGGAGAAATTGCTGGGGAGGGGAACAGTCTCATTACCTTGTCCTGGCTAATGCTTTGCTTTTCTCTGGTGCATGTTGTTGTTAGGAGTTGGATCTAATTAGCCATTGCAGGAAATGCCTCAGCTTCTCCTATTCCCCACTGCTTGGGAGGGGAAGGAGGAGGGGAGTTAATCCTGGCAAACGTGGGAACAAACCTTGTTGTAAAAGCAGGTCCTGATCCCATAATTTTTTCTGCAAAAAAAAAGCACGTGCCCAGGAGCACCAAACCTCCCCAGCTCCAGGAAGGCATGGAAAAATATTTCTGAGCTCTCCCACCAAAACCCAGCAGGGCCAGCCTGTCAGACACTCAGCAATGCACTGACCTATCCTGCTCAGCATCTGTAACAGCTATCCCTATCCAGGTCGAGCAAACAAAATTGTACAGGGATGGGGAAACCTTCCCTGCAATCTCATCACAGCTCATGGTGTGGGAAGAGGCTCCTCAGGGAACAGCAGCAGCCAGCTGCTCCCTCAGCAAAGGGGAGCTGAGGGTGAACCCAGCACAGGGTGCTTGTAACATCATCCTACAGCAGTCCCAGAAAAAACAAGGGAACAATCCATATCCAGGGTCTACGTGGGCTGGATCCAGGCAGAGGCAAAAGACAAGCTGCTTCCAGTAGAGGTCCAAGGCCTGTCCAGGAGGCAGAGCCAGAGACCTCTACACCTACAACATAGCCCAGAGAAGTAAAGGTGTACAGCTGCCCTTAAATAGAGCTTCTTGCCCGTGGGCAGAGGTGAGCAGGATCTCAGGTGATGCTGGTCAGAGCAATTAAGGGTAATCAGTGCCCTCACAAGGCTCATCTGTGCATACTCATTCCCTCCCCATGAGTTAGTTTTCTTCTATTAGGTATTAACTACAATAAAGATGTGAACCTGTGAGATATTCCAGTTGCAGGTACTTAGCCTTGTCCCAAGCTCTTCTCTCATAGTGCACCACATTTAAAGGATTTGGTCTGTGAATGCAGAGGTGTTGGTTTGTAGGTAGAATTTAATGAGCATTTTGTAGCCCATAGTGAGATGAATGTGTGGAACTCATGTTCTGCAGATGCCTCTGGTCTCTTGTGCAGGTTAACATCAGTGTTAGCAGGATTCCACCCTCTCAGACTGTAGTGATTGCTTCCAGGTCTATCTAAGCAGGTTCCTGGGTCTCACAGCTGGGCTAATTAGCTGAGATGACCTGACTCCTTTCAGTGTTCACCTCTCCAGTCTGAGGAGCTACTGGCTCTTTGGCTGAGCTGTGATAACAAGCACATGTGTGCTTTTAGCTCACACACTTACAAACTACAGTCTGGTTAGCTCAGAATACCATGATGGTGATAAGTGCTAAAACATCACAGAGAATCTTCTCACCATGAAGGTGGCTTTAATTCAACACAATGTATTTAGCATTACAGGCAAGACCGAGGCTCTGATTTATACTGAAGTCAAAAGGTGAGACAGGAGGAGAGGAAGGAATTTACCACCTTCTGCAGCAGAACCAGTGCTGGGAAATATCTCCCTACACTTCATCAGCTGCCGTTCACAATCAGCATAAAGGCACATCTCCCTTTCTGCTATCACAGTAATAACCTCTAGGACAGGTGTCAAACTCATGCCTCCTGCTGTTCTCCAGCTCCTGCAGCGTAACACACGTCACACACTCTGCACACGAGACCAGCACTTGCAGGAGCATAGGGGCTCAGCACTGCTGTCAGGTAGAAACAAGGTGCCAGCTTGGATAAAACAAGATGGGGGGCCAGATTTGGCCCATGGGCTGCGAGTTTGACACCCCTGCTCCAGGACTAGGGCAGAACAGACACAGATTGATCTGTTGTTCTGCCTCTCCCTGTGCTTTCTCCAGGCTTTCCTAATGCTTTATGTTGGCTCTAGCAGAGCTGGAAGCAGGGAGCAGTGACTAAAAGGTGAATAGGGACATCCCAGCACAGGCTGAGCTGGAGCTTCACAGACGCCCGGTTTGATCCAAATGTGTTTCTTGTTAACTTGTTTGCTGTTTGCAGGTCTAGTGCCAGTGTACAATATTGGTTTCATCATACACAAGTACAACTTGGAGAAACCAACTGGGAGCCTGGCAGTGGATTGTACATGCCATAAATTCACTGTCTCTGGAAATCAATGCAGAACAACTTTCTCCCTGTGGTGAAACAGGCAGCAACTCATCCCCACTGGTTGACAGCGCCAATCCCTTCCCCTTTACTGGGCTTCCTATCTTCACAAGTGCCAGCTGGGTCTGGAATACTGCTGGCAGCAGAAGTATCCACAAATCCTTACCAGAGCTGTACACCAGCTTGCTTTGGCCAGAACGGGAGATTGTTCTTTCTGTGGTAAATTCTCTTTATCAGTTAACAAAGGCTGATAATCAGTCAACTGTGAGTTCTAGGAGATCACACCTTAAGACTTCACATAGATAAAGTCATTTCACACCTATGGTGTGAACCACTGAACACTAGACAGCTCAACATATTTGCTGTTCTTGATTCCTCATGGTTGAGCCTTTGGCTAGAGCAAAGGCAGCCTCCAAAACCCCCATTTCCTTTGTAGTTCTGGATGTTCAGTCACTATTTTTTCCTTCCTGAAATACAGTGAGAGACGCTGTCCTCGCAACACATCAAGCTTTGGCATCGTTACTTGGAGCCAAGTATCTCCTAATCAGGCATCCCATGGTCCTGCACAGTGCTGAACAACTGCCCAAGCTTTAGAATCAAAATCATGGGCAAAGGAGCTATTTTTATCCCAGAGAGTTGGAGACTGAAAGCATGAGCTGGTATTCCCACCACTAAGCTGACAGTACCTCCCTGAGTGCCTGGAGAGGGTAATTCATAGCCTGGTGCTCTGAAGTATTCCCTCTATGGGCAAATCATTCCTTGATAGATGTGGGAAGAAGACTGGTTTCTCCTCCATGTTTGGTAGATGGTGGAGATGCTGCTCAGCTGACCTTTCTGATGGGGTCCCCAGCCCACACTGATCTCCTGGTAGCACCAGCTCCAGCAGCCCTAAGCCAGGATGTGGGTGTGCAAGACCCTCCAATGCTGGTTGACTCCTCAGACCTTCTCTCCTGAAGGGCTTTGACATACACCTTACATCTGGAACTGAATAGGCTATGAATAAAGCTTTGTGGGATCAAAAACCACATCAGAAAAGTCAGGAATGGGCAAAAACTCTCCAGCATAGGGCAGGTGCAACCCACGTGAAGATGCACATGTGCACATACACACGCACACTGCTTCTCATCTCCTGCTCTTTCTCTTGCTTTCTTTCTTCTGAAAGAAAACTTGATGATTTCTGGGCTTTGTTGGTGGTTAGCAGGACACTGGATAAAGAGTCTGAGAAAGTGAAAGAGGGTGCGCAGGGCTGCAGGAGGAGAAGGAGGGGAGAGCAGGAGAAGGAGGGATTCTCGGTATCTACAAGGGAATTAAAGCGCTTTTACTAGAGTGAAGAAATCAGCTAAAGAATGGCAGGCGAACAAAAGCAGCAAGGCTATGGACAAGTCGCTCTGAATAGATCCAGATCCCCTTAAGTTTGTAACACCCCCTACACACTTCTTTTTTCCCCTTCCCCCCCCCCTCCCTTAAGCCTTTGCTCCTCACTCCTTCCAAGAACAAATGCAGAGCAAGGGGAAAGAAGAAAAAAAAAACACCACAAGGGAGGGGAGGAGTGGAAGAAAGCTAAAAAAAAGAAAAGAAATGAAATAAAATAAAAGGTAATCCTCAGCCACTTTGCCCCTCTGGGGGCTGCTCTGGGCCAGATTAAAGGTCCGGTGTGAAACCATTCTGCTATTCAGATGCGATAAGCAGGATTTACAAGCAAAGAGAAAGAGAGAAAAGAATGGGCAGAGAGGAGAAAAGGAGAATTATTTGTGTCTCTTAATACTTGTTAAGCACTTCTCTTTTGCTAGACCAGACAAGACACAGCTATGCTCAAAGTCCATGCACAATCCTGCCTGCTTGTCCAACACCCCTGCTCCCCTCCCTCCGTGTCTTCCACTTTGGTTTGTTTTCCCCCTGCCCCCATTCAAAGCAAGCAGGCAACACTTTGTTGCTACTGAGCTGAAATTGGTCTCCTCTCTGAGCAGCACACAAAGAGAATGGCAATTAACCTTCCTGTTCCCTGGTGACAGCGATCTAATCAGTGCTGCGCCCAGGCCTGTGCCAGCAGCTCAAAGGCAACAGCCTTTGTGGAAAAGTTGGGTGGTGAGGAGGGGGTGCTTTCAGCCATGCCCTATATCTGCGAGGGTATGGGTGCTCCATGGACAGCCAACCTGGATTATTTCAGGCCAGCCTGCTGAAGGAAGGCTCTTCAGCCAGCACAGTGAGGAGACCTTGGCAGCTGCCGGCAGTATGAATCAGGGCCACTGCCCCCCATAAGAAATAGGACATGGATCTGTTAGAATGAGGCCAGAGGAGGCCACAAGATGAGAAGGATGGAACACCTCTCCTATGAAGACCAGCTGAGTGAGTTGGGGTTGTTCAGCCTGGAGAAGAGAAGGCTTCAGGGAGACCTTGTTGCAGCTTTGCAGTACTCAAAGGGGGCTTATACAAAAGCTGAGGACAAACTCTTTGGTAGGGACTGTTGTGATGGGGCAAGGGGTAATGGTTTTAAACTAAAAAACAGTAGATTCACACTAGATATGTAAGGAAGAGAATTATTTTACAATGAGAGTGGTGAAATACTGGAATAGGTTGCCCAAACAGGTGATGCTCCATTCCTGGAAACATTCAAGATTAGGCTGGACAGGGCTCTGAGCAATCTGAACTAGCTGAAGGTGTCCTTGCTGGTCGTGGGAGGGTTGGATTAGATGACCTTTAAAGATCCCTTCTCATCCAAGCTCTTCTACAATTCTATGAAATTTTGGCCAAGTGCAGACCAGGAACAAGTAGTCCTGGTTACTGGTGGACCAGTAGGACTTGCCCACTGAAGCCAGAAGGCAGCAGCAGCCTGATGCTACAAAGATATTGCAACACATATCTGGTGTGATGTGGTAGAATCCTCAGATAGAGCCAGGCCCACACTGTGTTGGGCACTTTGTGAAGCTGAATGGTCCAAATGGTTGTTAGGCTCCAGCTCAAGGAAACCCGGATGTTTGGACTCTTCAAAGCTCTGCTGTTCATGGGAGGTTAATTTGTCCTCACTGCTTCTTGATGTACTTCAGAACTGGATGATGGAAGAACAATTCTTGCAGTAGGAAAGAGGGAAAGGCCACCCCAACCTCACATCATCAGCACTCTTCTCTGGACGGGGAAGGCACTTGTGATGTTTCATAGCCAAGAACTACACACTGAGACCTGCAAATAGAGTTCTTGGTTTTAAAACTTCTACATAAGCTTGTAAGCTTTTTTTTTTTAAGTAGAAAATAAGGTTGTTAGAAAAGCTTCAACCATACTTTACAAAAGAACCACTACTCACCAGTGACACTTTTCAGCAATCCTCCTCCACTCCATATTTTTCCATTTTTGCTAGAGCTGGGGATAAGAAACAGCTAGCACATTATTAAAAGACCAAGATGAAAGTGTTGGGTTTGTGCTACATTCAAGGGAGAAACCGTGAACCTCCTGGAGGTCAGTTAAAAATTGAGATATGCTTTAATTTCTTTTTCAAACCTTTGAAAAATCCATCCGTAGACCAGTTCCCTAATTGTGACCATGGATCTAAGTAACTGAAGCAACGGTCTCAGAATCAGCCGTTTGCTTTCTCATGGGCCTGATCTTAGATCCCAGCAACGCAGAAAAAATAACAAAATATCCTCTTGCAGGAAAAAAAAAAATCCCAAACCCAATCCAAATAAACACCATCATCAGCCAAAAAAAACTCTCAAATCCATTTTTCTTCCTTTGCTAGCTCTAAGAAAAAAAATCATCTTAAAACCGTTGCTGGAGTTTTCCCAAGCAGTGAAAAATTCACCTGTTCCTCTTTTGCTAGAACAATAATTTTCTATTGCAGTTGAGCGGGAGACCTGTACCTGCCTCATGAGGACATCCTCTTGGGAGATACGCATTCCAACCTGAAGGCTTGACATTATTGCCTAACCCATCCATACAGGAAGCATTACCCATAATCACCTGCCTAAAAAAAACAGTTCCTAATAAAGTTTGTGTGGTGTGGTGTGTGAAGTTTCAACCCTTCTGGTGGTGGAGACTCTTCCTCTTCTCCAGGGCCTGGCACATCTCAGGACACTTTAGCATGAGCTTTGTAATCTAAAAAGGTGCTAACACTTGTAGCTTCCTAACTTGCCTAGGGGCCTCCCTGCTCAGATTTAGTCCTGTGTGCCTCACCCAGGAGGAAAGGAGTTGAGTGAGGGAATCCTCTTCCTGAGCTCACCTAGGGCCAACCATTAGGAAGGTGATCAAGTCGCCACCCTCTTCCTCTCTGTTCTGCAGTGCTTCGGGGGATGATTGCCTCTACCTCAGACAGATAGGCACAAACATCTCAATTACACCTAAGAAGGAGCATAATTGAGCCTAAATTGATTCAAACAGACGCAATTAAAGCAAAATTCGGATCCCTGATGGGAAGCAAAAGCACGGCTTATTTTTAACTCATAACCACAACAAAAATAGTAATTAAAGGGCAGGATTACGCCCTTCCTCTTCAGCGGGAACGGCTGACCAAGCCAATCGGTGGAACCGCGCCCCGGCGCCCATCCTCACTCGCAGCCTCCTCGGAGGGGCGGTTCAGCACCATGGCTAGCACCACGCTCCCCGCCTATAACGCCTTCCCCAGCCCAACGGCCCGAGAGCTGCCAGTCCGGGCTTCTGCTTCGTCCTTCTCCACACCAAGCCGGCAGCATTCCAAACACACCTTTCCTCAACATCCTTCGCCTCGCACCACTGTTATCCGAAAGGGCACGAGGCACAGTTGCTTTTCAATATGTGTCTCCAATTCTTGGTTGGGTGGAGATCTGGAGCGAGGCCGGATTGGTATCGCTCCATATGGAGAGCAAACAAGAACCATCAATTAGAAGTAATTACCACCCCCTCCCCATAACTTAAGAGGCTAATATTAGGCTTCATTTTAAGAAAGGTAATTTGACGACCATAAATTACAATTATAAAAACTTCATTAGAGTCGGTGGCAATCCATCCACCATTGTTCTAATTACACACTGTAGGAGTAATGAATGCTAATGGTTTAATGTACAATAATTATCACAATTGAAAAATAATAATAATACAGAACAACCTCAGTTATCCAAATGTCACAGGGGACACAGAATGGGTTGGGGAAATCGTGGTTTCAGATAATTGAGGGGCTCTTCAGCATGATTAATAGGTGATGTGACCTCTGGGTGGGGAATGAGGAGTTTTAAATGAGTGCAATGTGGTCAAGTGAGGTAAGGCACTGTGCAGAGGGAAAAAAGCAGACATCTTCCGTCTTAGCTTTGGATTTTAATGGACATTTTAGATGTAAAGTAAATTCATTGGTTTTGCAAATGAACTGTGCCACCTCCTTGTGATTTTAAGGTGTGACTGACAGGGTTTAAAACAGAAACACAGTAATATGCTCCGAGATGTGTTCATTTTCAGTCCCATTCTAAGAAGAGCTGGGTCCATGTTTGAAGTTGTGGGCAGAGAACAAGAGACAATTTCAGCCCCTTGCAGCACAGCAACAACACTGAGTAATAGGAAATTTCAGGTGGGACAGGATACCAGAAGACTCTAATCCAGCCTCCTGGATCAAAGCAAGCCCAACACTGAATTCAGACAGGGTTTTTCAAGGGTTTGACCATCCAGTTCTTGAACATCCAAGGGTGGGGATCTCATTACCTCCTTTGGTCTCAGTTACACTGCTTATTCTCACACTGAATTTTATTTGCTTATATCCCCATCAAGCTCTTTTCCTGTCATGCCCCTCAAAGAGCCTGAACATCCCCAGTTTCCTCAGCCTCTCCTCCTTCCAGCCCTCTGAGCATCTTGGCACTGGTCTGCTGAGCTTTTACCCATTTATCTACATATTTATTTCACTTGTTTATTTATCAACATCTTAGTCCACCCCAGGGACAGGGGTTTATGTTTTTCCTTGTTAAATTCAACATGTTCCCTCTGCCAGACTATTTCTCCAGCCCATCCAGATTCCTCTGAAAGGCTGCCCTTCCTGCAAGCAGGGATGAACACCACAGTTTACTGTCATCCAGAAACTTGATGAGGAGCATCCCACCTCATCCTCCAGATTGTGTGTTGCACAGAATGAACATATGAAACAAGGGAGGTCCCAGGATAGATCCCAGAATAACTCTGCTTGTAACATCAGATAAAGCTGCCATGAAAGGATTGACTGCAGTCATCATTCCTTTGAATGAATTGCTCAGTTTGTTCCTGCATTTGATTCTATTCAGAGGAACTTCTCGTGTAAATAAAACTTCGGGATTTGCCATGTTATCCTCCAGCAGCAAGTCAGCTGGATCAGTTACCTTGCCAGGTCATTCTGCCACCCTAGCTTTGCTTAGGTTGGGATACAAAATTGTTTCAACAACTGCCTTTCCACTACCAGTGTATAAACAGATCCCCTCACCAAACTATTTCATGGTGGGAATGCAGTTATCAGAGGAAATATTTTTTTTATCTCCCTTTTCTCAATACAGACTGCACAGAGAATATAAAAAACATTACAGAGCATAGAACATAATTAAAGAAGAAAGACAATATGTCAAGTCTCCAGAAGAGAGAGAAGAGCAAGTCTGTAATGCTACAAAACAGAGAGCAGATACTGGAAGCACAGAACCACAGATCACCAAAAAGTGACTCTCAGAGCTCCTTGGGATTAGTACAAGATGAGCACCCAAGCAGATCCCTGATGTCGGGTGACTTAAGGTGAGTCATATCTTACAGATCTTTGTTAGCTCTACCCTTTAACACCCTGCAGCACAATCCCATGGACAGGTGCTCCTGGCATGCCTGGGCACTACAGAGGTTTGTTGGTGCTTCTGAGCTTCATTGGGTGGTGTGAGGGTCCAAGGACTTGGATGTCATTTCAAAAGGTCAAGTCTAGAGTTCGTCATTCTTGCCTTGATAAGCAATCTAGCAGGAAGGGAAATGGTGGGAGAAATCAGAACTTCTAATTTATTTGCTCCTGGGGTTTTAAGATGCCACCTAGCAATCCCAGAGTCTTGTCCAGGATTGACCATAGTCTTATGACTAAAGCAACTTGATAAGAGCTTGCTGCTAAAACATCCCTAAGAAACAAGCTGAGCTTGAGAAAATACCTTTGGCTCATTCCTGCCTCTTTGCTGACATTACAAAATGCAGAAAAACCCACTTACACTGTGGTGGCTTCTCTTGAAGCAGCCCAGGTTCAGGCATACATTCCCCACAGCCCTGCATTCAGCCGAGCTTCTGTAAGACATCTCTGGAGCCCCAAAGCAGATCCCATACATGTCTCACATTCTGATTAGGAACAATGAGTTCCTGATACACTTCCTCTTTAATAGGATCCTAATTTATAAGAATGTAGATAATATATCAATGGAAATTAACTTCACACTTTCCTTATACTGGCAGGTTGAGCTGCAGGTGAGTGCAATGTAATTAAGAAATTAAAAGGTAATTTCCACATATGCTTTCTGCTAATCTAACTCAGCAATCATTTAATTTACATCAGGGGACTGACAAGGAGGCAAGCCAAAATAAATAAGATAATACTACGTTTAATCACTCAGTGGAATGGTAATGGAATGAAGTGGGTCTGCATAGAGGCATCAGGGAGAGGTGCATTGACCCTTCTGGCACTGCTGATTGAATCCAAGACTTGTTTTTAATTTCACTTTCATGAGAGTTCAAACTTTTAGCCACTGCCACCAAGGATTCTTAGGTTCTGTTTTTTAATGTTAAAAAAAAAAAAAAAGGTTAGCTTTAAAAAAATCCCCCTTAAAATTGTTGTTCTTTTTTCTGTAATTAGTTGATTGCATTGTACTTGACAGTTTGGACTTGATCCTCATAGAAGAGTGCAAGGTTTCTTCTAGGTTGTTGAATCGTCTCCCAGCAGCTGGAATGTACAGAGCTGTTAACCAGAAGGAGCCTTGCTCTGAGGAACACTGGGGAAACTGAGGCACAGATTGGTCAGAAGCAGAGCTTCTCAGCAGCTTCAGCCCCTAGCCCTGATCAGAGCCAGCCCCAAGGGAGCAGCTCATGGGTCATCAGCTGCAGAGTACAGCTGTGCCATGGGAAAACCTGGGCCAAGGGGAGCAGATAATCCCCAAGAGCTGCAGAGATTTGCTGCTGCAAACTCTGCATGACCTCCACTGCCAACCCAACTGCACATCAAGGCTGCCCAGCCCCTCCTTAGGGTGCTCAGCTCTGGGACTCCTATGTCACGCAACAGCTGGGGGTAGTGGTGGAATGAGGCTGAGCATCCCTTATGCCTTGTGATACATCTTCTCCAATCTGAATGAGTGAAAGACAGTGCAGGCTTGTGCCAAACACCCCCTTGGTGCTCCCCTTCCCTCCTGTGTGGGATAGCACCAGACTGCAGTGTCGTTGTTCATGAGGGATCAGGGTGAAACCAGCAGGTTTGGACTTTCCAACAGATTTTCCTAACATCATTGTTATCTCTCAGGCAAGGCCCAGGGCATTGAAGGGGAGAGAGTGGGAAACCCCCCCAAGAATTGCACATACTTGACTTGCAGGTGCTCCCGGAATGTCCTAAGCAGCGCTTTGCATCATAGAGCCTTTGGCTCTTTCTCTTGAAAATTATGCATAACACAAAACATAGAGGGGGCTTCAGAATAGCTGGGCATGCAGGAGAAGGTGATTCCCCTCCCAGGTCTCCTACACACCACACAGAGCTCCCCAGTACCTTGCTGCGTTTCAGGTGCCCCGGGCATGGAAGAGGATTTGAGCTCTGTATCTGCTCTGTGGGAACACCTGAAGCCATGCATGCCAGAGCTTGTCTCAATAGAGGCAGGAGCGCCAGCCCCAGGGCCTCAGCAGGGGATACTCTTCATGCAACTCCGGCTTTTTGTTCCAAAACCAGAGCCGTGGGGGGATCGAAGGGGCGGGCATGCCACCTGCCTGCTGAGCCCGTCCCCTCCTCCCCCAATGCAGAAGCTGAGATGCTTCCTCTTGCCCTCCCTGGGCTCCCAGAAGCATTCATATGGTAGCTTAATCCTTCAGAGACATGGGGATGCAGGGATTACCAGCCAACCCGGAGAGATGGGGCCCATCTTCCCTCCAAGCAACAGGGCTACCACTGGCAACAACACAGCCACCATCCCACACAGACCCTTCTGGAGACCCCATATCCATCTGGACCAAGCAGGATAGCAAGGACCAAAGCATAGACCTGTGCTTCCATGGCAAGAAGACTTTGGTTAACCTAAATAGGGCTGCATTATCCCCTGTCAATAATTTATCCAATGAGTTGCAGCCTGCTTTTGTCAAATGAATTATTCCAATGTATAGGGAGGTTATATTTGTACTCTTCAAGCAGCTCTAGAAATGGTCAAATAATATTTGCCCAGCAAATTGTTAAACGACAATTCTTCTGTCACTTATTGAGTAAATTATTCACTGAGCACTTGTTTACTCGGTGCCGATTCTCCTTGCCTGCCTGTTACCTGGGCAGCTGCCATGTGGGCAGGCAGGAGCAGGAGGGCACCTGAGCAAACAGGCCAGGGGTTGCGCCTCTGCTTGAGCCCCTGAAACCCAGCTGGGGGGTCCGTGCTTCGTTAAGTCTGGGGAAGAGCTTCTGGGAAGCAAGTCCAGACGTGGGATTTGGTGCATGTTGTGGTAGAGGAGGGTTTCGTGGTCCAGGCATCGATGTGAGGAGCTGCTGGGAGATGCTGCTGGAGCTTCCACTAAGCTGGCAGTGATGCCCATGGCATGCCCATGTATTCACACTACACCCACACATGTCCCAAATCTGCTTCTTCTGCCACTTTTCAGTGGCTCAGGAGATTAATTTCTGGGGTGGCAGACAGAGGAGCACATTTCCACATGCGCAGACTGGATGGGTTGGCAATGAGCTTGGAGAGAAGACAGGATGTTTGGGGCAGAGGAGACCACAGGTCTGAGCTTTGCTGGCAGAGGAGATACTGTCAGAGTGATCCATTTACTTTCTGGCTCAAAACTGGAAAGAGAAGATCAGCTGGTTGTTTATATGACAAAACTCCTCTGGGTTGTAGATCATCAAAATCATAAAACTAAATATTATCATCCACTTCCTTTTCTCATTTTTCCTCCTCTCCCTTTCACCATACCATTAAAGATCACAGACAGAGTGTACACATCACCTTGAAATATTGCCCAAAAAGTGGAGGAATGACTGAAAGTAACTGATTTTTCTAATAAACAATTGCAAATCCATTAATTTGGAAAAAAAAAAAATCTGGTTTTGTTTTATCCACTTAAAAATACAGGGTGGGGAGGGTTGTAGGATTTTTTGCCTGATTGTTTTTTTTGCCAGTGCATGTCTGGTTTTTTCCTTGGTCTTCTGGCAGCATAGAAATATGATTTTTAAACTGCAGCTTTCCCTGATACTCCAGCAGCAGAAGTGTCTCTTGTAAACCACGTTTTGGTTTCTAGTTAAAACTGTCCAGGTATTCCTGCTGAGCCAAGGAAGCACCTTCCTCCAAACTGTTAAAGTTTAGGTGAAGAGACATCAACCAAACCCCAGCCTTGAAAAAACTGCAGAAAAATAATATCTACTGTGCCACACTTGGGTAACATCTGGGCTATCATAAACCAGTTCCTGGGGAGTGCAGTGAACTTCGTGCCCCAGTGTTGCCCACTAGCCTGGTGCCCATGGTCCCCTCTTCCCACCCCTCTTCTACGTTCCTCCCCCCCTCTATCTCTCATGCTTCTCCAGTCTTGCTGCAAGATTTCTTTCCCTTTATTTTGATTATTTTCCTCCTTTAATCTCTCTCCCAGTCCTCCCTTCCTTTCTAGGGATTGCCACTTCCTTTATCTTTGTATTAATCTAATCCTCCCATCAGCTTTCCTCCAAAATCCAACCCACTGACCATCCCACTTCTCACTCCACAACATGGGGCCAACTCTGCCCTGCCCAGAGTTACCCACCCCAGGAATGCCACAGCCCTGCCCCATGCCCCGAGCTAGAGTGTCTCTCCTGGCCAACAGGTCCCCATCTCCTTCCAAACTCATCGTCCAGCCATACACCCACCTCCTCCTGGATGGGGCCACCAGCTGCATCCCGATGCCTGAATGAGCCTTTACACCTTCTTCTGCCCGTCACGGTCTGTGCTTTCCAGGAGTAGCTGCCAGCATTTATCATAGTCCCCTTCAGAGCACCAAAATCCTTCCTTTCCCCTTCTTCTTCCTCTTCCCCTTCTCCCTCTTCTTTCCTCTTCCCCTTCCCCTTCCCCTTCCCTTCCCTTCCCCTTTCTTCCCTCTTCCCCTTCTTTCTCCCTTCCCCTTCTTTCCCCTTTCCCTTTTCCCTTCCCTTCCCTTTCTCATCCTCTTCCCCTTCCCTTCCCTCCTCTCCCCACATGCACACACATGCACACATGCACTCACACATGCACACACACAGGTGAACACACACACGTGCACACACACACACGTGTGCACTCACATCCCCTTCCTTCCAGCCCAGCCCCAGGAGCACCAGGGCTGCTGTGCAGGAGGATGTATTTCATATGCATGGCCTGGGATGGTCCAGGCTCTCCAGCCAGTAATTCACTGATTGGAAAATGTTCCAGGGAAGGGATTGAGGACCGAGAGGTGGGAGGGGGCAGCCAAGGCAGGGGGGGAGCCAGGAGAGATGAGATGGGAGTTCTCAAACTGCGAGTCCTAATACTAAGCATGTGGCCATATATTATTTTAATAAAGCCAGCACATCCTGCACTCACGACAGCTGCTGTTCCCTTTCTCTCATCCTGTGAATCTCATTTATTCCTCATTAGCAAAATCACCTGTTTGTCAAATAGGGACAGAGCTGTAAGACATTAAATTGTGCGAAGGCTGGCGGGGGCCTGGGGAGTGCAGGGAAGAGCGGGAGGGAGGAGAGCCTGGCAGCCTGGCTCCCGCTCACAGATTGAAGCCAGAACTTGACGAAGATCTCTTGAAGGTTGAGATGGAAACAAGGATTTGGAGGAGTGAATTATACAGCATCTTCAAGTGCTCTCATTTTTTTTCCCTGCCTGTTCACAGAATTCTGGGAAATGGTGCTTTGCGCAGTGAAGGGTTTGGGGTGGGTGCTCAGCACCTACATGCAGAAGGGTTCAGATGTACCCAATCCATGGTCACCCATCACCTCCTAATCAGCAAAAAAATTCAATCCCTGGGCACCCATCAGCAAATGATTTTCTTTTTTGGAACAGTTCAGGTACAAAATTTAATCTGATTCACTTTTATTGGTTTGGGTTTTCTTTAAATTAAGCGAAGACATTGGTGAGACCAACTCATTCTTTCAAAGAACTGGGGTTTTGATGAATCAGGGTTTTCCACTAACATTAAAAAAAATCCCTGGACTGCACTAAATTAAGTGTCTGTCGCTCCACCAGCCTGGCAATGGAGTCTTTTTCTGCTGGTTTTGCAGCTTACTCGATGCTTTTCCTAATGCCAGCCCTGGCTTTTCCCTTTATCAGTTGACTGACACGAGGGGAAACAGCTGGCTGAAAATCAAGCTTTCTGGGATGCTGAAATTCTCCCTGGTTTTTGGAGATTTGGAGTTTTGGATCAAATTGGATCCAACCCAACCATATGTGCGTGAAAGATATAGAGAGAAACTTGGGGAGGACAGGGAGATCTCAGCCCCCAGCCCTCCCACATGGTTCTGGTGTTCCCATCTACCTTCTTGCCAAAAGCCAGGGGGGAAAGACCCGACGGCAGCTCTCGTATCTCCAGCCTCTTTGAGAAAGCCTGAAACTCCACATTTTCCCTAGGAGGCTATTTTGCATCTTGGAAAACACCAGCTAACATAGGAGGGTTTGATCCCAGGGAGCCAGAGTTCAGGGATGTGCTGTTGGGAACCTCTGGGCAGCTCTGCAGCCAAGGTCCTTCCAGGGGGATGTCTGCCAAGCCCTGCCCTCCATTCAGGGTAAGCCAGTTTGGGGTCTGCAACAGGAGTCACCAGCTCTTGGGAAGGTCATTTTTAGACATGAGGGAAATTAAGCATTAGGAGGTTAAGAAGTTCATGTCCATGCACGTTTTTTTCTCCTTCCTCTCCTTGTCCTTCATTTTTTGTCTTATTCTGACCATCGCTCTATCTTCTCTTCATCATCTTGCTTTTCCTCATGTTTCCCTTCTCCAGGATGCTTTCCTCTACTCCCTCCCTGTTCTTCCACCCCTTTCCCCATCCAGCTCCTCTCCCCATCTCCCCATCTTCCTCCTGCTGTTGAAGTCCTTCCTCCCCACCCTTGTGCATCTCTCCAACTCTAAGGGTGTCTCACAACCTGTTTCTGTCTTGGAGAGGATACATATGGGGACATCCAGTGGCCCAGTCCAGTGGCCCACAAGTCCTGCAGCACCAAATCCAGCTCACATCATAGCCTGGTCCTTTGGGGGACCCTTCATTAACCACCTCTGGGCTGGCAGCAGGGCTGGCTTAGGGGTCAACAGAGACATCCCCCACCCTGGACTTGCAGCTGTCTTTCATCCACCTGCCCAGTTCCAGTTCCCGTTGCAGAGCAGAGGTCCCACCACCCCTTGTTTCACCCCATGGGTGCCAGTAAAGTCCCTGCTCCACAGAGCAGCGCTGTGTCCCCCTTCCCCACCCGCGCAGCCACTGCGTGTCGATGCCACCGTGTCCCCTCCCGCCCTCGTCCCCCCTTCCCTCCTCTCTCTGAAAGTCATCAGGCCTAGCGAGGTCTTCTCCCACTTATGCAGCTCATGAATATTTAACAGCATCTGCTCTGGAGGCGATAAAGCCTAGCAATCCTTGACAAATATGGCCTAATCTTTTCAATTTCGGGGTGCAAATATTCCTTCAGAGTCCTGTTTGTCACCTAGATTAATGACTCTGGCTCCCATAATCCTTTGGTGCTAATTCAAGTGGTGGCTACCAGGACGGCTCATGGTGGAGGGATGCTGGGACACATATGAAGGAGAGATTACTCACTTGAGGGTCCTTTGCTTTAGGGTTTTGTTCCTCCATTGGTAGCTGGGGACAAGGAGGGGGGTCTGGGTGTTTGTTTGTTTTTTTCCTATTTGTAGCTTCTGAATATCCACCCCAGATCCACTGTGAGTGAGGAGGGATGCTACCACAATGAGAGAGGATGGCTCCCTTCTTCCCCTCTGCCTTGTCCCCAGGGATGGCTTGTGATGGGAGACATGGGCTTGTCTCCAGCACCAGATCCTCATTTTCTGGCATCTGATGGAGACAGAAGCTACAAGGCCACCAGACTCTTTTTCCAGCAGCCCTCCAAGCCTGGACATGCTATGGGGCTCCACTTCCACTTAAGACCCATCCCAGGGACTAGAGGCTAAGCCCTAGGATGCATCAGCCAGAAGAAAACCTGTGCTGCACAAGTCCAGCTCAGCTCAACACTGCTGCTCCCATGCCAGCGCACACTCCCCAGTCACCCTAGCAAAGCAGATCCATGCACTCAGGAGAAGGTGGAGAAGAGAATGGGAGAGGAATGAAAGTTGAAGCACTCTCACACTCTACAAGCTCTCTTGCATGTATTTTACTATTACCCTTATTACCCTTTATTAATTGCCTATTACCGTGTTACACTTCCTCACGTTGTGGTGCCTTCCTGGGGAAGATGCAGGACTTAGGGCTGGGTGATGCTCAGCTCTCAGCTACAGCTGGTAGGAGAGGTGATGGTTTTGGCTAATCTCTAGCCAACTTTGGAGCTGATGGCACACTATGAGAGTCATGGCAAATCACCCCAGCCAACACCCAACAGGAGTCTGGGCACCTCTGGGCATGCAGAGCTGGCTGCTCCTGTTTATTTATTCCCTGATCAGGAGAGGAAAATACAGAATGGGAGCACAAGGCAGTAGGTGGGAGGGCAAGGAGAAGGAGGGAAGAGGTGGAAATCAATGCCAGAGCTGATCAGTGGTATTGACAACTTCGCAAAGGGGCTGACGGCTCCCATTCATTGCCCTCGTGCCGTGGGAGGCTGCCAGAGGGACGCCCACAGCCCAGCTAAACACAGCCAAGCATCAGCCAAGGCATTAATGGCCAGCCAGAAATCGAAGATTTGTTATTATCCAGCAGTGGAACAATAGCCTGGCTGGGTATATTCGTCACCGCTCTGGCCCCTGGGGGTGGAAATATGTTGAGATTGCAGATTATTTATTTATATTGGGGAGATGGGGATGCTGGCAGCGCAGCGGAAGGAGTTTCCTTCTCTCTGCGTGTGCTGCTGCTCAACACGGACCCATCCAAGGGCTTTCAGCTGCCTGAGGCTGAGCATCATGTGCTGATTTACAGCAAATCAAGACCTTGGGTTTCAGAGCATCCTTTGGGCAAAGATGAGAAGGAAACGCTGAGACCTACTGGAAAATTTGGAGATGAAGCTCCCAACACCAGCAGTTTGTGCCACCATTTTTTTTGCAGGAGTGCAGCTGCATGCAAGGGCAGGTTTGCAAGGAAGGCCCTTGAGATACAAGATTCTCTAAGAGAGAGTCCAGAGAAACCTCTGATCCTCTTGATCCAGAATTATCCATGCAATTCTCTCTTAAGGAAGCATCTGTAAGGCTCCAGCATGGGGGATGTGAAACCATGAAGGGTCTCATATATAGGATTTTGGTTTTGCTCTCGTTAATAAGGGTTGCTAGGGGTAGGGCAGTCCTAAAATAACAGAACCAGCACCAGGAAGATGGATGCTCCCCTGAAAAAAATTACTTAACTTGGATGTAGGAACCCTTTGAGATCAAGAGATGCAACCAAAAGCCTTTCTCCAGTCGTGATGGCAATCCTGGGTGCGCACAGAAGTCTGGTCCCAAGGAAAACATCCTCTCTGCTTGCTGGATGAGAAAAACTTCTACCTGAAACAAGCAACTGCAGAGCACAGTGAATATTTATGGCTCATGAGCACGAAGGAGCTATTTTTAGGTTTGTTTTATATTTATGTGCCAAAAAAATGCTTTCTCAGCCAGACAAAAATAATATTGTGGATAAAATGAAAGTAGGAAAACGGGGGAGGGGGGGAGTGATATCAGAAAATGTTACTTTTCACCAGTGAGAAACAGAAGTTTTGGACAAAGCAAAAAAGAATTTCTGGATTCATTTTAGCTTTGCGGCTGATGGTCGCTGCGGTTCTTGTTTTCTTTTAGCTGATCCCCACACCTGCGACCGGCTTTCACTGGATGATTCATGCTGGGGTTTCAGCTTGTGGGTGTGTGAGACTCCCAAGCCTCCTGGGGTCCCCATTGCAAGCGAAGGAGATGCAGCCGCCGTGGGGAACGATGTTGGTTCTAGCACAGACAGACCTCTGGGGGCTCTATTGAGCGTTTAGGTTGAACCCCAGGGGAAGAAAGAAGGATCAGGAAGGGATGGGGAATCCCAGGCTGGAGGGTGAGGAGGCAGGGAGCCCTGACACCACCATATCACCTCCAGTCAAAGTTGAAAAAGACTGGCTCGGGAGAACAAAAGCCTGCTTTTACCAGGGATGGTCCAAACAGGATTTTTATTGGGGGTGATCCAAGCAGTGCTCCCCCCACTTAATCTGCTTCTCTAAGCCCATCACACCTCCTTGTCCACGGAAAAAACAAAAACAGACCTCTACCCTGCACATACACCACCACCACCTTCTTCGCTGTGCAGAGGCGAGGATCTGCACCGCAAATGCAGCACCGAAGGGCAGCATCAGCCCCATTTGATGCTCATCTCCTCCATACTGTGCTGCCCCAGTGCGTGGTGCAGGTATGGGGATACCAGGGTGCTGGGGAGGGTCCCACGGCCGCCTGTGCTGGCATGTGCATGGCTGCTTCCCGCTGCTCCCTGCCCCCTCCTCCTTCTATTTTTTTCCGCTGAGCAGGCTCAAAAAGCAAAGCTGCTGCCTTTGTAATACCGCAGCATCGTTAGGGCCCTCCTGAAACCGGGGCGGGCAGCGGGGAGAGACCGGCTCATTAGCTGTACTCTTTGAAGTGGGCTCTGTTTGGGGTTCATTTGTATGCCGGCAGAAGGGAAACCTCTGTGTTTCAAGGATGTTTTTCTGGAGGGGCTTCCTGGAAACATAACAAACATGACCCCGAGGAGCGCTCCCCCAGCCCACATAGGCAGCCCAGAGATGAAACGCGGGGCCGTGCTCAGCATGGCACAAAGGCAGCCCGGCCCCAGCAGCACAGCAGCCAGCAGCCAAGTTCCCTTGGAGAAGACAAAACCGGCGCCGAGTGAGTCTCCTTGTTGCACAAGTGGTCTCTATCTGAGGGTCAGGGATCTCACAGCTCAGTCCCACAGCCTCCCATCCTGCCTGTTCCCAAATCGCAGCTGAGAAGCAGGAGCTGGCTGTTTCCTCCCCGAGCATCAAACAGGCAGCCCAGAGACCACAGCAGATCTGATGCCATCGTGGGGTTACCAGGGTCTGCCCCACTCTCACCCCATTTGCTGTGGTTGGATGCCAAGATAGAAATGAAGACATGCTGATTCAAATCAGCACAAAAAGGTGCAAAGTTAGGTTTCCCCTCTGTTCCACAGCTCCCCGACATTCTGACCAGAACCAGTGCAGGGGAAGCTGCACTCCAAAGGGGGCTGTGAGGCTTCTTGCCCCACCACCTCAAAATAAAAGAAATCCTGAGCTTTACAGTGTTTTGAGTATCTCAAAACATCTTCCCAAGGTGTCCTGCCTGCTTGCTGGCCTGCTGTGCCCACTTTGGGATGAAGGATGGGCACCTCCATCCCTCCCCAGCCAGCAGCTGACATCAAAGCATGGCTGGTGGGACTTCCCAGGAAAGAAAGAAGCAGCCCTATATAAGTAGAGCCTGGCTCTACCTCCATCACCCTGTCTCTCTCCTTTTTGCCTTCAGCAATCTCTCTTTCTCTGCCTGCTCCTGCCTCTGTCTGGTTCTGCCTCCCCTTCTCCCCCCTGCATCTCCTGCGACGCTGCCGGTGACAGGGAGCACTCGGAGAAAGACGGATTGAAATGACACGCGAGCTCCAGCGTGACTGCCGGGGTGATGCATGGGGAGCCGTCACTCGGTGCTTGTCGTGAGTGGTACAGATGAGGGACTGACCTCCTCTGCCAAGGGGTCAAGGGCGTTTGAAGGGCATAACGCACAAAATTGGGGCCGAGGGGGGGAGCAGGAAGGAAACCAATCTCTTCTCTTTTGTCCGTGCTCCTGCTGGCACCCTGGAGCACCTCAGCAGCGTTTAAAAGCGCGTAACTTCTTAGTGATGTTTCTCCATGCTAAGTTTCTGACTTTCTGCCACAAAGAGTCAGCCCAAATCTCCTACCTCTTGCATCAATGGTCTCAAGGTTGCTCTGGAGACATTGCAAGGTGCTGCTAGAGCAAATATCCCAAATTCTGTCCCATGCCTCATTCCAGGTGGATTTGCATTAGCACCAAAGCAGAGATAGGACTTACACAGCAGAGTTTTGCAAATGGCAGGTAGAACCCAGGGATGGCAGTGGTGAAGAGCTCTTTCATCATCTGTATCATAGAATCATAGAATCTTCCAGTTGCAAAAGACCCTGGAGATCATCGAGTCCAACTATACCCATCTTCTGTTAAACCATCCTTCTCCCCATCTCAGGTCCGAAGTCCCTCTCTGTGACCTCCACCGTGCTCAGGTGTCTCAGGGGCAGCCTGGCAGCAGAGCTGCTGAACTCCCTGGTTGGAGCAAGTTTGCTGATCCCTACCCAGCCAGGAACCTGGACCTACTGAACTGCCACAGAGGACCACGCTTGGCTTGGCCACATGGAGTCAACTGATCTCATGGGGCAATGATTTTGTCATCAGCTCATAGAGAGCTGAATGTGGGAGAGACCTACCCAAGTTGGATCACCTACCTTCAACTCCTCTGAGGCAAACCTGACTGAAATCTTCAGCTTTTCCTTTGGCTTACTCTGTAGCACCGTGTTTGTAGGATACAAGCTAATCACTCTGGGACATTGTCACATCCTTTGGTTTGAAGATCTAGTGGACTCCAGCCTGGAAAAAATTGTTAGACATGTCCATCGTTCTTTAAAATGCTGTTTCAGGATGACTGGGAAATGCAGCTCAAATCCACAAATTCCTGTCAAATTTGCCTAAATAAATGCGTTTCTAACAGAGATATCATGCTGGAAGAGTTGGATAATTTCATCTGGTTGTTTTCAACTGAAGTGAAACAAATTAGAATCTTTAATTTGCTTTGGTGAAGGAGGAAAAGTATGTTAAAAAATAGTATGAGGTGTTTTATTTCTGCTGGCTCAAGAGAAAAAGAATAACTCTCGTTGGTGTGGGGAGGAAATCAGTTTAGTCACTTGAGTAAGAGTGAAATGAAAATCATCTCCCCAGTATAATACCCAAAATGAGCTGGGATCTGGGAATACTTCTAGATAGGTCCCATTGCTCCCAAGGGAGCACAGGGAGGGGTACAGGGGTAACAGCCCTGTCTGTGCCACCCCAGGGGGAGCTGCCCAGCTGTGGCCATAAACCCATGCCAGCGTGTCAAGTGAGCAGGTTGTCCAAGACATCTCTGCCTCCTCCTCGGGCTGTATGCATGCCAAGAGAAGCGGTTGGAAAAGAGCAAGAAAGAAAAGGCTATTGCAAGGCAGGACAGATGCAGCCAGTTGGCACCAGCCGCTAAATTACCAGCCAATTTCCAGCATATAACCTGGGGACCTAGGTTTTCAGCTGAGCACATTAAGGCTGGTGCCCCTTTTAATTGCTGTAAATCTTGACATGTGTCCCTCAACTTTGGTGTCTCTGACAGCCTGGACAAAGCCAGCTTTCAAAGCAGGGAAAATGCTATTACTTGGTTTGTTTAGGGTCTTGCTGGCGTGCTCTGGACCTGGTGCTGGTGCAGTTGGTGTGAGCAGATTCAGGCTTTGGGAATGATTTCATTCTTACCCCAGCATGAAGAGCAGCCAGGAGTACCGTCCCTATGGTTTTCCCAACCACGGACGCTGAAGGTTGAGTGACAAGTCAAGTGTTGACCAAAGTAGGAGGATGAGGACCAGCGAAGAGGCACGGGGGTGCAATGACCCTGTGGATGTGCCAGGGGAGCTCAGTTGCTCTCAGAATCAAGACAGGGAGCAGAGAAAGCTGTGAGATCCTTAGCGGGTCCTGTCAGCCTTATTCACATGTTATCAGATGGGGGAAGCCCAAAGGGCCATGAGGGAGGTAATTAATCTTGGTCTTGAGCAGAAAGGCTCTTGGAGAGGAGGGGGGAGGTCAAAATGAGACACTGTTTGAGGAGAGATGGGAACTTTGCAAATGCTTGAGTGTTTTTTTTATCCTTAATGGGAAGCTCACCCTAGATCTGAAGACATCTTTGTACATCCCCCTCAGTTTAATTTGGATTTTTATTTGGGATCATCAGTTTCTCCTCACCATAAAACACATCATCATCACTGTAAAGCACTTTTATGACACCTTTATCTGATTATCTGAAAGCACTTAATCAGCATTAACTCATTAAGCTTCCCCATGGCCACAGCAGGAGGAGGCAGGGGTCGGTGCCTACTTCAAGAACATCTCCACACACAGAGGCAGTTGGAGCTGCAGCTGGGGTCAGAACAACGAGCATCACTCGGTCCCTGGCTCTGTAAGCGTTGCCATAGGGAACTCACAGCTTCTCCTCTGCAGAGCAAAGCTGAGCTGGACGGACAAAAGGTTTCTCTGGTAGGGGTACCTGCACCATTTCTCAGGGGTCAAAGGAAAAGCACCTCTTGCAGATTCTCAGCATCCTCAAAGAGCTACTAAAGCTGCATTTCCTGGTCCTTGGGATGGGGTTGCCACGTCTTACCTGCTTGCCACCTAATGTAATACACAGGGTCTCACTGTATAATATGTAGGGTCTTAGCCAGCTCTGACTGTGATGCAAGACAGACTTCTTTAAAGAACCTTTCTGACTCATGCCTTTCATGGCAGAGAAGGACAAGTCCAAATCTCACTGCTCTCAGCAAAGAGTAACTCTCACTTACAGAGATGGGGTAGCTTGCTGAGCCCTGGTTGCACCCCACCTGCCTGTCCAAGAGCTGGGTCACCAAATTTGGCTCCAAGAATAAAGTACTGATTCCAGATTTTTATCCCCATCTCATGGGCTTTGCTGTGTGTCAGTGTCCCTCTGTATCCAGCACGAGAATGACTGTGTCAGGCAGGGGGAGGGTGAACACACCTGTCCACCCCACAGGGGCAGTGGGTGTGGGATGTTGCCGGCACCCCCTCTGCACAGACACCCCCTGGGGTCTCCTCCAGCACCACGCTAGGACAAGACGACCCCCTGTTCACAGCAGTGATGCTTGGTTTTTCAGGAACGGCCATTCTTCTGGCTTCTGTGGCAAATTAGACCCCTGGAAAAAGGTGGTGGGCAGGGTTGCCCATCTGCTCCTGTTTTTGTCCATCAATTAGGCCTCATTTCCAACACGCTCACTGTGGTTCATTGGTTTCCGCTTCACGTTCCTCGTGGTTTCCAGACACCATTGCAGAACAGCTCTGCGCCGTCTCTGGAGAGCTCTTTGCTTTTGGACTCAGGCCATTATTTTCCCCATTTTCACCCTCCCACCCCCCAGGTTTTTTCCTCCCAGGCTCATTCAAAGCAGTGCTCCCCTGACCCAGCTCAAAGAGTAAACCCTGGCCAGCCATGCCAGGACGCATACCGGGTGCTATGGGTGCCCAGGATGACCACCAGCACCCACCTATCATTTCACCCACTGGTGGGTTCTCAGATGATTCGAAACCTCTCTTCAAAACTTCCCCTGCCTGCCTTCTAACTGGAGCAGCATCTCTTCCACAATTCTGCATCCCCTCAGTTGACAGAACCATGCATCCCCAGTAATATTCCCTCCCAAAGTGGATAATTTCTGAATCAGCCTGCTTATCTCCATCAATCCTGTCACCTGTGGACAGAGATTTTCACTGCAGAGTACACGGAGCAAGTCCTTGCCAACACGTGGGGCTGGTGTCACAGCTGCATGGCCCATCAGGGTGGTCACACTTTCCTGGGGGTCTCTCCCAGCTCCAGCTTGCCAGAGTCCTCCACACTTCCAGCCAGAAGAAACTTGATTCTCTGGGCTGTGCAAACATCTCTCTTCAAATCCAAGGCAGCATGGCTGGTGGAACAATGCTGGTAGGAATGAGACAGAGAAGACCCAGAGCCAAAAGAGGTCAGAGGGCTCATGAAGAGAAGAGGTAATGTTCAGTTATTTCTAACACTACTTCAGCATTGTGAGCTAGAGGGGAAAAAAAAATTTGACCTTTGCCAAAAATAAAAAGTGCCTAACTGGATAATGCAAGTGGTGTGGGTTTGGGGTTGGATTAGAGGTCTGGGTTTCATCTCCCAGGCCACCCAGTCTGAATTTAGGAGGCAAAAACCTGGAGCTAGAGCGGGGAAAACACAGATGCTGATATTGGTGCTGGTGAATGGCTGGAACTCCCCTCATCTCTCCCAAGGGTGCCAAGTGCAGGGACCTCCTCCCCCAGGCAGCCTGTGCTGTGAACTGCCCCTGAATGGGCCTGGGGACAATGCATGGGGATGTTTCCCACACAACCCCAACTTGCAAAGCCAGTGAGGGGCAACCCAGGGACTCAGGAAACTCATCGTGGGGCTCTACCCTCCTCGATTCACTGTGCTGGAACTCTCAGCTGTCACGTAGGGGCTTAGTTCCCCATCACATGTCATACAGAATCTACTAAGCATCACTTCGTGTCCTCAAATCGGATATTTGGTGATTCTGGCACAGAGAAATATAAAATAAATGCACAAAGGTGTTGACATATGTGTGAGTTAAGTCTGTGTTAGCGTTGTCAGACTGCAGAAGTAAATGAAGACCCCCTCCTTCATATTTTAACTCCTATCCTGACCTTTACTTCACTGTCTGGATGGTGCTGCTGCTGCATTCGATCCATCCATTTTTACATTCAGAAGAAATTATTATTTAATTCCCTTTTTGCACCTGGCTGCAGCTCCTGATGGCCAAGCAGTTCTTCAGCTGATAAAAAAAAGTTGAGCATCGGTCAGTGAATCAGTGGCAACAGAAGTGCTGAATCATTAAATCTTATACTGTAATCTATTTTAGATGGGTTTAGGAGCAAGTTGTGAGGAGAGCACACACACACACACACACACACACGCACTGCCTTGGTATTGAAACAGGAATGCCCAAAGGAGGAAGGGAGCATCTCTGTCTAGAGAACCTTTTTTCTCCTCCCTCCACCCATTTTTGCAGGTTTTGGTTAGATTTTCTTTCAAACTAAACAAAACTGGTAGTGCTATGGTGCTGCACACTGCAAAGCATTGCCCCACTTGACCCCATCTCTGGGTTTGTGGCTTGGTTGTTATTTTAGGGACGTATTTGTGTTTATGCTTCAGGGCTGCCCGAGTCAGAGAGGTGGTCTGAGAGCAGTGAAAGGGCTGTCTAAACTTCATCATCCCTTCTGCACCGCTGCCTAATTCCTTCCCTCCTGCCCAAGAGAGAAAATATCTCCCAAATCATCTCCCCAGCAGCTGGAGCTCAGGCTGGCTCTCCTCACCAAAGTCCCTACTCCTCATTAAGAGGTGAAACCAGCTTCTGGCTTGGCTTGTCCCACGGGAGCACACATACCTTAGTGTGTCCCTCCATAGGTATTCAGGATCATGGATGCAGTCAGTGAGTTTTAAAGGTAAAACCAGGACAAAATATGCAGCCACAAGCAGAGCAATCCCTAGTTTTCCTGGTTGTGGCCAAGGTGGCTGAGCCCATTTCAGCCCCTGAAGGGAAATTCCTTTCCCCTGTGAAGGACTGCGTATTTTGACTTAGTCCTGAGTTATGACTAAGAAAAGAATTCTTTTTTAAAAAAAAAATAGGGATTTCTAAGTCAGGGCCAGCTCTGATGGGAATAATGCAAATAATTTAGACCTGCTTTCAGCGACCTGGCTGCACCGTAGGGTCAAGCAGGTCTAAGCATGAACCACCACTTAGTGTAATCCTACTTTGCCAACACAGGGAGATGTAGATGAGAACTGAACTGGGCATGGTGCTCTCCTACAAGAGCTCATCCTTCCCGTTCCTCTCCCAGTCTCACATCCAAGAAATGCATACTAATATTGGTGTCTTCTTTGGGGAGGTGGAGAAAAGAGAAGGAAAACTCACCACTAGGACACAGCATCTGCTCTTTCACAGTTCACAAGCTGCCTTTTTTTTCTCCCTCCTTACTAGATGGAGAAATGAGTTTCTGAAAGATGCTGGGCAAAAAATCCCAGAGGAATCATAGCCCAGGGAAGCTGCAGGAGCCAGGCATTATTGCTAGCTATTTGCACTCTTGGTTTAGCATCTTGCCAACCCCTGCTGCCCACCATGGCATTTACAAACACATCCGTGCCCTGGCAGGCAGCCAGCATAGGGATAGGGGTAAAGGCAAAAGTGGAGGCAACCCTCAGTGACCTGCAAGGAGATGGTGATGCTCTCAGTACCTGAACACCCAGAGCTCTGTCCTGTCAAAAGGCCACGGCAAGAAACTCTTAGCCCATAGACTCACCTTCAGCAAGAGCCTCTGCAGTGATGCCTTCTCCCCAGAGCAAATTGTCCAGCACAGAGCAGACAGGCTCATCTCAGGGCTTTGGCCTCTCCACCCACTCAGTCTTGCCCAGATTTTCCCTTCAGGATGTCATCTCATGTGCAGTGAGGCTAAACCCACAAAAACCTGCTGCTTGTTTCCAGACCAGCCCCACAATGTGGTGGAGGGTCATCATCCCACCAGCTGCAACATGATCTTACCATCCAGACACTGGAAAACAGCATCCCATGTGGAACTGCTGCTCCAGCAGAGTCACTTTTATGCCTGACCAGGCTGTTTCTTGACCTTCAGGAATGTTTCTTGTCTGCTCAACTGACCATTTACTTCCCCGATTTTCCCTCTTCCTTTTGGGCAGCAGAGTAAAAGAGCAAAAGGCAGAACCTCCCTAGACACAACAAAGCATATGCAACCAGCCTCACCCTTGATGGGCAAAGAATTATCACCAGTGCACCTCCCCAGCTTCTGCAGAACCCTCTGCCCGGGCACATTTCCACTGCTGTCACCACAAGGAGATGCACAGTGGTGTTGGCATCTACAAAGGATCAGCAGTGAACAAAAGGTCTCAGTCCTGCTGTGGTCCCTCCCAGGGGAGCCCAGTGGTATTCAGATTCTTCTAGTTCAGAGCCAACCTAAAACCTGGATAAGGAGATCTCGTTCCTGCAGTAGATTCCTCACAACAGCCTAATTCTTGAAGAGTATTCATGGTATTTCAGAGAGGGAAAAGGATGGAGGCTCCACAATTTCCTTTGGGGACCTTCCTCTAGTTTAGTCCTGCAGATCCTCAGGGGCCACACAACTGAGTGTTCATATTAAACCCTAAAATAAGGGAAACAAACGGATGATTGGATGGGCAAATGGGTGTGAGACAACAGAGAGAAGATAAATTTAAGGATGAAGAGCTGGGTGGAGGGAACGACAGATACAGGGATGGATAGATGATAGGCAAGGAAGGGTACCATGGGATAGCTTTGCTGATGAATTCAATAGCCAAAAGTCACAGAACAGCTTGGGTTGGATGGGACCCCAAAGCCCATCCAGTTCCACTCCCCTGCCATGGGCAGGGACACTTCCCACTGGATCAGGGTGGTCAAGGCCCCATCCAACCTGTCCTGAACACCTCCAGGGACGGGGCATCCACAACTTCCCTGGGCAACTTGCGCCAGGGCCTCTCCACCCTCATCGGTGAAGAGGTACATCAGTAAGTTATTTCTTCCTCTTCCTCCTCCTCCCTGGAGCAGAGGAGATGATGGCCAGCCCTGAGGACACAGAGGGCTGTCCAAGCACAACCCAGCAGCAACCAGGGGCATCAGGCAGTGGCAGGGCTCTGTCCCTCCTGCCCGAGGACATACAGGCTGTCGGGGTACCACCACTCCGTGGGGCACTTGGCCAGCCGGAGGGTCTGTTCCCTTTGAAGCGAGTGACTTGTGGAGCTGCCGGAGAGGATTTGGCAGGCCGGCCCTTCTGCTCTGCAGCAGTCCTCATAACAAGAGGCTTGGCTTCCCTCCCTCCAGCACATGGCTCTCCCTCCCCTCCGTGATCCCCGTTGAACGGCAGCCCAGCCGGCAAGCCCCAACAATCTCCCGTCCCCCCCCAGCCCAACCTCATTGTCCCCGAGAGATGCCTCCTTCCCCCTCCCCACCTCTCCCTTCTCTTCCTGGCAAACTCTCCCCCTCCTCCTGGATCCAGCCGCTCTCATAATAGCATCCTTTTCATGGAGACAAATTGTCCAGCCGGGGGCTGCACCTGAGGGCTTTCACCCTTTAACAAATAGCCTTTTAATTTTCTGCCAGAAGGGCATGGAAAGGGGGGGGGGGGGGGGGTGGAGAAGGGAAGGAGGGGCTGGAGAGGGGGTTGCACAGAGCAGAGAGAATCAATCAGACATCCATCTTCATCATTGCTGCCAAGGGACCATTTGCACTGGCTGGATGCCCCTGGGGGAAGGTGGGGTGAAAAAGAGAAGAGGTTGGGGTGAGGGGGAGGCAGGAGGTGGTGAGGGGAGGAGGAGGGAGGGAGGGTCACAGAGCTATGCTGCTTCTGAAATCCTTATGGAACAGTTGCCCTCCAGCAAGATAAATAGCAACCCTTGGAGCCCAGGGAAGGGAGCAGAGGGTGGTTTTCCTGGTCTTACTCCGCTCTCCAAAGACGTTGGCTCAAACCCAGAAGAGTCAGTAGCTCTTGAGGGGCACTGTAGCAGAGCCAGCCTGGCTAGGGAGGCCACAGGAGATCTGCATCCCCATCCCCCTGGAAGTAAGGAATGAGATGTGTAAGAGTGTGAGTGAGATGAAGAACAAAGAAATAAGGAGAGAACTCCCACCAGTACCTTCTTCTCCCTCAGTGAGAGCATCATGGACATCAAACACAGCTTCCACTGCAAGGCAGAAGGGCCAGAAGAGCTTGAAATTCTCTTCTCCCTGGTGTCTGGACAACAAGGAATGAACTAGCAGGTGAAAGCACCAAATCACTTTCCTCCCCACTCCTCCAGATCTTCTCCTACAAGGGGAGCCCAAGCCACGATTCTGGCTTTGGCTGGAATCTGTCACCTTTCCCAACAGAAAATAAGCAAAGAGGTTAATTAGATGTTTGCAATCTAATTTACATCTTGTTTGTGAAACCAGCATTTCAGCTGTAACCCAGCCTGGGAGCCCCCGTGCCCTCGCTCTTTTGCTAAATTTATTTCACAGCTTTGCAGAACTGGCTCTGCCGGGTCAGAACTTTTCCATTATCATTTTATCGCTGCCTCTTACTCTGTAATTACAAGCTGCTTCCCTCACCCCCTCCTCCTCTTCTTCCCCAGCCCCCTCCAAACACAAGGTAGGAGATGCTGGTCTTGCTTTAAGCTTCTTCTACAATTTGTCTCACCCACTGAGGCCGGGAATAATTTGGCCCTGGTTTCAGTAGATAAGCAAGGGAAGGTGGTTGGGAAACGGGGGGGCATGCTGTTCTCCAGCCACCCCTCCCCAAGGATTAAAATATTGAGATGCATCGATGAATAGCAATGAGCACTGGAAATTAAGGCCTGGAAACTCAGTGTTGAAGAGGTTGGAGTCAATCTGGCAGGAAGGAGAGGAGCTGCAGAGCCATGGAGGTCTAAGGCATGTCCTCTCATGTAGCCCATGTCCAGACTCTCATCCATTCCCAGACACTGACTGGGAGGGTACTGGTGGGCATGGGCCAAAACTGTGCCAAGATGCATGCACAGAGGTGACCAGCACTCATCTATACCCCATGGGAGCACACAGGAGGATTTTGTAGCCCTGTTGGCCAAAACCCCCAGCCCCAGCAATCTCTGGTGTTAGGGAAGGGTCCTCGGGGAGCATCTCAGACACACACCACACAGAACCAGGGACCAGCATCTCCCTGGGCTACCAGCACCTCCTCTGTGCACACAGGACAAAGGCAGTGATGGGGACTTCAGTCCCAAGCTGCCTGTGGGCTGGCATTGCAGCCAGAGGACAGTCATGAGCCAGCACAGTGGCTCACTGCTGCGCTCCACTTGTAGGCCCAGGACACAGGGAGCACCAACATCAATCCCCACACCAAGCACCCTCTTTCCCCCTGCCCCCCTTAACATTATAACCCATCCCCGTTCCCAAAGCACCAGTCTCCTCCACCTCCAGCAAGTAGAAAGGGCCACATCCTCACCTCATCCCCTAGAGAAGGAATATGTTGCTCTGCACAAGCTCAGCATGAGGGACCTGCCCTGGGAAAACAGAAGAATAGGAGGTAACAGGCAAAGGGATGCCCACCCCTCTAAGAGCTCTATAATATCTTAGCCATGGTGACAAGTCATCACAGGACTCAAAAACTGAGTTTGGGATGGAGGTGACCACAATTTCTGCCCTGGCAGAAAGAGAAGTTGCCTTGCTGGGTGCACAGGGCCTGGATGCAGCTGGACACAGCCAGCAGTACCATGCTTTGTTGCAAGATTTGGCATCGTTTCAGTCACCTGTGAGCATGAATCAGACAAGAACTTGCGGACAGCATGAATACGCACACACACAGCCAGCTCAACTGCCCATGAGAAGGTTCATGTAATTAACAGGCAGCCAGCTTTTCTTTCATGTGGCAAAGAAAGGATGGGGAGTATGCATGGGGGGTATTTTTCTGGGTCCATCCCCTGCAAGTAGGTTTCTTCAGGACAGCTCATGAGAGCAGAGGTAACAGTTTGTGAACAGGACACCAGGAGCAAGGAGGAGTGGACCACAGGCCCCTTTGCCCAGTCCTGCTGCCCCTCCAACATCCCTTTCCATCCATAGAGTGAGATAAGAAAAGCCTTTTCCCTGCTAAATCCATAGTACAGGGAACCTCTCTTTGCTAGAAATGGCCTAAGAGAGGATCTTGCTGCTCCTTGGGCTGAGCAGGCTGATATTTATGCCCTGCTCACGTCCCCTGCTCTGTGCAACACCTCCCATGTGCCTGGGGATCTCCATAATATCACTGGGCACAGTGTTTAATGCTTGTGTCCATCATACACCATGCCATGATCACTTGAGCATGATACTCAACCCCAGAGTACATCTGGCTCCGTGTTGTTCAACCCATGCTTGCCTTGGTTGTCCACGGGCACACGTACATCACCAAGCACAAAGACACCTCAACTCCTCCCTAAAACAAAGATCAAAACCTCTGCTCTGTGTCACACCAGCTCGGAGCTGAGGATACCACACCCTCTCGCCACTGCTGGAGGAACATTAAAACCCCATTAACCCGGGGTTGTTATTAATCATGCAACATTACCCAGTGGGGACAGCCCTGACGTCTGAGTGCCCAGGCTCCTGCCAGCTCCCCCAGCCCAGCTCCAGGTGACACAGCCATAGAGAAGGTAGGATTCGTTTATAACCATGCAAGCACGCCAGCTCCAGATAATGAATTTCCTCCATGAGGCTAAGCAGGAAGGCTTCACCGAGATTGAAAATAATCACCCTGAGGCAAGGCAGGGACTGGGCTCCAGATGCCTCTCACCCCTGTGGATGATAATCCCCTTTGTGACTGGGTTAGGGGCAAGGCAAGGAAACCACGATTTATCAGCTCCTTGAACCACATCCATCCTCTGGAAGAAGACTTCCAGCTGTGCTGCAGAGCACACCCAACAAGAGGAGAAGATTCCAGGCTGAAACCAGTCCCGAGTTAGGGAGATGTTCACTTTGGAGACCTCCCAAGGACACAGAGGGGACATCTTTGACCTGCACTGAACGGGTTAATGCCATAAGAGCAAAGGCACTGCCTGCATGTATGTACGTAGGCTGAAGCCCCATCAAGCCCTCACAGTTCCGTGATATTAAAGCTTTCCCCTCATGCATAGAAGCAAGCAGGGGGGCTAATTGCTTCTTATGACACTATAATGGTAGGACTATTTACAGTAGATTAAAATCCAATTCATAATGAGGTATAATAACTTTGCAAATGCCAAGATTCGTCAAAGGGTGAGAAGTGCTGCTGAGATACAGAGCTGAGCAGCCTTGGACTTGGGGTCTAAGCCTCAGCACAGGAGGAAAGGGCTCTTGCCAGGGCAAGGGTTGGGGTTTTGCTGGCTTCTCCATCTTCAGTTGCTTCTCCCATAGGTTAAGCACAGAGAAAGGGAGTGAGGGGACTTGCACGGTCCTGGAATAGCTTTAGACCCAAAAAGGTGAGGGCCTGCCATGGGAGGAGTAGTGCACAGGTCTGCAGAGTGCCTGGAATGGGCAAGGTGTGCATGGCCAAGCGTTTGGACACATCCACAGGACTACCTGGGTGTTGTCTGCAGTGCCAGAAACAAAGGTCCTTCGCCAGGGAAGTTTTGCCCCAGACACAGAAGAATCAAAATCCTCCAGTCACGTTGTAACACGCTGAGTACCAGGGGTGCTCAGGCAGCCTCTGGACCAGGATCCAACACTAGAGAATTTGTACATGCTGGATGTCACCCACTATGCTATCAAACCAGACACTCCAGAAACCCATCCTCTCTGCCCAGTGACAGAGTGGTCCCTCCCACACATTCCCAGATTGTCCCATTCAGTCACTGATCTGGACCACGAGCAGAGACAGGCCAGGCACCCAGCACTGCCATCTCCCCAGGCTCTGGCCCATGTTTGCAGGGTACCTCTGCAGCAAGGGGAGATTTTCATCCTGCATAAAAGCGAGCGTTCAGATTTGATCCAGTTTGGATTTACTTCCTGCCTCCACCACATGTTTATGGGTATGACCTTGAATGAGCCCAGCAACGCATCACTCCTGACTCGTTCAAAGGAGGTGTTTATTTATTCCTTGCCAATGACATGGGCTGATGGTGCCCTCTGAATTTCAAATAAGACTTGGCTGTATTTTGACACTCTGAGTGGCTCCACTAGAAAATGGACAGAGAGGAGAGATCCCAGAAAGCTGAGACCCAATTTCACCATTTGGAAAAGAAACATTGCCTCTCAGATCCAGGGGCTCTGTGCAATTCCTGGAACCCATTCAGTGGGCTTAGCATGGTGCTGGCACCTTGCACACGGGCTTCAGCAACGTTCCTCAGGTCTCCAGCAATCACAAAGGTCCTCTGCTAGCTACCAGCACTAGGAACTTCTCCAAAAGACTTGTCATCACCAGAGTTAGAACTGCAGAAGACAAACAGGCACCACACTAGAAAGAAATGTAGGGGCTGTTTGGGTTAGTGTGAGCCCCGCTGTGCTGACATGACTCACTCTCCCAGTACAACCACCCTGCCCTCCCACATCTCCACACCTGCCCATGTTCAAAACCAGCTATCTGCTCAAGAAGTTGATAGCAAACCCTCCAGAAATCTAGCTCTTCAGCACATAATGCTGTGAATGTGTCTGTCAGCCTGCTAGACGTTCAGTTCCCCCAGCTTGTCACTGCTGGGTCACACGCATCAAGGATGAGGAGAGCTGGAAGTAATATTTGATTTCCTAAGTGGTGAAACTCTCTCCTCTATAAAAACTCTTCCTCAATGGGCTCACTTAAACAGCTGCCCCGTGCATGGGAACATAGGGAGAGCAATGAATTGTAAAAGCAGCAATAATCTTTACACTGTGCGTGGAAGAAAATCAGCTGAGCCTCAAATACAGTAAAGATAAAGTCAATTGTGCTAAACTCACATTAGCAAAGGGCTCTTCTTGGCAAAGGCTCCAGGTAGTACCCTCCCCGGTCTCCAAGTTGAGGGTGCACAGCAAGCCCCGTCTCACCTTGTCTGAGCAGGGTGAGCCCAAGGATTGTAGCTGGGGTCAGTCAGGAGTCCCTGTCAGGAGCAAGTCCATGGTAATGAGGCAGGGTTGAAGTCAAGCTGGAAACACAAGTCAAGGTTGGGTCCAGCGGCACAAGCCACTGATCACCATGCAGGTCCTTGGTGACAAGACAGGTCCAAGTTGCGAAGTCAGCCCATGGGTTGGAGTCCACACCAAAGAGGGTTCATAACCAGGAATGGACAAGACTGTAGGTACACCTACAGCAAAGCTTAAGAAAAGAACAAAGACCCAGGCCTGAGCCTAAATAAACCTCCTACCCATGGGCAGAGGGTGTGGGTGGATGCTCTGGGTGAGGCTAATAGGTGTTATTAAGGCCTAATAGTGCTCTCAGAGCCCTGGCACCTGTTGACTTCAGGGCTGGCAGCTTTGTTTCAATGGTGTGGGTGCACAAAAGTGGAAACATTCTTAGTCCTTGGTGCTTGCCCACCACCCTAGTGCAATTAAGAGGTGTCATTTGGTGTGAATAAAGACACTGGATCTCCGGTGGGCTTTGACAATGGTGTATGGCGAGGGTGTAGAGGGATATCGATCAGGTGGGGACACATCTGCCCAGTCAACACCACCAACAGGCATCCCAACAGACCTTGCCTAGCGATGGGGCTGTCAGGCTTCAAGGAGAGCACAGTGCCTCCTCAAAGCAGAGCTGCCAGGAGCAGCCGTGGGCATGTACATGGCTTGCAGAGTTTCCTTCTGCCATCCCTGGAGCAGAGGCTGGCACGGCAGCACACTGCAGCCACCGCAGAACTCCTCACACACTTTTAGAGGCAGATCCTTCCTAGTGGGAGACAGAGGATGCTCATAAAGTTAACCTTGAGGGGAACTCACGTATGTTGAATGAATTCAAGATGTTCAGTCTGTGAAGGAGGAGATGTCCAGGAACTCAGCATCTCCAGCACAGATGGAATGGGGCCCGGGAACACCTCTAACTGCATGGCATCTCCAAGCATTGCTCCAGGAGGGCACAAGGCTTTCTGGACAAAGTCTGAACCAATTATCTTCTGGCAAACGTGATGTACTTCAATTCACCAGCACGAAGAAGAAAAACACAATTTCCCCCCATTCTGTTTTTGTTTGAATGTGAGAAGGAGAGCAAGCTGGAGCAGGTGACAGAGCAGAAATGGCTTGAGAGGATGGTATTGCATCCCGATTGGAAAGAGCCAGTGGCCACTGCCCAAGTGAAATTCCAACTTTATGACATAATGGGCTTTTTCTAACCAGCGTTTGCTATTAACTTCGGCACTGGCTTAAATCCCCTGGCCTGAGGCACAAGCAAAGCAGAGCTCATATACTGTAAATGTTAATACTGCTTTAGCACTGTAATAAGCTAAAAGGTGGATGCAAGATCTGGCACATTAATTCCTTTTTTCATCTTTTTAGCACATTTCAGGGTAATATGAATAATAAATATTTGAGCTCATGAAGGTTAACGGATGGATAGCCCTGGAGACTGGGACTCCCCGGGTAGGAAGGCAGCAGCTCCCTTCTGCATATCAGTGTCTCCAGCAGCGATCCAGGGAATTGGCCTCCTCCAGAGAAGTCAGAGGTGCTTTTGGCAGGAAAGTGTCTGATGCAAAAACTTGTTGCCTGGCATACTTGTTCATACTTCAAATAAGAACAATTGGGCTGATGAATTAGTAGAGGTGGATGTTTCCAAGCATCACGAAGCAAAGCTGTGGAGAGAGGAGAACCACCTCCATCCCAGCATGAGCTCTCAGTCTCCATTAAACAAGAGCTGAGTTTGGTCAACAAAGGGCCTCCAGCCACAAGGTTGTTTAGGTACTTAATTCGTGCTGTATTTAGATCTAGATTCATCTGGATTGAGAAGCTTGGCAGTGGAGCAAGGGAGCTGAGCATACAATTCCAAAGTTTTAAACTCTGGTTGACTATCCTCTCACAGATGGAATGGTCTAGAGGCAGAGGTATTACCTCCTGGCCTGGCCTTGTTTTGCAGGTGCTGGGTCTACCTTGGATGACTTTTGATGTCTGCCTGTCTGTCAGGCTGCACCCACATGACATATTGAGGACAGCTTCTACAGATGCTGAGCATAGTGAAGGCCTGGCTACTGGGACAGCTGGGTGAAAAACCCTGCTGGAGCCAGCAGAAGACTGCACGTCAACTTTTGATTACAAAAGCACCACAATGTGGAGAACAGCTTGGGGAGAAACTCATACAGCTTTGGCATTCAGTCAGGCTCCACAAGAGAGCTCCAGTTTCATGCAGAGTATCACACAGTATCACAGTAACACAGTACCACAAGGTTGGAAAGGACCTCTGAGATCATCAAGTCCAACCTATAACCCAACACTAACACCAACACTAACACCAACCATCATCTAAACCATGGCACTCAGTGCCTCATCCAGTCTCCCCTTAAACACCTCCAGGGTCTGTGACTCCACCCCCTCCCTGGGCAGCTCATTCCAATGGCCAATCACCCTTTCAGTGAAGAACCGCTTCCTCACATCAAGCCTAAACTTTCCCTGACAAATCTTGAGTCCATTCCCTCTAGTTCTGCCACTGGTCACCTGAGAGAAGAGACCAATCCCTGCCCGACTACAACCTCCTTTTAGGGAGTTGTAGAGAGCAATGAAGTCTCCCCTGAGCCTCCTCTTCTTCAGACTAAACAGCCCCAACTCCCTCAGTTGCTCCTCGCAGGGCTTGTGTTCCAGCCCCTTCACCATCTTCGTTGCCCTCCTCTGGACACACTCCAGCATCCTGACATCTTTCCCAAACTGGGGGGCCCAGAACTGGACACAATATTCAAGATGAGGCCTGACCAGTGCCAAGTACAGGGGGACAATAACGTCTCTGGTACTGCTCACCACACTATTCCTGATGCAGGCCAGAATGCCATTGGCCTTCTTGGCCACCTGGGCACACTGCTGGCTCATGTTGAGCTTCCTGTCAACCAGCACTCCCAGGTCCTTTTCTGCCTGACTACTCTCCAGCCACACGTGGGTTTGCAGGAAACAGTCTAGAAGGGATCTGGAAAATCTGCCAATTTAGCAAGACAGGAATCCAGACCCTAAACAAGGACCATGCCAAGACAGAAAAAGTAGATCTAATGACCCAGGAAAGGATTTGAACCCTGTTCTAGGACAGTGGGAATTGCAGCATGTGAATTACCATTGCCTAGCTATCATGGAGACCCAACAGATAGTAGCACTTGCTGGGAGAAAAGGGCTTGGAGGGATAGAGGAAGTAGGGCTTGTCTGGATTTGATCTTCTGATCTGATATTAGACCCTCATGGCAGGCATGTTGTCTTCTTGACTTGACTAGTACGGGTGGGTCTCTGCCACTGGTAAGGGTGACTGCTTGCTGGGAAATCCCCAAAGTCACTGAAAAAGCTCTACCACCACTCTTCTCTGTGGTCCAAGACTGGTGGACACTAACGCCGTGGGACACCGGGACACCCTTCCCCTGGCAGGGCTTTGCCACCATGACGTGTCACTGGAGGTTAAAGTGCAAGACGGAGGTCTTGACTATGCAACCAACCTGGAGCAGAGATACAGTTCCCCTCCTGCCCCTGACAGGGTGATCCAGAAACCACAGGGGCTGGTGGGAGAGAAGAAATGCTGCATTCCTTCAGCAGATGCCTGATGCTCTCATCCTGACCAGTGCCGCGGGAAGCTGGGATAGATAAGGAGCACTGGGCTTGTGCCATTCTGGGAGGACAGTCAGGGATATGGGGCAGCTGGTGGGCCTGGCAGGAGACATAGGAAGGCCAGGCAGGAGAAGCACTGCTTAACGGAGAGGGTTGCTCAGCATGGAGCTGCATGCCCAGGGCTGGGCTATCACCGGCCAAGAGGTGACCACTGTGGGTCTCTAGGACCCTCAACAGGGAGCAGCCCACGGCAGCACATGGCTGGGGAGCACCGGTGGCCAGGCTATTGGGTTCCCAGGGGCTGCGAGCCCTCCTCACCCGGTGGCCGTTCCCACCTCTGTGCGCACACGCACGCTGCACCCAACACGTTCTTGCCGGCGACTGCGCATCTGCAACGATCGCCTCGGTGCCCTGCTTGGGGGGCGGGGAGCTGCCCGCTGCTGTTTGGGGGTGCGTGCCTGGATGCTGTGCAAGAAGAACGATGCTCTCCAGCCCCCCGTGTTTGCCTTTCACTTTGCTCACTCTTGCGTGACAGCAGAGGCCCCCCTCCCTCCCTCCCTGGCAATCCTTGGGGGATATCAAGGGCAAGCAAGAGAAGGGTTACCTGGAGGAAAGGGTTGCTAAGCAACCCCCCCCCTCCGACCCCCCCCCAAGCACCGCAAACCCAAAACTCGTTCCAGGCCTGCAACCAGATTAGCATATTAATGAGGCTGTAATTTCCCCGGAATTGTCTGCACGTCTATGCCCGCTCACAGCACACTGGCCCAGGAGTTTGCTATGCAAATAAACTGGTTTTACAGGCTGTGGCTTAATTAACTCATCAAGTTCATCTTCCTAACAAAAAAGGCAGACTAACTGCGGATTAATGGACCTGTGTTTGCTCTTCTTTCTCTCTCCCTCTCACCGGCTCCCCAGGGCAATGCCTCCCTCCAGACCCTTCCATCCCCAGCCAGTTCATCCTCAACGCTGGGTGGATCGTCCATCCTCGCAAGGAGGTAAATCCTGGGAAAAGAGATGGGGAAGAGAGGAATCTTAATACTGCTTCCAGCAGAGTCTGGGAGGTTTCCTCATCGACTTCAAGGGGAATAAGATGGATCAGGCCTCAAGGATGGTAATTATGCCTTCGGTTGAAGCTGGCAGGTGACCACTTATGAGAAGGAGGTGGCACATCGTGACACTGTCTCTTTAAAATGGTTGTCTCTGTGCAGATCAGGGGTCGGGGATTTTAGGGAGGGGGATTAAGGCGCTGTTTCTAGGTGAGCTCTGGCAATCCTTCTCCATTCCTAACAGCGCAGGGTCAGAGCAGGCGACAGGGATGCTCTCCCTCCTGGGTTAATTAGAAAAGCCCTTCTCGCCTGCATCCCATGCTCAGTGACATTGTGTCTTTTGAAAACGACCCAAAAAAAAGTAAGTATAAGGATTTGCAGAGTCACTGGGGTAAAGTTCACGTGGCCAAACACCTGCCTTGAACAGCAAACCCTTGGACAAGGGTTTCCTTTGAACATTAACATCATTATGAGTTTATCTCCCCTTCACCACTTCTTACGTTCCCCCTTTCCTATTCTGGGAAGAGGAAAGAAGTTTTGTGTGGGACCTGGATAGCTCTTTGTTGGTATTTGGGAACAGATATTCCCCCACTGCACACACATTAGTGGAGCTTTGGAAGTAAGTGGAACTGGCCTGAGAGCACCTCAGCCCCAAGGCTGTGTGTAAAGTGACTCCACTTGGAGATGAAATGTCTGAGCATAGATGTTTCTTTTTTCTTTTTTTCTCCAAGCAGTATTGTTAGTTAACTGTAGCTTGACCTCCATGAAGGGTTTCCATGGCTGGGAAGGTGGCTTAGGATATTGAATTCTGAGCCTAGGGTGGGAATAGTTTATTTGCCATCACATGAATTGTGCTGGCCTAATGCACAAAGCCCTGAGGAGCAGAGAACCCATCCAGTCAAAAAAGCAAAGGGAAACTGAAGAACAGAGCCGCCAAGATGCGCCAAAGGTGGCCTCATAGCCATCCAGCTTGGGCCTTTGACTTCCAACCCATGTAAGTCACAGCAGACCTGCTGTCCATCAACCCATAGCAACACTGCTGCTCTCACACACCTGCAATCTGTACCATGTGATCACCCATAGCTTTGATCTTGGAGTGGGGAAGGTGCCAGTTCCCTGGCCAGCTGAGCTATCAAAAATAACCCAACTGCTCCACACACTCGTCCCTGCAACATCTGCTCAGGAAACCCCAGCAGTGGTCCATGTCTTCCTTGGAAGAAAGTTTAGGAGCATTCAAATCACATTCAGCTGAAAAACACCCCTCTTCCAGCTACATCCATCTCGGAATGGACTTAAGTTGAACCTTCCTTGCTAAAGTTGGTTTAGACTGGACATTGTCCTTGAAAGGTCTAACTGTACTCAGAAGCTTTTCTCCATTCACAAGGAAATGGACTGGCTGACCTAAAAGGTCTTTTCCATCTCCAGTTTCTGCAGTTGTGTTATTCATCCCTCTTCTTTGAAAGAGTTTCCTACATGAAACATCTAGCAGAAGAAAAAAATTATACTGAATAATCTTTTTTTCATTTCCTCTCATCATTGTCAGAGCTTATGGGAGGTGAGGGATATGTCTGCTGTGACTTTAGCTGAGCAATGGAACAGAAAAGGCAAACCGAGATTCAGCCAAGAAAGAAGTTATTCATACAAGGTGGGATAAGAGGAAATGGAGACATCCTTGCCAGGAATGCAATTGTTCCTGACTTTCTCAGATCTTGAAAAAATACAGATCTAGAGAAACACAAACATAAGAACAAAGATGTGGCAACATCCCAGGCAAGGTAAGGACCTGTCTCAAACTGCTGTCCCCAAGACAAGAAGAGCAGCAGAGCAGGGCAAGCATATATAATGGCTCCTGTGGTTCTGTTGGAGATCACCAGAGCCAGCTGTAGGTTCCATGTTCCTAATATCCTTCAAGGAATTTCTCTTCTATAAACTTGTCCAGTTTCCTTTTAATCCATTAAGACCCTGCAGAGGGGAGTTCCACAGATAACTCATTGCAAGTACAGTTTGTCTTAAATCTTACTTCTACCACCTTTACCTGAGGATATGAAAGGGTTTTTAGTTTCACATTGGTTCCCTACGAACAGTTTCATGTAGGAAATCCTATCAAAGGCATGACATAATCTCAGAAAGGAGACAAAAAAAACCCTGAGGTGAGCCCTGGGAATGCAGAAGTGCATCGTTTCTTCTTGAAGCAGCCCTGCTGGGGCAGGGGGGAGACACACGACTGGGAGTTACCCCACATGAGGGCAGAGGAGAGGTCCTTTGCATGTAGCCACCAGTCTACTCCTCAGCTCCCCATCCCTGCAGGCTGTGTCCACTGCTGCAACCCTCCATATTCCTGATTTCTAGAGCCTCAGCAGTGAGGTTGTGTCTTCCCCAAGGCTCCCAGGTGACTTTGGCTCATAGTGTTGCCTCAACTCAAGACTGCTTATGAGGGACAATAATAATCAAATTATGCCTTCTTCCCATTGGATAATGCCTTGCAAGCCATCCCATTTGCTAATTCTTCCTTTCCCACATGCTCAACGGCAAAGGCAGGATGACATTGCTGGAAAACAGCCCCTTTCAAGTAGCTCTATTTTAAAACTTGAGTGTGATGTTGGACGCATGGACATCAGACAATTCCCAGTCAGACTGGGAAGCCGACGTGTTTCAGCGGGGGCTCATCCAGCCAGCCTGGCACTGCACTTGCAGTCACTAATCTGACAGCATCAGGATGGGAAGGCAATGGAGAACAGAGCTGCTTCCCGCAAAATGAAGGAAAAATAAGGGTATGAACCCCTGTGGGAAGGCAAACTCTGCACCTGACCCCAGGGCATTTACCAGTGAGTTTTTGTCAGTGGTCTCTGGATCAGAGGTGGTTTGAATGATAATTACTCATCTTTGGCTGTCCCCCAGGAGGTGTTTATTTAAAGAATTTTTGCAACCGTAATATAGAACCGGAAGCTCATTTTATTTCATTGATCTAGTGAGTTTTCATTCTCTTTTTTTCCTTTGGTTTTCTGGAAGCAAGAGATGTAATATCAACCAATTCCCATCTACAGCATCACCTCTTTGCCGCAAAATACATTTATACAGTTTTACTTTTTTTGAAAACAAAGACTAAAGACTAAATTTTTACAGTTCGAGAATTTGCCAGGTAACATTTCCTCCCAGAAGAAGTACCGATCCTTTTTCAGATGGCATTCCAGGACATTGAATTTTTTCTTCTCTTATGTGTAGACACAGCATTGTTCTGGTACAGGAGAAGGGGAAACCCAAACGGACCAAGTAGTGAGAATCTGAATCTAGACAAGCTGAGTCTTGGAACTAAAAGATGCCGTTTTATCATTAACAAGGAGAGTTATAAAACAAGGCAACAAAATTGTAGAGGGAGCAAGCAACTTCTCCATCACTAGCAATCCCCAAGCTGGCTGCCTTTCAGAGGGGAGGCTGCTACTTAACCACAAGTCGCCAGACAGGGTGCAGAAATTACCAAGTGAGTCTCTATGACTCGCGCTCCACGGGAGGTCAGACTACATGATCGTCGGGGTCCCTTCTGGCCCTAAAATCTATGAATCTATTGATGCTCTGAGGCTTAAAAAGCAGCAGCTGCTCCTATGCAGCACCTAGTTCTCATAAGCATTTGGAATAATGGATCCATATTGTGCCAATGCATACTAATGTTAATATACATTTGCAGCACACAATGTGATGGCTTTGGAGACACCCAGGTGTCAGATTGAATCAGTGTCAGTGACACACCGTACCAGGACTTCGCGGCAGGTCCCTGTTGGCTTCTCCAGCGGGAAGCTTTCACTTCTTTGAAATTATTGTGTTTATCCCTTATGTTTCTGGAGGAACAAAAAAGAAAACAAAAAAAAAGGAAATCATACCAGGCCCACTGCAGGATGGATGTCTGCAGTTTGCAGCCAACCAAAGCCTGGTTTCCACATGAGTAGAGGTGTGGATGCAAGGGAAAACAAAGAAAGATGCAGTATGAGGAGGGACCAAGGTGTTCAGAGGTGCAGCCTTCTGCTCTCTCTGTTAATCTCTTCTCATGCACCACCGCAAAGAAATTAAGAGCCAGGGCCAGGGGCTGCTCTCAGCGCTGTACATGCAGTCGCTGCTGAAGTCCAGAGAAGTTGTACAAAGCATTTGTGAGCCAAAGACCTGAGCCTGCCTCTGCTGGCTTTAATCCCCCCCCGGCTTTCAAGTGCAGAATCAGGTTCAGATTCTGCAAAGAGAAATGGCCTCTTTAATTACTGCCTTGGGTTGGGATTGTAGGGACACAGGAGGAACACGGTCACGCCTCTGCACCACAAGCCACACATGTGAGTGTGTGTTGATGTACAAGTGGATAAAAGCACCCTGGGCTGCATGAGCAAGGTGTGGGGTGTCAGGGGAAGATTTGCACTCCAGGCTTGACCTGTGTAGTTTGTGAGGGTGTGGATACATGTGCATACACGTGCAAAACCTTTGCATTTATACATACACATATAGATACCTCATTTTTTTCATAATAAGGAAGCCTGCATCAGCCTCATCTCCGGCCCAAATTCACTTGTCAAGTTACATGAGCCCACATGGGAAGCTGCCCTAAATGTCATTTGTCTATAGTAACACAGTAAAGAAACACACCACTCAGCAAGTCCTCACTTGTTTGAATGCTCATTATTCCCTTAGTTAATCTGATTAATCAGACCCAGTGCTGGGGACAAGGAGGCTTTGTCAAACAACCAGGTGCTGCAAGGATTAAGGCCATCCCTGCAGATGGAGTGCATACCCCTGCTTCGTGACTTACCTGCAGCAAGGCCTGGGTTGGTGGAAGGCTTCTTGGGAGCACCTCTGCCCTGCGGTGCATCTTTCGGCTTCGATCCCACACACTGGCTGAGGTGAGAAGCCCTTCCAAGGCTGATCCTTTCCATCTCCACCTGAAGCTGTGAGAAGCCACTTCCAATGCAATAGCTACAAATGTGTTCCCCTACACTGTTTTTTGCCCTGCCTCAAAAGGAAAAAAAAAAAAAAAAAAAGGATAGGAAGCATTAAAGAAAAATGGAAAAAAACCTACAGTTTCTCAAGCCTCCAGGAACTTCACTGCCCTTTAAACCCCTCACCTCACTTCACAGCTCTACATGGCTGCCAGATCTTTTTCCTGGCTCTTGGGCATCCTAGGAAGCCCCAGATACCAACAGGAGACTCCCTTGACCAGATCAGGTGGGGATGTTTTGTGGTCCTGGTCATGGTTAAGATATGCAAGTTGTGTATTTTTAGCGGGAACAGAGAAGGCAAGAGAAAGCAAACAGCATTGCCATGTGCCCAGGTGACAGTGACAGTCCAAGCACATTAGGCAGCTCATGAGGTTAGAGAGGTCCCCTGTGCAGTTTCCTGCTTCCCTGAAGCAATGGAGGTGTTTTCAGATCCCTGCTCAGCCTGAGGTGCGTCTGCCCCTGGTTTCTCACACAGTTAGTGAAATGGGCATTGGAGTGGCTTAGGCCAAACACTCAGCCCCACTTCCAGCCCCAAGGCAATCCCAGGAAGGGCTCTCCTCTCTGGCCTCCAAAGAGAGAAATCCCACATCTCCTGGCATAGAAAAGATGGGGCTGAGGGATAGTGTCAGACCCCACGGAGTCTGGGTGCCTCAGAGAAGGCAGAGTCACCAAGATAGGTGTTGCAGGGAAAATGTGCATATGTGAGGGCGTGTTTTATGTGTGCCTTAAGGCTGACCGGTGTATGAGTGTAACATGCTGGAGGGGTGTGTTTTTGAGCCATGGAGGTGTAGGGAGAAAGGGTTTGAGTGTGTGCAGGGAAGTCTCTCTGCATGTGAATGGGGCACGTGCATATACGTGTCCATGCATGAAGGAACAGGAGGGAATATGCGTGCTTGTTGGGGAAACAGTGTGCGTGTGTGCAGGAGAGGACAAGGCAGACAAAGAGCCATGCAGGTGGACAGGGGCAGATCTTGGGCCCCTCACCAGGGTGTTGGGACTGGAGAGGTCAGGCAAGCCCCTGTCCAGGTCTCCACCCAGGTGGTCCCAGCTGTCTGCTGTCCCGGTGGGATGATGCAGGGTGGGCGGTTGTGCACGGGCAGGAGCGTTTGTGCAAGAGAAAGTGTGGGACATGTTCGAGCATCGCCTCCCCATAACACTCGGTGTCCGCCACTTCTTTTTCTCGGCCACCTGGGTCCCCCCGCGCTGCCACATCTCGGGGCAGGTAGGCACCCACAGTCTGGGTTTGGTTTTGACCGCAGCCGCTGTGAGAGTTAAAAAAAAAAAAACAACAAAAACGGACTGAGATCCCTCCGGTCCCTGCTTCTGCAGCGGTGACGGTGTCTGGAGCTGGAGGTGTCCCCGGGCAGCGCAGCCCGGCTCCCGTCGGAATGAAGTAGTTAATGTTTGCACTGGGAAGGTGGGGGGGGGGGCTCGGTGAGTGTCTGCTAATTATACCGTCGTGTTTGAAAAAATTCCGGTCTTTCTGGCAAACGCATCTTTCTGTGCAAGGAAGAGAAACGGGAGAGAAAAACAGAGAGAGATAGGGAGATTGGTATTGAATGTATGTGGAATGATAGGGGAAAATGAGAAGTAGAGGAAGGGAAAGAAAAGAAAGAAAAGAAAGAAAAGAAAGAAAAGAAAGAGAAGAAAGGAAAAGAAAGGAAAAGAAAGGAAAGAAAAGAAAGGAAAAGAAAGGAAAAGAAAGGAAAAGAAAGGAAAGAAAGAAAGAAAGGAAAGAAAGGAAAGAAAGGAAAGAAAGGAAAGAAAGGAAAGAAAGGAAAGAAAGGAAAGAAAGGAAAGAAAGGAAGAAAGAAAGGAAGAAAGAAAGGAAGAAAGGAAGAAAGAAAGGAAGAAAGAAAGGAAGAAAGAAAGGAAGAAAGAAAGGAAGAAAGAAAGGAAGAAAGAAAGGAAGAAAGAAAGGAAGAAAGAAAGGAAGAAAGAAAGGAAGAAAGAAAGGAAGAAAGAAAGGAAGAAAGAAAGGAAGAAAGAAAGAAAGAAAGAAAGAAAGAAAGAAAGAAAGAAAGAAAGAAAGAAAGAAAGAAAGAAAGAAAGAAAGAAAGAAAGGAAGAAAGAAAGAAAGAAAGAAAGAAAGAAAGAAAGAAAGAAAGAAAGAAAGAAAGAAAGAAAGAAAGAAGAAAGAAAGAAAGAAAGAAAGAAAGAAAGAAAGAAAGAAAGAAAGAAAGAAAGAAAGAAAGAAAGAAAGAAAGAAAGAAAGAAAGAAAGAAAGAAAGGAGAAAGAAAAGGAGAAACAGGAGGAAAAGGAGAAAAACAGAAAAAGAGAAAAAAAAGAAAAATGGAGAAAAACAGAAGAAAGAAAAAATGGAGAAAAACAGAAGAAAGAAAAGAAAAGGAGAAGGGGGGGAGAAACAAAGGAGAAAAATAGAGAGTGGAAGAGCTACCGAGAGAGAATGGAGAGAATGAACGAAATAAAGAAGGAGGGGAAGAGTGGAGGGAGACAACCGTAGCCGTTGCCCCGGTGCCCGCAGGACGGGACCGGGGGCTGCCGGACCCGTGGGGGCCGAACGGTTCAGCACCCTGGAGAGCTCCGCGCAGCCGGCCGGGCTCGACACGGCGGGACGGAACAGAGTGGGCAGAGGGGTCTAGTGGGGACACGGTGGGGCGGCACGGAGGGGAGACAGCTGGGACATGGTGGGGACCCGTGGTGCCAGGGCCGCGCAAGGTTCGAAGGCCTCGGCGGGACGCGGGGCTTGGATGCCGGTATGGGCTCCTCCACACCGAGGCTCAGCACTGCGGTGTGAGACCTGCCCCGTGGGGCGCTCCTCGCCAACCCGGGACGTGGGAGCAAAGAGCAGCGGCCCTGGTCCTCTTTCCGCCCCACCAACTCCAGTGAGCCCCGCTCCTCGGCAGAGTTGTCCCCCGCCGCCTTCACTGCCCTCCGTATTCTCGCAGCACGCAGGGTTTTGGGGCGCTCTCAGCCCACCCTATGTGCCCCTCCACGGTGTCCATCAGGACGCTGGGAGTACCGCATCCTGCCCCTCTTATCCTGCTGGCAGGTGCGGGCCTTGGGCTCCTCTCTCCCTATTTCTTAATAAAATTCAAAGGAGAGGGGAAGGAGAAGGAGGGACACGACCCGGTGGGGACACCCACCGCACACCCCCGTGTGCGGGGGGAGAACCCGGCTCAGCCCCGACGGAGCACCGGGATGAGCTTCCTTCCCTTTTCTGTCTCGCAAACAGCATTAGAGCCCCCGGCTTCAACCCTGCCCCCACCTCCCTCCGTGTCCCCCCCCGTTCCCGCGGGCTCTTGCCCCGCCGGGGCGGGCTCCCCACGCACCGGCTCGCACAGTCCCGCCGCTGCCACGCGGAGCTCCGCGGTTGCCTCCGGCTTTTCTCATGCAGATTCCCTCTTTCACACCTCCCAAACAAAGGCAAACGGGGGCATCGCCTCGCCGTGTCAACACACACGCTCATTAGCGGCAAAGCTGGGGAGGGGGGAGCGGGTGGGAACGGCCCGAGCAGCCCCCTCCGGGGGGGGAGGCGGTCGCATCTACAGGAGGTTGTAGCGGCCGAGGAAATTCGGAGCGAGTTCTTCGCCTCAGACCCCTCAATTCAATAAGTTTTTGAAGCTCTGGGCTTGGCTGTCTCCGGTTCGTTTATTGCCCACCCGCGATTCCGGCACCGTGGGGACAGCCTGGGGAGGGAAAGCCGGAAGCGGAGGTGGGGGGGTTTATCATCCTCGGAGGAAGCCACTGGGGATGTGGGAAAGGGACCCCGGGATCGGGCAGGGGCTGGAAGGGGCCTGGGGGTGCGTGGGGGGTGGGGTGCGGAGATAATTAATGCTTCACAAATTGCCACCACCCATTAAAAAAAAAAAAGAAACATTAAAAAGGCTGTGGGGGGAAGAGATGCTGGGAAAAGCGATGCTGGGAAATTACGGCCGGGAAAAGGACGAGGAGAGGTGGGAGAAACGGAGCCTCCCTCAGTATTGGCTGCCCCTAAAAACGGGAGCGGGGCGCTCGGGGACTCCGGCAGCAACACGGTGTTGGTCCTGATCATGGTCCCGATCCTGGTCCTGTCCTGTGGGGCGATCGGGGCTCGGTGGGACTACTCCGATCCTGGTCTTGCACCGACGGCCGCCCGCCTCTGCCCCTCGCCTGATTTTTTTGTTTTCATTATGTTTTGGATACTGATTTTATTTTTCCTTTTTTTTTCGCTTGTTTGGTTTTATTTTAGTTTTTTTCTTTTTCCCCTTCAAACCACCTCACTTAGCCCGCAGACCTTCCGCCTCTCCTGAGGCTTCACCTTGCAGCCAGCATCGCCTTTCGTTTTGTGCATTTTCTTCTTCCGAAAACCCTGGACTGGAGCTCGGAGGGAAGGAGACATCAAATTGGTTAAAAATAAGAAAAGGGGCATTAAAAAGAAAAAAAATCCTACATTTTTTCGTTTGGATTTGTGATGCAGTGGGGTTTGGGGGGCGGTTGTTTGTTTTCTTTCAAACCCTCTCCTCCGCCGTTTACAGAAACATCTGCGGGGAGCAAAGAAGCACCGCGGGCCGGGCTGGGGTGTGCCCTCACCGCATCACTGGGGTGGGTGGGAGACGACGAAGACGACAAGGACCCCTGTTCTTTCTCAAAGACCCCTTTACGGGGAGCGGGGGCCTGCGGGGGCCGCATTGTTTGCCGGCGGAGCGAACACGCACCCTCGCAGCCACACTCACACGCACCTCGCCCCCCCATAATACGGAAATTTCCACGTCCCAGCTGCTTTCCCCTTTTAACCTTGGTATTAATTTAGGACGAATCTTTTTGAACGGCCCTGTAATGCATTCAGACGCTGCTGGAGGTTTATTTTTTTTTCCTTTTTTTCTTTTTTTTTTTTTTTTTTGTACCGTGGGTTATATTTACACCCAAAACAAAATAATTACACTTTTGTTGGAGAGAGAAAGCTGGTGATTAGGCTGTGGCTCTTTGCAGCAAACCCTTTCTCAGTGGTACACCAGGACAATTTTTCACGGCTGGGTGAAATCAGACGCGGGAGGTAATGAATCCTGTGAGCTATTTAAATTTACAATTTGTAACGCAGTCACTCAGAAACGCCTATGGCCCGGCGAGGAGATGCTTGCTGCGTTTGTTTAATGTTAAAACCTGCACCGTCCCCCCTCTTACCAAGGGGAAAGGAGGGGAAGGCGGGGAGGAGCAGCCTCACAGACCCCAAAACTCGCTCCCGCTGGCAAAATCCCCGCGGAGAAGCGCGGAACCTCCGTCTCCCGGGCTCGATTTCCCCGCACCGGGCAGAACCGTTGATCCTGCTTCCCGCCGCCTACGACCCCAAAAAATAGTTGGAAATATCAACAAAGTCTTCGGCGGAGCATCCTAACAGATAGATAATTAATTACAAAACACAGGGGGAATATGCAAACCGCGTATTACAAATTCTAAAGGGCTTAAATGATTGGAAACAGATTATTATCTTGTTTGTCTTTTGTCTGTTTCACTTATCCCTCTGCCGTCTGCTGCGTTGTAAGTTGATACACTTTATTCTTGAAAGGGGATTTTTTTATATAGTAAATTCCACCAACATCTCGTGTAAAGCGACGCTGCTTCTCCATGCATTACCCTGTTAAAACACAATGGGTTTATTAGTTACATATAGGTGGGTATTATAGGGCTTGAATTACCATCTGTTACCATAGGGGAATGTGGCTGCGGGGGGGTTGCTTGGGGTGGTTTTTTTTTTTCCGTTCACCTTACCCTTGGCTTTATTTATTTCAAAGGAAAACGAGAGCTGAGCCTGGAGCGGGACCTCTCGTTATCGATTCCACAGCGGAGGGGAGTAGGGGTCCCGGGTAGGGGTACCAGATGCAGAAGGACATCGTGGGGGGGTGGGTACCGGTCCGGTAAGGGGGGTACCAACCAAGTAAGGGGGGTTACCGGCCTGGTAAGAAGGAGTACCCGTCCGATAACTGAGGATACCAGCCCGATAAGGAGGGATACTGGCCCGGTAAGAGGGGCACGGGAGTGTGCAAGCCGTGGGAGAGGTGTGCGTGGCCATAAGCCAACGTATGAGTGCAGACCACACATCCCTTTATGCATCCCCTTATCCCTAGGAACAGTATTGTCCCTGTGATTCCGTTACGGGTGTCCGTGGCACACATCTTTGCACCCACACACAAGCGTGTGCAAACGGGCAGGGACAGGCGTGTGCGCACATCTTTGCACTCCTGGATGTGTGCACACACGGCCAACCCCGGTGCCCCCGGGCCCCCTAGCCCTCTCCGTGCTCCCCTCAGACCCTTTCCAAAATTCCCCCCCCTGGTCCAAGCAGCAGCACCCCAGGTTCCGGCTCCGCAAGGCTCCACGGCCCCGAAATTCCCGGGAAAGCCAGCGGAGCCCGCAGCAAACTTAGGCAGAGACGAGTCCGCTCCCTCTGCGTCTTCCGTGCCTGTTTCTGTCCTTTTTAATTTATTGTCTTTTTTAATTTCTTTCCTGATCTCTTCCCCCCGCCCCCCTTCTGTCTTTGTTTTCTTTATTTTCTCTTTTCTTTCGCTCGCTCTGGCGCTTTTCTTTCTCGATTTTTTCGTTTCCATTGTTGCCGTTCTTTCTTTTTTTTGTTATTTTTTCTCCGTTTGCTTTTACTCTTCTCTTTTCTCTTTCTTTATTTTCCCGTCTCATTTCTTGCTTTCTCTATTTTAAATACATTTTTCTTTCGTTCCTTTATTCCCTCTTTCCTCCTTTATTTCTTCTGTTCCTTTCTTCTGTCTTTCCTTCTTTCCTTCCTTTTTTTTTAGTTTCCATCGGTTTATTTTTCCTCACTTTCTTCTTTTTCTCCCCTTCCTCTTCCTTTTTTTCCCTTCCGTTTCTCCCTCCCCCCCCCAATACACTTTCTCTCCTCTGATCTTTCTTTATTTCTAATTTCTTTCTTTTTTCTTCTCATCTCTTCTCACTATATTTTCTTATTTCAATTCTTGGTCTTTCCACGAATATCCCAACCCAAGGGTACGCACAAAACCCGCTCCGTTTCCCTACCGATGCCCTTGTGCCGCGGCGAGGTTGGGATATTTTTTGGCCGCTACCGGGATCGTTTCCGCGGTCCAGGACCGCGGCTCCACGGCTGTGGGGCCGAAGCGGCTTTGGCTGAGCCCTTCTACCTCGAAAAAAAATAATAAAAAAATATAAATATCATTAAGTTAGAGATCTTTGGCTGGAGAAACAAGGGGGAAGGGAGTGCTGGCCTTCACCTGCCCCACAGTCTTCCTCCCGGCACAGCCGGACCACAGGGCCACCCCATCCCTTTCCTAAATCCCGGAGAAACGGAGGGAGAGGAGGCAGCCCCCACCCCGGCCCCAGACAGAATACCTCCCCCCCCATAACCCCCCCACGACCTCCCACTGCCGGGTCCAATCGGGCCCTCCATCTCCTCGCGGCGGTTTTACAGCTCCGCCGCACCTGGAATTAAAGAGATAAAAAAGAAAACCACAGTGCCTGAGTGAGAAGAGCCCACCAACCCCCTGGGACCCCCATTCTCCCCCACGGGGGGAAGGGGCGGGAAGGCGGCAGCCCTGTGTGACAAAGGCGGAGGGGGGGGGGGGGGGCGGAGGGGGGGCTCGAGGGGGCGCATACCTCCGCCGGGGGAACTTTTCATCCCGCCACGCTGAGCATCCAGCCCTCCTCGCACCGGCCCCTCCCACTTCAAAACCCCCTACTTGTTGCTCTTCCAGAAAAACACATTTCTCTCCTGACCCCTTGCTCAAAAAAAAAAAAAAATTAACCACCCAAAAAAAGTAATTCAACCCTTCAGGGATTCCCCCTAACCCTCCCTGAGCATCGTTTTAAATTAAATAAATTAAGAGAAAAGCAAAACTGGAAGGAAATAATTATTTTTCGTTGCATGTCCCCCTTTCTTCCCCCCACCCCCCCCCGGCCTCCCAGCCAGGTGCATACTCACTTCGCGGCACAGGTACAAGCCACCCTCAACAATAGAGGCGCGTTGTTTTTTTCCCTCTGTGCCAAGCACAAGGCTGGAGCCAATTTAGATATGCTATAAATTAAGAGGTTGCCATGGTTACCGCCCTCCCATTGGCCCCATCCCCGGCGACGCGGGGCCCTACGTCATTAAATCTGAATAAGGATGCGCGAATTACTAAGGCGGGGGACAAAGCTGGCGATGGGGACAGCATGAGAGTGGCGGCGCGGTGGCAGCGGAGCACAGCGAGGCACCGGGGCTGCCGGCTGCAGAGGGGGGGTTCATGCACCCCTCCCGCTGCCGCAGAGCCCACCAGCAGCGCACCCGCCGCTCCCGGCCAGCTCCGGAGGGACCGGCGCCGGGATCTGGACCGGGGGGGGGATTATTATTATTCTTTGTCAGGGGTGGTTTGGATTTTTTTCCTTTTTTGGGGCATCGTTTTCTCCCTCCCGCCGCCGAGGCTCCAGAGAGAAGAGGGGGAAGAACTTGACAGCCGCTCCCCTCCCATCATCTGAATTTTTTCCTTACCCCCTCTATATTTTCCTTTATTTTTATTTCCTTTTTAAATTTTTCTTTATTTATATTTTCTTTATTTTTTCATTTATTTATTTTAATCTTCTTTATTTTTTCTTTTTTTATATTTTTTGTAGTTTTGATTTTTTTGTAAGTTTTTTCTGGTAATTTTTTTTTTTTATGTAATATTTTAATTTTTTTTCCTGCGGTTTTGAGCCGCCGCGGGGGTTGCCTTCTCTTTTGCGCGTCTCCATCCCCCGGCGGAGGTTATGATGGTGCATTGTGCGGGCTGCGAGAGGCCGATTTTGGACCGCTTCCTACTGAACGTCTTGGACAGGGCATGGCACATCAAATGCGTCCAGTGCTGCGAGTGCAAGTGCAACCTGACCGAGAAATGCTTCTCCAGGGAGGGCAAACTCTACTGCAAAAATGACTTTTTCAGGTGAGTGTCCCCACCCCCCCCACCCCCCAAAAAAAAAACCCCAAACAAACCCGCCGATTCACACCCGGCGAGCTCCTGTGTTCTCTCCCAGAGCTTGGGGAGGAGAGTGACCCATCCCCAGGCACCGAGCCTGCCCCATCACTCCAGAGGGGGAGCAGCTCCCCATGGGCTGGGAGAGGTCCGAGGTGTAAAGTGGCAGCGCTACAGCCACTGCTGCAGCCTGAGGTGGGGGCAACGAGGCTGTGCCCCCCTTAAATTTCCCCATGACCTTGCCCCTACCAGGACCGAGCCCCTCTCCGCAGCCCTGTGTGTGTCCCCAAAGCCCCTGGGGCTCCTCGTGTCCGTCCCCCCACTCCTTACTCAGGACCACAGGCCCCGGTGAAAACGGTGGCCAAAAGCTCGCCACTTCCCACACACACACACACACACCCCACCCCCCGGCGGTGCTTAAACGCCCCTAATGACTGCGATAAGGTGCCGAGGAGGAAATTAGGGGCCGGGATAGGAAAGAGGGGGCGATGACTTATGACTCCTAATGCCCTCACTACATCAACGTCACGGGGAATAGCCAAAGGGGCACAAGTTGTGCCACGAGTGAAGGGGACCAAAAGGGGGAATCCTGCGTGGGCCCCTACTCCCCGCTTTTGAGGCATTTTTTTTGTGTGTGTTTAAGTGTGTGTTTTTTAGTTGTTTGGGGAGGTTGGAGGTTTTTTGGGGCTTTTTTTTTTCTTTCCTTTTTGTTCATTTTGGACTTGTCATTTAGGGGGTTTATTTTGTTTTGATTTTGTTTTTTTTTTCTTGGGGAGTTCGTTTGCAGCCGATTCCGATTCCCTAGAAAAAAATAATTTCATAAAACCATCCTTGGGGGAAAAAAAAAAAACGTTCTGCCTCAAACGAAGGGAAGGAAAACCGGAGATTTCCAAAGCGCTGCTTTTAACCAGGAAAAATTCACCCGGGGGAGCGGAAAGGCGCTAGTGCTGGGCTGGGGACGCCGGAATGCTTCGGAGCACGGAGTTCCATCCTCCTCCGCCCGTTGTTTTTCTGGGTGCGCGATGTCCCCGGCACGCTTTTTTTTTTTTTTTTCCTCCCGTTACTCTGGCCACAATTTGCTCGGTTTTTCCCCAGATTTTCCGGCCGACCCGGGGTGGGTCCGAACTCGGGAGTCACCGGCTGAAACGAAATCCGGCCTTTCTGGCGCCAAATCATGTCGGGGATGCTCATCCCGAGGGGGGACACCCCAAATCCGAGCGGGATGAAGGCTCTCCTACTCACCTCAAAGGGATGTGAATCTCCTGCTTCCTTAAATCTCCCAGCGAAAAATACTGGAGGATCGGGCTCCCGCGGTGGGATTTTGAAGACCGTCGGTATAAAAGCGTCCCCATCACTGCCGGGATCCCAGCTCTCACCTTTCTCCCTTTTCTTTTCCAGGAGGTTTGGTACCAAATGCGCCGGTTGCTCCCAAGGCATCTCCCCTAGTGACCTCGTCCGAAAAGCCCGGAATAAAGTCTTTCATCTGAACTGTTTCACCTGCATGGTGTGCAACAAACAGCTCTCCACGGGCGAGGAACTCTATATCATAGACGAAAACAAATTTGTTTGCAAAGAGGATTATTTGAACTCTCCCACTTTGAAGGAAGGCAGCCTCAACTCAGGTACGAAGGGCTCAGCCTGGCATCGCATCACTGGGTACCGGCAGGGCCCGATCTACCGGTACCGATGCTACCGGTACCTCCCGACACACTGCGAAGGAGATTTTATGGGGTGAGGGGTTGCACCCCGCGACCAGCCCGACCCCTCCCCACACCTCACACCCCCACCCCCCGTTAACCCACAAGGGGAGGAATTTGGGGTGAAAATGGTGAAAACCTTTGTGACACCCCACCCACACACACACTCGGGATGCAGCCATGCGCGGGATGAGCGGTGGTCGAGGTGCAGCATCCCCGTCCCCCAGCTCCTACCTCGTGCACAGTCCCTATGGCAGTGGGGGCGAGGGGAACCAGAATACCCACTGGGTCTGGCCCAGGGGCCCCCCATGCCCTGGAGCCTCCTCTGCGAGTGTGGCCATTTCCCCCGCGCCGCGGGCCTGATCCTTCGCCTCCTTTCACCCAGAGGCAAAGCTCTTATTTGACTTCCTTGGAAGCTGTCTCTGCGTCAGGACAGCAGGATCAGGCCCACTCCTGCTGTCCCAGCCATGCCAGGCGCCTGTGCTCACCCCCTTCCGTGGGCTCTCTCTCCGTCCAGCACCCGGGGCCGGATCCTGCCACGCCAGTCAGTGGGGCCGCTGCTGTGAGCGAGGCGAGTAGATCTTGGCCTTGAGGGGGGTGCTGGCATAGGGTCCCCAGGGGGGTTGGTTTTGGGGGGGCAGTGTTCGAGCCAGGCTCAAGGCTGGAGAACCCCTAAACCCCAACAGGGATCAGTTGTATTTTTCCCAGAACGCCCAAACCCCAATAGGGACCGGTCGCGTTTTTCCCATCAGCACATCCCGCTTTCCGGTGTGAAAGGCATAGTGGGGGGGTGACAGGGAGCACGAGGGGCTGCGGTGGGCCTCAGGAATCGCCCCATATCCATCTCCCCCCATCCAGCACGATTTGGTACAGGTTCAGATCCATTGGTGCTGGCCTGGAGCTCTGCGTGATGTTGGGGGGCGATGCTTTAGGGGTACCGGGGTGGTAGAGATGATCTGCACCCCTTGCTGCTCTCCAGCACCCCCCAGCCACTCTCCTGGAAAGAAGCCAGACCATGTGGGCCAAGGAGGGCAGAGGAGAGGGGGGTTGATATCTCCCCTAAGTCATCCACCCCCCCCTCCTCCTTTCCTCTTTGGGTCTCCTTTACAGTGTCCTCATGTACAGACAGGAGTTTGTCCCCGGATCTCCAGGACTCCATGCAGGACGATACCAAGGAGACAGACAACTCGACCTCCTCGGACAAGGAGACCACCAACAACGAGAACGAGGAGCAGAACTCGGGCACAAAGAGGAGGGGGCCTCGCACCACCATTAAAGCCAAGCAGCTGGAGACCCTCAAAGCTGCCTTCGCTGCCACCCCCAAACCCACCCGTCACATCCGCGAGCAGCTTGCCCAGGAGACTGGCCTCAACATGAGAGTCATCCAGGTAGGGCAGTCCCAGCCCATCACCCTGTCTTACTCCCCTGCCCCAAGGCAGCCCTCACCACCCAACAGTGTGATGTCATTGGCCTGGCCAGCGATGCCATTTCCACTGTAGACCAAGGTTCTTGTGACATGAGAGCTTCATGGGGCCATTTCCACTCATAGAGAGCAGAGACAGGGAAAGGACCCGTGAGGGGAGGGAAGGAAAAGAGGTGCTGGTGGGACTCCAAATGGTTCAAGGCCATGATGGTCTGCCCCAGATGCTGGGAAGACATTGGGATGCTGAAGCTGCTCCAGTGAGCTGGGGAAACAGAGACAGGCAAACCCCATCCATCCCAGGCCCAAACTTGCACCCACCCTATGCTCCCGTGGGTTAGTGAGGATCACCCACCCTGTGCTCTAATGCACTCATCCCATGGGCAGAGGTGAGAGCCAGCTCTGAAATGTGAATCAGATGGGCTTCCACTGGCTTGGCAGAGCAGGATCCCCTAGTGCGCACGGGAGATGGATGCTCTGGCCTTGTGAAAGCAAGGAGAAGTCATTGTGCACTGCAGGCAGCCCAGCACTTTCTTACCACACTGGCCCCATGAAGAAAATCCCTGAGGAAATGTAGGGATTAATGGGCTTTAATAGAGGCATTAATAGAGGAGGACTCTGGCTTTGCCGGTAGCAGAGCTGTGATCCCCAGCTCCCAGCAGGAGAAGTCCCTGGAGGAGTGAGATGTGGTTGTTCCCCCGAGCTGCCCTGTCTGAGGGCAACACAAGACAGGAGGGGGGCAATAATCCAGACAATCCACCAGGCTGGGGGAAAGGTGTGCATGGGCTGAGACCATGTGGTTTGGATGAAACGATGGCCCGTAGACGGGCACCATGTATTCCCCTTCCCTTTTCTCTCCTTCCTCACCATCCGGCTTTTCCTCTCTCCCTGCCTACCACAGCAGGTGCTCATCTCCCTGCTCCCCACTTTCTGCCTGCTTCTGCTACAATCCAGAAATCCTCTCCCCCTTTTCCTTCCTTCTCCCCCCCCCCCATTATGGGATAATTATTCTTACTCCATCCTCCAGCTGCCCTCTCCCTTGCAGGGTCCAACAGGCTGAGGATGCACACACAGGGATAGAGCCCGGGAGCTGGGATTTTCATAAATGATGTAATTTTGTGTGTGTCTCCCACTCCCGTGCACTAATGGCAGCAGGAGGGGGGGGTCACTAAAAACCACCCAGAGATGGGAAAACCCATCCCCTCCCAAGGAGATGCAAGATTTCCATCCCTTTCCACAGCCAAACTTTGAGGGGGAAAAGGGGGGGGGTTCCCATCTCAGAGGGGTCCCCCCTCCTCAGTGGGTGCTGATGCCGGCCCATCCGCAGGTCTGGTTCCAGAACCGTCGGTCCAAGGAGCGGAGGATGAAGCAGCTGAGCGCGCTGGGTGCCCGCCGGCACGCGTTCTTCCGCAGCCCGCGCAGGATGCGACCCCTTGGCGGCCGCCTCGATGAGTCCGAGATGCTCGGCTCAACGCCCTACACATACTACGGAGGTGAGGGACCATCGGCAGGGGTCCTGCCCCATCCACTCCCCATCCTTCCATCCCACTTCCCTTTTCCCTTTGTTCATCTGCAACACCGCTTCTCCTCGGGTTTTTTCCTTCCTCCCTGCCGCCTGGGACCTGATGGGATGGTGAGGGTCAAACACCCATGGCAGCAGCATCCCAACCCCACGCAGGTCAAGGCACCTGTGCATGCACACCCACGCGTGTGCACACCCCCAGCAGGCCCACACATATGTGCAGCACACGCCAGCCCATGGATATGTGTCCCCCTGCACACAGGCGTGCTCACATCCATGCAGACACGTCCATGTACACACAGACATGCCCATGCACTCCCACACGCACACACGTGCACAGAGACACCCATGCGTGTGCACACCCATGTGCAAAGGCATGCTGACATCCATACAGACGTGTCCACATCTACGCACTCTCATACCCATGCAGAGGCAGCCATGCACACCCACACGTGTGCAAACCCATGCAGGGGCATCCACACATACCCACACATGTGCACACCCACTCAGGAACAGCCATGTGCTTCAATGTGTGTACAAACCTGCACAGAGACAGTCGTGTACACCCATGCGTATGCACACACACACCAGCCCATGGATGAGCACCCCACATGCACAGGTGTGCTCACATCCATGTGGACATGCACATGCAGGCTTGTCCATAGCCTCTCACACCTACACGTGTGTACCACTGCAGAGACAGCCATGCAGACCCACACGAATGCACACCCATGCAGAAACAGCCACGTGCACCCACACATGTGCACAGTACACCCCAGCCCAGGGCTGAGCATCACTACAGGCACAGGCATGCTCACATCCATGCAGACATGCACATGCAGACTTGTCCACACAGTATCACACCCACACAGTATCACACCCATGCAGGGACAGCCACACCCACCCACGCGTGTGCATAGTCTGCAGAGACATCCACATGCATGCATGCCTGTGCACACACCCACACAGGGACAGCCACGGACACCCACGAGTGTGCACACCCCCGCAGGGACATCCACGCACCCCCACGTGTGTGCACACCCACACCAGCCCACGGACCGCATCCCCATGCCCAGCTGTGCTCCCACCCATGCCTGTTCATCCACGCACACGCACCCTTCCCACGTCGCCCCTCCCGGCCCGGCACTGTGCCGGGGCCCCTCTCCCCGAACAAAGCCCCAGCTGCGGGGCTTTTGTGCCCTTTTCAGGCAGCGGTTGTTCCGGTCACCCCGGGTCCGCAGCATAAGGGCCTCCCCCTCCGCCCTGACCGCCCCACCCCTCCCCGTGCAAGCCCCGCAAAGCTGCGTTTTCAAAGACTCCCCTGACCAGGGACTTTCCAGGCACCCTTTACTGCCCTGAAGTTAGTTTCTAGATCCCTTCCAGGCTGCTAAACATACATATATTTCCCCCCTCCCCCAATTATATATACGTTTCCCCCATAATATATATATTTTTCCCCATTATATACATTTTTCCCCATGCCTGTTATACACATATATGGAGATATAATTTCCCTCATTCCCTTTTTATGCATATATATAGATATAACTTTCCTCGTTGCCTTTATATATATACTTCTAATTTCCCTCTACATATTTTTCCCCCTCATTAACTAAGAACTAAATTGCATTCACACCTCCCCCCCTCTCCTCCCTCCCCTAGCTGTCCCAGCCCGGGCCTCCTTGCCCTCCCACATCCCTTTCTCCCCTCTCTCCAGGCCAAGCAAGGAGCAGATGAGCGCTGCAGCCTTTAAGCCAGGCTTATTTATTTTTCTGACCTCAAATTTGCAGCCAGAGTATTTTGGGGTGGGGGAGTAGCCACGCAGGGATGGGTATTCAACATGGTGGGCTTGGGGAGGTTTTTGGGGGTACCATCTCCATCTTTTTCTCCCCTCTCTCCCAGATTACCAAGGTGACTACTATGGGCCAGGAGGCAACTATGACTTTTTCCCCCACGGGCCACCCTCCCAAGCCCAGTCGCCCGCTGACTCGAGCTACCTTCAGAACTCAGGACCCGGCTCCACACCCCTGGGACCCTTGGAGCCCCCCCTAAGCGGACACCACTCCTCAGAAAACCAAAGGTACACGGATATGATCTCACACCCCGACACCCCCAGCCCCGAGCCGGGGATGACGGGTTCTCTGCACCCCATCCCTGGGGAGGTCTTCAGCGGGGGGCCCAGCCCACCCTTCTCCATGTCCAGCAATAGCGGCTACAGCGGGGCTCTCTCGCACCCCAACCCCGAGCTCAGCGAGGCAGCGGTGTGGTAGGCCTGGCGAGGGCACGCGTGTGCGTGCGGAGGGGGGGGGAACACCCCCATATTCCCCCAGCCCACGCGTGTCCCCCCCCTCCTCTTGGACCGTCATATCCCCATCGCCGGATAAAGACCCCTCTCCGATGCCAAAACGCATCCCTGCATCCTCCCCTTCACTACAGACCCTTGGGGTCACCCCGCTACCTCCCTCTCCCAGCACTGTCCCCCCAAGCACTGAGGCGGGGGGGGGGTGCGATGAATGTCGCCCAGCCCCGAAGAACCCCCCCCCCCCTGCCGGCGGCGGGACCACCGCCTCTCGGACCAAAGCTCAACTCGCCTGGACACAGGTCCCATCGCCCCGGCAGCACCTGGGGAAGTGGGGGGCTGCGGCAGGGCTCCTCCCTGCTAATTAGCATCCTTTTTAATTATCTCTTACCACAACATGGTGGGCGGGGGGAAATGGGGAATAGCAGGAATAACCCCCCCTGGCCGCTCCCCTGCCCTCGTTTTTGTTGTTCCTGTTTTATCCCCAAGGAGAAGGTGGGTTTGGACCCGGTTTTCGGTGATGGGTAGTGGGGGGGGGGGGGGGGGGGGTCGGGGTGGGGCCAGGCCCAGGGGAAGCCCCAGTGACTGGCTGAGACTGGGCTCCCACGCGGTGGAAAAGACACCAGAATGAGGCAGAAACAGGAAAAAAAAAATACAACAACAAAACATTACACAAAACAAAACAAAAACACAAAACAAACCAACCCCAGAACAAAACCAACCCAACCACCACGACAGCAAAAGCTAAACCCAAGCCTCAATACCGAGTCCCACCCCAACATTTAAGGATGTATTATAGTTTTTGCTTCTAGTTTCTTTATTTTGTATAAAGGAGAAACAAATAAAGTATGTTTTTGTGTTTACTGATTATTTATTGTACTTTAGTCATCGGAGGCTCCAAATTTTTCTATTTCGAAGGCAGGGAGGGGGTGGCACAGGGGAGGGGGGCAAAAGGATAAAGGGGGGAAGGAAGGAGAATGGAAAAGGAAAGAAATAAAAAGTTGTTTTCTGAAAGCGTCGTGGGTTTCCTGTCCCCGCTGCCTCTTGCAGAGGCTGTTAGTGTGAATGGCTCTTGTTGTTCAATGTGAATAAAAAACCTTTTAGTTACCTACTGTTCAGTCACCTGGTCCCTTTCATTTTATTTATTTATTTTTAAAACAAGACCACGGGAGATGCTGGAAGGGCTGCCCTGGCCCCCATCCCCTCAGCCCTGCGTGGGGTCTGGAGGAGCAGTCCTTGTCAGTCTCCTGCGTGGCCCCTGTGCAATGTGGCACATCCAGGACTGCTTCACCCACCTGGTAACCCAGGACTCCCCACTCCCCCCATCACCCCAGGTCTCCAGCACTGGGGGGGGGGAAGGCACATTACCCAGCTCAGCACCTTCCCCCCCAGCAGGCAGTGCATCATTTCTTCCTGTGTACCCCCTAATACCCCTCCTCCAGAGCACCCCAGAGGCAGCCTTGCTAGCAGAGCATCCCCAAGGGGGGGCCACTTGAGCACCAGGGCTGCTGGAGGGACACACTAAGGGGGAAGGGGCTGAACACCATCAGCAGCCTTTACCCCATCTGCCCCATGGGGCACTAGGGGCAGACAGGAAGAGGTATCCCCCATGAGCACCCCAGCCTCACACCTTGTTTTCTGAGATACACAAATAAATAAAGTCCAAGGCAGGCTGCAGCTCTGAACTAATATTTAAAATGCAAAATCATGCCAGAGTTCTCCCCCCTTCCCCTTGTCTTGCAGTAAAAAGATATAAACAGAATAAATTACCTTCCCTCGCTGGCTTACTAGAGTCCCTCTCTCCTGACCTGAATTTTAAGTCCTGGCTTGGTTGTGGCACAGAGCACTGATGATTTATGAAAAGCCAGCCACTTCTCTGCATATTTTCTCTGTTCAGCCAAGTGGTGGAATTTATCCTTCCTATACCATTACTAGCATTAATAACAGGGTGGTAAACGAGCTGAGCCCCAAGGGATCTCTCAACCAGGGGCTGGAGCCATCACAAAGACACTAAACCCCTCCACCCACAAAGGAAAGCACCTTTACCCCTTTAAACAAGCAGGGAAACTGAGGCAGGAGGGCAGCAGCGGGCTGCTCCTTTCTGCTCCACCTCTTCCAGGTTGTTGGTGTTATCAGGTAATGGGGGCTTCTCAGAAGGCCAGGGCAACGTGTTGTTAAACAACTCCCTCCCAGCATCATGCTGAGCATTATAAAATGGAGAACAAGGTCATTTACTGGGTGAACACTGCCTGCTGTTGTTGTTGTTATTATTGTTATTATTATTATTAACGCTGAACCCAAAGCATACACCTGAGGGGACATCCTGTCCCCAGGGTGGGGACAGGCTGCAGGAAGGATTTTGGGTGATGCTGGCGAGCTCCGAGCTGCCACCTCCTGTGCAGGAGGCTGGGCTGACCTCTGCAAGAGGATGAGGCTCAGCAGGAGCAGCCATTCAAGAATGGACCAACCAGCACGGACGGAGGAGTAGGAGCCAAACCTTCTCCCAAGTCACCAGCCAGGAGCTGCTGCTGCTCTCAGTTTGCCCATCCCAGCAAACACCCACCTGCAGCTCAGCACTGACAGAAAGGACCTGATGGCTGAGGAAAAACCAGCATTGAGATCCTGGCCATGGGACACAGAGTTGGACTTAGAGGGAGCAGCTGGGTTCAGCCTGTTGGTTATCCCAGACCTTTAACCACAGCTGGGTTTGGTGTCCCCATTGCAACCAGGGTCAGGTTATAACATCACAACTGAGACTGAGGTCTCCTTGGCAGCCAAGGTCAAGGCCCCTTGTCTCCAATACCCCAGCACTCACAAAAAGGCACCAGCACCCAGGGTTCACACCTGCCTCCAGCTGCAAGATGACCATGGATGACCCCCCCACTAGACAACCTGCACCTCCACGTCCCTGTAGAGGACATGTGATCTAGTTAAAGATGTCCCTGCTCCTGCAGGGGGTTGGTCTATATGACCTGTAAAGGTCCCTTCCAACCCAAAGCATTCTATGATCCTATGACACCCAATGCCCAGTCATCCCTCATGTGACACCCAAAACCTAAGCGTTCCCTTGTCAAGACAAGGAGGGGGCAAAGCTCCTTGTTGGGGTGTTCAGGGTGTCACCTCAAGCCCCACAGTCATGTCCATGTCACCTCCAGCAATAAACCCCATGGGACCACGCTGAGGAAACACCATTGGGAGCTCCTGGTTGCCCCCAAGCCCTGGCATTCAGTCCTGGGAATAAACTCCTTTTCAAAAGCTGTTGGGCAAACATCGGTGCTATTTTTTTTCTGACCTTTTCCCTTTTTTTTTTTTTTTTTTTCAGAAAGGGAAGGTCTGCAGAAGGTGGAAAGTAATCAGGTTTTGAACCTGGGATAAAAAATCGCTGGAGTAGGTTGGGCTGACTCCTTATAATTAATAGTGTGCCTCGTAATAGGATTCTCCAGCCTTCGGTGCTCCCTGGAAACACCTTTTTACATAAGATACTGCCCACAATGGAGCAGTGGGGGTTTGATTTATGGGTTTTTGGCCTCCAAGAAGCTTGGCAGGGGGGCTGGCCTGACCAGTGGGATGTACTGGGCAGAGGGGAAAAGGGCTGAAGGCTGGGAGAGTGCTTCTATGGGGTTGGTAGCTGGGTCCCAGGGCAGGCACTGAGTTCCAGGGCCTGAGTTGGTGCTGAGGGTGAGCAGCATCTGCTCCAAAGGGCAGGAGGAGGATGCTGAGAAGGGTTTTGGGGCAGAAAAGGGCTTGTCTCCATGCCCGATGTCACCAGAGGAAGCTCAGTGCATGGGCTCAGCTGGGAAACCAGGGAGCATTTGGGGCTGGGGAGCCCAACTGGGAGCAAGAACCCACATTGCCCAGAGATGGGAGAAAGGAGCGGGAGAGACGTCGCATAAAACCATGGAATGGTTTTGGTTTGAATGGACATGAAAGCCCACCCAGGTCCAACCCCTGTGCCATGGGCAGGGACACGTCCCACTGGCTCAGGTTGCTCAAAGCCCCATCCAACTTGCCCTTGAATCCATCTGGAGGTGGGGCAGCCACAGCTTCCCTGGGCAACATGTGCCAGGGCTTCAGCACCCTCATCATGAAGAATTTCTTCCTAATGTCTAATCTAAATGTTTCCCCTTCCAGTTTAAAGCTGATCCCCCTCACCCTATCACTCCAGGCCCTTGTAAAAAGCCCCTCCCCAGCTTTCCTGGAGCCACTTTCCAGGCCACTATGAGACCTCCCTGGAGCCTTCTCTTCTCCAGGCTGAACAACTCCAATTCTCTCAGCAAGTCCTCATAGCAGAGGTGCTCCAGCCCTTGGATCACCTTTGTAGCTTCCTCTGGACCCATTCCAACGGTTCCATATCCTTCTTATCTTGGAGACCAGCACTGGGGGTGGGGGTGTGTAAGAAACACCAGGAGGTGCAATAGCAAAGGGCTACAAGAAAACGTAGCAATAGAAGGTACAAATGGGGGAGAGCAGGAAAGCCTGGAGAAAAGGTGGGAAAATGGGGAAAAGAGTGGGGTGGTGGAAAAAGGGGATTACAGGGGCTCCAGGATGGGGTACACACACATGTCAGTGCACCTCGATGCCCGTGGGTGTTAAACACAGCCAGGGAGCTCTGCCAATAAATCACCGTAACAAGCGGGTCTGCGTGCGTTGTTCTTTCTGACCGCAGACAGCGCGGCAGGAATGGGAGAAGATTGTAATAATTAATAATCATTAGAATAATAATGCATAAAGACAGTAGCAAAGTAATTAGTCAGAGAGGGAATGCTTGCTAATTGAGGCGGGGAGCTGCAGTCCAAATAGCCTGGGGAGGAACAGGGAAGGGAGGCGGATCAATGTCGGTGGACGAGGGGGAGGAGGATGCCCAAGGGGCAGTGTGGGACATGTGTACCCCAATCCTGCCATGGAACAGGCAGAGGGGGGCACAGGCAGGGCCCTGGCTCCATCCCTGCCTGCAGTGTGAGCCCTCAACTCATCCACCCCACACACCTCAGTTTCCCCATCCATACATGGGTCTGGGGGCAGAGGACGCAGGAGGAGTCCAGCACTGTGTCTGCCAGGTTGAGGGGCTTTATTTTGGTTATTTTGGAAGGAAAATAAGCAGAAGGTGCTGACAGGGCTCCCTCATGTCCCTCTCCTTGGGGTGGGAGTCACTCCAGCCCCAGCTGGCTCTTCAGGGCCTGCAGATGGGCAGCCTGGATGCTGCTGCCGCCGCAGACCACCACCACCAGGGAGTTCAGAGGGGTCCTCAGCCGGCCCTCGTGCTGCAGCCGCTGCAGCCACCCCGCGTAGAGCACGGCCAGAACAGCCCCGCACGCCGGCTCCACCAGCATCCTCTCATCATCTGTGGGGACAAGAGCCGTGGGGACACCCTGAGCCACCCACCCCATCCCCATCCACTCCAGCACATGGCCGTGTCCCTGTCACCCCTGCCATGCCCGGCTGGCCCCTGCTCACCCAGGAACTGCTCTATGGCTCGCACGGCCTCTGTGTCCTCCACCACCTGGGAGATGATCTGGCACTCCTGGGCACACTCCAGCGCCCGCGCCGCCACTGTCTTGGCTCCCAGGCACTTGGCCACGCTGGGACAGGAGGAGATAAAGGCAGTTAGGGTGGTCCTGGGAGCTTGGCTGAGACCTGCCAACTCGTTGCACGTGTGGCTGCTCCCACAAAGCTCGTGATGTCTCACCTGGTGATGTCAGGCAAGGTGACAAGGTGTCCGGCTGCCAGCGCTGCGTGGAAGCTGTGAGCCCCCCAGGTCTCAGCAGCGATGACGGGGACATCCTGCCAGCCCACCTGGTGCAGACCGGCCACGACGCCCGCTAGCAGCCCCCCGCCACCCACCGCCAGCAGGATGGCATCCGGTTTGGTCTCCAGTGAGTCCTTCAGCTCCCTGACAAGGCTGGAGTGACCTTGCCTGCGGGGTGAGGGGGGGCAGGATGCAGCCCAGGGGCACCCCAAGGCAGCTCGGTGCTTGCAGGTGGGGACCAGCAGGAGCTGAGCCCTGGCAGCACTCACCACACCAAGGGGTGGTCGAAGGGGTGGATGCTGACCCAGCCCTCGGTCTGGGCCAGCTCCAGGGCTCTCGTGTTGGCGTCATCCCACACCTGGTGGGGTCAACAGGGATTCAGTGGGGCCATATCCAGCCCTTGCAGCCCGGAGAAGAGTCCCTTGTCACCACGGCTTCCGGGAACATCAGAAACCTGCACTGGGCTGAGGTGGGGGTCCCTGGGGTGACCTTGCCAGAATTGTGCAAGTGATGCAGGAGGACATTTCAGGATGGAGTTTGCCATGCACATTGCAGAGCAGGCTGAGCCCAGGCTGAGCCCTCTCTGGTCCCCCCAGACCCTAGTTTTGGGGGGCTGCTGCAGGGTTACCTGGCCAGAGACCTCCACCTCCGCCCCCAGCTCCTCCAGCTTGCGCACGGTGGCAGGGATGGTGGTGCTGGGCACCACGACGGTGATCGGCAGCCCCAGCTTCTTGGCGGCGTACGCTGCTGCCACACCCGCGTTCCCCCCTGGAGAAAGCAGGGGTCAGGCAGGGCTGGGCCCCCCCATATCACTCATGAGCATCCCCTATGGCTCCCACCATCCCAGCGTGGGGCCCAATTACCTGAGGAGCAAACAAAGCGGCAGCAGCCCTTCTTGGCAGCCTGAAAGGCAGGAGAGAAGGAGGGAAGCAGACGGCTGTTGTCCCCTCACCGTGCCCCCCGTAAGGGTATGGGAGCACCCTGCCCACGCTCACCTCCTGGCAGAAGTGGCCAATGCCCCGGATTTTGAAGGAGCCCGTGGGCTGGACGTTCTCCAGCTTCATGTAGACCTTGGTGCCCGCTGCCTGGGACAGGGCCTGGCTCTCCAGGACAGGTGAGATGATGTGGAAAGGCTTCTCGCTCCTGCCAGGCTGGGCTGCCATGGCCCTGGGGATGGATGCTCTGCCAAGGAGAGGCAGGGGAGGCACTGGCTGCTGCCCGTGGGGACCCCCCCCATCTCTGCTGCCAACCTTGGGCTCAGTATGGGGCACAGGAGCCCTTCAGGAGGGATGAGGCTGTCCCCAGTGTCACCTCCCAGCCACACGATGCAGCAAACCTGAGCTCTAGGCTCTCCCTATCAGAGCCCCAAGACAAGCTGGACCCCTTCCTCCATTCTGCTGGTCCCCAAGCCCCTGGTGTCCCCAAGTGTCCCCCGCATGACCTGTCCCCTAGCTCAGCCAGGGCCACCCTGCAGGGATTACCTGGTGTCCCTGGGGTCTCACTGCGTGTCCTCAGCTCCTGTCCCTCAGCCACAGCCAAGTTTGAGGGACTGAGGAGGGAGAGGCAACGTCAGAGCGGGCTGTGCCGGTGTCCCCAGGTCCCCGTGCCCAGCGGGGCGAGGGGCAGGAGTTAAACATTGCCCTGGTGCCGGCTGTTTGCTCAACACCGGGCAGGTTTTTCCAACTGCGGGGTTGGAATGGTGCCAAAGGCGCCTGGCCGTGGCCCGGGCACGGTGCCAGGGGAGTTCTCAGCAGGGACAGCCACGTGCGGCCACTGTGGCCAAACCCCAGCAGCCTCTGCGTGCCCAGGAGATGGGATGTGGACACCCAGGAGACAGAGACGAGAAGCAGCTCTCCCCAATGGCTCTTGGAGTCCCCAAGGGGTTTTTTTCCCCCCTCCAGCTGGACACAAGCACTGGTTCTTCTCGGATCCAACCAGAAACGTGTCCCAGCGGATTTAAGGACTTGGCCCATTTGACCCCTCACAGCTTGTGCACCCCAAATCCCCAGCAGACAGACGAGACACCCCCGATCACCTCCAAATGAGACATTGCACCCCCCTGCCAAGATCCCCACCCCACGGCTGCCCCAGGCCCCAAGCCAAGCCATGTGTCCCCATGGGGACTCAGCTGAACGAGACCCCAGGATGTGCCCCCCCCAGCTCCAACTGGCCAAGCCAGGCACCCTATGGGCAGGAGGGGTCTCAGTGGGGAGAAAGGTCCCCATAAAGCCTGTGCAGGTGCCCCACGAGCATCCCTTGCAGAGGGGGCTGCTTGGATGGATCCACCCAGAGCTTGGCTGAGCCCTGAAGTCCAGCAGCACCTGAGGGACCTCAGGCAAAGCAGGCAGAGCCCCCCGCATTTCCTGTAGAACAACCCAGGACTCCTTGTCACCCCATTCCTGGTGACATCCCCCAGGCTAAGGATCCCCCCCCAGCGCGTGCCGTACCTCTGCATCGAGGGGCTGGGTCTGCCCCCAGCAGGCGAGGAGGAGGAAGGTGGGATCTGGAGGAAGGTCCAACCCTGGCTCCTCACGCCGCAGCCGCAAAGGGTTTCTCTGGAGGCATCTGAAAGCAGAGGCCGCTTTGGCACAAGGTTAGTCCCATCATCCTCCTTGGTGGCTCCATGGGGATCCCAAGAGGGGGGCCACTGCACACGAGCTGGCACATGCACAACAGTGAAATTGGGTGCATTAGGACGTCCCCCACTGCCCCAGCTCTGCCTTGCTGGGGCAACAGTGGTGAAACAGACCCAGGAACACGGGATTTCAGTCCCCTGATCCAAATTGCACTGCGAAGTCCCCATGAGAACACTATTTGTGACAAGCAACCTGATAGAGCTGGCCTTTGGTGGCAATGAATGAAGTAACGGCTCTAGTGCTTACACCATCATTAGGCTTCAGAGTGAACAGCACTCAGCATGGACAGGGTGAGCACAGAAGTACAGTGCTGCCTGCACTGAGCCCGCTGCTTTGGGGACCCGGGGGACTGGACATGTGGGTGATGATGAGGACTTCTTCAGCAGGGGCATCAAGCCAGGGGGAGACACACAAGCTCGAGCTCCCCTGGGGAAGGCAGTGCCAGGCTGTCACTGGGTCCTGTCCCCTGGCCAGGGTCCCTGGATGGCACAGCCTCAGCCAAGGGCTGCTGCAGCTGGGCAATATTTAACCACCTCTGTTTGTTTTTCCACTTTTAAGAAAATAAAAGGAAGGGAAGCAGCAATGCAGCTGTTGTTGCGCTTCCGGTGTGCCCCATCCTCATCAATGTACCTGTCCCTGCTTGCTGCCCCATCACTCTGTGGCAGTGACTTCCTCCCATCAGGGGAAACTGAGGCACAGGGACCCTCTGAGCAACACCCCCCACCACCAAACCACTGCAACACCAGGGGACATGGGCACAGGCTCTGCCACTCCCCACCTTACCTGCAATCCCCCCCCCCCCCAAGCACCCAACACGGAGGATTTTGGCACTTCTCACCCTGCCCAGGGCACCCATCCCAGCTTTTGGGGTATCAGCACCCCAAGAGCCCCAACCCTGCTGCAACCCATCCCCTGTAGCCCTTGGGGAGACACAGGGGCCTCCAGCCCTGGTGGGAACCTGGTGCCTTCAAAGCGCTGCTGAGCACCAGCTCATTAATCCCCCAGTAATGACCTCGTTATTCCTAACGAGGCAGAGCAGATCAAGGGAGCTGCCTTAAGAGGATTTTGCAAGGGGAGTTTTGGGGCTGGGGGAACACAGGTGGCAGAGGAGGGGAAGACAAAAGGAATGAGGATAGTCACCCCGTCCTGGAGGGGTGAGTGGTGGGACCTCTCCCTTCCACTCCACAGCCAGTGCTCTCCCATTTCAGCAGCTCCACCCCACATCGGGTGCCCAGCCTGAGGCAACAACAGAGAAACCAAAGCAACTGCACCCCAAAAGAGCCTGGCCTACCTGGCTGCACACCCTCCCGCTGGGGCAAAGAGGCAGCAGAGAAGCAGGGAGCACCTCATTAGTTTGGGAAGAGAACCCCGCTGCGTGAGCCCAACCCTTATACAAGACACCAGAGAATCTCCGCGGAGCGCAAAGCACAGCCACCACACACGCACCACTTTATTTGTCACAGCCAAACCAGGTCGCTCCCTTCCCTCTCTGCCCCACGGGCGAGCCCCAGCCTCACAGGACCCTCCTTTACCTGGGCAGAGCCCCCCCAAACCAGGCTCCAGCCCCTCGGCACGGAGGGAGCGCAGCCCCTTTTGCAGCCGGCAGCGAGAGGCAGAAGCAGAAAGAGCCAAGGGGACAAGAGACCCAAAGCTGGTCCTTTGGGGAGAGCTGGTAGTGCTGTCCCCCCCCCACACCCTCCCAAAAAGGGGTGCCCATGCAGGACAGACACCCACGGACGGACAGATGGACGGGTTCAACCCAGGCTCAGTCCCAGTGGACCTTGATGGGAGGGAAGGTCCAAAGGTCGGGGTGGCCCATGTGGAGCTGGGAGCTGCAGGGGGACGCGCTCCAGCGGAAGGGGGGGACGTCATCCCAGGTGGGACCACTGGCAGCCACCAGCCTGAAGGTGGGGGCCATGCCCGAGGAGGTGACCTAGGGGGAGGAAAAACAAGAGTGCAAGTCAACACAGGGAAGGAGCAAAGCAGCCTGGGGGAACACTCCCTAAAGAGGGGACCCTCCAGCTCCCCCACCTTCATGTCGGTGCCACCGTGGCAGCGCTGGCGCAGGGCAGGGAAGGGGTAGGTGCCGTTGGCAGGGTTGAGGTCAGAGCGGGCGGAGATGGCATTTTCTGCATTCTGGGGAGGGTCGCAGCCCCTACACCGCGACAGCGGGTCCTTCAGGTAGTTGTTGGATCTGCAAAGAGGCCAAGAGTCATCAGAAAGGCAGGGAAAATAATATATATAAATGCATAATGATGAAAGAGTCACAGAATCCAGTTCCAACCCCCTTTGCCATAGGCAGGGACACCTCCCACCAAGTTGCCCCAGCCAACTTGGCCTCAAACACCTCCAGGGATGGGGCAACCACGACTTCTCTGGGCAACCTGTGCCAGGGCCTCCCCACCCTCATCATGAAGAATATCTTCCCAAGATCTCATCTATATCTCCTCCATTCCAGTTTAAAGCCATTCCCCCTTGTCCTATTCCTGCACTCCTTGATCAAGAGCCCCTCCCCAGCTTTCCTGGAGAACCTTTCAGTACTGGGAGGCTGCTCTAAGGTCTCCTGGAGCCTTCTCTTCTCCAGCCTGAACAACCCCAAATCTCAGTCTGTCTTTGTACGGAAGGTGCTCCAGCTCTCAGATCATCTTTGTGGCCTCCTCTGGACTTGGTCAAACAGATCTATGTCCTTCCTGTGCTGAAAGGTTACCCTGAGGGCTGCATATCGCTAGTGGGTTGTGAGGGACACCAGGATTGGGGAATCCTCAACACCCACCTCATCAGGCGGACCATGGAGTCCAGGTCATGAACCAGTGTCTGGTTCCGGCGGAAGATCTGGGCACGGGGGTTCTTGTTGTAGGTGAACCAGTCACCGTATTTCTTCACCAGTTCCAAGTTCCCACTGGCGTTGAAGATCTCCTCAAAGTACCTGAAGCATGGAGGGATGGGACCCAGTGAGTCAGTACCCAGTGTGGGGGGACAAGGCCAGCATTGGCCACCCCCTTTATGGCAAATTGTGGGGTGGGACAGGCTGGATGGAGCTCACGGCACGTTGTAGCTGGCCCAGTAGCCCTGCTGGTAGAGTAGCTCTGTCTGATCAGCTGTCACCACCAAGCCCCTGCATTGGGAGGAGAAGCATCAGTCAGAACAGAGTGAAATCCAGCTGGGGGATATCCTGGGAAAGGGGCAGCTCTGGTAGGGGTTCCTGATGTGGGTTCCCACCCCAGCCAGGGATGACAGGTGTCCACCACTTGCATACAAGCACCTTCTAAGAGCCTTTAACCTCCAGCTCCTGCCTGCATTTCCATCCCCATCACTCAACTCCCACCCTTCAAAACTGGGACGGATGGAAAGGACCCTGAGGGCTTTCCCAAATCATAGAATGGTTTGGGTTGTAATGGGCCTTAAAGCTCATCCAGTTCCAACCCCTTGCCATGGGCAGGAACAACTCCCACTGGATCAGGGTGCTGAAAGCCCCATCCAGCCTGGCCTTGAACACCTCCAGGGATGGGGCAGCCACAACTTCTCTGGGCAACTTGTGCCAGAGCCTCCCCCACCTCATTGTGAAGAATTTCTTCTTCCTAATGTCTAAATCCATGGGGACAAGGGATAGAAGATGGAACAGCTCCACTGCAACTCAGCTCGAGGAGGAACAGGGGCACTCACGGGATCTGCTCCAGCACAGTCAGCACACCCTGCTGTGGGCTCGCTTTCCCCGGCGTGAAGGCCTTGTAGTCCACCACCATCCACTGGTTGTTGTACCTGACATGGAAAAGGGGGAAAGCATCCCTCCAGCAGCTGGCCTCTGCCCGGGGAAGCATCCTTCCATCCAATCCCAACCCCCAAGGGCAACCTCCCACATGCCCTGCTCACGTGCCGCTGTTGAACTGTCTGAAGACAGCAGCCCACTCAGGACCACTGCGGGCCAGACGGTTGGCCACAATGTTCCTCAGCCACTCCAAGACGCTACCCTGAGGGTCCAGGTACTTCCACCGCGCTGGGTTGTTGTTCCCAATGGTGGTTTCCAGCGTTACCTATGGGAAGGAAAGCAATGGGGAGGGCAGCAGGGCCGGGGGTGGGTCCCCAGGACCAGACCCCTACTCACCAACCCACTGCTGAGGATGTAGAAGTCATCCCCAGAGAAGATGGTGCCAGGGTAGGAGGAAAACACCTGGATGCTCCCAGGGATCTGAAAATTGCCTGGAGGAGGGGATGCAAAAGCAGGAGGGAATCAGAAAGGGGAGGTGTGAGATGCAGCCCCCCTCAGCCCAGCCCACGCACCGCCGGCCGAGGCACGGAAGGGCAGCGTGTACTTCTTGATGATGCGCAGCATGGACTGGTAGGAGGTCCAGGTGTCGTGGGCCACCAGGAGATCCCGATGGCCCGGCAGCAGCTTGAGGAGGGCAGAGCAGGAGCCTGAGCCCAGGACACGCTGTGAGGAGGAGCGGTTCAGGGCAGACTCCAGGTCCTCCAGGTCACCCCCCAACTGCAGCAGCCTGTGGGGGAAACAGGATGTGGGCTATCAGGTGGGGGACAGCCTGGCCCAAGAGAAAAGCTGGCTCAGAGCTCTCTGTCTGTTTGTCCATCCAGGCTGGAGGGTGTTTTTCCACCCCACCCCAGGGCAGGTGCTAATGCTGGGAGCACCCTGGCAGCCTGAGAAGGGAGGGAAGGGAGAGCACAGCAGTGGGGAAACTGAGGCAGGGGTTGCAACAGGCCTGCGGGGGCACCCCCATGATGCTGGGGAGGAGAAGAACCTGCCTTGGCTCCATCCAGCCCAGTAAGCAGAGAACAATCACCCAGAGAAGGTGGGTGAGGAAGACTGGGTGCGGAACGAGATGTCCCTGGAAACCCAGGAAATCGTCCTCATGGCACCCCTCAGCAGCACCCTCACCGTTGGGGTGAGCACCCCACCCCCACCACCTCCAAGAAGGAGCTCACAGGAAGCCAAAGGGTGCCAGGGTGAACCTGCCGCTGGGGAAGTCGAGGCGCCCATTGTAGCTGTCCTCCAGCCCCTTCAGCTGCAGCAGCGCCAGGCGCACCTGGAGGAACAGAGACAGAGCTGGGCCTCAGCGCCCACAGGGAAGAGTCACCGGGGATTTCGGGGGGGGTGGGCTCCTCTCTTCACCAGGGGATGCAGCAGATGCAGTGGGCACTCAGGAGGAGGCACAGGGACAAGAGTTGCCATCAGCAGGACTGTGACTCAGCACTGGTGGCCGGGGGAGACCAAGCCACCCCCTGTGCACCCCAACAGTGCCACATGTGGCTCCCGTGGGGAATAGTTGCGAGTTGCTTCTGCTCACCCAGGGAAGGAGGATCCAGTATCCAGCTCCCCGGCATCCCATGTGGAGCCTGGCCAGGACCCTCAGGGGGGTTAATTAGTACGGGAGGTTCACCCTGTGCTGGGGTACCCCCTCCTCACCTGGTGCCAGTACTCAGGGTTCTCTCCTTTGTCCATCTGCTCCTCCATCCAGGCCAGGTTGGCCTCGAGGTAGCGGCGCAGCTTCTCGCAGTACTCGCTCTCATACTTGAAGGGGCCACAGTAGCCCACCATGGTATTCATCCAGTGCATATACATCAACTGGGGACACAGTGCTGGCGTCACCGGCAGGGGACAGCCCAGGGAGAGGGGAGGGACCACGCCAAGCCCCTCGGGACCCTGGTTTTGGAGGGGTCACCCCATACCTGCTCAGAGACGGCGGCCTCGGCGAGCCCAGCGGCGTAGGCCTGCAGGCTGTCGTTGTATGAGGCATTGGTGGTCACCTCCAAGAAAGCCCAGCTACGGGGGTGTGGAGAGACACAGACATGGGTGGAAAGTGGTTACGGGTGGGGAGTAGTCATGGGTGTGGAGTGGTCACAGGTTGAAAGCGGTCATGGTCAGGAAACAGTCATGGGTGGGAAATGGTCATGGGTGGAAAGAGGGTCATGAGAGGGAACAGGTCATGGTCTGGAAGAGGTCAGGGGTGGAAAGAGGTCATGGTCTGGAAGAGGTCAGGGGTGGAAAGAGGTCATGGTCTGGAAGAGGTCAGGGGTGGAAAGAGGTCATGGTCTGGAAGAGGTCACAGGGGGAAAGAAGACACAGATGGGGAACAGTCACAGGTGGGAAGAGGGTCACGGGAGGGAAGAGAACATGGGCAGGAAACAGTCACGGGTAGGAAGGGGACATGAGTGGCATGGTCTCGGGAGAGAAGGGTCACGGGTGGGAAGAGGTCAGGGACTGCAAGCGGTACCCGACGGCGGGGATGAGGTCGTCGAGGCCGGCCCAGGCGACAGCGGCGGGGTGTCGGCCGGGCAGGATGCGCAGCCGGCCCGAGCCGGGCTCCAGCAGCACGGACACGTTGCGGGGCGGCGGAGCCGGGGCAGCCCCGGCCATGGCGGCGGCCACAGCGGCCCCCAGGGCTGCGACCAGAACCGCCCGCAGCGCCGCCATGGCTGGGACCGCGGGGCGGGGGGCGGGACTGTGGGCGGGGACAGGGCGGAGACCGGGCGGTAGCGCGGTGGGCGGGGTCAGGGGCGGGGCCTAATGGGAGACGCGGGGGAGAGGCTGCGCGCGGGGCGGAGGCTGCGAAGTGGGGACCGGACCAATGGGCAGTGAGGGGGGCGGGGCTGGGGGGCGGGGCTGTGGGCGGGGATAGAGCCAATGGGTGAGGCCGGGAGCGGCCAGGGACAGGGGCCAAGCAGGGGCGGGGCTCAGAGCGGGGCTCGGGCCAATAGTCGATGAGTGGGCGGGGAAAGTGGCGAGACCCGGCCAATGGGCAGTGCTGTGAGAGGGGTGAGGGGCGGGGCACGGCAGGAGGCGCGGTTGGCAGCCGGTTTGGGGCTGTGGCCGGGGATAAAGGCGGGGCTTGTTGGTAGTCACGCCCCCCGCGTGTCCCCCCTGCGCTAACGGGGGACACGTACAGCTCCGCAGACACCCCTTACACCCTCATTCCACCCCCAAGCCCCACCTCGTCCCGCACTCCCGGCCCCTCCGCCCCCGCCCCCGGGGGATTTGCGCAGGTTCAAGCCCCCCCCGCCGTGCCCCACAGTTGAAGGGGGGCACACGCGGAGCCCTCGCCGTGGGGGCTCCCGGGTGTCCCCCTGGGCTGCAGACCCGGCCGGTGCATCCCCTTCAGTGGTCCGAGGGCTGGAGCTCCTCTGCTATGAGGACAGGCTGGGAGAGTTGGGGTTGTTCAGCCTGGAGAGAAGGCTCCAGGGAGGTCTCATAATGGCTTTCCAGTACGGAAAGGGGCTCCAGGAAAGCAGGGGAGGGGCTTTTTTGCAAGGGTCTGGAGTAAAAGGAGGGGGAACGGCTTTAAACTGGAAAGGGGAAGGTTTAGATGGACGTTAGGGAGAAATTCTTCACAATGAGGGTGAGGAGGCCCCTGGCACAGGTTGCCCGGGGAAGCTGTGGCTGCCCCATCCCCGCAGGTGTTCAGGGCCAGGTTGGATGGGGTCTTGAGCAGCCTGGTCTGGTGGGAGGTGTCCCTGCCCATGGCAGGGGTTTGGAACTGAATGGGCTTTGAGGTCTCTTCCACCCCAAACCATTCCAGGAGTCGATGAATCTGTGATCAATGGATGCCTGACAACAGGGCAGAGGAGAAGGGAGGGTGACCCCTATGGGGTTTTTGGGCTGAAGGGACACTGAGGCAGGGTTCCCCAGCCCACAGCCCCCCCCCAGCTCCAGCCTTGTGCAATCCAAGCTGGTGCCTGTTTATTGCCCTCCCCAGTGGGCAAAGTCCCCCAAGGCACAGAGTGTCCTGGTGGGGTGAGGGCAGAGGGTGTGGAGACCTCCACCCACAGCGGTGAAGACGCCATGGGATGCAGGAAGTCGCCCTGGCCAGGCTTCAGGTCGCTCCTGGCCTCCTCTCCCCGATGCACCTCTGTTGCCTGAGGCCTGGTGCACTCATGTCGTGCTACAGCAGGGAGCACCAAGGAAGGACACAGCTTCACCCCAAAACTAGTTTAGGATGGCCAGTGAGCACTGGAGGCTCATCCAGAATCTACTGGGGTGCTGGTGGGACACAGTGCCCAGCAGGGACCGATCGGTAATTCCCTTTATTGGATCAGCTGTGCAGGTGCCAGGTGCGTGGGGTTATTCTGGGCAGGCAGCACCCCCAAAGGTCACTGCTCGTGGAATTAGCCCAGCACGCCCCACCAGTTCCCAGTGGCTGCTGGTTGATTTTCCAGTACTACCCAGTGCCTACACAACCTTGCTCCCATGCTCAGTGCTGTACGGGATGCGCTGGATGCGGCCATACACCAGGATATGGGCGCAGGCATTGAGGTGGGAGCCCAGTGCAGCCACCGCCCATGTGAGCAGGGACCTGAGCCACACCAAGCACCAGACTTTAGCCTAAAACCAGTAAGACCAGTTAGTTAAGAAGAAAGCAGCACTGGCCTGCAAAGATACACACCCCGACTCCTTGGAGCACTTGGCAGGGCCAGCACTTGCACCCAGCGGGTGCTACTGGTCTTTGGCCATGAGGCTGGACCTGGGCTCCTCTTAGGGACTCTCTGAGCTGGGTGTTGCCTTCAGGTCCTGGGGCAGGGACACAATCCAACAGGGCATCCTGGGGCAGGGACATTGGCCAACAGGGTGTCTTGGGGCAGAGACACCATCCAACAGGGCATCCTGGGGTAGGAACATTGGCCAACAGGCTGTCCTGGGGCAAGAAACACCTGGGGCAGGGGCACTGGCCATGCAGAAGGTGCAGAGGGACACCAGCAGCCACCAAAGCCCCTCTGCGAGGTCATGGGGCCACCAACACTGGTGTGATGAGCTTTCCCAGTCGCAGAGGGTCACCCCAAGCAAGGGCTGGAGGGGGTAGCATCCAAGGAGGGTGTCCAGCCCCTGCCCTGCTGCATCTGGGATGCAGGGGGGGATCAGGTAGGGATGGGGGATACGGCTGGGAGGGGGGGGGAAAGATTAGGGATGGAGGAGTCAGGGCAGGGGCAGAGGGAACGGGGCAGGGATGCTGGGGGGGGGGGGACCGGGCAGGGATGGGGGGGACAAGCCAGAGATGGGGGGGGGGGAGACGGGCCAGGGATGGGAGGTCGGGGCAGGGATGGGGGGGGTATGGGCCAGGGATGGGGCAGAGTGGGGGCAGGAGTGGAGGGAAGGGACGGGGGCGTGTACGGGGCAAGGAGGGGGCTTAGGAGGAGTGGGACATAGAGATCCCACTGCTTGCAGCCCTCTCCAGCCCCGTGCAGGCAGCGGCGCTGTCGCTTTAAGGTGGAGGTGGCGGCCCCTTTAAGGGACGGGGGGGGCGAGAGGGGGTGGATCAGCTGCCCGCGCAGCCACGGTGGGTCCGGCCGGGAGGAGTCCCCGGGTACCCCCAGCATCCTCCAACCCCCCCGGGGTCCTGCTCGGGTCTTCCCACTCCCTCCCCTCCCTTTGTGCTTTTTAGGAGCCCGGGGGTCCCCAGCGCTGAGCTCTCCCCCCCGGCGAGGACGCGGCGTGGCAGCGTTTTTTTTCAGCCTTTTCTAATTCTTTTTATTAATTTTTAATTTTAATTATTTTTAATTTAAAGAATAATTATTTTAAAAAAGAATTATTTTAATTAATTATTTTAAAATTATCATTTTCAGTTGTCCCCCACTCCGGGGAGCTACGGGATGGGAGTCCCGGAGCTGCCCCTGCTTCCCCTCCCCAGGGGCTGCCGCCAGGGGTAGGTGGCCCCACCATGGGGCTCAGCACCATGGGAAAGGGTGCTGTGGGGCTCAGTACCATGGGGCTCAGCCTGGCCGGGGCTCTGGTGGAGGCCAGTGGGGTGCAGCCAGCAGGGACCCCACTGCCACTGGACCTGGGACATACATTTCCTCCCGTGAGGGATGCTCTGAGCCACAGTCGGAGCCTGGACGTGAGTGTGGGGGACTGCCGTGAGGTTTGGAGGGTGGTTGGAGGGATGTGGGTGCTGCCGGTGGTGAGGTCCCATCCTGTCCCCGTTTCCCCTGTCCCTGCCAGCACAGCTGGGATCTCAGCAGGATTTCCTCCCCTGCTGGTTTTCTCTTCGAAAACATCGTCCAGTTGCCAGGCCGGCGCTTTCCCATGGCCGAGGCTGGGTGGGGGGTGGCTTGGGGCCATGGGAACAGGGATGGGGACAGGGCCCTGGCACAGCCCTTGACCCATGTGGGGAAACTGAGGCGGGGATGACCGTGACCTACTGAGAGCAGCGCCCGCGGGGTGCCCGGTGCTGGAAGGCAGCAGATGCTTTGAAGGTAACAGGACTTGGGGTGCCCAGCTGAGCACGCCACACTCTGCCCCACAGTGCTGGGAGGTGTGGAAACACAACAGCTCCGAGTGGTGCCAATTCATCCGGAGCAACCCCGACTGCCGGCTGGACGGTGGCTTCCTTGACTACCTCGAGGGGGTCTTCTGCGTGTTCCCCCCCCGGCTGCTGCCCCTGGCCGTCACCCTCTATGTAAGGATGGGAGCAGGGGTGATGCTGCTGGGAGATGCTTGGCTTTGGGGTGTGGGGAACCCTACCAACCCCTCTGTGCCATCCATGACCCCACAGGCTCTCTGGCTTCTGTACCTGTTCATCATCCTTGGCGTGACGGCAGAGAAGTTGTGAGTAGCCCCACGGAGGAGGGGATGGATCCCTGGGGTGAGCGGGGAGCCCTGTGGTCCCTGAGCAGCCCCATCACCCCACTCCGCCTCCTCTGCCCTTCCAGCTTCTGCCCCAACTTATCGGCCATCTCCACCAACCTGAAACTGTCTCACAACGTGGCAGTATCCTTGGGTCACGGGGGACTGTGATAGGGGAGGGGGTACAAGGATTGGGGTACTTCTGCAAACCCTTAGCACTGTGCTGGGAGAAACTGGTCTGGGGCGTGAGATGGAGACGGTGGTGGGACGAGTGGTGGTGTGGTGGGGCGAGTGGTGATGAGATGTGGCAAGTGATGATGTGGTGGCACCAGGAGGGAGTCCTGCAGCGGCCAGAGCAGGCAGGTTCCCTGTGGAGGCTACCAGGTCTTTTCCTTGACGTCCCCTCTCCATGGTGTCACCTTCCTGGCCTTTGGCAACGGGGCACCGGATGTCTTCAGCGCCGTTGTGGCCTTCTCTGACCCACGGACAGCAGGGCTGGCCATCGGGGCTGTCTTTGGTAGGAGACCCCCATGGGGGCTGCTTTGGGGGGTGACGGTGGGGGGGACATTGCAGGGCCGCCGAGTGTTCTCCCCCCTGATAGGGACTCGTTGCCTTGGCAGGTGCCGGCGTGTTTGTGACCACGGTGGTGGCCGGGGGCATCGCCCTGGTCAAGCCCTTCACAGCTGCCTCCAGGCCCTTCCTCAGGGATGTCATCTTCTACATGGTGGCTGTCTTCCTCACCTTCTTGGTCCTCTACTTCGGCAGGATCACACTGGGAGAGGCTCTGGGTGAGCACCACGAGGGGTTGGGGTTGAGGAGGTGGCAGGAGCAGCCTGGGGATGCTGTAACCCCCCCTCACTTCCCTATCCCAGGTTACCTGGGGCTCTACGTCTTCTACGTCTTCACCGTGGTGCTCTGCACATGGATTCACCGGCGGCAGCGGACGGAAGGGCTGACACCTCCTGGGTCCTGGGAGCCAGGTAGGGGCCACCCGACTGTGTGGACAGGACCCTTGATGCCCCAGGGCCTCCCTTCACCATTCTCTCCTCTCCCCCCAGAGATGCCAACGGATGCTGAGGAGCGGGAGTCCTCGGGCACCAACAGTGCAGATTACGGTTCGTCATCCCTGGTGGGCTTGGGGCTGGCTCCACATTGTTCTTAGGGAGTTCTGGGGTCCCAGGGCCCCCTTGGCATGTGTGGCTGAGCCCACGGGGTGGCTGTGACCAGGCTACCCTGGAACAGGGGGACCTCCCCGAGGCCACACAATCAACCATAGCCCCATGCTGAAAGAGCCATGAGGGGCTTTGGGGAGCCCCTGTCCCACTGAGTCATCACGGCCCCTCACAGGTGAGGAGTACCGGCCCCTGCTCCCCTCCCGGGAGTCCTCCCTGCGCATCCTCGCCACAGCCCTCAGCCCCTTGGACCACCGCAAGTGGAGGAGGAAGCCCTGGTACTGGCGGCTCTTCAAGGTCTTCAGGGTGAGAATGGGGGGACGGGAGGAAGCTCTCATATGGGGTATCCTCCCCCCTGCTGGCCCCTGGGGCTGTGTCACCCTGGGGATCATGGGACAAGACAGTTGGGTGGGGGACAGGTCATGGGGCACCTCCTTGTCTTGGGGGTCCTCCATCCCTGTTCACAGCTGCTCCTCCCAGGTACCCGTGGAGCTGGTGCTGCTGCTCACCGTTCCCGTCGTGGACCCCGACAGGGATGATCTGAACTGGAAGAGACCCCTCAACTGCCTACACATCCTCACCAGCCCCCTGCTCTGTATCCTCACCCTGAAGTCAGGCACCTGTAAGAGCCTAGGGCAGCCCCATAAGCCCACCATGAAGGGAAGGGGACTGAGCTGGCCACCAAAGCCCTTGGAGCTGGCACCCTTCTTGGGAGGGGAGGATGGGCCAGTGAGGAGCCAAGCTGGGGGGGCTGGTTTGCACCTGGTTGGCTCCATCTTCCCTCCAGAGGTGGGTGTTTGAGCCCATCAGCACCCAGGTCCTGGAGGAAAAATGGGGCAGGCATAGCGCTGCTCCCTTCTGTGCCTCAGTGTCCCCAGGAGGGCTTAGCGTGGGGGTGGCTTTAGGGGACAAGGCTTTGCCACACACCACGAGCCTGTTCAGAGTCTGCTGCAGCCCATGTGGTGCCTGCAGGGCTACTCTGATGCCCCCTCTTCTCTCCACCACATGCAGATGGGCTATACCAGATCCAAGGTGTCTTCCCAGTCTGGGCACTGGTCACACTGGTTGGCTCCGTTCTGGCCATCGTCATCTTCCTCACTACAAGCAACGAGGAGCCGCCCAAGTACCACTGTGTAAGGTGTCCCCCAGCCCTGAGCACCCACTGGGGACCAGCCCTGCCTGCTCTGGGCTGAGCTAAGGGTCCTCGGGGCAGAGCAGGAGCCAGGAGCTCCTTCCTGGTCCCCAGTGTCCCCAGCAGGGCCACAGCTGGTTGGAGATTGCAGGGTCCTGTGGGATGCAGCTAGGGACCAGCTTACCTCCCTTCCTGGCAGGTATTTGCCTTCCTTGGGTTTTTGGCCAGTGCCATGTGGATCAACGCTGCAGCCACGGAGCTGGTGAACATCCTCCGGACTCTGGGCATCATCTTCCAGCTGAGCAACACCGTGCTGGGCCTGACACTGCTGGCCTGGGGCAACAGCATCGGCGGTAAGGGCTCTGCTGCACCTCGGGGCCACCCCAGGTGCACCCGTTCTCCTGGCATGCTCCAACATCTTCCCTTCTCCCTCTCCAGACACCTTCTCCGACCTCACCATGGCACGGCAGGGCTATCCCCGCATGGCCTTCTCCGCCTGCTTTGGGGGCATCATCTTCAGTATCCTTTGGGTGCTGGGGGGAGGTGATGGGAGTACCCAGGGCAAGGGCTGCCTCAGTTTCCCTGCCTGCAGCCCAGGGAGAGCCCCTGCTCCTGAGGGACCCTAAGCTTGAGCAGGATCTGTCCCGGAGTCCCTAGGATGCCAGGAACCTTCCCCGTGCCTGCATAGTGCAGAGGGACTGCTGTGGTATTTGGGAACTGCAGGAGCTGCAGGGATGGAGCCAGCAGTGCCATCCCAGCACCAGCAGGGTGGGGATTCGGGCTGAAATCTGGCAGGTTTGGGATCTGCCAAAGGGAAGGAATGGAAGAGGCTGTACCAGCCTCCAGGAGGCTTTGTGTGCTCCCCAGACCAGGCTGAAGCCTCTTCCTCAGGAGCTCCAGGTTGTGTTTGCCACAACCGGGCAATGCTCAGGCATCAGCCCTGGGGTGCAGGCAGGGAGGGGGCTGGTGCTGTCCCCCCCCTTGGGGTGGGAGGGACATGGCTGACTCTGTCACTCCCCAAATTTCCCTGTGCTATGTTTGCAATCCTGAACGTGCCCCAGACATCCTGGTCGGTGTGGGGCTGGGCTGCCTGCTGCAGATGACCAGCAACCAGCTGGTGGTGAAGGTAAGGCTGTGGTGGCACAGGGCAGGCTGGTGGCAAGACCCTGGTGTCACTCCACACCTCTCTCTGGCAGCTGGAACCTGACAGCCTCCTGGTGTGGATCCTCGCCGGGGCCCTGGGGCTGAGCTTGGTCTTCTCCTTCGTGTCGGTGCCAGCACAGTGCTTCCAGCTGGGCAAAGCATACGGCATCTGCCTCATCCTCTACTACCTGGCCTTCCTCTGCGTGGCCCTGCTGACCGAGTTCAGGGTGATCCATCTCTCCACCCTCTGAGCAGCCCCTGGGGGATGCACATCCATCCCTGACTCCCACTCTGCCTTCCTACTGGATCGGGGCCTCGCTCTCCCCTCTCCCTGCCAGGGAAATAAAGGGCACACCTTGACCCCAACTGTGCTGCTCCCACCACGTGCTGGAGGCATCATCTGCCAGCCCAGCCCTTGGCCTTCGCTTTCCAGAGGTGGGAGGGTTGGTTGTGCTTTGGGGAAGGAAAGGGAGCTGTTAGTCATTAGCTACGTCCTCTCCTTGCTCTGTTTAATCTTGTTTAACTCAAAGTGGCCCTGAGCAGGAGTGAGGTTCAGATCTTTGTTTCCTCCACTCCTGGTGGCAGGGACAGAGGAAAGGGCAGCCAGAGCCCAGGGTCAAAACAGCAGAGGTTTTACCTCTTCAGCTGCTTTACTTTGCACTCCCCCTCTCCCTCCTGACTAGAGGAGGGCTGGGGCAGTGGAGCTACACGGGCAGCTCTGAAGGTCTGAGCACAGCTTTGTCACTGCAAAGGACAGGATGTGCTCGCACTGCGGGTTTGAAATAGCATCAAGGCAATGCAGGATGAGGTTAAGGTAAGACAAAGCTCCAGGGCAGTGCTTGGTTTTAGTGCAAGCAAAGCTGGAGGGGGAAAAAAAAATAAATCAACAAACGAAGGGAGACTGGTTTCCCCTGCCTTTTTAAGCTGTTTTTCAATCTGAGTTTCAGATCCTACTTTTCCTCTCCTCTGGGGGTGGACAGAGCTGTAGGAAAGGACTCAGAGGTTTCCACACAGTGTTAGCCTCTGGCAGGACGTGGTCTGGGCACTGTAAAAGAGAATTGCAATTAAACCCCCCCCCCCCCCCAAACCCAGCCTTCATCGTGTTGTTTGCTGTGAGGGTGTTTTCTAGCGTTACGCAGCCCTCGCCCAGCGCGGCGCCTGCAGAGGGAAGAGGGGAGCTGAGCCACCAGCAGCAGAGGGGCCTTCCCAAATCAGAGAATCATGGAATGGTTTGGGTTGGAAGGAACTTTAAAGATCATCCAGTTCCACCCCCTGCCGTGAGCAGGGACACCTCCCACTGGATCAGGGGGCTCCAAGCCCCATCCAACCTGGCCTTGAACAGGGATGGGGCAGCCACGACTCCTCTGGGCAACCTGTGCCAGGGCCTCCCCACCCTCATTGTGTTTAATTTCTTCCTAATGTCTCATCTAAATCTTCCCTTTTTGCAATTTAAAGCTTTTTCCTCTTGTCCTATCGCTCCATGCCCTTGGAAAAAGTCCCTCCCGAGCTTTCCTGGAGCCCCTTTCAGTACTGGGAGGCTGCTGTAAGGTCTCCCTGCTGGCTGCTCTGGGGCAGGGCTGGGGCTGCTGACCCGCAGGGCGGTTTTTGGCCAAGCAGTTTCCTCTGGGTTCAGCAGCCGTTGGTTTCCCAACAGCAGTCACATGCGCCTGACTCAGCCGTTTATTGCACCGTTGGGAAGTGCAGCGTCACGGCACGGGGTCAGCACGGGCTGCCAGGGGCAGTGCTCAGCTCCCCGGGATGGGGACACAACCGAGGGGGCCCACGGTCCCAGGGGAAGGGGAGTGGGTGCTGGTGCTTCTGCTCCTGGTTTGGGGGGCTGCAGGGTGCAGGCTGGCACCCACCTGCCGTGACACCCACCTTGCTGCTGTGTGGGGAGCACAAAGGGCTGCTTTGCAAAGCAGCACAACGCCAGCCCCCCTTCCTGCTCCCTTCTCGGGGTGCCAGCAGCAGCCTCCTGGGCCAGGATTGTTTCTCCTTTTTCTAACCAGACACGGGCTTTCACTAAAAATAGTGCAAAACCCTGTGCCTGCAGCTATTGGCTCTGCCCTGATCCTGCTCACGAGTTACCAGGGGCTGCTGGAATGATCCAGGGAGATGAGCCCCGCTTCCCTTCACACAACAAACAAGGAATCAAACCCACAGCCAACATGTCAATACAGAGGTACAGGGTTAAAAAAAAACCCCTTCTAACCTGAAATGTTGATTGGGGTAGCGTTAAAAAAACATAAGTTTAAAAGCATTATTGTAAGGTTTAGGAAGAAACCTGGCTGGGGGAGGGCAGAAGGGAAGCTGGGCTTTGCAGTGTCCAGGAACAAGAATTCAGAGCACCTCGGGCAGGGCATGCAGGCAAAATATGCCCTTGCGAGCACTGGAGAGGGAGGGTGGGCACTGCTTCTCTTTAAACAGCACAGAAACACTTCAGCTGCAGCCAAACCCCATGTCTGGAATAACAGAGGAAGGAGGAAAGGAAGCTGCTGCTTTTACAAAGCTGAGGATGCTTTTTATTAGTGTGCTTGAAAAAATCTAGAGAACATTTTACAGACATGTCCATAAAATCATTTTATAAACAAAACACCAGCATACAAAATCCTGCAGTGCTTCCTCCCTTGCTCCCTACAAAATGATTGTCTCTGTCGTTAGTCTGTGTCAGGTGGGGGAGAGGAAGATAAATAGAAGGGGATGCCCCGTACTCAAACTTCATTTCCTTCCAGACAAAGTTTTTGGAAGAATTAACTTCTGTGACCCTCCTTGATTTACAAAAATAATTAATAGAGCACGTACGGGGAGGGGGGCAGATCGACACCTCAGCACGAAACCATGGAAGCAGCATCTGAGCCCTGAGCTCCAGTCCAAGTGTTCCCATCTCTGTGACACAACAGCCCAGTTATTGCATGTTAAACAAGTTAGTGCCCCCCAGTAGCTTAAAGCTGCAGCTCCTTTCACACCCAGAAACCACCCCAAAAAGTCATTGACAGTCCTGCAAGGAGAAACAGGCTGTAGGGGAAAGCAGAGTTTAAACACAGCCACATTTCCCCCACCCCCCAACCTTCACAATGCTTGTTCAGCCTGCCCACAACTTAAAAGCAGAAGGAACAACGTCTCCTCGAGCCCCAAGACTTATCTGGATAAACCTCCCAGACTGCGACTCCCTGCAGAGCAACTGCAAGAGCAACAACTGCACTGCTCATTAATTCGTGGTCAAATTTATGGTTTGGAAAACAGCCCTTTAAGGTCCTTCACGTTCAGCTCAGAAGTAGTTGCATACCTGTGGCAGGAAGAAAGGAAACAAAGAGTTGCCCTCAGGCACCCATGGAATCTGGCAAGGGTTGAGAGCAGACGCTGGTGTGTGTGCTGCCCAGAAAGCTGCTCACCCACTCTTCCCAGCCTGTAGCCCAAATGCTCCCACTATGCTACACAGGGAGAGATTTTCAGAAGCAGCTCTGTTTTGCTGACTTTTGAAAGTCTCATCCACCCAGGAAATGTTCCTGAGCTGCCCAGGTATGGTGAGTCCTCTCCCTCTATCCTTGCACCACACGGTGAGGCTACCAAGGAAAACAGAGTTATGTGGGACAAAGGGAATGGGCACACGGATCTCCCAGTGCCTGATCCATCTGGAGGAAGGAAAAGCTTCCCCAGCAAGCTCTACTCTTAATCTGAACCTGATAAAAGCTGAAACAGCAAGAGGGAAGGGGAGCCTCCCAGCTGACAGATACTTCCAGCCCTCAGCACTTTCTGTGCTGACAGGGGAAAAAAGGGGACGTAGAAGTTCTCATGATGTTGTGGGCAATGAAACACGAGCAATGACACAACCTGCCATGATCACAGAATAAATGTGGCAGAGCTGGGAAGGGATCTCTTTTCCTCCTTCCTTCCCATCCCTCATCTACCAGGTCTTGCAGCCTCCTCACCAGCTGTAGAACAGCAGACAGGTGAGAAGAATCATCCTCTTCCACGTTCCTCCTGCATCCAAAATTCAGGGGAACTGTAAAGCTCTTCAGTGGATTTTCCCAAGATCTGATTCAGCATTTGCCAGCCTGAGGAACATTTCTGCAAGGGTGAGAGCAAGGGAGGAGCAACGCTGCTGCTCTGGGACTCGCTCACCTGTATAAACAAAGCGATGACCTGGCTGAGGACTAACCAGCAGTACTGGTTCATGCCCAGAAACTCTCCTTAACCCAGAATGAGGCAGAAAGAAGCCAGACTTGGAACTGCAAATCCTTTCACTTGGGCTTTCTGCTCTTCTATCTGAGCTTAAGGACCAGCCAGAGATTTGCCATTCACAGAGCAGGCAGCCAAGTGGCAGAGAGAGGTCAACAGCCAGCATTGCCCCACAGAATCCCCCTCTCACTGAAGAGAGATGAAGCTTTGGGGTTTACAGAGGCAATCCCAGGCCTGGCAGCGCAATGGACAGAACTGACCCATGGAGATGCAGATATTGGATAGCTACAGAAGACAGAGTTCTCCCAAACTCCTGTTCTACCTACGGCCATAACATAAGCTGCTATCCCTCAGTTCTGGCTCCAGAACTGCTCAGAGACAGCTAAACTCAATAATTAGAGCTGTATCTGCTACAGGGAGTGCTTCTAGGTATGCCAAAAAGGAGAGGAAAGGCAGAGTGCTCTTCCAAAAGTGCTGAAGTTTCACACCACCTCCCCTTTCTTTGCATAAGGAGGGTGGAGAAGAAACAAAAACTCAGCTCCCTGATCTTTTATTCCTAGCTTAATGGTACCCTTTAAGCAAAAGGGATCTTCAAAAAGGGCAAGTTTTAATACTAAGCAGGTGGCTTCAGCGCGTTTCCTGCTGTTAATGGATTACACACCCCTTTCCCCAAGGTCTGTTAGTGCTAAGATAAACAGCAGGCTTGAGCCTGGGAAGTGGCTCAGAGGGAGAAGGTCTCTGTTCCATCCGAGACGTTCACTCTGTGCTGAGCATGGACATCCTGCTCCGTTTGGGTGCAGCAGCTTTACACAGAGTCCCCTGAGCCTCTGTTTTTCCAGTAATCCACTGCCTAGGGGAAGAGATTTGAACCCTAAAGCTGAACAGTACACTGAACAGATCTATATACATCACCCCAATATATACGCTGTGAAGTAATACTCTAGGTTATTGCATAGTAGGCAGCTTGCATTAGCCAGGCCTAAATGACAGTCTGGGAGCGTTGTCGGAGGCTCAGGGGCTTCAGAGAACTGTTGGAAGCAGATGTGGGCTCTTGCAACGGTGTCTGAGAGTCCTCTTTTCTGGAATGCTCCTCATACCATTCCTGCAAGTGGAGATCAAACCCATTGAGATCAGGCTCTGTCCCACCCCGGCCTCGCAGCCCCCCCAGCAGGACCCTGAAGGGCAGAGCCCTCGGCTGCTCTGCCAACGCAAGGGCATTTGTGCCCTGGGTACAGTCTAACCTCCCTGGAACAACCTGGTGAACCACAGCATGACTGTGATGGACACACCAACAACTCAGCACCCACAGTCCAAGAAGTACCAGCTGTGGCTCAGCTACAGACAAGCATTGAAACAGGCTTCCCAGGAAAGCAGCGGAGTCACCATCCCTGGAAGCATTCAAAAGATGTGTAGATGTGGTGCTTAGGGACATGGTTTAGTGGTGGAGTTGGCAGTGTTAGGTTAAGGGTTGAACTCAATGATCTAAAAGGTCTTTTCCAACCTAAATGACTGTGATTCTGTGACTGACAAACCTGGGCAAGGACACGTCCCTGTCTCAGGATGTTCCTCCTGAACGTCCAGGACTCTGATATTGATGCCACAGCAGTGTTTGAGGTTTACAGAGTTGCTCCCAATCCCAGGCAGCTCCCAGGGTGTTATATCCCTGAATCAGAGGGGGAGCTTCTCTGCAGATTTCCACCCAGCTCCCCAGTAAATCATGCGAGGGGGACTGAAGTCTCATCCCCAAGCTAGCTTGCCAAGGGACAAAGGGCAGATTCAAATGGTTACGAGATTAATCCTTTCAGTACTAATCATTACATTAGTCCATGATGTTCAGCCTGGAGGTGAACCTCTGGCAGGCAGAACAGTGACCAAACCCATGGTATAGAGCTCCTGACCACAATGGGCACAAGGAATGATGCTCTAACCAATCCAGAAAATCAGTTGATTTAAGTATTCCCTATCTTTGTTAGCCTGCTTTCGGAAGGAAAACCAGGCAGCTCTGCTTGCAAGCAAGGAGCACTGTGCCTGGGAGCACACTTGATTTCTCTGTCAGACAGACACGCCCATGCTCAAACACAATCACATTCCAGTGGCTTAAAGCAGTTCAGCAGCCAAGCCCAGGAACGCACCACGCGTGTGCTCTCAGCGCGAGCAAACACATCCACCTCGGTGAGCCCAGGGTAGCTCAGCCGAGCTGCAGGGCCTCTGCACACACCCAGTGGGTGGCTGCTGGGACTCTGCCAACAAACCTGCCCAGCTGGGCACCTGGACCCCCTCAGGAGGCACCTGAACCCCCTCAGGAGGCACCTGAACCCCCTCAGGAGGCACCTGGACCCCCTCAGGAGGCACCGAGCCACTCTGTGGTTTAAAAAAGTCCCTGAGTGCCAGAATGGATGACTAAAGTACTCTTCAACACAAAGCACATAGCCCAGGTATTGCAGGAAGGAGGTGTCCAGTGTTGTTATTCCAAGCAATGTTCTGCTCACCACAGACTTGCAGGTATTTCCAACTCAGGCCCACATACCTGTATCTCCTCCTCATACATCTTCATACTCAAGTCACTCTTGGTCCTTGATCTGCGTCCCAGAAACAGAGTTGACATTTGCTAAAGAATTGAGGCAGGAGGAAAAGACAAAAAAGACATTCATCAGTCACTGATCAGTTCACAGCATCAGTCCCTGGGACTTCAGGCACCCTTCACTCAGACACCCATCACCCACCGAGGAGCTCAGGCTAACCTGGGCTCATTCTGTTGTCATGGAAGAAAGGCATTTTAGGGTGCACATCACCCAAACATGCAGGCATCTGCTGCAGGCTGAGACAAGTCACACTGAGCAGATCCCCAGAGGCTACAGAGGCAGCTGTAGCTTGGACAGATGCGTCTGTCAGTGGTGCTTTATTCATTCAGATGAACATAACATCAGTGTCTGGAACAGAGCTCAAACCCAAGCTTCCAAATAAGATCTTATCTGAGAAAAAAAATCCAGGTTCCACTTGTCTAGTCCACACTAGTGGCTTGAACCTCTTAAAACATGCAAGCACAGAGTTCAAGTCTGAGTTTCTCTCTGAACAGGATTGAGAAGCTAAAGAAACCTTGTGTCTGGCATCACCACTCTGGAGTCTGCTGCAAGGCTGAGGATAGCATCCTCCTTTGGTTTGTTGTCTTGAAAACTGCTTTTGATCAGTATCATCATCTGTGTGAACAAGAGCTCAGCCTTTAACTACTAAGCCAACCAAAGCAAATAAAGGTCGCCTAAGAGACTGTAGCACCTGCACTTTGTAGTGGTGATACAAGAATATAATGGCTATTATTAAATCAACCACTTAAGCTCTTCCCAGATGCATCAGATAACAGTTCTGAGGGAAGAGCAGTTACAGAGGTCAGTTCATTTTTCCAATTGTCCATCCTATTTTGGAATGCAAATGTAAGCAGTGCCATGAGGAAAGGAAGCCTGATTTGGAATCAGTACCATGGTATTGCTGCATAATGCTCCAGGACTGTGCAAGCCTAAGAGCACAATGGCAAAGAGACAGAGAAGCAGGAGAATTACAAAACAGTGGCCTCCTTAGAGAAGAATTAATCTGCTTTTTCCAGTCAATGCTGGACCAGGACAGTACTAGAAGTTTGTGGGTTATAGCAATGAGCCTCTGTCAAGTTTATTCAGAGTGCAGAGGAAATTCAGCTGCTGCTTTTGTAGAGCAGCAAAACTTTGTGCCAGCACTGCAGAGTGCCTCTGGTAGCTCATCTCTCAACACTAAGGAGACACGTGCAGCTTCTCTCTTAAGACAGCACAAAGACATTTGTGGCCCCAGCACGCCTCCCTCCCCTGAAGCCAAGAACTTGCAGTCAGCATTTCCTCTTACCCCATATTTGTCCATCTGCAAAACCATCTTCTGCAGCTGAGCGGTTTCAGCAACAGCTGAACTCCGCTTGTACAGCTCGATTATGCCAACCACTTCCTCCTTGGAGATCTCCTTCTCCAGCACAATGCCGTTGTCTTCTGGGGAGGCAAGAAAGAGGAGGGAAAAAGTCTCAAAGATGAACCTTGCCTCATCAGCAACCCTGACAACCTGGAAGACAAAGCTTAACCAAACACAGGACCAAGCCAGGTGTCAGGCACAGCCTTGTGCCACCTTTTGTGAGTAGAACACGTATGTCCTTGTCCCCTGACAAGGCAGGGAAGAAGTTAACCAGCACTTATCTCAGCTTTTTAAAGCATTAAGCTCCTAAATATCTTAAAAGAAAGGTCTCATAACTTTTTGCTTGCCTGTAAATTAACCAACGAAGCAAACAATCACACAGGAATTGCTGCCTTTGAGCTTCAACAGCCCCTAACACAGCCTGGGAGTTCAGTGCTAACAAATGGTTTTCACTGCACTCTTCAAACTGGTTGCAGGAGGGATGCTGATGAGAAGTGTTTCTGTAACTAACACCCCTGGCTCCTGCAGGCTTGCACGACACACTTGGGTGTCCTGGCACCTAAGAAAGCTGAGGGGCTGATGAAAGCTACTCCTGTGGCTGTGGCCTTCACCATGGTGTGGTGGGGAGGATTCTCTGGCATTACATGTATGAGAGTGCAGTAGCTGTACCTCCTTTCTGCAGAAACATGTAAATATGTTAAGATTACTTTGCACAGAGAATGAATAGAAAGGTCTGGGTGTAGATAACCTGAAGGAATAGCTGGAGAAGGATTATAAGAGATTAATGTGTTTATGGCACCTAAATTAGCAGGTGATGAAGTTACATGCAGTGTCACATGCTCAGCTCAGGAGACAAAGGACAGTGAGTAAAACTGATGACTCACAGGGGTGAGGGGATGGAGAGGATACTGGCTGTCAGTTCCTGAGGGGTACAGAAAGGAATGTCCAAAACCAGAACATAGTCGCCAGTCTAACTGGGAGATGTGGAAAGAACTGGATAGGCATCATCTGTTGTCCTCCATGACAAAGAGTGCTGGCAAACCACTTGGATCCAGTGTCTTGGTGCCTGGATGCCCTTCCTGTAAGGTCTCTTGTCAAGCTTTGCTACGTCATTGCTGTAAAGTTTCCTAGGCTTCTTTAGTAAAATGAACATGGACTTCTATCTTCAAATAATTTGGTTGAAATGGCTCAAGTATTTGAAGTTTATATGTGTGCACACACATATATATAAAAACCCACATACAAACACAGGCACTTTTCAGGGAGTGCTGGGGGAGGGATGAGGGGCAGAGCAGAAAGGCCAGATAGAAACATCACACAAAAGCATAAAAATCAGCTTAGGATGTCAGGTTATTAAAAAAAATATCTGATCTTTGCTGGTCAGTCCCATCTCTCCTACAGATATAAGGCACCAGGGAGAGAAGATAGCATTGTAGGTCAAGCAGTCCTCTGTTCTGACCTTCTGAATCTTGATTCTTCCGAGTGTAGTTCATGCGGAAGACGAAAGCATCCAGAATAAAAGCCACAATGATCGTCATCACCACCTGGGAGAGGACATGAACAGAAGAGATCAGGAGGCTGGGGGATTCTTCTGGAAGTTGAGCACCTAGTCTGTGCTTCAGCTCCATGTTGTCATGGCAGAGGGGATGTCACACATCTACCCAAGAGTTAAATTCTGACAGCAAACCACAAAGGAGACAGAACAAAACTGTGTGCTATTGCCCTTTACCCCAGGCTCAGATTTGTACAGCATCAGCTTTATCAATGCCCATGAATTCAACTTTCTGCAAGTCATGTGGACTCACACTTGTTGCTGGAAGAATTCTATGTAGAAGAGCAAAGTTGTCATCATTTAGGGATGGAAGCTCCCTCTGGAACACAGTAAAAGCTTTCTCCCATCCTCATCCCCACTATTTGATGCACAAAGCTTGTCCAGAAACCTACCATGGTCACAATATAGAAGATCATGAAGTAAAGACGGCTCCAGTGAGTGGTCTGGGATGTCACCCCTTCCTAAAGAGGAGAGGGAAGAAATCAGTAGTGCACAAAAGAAGGGAGAGTCTGCTGTTAACTGCTTGCCAACAGACATAAAGCAGCATAAATGCTATCAATCTCTTACTCATGGCTCCACAGTTAGCCCAGAGACTGCCTGAAATGCTCAGGTCCTCACAGGTTAAAAAGAGAGGTTCCCATAGGCAAACACACAGAACACTTAAAGCCTGTGGCTGCCTGTACCGTGGCTGCTATGAGAACACAGCTTGGACAATAGGGTGACAAGCTGGAACACAGAGGGACTTCACTTGTCCAGATTGTGAAACCTGGCCTGAAAGTTGGTCAAGATTCATGGGAAAACACACCCAGCAGCATGCCAGAAGTCAAACAACACCCAGTGATCCAGAGCAAAAGATGTCTGGCAACAAGAAGCAACAACTTTAGGCCCATCTCCAATCACCAGGGGAAAAAAAAGCAGTGGCATGAAAAATCTAGCTGAACCAGCAGGAGCCTGTCCTGTCTGCACACACAAGGCAGCTGAGGTTCCCTTACCATGATGATGTACCAGTCGTTGACGACTGTCAGCTCAAATAGTGTGACTGTGGGAGGAAAAAATACAGACAATAGCTTTATCCAACCTGACCTACTTTAGGAGATCCTTAGACAAAGTATTTGACAGGGAAGACTGACACAAGACACCAAAGTTTCAGTACAGCCAGGAAATCTGGAGACCCCATGACTGCAATTACTTCAGACAAAGGGGGTTAGACCCAGGAGCATGGCTTAATCTATATTTCTTAAAAGAATCAGAACCAGGCCTGACTCCTTTCACCAGAGAAGATGGAGACCTCTTAAATCTCCCAAGGGATAAGCATCTCTGCTCACACATTAAGAAAAGTCACAGAGAGTAATCAACACATTCAAATTATTCATCATCAGTGGGTTTAAAGAAATGTATTAGCATCACTATAGCTCTTTAGAAGAGCAGTGAATTAGAGCCCTATTTAAACATCTCTGGAAATCTGGTCTGCCCACCAGCCAGAACAGATCTGCTGGCTTCACATTGGCTTTTAAGAGATGTCTGCTTACCTTGCAAAAAGGTTATGGCACAATTAGTCAGCTGGAGTTTTCCAGAAAGAAGGAGCAGGATGCTGAGCGTTTGAGGTGCATTAGTAGGACTCTGGGAGAAACCCAGGCTTACACGAGCATGACAGTTCTGCCATGGAGCTCTGCAGAACACGGATGACTAAGGAATACTCTTTGCTACAGACAAAACTGCCCTTACCAAAGCTGTTCAAAATGTTGTCGAAGTTGTTGAGATAGTAATAACCTTCTTCCACAACCGTTTTGTTGCCAACCGTGTGGTTCACCCAGCGGTAGGAATCTGCCACTGTGCTTGTGCTGGTTGGAGAAACCAGGACAAAGACTGAGAACTGGAAAAGCAAGGAAAATCTCAAGGGTTATAACTACCAAAAGACTTAAAAGCGGTGAGCAGGGCGGCAGCTTCTACCTCTTGGCCAACACTTGCCTTTTGCTCTGAAAGAAAGCCTCCGTCTTTCGCGGCTCAGCACAAGCCCAGGGACCACATGGGGTCTTTCTAATCACTCAGCAAATATTGTACCAGAGAAACTGAGTGTTTGAGTTAGACTCACACCCTTAAAGCTTGGCATTTCCAAGTAGTCTGCAATCGTTTTAGATGAAAAGGGCACAGGACATCTTGGCTTCCAAGACCAAGTGAATTTACCTTGTACAAAGTGAGGCCTAAATACATAACACATCTAGCAGAGCAACTCTGGTGCCACCAAGATAAAAATCTCAGCTTTGCTCCAGAGCAGCTGTTACAAGAGTTTCCAGCCACTGTACCATGAAGAAGTCCTCTTAGTGCAGCTGCCTGAGCCAAGTTAAAACCAGCCAAAACTCACCACAGAAGTCACTCTCTTTCCAAATGCAATGCAAAAGCCATTTCATCCAATCTTACCTAGAGAAACAAAGTGTCTCCCCTAGATTCTCCCAGTGTGTTGCCTTAGCTGCAAAATCCTGTTCAGACCCATCCTCTGGCCCTTTCTCCACAGAGCTGCCAGAGCTCACTGCTACTGGCTGTGCACCAAAACCACTGCAGAAGGGGGGGGGTTGTGGTACTCACTTGCAGCAGTTCCGGTAAACCACGCCAGCAAAGAACTCCATGCCAACGATGGCAAAGCAATAGTAGAAGATCAGCAGGGTTAAACCCAGGCTGGAGGCAAAACCAGAAAGAGTACTATGCTACTGAAGAGTTGCTAAGGCAGGGAAACACAAAGTCACAGGCTGGTTGCTCTGCACAGAATTTCCAACGGATGGGAAGCAGCACTGAAAAGCCCAGACCACCCTCCCGGACACTGTGGCCCTGCAGTTCTTTGCCCACTCTCATTTAAGAAGTCCTTGGACACGGAGCTTGCCAATCATTGAAGACAGAAACAGAAGAGCAGCCTGGATTCCCTCCCAGTCTGTCTTTTTCTGGTAAACAAAACGTCACTCCACAGTTTCTTTAATAAAGAACAACACACACTGCTTCTGCCCTCTCCCTGTCCTTGGGTGCAGGGACTGTGCCAAGAGCAGGGCTCTCTAGCTAACACTCTCCTCAGACCTCCATCAAGGGAATAAGGTCTGAGGATGCCCCACTCAAACACCAAGCTCCTTCTCCCTACCATTCCATAAGAAAGCTCTCAGGTTCCTGTACTAAGGACAGGGAAATATCTGGGGCTGAGCATATTCCTGCCAATGTTCCTCCCAAATGGGCCTCCCCTCTCACAAAAAGCCGGGACGGGGGAGAAAAATCAAACAACATCAACTCTTAGTTACCCTCCTAAGACAAAAGCAGCGTGCTGGAGTGTTGCCCATTGCACACTGCTGCAAGAAATTGGAAGATTAACACCCCACTGCATCACCCTGACGAATCAATTGACAGATCAGAGCACAAACACCCTCAGCAGGTTTGCCAGTCCCTATCCTGACCCCAGCCCTAGACAATAAAGCTTTACTCCCCTCTCCCGGTCACCTCCCAAAGAGAAGAAGTCAGTACCTGGCCATCCGGGGGAAGAGCTCAAACATAGTGTCCAGGACATTCCTGTAGCGTTTCTTCAGTTTAAATAGCCTGAAAGGAGAAGCCAGCAGTTACCCACACGCTGTGGCTTTCCTGGTGGTGTTAGGAACAGTTAAACAGAGCACCAGAGTTCCCTGTACCTCCCAGGTTAATGAAAAGCAAAGTTTCCTGACACTAAACTCACAGGATCTGCTCTTGCTCGAATGGTCTCTGCTCATCTAACAATGTCCCACTGTCCCACCTGAATGCTCATGACACATGGAATCACAGAATCACAAGGTTGGAAAAGACCTTGCAGATCATCAAGCCCGACCATACCTATCCCTTTCCTAAACCATATCCCTAAGAAATTTATCTACCTGCCTTTTAAACACCTCCAGGGATGGAGACTCAGCCACCTCCTTGGGCGGCCTCTGCCACCTCTGACCACCCTTTCAGTGAAAAATTTTTCCTGATGTCCAGTCTAAACCTCCCCTGGCACAACTTGAGGCCATTCCCTCTTTGTCCCATCACCTGTCACTTGAGAGAAGAGATCAGCACCCACCTCACCACAACCTCCTTTCAGGCAGCTGTAGACAGGGATGAGGTCTCCCTTCAGCCTCCTCTTCTCCAGGCTAAACAACCCCAGTTCCCTCAGCCTCTCCTCGTAGCACTTGTTCTCCAGCCCCTTCCCCAGCCTCGTTCCCTTCTCTGGGCACCCTCCAGCACCTCAATGTCCTTCTTGTAGTGAGGGGCCAGATCGAACCCAGTACTCGAGGTGTGGCCTCACCAGTGCCCAGTGCAGGGGCACAATCCCTGCCCTGCTCCTGCTGCCCATGCTGTGTCTGACACAGGCCCAGATGCCATTGGCCTTCTTGCCCACCTGGGCCACTGCTGGCTCATATTCAGCCACTGTCAACCAACACCCCCAGGTCCTTCTCCTCCAGGCAGCTCTCCAGCCACTCTTCCCCAAGCCTGTAACACTGCAGGGGTTGTTGTGTCCCCAGTGCAGGACTCTGCACTTGGTCTTGTTGACCCTCATCCTATTGGTCTCAGCCCATGGATCCAGCCTGTCCAGATTCCTCTGCAGAGCCTCCCTTCCTTCAAGCAGATCAACACTGCCACCCAGCTTAGTGTCATCCACAAATTTGCTAAGGGTGCACTCATCCAAATCACTGATGAAGACATTGAACAGGACTGGACCCAACACTGAGCCCTGGGGAACATCACTCATGACTGGTTTCCAACTCGATTTAACTCCAGTTGGAAACATTTGACGACGTGTTTACAGGACTGAGGAATCTGAAGGAAAAACCTATGCCTTCTCACACAGCACAATGCATAAATAGCTATTTAAGAAGAAAAACATAAGAACTTAAACTAGTCCTGCATACAGGGTCAGGATTCATTACTCCTTTCCTCAGACACAAGCTTTTCTGTGTTTCCCCCATGACCCAACAAAAATTGATGACAGAAAACTACATTGTGCCTGCTAATTTAAGATTTGGCAACTCCATCAGCCTTTGCAGGGAAACACAGCTGCCAAACACAGGCTTTGGCAGGGGAGCAACACAGAAAGCATTATTTTTTTTTTTTCTCCCTTGAGTGTCATAAAGTGTTCTTTAAATCCTCACTGAAGAGCTAAATTACATTAGCTTGTTTTTAGCAAAACATTTTGCCTCAAATACCTTCCCCCTCTGGCTCTCGAAGTGTTCTGTGAAGGTACCTCCAGCACAGCCTCGAAATGAGAGGGTTAACCAGACCCATCTCACCGAGCTGCAGAGAGGTTACAGGCCGTGGTCTTACTTGAAGTGAGAGATGCAGTTTGAGCAGGGTTATACTTCACCCTAGAAAGCAGCATCCTTTAAAAGCAGTAATTTCTGGTAATTCAATGGAAATTATTAAGGTGGCTCAGACTGTCTCACCCTGACAGAAGAGCTTTTCTCCGAACAGCAGCAGACAATTTAGAGGAGGTGTAAGAACCCCATGAAGGCAGACACAGGATAATCTGCCCCTGGTAAATCCCTTGATCTCTATTAGAGATCAGCTTAAGCTCCAAAGCACGGGGTTTTGTATCCCATCCCAAGTTTTTGTTATCATTCATTTTGATAACTCTGGATAATCTCATTACCCCACGCAATTCCTGTTTGCCGTGGTCATGTACCCACAGAGCAATCCTTGCCCTTTCCTGGTAAGGAGCTCAGTTCCCAATGGATTGATAGAAAACAAGCCTGGCTGTTTTCTTCCCCACCTGCTCTCTGTACCCTCCCCAGCCTTCCCATCTCACCTCAGCAGCTGAAGAGGCCGCAAGACCACAATGAAGTAGAACGGCTCCATGTTAAATGCCAATGCCATGAGCCCCAGAAATGCAAATAGGGTGACTGAGAAGTCAAAACTGGAAAGAAAAAAGCAGAAAATAAGATAAATCATTGCTTTTATCAGTAGTGCTTCAGCAGAGAAGAAGTACCTGGTGCTGCTCCAGCCTAACAAGGCGCACAAGGCCAAGGGCAGAAGCCTGCCAATAGCCTTGTCTACAGGTCTAAAAGCTTATTGCAGATATTGGTCTTTCTAACCCAACAATTTTCACCACCTCTGTCTCAAAAACATCAGGGTGCACTTACAGATTCCAGCCTGAGGACAGGTACTCAACGGGCCCCAGTCCAGTGGTCTTCAGGAGAAGCTCCACGCCATAGACTGTAAACCAAGGTGAAAGCCACAGTCAGAAATAAGGCAGCATCACGAGAAGTGCTTATGCAAAGGCTTGCCCTCAAAGAAGTGTGGTGCTTTAAGTACAGGACTTCTGAACATAGGTTTAACAGACACCCAACCCATCCTCCTAATTCTTGGTGAGACGCCAAAGAGACATTTCTCCTCCAAATCAACATATTTTCCTGTATTCATGGCAATTTCTCTCCAGAGCAGTCTATAAAACAGTTAGCTGGTTAACATGCTAAAAACATTGAGGCCCAAGCTCCTGTAGAAAAGGCCAGAAAGTGTTGTGTGGAATTCAGTCCTGCTTGTTTATTTCCTTCTATCTCAGTGGAACATATCCACACCCCATCACCAGGTCTTGACCTGCAGGAAGAGATCCTTTCAAAGAAGAGCCACCTACTTTCACCCTCTGTCCCAGCATCACCTGGTGAGCCTATAAGTTAAAGAACACCATAAGAACACAATGATGCCCTGTTTATCACCCCAAAATCTTTCTTTCCAGGTTTAAAGGAGGCAGAACAAGAGAGAAGCAAAGAGCTGGATGACAACATCCTTGTGAAAAGAAGCATTGCAGAGCACCTCTGCCTTTAAACTTTCACAACAACTCTTTTGAAGACTAATGTCAGGGAAGCACTAATACCCAGAAGCCAAATAAGAGGTTATTAGCCTCTCCTAGATTCTCCAAAGAACCTCCTGCTGCAGTTTTACACACTATTTTGATTCAATGGAGTTGTACTTTGCTTCTCCTCAAGCAAGAGACAATGACAGGGGAAGTGAAGTGAATTCACATCAGTGAATCACAATGAACCAGCACATGAAGATGCAATTGCTCATACTTGGGCTGAAAAGGAAGACTGAAGTACGTGTTCATGGAAGGGATGATGTTCAATTAAAAACCTCAGCTTGTCAACTAGTTCTTTCAGACTTCTCCTCAGCGTGCCCCTGTGCTCTGTCCTCCAACAGGACTGCCTTACAGCTCGCAGCCACAATCAGATCAGAGCTGGTAATGCCTCCTGGAATAGTCAGCGCCGCACAGAGCAACGTGAGCAACTCCACACAGAGCCACCGCAAGTTTGGAGGAGCTTATCACTCTGCACACTGTGCCTGACACACGAGGCTATTCTGCTCTCAGGGCTGAAGCCAGCTTTAGAACAATACAGCAGCTTTTGCAGAGAGCTGTGCCAGAGGGCAAGAGGCTCCCCAGACTGGCAGCAGTGCTCACACGGGTTTGTGTGGATGCTGATGATCTCTGCCAGGCACAGCGTTGTTCTGGATGGAGCCTGCACACCTGGCTAAGTTATAGCTCCAAAGTGAATAAACTTCTGGGAACACAGCTGTGTATTTCCCTCCCATCTCCTTAAGAAACAATGCAGCTCTGCTCAGAGGCATCAGCTTACTTGTGAGGAAGACTATGTAGCTCCATGGGACATTTCTGGAGAAGAAATTCCCTCCTGCAAGACAAATGAAGAATTTTTTCTAGCTTTCCCTTTTTCAGTCCCCCAGGATCACAGTCGAGAAATGAGCTGTGATGTCTCCTACCTTGCAGCATAAAAGTTTCAACAAGAATCCAAATTCCATTCACAGCCACCACAGTATCTGGAAAATAGTTAAAAAAACATAACAAAACCACTCCTGACCAGAGGACATTGATTTCCTAGGCTAACAAAAAGAGTGCAATATAGGGCAAGTGACAGGGTCGTCGTTTCCAATTCAATGACCAAACTGAACTCATAACTTGGGACAGTTTCCTACCCTGGCTTTTCCCAGTCCTTTAACAGACACAGTAACTTATCTTCAGAAGGAAACAAAACGAAACTAAAATGGTCTGAATCACGCTCAATCATTTTTAATTGTAATTATCTTACATTCTGCCACATTAGTACCTGTGTATTTCACCTTCCTCCTAGTTCTGGAACAAGATCTCAAGAACCAGTGTGTCTCCAACAGTGCTGGCTTGGATCTACAGCTGCTCCCCAACATTCAAATCCTGAAGGTGCAGGACTTCTCCTTTTCACTCAGACCTCCCCACTCCACCCCACCCTCTTTAGTTAAGCACCCCAATTTACAGAAACCCTTTCCTCCAACATTCAAAACACCCCCAAATTACTGAGTAGGAGGAACAGATCGTTTAGAACACAACAAGCAGCACCACGAGCAAATGCTCTTTCTCCTCTAGAGGAGTACAGAATCATTCTCACAAGCAGTACAGTTGCAAAGCAATCCCTCCAGCAATGAGGACACTTGCACCTTCTCAAGTGGTGGAAGGTGGCAAGGCAATTCCTTACCCACCATCCTTCAACTGCAAGAGAAAAACCCCAAGGCTTGTGAAAGCTACCCACCAACCTACCTAAACTCAACAGCTCCTGCAGAATCAGACCTACAAGTGCATTATGAAGTAGTGAACTAATAAACAACTCTAGAAGACTGCCACGGTGGGAGCTGAGAGCCCAGGCTGCCACAGTGGTCGATGTGAGTATGCAGTTCCCTCCTTCTCTGCCAAAACTCCAACATTTGTCCATGAGCCATGGCTCAGAGCAAAGGTCAGGCCCTGCCATGCTCAGCCCCTGCAAGGGCTGGCAGACACAGTGCACCAGACCCTGCTAGGGGAGCCCAGCAGAGTCACCTGCTTACTGCTACTTACACATGGTGTACTGGAACACACGGGAGTTCACAAGGATGTTGATGCCTACATGAAGAAAACAAATGACAAAAGAAATGTTCATGTGAACTTCCATAGCTCACACACAGATTCCTCCAACTTCTCCTTAGAGACACTTTTTCCTACCAATCCTCAGCACAGAAGCAAAACAGATTAGCAGAGTATTAACTTTTACTTCTTGGGACCAATTTCAGATTTCCTCTAGAATGTTTGCAGCAATGAACTCACCAGGCTTAACCCCCAAATGTCTTGTTTTTCTCTATGTACCAGTTCTGTAGAGTGGACAGAGGTAAACACAGCTGCCAAAGCTCTGCCTGTGTTTGGAACAACACTTATGCTGTCAAGGAGGGTTGAGCACATCAACAGAGATATGTAGGACTCCTATGGCAGCTGTGTGATTGGATCAGGATGGTGTTAACTGTTTCAGAACACTGAAGAAGAACTGCAGATAAGTTCTTATATCTGAATGGCTACGTTCAATCAGGAACCTCAGGACATGGGAGATAAATCACATTTGCAAGGCAGGTGGGTATTTCAGACCTCTTTCCCCTTCCTGAGCAACTGCACTTGACTTGTATGAGTGCTTCAACCACATCCTGGCACTAGGAAGCCTGGCAGATTTTGTGAAAACACAAATCCCACTCCTCAGGCACTGCTGCAAGTTGCTGCCTGAGATACAGGGAAACTCTATGAAGTCTACCAGATTCAGCAATCATAAATCTCCACCTAACCTTTGCACTGAAAAAGGAATAAAGCCCCTCCGTGATCTCAGGGTCTGGTTTGCTACAGAGCTTCTGCCAAGAAGCTTATATCTCTTATATACAGTTGGACTTGACGATCTCCAAGGTCTTTTTCAACCAGAAGATTCTACGATTCTATGATTTTAAGGAAGCCAGGGTTTGTGTCAGAGCACAGGGAATATTTACACGTCAGAAATCTTCCTTGCAGACTCTGAATACAAGGCCCTGGCCTTGGATGCTTTGAATACACAGAGCGTTGGTTAGTAGTCCTTCTCTAGGGTGTTTACCAGGGATATAAGAGACAGTCCCTTGAGAGGGCCCTGTCCTTGTAAAGAAATGTTTTCCCTGTTAGCTGAACACATGCTGTCATGAAACCACAGCCTGTTACCTTTAAAAATAAGGAATGCTGTCCGTGGAAGGTCATCAAACCAGTGCTCGCGATTTCGTTTTGCCTGGAAGTCGAACAGTAACAGTCAGAAGTGGTCAGTGCTACAGCCATACAAGAAGTGTGCCATGATGAGACCCACCTTATCTGCCTCTCTGAGATTGCCTTTGTTTCTCACCCACCTTCTCTTTCATCACTGGCCTCCTTTGCTCTCCCTCCCACGCACAATTCCCCCCTTCTCCGCCCAACACTCACCTTCCATTTTAAGCCAACAACTTCATAGAAATTGTAAAAATCCTTTAGACTGCAAAAACAGAAAGAAGCATCTGATCAGAGCCTTGGAGTTGATTAGATCCTTAATTGTCCTTGTCAGGCTTCATCAGCAGAGAGTCCCTGGAAGTTATTAACTCCTCATTAGAACCGCAGCCACAGCTGATGTAACTCCACACTGACCTTTTCCCAGTCTGGCCAAAGGTTACTGACTGACAACAGCCAGAACACCTTCTCTCTGTAAGGCTACAGCCCTTAGGAGAAAGTCTGACTCTACCAAACTCCAGAGTTTTACCACTGAAAGGAAAGACATGAAGCTTAGACAACAAACTCCAAGGGACACATTGTACTACTCTATGAAGAAGTCTTGGACCATCTTAGTTACTTGCACAGTCCTTTTCTAACATCTGTGCACATTTTCTTTACAAGGTAACAATGAAATTTCAAACAGGACATAAAAGCAAGGAAACTCATAAAACATGAGTGCCTGTCTAGGTGCTCAGGGTCAGGCCTATAAGAGCTTTTTGGGTGTCTGAAAGTGAGGATGCTGAAATTCTCAGACTCTCACCGGTGTCATCAGGTGCCCAAATTTAAGAACTCAGTCTTCCTTCCTGTACCATTTTCAATACTTCTCTGTGGCACTTGACTTTAAGGAGAAGTATCAGCACCAGTTTCGTGGCAGACTCACTCCGAGTCTGCCTGTGGCCAGAACAAAGGAAAAGAAAGAGAAGGTCTCCTGCTCTAATTCCCTCTACTTCCATGCTGGCTGGAGTTAGCTGCACCCACCCACCAGAATGGTAATTCTCTGCCTCATAACCCAGAGGATGACAGTGCTAAAAGCACCAGCAGAACCAGATTTTAATTAACAAAACCCTGGGGGACACAGCCAGATGCTGGAAAACAAAACAAAACAAACCAAAAACTTGTTAAGCTGCGAGGCTGCACTGTGTGAAGAAATGCTCCTTGCAGGCTCTAATGCTGTTCCTCAATTTCTTGCTGCTCTGTTCTGGCAGGGGAGGTGGGGAGCAGAGGCTGCCTGGTGCCTGCCAGCAGAGCACTGTATCCACAAGAGGGCACGCAGGAACTCCAGCACCTCTGCAGAAACACCTCCCCTCTCGGGGTACCCAACCCAGACAAGTCCTTTCAACCAGGTAACTCTATTCCCACATCCCAGACAAGCTTCCTTCCATAAACCCAGCCAAGCTCTCCAAAGTAAAGCATGGTTTCAGAGAATGAAGCAACTTCCCTGCTCTGGATGCAGCAGGAAGACCACCCTACCTGATTAGAGGAGTATGGCTTTGATTCAGTGCTTTGAAAGTGAGATATCGCTCCCTGGCACACATCCGAGGCTTGTAAAACCGCAAGAGCCCCTCAAAGTGCTTGAAGGAAATTCCAGATGGCCTCTAGAAACAAGGGAATGTTGTCATCGGCAGCAACACCAGGCAGAGGCACACAAAGGCTAGGACATTTAATTCTCACTTTGGATTTAAGCAAGATTTCTACATTATTGTAAGATGCTGTTATAACTAAGGCCCCCAAAGCACCCTAAGCTGTTACTTTAACGTACTGAGCTTATCCTAGAGCACTGAGAGGAGAAAGCTATCCTGGCAATTGGTCCCCTCAGCAAATGCAGAGCTGTTCCCTGTTGCCCCATCATGTGAAAATTGTCCAACCAGACACCCCAAGCAAGAGAGTTCAACTGCTCTTCTTGGGAAATTAGTGAACAGATCTCATTACCAGCACCTTTCTAGGAGTATCAGCTATGTGCCCTAAATGCGAACTAATCTACTAGAAGTGGGTTAGTTATTTTGGGGCCTTATTTCTCTTGCTGCTCCACAAGTTAAGCAAGACATCAACCCTCTCCCCCAAATGCTCTATCCCATAAAGGGTTGTTTGTAGGTGAATTACTTCTGTTTCTGCACCCTTTTCTCACACAGTATCTAGCAACTGTACCTTCACAGGGATAACCCACCCCTCCTCTAAGTGCTGGTGCTTGAGAAGCAAGTCCTCAAGTGACCCACACTGAATCAGAGAGAAATCAATGATTGATGCACTCCAGAATAAACTTCATGTGTTTTAGCAAGACATTTCCACACTCTTACATGGGGCTGAAATTCAGGCTACATTGTTTTTTCACCAGAAAGACATATAAACAAGCTTCCTAAATGAAAAACAAACAAACAGTAGCCCTTAATGAGCAGGATTACAGTCAACTGACATAAATTATGTTTTCTGGAGTATGCTCTTTAAACACTCCAGACCACAGGGGTTCTTAAAACATTGCTGCCCTCCCCTGGTGCTGCCCCCAGGCTGTTCTCAGCCAGCCCAGGGCCCTGTACCTGTTTGGTGATCAGCAGGCGGTAGGCGTGCTGGATGGCCGTGCGCTTGTGCAGCAGCAACGACTTAAACTTCCTCTTCTCAATGTCATTGAAAGTGTCGAACACGACAGCAAGAAGCTGCAGAGAGAAGACAGGAGAGAAAGTCATCTTTTGATCCTTGTACTCTGCAGCTACCTGAGCCAGTGCTTCTCAAACAGGCAGGAATATCCAGTCCAGAGAGGCAAGGAGAGGCATTGCCTGCTGGAGGAATTTACTAAGTGGTACACGGAGGTTCCGTCAGCCACAAGACATCCCACAGAGGGACCACCAAGCACACTGCACACAAACTGATCCACTTTTTGGAAGAAGACTAGATGTTTCTGGCCTCCTAACACTCCTAGTGGTTTTGAGAGCTAAGGCTAAATCCCACACACGCCAACAGAAAACAGTACCTAAAGGTTTGTTAAAACGCCCTGATCTCTCCCTGGAAAGCAGATGTTGAGGGCTTTACCTTGTAATGGGAGCTTTGGCAAACACATGTCAAAGCTAACCCTCCATCTAGGACAGCAGCAATGAAATCTAAGTCCACCACAAGCATCAAAACACCCACCTTGGGCTACAGAATCCATTAACTCCTTTGGCAACCCCTTTTCCCACCACTTCTCTCCTCCCCTGAGCTGGTCTTGGCCCTGCCTTAGATGCTGCAAGAAGCAGTGCCAGCACAGCAGCCGTGTTCTCATACTGCAGTTATCAGCACTCTTCAAGTGCTGCCACACTTCCTAATTCCATCCCCTTCAAACTGATTTACAAAGTATTTCAGGCAAGACCAGATAATAAAATGCCATTTTATGATAAATAATTAAGACAGAAAGGACAATAAATTTCATGCAAGTGAGTATGTCACTCCAAGCATGATATTAATGTGAGAGAAGTTGAAAGATACTCATACCAATCTGTTTTCTGTGATTTAACTCAATTCCTTGTGGTTGAACATTAAAAGACTCCTATCTATAGCAAAGCTGTCATTTCTGGAAGCCAAAGAGTCTCAGATTATTACAGGGCATTGTTGGAATGAAGATTCTGCTGGGCAATGAGCTCCAAAGTCAGACAGAGAGAAGAAAAGGCCTTCATCATGGGACTCACCAAGTTCATGATGAAGTACAGCTCAATAGAGAGATACACGATGAAGAAGACGCAGGACCAGGGGTTCCGGGCATAAGATGGCATCATCACATCAGGGAAACTGTATCCAAAAAGACAGGACTTTAAGCACCACAGAGCTCACTCTGCACTTCCCACTACAAAGGCAAGAGGCACAGGACACAGGTGTGTGTGTAAACCCACATCCAAAGGTCTGCACACTTCTGCAAAACACGTGGTTGCTCGTGGTTTGAGCCCAGCAATAACCAGCAGGAACGTGGAGGCATGATGGAAAAAATAAACAGCAAAGCACGTTCCTCACACATCCTGAAAACCAAATGGGCAAAGGGGATTTGTAAGGGTTGTGCTTTAGTACTTAGAAACAATAGCAATGAAGCCTTGGTCTAAGAGTGTTACAACCTAAGATTTATTCCATCCTTTGCTAATTTCCTAATCCTCAGAGCTCTCCCTGACAGCAGATCAATATTTGCCCACTGTTGTTATCCCCCATTCCTAGCAGATAGGTGAAGAAAGGTAGAGGAATAGGAAGTTACTTCACAGCAGCAAACTGTTGGCTGACAAAGGAGAACAAATAGAAGCTTTCCCTTCTTGGACCCAGTCCTAATAAAGCCATTTCTCCCCTAATTGCCCTCACAGTGATGAAGTGGTCTGAGTCGCTCAGAGATAACTCTGTATCTGAGGTCACAGTGTCCTAAAACAAAACGAAGTACAAGTTCTTCCCATTCAGGTTGACCCATGAAACCTCTCTCTTGTGCAGAGGAAAGGGGTCACGTTTGGAGAGAGAGCATTTCCACAAATAAACTCTCAGCTCTGCTAGACTTCTTTGGGGACAAAGGGAAAGACTCAGCTAGAAATGCATGAACTTACTTTGAAGTGGTCAGAAGCACAAAGAGATTCACAAGGCTGTTCTCTAAGGTATTGAAGTACTGAAAGAAAAAAAACCCCATGACAACACGGAAGCAGAATTTCATGCAGACACTTCATCCAAACCAACCAACCCACCCATCTGCTTGAATACAGACACTCCTACAATTCTCTGGTGCCTCCTAGGGAGAGGGTACTTTAGCACTGGTCCTTTTTAAAGGTTCCCGAGAATTAAAACATAACATATGGGGACTTAAAACAATTTAAAGCTCATCTACACATTTTTGTAGTAGTTACTGCCCATAAGTGACAGACTTGGCAGTAGCAGGAACTTGTGGCTGCTGGACTCCAACAACCACAGTCCGAGGTGGCCAAGCTTCCACCCAGACACCTTCCTCCTCTGGGGACAGTGGCAGGTGGCTCATTTGACTGAACTAAGGCACCAAGAACAAGGAACAACTACAGGAATGTTCTCTTCACTATCTTCCTTCCCAGCAGGGGCAAACCAGGGTAACACTGCCAAGCAGCCTCTGACCATCCAGCCTCCCAGGCCACCACACAGGAACAAGCTACATCTACACAGTCATGTCTGATTCTTAAGCTGGTCAAAATGGGACACGAGCTTCAGCTCAAAGAATCAGCAACACTCACCGGATCAGAGTGGTTAGGAGAAAACAAGTAAAAACCTGGAGAAGCAGCAAAGGAGGAGAGAAAGAACAAACAAAAATCAAGTTTGTTTAATATCAAGCAGCAGAGTGGTGAGTTTCTGTTCCCAAAGAGAAGGTCACACTAAGAGTTAGCCCCCTCTGACATCATGAAGAGGAGTATCTGGAAGGCCTTCTCCATCCTGTTTTGCCAACACATGCCATTGGCATTTCACCAGTCCTTTTGGAAAGCAAACCTTCTGAGGATTGTCTCAGGATAGGAGACACACTCATTTGGGGGAGTTTAGACTGGGAAACCACACCACCCCAAAACACACAATCCTCTGGAAGAAGCCAAAAGCACCTTAATCTCAAAATCAAATACCCAGCTCCTAAATTTTTTGGCTCTTTAATTCTGCCTTCCAGATGAAATGGGATAAATGGAAGATCCCGGCAGGACTTTGAATCTGATCAGCTCTATATTAATTCAGGTTGTTTGTGTTGCTTTTGGACAATAACTGATTAAGAGCATCACTTCACCTTTCATAAATACAACTCACCCAGGATGGCAAAAATCACCATGAAGAAAAGCAGGAGGAGAAGAATGTCAATAAATGGCGGGAGTGACTGGAAGATCTGTCGCAGATTTCTGAAAAATGAGAAAACATGGATGAAATAAAACTTGCACATTTTCTCCTCTGAGTTGGCAGGGGGGAAAAAAAAAACAAACATCATACCATACTTGAGAACTTTCTTCCCACTCCCACCAAGGATTACAAGTAGAAAGCTCAGTAAATTAAGGTCATTTCCAAGCCACCTAATCTCTGCTTTGCAATTGTCTCTCAGATACTGGAAATGATACCAATGTCACCCTGTCAGCTTTCCTTCTCCAGACTCAAGACTAGCTCTGTGATTCATTGTGCAGTTTACAGGCAAACCTAGGGGCCAGAAACAACACAGCCACACTCACAGTGCCTTTGACACTGTCTCCCACAGTAGACTCCTAGAGAAGCTGGCAGCCCGTGGCTTAGATGGGAGCACTCTGTGCTGGGTTAGGAATTGGCTGGATGGCTGAGCCCAGAGAGTGGTGGTCAATGGTGTCTCATCCAGTTGGCGGCCGGTCACCAGTGGTGTCCCCCAGGGATCGGTGTTGGGTCCAGTCCTGTTTAATATCTTTATTGATGATCTGGATGAGGGGATTGAGTCCATCATCAGCAAATTTGCAGATGATACCAAGCTGGGAGGAAGAGTTGATCTGTTAGAGGGTAGGATGGCCCTACAGAGGGACCTGGACAGACTGGAGAGCTGGGCTGATTCTAATGGGATGATGTTTAATAAGTCCAAATGTCAGGTACTTCATTTTGGACACAACAATCCCATGCAGAGCTACAGACTGGGGACAGAGTGGCTGGAGAGGAGTCAGGCAGAAAGGGACCTGGGAGTGCTGGTGGACAGGAAGCTCAACATGAGCCAGCAGTGTGCCCAGGTGGCCAAGAAGGCCAATGGCATTCTGGCCTGCATCAGGAATAGTGTGGCCATCAGGACCAGAGAAGTGATCCTTCCCCTGTACTCAGCACTGGTCAGGCCTCACCTTGAATACTGTGTCCAGTTCTGGGCCCCCCAGTTTGGGAAAGATGTCAGGATACTGGAGAGTGTCCAGAGGAGGGCAACGAAGATGGGGAAGGGGCTGGAGCACAAGCCCTATGAGGAGCGACTGAGGGAGCTGGGGCTGTTTAGTCTGAATAAGAGGAGGCTCAGGGGAGACCTCATTGCTCTCTACAACTCCCTAAAAGGAGGTTGTAGTCAGGCAGGGGTTGGTCTCTTCTCTCAGGTGACCAGTGACAGAACTGGAGGGCAGGGACTCAAGCTTCGTCAGGGAAAGTTTAGGCTTGATGTGAGGAAAAAGTTCTTCACTGAAAGGGTGATTGGCCATTGGAATGGGCTGCCCAGGGAGGGGGTGGAGTCACAGACCCTGGAGGTGTTTAAGGGGAGACTGGATGAGGCACTGAGTGCCATGGTTTAGATGATGGGTTGGTGTTAGTGTTGGTGTAGGTTGGACTCGATGATCTCGGAGGTCCTTTCCAACCTTATGATACTGTGATACTGTGATACATATTGTGTTCTCAGAGGGAGTTTATGCAGCTGAAGATAAGACACATACCATGAGCACATACTACCTACGAAACTTCCCTACGCAGGCAGGACACTGGGTACACTTGAGTGGGAATCACAAAGGACCTTTGAGACTGGAAATGCCCCCAAAAGGCATTTATTTTCCTGAGATGCCTGCAGGATCAGGGTGCTTTTGCACAACAGCAGAAAACCCACTCACCTTCTGACGGCACCACAGTAACGGCAGTCCACCAGGAAGATACAGCGCAGCGCTCTCGTTATCCGGACGTGCGAGGTTTGGCGCACCAACACCACAATGGCCTCTATGAACTGTACAAACAGCACGCAAGTCTGAAAAAAAAGGGGGTTAATGAGAGGCACAGCTGCAGTCTCCTTCTGGGAAAGGCAAAGTCCTCACTGACCACCCATTTATTTAGATATCTCAAGGGTGGGAGGTGTCCCCAAGAGCTCAGAGATCTCACATGAATCATTTGACAGCTGGGACACATGGCTAAGTCATCCCTGCTACAACACAGGCCAATATTCATCCAGTTCTTTAGTTCCCAAAGTCACTGAAGGAGAAACACTGGCAACCAGACTGAAAACTTACCTTCACCATAGTCCTTTTGTGCCTGATAAAGGTTTGGAAGCCCAGCCACCTCATCTTCATCGAGAGTTCAAAGACTACCACAATTAATGCAAACAGCTCCAGGGTTGCATGGACCTGTTACAACACAACAAAGCTGAAATCAGTGCTTCTGATTATAAACAGCAGCACGTCAAGAGCCCACATTTCTGCTCTTCCTTTTTCAAGAAGCATGTGGGTTTGACAACAGTCCGAGTGCAGCTCTGTGACATGCAGGAAAACCCAAGGCCACTCTTAAAGCCAGCAGAGCACTCTGCTTTTCAAAGTTTCTCTATTTATTACTTTGTGCTTTTATTAAAGCCTGTAGAATTTTCCTCTATTCATTATCAGCCTGGAATTCTCTGGAAATCCACATCCCCTTTTAACTTCAATAAAACATCAATGAAATGTATTGCTACATTTGAAACAAATGGGTAAGACACCAGCAACTTCAGCAAACATCTTTCAAAAAAGTTTGAGACTGCAATTTTTTAATAAAATGCAGGAAGAAAATTGGCTAAGCAGAGAGAATTTAACATAGAGCAGGGTTTTCTCTTGAAAGAGATGTTCTGGACAACCACAGACAGGGTCCTGATAAAGCTCTGCAACAGAACGCAGCTTTTGGCAGTGCTGAAGGACCCTTTCTCTGTTGGAAGATGCAAAATGCACCTCACAGATGATGACAGCGTTCTCTTACAGCCTCAGCTTTAGCAACAGCTCAAAACCTGAATTGAGTTCCGCAGCATTGATTCATTTTGAGAAACACTTTGACCCCAAGGTTGTCACAGATGGTCTCCAACCCTGGTGTGGTCCTACAGTACCATTAACAGCTCAGACATAGGTTCTCCCACCAGCACCAGTAGCTCCTAGCACTGCGTGTGACAGTAGCACCTCCTGAAGTGCTTGTGGACTGACAGCAGTACAGTTTGTGTATTGCTTCTCTCAACCTACATTTTGTGAAGGTCAGACATAAAACATCAAGTCCCTCATGTACACACATTAAAAAGAGTCCTCACAACACTGGGAGGAGATGACAGGAGAAGATTTAGCAAGCGGAGATCTGATTGTGTTCTGGAACCAATAGTGGTGCTGGGGTCAATGACTTTAAAACCAGCCCATCAAAGCACACAGATCCTTGAGTTGCCTCAAGGAAAATAAAAGAAACCACACACTTCTCAAACAGTTACAAAATTCAAAAAACTCCACAAATTGATAACATGGAAGAAGTGTTGTTTCTCCTTGTGGTCTGTGCACACCAGATGAAAAAGGATGCTTTGCTGGCTGGTGGATCTGCTGCCAACTCATTTACAGAACAAACCAGGTGGATTTTTTCCTACTTCTGCTACCTTCTTCCCCTACGTTTAGCCTTCTTCTTCCTCTTACCTGCCCCTGCAAAACAGGCCAACTTCTTCATTTTGCCCCAAAATACTTACAAAGATGCCAAGACGGAGCATAGGAACAGCGGGTGCCTCGCAGAGAGACAGCAACAGGAGAAGCAGCGCCGTGCTCAGCTCCATTAGGTAGAAAAGGTGATTGTGTGCAAAGAGGTAGGCAGCAAGTGCTTTGGCATTTTTGGGATGAGTGAAGAACTTATCATTGTTTTCTCCTTCCTAAGGCAGCAGGAATAAAGAAGAGAACAGCATTAGTAACTCTCGGTACTACAACAGAGCTTTCCACATGAACAACACAAGCTTTTATAAGGATTAGATACAATTCCCAACAGACTATTTCCATTTTACAGCCTGACATTGATCTGTTTATTGAGGAATGAACTCTACACACAGAGGACACCCCCTTCTGTTCATAAGCATATTTCAGTAATGAAACTCATTAATATCCACAAACTCCTGCTTCAGAAACCCTTGAGCCTTTTCAAAAGGAGGAAGAGTGCTGAAAGAGTTCATAAAGGCAGGCAAAGAAACTTCAGTCAACATCCCAACACAAACACAGCACTTCATTTACTTGCAACCACTTCCACATGTGTACAGGCTTATTTGATTAAACTTCTCCAGGACAGAACATGAAAACACACAGATAAGCTCCGGGGCACCCAGCTGACAGTTGCTCCTCCTTATCTTGGCCTTAAAAAATGCCTAGGAGAAAACACTGGAGCACCCACAGTGTTTTCTGCTTCAGGAATGTGAGAAGATAGACTCCACAAAAAATTAACAAGTCTCTATGCTGATTTGTCATTCCCTCTTAACTGGAAAGCTTAATTAAGATGAAAAGGTCAGCCACTCCATCTTAACAGTTTGCCTACAACTGATTTTTAAACAGCTACATCATTGCTATTTCTACCTCTAGGACAAAACTTAGTTTAGAGAGAATTTAGAGGGTTTTCATTCAGCACCACCCAACAGTTTCTTCTCTTTCTTGAGTCAACAGTGTAAGCAAGCAAGCTTTCGTCACTCACAGGCAATTGCTGCCTCTTGGCAACTGTCATAAGAGATCATTTTTTTCCCAGCTGCAGATGCACAAGAAGTTGAGTTTTCTGTAAATTAACATCCTTCCAGGTAAGCAATTACTGTAAGGACAGTGAGCTATTACTATCCAAGCAGAATAACTGTGATTGCAAAAGGGTAACAAGGTCAGGGAACAGGATCTCCTTTAAGGAGTGAAGCATTCTCCAGACTAATTCAGAAGTGGGTTTCAAATGTTTCTCATTTACTCATCTCGCAGGCAAACTCCCGTTCTGTTTAAAAACAAACAAACAACTGCTGCCGGGTCAGCAAGCCAGATTGTGAGCAGGACAAAACCCAGCAGCAAGCTCCATAAACACAGCCCCCATCTCAAAGACAGCGCTAGCTGAGAGCAGCGGGGCATTCTTATTCACACCTGACAAAACACACTTGCGGAATGAAAAACAGTCTAAATCCTGCCTCTTGGTAGCCAAGCAATTCAAAACGTTGCTGGACAGCAAAGTCTTCTTCAGATAAGAGACTCTTGCCTGCAGCTAATGATTCAAATAAACAATCTGCATGCTCTTTAAGTTACGCCTACTTCATCTCAAGGACATTGTCAATGTGGCCATTGGTCAAGGCAGCAGCAAGAATAATCGGCATCAGAAGGGCTGAGCCTGCTGCGTATATCACCATCAGCCACTGCAGCAGCTCAATGACCCTTTGCAGAGCATCTCCAAAAATCAGGAGTTTAAACAAAAGCCCAGGAGGGGCTGGGGCTCCCACTGTGTTGTTGTGCTGCTCTGGCATACAAAATGCATACGTGCACCTCGAATAACGTGTTCAGTTTTGGGCCCCTCACTTCAAGAAGGACATCAAGATGCTGGAGCGTGTCCAGAGAAGGGCAACAAAACTGGTGAAGGGTTTAGAGCACAAGCCTTTTGAGGAGCGGCTGAGGGAGCTGGAGTTGTTCAGTCTGGAGAAAAGCAGACTCATCATTCTCTAGAACTACCTAAAAGGAGGTTGTAGTGAGGTGGGGGTTGGTCTCTTTTCCCTAGTAGCCAGTAACAGGACAAGGGGAAAGGGCCTCAAGATGCAACGGGGGAAATTTAGGTTGGATGTTAGGAGGAATTTATTTACTGAAAGGATTGTCAAGCATTGCGATAGGCTGCCCAGGGAGGTGCTGGAGTCACCATCCCTGCAGGTGTTTCAAAGATGAGCAGAAGCCATACTTAAGGACATGGTCTAGAGGTGGACTTGGCAGGGCTGGATCAATGGTTGGACTCAATGATCTTTTCAACCAAAACCATTCTAAGATTCTATGATAAAGCTGAAGATTACAAAGGTCCAAGCCTACTCGGTTTCTAAAACGCCAGAGAAGCAATACTTCTCAGTCCTGTGGTCTAGGAGAAGGGAGGAACAAATGGTTTCAATCACCTAGCAGTGGCTTAAGCAAAAAACCTAACTTGGTTCAAAGCACCTCAAAGTGCAAGACAGAGGCTCAGAAAGGGAATGGGGAGAAGAAGGAAGGAAGGAAGGGAGGACAGTAAGGGAACCAGAGGTGATTTCAGACTGGCCGGCTCTGGGAGAAGCTCACTTTAGGTAGCTAATTCATCACACCAGCCTTTATCATAAAAATAATGAAACTTTGTTGATTTAAGGACAGTGTTTCCTATAACTGGAGCACAGGTGGGATCTGTTGGTTTGTTTGTTTCCTGTTTGTTCTTTTTAAATTTCACTCCTGGGCTGATCCTAAATCTCAGCTTTCTTCCTCTAGAAAGTGAGACCTCTACGTTCTCTGTTCTCTCATGTCTTACATGATGTGCATGGCTCGACTGAACACTCAATCCAGGGTCATCCACCAAATCTGTGGCCAATGCTGGATTAGGACCTGCACTTTCAGAACATGAGATGTCTCCAGGACAGTGCTGACCATTCACCCTGAAGCAAAGAAGCACACCCAGCAGGGATTCTACCCCTCTGCTCCGCTCTGGTGAGACCCCACCTGGAGTCCTGCATTCAATTCTGGAGTCCTCAGCATAGGAAGGACATGGATTTGTTAAGAGTGAGGCCAGAAGAGGCCACGGAGATGATCCGAGGGCTGGAGCACCTCTCATATGAGGACAGGCTGAGAGAGTTGGGGTTGATCAGTCTGGAGAAGCGAAGGCTCCAGGGAGACCTTAGAGCAGCCTTCCAATGAAGGGAAAGGGGCTACAGGAAAGCTGGGGAGGGGCTCTTTCTCAGGCAAGGCAGGGACAGGATAAGGAGGAATGGTTTTAAGCTGAAAGAGGGAAGATGAGATCTTAGGAAGAAATGTTTTCCTGTGAGGGTGGGGAGGCCCTGGCACAGGTTGCCCAGAGAAGTCATGGCTGTCCCACCCCTGGAGGTGTTTCAAGGCCAGGCTGGATGCGGCTTTGAGCCCCCTGATCCGGTGGGGGGCGTCCCTGCCCATGGCAGGGGGTTGGAACCCGCGTTAATGTCCCTTCCAACCCTAACCAAGTTATACAAATCTCCATGGCGAGGTGGCAGAACTGAACCTGCACTGAGTCCCTTGGCTATTCCAGTCCTTGACACTGGGATAGATGGGAGAGGATGGGTGACTTGTTCAGTTCCTCCCAAACAACTTGCCAGAGGCCACCTGAAGGTGCTTCTAGCCTCTCCCCACTCTTTAAGCAGATTCCTTTGCAAAGCACCAACTTTTTTAACCTCAGAACAGAAAGTCTTTCTTTTTTATTACCAGGAGGTACCACAGTTTCAGAAGTCCATTTTTTACACCTCACAAACAGCAGGGCTCACCTGGAGGTAGATGGCTGCCTCTTGGTAGTTCATTTCCCAGTTGTGTTGGGCAGAGCTTTGCTGTGCACAGCAGTCCCTCGCGGCAGGGCTGGATGCGTCATTAATAACGTCATAGCTACCTCCATCTGCATCGGTACAAGAAGGGAATAATTGATTTACAATTAAGCGAGCTGAGATTGATCAGGAGGCAGGCACTGGGACCAGAGACAAACATCAGGAGCTGGTGGAGCACCTGGGAAACCAGCAGCTTGTACACAGACAAATTGACTCTTCCTGTGTAGGAGCTTTTAAGAGTCACTCTCCAACTCAGCACTTCAACATGGGAACGCTCCCAGAAGATCATCAAAAGAGACAGCAGCTGATTTGATGCAATAAGCAGGTCTTCTGGCTCAGGAGATCTGTGCTGCCATATTTGCAGTGTCCTATCAGCAGCCATAAGCCATAACCAGGCAGCTAACAGCTAGGAGTCTCTATGGATGCCCACGCCACCAAATCAAAGTGGGCTTGCTAAAGGAACAATGCCTGCTCATGTTTAAGGGTAGGAGAAACCGTGGAAGAAAGGAGTACAGGACCACCACAAGCAAGGGAAAGTAGTGTGAGTAAAGACACTGTGTACTATACTAACAGCAGTAGGACAGGGATTTTAGCAGAAAGCTTCATTTTTCAGAGCTCTACAGAGTCATTACAACAACAGATCTCTGCAATACTCTTGGTGTAGATAAGCATCAATACTACTAAGTTTGAAACTTCTCAGAGTGTGTCCTTCTCATCAGTAAAGCTCTAAAACAATGAATATTTACACAAGATTTCATAACTAAAAATTCATCAGGAAATTACAATTCTATTGCAAAAAAGCAACTCCCAAGCACAGCTAAACACACACGGTGCCCTTCCCATGGGAGAATGATAAATTCCAGAATACTTGCCATCTTTTGCATTCTACAGTCTCAGTGTTATTAAGGTACACAGAAACATGCATGAAGAATATTATTCAAAAAGGGAATGTCATTTGGTTCCCTCTTCTGGGACTGGGATTTTTATTTGGCACGTCTGACCAAGAACACTGAGCAGAGACCCCACAGAAACAGGACCTGCCTCAGCCCACACACGAAACCCGTGGTGGAGCCGTCCACACGCTCATTTCTCTAGAGTTTCCATCATTACCCAAACCACAGGGTTGTTCTTGCTCTCAGTAGAGACTTCCCTCCTCTGGTGCCTCATGTTCCCAAAGAGGGACATGTAAAATTCAGCTCACCAGTGCTAAAGTGCCAATTTCCCCCTTTTTATGATCACAGAAGCTGTGATGTGGAAGTTTGTGTTACGAGAAGTTATCCCAGAGTGGGAAAGAACTACAATGAGATTCTTTTCCACTACATGCTGACGATCTGCTGCATTTCTTTGCTAGGACACAATAATCCTCATTCAATTACTGATTCAATCTTTCTGGAACACCCTCAGGAATGAGGGGAGTATCCATGCCAAAAACTGCACCCATTGAGAGGAACAGCACTGGGGGTTCCTGGCAGAGACAGAGAGTGGGAAGACATCAGAAACTCCTTCACCAATGCAGAGCCACAGCTGCCTTTTCCACCCTCAAATCAAATCAACGTAACATCTATCTGGCATTTGTAAAGATTTTTCTTACTGCATACTCACATTGCTAGGAATCCTGCAGTATTAAAGCCTGCTTCTCTTCCTTGCTCCCCCTGCACCCTGAAAATACCACTCAAAATCTGGATGTCTGTTTGAACGAGGCCAATTCCCTCCCCCACACCTCCTTTACACCTTCAATGAGAACTGTTCTTGGGGAAAAAACAGTGATGGAGATTTTTATTTATCCACAGAACTGGAATGGCAGTTTTCTGGGTGTATTTGCTTTTTAACTAAAAGATGACAGCAGTATGCCATGAATCAGAAGTGTTATATTGCGAGCTCTGAAAGTTCTTAAATGCTATTGTTTACAAAGCTTTTATTGTCCGTGTGTTTCAAAGAGACAGCAAAAAAATATACAGAGCTACAGAAGGAACACTTCTTCAGAACCTGGACTCACTGCTGAAGCTCTTTACTGCCAGAAGACAAGTATTTTCCAATCCTCACGCCCATCCTTACAGATTGTTTGCTGCCCCAGGAAACCCACTGCAGCCCCCTCCTGCCTGCCCTCCCCGCTCCTCGGGTCACAGTAGAGGCACAGCACAAAACAGCCTCCAGTCACCACAGACAGGCACAGAGCTATCAAACACCCCCAAACTTTGCTAAGGAGCACAAGAGACTGGTGCACTTCTTCCTATCACACACATTCTGCTCTCCAATAACACCCAGAGCCATATGTGCCACCCACAAAGTTACCAGACAGCTCTACACTCACCCACAGCTCCTTCATCACTTGGTGGCTGGGGAAAGGCTGCAGGATAGAATCATAGAATCATGGAATGGTTTGGGTTGGAAGGGATCTCAAAGATCTTCCAGTTCCAACCCCGTGCCATGGGCAGGGACACCTCCCACCAGACCAGGCTCCTCAAGACCCCATCCAACCTGGCCTTGAACACCTCCAGGATGCCTCACTCAAACCAGCCACAACTGTGCCGGAGTCTCAGGCCTTTCCATAACTCATCTTCAAAACACAGCAAGCATTTAGAGAAAGGCTGAGTGTGATTCATCTCACACAGCTCAGGGGATACTGCAAAAGCACAGAACCAACACTTTGGCTGCATTGGAAGAGGGAAGCAGGTTGCTTCAATATAACCATGTTATTGGAGCATTACAGAACAGACAAAATTTAAGAACATCAAAACATACCGTGGCCAAGTCAGCAAAGGTTCGTGGCATTAAAATAAACACCAAAACACTGTACCCTACCAAAAGGTGTCAGAGCTGCCTTTAACCCCAAAGTAGTTCTTTCACAAAGACCAAGGATATAGTCTTGAAAAGGATCTAGACTAGGTAAAGATATACTACAGGAGAAACCCAGAACCTCTCTCTGCATTTCTCAGGTTGCTCTGAGCAGCAACCAGACCCAGCTGAAAATGGCCCTGCTCATTGCAGGAGGGTTGGATTAGATGACCTTTAAAGGATCCTCCATCCCAAACCATTCCATGATTTCACACAAAGGACTTGCAGCTGTAACAGAAGAGATGTCCCAGTGAGATCAAGGTGGCGAATACAAAACAGCACTCAAAAACGCAAATCAGAAATAAAAGATGAAACCAAGATGTTTCCCTCCTGTCTAAACCAGACATCATCTTTCTAGGCACAAACAACAAAAAATGTACTGATGAAGTGTTCTGGTGCAGAGCTGCATTTTGTGGATCAGCTCCTTCCCCATCAGGTACCAGAAGGTTGATCTACCATCCCTGAGGCAACAGCATCATCTGGGTAATAAATAATAATAAAAATAATAATAAACTCGAAAAGCAACCCTCTGACTGTTGGCTTGGCAGCCCTCCAGCTAGCTAATTTCCTCAGCTGCTCCCATGATAACAATGACACAGACTAATGCAACCTCCGCTCGGCTCGTGCTGCAGAACATCCCCGATGGCGTTTACCATTAGTATCGAGCTCAATGAGATAGGAGGATCTCTCCACAGGACTCCCGTAATCCTCAAAGTAGATGGCAGGAGGCTCTCTCCACCGCATGGCAGCCTCCGCGTCGGGGAAGCGCGCGTTCGGAGTCGGGGAGAAGGAGACAAGGCAGATCTCAAGTTCCTCCCTCCCACCCCTCCGAAAGCCGATCCTCAATTTCGCAGGTTCCTCAAGGGAAAGCTACGCAGAAAAGATTTTCCTCTGCTCTCTGCAGAACTAAAGGGTTTCTCCCCTCCCCTCTGAGGAAGGTGGCTCAGACTTCACTTGAACGGTTTCCCGATCGCTGTCTTAGCGGCAGGATGTCTCTAAGTGCAAGTTTTCGGAAGGCTTAGCTGTGGGACAAAGAGCTTTTAAGCGTGTAAAGCAAGGCTTCATGTGCCATGCTCTCTTATTTTGGTGTCTAGCAGAATCCACTCACCAGTGAACACAAATGCCTAATGGGAACAGAGTCAAAGTGCTGACTCGTCACAGCAAGGAGTCTCCCCCCTCCAGCAAAAAAAAAAGAAAACAGATATTTGTGAAGTTCACAGTACAAGGGGCATGACAAAGTAAATGAACTCAGCTGTTCACAGATGGCAAAGCTTCCTTCCACACTTGTGTAACTTATCCCAGGCGCTGCCTGAAAAGGGAGAGAGGGAGGGGGTAAAAATAAAAAGAAAAGAGGAAAAGAAGAAAAAAGCAAAAGCAGCTGGCTGCTTACACAAGGCATCCGGAACGATACTGCCGGGACTCCAGCATTTCCATTCAGTGCAGCAGAGCATGCTCCTGTGTAAATAGTTTCCATATGTCATCATTACAATAAAACCAAAAATAAAAAAAAAAAAAAACACAAAAAAAAGAAAGAGAAGGAGCATAAACTTTCCAGAGCCCAAACCTCTCCCTTTGCAAAATAAATTCCCTGCTTAGGGAAAGAAAAAATTCTCCGTTGGCTGAGAGAGCAAACAAACTCCTCTCATTTGGAGGCGCTCACGTGGCTACGGGGGATGTTGAGGGCAGAGCCAAGAGGGGAATAAGGGATAGAAAACATTCACAGGAACCAGGAATAAATCCCCCTTCCCAGCCAGGCTATTTTATGTCAAACCGAAGTCAGTTGGAACTTCCATTGTTTGATAATTGGTGTCTACATTTGTTTTAATAAATAATAATATAAAAAAGCCAACAAACTAGTGATCTCCTACAAATTCCAAGAGTTATAAACAAACCCTACAGGGTGATTCTCAAATCTCTCATTAGCCTGTTCGACAGATGTTCAGCTTTCTGGATAGCACACACTTCTTACAGCGCTGAAACAGCCTGAGATGCCCATCATTAGTTCCTCAGCTCATGCCAAAGCCGTCTGCCTTTACTAGACTCGCCAGGGCTTTCTCCTAAAAGACTCAGAAATGCTCTTTTGCAAGTATTCCTGTCATGGGGAAGGCAGGGCAAGTGACATATTTCAGCAAAAATACTCTTCTAGTTAAATCTGTCGTTCGTACTGTTTTCTTTCCACACGTGCAGTCAATGCAAAGCACCAATATGTAAGTTACTTGTCTAACGAGTTGCAAGTAATATTCCTCTTGATAGCAGGGGAAAAGAAAGAAATGCCAAGGACTGATGACTTCGGAGACTCCTGTCTTCACTCACATTCCCCTGCAAGGTTCCTGCAACTGGATGCACCAAATGGAGCAGCAAGAGAGGAAAGTAAGCAAGGTGTTCCCTCCCGCTGTCAGGAAAGGTCAGGCTGTGGTAGGCAGGCGCTCCAGGCAGCTCCAGTAACAACCTTGAACAACCAGAAATGTGCCAGCTGATAAACCACTCTGCAGGACACCAGCCACCAGGTCACAAAGGAGGAGGAGAAAGAGGATAGGAAAAAAAAGGCCAAGTTGGCTGTTAACCATCACATTCCTTCTTAATTCAACTTATCCTGGTACCAGCTTTGTCCTTTCATTCCTTCTTGGAACCCTGTGCATAAGAACCCCTGCCCTGATAGTCATTATTTCTTCTTTGCAAAGAGATCTGAACTCTGTTAGGGAACACACCTGCCTGCTATGTTTTTTTTATGAGAGCAGCATCTTTTCCTAGTGGAGCTGGACATGTTTGCAGGCTCTCCAAAGCAAATGTGACTTTCTGGAGCCGAGCAAATACTTCACAACTTCGCTGCAAGAGTCCCTGCAGACATGCAACCTGACCTTAGATCACGAGGGCCTCACTGGCAGGCTCTGACCCCTGTGCCAGTAGGGAGAAGGCCACAAAGCAGCTTGGCATTCCCTCAGTTGCAGTCCCTCATTGCAATGATGGCTGTGTCATTTAACTGGAGCTATTCCTTTTCAGGCTTTGCTGCATTCCTTATGGCCACACTACCTCTGTTTCTTACACCATCCACCTTGATGTATTTCTAGTATCTAATTGCCCAAACACAACTAGTTGCAGATGATGCTTTAAAAGACACACAATCAGACATCCACCAACACTGATGATGTGCCTTTGGAAGAAGGCAGATCTCAGCAGCATCAGAGCTGCCCATGGGTTTCCTGGACCTCACGAAGTTGTCCTAGTGCAGGATTCCCACGGTGGCCAAAGCTGCCAGCTCCCTGGGCAACCCCGCTCCCCAAGGCTGCAGTGAGGATGAACAAAGCTGCAGGAGGAGGACAGCATTTATCTGTCAAAGACAACCAGAAGCACCCCTCTGTCCCAGAAAGCCCTCATCAGCTGAATCACATGGAGTGCCCGCCACAGAAGATGCAACTCCATAGAAAGACATGAAACAAAGTAGATGGATACCCTTCTCCAACATAAGCTGTGAAGGCATCTCTGGTCCCCAAGCCAAGAGCTGAGCAGCACAACACAATCCAGGCAAAGCCCAGAAGCAACTCTGGCCAGGAAACAGCAGGATCCTGAAGTGTCAAGTGTGTTGGAGTTGCACCAGCACTGCTGGCATTTTCCCTTCCAAGTGCTTACACACCATGTAGCTTCACCTCCAGAGGATTTATCCTCTTCTCCCTGCTCCAATGTGTTGATAAGAAACTGCTCCTTTTCTTTTCAAGTGCTGAGGCACGAACATGCGTGCATTTGTCTCTTCAAGGCCAGCCTCACCTACCCGGGAGAAGGAAAGCTGGAAGCCGCCTGGAAAGCACAGCTGGTTTGGCAGTTGGCCACACATCTCAGAGGTGAGAGAGCCCGAGAGTGAAATCACCGCCGTCAGCGCCTGACTGCCAGCGCGGCGCTGTGCCAACAGGAGCATCGCGGGGCTGCTCTGTGCAGCCCAAAACAGCCTAGCACCAGTCCTGTTTTCAGGGGATGTTACATGGGAAAGAATTTAACAGCCGTGAGGAAGTCGAAACAATTTACTATCTGTTTGTTGCCTAGGAAAAGCAGGGCATCTCCAACAGAGTGCAGTGCCAGGCCCTTCTGCTGCAAGAGAAATAACATACTGCTGAATATTTCACACCAGCGTAACTGAGTCATGTCCTTCCCTAGAGACAATGGCACAGCAGAAACATATGCAAAGGCCTTGGGGCTCTTTGTCTTACTGTATTCTCACTGCACTCGCTTGCTGTGAGGCTCAACAAATAAAGTCACTTCAGCTTCCTATTTAACATAGACAAGTTTTTTAAAAAACATGGATGTTGCCACTTCCCGCTAGCGGTTTGAGGTGCCTCAAGCCTGCTGTCCTCCTCCTCGTTTGAGAATCCAGTTAGTTCCTACAGCATCAACAAGAGCTCACTTCACACCATCATCCACCACACTACAGGGAGCTGAATCCATGTGAAGTATGAGCAGATGTCCCTCAGCATGGTAAGCCACTTTTTTATATATTACTGCCTCTTATCAGTTTTGCTGCCTGACTTCTTATATCAAAGACAACTTAAGACCTGTATTGTTTAATTAGAGGACCTCGCTAACATCTGCACAGCACACATGTAAAAAACCCTGATGCACACACTAAACACAATGACAGAAGAGCTGAAGCTTGGTAGGAAATTGTTTTGTCTCAGCAGAAGCCATGCTGCCAGCCAGCTCATGCTCCAAGTGGGTCAGAGCCAGTATTTAGTCAATCGTTTGCTCTGCGGCTTGCTAATTGTTCCAAATGGGGGGATGACAATTCACTCCTTTACTTCCTGCACCACCCTGCTGGGGACAAAGAGAGACATTTCCAAGGAAAAAGGAAAAAAAAAATAATTAAAAGGTTTTAAGTAAAGAGGAATGGGGAATTTTACCTATCCACACCAGCCAAGATCAGCTGGTTGGAGATCCCCATCTGCACAGTTCACTGCTTTGTCTCTCTGAGTGAGGCACCTGCTCTCCTTTCATCTCAGCCCTGAGTCACTCAGTGACTTGGTTGTCTTTCCCTCTTGCAATGTTATGTGGGAAGTTCTGCCCAGAAAATGTTTAATCCCTGAACAATTTTCATTCCTGAGTATGTAAAAGCAAGAGGCAGAGGGACAGATCCCTCCCTTCCGGGACGTCTGGGATCCACAATTAAGTTAGTGAGAGGCTTCAGCGGCTGAAGACAAACTGATGGATGCTTTGGCACCCTGAGAGAGGCCACTTCACCCTGACCTCTAAACGCCCCGCTGCTATGCCAGAGCACACAGCTCTAAAGCTGCCACAGCAGCTGGCACTGAAACAGGATTGCTCCTTGACCACAGAGCTGCATCCTGTGAGAACAACATCACCTGCCCCTCTGGCTCCGGCTCCTGCGCTGCATCGCCTTCTGGCAGCTCATGCAAACCACCACACGCCTAAACCCTCTGCCACAAAGCTGCTTTCTGACAGATGCGTGACTAAATCCTCCTGCATCAGAAAGTCCATGAAATGCCATCAGGAGAGCTGGCACCGGGCACGCCTGCAACCTGAGACCACGTAACACAGGAGTCCCTGCTCCTTAACACAGCTGCAAAGACAAATCCAAAGCATTTTTAATCAGTAAAACTCACATAAAAGGTTACGTTAAGAAAACATAATTAAGGATCTCATTTGTGTGTGAAGTCAAATTGCTGCCGGTTTCATATCCTTTATTTCTGACTCAACAAACAAACCTCCATACCACAAGAAGAAGTCAAAACCACAACAGAAGGATCATCTACAGCCTTACATCATCCATCCTTTCAGCAAGCAACACACTCTGTCATCTTGTCAGTCCGATCATAATCACAGCAATAAAGGCTTTTACAGACACAGAGATAAAATTATTCTGTAACTGGAATTAAATACCTGAACCATTGAGAAACTCTATGAAACAATTAATTTTGAATGGAAATAACACTTAGAAATAACAAAGTTTTTGCTGAACCCAAACAAAACAAGGAAAAAGGAGACAAGCTCTGCCTAAGGCCACAGCTCATGAGAGAGGCCAGACATGAAACACACACATTTCTTACTCATGATTTTTGAGAAAGCAACAGAAAGGAAGGAGACAATATCAGAACCCCTCAGATATAGCACTTCTTTAACACATCCTGTTACATGAAGGAATTTCCTCTTTTTGTTCCAAATAGGGAAACCAGTGCCTCATGGTTTTAACATGTTAAAGGTCTCTTCAGCATTGGTAACAACGCAATGTCAGCGTTTCAAGAGCACGTTCCTCATTTCAATTCTCTAAAGCAGTCTTTGGATTTTCCTACTGCAGTTTGGAAAGATGTTTGATTAAGCTGCAATCTGGCCTTTTTAATGAAAGCAGTGTGCTGCCAGGTCCGACTGCCAGGCCCAGCAGCTCTCTGGGGAAGTTGCAAAGCTTGTAGTGGGAAGCAGAGAGGAAGCACTTCCCTTATGAGAGAACCCAGTATTACTTTGGGCAATAAACCTCCTTCACAGCCACCCAGCACTGGAGCAGGACTAGAATGGGGTCAGTGTTAGCAAGGTACGTGCCATACTGACCCTTCTGTCCTAAAGAGACAACAAGGAAATGAAGTAAATTAAGATAAATAACAATACCATGGCAAATCTCAATGCCTTACCATGACAGGGTGAGACCAAGGAAAGCTATTGATAGTGGCATCGTAGTAAGAGGTACATAATTGCATTTTGCAGTGCTAGAACAAGACTAGGAATTCAATTCTTTTGAAATCCAACACTGCCTCATCTCCTCTGCCTCATTATCGTGTCTCAGCCAGGAAAGAGAAGCTGCCAACTTCAGAGGAAGACGCGTGTAAGTGAATGGGGAGAACCTCAAACTCCAGCACTGCGTAACCACTCTCCATTGAGAAAAAAAGACTTCTGCACAGTTGGTGGAAACCACTACTGGCAGGAGCTACAGAGCTTATACTAACGGCTGAAAGGAAGGAAGGAGTTAAACCACTAGATTGACATCTGCTAACCAACTGCCAGAGGACTTTCCCCCAGCTGGTCCTTACTTCAAGTCCTACAGTCCTCTTACAGACTTCTATCTTCACAAAATGGACAATTTTGACTTCAAAAGTCTTCCAGCACTGCAGAATCCTCTCCAGTTCCTATAGTGGTCCCAAACGTTAACCTCACTTGGATGAGCTGGAGCAAGAGCACTACAAACACACCAAGCATAGACACGCTGATTCCTCTAGAGCCAGCACAGATGGCAACATCACCTACCTACCTCATCATTACTTTTACTGGAAGTATCAAGGAATGTCCCCACCATCTCACTGGGCAGGTGTCCCACATGCTTGGGTTCAGCTCAGGTGCTCGTGAAGTCAGGCTCAGCCTTTCTGTTCGCCAAACAGCTCTCTCTGCCCTTGCCAATACAGCTGGTCTTTGTAACGGACACACAGCTTGCCTACACCCACTTTATCCAGCAATCCTAACCACTTCACTCTCCTCCTCACCCCTACTATGCCCTCAACCCATGACATCTCCTAACTTGGTCAGAAGTCACTTTTTCCCCCCCTTGCAGATCAGAGAGGAAGGTTGCAGCTGGCACAGGGACATAATCTATCCCCTGTGACAGTTTCTGCTGATAACGCATCTCTTTACTAACCACTCCCAATATCCAGTTGGATTTTGAGACCCCTCCACCAGCCAGTTCGCAGAGCCATTAGCTGCACAATGTTGATTTGTATTGTTCATTTCCTCTATCAAAATGTTGCATGAGAGCCAAAACAAATATCTTCTCAAAATACTGCCAGTCTCTCTTGTAACCTCACAAAATAAGTCCACGCAGGTTCACATGATACTCACTTTTTCATAAATCCGCACTGACTGACATGAAAAACTGTCCTTTAAAAACAGATTTTAGAAGAGCTGCGGCTGGTTTCCCGTTATTTTTCCTGGAAATCATGGTTGTTTGGCTAGCTTATAATCTCCTGCCTGGTGCAAAATATCTTTTGGGGCTGGAAGGAAGTCACTCTCCCAGCAATATTCAGACTGCCTCAGCTGCAGCCTTAAGAAAAATTAAAATGTCCTCTGCTGATTTTTAAATGCCTAAATTCAGAATGAGCTGTTTAACCTCTACTTTATTTACTGTGGGAATGGAAGAACAGATCATATGGTCACCAGGTCATCTGGCTTCTCAACAAACAGAGAATACATACAGTATTTCCTGAGCTTCTTCATGGTGTTACTGATCAGTGTTCAACCTTGAATTCTTAACAGGTTGGTATCTCTTAATGTGTCTTTTTATTTCTCTAGTCCTTTAGAGCACCATTAACTCTGCTGACCACATCTCTCTTTGCGACTTCCCTCCACCTCCAGTTTCTATTTCTTTGTTTGCTATCTCATGGTGCAGTTGCTTTCACATTAGTCAGCACAGTCCTGTCTGTACTGTGACTTCTTGCTGCCTCTCCAGGGGGTTTAAGGCTTCCATTAGCATTCTTGTGTTGTATGCATTTGTACCCTCTCAAAATATACAAATAATTTCCAGTGTTTTGAAGTCTTCCCTTTGCAAGCACTAGAGATAAGGTCCTGACATCAGACTTGTATTTGAAAGGAAGGGGCTTTGCCTTGGCCACTTCCTTTCCTGATCCCAATGCTAGAATTCTCCTCACTAAGTTGCTTGTGAGCATTTACTTAATTCAGGCTGGACCAATGCGGCCACTACTTTGCACCTGCCAGTAGTTCAGAAAAAGCACATTTAATACTACTTGCAGGCTGTGAGGCAGAACCACAGAGCAAACCAGTCCCAGAGAGCCTTCTTCTCTTCAATTGCATTTCCAGCACTTCTGGTCTGCTCAGCTCCTGCAGAAACAACGATCCCTCTGCACCCTGAAAAACAAGCACCTGTGCAATAAACAGCAGCATTCTCCTGTTCCTGCAGTGACTCACCTCTACCCAGCTGGATATTGCTGGTTTGTGCTGTAGGAACACTGCAAGCTGGACTATACCAAGGCCCTTGCACCTCTCACCAGGAAAAAGGGGACAGATCATGGAAACTTCCCTCCATAGCCTCTTCTCTGGAGCCCGTGCATGCAGCGAGCAGCCAAAAAAAGCACTCGCTGGAGAGGATGGCAGCCCTTCCCTTCTCCTCCCACAGCTGATGACACTGTAAACCACACATCCCACTCACCAGTGCAATCTGACCCTGGGGAGTTTCTAGTGCTCCCACTTGCAGGATTGATCACTTACTCTTAATTCTACAGTCATTTCTTCATTTAGTTAACGAAGGGCAGGAACATCTTCGTGCATTTTAGTGAAATCCTTTACCAGGCTACATTACTTCTGTGTAATAAACTTGCCCAAATCCATTGAGGGCAGTGAAAGAGTTCTCAGAAAAACAGTTACAGTTGGAATAAAATACAGATGATCAGACATTCCCACCCAGGTGATGACAAATACACGCACGCGTGCGCTAGGCAGGCAAATGGGAAACACAAGAGAGGAGCTAAAGTGTCCAACCCCACAGACTCAGAGGGTTTAACACCGCTGTGCACAGAGATACATCCTAAATTTTATTCCCCCACGTAAGAGGAAAAGAAAAGCCTTTTGTTCCAAACAAAACTCACTAGCTTGTGATTATAAAAGCAGTTCTCTCACTTGGAGTATTGTGTCCAGTTCTGGAATCGCCAACATAAGAAGGATGTGGAACTGTTGGAGCAGGTCTAGAGGAGGCCACAAAGATGATCAAAGGGCTGGAGTTCCTCTGCTATGAGGACAGGCTGAGAGAGTTGGGCTCAGTCTCCAATTCTCAGCCTGGAGAATAGAAGACTCTGGGAAGAATTCATAGCAGTCTTCCAGCATCCGAAAGGGCTGCAGGAAAGCTGGTGAGGGGCTTTTTACAAGGGCAAGTAGTGACAGGATGAGGGGGAAACGGCTTTAAACTGGAAGGGGGAAGATTTAGATTAGACATTAGGAAGAAATTCTTCACAATAAGGGTGGGGAGGTGCTGGCACAGGTTGCCTGGGGAAGTTGTGGATACCCCCCGCACCCCCAGAGGTGTTCAAGGCCAGGTTGGATGGGGTCTTGGGAAGCCTGATCTGGTGGAAGATGTCCCTGTCCATGGCAGGGGGTTGGAACTGAATGATCGTTGAAGTTCCTTCCAACCCAAACCATTCTATGATTCCATAAAAGCTTCAAAGCCCCACACACTGTTTCAAATCCCAGCAGACTCCTCTTATCACCCTCAGGATCTTTCCTCTGCAACGCTGTGCTTCAGTGGATCAGCACAAACACCTTTTCTGCCTCTCCCTCCCCTAGATGAGAAGAGCAGTGGTATAGGTGCACGAGCTCGCTGCTGAGCTGCTCCCTAGAAGCAGATGGATGAACTCCTAAAACTGCTCCATAAAGAAAGCAGTCATGTAAAAATCAGGCATTTTCTCAACATGCAAAAAGCAATTAAGCTAAAGACACGGGGAGAGCCCTGCGAGGTCCAGATCAAAAGCCAGAGATATTGGAGGCAAGAGAAAGACCTATCAAATTCACCACACTTTTCCCAGCTTAAGGATCAGAAATGGAGCGTTCTGGCTCATAAATTCTACTTCCAGCAAATTCAAGCTTAAATCCCCTGAAGGCAATAAGGAAAAGGCAATCAACAACAACTCTAACCACTTCACAGATGCTCCTGTTTAGTTTATACAGCACTTCTTACAGCATTCAAATGGGTAAAATGGGATTTCAACGCAGGGGGGCTGACGGCAGCAGGCAGGATTCCTCGGTGAAGATACCAAGGGCAAAGGAAGTTCTGAGAAGCATCATATTGGTTATGATGAGTGAACTCAGCGTGCTCAGCCTTTGCTCATTTTAATCTGCCAGTAAGCAAGCTTGGCTAAAGTGAACATCCTGCATCTACAGTGCCTTAAAAATCCACAGGAATCACAAAAATGAGGGGGGAAACGAACAAACTGATGTGTTCCCTGGGAAGCCATGAAAAAACTAATCGCTATTTGTTTCCAACTGTTGTTCCGCTTCCTGAGCCAAATGTTCCCAAGTCAGCTGCGGTGGCTGAGAGTGACCGGTTCGAGCTGGAAATCTGTCGATTTGAAATTGCAGCTTGAACACTTTCAAACTCCTTAACAACTTTTATAGTTCCAGGACCACCTGTTCGAAAAGCAGAGCTCTCCGATGGGCTCGATCCCCACATCTTCCAAGTACAACACTTAGCCCAGCCTGTTCTTCTGCTTTCACACCAAGCTGCGTCCTAAAGGGACACACGAAGGGAATGGGCTCCTTCTCCAAAAGCAGCAAGGTCATTCTTCACAAAAGGAGTGAGAAGAAGCTTCCAGACTCCTCAACCCCCCTGGCAGCATCGTCACTAATTTACAGTGAACACGCATAAAAGACAATACCCTTTCCTAGTGCTCCGGGAGATGACAAAGGAGAAAGAACCATTTGACTCCAGGATAATGGAACACTAACCCAAGTCTTCTTTACCTTGTATATGCTTTGACTCACTCAGATTTGAACAGCGTGAGGCATTCAAGATGAAATCACTAGGATTTTTTTCTTTTACTGAACGAAAGAGTCAACAGTGCAGGGATTCTGTTTGACAAAGCATCCTACTGTGAAACACACAATGTGTGCATTGTGCAAACTGATCTCCTGCAGGGCTAAGAAAACAAGGCAGGCTCAGAAAAAATACACATGATAACTGCAGCCTGCAATACCTCTTGGCACTTTACTCTGTTCATAGTTTTCCTTCTATAGGTGCCACATTTATAGAATGACGTTGAGAACGTCTTGATACAAATGCTTTTGTGAGTTCTGGACAACACAGGGCTGTTTCTCTGGAATCCAAGGTAGTGGCTCTACTCTCTCACTATATCAAGTATTTAAGCACAGCCGAGGTGGTTGGTCCTGCCTTCAAACCTGAATTCTCAGGATAAATGAGATTCCAGGGGATGATCTATTTGGAACTTGAAAGCAGAAACATATTTTCCACTATTTCTAACATCATTAAGATACACAGCATCTCCTAAAAAGCAGTATTTACCTCCTTCCTCTGAGTCTACAGAGCTCATCATCCAGGGAAACGAATTGTACTGAAGGAGAAAACAATAATCTCCTTATGTTTTAGGTGCACATTCCCCTTTCCAAGATTTTCACCCCTCGCTCATCTCAGAGGCAGTTTTGCTTCGCTTTGCTTGCTTAAAACATTCATTATAAGTCATCTAGGCCAGGAAAGGATTAGAGAAGCACTGGCAGAAGTTGCAAAATGCAAGGCTGTTAGGTTGAAGAAATGAGACTTTCAGAGGCATAAACAACAACCCAGCACTCAGCTACCACTTGTGCTCCAGAAAAAGATCCTCTATCAATTTTAAGCAAGTACATCCTAAGAAAGACAAATCATGCACAGCAATGCAAACGAGCTCCTCTTCATAACAAAGCAATGAAGCCTACCTGTCTATTTCCACAAAAGAAATAGTCTGTGTTCTGCAGATCAGCCAGGATAACTACAGTGATGTTAACAGACTTACCCCAGGTATGAGGAGGAGCAGCTTCAACAGCAGAACTAGATTGCTTCCAAAAGTGAGATCCCAGTCCTGTGCTCTGGCCATGCTTCACCTCTAAAGGCAGCAGCGGAAGCACTGCTACTGGAACTAATTAAAGGCACATCAGTAGAACTAGGAGCCATGACGTGAGAAAATACCCTGCATAGCGTCCAAGAAAGTCACCAGATAATCCAAAAGGCTGGTTAAGAGCCTGGCTGGCAGAGATCTTGGAATATGCCAGGTCCACTACAAGCAAATGCTTGTACCCTCGTCTCCTATTTCCTCACACCAAGTAGCTACAGCATTTCATAACTACTGAAAGTCCAAATAACTCATCCCCAAGTCTCAATAACCATCTTCAATATCCTTACTTTCATATGAGGATCAAAACCTACAGATCCTGAAGGATTTATTAAATCTAGTAGATGGCTGGCACTTAAAACCCCTACTTTCTTTCAAGGGTAGCAAAGCCAGAATGCTTTCAGAGCAACTAAAGATGTTCCTCAAGAAGGACAGCTAAGAGACTGTGTGGTTATAGCATCTCCCCAAAGGTCAGTGTTTATTCTCTGTTCACTCCCTCAGCCCATTAGAAAATGTACACTTGTTTTACACCTGGAAATCTCTTTCATCCACAGATGGCACTAATGGAAGCAGCAACAGGAAGAAAGCAAGGGAGATGCTTGAAGAGTGAGGACTCATTGACTAGAGGAGCTGAAGGTGTGGACTACAGGGACAGACACACATTCTCTCCCTGCTGATACAAATGCAACACAGGAGAGAATTACATCACTTCAGATTGCACTGATTATTGAACACATCAAAATCTACATGGCTTGTATGACTCAAAAGAACACGAACTGCCCCCAATCCTGGGCCACCCCCAAAAACACATGTCTACCTGTGGATTAGTAAATCAACTCTTTTTAAAAAAAGACATGTTTGTGGTTTACAGCATCCATTAACGCCACAATTAGACCCTGCGTTCTGAAACACCACATGGGTTTCCATCAGCCAATGAAAGCCTCTTCATCCATTTCATCAGGAACTGGGTCAAGGTGCACAAGCAAGACCAGGGAAACTGAGAATCTGAGAGTCCTTCTCTGCCCTCCAGAGAAGGACTTGGGGGTGCTGATTGATGAGAAGCTCAACATGAGGCAGCAATGTGTGCTCACAGCCCAGAAGGCCAAACTGTATCCTGGGCTGCATCCAAAGCATTGTGGCCAGCAGGGCCAAGGGTGATTCTGCCCCTCTACTCTGCTCTGGCGAGACACCACCTGCAGTCCTGTGTCCAGTTCTGAAATCCCCAATATAAGAAGGATATGGAACTGTTGGAATGAGTCCAGAGGAAGCCATGGAGATGATCAAAGGGCTACAGCACCTCTGCTATGAGGACAGGCTGAGAGAATTGGGCTTGCTCAGCCTGGAGAAGAGAAAGCTTTGGGGGGGACCTCATGGCAGCCTCCCAGTACTGAAAGGGGCTGCAGGAAAGCTGAGGAGGGACTTTTTGCAAGGGTAAGTAGTGATAGGATGAGGGGCAATGGCTTTAAACTGGGAGAAGATTTAGATTAGATATTAGGAAGAAATTCTTCACAATAAGGGTGGTGAGACACTGGCATAGGTTGCCCAGGGAAGCTGTGGATGCCCCCTCCCTGGAAGTGTTCAAGGCCAGGCTGAGTGGGGCCTTGAGCAGCCTGGTCCAGTGGTAGGTGTCTCTGCCCATGGCACAGGGGTGGAACTGTATGGTATTTGAGGTCCCTTCCAACCCAAACCATTCCATGATTCTACGATGACCCTCCTTCCAGCCACTCCAGGAAGCACTGCACACACCACGCACGGCTCTAGAGGCACAACCAGCACTCCCAGAGGCTGCCTCTGCTTTCCTTGGCCAACGCCACATCCCTCACCAAGCCCACCTTGGGCAGCCCCTTCACCAAAAGAAATCTCACTTTCTTTACACACCTTGGGCCACCTTCTCCTGCACAGTGCAGGGGCACATTCCTCAACAATTCCCCTTCTACCCCAAGACCAGGCTGGCTCTGCTTTTCCTGACAATTCACTCCTTAGGCAGCAGAAACCACGATTGCACAGGTTTAGTTGAAACCTCAACATTCAAAGTTGTAAATTCCCACTTGCCAACCATCCTTCTAGAAATCATCACACTTTACTGTTGCAGCTGCTCTCCCACCCCCAAAACAATTCATTTTTACTTCAATAGCAGATGCAGTTGCTTTCTTGTAAAAAACAGAGTTTAAAGATGACTTCTTCCACTTGCATTAACCCATTGTGTTGGAGAAACAGACACACAATATCATATTGTTCCCTGTACGACACTTTGAGCTGTACTTTCTGCTCTGAACACTCTGAAATCCCACTTGAGGCTACAGCAATTTCCATGCAGGAGGCAAAGGAGAACTTTTATCTGATCTAATACAGGATAAGGCCACGTGCACTCATTTATTGCTTTTAGCTCCCTTCAGCTCAAGGAGAGACACTGTCCTAGAGTCTCAAGGCTATCCACGCTGCCTTTGTACGCGGAAAACATAACCAGCACTTTGAGATACTTTTCAAATGCTTCCCATGAGTTTGGATGAGGGATGGGAAATCGCTAAATCCCAGCTGCTTCCCACTGTTTTCAATACATGATTTTGGGAAAGGTCATGCAAGGATTGCATCCCCATTTTCCCCTTCTACAGGAATTAGGTTAATATTAGTCATTCACCTCAGACAGGTGCTGGGAAGCTTAATTAGAGTATGCACAGCCCTCAGAGATTCACAGATAAGATGCCCTAGGGAAGGGCAGTATCCTATTAATTAGCGTGGATTCCAGAGACAAAAGCACTTCTCTGTCTCCTTCACCTGCTGGAGCCTGAAAGAAAAATCCCCCAGCATCACAGTCCTTCATGTCAGAGTCAGAAAACTACCAGCATCACAGGGACCAGAATTTTCCTGGATGTTCCCCTCAGCTGTGCAGAATCCTGACCTTTCGCTGTTGTTGTAAGCAGGAGCTTCCCAGGAGCCACATATCCCAGCACAAGCCAAGGAAAGCAGAGTTTTAATACTCCTTCTCATACAAGTATTGTCTCCCATTAAGTGCTTAAGAGCTGTACGATTAGGGAGATTAATTTTTGCAGCTGGACATTTTCTTTAAGAATGTAATTTTCCACACAGTTTTCTCATTTAGCTTTCTCCTATGCTTACCCCAAGGCATTCACCTCACCCAGAAGAGCACTCATCTGCAAGATTCAGGAAGGAATAAACTCTTGTACTTGAGTCCTTTCTTTTCTGCAACAGATCTGCTTTCAGAAAACTCTGTTACTGCTCATTTCGACCCAGTAACTTGTCTGCATTCCAGACAATCAATACCAAGAGACCAAAAACTGCAAATTCTTTTACCCAAGGACCTGCTTTGTAACAAAGCTACACCATGGATTGAGGTTTCTTTTAAAAAAAAAAAAACAAACACAAGGAGTTGCTTAAAAAACATGAGCAGTGATGTCTGAAATCACACAAGACACACAGCGTCGAGCAAGAGACTGTTGTGAGGCTGGAATATAGATTGGAATTTAGAGAGGTTCATGACAAAGTACCACAGAACCAGAGTGCAATTTCATTTTGATCAACCTCTGACGCATGATTTAGGGCAAGGGTGGTGACAACCACTTTGTCCTTCCCTCAGTGTCCCCTGGGAAGAGGATGAAGGGTCCTTCGCCACAAACAGGCCCAGCTGGGGTTCGGGTATATTCTTCAAGAAAAGCTTTGTGGTTCAGCTGCCACCAAACCCCAGGCACAGTAACAACTGAGCTATTCCTCCAAAGATTGGCTGAATATTCTGTCATGAGGGTTTAAGCATAAGGAAAGCAAAACCAGAAGGAAACATCTTCCCAACCTTCCCTGTCCCCACGTCCTCATCATCACCCTAGCAGCCTCTTCCTATTTTTCCCTGAAAAAAAAGACAAATCATAGACTCAGAATGGTTTGAGTTGGAAGCAACCTCAAAGCCCATCCAGTTCCAACTCCCTGCCATAGGCAGGGACACGTCCCACTGTATCTGGGTGCTCAAAGCCCCATCCAATCTGGCCTCGGACACTTCCAGCAAGGGGTCAGCCACAACTTCCCTGGACAACTTGTGCCAGACCTTCCCCACTCTTATTGTGAAGAATTTCTTCCTAATGTCCAATCTAAATCCTCCCCCTTACAGTTTAAAGCCATTAAAAATGCAAAATTCAAGAGTTTTGCTGAACTCATTTGAGTTCTCAGCAGAGAAGTGGAGGCAGAGTAAAGGAAATATTTGAATTCCTCACAGCCCCAGTGAGACACAACTTTCCTGCATTTCACAGTGGATTTCCTTCGCAGGCACAGAGGGAAGCTGGACTGCACGTTCTGTTCTTTAAACAAGCTTACTTTTGCAAGCGACGCCGTTAGCCTGTGCACTCACTAATTTAAGCTTCCCGCTTCTCAGAGATAAATGTGCCTTTCAAGTTGTTTATGCCAGCCTTCCTCTTCTAATCTTTCCTCCCGCTCTCATGGTGCCCACTGACTTCAGAAGGTTCCATATCATTCGGTAACACTTGCAGAGAATAAGGTTTGTATTTTTACAGCGAAATTCAACTTTAACAGCGATTAAAACACACAGCAAAATAATGGTTCTGCAATACCAAGAGACACTTCATTCAAAGAATTCCAGGAAGTGAATTCTCAAATACAACACAGCAATCTTTTAAGAAGCACAAAATTGGTCCCTAAACATTCTCCCTGAATTTCAAGAGAAGCAGATTGTGGGATATTTTTATTTATTAATATGTTTATTCTCATGTTTCTGCTTTAACACAATCGTGTTGGCTTTAACCGAACGATAAACCCCATACAACTTCTTCTTTACAGGGACGGGAGGCAGAAGAAAGAGATGAGAGAAGCTCGATTAAAATTAGTCACAAGAAAGCCAATATATACAGCACTGGACAGAGGAAACACTCCCTCTTCTATTTAACTTAAAAATAGAGCCCTAAACTTTAAAAGACAAACAGATGCAATAGAGCAGATGTGATAGAGCAACAATGCAGCAGAGCTGAGAGAAAGTCAAGTGGGCAGTTTTGCCCAGGATGTGTTGCAGGGGTGGGAGAGGAGGAACCTTAATTGCAGAAACTGGCTGCTGGCTCAGGAAGTCACAGAAGGAGAAAATTAATGGAATCCATATGATTGCAAGAGAGAAATCAAATCAGAGTCACAGTGGCAACATGGAATAGAACAAAAAATGTAGACAAGAGGGATGACAGGCCAGGGAATGGTTTATTTGTTGCGAATGTTAAGCTTGTGGCTAACATCATCCTCCTGATGAGGATCACATGGGCTGTGCACACACCTGCAATGTCAGCTGGAAGGCAGAGAGATGTGTTGAACAAAACTGCTCGAGCACATTCAGTGAGGGATAAACAGAACACAAACCCCCACTGACCCTGCTCTAACACATCCACTGTTTCCACCTCACCTACTGCAGGGCAATGCCTTTAAGGAAGCTGTACGGAGGAGAAAGCACTGCTTTTTATGAGATGGTAGCTTCTGTCTTCCCCTCTCCCAGGGCTCACGGGCTGGCTGTGTCCCACTAAATACCTGGTGTTAACAGCAGCATGAATATATTGTCTAAAGTACTCCAGGTTCTTTGATAAGCATACAATAAAGATGCCATCGGGATTTGGCAACTCATATCACTTATTGCAAATATCAGATTATAAACCAAAAATAGGCAAAATAATCCTGGTGAAGGACAGGTGCTTTGTGGCACTAGGACAGTACTGCATGAGATAATTGCAGCTGCTGCACCTGACAGCTCAGGCCAGCAGGATGGCACGGTGGTCACTGCCAAGGAAAGAAGATCCTTGGGCCAAGGTGCAGGGAAAGAAAGTTGGGCTTAAGGACAATGAGGTCACAGGTTATGACATGGGAACTACATAAAATGTGAGTTGGAAACGGCAGGACCCGTTCATCCAGTGTATGCCTCACGGCACTGTGAGTAAACAAGGAATACAATAAGGAACTTCCTGATCTAATTTTCTCAGGCAGCCACCGGGACACTGAACGGCAGCTCTGAGAGTTTCAGGTCCTGGCAAGCACAATAAAGAGCAGCAGCTGCAGAGGGAAAAACAAGCGAGGCCTTCGCAGTGGACAGGAAACAACGACAAAGCAATCTTACTTTCATTAGGCAGCTCCTCCCGATCCAGGTCATCTAGAGGGGCTGAGGCGCTGCTTCCACTGTCATCCAGGGTGAGGATGAGGGGAACGTCATCATCCATGCTCACAGCCATCCCGTCCCTGAGGAGGCTTCAACTCCAAGAACTTTAAATAACGCCTTTTTCAGTTCCTCTTGTAGTACACTTATGTCAAAAACTCTCCCCAGAAAGTCTTCCATCAGGGGTGCCTTCTAGAGATACAAGTGTAAAGGAGTGTGCGCTCATCTCCAGGGACTGCAGTTCAAATAAGGATCTAGTTGTCTGCTTTCAAAAGCAGCACAGGGTGCTCGACTCAGTGGCAGGATTTATGCACAAGTTGAATTCAAAGAGTCAGCTCTGGGCTGCCTCTTCCAGTGAGCACACAGGACAACTGGGAAGCAAAGGTAAGTGTTTCTGGACAAACTCCTGACCACTCAGCACAAGGAGAAGCCGGTGGGCACGAGGCATGTGGAGCCACCATGGTGCTCAGTGTCACCGCCACACGTGGCTCCGTTCCCTCGCGCACCAAAACGCTTCGATCTCGGGTGGGGAAGGGAAAGAGGGAGCAAAAGAGGCCGGTTTGGGTCTGCACACATGAAATTCCAGCAGGGTTTTTTACTGGGTGATGTCGCTGCCACGGTGTCGAGGTGCAGGCCAAGGAAAACCTCGGGGCCTCTGGGCAGCCTTACAGGGCTGCTCCGCAACAGGTGCCACCGCCGCTCTCCGCGTCTTCTCCTCGCAAGACGTGGCGCCGCATCTCCCGCAGCACCGGGCGACTGCCAGTAACGGCCCCGGCCGTGGGGGGCTCTCAGCGGGCGGAGGGGCTGGGCCTGGGTTGCTCCCGCGGCCTACGAGAGAGGGACCCCGCGGCGGGGCCGTCACGGCGCTGCGGAGGCCTCGAACCGGGCCCTCAAGGAGGGCCCCCACCCACCACCCTCAGCCCTCTCCCCCGGCTTCTCAAGCTCCCCCGCCACCCCCTGGGCTCCCCTCCGTTCCCCCCCCGCCGTCCCCGACCCCTCTCCATCCCTGCCGCCCCGTTCCCCCCCATCCCGGCCCCGCCGAACCGGTGCCCGCTGCGACCCCGCTCCTCAGCGCCCGGCGCGCGCCGCCCCGCCCCTCGCCGGCCTCGCCGCCTTCTGATTGGCCGCCGTGCCGCCCACTCACCAATCCACGCTGCCGTCCCTGCTCCGCCCCACCCCTCGCCGGCCTCGCCGCCTTCTGATTGGCCGTCGTGCCGCCCGCCGCCCAATCCGCGCTGCCATCCCCGCGATGGCCCCGCCCCTTCTGAGCGGCCGCCGCTCCACTCGCCCGCCAATCCGCCCTGCCGGCCCCGCGATGCCCCACCCACCGCCCCGGTGACCATTGCGTCAGAGATGGCTTAGTCCCGCCCCCTTCTCCTTCTCCCATCTTTTATTGGGTAGTGGCGCTGCCTGTCCCAGAAAACGAGCATGTTGATTGGTTCTCGGAGGTGGAGGTGGAGTAACACCATCCGAGCCGAACGGGGCGGAACGTCGGGGCCAGAGCGCAGTGCCTTTGGCTGCACGGAAACCCCGCCCCCGGTCAGAGGTGAGCGGCTTCCTAGCAACGCCGCGACGCGGCCGGGACGCCCGGCGCTGGGCCTGAGCGGAGACGCTGCCGGTCCCGGGCTCCGGTGGGGAGACAAGGCCTGAGAGGCAGCGGGGACAGCAGTGCCGGGACGGACCCACGGCCCCGGCAGTGAAACACAGCGCTCCCGGGATCCACGGTGGGGAGTCCCGCGCTGGAAGGAAGCAGCCCAAGCTGTGAGATAAACCTGCTCCACTGGCCCAGGCTGGGCGTTATCTCACAGAAGACTTTGAGACCATCGAGTCCAACCACATCTGCCCACTGCTAAACCATCCCATCCTTTAAAACCCTCCAGGGATGGGGACTCAACAACAGCCTCTGCCAGTACCTAACCAGCCTTGTGGTGAAGAAATTTTTCCTGATGTTTCCTCCGAGTCTTCTCCAGGCTGAAAAACCCCAACCCTCTCAGCCTGTCTGCACAGGGCAGGTGTTCCAGGCCTTTGATCATTTCTGTGGCCTCCTCTGGACCCACTCCAACACATGCATGTCCCTCTTATGGTGAGAGCTCCAGAGCTCGATGCAGTGCTCCAGGTGGGATCTCACCACAGCAGAGTAGAGGGGCTGAATCCTCTCCCTCGCTCTGCTGGCCATGCTGGTTTGGATGCAGCCCACTTGGCTTTCTGGGCTGCAAGTGCACATTGCTGGCTCATGTCCTGCTTCTCATCCACCAGCACCCCAAGGTCCTTCTCTGCAGAGCTGCTCTCAATCTCTTCATCCCTTAGCCTGTATCAATACCGAGGGTTGCCCCGACCCAGGTGGAGGACCTTGCTCTTGGCTTGTTGAACCTCACCAGATTTTCACACGAGGAGATTAAACCTGTCGTAGTGCCATCAGGCCAGGTTGCTGCCTGCTTTGGGCAGTCACTGCCTCCTGCCAGCTCCTGGCAGGATGCATTATGCTGTTTTTTGGAGGGTATCCCTCTGCTGATTTCAGCGGAAAGCGGCCCTGTAATGACACAACTGCAACACCAAGTGAGCAGCTTACTCACAGGACAGCCTTTTCTTCCCAACCACTGACTCAGCTCCAAAACCACCTCTGCAAAGCGCTCTGCCTATTTGGAGAGGCGGCAGCACTGGCCAGAAAGCAGAGCAGCCAGTTCGGGCGAGGCATTTGTTGAGAAACAAGGGAGCTGGGATGGGTTGAGCCAAGCAAATGTAACACTGCCCACACATAAACCCCTCTTTTATAGTTGTTTGTAGCACCAAGGGCTGGGAGCAGCCAATTTTGAAAGCTAAGCAGTCCCCAGACTGGATGAGACATAAGATGAGGAGTCAGAGTTGAGTCAAAGCTGTAGAGAGTGATTTATTGCAGTGCTGAGCAGACAGAAAAATGAGAAACAAGAGCAGCAGCAGCAGGAGTCCCACCTGTGATTCACTCCTGAGCCAGGCAGCAGTGACACTGGGTGAGGTGAACGTGGAAAACAACATAACATTTCCCCCACCTCACTTTATTCAGGGCCAGCCTGCCAGAGGCAGGGACAGAGCATCTTTTGCTCATGCTGGACTGCCCAGCTCTGGCAGAATAAGAGGGCAGAGCAGCAGCAAAGTGTGAAATGCAAGTGAGAACCACAGTACAAAATCCAAGCAACCCATTAATATTTTAACCACCATTGTCCTTGTGGTGTAAATACAGAGGAAGTGCCAGCTCTGACCTCCTGGGAGCCCCAGGTGACACCCTGGGCCAGTGTGGGACAGGAAAGCGTGTGGCTGATGCGATGGGCTCTGGTTTCCCCCACTGATTCCTCAGAGCCTGAACACAGCAGTGGGGGTGAAGTGGTCTCCCCTGGCCACACAAGCTTTACTTTGTTTTTACTTTGTTTTTCAGATAAAAATCTCCATTTCAAGAGGTATCATCTTTCAAGCACTCCAGTCTTGCGCTTGGTGTCCAGCTTTTGGATTCCGGGGCAGATTCCCCAATTTGCTGATGACTCAACTCATTGGATTTGACTCATCCACTTGCTGAGAAGCAAGAGGGCTCCCACTTTCCTGTCCATCCTTAATCCTCGTCTCCACCTAGTGTCCAAATCACGCTTCTTTCCCTCCCAGGCCCAACAACCCCCACATCACTGTGCCAACAACCAAATTAAGCTGAACAGGCTCCAATTCACATCAGCATCCTCAACGCCTCCTCTGACAAGGCCCTAACTGCTTTTATGTCCCTACAGTCGTTACCCAGGTGGAGAAGAGCTGCAAAACTGCTGCAATCCAAAGTGTAGGGAGCAACCTGAAAGCCTGCTGCTAACCGTAAGGATCCTCACCTTCTCAGGTTTTGAATAATGTCAGGTTACTCTTGTTCCCAGGGCACTGAGCCCCAAAACTGCTGGCTCCCTCAACCCTCCTCCTCCTCTGTATGCTCACGAGTTCAAGGAATAAATCATAGCCAAGTGCTACCAAAGCTACCTGTCCTTGACCTTCTGCAGGCAGACATGTCCTGGCTCTTCCCAGGCTCCCAACAGCTTGTTTGTTGGGATACAGCACCACCGGTCCAACCTGCTCCTCAGCAAAGCCCTCAGCTCAGGCCCATCCAAAGCAAAACAGAGAAGTGGTCTTTTCCTCAGAGTGGTGGCCAAGCAGGCTCAGAGCAGCACACGCCTCCCTCAGTCATGGGCCACAGCAGAGGACAGAGGTTGTCTGCAACGCAGGGAGGCTGCAGGAGCAGGCTCAAAGGACCATGAAGGTATCTGGTGCTTCTTGAAAAGTCCCATCAGGCATATTTCCCTTTTTTGGTCCCTTTGGGAAGGCTCTGTCCAACAGTCCAAATTCTACCCAGATTTGGGATAGGCAGAAGGATCCCTCCATAGGGATGTGCAAGGAGAACCTGCTGAAGGCCCTCAGGCTTGAAGCAACTGGCGTCTGTGGTCCTGCTAGGCTGAGCAAGAGGCACTTCATGGTGTCTGCACTGAGGAAAAGGCTTGGCCCTGAAGGAGAAATGCACTGTGCTTACTTACTGTGCCCAGACTGAAAGGGAGCGCTGACCACGGCAGGAGAAGAGTGAGTAGAACATGGGGGAGATGGCCCTGACCCGCACTGCCACCTGCACCCAGAAAAGCTGCTTGTTCCAGACACTTCTCATGACCAAGATGAAAAAAAAGGAGGGGGCAAGAAGGCCAGGAAATAAGCACAAAATCCATGCTCTGCCCTCCACTCCTCCCTCCCAGCAGGCTGCAGGGCTCCCCTGGGGCTCAGCTCTCCCCAGTTACAGGCATTAACGGAGACAGCACCAGCCCACGCCTGCCAGGGCTGCTGTCACAAAGGACATCACAGCAGCGGTGTGACAACACGTCTCACCACCTCAGGTTGAGCTCTGTTCCCTTTCTAAAGGAAGAATAACATGATGGCCTTAACCTGGCTCCATTTGTCTTCAGGTGAGTTTGAGAGGATGCGTCCCTTTGCAGAGGAGGGAGTTACTGGACTCCCAGTGACTCCCCTGCATTCCCTGACCTCAGCAGCAACTCGTTGCAGCCTCCATTCCCAGGAGGGCAGTGATATCAGCTGCAAATCCCAGGTCCCACAGCCCATGTCTCCCTACCCGTACTCCTCAAAACTGAGTTGATCTTTCCCACCTCAGAGATGAAAATCAAGGAGCAGCTGTTTGGCTCGGACAGTTTTTGGAGACACCAGCTGCACCCAGATCCCACAGACCAAAGATGAGGCCCAGTTTGCCTTGGATTGTTTATTTGGCAATAAGCTTGGCATCGCTGCAACAGCAGCTCAGTACAAACCATGGCATAACGTGGTCACTCAGACGTCCTCATCATCAGAAGCTGCTGAAATCCCCGTGGCAGATCCTTCTCCATCACAAACCCCATCCAGCTCAGGGACATCTCACCGCCAGCAGGATGCAGGGCGATGACATTCCTCACCTCTCCACTCATCCTCCCTTCATCTTCCTTGCCAAAGGAAGTGCTGAGTAATTGGAGCAAGGCCAGCAGAGGCACCAGGTCAGTCACAGCTGGAGCACACATCCCACGTGCAGAGGCTGAGGGAACAGAGCTCATTCAGCCCGAAGAAGGGAAGGACTCAGAGCAGCCTCGAGTACCTGTGGAGAGGAGGTGACTGTGAGGCTGGAGCTAAGCTTTGTGCTCATGTTGCACAGCAGGACGGGAGAGCAGACAGAAGCAAAACAAAAAGGGCTCTGGCTGAAAGTAAAGGCAAACTTTTCCCCCCAGGGACAGTCAGCAGTGGGAGGGAGTGCCAGAGCGGTGGGACAGCCTCTGGCATTTCCACCACTCAACTGGTTAAAGCCCTGAGCAGCCTCCCCTGAGCACACAGCTCACCTGCATGGAGCAGGAGACCTGCAGCCCTGTTGAGCCCAAGCAATCCTGGGATAATATGCGACAGGCAGTCCAAAGGACTCCTCCTCCCTCCTCAGCAGTGGTCAGTGGAGTCCTCAGCAGGGCCAGACCTTCACTGTCCCAGCCAGCCTTGCCTGAGACCTCCACCCCAGTGGGACCCTCTGTCTGGGAGCCTCCCCCGGGCTCCAGCCCTGCCTGTCCCCCCAAGTTCTGCTGTGGGTGTACCTGTGCCTTCTCCTGGATGGGTCCTGTACCTGTGCTGGACGCAGAACCATCTCCTGCTGTTCTGACTTTCCAGCTAGGCTTCCTGGACAGGAATCTGCTTCGTTACCTTTCCTCATCTGATGACCACTCCACAGTCAATGCAAGCTGCTGCTGCCACCAAGGCTGTCCCACTCTGGTGCTGAGTCCCAGCTCGTCCTCCCATGTGGAGCAACCCCAACCTTCATTTGCAGCTACGGGAGGCCCCGGGTCCTCATGGATTCATCCACCAGGTCAGGCCCCACCTCAGGAAAGTTATGGCTGTATTTTTGTCCAGTGGGACATTTGGCTTCACTTCCAGGGGGGCCTGGGCTTGCAGCCACCTTCTGCCTTGGAGTTCACAGCTAGAGGAGATCTGGACGTGCTGTGTGACCGAACCCTCATCAGAGGGGCTGTTGGAGAGCTCTGCTTTCCACACTTTTCTGCCTTGAGACTGTCTGGAGCCATTTGGAGCCTCTTGGAGGGGGTGTTCAGCCGGCTGAGAGACTGGGAACGTCCTCTGCTGGGAGCACCTCGCCCTTCACAGCCTGGACTACTCCCTGGGCACTTCCAGACACAGGACTTGCCCTCTCGGCCTGCCTCAATGTCAGCTGGAGATGAATGGATGGCTCTGAGGGGTCCAGAGCAGGGGGAACGGCTGGGCCGGTCCTGGGAAGCAGGTGGTGGAGTCCAGAGCAAGGAATAGAGCTTGAACACATCTTCCTTCCTCATCCCAGGAGCTGCCCGGGCCGGACCCTCAGGCTTGGCACCAAATAGGGACTCGTCACAGAAGGATGGAGAGGATCTCCTCAACCTGCATGGGGCAGCAGGGAGAAAGGAATGGTTGGTTTGATACCAAAAATGCCAGCAAATAAACTCTCTAAGATTTGTTTTGGAGTTTTAGAAAGCAGAATCCTTTACTACAGTGCTGGACACACGAGGAAATGATTCCATCAATAATGCATAACGAGACAAAAGCTGGGACAGAAGATATTTCTCACTTACATGCATGTGTATAAATCCTCCCAGAAATCTTATGCACATTCTATTACTTTCCAAGGACTAATTTAAATGTTATTATAAACTTCACAACAGTCAAATCTCTGCTAATTGGAGCTTTGCAGCTAGCTCTCTGTATGACCTTGTATTTTTTAGATAAAGACTGCAAAGAGAGATTATTATAGAACAGACATATTCAGCACATATTGTACTTAACACAAGACATTATCATTTCTCAAAGAACAGTGTCAGGAAACACTGGATAAAAACCCATTCTATAAAAAAAACATGCTGTCAGAAGGACATTCTGTTTAACTTTCAAAAAATACAGTTACTTCTACGACGACAATCAGAGGCCTGGAGCTATCAGGACAGGCTGAGGGTTGGGGTTGTTCAGCCTGGAGAAGGCTCCAGGGAGACCTCACAGTGGCCTTCCAATACTGAAAGGGGCTCCAGGAAAGCTGGGGAAGGACTTTTTGCAAGGGCAAGTAGTGACAGGATGAGGGGGAATGGCTTTAAAATGGAAGAGGGGGGGGAAATAGATGAGATCTTAGGAAGAAATGTTTTCCTGGGAGGATGGGGAGGCCCTGGCACAGGTTGCCCAGAGAAGCCACGAATGCCCCACCCCTGGAGGTCAAGGTCAGGTTGGATGGGGTTTTGGGCAGCATGATCCAGCGTTAGGTGTCCCTGTCCATGGCAGAGGGGTTGGAACTGAATGGGCTTTCATGCCCCTTCCAACCCAAACCATTCTGTGATTCAGTTTAAATCAAAATATTTCATTTTTGTAGCAGCAACGACTTCTTGTAACAGGTTTCCCGGGAAACAGGAGCGGAGTAGCCCTGAGGGAGGGAACCCCGGCGGGTGCGGAGGGAGTGGGGCGTGGGGCCCGGTGCCGCCGCTCACCTGCGCCCCGTGCCCGGCCGGGAGCCGCCGGGAGCCGCCGGGGGGGACGGGGAGGCGGGAGGCGCCGGGCGGGGCCCCGCGGCGCTGCCGAACGGGAGGTCGCGACGGAGGCCCCGGCGGGCGGCGGCGGGGGCGGGAGCGGAGCCTCCCCCCGGCCCCGGGACCCGCACCGGCCCCGCCGCCCGCATGGCCGGGAGGCCCCGCCCCGCTGCTTCCGCTTCCGGTCACGCTCCCGCTTCCGGTCACGCTCCCGCTTCCGGCTCCACTTCCGGCAGCTGCCCCACCATGGCGCCGGCGCGCGCCCGACGGCCGCCCCGCGCAGCGCCGGTACCGAGGGGGGCGGGAGCTCGGGGGGCGGGGGGGAGGCGGGACCGGTGTCCCCAGCACCAGTACCCGGTGCACGGTCCCCATGTCAGCGGTACCGGTTTCCCCAGTGCCCGATCCCCAAGTGCCGCTGTCCCCACTGCTCGCGCGTCCGATGTCCCTCGTCCCCACGTGCCCGTGTCCTCGGTACCGGTGTCCCCAGTGCCCGGTCCACACGTGCTGGTGTTCTCAGGACCGGTGTCCTTCGACCACACGTGCCGGTGTCCTCGGTACCGGTGCCCCGAGTCCCCGGTCTCCATGTACCCGTATCCCCAGTACCAGTGTCCCCACTGCTCCCTGTACCACTGTGCCCAGTCCCCCTTTTCCCCATGTGCCCGTGTCCTCGGTACTGGTGTCCCCAGTGCTCCCGGTACTGGTGTGCCTGGTCCCCTCATACCGGTGTCCCTGCTCCGCCCGGTGTTGGCATCCTCAGCACCAGTGTCCATGGTGCCCAATCCCCAGTACTGGTGTCCCCAGTGCCTGTGTGTTGCTGTCTCCGAAAACCAGTATTCTCCAGTCCCCAAGTGCTGGTGTTCCCAGTGCCCAGTACCAGTGTCCCCTGAACCTGATGCTTGGTACCAGTGTCTATGTCCCCAGTACTGGTGTCACCAGTCCCTGCTATCCAGTCAGCAGTCTCTGCTATTCCCAAAACCAATGTTACCAGTCCCTATATGCCAGTGTCCCCAGTGTCATTGTCCCCAGTGCTCATGTGCCTAGTGCCAGTGTGCCAGTGTTCCCAGTGCTGGTGTCCCCTGTACCAATGTCCCCAGTGTCGATGTCCCCAGTTCCTGCTATTCCCAAAACCAATGTTGGCAGTCGCCATATGCCATTGTTCCCAGTGCTGGTGTACCCAGTGATGATGTTCTTAGTGCCATTGTTCCTAGTGCTGGTGTCCCCTCTACTGGTGTCCCCTCTACTGATGTCCCCAGTGCCAGTGTGCCAGTGTTCCCAGTGCTGGTGTGCCCAGTGCCAGTGTCCCCCGAGCCGGTGTCCCTCCCAGGCGGGCTGTGCAGAGCCGCAGTGCCCTGGCACTGCTGGGACAGCCATCGCCATGCCCGTGTCCCTGTCACTCTCCCCAGGTCCCCACACCCTCGCTGCCCGCCTTCCCCACTACTGAGGAGGACGATGGCGCTGACGCCGAGCTGGACACGCAGGCCATGGTGCGGGCCCAGAACCAGAAGAAGAAGAAATCTGGTGGCTTCCAGTCCATGGGTGCGTGCAGGGCAGGGGACAGCCATCCCAGGATGGGAACCGTCCCCTCCTGTTTGTGTCCCCTTACCTGTCCCTGTCCCCACAGGCCTCAGTTACCCTGTCTTTAAGGGCATCATGAAGAAGGGCTACAAGGTGCCCACTCCAATCCAGAGGAAGGTGAGCATGGAGGGTGGTGGGACCCCATCCCAAGGTGGTGGTACCAGAACACTGATGGTGGGGTGGTGTCTCACAGACCATCCCCGCTATCCTGCGCGGCCGGGACGTGGTGGCGATGGCGCGGACGGGCAGTGGGAAGACAGCCTGCTTCCTCATCCCCATGTTCGAGCGGCTGAAGGCACCCAGCCAGGCTGGGGCGCGCGCCCTCATCCTCTCGCCCACCCGTGAACTGGCCCTGCAGACCCTGAAGTTCACCAAGGAGGTACAGGGGACAACAAGGGGGACAGCGTGGATGACTGGGGACAGCAGGGACAAAGGGCTTGGTTTTAACACCCCTCTTTCTCACTCCGCAGCTGGGCAAGTTCACAGGTCTGAAAACAGCCCTGATCTTGGGAGGAGACAAGTAAGTTCTCCCCTTGTCCCCACCGGTCCCTGCTCCCCTGAAGCCTCCCCAAAGCCTGGCGAGGGGCTGTGCCACCCCGCGCCACTCCAGCCTCTCCCCACTCTCACAGGATGGAGGATCAGTTCGCTGCGCTGCACGAGAACCCCGACATGTGAGTGGGGATGTGAGGAGGGGACCTGGCAGGAAGGTGGCCCCCTGCCATCTGGGGACATCACTGAGGGCGTTACTTATAACCAGTGTGCCTGATGGACATGTCTTGGTGTTCCCTTGGAGCATCTTCCTGTGCTCCCCATGGAGGACAAGGGGGTCTCCGCTGGGTCTTCTTTGGGTTGTATTTGGGTCCTGGCCTCCGGATGGTGCGGGGTCACCGTAGTCCTGTCACCAGCTCTGTCCCCACAGAATCATCGCCACCCCCGGGCGCCTGGTGCACGTGGCGGTGGAGATGAAGCTGAAGCTGCACACCGTGGAGTACGTGGTGTTCGACGAGGCCGACAGGTCAGCGGGACACAGAGGGGTCCCCGGGGCTGGCAGTGTCCCCACACGCAGCGGGAGGGATGTGTCCTGAGGGCTGGACACGGAAGGACCAAACGAGCACTGCCATGTCCCTTGTCCCCTCCCCTTCAGGCTCTTTGAGATGGGCTTTGCTGAGCAGCTCCAGGAGATCATCGCCCGGCTCCCAGACTGCCACCAGACCGTCCTCTTCTCGGCCACGCTGCCCAAGCTGCTCGTCGAGTTTGCGCGGGCTGGTGAGGAGTGTGGGGCAGAGGGAGGCTGTGGAGCTGGACCTGGAGGAGACAGGGAATGGGGACACACCATGGTCCCACAGCAAAACTGAGCTGGGTTGGACTGGGCCAAGTGGGTGTGCCCAAGCTGAGGGGTGGGGCTGGTTCCAGTAGCACATCCCAGGGGTGACCCATGTCCCATGTGTCACCACATCCCACAGGTCTCACCGAGCCGATGTTGATCCGTCTGGATGTGGAGTCCAAACTCAGCGAGCAGCTCAAGGTGAGAGGGGCTGAGGGGGCTCAAGATGAGCTTTGCATCCCCTGCAAGCCACCCTGTGATGGCTTCAGGCTTGCCAGGAGGGGACAGGAGGTGTGGCAGCATCTGTCGTGGGGCTGTGGAAGGGTTGAGCTCTGCCCTTCTTTTGCAGCTGGCCTTCTTCCACGTGCGTGAGGACAACAAACCGGCCGTGCTGCTCCACCTGCTCCGGAGCGTGGTGAAGCCCCAGGACCAGACAGTTGTCTTCGTGGCCACCAAGCACCACACAGAGTATCTCAAGGAGGCAAGTGGTGCTGAGTATTTACCCCTAATAAAGAACAGGCTTTTGGGGGTGCCTTGGACCTTTTTCCAGACCCATGTGGGGTCAGTGTCTATGGACGCATCCCTCTGCCTCTTTTTTGCTGGGTTGAAGTAGAAATCCCAGCATATGTGATGATGGAGGTGCTGCATCCACCTTCCCCTCAGAGAGAGGGGAAAACACAGTGGTATCTGGGGGTTTGGGTGGGCACTCCGGGATCTCAGGGCCCTGGGAGCTGAGGGGGCCCTGCCCTTTGGCTAAGGGTGCATGACCAGGTGAGATCTGCTCTCTCTTCCCCCCTCCCCAGCTGCTGACGGCCCAGGGCATCCGCTGCACACACATCTACAGCTCGCTGGACCAGACTGCCCGCAAGATCAACATCGCCAAGTTTGCCCAGGGCAAGTGCCCGGTGCTGCTGGTCACCGACGTGGCCGCCCGCGGGCTCGACATCCCCATGCTGGACAACGTCATCAACTACAGCTTCCCTGCCAAGGGCAAGCTCTTCCTGCATCGTGTCGGTGGGTGCCAGGGGTCCCTCAGGGTGACACAGAGGGTGTGAGTGGGTTGTCCCTTGTCCTGTTTATCCCATCCCCGTGGCCTGCTGGGCTGGCACTGATGCCCCTAACTTGGTGGTGGTATCTTTGGGGCAGGAGGACACCATGTGGAGGAGAAAGGCTGAGAGCAGGAATGTCCCTGAGCTCGCAGCTGGACTGTGGGGGCTCTTTGGGGTAGGGCTGCTGCCTTCCCTATTTGATGGCACCTTAGAATCATGGAATGGTTTGGGCTGGAAGGGACCTTAAAGCCCATCAAATTCCACCCCCTGCCATGGGCAGGAACACCTCCCACTGGATCAGGGTGCTCAAGGCCCCATCCAACCTGGCCTTGAACACCTCCAGGGATGGGGCAGCCACACCATTCCTGGGACTCCCCTTTGCCGCCTTCCCCAGTGACCCACAGCCCCTTCTGAGCCATGCCCATCTGGGTAATGTCACGTCCTTGGACACCCATGGGTCCCTGCCTGGGTGGGAGCAGGCTGGGCTGGCATTGGGTCTGGTTTCCCACTCTTCTCCTCCCTGTACCAGGTCGCGTGGCCCGCGCTGGCCGCAGCGGCACCGCCTACTCACTGGTGGCTCCCGATGAGATGCCCTACGTCTTCGACCTCCACCTCTTCCTGGGACGCCCGCTCGTCCTTGCCGGTGCCCAGGAGATGCCTACTGGTAAGGCAGACCTGGCTGTAGGCATCAGGGTGGCTGTGTGTCCAAGCTGAGACACTGGCCACGTGGCTGCTGGCGTTTTATCCTTGACCACTGCTGGAGTTCATGATCTTGTGGTTGGCATTTGCGCAGAGGGATGGTGAGGGGTGCGGCCAGAGAGAACGGGGTGCTGGGGGCTCCAATGCTCCCCATGTAGCAGGGGTGCTGGTTTAACACCACTGAGCTCCGTGTGGCTGTTGGTAGCTCTGCTTTGGTTAATCCTGGGTTGCTGCTGTTTCAGCTGCCGCAATCCTAGGGTGGGTTCCAGTGAGGTGACACAGTGTCCCCTGGCTGCAGATGCTGGTGGGGTCCTGGGCCGTGTGCCGCAGAGCCTGGTGGATGATGAGGAGTGCCTGCTGCTGACGGATCACGAGGGCTCGCTGGAGCTGCAGAGCCTGCGCCGCGTCGCTGACAATGCCCAAAAGCAGTACCTGCGGTCCCGGCCTGGCCCCTCACCAGAGTCCATCAAGAGGACAAAGGACCTGGACATGTCCGAGCTGGGCATCCACCCCCTCTTCAGTGAGTGCCTGAGGAACACCCAGGGAGGAGACCTCGTTCCCCTCACCAAGGAGTTGATCCGTGCCCCTCTCCGTGCCCTCTTTCCCCAGGTGCTCGCTTTGAAGACACTGAGTTGGAGAGGCTGAAGTTTGTGGACAGCATTAAAACCTACAAGTCCAAGGCGGTGAGTTGAGTCCCATCCTTGGGCACGAGGCACCTGGTTGGAGTTGGGAGGGGAGGTCCGTGTCGCCAGCCCTGCAGCTCACCAGGGCTCCTCTTTCTGCCTCGGGAACAGACAATCTTTGAGATCAACGCCACGTCCCGCACGCTGGCCAGCAGCGTGATGCGCTCAAAGCGGCGCCACGACCGTGCCCTCATCGAGAAGTACCAGCGTGGGCAGCAGGAGAAGAGGGCAGCGGCGCTCAAAGGGCAAGGGCTGTGCCCAGCACCCCCTGGGTCAGAAGATGGAGAAGGAGAGGAGGAAAATTTCCAGGTAATGGGGTAGGGATGAATTTGCAGGACAGCTTTGGCCGGGTGCCAGCAGCATGGGGGCCCGTGGGCTGTGCAGTGAGTGGTGTGGGGACACGGCTTCTCCATCCCATCCACCGTCCTCTTCCAGGACGTGTTCTCCAACATGGTGGGCCAGAAACGAAAACAGGGCCAAGGGGGAGAAGGTGGTGCCAGGAAAAAGTTGCGGCAGCCAGCACAGAAGGATGAGGACTTCTACATCCCATACCGGCCCAAGGACTTTGAGAGTGAGAGGGGGTGAGTCTGGGGGGCTCGTGCTGCCATCCTGCCCTGGCGCCAGGGGCTGCTCTCATTGCCCACCCTTTGCAGGTTGAGCGTGGGTGGCGAGGGCAGCGCCTTTGAGCAGCAAGCGGCCGGAGCCGTCCTGGATCTGATGGGTGATGAAAACCACAACCTCAACAAGAACAAGCAGCTGCTGAAGTGGTGAGTGGGGTCCGTCCATGAGATGGGGGGAAATCAGGGCTGGGGTCCCACTGCCCAGTCCCACCAACCCTCCCCTCTCTCGCAGGGACCGCAAGAAGAAGCGCTTTGTGGGGCAAACGGGCCAGGAGGACAAGAAGAAGGTGCGAACGGAGAGCGGGCGCTACATCAGCAGCTCCTACAAGAACAACCTGTATCCTCCATGCTGGGTGCTGTGGCAAGGGCTGGGGGTGAGGGGGAGCGGGGCTGGACCCACCGGCAGCTGTGGAGCATCATGCCCTGCTCCTGGGGACCCGTTCCGTGTGGGAGAGGGATGCTGGCCAGAGTCCATGATGGGGAGTCCAGTGATGGGGAGTCACCGCGCGATCCCTTAACCCCCCCCGGCCCAGCTATGAAAAATGGAAGCAGAAATACAAGGTTGACGAGCGGGATGAGGATGAGGAAGGGGCACGAAGTGGGGAGCAGTTCAGAGGGAAGCACAGGCGTGGGCACGGTGAGTACCCTGGCGCAAGCCACGCAACCCCGCGTCATCCCCCCAACCCCTCGCTATGGCCTCCGAGCTGAGCTTTGGCTCTGCCCGTCCCGCAGGACCCGCGCAGCCCCCGCCCCGCGGCAAGGTGCGCTCGGAGCTGAAGAACAAGCAGCAGATCCTGAAGCAGCGCAAGAGGGCGGCGAAGCAGCGCTTCCTGCAGAGCGGGGGCCTGAAGCGCCTGAAGGCCAGGAACCGGCAGCGGGTGCGGGAGCTGCGGCAGATGGCCTTCGGGCGGCGTGCGGGAGCGCTCAGGAAGGGCAAGCTGCGCAAGAGGGTGTAGGGGAGGGGGCCGTGCCCCGGGCGGCTGCCCCCACGCCGGGCAGGGGACATTAAATAATCGACTGCTTTTGCATCCTGACTCCTCTTTGTCCTTGCCAGGGGTAATTCCTCCCCCCGGGGTCACCCCCAGGCGCAGTGTTAAAACGAGCAGGTGAAGCAGCTCCACAGCTGGGTTGTATTTTGACTGGAGATGCCTGAATGCAAGAGGCAGCTCCCCTTCCTCCAAAGCAGCCAGGTCCTGCTGCCTGGCTTTGCCCTAGGGACCCTGGCCCCTGCCCCAGTGCAGTTGTGTCCTGGTGTTCCTGGCCACTGCCATCCTTGTCACCTCTCATCACAGAGGTTTCTTGTTAGGGGGACCCAGGAGGCTGCTTGAAGTCCTGTGGCCTCGTGCTGGCCATGGCAGCCTTTCCCCAGCCCCAGGAGTGGGCAGCTGTCCCAGGAGCTATTCCTGGCTCGGAGCTGCCTTGGCATCCCTGCAGCTGGTGGCAATGGGCAAGCGTGGGGGACGCAGCCCCGGCTGCCCAGGGCGCAGCTCGGCACAGATGGCCCCCAGGTCCTGCATGCAGAGCAGCACCTGCAGGGATGGGGACTTTGATGCCACTGCCATCTGGAGACATAGATGTCCCTATGTGCCCCCAGCCCCACCACTCAGGGGAGAGGGCTGTGCTGACCGTGTCCAGCTGGGCCTCGGTGTCCTCCAGAGCCACATCCGTGGGGACCTTCAGCTGCGCGGTGGCGAGCTGGAAGAGGTTCAGCACTGCCAGCTTGATCTGCCCCAGCAGCAGGGTCTTCTGGGTGGCCACGCTCTGAATGTGGGCCCAGTGGGACTCCTGGGGGTCAGAGCAACAGAGAGCCCAGGCCCCACCCCCAGCCATTGCCCTATGTCCCCTGCATCCCCCGGCTCCAGGTCAGGAGGACCCAGGAGACCTGGCTGTGTGTCCCACGCACGGTTGCTGATGATGTTCTCTGGGTGTGCAGTGACCATCAGCTCAGGCCAGAAGGTGCAGCGTGGCTTCCCACCTCTGCATCGGGCATCTCCCCTCGGCCACATGCCTGGGGCCTGTACTCCTGCCGAGAGTGCCCGGGGCACCCCACAACCCCCTTACCTCCTGGAGAACGTCCTGGCGCGTGGCCTCCAGCTGTGCACGGAGCTGGGCCAGCTCATCCTTGGTGTGCAGGAGCTCTCTGCCGGCCTCCTCCTGGTACTGCTGGAGCTGTGCCCAGCCCTGGGCCAGCTGCTCCTGCCTGGCTTCTGCCTGTTGTGCCAGGAGTGCCCGCACCTCCGCCAGCGCTCCGAAATGGGCCACCATGGCTGGGACATCCTGGAACTGGGAGGAGGATGGGATTGAGAGGCTGCAGGAGCTGCTGGCCTGGAATGGGCTTGGCTCCCCACGAGGGGTTTGGGTGGCACAGCAGGATGGGGACTGTAAAGACTGACTCTACTTGCATTGTCTTTAAACATTATCTGACTCTCCTTGTTGCATTGTTGTGTTTAACATCTCAGTGCTGTGGCTCCTGCTGGGCTGAAGGTGCTGCTGCAGAGGAGGGGGAGGAGGTGCAGCAGCAGAGCTACTCCCCCCTGCACTGTGCATGCAAACCCAAAGGGTTCAGGCAGAGGTTATCCTGGCAAGGATCTGTTGACCCTGGAGCCCCCAGACCCAATTCCAGAACCTTCCCAAAGAAGTTTCTGCACATGTGCCAATTTGAGAACTTTCACAGCAAGCCCACCCCTCATATTAGGGGAGGAGGATGGGACTTGTCCTATAAATAGAAGCCCGCCAAGAAGGCAGGTGCCGTGTGCCCACCACCCCATGGAACTTGCCTGAAGGCACTGCAGAAGAACTGCAGGACCACGTGCTCCTGAAGGCCACGTTTCCCAGAGGCCCATGGAGTGATGACTCTTTTTCACCCCACCCACCCCCCTCATTCGTCTCTCTCCCTCTTTTCCTTCTCTTTCCCATGGCGCTACGGTGAATCGGATCAGATCCAAGTTGTGTTGTATTGCTCAGCTGCCTTGAGGCTATCAGATTGGGATCTGAACAGATTTGGATCTATTTTTTGCAACTTTGAGAAGCTGCAACTCGGAGTGCACCCAAGTTATTTGATTTGATATTTTGGCCATGCCCAAAATACACCCTGGTTTGAATTTCCCCTGGGCGATTTGTCAGGCTGCAATTTGCCGTGCAGACACCAAAAGACCCTTCCCCTCTCTGACTCTGCAGGTCAGAGGGGGGACTTGACTGGGTCCCCTGTGCTCACCTGCCCCATCCTGGCCAGCACATCTCGCAGGTACTCGCCGAAGCCACGGAGGCTCCTCAGGCGTTGGGCCAGGTGCTCCCTGTGCCGCCGCAGCCCCGCGAGCTCCTGGCACAGGCGGGAGACCTCCGCATCCTGCTCTGCCGCCTGCGCCCGCACCCTGTCCGCCTGCTGCAGCGCCTGCTCCTGCCTCGCTGCCAAAGCCTGCGCCGTGGGGAGGGGGTCAGCAGGGCCCCCATGGCCAGCGTGGCCCTGGGTCCCCACCTCAGCACCTTGAGGAAGGCATCAAATTTGAGGATGGCATCCTGGAGCTGCTCTCTCCGCTGCTGCAGCTGCTGCCGGCGCTGCGCCAGGAGCTCCCTCCTCTGCCAAAAGTCCTGTGGGATCACCCGGTGCTGACAGCATTGCCCCAGATTGGGGGGGGGTGTGGGGGACACAAACAGCTGGGGTTGTGCCCCCTGGAAGGGCCCCAAGCAGCCCTAGAGAGGACACTTTGCCCAGAAGGAGCTCTGCTTCACAAAACGCTGGAAAGCGCAGGCTGGACTGAGGGTTGTGGGGCTCTTTTTGGTTTTGGATCACAGTGAGTGGTCACACGTGTTATCGTTGTTCTCGGGGCAGCCAGGTCGGGACACCCATCTCCCACAGCACATCCAGCCCCAGGGAAGGAGGCACAGAGGGACCGGAGGCCGCCCTCACCTCCCGCTGCCTCTGCAGTGCCTGCTCCAACTCCGCCACCTCCCGCCTCTTCAGCAGCAAACGTGTGGTGGGCGGCAGCGCGGTGACATCCCACGCCGACACCTTCCTAGTGCAGGTGGCATGGAATTATGGAATGGGACCTTAAAGCCCATCCAGTTCCAACACCCCTGCCACGGGCAGAGACAATTCCCACTGGATCAGGGGACTCAAAGCCCCATCCAACCTGGCATTGAACAACTTCAGGGATGGGGCAGCCACCACTTCCCAGAGTAACCCATGCCAGGGCCTCACCACCCTCATCATGAAGAATTTCTTCCTAATGCCTAATCTAAATCTCCCCCTTCCAGTTTAAAGCTGTTCCCCTTTGTCCTATCACTCCAGGCCCTCAGAAAAAGCCCCTCCCCAGCTTTTCTGGAGCCCCTTTCAGTACTGGAAGGTTGCTATGAGACCTTCCTGGAGCCTTCTCTTCTCCAGCCCTCTCAGCAGAGGAGCTCCAGCCCTTGGATCATCTCCGTGGCCTCATCTGGACCCATTCCAACAGTTCTGTATATTGGTGATTCCAGAACTGGACACAGGACTCCAGGTGGGATCTCACTAGAGCAGAGGGGGAGAATCTTCTCCCTCAGCCACAGAGCTCATTGTGCCCAGGCAGGGGCAGCCACCACCGTGTCATGAGCAAGACCCTGCAGGGACCATCGCTGCCCACCCGGGTCCCTCCTCACCTCTGCCCATCCTGCCCGCTTCAACCTCCCCTGCTTGGAGTCCCCAGAGAAGGACAAGTCAGGGAACAAGCCTGAGTCCCCAGGGGGCCCCCTGCTCCCCCCAGCTCGGCAATGGGCTCTGTGATTCCTGTTCCCAAGGGTGGCAGCTGGAGCTCTGCTCCCAGAGGAAACCTGTGTGACAGTCATCCAGGAATGTGGTGGGTAGCAGGTGGGCACCCCTGCCAAGAAACCTGGCACCTTTGGATGAGGTGCAGGTGGAAATGGATACTTTCCAGAGTGCTCTCACCTTCCTGGGTGCCCCTGCCGGGGATGCACCACAGCCCCTGGCCCAGGGACCCAGCACCCACCCAGTGACACCCACTCTGGCCCCCTGGGGACCCTGCACCCACCCAGGGACACCCACCCTGGCACTGACACCATGGGGACCCAGCACCCACCCAGTGACACCCAGCTTCGCACCTCAAGGACCCGACAGCCACCCAGTGACACCCACCCTGGCAAGGGCACCCCAAAGACTCAGCTCCCACCCAGTGACACCCACCCTGGCAATGGCACCCCAAAGACTCAGCTCCCACCCAGTGACACCCACCCTGGCACCAGCACCCCAAAGACTCAGCTCCCACCCAGTGACACCCACCCTGGCAATGGCACCCCAAAGACTCAGCTCCCACCCAGGGACACCCACCCTGGGACACCCACCCAGGGTACCCAGCAATGGGAACAGGACCCCCCCAGCCCCCTGGGGATGAGGGTCACACTGGCCCCACTGCCAGCCCTTGCTGCCCCCCCAGCACGGGCCGTGGGGGCCGGGTGGGCACGCGCCCGTCACGCAGGGAGGACAAGGGGGTCCCGCTCACTGCAGCCGCAGCTCATCCCAGAAAGCCTTGCGCAAATCCTGCTCCAGGTCGAAGGCCATCTCACCCAGCACCTGCTCCTGGTGGAGAGGCTGGCGTGGAGGTGCTGGGACAGCCGAGATGGCGGCAGCACAGCGCTGTTGCCAAGGGCAGCCCGGAGGCTCCCGTAGCGCCCTGCGATTTTCCTGGCATAGCTCCGAGCACAGCCCGCGAGGGCGCTGTGCTGGGCACAGCGCCTGTGCCAAGGCTCCTCAGGGACAGCCTGCACGTTGGCCCACTCGTAGCCTCCCACCACATTCCATCCTCCCACCCACACTCCAGAACCCCCAGCCCTCAGGCCCCGCTCCAGCCCCTCAGAACCCTCCCTCCGGGCTTGACAACCCTTCAGAGACCTCCACGCACAACCAGAGCCCAAGCGCTGCCCCACCAAGTGCTCAGGCCCCCCTGTAATCCTCAGCCCTCCATCTCACACTGTCCTTACCCAGAGACTGCTCAGCCCCCGAGGTGCAGAAGCTTCTCCTCTCTTTGTGCCTCAGGTGTGACTCCCCTCCACGTTCCAGCAGACCCCCCTTTGCTCCCCGTGTGCTCACACCCCATCACCCTCCTCACCCTCCGATCCCCTGTGCCCTCGCCTCTCCAACCCCTCCATGCCCTCTCCCATACTCTTCCCCTCTTTATGCAGTTTACTTCTCTCTTCCCCCTTGCAGAACTGCCCACTCTCCCCCCAACCTATTTCCACCCCACCCTGCTCTGTCTGACCACCCCCACGCCTGTGACCACCCCCTCCCTCTCAGATCCCTCCCTGCTCCTCTCTCCCTTGCCCACGGTGTGCCTTTTCAATCCCTGCCTCTACTCCTGCAGGATGCTCAGACTTGACCTGTCCCTCCAACCCTCCCTGCACGCTCTGGCCCCTTTGTTTCCCCTCCACGGCTGCCCTCATCCTCTCCATGTGGATCCTGCTCCCTTCACCACCACCCTCTATGAGTCCCCTTCGTGTTTTCCATCTCGATCAGACATTCCCTCAAAACTACATCACAAGGAACAGATTCACTCCCAACTTGGATACAGAGAAACATTTCAGAAAGACTTGGGAAAAATATTTATAACAAAGAAAACAATTATTCAGCTTCCTTGGAGTCAGCATCACCCCTGTCCTGGCCGGGTACCAGTTGTTCCTTCCATTATCCCAGGAACACCGCGGCCCCGTGGTGACTTTCTCCATCACATTCCCCACAAGCCCAGCACTGCTCGTGGTGACTCGACCACAGCCCTGTGCTGGTTATTCAAGTCCATCACAGGCACAGAGATGAGTGGGATATCAGGACCCACTTCCCAAGCTCTGCCTGCGCTGGGCACTGCCTTATTAAAAAGAACACCTGAGACACAAAGGAATAAGAAGAGAAGAAGGAGAAACAGAGAAACATGGGTGGGGAGGGATGGAGTGAAAGCCGGGGAAGGGGCAAGTGGAGAAAGAAGAGGGGGTGCTGCTGGAAGCTGCCCACTGCAGGATGCTGACAGCCTGTGCCCAGCCACATGGCAGCCAGGAGGTGCCCAACGCCGGGCACCCAGCCAGAGCTCTGTGCTTCTGCAGGAAGGGATGGAAACTACGTGCCTGGTGCCTCCTCTCCTCTCTTGTCCTGCGGAGAGACCCCGCCGTCCCGCTCGCCATCGTCACCTACGCAGGGAACAGAGCAGCAGCATCTCAGCAAGAGCCAACAGGCCAGACAACAGCAATTCCTCCCTGCCCAGCAGCTGCTCCTGGAAGAGCCACAGCTTAGCAGGAGCTGCCCAGAACTCGGCCAGCACCCGGCTCACCTTCCGTAAGGCAGTTGAGGTAGGCAGCCTGGACACTGCTCCCATTGACCAGCGCCATCGCTTCCTGCTTGCTGGAGCTGCTCATGGTCTCCTCTTCCCCCTTCCCATCATCATCGTCTTCTGAGTCCACCAGCACTAAGACATCTCCTGAGTCTTGATTCCTGTGAACAGCCAAGCAAGGGGAGGAGGGCTGAGAGGCTGCAGAGAGCCTTTCCTGACCCTTCCCTCCATATTGAGCTTCCCCAGCCTGTGACAACCCTCTAGACCACAACAACCAATTCTGATGGACTCCTCCAATCCTGCATTAACTGCACTCAAAGAACATTTGGTTTCAGTCCTGTTGGCAGCAACACCCACAAATATCCATGTACTAAGCACGAGCCCCTCCCAAGCAGAGTTATTCTCCCCTCCCAAACAGAGAAGGAAATAAAGGCACTCAGAAAAGAGCCTTCCCATTGCACAGCACCAATTCTCAGGTGTGGGAACAGAACCACCAGGGGCAAGGGAAAGAAGAGGGGTCAGGAGGCATGGAAGCAGGATGCAGAGAAGAAATCTGGTGTACCTGAACTCCAGGAAGCCACCAGACATGCCTCCCTCCTGGGAAGGAAGGGCACAGGCAAACACACCGAGCAGCAGCAGATCACCATTTCTATTTACCCCCCAAGTCTCTGGGCCCACCTGGGCCTCTGAGTGGCTAATGACAGCCTCCTCCTCCCCTAACAGCTGCCTCGCCAGCACCATCCCTACCATCCCAAGGTGATGCCACTCCTGCTCTAATCCCAAGTGCTCTCCTCTTGCCTCACCTTCCTGTTCCCACACTCACACAGAGGCCCAGTCATCCCCACTGTCCCCTTCAGAGCTCCCATGGAAGAGTGACTTCACTCTAGGGACAGTTTTGCCTCTGAAGTGGGTTCCCTCGGAGTGAATTAGCAAGGCCATGAAGGACTGGGCTGAGGAAAATCCACACTCACCTGAATGCAGCACCTGGACAGGAGAGAAGGGAAAGGACAGCATTAGAAACCAGCCACGGAGTGGTCCCTTGCGCACCCCGCTGTTGGTTTTCCTGTCCATGCTCTGCCAATTCTGCCTGCAGCAAGACCATCTCTGGCAGCTATGGACATGAAGGTGATCTGCCCAAGCGTGCAACGAGCACCAGAAAGGTCACAAGGAAAGAGGAGAAGGTCCATTGCAGTACAGCTCCCTGGAGAAGGCTAGGGGATGTGCCTTGAAGCATTCAGATAGGAAAGGCCTTGCCTTTCCAACCCATCTGTCTCCAGGGATGACAGGGTTTTGACCCAGAACAGGATGAGACCCAAGGGCTGGGGTGTTTGTCACAGCCCACCAGAAAGGACAAGGTGGTTAGGGATAAAACCAGACTCCCATCAGAAGGAGTAACCCCCTCCCTGCAGAGGCAAGCTCCTACCTCTCAGGCACAGGAGAGGATTGTAGTATAAGACAACCCCAGTGACGGTGAGAATAACCAGCAGGGACAGGACCACCACTGCACCCACGACCCCAACAATGTTCACTGGCTCTGCGGAGAGAAGAGGAGGCACAGGAGGTCAGCTTGCCAATGGGACATGGATGGGTGGGGAAATTCAGCAGAGCAGGTCCCAGTGCTGTCCCAGCTCCCATTTCCCACCGTTTCAACAGTCCCACCAGCACAAGATGTGAGTTTCAAGCACTCGTGCGTCACTGACACAGAAAGCACCACAGCAAGGCCCCTATTTTTGTGCCCATGTGCATTTAGTGAAAGCAAATCAATCCCTGCCTGTTGCAGCTTGGCTCTCAGGGGTGTCCCTCTGTGCTCACAACCCTCAGGAGGGCCAATTATACCAAGGTGAGGGGCATCAGGCCTTTTCACCCTGGGGTGAAGGGAGCCAGTCCTCCACCCATGCTTGCCACAAGAGCATGGAAAGCACAGAAGGTTTCTAGTGGCAAACAATGTGGCTCAAGGTGCCCAACTCCTCTGCAGTCCCTGCAGCCCCACTCACGCTTCACCGTCAGGCAGACGAACAACTCCCTCAGCCCCACGGGGTTCTGTGCCTTGCAGACGTAACAGCCGCCGTCGGCGCCCTGGGAGCAGTTCCGGATGGTGAGCCGGGACACGTTGCCCTCCTGGATGATCAGGTACCTCCCTCCAGGTTGGACCTCCACCTCTGGCTGGGTGATGCCCCGCAGCCAGGTGAGCCGCGCTGCCGGGGTGCCCTCCGTCACACGGCACACCAGGGTCACGTTGTCCCCCACAAGGCAGGTCTTTGGGGGCTCCGATTCCAGCGAAGGGAGTTCTGAACAGCCCAAGGGGAAACAAAAAAAAAAAGGAAAGCACAAGAGTCGAGGAGGGAAGGGAGAATCATAGAATGGCTTGGTTGGAAAAGATCTTTGAGATCATCATGTCCAACCATACCTGTCCACTACTGAACCAGATCCCTAAGCACCTCATCCACTCGTCTTTTAAACCCCTCCAGGGATGGGGACTCAACCACCTCCCTGGGCAGCCTCCACTAGTGCCTGAGAACACTTTCAGTGAAGAAACCTTTCCTGATGTCTAATCTGAACCTGCCCTGGTGCAACTTGAGGAGTTGACCATAACGAGCAATCAGCCATATGACTGCTTAATAATTATTAACAGGAGGAAGTCAGACAGGAGTCTGGGACTTGAGCACAGGGGTCTGGCATTCAGTTTGCTCATGAGCTCTTTCCAAGGAGCAATCCAAGCACCTTTCATGCTGCTCAGTCCCTTCTTTGACACCTATCTTGATATGCCCAGGGAAGAACAGGCAGAGGGCAGCCAGCAGGAAGGTGGCAGAGAGGAGAAAGGCAGCTCAGGGATTTCCCTTGGGATCAGCAGAGCTTTTGTGTAGCCCTGACAACCCTTGGAAGATAAACACAGCTCAGGTTTTCCAAAGCTGCTTTACTCAGACCATTTCAATGCTTGAAGGCAGAACGCATGAACCTTCTGCTATAAACCCAGCCCGGTCAAACTTAATCTCAAGCTGAGCACAGCACTAAAACCACCTCTCACTTTCACACAGGTGAAAAGCTTGGTGTGGGGACATCCGTTGGCCTCCAAAGAGGTACCTAAACCACAAACCACCTGCAAATATGCTGAGATGGATCTCAGCTGCAGGACTTCTGTGCCTTGTGCACAAGCCAAGCTCTGCCACACTGCCTTGGTAGCATCTCCAGTGCAGCAAGTGCCCAGAAGCCTGGGTTGCCCGGGCACTGCCTTAGTGCTCTAGAGGGCAGGAAACAACCAGGGTGCCTGTCTGCCCCACCATTAGCAAGCTCATTAATAGTTAATAATGTAAGCAAGTCAACCCACTTATCTCCACAGTGCATGAAGGTTCCTCCTCCTTGACGACGTGGCTCCCGACGCACTTGAACACTTTGTGATGGGAGAGGTGGGAGCTGTTTAGCGTTTCCACGTGGGTGTCTGAGGAGCTCGTGGAGTTGATAACCCAGCTGGAGTTCTCCAGATCGTGCCCCTCTTCCCTCCAGTGCAGGGTGGGGTGGGGGTACCCCCCAGGCCAGCTGCAAAACAGCTGCAGCATCAGCCCCGAGGAGGAACTCTCAGCCCAGCACTTTGGGGATGAGTGCGGTGGATCTGTCGGCAAGAACAGCACGAGGTTAGAAACACTTCCAAGGCACAGCTCTTGCCACCCCAGGGCTGGAACCCCCTCAAATGCTTGTGCTTGCCACCATTTCCCTTGAAAGACTTCCTGGTTTCCCTGCCTATCTGCTCCCTGCCTATCACCCCATAGTCCCACGGGAGCGCAGCTCTCAACTGCAGCCTACAGGGACCAAGCAGGAGGCTGGGCTCCAAAAGCCATCACAGCAACCACAGCCAAGCCTTGAGGGACTGATGCACAGAGAGGAAACAACTTATTGCCACAGCTTTGTCCAATGCAGAGTAGCACCTAAAATCACAGCAGAAGAACAAAATCTCCACGCTGCCCTTGGTCCTCATGGGGTGACACCAACTAAGAAGAAGGCTCTGCCTCTCCCTGTCACTGATACAAGCCCTCGGATTTCCCGAAGGACGGTGGAAGGCATCAGGGCTCTGACCTAGGGACAAGTCACCAGCTTCTCAAAGCCACCACCCTAAAGCTGGAGCAGTTCTCCAGGAAGCCCAGCACACTGCTGGAGGAGGAGACTGCTCCTAGGGAGGGGAGATTTAGGCTGGATACAAGGAAGCAGATTTTTTTATGCTGGGGGTGGTGAGGCACTGGCACAGGTTGCCCAGGGAGGCAACGGAGACCCCATCCATGGACACATTCAAGGCCAGGTTGGATGGGGCTCTGAGCAACCTGATCTGGTGGGAGGTGTCCCTGCTCCTGCAGGAGGGTTTGGACTGGAAAACCTGTAAAGGTCCCTTCCAACCCAAACTATTCTCTGATTCTAAGATGCTCTGCATCCAGCTCGTAGGGTTAGGGCCACGGACATGTGCCACTGAAGCCACACCAGATGTGCCTCACTCCTTCCTGGCAATGCTGTCACTGCCATGTGGGATCAGGGGGTACTAACCCAGCCACGCACCGCGCTCCCCGTCCACACCACCCTGCAGCAGTGGGGACAAACTCCAACGAAGATCATGGCAGCGTAAGCCACTGCTGGCTTCAAGCCAGGGCCACTCCACAGCCACCACAACTACGTTTGTTACTCAAACACAAAAACAACGACGCGGTGGCAGGAGCAGGTCAGAAGCCGACAGAAACCCAAGAGCAATCCCTTGGGGCAGAGCGAGGCTCACATTTCACACAGATGAGTCCCTGCCCTTCTCCCCTCAGCTGGTTTCACACACACCCATGCACAGAGACACAGGTGCTTGTTTAACAGCCATGGGAATGGACTCTGATCCAGGCAGAATTAACACACTGTGCCCTTGGCACCTGCCTAATCCAACACCGAACAAGGCCCCACTGAGACATACAATCATAGAATGGTTTGGGTTGGAAGGCATCTTAAAGATCATCCAGTTCCACCCCTGTGCCATGGGCAGGGATACCTCCCACCAGACCAGGTTGCTCAAGACCCCATCCAACCTGGCCCTCAACACCTCCAGTGATGGGGCAGCCACAACTTCCCTGGGCAACCTGTGCCAGGGTGTCCCCACCCTCATTGTGAAGAATTTCTTCTTAATGCCTAATCTAAATCTTCCCCCTTCCAGTTTAAAGCCATTAAGTCACTGACAACACAAGGCCCGCACAAGTGTCAGAGGGATGCCTGGTCTTTAATTTGCAGAGCATTTATTCAAGTGACTTTCAAATAACATGAGTTAAGAAAAATACATCTTGGCAACCCCCCTGTGAGCTATAAAAACATACCTTCTTGGGGTTTGGCTTTCCAGGAACTATATACACGCATCTCACCTGATCTTTGAAACCATCCAGCTCTGGCAAGAAAGTTCTCTACTGCACTTCCTCTGTTCCAGCTCTGGGGAGGCACCATAACTGATCCTGAATCCTGGCTGTGGTCAATAAGAGCAACCTGTCAGCCTGAATCACCAGAAATGGCCCCGCATCAAGAGGTGGACACAGCCCTTCCAAGCAGGGAGCTGCATTTTTTGTGCTGGCTCCAGGAACCTGCCTCCCAAAGCCATCAGCTTTACATCCTGGACTCCCAGACTCCACCAGCACAACTCTTCTCTCTAAATGCCAACAGAAATCTGTTCCCAAAACGTTAACAAACCAAAACCACAAACCCCTCCACCCACTCCCTCCCAATCAAAAAAGCCCATAAAACACTGCAGAAAGGAGAGGACTCACAGAGGAGCCAACAGCAGCTTATATCAAATTGCACACAGACAACCCCGGGAATACCCTTGGAGGTGTTTGATTCACACCTGGTGCTTCCTGCCAACAAACACAGAACAGGACGTGAAGGCAGGGCTGCACCTTTGTCACACTGTTACTATGTTTACTGCCTGTCCTTGTTTTAAACGTGGTTTTAAGCAAAAAGAGAACTTTTTGGCACAACCCGTGAGATGGGACGGAAATGGAAGTGTGCACGAAAAAAACACAACAGGATAAAAAAGCTGAAAGAACTGCCTGTGCTGTCCAACCCATGAGATGTGTTGAAGGTTGTCAACTGGGAACACCCCACAAAGCTGTCGGGTCACTCTTTCACAGCAGTGCCATGTTTGTGTCCAAGGGGCTCCTTCCAGCCCAGGCTAAGCTGCTCCAGCAACTCTTCATGTGAAAAATCAAGGCCTGTGCCTCCAGCCTGAGGCCGAGAAGCTCTAACTGCTGGCCTTTGCTGATGCTTCTTCTGCTGATCTAAAGCACCACCAGAAATACCTCTCTCACCTATTTATGGGCACACCACTGTCCCATATCGCCTTTGTAACCTTTGGAAATTAATCAACACACTAATTCCACACTAATAAATGAAGTTCAGAGTGCAGCAGCAACACCTGGAATGCCACAGGTATCTTTTGCTCACAAATGTTTTTCAGCAGTGCTCCAGATTCAGGGCTCCCTCTCTGAAGCCCCACACGTACACAGATATTGTCTAAAGCAGCCTGAGGTTTAATTCCTTCACTCCAGCCTTCCATGACCTTCCAAACCCCATCTGCACATTCCTTGCCCCAGGAAGGGATTTTTTATTCCTGTCAACTTTCAGAGATGTAATCTCTACAAAACAAGTACAACTTTTACAACACGCACCCGTCACCAAACACCAAGGAGGAAGGAACACCCTGAATGCAAACAGAAAACAGGTCTCATGCATGGAAGGTGTTGACAGAAAGCCTGGCACAAAAGGCAGGGGCCAACAGAGCACAGAGAGTCACTAAAAAAGGCAAACTGGCTGCAACCCTTCCTTCTTCTCAACCCTCTAATATGGGCTTGGCTGGCAGAAAGCACAGCAGGTCACAGCCCGGGTCAGAGGGGCCACAGCCGACGTCACATCTGATCAGACTTGGTGAAGGGACCAAGGATGGCATCCAGCACTGGAGCTGTGCTCCCTGCCCATCCACACAGGGCTGTTCCCACAGAAGTGAGGGGATGGCTGGGTAAGACAAGGCAGAAGCAGGAGGGACCTGCTTTAATGGCTTTAAACTGGAAGGGGGAAGATTTAGATTAGACATTAGGAAGTAATTATGCACAATGAGGGTTGTGTTGGCACAGATTGCCCAGGGAAGTCGTGGCTGTCCTCTCCCTGGAGATGTTCAAGGCCAGGTTGGATGGGTCCTTGAGCAGCGCAGTCTGGTGGGAGGTGTCCCTGCCCACAGCAGGGGGGTGGAACTGGCTGGGCTTTAAGGTCCCTTCCAACCCAAACCATTCTGTGATTCTATGACCTGTGGCATCCTCTGTGTCACACACAACTGATCCTTGCCAAACTAGGAGGACTCGTACCGTTCTCCTCGTGAGCAAATGTGTAACTGCTCACAGATTTTGCCCAACAAGGCCACCTTGCTCGTTTTTACACTATTTTTCCACCAGTGCCAGATGAATCCGGGGACCTGTGGAACCCAGAGGAGGAAATCTAAAGATGAAGGACAGACTTACTGGCTACCAAAAGCCTGACCCTGTGCTCATGGTCAGTCTTGTTCAGCACTTCCTTGCAAGTGTAGTTGCCTTCGTCCTGCACACGCAGCCCCGTGATGCGCAGAGAGCTGTTGTCAACCAGGGAGAAACGAGCATCTGGGGGGAAGGTGACCCTCGAGGAGAAGAGTGGGGGGAAAGAGTGTGGATCCCCTTGAAACCAGACCACCTCGGTTGCTTCTCTGGAGACATTTCGGCACAAAAGGAGGATGGTTCCTCCAACCTTCCCAAAGACCACCTCCTCTGTTCCTGCAAAACAGAAGGGACAGTGTTATGGATGTAGGGAACCGGTAAAGTCCCCACGGTCAGCACAACCTGATACATGCCAGCCCCCTGGTGCTTGTTTGGGGGCCTCCTGTCAAAGGATCTCAGAGATGGAGATCAAGGGAGGTGATTCTGTCCCTCTGCCCCAGTAAAACTACACCTGGAATACTGTATCCAGCTCTGGAGCACAAGAGGTATATGCACCTGTTGGAACAGGTCCAGAGGAGGCCACTAAAATGACCAAAGGCTTGGAACACCTCTCCTATGAAGAGAGGCTGTAAGAGATGGGGTTGTTCAGCTTGGAGAAGAGAAGGCTCCAAGGAGACCTTACTGCACCCTTAAAGGGAGCTCAAAAGGAAGGCGGGGAAAAACATTTTAGCAGGGCCTGTAGCAATAGGACAAGGGGCAATGGCTATAAACCAAAAGCTAGACTAGATATTAGGAATAATTTTTTTATGCTGAAGGTGGTGAGGCACTGGCACAGGTTGCCCTGAGAGGTGGTCGATGCCCCATCCTTGGAAATGCTCAAGACCAGGCTGGTTGGGGTTGGGGTTGTGAGCAACCTGATCAAGTTGAAGATGTCCCTGCTCACTGCAGGGGAGGTTGGAACTGGATGACCTTCATGGTCTCTTTCAATCCAAACCATTCTATGATTTGGCAGCTAACAGCATTCAGTGCAGACACCCGATCAGGAGGAGGGACACAGCTCAGAAGGCTCAGCAGGGAAGGGCTGTTTGTGCCCAGGAGAGGAGGGAGGGCAACACCTGAAGGAACTAGACAAGAGCAGGGTTAGAGCACGGACCACGCTGCGGCACAGCATTGATGACTCTGGGTCACAGTGAAGTCCACACTGACCTAAGGTGCTGCTGAACCTCCTGTCCTGCTCCGACAAACCCCACTCCGACAGCAGCTACCACGGAGGAAGGCGATACAACTTGATATCCCCATTCACCTTTCTTACTTTCCCCTGTCCCTGCCAGATGGCACCTGGAGCTACTGCCAGCAGGAGGGGCTGCCAGAGCCCTCTCAGTGCCCACAGGAGCACTCTCAGCCCCTGCAGGAGCCTCACAGCACCTGCTGGAGCCCCTACAGGAGCCCCCATAGTGCCCGCAGGAGCCCCTTCAGTGCTGCTCATTTCCAAAGGGAATCACAGAACCATAAAACGGTTTGGGCTGGAAGGGATCTCAAAGCCCATCCAGTTCCAACCCCCCTGCCGTGGGCAGGGACACCTCCCTGGTGTTCAAAGCCTTGAACGCCTCCAGGGATGGGGCAGCCACCACTTCCCTGGGCAACCTGTGCCAGTGTCTCACCACCCTACTGGGAAGAATTTCTTCCTAAGATCTCATCTAAATCCTCCCCCTTCAAATTTAAAGCCGTTTCCCCTCGTGTTATCACTACCTGCCTTTGTAAATCTCCTCCCCAGCTTTCCTGGAGCCCCTTTCAGCACTGGGAGGCTGCTCTGAGGTCTCCCCTGGAGCCTTCTCTTCTCCAGGCTGAACAACCCCAACTCTCTCGGGCTGTCCTCGTAACAGAGGAGCTCCAACCCTCGGATCATCCGCACAGAAATAACTGTATTTTCTTAAAGTTGGACAGCAGGTCTAACCTAAACCTTCCCCCTTCCAATTCAAAGCCGCTGCCCCTCCTCCCGTCGCCACCTGCCCCCGTATCTCGGCACTTTGAGCACACAAAAAGCTCCTTTTTTTTTTGTACAAGAGCTCAGTGCCGGCCCCGGGAGCTGCCCCAGCCCCCGAGTTTGGGCTCTGAGGGCCGCTCCCCGCCCCTTCCCATCCCCACTACCTGCGGCGTCCCGGCGCGGGACCAGCCTCCACACGCAGAGAGCCAGGAAGAAGCAGGCTGGCGGCGTCCCGCCGGGGAGCCGCATCGCCGTGTGCCCGCCGCACCCTCCCGCCTCGGGGAGGCGGTGCTGCCCGGCCTCCGCCCCGGAGAGCGGGCAGGCCGGCACGGCCGCTCCGCCGGGGCCCGTGAAGGGGCTCCTGGATCAGCCCCCCGCCATCTTGCGCCGCCGCCATCTTGGGGGCGCCCCCCGCCCGCCATCTTGGGGGCGCCCCCCGCCCGCCCGCCGCCATCTTGGGGGCGCCCCCGCCATCTTTGCCAGCCCCCTCAGGGAAGCCCCAAAGCGTTTTGCCTACCCTCGGGTGCAGCCCAAGGGTCGGGGACCTGTGGGGGGATACGTGGTGTTTGCAGAGGGCAAATAAAAGTGAAGGCAGAAAGGGAAAGCCCACAGGGAATCTTCCGGAGTTCAACCACTTAGAGACACCCCAAAAGCAGAGGGAGCAGGAAAACCAGCAATAAATGACTCTGAGCCGTGCCACAAAATGTGTGGTTCTGGGCTATGGGCTTGACTCCAAAAATGCCAGCAAATAAACTCAGCATTCAGAGTCTTTGAAAGCAGCATCCTTTACTACAGTGCTGGAGGCATGTGGGAATGATTCCCATCAATCGTGTAACGAGACAAGACCTGGGACAGATGTATTTCCCACTTACATGCATGTGTATAAATTTTTCCAGAAATCTTATTTCCAATTTTAATATTATTATGAACTTCACAACAGACAAATCTCTGCTAACTGGAGCTTTGGAGCCAGTTCTCCATCTGACCTTGCATTTTTAGATAAAGACCGCAAACAGAGGTGATTACAGAAGAAGACACATCTGTTCAGCACAGATCATACTTAACACAAGATGTTATCATTTCTCAAAGAGCAGTATCGGGAAAAAACAGTTTAGAAAAAATATGCTGTCAGAGGGACATTCTGTCTAACTTTCAAAAAATACAGTTACTTAAATGAAATTTAACTCTAGCTTAAATCAAAATACTCCACTTTTTGCAGAAGTAACTACTTGTATCAAGGGAAACCTCACAGAGGATCTTCCAGAGTTCAACCATGTAGAGACACCTCAAAAGCAGAGGGAGCAGGAAGAACAGCAATAAATGACTGTGAACTGTGCACAAACTGTGTGGTTCTTGGGTGTGAGCAACAAAACCAGCAGGTAGCAGCTTAAACCAAAGCTGGAGAGGAGAGAAGCAGAGCCCAGACAGAAGAGGAGCCGAGAGCAGCAGGTGGAAGGGATGAGAGATGAAATTCTCTGCAGCTGGGAGATTCCAAGGAACTGGCAACAGGAGAAAGGAAAGGTACAAATGTGTTCAGTTTCTGTAAAGGTGTTGCTTCAATTCATAGAACCATAGAATGGTCTTGGAATGGTTTGGATTGGAAGGGACTTTTAAAGCCCATCCAATTCCAACCCCCTGCCAGGGGCAGGGACACCTTCCACTGGATCAGGTTGCTCAAAGCCCTGTCCAACCTGGCCTTGAACACCTCCAGGGATGGGGCATCCATCAGTTCTCTGGGCAGCCTGTGCCAGGGCCTCCCCACCCTCAGAGGAAAAGATTTCTCCCTAAGATCTCATCTCAGTCTCCCCTCTTTCAGCTTAAAACCATTCCCTCTCATCCTGTCCCTCCACTCCCTGATAAAAGCCCCTCTCCAGCTTTCCTGTCGCTCCTTTGCTCCTTTCAGTACTGGAAGGCTGCTCTAAGGTCTCTCTGGAGCCTTCTTGCCCTAGGTAAGTGTAACAGAGCATAGCCACGCACTGTTAAATTTTGGATCTGTTAGAAGAAACTGTCCTCATGACAGGGATTTATGCTGACTGAAGCCAGGAGGACCCAATGGCCCTGCATTGTCCACTACTGCCAACAGCATGGTTCCAGGGGTGTTTGCTGTGTGCAACACCACGTGGATCACTTCTCTGCGTATCCCCACATGCAGACTGTAAAGCACATCCAAATCCTCAGGTTCCCCCAGGACACCTTTCTGTTTGGGAAAGACACAGCCAGCTCTATCATGGCCATCACTCACTAGGCTATGGCGTGCATGAAGCAGATATCCATGGGACAGCCCTGGCCCAGCACATTAATTATTACTTAATTAATGACCTTTAAGCAAAGGCAGCAATGCTGCTCTGGGTAATGGCTCTGCAGCTGCATCCAGCACAGCATTTGCCAGTGGCTTGAGGATTGTCACACTCTGCACTGGTGTGGCCCCACCTTGAGTGCAGTTTTGGGTGCTGCAGTATGAAAAGGATCTAAAGCTGCTGGAGAGCGTCCAGAATAGGGCACGAAGTTGGTGAAGGGTTTAGGGGGGGAAGTAGCTGAAGTGGCTTGGTCTGTTCAGCCTGGAGAAGAGGAGACTGAGAGGAGACCTCATCATAGTCTGACGATTCCTCACAAGGGGAGGAGGAGGAGGAGCAGATGCTAATCTCTCTGACCCAAGGGAATGACAGGAAGATGTGCCATGGGAGGGTTAGGTTGGGTATTTGGAAAATGTTCTTCCTCCAGAGAGTGGTGGAGCACTGGAGCAGCTCCCCAGGGAAGCAGTCACGGCACCAAGCCTGACAATATTCCAGAAGCAACAGGCAGCGTTCTCAGACATACAGCATGAACTTTGAGGTTGTCCTGTGTAGGGATGGGAGTTGGACTTGGTGGTCCCTACGGGTCCCTTCCCACTAAGGACACCCTGTGGTTGCTGGGGGCACTCTGTGCAGGGACAGGACCTGGACTAGATGATGTGAGTCCCTTCCCACTAAGGGCAACCCTGTAGCTCCATGGCTGCTGGGTCCCTTGCGCAGGGACAGTCGCTGCCCTCGATGATGCCCGTGTGTCCCTCCTCACCCAGGACACCCCATGGCTCTGGGATTCCATTGCGGTGCTCGGCCCCTCCCGCCTGGGGGCGCCCTAAACAGCAGCAGCGGGGGAGAAGGTAGCGGCGCGCCGCAACCAATGGGAACGCGAGACGGCTGCGCACCGACCAATGGGAGCGCGGCGCGGCGGCGCCTCGGCCAATGGGGGCGCGGGGGCGGGCCGTGCGGCGGCGCGGCGCAGTGCGGGAGCAGCAGCCATGCCGGTGGATCTGGCGCAGTGGGGCGGCCCGCTCAGCCTCACCGAGGTGGAGCAGAAACCCGCGCACCCGCTGCGGGTCAAGTACGGCTCTGTGGAGATAGACGAGCTGGGCAAGGTGCTCACGCCCACCCAGGTGTGTCACGCGAGGGGGAGGGGGGCGGCGGCTTTGTCAGGCCTGGCTGCTGCTGCAGGAGAAACCCCGGCGGGTGCGTGCGGGAATGGCCTTGGGCCAGGAGTGATCAGAGGGCTGGAGCTCCTCTGTTATGAGACAGGCTGAGAGGGCTGGGGTTGTTCAACCTGGAGAAGAAGAGGCTCCCGGAGACCTCATAGCGGCCTTGCAGTACTGAAAGGGGCTCCAGGAAAGCTGGGGAAGGACTTTTTACAAGGGCCCGGAGTGACTTAAGCTTCGTCAGGGAAAGTTTAGACTTGATGTGAGGAAAAAATTCTTCACTGAAAGGGTGATTGGCCATTGGAATGAGCTGCCCAGGGAGGTGGTGGAGTCACCGACCCTGGAGGTGTTTAAAGGGAGACTGGATGAGGCACTGAGTGCCATGGTCTAGATGATGGTTGGTGTTAGTGTTGGTGTTAGTGTTAGGTTATAGGTTGGACTTGATGATCTCAGAGGTCCTTTCCAACCTTGTGATACTGTGATACTGTGACAGGACAAAGGGGAATAGTTTTAAACTGGAAAGGGGAGGATTTAGATTAGACATTAGGAAGAAATTCTTCACAGTGAGGGTGGTGAGGCCCTGGCACAGGTCACCCAGGGAAGTCATGGCTGTCCCCTCCCTGCAGATGTCCAAGGCCGGGTTGGATAGGGCTTTGAGCAGCCTGATCCAGTGGGAAATGTCCTAGCCCACAGCAGGGCAGTGGAACTAGGTGGGCTTTAAGGCTCTTCCCAACCCAAATCATGCTGTGATTCTGCATTGTTGCAGCCATCACCTGGCATGTGTTGTGACCGTGGGCAGCGCAGCTGGGTGGCACAGGCTGTGTGGTGTAGGCAGCAGGGTGGGCTGCTCTTCCTAACACTGTCGTCCCTGCAGGTCCAGCGCCGCCCTACCAGCATCGAGTGGGATGGCTGCGATCCCCAGAAGCTTTACACCCTGGTTCTCACGGACCCTGATGCTCCCAGTAGGAAGGACCCGAAGTTCAGGTAATGGGGGTGTACAGCTCCCTGTAGTGCCTGAGGCAAATGGAGCATCCCTTTTAGTCTGAGCAGAGGTCAGGAAGGAGGTCAGGAATGTGCTCTGCCTGAGGTGCAGCAGAGTCCATGGCTTGGGATAGAAACAGTGCCCTTGCATCTCTCCTTGAGCCAGGGACAGCATGGGGAGGAGTGGCTGCTTTTGCCAAGGTTTGTTTGAAGCTTGGAGAAGCACAGCATCTGCTCGTCGTTTTAATTTGCCACATGTGTGAGCTGGAATTAGGTCTGTCTGTGCTAGCATGGGAGCTTTAAACCTGAGAGTAGCTCACCTTTCTCAAATCAGGCTTAGAAGCATGTGGAATACTCATCTTAGCAGTCAGGCTCTCGGTTTCTTAGAGCCACAAGGCAAGATGACAGAGTTCTGCTTTTTACAGGAGGCAGAACCTGCTCTAGGACTGGTTTGGCAAACCAGGAGTGGTGTCTGTTGGCTCCAGTTTCTCCTTATGGAAAAGGAGCAGCTTGGAGTAATGCAAGGTCGTGGCTGGGGTTGTGATGCAGTCTGATTGTCTTTTGCCTTCTTTCAGGGAATGGCATCACTTCCTGGTGACCAACATGAAAGGCAACGATGTGGGGAGCGGGACCGTGCTGTCGGATTACGTTGGCTCTGGACCTCCCAAAGGAACAGGTTGGTCCTGGCTGCAGCAGTTCCATGCTCCGAGCACAGTGGTGCCGCATGGATCAGGTGGGGTGTGCAGGGGAGAGGGAGGCCTGCAGAAAGCTGGCTGCCCACTTGGTGTGTGCTGCGTGGGTAGGCAAGGGGCATACTGTGCTGTGGCAACGGCCCACGCTGGGCTTGTAGCCATGGCGAGCAGGGATGTGTATCCCACCGGCCCTTCCTCTGCTCGTGGGCTGTGTCGCTCTGCGTTGCCTGGCAGGGGGAGCACCGGCCCAGGTAGGAAGCGAACTGTCAGGCATTCCTAGTGCATCTTCTCTGAGCTCCTTCAGCTCCAGCAGATTTGCCATCTGGTTCTGGAGAATGCAGACATCTTTCCCTGTGCTCCTGGGGTCGCTCCAGAGCAAACCTTGACCCTGGGAATTGCAGGCGATGGCACCTGTGATGCTGTCTCCTCTCCAGGGCTGCACCGCTACGTGTGGCTGGTGTACGAGCAGCCGAAGCAGCTGAGCTGCAACGAGCCCATCCTCTCCAACCGCTCTGGTGACAAACGAGGGAAGTTCAAGGTGGCAGCTTTCCGCAGCAAGTACGAGCTGGGGGTGCCGGTGGCTGGCACTTGCTACCAGGCAGAGTGGGATGACTACGTGCCGAAGCTCTACGAGCAGCTCTCGGGGAAGTAGGGCGAGGGGGCCCTGGAGGAGCACTGTGCAGCACTGGGCCGCTCGGAACATCTCGCTGTAGTGTTCAGTTGAACCCAACTGCTCCCACGCTGACCACTGGAACTGTTACCCTGTCACTGTCCCTGTCCCGAGCCTGCATCCGTGTCCCAAAGCCGTGCTGTAGGCACGAGTGTTTGATGAGGTGTCCCCTCCGGGCTGACCTGCTCCAGGGAGACCAAAGCCTTTGCCAATTGCTGTCACTTCAGCGTCTCCGCTGCACTGAAAGGGAATTGTGCCGAGTGGTGTGGGTGTAGAACCACTGCTGGGGTGGTGCTGGCTGCGTGGGCTCCCCTTCCTGGGAGAAGGGAGGCGGTGGCAGGGATACTCACCCCTTTTTCCCTTAACTCACCCCTTTTCTTCCTTATTTTCACCCCCGAGTGCTGGCCAGTGCCTCCTGTTCCCTGCAATGAGCCACCAAAGTCGTGAAGGTGGAGCTGGGAGGAGGCAGGGAAGCTGGTGTCTTGCACTTCGTCTGTTCTCTGCTGCTACTCAAAGCTGAGACCACTTTGTTTTGTTCCAGTTCTCTTGTGACCTGATGTTGATGTGCTGTTTGCTCACAGTGCGATTAAAAACTTCCCAAGGTGGATGGTGTGATTTTATTTCTGGAGAATGACGGGAATACTCACGAAGCAGCATGGCTTCATCCGGTTCCTTTCTTCCCGTTGTGTGGATTGAGCAACCCAAAGCTGTTGTGTCTGTCCAATAAGTGCCTGGTACCAGTTTGGATCTGCTGTGCTCACGCTGCAGCTTGCCTTCCCAGTTAAAGTTTGAGGGAAATGAAATGCTGGCAGTAGGAATTTGGAGGGGACACTTTTTGTCCCAGGGTGTCTCTGAAGCTGCTGTCACTTGGCAGCAGTTTCACTTATTCCCTGGGAACCTCTGGTCACGATCTCACTGTTCTTGCAGCTGGATGGGCTCCCTGTGCCCACAGGTGGGTCCTGTGGGAGCAGAGCTGCCTCCTAAGGAGCCCTCCCACCTTCTGCAGCCTCAGTGGGCCTGAGGCAGCCCAGGGCCTTCAGCCTGTGCTTGGCAGCTCATCTGTGTCCTGTGGGATCTCCAAGTGCTCCCTGGTGGCCTCCTTCCCTCCACCCACAGCCAAACCCCGTGGCAGATTAGCTCCTGTGAGAGGAACCTTGCCTTTACCAACCTGAAGCTGCTTCCCAGTCGAGCTGCAGGGTCCCCGCTGCTTCTCCTGATCCCCCAACAACAGTTTTCCAACCCAGCCATTAAAACACAAAACCAGGATGGTGTTTTTCCAGGAAAACGCTGCTGAAAGTCCAACCTCCACCAGAGTAAAGGGAGGAGATTCGCTCACCTTCACTGTGCTCAGCAAGGGCTGAGCTGCCTCGGGACTTCTCAGCCTGGAAACAGAACATAAAAAATGAGCCACAACCCATTAACCTAAAAACCTCCACTGTCAGGAGGGCCAGGGCTGGAAGGGAGCCCAAGGTTCCTCCAGCCCCAGGGCTGAGCGAACATCTCACAGGGAGCGGGGGGTGGAGGGGGCAGCTCTTCCCACAATGAGACAGCGAGGCGGTGTGATGAACACTTTTATTTACAAATATAATTAAAAGCTCTGACAGTTATTCATGCTCTTCCTTGGAACCTGAAAAATTTTTTTTTGTTTTGTCGGGGTTTTTTGTTGGTTTTTTTTAATTTGTTTTTTTTTTTAAAGTGCATGCAAAAGAAGTAAAGCCTTGTTTTTTTATCTTTTTATTGTAAGAAAATACACAGTTTGAAAGTGTGAATAATGCAATATTCATGACCAAGATCATGGGGGTGGGGGGTGGGCTTGGGGGAGGAACAGAAACAAAAGAAACTAAACCAAAACAAAAAAAAAAAGGGGGGGGTGCTGGGGATGATCCGACAGAGGGTGTTGGACTCCAAGTCTGGAACCGGAGAGTGGGCGGGGGGCGGCGGGGAGAGGAGGGAAAGAAGTAAAAAAATCTTTTGATCAGAGAAACAGTTAAAATACAATATGAAAATAAGTAAAAGCTCTCCTTAAATTCCTTCTATACACAAAATACACGATTTGACGAAGCCCAATTTGTGCTACTGGGATCCCGTGGGCTCATTTAAGTGTATTCACATCCTCTGCGACAGCAGAAAATGATTATGATACAATCAAGAATTATGCCGAGGGCCGAGGCCGCGCCTCGCCCGGCACGGTTCTTCTAAAAATCACCGGCTCTGCGCCTGCCCCTCCCACCCCCAAAAAAGTCATAATATGTCACCACTGATATGTACAGCACGATTAAGGTATTTTTTTTTTCCTTTTTTTTCTGTAAAATGTATCAAATTTTTTTTTTCGATCTTTAATAAAATTTTTTTTTTATTATTTAATTATTCCTGATGAATAAATACCAAAAAAATAAACAATAAAATAAAATTATGCAGCAGCTAGTTCAGGTAAGGCTGCGGATTGAGTCTCTCTCCCCCTGGGTTTGTAGCTATCGATTATTATTGTTATTTTTTTGCTTGTACTTTTCATCGATTGGTGGTAAAATGAGTGATTGCTCAAAAGCAACGTACATCCACTTGTGGTTTGGTTTTTTTTTTTTTGTTTTCTCCATTAAAATTGTCTCCAGAGTTTGTTTGTTTTTTTTTTTTTTTCCACTGAAACATTTTTAATCATCGCACAGAGACATCGATACTGTGACAAACTATGGAAAAGACCGCCAGGAGCTGTCCTGCACCGGGACTGACACAGGGGGAAAGGGGGCCCCTGATGGAGTAAGAATATACAGGCACTAGTCCGACACGATGTCAGTAAGAGAGACAGCAAGAGAGAGAGCACGCCCGGTCACATGGGGAATGTTGGGTCTGCAAGTTTTACCATTAACTGTTTGCTTTTTGTCTTGTTTTGTTTTTTTTTAAAATGGCAAAGGAATTGACTCTCATCTATAGTCCTCCTTGGGATACTCTAACGTGACCAAATTCCCAAAGCCCATCCGCAAGCTCTCCACGTCAAACGTTTCAATCTCTCGCTCCTGCCTTTCCAACAGGAACTTGATCCTCTCGCTGCGTTCCTTCTGGAGGGCGGCCAACTCCTCTTCGATCTGAAAGAAGCACCGTCAGCAGCCCCTTCGCAGCCGGCGACCCCGGCTCTGGGCAGCTCCCACTGTGCTGCACCGACCGGGACCCACCCGTGGAAGGAGGTGTCCCCGCAGCCCACCCGCACCTACCTTCTGTTCCAGATGCGCCCTGCGCAGAGACACCCGTTGCTCCAGCTTCTGGAGTTCTCGTTCGTGCTGTGCTTCTGTCTGCATCTTTATTTTGCTCTGGTACGCGTTGAGCAGCTCCATCTCCTGCTGGAGCTGCAGTCTCAGGGCTTGGCATTCCGCTTCTTGGGCCTCATCCAGCCGTAGCTGTAAGACCATCAGGAAAACATCATTCAAACCTCCACCAGTAACTTCCCTGCTCCGACACCGGTGCCAACAGCCGCTCTTCCCTCTCAAAGCCAGGGAGCCTCTGGTGATGGTGGCAGAATGGGAAAGTGGGAAGGGCTTCATAAACAGCTGCTTCTTACTCACGCAGAGGCAGAGCCTCAGAGAAAGATCAAGTTCTAAAACCCTGGCATATGAGGGGCAGCAGGGCAAGGATGTGTGATCTGCAGGTACAAGGGGGAAAATGCCATCCCATACATTTAAAAAGTTGTTACGACACAACCTCTTATGAGAGGCGGCTGAGGGACCTGGGGTTGTCTAGTCTGGAGAAGAGGAGGCTGAGGGGAGACCTCATTGTTCTCTACAGCTCTCTGAAAGGAGGCTGGAGCGAGGTGGGTGCTGGGCTCTTCTCCCAAGTAACAAGTGATGGGACAAGAGGAAACATGTTCAAGTTGTGCCGGCGGAGATTTAGACTGGATAGTAAGAAAAAATTCTTCTCCGAAAGAGTTGCTAAGGCCTGGCAGAGGCTGCCCAGGAAGTGGTGGAGTCTCCATCCCTGGAGGGGTTCAAAATCCACGTGGCCATGGCACTTTGTGACACAGTTCAGCAGGCACGGTGGCGTTGGGCTGACGGTTGGACTTAACCTTAGAGGTCTTTTCCAACCTTACTGATTCCATCGCTCACCAGCCAGTCCGAGGGCAGGACGGACACAGCGTGCTGCACAGCCTGACTGTAGCCCAGCTCCACCCACCTCACTCTGGGACCCCTGCCCAGGGACAGGAGGGCCTGAGGCTGCACCTACCGCTTGTGAGGCCATCATCTCGTTGATGCTCTGCTCATACTGCTCTGCCAGGATGGCGAGCTTCCGCGTCTGCTCGTCCTTCAGACTCTTCAAAATTGTCTTGTGCTCACTCTTTGGAGTTACTTCCAGCTGGTGATTCTTCAGTGCTTTGTACTGCTTAGTTTGCACTTTGCATGTGTCCTGGAACTGCTTTTTGATCTGCATTTCCATAGCCTGCCAAGGAAGGAACGATGTGAAGAGCACGGAAAGCTTTGGGAATGGAGATGTTAGAGTACAGCCAAGCAGGCAAGTGGTGAGAGACAACAACAGCTCCCCTTGTGCTGCCTCCTGCCCCTGTGCCCGTGGGCAGGGCAGGCTCCACACATAGTGACGAATGAGCAGTGCCGACTGCAGGCCTGGGCCAGGAACAGCACCCACTGAGCCCTTCCCAGCCCAGAGCATCTCCATCTCCCACCCCTGCTTCCCGCAGCTCTCCCAGCCCGTCCCCTGCCACTTGCCTCCAAAAAAGCCTTTGCTTTTCAAGGCTTTCCTACCTCACCAAGGCCTCCGCAAGCTCCCTCCCCCACATAAAGCATGCGCTCCACAGACACTGCAGACCGGGAACGAGTGAGGGTGTGACAGAGCCAATAAAAGGAAGATGCCTGTCCAGAAGAGGAACAGACATCTCCCACCACGAGTATCTCAGAGGTTTCTAACCACTCTGATCACCCTGCAGCTGAACCAGAACAGAGGGCAGCGCTCAACGCACCCGCGTTCCCTCTCTGCTGGCTTTGAAAGCGAGGGAGCATCACCCAACCCCTTTCCATATCAGGGTTTACAGGCTGGCACCAGCAGGGCCCGACGAAAGCGCAGCTCATCAGAAGCAAGGGCTGCAAGACTTCTCTGAGGACTCCTATTCCCACCCAGCAGCCTTCAGTCAGCTCTCTGCGAGCTCTCTGCTGTGCCAGCCGCAGCCTGCTGGTGCCAGAGCAGCCCTGTGCAAAGGACTGGGGTGCAAGGGAGAGCACGCGGTGCTGGCGGAGAACGGTGGCCCTGCAGCACGGATGCAGCACGGATGCAGCACGGATGCAGCACGGATGCAGCACGGATGCAGCACGCAGGGGGCAGCAAGTGCACAGCCCAGCCTGCCCGGCAGGGCAGGGCTTGGAAGAGGAGGAAGGAAAGCGCCCGGCACCTTCAAGTTCTTTGGTTGCTGCCGGAGCTCCATGAAATGCTTCCTGTGCAGCTCCCGCTCTCGCCGCTTGTTGTATTCCAGCTGGTTCTCGAGCTCAGTCTGGTGCTGCAGCCGGATCAGGTCCATCCGCAGCTTCTGCAGCGTGTGCAGCTGCCGGTACTCCAGCTCGCGCGTCGACTCGTCGTGCCGGATCAGCATGGCGTGCTCCATTTCCTTCTGGGTCCGCTTCTTGTTCAACTCCTGCACGAGAGCACAGCGGAGCACAAGACAAAAGCTGAGGAGGGATTCCCTTTGCCCCGAGATGCAGAGTTTGTGAGGCCGGGTGTCCTGGTCTCTCCTCTAGACGATACGAGGACTTCCACGTGCCCCAGGGAAACACAGACCCAGGAGCACGATGGGAGGACAATGGGAATGCTAACAGAGCAGCCACACAGCATCCTTCCATCCCCACTGTAAACTGCTCCTCTGGAGCTCCTGGATCACCCAGGGAGTCTCCAGCAGGTGGCACTGGGATCACACGCCAGCCCTCTGCGACTGCTGGGAATCCCACAGGTTTTAAGGAACACATCCCGGGGTGCTTGGAGCCGGGGTCTGACAGCACCGGGGGCTCCTCTCTGTCTGTTTTAAATTACCCTGCGCCCCTGCTTCACCCTGGGAGAGAGGCTTCTTGCACATCACCAACACCAGAACAGCCAAAGTGAGGTGAACAGCTCTGACACCTCAGGAGGAGGAAGAACTCTTATCTTCCACTGTGTGCAGAGGGGTTTGGCCCCAGCTGCAGCAGTTTTGTAAAATGAGGACACAGCCCACACTGCACAGGGCTGTGCTACCTGCAGGTAAGAGCTCCTGCACACAGTGTCCTGCAGTCTAGGAAAACAGTCACTGAGTTACAAACCAAGGAAGAAGAAGATACCGGATTCTCTCCCTGATCACTGCCAACATTTCTGTCTCAAGGTATCACCTGTGCAGCACAGAGCAGAAGCCGGCTCCGTGAAGCAGTCATTAGAGCTCTACCCCTTGCTGATTTTGGTGCCCTGCACAGATGTTCTGCTGGCACATCTCATTTCAGCTCTCAGGTTTACAAACTGAGCTCTCTGCTTTGGGCTGGACTAAGAGAGGCACAGCAGGGCTGCTCACACTACGCACACCCCGCGCCCAGCATAGAGAGGGCCCCATGTTGGCTCAGTCTAAGGAGCTTCTGCAGGAGAAGCAAAAAAAAAAATCTAATTATTCTGAGTTGTTGCTTGAGTGTTGTAATTCTCAGCATCTGGATACAGGCACTTCAGCCCCTCTGGCTGTAACAGCTGTGACAGGTTTAGGCTAGAGAGGGAAACAGGGCCAGGTCTTGTCTCTGCATCCTTGGTCATAAGGATGTTGCATACATTTGCATAAATGCAAACTTGCACCTTGACAGCCAAGATCAAAAATGAGATCTCCTGGTGGGCTGAATCGACTCCCACTTGCACTTGGACAGCACAGTGAGCAGTGCCACTGGTGCCTTCCTCTTAGGAGAGGACAGGACAGCCCCTCTTGTGCCCAATTCCATGCCTGAGCTCAGCTGCCACAGCACAAGCAGACAGAGGCACTCTGCTTCTCATAAACACTTCCACTGGTACAAAGACAACCTCTGTGGTTACTTAGAACACCAAGAAAAACATTCTTGAAGTGTTATTTCCTTCAGCTGTCCGATCCAGGGAATCCGAGCTCCTTAGCAGGGGCCTTGTTTTCAGGAAATAAACACTTAGGTCATTCAGAAAATTAGGTCTCTTTAGAGCTTAAATGTTTCCTGGTTAAAATGCCCTGCTAGGTAACTGCATCCTGTTCTCATCCCTGACAGAGCTTTTGTGCTGTGAGAGGGGTGCCCAGATCTGGTTTGTCAGTCGTTCATCTTCAGGGTGTCTGAGCTGGGTGTGATGTGCAAAAGCAGCTGAGCAGCCCCAGGTGCATCTGAAGCAGAGGGCAGCAGAGCTCTGACCAGGTAAAATGCAGGGCAATCTTAAGTATGACTAAAACCCAGGTGTTAGCAGGCTAAATACATGATTATTAGAGATTTTTGACTGCTTGCTCACTCTCAGCATTTACTAAAACACCTCATCTAATAGTCTTTCTCCAAAAATAACACTCAAGAAGAATTCAGACACTATGGTGATGGCCATGTAAAAACATCTACAAGTGGTAATTCTTTCTCCAAAGTGGTATTTGCCTACAGGCAGCCTGTAAGGCAAGGGTTAATAACTCAGAAGGAAAAGCAAGGTGCTGAATTTAGTGCATTCTGTGCACTAATTTGAGCAGAGCCCAATGGAACAGCAACATCTCATTATCTGAAAACAACCAGAACCTGGCACAGGACAGGACTGTGTTTTTGGTACTTCTTACATTTGTAGCATTTCATTTTGCACCCTTAACATGGTTCTTTTAAGGTTATTACTGGTTTATGACACATTTCAACTGCAGGAGCATTCTTTACCCAGTGAGCAGAACTCCTCACGTGATGCTTTCAGCCATCCCATCCTCTCCCACAGGCGGCCCTGGCACTCACCATGGCACAAACTGCCCTGTGCTGTGTAGAACCCCCACAGGATCCCCCAAAATCTAACGTCCAGGAGCTCTGACGAAGCATCTGACCCAGAGAGGGTGGCCCACACGATGTTTCTGTCTGCAAGTCAACTATTCCACCCCTCTTCATTTAACAAAAGCAGCCACATCTGTGTGGAAAACTATTTCCCAAAAGACACTTCCTACATTTTTCTCAGTTCTGTTTAGCAACTGGAAACATGAAGATGTAATGTCAATCAGTCAAACTGGTTTACAGACACGAAGCTAAAACCAATAAAGAACTGCTTGGGAAAGGAAGTGGAGAGTGCCATACTTCCCGAATGTTCTGCTGCTCCAACTCGTGCCTCTTGATCATCGTTCTTCTCTTGAAGAAACGGCAGTTTTTGTCGTAGTAGAGTCTCTGCTGGCTGAGAAGATGGGCCTCCTCTTCAGCCTGTGTGTGCTGCAGGTTCTCTTTGTGTTTGGATATCCGCTCTTGCTTCTCTTTCTTCGGCGTGCTGTGGTCCTCGTTCATTTCCTGCATGCAGACAGGGTCAAAGCCAAGACGTCCCTTAAGATCACAGTGACAAGGACCTGGAGGACCTTCAGTCCCTGGCTACTCCTCTGCCATTCCATTCATGGAAGGACACCAAAATCCTGACTATGCCCCAGGTACCAGCAGAACCAGGCTCATCACCGGGCCATGCCAAGCTCTAGTGCCTCTACACTTGTACCATGACCCACCAAGAGAAGCAGGAAGTGGCCATTAAACACAAACATCTTGGGGGAGGCTCTGGCTGTCCAGCAAAGGGACTGGACCAAACCCCCTCAGCTCCCACCCCAGCTCCTCTTTTACAAAGGAATCCAGCTTAGGCTTCAGTTTTATTCAACAGGACTCATGCTTGGTTCTCTACCAAACCAGACACCTTACAGGGCTCCTCACTATTCTTCTCCCAAGTAACAGGTGGTAGGATGAGTGGAAATGGCCTCAAGTTGCACCAGGGCAGGTTCAGATTAGACATCAGAAAAATTTCTTCACTGAACGCGTTCTCAGGCCCTGGCAAAGGCTGCCCAGGGAGGTGGTGGAGTCCCCATCCCTGGAGAGATTTAAAGGAGGGGTGGATGAGTGCTCAGGGATCTGGTTTAATAGAGAACAGGTACAGCTGGACTCAGTGGTCTCAAAGGTCTTTTCCAAACAAACAATTCCATGATTTCTTCCCCTCTATGTTCGTAACAGCGAATGGCTCTCCCTGCGGTGGGGACACTGCACCTCAGTAATGCACTGGGAGAGAGAAGCTGTATACTGAGCTGCTTGTTCAAATTCATACAAGCAATCACAGGGCTTTTAGTCAAGAGACACCTAAATGGCCGCTCCGATTACTTACAGCTTAAGCAAAAAAGACATAGATGAGGAAAAATGGGAAGAATTCTTCTCTGTGAAGTCCTGTTTTTTCTCATCACCCTTGGTTTCAAAGATTCTGCTCTACAGCCAATTGTGAAAGCACCTCTAGCACCCTTACAGATTATTCTAGAAATGCTGCCAGATGTTCCCAGTTCCTGAAAGTTCACTTGCTGAGAATCTAAACCAGCTTCCAAGCATGACAGTACAGCCCTTAAAACCCTGGGCTGGCCCCACTTTAGCAAAATGGAACTCTGGTTCATGCTCATTCCACACCCCTTCAGCCCTGAAAATGATGGTTTCTTGCCTCTTTAATCTTTTCCTTGCAAAGCTTGTATTGTTTCTTCTGACTTTCTAAAAAGGTCGCCAGGTCTTTCTTTTGCTGAGCCAAAATCTGTTGCTGGAATTTCTTTTCATCTGCTGCAGCCGCCTTTGCCTGCAAGACAGAGAGGGGAAAAACCAAACCCAAAGGGTGAGGGAGCAGGTATTGAATCCAGCACAAATCAGTCTCCTGTTGGGCAGTTTTTGGTTTGTCATTCTCCCATCACTGTGCAAGACAAAGCCACGAGTGCCCAGCCAAATGAAAGCTGCTGGCACAACCCCCCCATAACTGCCTACATATGTTTAGGAGTCTCCTCATGCTTCTTCCTCTCCAGCAAACCCCACCAGGTTATGGTGTGGATGAACAGGCTGACCTTTAAACAGACTGAGTAGCAGCAGCAAGTGTCACCATTCCCTCAGCCACGACACAGAAGCCCCTGCCAAGGTCTCGACAGAGCCTGTCAGCCTTTTTCAGCCAGCTCTCAGTAGCTACAGTGCTGCTGGGTGCCAGTGGGGTGCCCATCATCCAGAAGGGGGATGTGCAGCTGAGAAGCTGTTACATCAGACTGGCCAGGGCAGCTCGGGACAGTAACCAGTCAGTGCAATTAATTAATTCAGCACAATTAATTAATTACACTTTTTTTTTTTTAAAGCAGTACTTCCACAGCCTTCTCCTAGAGATCTTGCCTACAGGAAAGCTTGAGGGGCGGTTCTTGGTCAGGGAGTGCAGGGATAGGACGAGAGGCAACGGTTTTAAGATGAGAGAGAGGAGACTGAAATGAGATCTCAGGGAGAAATGTTTTCCTGTGAAGGTGGGGAGGCCCTGGCACAGGTTGCCCAGAGGAGTCATGGCTGAACCATCCCTGGTGGCGTTCAAAGCCAGGCTGGACAGGGCTTTGAGCACCTTGATCCAGTGGGAGGTGTCCCTGCCCATGGCAGGGGGTTGGAACTGGCTGAGGTCCCTTCCAACCCAAACCACTCCATGATTCTGTTCTCTGGTACAGCTTGGGAGCTACAACTCTACTCACCTCCTTCTCCATCACAGCTACTTGCTTCTTGGCCAGCTTCTCCAGCTCAATGGACGAGTTGTTGGCATGTGTCTCCACCTCCTTCTGCAGCTTGAGGCGGTGCTCGTCCATCTCGGCCTTCAACTTGTTTTCCAGGGCGATCAGCTGCTTCTGGTGCTGGCGCCGCATCCGCTTATATCCTGACATCTGTTCCCGCAACTCGTTCTCCTGCTCATGCTCATGGATCTGTCTTGTAACCTGATGTCAGGAAAAGGGGAAGAAGTGCTAGAAGGTGTCTCCATATTAGCTGCCTACCTGTAAGCCAGACCCTGCTTTGCTGTACTCCTTGAGAGCAGCTTTCAGGCAATGCTGTTCCAGGTTTCGGAGGGTGCTGCTGTTTAACATCACCAACCAGGCCCATAAGGTTTCTCTCCCCCAATCTTTAATGACAATTTATGTGTGTTTTCAGTAACACAGCAGAAAAATGTCATGTTAGGAATAAAGGAAACAGCAGGTTACTAATCACTCCAGGAAACACTGGAGGAGATCTGGAAACAAAGGCGGATGACAGACAACCTTCTCCAGCCACAGGACTCCAAACCCGAGGGTGACAAGGACTCAGAATATTGCATCCATTTTAAGAACTCCCCAACTCACCAATTCTTTCCTTCCTCCTCAAGTCACTACGGTTCCAATTCAGTCCTTCAGTATCTATTTTCCTGCACTGAGCAGCCTCCTTCAAAATTTCTTCTTCATTTTCAAGAGGATGGCAGACTGAGCTCATTCCCTACCGGAACTGAAAGTTTTCTAACAAGGGAACACTGTTCTGGAACTGTGTGCTCTTAACAAGATTGATCAGATGGTCTAAACAGATTTTAAACCCTGCTCAGCTGAAACACGCTCACAAGTTCCACATTTATTTTCATGCCTTAGTGCATCCATGTGAAAGGAGGAAAAAACTCCAGTAAGGTGTGCCAAAAATTTTCAGAAGAAACTGCAAATGGTAACACTTCCATTGCAAAAGAAAAATGTCCAAGTGGGATTTTTTTTTTAATACAGTCCCAGAAATGTCACATATAAAGATCTGCTGATATTTTTTATGATAGTGCTGAGAGCCAAAAGCTGAAGCCCTTAGTACATGTGTGGAGCTGCAGTCCTTGACTCTGTACGAGGGGACCTCTCTCCCTTTCACACCCAACAAGTGTGAAGCAAAGTGCCTCCTGAAGCTTTATGGACCAACAGTCTGCAAGAGCCCAGCCTTCCTGATAAACTTCTCCATAGCAGCCAAGAGCTGGCACCCAGCACAGCACTGCTGTCATCCAAAGGCTATTGTTCAGAGATCTTCCAAGTCAGTTTAGCCGTAGGATGGGATGCACCTATGGACCCAAGCAGGCTCGATTTCAGCAGAAGATGAGAAGCTGATTTTCTGAGCAGTAAAGCAAAGCCCACTTGCTGGCAGCCCTGTGCTTCAGCACTGACAGGCAGCAGGGATCAAGTACGAGCTCCAAAATCAACACACAAGTTGAACACCACGACTGATGTATCACCCAAGGCAAAGAGCAGGCTGTCTCAGCTTGAGTGACTACCAACTCTTGGGAGGGCTGTGAAGAGGAGGTTAGGGAGAGTCTTCCAAAGCCATCACCTTGAAATACACAAAATACTTCCAAAGCCATCACCTTGAAATGCACAAAATACTTCCAAAGCCATCACCTTGAAATAGTTACGAACCCAGAGTCCTCAAAGAGAAATAACACACCAAGGATGAAGGTACTGAAGCCTCTTTTTCATCCCCATCCCTTCCAAAGACAACCCCAGAGAGAAAACTAAACATCTAATTGCAAAGAAGACAAAGAACCAGCCTGACTGCAGTGCTGTGTCAGACTCCATTACCAGGAGGTGATGAAGGTGGGTTCACCACATCAGTGAGGTCAGATATCAACTACGAGGCACGAGATGATGCACACATCACATCCTCCTTGTACAAGGAATTTTGGAATGTTATTTTGACATTGACTGGATTAAACACCTACTTACACCTCAGCAACTGGTGTAACAGAGCAGCCTTCAAATGAGATGAGATAACGAGCACACCCAAACCAGGTACCAGCAAGAGGCGAGGCTGTAGAACTGACTATGGAATCACACACGGGGTACCAGCCCTGTGTAGTGCTACAGTTACAAAAGCTGTTGGTTCTCTTTTTGATGACAGCCATGCTTTGCAGAAGGTGGTAAGCTTTTGTAGGAACTTGCACATTTCAGGCAAGTTCTGCAAGAAAAACATCTCTAACAGAACCTTCCAGGTAATGAAAGTTCCTCTGAGAAGTCAGCCAAGTGAAATAGAAGAGACAGGCAAACCCCAATGTTTTACACATGCCATTTTCTAAATGAAATGACACGTGACGTGCAGAGAACAGACTTGGTCAGGGACTTGCAGAGGCATGGAGGGTCAGTAACCACCAGGCAGCAGTGCAAGGTCCACCTGGATGTGCTGTTTTTGAGGCCCGGCCTTTTTGTGAGCAGTGGGATGTTCAGCACGGCACATTCCGTTCCAGGAAGTTGGCAGAACAAGGCAAACAGAAAGAGCATAAGAAAAAGTGGATCTAAGAATTTACTTAGTCTCCCCTTTGGTCAAACCTCTAATGAGACTTGGAACATGAACTTGTTCTAATTACAGCAAAAATCATTAAACTTTTCTCCGTGTCTCCATTGCTGCTCCTGTGCACCCCAATCCAGTTTTGCTCAGCTTGTCTCTATCAGGACAAGAACTCCATCTTTGGAAGACTTCATGCTAGGTCTGGGATATTTAAGCTGAACAATAGGATGCAATTCCTAATTAGGATACTGGCTCGTAAAGCCTTCTGGTCACAGCAGAAGATGAGATATTAAGAAGTCAGAGGAAAACTAAAAAACCCCCACTTCATTCCTGAAGACGAGAAGGAGAAGAGTAGACTTGGTGGACATCTTGTAGATTTAATGTCTGCACACTCCTGCTAAAGACCTAATTTATCACCATAATCTCCAGTTGAGACCAACACTCTTCAGAACCTTGGTTTCAAAGACAAGGTCTCTAAATGGTGATCTTGGAGCATGGATGAAACTGGAAGAAATTACTGAACACCAGAGAAGCAGCACTTTGGGATAAGCATGTCAACACATGAATGAATGAAGGATTATAGTTTTAAAAATGAAGCCCTTAAGGAGTGAACAGCTTGAGCAACCATTTCAAACACAGAATTTGGAAAAGTTGCAGTAATCACCTTTCTGGTGTTTCTTAGAGCAAGGCACTTGATGGGAAAGCAGCTGACAACCGAATTGATCATTGCCAAATTTGTTCTCCACATCCCTAGAGGTGTTCAAGGCCAGGCTGAATGAGGCTTTGAGCACCACGATCCAGTGGGAGGTGTCCCTGCCCATGTCAGGGGGGTGGAACAAGGTGATCTTTAAGGTCCCTTCCAACCCAAACCATTCAGTGATTCTATAACAACCAGAAAATGTCAGGATACTCTAAAGCAGAAAACTGCAGTTCCCTGAAGCTCTACCTGCAACATGCAATAGTCAACCAGGTCATCAGAAGAACCATAAAACCTGTATAAAACAGAGCAGCTTTTATTAAGGTATGACATTTTCTCAGTTTCTTATCTCGCTGTATCTTTGGCACACACAGAACTGAGAAAGATGCTTTTTCCAACCTACTCCCACAGGCAGTTCACTTGCCATAAAAATCTAAAGTTCCTCTCTTTCACCCCTCCAAGATTTTTGCTTTATGTAAGGAAGCTGGGCTCACTTCTCCTCCAAACAGGCAGCTCTTTTAAGTGTTCCTTTTTGTACACTGTTTAACCACAACACTGAACACTCTCCTAAATGACAGTCATTCTCACCCCTCGATAACCAAATGAAATACTAAGCTCCTCTTGCTGGACAAGGCAGAGCTCAGACACCACCAGCAACTTCTCATAGCAAGTTTGAGATGAGAAAGATCAAGTTCAGTATATTTAGAGTAACAATCTATAAAGGCAGCAGCCAGATGAGTCCATTAGGAGAAACTCAACCATCTGGAATAAAATGTCCTTGCTCCAGCAGAAGAGTCATGTAAAGCCCAGCCATCACGTCAGTGGACCTGGCTTTGGAGCCAGATGACCCTGGTGTCATCCCAGAGGCCACATCCAGAGAGGCCTGCTCACACGTACCTGGATGTTTGGTTTTGCAGACCCAGATGAGATCACATGATTCTCTTGCTGGCACTTGGATTTCAAAGAGAATGCCAAGGCCTTCAATAGAGCCCACACTATCTGATCTTTCAATGAAGTTAACTACTTGATCATTTCCCCTGGGAACTGTAAAAGCAGCTATGGAGGAAATGCACGAGGTGGTGGGGACTTAAGGGGTCAAGCATGAAAGACATCCAGAAACCCAGAGTGATGCATCTCTCCACTTATTTAAAAACATCTTTCACTGGGAAACGTTGATAAGTGTGGTCTTATGAACACGCAGAACCTTTACTCTTCCTTTTAAACAAAGCTTTCTGAGCTTCAAGGCTTAGCTTTCTAGTTGTAACTTTTTAATTTATGGATCACTGATAGTCTGCAAAATAGCATGGAGATGTAGTTGGTACCCGATCTCCACTGCAGACACAAATCCATGGTGACACCAGAAATAGGCAGCGTTGTTTTCCACCACTGTCCCAAGTGAGTGATGGTTACTGTTGCCACAAGACTGTCATGAAGAAATAAAAAGGGCAGGGAGAAGCCTGGTCTACACAATGAGAAAGGCAGTTCAGGAGAGAGTGACTATTAACATTGTTGCCTGAATTATGGCCAAAGGTAAGCACCTTCAGCTTTTCTAACCACATCTGCTTATTTCTTTCATTAGTTTTTTTAACCTGAGTGATATCAAAGCTTCACTGAAAGACTAGAAAGTTGTATTCATAAGCTGTTTCTTTGTGGTTAGCCCATTGCACTATTTCATCTGGAAGCCTGTCCATGAGATGCTTTTGCAGAGCAACAGAGCAGGGGGATCACACTTAAAATGCTTGGGACATCTGGAGTGTAGAGTTGTCTGATGTAGTTCTCCTGTCCTGTGACCTCTGGGCTCACTGAAACCACTTGAGCTTGTCTGTGGAAAGAGATCCAACTTTCAAGTGGAGAGGATCCTTTCAGAAATGCCAGTCTTTCCTCCATCTGCAATATCCTGATGCAGAGGTGAATGACAAGGGTTTGAGGGCACAGGACCCTGGACTCCCCTCGCAGAAAGAGCTGTGAACCAACGTGTGCAGCCCAGACTTGGTGCTTTTCCTCTATAACGCTGCCCTCCTCTCATGCTGGGGGTAGGTGGTCAGCAAATCCCACAAGTAGAAGTTTTTACACCCAAATATCAACCCAAGTTACTGAATTTGGGGTCAGAACTCCCTTTTTGTGATTCTCTGCAATACAGACCACCTGATGCTCTCAACTGTATGACCCTTCTGTGCCCAGCACATGCACCCACCTGCTGAGAAACCAACTGCTGTTCAGCAGCAGTGATGCTGGGAGCCATCAAAGCATGCTGGTTTGCTCAGTTTTTAACACTGTGGGATCCTGAACACCCATTCACATAGGATTAATTTTTTCAAGATGCCGTTGAAAGAGAAAATTAACACAGGGAGATGAACAAAGTTTGAATTCCTGGTTTCCCATCATAAATTTCAGACACATTTAGGTCCTTTCCCCCATATCAGCTACATGGCTGACCTTGTCCCCCCACAGATGTTGAAGCAGTGGACAAGGGGAGAGTTTCCCCATGGCCAGAAGAGCAGCAGCGTTCGGCACCGCTGTCATCATCCACCACCGAGCAGTGCCCCAATGCACAGTGCTACAAGGTGTGTTACCAGCCCTGCTGGCACTTCAAACCCCAGCACGTACGCTGGGGTTCCTCATGCTCTGTGGAACAGGTTGCAACTGAGTAGTCTTTCCCCCTCCCTTAGATTCACATTTTGGAACATGAAGAGGTGGAAGTGAAAGCTTATTAAAGAGAGAGCCCATCACACGATTAACTGAACTGAACTGAAGTATTTCTGGTGGAAACACAGGGAAACTTCTTCCCCACCACATAACCTCAGCACCTAAGGACATGGTAACACTCCTGTTGCAGGGTGGTGCTTTGGGAACTTCCCTTGGTACTCGGAAGCGAGTATGGTGTGGGACAACAAAGCTTTTGCGTGACACAAACCACCATGTGCTTTTCCAAAGGCCTGCTGGCTAACAGTGAGCTAACTGGTGGGACTTTCTTCTCCTCCAGGAGATACCGTGCTGTGCATGTGCTGCTCACCCTAAGCCCTGCCAGCGCGAGCCCAGACACGCTCTGCAGAACAGTTCCCCAAAAAGCTTACAGCATCTTCCCCACCCAGTATTAATTTTATCTTTATCATCATTTGGTCACTGAAGCAGTGAGATTTAGCAAATGCAAGTGACTAAGGAATTAAGGTAGACACAGTCCCAGCCCCACAAGAGACTGCCATGGGATTTAGGAGTGACCTTGGGACATAAGCTGTCTTCCCCAGAGCTTAGAGGAGTGAGAAGACCTCACAGTCCACCCCTTCACACCAACATCTTTCACCAGCTCCCAAGGGGGCCTTGCCATGCAACACTTTCAGGCCGCCCAAGTAGCCCAGGGATGACATATTCAATGAAGACTGGAGTTAGGGACTCTGCTGCTGAAGGCAGGACAGAAGAGGCAGCAGCTTTCCATAGAGAGTAAAAGAATACGAATACATTCAACACACCCACCTCCTTATCAATCAAACTGTATGTAAGTTTGGAGTATGACAGCGAAATCATTCACCATTTCTTCCCTCCAGCCAACCTAACCGGACCCCACTTTAATTTGCTGAGGGCAGGTGACAGTGTGGGTGCTCTACTGGGTGCATGCACGTGTGTGCACACATAGAAAAGAGAATTCACAAGGTGGAGGGTCTCCAGGAGACCAGAGATCCTGCCTGTGCCAGGTGTGCTGCATGAAGTCCTCTAACGCACGCATTTCTAGGTCACTCCTTACACTCGGGGGGAGGAGGGAGGGAAGGGGGAGCAGGGGACACCGGTCTGGGGAGCACTCAGGGTACAGCCACCCAGAAGTACACCTGCAAAAGATGGAACTGGGATCTCAGCCCCCGAAGCATCTGCCCAGAAGTCGGAATGCCACAGCATTTAGATTTCAACAGCAGCGGCAGCAGCAACCACACAGAAAAATTCTGGCTCCTGGCACTGCTGCTGCTTTTTTCCCTCCACTCACAACCTTCAGCTGTGGTCACACACGCACACGCTCTGTCTACACGCGTGTAGAAATGGGAAGCGATTTAGGGGGGGATCAAGAAATGGTGGTACAGAAGGAAAAAAAAAAAACAAACCCCACCGTTCAGGCAGGGTAAAACAAGAAGGGGAGGGCTCACTGGTGTAATTTTGGGGCTGGTCTAGGATGATGTCATAGCACTGAGCAAGTGCCATGGCCAAACTGTGGGTACTCCTAACGCTCCCCGTTCATCTGACCTCTAATACCATCAGGTCGAAATATGGAAGATTACATTTATTTTAGGTTTAAAAAGCCATTTTTGAGTCCTTTCCCTCAGGAACGTTGCTAGGGACTGCAGGCTGTGCGGCTGCGAGGTGGGGGAGGCGGCACACAACTAACTCTTCCGGCACACACCCCTTTCCCTACTACAAAGGCATCCACAGCAATCACATTTGCAATAGTACAAATCTTGATGGATTCATCCCATCCCCTCTCCTCTTTGTAAGCCCACAGCCCACTGTAAGCCCTCTCCGTTATCGCAACCCAGCAATCCTTCCCAGGGATCAAGCTGAAAAATGCAGTCACGGTACAGTTGCTCGAAATAAATGAATGAATGAAAAAAAAAAAAAACAACAACCAGCCAGCAGCTCAGCCAGGAAGCAGCAATCTCATTGTTTCAAACCCCATCTGCATCTCCATAGCATTTAGGCATATTTCACCCGAGCACATATACACACTTTATGCACATGCAAATAAACATATTAATAAGGTGGGAAAAAAAACAAAGGAGGGGGAATAAAAACATCTAAGATTATATTAACTTCACCCAGGAAGGTGGCTGATCTCACACACGCTGGAAACACACACAGAAATTCAATATATTCAACATTTTACATCCCTCACACACAGAGTAAAAATAGCCTTCAGTGAAATATCTCGTTGCTATGCCAACAACAACAACACAAAATTAATTAGCGGAGGGGGGGGGGAAATAAAAATGCTGACCCCTTTTGCAGAGGGAGAGGGGGAGAGGGGAGGTGGGGTGGGGTGGCTGCTTACCAAAGATGCTGATTTGATTGTGGCAAAGCGCTCTCGGTTCCGGTAGTGGAGGGCCTGATTCTGCACTGACTGGGTAGGCCGCACCTCAGGCCTGCGATCCCTGTGGCCCACCTCATCCCTTATAAATACATGATCCTGCAGAAATGGATAAAAACAAGGAGAAAGTCCGGCTGTGCTCTTCCCGCGGCGGCTGCCTCTCTCTCACCCCTCTGTCTGCACAAGCGCCGCTGTTGGAGAGGCATAGTTCAGCTCTCTGCTAGCCCCGGCAGCTCCCACCGTACAAAATGAATAAGCAACACATTGCAGGCTGGGGCTCGGCGTGTCAGCTGATCGCTAGCGGGATGCCTTCTCAATCCCTGGCTCCGGGATTTTGTTGGTTGGGTTGGTTTTTTGGTTTTTTTTTTTTTTAAGCCTCCAGTATTACATATGTGCGAAAAAAAAAGAGACCGGAAAGCAGAAAGCGATGCAGAGCGATCGGACTCCTCGGAAAGGTCGGGTTCAAGCACTGCAAGCGAGCAATCCCATTAAAAACAGGATTTCCATGGCTAGCAAAGAAGATGCTGTTCCATTTTAACACAAGAGCAACATTCTGCCTCATTCCCTTTGCCGAGTGCTTCGTCCTCGATAGGGTTTCTTTGTCCCTTGTTTGCTATCTGCCATGGAGGACGAGCATCCTGCCTAAAACCACGGCAGGCTGGAGAGCATCAGGAAAGCCTCCGTGACCACTCAGGGATCCTGCTTTCCAGTCATGATCCTGCACAGTTCTAGCACTTTCTCTCCACAGCCCACAAAGGATTTTTTTTTTTTTTTTTCCCTTTTAAAGCAACAGCTCCCAGGTTTTAGCACCAACGGCTCCCGGTGCAGCCTCCCTCTCGCTGGCTGGCAAGGCTTCGCGAGGAGCGGCTGTGCATCTGCAGAACGGCGCGTGCAAGGTTCGCAATGGAACCAAGCTCTCGTCAAGCATATAAAGGGGAGAGACCATAATCAGGAGGGCTGAGGATAAACATCACCACAATCTTGCTAATTGGAACGGTGACTGCCCAAAGCCAGCGCATCCGGAGCAGCCTTTGGACACCAGGCGCGTCCCACTGCCTCCCACCGCAGCCTGGGTGATGGCAGGAGCATTGGTACATCTACCGGTTTCCTGACTCCCATCCTCAAGTTCCAGCTCCTAAAATACTCGAAGGAAAACTGAGATTCTTCCTGAATGACATCAAGTTGCCAGCTGCCAGGGGTGCAAAATAAAGGCTGCAAGTGCCTATGCAGAGAAGCACATAGAAGACGCCACGCCTTGCAGAGAACGGCTGCCTCTGTGTTCTGGGTGTCTGCAGGCGAGCACCACGCCAGAGCAGACACCAGTAACACTGAAAGCCCTGTGGTAGAGACCAGCTGATATAGAGTAGCATCTCCACCATACACTGCTGTCCTTCCAGTGCTTCCTTCCCACTCCACAGACACTTGTTTCCCCTCTGCTGTCCTCAGTTTGTAGCCGATTCTAGTCTGGACCCGCACACAACCAGCTTCTTTCAATATGACTCTGTAGATGATTTCAAGCAAAAGCCAAACTGGTATGGAAATGCTGACATCAAGAGCCAAATGACACGTTGACTTGAAGTGCTTTAAACCCAGTACCTCTTCTCAGATCCTTCATTTTGAGCGTTTACACTCCACACTCACCTTTCACTTGCCTTTGCATGGACAGAGCCCAACGGCCAAGGCCACCACAGAGCCAAGCGTGCACGGGCTCCTCCGTACCCACCAAAGGGTGACAGAACAAGCTAAAAGAGTTAAAAAGGACAGTCCTCCATAGAAACACTACAGACTGTAATAAAAAGTTGCCATTCCATTTTATATTGGCTATCCTTACACTAGGCTCTCTCTTAGCAAGGGAAGGCAGCGTTACAGAGGGCAATGACTGGCAATTGCAAGGGCAGTGATTGTGCCCCTGCACTTGGCACTGGTGAGGCTGCACTTCGAATCCTGCGTTCAGTTTTGGGCCCCTCACTACAAGAAAGACATTGAGAAGCTGGAACATGTCCAGAGAAGGGAAGGGAGCTGGGGAAGGGGCTGGAGAACAAGTCCTACGAGGAACAGCTGAGGGAACTAGGACTGTTCGGCCTTGACGAGGCTGAGGGGAGAACTCACCATTGCCTACAACCACCTGAAAGGAGGTTGTGGTGAGATGAGTGTTGGTCTCTTCCCTCAAGTGACAGGCTGAGAGGAAATGACCCCAAGTTGTGCCAGGCCAGGTTCAGACTAGACATCAGGAAAAATTTCTTCAGTGAAGGGTGGTCAGGCACTGGCACAGCTGCCCAGGGAGGTGGGTGAGTCACCATCCCTGGAGGTGTTTAAAAGACAGGCAGACGAGTTTCTCAGGGATCTGGTTTCGTAGTGGACAGGTCCAGTTGGACTCGATGGTATCAAAGGTCTTTTCCAACCAGGTGATTCTATGATTCTATAATTGGGCTGATCCTTCATCTTCAACTTGTGCAAACAGCAGGGCTCTTGCATTTGCACACCCTCCTGAGAAAGGTCTGTCTTTGGCTCTACAACAGTCAGACCAGAAATGTCTTGATCCAACATTTAAAGTTTAACAGTACCGCTCAGTGTAACCTGACTTGTGGCTTCACTGGGAGAATATCAACCTCTGCAGCACTCTGGCCTACCCAGTCAATGGAAGGACTCTGAAATACCATCGGGGACACCCCAGACAGTCCCAAGCAGACAGCCTGGCTCCTGACATCACCTTTCAGTTTGGTATTTCCATTGCTGTGCTTTGGAGCCTTCCGGCACAACGGCTGCCAAGCCAGGCAAGGGGCAGTGCTAGAAGCAACGCTGAACTTGGCCTCTCACTCTCCAACAAGCTGCTCTGCAGAGATAAACCTGTCTCTCTGGGGCTTGTACAAACACAGCCTCATGCAAATATACTGGTATGACCCAAGCTGGAGCAAGGGGAAGGGAGTCAGCAACTCCCAAAGGGAATTCCTTTGTTACAGGCCAAAACTGGAGCACCTCATACAAAACAAAGCTGAATAAAAGCATCCTGTGGTAAAGACGTATACAAGACTCGCCCATCCGAACCATGGAGGAGTGAAGAGAAATCAAAGTACACAGCAGCTACCATTCCTCTACAACAGCCATGAAATTAAGGTGGTGGCCCATGACCCATGGCCATACACAAAGCCTGCAGCGGCACAAGCGAATGTACAAGGTTCCTAAGGTCTTCTGGCAATACCCCGGTCCCTGGACCAACTTCCCTCTCTCCATTACATTAGTGTGGGTTAATGTGAAATATTAAAACCAGAGAAGCAGCAAATCACTGAAAAAAAGACTTCTAAAATAGGCAGATCTTTCAGAATGCTCCTCAACACCACCTAAAATTATGACTACTTCTTACACGGGAAAATTGATCAGTGGGTTACTTTCTGTTATCTAAGAGCTGGATTCTTAGAGGGCAGAATGTCATCCTGTTCTTGTTTTACGGGACTTCTAGTTACTTCAGTGCACAGAAGCAGCTCACAGCAGAATCTAATTGCCCTTCAGGAATGTGAATTAATGCATTCTCCATCTCAAATTGAGCTGGGCAAGGAACGGGAAAATTCCTTTGTGACTGAGCAAGCAAAAGGATCAGTTTCAAGTGGACAGAAAACTCAGCAGTTGTCCTTGGTACCCCTTAATCTGGGATCTGAGGCATCTGCAGCAGGCAAGCAAGCACTACTAACTCTCAAATAAGCCCATGCAACCTTAATGGGCAAAACATTTTTCAGAAAAGCTGTCCCACTGACAGCTATAAAACCACTTGACACGAAGAGTTACCAAATCCAATGAGTTAGACTACCCAGAGATCACCAGTAAACAGAGACCTGCAGAACAAATAAACCTAAGAGTAGCCATGTGTCCACCAACCTTCCTCAGACAATGTGGCTCATGGCTACTACAACAGACACTTACCCACAAAGCCAGGAAACACATTTTCTGCTCTTTTTACTCTCTGTTCTTCTCCCAAAAGCTTGCTAAGTGACACTGCAATTGCATCTCCATCCGAGCACAAATCAAGAAGTTTTGTTGCAAACTTATAGCTCCAGATTTGTGGGAAACAAAGATCCCAAACTGGCACCTCAGCTCAAGTCAGTAAGTAAAACCTTATCAAAGCACCCCAGAAACTCACCAAGTTTGGGTCAGGGTATCTCTCAGCCCTAAAACTGCAGTTCAAACACTGCTTTGTTTGTGGAAGGTGTCTCCTGTGGCAGGGGAGGTGGAACTGGGTGATCATTAAGGTCTCTTCCAACCCAAACCATTCTATGATTATTTTTAAAGCAATGTATCTTCTGTGTATATTTAAATTCCCACTTGCTTTCTGTGTTTATTGCAATATATGCCTTATGAATACAATTTCAGGTATACTTAGTTCACAACTCACATTAAACCATTGAAATCACTTGTATTTAGGGTCAACAATTGAGAATCTTCAACTTCCTACTAAATAAATAATTTGTTCTTCTGACTGTAGTATCTGCTACATAAACAGTTTCCCAGCTCATCACAACACATGGGGATTCAGCTGGGTGTTGGCTTTGACATTGCTGATCGTATTTGCCAGGACAAAAATTCTTAACATCTTACAGTATAATATGGCCAGAGAGCTGGTGGAGCTTCCAGTTACTTAAGAGACACTAAAAAGCAAGTCTCCCAAAACCAATAAACAAAACCAAAAGGCAGGACTCCCACATATTATGGATTAATGACTAATCTAAAAAAAAAAAATAATTGTCCTTGTGGGAGTTAATCTCTGGATAAACAGAAATATGGAGAAGCAGTCAGAACACCTGCTCAGACACAAGTTGACTCAAGTGAGTTCCAGCTGGATATGCAGGTTTAGGGCTGAGAGGTAACCTGACCCAGACATCTGAATGGCTACCACTGATGTCTCCTCTGAACATCCTGGGCTCGTGGGCTCCTCTCAAACCAAGGACTCTTGCCCGAGGCCACCCCACAGAGCACAAACCTGAATTTCTGGAGCCCCATGCCAGTTCTACCAAACACTGTCTTTTCATCTTCCTCACTGAAAAAAGGGTTTTACCAACCCCTGCCCCCAGAACCAGCATAAAGTTTCAGGAATATCTGCTTAATGTGCATTTTTAAGAGCAATGCTAACAGCACATTGCTAACAGAGAATGTGTATCCATAGGTAAGATGATCCTTGGATGGAAAAGCACAGTTATGTTTAAGGTCTTCAAAGGAGTGACACTGGAAAACCAAAACTCTTACACTGATCATACTCCAACTTTCCTTATGAGAGAATCATTTCGGCTGGAAAAGACCTCTAAGATCATCAAGTCCAACTGTTAACCTAACACTGCCAACTCCACCACCAAACCACAGCTAAGCATTCCTAAGCACCACATCTACACGTTTTTTAAATTCCTTCAGGGATGGCAACTCCACCACTTCCCTGGGAAAGCTCTGCCAGGGCTTGGCAACCCTTTGTATCATAGAATCTTCTGGTTGGAAAAGACCGTTGAGATCACTGAATCCAACCACGCCCGTCTTCTGCTAAACCCTGTCCCTCAAAAACTCATCTACCCGTTTTTTAAACCCCTCCAGGGATGGTGACTCAACCCCCTCCCTGGGCAGCTGTGCCAGTGCCCGAGAACCCTTTCAGTAAAGAAATTCTTCCTGATATCCAGTCTGAAGCTCCCCTGGCACAACTCATGGCCATTTCCCCTTGTCCTATCATCTGTCACTTGGGAGAAGAGATCAACACTTGCTCTGCTACAGCCTCCTTTCAGGCAGTTGTGGACAGTGATGAGGTCTCCCCTCAGCCTCCTCTTCTCCAAGCTAAACAACACATGACTTGTTCTCCAGCCCTTTCACCAGCCTCATTGCCCTTCTCTCATGAAGTAGTATTTCCTAACACCCAGTCTAAACCTTCCTGGCACAATTTGAGGCCATCTTCTCTCATCCTATGGCTTGTTACTTGGGAGAGTAGCACAGCATCCACCTCACCACAAACTCCTTTCAGGGAGCTGTGGACAGTGATGAGGTTTCCCCTCAGCCTCCTCTTCTCCAGACTAAACAGCCCCAGGGCCCTCAGCTGCTCTCCATAACCCCTGGGTGCCAGATCCTTCCCCAGCTCTGTTGGCCTTACATGGAGGAGGTCACCAATCTGAAACCTGCAAAGAGGCAAAGAGAAGTTCCTAGCAGGACAGCTCATCCAAGCTGGACATCTGAATGTCCTGTAAAGAACTCGCTGGTGAATAAGGCATCCTCCTGAGGAAGTAGTCTTTGATCCTAAGGATGGATTGAGATCCCAGGAAGGGTGGACGCAGGCTTCCTGCCTGAGCAGCAGACATTATTGTATTTTCTTTCCTTCCAGGAGTTCAGGACACAACTATAAATTAAGTTATACATAAAGCTACACATTCAATTATGACTTATTATTATTTTCTTCCTTTTTTCCAATCGACAAGTTCTATTTTGCTGACAGATGGGAGTCACCTTTGTTCTAAGGACAAGCTCAGAATCACAGAGCTCTACTGCTACCCCAAGCATTGTGCAAGAGGTGAGGCTGTGCCTGCTTCTCATGGAGGATTTATCACAAATGCCCACCTCTATCAGGCAAAACCCAAGCAGCAGCTGGGCGAATGTGAACAAGCATTGCCAGTGAAAATGAACCAGATGAGAAGCAGGTCATTTTGCTTACCCAGTCACCACAAACCATGTTTGGAAGTTACAGCTAACCAGAAGCTTCTCCAACAATACCCACAGTTGTTTACAAATGCTTTTAGTACCTCAGCCTGTTCTCTTGTCTCAGAGTAGCTGGTCACAGTATGAGTGCCAGGAGTGCCTGATGGGGATGCCCAGAGCTCCTCCCAGCCCAGTGCTACACAGGTGATGTAGTGAGAGCCAGAGCTCTGCTCCTGATTTACACCAAGTAAACACCACTCCGGGCTGGCTCTCACAGCAGGATGAAGCACTGAAGGCTGTGAACGGTATTTCACACATGACCACAGCCTCTTTCATCCTACAACTGCACAAGACACCATGGGGCTGTGGTCCAAAGAAATCCAAAGGCCTCTAACACTAAGAAAATACCAATCACCTCGGCAACGTTGCCATCTTGGTCACTTTGGCAGCCCAGTACATCCAGAGGTTGTTAATGAACACATTTGTGGGATACCATAATTTTATACAACACTTTGATTTGACTCATGTCAAAGCAATCTTGTATGTGACCCTGCACCCACACAATGGAGACAGCTGGGTAATTATGCTCATCCATATCTTCTTTTTAGCTTTTACAGGCTCATTAACTGCAAAACCAAAAGCTTAATTTAAAGTTGACCCCTAAGTTCTTTCCATTTTGCTTGTGATGAGGCTCCAAAGCGCTCCCTACTTCACACCTGCCAGACCAAACCAAATCCCAGTTTACAGAAACACAGCTAAAGCAAGCACAAACTGAAGCATTTTCAGAATAAAGAACTTTACCTTGAAAACAGAGAGGGATGTATGTGTATATAAACTCCTTGAAGTGTCCTGTTCAAATTCTAGTCTTTCCACTTGTATTAATACATACACAACATAGACATGAACAAAGTTTCCACTGACAATTGCATTCCCCAAAGTAACAGAGAATAAAAAAATAATGTTCTAAAGTAAAACCATAAATTTGCATACTGGAACATGTCTAAATTTAGACTACTAAACTTGCCTTAACACATACACACAGCGGAAGGTAACGTTTTCCAGCTGAGAAGATTTCTACTCCACTGCAAGAATCAGCCATCGCAGCCAATTGTTAACTATTCTGTGAAGACCATCAATGCAGACCTCCATGTTGTGCTTCCAGAATTACCTTAAAACACCTGTGCTAAGTGATCTACAACCAATTTTTTTACATTTCAGTTAAAAGTGTGCAAGAGACCTTGTTTTTCCAAACCAGATAACAAAAAACTTCCATGCAGTGTCCAAATGGAAGTTTATGCATTCTACTCAACTGAGTGTCTTAATTGCAAGAGAACAGCTACGCAGAAGTCTGAGAGGATTGAATTCATAGCATCAGAAATCTTCCTGTATTTGTACTTTAGAAGTATCATACAATCACTATAAACCAAAATACCAGCCTTAAAACAAGCAGGAACTATACTTCTTTCCCAAACGCAATTTATTTCTGATGGGAGTGGCTCACATTTTGTTTTCCTCAGCTGCAATGACATTGCACAGTCAGTAATATTATAATGTATGACCACTGTGCAAATCAGTCCCTCAAACTCCTATTTTTATGCATAGGTCAACAGGCAATCTTTTGTTGAAGACAAAATTTCTTAAGACCTCCCTTTTCTAAGTGCTTCAACAATCAATTACACAAACGCTGTGTTTAGGAGGAAAAATTGCTTACAAATATTGAGTAAGTTAAAACCAGACAAATGAGAAATTCATACTTTTCATGCTGCTCTAATGTTTTAGTTCCTCTGGCAAGAAGCATATGTACACTTTGAAGCTCTTTGCAAATGCAATCATACAAACAACCTACATTTTACTGCCCGCTAGCAAGTGACACTGCTAAGGCCAAGCCAGAACTAGTTTAGCCAAACAATCTTAGATTAGATGCTGCCTTAGAGCTAGACAACCTTAGCACTAAGAAAACAAGAGGGAACAAATCACAACATGCAGCAAAAGAGCAGAAAAGCATTGAGTGGAACTTGAGTCAACACATACCTTGTGGGAAGGGTCCAAAGTTCTGCACACTTCCGCTTCTCATGAGGGGAATCCAAGTGCAAGCAGAATTTAATCACACACCGTGACTGATAAATGGTCAGCTTAGCTGCTACGACCACTTTCTCACCGTGCTACGTAACACAGCACAATCATTCACAAGGAAACAAGGACTGGTGTTCCAAGCAGAGATGGAGAAGTGCACATGCAGGGAAGGAGGCGTGCAGCAAGTCTGTGTGAACCCTGCCTCGACACTGACGCCGCTGCCTTTCCTGAGTGGCCCGTTTTTAATTTCAGAGGTTGTTTAAAACCAGTTTAGCTTGTAAAGAAAACCACACAGAACTTGATTCTGGCAAGCCCAGCACCAGCTCCTGCTCTCAGCAGATGGCTCAGCACAAGACCACAGCACACTGACTGTTGGGCCCTGCAGTGCCCAACAGCAGGGAAGCTACGGAGAGCACCAGCGAACGTACCTTCTTATGAACAACGGAGGAAGTGGAATTAATTGTGCTCTCGTCACTATGCATCATGACCAGTTCAGGGCTGCTCTCATCCAGGACCTCCTGCATGCTGCTCACACTGCTGCTCTGACTGCCTGTGCTCACAGACATACTTGGGATGGAATGGTTGCTGCCCAGACTGTCCATCTTCCTACTCAGGTTTGATCCATGCTCACTGTCCTACAAAACAAGGGGCATCAGTTACAAGTTCTGCAGGAGACTGCCTGCCCAGCACGTGCCTGCAGTGCCCATAGTTTGTTTTAAGGGTGACTCTGCAGAGTTAAATGCTTTTTGCTTGTTATTTTGGCGACTACATTTCTCAAGGCTGGCTGGGTTATGAAGTGGGGCACTAGTTTTGCCTTTTCCCCTGCAATGTTCCTACATCAGTCTTCAAGTCATTTTCCACAGATCAGGAGGTCTGGCCAGGGTTCTTGGCTTGAATAGGAGACAGCCAGGAACACTGGATGGCTGGTGGGAGGTGTCTCATCATTAAAAGGAGCAATCTAAGTTTTTATTAAAACGATGTTCCAAGTCAGGATATGCTACAACATATTTTGTGAATCAGAAAACATGTAAAACAATGCCCCATTTGATTATTATTTGATAAATATCACATGGTGCTTAACAGGTGTTGAGGTTTTAACCTCCCTGCCCCAAGCAGTCAGCAATAACATTTTATCAAGTTAAAAACCCTTTTAACCTTGTGTTTTCAGCCAAGACAAATTCCTCATTCACCTTTAAGCAGCTGACTCAGAAGAGCCTGCATCATTACAGTTATCAAAACTGTTGTAATCTACTTAGACCTAAGTAAATAAATATTCTTTGTATAGGACATATTTTCAATTCTCCAGACATATCAGAAGTCAGCAGCCTTTTTTTCTTGTTGCATACTTGTACAAGCACAGTAATGCCAGAGTATGCACTTAATCTAGGCTGACTTTAAGACTTTATAGAGCTCTTTGTAATTAAATGGTGGCACTGAAGATGCTTGGAAGGAGTTCACAATGAGGCTTGGGAACTCCAAACCCTGCAGCTCCTGGTCTGAAATAGCCTTGATTCACCAAAACGAATGGCTTGCTACTGCTCCCATTTTGCCCTGGCCTCAAAAGTAAGCTTGGGGGAGAATTAAATTATAAATCAATTAACAGGGTACTCATTTTATTGGAAACTGACAGAAAAGATAAAATTGATAGACTTAACAGATTTGTATTTGATTGTGTGATTATTTTTAAGCAATAAGCAGATCATTCAGAGCCTGTATAAGAGCAGTTAAAATCCAAAATACAAACCAATACTATTTTGCTAAGACCATTTGCACATGAGAATGAGAATACTTCCAGGGTGCTTATGTAAAGTTGCAGTAAAAAATGACATCCTAAAGGGCATCTGAGATGAGGACACAGTTGTGTGATTAATGAATGCATATGCACAAAGGCTAGAGATGAGACTGCAACCTTAACATTGACTTCCTGACTTGAATACTTTTCAAATGACCTTAAGTTTCTTGCAAGAGCTCTGAGGAAAGCATTAGTAGTATTTTGAGTGCTAAAGACTTGCAATGCTCCTTTTAACCCTTAGAAAGTCTAAGGTAGATAAAGGAACTGTCGTGGCTTTACAGTTGAGCAGCTTCTGTTCACCAGTTAAGTAGTAACTGAAGCAAGTGTTATGTTTTCTTTCCACTGCCAAGTTAGTGATGCAGACAAGCAATGAAACCTCCTTTTGTGGCACACGAGCTCAGTGGTAAAACGCAGTGCAGAGCATGCTGTGCACATGCAGAGAGTGAGCTTCATCACAGTGCTAAGTCCTAGAGACAATCTCTTCCCCCTTTCTTAGATGTGGGGACACAAGGAACAGAAGATACATCTTGGAGCCAACTACAACCACGTTTATCCCACTTAGCTGTTCAACTTGGATCTGCTGAAAAGTCAAGTGGGAAACCATTCCCTTGGGCTTTCCTACCCTGGCGCTCTCATAAAAGCTTTTCACCCCGAGGTAGACAAAGCTTGAAGGTTTCAGTGCAAAAATCTGACAAATCCCCTCTCTCTGCACCCCAACAACTAAGGACAAGGTTTCAAAGTTGGCTCACAGGAGGGTTAGAACAGAAGCACTTCGCAGCTTTAACCAGCAGTTGCTGTGCTCGCTCCTCTGTGCACGTCCTTCAGAGTGAAGGGCAGAGCTCAGTGCCATCCCCTCCTGTGTGCTCTCCTCCCTGACACTTGGGCTCGCCCATTTCTTAAACCAGAGCTCTGGTTTAGCCTCAAAGGAAGATCTGCATAAACCCCAAAACCGAGTCCTCAGATATACACCAAGCTTGGGCATCTCTCTGCGTATTATCTCGCAAAAAGGAACAGAAACACCAATTCACCTGCATTTTTTTTTGTTGAGAACCAGTCATGGATTTATTTATTCAACATGCCTGTACTAAATGACATGAATTTCCATTTAATATCAACTGGAAAATGAATGGTTTCATTCTCTTAGCCACAGTTAGTGTCAACTATCACACACTGATTAAAGCGGGCTGTTTACTATAAGATTTAAACTGAAGCTGAATTTTGTCTTTAACATTTTTCTTCACTATTGAAGAATTTAAGAAATAAGTCTTACTAATTTGGTGATTTGCTTTTCAGCTCAGGATGGGCCAATTACCTTACAAAAAAGTTATGGTAACTGGAAAAATCTTAACACTAATCAAGTGACCTTGACTGTGCTTCTGAGACTGAAAAGCTTGGGCTGTCAACAGACCCTTTCACACAGGCTCTAAGCTTCTTCCTCTCACAGAGAATCTCCTTCCAAAAGAGTTTCTTCCCTAAAGGCCACTGCTTGAAAACACATGGAAGTTTTAAAGTTGCCTATAAATGCACATCTAACAGTGAGTAAAGGCTGCTGTCACTCATTATCCTACTCTGTACCTCTGCTGATCCAGACAATATTCCAACAATATAAACTGCATCCTCACCTAGGCCTTGCTTGTTCTGCCCCCTTAAGGACAAGAATATCCCACCCTGAAGTTATTTGCAACAGTGCAAATGAGGTAACAAAATAAAAGTACCTCCTCCTCTTCTTGAGACTCGGTCAGCGGGCCGTTCCGTGTCTCCTGGAAAAGGATCTTCTTCATTTTCCGGTACTGCAGGTTATCCAACTCACGAACTGCATCTTTCGTCCTTTGGATGAGGTCTATGAGTACCCTTGGTGGTCGGTCTCGGCGAACAAAATCGTGCTGGATTAAAGGAAATAAATCACACAGTTCCAGATATAACTCGAGCACGTTTGATGTAAAAAAGAGGGATACAGCGACTTTCCTGAGACACCCGAAATGACAGTTCATACTCAATAATTGGTCTGCTCATACTCAATAATCGGTCTGTTCATACTCAATAATTGGTCTCCTCATACTCAATAATCGGTCTGCTCATACTCAATAATTGGTCTCCTCATACTCAATAATCGGTCTCCTCATACTCAATAATTGGTCTCCTCATACTCAATAATTGGTCTCCTCATACTCAATAATTGGTCTCCTCATACTCAATAATCGGTCTGTTCATACTCAATAATCGGTCTGTTCATACTCAATAATTGGTCTCCTCATACTCAATAATCGGTCTGTTCATACTCAATAATTGGTCTCCTCATACTCAATAATTGGTCTCCTCATACTCAATAATTGGTCTCCTCATACTCAATAATTGGTCTCCTCATACTCAATAATCGGTCTCCTCATACTCAATAATTGGTCTCCTCATACTCAATAATCGGTCTGCTCATACTCAATAATCGGTCTCCTCATACTCAATAATTGGTCTGTTCATACTCAATAATTGGTCTCCTCATACTCAATAATCGGTCTCCTCATACTCAATAATTGGTCTGTTCATACTCAATAATTGGTCTCCTCATACTCAATAATCGGTCTCCTCATACTCAATAATCGGTCTGTTCATACTCAATAATCGGTCTGTTCATACTCAATAATCGGTCTGTTCATACTCAATAATCGGTCTGTTCATACTCAATAATCGGTCTCCTCATACTCAATAATCGGTCTCCTCATACTCAATAATCGGTCTCCTCATACTCAATAATCGGTCTCCTCATACTCAATAATCGGTCTCCTCATACTCAATAATCGGTCTCCTCATACTCAATAATCGGTCTCCTCATACTCAATAATCGGTCTCCTCATACTCAATAATCGGTCTCCTCATACTCAATAATCGGTCTCCTCATACTCAATAATCGGTCTCCTCATACTCAATAATCGGTCTGCTCATACTCAATAATTGGTCTCCTCATACTCAATAATTGGTCTCCTCATACTCAATAATCGGTCTCCTCATACTCAATAATTGGTCTCCTCATACTCAATAATCGGTCTGCTCATACTCAATAATCGGTCTCCTCATACTCAATAATTGGTCTGTTCATACTCAATAATTGGTCTCCTCATACTCAATAATCGGTCTCCTCATACTCAATAATTGGTCTGTTCATACTCAATAATTGGTCTCCTCATACTCAATAATCGGTCTGTTCATACTCAATAATCGGTCTCCTCATACTCAATAATCGGTCTCCTCATACTCAATAATCGGTCTCCTCATACTCAATAATCGGTCTGTTCATACTCAATAATTGGTCTCCTCATACTCAATAATCGGTCTCCTCATACTCAATAATCGGTCTGTTCATACTCAATAATCGGTCTCCTCATACTCAATAATCGGTCTCCTCATACTCAATAATTGGTCTGTTCATACTCAATAATTGGTCTGTTCATACTCAATAATCGGTCTCCTCATACTCAATAATTGGTCTGTTCATACTCAATAATCGGTCTCCTCATACTCAATAATTGGTCTGTTCATACTCAATAATTGGTCTCCTCATACTCAATAATCGGTCTCCTCATACTCAATAATCGGTCTCCTCATACTCAATAATCGGTCTGTTCATACTCAATAATTGGTCTCCTCATACTCAATAATCGGTCTGTTCATACTCAATAATTGGTCTCCTCATACTCAATAATCGGTCTCCTCATACTCAATAATTGGTCTCCTCATACTCAATAATCGGTCTCCTCATACTCAATAATCGGTCTCCTCATACTCAATAATCGGTCTGTTCATACTCAATAATTGGTCTCCTCATACTCAATAATCGGTCTCCTCATACTCAATAATTGGTCTCCTCATACTCAATAATCGGTCTCCTCATACTCAATAATTGGTCTCCTCATACTCAATAATCGGTCTGCTCATACTCAATAATTGGTCTCCTCATACTCAATAATCGGTCTGCTCATACTCAATAATTGGTCTCCTCATACTCAATAATCGGTCTGTTCATACTCAATAATTGGTCTCCTCATACTCAATAATCGGTCTCCTCATACTCAATAATCGGTCTGTTCATACTCAATAATTGGTCTCCTCATACTCAATAATCGGTCTCCTCATACTCAATAATCGGTCTGTTCATACTCAATAATTGGTCTCCTCATACTCAATAATCGGTCTGTTCATACTCAATAATCGGTCTCCTCATACTCAATAATCGGTCTCCTCATACTCAATAATCGGTCTGTTCATACTCAATAATCGGTCTCCTCATACTCAATAATTGGTCTCCTCATACTCAATAATCGGTCTGCTCATACTCAATAATTGGTCTCCTCATACTCAATAATCGGTCTGTTCATACTCAATAATTGGTCTCCTCATACTCAATAATCGGTCTCCTCATACTCAATAATCGGTCTGCTCATACTCAATAATTGGTCTCCTCATACTCAATAATCGGTCTGTTCATACTCAATAATTGGTCTCCTCATACTCAATAATCGGTCTGTTCATACTCAATAATCGGTCTCCTCATACTCAATAATCGGTCTCCTCATACTCAATAATCGGTCTGCTCATACTCAATAATCGGTCTCCTCATACTCAATAATTGGTCTCCTCATACTCAATAATCGGTCTGTTCATACTCAATAATCGGTCTCCTCATACTCAATAATCGGTCTCCTCATACTCAATAATCGGTCTGCTCATACTCAATAATCGGTCTCCTCATACTCAATAATTGGTCTCCTCATACTCAATAATTGGTGACACCCATTGTGAAAGACTCCAGACACACTCGGCACTGACCCCTGCATCAAACACCCAAACTGATGGTGCCACCCCCTGGGAGTTTCGAAGCGTCAGCTGCAAAATGTTTTGTTCAGAAGCAGAAGATGTTCTTCAGCACAGAACTCAATCAAATGTAGAGTACTGAGAAGTGAGGCGAAACCACTTTGCCACTGGAAACCGGTGTGCGTGTGGACGCGTGCGCGGGCGCAGCCGCAGGAGAAGGAGGGCAGTGGGTGGAGAGGAGAGAGCCTGGCCTGACCCTCCAGGAGCTCTCTTCAGCCCTGATCCACTTCTGTGCCTGAAGTGAAATGGTTGGGGCTGGGGCCAGGTTTTCTGAGCTCTCCAGCAACACAACTAATTCATCCCTTCCTGAGCTCGTACACTTGATGTGTACAAGGCACAAGGTGGTGCCACTTCAGACCTTACAGAGGCACCAGGCTTTAAAATGGAGAAAATGCATAAAAGACAAAGAAAAATCAATCCCAATAACGCACAGCTACCTGCCTAAGCTCCATCTAAAGGTTTATCCTGCATCTATCTATTTCAATTTGTACATAAAACCACCAAGAAGACTGCAAGGCTTATTTATGCTTAAAGCATTTGTAGACAGAGTTAAGTAAAATCATTTTTTTACGAACTCCTGCTAAGGATGTTTTAGAATTGCAGGTTTTAAGTGCAGACTTAATAAATTCCTCAATGGAAATTAAGCACATGATTAAGGGCTCTTCTCTGATTTATCAGACAATGCTCTCCTGAACTGCTCAACCAGCAGCAGAGTCTGAAAGCCTTGAGCTTTCCCATTCAACCTCTGACTGAGGTACCAGTACACGCTTGTCAGAATTCTACGTGGGATCACTACAGTTGGGGACATCACTCAATATCGATCACAGGAGATGGCCTGAAGGCACAACCATCTTCTGCACATTTCTAGAAATATTAAAAATGAAAGAGAAAGGGGGGGAAAAAAGTGGTTCTCTAGCCTGCATTGCAAATGCCACGATGGTCTTTTGCTAGAGAGCCTTTGCTGCTGGGCCCCACCTGCAGAGAAGGTCTCAGGATCTCAGCCTCACAGCTCCTTCCACACCTGGTGAGCTCAGGGTCCCATAGGACAGGTAAAAGAATCCTTCCCCTAGATGTGCTGCCATTCCTTAAGTTCAAGAATCAATCCATCCTATAGCTGGAGTAACTGACAGATGAAATCGAGTCCTCCTCCCAACAGGAGTCTTGCATCCAAAAAAATTGACAGGATGAGCTGATGTTCATTTAATGATTTGTAAATAAACATGGACAGTATCATGCCATGGACTTACTTTTTTTTTTTAACTGAATTCAAACTGTCATGCATTTGAGCTTTGCTAATGGGAACAGCTGGTCACTTCAGTATCAATTTTTTGCTAGTGAGGGTGTTTTTTATTGAATTACAGCTAAAAGTTTCAAATATCATCTCACACAGAAGTAAAATGAATCACTTCTGCTCCTCAATGCAGATAACCCCTATTTATTTCTCTGTAAACAGCAACAACCTGCAGCTCATCTATGACTACAAAAAAGGTGACCACTTTTATCTCATTGCAGATGATTTTTAGAAAGCAATAATGTATTTGGAAAAACCATCCTGAACTTCATTCCATCCTCTATATCCAGCGTCTACTTGTTTATGCATATTCTTTAGCAATGCAAATATTCATTTCACTGGAAAGACTGGGCTTCATATTCAGGCAATACTCAAATATTGGAAATTGATCACATGGAAACTGCAGAGCAGATCCAAAAGGCACTTGCATAACAAGAATCCAATTCTGACTGCTCTCTTGCATCATCTAATTGCAAATAAAAGATGCAGGTACCTCTGCCAGGCACCCTGGAACTCAAAGAAATGATGGCTGAAAGGACATAATTTGCCTGCTTTCTCCAAACTGCAAGAACAAAAACCCCAAGCAAACAACAAAATCCAAATGGACTCAGATGGAGGAAGACGTTTGTCTAAAGGCACGTTCCAAGTTGGTTGGAAAGGTGACCAACAGAACTCAAGTCTCCTGAGAATGTCATGCAAGCTGAGAAAAATAGGGAAAAAGCATTCAAAACAAATTTTATAGTTGCTTTTGAAAGTGAAATATATTAGTGAGATAGTTCTAGTTCTTTTTGTTATTTTTTATTATTATTTTTTTATTTTAACTCCATTTCAATATCACTACAGTCATTTGACTATTTTCATCTGGTATAGTGAATGGAAATTGAATTCATTCTCAAATATCTCAATTACAATTCAGTCCCCTAAGAAAATGTGTCCACATAGAACTGCTCCATTCCTGTTTACCAAACACAGTTGAAAACCCTTAAAAGCCAAGAAGATCTTCAATCTTACAGCCCAAGAAGCTTTAGGGAGAGCTACTGCAGGAGGGAACATCTAGAGTAGTGTTCTGAAAAACTAAACCCAAACAAAATAACTGAATTTCCATGTTTTAAGAGGAAGATCTCAGCTCCAATTGTTTGTACAGGCTCCAGCCTAAGGTACTGATGAAATTCTATCCCTCAATGAACTTACACTGTTCCTAGAGAGCAGCAAGGCTGCCAATCCACATGAATGAATCATTCTGAAACCCACAACATAAACCTATTAGCTGGTCAAAGGATTGTCAGGGAGCTGCAAGCAGAACCAGAGAACAAAACGTGGGTTATGTGCCACAGCACGAATGCATCGCTGGAAAAAATGGATCAGGCACCAAACTGAGAGTACAAACAAGCTCCTTCACCAGCCTTTACCTGGAGAGCAAAGCACCAGGGTTAAATATTCTGTATGGCCCAGGTTTAAAGCAAGGACAGAAGCAAGCACAAAGCCAGCTCCTCAGTAAGCAGAGCAGGGTTCTAGTTTCTGTCAAGAACCAAGAGGCTCTGAAACATCCATGAAAATGCATTTAGCTGAGCTGAAAGAACAACAAGAGAAGCTATAAAACAAAGGCTGAATGGTAGCCTCTGAAAAAAATCAGCACAAAAAGGCTGTCAGGTAGACACAGAGCAGCAAACGAACCTGCTGTGGAAATCAAGCACAACACCCACTGGAGCCAGCAAGTCCTCTGCTCAAAGGTTTAAGGAAAAACTGAGTCCTGTTTACCTGGTGTGGAACAGCAGCATTGCCATGCAATTCTTACCAATAGCTATGTATGGTGACCAGAGGAACAGCAGGGTCACTGATCAAATTTAAAGAAAGGAAATACTCAAAAGAAAAGAAAAACAAGCCTGATGGAAAAAGGGCCGGACAGGATTTCACATATCCCTACCTTCTAACTGAAGGCTGCTCCTGAACTTCCCAAACACAAAGTCCTTGGAGTTGTAAGTAGATCCTATACTTCTCAGGTAAACTGAAACTTGAGGATTTAAACAACTGGAATCGATTTATGATTCACTGACAAGACTTAGACAACCTTGGGACACATCACCACCAGCAGTGGTCCCTCTGCTGCACCCTCTTGGCAATTACAAACCTATGCAGGGTACAGTCCAAAACAATACAGCTATTTCCAAACTGAGTTGTGATGTGGTTCAGTATAGAAACTACCAAACCCAAAAATTGTGTATGATTAGAGGAAGAAGTTAAGCTAGGCCTATCCTGTTAGTGCTACATTTAACAACTAAGCACCATGCATGAATAAAGGAAAAAAGCAAACACATTATAAGATGTTTATGAATCAGGAGGAATCACTCAAAACCCATCTAGGACAAATAAATGATTGGAAAGTGGAGATCAGAAACACAGAGAAATACAACACTGCACAACTAGAGAGAGGAGTTGAAAAAATGTTTGGAGATACAAGTAGGATAGAGATGCAGAGCATGTTTAGGAAGTAATGATAGGAGGAGGGATCTACAGTTGGCAGCCATCTGAAACTTGACTTGAGTTCTAAATGAGACAGCAGCCAAAAGAACACAGCACCCAAACCCCAGGCCTTGGCACACTGCAGAGCAGAGCCAGCCTCTCCCAGCTTCCACGTAAGCACACCTGGAGGAATGCTTCACAAGGCACATTTTGGTGCCAGAAATGCCTGTCCAGCCAGAGGAACTTCAGACAAAAAACCACCCCACATCCGAAAAACAACCAAAAAGGGAATCAAAAAGGCCCAAGTGAACGATTTACAAGAATAAAGCAAAAAACAAGATCAGGCAGAAAGATCATAAAAAGACACATATTCAAAAGGTATGAACAGATAAAGAATTAATCATGTTGACATTAGCATTACCAGAGAAAAAAGGTGAAGAAAACCTTCCTGAACTTCACCTGCATCTGCTGGAAAAGAGACAGGGCAGTTCAGAGTGCCCCAGATAGAACAATTCTGCTCTGGCCAGGAGATAAACACAAGTCACCAAGTCTCTTTCCATCTCTAAATCCCATGTTCCTTTAAATCACCAGTCACTAACTGTGGATCTTTATTAAGAGCTCAATCCTCTGATCATGTGGAGTATAATTCTCAAAGTACTACCAGTTCCACAAAAGATTTGCTATTGTCTATGAATCTTAGGAAGACTGGTTAAGTCTAGATTTTGAGGAATATTTAAAAGGGCTTTTCAGATTTTTCTACCACTTCCACAGAGAAAGGCCGTAACAAATTATGGGCCTTAAATCTTTCTGGAATTGCATATAAACTTGGTAGCAAGTACTGCCTGTTACACAACAGAAAAATGACATTTTTCCTCAGTGGGGAAGTTGAGCATTGAAAAAAAGGGAGCATCAGCAAGTTAACAGTTACTTTACTTTACACAAAACTGCGTAACTGCTCCAAAAAGGTCTCTGCTTTCACACAAACTGCACGAAGTTACAGCTTCCCCACTCCCTCTGCACCCCTTTAGAAGGTGAACAGGGCTGTCTCCAGTACCCTCCCTCATTTCTGTCTGCTCTTTCACAGACCTTGCAGTGTAGCATGGTCACAACTCAAAGCACCCCACTGACAGCACAGAGCCTGGTGAAAATTCCTTCTTCAAAGCAGTAGGAAACCTGCTCTGAAGTCCTGCCTACACAGAAAATTATTGGTTGGAATTCACTTCTGCAGCACAGATTAACTAACCCATGCCTGGCCTTCATAAAACCTTCAGTTAAAGCATGTACAGCATGATCTCAGGAGAAAGAACTATTAAAAAAATTAAAATTAATATTAAATCCTTCTATCATCCTCCTGCTGACAGGTTCTTCCCTCAGCTTAAAAACCTGCTACTCACACTAGTATCCCATGAGGCTTATGAGTTCTCTAACACAAAAGCAACCTCTGCAGAGCTCTAGGGTGTCAGGGGAGCAGGGTGCTGGGCTGCTCCCCCAGGTCACTCCTCACTCTCCAGTGTAACTGTTTCACCACACAGCCTACCTCTACTTTTCTCCACTAGTTCTACTCTTAAGCATCATGATATAAAGAGAATTGACTGACAATCACAGGGAAAGTCAGGAAACAAAGTCAAACAGCCTAAAATACCATTCAGAAGACCCCAAACCTCTGTTGATTCAGATAAGAGCAAAATCAACTTTTGTTTTTCTAAAAGGGTAGACAATTCTTCACCATCTCTACAATTATTTTGGTAGGCAAACAGGTTTCCCCCAAATTTCTGGAAAAGATTTAAAAAATTACCCGTAACAGATCTGTTGATGATGGCCTTTCTTGAGGTATTTTCTGTAAGCAGTAATCAACAAATCCCCTAAAGGAGTCTGACCTGTAAACAAAAAAAAAAATTCTAAATGAAAAAGCAGCTTAGGATCTGGAATACACGCAAACTTATTAGGGCAAAGCAAGAGAAAAACCTTAACTACTTTTTTCTTAAGTTCTAGGGCAGAGAAATTACTCAGGATTTGGAAAAGTCCAGTTAAGTTGATCCCACCAGTTCTCTCAACCGTTAAAGACTGTCGAATCAAACACGGACACGCCATCATCCCCAATCTCAAACTCAAAACCAAGCAAGAACTATGTGTACCAGTCATTATTTTATTTTTCACTTCAACTACTTAAAAATAGATGACAATTAAAGTACTGGTAAGTCCAGAAATGTTAAGTCAGCTGATGAAACAGCTCTGTGTTCGTCAGCATCTTGCTACCCTTTGTAAACCTGACTCCCTAAAGTGCCTCGATAGAACAGAGTTCAACAAAACTTTAGGCTATAGATGAATTTGTATCACAACTGGAAAGAAGAAAAACTGATCTTCCAGGTGCCATTGAACTTGAGAGCAGCAGAAAAAAGTACTTTGCTTACCCTTTGTGCTCTCAAAGCCACCGAGAGCAAACAGGTGACTATAAACAAACTGCCTGCAATCAAGAACAGCGATCCTTACACTGTGTTCACAAGCTGCCTCTGCTCTGCATTGCAAATTCTGCACAGAAGATGGATGGGTGTCAGTGTGCAGATAAGAGACAGAGTTCCTTGAATCTTGAAAAATGGACAAATCTGAGACAGTGAAACAAGGAAACTGAAATGGAGTGGTTTTGATAAAATTATTACCAATAACATAATTCTGCTGCTGAAATGCTTGGCAGCGTAACTGAGGGAACTTCCCACCTCTCCAGGAGCTGCTGTTTCAAGCCACCTGCAGATTCTGGACTTTATAGCTACACTCTTGGGTACAGGGAGCAGGAAATGGGGTAACCCCTTTGCTCCCACAGAATAACATAGCATTCTTGTATCAAAGCTCAGCTTCTGAAAAAGCCTGCAGCACGGTGAGTATTTACTGGCCACAGAGCTCTGATGACTTCTGAAGTCACTCACTGAAAAAACCCATCTAATTACCTCTATATTTTATATACCTCTCCCTTCCCTTTCTCCACCTTTCAGCTGCACTACAATGCTAACAATTCTTCTGTCAGGGATCTTTTGCTGATGCTGAGCTAGGGGCTGGCTTAATGCACACAAGAATATTTTAATTCCTACAGCATCCTCAGCCCCATAATTAACACCTCCACACACATAGATTGTAGCACAGCCAAACTGACAGAAGGTCAAAATTGAGCCTGCCTACACAGGAGCATTATTGGAGAGTGCAGTCAAATCACTGTGCTGCAACAAACACTTTTCTTGTCAGACTTTAACTGTGCAGAGAGAGTTGCAGAGCATTTTGAGGGGGGGAAAAATCTGTTAATAGCTCTCTTACCATTCATTTGACTGTAACGTAGGGGAATCGTTCTGGGCTATGTGATATAAGGCACTCATTGCATTCATGTTGAAAAGTGGAGGCTTCCTTTCAGCTAGAAAGAGAAGAGAAAGGTGTGATAAGGAAGTCTGGAAAGAAAAGGAGAAAGATATGGAAGTATGAGCAGGGTATCACTGCTAAATCAATAGCTCATTATTCTCCTCACAACATTTAAGCTCATTCTTTTAATATTGTAGGTTAGACCAGGACAAGCACTCAAGGAAAGTTGTTATTCACCTGAAGAAGGGATGATGAAATCCAAAGAGAACAGGATGCAAATTAGAAGGAAAATTTTCCAGCAAATTTTACCTTTACTACAACATTTCACACCTGAGCTGCTATGGCAAAATCATCAGAAGCAGAGCTTACACATAAGGGCAAGGAAATGTATGTACCAACCCTCAGATATCTCTGATGCGCTGTGGTAGCTCCTGTATGCAAGGAGAAGAGTGGCTGCCTGTTCCCCTTGTCACTGGAAGTCACCTGGAGGTGGGGCAGTTTGCCAAATCCACTTTCCCCAGCTAAAATTCTTCCTGGTCCTCACTCCAAGCAGACACCTGCCTACCAGCCCCGACCACTCAGGAGCACAGCAGATCCCTCTCAGCAGGAGAAGGGCTCCTTTTCACCACCACCTCAGGTCACTCATGCCAATCAGCCAGCAATGCCAGGGTTTTTAAGTTCATGTCAGGTCAGAGCAATCACTTGTCCTCCACATGCAGCATGCACGCAAACCACTGTGTTTTGTTTTCTTCAAACACTGCTTACTTTCAGCTACGTGAGAAATTAAGACATCAGCATTTGGAGAAAGTCAGGTGCTGCTCAGCAGGAGATTTCCTCCCACTGCTACCGGTCCAGATACAGAATCATGCAAAGGCAAAGCTCAAAGGTTTTAAGGAAGTTTAATACTTCTCAAAAGGGTAGTATCAAAGCAAAACCATCAGCTATGTAAAATGGCTTTGAGGTTCTTGACTGAAAAGTTCCATAGCCATTCTAGTTTCAAGACTCAGTACCTATACAGGGCAGCATAAGAACTATTCTACCACTGTGATTTACTCCTTGAGAGGCCATAACTGGTCTGAGCTCCACACAAACACAAAATGAGGGCTGTGCAGAATAAGAAGTCTAGAACTTCTTATTTTTGCATTATTTATATCCAAATACTGACTGTGTCAGCGAGGCATTAGCGCTGGCACATGAAACAAACCACTGGAGGTTACTGGTCATTGATACCATTACCATCGCCACGTCAGTCAACAGCTGTTCTCATTGATACACCCTCTCCTTGTTATCTCATGTGTATTTCTGCTGACTAAACATTTACAAATAACATTTTTAGTGATCTTGCCCTCACGGTAAGTTCTTGATGTACTGCTGTTAAATATAATCCACACCAAGAGTATCTTTGAAAACTATCTACTCAGCACATGCAACGCCAATATTCAAAATTTAAGTAGACATCTGTTTTGTATACCTGCTCTCACATCTACAGTTGCTTCAGGTTGTGTGGATGGACATTATTTGCCCTTTGCAGTGCAAACCCTTTTCTTCTCATGTAAAGAACCTGTCCACGTTGAGTCACGTCACAAACTTTCAGCTGAGATGGAAGCTTTTTGTTTCAGAGTGGGGAAGTAAGAAGAATTGAAAATTAAATGTCAGCCCTTTCTGATACAATTCTTAGGACACCAGTTCCCTTGACACAATAATTGGAGTGAGTTCTCAAATTCCAGCTTGAAAAATACAGACCAGAAACCATAGTTTCTTCTCATTCAAGACTAGAATCCTCTAGTTATTAAGGGAATAACTGAGCACACACAGATTAACATTAAAGTACAGCAGCATTAAGGGCTTGCTCTTGATTTGCCAGTGATTTAACTCAACGGTCAGAGCTTTCCAAGTTACACTTTTTAAAGAAAATAACCAAACCAAACCAACATATCAGGAATAAGAACCTTATTTTTTTCAGAACTTCCTAATAAATATTGCAGACAGTGAATTACTCATCTCAACTGCCAAGAATTTACTCACCTAACTCAATACACGTGATACCAAGAGACCAGACATCCACCTTTCCGTCATACTGTCCCTCATCCATAGCAAGGATCACCTCTGGTGCCATCCTACCAACCACAGTGCAAAAGGTGCAGGTTAGGATTAACAAATTGTGACTCCCAGCACACAGCTTACAATGAGATGGCTTCGTTATCTCCAGCAGTGCAGCGGACCAGAACTTAAAGAGCCAGCATGGAGCTGAGTGAAGCCATGCTGAAATGAAACAATGCTTGCCTGCACTAGCAATTCTTCCAAGAGGCAGTTTAAGAAAGGAAAGTAAATAAGAGGCCAACTTGATGATCTTGCTGTTAGCACAACATGCTGGCACGTGGGAGACCCAGACCGATCTCAAAGGCATTGTACCTGCAGGCAGACAGCAAGGGCTGGGAGAGTCCTAAAGGCATCACTTTCACTCTCACCAGAGATGGTGGGTTTTCCTTTGGCACACCAGGAGAATTTTCCAGTAGATATATGCAGCCTGTGAGTGCAGCTATGAAAGGAACAGGGAAATCTGGAACAGTGGGGAAATACCAGGATAAAGGGATGTGTGGGGTGGGGCAGGGAAGAAGCGGCAGGCCCAGCCTGCAGAAATTCAGCCTCTTCACTTCTGTTCTTCAGAGATGAAGCAGGCTTCCTGCCAAATGGACTTGTTTGGAGGATGGGTGACAGGTGACCTCCCACCAACGCCGGGGGCGTCTGCCACAAAATAAGTGGAGCATAAAGCTACGCTGGTCCACTCTGTTAGGAACGCCAAGCAACTCGAGTGACCCTCAAGCAAGTTTCTTCAAAACAGAATGTAAGTAGCTGTGTGACTTCCAGCTGCATGGCAAAATTAACAGGATTCCCTTTCTCTGTGTGGCTGTCTTAGTTCCATTACCTATGGCAAGGATAAGTGTTAATAATTTTAAGCCAATGGCATTACAACAGTCAAAACATTAAACCGGTGCCATTTCGAAGTGCTGGATGCCCTACCCCTATCCAGTGGCACTGAGAAAGAACATATTTCCTGAACAGTCAGACACAGGATTTTAAGAAAACTGCTTGGTTAATGATTTTATATCAGGTATTCTTTAAAGATTGTGAAACCCTGGAAATGGAAGGGAGCAGTCTTACTAAAGGACTGAAATACTGCTGTACTCACCAGTAAGGCGTTCCCACAAAAGAATTGGCAGGAGAGACTATAGAGGCAGACCCAAAGTCAGCTAGTTTCACTTGACCTGGCTCTGTTAGAAGAATATTTCCAGCTTTAATATCCCTTTAAAAGAACAAAAGGAAAACATATACTTCTGGTTACAGTAGAATAACTTTAGGAATTTACAAACACACAGAAGTCCACTAACACTTCCCTCAATTAAACATTCATAAAAACCTGAGAATACTTCGAAATCAACTATTATAGAAAGCTAAGAAATCAGATACATGGTTTTTTTTTTGGAATGGCACCCAAATAGGCCTGGGGGTCACAAAAAAAGAGAGGAAGAGATGACCCATGGTTGCCATGGTTGAGGCCTCAAACCGAGATCCAGGACAGTTGTATCCTAACAGTCAGCTGTGACAGCTTCAACGATACCAGGTATGTTATTTCCATCTTTCAAATATTATCCCTCCTACAACTCTCAGATAATCCATACATTTAAGAGTTTAACGATAACAGAGTCATTGCAACACAAAAGGCACAAGATATATTCAACACCTTTGGCACCATAAATTTCTGAATTCCAGCAGTGAGTGGGTTAATCTCAAATTAACTGTCCATGAGATGCTGAGAAAGGTTAACTCAATTTGCACACCTTCCAAAACAACGGCAATGATCCTATTGAAAGCTAGGTATGAACTCACCTAAGCACCATTTACTTCTAATACCTACAATTTCTGCAGACTTGTCTGTTACACCTGAAATATTTTCTTCTTCCACCCATCTGATATAAAATAGGAGGATCGCTTTAAGAAATTCAGGTCTACTTACACATTGCCAGCTGAGAATCACAATATACTGAAAGTTCCTTAAAACCCTGAGACAGTACTTCAATAACAAAAGCAAAATTGCACACCAGGGATGCCACAGATATTACATGGACAAAGGTATTTGCTAGTGCAAAAGCAGACCCTCAACATAAATGGAGTAGGTGCAAGAGACCCCAATAGCCAGGCTGTGTAAACCACACAGTCTCTGCCATCTTAAAATAAATAATCATATATTTTAAAAAATGCATCAATAAAAGTATCAGCTTTCCTTATCTGGTGTTCAACTCCAAGTCTTAAGCACCAAAGCCACATATCAGTAGCAGCAGACCTTCAAAACAAACAAGTTGCTGTGCATTGCCAAACACACTCATACTCCGACTCTGAAAACCAAGTTAATCGGATAAATGAGAAGGAAAACAAAACCATCCTGTATTTGATGCAGTGGAAGAACATAAAACGAGCAGTGAGATGCCTCTGTCCACAGGACAGCACGCAGGATGGGCAAAGCTGGAACAAAGAAAGCCATAGAGACAGGCATTTGCTTACAGTATTCCAGCAGCAGAGCTGGAGTCAGAACCTCTGCTCCCCCCTTCCTGGGACAGTATCACTTCAAAACTAGTTTTATGGAATTTTTTGCACACGTGCTGCTCAGAAGCACGTCCTGACATGTTTTCATGCTTTGGGTCTATGTGTCTGTCACTCCTGGAGGAAAAGCACTAAAGATGTCTGGTATGTGCAAGAACGCACACCTCGGGAGCACAAGAGACAGCACCGGCTGTGCTCTTCCCTCCACTGCCACCTTCACCATCCAACAAACCCCAGCAGACTCAGCGGCCACCTTAGGTATCAGCAAATGTATCTGTTACTTCAGTTGGCCTTGTATCTGCAATTAAACAGAAAACAATTCCCTCCTTTGCCACCCCATAGCGTGACATGCGAATGGACTGGCAGAGCTGCTCAGGGTGCTCCAGAGGCGAGCCCGGAGCCCTGCTTTGTCCAGCATCTCCACAAGATGTCCCTCCATTCTAGGTCACGCTCCTTCTGCCTTCCTCGCTGTGGGGCAGGGACACCACAGCTGTCCCAGCTCCCAGCTTCCACCCCTTCTCATTCAGCACTCGCTGTGCTTCTCTCGGCACCATCAGAACCGGAGGTGGGTGCACGGTTCCCCGGTAGCTGTGCACACCAGCAGGGACACCACAGCCAGGCAACGGCACTCTCCCACCACGCCTTTTAAGACACAGCATCAGTCAGAAAACTGGGAATCTTGGTCCTTTTTACTGCCAGAGAAGACTTGCCTTCCCATCCCAGAGGCTAAAAGGCAGAACACCCCTTGGAAGGTAGAACTCCGGCAAGATCAGAAAGACCTGCGTGGTGTTCCCAGTGGCTCACGGCCCCTCTCGGCACGCTGCAACAGCAAAGCAACTTCTTCCAGTTAGAAAGAGAAATAACCTGTTTTATTCTTGATCTGCAACAGAGCACGTGAACGGGCAGTTCACACAGAGCAGCCAGTACTCAGGATGTGAAACTGTCAAATTTATAACACATTAATTGTACCATGTTAGAAAATCCTAATGAGTATCAGGACAAACCTCAATAGTGTCCATACAGGGAGTCATTTACCATAAATAAGAATTCAATGCACTTAATAGCACGTAAAATATTTAAAAGTAAGTACTTTTATACTCAAATAGGGCACACATGTGAAGGGCTGATCAAATGTCATCCTACGATTTCACAAAATAGCATTCATGTTTAAATCAATATTCACCCAAATATGATTTAATAACCATGTGTAGATATGATCCAGTCATCTAGCAAATGACAATTCTTGTCTCTGAAAAAAAAACCCTGGCTGTCTCAGCCTCGGATATGCCAATTTTCTGTCTCAAGCCTGTAAACAGACAACAGGGAGGATTTTAACCATGTAAATAAGTCTCAAGTTGCTTCATTCTGATGACTCCCCATTCACATCACACTAATCTAGCTCTCACCCACTTCACAAGTCCCTGACCCAAAACTGGACAAAAAGAACCTATAAAATGAAAACAAACATTTTTGACAAATAAGTCCTGAAGAACACCACATCATGAAAGGCCGATCTCGGAGCCAGCATCCACAAGCAGCCTGTTACAAAATCTTCCTTTGTCTGTGTGCTCAGATTTCTAAGGTAGTTTTACCCTTGACTTGCTCTTTCATCAACTGATTTCTGAAAGCATAAATAAATTTTACTTATATGTAAAAAAATGCTTACAATACCTACTCTTAAAGACAGCCTGGCTCCACCACTCCCCTTTATTTGGCAAATTTAGAGTGATATTTCCCTGTCAGTCAGCCAACATCCAGGTGTATTGGGAGCACTGACATATCCAATAGAGAAAATTTGATAGAATAACCTTTATCAAAGTTGCTTAAACAGAGTGAAGCAATTTTCAGACTCCAGAGAGGGGAAGACAGGTAAGCAGCACCGAGCTCCAGCCTTACCTATGAATCTTACAGTGAGAGTGCAGGTAGGCCAGCCCCTGCAAGGCACCGTGGGTGATGGCAGCGATCTCCACTTCCTGAAGTGGCTTCTTGTGAACTACAGAAACGATTCAAGATCAAACATGAGCAGGTAAAGTGTGATCTTTTCCTGAGGCAGTCTTTTTAAAGAGAAGGAACCCCATCAATTTTGCCAGCTGAGGTGAACATCATCTTCACTACACTGGTTTCTCATGGCCATCAGCAGCTCGGAGCCTATGCACACCCTGTGCAGGTAATTTCACATCATAGGAAACCACATTTTTCTTCACCCTCACACTAGGGCCAACAGTTAATACCAGGAGACATGTCTGAGTGCAGCTTGCCAAATGTATCTGAAATATTCACTCAGTCCTTAGCAAGGGAAACTTGCCACTTTTTTACCCCAAAAGACAAAACAAACAGGAAAATGAGGAATGCCATCTAGAAACAGATGCTCCAAAGCACAAATCCCTCAATATGACAGCACATGCCTTTGGCTGACCGTATCTTAGATACAAAAGATACAGCCCACAAAGAGTACTAATTTTTGCAAACTTTGCCTTAGATTCCCTATTCCTCTGCAGGTGTTGTTCCAGTTCTGCAGTCGTACCAGTCTTTTGTTCTATAAAATCAGCTGTAATTATTCCTACAAACTGCAAGATAAGGACAAAGGTGATCTCTGCAGGTTTTTGTTACGGATATTCAGAAAACACACAGTCTGCTTCAGCCATCAAGAAGGTGCATGTTACAGGAACATGTCTACATAGATTTATACCTTTGTTTCACTACATATAGATGTGCACGCCAACTGTACGTAGCACTGGCCTCCTGGGAAAGTCTCAGCTTACCCTTGGCATCATGAACACAGGCACTCTAGCTACAGAATGGAGTAGTACAGACAGACCAGCTCTACCATCCACAAAATACCAGTCTGTGAGAAAACAGCCTCCTACTACACTCAGGAGGGGCACCAGCAAAAAAGAAAATCAAAGACTGTATAAAACTTACCCTCTAGCAAATCAGAAGCTGATCCTAAACAGTACTCCATAACCAGCTGCAAGAGAAAAATATGCTTTTAAGTAACAGTGTAGATATCCCCCTACAAACAGCTACTACTTGAATGGCTGAGAAACAGGAGAAGCAAATAAAAACCTTAATTTGCAGGAAATGCAATAAGCGATGAATGAACTAAAATGCTCTGAACATTCCAGCACTGCCAAGACATTGTTCATTGTTGTGAAGAAGGTTTAGGCACTAAGAAGTTTGTGGGAGATAGCGTGGAGGATGTTCCATGATTGCTTAATCTGCACGAACAGAGAGTCCTGCCCTTAGAGAAGCAGGCATTTGTTCCAATGTCCTGAATATCTATTCTCTTTAAATCACCTGGAAGCTTCTTCAGATGAAAGGGACTACAGGCAGCATGGGATGGATATTGCTGCATGTAAAGGCACTGTGTGTACTGAATATTGGATTGCTGTACTGTACCTTTTGTGTTCACGAAGAGCTCTAAACGCCACACCACTCACTCACCCATGCTGTGTGCTCTTTCAGGTAACAGCCCTTGTACTCAATGGTGTTGGGGTGCTTCAGCTGCTGTAGAAACTTGACTTCTTTGATGATATCCTGCCATTTCTAATAAATAAAAGCAAAAAAGGTATAACTACATTTCTCTGCTTAATCCCCTACATGCTCTCCTACATCACACGCTGTAGCAGTGTGAAGAGCAACCAGAAAATTCTTTTACAACGTGAAGATTGTAACAGTCATAGTTGCAAAAGCACAACTGTGCACTACAGAAGTTGTCTGGACCTCTTTTAAATATGTATTGGAGGAGTCTTAATGCAAATAGCTTCAGGATTTCAATCTTTTTTTCCTTGTTTTATCTGCAATATATTTCACTTAAAGCATTGCTCCTGCTTTGTTTATTGCACTGTCCAGTGGTCTCAAACTCAGGAACAACCCCTCCTGCCCCAAAACAGACACCACCACCTACAGTACGTGCTACAGATGGCACGAGGTAGCTGTTCACTTCCTTCTGTGATGCAACACAAGGCAACTGATACCTGGAAGACGTCAGCATATATGGGAAACCAACAGGTAAGCAAGGAATAATGAGTTTAAAAACACCCCAGTTTGCTGCTACAAATACCAATTCTTTACTGCATATCAACCCACCAAGCCAAGTGAGCAGTCAATCCCAGTACAAAGAGCATGGCAGCACAAAGAAATAAAAGGAGCAACTAACAAGCAACCATTGAAGCAAGACTGATATTCTGAACAGTTCTATGTAATTTTAGGTTATAGATCCTGAAGTGTCTCCAGTCAGCGATACATTTCAGCTGACACCTCAGAGAGCTGTGGTTATGGCTGCAGGAGCCAGCGTGCTCTGACCACACTTATTACTGAAATAACCACCCTACAAGCATTCTGAATTCCCATTCCCATTAAACAGAACTATTTGTCAAAATTTGCATAAACTCATTTTCCCTCCACAAACCTCCACGCTTCCTATGGAAGTGAGCAACAGCTACAGCATTAAAAAAGCTGAGCTGGGAGTGTCAAATGGAATTCCCAGCTAATTTCACTGCTCAGATTTACATTAGGGCTGCAACAGCTTCTGCATGCAGAATTGGCTTTATTCATCTTACCTCATTCGTTTGCTTTCCGCTATAGGACATCTTCTTGACTGCCACCACCTCATTAGTGTGGGAATTTGTAGCCTGGAGTAGGGAGAAAGAAATAGATTGAAACCAGTTTCTTTTTTTTTTTCCTCCCCATGGAGTGAGCTGTGCCTTTGGCAAATGCAGGCCTTTTCATCCTATATCACATTCATGCACTTCAGGGACATCCTCGTTGTGACAGGATTTACCAGACAACTACTCTGACACTTCTTCTTGAATTCATCTCTCTGTCCATATCCACTGTTCCTCCCTCAGCCCTTACTGTGTTTACAACACAAGGCCCAACACTGCACCTACTGACAACATACAAAATACAACGTTATTGGAACTGCAGTAAAAATGGGGTTTGGAAAACATTTCTCCAAAAGTTTATCTAAGAAACAAATAAAGAATTTTATCAAAATCTCTTTAATGTCATCAAAAACCCAATACAACACTGATACTCTCAAACAGCTCTTTCAATTTCCCGTTTCAAGAAATTGCTTCACTCTGGAATTGATCTCAATTTAAAAAGCAATCTTCCTTTCACCACACCAGATCTCAGTTGTACAATGAAAATTACTCAAGTCAACAAAATTCTACTTCTCTGCAGCCTGTACGATACAGGGCTGGTGACCAGAGGCTGAAAACTCCATTTTAGAGAACGTTCTACTTCCCTGGATTGGCACTGCCCTCATTCCTGCATGTTAAGGACTGAAAACTTGAAGGTTTTAAGTCTTAGAAGAGTTGTTGAAATCCCAGTACCTCCAACCATTTACCATTTTTGCGACAAAAAAATTACTGACAGTTAAAAGCTCAGAATGCAACAGAAGCTAAATGTGGTAAATCCTTCTTTCAACTGCCTGAGAGGATGAGCACTAGACTTTCAAGTAATGTATTAATGAAAGACATTTCAAGATGCATGCAAGGACTTCAAAAGAAAATGGTGTCAGGGGAACCAATAGAGCACAAGAATTACTAAAAGGAGTTGACACACTCCTCCTCAAATGAGGTAGAGAAGGCTGAAAACAAATAACTTTTGGGTAAGGCAAACCCCTTCCGAAGCACTCATCATTCTCATTCAGCACATAAAAGATCAAGAGTGTTTTATTCAATTGGATGAGGTACTGCTGGTATTCTAAACAGATCCCCAAGTACTTCTGCCTGTTACATTAATTCCAAGTATCTTCACATAAACGTGGATCTCTCTTCTCAGTTCCACAGTTCTTTCCTGAATGCCATGCTGCCAAGTTCTTGCTGTACCAGGTGCTTGGGATCCTCCTGGCTGGAATGACTGAAAGGGCTCTACATGCACACTGGACAGAAATATCCACTTGCTGGGGTGGTTTTGGTCATACTTGGAGATCTTTAGTGGAAAGCTTGGCAGAAACAAGAACATTTTCCTTGCAAAACCTCCTATACACTGCCCTCACCTGCTTTATCACCTTTCCAGATTTCTAACATGGATCTAAGTAGTTCGGTTTTAACGAAAATTATTCTTCTGCAGTCAAGTGTTGATCAACTAAGTTGATTTCAAGTCACACTGGCACCAACTTTAAAACTCTGTGAGAAGTGATGTATTTTTTCTCTGATACACAACGTATCATTTCTTTCAAGCAAGAAAAGTAATCTCAAATTATCTTGCCAAGCCTTGGCAGTAGCACACTGGAAACAAAACAGCTTGCAAAAATGGAGCTTAAATTGAAGTTTATACAAAACTAATCACATTAATCCACAATAACAACAGTGACAAGATACAGATCAATGTGCTGGCTGGTTGTAGCACTGTCAGTGTCAATTTAAAGAAAGAGGTCAAAGAGATGCAGCAACAGCATAACAATCCATGCCCTGCTCCTTTTTATCTATCTGAAGTCTCTCCCCTGCTCTTCCTGATGATCTGGAAAACCCTGTTCCTTCAAAGATTTTTCTGACCTATTCTCCTTTTTTGATACCAAGCATGTCAGGCTCCCCGGAAACCTTGCCATGACGATCCGAGATGACCTCCTCAGCCCCTGCCTTACTCCAAGGCACACAAGAACCAAGATATAACACAGGCTACAAAAGGTTTTAAAAAGGAGAAAACCAAGCCAAGGATGCACAGTGTCCCCTGTGTAGCAGGCAGAGGCTGCAGTATGACCTGTACAGCTGGAGGCCTTCCGTGGGCAGACAGATGGATCCCAGGCTACTGTGGACTGAAAACTGCAAACAGGGGAGCTCCTGCTTGTGACTCACCTACACAGCAGGACAGTGCAAAGACTCCAAAGAATGCATGCCAAGTGCTTCATTCAAGAGGAAGGAATGCCACTGGTTGAAACTAAAGCTAAGAAGTGTGGATGTATGGCAGAAAAGTGGTGATGCCTCTGGTTCCTGTGTTACTGCAGGGATATTGCTATAGGCATGGCTACAAACACCTTCAAGCCTGGAGGATGCAGCTGCTCTAGGATACTGCAAGGAGCTGCAGTCCAGCTAAACTCCCCAGTGTTTATAAAGTACAGGTCAGTTAAATAAAGCATCCAGGGAAAGGAAGAGGAGTGTTAGGGAATTGCAAGTCTTTCATCTAACCTCAGTGACATGTCAGTTGTAAACTTGCTTGGCAGATCAGCTCTCTAACACTCCTCGCCCTCGTTCCCTGGAAGAATGAGGAATTCCTGAACACCAGAGCTGAATGATAAAGGTGGCACCTTCACTACTTCATCTTCACCCTACAGCACACTATGCAACCCTTCCCTTGGGTGTGAAAAGCACTGGGTAGGACTTCTCCACTCTCATCTGAAAATATGCTGGCTCTTCTTACAGAGTGGATCAAGATGCTGTAAATGCAGCTGTAACTATAAAGCACTCAGGAGTGCTCTGGAAACACCTCTTTTCGAGATGTGTTATGAGAAATTTAAAACACACAAAGCACGAAGGGCTCGACGAACGCTCACTTTTACAAATGCTGAAAATACCTAAAATGTCACTTAAAATGGTTCCATTTTCCAAATAGGAGGTAAAGAACTATACTTACAAAGTAAACTGCTCCAAAACTGCCATGTCCAATTTCATGCAAGCCCACAAATATTTCTTCGGGATCATCTTTGTAGAACAGGTCAGCTATTTCTGGGTCCTTTGGCACCCCTTTGCGCATGTTGACAGTGTTATGAACTAGTCCGTGCCTTCAATTTCCAATCAGTTTCTTCCCTCATCGACAAAGTCCTTTGTAGACAGCATTCAGCACCTGGGGAAAAAGCTTATCTTTAATCTTTACACATGTTTCCTTCACACATTTCTGTTCTTGCTTCTCTGCCAGCAAAACAAGAGGAAACACTTTCAGGAGCAATAGAGCTCACTATCATTTCCTTCAGCTGATTCCTTTTAATTATTAGTCCAATTTAGATATAGAGATTAGAATGCATTCAGAGTGCAACAGCCCTGCCTCATACAGGAAGCGGGTGCTGCACTTACAGTAAAGTCCACTCGAAGACAACAGTCCTGTTGCTATGCAAAACATCCTGTAATAGGAGTTTGTTATTCTTCACGATGGTCTCCTAATATGTCAGTTTTTAGACTATCACTATTGTTCCTCCTACTTTTCTGGGCTGTTTGTTTACTTAGTTTCTTCACTCCCACTTGCCAGCTGGTGTGAGTAGAAAAGTCAGCTTCCATTCCACAGTAACACTTCACTATCATATGATATTTATTTATTTATTTATTCATTGCCAAAGGACAGCCAGTGCTTCTGGATTGTGATGGCTCCCAGGTCACAGATTGTTTTTAAAAGATCCCAAACTCTATCACATAAGGCAGATCTTGACATCCTTCACATTAGTACGTGTATATAACTAGACAGCACAGTACTGAGCTGCACTTAATTAAATATTTTAAATATTCATGCCTAAAATTTTATTTATGGGGAAAGAAAAACCAACTCCAAAACATCAGAAAGTTTCATATTTTCTATCAAAACATCCTGAAAAATCTGTATTGGTTCATTAGTCATTGGTGTGCAAAGCAATGACGGATGCCTCCCCCCATCTGCTTGTGACTCCTGAGGCCCAGCAGATGATCTGCAGGTGAGTCAGCTGGAGCAGTTCCTAACAGTCTGGAACAAGCATCAAAAATGCATCCAGATATGTAGCTCAGCATCTCATTCATGGACACTACACCTTTTCTGTGCATAAAAGAAAACCACTTCTGAAAACATACACTAAAATGTTCAGTCTACCTCACGATATAAACCAGTTTAACACTTAAAGAGAGACCAACTGAGCTTTACTAATAGGATAAAAGTAAAACACACATAAAAGGTTTTAGAAGACTTCAGACTGCAAGAGCCATCCAGATGGAACGATGAAAACAGAGAGTGACTTTGGTCTGGGGCTGAGAGTCTCCTTGGTGCAGGATGACAAGCAATGGAGCAACACACACAGTGAATGGCAGTTTGTTAGAGGTAATTATTATACTGGTAATACCCAGTATAATAATACTGCTGCATACCTGGGTAACTGTGGCACAAAGCATGCTCCGTGGCTCAGACTCCTTCCAGCAGCATTGTCCTGTGCTCTCGTCCCCCCAGACTCTCTGTGCTCTCTTATTCTGCAAACAAATGTCACTAGTTAGAAAAATTATTTTAAGTTTTATACCTCATTCTATTACAATACACAAAAATACTACATCCAGGAAACACCAGCAACTACCAAAGCATTGCTTGGAAGCAGATAACAGGAGTACTGGCTGTAAACGGTAACGGTGTCTCTTTAGGTGAAATGTTTGTCTCCTGTGTTCGGTAGCCCTTGGGCTTGTATATATATCACTGTAAGATAGGAAACCAGGAAAAGAGGTGAAATGCCAAGTTCTTTGACTTTTATAAAGGCTCTTAAAGTTTCCTTGGGCATGGGAGGAGCACGGAAGTTTGCTTTTTTTTTTTCACAATGCTTAGTCTATGATTTAGCTCAGCGTGTCATACCTGATGACATACGAGACTTAAAGAAATTCCTAGGCATTAAGAAGTCAACCATTGCCAGATTCCACTGAGGAGAGAATGAACAATGAAAAGATGCAAAAGGAGGGCAATCAGATTGAACTGTCAGCTGAGATCAGGTCAAGATCGCTCACAGGATGCGACTGCCTGCAGTCACCTGCTCCCCAGACATCCCCTGACATCCTCTCAGCAGAGCCAAACATGCTGAGAGCTGGGAATTACCCTGCCCTCATAGAAAAGCTACCGTGTAGCTACATCCACAGGAAAAATGCTTCACAAGGAAAGCATACTGCAGTAGCTATATAGCCAAAATCTGAATTAACACACACCTGAATTAATGACAAGCTAACTCATCTTCTCATTTATAAGGAAAAATATATGAGCAGAAGTCTCCCTGCTAGTAGCAAACATTACCAAAAAATGATATTTTTATCTGCTGTTCTCAACGCAGGGCAATACTATAAAGCTGTTAAAAATCTATTTGAAGAGCTCCAGAAAAAGGATCTGCAATGTTTAAACTAAATAAATAAATTACAAAATCCCAAGAACAAACTAATGACAAAAGCCAGACGAATGAAATGATTATTCATTCTCAGCTGATGGGCCTCACCCAAAGGTGCTATATTTGCTACATGCCTGCAGACAGGGGCAAAGAATGCAGTATTTCAGGTCTAGCATTCCTCAGCCAAGTGAAAAATCCATTTGGCTTTAGAACAATAAAAACAAACTGAGGAAGAAAACAATTTATCCATTTCTTGTCCAATGAACTTCTCTGCCATAAACAAAATCTGTGCAGGTCTAGCATTCAAGAATAAATTAGTATTTAAAATGGGAAACGTAAATGCCAATACTTAAAGTTCAGCCCTAAGTAATAAAGTGATTCTGCAATTGGGACAGACAGATACAGGGCCATACAACAAGTAAATCTTTTCAGCAGGACTACTATTTTCCAGTTGGAAAAACTCAGGATGGAAAGTGTACCAAGAGTAACCTGAGTCCTGTTGATCTGGACATGGTCAGCAACCACCCCGTGCCCTCCCATAGCGCCTGCAGAGACCCCTTCGCCCGGCACTTGGCAGCACAGGACAGACAGACAGAAAAGAGACAAAGTACACCACTTTGAGGTGAGCTGGCAAGGACACAAATTTGTTATATTACAGCTCCCTTCTAGACACAGGAACACTGAAATAAAGATGGGTTACACAGTGGCTGAGCATTACAGGAGTCAAATGCCGTTAGCAGAAAACCTCCAGTCCAAGGTATGGCCAATTTAGTCAAATTCTGTCAGTTCCCAAATGACTGAATTAGCACACCAAGTTCTGCAATAAGCTGAAGTCTCACTCTTCATCCTTCAACAAGCCCACCTAAAACAGCATTTGAGACTCTGCACGTTGTAAAGACCTCACATGAAAACAGCAGCAATCGCACCTTTGGAAGAGACAAGTGACTCAACATTTTCAGCCTGAGATCAGCGTTTTGTTCAGGTAAGGCTACTTGGAGGTGCCTCAAACTGCCTCACCAGAAATTAGAGCTCTCAATCAACAGTTACAAGGAAAATCCCTGCCTTGGAGGAAAAACCACTCATGCCTGATTTCTGGAATTCTGTAAGGGGCTAGAATTATAGAATGACTTGGGTTGGAAGGGTCTGTAAAGCCTATCCAGTTCCAACCCCTGCCATAGCCAAGGACATCTTCCACTGGATCAGGGTACTCAAGACTCAAGATCCCATCCAACCTGGCCTTGAACACTTCCAAGGACAGGGCAGCCATGAAAGACAGGATGAGTTCTTGAAAGAGTAAATTCCGCATTAGAAATGATACTAAGAAAAACATTTAGAAGATTCTCCAAGAAGAAGTTCTCTAATGAAGATTAGAGTCCATATATTGAAAACTGAAAAGAAAATTGCTTTTTAAAGGCCTACAACTATTCCAGTTATAACTGGGAAACCAGTGTTACATTGAACACATCTGTACAGCAATATCTCCGTTTCCCAGAAACGTCATAGGCAGAGGAAGGCAAAAATCAGAGTCCAGGTCTTCATGGGAAGCGTACGCGGCACCCTGTGGCACAGAAGCTCCCAAAGCCAGAGTGAAATGCTGAAGAACTGCACTGAAAAAGATGATTATTCTTACAGCAACGGAGCAATTCTGCTTAGAGCAGTCTGCTGTACTGCTCCCCTCCTCTCCCACTCTTCCAATGGAACAACCTGGGTATGCCACCCAGGCAAAGCCAACCCCTCTCAATGGAGCTGGCAGTTACCCCTGGAGTTCTGCCCCCCTGCTGTCTTACCACAGCATCTCAAAAGGACTCTGCTCTTTGCTTAGGATAAATGGCACAATAACCCAGCTCTTTTAGCAGCAAATCGACAGCAGGTCTCATCATTTGCAGATGATACCAAGCTGGGAGGAAGAGTTGATCTGTTAGAGGGTAGGATGGCCCTACAGAGGGACCTGGACAGACTGGAGAGATGGGGCTGATTCCAATGGGATGATGTTTAATAAGTCCAAATGTCAGGTACTTCATTTTGGACACAACAATCCCATGCAGAGCTCTAGACTGGGGACAGAGTGGCTGGAGAGGAGTCAGGCAGAAAGGGACATGGGAGTGCTGGTGGACAGGAAGCTCAACATGAGCCAGCAGTGTGCCCAGGTGGCCAAGAAGGCCAATGGCATCCTGGCCTGCATCAGGAATAGTGTGGGGAGCAGGACCAGAGGAGTTATCGTCCCCCTGTACTCGGCACTGGTCAGGCCTCCCCTTGAATACTGTGTCCAGTTCTGGGCCCCCCAGTTTGGGAAAGATGTCAGGATGCTGGAGTGTGTCCAGAGGAGGGCAACGAAGATGGTGAAGGGGCTGGAACACAAGCCCTACGAGGAGCGACTGAGGGAGTTGGGGCTGTTTAGTCTGAAGAAGAGGAGGCTCAGGGGAGACCTCATTGCTCTCTACAACTCCCTAAAAGGAGGTTGTAGTCGAGCAGGGGTTGGTCTCTTCTCTCAGGTGACCAGTGACAGAACTAGAGGGCATGGACTCAAGCTTCGTCAGGGTAAGTTTAGACTTGATGTTAGGAAAAAGTTCTTCACTGAAAGGGTGATTGGCCATTGGAATGGGCTGCCCAGGGACGGGGTGGAGTCACCGACCCTGGAGGTGTTTAAGGGGAGACTGGATGAGGCACTGAGTGCCATGGTTTAGATGACGGTGTTAAGTGTTGGTGTTAGTGTTGGTGTAGGTTGGACTCGATGATCTCAGAGGTCCTTTCCAACCTTATGATACTGTGATACTGCGATACTGTGGAGTGTCACCAAAAATGATGGCAGGGAGTAGGGAACAGCCAGGGTGGGAAGCAGCCAGCAGCACGGCACTGCCTGCAAGTGAGGGGTGAGAAATGAGTAACGCACCCTGCGGGCTGCTCCGACGAGACCCGGAGAGTGCTGTAACAAGTGCCACTCCTACAGCAAACAAGCGGGGTTTTGCCAACGGTTAAAGAAAAGCAACGTTCCCTCGATCATAAGCAACCCTCACGTTTAAAAAGCACCCATTCCTGCTTTAGCTCCGTAGGTTTGCCCCAAAATTCCCTTGCTATAAATTAGAACCTCCAGGTGCTGCATTAATAACAACAGAAAAGACCTTGACCTGAATATAAAGGAAACAACCAAACATCACTGGAAGTGCTTTAAGAAGAGCTAAACCACCCACATTTCCAAACATTCCAGGGTATTACATCCAAGTGTACAATGACAGTTATACTTGAGAACTCAAATTCTGTAATTGCTAACAAGAAGTCTTTCCAGAGCATGGCACCCAGGGGAGTTAAGATATTTACTCCTTTCTTTGTCAAGTTTGCTAAAGCACTGACAGCTGCCCAGCATCCTCAGCTTGCAGCACCCTCACCACACACAGCACCCTTCCCACACCCTACGGGTACCTCAGCTCCAACGCTCCAATAAAGCTCAAGTGTGTGGCTTGTAAAACACAGTTTGAATTGCATCTCACAACACTATAGGACTCTTTTGAATGTGTATGGAAATATATAAAGCTAAGTTTAGCTCTTGACTACACCACGGTACATCCCAAAACAAGGACAAAGTTTTCCACTTCAAGCAGAAAAACAAACTACAGGAAACAGGGTGGAACAGCAGCAGATTCCACTCATAGGAGGAGCGATAGGACATGGCTCATACATTCATTTTTAGATTCATATTTCTGGGGGAATAATTTTACACCAAAATTCTTTTTCCAAGAATGACAAACACAGAGTTCCCTTTCTTCACTTCAGTCTCTACAAACTCTCCAAAAATGTGGATGACAACATTAAGAAAGGAATTCTCTGATAAATCCAGCCGATACAAAGTGTCCTGAGTAAGGAACCTCCTGACATGAACTAGGCACACGCTCAAGTTCCACTGCTGCCCTCGCACAGAAACTTAGCGTTTTGTTAGTTTGCTTTTAGTTTTGTTGTTTTTTCTGCTGTTGTTTTTAAGAAGTAGGAGCTTTCTTCCTCCCTCAGATTGCTAGATGGGCAGCGAGCAAGGCCATCCACAAACATGGCACCCCGGGCTTTGGCAGCCGATTCCCGCACGTGCAGACCAGGATCGAGGATGAACAGCCCATTCCTTCCCAGGTACTTTGGCTTTTTGAGAAAGACTCTTCAACCTCCATATTTTAGTCTTCTCAGTGTCATTTCTTTCATTGTTAAGAATTACTTTTCCAGTAACTGAAAGTAACACCCATGGCTTTTCCTAGCATATTAGTGCTGAGTGTATCTTAATGCTTAAACCAGCCAGACACAGGTATCTGTTCTATAAATTCAAGCTACTTACAAGTTTGCTGATAGTGCATACAGAAAGCAAAAGTACTGGAGGTGTTCAAGGCCAGGCTGGATGGGGTCTGGAGCACCCTGGTCTGGTGGGAGGTGTCCCTGCCCATGGCAGGGGGGTTGGAACTCGATGGGCTTCAAGGAACTGGATGGGCTTCCAACCCAAACTATTCTACAATTCTATTACAGCCTTTGTTTGTTTAAATTCATCACCAGTTCCAACGGACTCAGAACAGATCTCACTTGGGTTTGGAGCAGCAAGTGCCCATGTCCTTTCTGAATGTGTCTAAGAGGAAAAACGATGCGATTTGTATGCAGAAACAAGAGGTATCCAGTGACCTTTGGAAGCAAAGACCAATATTTTTGAGCTCTGAAAACACTCTGTAGATGTGAGGACAGTGCTCCCCGGGGGCAGGGGGGCAGGTTAGGGAATTAGGACGCAGTCTGCTAGGAGAGTGTAACCAGCCCAGAAGCACCCAGGATGCCAGGCCATCATTAGCAGCCAAGACTCACACAGCGGTTCCTCAAACCACCTTTTTTTTGCTCTGCTTTTCAAAGAAATAACTGCCCAGAACATTCAAGTCCATTACACACACCGTTTTATTGATGTTTACGTAACACTTGGATGCTCGTCACTACCTGCAAGAATGTTTCTCTGCCAAGTACTCAGCCCTGCTTGACGTCGAACACCCTCCTGACACACACATAACTTTGATTCCAAATTCTCCAGGGCTCACACATGCATCAGGTCATCTGGAATTAACAAGATTACTCATGCTAATAAACCCCCCTGAATCAGAACTTCACTGACTAAAGCAATCACTGTGCACAGTGCCCCTGAGACATGGAATTAAACTAATAACTTGCAGGTCTTATTCTGGAAATACACCTTCACTGAAGCAATTTATTTTCCAGATTAGAAGCAGTAGTTTTGCAGGAAATTTCTTCTCCATTTGCAACACCTCCATGACCAGTATTTGCGTGTCAAAGATAAGACAATAAACATATTTAAAAAATAAAAACATAAATCCATTTGGTTTAAAGTTAGTAAACAAACACTCAGTGCTAGTTGTAGGGAATGTTTCAGCAAGTATGAAGTCAAGCAACGCGTCAGCCTTCCAAACAAAACCATATCATTTGTGTTACAGGCAATCCTCCTGACAGAGACACACCAGTGACTGCAGGAAATTCAGGGATATTATAAGACATGGTAGAACGCAAATGCATCACAAAACATCCATGCATTGTCCTTCTCCTTGCTTTCCAAACAGACATTAGGGCTGATGAAGTTGAGTTTATGGTTGGACTCGATGGTCTTAAAGGTCTTTTCCAACCTGTATAATTCTGTGATTCTATGATTCTAAGTTTCAGTGACTGTAGAATGATGATGATGGGCTGAAGGGAAGAATCAGGGGCACCTACAGCACTGACTGATCCTGATCTGCAGCCAGGTAATAACTATAAACCTAAAAAAATTTGATTTATGTTGTTGTTGAACAGCTTGTGGAGCGTGATATACAAAGTAAAAATGACATTAATCTTCTAATTTTCCTGAAAGTAACATTACTGTGAATTGTGCTGCGGGGCTACCCTGGGAGCTCAACACAGCACCCAGGAATCCAGTGATCACAGGACAAATGCAAATTGCACCATGCACCTCAGATACCCCAAATTCTGACATGTTTGGGTTCCAGGAAGCTTGGCCAACCTTGCTGGTCACAAGCTGTGTCACAGGTTAGCAGACCTACTATTCAAAGGCAAAGTGCTACCTTCACATCCAATCCAAAGCTCATAACTCAAGGAACAGTTCCACAAAGACCAGCACTATTAATCCTACAGCAATTTCCTTCATGAAACTCCACGGCATTTTGAAACCTGTGAAACAGCATGGTTAATTTTCATTTTGCTTTATACATTTTCATCCAATGGTTGTTTATAAAAGCAAGAACAGAATGAGGAGGCAAACACCTGAGATACTTCCAATACACTCCTTGGGTCAATATACTGTCCTTTAATCTCACACCTACTTGCGCCCTTCTGAAGTATTAAACCCAGCTTAAAAAGGGTATCTGATTTTTCTCTAGTATTTTCATTACCTACGATCCACAAACATTTACAACATTATCTGCTATTTTCACAGCACAAAAAGAAGGCAAGGTGGTCTCTACTATGGAAATATTATTTCCAGCTCAAAATTCAGATGCCTCTCTTTAGTCAGGTTCCCCAACAGAGCCTCAAAACTGCTGCCAGGAGCAGCCCTGCGCTGTTATCGTCCACAAAGCAGAAGTTGAAGGGTTTGTTTGTTTGGGTTTTTTCTTCCTTTTCAAGAAAGGTCTACAACAACAAAGTTCATATCAGACAGCCCCTCCCTAATACCCACACAGCTCAAACTTCAGCAAATTAAAAGACAACTCTTTTGACTCCCTTGCTGCAGCAAATTTTGGCCAATGCTGCAGCAAATTTCATCCACGGCCCTCAGACACATGGTGTGAACATTGGGATTGTCCTATGCAGGGACAGGAGATGGACTTGATGATCCTTATGGGTCTCTTCCAAATCAGGACATTGTATGATATGAAATTTTTTTGCAGGTGTTAAAAAAAAAATCATGTGATGTTTTAATGACAAAAGCGTCAGGAATCTATGAATGAGTTAAACTCAGGTGATCAGCCCAACTGGGAGAGTCAGCAGAAAGAGCAAACAAGAGCCAGTACCTCCCAAGTCTTGCCTGCAAGTGGTATTTTAAGAATGAATTGAAATGAAAGGTATGATAGAGTTTGCTAAATATTGGAAGCACCCAAGATCAGGAGGCAGAATATTTGAAAAAAAACCTTAAAATCTATGATACCATATAAATAAATAAAAAGCCCCTCTAAAACCAAATGAAAACCTTGGGCTTTATTAAAAAAAAAAACCAAACAAATCAAACAGCATCCTTCTTCAGAATAGTTGTGTGATGAAAAAGCAAAACTTCACAGCAAGAGGCACTGGGTGATGCTTCCCAATAATTTTCCAGTTACATTTAAAAAAAATTAATGAAAATATGTAATTCCCTTATTTTGTTTAAAAGTAATTAACACTATCTCATTTCTTCAACCAGAACTTGTATTTTATCAAAATCTAGAGTGCATTATTAGTTTTGAAGGTTTATTTCACAAAGTTAAAAACTTTGAATCATGAAATGAACCACGTGTAGTTAAAAAAAGGAAAGAAAAAGGCTTCTTGCTCTGAACAACATTTCACAGTATTTCATCATAGCACTCCTTGAAATAATTCAGGAGTACATCTGGAAGGGAGGAAAAATATATGAATCACTTTAATTCCTAATGTACATAAGCCCACATAGCATCATACTCAGAAATATAAATTCCATCCAACCTTCTCATCAAAACATCTCTAAAGCATCACATATGGGGCATGAAATTGAGGAAATTGTCTCCCTATTTTCATCAGATTTTTCCTGTGGCATTTTTATCAGGCTCTTCATCATGTTGCTTAAGAGCCAGTGAACTCCAGATAATTATAAATTCATGAGTATTATGCTGTGTGCTACTTGGAGGCAAAAATAAGTCATTGAATTTGTTTATGAAAGTCTGCAGAGACACGGGCACACTCAGAATTTCCTACCTATTAATGTAAGGGCTTCCAAAGAGCTCTGTCCATTTTGTGGTTAGAGCTATTTTTAGATAAAGAGTTTATATTTTAACCATCACATAATCAACCCAAAAAGCCAGCAGCTGGATAGATTTATCCCCACTGCTCTCCAGAGTGGCCAGGCTGATGCTGCAGTGGGAGGTGACCCACTCCAGCTCACAATTCCAAGCTTGGATCAACCCTGCTGGCACTGAAGCGATCGCAGCGGCCACCAGATCATTTGAATAGTAAAGGTGTAACGAGGCTGCAGGCAGATCTCCACTTGCACTTCAACCTCAGTTTTTCAGAACCATAGGAAGGGATTTTTGTAACAAATTTGAGCATTTAAAAATTCTATCAGTTTCAAAACCAGTGTTCACATCATTACTTTACAGTCAGATTTCACCAAGGTTAATGCACAATTACCAAAGAGTTACTTCGTGCCACCCAAGGAAAACGTGTGTGTTAGTGCAGGGACAGGTAGATACTTACGAATGAAAAGCCTGTGATATCATCTGAGGTCCCCTCAGAGCCTGGAGAAGAAAAGGCTGGACTAGGGGGAGGTGTCCCTGCCCATGGCAAGGAGGTTGGAACTGGATTACCCTTAAGGTTCCTTCCAACCCCAACCATTCCATGAAGGCTCCATGGGATATCATAGTGGCCTTCCACTATCTAAAGGGGGTCTACAGGAAAGCTAGAGAGGGACCCCTTACAAGGGCAAGAAGTGACAGGACTAGGGGGAATGGCTTTAAACTGGGAAGGGGAAGATTTAGATTGAAGATTAGGGAGAAATTCTTCATAATGAAGGTGGGGAGGCCCTGGCACAGGTTGCCCGCGGGAGGTGTTGTTGCCCCTCCCTGGAGAGGTTCAAGGCCAGGTTGGGTGGGGCTTTCAGCACCCTGATCCAGGGGCAGGTGTCCCTGCCCATGGAAGGGGGGCTGGTACTGGATGGGCTTTGAGATCCCTTCTAACCCAAAACATTCTATGATTCAGGGCAAAAAGCAATTTTGTTATGTACTTGCAGACCAATGAGATCCTTTAATACATGTTAGCACAGCCCTGGCTTTTGTCATAACACCAGCTGACTTTTGGAAAAGTAGGTTTCTTTTTAAAAAACTGTTTATTTTCCTTTTGCAAGAAAATGTAACTCAGATACTGACTATCTGGAAGGTACACCACAGGAAATCTAGCCAAAAAGTCAGTCATACAGTAGGTCCTTAACAAAAAGTGAGAAAACAGAACCAACCTGCCCTCATGGAGGTGAAAAAAAGAAAGAGAAGCATTCTCTGGTGGGTCACAGATGGTCAGAATAGCTCTGAGCAAACCAAACAGTGACTGATTTTTTCCTTCTGTGTGATGAGATGGGGAAGGTGAGTGTGATGTGTGTTCTTCATGAGTCTAAGAAAACCCATGGATCTTCATCATCGTTCTCTTAATTTTCTTTAGAAAGAGCATTGCACAGTGCAGCATACATTGCTCATCCTCCCCAGTGGTAACACGTGGAGAGAAAGGCTCTGAATCCTCACCTCGTGCCACTGCTGGTTCACGTGGCAGCAGAGAAAGCCGCAGCTCTCCCGTGTGTCTCCCCAAGCTGTCAATCCTGGCCGTATTACACTTCCCCACTCATCCACCCTTTCGCTGCCCCATGAATCTCTCCCTGCCTCACACTTCTCCTTTTATAGATTTCCTTCCTTCCTGCCCCCTCGGTGTCAGCCAGAGATAACCCTTTAGGAAACAGCCTTCTTGGCTGCTTGGGTTTATCATTCCAGCTTGGCCTGCCCTTGGTGATTCTGACTCCAGCACCTCCAGCTCTCTTCCTTGACCTATTTACAGACACGACCGCAACCGTTAACACATATAACAGGAATTTTTTCCACCCTCATATCATTAACAAAGACCACATCTGTTTCATTCAGGTGGTCACAGTCTGCATCAGGGGTATAATTAAACGTGAAAAAGTTTATTGAAAAATACACAAGAATTCAGTTCCATGTAGGAATACTATGATTAAGAGATGACAAACTTAATCTAGTGTGCACCAGCCAAGACAGAATCAGTCATTAATATTACACAGCTTACACAATCGCTTTCCAAGTTTATTCTTTCCTAGCATATGCATTTTTTTATGGCAACTAATAAAAGACACACAGAAATATGGATGTCTAATGCCCAACACTTCATTATTATCATCTAATACGTGTGTTCAATAAGAGAGTGTTCATTCACCACCAAAACAGCACTGGATGGCTGAAAATCAGGAAAGAAAGGAAGATAATGTTCTGCTTTTATTGAGCACTCAGAAAGAACTGGAACTGTTGGAGTGAATCCAGAGGAGGCCACGAAGGTGGTCCAAGGGCTGGAGCACCACCCATACAAGGACAGGCTGAGAGAGTTGGGGATGTTCAGCCTGGAGAAGAGGAGGCTCCAGGAGACCTTAGAGCAGCCTCCCAGTATTGAAAGGGGCTCCAGGAAAGCTGGGGAAGGGCTCTTGATCACTGACTGGAGGGATAGGATGAGGGGTACAGTTTTCAAGTGAAACAGGGGAGACTGAGATGAGATCTTAGGAAGAAATGTCTTCCTGTGAGGGTGGTGAGGCCCTGGCACAGGTTGCCCAGAGAAGTCATGGCTGCCCCATTCCTGGAGGTGTTCAAGGCCAGGTTGGATGGGGCTTGGAGCACCTTGATCCAGGGGGAGATGTCCCTGCCCGTGGCAGGGGGGCTGGAACTTTGAGGTTCTTTCTAACCCAAACCACTCTATGATTCTATGAACTGGAAGTTTGCTATGTCAGCCATCACAGTGCTTGTAAGACACATTCTCTCGTGCCGATACCTCTTCTTCAGGATTATTTTAACATTTTTCTGACAACTACAGCCATTATTTATGTGCAGCAGCTGTCACAGAGTTATGAAAGTGTCAAATATATTTTTATCTGTCCAAATACAGTAAAAGATCCATAAACACCACCACGCACCATGAGAGCATCAAGCTTTCCACAGCGCACTAATAAAATGGTCCAACAGCCCATTTTACAACCACAGGTGTTTGCTGTGCTGGGCAGGCTCTGTGCAGCCAGCGGTCCTTTGGTGCACAGCACAGGGACAGAGCTGTGCAGGACAGAAGGACACATGAGGGAGAACACACAGCAAGGCAGGGCTGCTGTAACCTGAAACCCTCCGGGGGTGTCAGTGTACTTTGTCCCACAGAGGTTTTCAGGTCAATAATGCCCACGCTTTACAAAACCAAAGCTAATAAAGTGAGAAACAAAACCTGTTCCAAGGTCACCCAAAGAATACGGCAAATGAAATAAACTCAAGGTTTCCAGACTAGAAAGAGTTAGGGCAGCAATCTTACTCAAAAATCACCTCTGCATGAAAATGAACAATCATTTGTTTTCCACTCTCACTCCACATCTACCCACACAAACAGGCATTAACAGCCAGGGCAGGGACTGCTTTGCCTGCACTGCCAAAACCCCCAAATGAAGCCATTGGACCATCTCCATGGGAACTGCAGCCACTAAGACCTTCAAGAAAAGTGGAAATCTTGGGCCACCTGTTTTCAGTACCTCACCCTGAAGCCTATGCACCCTGATTTTCTGCTCACGAGGTGGCTGCTGGGTGATTCCTGAAGACCTTGGCAGCTCATCCACAGAGCGCTGCAGCCGCCCCATCAGCACACAGAGGCATTTACCTATAATTCATACACCGCTACCACCTCTTGCTAATTCCTTGTACTTGATAAGTAAGCTAAGAAAATAACTGTGCTGTTCATATGCTAGTGGGTAAGGCACCAGGATACAGTGACTGTCTCAAAGACAGCACTGCAGTTGGAAATCCTGAATTCCCCAACTTGCAGAGCAGGCTGTTGGGAAAGGAAGCAAACCTGCAGTCAATGGCACCAGTTTGCAGCCAGGGTATAACAAGGAATGAGCAATGGTTCCTGACCAGGTAGGACAGCATGATGGAGAGTACACACATTGGGCGAGGGAGAACAACTTCAAGATAATGCTAAGCATATCAATTATAAGTTCCAGAATAAAACTCTTTCAATAACTGGATAACAGAGACCACCAGGTCTGTGATTTCAGCCTTAAGACTTCTTTTTGGGGGATTTATTAGGTCATAAGAGGCTCTTTAATGTTGCTTTAATGCAGATTTTTAGCAGCTTTAACTAAAAACAGTTTTAAATTAGAACTGGAGGGGCGGGGGGGGGGGAAAGGTTGCTTCCCTGGGCACTGGAATCAGACATTTAAGATTAACTCAGCTCAGAGAAGAGTTAGCAATGCAAGTCAGCTTGGAGGCTTCTTCAGGCAATCACAGTTCTGGTTTCAGCTGAAGGGAGATCAGGAGAGGCAGACAGTGGACAAGAAAAATAGCGACCTGGGCTAGGATACACAAACTGGCAGGTACTCATCCCCTCAGCACTCACTCTCTCTTTTTTTAATTAGCATTGCAGCCACGAAGAGTCATTATACAGTTTTAACTGACATTCATTCTCATTTTAAATAATCTATGCTTAAATTTCATTTTTCCTCTTGAAATTCAAAATGCAAGTTTCAGTGCTGCATCCTTATGTACAGCATATCCTCAGATGAGTTTTAAAGTACTACGATTTAATATTTCAGAATGTTAAACCCAGAGAGAAAAAAAATTAGCAGTAAACAAAACCTACTCAGTGTCCTCGAGAAAACAAGATAGAAATCAGGGTAAAATACGGGATGGGACTAATCTTCTCACAGGCAAAGAAAGTAGACTTGGTCTCCCAGGACCTACTGGGTCCTTTTAGGAAAAGGGGAAGATGGATCACCATGGCAACAGAGTATTTTATGAGATACTTTAGCAATGCAATATGCTGTGCCATAAACATAACAGATAAGGCGAGAAGCAGGGCCTCTTCCAACCAAAGAGAAAAGCTTTTAGCAACAACACAGAATGCATTTCTGTTTGCTGCAATTTCCAATAATGAAAAACTCATGTTGAAAAAGACATCATCGATAACAGAACTTATCATAGCTTAAATTAAATACTCTGGTCTCTGGGCTACTTGATGAAAACATCTGAAGATTTCCATAGTCAAGAAAAGAAAGTTGTTCTGAGGGAAGGGTCAAAGTTATGATCTGCTGGCCTGACTTTTGTGCTCAGTATCTACATCACACCAGATTACTGCACATCTGCACAAAAACTAAACGTGACAGAACTTGGAAGGGTTGGATGCAGGGACAACAGGGTGCTTGATACAGGGGTCTTCTGTGGGTGAACATCTACACCAGCCAATTGCGGGCAGGAGAGCATGGACAAGAGAAATTCAGAACAGAGACATCACTGAAGTGAGGTAATGTAACAAAAAGGATATCAAAGAAAATGAAAGACCACGCCCTACAGAATAATTCAGAACTATTGTATTTCTGTTTGAGCAGCAGCGGAGGTAGCTGATGGTGGAATGTGTAAATTCAATGGTGAAGAAGTAACAAACTCCAGGCTTATTGGTAAGGACTGCACTGGAAGAAGAGACCATTTAAAGACTGCTATAAAGTATGACTGAGTTTTATTTTGACTTTAACAATTATTCATTATTTCAAACCGTCAAGATAGGCGTTTAGTTGTTCATGTTAGATGCCTTCTCAAAAACAGCAATGGCATATTGAATATGTACGTATTAAATTTAATAACACTGAATAGGTTTCAGTCACTTATCTTGTAGATAACATTCATTCATAGCAGAGGTGATGAAATCATTCTGTTAAAACAAACCCAACCTGGACTCAGTGATCTTAAAGGTCTTTTCCAACCTAAACGATTCTGTGATTGAGTGGCTCAGAGAAGTCAGAAGCAGAACAGTGGCAGATGACAAGCATTTGTTACAAAATAAGTCAGCATACAGCAGTAGTAATATTTTCAGCTACTCACACACACTGCTGAATTTTAAACTAATTGTAACCACATAGGAAAAAGACCTGAGGGTTGTTGTAGCCAGCTCTCTGAAAACATCTGCTCAGTGTGCGGAGGCAGTCAAAAAGGCAAATGGAGTGTGGGGATGCACAAATACAACGACAGAAAGCCATGAAGAACTGTTAATGTCACAACAGAAATTAAGGATCAAAAGATATCATATTACCCAAATACAATATCCTACACCAGATACACGGAAAAAGCAGCAGAAATAAGGCATAAAAATAAATAAATGCATTAGGTGTAGGGGAAGACATCAACATGAAGGTAAACTGAAAATAAAGCCAGCTTACACAGGGGATAAATAAAAGCGGCAGTGATGCATTAAAGAAAATGGGAAAATGGCACAGGACAAGGCTGTCCTCCTCTGAGGAGAGGCAGAGCAAGTAATGCTGCCAAAGGTAACAAATGCCAGCTTAAAAACAACAGCTAATTCAGAAAGACAGACACAAAAACGTTACGTGTTTCTATACTGAATACAGAAACAAAATCTTCCCAATTAATGAATTCATTTATTTGTAGCACTGATTTTGCAGCTTGGAACTAAAAGCTCAGATGATTGCAGTGGAAAATGGAGAACGCTTCCACCCTATTCAGAAGACAACTGCAGACTGCCCAAGACCAGCATTGAAACAAAAACCCAGAAGCATCTCCTTTATAGACAGGTAATTTATTTTGCCCACTCAATGGGCATTTGTTCCCATCTCTGATAAGAACGAGCTCAGCACCCTTCACAATAAGATATAAGAGCATCCCACACACAATCCTAGCACCCACACACTGTAACCATTTCCCTACAGATTTACTTCAGGAGTTCTCTTTCCTTGGTCCAGAGTTTGACAATAAATCCCTGTCAGACTTCCACTGCTGCAATCCAGCACTTTTCCTCCTTCTATCACCTTCTTCATTCATTCTTTCCTTTCATTTAAAAAAATACACCTGCCATACCTTTGGACTCAAACTTCTTGACAAACAATGAAAACTTTTTTAAGCCACGTTTATCGCTTCTGATAAGAAACTACCCTTGCCAAACTTTATAGTTCTATTTGATAAGTAACTTCAGTGTATTCTAACAATGCTGAGAGTGAATAAAAGCTGAGGAAATAAACTGGGAGTCTTTTTCTTCATTATTTCTGTGGCAAATTCCTGGGGCAACAGCGTTTACGTACTCGAAGAAAGGAAAAGTCACTTTTTCCTTTTGTAGATTTATTGTCTTCTAGCAGAGAAATCCCAGTGACACTTTCTAATGCTCTTCGGAGCTCTCAAATTTATTCCAAGGTTGTTCTAGAAATAAGAGTTATTATTTGAAACTTGGTTACTATGGCTAATACATTAATCAAAATATCAAGCAGAAGCATAATGCACAAGCCAGCCTTCCATGGATCCCATCACCTACAAGGTCACAGCTCAATATCGGTCCTTATTTATTGGTTCCTGATGGCAAACAGTTATATTTGACTACTGCCAAAGTTAAAACAATAGAAATATTGCCATGGAGCATCCCAGTGCTCTGTGGTCTCCTAATTCGATCTGGCCAAGCTCCTTCTTCTGGATTCCCACACAGCATTTGAGCAGCTACGGCCTCGGGACTGCCAGAGGTGGATCTTTAGGCACCACTTGACCACTTGCAGGTCTGCTTATTTGGAAGAGCTACAACTAACACTACTCAGTTATACAATCCTTATTTCTATCTTCTGCCATAGTGAGGCTGTCTTTGCAGAGGAAAAAGGAAAAAAGAAGAGGTGTAGACCACTGGATGTGGCTGGGCATCTTTAATTTTAACTGTACACTACAGAGCTTGAGTTTTGACAGAAACTCCCTATTTTCTATTACAAAATCCTCCGCTACGCTTTTCTACAAACCTTGCCTTGGCAGCAACGATAAAGAAAGTGGTCTTTGAAGACTGCAGTGGAATGTCAGTATCATAAAATAATCTTAAATCAAATGCAATTAAGCCATTAAACTTCTCTAACGAAACCAGAATGGTCTTTTTGCTGAATAAAACATCTAAAGTTCATTCACTGATACGATCTCAATGCCCTACTTGTTACCTTTTTAACCAGGCAAAGAAAAAAAGCCTGAATGGAGATTAAATAATACATGAGGTTTTTATCTAGAGACAACTAAGCTTAACTGCTACAGTAAAGCTTTCATCACTAGTAATGTCTTTGCCAAGAGTATTGTCCCCTGCAGGCAATGTTGTTGGACTTAAATCAGAAAAAGTCAGTCATTTATGTCAGTCTACTCCAGTTTCTATTAAGACAGACCAACATCCATTTCCCATCACAAGTGCTGGGTAAAATTTCCCACATTTCATGCCCCTCTCTGTTCACAAGGTCAGACCTTCACCTGTTTGGGTGTGGATACGCAATTTAATTTCCCTGAAGGAACGTATCTATGGGAGATAGTGGAACCTAAGCCAACCACAAAAATATACCCTTCACAATATTAAGAAATAATTCCATCTTTTTTTCCCCAAGTAAATTTATACAAACATCTATGCAACCATTCCTAACTTCAGATTACATTTTCCACTTAATATTACACTATCAATGATTTAGACTTTGGGGAAGTAGGTGTTGAGGAGGAAGTGCAGGGAAACAAGGTTTCAGAGGTTTTGATATATTTGTTAAGCAACTTCTCTATACTTGAAAACAATCTTCTACAATAAAGAGTATCACGCAACCTTCCTACAGCAGAAACACTGAAATGCCCACAGGATAAAGCTTTCCTGCTGCTTGATAGTGTTCTGCACTGCACTGAAGGCGTTTGTGCAGGAAAATGCCAGTGTTCATGAGGAAACACTCATGTCAGGATCCGTAACAGGTTGATGCTCATTTTCCCAGAGGAAGGGTCTCCACACTTGACCCTTGAGAGAACATAAGTATTATTTTGTTTTGCAGGAGGAAGAAATTTAAATGTTTTGCAGAACTGTGAATATTGCCATGGTCATTCTATCAGGCTTAGCCATATCCACATCACAGAAGAGGCTTTTTTTTGAGGGGGTACGTACTTTTAACAAGACCATTCTATTCTTTCTATATTAGAATTGCCTTTAGATATTCACGTGAAGGATCCAACACACACATCTGTCATAAACACCAAACAGCAATTCTCTAAAAAACATAAAAAGGACATTTTTAAATGAGAGGATAGACACAAACTTACTCAACGTAAATGCTGGTATGTTCTTCGCCCTCCCATTCCCTGAAGCAGAATTCCTGCCCACCTCCCTGCACTCCCTTAGAAAAGCTTCCCTCTTCATGACATGTTCTATTCAAGAGTCTTAAACATTAATTCAGCCTAACAGTCTTCAGAGATGTTAGCACAGCTATAAAAAGGTTTCTGAATTGAGTGGCTACTGAAGGAACGGGAATCTGATCAAATTTTCAAGAGCTATGGTCCCTGCTTTATGAATAAATTAAGGAATTATCAGTTTTTTGAGAGGTTCCAGCACTATTTTAGCTCTTGGTGCCTCATGTACATATTAACAGCCCCATTTCACAGATTCAGCATCTCGGGCATAATGAATCTAGTAGCAAAACTATGAAAGAATCCAATCCCATGCCTTAGCCTGAAGATGGATGGATGGACAGCTGCCCCAGCCCTGGAGGTGTTCAAAGCCAGGTTGGATGGGGCTCTGAGCACCCCGATCCAAAGGGAGGTGTCCCTGCCCATGGCAGATGGGGTGGTCTTTAAGATCCCTTCCAACCCAAACCATTCTACTGTCACTAATTAAAAGAATGGAAATTGTAGCATTAACTAATAAATTCATGATTTTACTGTATTGTCACGTCAACCCAAAATCTTAAAGAGCTCAGGGGACTTTGGAAAGCCAACTGCACCATGATCAGTGCTGGGCAGGAGCATCCAGTCACTCCACCCATTAGAAGGGGATTCTCTAGGCAGGAAGACTGGGGAAAAACTCCTTTCTGGATCTTCCTAACTAATCTATATAGGGAATAAATGTGTAACTAAATCTAAAAGGACAAGAACTTTTTCATGACAAGAAGGATTGTCAAAGTTACTATGAATTTTACACACATAGCTTACAATTTTAAAGCAGTTGTCTCCAAGCAAAGAAACCCTTCAGAGAAAGCTGCACTGAAGTCTTCTGACCAGCCCTTTCATATGAAATAATCATATAGTTTGGTGATTTTTCTCTTCATAGTATTTGTAATACCGGAACAAATTAACACTTTGAAGCATAACAACAGGAGAAAACCACCAAATATTTGTATATAAACAATGTACACCAGAGGTGAGATGTTCTAACACAACTGAAGTTCAGCATCCTGTGACTTGGGGAAAAAAAATCCACTGAAATAAATAACCACAGAAACATAGAATCATTGAATGGTCTGGGTTGGAAGGGACCTTAAAGCCCACCCAGTTCCAACTCCCCTGCCATGGGCAGGGACACCTCCCACTGGATCAGGGGGCTCAAAACCCCATCCAACCTGGCCTTGAACACCTCCAGGGATGGGCCACGACTTCCCTGGGCAACCTCTGCCAGTGTCTCACCATCCTCATTGTGGAGAGTTTCTTCCTAATATCTAATCTAAATCTTTCCCCTTCCAGTTTAAAGCCATTCCCCCTTGTCCTATCTCTCTATGCCCTTGCAAGAAGTCCTGGCTTTCCTGTAGCCCCTTCAGGTACTGGAAGGTCGTGATAAGGTCCCCCTGCTGAAATCATGCTGCATGCAGCCACTACTGAAAAAACACAACTGCATCTCTCCTTGGTCAGAAACAAACATTTGCAGAGAACACGAGAGAGAATGGAGACCTTACAGAGCAAACCTACACGGTGCTTGAACTCGTCATTAAACACGCACGAAGCCGAACAGAGGAACCGCCTTCTCCTGATCGTGCTCCGCTGAGGAAGTGCAACGCAGCAGCGAGGTTCAGCTCCAGGCTTCCCCTTTTCCCTGGCACAGCAGGGCAAAGCACCCCTCCCTGCTCCACATACCAGCAATAATGGGCAGGGTAAGGCCCATTGTGTCTTGCTTTGCAGGACTGGCTTCTTGTCACAAACGCCCCACTGCACTTCTCCACTGACAGCTGCTGTTCACTCACTCTATCATAACTACAGGAAAAGCCCATTTCTGCAACCACAATGAGGCCCCAGGCAGTGTGACTGGTAGTAGGAAAAGCACTTAAAGGACTTGCTCTTCTCCCATGAAAACCTCAAGTAATGATGCAATCTCATCCCTCCTTAGACATTTCACTGTGTGTCCAAAAATACTCTTGCTTATTTAGTGTTTTTAAACAAAAGTCTCCTTCCAACACTGCACCTGACAGCAGTGGTTGAGAAAGCCCAGCCAGCATTCTTCTGGTCACCTCCACATTAGCTCCCAACACAAGGACAGGCAACCTTCCTAACCTGACAAGCCCTACATTAAACTGTATTCATAAGACACAGCATAAATACCAGAAATATCACCTGTCCTGGAAAACAAAGGGAGCAAATCCAGGGAATATTCTTCAAGCATGAGATGACCACAGCTTCTACTGCACAACGGAGAACTGCCACAGAGCCCAGTACCCTGACAGCCCAACTGCCTGCCCTTCAGTTGCTTCCCAGAGCTTTATACTTTGCCCTCAGTGAGCCAATCCTCACTTGACTGCAGGACAGGGCAAGCCTTACACCTCTTCCGGATCTGAAAGCAGCTCTGGACATCACGGTGCTCCACTGACACTCTGGGGCTTCTCTGGAGCACTCTGTGTGCCTCCAGGCAGGATTTCTCCCTGCACGGGAGTGCAGACCTCCACACTGGGATAAGCAGGCACAGTGGCTTCTGAAGCTGTAGGTTGGTTTTATTTAGACAATGCTGGAACAAAAACTGATTCTCAGACTCTGCAAGCCAGAGCTCTGCATGTTGCACGTTCGGCTTGCAGGAGAGCCACTCCCTCAACACACCCTTTCACATGGGGTCTGTCCTCTCCTCACTCTGCCTCTCCAGATGGCAGAACAGGGCAGCAGTGCTCAGGGCAGGCATTCCCATCATCTCCAACCCAAGCAGCTCCTTGTCTCTTTAATTCCCAGTCTGCAGAGAAATGCCAGTTACAGGTGGGTATCCCAGCTGGATACACTTTCATGATATCGTTAACCCCACCTTCCCTGTGTTGCTGCACGCACAAGGTGCTCACGCTGAGGGTGAAGCTACACTATAACACGCTCTTCATCCCTTCAGAGGCACTGGAGTTGTGAGTCTGCAGGCACTGCCAGAGTCACTTCTCCTGTATCTGAGATTTGCAGCTACCCAGAAGCCCCACTGCAGCACAGACCCACTGCCAGTGACACCTTCTACTTCTGAGGAGGGACTTGTGCTTGAATCGCTTGTGAGTGGCACACAGCTCTCTAAAGTCACTTTAAAGAGTCTAAAAAGAACAGAAAGAAAAAGGATGGGGAAGGTCTCTCAGACCTACTAAAACAAGAGCCATTCCCTGGTGATAGCAGGGTAAAAATGAAGTTTCAAAGCAGAAACACATTTTCACAATAGTGCTAGAGATCAGAAATGGAAGAAAGGACCTTTTAGAAAGATTTCACTTAAATCTTCTCATTAAAAAGGAATATATTTTTGAGACTGCAGAACCCACCATAAACAGTTCAAGAGCATGTAGCATCTGCTGCCTCTAAGATGAGTGAGGGTAGGAAATCCCCTTATATTTTCTAGGAACCAGCAAGGCAGCCAGTGACTGAAGCAGAGATCTGACTACGTGTGCACCCACACAAGTGAGAAGTAACTCCTATCAATAAGTGCACATGATATTTGATGTAGTGGCTGCAGATTTCAAATAAGAGATTACAATTAGAAAAACTGGGTTTTTTTCGGAAAACATTCCCCAGTTTCATTGCAGCATAAATTTGGTCAAGATACATTAAAGACAGAAGAAACTGAAATCAAGAAAAAACAATTTAAATAAACTCAATTAATTTGAGGACATTGTGAAGGAGGAAAGTAAATACACAACAGAATTTCAACACCCGATAGCACTTGCCTGCATTTTCAAGCACTGCATCACTCACTGTATCTTCTCTTACCTCATCTGTCCCTCCCCAAACAGGAAATAATCTCTGATGCCCATCCTCTCTGAGGACACCTCTACAGCAGCAGCTGCCTCTCCACTGGCCTCAGGAGTCAGCCTCAATCTGTCCTGAACTCAAACACATCATGATTATGCTCACCTCTCTTACTTTCCAAACAGTCTGCCACTACCAGCTGAAGGAGAGGGATTTTAATGTGCAAAATCTAAATTTACCCAAGTTCAAGGTCTGAGGTTGGTCAGTCGGAACAATACAGATTTTAAAAGCCAGGTCAAATTACCCAATGAACTTCTAATGAAGGAACACAACTTCACCAAAGATACTGTAGCAGGTGCTGAGAAGGTGAGTTTCTTGCTAGGCACAAATTCAAGATCCAAGCCAAACTTTTATGAAGTTATTTTACCTTATTTTGATCAATTTCAGTATTTTTACTCCACAGTCAATACAGCTGCAAGGAAGCTGTGAGGATACAGGATTTCTGAGGATTCATATGTTCTTGGAGTACTGGTTGTGTGCTTCAAGCTATGACACATTTTTGGTGTTGACTTCTAATCTGAAAATTAAGAGCTCAAACATTCGTGTGCAAGTAGCAAACCAGTAATGCTCCCAGATAAGCCCTCGGGCTCCTAGAATTACTGAACAGTAGAAGTCTCACCTTCAGAGAGTACAAGACGGCCTTCTTGAGTTACCGGGACTCTTGATAAAAATCCAGTAGGACAAAAGAGAAATTCCACCTCACTTTCGAATACCTGAAAGTTACATCCTCACCTATAGATGGAGTGAACTTAAATGCACCCCAAACCAGCAACGCCTGATCCCATTGGGCTGAACAACAGAGGAGCACTGACACAGAATAAGATTCATGGTTTTCTACCACAAAACTGACTGCAAAAAGAGTTACAAGCCTTAGCATTTGAACACAAAAATCTATCTGCTATCCCAATAACAGTCCATAAAAGAGAGTTTGGTCTTACAGGGAATTAGTTTCCAGACTCATACAGGCTCCCTGGACAACCATGGACCAGCCATCAGCTCTTTTTTAAGATAGGATGCTCTCTGTAAAATGGGAACTCCCCCACAATTATCTGCAATGTTTATTCTGAATATGAATTTCTCCAAGCACGAACTCAAAAATCTATTTCTATACACTTCAGCTAAATTTGGCAGGACATTTGAATAGCTGTTAATGCTACCGCAATGTATTAGCAGTAGTAGGTCAACGAGGACAAAGATAAGTACTAATACTTAGTACTGGGCATTTGACAACTGCTTAATTACCACATTGCAAGAAGTGTAAAAGCCAGTTCAAAGAAGCAACTGGAACCTTTCACTCGATTATTAAGTTGCTTACTCTGAAATCAGTGGTATAGGCAAGTCTCCTATGCCAGGTGATAAAGCTGACTGTAACAACGCAGTCTTCCCCAGCACTCAGAGCCCCCTCCCCAGCACCACACAATCCAAGGTGATTTCACGGGATTTTTTCCAGCTGTTGAATTTTCTTTAAAAGACCTCTGACCAGAGGACTTTCAGGTATCACGTGACACAAAGTAACTGGAATTCTTTGCAAATATTTACACGACACGAGGGGTTTGTGCCTAAGTACCAGATCACGACAGTTGATAGCAACAAACCAAGGTACAGACCCGCACTGCAGTGATCTGTAGCTGGTTTTATGTTTTGAAGAATATCAATTATATCAACATTTCTTCTCTTTTCAGCTGTCATGAGGCCTTTAATTGCAAGGCAGCATTCATTCAATCCCAAACCACAATCAAAAGATGCCAACACAATCATATTAATACACCCAATATCTTGTTTCTAGCTGCAACCAGTGCCACGTAGATGAGATGAAGATACAAAATCTGAATATTATAATCAAAACTTCCACATACGTAAATCCACTCAAATCCCAAGTCCTTCCTGCTTTTCAAAAACCACAAACCTAAGTTTCCTGAAGCAACAGGAAAGTGCATTACATGGGAAAGTCTATGCATATAGACTCGAGAAAGCTGAAGATGTGGCTGGCAGTATCTCCAAACAGCAAGGACTGCTGAGCACACGATGCCAGGCATCCCCAGAAGTTCCACCTGAAGAGCATTGGTAGAATCCGTGCAGCGATCTGGTTGCCCCAGTCTGATTCTCAGCTGACAGTGCCCACAAAGTAGAGCATACCTGAGGTGCCCTACAGGATGCAGAAAGAGCTCATCATTCAACTGTTTTCAATATGACACTGCGCACCCATAATTCTAGGCTAAACCACACCAAAAGGCATCAGGAATCTTCCACTGCAGCTCTACATTCACCTCATACAGATAAAGAGAGGATTCAAAGATTTTTATCTGTGCTGGTATTGGATCAATAAGATTTAAACAGGCCTTTTCCACTCAGTATGGTTCAGCAACCCTACTACAGAGGTGTAGAACATGGACAGCTTCAAAACACTTTTTAGAAAAACTCCTACAGTACATTTGCATAAATTCTTCAATTTAAAGACCACCAACTCTGCATTGCATCATTCACACCTCTGAATATGAGCATTGGAATTTTAAAATAGTGTTATAAAAAACATTTCATGTACATTATTGCTGGATGAGTGTTACTCAGGAAGGCAGAACCACTTCCATGGCATGTCAGGAATATCGCAGCAGGCAATCATCCCACCACTTGCCACGTGTTTATTTGTTAACCAGTACTATGCTGTGAACACGATCAGTGACGTTTATGTCAGCAGAGTGTAAAATAGTTTCCAAATCTGTAACCGAAAAGGTTATCAAGCTTAAAAATTCATACATGAGTTGAGCAGAGGAAGCCACACCTCTACGCAAGAGCAGAACTACTTTGTCACCAAAGATGGGCCAATACCCTGGAAGCACTGAGGGAAGTACAAGCAGTAAAGCCATTTCATGTCTGAATGAGTAAGAAATTTAACCATTTATTTCATTTCTATCACTGCATTAATTTTACAGCCCTCTCAATCATATATTCAACACAAAGACTAAGGGAAAAAGAATCTGAGTGTGCACCCTGAGGAGCAGCACTTCCAACATAAGCTGCAAGAGCATCCTAATCCTCCCATTCTATGACCCACTGCAAGAAGAGACCGGACTTGCTGAGAAAGAGATAAATTAACAGTCAAAATAAACATAAAAGGCCCTGTAAATCTCAAAGGGTAACCCAAGCCAAACACTAAACAAACCTGGTACATCTTAAAGGCCACACAGAAACCAAAGTGTCCTTCAAAAGACTGTGCTATGTTTCAAAACAAGGACAGATAGAGCAAGCACAATAAAGATCAGGAACAAGATGACCAGCAGAGAGAAGTGCACTGAATTCACATGAAGAGTATTTCTGACAGCCAATCAATACAAATATATTGTAATTAAATATATTGTAACTAAAATTAACTACAGACCAGAAACATTCCAATGCTCAGAAGCTATTCAAACACATTCCACCACAGAACTGTGTTGATTTTCTGGTATGCATTTATCTTTGGAAGTTTTGGGGGTTTGGGATCTGGGTTTCAGTCAGTCCCAACACAGACAGCAGAGCTTCTTAACTACCTGCTGTAAGCTACACCCTTCAGTAGATAAACTTGACGGCTTTAGATATGGGTTCAAGGTTTCCATTTGAACCACCTGAGGTTTCTTGATTCAATTCAGTAAATGCATCATTTGGCACACAATTTAGGAAGGAAGATAAAAGCTGGTTCTGAAATCAGTGGAATATGCCCAGATTCCTATCTAAGATTCTCAGAAAGCGACAAGGCATTTATCTACTGTCAAATATACTTCTGCCCCTACTGGCCTCGAGATAGATGCCTCTTAGCCCTGTACTGCCTTCCAGAGCTGCTCTATCCAACCAGTAATTGGAAGTATTCACTATCAGGTCTTTCTTATTTAATATCAGACACTTCTTATTTAATATCAGATTTCAATGCAGCTTCCCAAACAGAAAACATGAAAGAGCCTCTGAAACCTATTCGCAAAGGTAGACTAAGCCTAATGTGAGCTGGGTGAATGAAATGGTCATTGGGGAAAGAAAAAGACAGTGAGAGCAGCAGGTCCTTCAAGAGCCACATAAGAGATGTTTTGATACTTAGGATACATTCATTCTGCCTTGAAACCCTGCTATGTATTACAAGCCTTCAGACTTCCATGGCCAATCTGCATCAGCATGAGACAGTTTAAAGCAGCATAAAACAATTTCAGAACACACTGATTAAGAGAAAATGGACAGAAACTATATGGCCTGGTACCCCAATGTGGCAGTACCTCACTGTCTATTAAAGGTTACTGTGAGCCATACCTACCTCAGCCCTTTCACTCCCCAAATTACAGCAGGGTACCTTCCCCTGCACACAGAGAGCTTTTCATCTCTTCCAATCCTCGCTGCTTTGAAGAGCTGTTCTGATGGGTCAGCGGATAAGGACAGTACTTAAACTCCAAGTGCTGTTTACCAGCCTTTCTGAGATGAGCTGATGGTTTCTCAGTTGCTCCTCACACAAGGCACAACACCCTGTGTGCAGCTGCAGTCCAGCCAAGGAGGAGGAGACAACTCGGGATCCCCAGGCTCCCTCTTGTTTCCAGAGGCTGAAGAATTGTACTGCCTGGTGCAGACAAAGCACGTGTGCTCCGCTGCTGCTTGCAGGGCACCAAGGCAGGCAAGGGCTTCCATCTATGAAAAACCTCCTCAGTTTTCTTTAAGAAAGCCTGGAACGAACACTCTTAATGCTGCAGCAAATGCACATGGCTATGCACTTGACTCGGGGACTGTTGAGTTTTGGCAGCCTTAAATGGCATCCAATATGGGGGGGAAGTGGCAGGGAGCCAGGAAAACATCGCTGTACGCGTTTAGAAAACTCGTTATTTTTAACAAGTGCATTTTAAGATCAGTAACCCTGAAGCAAAATGGTTAGAACATTTTCTTCCACTTGGTGTTCTGATAGCACACCAAGAGCTTTCAGAGGGGGATATTTTAGGCAACTGCAGCAAAACAGATGATCCCAGGAAGGAAAGCTCACCTACTGTGGCAAAAACCAACACAGGAAGGGTAAGTTTATTCATCCATTATGCTGAAGAGCTTAAAATGGAAATGTTCTATATGCTTCTCTTTAGGCCAGGATGAACAACCCAACACAAATGAATCACTACTACAGCAAGTGACTGGAAAATACAGTGATGGAAACTGATGGTATCTTCTGCCTTTCCCTCCTACCCATGAAAAAGTCCCTACAACCACATTCTTGCATAGTTTTACAAGGAAGGAGCAAAATCAGGTCCACTATTTTTACTTCTTTCCTTTAATTAAACACCTGTGTTCCTCCAGCAACAGAAGCTGATCATAGAATGGTTTGGGTTGGAAGAGACCATAAAGTCCATCCAGTTCCAATCCCCTTGCCATGGGCAGGGACACATTCCACTGGATCAGGGGGCTCCAAGCCCCATCCAACCTGGCCTTGAACACCTCCAGGGATGGGGCAGCCATGACTTCTCTGGGCAACCTCTGCCAAGGCCTCCCCACCCTCACAGGAAAATGTTTCTTCCTAAGATTTCATCCCAGTCTCCCTTCTTTCAGCTTAAAACCATTCCACCTTGTCCTATCCCTCCACTCAGTGATAAAGAGCCCCTCCCCAGCTTTCCTGTAGCCCCTTTCAGTACTGATCTATAAGGTTTCACCTTTGCATGCAAGAATATTCTCAGCTATGGATGCACAATTGCAAAAATCAACAGCAGACACAGTTGCAAAATGCATCACACCCAGTCCTGTAGCTCTAGAGGTTTAAAAAGATTTAAAGAATTTATTAATAAAATTAGGGTGAAGAAGTTATCAATTTTTTGAGCATTTTAGTATGGGAAAAAATCTTCAAAACAATAAAATGACACCTTCATTTACCAAATATTCTGATTAAAAAGAAAAAACGTTTCACATTCACAACGAAGAGAGATAGAAGCTAAAAATAACCAGCCAGCTGCAATTCCCACCTTATGCGGCCAGGCAGAAGTGCTTCGTTCTCCCCCTCCCCGAGCACACACACGCTCACTTCCTTCTTCATTGCAACATCAGAAGCCGAACTTGATGCTAACAAGCCACAAAATCCTGCCCAGAATTTAAAGTCACGCCCCAGTAATTACATAAAATAAGCTCTTGGCACATGTGGTTCAAAAAAAAAAAAAAAAAAATCAATTTACTCAATTGTGCCTTTAATGCCAAAAATATTTCGACTGGTCATAAAATAGAAAAATAGAAAAGCAATTTTCATTTCTGAGGTTTGTTCTCTCCACCCAGATGTCTCATTAATTTTTGTTTTAAATCTCACTGTAGACCATCAGAGCATTCATTTATCTTGCTGCTACGTCGATACGGGGATCAACCCCCCGGAACATGTCACCTTTTCAGAAGAACTTAATGTTTTAAGAGTATTTAATCTTTTTTTTTTTGTACTTAAAACCTGAGAAGAAAGGATAACGATAGTGATGGAGAAAAAATAAAGTTAACCTAGGATAATGTAAAACTCAATGGTGCAACTATCCCACTCAAAAGGCAGTAATGAACAACAGTAAAGACCCTCCAGAATCATTGCAAGCTTCTATCAAAAAGGCAGCGTGTTCTTCTCTGACCTGCCCTCCCTAACAGAGAGGCAAGCACACACAAACCCATGAGCAGAAAACCCCTCTACATCACACACAGTTTTTCCTCTGAGAAAAGACAGAACAAATCACGTGAGATTTATGGTGCCCTGACCCTACAAAGACCAACAGAAACCCAGGAGATGGCTCCAGGTGATGCTAACCCTCCTCCAGAGGGAACGCTACCTGCTGGGCACAGCAGCCTGGGCAGGGTGGGCCACAGAGCCAAACAGGAACCAAAACCTTCCCACCCCAGCCACGAGGTAACCACCAAAGTGCAAAAGCCTGGTTTTAAACATCCTTTTTTTTTAAAAAAATAAGATAAATCAGCTACCAAATTTCTCCTAGCTGCTTGTCCCGAGCAGGACAGACCCCGGTGACTGGGAGGACGGATGGACAGCCATCTGTTTCCTTATGCCTGCTGGAGCTCTGCAACAGTTTCCTTAACTGAGCCCTCGGCGGGGGAGGTCGATGCTGCCCTACATCCCCTTCCACTAACAGCAGCAGCAAACCCTTGCGGTTCTGCGACGTCTGCACTCCCCACTAGGAAGTTCCTTCTGCCAGGCACCCAAGATGAGAGCGATTACTCTTCACACACACAACCTCACCATCTCCTACACGGCTTTCCAGCTGCAGGGATACAGAAGCACAGGATACAGTGGGAGTTCCATCCAGATACTCAGCGTTCAGCTGAACATCACTGGGGTTCTTCACGTACGGATGGTGACACAAATTAAGCCGCCCTTTTCCTTTAAGGCAACCGGGAAGGTAGAGATGATAAACACAAAAGCTCTTTGACTTCCTCTCTCTACACTCTCAGACACTCACCCACATCTTCATTGTTGGCAGCTGCAAAAGCTCTTTTTGGATGGGGAGGCACTGCCACCAGAACCCAAACGTTCTGTAACGGAGATGTTTTACCCCTTACACACTCAGCACGAATTCCCCAGATGGCTTTGGCCACCAGTGATGCTGAGAAAGATTTCTGTTGTGCTGCATTGCTTACCTAAACTAAAGACCTTCCTAAAGAAAAAAAAGCAAACAAACACAAATTTTTCTCATTTATATCAATGAAACAAAGAGTCTACATGAGGAAAATTAATATGTATTGGTGCTTCCTTCTCTAACCTCAGGCTCTTGGTTATATACTGCAAGTATTTCTCACACTTCAAGCACACACAGAACTTAAGAAATAACTTCTTACTTTCCGATCATTCCTGTCACAAGGTGCCAAGAGCTGACATTTTAAACAGCCACTGTATACCTGAAGCATGAAATAAAACTTTGTGCTTGGCAGTATCTGTTTGCTTAAGTGTCATCATCTTCCAGGCAATATTCTCAGTGCCAACGAGACCAGCGTGTTCCTTGGGGTGTTCCCTGCTTCTTGAGGCAGAAACATGTTTTTAATGTGTGCTATAAAGCCCAGAACAACTAAAATGCAGCAAAATACATCAGCCTTTCAAAGAACCTTCTCCTCATTTATATTGCATATCTGAACACAAAAGCCTTTTTATTAAAAAAAAAAGAGCAGCATATATAAAGCACCAAATATAAACACAAAACACCAAACTTGAATTTCCTAAAAAATTGCTTCATAAATGAGGTAAGACATGGTGAAAAGAGGGCGTGTTAATTCTGATTCAAGACTTGCAGTTTGCACCCCAAGACCACACAAATGCTGCCAGACTCAGCTAATGCACAACAGAAAGCGAAACTCGCTAATTTCCTCATTAACCTAAGTCAACAGTAGTATGGGAGGGGGTTGTTTGGTGTATTTTTTTCACATGGTTATTTTGCTGCTGTATCACACTGATAGCACAAAGGTTTGTGCCAACACAACTCAGTAGGAGAAAGGAGATACTACTGTAAGAGCTGAGTTTAATTTGGTAGTAACACCAGCTTAAAAATGATGTGAATTTACAGATTCATAACTTAAAATTCACAGTCAATTTCCTGCTCCCAACCCCCTGATCCCTACCCATTCAAGCACTGTGTTTCAATAGCAATCAGAGTTTGTGTTTTTCTTTCAGTCAATACATTTCAAATCTATTAAGACATAGAAATCATCCTACACATATAATGATGAAGAGATGAAATTTCAAAGACAAAGAAAAATGGCTGGATTTAGACATCAGCTGTCAAGGCTGTATCTTGACTTTCACATACGTGAGCGTAGCACTGTTGAATTCTCATAGTTATTGAAGTTTAATAAGATATCATTGCTAATGACTGACAAGATTATTTAAGTTTGGAAAAGCCTGATATTTAGTCTTTTCCAAAACATTTTTTCCTCCTTTTCTTGCATAGTTGCTTATTATAATGCTGGCCAGAGGGGATAAAATTTTGACAGATATTTTATAAACATGCTATCAAACAAATTTTTTAGAAACTACAACATGAGCATTCACAAAATAGTTTCACAGGCTGTCAAAAGACAACCTGAGCTTGAAGACTGCCAAATCATAAGAGGTTTTAATATTTGGTTTGCATTTTGTAATACTAAGTACTAAAATTTCTGTTGACCAATACTCCTTTTCTATGTTTTGTTCAATTTGCAAAGTGAAAACGTGGGAGATTAAAAGAGTTAGGCAGATACACAGGAAAAATTTAGCTGAATATATAGTATTTCTTCCAGCAAGAAGGTGCTAAGGGCTCAGTAGTGGCAGAATAAGTAATCATCACGATGTTAAACTGCTGAAATTCACTTAGGCTACGGCATGACCTGCATGCAAAACCAGCCGTGAAATAGAAACGAAGCGCTCAAGGCGGACTCAAACATTAATGCATATGTTCCAGTTCTACTCCAGATCACTGCAGCACTCCAGCATGGCACAGCCTGTATCTGCCCAGGGTAATTGAAGGTGAAGCCAAGAACAGCTACTATCATAGTTTCAGCTGTTAGGACTCCTTAATGAATGGTCTACAACAACCCAGGCTTAACCAGTTCTCTCATTGAGGGCCTTTGCCATAATAAGCCCCTTCAACATTCCTATAGTGTTTTCTAAAGATCTCACAGCAGGAGGCCACTAACTGTGCTCTTGGAGCTTTGTGAGGCAGGGATTAGTCACCTTTTTTTTTTCCCATTTAAATACAGATAAAAAAAACAAGGCAGAAAGCTAGCCAATGACTTCCCTGTGGATATGCAGCTGACTAGTGGCACACAGAATCCAGATCTTCCAGATTCCAGCCCTGTCATCAGCTAAAAGCCCATCATTACGAGGAAAGAAATTAGTCTGGTCTTATTAATAGCATTTGAATATAAGCCTTCCTAAAATATTTGCAAGGAGTTGACCTTAAACACCAGCAGAGCTGCACTGGTAGCCTGGGGCTCCAATCACCAGCTCCCATGTCAGTAGATCAGGGTTCTTGTCCCCAGCCTCTTGGGTGTCTCCAGAGCCTGGATCTAACACAAACTGCGTAACAGGTCAGACCGCAATCTCAGCTGACCACCTCTGGCTGCCATGGGTTCAGCATATCAAGAAACAATAAGACTGCTAAAATTATAAACAAGTGTTGTTCTAAAATACTCAGGCAGTCAGGGAAAAGAAAATAAACAACAAGCCTTAGTCAGCAACTTTTGGCTGCTTTATTATAAGGCACTAAATGGTCATGGTCAGACAGGTAGAAATCGCTTTGTAACCCACAACTGGAAACCTGAAACACAAAACAGGTCCCCAACATGTCTGAAATTTGAAGCACTTGTCCAAGCTAATATTCAGTTATCCTTCAGGATCTGAACTGCTCCTATTGTGTATTGCACATTTACTTGCAATTTCTGCCACTCTAAACATGTAGGATAGGTATATTTTATGCTGTGTCCATATGGTGAACATAGAAAGAACAAGGTCCTCTTCTGGATTACAGCTTCCTATGCCTGCAGCACTCTAATTCCTAGGTTACATTTCCTGCAGCAAAATACTAAGCCAAATATTGATATTTTAATGAAAAAGCCTCTCACATCTGCCTCAATCAGAGTCTAACTCCATTTGGAATGACATACTTTCTGGTATGACCCCCCTAAAATACACAGTCAAAAATTGCAAAAACAGAGTTAAAGAAAACAAAGTAAAGACAAGAATTTGTGTAGTAAAAAGTAATGCCAGTAGTTACTCACTTATTCTGATCTGAGATGCCTGCACTACCACCTCCCATTCATCTGGGCCATCACCAAGTGCTGAACCCAAGCTTTACAGACATAACAGGAGCTTTTCCTCTATGAGGAGAGCTGGAAATGGAAAGCTTGTCCTCTTCCATGAGGATCCTCCACAGAGGAGAGAAACCTACACAAGTATGTTGAGAAAGAACTGCCTGACTGGAACAACAAGTCAGAATTTTTTTTATGTCTATTCCTCACTTTAGGACCAAGATGTGGTTACAAGCAGGAGAGCCATAAAATCCTCCTATTTTTGGCTGTCTGGGTCCCAAATGAACATAAGATTCCTGCCTATGATTCCAAATGAACATAAGACTCCTGACTACAACAACACGAGCCTCTAACACTTTAGCTAATGTTCTCATCTCCAAATGCAAAAGCAGCAGTGGAGTAAAAATTCCCTGTGTTCTCCCAGGGATGACAAACCTCATGGCATTAGTATGCATTAAAGCACCGCCTGACTGTGGCAAAGCGGATGAGACCTGACTCTTAACAGAGCCTGTTTCCATCCCAGCTCACATTCAGGTCTCAATTATCTTATCTCCTCTGCCACTCGCATACTTTCCAGATAAGAAATGTTTTTCCTCTCTTTTGAAAGAAGCTTAGAGTTAAAACTGAAACCATGAGCAATATTAAGATTAAAAACATAAATTAAAATTCATTTGAGGTTAGTACTTTTCTTTAAATAGCCTATGTGCAGGTCAGAACTGGAGATAATTGACATGCTGTGTCAGTTTTAACAACAGTGTTCTGCAAGGGGAAAGGGAATATTTTCTTGACTTCAGTTTACTCACATGCTTTAGGTCAACGATCAGTTCATCTCAAGTTGAGAAACTGCTTAAGAGCTGGGAGGGGAAAAAAAGTCTGTTTTCCTTTTCCAATCTATGACTAAGAATGAGGCAAGCAAAGGGAGGATCTAAGATCCTGAAGGCGATGGCAGCAAGAGGTCATTAGTTAATTCCCTCAACGAGAGACACTACTTCCTTTTATTAAATAACATCAGTTTTAATGATGTCAAGTCTTTTTTTTTTTTTTCCTTAAGGACACAGCATACTTAAACTTCACCTGAACCACCCAAAATAAGCAGAAACACAGAAGAAACCCTGAACTGACAGGCAGACTGTCATAAACCAAACAAGAAGTAAGAAAGACTCATCTAACTTCAACACAAAGCACTTTCAAAGTTATGAGAGCAGATATGTTCCTTCTTACTGATATTCTGTATCTTTGGCCTAGCAAAAGCTGTACTGAATTTGGCAGAAAGTTTGTTTTAACTAGAACTTTAATGTGCAAAAATAAATTTAGAGTAATTTTTCATTAAAGATAAAGACAAACGCAAAGTCTATGCTTTAAAAGAAGGTTCATGCTTATTACTTAAATCACTGAAAATTACTTAAATCATTGAAAATGCTTAACCAATGTGCTCTTACAATGAACTATTTATTATCTGTGTTCCTACAGCACCTGTGACCTTCGATTACGTTGCAGAAGCCTGCTCTGAAGAGATTATAATCACCTCAGAGATGAAGAATTAAGGAAGGCAGAAGAGCACAAGGAAGCAGACAACTGGGATTTACGTGTTCTCTAACTGCACTTCAGCACTTTCTCCTGTGTGCCAGAAGGACCAAGGTGTACACTTGTACACTTTCTTCCTCCACCCATCTCACCAAAATCACCCTCCAGGAGTCATGCAAAGACAAAAAAACCCCAACACAAGGAAGGAAGATGTTTTGGCTGGTAAGACTAGAAGAAAATGATGTACTTACACATTCTTAACACCTCTGCTTCCCATATGAGACAGAAAGGATTCCAGTTTTTAAGCTGTCATCCCATAGAGCAAGCCTGAACCATAAGAAAGTAAACACCCCTCTGGGTGGCTAAAGGCTGGGTGAGCTGTCACGGCGAGCTGCCAGGCAATGCATCCACAGCTGCATCAGACTTCAGAAAGAAATCCCATCCCCGTTAGTGAATCATCCAGCAAGTTCATACATTCACTCCGCACCACTTTTGGAGGAATGCTGTTTTCATTTAAGGGGATTCTTTGAAAAGTCACCACTACAACACAGCGGCGCATCCAATACAAACCAGCAGCCAGGGCTGTTTACAAAGCTTTCTGCTCAGCGTTAGACCAAAAATCCAAACTCTTCTTGCTGTGTAATAAACCAGTGCTCAGCGTTTAACAATTTTCAGCAGTACCATATGCTACACACTCCCATGTGTTCTATTACAAGGAAGAAAAACATCATTTCAACATGAATCATCGGTGACTATATTCTTGTAAATCTGGCTTAAACACTTGCAACATTCAAGGGCAACCTGAAATAAATCTGCTCAATTTTATGCCAGATTCTGTGCAAAGGAATCACAGGCCATTTGTTTAAAATTAAGGAAAACCAAAAGTATTTTAATGAAGGAAGCGAGCACACCACTTGCATCTCTCCAGAAGCAGACTCACTACGTTCAGAATTTGGCACACATGCATCAATTCCATTCTAATAAAGACATCCCGCTCACAAAAGGATGATAGTATCTGGTAGTCATCACACCTTTCATCCTAAGCTGCTTACCCTATGTGAAATACACATGCTACATGCAAGATTCATTCCCCCCAGTGCTGAAAAGCAGTTACACTGGAGCACAGCATCTGCCCTGTTCTGCATTCCAGTAAATCTGGAGAGCAGCTTGTGGGAGAAGTAAAAACAACAAACCAACCCCCCCGTATGCATTTCAGGCTACAGGAGAAGGCAGTAGGCAGCACACAGTTTTCTAGCTGGGATTTATCCAGCACTTTAGGGTTAACATCTCCACTCTTCAGTGACAGCTTCTGAGGTGCAGCGCAGACACCTCTCCCTCACTCCCCAAAGAATGCTGCCTATGCCACAGCAAAGCCAGGGAGGCCCAAGAACAGGGCACACCAAGGGGTTTGCCCTTCTTTTGAGGGATTACCTGGTCTCTCAGGTCATCCAGTATCCTTATGAGTGATGACAGCAGAAAGGGATGCAAATGGGCAGAGGCACCAGTCCAAAATTTTAAAGGCAACCTGACAAAGGTCAGTTCACCCAAGCAAACTATGTTTTCTAGCTGTGTCCAGCTTACCCCCACATCCAGCCATGCTGACCTAACTGTGAGTGTCCTTATTGGAACGCCTTTGGGAGCTAAGCAGGAGTGCGCAACCATGTGTTCCCACATAACTATTGGTTTCTTTAAATTAGGAATAAACCAGAGTCCATTTTCACCTAATATTCAGGGTGGGGGAAAAATAGTAATTACATCAAGCTATTACCTGTTCAAGGGCATTAAGTGCTTACCTCATTAACAACTCAGACAAACTCGTTTTGTAAGCTCCCAATATTAAATTTGAAATTTCCCTGCCTTTACAAATTAAACTAACAGTTTCTTACACAAAGGGAAAGTCCAGTAAGACAACACAAGGATGAGTAAATAAACAAGAAAACTTCCAAACTGCTCAAATCAAATGTGTTCTTTGCCATCCTCAATACGAACAATCTCACCCAGGCCACCTAATTTCAAAAATCAATTTGAATTCACTTAAAAGACTTCTTTTAAAAAAATAAAACACTAGGTACTCCTGGCTTCTATGACCTGAGAGCAAAACCTACTGATTTTGACAACTACACGTTTTGAATAGGAAGTAAAAACAAACTACACAGGATATAGTTCAACGGAATCAAGACAACACATCGCGTTAGAAGCACTACTCTAACACGGTGAACTTGGGACTTTATGAAGATTGAACAGAAACTGTCACAGTACCATAAACACCTAGGAGGGCACTTGGATTTCCAGAACCCTTCAGTAGCTTAGGAGATGGATGACCACACCCAATTGATTTGCCTTAATTTCTATTTCAGCTTTCCTCCTCATTAATTAGGAGCTGAGGTTCACATAGATTGGAGTTCCCAGCATGCAATACCAATGATGATTTGACGTGGCGCACACCACGACCGCACTCCATGTGCTCCGAGACAGCCAGCAGATCAAAATGAAAAGTCAGAATGTGTGCTGTCTACGCAAAAACAGGAAGAGAGAGAGAGTTCCTTCTTTTCACTCAGAATATCTAAGGTACCCTAGATCCATCTGTGCAATATGTGAAACATGTTTCACTCAATATGTTAAAACAAACCTACCACAGTGATTTCAGAGAGCAATAACTCACTGAGCTACCCTTGAAAGAACGAGCGAACAAGCAGGCGCAACGCAATTGCATAATGTTTATTACACAGCACTATGCCAAAGGCAATCAAATCATTCCGGTTTAATCAATGGCCTTCAAATAAGGAAGTAGTTTGAAAATAGTAAGCATAAAATAAAACACTCTTTTGGGTTTACTGCTTTGATTTTTTTCCCTATCGTGTAAAAGCACATCTCATAAAAAAGCTGAGTATGTGCTGAAATACAATTTTATAAAAATCTTCTTCTCGAGTATCTTTGATACCAAAGCTGCACTTTTATTCAAACTCAAGTTTACTGTAAATGCTGTAACTGAATCATAAAGAGGTTCTGTAAAAAGAATCTGAACTCTCTCAAATAAAAGAACTGTTTTCCTGTTTTCTATTTCAAACCATTAAGCTCAGACGCTAAGACTTTTTTGCCCAGTAAAGTGAACAAATAAATACAATTGAAAGTAATTCATGAATACCTCCTCCCCTGCCATTTCTCATAACCTGAACATTGCAGCATTTCCTGAGGCTGCAGAACAACCTGGAACAAAAATCTGTAAATTGAGAAAACCACCAGGCTGTGTTCCTGCTCCCAACTCAGTGACCCCACCCCTTGCCCAGCAAACTTCCCTGCCACTGCTGCCCCTCTGTTCCTCCACCACAGGGCTTCCACAACTTCCACATCAGCCCTGTAAACTCCAGGGCAGTGACAGACAAACAGGGGTTTCTCTCACAGACAAGAGAGCTGAGAAGGGACAGAGCCCAGTTCTGTTGAAAGACCACCCCATCCTGCAGCATCTGATAAGAAATAAAGTTAACAGCAAAGTCAGTCAATACAAGATCCGTATTTATACTGCACATAGGTAGAAGTATCTCATCTTCAAAAGTGTTGACTTGCAAGGATCCTTTTAAACTGATAATTAACAAAGGTAAAGCGAAAGGGAAGTACATACAGAGAGCCAGAATGACTAATACACAGAAGAATTAGTTTGCAATCTGAAAAGCCTCATATTGGGAAGGGAAAATGGAAAAAACAAGCTCAAGTTTTCCTCAAATCAGATGCCAGAGGAAGTTATGAGTTATAGGGTAAATAAGAAATCTTGATTTGATAAAACCTGAAATAAACTATACATTGATACCTATATGAAGAGTTTGCAGCCTCACTGTGCGTGCATAAAAGAATTAAGTTGTCAGACATTTGTATGAATTTCAATGTTAAAAGACAGCTTGTGAGCAGGTATTTACATTTAAAACACTCCCAATATTGTTACATTTCTCCCCAAGAACCCAGAATAGCTAGCAATAGTTAGTAATACAGTTTTAAAGGCTTAGCTAGTAATACAGTTTTAAAAGCCTAAACAGAGCGAACAAGTTTGGCAAATTCTTTCTCTCCACTAACAACCCATTATCAATGTAGAAATACCAACACACGTACTCTAACAAACTGGTACAAGTTACACTAAACTAATGACCACACACAAAACAAGCCACATCACTGCAGCATTCTAAATATTTGCTGAAAACATGTAAGCAGACCTCGGAGAACAGATTATCCCACTTATCCTCACCCAAACACGAGTACAACAAACTGCAGTCCAGTGTCCTACCTCTCCTGCGCTCTTCCCCGGTTAACTTTTAATCATGCTGTGTGCTGTGGAGCAGCTTTTGCAGGAGAGGCAAGCAGCGTCCCCATCGATCCATAACCCCAAATTGCTTTCATCACCTCACTCAGGTCGCTGTCTTATAAGGTGGGCAAAGTGATTTGAAATGATTCCTCTTCCAAGAAGTCCTCTTGGTCGGGAAGCAGAACCAAGCCCAGCTCTCCCACAGCCTGGCGATGTCCTCCTGTGAGGAGGCTCTGGCACATGAGGAGGCCATACCAGCACCGCCTGTTTGGCTGTTTCTAAACAAACACAGCAGCTGCCACCAGCCTGTGAGCCGAGCCGGAGCAATCCCCACACCTACCTGACCAGCGTTCAGCTGCTGGAGCACAGCCCCAAGGAGAACGCCCTGGCTGCGCACAGCAAATCTGGCACCGAGCTGCTCGGCTCTGCCCAGGTAGAGTAAGTGACCAGGGAAAACCTGAATGCTACCAGGGCTACTCAGTGGCTACTAAATGTTAGAAGTATCACAGTTACAGGATTAGAGAATTAATTCTGCTTACACTCAGGGAGGAGGAGAAGATAAGACACGAGGATATATATATAAAACAAAATTTTAAGGGTTTTGTACTTGCCTAATGTCCTCCTTCGTTCTCCTTCCCACACAAGTATGAGCACTGCTAGATGACATTCAGCACCTACAGCGAATCATTTCTTGATGTCATTAAAAGGACACATATATCTGCTAAAACCAGACCTACGCAAGTACTCCCAACCCAGTTTTCAGAGAGCTGACAGCATCCAAGCTCCTCTTTTTGCTTCAATTTCACCAGGCCAATACCAATGCTGTCCAAATCACTTGTCCCCAGACAGATTCAAGGTATAACCTTTACAAACATCGTTTATCCAAGCTGTGAATGTCCTTAGCTTGCAGGTGAAGGACATGCAGCTGCTTTCCCTCCTTTCCCTATATCCCCTCTCCCACTGAGGCATCTCCCCCTCGGCACAGGTTCCTGCAAGGTGCCACAGCTGCCGTCCTGGAGCTCCAACTTCCCACGGCGAGAAAAGTCAGGACAGCTCCATAAAAACACCAGCAGGAGCTGCTGGGAAGCTGCACCTCCATCCCCTGCACTCCCTATTCCAACCTCCCCATCCTTTATTTTGCCCTCATCTCCTTCCCCCTCTCTCAATTACCTGCCCTACTTCCATTCACTTTCCCCCCCATCCCCTTTTCCACCCAACCCCCTGCCCTCCCCCATCCCGTTTTCCCCATATCCCCTGCCCTCCCCATTCCCCTTATTCCCTGCACTCCCCATCCCGTTTCCCCCATACCCCTGCCCTCCCCATCCCCTTTTCCCCCTTATTCCCTGCACTCCCTATCCGTTTTCCCCTCATCCTCTGCCCCATCCCCCTTCCCTCCCCACCCCCTTTTTCCCCCTCATACCCTTTCCCCCCCCCCTTTCCCCCTCATTCCCATTCTCACCCCCCGACCCCCTTCCTCCTCTTCAGCCCCACTCCACGCCCTGCTTCTCCCCAGTTCCCGGTACCGAGCGCCCCTAGCCACGAGAACACCGAAAAAGTGCTTTTTACGCCCCAAACCCGCCGCTGCCCGTGTCGGGACGCGCCTGTCAGCGGCGCAGCCCCCCGGCCCCCGCCGCTCTCACCTGGTGCCGGCCGGCGGCAGCGGCCACGTCCTCTGCGCCCGGGAGGAGGCGGGCGCGGGGCCGGAGCAGTCGGGCAGGAGGTGCCGCGGCCCCGCCGCTTCCTGCCACGGCCCCGCCGCTGCCCCGCCAGGCGCGGCCAATCGCTCGGCGAGCGGCTGCACGGCCTGCCCGCCGCGGCCGGCAGGGAGGGGGCGGGCATCGGCGCTCAGCTACCCAGCCCGGCGCGGCCGCCTCGTCCATCGCATCGGCGCTCGATTCAGCCGCCTGCGCGGCCCCGCAGGGAGCGGAGGCGCCGTTAACGGGGGAGCAAGGCTCGGGAAGGCGAGGTCGAGACCGCAGCGGTCTCAGGGGTGCGAGGGGTCAGGTCTGGCCCATGGCAGGCTCAGGGGTGCGAGGCGTTTGGGATCGGGGCCTGTAGCAGCTCAGGGGTGCGATAGGCCAGCTCGGGGCCCTCGGGGGTTGAGGCCCGTAGCGGGCTCAGGGATAACCAGGGCCGGGATTCGGGCCCGTAGCAGCTCGGGGGTGCAAGGGGCCGGGTGAGGGCATAGCCTCCTCAGGGTGCAGGGGTTTTGGGATCGGAGCACTTAGCAGGCTCGGGGGGTGAGGGGTTGGGGCTCTTAGCGGGTTCAAGGGTGCAAAAGGCCGGGTCAGGGCCACAGCTGCCTCAGGGGTGCAAGCGTTTTGGGATCAGGGCCCATAGTGGACTCACAAGTGCGAGGGGTTGAGGCCCGTAGCAGGCTCAGGGATACCAGGGGCCAGGATTTGGGTCCGTAGCAGCTCGGGGGTGCAAGGGGCTGGGTGAGGGCATAGCCTCCTCAGGGTGCAGGGGTTTTGGGATCGGAGCCCTTAGCGGGTTCAGGGGTGCAGGGGGTTGGGGCTCTTAGCGGGTTCAGGGGTGCGAGGGGCCGGGTCAGGGCCACAGCCTCCTCAGGGGTGCAAGGGATTTGGGATCAGGGCCCATAGTGGGCTCAGGGGTGCGAGGGATTGGGGTCAGGGCTCTTAGTGGGCTCAGGGGTGCAAGGGGTCAGGGTTGGGTCCCAGGCTTGTGCCTGCAGGAACCTTGGATGTGTGAGGGGAGGGATCCCCATTAAAAGGCAGCTCTGAGTCTTTAAGCACCTTCTGTCAAAGAGTTGGGGAACCAGGAGGCTGTGTATCCTGTGATGGGTCACATCAAGCAGAGATTCCTAGTAACCAAGAAAAAGAGGATCTGTGTTAACAGGGGTGTGCCTGGGGGAGGAAAGGCCTCAAAGGAGAGAAAGGAGGTTTAGCAGTGGTTAGGAGGTCTGGATTGGGAAGGGCTCAGCACAGATAGGCTGGTTAAGGTGCTGTAATGCTGTTCTTGCTACACTTGTGGTTTCCTACGGCCTCTGAATCTGAAGGCAAATGCCCCTTTCTCACTGTAGAGCCCCACAGTGGCAAATGCTTTGATAGTTCCTGAGTACCCTTCTGCTGGATGAAACTGAAGGAGCAGAGCTTTGTCTTCTGCCTCGTGCAAACTCGTTCTACTGACTGGTTTCTGGCAGCTGTTTTCCTCCTGGGCTTTTTTTCTAGGACCTTCATCACTCAGCCCTTTGAAACTAAAGGTACAGAAACTTGAAAGCCATGTGTTCCAGGCTGAGGGTGTTGGTACACATTCTATTCTTCAAAGGCCAAGGCACTGTATTACAGGTTTTCTCATTGCAGTCATATAATTCATACAATAAATGAGTTACCACGATCTAAGTTTATAAGCTGAGCTTTGTAACCTTATTTTTTTTTCTTCATTTCTTAAAATGGAAAGGAAAATTTAGGGAGCAAGACTTCTGTGTCAGCTGTTCTGTAGTCAAAGCAGGAGGCAGAAATCTCTTTTCAAACTGAGTGAGCGTATATAAAACAATAAATGAGTCGTGATGAGAAAAACAGCTTTGATGAAAACACGAGCCAAGAACAATAGCTTGACAGAGAAGTTTAAACTTTCCCTGTTAGCTCTTTGGGGTGTAGACAGTTAAGTTTCTGCATTTGTAAGGGAAACAGGGCATTCCTTAGAACTGAACCTCCTCCCTTGGGTTCCCACTGAATGCCTGAGAGATGACAGCAGAGGGTGTCTCCAGGAGGCTAATATTAAACATGAAGAATTATTATGGAGGGAGCAAACAGCAAGATTCCAGTTTTGACCACAGAATGAGCTGAACGCTTTTGTATCAGCAGCTGTGTGCAGTTCCTTCCTCATTGTCTGCACCTGGCTCCTTCGTTAAAAGGGTTCCTGTGCGCCCTCCTATTAGTAAGGCACCTGCCCTTTGTGGGATGTGTGAAAGACCGGCTGTTCTTACAGGATAAATCAGCTTCAGACAGACAGAAGATGCTGAGGCAATTGCAGGATAAATTCCCCCTGGAAAGGGCGGCTGTGGTTCGGACACACCTGCAACTGGTTTCCTCTCCCTAGCAGTAGGAACCAGGCTTGCAGGGGAGCTGGTGGGCTCAGTATGTGGGCAGATGGAAAAGATAGAGACAGGGAATGGGGAAGAAAGTGGGGGAAATGATGTTGGTAAAGCTTTAAGGATGCTCTGGTTACTTCTTAGGAAAGGCTTTAGCCAGTCTGACCTCTGTTTCTAACTCTGTGACTATACAGCTTTGGGAAAGTTATTTGATTAAGTCCAGCCAGGCACAAGTCTGCGGGGAGAGGACAAACCTGTTGGCACTGGGTGCAGCCTGGGCACTGTGTCAGCTCATGCGATGTGGCAGCCGCCGTCACACCCTTTCCCGTTCGCCCTGGGCCACAGGCAGCCCTGCCAGCTGCTGCTGCCCTGAGTAAGGAGAAAGGCAAAAAGATTGCTTTCCCAGTCCTGATAACCCCTGGAAGCTGGCATTAAGTGCCAACAGAGAGGTGGCGACCAGCTCTGGCATCGCATCTCCCATGTGCCGAATGCCCTCAGATGGGACACTGAGCTCTGGGAGCTCTCGATAGCACTGACATTCAGCAGTGTCTCAGCCCCATCTCCCATAATGAGGAATATTTACTTGTGGAAAAAGGTATTGGCATAGTTTACAGGGATGTTCCAAGTAAACATTGTCCGCCAGAGCAACAAATCTTTGGGGTGAGCTACAGGAAAGTGGAGGTGTACGCTGCATTATTACAATTCTTCTCAGAACTGAGAGTGTGCCCTGGTGCTTCTCTTGGCTGCCGAATGGCTGGTTTGGCAAGTGTGGAAGGCACTGTAGTGTTTTTGAGTTTGGTGCTTCAGATAAAGCCAATTGTGCTTTCCTCCCTGTGGTGAGACTTCTGTAGTGTATCAGTGAGTCAGTAAGTTGTGCGTTTGAGGAATGCACCCCACAGTGTTAAGGGTGGCTCTGCTGGAGGTAATGGAACTAATTAGTTCTTCCCAGGTGACTTAGAGTTCCAGAAATGAGCTAAATGAGATGTTTAGTCTGAAATATCAATGGGAGGCATTTTATGCGGAGTGGGCTTCTGTTTTTAAGGGTTCCTGTATGTGAGTGTCACTGCAGGATCTATATCTTAGTTCTTGATTTTGTAGCTGTGTCTAGTCTGGAGGACAGACTGTGTCCTGCAGATGTGAGGGATTCACTATGGAGTTGGACACTCATTCTGTGGATGCTGCTGGTTACCAGCATAAAATCACAGATTCCTCACAGAATGGTTAGGGTTTGAACGGACCTCAAAGCCCATCCAGTTCCAACTCCCTGCCATGGACAGGGACACCTCCCACTGGATCAGGGTGCTCAAAGCCCCATCGAACCTGGCCTGGAACACCTCCAGGGATGGGGCAGCCACAACTTCTCTGGTCAGCCTCTGCCAGGGCCTCACCACCCTCACACTACACACACTTGCTAATAACTCATTTAAATCTCCCCACTTTGAGATTGAAAGCATTCCCCCTCGTCCTGTCAATCCAAGCCCTTGTAAAAAGCCCCTCCCCAGCTTTCCTGGAGTCCCTTTCAGTTGGGTCTCCCTCGGGGGGCTGTTCTGAGGTCCCCCCAGAGCCTTCTCCACACTGAACAACCCCAACTCTCTCAGCCTGTGCTCATAGCAGAGGAGCTCCAATCCTCTGATCATCTTTGTGGCCTCCTCTGGACCCATTCCAACATTTTGATATCGTTCTTATGATGAGGATTCCAGAACTGGACACCCAACTCCAGGTTGGTCTCACGAGAGCAGAGGAACAAGATCCCCTCAACCACCCTGCCGGCCACACTGCTTTTGATGCAGGTGCGAGTGCAGGCTCCAGTAAAGCCGGAGAAGGACTTTTTATGAGGGCTTATAGTGATAGGATGAGGGGGGGATGGCTTTAAGTTGGAAGAGGGAAGATTTAGATTAGACATTAGGAAGAAATTCTTTACAATGAGGGTGGAGAGGGCCTGGCACAGGTTGCTCAGGGAAGTGGTGGCTGCCCCATCCCTGGAGGTGTTCAAGGCCAGGTTGGATGGGGCTTTGAGGAACCTGATCCGGTGGAAAGTGTCCCTGGCAGGGGTGTTGGAACTGAATGGGCTTTAAAGCCCTTTCCAACCCAAACGATTCAATGATTCGATGATCTTCCAATGCTTTTCAGCTTACAACTCCCTGTGTTGTGTTGGGAATTGCCCATCCCTGGAGGTGTTCAAGGCCATGTTGGATGGTGCCTTGAGCAGCCTCATCTGGTGGGAAGTGTCCCTGCTCATGGCAGGGGTTTGGAAATCTTTAAGGTCCCTTCCAACCCAAACCATTCCATGACTCCATGAATAACCTTTCTTCTCATTAAGCCTTTCAAGTCTTTTTTTTACAGTAGCTTTTAGAAATTGCAATGTTGACCCTGAGTTTTACTGCTTAGATTAGTTGCATATTTAATTTTATCATCCCACGTGTGTTCTCACATTGTGAGTACAGAATCATTTCTGTGTATTTAACACATAATTGGGAGCTCATCTGACTCAGTGGGAGGTGTCCCTGCCCACGGCACAAGGGGTTGGAACTGGATGGGCTTTGGGGTCCCTTCAGACCCAAACCATTCTATGATTCTGTTTGCGCTTGTTCTAATAAGATTTGGTTAATTGGCTTTTCTAATTTGACTAAAAAGGGGCACAGATGGGACTCGTAAGGATTGCGACGGCGGCGCTCCCTCCCGGGCCTGACGGCGCGCTCCGCGCCTCCTCCCCTGAACCCGCTACGGGATCAACATGGCGGCGGCGGCGCACCGGAAGCGGAAGCGGCGGTGTCTGCGCGGCTTCCGGCGCCGTTGCCGGGCGGAGGCGCGGGCCCCGCGGCCGCTCCGTCCCGTCGCTATGAGCGCGGCCGGGCTGGTGTCCGCCGCGCCGCCCGCCCCCGCGCCGCCCGCGCCCGCCATGCCCCCCGGCCCCGAGTACTACGAGGAAGAGGAGCTGGAGAGCGCCGAGGAGGAGGACGGCGAGCGCAGCGCCAGGGCCCGCGACTCCGATGAGGGTTGGTGGCGGGGGAGGGGGGACACGGGACTGGGGCGGAGTTGGTGTCCTGGGGAGGTGTGGGCTTTGGTACCCTGGGAGAGTGGGAATTGGAGGAAGAAGGGGACTTTGGTCCCCGGGAGAGCAGGAATTGGAAGAGGGGTTTGGTGTCCTGGGAGAGCGGCGATTGGGGCGGGGGGAGTTGGTACCCTGGGAGAACTGGAATTGGAATGGAGGAGGACTGGGATGGGGGAAATTGGTGCCTTGGGAAGGTGGAAGGGGTGTGGGATTTTGGTGCCCGGGGACAGTGGGAATTGGGGCAGGGGGATGCGGTGTTGATGCTCTGGAAGAGCGGGTATTGGAGGAGCTGATTTGGTACCTTGGGAAGAGGGGAGGTGTGGGCTTTGGTGCCCGGGGAGAGCAGGAATTGGTGGCGGGGGCGGGGCTTAGTGCCTTGGGAGAATGGGAATGGCGGAGGGAACTGGGAGGGGAAGAAATTTGGTGCCTTGGGAAGGCAGGGGTGTGTTTGTTCTGATAGAATGGTAATTGGAGGGGGGGGGTGGTGTTTGGTGCCCTGGGAGAGCGGGAACTGGGGCATGGAGGGACTTGGGTGTCTTGGGAAGGCAGGGGGTGTGGGCTTTGGTGCCCTGAAAAGAGTGGGAATTAGTGCGAAGGGGGGCTTTGGTGCCCTGGGAGAGCAGGTACTGGAGCGAGGCGGGGGTTGGTGCCTTGGGAAGGCAGGGGGTGTGGGCTTTGGTGTCCTGGGAGAGCAGGGAGTGTGGCAGAGGGGGTCTTTGGTCCCTGGGAGAGTGAAATTGGGGGAGGGGGGTTGGTGCCCTGGGAGAATGGGAAATGGGGTGGGGGAGGGAGAAGCAGGGAATCCTGGGACTCTCTGGGGTTGGGGGGGTGCGTCCCTAGAGAGGCTCTTGCTGGCATGGTGGGTTGAGGAAGGGAGGGTTAAGCTGGGGAGGTGGAGGAGATGGTTTGGGGAAGACAGGCTTTTGGTGAGAAAAAGGGGTCAGGAGCAGCAAGAGAATGGGAAGAAAATGACAGCATGTTGGTTTGCTGGAGTTCTTTGTAGAAAAGAGAGGCTGATGGAGAGCTGGAATGAAGAGGTTTCCTAGGTGGAGAAGAGGCAAGGAGAGAGCAGTGAGGAAAAAGGTGTGGGTGTAAGGGATAGCAGAGTAAGGGTAGTGGTGTGGTGTGCAGAACTCTACTGTTTCTGTGTGAGGAAGGGAGCAGTGAAGGTAAAAGAAAGTGGACAGAAGTGAGGGGGAGCAAGAAGGTGTTAGAGGAAAGAAGAGCTTTGCAGAAGGACTAGGAAGATGGTGGAGAAGGAGGTGAAACCCAGAGTATTCAGAGGTGTCAGGTCCATAAAATAACAAAAAAGGGAGATGAAGAATGGCCCTTCAACAGTGCCTGTTGCTCTCTCAGCCAGAGTTCTCCATCATGTCTGGTACTCATGAGTGAGGCTCTGGAGCCAAAGCTGTAGATCCTTGCAAAGGATGAGAGTGCCCTGATCAGTGGGGACTCTTGGTGGCTGCACACAGCAAACTGAGTGTGAAAGCTTTGAGGGGGATGTAGGCATTGAAGGGTTTCTGTTCAAATGTTTTGTTTTATCTTTGGTGTGAATATTATCTTAATACATGTAAAGCATTTGTTCGTAGTTTAAGAAGAATCCTGGTGAGGCTCAATTTAAGACTCTGGTGCTTCCTGCCCAAGCGTAGGGGATGTAAGTGTAGTTTGGGCTTTCCAGCTGTACCCTGCCTTCCACAGCTCCAGCCTGCAGATGCTCTCCTCTCCTTGGGGAGGAAAGGTAACCAATTCTTGGCTACCCAGAAACCTGAAAAGGCATAGCAGAAAACTAGCAGTTCCATGCTGGTTTAATTTGTTTGTAATTTATATTATCTCTTCATAAAATTTGGGTTGTTTTTATGGTGCTGCTGGTCTTTGTTAGGTATAAAAGTATTGAGAGTCAGGTTCGGCTCACAGCAAGAAGCTTTGTTATCCCTAGCAAGACCTATGTGGTCAACCCTGCTCAAAGTGCTTTTGTTTTGAAGTGTTTCAGGTTAAGGTGCTGTTTTAGTCATTGTTTTCCATAGGAAGAGGTCTGAGAAACAGTTTTCAGAGTCTGTCTCACCTTCGTATGTTTGAGCATTAACGTAGAACCTGCTGTCTTGAACTGGGGGGAAATCACCAGGCTGTCTTAAGGTGAAGTTGTTTGGACTTGATGTAAGTTGTTGCCAAACTGCCAGTGGATTTACATAGGTTAAGGTGCATTGCAGGAAAGAGGTGAGATGGTTCATTTTGATTCTGAATTCATCCCTCCAGAGGCCCATCTACTTGTGTGTTTGCAGTTAAGTTGCTTGAGGTTTGGGGATTTTTTTACTTCTTTGTTTTAAAATAATTTACTACTTTGTTTTCCAAAAAGTACTTCGGTTTAACAAGTTGTTCTTCACCTCCTTTAGACACTGAGGATGCCAGTGAAACTGACCTTGCAAAACATGAGGAAGAGGACTTCGTAGAAATGAAGGAACAGTAAGTAAATTATTCTAATCAAAATTTCATGGAACTTTGCAATGTTTTGGGCCAAGGTGGGGTTTTTAAATGCCTTGCCCAGTGTAATGGCTAATGAATCCATATATTTGTGTTTCTTCTCTCTTCGGCTGCTTTCTCTTTTCACAAGTGTTTAAGAAACTGTTTTCAACAAAGAAATAGGTACGAGTTTCTGAGAGCAGCTGAGTTTTGCTGCAAATGAATCTCGCTGCTGACAGATCCTTCAAATAAAATAAAGGATCTGCTTTCGATGAGCCAAGCAAAAAGCAAGATACCTTAAAATCCCTTAAACAATAGAATGCTAGTCCTGTCCAAGACAACAGGCTTTTTGGAGCCTTGAAATAGTTTCCCTTCATTTTTAGGGGTATTTACAGAGTTTTGTGTTCTTACTTACTGGCAGACATCTTTTTATACAGGTCAGGAAGACTTGGCATGTGTTAAACCACAGATAAGTGAGAAAGGAAACGCAAGTTTGCAACAACGCCAGGAATAGACATTGGGGTTTTATATAACGTCAAGATCTACGTGAGGAAATGCCTTCTGTTTTATAAGTAGGGAACTAATACACAAATGTTAAGACTTGACAGAGTAGCAGAATGATTCTGTTGTAAAGTTCCTGGCATCTGTAGATCTAAATGTCATTTTAGATTTTGACATTTAAGCAAAAAAAATAAAATCCTGTTTTAACCTGAACTGTTCACAATATGTAATTGGTTTGGGTGCATTGTAAAACTACTGGGCTGGTAGGGTTTTTATACAGAACAATAACTTTCACTTGAATAATGTTCTTCCAATTGTTGTTTGGTTGGCTTCTGAAGTTCTGAGAAGTTTTCAGTTCCGTATAAACACGTTGTAACCAACCTCAAGAGATGGTGTTTGTTTCTCAAAGTAAAGCTGTGCTCTCTCTATCTTTGCAGAATGTACCAGGACAAGCTGGCATCTCTGAAGAGGCAATTACAGCAGTTGCAGGAAGGTGAGCTTTGAAGGGGGAAGCTTTTTTTTCTCTAAACAATTTGCAGTGCTTTTCAAAGGTTGGAAAAGGATGAGGGTTTTAAAAGATGTATGCAACATCCTTTGCTGAATGGTGGCTCTCAACCATGCCACTCAAATACCTCAGCCACTTTCCATCCTTTTTCCCTCTAATCACTTGCACTTAAGCGTCTGTGGACTAAAGCATTTCTTAAAAGGAGTAGCTGGCTTTCTGTAAATAAGGGGGAACATGCTTGTTGAAATAAGCAAGCTAGAACTGTAGTTTTCTTACTTCACATATTGGTATTTATGTTTCAAGTGACATGTGGCTCCTTGAGAAAATGTAATACTTGGAGAAAATAAAATTCCAGAGCGAATCCTCAATTTATTTCAACTAGGTACTCTTCAGGAATATCAGAAAAGGATGAAGAAGTTGGACCAGCAGTACAAAGAAAGGATACGAAATGCAGGTAAGCTGAATTTCTTTCTAAGGCACTTAATGGTTTTCATAACACCTGAAGAAAAATAATAGTAATTCTGTTCTTTGAAGAAAAAGAACTTGCTGAAGCAAAGGTTCTACTTCAAAGAGTCTGGTGTAGGATTTTTTGAGAGTGTACAAAGCATGATGGGATCTGTCTTGATTTTTTTCTTTTTCTCCTCCATCAGCATTGTTTGCTGACATTTACTAAACCCCAATAAGCAGGTTTAGTTTTCATTTGCAAGAAACAGCATGAGTTGAATAATGGTTTCATATTTTTGCGGCACCGTGCCTGACCTACAGGCTCCCACTTTGGCTTCTTCTCTGCTGCTTCTCTGAAGCCTCCAGGTGCACTGTTTGTTTCAGTTTGCAGGAATGGAAAGTTAGGACTACATGCTTTCCCAAAAATCTGTTTTGTGCCCTGGAACAGAGGGTTTGCTGCTGAGGCTGTTGTTCTGTATCACTGTGACACTGCATGGGCTGCCTGTGCTTTCTGTTCTTGTGCTCTGTTCAGGAGCAGTGGCCCGAGTTCATTTTCAAAGTGTCTCTAGCTCTCACCCCTTCTGAGTACCCTTTGTTGTGTTACTGCAGAGGAATGGCTTGCAAATCAGATCAGTTTGCTTGCCCTCCCTCCTCTTTTTCCAGGAGGTTCTTATCTTGGGTACTGAAACAGGGCCTTTTATGGAAGCTATTGTGTGGAAATGGGAAACGTAGCTGCTCTTCCTTTAGAAAATTTGGGTGAATCCTGTAATGCCTGGGCCATTTCTCTGGCAAATACGGCCCAGGCAGTTGTGTGATGGCTCATGTACTCCATCCTTTGAGTATAAATTGTGTCTTTCGAAAGGGCTTGGGGCAGTAAAGGGTTTGCTTGAGGAATTTACGTGACTTCTTGTTAATGGGAACCCATCCTCTAAGATGAATTTCACGTGTGTTAGAGTTGTGTTCTAGTAATGTAGGGTTGTTTTGATAAAATTAAGACTTAACTACAAACAGTTATTTCTGGCAGACAGAGGCCAGTGCTGCAGTAATGTATTTCTTCCACAGGAGGGCAGATGGTGATAACTTTCAGTTTTATGGTAAACAATCCAACTGCCAAGTCCTTCCGGTGCTGAGGTTATTTTTTAAAAAAGGCACAGTAGTTCAGTGTTGCTCCTTCAGTCTGCTCTGAAACTTATTTGAAGCCTGTGATCTTCACAGAACTTTTTACTATTCCAGGTATTGCCAAAGCTTAGTGCTGGCGATATATGGTGACTTGAGGGCTGAGTGGGTGCCTTATTTTGCTTTTCTCACTGCTACCTTGAGTCAAAACTTGTGTTTCCTGAAGGACATAATGCCCCAAACAAAGAACAGTCCCATCCTGCTTAATTTCAAGTTGTTAGGAATTGCACAAATGTCAGTAGTGGGAATATTTCACACCTAGAAATCCATTTGCCTCATCCATAGGTGTGACTTGAGCTGATCATTGCCTTGTGCTTGAGCTGAACTTTAAGTGATAGATAACGATTTCCTTGTTTTCCTCAGGCATAAACAGCCTGAAATGAGAGACGTGAGGGTTGAGTGCATGCAGAGATATTTCTGAACCAGTCATTGCTGAAATTCATGAAGTTGGCTTAAACTGTGACTTTGTCAGCAAAACATTCAGCTATATGTCTCAAGTTTCTATGCAGGGAGTTTGTATCTAGTATTAATTGGTTGTAATTAAAATGGAAGAATGATGGACTGCCTGCTTAATACTGCTGGGAACAGTAACTGAAGTGAATATTATAGAATACTGCTATGTAACATTTGTAAATCTGCTTGACAATCTGTAGAAAACTTCAATTAATAATATATATTTGAGGAATTTTTTCGTAGTTACTTTATTTTCAGCATAAGACTGTGAAGTAAGAGTTGAGGTTGGATGAGCGCGTACACTGTTTAGTTCATTGCATCTCTTGGCTTCAATATACAATGACTTCAAAGATGCACAAAATGACTTCTAACATTTTAAGATAATTAATTGTCTTTATTGTCTTTCAGAATTGTTCCTCCAGCTAGAAGTAAGTACTCTTAATTTATCAAAATATATGTTAACTAGATGGGAGAGGCATAAACCTCCTGTATGATCAACCTATACTTGGCAATTGTTTTCCCAGAAGGGTTCTGGAAGTTTTCTTTCTCTAGCCAACATTATTACACTTTAGATGTAATACAGCTACTGTGTTTTCCCAGGCATTTCTTTTCCCAGAAGGGTTCTGGGAATTTTCTTCCTCTAGCCAGCATTGTTACACTTTAGATGTAACACAGCTACTGTTGGTATTACTTCAAGTAACTTCTGGGCTTTGTCATTAAAAGAGAATTAAAAGGAATATTTTCTCTTGGGCTACTGTGGGCTGGTTGTGCATTTGACTTGTCTAAAAATCTTATTTAAGGTGGTAAATGATAGTGCTGCTTATAAATGTGAAGAGTTCTCTGCTAGAGACTGGATACGTATACAGCATTAAAATGTTTTTAACGAATGATTAATTCTTTTGCCAATATATACTGCTTAGTAATTTTTAGATAGTTTTCTGTTGATGTGAATATTGATCATCTTGAGAACTGCCCACAGTTTTGAAGTGAAAAGCTAATCAATAGAGCAGTTGAAAGAAACTGTTGTGATATCCTTAAAATGAATCATTGGTTCCTTAGTTCCTTAACCTTTTTGTTCTTTTGGTTTGCATTAGACAGATCAGGTGGAAAAAAATTATGTCAAGGAAAAGAAAGCGGCAGCAAAGGAGTTTGAAGATAAGAAAATTGAGCTTAAAGAAAATTTGATTGCAGAACTGGAAGAGAAAAAGAAGATGATTGAGAATGAAAAGCTGACCATGGAATTAACGGGAGGTAAAAACAAGACAGGCACCTGACATTTGTCTTATCTACTCTGCTACTGCTTAGAAAAAAGATACAGAGGTAGCAATGCTGGTTTGTACAGACTGCTAGTGTTGAAGGCTTTAAAGCTTTCCAAATGCCAACAGATGTAGAGCACAAATTGATGGCCTTCTAATGGAGAAGGCAGCAAGTGGGTAGGATTTCTTGTGTGCAGGGAAAAGGGGCTTCTTTAGTTCCTGTGATCTGAGAGTAAAACTATTACGATAACGGCACTGTATTGACCGGTGGTGCCAGGTTATAAACTGTGTCCTTTTTTCATCCAGTGGTTTCAGGTTTGCTCTGTTTCAGGTTAAATTTGTTGGTGCTTTAGCTGCTCTTTAAAACTTCCGTTATAAAGTTCTCATGAATCTCTTGAGAATCTCAAAGTTCTTCAAATGTTTAACCATAAATGTACTCTCAAACTAACTCTGTTTTTTTTTCTGAAAGCTTGTTTGGTGCTGACTTTCAACTGACTTGTCACAACTTAAAATTCAGAAAGCTAAGATAAAGAGAGGAGAAGATTGATCTCTCTTCCCTTATTCACATTTTAAGCAATGTAGGTAACGGTGCTGTGACAACTCATTCAATAATTAATTTTTAAGAGGGAGAAAAAGCCTTCTCTGCCTTGCTGCGTATCACCCTGAGTAAGTGCTTCAGACCCCACTCTGAGGCTCTTGTAAATCAGTCCTGACAAATGGGATGAATGGCCTTCCATTCAGCACACTGAGATATGGTTTAGTGTCTGCATGGCTGTTAATGTTCAGTGTTTTTCAAGTTCAGCTATGAATCCTAGAGATAATATTTGCTCCTGTGATGTGCAGCGTGGTCACTCTTGAGATAAGGAGAGAAGTAATTTGGTGTGTTTTAAACTTGAAAAGCTGCACAAGGTTTTAGCTTCTAGAGGGAGCCAAAGAGGCTTCATAGACTTCAGTGTCACCTAGGACATGATTCAGGTGTACTTAAAGATGAGCAAATAATTCTCAGCACATAGAGTTGAGATGATGTATTTAGCATTTAAGATGTGGTCTCTTGCTTGCCAGCTCAAGATGTCTTTGTAAATCAAGGAATGATTTGTGAGAGCTGAAGTAGTTAGGTTAAAACTACCTGTAGTTGTTTGGATGAACTGTAATTTCAGATAATTACTTGGTGATGAGACTTGTATTTCAATTTTAAACAGATATTTTTCTTTTCCCCAGTGCGTATGCTACAATTTATCTCCTGTCAACTGCAGCACTACATGTTATTTATTAGGTTCATTTCATTAGTCATAATTTGAAACGTTTTTAGGTAATCTGAATTTAAATATTATTTTGTTTAAAATTACGCCAGCAGACTTGGATCAGTCTTCAATGTAGTAATTATCTGTATTCCTTTGACAAAGCTATTTTTCTAGCCTGAAGACAAGAAAAAGAGCAATTGATTCGTGGCTGATGTTTTACATGCTCTTAGCTATCCAAGTTTTTTCAGCGTGAACTTTGCCTTTTAAATGATCTGTTCAAAATTAGAAATAATTTTGACCCCGAATCCTTGCAGCACCATTGTGCTTGTTGTCAGTACCTGAAGGACCTGTAAAATGCCCCCAAACCAACTTCCAGCCCAGGAGAGCTGTAACTGTGGCCTTGCATCTCTGTTCCTGGACAGTGACCTGGTATGAAAGAGAACTCGTGTTCACTGTCAGCTCTTCCAGCTTGGATGCTGGAAGCTATCACTAAAATCCTGTTTTCTGTATGAAAGAGGAAGGATTATTTTCCTTGTGCCTTGTGTAGAAAGCTGTTGCTTCTTAGTCCTTTCCCTCTGGTCTTATCAGCTCTTGAACTTCTTTACTCTACAGATTCAATGGAAGTGAAGCCAATTATGACAAGGAAACTGAGGCGACGACCAAACGATCCAGTTCCTATCCCAGACAAGAGAAGGAAACCTGCCCCTGATATCCTTTTACAGCAGGGCTGTTGTATTTGAAGCCAGCATCTATGTTGTTTTGTACAGGAAGGAAAATGAAATGAGGTAGTGGGATCAGATTTCAGTCTAGGAAGTACGGAGGCACAATTTGTCATGTGTAACGTCTGATAAACCAAGGTAACACAACCAGTCTTTGGAGGTCCCTTGGTATCCAGACTTAAACTCCACAGTGTTGTGAGATAACTTATTTGATTTTTTTCAGTGAGAATAATTTGAATTCTTCAGGCAATTTTTTGTCACAAAGGAAAGACTTTAAAAGACCAATTTATATAAATGCTGAAGTATTTGATTCTATAGATAGTAAATGACTTTTTACATGAACTGAAGCTTTTCTCATTTCAAGATGTGACAAAACATTTGCCAGAAAGATGGTATTTGTCATATCAAACCAGTTTTTCCATTTCTGATCAAGGCTTCAGATCTCTAATCCGAAGAGATGCACAGCAAAAGCAAGGAGTGCTAGATTTGGTCTTTGAATAAAAAAATATGAAAGTCCATCTTATTTTTATGTATCATGAGAGGGAAAAAAGCATGTATAGGCAATCCTTCCCTTCTGCATTGTTGCATGTTTCTTGTAATGTTCCTTGGCTTCTGGAAATATGTTTTTAGCTTCTCTGTGATGATAGGCACTTTTTTCTATTCCTATATAAATTCACCTGGAAAGGAAGGCAGAGGTTTATTAGATTACAAACTTGTGTTGCTTTAATCAGATTTTTAAATCTTACTCATGACTTCTGAGTGACTCACATTTTCTGAATGCAGTATCAAACCTTGAACTTCTGGAGTTGGTGCAGGATGGTCACAGGCACCTTCAGTTTCAATTAACCTCTTTCTGGTTGGAGATTCTGTTCACTCTTTCAGGGGGAAAAAAACAATCTATTTATTAGTGCCTCTATCTCATCCAAAATAAATGAGTTTCATTGTGAGCATGATCAACTAATTGGGCACGATGTGGCAGCCACAGTATGAAGCTGAGTGCTTTCCTCTCTGGGGAGAGGATCAAAGTCTATCTCAACCAAAATCCTTAAAATGCAGCCTAGCAACTGTTAACTTTAGTTTAATACTTTGAATTCTTCTGACTTAACAACTGTTGTGAAGAAACACTGTGGCTTAAAGCTGGAGAGAGGTTTCACTGCTTTAGGTATTGTTTTCCTTCTGTGTACAGAGGTTTTTCTTGTGTGGAAGTGACAGTAGGAAAGGCAAGCAGGAAGATGTGATTGTGAAACTACACAAAATAACAGCAGAGCTCTAATAAGGCTAAAATACACTCACTTCTGTGTTCTGAGATTTTGGGTTTGTTTTCAGGTGAATGACAGGCTCTTATTTATCCTCATCCACACAAGGATGTGTTTTGTGCCTTTTCTGGTTCTTTTTTGAGTTGTTTTTGTGGGGTTTTTCCCTCTTCTCCCTCCCTCTCTCTATTCCAGCATACTGAATTGGAAAACACTGAGTTTCTTTTCCTAGGTTTGGGTGGGATTTGGCTTCATAGGACAAAATCTGAAGCAAGTCTGTTGTGTTCTAGCTGCTAGATTGTTCTCTACAGAAATGGAAGATGAAAGGCACTGAAAACATGAGTGCTTGGTGCCTCCATGAACGAAATGTCAATGCACTAAAGGTTTCTCATTGATGCTTATGTCTGAATAAGTTAATGTGATTTTGCACTCTATTTGCTGCTAAGTATGAGGCTCTGTGGAGATGGGCTTGTATTAATTCGTATGACAAAAGTGCTCAAGTGTGACACCTATTAAAATCTTATGGAACTTTACAGAAGCCTTTTGGCTTACATTTAGTCAAATGAAATGTCATTGACCTTTAATTTTTAGCCTTGATTGTCGAGACCTTATGAGAACCTTAATTCTGGATACCTCAGCTAAATTATTTGTTGACTGATGAGCAAATAATGGAGGACCTGAGGACACTGAATAAGGTAGGGATTATTGCTTGATTTGTTTTTCATTTTAAACAGGAAGCAGATGCTTTCTCCTGAAGAGAACAGAGCTCTCTGTTTTAAGGTCCTTTTTGAGGTGTGGGACTGCTTCATCCCAGCAGGCTTTCTGTCGTAACGCAATAAAAGATTTAGCAAGATGATATCTCCTCCCTTTTATTTTAACAGGTTTAATTAGCCTAATTAAAATGACTGTCATCTAAAAATGTTACCTTTTGTCTGAACCAAAGGGTGAGCTATCTTTAGGAGTTTCTTTCCTCCTCCACACGGCTGAACAGATGTTAAGATGCCTTTCTGAGAGATCACAGCCTGCCTCTGGTTTAGGCCTTGGTGTGGGGTGGTGGGTTTAGGTCTGGTGGTTTTTTTTCCTCCCTGCTTACACAATACTTTTTCAAACTGAGTAGGGTGCGGTGTGTTATGTCATTTTTTTTAGATTTGATTACCCTGTTGCTTTCTTGCTAAACACTTTAAGACTTATCTAATTTCTTATAATAGAAGCTGCTCATTAAGGCTTTTGAGGATGGTAGTGGAGCATGCTTTTTGTGCCAGCTGTTGAGCTGCCTCTAATGATTTATCTCCTATATTTTGTGTACCCTGAGAGATGTTGGATCATGTTCAAAAATGCAGTGTGTTAGATGGGTTTGATTTGTTTTAGTGGATTATCCAAATGCTCTGATGTTTACTTTGTAGACCTTGTGTATCAACTGTTTATAGCATGCTGTTCTCATTATGTGTTATGACACTTAACAGTACAATAAAAAGAAGAACCATTTAGAGTATGGACAGTATGACTATCTGAAACTGCCACTGTAGATTTCTGTGGCTCGTGTCAGATCTCTAATGCTTCTTTGCTTTCTTTCCATGTAGCTTAAGTCACCCAAGAGACCAGGTGAGTTACTGGTTGCGTTGATGCTTGTTCACAGTCGCGGTGCTGTGAACAGAAAATTGTATTGTAGACTTTTTGACTGTATAATTGCTGTGTCATGTGACTGTGTAATTGTTTGTCTGTGTGATTGCTGTTCTTTGTGTAGCTACTGTGGCAAATGGGTGCTGCGTGGAGTCTCTTCATCTGCTCTGAAGTTTGTCGGGGTGGGAAGGGAGGTGTGTGCATCTCTATCTGAAACATTTGGGCATGGGACAATCTGGCTGTGAAAGGTGTTTCTGTTGTATTCATATGCATCTGGGCAGCTTGCCTGCTTGTCAGGTAGAGAGAGAGTTTGAGTACTTATGGTTGTATGCTTTTAGCTATCTAGATGTCTGTGAACTCTATTTCAAGACAGGGTGGTGCTAACGTGCCTGAGTGTTTTTCTGATGGAAATTTGGGGTTGTAACTCTGTGCATATTATTTCTGCTTAATGTGACATTATTAATTGTAACTCTGCAGAAAGTTATGCTATTGTGTGGTATACACGTGCTAGTCTTTAAAAAGTCTGTCTCCTGTTCTCAGCCTCTCCCTCCTCTCCTGAACACCTCCCAGCTACACCAGCAGAGTCTCCAGCACAGCGGTTTGAAGCCCGGATAGAAGATGGAAAACTGTATTATGATAAGAGATGGTAAGTCCTGGTAAATTGCTGTTTTAATCAGTCTGAGCCTTGTGTAGTGAAGAGACCAAGAGTGCAGAGACAAATTGCTTTGATGAAAGAATCTGGGGACAGAACGTTTTTGGGCAGAGGTTAACCACTTCCTCCCAGGGCTAATCATTGTGTCTTTGGTAGATCAGAAGTGATACCGAAGTGTTTAGACCTCAGGCTTTTAGGAGTAACTTTTAGCTCAAATAAAAGGAGCTGTAAATCTTTCCTATGCAGTCACTTGTGCACACTGTGACACTTGGGAACAGTTTTTGTGAAACTCATTGTTAAGTAAGATTGCTGCCAGCAGCCATGGTGTGATGTAGGTGGGACTCTGATTGTAGCTACAGTGGTTTGAGCAGTATTCCCGGTCCTGGTGTTCAGTTTTGTAGCTCATGGTTCCACAAGGTGGCAGAAGAAATGTCGTGCACCAGATGAGCAGAATGAAAAATGTTTCTAATAACAAATCCAAATAACCTTTAAAGATCAAACCCACACGGGAGAAGCGACTTCAGAATTGCTGATTGGATTTAACTCTGTTAAGTTTTATGGGCACAGAGCTGTGCAAGCCTCGCCAACTGCAAGGAAAATATTGCATTTTGCAGAGAAATCTTAGTAGATCTTAATCCAAGAAACGTGCAAAACTGGATAATCAAGGAGGAAATCTAGTACTCCTTGAGCAGAATGCAGTTTACAAGTTGTATGCTTGTTTGAAGCCTGCTTTGGTGTTCTGGTGGCTTAAAATTACAAGGTTATATGAGGTTGTAATTTTATCATGGAAAATGATAGATGTGAAGCTTGTTTTCTACCCAACAACCATCTTAGAGTTGGTTATTTTTTTGTTCTGCTAGTCTTCTGACAGTGAAGTATCATCAAGGGTTCAGTCTGTACAACTCTGATAAAAGCTGCTGCCTGGAGCTTAAACTTTCATAGAGTGTAAAGCAGACACGAACTGAACAGGTTACTTCTAATTTCACAAATTCATGAAGTTCTTTTTGTGCTTTCATAATTTTTTTTATGCAAAGTGATTATTCTCTAGGAAATAGTTGGATGAATAAACTGTTTGCTAGATGTTTTAAATATGTGGAGTACTGTGAAGTGTTGTATAAGTTAAAAAAAAAAAGAAAAGGTGGAATCTGGAATAATCTGTCAATAATTCTGCCAAGCTCCCACTAAATTTAAACCTGGGAGAGCCTGAGGGAGCCCAGATGAATCCCTCAAAAGCACAGGCTCTCTGTGAGAGGTGTCTAGGTGGTCACAAGGCACTAACAGATTTTCACCTTGCTGGATTGAGTTGTCATGGGGGGGTCTCATCATCAGGAATTCCAGCTGTTGCCTTTCCTGACCTCATTCCTATGCTGTTTTAAGATGAGTATTTTACATTTTTTGGCTGTAAATATCCTGCTTAGGTTTTTTTTTTGATTGATAGTAATCATACTTGTGCAAAGTAGCTGGTATTTTAAAATAATGAAGCAAGTCTTGATAGTGGGAGGGTAATTTTTTCTAAGGTGTATTAAGGCTTTAGCTGCTGGTGTGCACCAGAAATAGTAAAACTGACAGCTCAGGAGTGACTGCTTTCTCTGTTTCCTGACAGCAGCCGTGAGGACCATTATCTCAAAATAGTGAATGTTTAAGGCTGATAATGGGCTCCCTGAGGTCTTGCAGAGACATTTCACAAATGTATCTCCGAAGTGGAGACTTTGTTTAGGGAATTTCAGATGAATGTGGAATTGGACTTCATTTTTTTTATCCTCAGTTTGCTCCATGCCCCCCCCCATCAGATCCCAAAACACCATTGACTGTAGAACAACCTTTTTGCTTTTAGCTCTGTCTGCATGCAGTAATGCAGAGTGATTCCTTTCAATCTTCCAGTGGAGATGCAAGTTGAAAATCTTGGGCTTTCAGCTGAATGTTTTGTAGCAGAAAGTGGAATTATTTCTGCTTGCCTCGTGTGTCGGTATTGTGGTCCATTTTACCTCCTGCAAAAGCAAGAGTTGTTTAGCACTTCCCTTCTCTTAAAAGCCAACTTAAACTCCATTGCATTTTTCATCTGAAGTGTTTTCCTCAGTTCTACCCCTCTGTTCCCCTGTGGGTGTATGAACCCAGGGAAGGGTTGAGGTGTGCCTGTGTACCTGAGATCTACCAGGCTGCTGTGCCTTCAGCTGACCTGTGTCTGCGTGCACGGAGCACGAGGCAGCTGAGACAACTCTTTGACGAAAAAGCACTGACCTAATGTGTTACCTTGCTTTTTCTGTGCTTAATTCACATGGATTTAGTGACAGAGAGGAATTTGTGATGTGAAATCCAAGGGCTGAAGCCAGTTTCATGGGTGTCATTAGCTTGGAATTCGCTGATAATCAAAAACTGGAAGAAACACCTTTGAAAAAATTATTTCATTATCTGTGCGGGCACAGGTATCACTTGAGAGTTGTGATTTGCAGGGTATCTTCTGCACTCAGAATCTTGTACACTGATTGTATTAGGATCATTGATTCTCCTTGCTTAAGTACTCTGAGCATGGAGTGGTAGGACACTGCTGGACTGAGATTTTTATCTTCATGAGGCCTGGTTTGTAGTAGCTTACACTGTTCCTTTATATTAACGAGTGATCATCTGGGCTCGGTAAACTGAGATTTTTGTCTCAGATCATTGCTGCTATTGCATTGCCCTGGAATCCACTGACATCTTTTCTGTTAAAATGAGGGAGAAGAAATAATGGCAGGGCACAAGTGTCTAAAGTTTGTGGGATTTGGGTTTCCCTAGCCCTTTGGTAATCAGTGATGTTTGGAGGGCTGGAAGCTGACACTATCATTCTTGTTACTGGCAGGCAGTGTGAAAATTCCAAGTACATGAGCCAGTAGGAAGAGATTAGGGAATAAACAATTGGAAGATTTCCATATTTATGGTATGGTTATTGTAGAAATAAATGTAAAGATTATGTAAATCCATGGATTTGGACAAATGGCTGTCAGCCAATCAGATTGCAGGGAGTTGCATACTGAATAGGTGCTGAAGGAATCTCTGCATCTTGGATCGCCCAGTTAAATATGAAGCACATCGTGATGAGGGTGAAGGTGGAAATGCAGCTATCCTTTTATAACTATAAAGCATTTTGGCATTTTCTTGATTAAGATTATTAACTTATAAGGAATCTGTTTCTGTATGATTAGTTCTGCCTATGGAACTCGGCAGAATAAACAGAAACTGGGAGTTTTGCCCAGCACACTTCGCAACGCTTGCCAGAAATATGGTCTGTGAAGAGGGCAAGACCGTGAAATCGAGCGATTCAGAGTTATGAATTTTTACTTTGTTTTGTACAAAATAGACTAGGAAAAATATACAGCATGACTAAAATATGATCTAAAGGAGGAAAGACTGCATATGCTTAGACACAGCTTCCTTATGGCAAGTATATACAGCATCTTACACAGCCACGTCCCCATCACTTACCATTTTAGGTATTGTAACAAAATAAAACAGCACTAGAAATTTGAGGTCACTTTTTAAACTGCAATTCACTTCATTGTGTTGATGCATTGGCAATTTTGTATTGGGGAACGTAAATAACTTTTGAGTGTCTGTGATTTGCTCTGCCACATTTTATCAGGCAGAATATGGAGTTGCCTTCTAAAATCCATCCTGTGTCTGAAATGTGAAAAGCTAGTTTGATTAACTCTTGAAATGTGGGCTTATTAGCTTATTCTCAGTGTTCTCTTGCCTTATGGTTTGGTGCTCTGCCCCTCCCTCTTTCAGATGTGAAACCTGTTTTCAGTGATCTGCGTGCAGAATTGGATGTGAAACGAGAGAGCTCCAAGTGTTCTGAAGCATCATTTAGATGCAAAGTGCACGTGTAGAATCAGACCAACCCCTATGGTGGGGAAGGTGGTGTGGAAAGACAGACTTTATGCTTAGTCTATCCAAATGCTTGTAGAATCCAATTCTGTTTGGTTTTGCACTCTTTGGACAGCTAATGTTTTCATGTGTTCCCTTTTTTCTTTTTGCAGGTACCACAAGAGCCAGGCCATTTACCTGGAGTCTAAAGAGAACACTAAGATCAGCTGTGTGATCAGTTCTGTGGGCGCCAACGAGGTAGTGAGCTGCTTTGTTTCTCGTGGGAGTGGGGAAAGCGGAGACAGGGAGACGGCTGCTGAGTACGGGCTCAGAGAAAATCAATATTACTTTCAGAAAAGCTGTAGTTGTGTGGTGTCTAAAGCAGCTGAATCCAAGATAAAACTGGATGAGAGATCTCTTGAGGTGGGAAGAGACTTGCTGGATTCCTTAAGAATGATGCTACATTTTGCAAGTAGTAGTTTGGCAGGCAGGAAAAGTGGGGAGAACTGACAGGTTAAATCTCATTGGCACTGCATTCATAGATTGCACTTCCATCACATCCAGGAAATACATACAGAAATTATTAATGCTAATTAAAAAACTCCTATTGGAACTTTTCCCATGGAGAAGAAGCTGAGGAAAAATTTTGTCACCAAATTTACTTTGTTATAAGGAGAGAAAATCCTTCGTGCTAGCTTGAGTCCATGTGTGGAAGTAAGCTGGCAGCATTCATCACCTGCTTGGGAGGTAGGGCAGGCGAGTTGTTTGTCTCTGATAGTTTCCTTGTGGCTGCTGATTAAGGCTTAGGGAAGCAGGGAAAGAGAGGTGCTGCCTAAGAGGGAGGTGAATCCTGCTGCCAAATAAGCTCAGTGCTTCAGCAGCGCGTCAGCTGGGCAAAGGGAGCAGTTTGTTCCTTGCTTGTCGATTCCAGACACTTCAAAGAAAGAAATGATAGACTGGAATGTGCTTCTCTTCAATCAGCCAGTAAAGTAACTTTAACTTGTTTTGGCAGCTAAGGGGAAATATTTTCTTTTCAGCAAAATGAGTTGCATATGGGATATGCTTTGTATCCCAGCTGTTCTCCTTGGAATAACAGTTGTTATGCTCAGCGGTTGGTTATTAGATAAGGCAGTAGTAGCATGCACTAAAAATATAGTACAGCTAATTTGATTGAAGTTATTACTGTTAACTTAGAACTTTAAAACTCAATCTTTTGGAAGCATCTTACCTGAAACCTTAAGGAAATGCAATCTGTACATTATAATGGCATGGATGCCACTTTAAAGTGAGAAAATAGGCTTCAGTTTAGTTTTGTGGGTTTTTATTGAGAGGCTGGGGAGGAGGAGGCATGGCAGTTGTTGGCTCTGCGATGGTTTGTTACAAGATAAAGCCAGGGGAGATGAATACTTCACACTGAAATGAGGAGGAGTACAAAGTGCACAGCTCGGATCAGCACGCGTTCAAAGCGTGGTTGATCTTACTGCTTGAGTTCAGAACTCCTGCTTGAGTTCAGAAGCCAAAAGGTAGACCTGGGTTTGAGGTTTCTGATTGTAGACTGGAGTCAAAGGTTGGTGGCATTTCTAAAGGAAGTCAAGTTGTTCAAAGGAACTGCACTGAAAATATTGAAGGTATAAATTGGTTTTCTGAAGCTGGATTTGAATTTTATGATTGGCTTTAGGTCTCTGCATCAGAGTTGAAGTTAGGATGACCCCTAAAAAATAAACAAACCAAAAATGCCTTCCCAGGCATAAATTCTTTAACACCTGGCTATGTGTTTGGGTCCAACCAGCAATATCTATTAATTTTGATGTGATTTCCGTCGAAACTGTGGATCAAATACCACATAGGGGGAAATCATTGGCCAAATACATGGAACCAATCCAATCATTTGCCCTTTGATAACAATAAAATCTTCAGTACATGCAGGAAAGGTTTTTTTTGTTTTTTTTTTTATTTGATTCCCAGGAGTTTATTCAGCAATCTCACTTTGTTGGAAATTGAAAAAAGGAGGAAGCTTGTTTGTCTAGGGCTTCACAGATGGGTTTGGTTGTTTCCTTTCACCATCTCCTTCAGTTCTTTAAAAATTAATAGATGTTATCTTCTGATTGCAAAATACATTGTCTAAAACATCAGCTTTAAGTTCAGTGGATGGGTGGTTTTATTTTTCTGAGCTGTGTGGCACATTTTAGTGCAAATACAGACAAATATTACATTTCTTTTATATTAAGGGCTTCCACTTGTAAAGTCAATTTAAAATTAAAATAATGGAGATAAATCAGTCTACTGTGCCAGGCCTTTAGCTAATACAGTACCTTGGAAAAGAAGTTTTGGCTTAATCAGATGCCAGCACTAATTTTATGGTCCTTAGCAGTAGGCAGTATTGCAGCTGTGTCCTAAAATGCTCTACTACTAACTGCTGGATAACTCTTTCTGTACATTTGTTTAAATACGTTTAAATGCATTGGAATGATAAATTTCAGAGTTTTGCTCAGATTTGGTTTTGAAATCACAGTTACTTAGGTCTAAACTTCTTGAAAGTGATTTTTGGTTTGTTTTTTTTTTTAATTCCAAGTGGCTGCCTCTGTGGAAGCCATTTGTCCTTTGAAACATTGCTGCATGCCAGCAAGTCCTGTGAATTCTTCCATGCAGGTGTTTCAAAAAGAGACCCTTTTATCTTCCAATACAGTTTATACATTGTGAGAAATGCTTCACTGAACAAAATCATAGTAAGCTTTCCATTTGACTAATAGTTACTTGTCAGGGCAAATCCCAGAGTAGATAACTTTATGATCTGTGGATCTAGAGAGAATTATTCTTCGTTAGGTGGAGGCTAATACCAGAGTTCTGTTGTGAGCTGTAGCAGAAGGAAACTTACTTTCCTGGTGATGCTTGGAATGAGTCATTTTTCTTGATGACTGTTTTGAGCAGAAAGTTAAGATGGTAAAATTAGAAACCTTATTTTGTTTTCTACTCAAGTTGCAAATGCCTAATGTAGGGAGGGAGAAGAGTTTAAGGTAAATCAACTGGGCACCCTGAGTTACAGAGATGTTCAGATCTGATGCTGAGAATACCTGGACTGACTTGTTTGCTTGTTGCTTATTGTGGATTTTCCCTTTTCTCCCCAATATATCTCCCCGCTCCTTTCTTTTCTTTTTCTTTTCCCGCAGATCTGGGTGAGGAAAACCAGTGACAGCACAAAGATGAGGATCTACCTGGGACAGCTGCAGCGAGGTGTCTTTGTGATCCGCCGGCGATCGGCTGCCTGACTGTATGCTCTTCCTTGGTCTTTTCCCTTTTTTCTCTTTTTAACCAATAGACAAACCTCTAGCAGGGAATGGCAGTCTGTTCTCTCCTCTTAGCAGCAGCGAACGCTGTCGTGACCTCCTCTGAGACAGTTTGTGGCTGGCCACATAATCCCCCAGTAGTCCTTAAATCTTTAGTGATACCTGAGCACTGCCCTGGACTATTTCTGGATTTTTTCATCAAGCTTCTGTACGCTTTCTTTACGTTTTGGGTGACTATTTAAAAAGACTTTGCATCGTACTTTTTTCATCACTGTTTCGTGGTGCGTAGATGGGACTCATGTTGCAGACATTTATGTTTTGAATCAGACCAATGGAAGAAGTTTTGCTTGTCAAGATGGGAGGTTATTTGTTCTTTTTGGTTTTGTTTTTTCTTACGAGGCTTGGGATATTGGGAAAAAAAGATTAACCTTGCCAGCTTTTAGCTGCAGCCCAGAGATGCGTCTGTAATACCTGGCACACAACATCAGTTTGATTGGATGAACTGTTGGAAGACTTGAGTGCTGAGTCTCTTTATAGGAAAGTGTGAACAGCTTAGAAACTGCTGAAAATCCAGTTGAATTTAATGTAGTTAAGCAGTCACACGTGGTAAATCAGAAGTTTTCTCTTCACATTAAAATCCCTTCAATGAACAAGCAATGAATGTGTCTGCTGAAGTTGATTTCATGAAATAGGTGGATGAGTGTAAACCAAAGGATTCTTTTAGTGACCTTTGCCGATAGCAAAGCTGTGTGAGTGTAACCACTCAAACAGGTGGAGAGGCAGAAAGTGAATTTCACTTTTTTACCAATGCTTAGAGCAACAGGTCATGCTGGAATCCTGCTGAGAGAAGATACTAGATCTGGGGTATCTTCCAACACAGCCTGGCACAGAGTAGAAAGCAGCATTGATGTGCTCTTAGTTTATATCGGAAACCTTCATTCCCTGAAATGTCATGCAAAGTTTTCCCTTTGAAGGGTATTTTAATTACTGGAGATAACACCAGGTTTCTACACTTGCCAGCCAATAGCACAAGTGAAAATGTTCAAGGAATGATATCAGTGTGCTCCCTTCCAAGATGTTCAAAGATCTGACTCCTTTATTATTCCCAGTCTTTTGCTGATGGCTGAAACCACCAATACCATGCACTGGTGTGAACTTCACAGTGCGCAGGCAACGCTGTCACATCTTTGCCTTCTGAGCAAAAGAACTTTTTGCTCCTTTTGATTACTGGTTAAAAAGTTGTAATTTCTGCCTTTATCAACATATCTCACTTTGAGGCATTTTTTGTTTCTGCTTTTGAACTTCCTTCTTGTTCAGCATCGGTCGAGCCTGGATAAATGGAGTATTTTAAACCACTGCTTCATTCACTTACTGCAGTGGGGTGGCAGCCACATCCCAGTAACTGATGTCTGTACGTGGATCAGGAGAGGAGCATTTGGGCTGAGTTTCTGCCTTTGGGGCTGGTACACCTCGCCTGTTTTTACTGTGTTTGGAGTTTCAACTGGATCTGGAGCTTTGGAGAGGAAAGCAGAGGGTGGCTGTTTCCCACCCCTTAAAAATGTGCCATCGTCTCTGCAATGTTAGTCAGATGGAAAGCAGCAGGCTGTGTTTTGTCAAATTAACAGTGTACTTAATGGAATTTAGCATTTTCTGCACGTATGACAGGTTTTTAATAAGGTGATGATGCGCCAAACAGGATTTGTCACTGAGCCTTAAAACGAACATCATAGTTCTTATAATAAAAACTGCTAAGTAAACAGCAGGGTTTGTTTCCTACCTGTATCATTTTATTAATATATCTGTTTGTGGAAATAACTGGGAACTTTGGTTTTGGGGAGATACCTTGCCAACCTGCTAACAGCAGGTGATCTCTGCTGCTGTGATTTTTTTTTCTGTTTTGGGGTAACTTTAAAGGTATTGGTAGAAGTGTGGAAGTGCAGCAGCTCCCTAGAGCTAGGCGTGGTGTGGGTGTACATGGTGTAAGCTCAATTACATAGCTTCAACACCACATCTGAACCTGAATCAACATCATCTGCTCACCATCCCTCCCCCTTGGCAGAGGAGGGAAGGAATAGCTGCTCGGGCAGCCCCAAGCCTGTTTGTCCATCAGCTATGGTCTTACTGCAGCTACTGGGGGTGGGATGTGACACACATTTCTAGCTCACACCCTAACTGGAATTTGAAGAGGAAGTGAATGCCTTGGGCCTGTTGTACCATCTCCCTCACCTGTAACCCCCCTGCAGACACTCGGCTGTGCTGAGAAGGTTGCTGGTGGTATAAGGAGTCACCTGGTGTTCGTGCAGGTGACCCAGGAGCACAGCCTGGAACTGCAAGTGTTGTGGTGCAAAACAAACCAAGAAAGAATGAGGACAATGAGCAGGCAGGGTGGGAAAGGAGATGATTAAATGTACTGTTGTATTGGCTGGGGTGATGGGACTGAGGGCAGCACTTCAGCATGGAGGTTGTCTCAAACTCATACTATGCTCTTTCACACCAGTCTTGGATCTCCAGGAGGATGTATGAGGTTTGTACAGCTTCCTTCTGTCTGAGTTCCTTGCCTGCTGCCAGTTTCCCTGTGTCCCTGGGTCAACCTTGGAGCCATTTCTGCTCTGACAGTCCTCAGTGTGGGCTCAGAGCCCTTTTTGCTCCATTTTAACTGCTACACCGAAGGTATTTTGTTTTAAGGCAACTTCATCCTTGGTTTCTTACTTTAATGAAATGGAAGTCTTTCTTGCCTTAGTTATCACTGTAAAAATAGATGTCTTCTCTAACAAAGCACGTGAATATTGTATCCTGTTTTTTCTCAAGCAGGCTGTTCTGTAATGACCTGTGCCATTTAGAGGGCTGGAAATGACAAAAATGCAGTGCCTTATTGTGCACTCAGGGAAGCAGTGCATTTTTTAATGGCAGAAGGATGCTCAAAATTTGTTGTGGCAAGGATGAGGCATGTAGAGATGAAGAGTATAGACATCAGCTCTAGAAATTAAGATTTCCTGCCACTGTTGGAAAAATAGAGACAAGTTACTCGAGATGGACAAGGTATTGCTTAAATTCTTAGAAGAAAAATGTGTTTTCTGTCTGCTGTTTGTCTCTAAAATCAGTCTTTTGAAGAATTCAAACCCTCAGTGAACAGAAATGGCTTTGCTGCAGTTATGAAAAGATTTAATCCTCATTTTGGACAACATTTGAAGTAAATTTAAAAATTGTAGTAATTATAAAGAAAGATGAACCTGCTGCCAAAAATAGACACTTATTGTGGGGTGAATTGTAGTTGGCTGTTGACTCAATTAAGCATTTTTTCATTGCCCTTAGAAATGGGCTGTGGTGTTGACCAAGGTGAAAACAGAAAAGGTGTCCCCTGCCCCCCATTGAATGTTTGGATGGATGGGAAGCTGGATCAGTGAACTGGCTGCCAGTGGCTTTTTGCCATTGTACTCACTGAAAGGTTTCAAAAGAGGCTTTTGCCTAGGATGAATACCAATAAAAGAAATGGTCTTTTTTATCTTGTTGGCTTTGTCTGGAATTTGGTAAAGAGGCAATTTGGTTTTACAACAGAATTCCTGATTATTTGCAATTTTTTGTACATTCCTGGGGAACTTTGAAGAAATCACTGTGTCCTTTGCAAACAGCTGAGGTTCTTCCTCGTCCAGAGGAAGAAAAATTAAAACACCATTTGGGTTGTTCCACAGAAGCAAATAGCAAACCCTAACTGATGACAATATTCTGAATGGGTGTCTGAGGTTTGCTGCCATCAGTTTAAGTTTGCCCAATTCTCAAACTAAAAACTTAACAATTTAGGAAACAAAAGAATGGCTGTTCCCATTTTTCTGTGATTTACAAAAAAAAAAATTATCACTGAAACTTCACATTCCATACAGTTAAAGGATTGGACTATTTTAATGCTATGCTGAATTTGGGAAACACCTTTAACATTTAACATCAGCTCAGACTTTTGGGATGCTGGAATATCTTGTGTAATGCTTTAGGTACCTGTCTCTTTACAATGGAGTGAACACTGGTATTAAAATTCCTCCTTTTTATGCAAGAAGCCTTTTCTGTTAAAATATTACTGATTTCAGTTTAGTTGTTATATACACATAAAGAACTGTCTGGGTTTCTATTGCTTCACCAAGAGCCAAAAATACCCACAAAATTATACATTTTTTTTTCCTCTCTGGGATGTTAAGAAATAGGTGGAGGGGGAGAGGAGCTCAGAGAAACCTTGTACCCTGGGGCTGAAGTTTAAATACTACCTAAGTGACAAAATACAAACACCAAATGTTTTCAGCAGGGTGTGTGTGTGAGCAGGATGGGTGTCTGAACTCCTGGCCTAGAAATGAGATGCTGAACAGCGATACAGGAAGAGTTGCCCCAGCCTTTAAATCTGCAATAGCAATGTTCAGAGCAAAGCCAGTCACTTCTAGGGCTTTACAATAAGCGATTGAACCCCCTGGAAACAGCTTCTGATTTATCTCAGCAGTCTGACATTTGTGACCTACCTGTTGCTTTGTATGCCTGAGGCAGCTTGGCCATTTTTCATGTAGTTCTAATTTGCATCCACATGTTCTGCCCCAAATCTAGAGAGGAACAAAACTAAGAATAGTGATGGAACGTAGATTTTTTTTCATTTTGCTTTACTAATGTTCCTTATTGTTATGGAGTTAGCATTCTTTTGATGGTTTTCCTCGTTAAGGGAAGCTAAAAATCTTTAATGAAAATAAACAGAGATGCAAATCAAGGTTAACATTGGTAAATCAAGGTATCTGCTCGATGGTTTGAGTCCTGTTTGGAATCGGTGACTGAAGGGTATCCCAGTGAGCAGATGGCAATGACTGACATGGGCTGGGAGAGCAGTTGACTCGGGACACATGGATGTAGCTCCGTGTCTGTTTGCCTCATCAAATTAAAAGATAAGTAAATGGAGCTTTTTGTTTTTTTTCAGGCAAGTAGTCTGACAAATAATTGATTCCTCTTGAAACAAACGTTGACAGTAGCTGCTCTTCACGTCAGAATGCTGCAGAATCATTCATTATGTGGAAGAAATATTCTTTTGCCCATTAACTGAATTTTACTAACTGTGCATAATAGTCACATGAATATTTGTTTCTAATGCGATAAGGAAGCAATGTTCCAAACCTCATACATCATGAGGCATTGGGTAATGGGGAAACTCTGAATACTAATGGTACTAAATCATGCAATGGAGTTGCACAAAATTAGTATAAACCTGGGAGGCAAATATGCTGATAAGGATTTCTGTGGTACTAAATAATCTCAGCCATTGAAACTGGGTATTCTTAAACCCCTTGGTTTAAAACTGTGCTGAAGACCATAAAACGTGGCAGAAGACTTACAAATGAGACTCGGGCCCAGGGGTGTGTGCTCTGTTACAGTGGTTCAGTGCTGGAGTATCCATTAGGTCCTGGTTTGTACCAAGTACAGTACAAAGCTTTGTGGCTCAGGGAAGGCAAATAGCCTGGTGAAGCTGGTGGGGTGGTTACTGTCCCTGGCTCAGGCTGCTCCTTGTCACAGCATCACAGAATGGATTGGGTCGGAAGGGACCTCAAAGCCCATCCAGTTCCAACCCCCCTGCCATGGGCAGGGACACCTCCCACTGGGCCAGGTTGCTCAAAACCCCATCCAACCTGGCCCTGAACACCTCCAGGGGTATCTTCTCCCCTAAGAGAATTCAAAAGTTGATTAGTTTCCTCTTCTATCAAAACAACTATTTCAAGGTGAGCTTTGAAATTGTGGCTCAAATACAGAAATAAAGTGTCTGTCCCCTGCTCTGTGTCTGAAAATGGAAACCTTGTCCTCAGGAGGGGATGATGGGCTGGCAATGCAATGAATGGCCCTGCCATGGCTGGGCTTTCCTCCTTGAGGATTTACTCAGTCTGAGGGGATGTGGGTGCTCACTTGTCCTTCCCAGGCACTGTGCAGATGAGTATTTAGCAGTTAACCTGGGGTGCAAAGCTGTTTTTCCTGGGAATGCTGCTGCAGCACGTGTGGGCAAGGGAGGTGCAGCTTTTGGGAATGCTGATTGCTGAGCTGTTCTTGGAGGGAATGGCTGAGATTAGCATAGTCAGGAGTTTCTGGAGCTCTTAGCGAGGCTTGACACCTCTGTTCTGAGGCTGACATTCTCCAAGGAGGGTTTAGTTTGCCTCTGTAGTACTTTGGGAGCTGCAGGCAGCGTGAAGGATGCAGCAGCAGGGCTGGCTTGTCGCAGCGTCTTCCACGTGTGGCTGCCCTCTGCTTCCCGAGTGCTAAAGACCTTGGGGAGCGTATCGATAGACGTGCCTTGTAATGGATGTGAGCAACCTTAAATGCTGCTGCAGCCTTCACAAGGCGTCTTGGCTCCTGCTTACCATTTGATGTGACTAAAGGTATTAATCTGCAGAGCCTCTGAGCAGAGAGGTTTTTCCCTTCCCATCAGAGCGCCTGACAGGTATTCCATCTCGATTATGCCTGAGCTGGTGTTGTATCTGTCATGTTCCTGGGCTGCGTGACAGAGCAGGAAGGTGCTTCTGGTGGGTGCTGTGTAATGGGGCTCTAATTAATGGTCCCAGTCAGTCAAGTGAGCAGTGGCACGAGCCCAGAAGAGGCTGTTGTCTTCTTGCTCATTCAGCCAACCAACTGTGCCCTGTAACAACACCCTCTTTCAGGCCTCTACTTAAATTCTGAGGCATTGCTACATTTCTTTATTTAAAAAAAAAAAAAAAATTTATTATAGTGAGCATTTTCACTGCCTCTGTATCTTTTTATTGCCAAATACCTTACTGAATCAGTGCAGTGTCTCAGATAAAGAATGTTGTGTTTAGCCAGGTAGGTTCTGTGTACTTGCTTTATCACTGGGAATTGCAGGATGTGTGCCTCTGATGGCCAAGGAGCTCTCCTGGTCCTGTCACCCCGCCTATCACTTGTGCCTTGCTGCAGTGTTTGCTCCAGTGAGCTGAAGTGTGCTGTGAAGGGGCTACAAAGAGTCACAACAATGCAGTTGCTGTTTATCTGAAAGTTCTTGTTTAGCTTTTGCCCTGCTTCCCCCAAATTCTTCCTCAGGGAGCAGGTTTGTCTCTCAAATTGCTGTTGCTGTGCTGTCACAGGGTGCTGGGAAGGATGGAGAGGGTGGGTTGTGCCTGCCTGCTTGCTCGCTGGTGCTCAACCCAGCCATCATTATCAGAGCATGGGGAAAACCTCACTGCTCTTCCAAGGGCAGGGTTATTATGGCCTGTTTTTGTTCAGGATGAGCTGCCCTCTCCAGCTCCTGGCTCACTCGATTGGGCTCTTGAGGTCCACTTAGCACTTGAGCTAAATGCTTGGGTCTTCTGGGAGGTTGTTACTGGTGTCATTGCTTCTCCTGCGCTACTCACTGCTTTAATGAGCCTCTCAAATTGTTCTGGGGAAGACCTCTGTCTCCTGCATGACCTTATTGTCCCTGACTGCTGTCTCAGGAGGTGACTCAGCTGGCAGAGCAGTGGCAGTGCTGGAAGTGGAGTAGCCTGTGGTCAGCTTGCCCTTCCCGAGGGAGAGAAGGCGGCTGTAGCTGGGCTGTGTGGTGCCTCCACGTAATGGTGGGTGTTCTGGAGGCAGGGACTCCTTGGGCCCCTTGGCAGTGTGGAGATGAGTAAGGACCAAGCTGTTTGCATTAGTGACAAGGGTTTCCATTGCCCGATGGGTGGGGTTGGTCAGCACTGAGATCCTTCATCCTCCCACAGGACACTCGCTCTGCACATTGCTCAGGTGAACCTGTGTGTTGAATCTCCTCTCCCTGTGTACTTTGCTCGTGGTGCTGCCATCCACTCTCATTTCCAATTTCACACCAACATGCTCTTGACGTATTTATAAACGCACTCTCTTATGTCAATCCACTAAAAAGCAACCAAATATAATACGTTCCAGAGAAGTATTTTTCTCCTCTGTCTCCTGTTGCTGTGGCAATCTTGCCTGCTGCTGAGCTGAACGGGTGGGAGAAGCAGGATCCTGCTTTCCCACACGGTCAGTGCTGTGAAGGGCATCCAGAGCCTGCTGCTGCTTGCCTTGGCAGTGGTTTTACCCCGTAGTGGTTTTGATATGCAAATCTCAAAGGTTTCTACAGAGAGAAGTAAATGAGAATGTACTTGATTGCTCAGCTGGGGAAGCTGAGGCACAGGAGCACAGTGAGCTGCCAAAGACTGAGAGCTGTGGTGGTCAGTCAGCTAGAAATGCCTTTCTCCTTCCTGAACTTAGCTTCTATGCCAGATTCTAGGGCAATTTAATCTTCCTTAAGGATTTTCTCTAGGGTTTCAGCCATGTCAGAACTTCATCTGCAACCCTCAGCATCTAATCTCTTCAGTGTTGCTCTCCTGTCTCTTCTCCATCCAGCTGGACTGGGTAAGGCTCAGCCAGAGCAGGTGAGCAGATGATTTCTGGATAACCAATTCCTGCTACTCACTGCGTTTGGTAGTTGGCTGTGAGAAGCTTGTTGCAAACCCTGAGTAAAAATGTGTTAGCCTAAACCATTGGAAAGGAGCATGTTTTCCTTTGCAGTAGGTGGAGAACAGATCTGTCAGTGATCGGCTGACAGATGGCAGCTCACTGGAGATAATTAATCATTTGCTCGTGCAGGATGTTGAGCATGGGATGACGTGACAGTGTCTGTGAAGATGCTAACAGCAGAGAGGACCTGAACCTCCTGGAAAAGGAGGATCTCTTCCTCCAAGGTGGAACTCGCTAGCAGTCCATCTTGCTAAGGACCACACACAGGCTTTCTGCCTATCACCTTGGGCTTTCCAGGGCATCACAGAGCTAAAGGCTTGCAAAAGGGAGGGAGAAAAGCCAGCTGATGTCTGTGGGCTTTGGTCTGCTGTGAAAATCAGCCCCTGGCTTGGAGAGAGGAGGGATGTATTAGAAAACACATAGACACTTGTAGGACTGGTCTAGTGAGAGTGTTGAAGTAAGGAGTAAGTCCTTCAACTGAATTTTCTCCTTAGGAAAAGATGTGCTGCTGTGAGTGAGCAGCAGCAGAATGATGTGACTCTGATGGCTGATGTCTCTGAGGAGCCAAGCATCCTCCCTGGGTCAATGCTGCCTGCAAGGCTCTGCTATTTTGGGAGCCAGGAGACCTGGCAGAGGTGATGTTTGCAGGCTGCACTCGCTCTCCCTGTGCAACTCAAGCCCTGACTGTGAGGGGAGAAGTAAAGCAGCTTCTGTGTCTTTTTGTAATGCTTTTCTCATTGCACATTCTCAAAATCCTCCTTCCCAAAGGCAGCTGTCTCAGCAGGGAGAGTGAAGCACAAGTAGGTGTGGTGCTGGCAGGATGGCGACGATCAAGGAGTGGAAACCACTGCCTTCCTCTGGACTTGAAGGACTCTATGATGCACAATTGAAAGTGTGGGGAGAAAAAGATTGTTCCTGGCAGATAAGATGGTTACCCTGAGTGGTTTGAGATGCAGTTTCATGCAGTGGGATAGAGGTTTCTTTAACGTTTACCAAGAGGGAGAGATTTTCAAGCCATCCTAAAAATTAAACTTTGTGTAACGGTGCCTTTGCTCAGGGAGAATGAGTGTGAAGGTGCTGTCAAAATGTCAGGCTTGTCTGGAGCAAGGCTGCTGCAGAAGACAAGTGACATTATTGTGTTTGAAGATGTTTCATTTAGAAGTAATGAAGTCCTCAGCCTTTTGGGGACCCTGTTAATTGAACTGAAGAGGTACAAAGCCCAGAGGGGAGATGCTGTTCACACCTGGCAAGGCAGAGACACTTGCAGAGGGAGAGTGTCAGAACAAGTTATTTCTGCTATAAAATGTCAGTAGAAGGGTGTGTGAAGAGTTGTTCCAAACTCACAACATTCCTTCACCTGAAACATTTTAGGGAAGAGACTGGGTGGTTTGCTTTGGGGTGAGAAAAGGGGCTTGGGTCAGAGTTTTAATTGGAAAGATGGAAGGAATAAAGCTTTGTGAATCATTGTGCAGGTTTACAGGAGCACAGAAATGAATAATGAAAAAAAAAATGCCAAGAGACTTCTTGCAGCTTCCAGATCTGTAGGGCTGGAAGGCAGCACACAGCCTCCCCTCTCCAAGAAAAAATCCTGCTGAGAAAATGCCTCCTTGCAGAACCTTAACCTGGGGTTCCTTTGTGCCACGCGTGTATTTCTCTTTTCCTTGCAGGGTCAGGTGTTTAAATGAAGATGGGTTTTCTGCATTAGAGTTTCTCTTGATAACTTCATTTTGGTATTAAAATAATTTCCCTGATAATGCTGGTTTCTCTTCTGAAGGCTTCCAAGCTTTTACAACACTGGAGTAATTATTCCATTTAGGAGGAAATTGAGGCAGGGGACTGAGGATGCCACAGCCCACACTCAGCTATGCTGGCAGGAGCTTGCTGCTTGCCCCAGCTTTCTAATAAACAAGTAAAGCTACATCTATTAATCGCCTTTCCTTCACAAAACCCACTTATTTCCTAAATGCTAATGCTGAGTTGTGCAACGAGGGGCCAAGAGAATGCGTCAGTGTTGAGGTTTGGACTTGTAAATACCAATTGCTTGCTGGAGACCTGTTGTTGGTGTTGGGGTCAGGACAAACAGTGTTTGGAGTTTGCTTTTTCAGAGAGAGCTTTCTGCTGTTTTATATATATATATGTGTTTTTTTTTTTTTGCCTTGGACCCCTTCTGCCACAAGCAAACCAGGATCCTTTGTCATCCTCCAGGGAAGCTTTCAAACTCACCACTGTGGTTTTGAATTGGCTTTAAATAAAAGGTGTTGTGCTTCTGAAGTGCCCTGCCCAAGGGCTCTAGAGCACTCCACACGCAATCCAAGCAGCCAGCAGACAAAGCCATTAAATGTGAAGTGCCCATGCATGATTAGCTGGCAGAAAGCTGCAGGAGAGTGTTTGCAGCTGAGGCCCATAGGAATAGGCTTTGTCTGAACCACCCCCCTCAGCAGGTGATAACTCTGTTGGAAAAAGTCAAGGTAGGTCTTGTTCATTCATCAAGGTGGGTGGTTGAGTCTTTTGTTTCTGTGTAGAGCACAAGAGGTATGTAACGAGCAGAAATTAGATTAGAGAGGTGAGAGGAAGATGTTTTAAATGGCCTTCTGTGTTTTCCCCCTCTGCTAAGGCGTTGTCTCCCTGCTTGGTGGATCTCAGCCGCTTGAATTTCCAACCTGCGTGACTAATGGCCTTGGTGTCTTATAGCCTTGAGAAGTCAGACTTACTTTCTTCAGTTACATTTGCAGAGTGAAACCTCTTAAGTGTAGCTCCTGTACTGCCTCTGAGCTCCTCCAGCCTCCATCTCCTGGCATCTCTTCAATTCTGAACATGTAGCTTCATTTTACCTCTTGGTACCACACCAGCTTCTTCCAGGGTGGGGAGTCTTGTGTGCAAGCTTTACTGAGCGAGGAGAGGGCTTTGAGATAAATGTGCAGTTCCCTCCTGTGGCTCACATGGCTATGTCTATATTTTTAGGGTTTTTTTTTCCTTTCCCCATCTTATGGAGGTAGGAAGGGAAGATTACAGCACTTGATGATTTAATCAACATAATCTCCAGATAAAAAATGCTTATGTTATTCTACTGGGAGATATTAATTTGTGCTGGCTTGCTTCTCCTGAAGTAAATTAAATCACTAGTTTTAAGACTGGATTTGGTGCACATATTCCCTGCCTCTTAAAAGGACAGTTCAGTAGTTCTTAAAAGCTTCTTGGCTTGGTGTTTCTTGGAAGTCATCAAGTCCTTTCAGTGCAGGTGTCGAAAGTGGAACCGAGACGCAATGCTTAAAGGTGCAACCACGAGCTCCACGGTAACCGAACTCCTCTGTGCAGACATAGGACCCACTACTGCCTTATGCTTCCTTCTTTACTTGATGGTAGTACTTTGCCAGCTCATTAATTCCATGAGAAGGTTTTACCCCAGGTCTAGGGAACCAGCAGTCACTCCTTTGATCAAACCTGTATCTTGAGCATCACCTCTGTTGATGGTGAATTGACTTGTTCAGTGTCTGTTGGAGGAGATCTGGCCAGTGCAGGTATCTGCACCCCTCTCCCACTGGAGAGAGCATAGGGACATCCAGGATGATGCATTGACTTGTGCTTGAAAATCCATCTGAGCAGAGCTGTAGCCCATCAGCTGGAGGGCTGATGGCAGTGGTCCATCTTGGAGTCTCATAATTTAGAGGAGAGGTGCTGACCTGAGCCAGTGTGGCTGCTCCACTGCGGTTCCTTGCAGGAATGTCCAGTGCAGAGATGCTGGCTCCAAGCGTGCAGGTGCCTTGGCTGCTTGGGTGCCAGCAGCTCTGGTGAGGAAAGCAGGGACAGATGGGAATGTCTCCCTATGACCCAAGGGGAGGAGAAATGATGGAGGACCCCATAGCAATTTCAGGGCTATTAAGGATGTGATAATGAGGTATTGCACGCATCATTTTTCAGCACTTCACTCCCCCAACCCATATTCAGCCCATCCATTACCACCCTCCATCCCAGGAGAACAGAAATTTCCTCTGGTGCTGTAACTCCATTTATTGTGCAGGTGGGCATTAACAGGGCTGGTGTGTGCACAGATGGAGACGGTGAGGAGTGAAGGTGCCTTCTCAGGAAGCTGGCACAGTTCTGCATCTGTGGAGAACTGATGCTCAAGATACAGATTTGATCAAAGGAGCAATTGCTTGTCCCCCAGAGCTGAGTCAAAACCTTCTCACTGAATTAATGAGCTGTGAAAGAACACTACTGGATAAAGGAGCAGGCACAAGGTGGAATGGGATGCTCTCCAGCCAGCTGTAGGCATCAGGTTATGGGCTTGCAGAGAATCTTGTGTAAGATGATCTCAATGCACCCAGGTAGGACCACTACCTGTATGCCATTTCCTATCCTTCCCTGGTGCTTTTTTCCATGGTGCAGTCAGTCCTTTTGTCTGATTCTGCACAGTCCATCTCTTGGATGGTGGAACCTTCCACTGTCTTGCCTCTCTGGTTCCCTGGGCCATCTGCTGCACCGTGGTTCCTGGCTCATGGTGCCACAGAGGAGCAGCTTTGCTGGCTCTCGCTCAGCCAGGTTGCACTGGCAGCAGGGGGCAGGCAAGCAGGATTTTCCCACAGGTCAGAGCTGACTTGTTTCTGATCACTCCTGTGAGCACATTAACATCTCCATGGAGGCCAGAACAGGGTTATAAATCATGTGGAGAGTGGGAGGGTGGCGGCCTGAGGCAGTTTTTTCTTGCGTAGCTCTTCCCATTTCTCTGCTGGACAGCGGTGCCTGTGCAAAGAGCAAGTCCTCTTTGCTTCCCAATTTCATTTTTCCTATTTCAGTCTATATAGAGGCATTTTCTGCTTGAACATTTAGAGGCAAGTGCCTCTTTCCTTATGTAGAACATTGGCAGCTGCTTTTTTACATGATGCTTTTAGCATTAAATGTTAATACAGGTGTGTTGATGCAGCCTGCTTGGAGCTGGGCAGTTCCTGGAGGACTGCAGGCATCAGGGGAATAAAACCAGCTGTGTAATATAGCCCTTTGCCACCCTGTACGTGTGTCTGTTGGTGCACTCAGACTCTTCTCCATCCCCACCTCCTCAAGAGGCATCCTGAGGGCTGAGCTCCTGACCTTCAGCTTGCTGTGTTGGAGGCCCCTCGGTTCCTGTGGGATTGTGTGCGGCTCCTGCTTGTTGCAGGTTTAGTTTTGGGGGCTGTGCATTTCCTCGGGGTGATGCCGAGGATGCCTCGCACAAGGCAGAGATCACCTCCCTGCTGCCAGGCCGTGGGCTGGATGGGCAGGTGGCTGTGTTATTGGGAGAGGAAATGAAAAGATCCCCAAGTGGTATTTGTCACTTCTGACTGTCAAAGGCTGTCACTGGCAGAGCCAAAGGTGAACAATATTATTTAGGGTTCAGTCAGGCTGGTTTCACCCTCCAAGTGGCGCAGGCAGCAACGTTCACTAGACACAAGGTGCTGCCAAATGCTCACTTTGCTTTACCTTTGCCTCAATGCATTTTTTTCACAAGGGGGAGAAATGTTTTTTTTAATTATAAAGCAAGCATTTGTAGTCTCTCACATGCTGGCAGAGACACGGGGGAAAGCTGATGTGCAAAATTATTTTGACTTGGTTTAATGTCTTTTTCAGGCTGCTGCTCACTCTCCTGCATCTCCTGGAGATCCCAGGCTTGTCCTGCAGCTGCACAGGGTCAGGCAGGTCTGTGTTTGGGAGCAGGGACCTTGGTGGCACACAGGGATACCATGAGATCTATAAACTCCAGGTCTCGGTCTGCAGCCTGGAGGAGAGAGCCAAAGCAGATGGATTTAAAAGCCATAGAGGGAGAGGAGGGAATCCCTCTCTTCCTGGGGGGCAGGCACATTGCAAGCAGCACTGGGAGATAGATCCCACACATGCTGGACCATTTCCCTTCTCTCCATCCGTGCTGCTTCCTAACAGAGAGAGAGAGAGAAAGAGATCAAATCAAACACGGCAGGATTATTTATTGAGGTGTTTGTCTGAAGTTGAATGGACAGGAATCACATTTCAAAACTGTAAGAGAAAGAGCTTTTTAACTCTCTTCCTTTCTCAAAAATAGCAACTGCATCACTGCACGCCACGGGGATGTCAGGGTGAATCTGTTTCACTGACAACAAGATTGTTCTGTCTAGACGGGGAAGCGCTGCTGAACTGAGTGAGTCTGCAGAATAATTTAAAGCCAAAATACTTTACAGACATTAAATTTAAAATAAAACCTGGCTTGACAGAGATGATGCTTGATGGATAGCTTGTATGGGGGTAGGATGGTGTCTGACTTTGAGACAGAGCTGATGGTGGTGATTGACAGTGTCACTCAGTGTGACCCGGTGGCTCTGACCTGTCACCTCTCGCAGTTAAGTTCTTCCTTAAGAGTGGGTCCATTGAGGCATCTGGGTGGCCCCTTGGAGCTCAGTGTAGAGCTGTGCAGTATCTTGGATCTGTCTTGAATTTTATGGCTCCCTGGTAGCCTGTCCAGCCCCTCGGTGCCTTGTCCCCACTGTGCTGCCACCTCTGTGGCCTTGCTGCTGCTGAGGGAGGCAGGAGCAGAAGGGCTTGTGTGGAGGGGATATGAGCCCTGTGTTCACCATCTGCCTGAGGGGCTGGAGCCAGGGCTGTCTGAGGCAGAGGGATGTGGTGGTGAGATTGCAGCCCAGCTGGCATAAGGAATTTACTTTCTTCTGGCAGAAAGATGAAATACTAAAAACATAGCTCAGAGGCTGGAATTTATATATTTTTTCCCTTTCTGAGAAGGGCTTCTGCTCAGCAGTGCTTTGGTGTTGCTCAGAGAGCCAGCAGCTGGTTGGAGCAGGAGGGATGGCAGCTATCCAGGGGAGCAGAGCAGGGAGTGAGGCTGAAGCAGGGAAGGGAGGAGAGGAATATCTCGGGTGGGCTGAACTCGGGGTGAGCGCTGACACTTCAGCTCCACCACAGCATTTAGGACTTGTGCTTTGGTTTTATTTGGCTCTTGTTCAAGAGCAGGAAAGAAAAACTTCTTGTCTCTGTCTCTATGGGTGAGGGCAGTGCCCCTCAGAAGCAGGAGGGCACCTTCTTGTTGACCCCTGTCCTTGGATTAGGGAGGGTGCAAGAGAGGAGGAGCAGAGAGCTCAGCCAAGGCATCTGTCAGCTCCCTCAAGAGCTGCCAGCCTGCATTTCTGGCATCTTGGTGAGCCCAGGTGTCTTCAGGAGTCCCTGACGACTGTCTCAAGTGGAGATGGTACGAGGTTTCTCTTGGGACCAAGCTATTCCATTTGCTTCTACTGATAAACTTAGGGATGGGCTGTCAAGGGAGAGCCTTGCTCTCTTGATGCTGGCACAGAGGTGCTCTCTGTCCTAAACTCAGTAGAATTTGGGGCCTCCTATTTCTTCCCAAACAGTCACCAGACTCTGTGTGCCTCCAGGCAGCATTTTGGCTTTTGGGTGGGCAGCAGGAACCAGCATCCCAAACAGGTGCACTGACAGGGGAATGGGAGAGGAGAGACGATTGTGAGATACAGCAGAGAGGGAGAACAGTCATTTGGCAAGCGAGGAGCTGGAAGGAACAACGTTCAGGGTGTTAAAAGCTTTTCCTTCTGTTTCTTCCTTTGACACCTCTTTTCTACCCTTGCTCTGTGTTAGCAGGTCTGGGCCAGATTCAGAGGAAATGTGGGAAAGCAGAAGATGCAAATTCTGCAGAGTGGGGAGGGGACCCGGAGCACTCTTAACTTTACACCTCGGTGACGCTGGCTGTGAGTGCTACTTATTTGCTGATCAAGGATGTGCCTGAAGGAAGCACGCTGGGGAGATGGTCACTGGCTCAGGGTCACAAAATGAGCAGGCACTGAAACAGAGTTTGACCTCGACTCTGACTCCAACCACCGCTTTGCCTCTTGATACTTGGCTCCTGCGTCAGCTCTGGTAGGGCAGGGACAGGCAGCAGGAGGGGACACTGTCCCCCATCCTTCCCTTCTGCATTCCCCTGCCTCATGAAAGACCCTGTGATTAATTATACTGCTCTGCAGCCTCCAAAAATTTATTTAGGGTTTTATGTTTGCTGCTGCTGCTTCTTACACAATGGCAAATCTGTGGTGGCTGCATCCCAAGCAGGTGGCAGCTAATAGGTCAATAAAGTGAATCGCACCATTAGAGCTGTCGAGCTGGGCTGCCAGGAGCCAGGCAGGTAGAGAGGAAAGCTATGGAGAAGTCAAGACAAATCTGCTTTAGCAGACATACATTTGGCTATGCTGGCTTGAAGGAAATTGCTCGCTTCCCTGATAGCATTCACTGCTTTAATAGATCAATTTTTCCACTAGAGTTTGTCTAGCTTAAGCTTTCTTCTCCCTGCATTTGATGCTCTCCTAAACATTAGTCTAACAGGACCTTTTCATCTCTGAGAGCTTTCAAAGTTACTTTCCTTGAAGATTTTCACAGCCTTTTCCTTGGGGTATACAGAAAAGGGGGCTGAGGGGCATTGTCAGCTGAAGAAAATAGAGAGCTTCAAACCACAAAAATGTCCTCCCAGAAAGTCTGCTAAGGGCATGCAGAAATCAGCCCAACTTGAAATAGCCAGCAACAACCTGAGTGGATTTAGAAATCAGCTTGGCCTCTGAGCATCTTGGTTAGTGCTGCTCTTGAAGAGTTGGGGATGAACAGATGAAAGAGGGTTGTACCTGTGCGACTCCCTTGTCATGTGCAGGGTTTCTGCTCGTGCCTGGGAGGGAGCAGGATCCTTTGTACCTGCTGCTAAGTCACATGCAGTGGGAATCTGTTCCTGATTGTCTAATGCAGAGCTGCTTGCTTTGTTCCACTTCCCACTAGCAAAGGAGACAGGAGCTGAGTTTCTGCGTGGCCGCGCTGGCAGAGAGAGCTGAAGCCAGTCTTCTTCATGCAGTGCTGTGAGCACAGGCTGTGCACTGTCCTCAGGGGTGAAACAGGCCTGGAGTCAAAGATTTGCTCTGAAACTGCTCTGGGATGCTGTCAGCAGGATGCTGAGCCTATGCAGGCAATGGTATCACCTTGTGATGCTACAGGTGCTGCATCCCCTACCTGATGTACCCCCAATGTGTGAGGGTGCGTGCTCTGCCTTCACCTGCTCTGTATAGGGTGCCTCCAGCATCCTCCCTGGAAAGGCAGTTCAGATACCCTGCCTCCTCCTCTTTCCTCCCTGTTAGTGCCATACTGTTGTTTTTTTAATGTTGCTGCAGAGATGGCTTGTATAAATTGAAGCATGTTGTATTTATTCTATAAAGCTTTATAGGTATCTTGCAGTGGATATCACTTCCCAGTGCACAGTGAGCAATTCAGCTTAAGGAATCATCACTGACGCCGTTATCTTTATTGCCAGTCCTGCCTGATAAAAATGCTCCCTTCAGGATGGCTGAGCCTAGCAAGCAAACCAGAGCCTGCTACACGTGTATGCTGGGCTCTGCTCTTTAGGAGAGAATAGATCTTATTCTCAGAAGCTGCTTGCAGGGATCTCAACAACAGATGCTTGTAACGAACCCAAGGGCTGCTTAAAAACCACAGAATTAACAGAGTGCTCATGCAGCCAGGCTTAGGAGTCCCTGGGCTTTTTCAGCACTTTGGGGACTGGGTTCAAATTCTTCTGCCCTGCTTGGAAGAGTAGGAATTTACTATAATTTTATCAGCCAAGAGTCCTATTGTCCTTTCCCTGACCTGGGCCTGGGCCATTAAGCTGCACATCAAGTATTGCAAAACTCAGCATTGAAACAGTGACTTTTGATGGGTTAAACTTTATTGAGCTGTGCCCTGTGTGAGCAAGATCACCTGAGATTCAGTGCCCTTTAGGGTAGAGCAGGGGTGTGTGTTTCCAGCATGCAATGCCCTCCATCCTTTCACCCACGAGACAGTGGCTCCTGGCATCTGAGCAGGACTCAGCTGGACTGGGAGCTTTGTTTCTGAGACCCTTGTTCATGGTAGCACCTTCCCTGGAGAGCAAAAGGCTGTGGGACCCAGGAGTTCTTGTCTCACCCAGGCCAGCCACACGCTGCCTCTGACAAACAGCCTTCCTCCTGCTGCATTGCTAGTACTGCTGTTCCTTTCCCTTTCAGGTGTGAGTGCCTTGAGGGACATCCCTGCAGTCTGTGAGCTCCTGGAGGAGCAGATCACACACAGCTGGCTTCTCATGGAGCTGTGGCTTAATCCTGGGCAGAGGCAGCTTCCCCATGGCCCAGCTCCACCACTTCTACGAGCTGTTTTGGCACCAGCAGGCTGCCCAGAATCACCTGGGCACTGCAGGTACAGCCTTGTCTGTGGCTTCCTTCTGGGAAAGGGACCTTGCTTTTGGCTTAGAGCATCTGATCAGAAACCAGACAGGTACCAACAACTGAAACTGATGCCTTAGTTCTTGCTGAAGGAGAGAAATAGTTGGAGGCCCTGGCACAGATTGCCCAGGGAAGTGGTGGCTGCCCCATCCCTGGAGCTGTTCAAGGCTGGGTTGGATGGGGTTTTGAGCAACCTGATCCAGTGGGAGGTGTCCCTGCTAATGGCAGGGGGGTAGGACTGGATGGACTTTGAGGTCCCTTCCAACCCAAACCATTCTGTGTTCCCCCCTTTTGTCCCCATCTCTAGGCAGAAGGGGCTTGTAGAGCCTCACAGGGGCACAGGAGATTTTGGGGACTGGGGAGTCCCTGAGCTCCCAGCTCCTGGATCATCTGCCACCCTGGTGCTGCAGAAGCAGGGCTGGTCTCTGCCCCCCCAGTGACTGTGCCCTCCTTGGGGTGACGTTGGGGCTGCTGAGAAGCACAGCGCGGGCATTGCCCGTGCTGCAGGGAGGAGGACTCTGAGCAGGCAGGGTGAGCACAGAATGCTGCCTAACAGCTCCCTTCTGGGGCTGCAGGACTCTATTTCTATAAAGTGACTTTATTTCTATAAAAGGAGACTTCCTTTTGGGTCAAGTGCTCAGGAAGCGAATGATTTTGAGATGAAAGCCTTTCTACTCGGGTAATACAGATTCACACTGCCTAGAGGGAAGTCTGCCTTGTACTGGGGTACTTTTCCCTCTGGGGGCATTGTGATTGCTTTTGAAGATGAATTTTCAACACACAAAGGAAAGGAAGAAAGCTGAGAGAAAGAAAGGGCTTAAAAAAAAAATCAGGGGTTCTTGAGGTCTGTCTTAATTTGTCAGTGTGTCTCTCTTGCACATAACACCCCTGTTGGGTACAGGGCTTGTTCCTCCTCTTCCCTTCATGCCTCTTCCCTTCATGCCACTCCTACCCTCTGACATTCTCATCAGTCTTGGTCTCTGGATTTGTTTTTCCTATTTTTCCTTTCTAGGCCAAGCTTTTTGCACCTAGGACTGTCTGGCAGGGCAGCAGCAGCTCCTGTGTGCTGCTCTAGGTGAGGGTTGCCTTGTGAGGTGGGCTGGAGAGATGTCTGAGCCCCCTAAGGGTCTCATCTAGCAGGGAGAGACCAGCTCTTGACCTCAGGCAGGGCTGTGTGTGCTAGGAGGAGCCTCCAAATACACAACCCAGTTCTGGCTGGCTTGAGTGTATCCAAGCACCAGTGGATTAGTGACTGGTGGGAAGGGCTGTGCATCCCTCAGCCCCTTCTATGCAATAGGATATTTTGGGCTCCTTGGTGTGGTCCCCCTTGGTGCTCAGGGGCTCCCCAACCTGGACATAACCACTCAGATGTCACTTGTGCCTAAGCTGTACCCAGGGTAGAGGCAGGAGGACAGTAAGGTGAAGCCATCTCTGAAAGAGGCAGGAAATGGACCCTTTTCCTGTCAGTTTATTGTCTGGGGGATCTCTTTGGGAAAGATGTTATGTCCCATGGACTTAAGGTCCCCAAAGCCTGTTCTGGCTTTGGTAAGGCTGTGGGAAGCATCAAAGCATTGCTTCTCTGCTTCTTGCTGGTTTCTCCTTCCCTGCCCTGGAGGGATAAGGTGTGTGCAGGACTCTTCTCTGCTGCTGTTTATTGTGAAATGCTGTAAAACCCAAGCATTGATTTCTCAATCAAAGGTGTCTGTTTGCTCCTTGGTCTGTGACTTTAATGCCTACAGATCTGTCTTTCGCTCCCCAAGGGTTTGCTGTGAGATTTTTGAAGTTGACTGTTGTGCTTCAGAGCTTTGGGAAGGGAACAGGTTCAGTCAAGCCAATGTTGCTTGTGCTGGCTCCCCAGTGGGTTTTGAATGAGGCAGAAACCAGACAGAGCCCATGGGAGTTCTTGAGGCTCAGGTGAGACTTTTGCCTGTGCCTGCCTGTGCTATAGGATGGCGTTGGTCTACCAGGCTTTGGGAAGCTGTTTTCCTCCTGTCCCAGCAGTGAACCTGGTTCAGCAGGTTTGTGGTCCCCAGGCTTTGTGGGTTGTAGGCAGGAGTTGCAGTATGTCCTGTTAGCAGATGCCAGAAAAACCTTAAGACCTTTATTTTCTCAACATAAATGAAAAAGCAGCACCAGTTTCCAATCCATCCCTCCCATATTTTCATAGCAATAACAAACATTGTGCTCTGCTGTTCTTCGAGCACTGTGCAGCCAGTGCAAGCCTCATTGATGAAATGCAGCTGCTTCTGTGGAGGAACACTACAGATTGGGGCAGAAAGGATTCATAGAATCATAGAGTGGTTTGGGTTGGAAGGGACCTCAAAAGCCCATCCAGTTCCAAGCCCCCTGCCATGGGCAGGGACACCTCCCACCAGACCAGGCTGCTCAAGTCCTCAGCCAACCTGGCCTTGAACACCTGCGTGGATGGGGCATCCACAGCTTCCCTGGGCCACCTGTGCCAACGCCTCCCACCCTCATTGTGAAAAATTTCTTCCTAATATCTAATGTAAATCTTCCCCTTTCCAGTTCAAAGCCGTTCCCCCTCGTTCTGTCACTTCTTGCCTTCATAAAAAGCCCCTCACCAGCTTTCCTGCAGCCCTTTCAGATGCTGGAAAGGTTGAGAACTGGAGAACTGAACCCAACTCTCTCATCCTTCCTCGTAGCAGAGGTGCTCCAGCCCTTTGATGATCTTCGTAGCCTCCTCTGGACCTGCTCCAGCAATTCCATATCCAGGATTGCTGCTGCCTGCAGAGATGGCTGGTGGTGACCTGAGCTGGGACACCTGCCTGAAGCTCCTGCCTTGGCCTCTGCCTGCAGCTCCTGCCTTGGCCTCTGCCTGCAGCTCCTGCCTTGGCCTCTGCCTGCAGCTCCTGCCTTGGCCTCTGCCTGCAGCTCCTGCCTTGGCCTCTGCCTGCTTCATCATCTCAGGTCGATCGCTGCCACTGCTTAACCTCAGCTTTCCCCTTGGCTAAAGGAGGGTGAACAACACAAAAAGCCTTTTCCAAAGACCGGAGCCAGGGTTGCTTTGCAGCCCTGGGAGATGCAGGTGGAGGTTAGAGTGGAGCAAAAGGGAGGGCTGGTGAAAGGCAGGTGACTCCTGGTGCTAATGTATGCAGCGGATTTATCTGGAAGGAGCTGAAGGAAGCGTATCAAGGATGTCTCAGCTACTCAACTGAGAAATCAAATTAAGCTTTGCATCAAAGAGTGGAGCTGCTCTGTGCTAGGAGTTATGTCAAACTCATTAAAGGTTTCTACACACCAGCCCCCCCAGGAGTTGTTGGAGAGAAAAACCAGTGCTCTGTGTCAGGGGGCTGTGTTTGCTGCCTCACCTGGATGTGTTAATGATGTGGGCAGAGGAAGAGGGGATTATTGCTTTAACCTTCAAGATGCCTGTGTGTGGAGTGGAGAGGAGGACACTGGCTCCACAGCAATGCTAGTTCTGTGTGCCCCTGACAGCAGGCTGGGCTGTGGGTCCATCAGCCTGCACTAGGTGAGGGCTGGGGACAAAAGCCCCAGAGAGCTGGAGGTGTGGAAGATGCTTTTCTTAGGGACAAAATCCTTTGTGAGCTGGAGGTGTGGAAAACACTCTTGTCCTAGTTGCCTATTTCCTGATTTCCCATTAACAGACTGGGAGATGCAGCTCCTTGGGAACCCTGGGGTGGATGGAGGTAATCTGAATGAGCTCAAAGTCTCGGTGTCACACAGAAGTACACTTTCATAGCTGCCTCTCATTGGGCACAGTCCACACTTGCTCTAGGCAAGGAAAAGATCTGGACAACACTGCCTCGGTGGGGACAGATTGCTTGGAGGCTGGATGGAGCACAGGCTTGGCATGAGAGAGCCAGGAGGAAGCTGCCAGTGTGGTGGCAGGGGAGTCATCTGCTTGGGGTCTCTGATGCCATGGGAGTTTGGCTGCAAAATGCTTTTCCCATAAGCACACCAGAGGCTCTGAGAGCTCCCAGGTGACCAAAGCCCGTCCATACCTCCTCCTCACTGTGGTGGGAGCACATCAAAAAGCTGGCAGCCATCAGGAGGAGAGGAACACTGAGCTTCATCCACTGCAAATGCTGAATGCCAGAGTGTTCTCTGGCTCATGTGCGAAGGCCTGGGCTTGACTAATGCTATCTGATTATTTTTTTTCCTTCCTTGATGCATGTTGTACATTGCCTTAGAAGCACTCAAGCGCTAGCTTGATATTTAAAAAGCCATTTGCAATACTGCTGTTCTGCTGGCAGGAGAAATTAGTCTGATCCTGGGATGTACAGATCCTGGTGTTGGAGCAGGGCCACCTCATAACAGGCAGGGGCGAGTCTCCTCGGGTGACCTGCCTACTGCTGGGTCTGAATTAGGACTCTCCAGCCTAGAAAATGTCTTTCCTCCCTCCTTTTCTGTTGAATTCTAAGGATTTTTAGGAATTTAAGATGCTAAACCTCAATTAGGCAACACTTATTAATTTCTGAGATATAATTTATTTACAGAGTGTTCCCATTCACAGCAGCAAGTGCTGTTAATTGCTGTAGTTTGTCTCTAGGATTTGAAATTTGAAAAGCCCTGAACGTGGCTGCCAGGCAGGCAGGGCTGGCTTGAGGTGGATCCTTCCACCCAGGGATACGAGGAGCTCATTGAGGAGCTGACTCTGACCCAGGCACGTCAGTTTTTGCTCAAAGCAGTCCCTGTCCTAGGGCATGGGATCAGGCCAAGGAGCAGGAAAGCCTGTCCCTTCTTTGTGGCTGCATTATCCCAACTGTCCTGTGATGCCTTTTGCCATCCCTGCTCTCTGGCTTGGGTCCTTTGCCCACAGTGTGATACAGGTGGCCTCATCCTGTACCTGTGTTGCTGCAAGGCTGAAAGAGCTGCCTCTTTGGGTGGATCTGGGGTGTAGAGCTGCAGAAAATCAGCGGGGTCAAGAGAAAATGAGGTGCTACATGCTTGTCCTTCCAGCTGCTGGCACTGGGGGTGGCGTCTTTGCAGCATGATGGCCCAAGGCTGTTTTTCCTTTCTTGCTCAGAGCTGCAGAGGTGCTGTACTGAAGCTTTGCTGACACGTGAAGCCCTGTGACTAATTCCTCTAAAGCAGGCTGTGCCGTTGACCTGTGAGACAGCAGCTCCTCCACAATCAGGTGGGGCAGAGCTGCCTTCCAGCCCTGTAATCAGGGAGAGTCCAGGCAGAGACTGGGGAGACTGTAACAGTCGCAATCCCCATCCTATTTTATCTCTGTTTATGAGAACTTTTTGCTGTTGAGGCAGAGTTGTGGCAGGTGGAGGGTCGCAGCCTCCTGTGTTTTATGGAAGGAGAAGCTCTATTTTCTCCTGTCCATGCACTAGTGGATTGCCTCTTACCATCTAAACCAGCAACACCCTTAGGAGAGTCTCCTGGGTGGCTCTGTGGGGAAGGAAACTGGAGATTAATCAAAGTATCTTGTCCTGTGTCAAACCTCTGGCTTTACCTTGTGTTTCCCAAGGACCACTTGAAAAGGGCAAACAAGAGCTGTTCCCTTTCTCCCTGCACAGGGCTGAGGCCTGTTTGTGTGGCAGGCTGAGGGTGAGTTTGTGTGGGTCCCATGGTGAGGTCGTTTTCTTGGTTTGGCTCCAGAGGCGCTGCTGTAACCCTGACTTAGACAAATTATTGCAAAATAGCCCTGTCTTATCTTTTGGCAGGCCCCATCTCCCTGCCTGTACCCAGCTCAGGCTGCTAATGAAGCAATTGTTCTACACAATGGATTTAGCCATCAGCCATCATCTCCAGTTGAGTTTGATCTATAGTGCCTGTTTGTAGGCAGAGGATGTGTTCAGCACTCCCAGGAGCGGGTGCTGTGTGAAGTCTGGATTTATTAGCCATCTGGCAATGTTGCTGGGCCATTTGTTACTGAGGATCTTGCAGGAAGAGCCTCTGATGCTACAGTGAACTCTGTGCTGTAGGAAGAGCCAGGATAATTTCCTTGAGCTCATGTAGGGGGGTGGTTCTGACTTCTCAAGTGCCTAAAACAATGAGTTTGGTCCAATGCCCAGCTGCTGTTGTGTTCCTCTTGAAAATCCTGATCCAGGTATCCATGGAGAAGCATGACCTGCTTCTCCCTATGCTGAGCAGGCCAGGATGCTGCCAGAGGGGCTTCTGGGTTTGTTTCTTAAGCCTGACCTCTTCCCTGTGCATTTGGTGATGCCTGGTGATGTGGTGAGCAGGGCCTGCAGGGAATGTGCCATCTCTCTCCATGGCTGATCTATGGGGCAAGAATCTGGCCCTGGAGCATCGCCTGCCCTTTGCAGGGTTTGTGTTCAACCTTTGAGCTGGGCAGCTCCAGAAAATGAAATGCAAATGAAATGGAAAGCTGAAGGGCAAGGAGGATGCTGACTTCTTCACTGCTGTAGCTCTGCTGTGTGGAGGAAAATGGTATTCTGGATGTTCCTTGTGTTTTTCTTCCCTGGTTGGCCTGGGCAGTGCGCTGGCAAGATAAAGAAAGCCAATTTCCTCGGCTCACACTGAGATCTCATTATGCATTTCCATGAAGGGAAAGGGGAGGAGGGAGCAGCTCAAGCCTCCTGGAGCTGAGGTGCTGCAGAGTCTTACAGCCCCAGGGCTGGCAGGGTTATCATGGAAGCAGTGCTGACCTTCAGCAGGTGCAGTGGGCTGAGGAAGGGTTACCCAGCTGCTAGGAGGGGAGGTTAATGACTCAGAGCCAGGGGTCCTGGTTTTTCTGTGCCCTCCTGGACCATGCAGGGAGCTGAAGAGCAAGGGCTGTGGGTACAGATGAGCTGGTGGGCAGATCAGGTTGGATGTCAGGGTCTAGCAGGTGAGTGGAGAGCTGTTTGCCTCCCTTTCCCTTTTCTCCCTGGTTCAGATTGCTGTCTGTGTGCCATGTTCTTCTGTGGAACAGTGGCAGTAGGGGGTGGTGGTGAAGGTGGTCGAGCCTACGGGCCAAGAGGTGGCTGGGGGAAGGATCTGTGCTCCCAAGCTCCAAGGTTGTTTGCAGAGAGCCTTGGGAACGGCTGGATGAGACCTTTGTTTCTTGGGTAGGGACCTACCTAGTGCTCCTTCCTCACCTTCACCTCTCCTCCATCCTTGTTCTGCAGGGTCCCAGCCTCACCTGATCCTGCAGCCTTCATCTGAGTCATGTCCTGACCATGGTCCCTGTCGTGTCTCTCAGGTCTGAGAGCTGCTTTCAGGCTGTAGGATCCTTTGGTATCACCCAGAGTAAACTGGATATAACCTCAGCCAGGAGTTGGTTTCCTGGCAGGGGTTGAGGGACGTGCTGCAGGTTCAAGTGAGGCGATGTTTCCCTGGCAAAGAGCTGATTGCTGGCCACAGTTTTGCTGCTTCTTAACACGGAAGTGGGGAGCCCAGCTTTGAATATGGGTAGCTAACGTAAAAGCTCCTCTGAAGACCATTGTACTTTGCAGGAATAACTGCCTGTGCTGTTAGGTTGCTTTTAAAACCTCTAATGGCTGTGTTCTTCAGCAGCTTAAGCTACGTGCATAATGAACCCCTGAAACAGAGTCAGGCTCTGAGGATAAGGAGAAAGTGTGAGGCTGCAATAAACTGAAGTGAGAGGAGCAAGGAGCGTGGTTACCAAGGCTGCTGGGATGCAGTGGGGCTCCTTCCCTGAGGAGCTGGGCTGGTGGGGTTCTGGGTGTGTGATTAGTGTTTTTCAGCTGCCTCCCTGGCCTTGTCATGGGGTTAGTGTGAATGTCAGTCTGATCAGAAGTGATTACCACTGCCCAGAGGCTGTTCACTGTGCCAAGAGTACAAGTCCATCGCTTCTGCTTTTCTGCTGTTGGATATGTGGTATATGGGGAATTTTTGTGGGTAGGGATGATCCCTGTAGGGCTCACTGACGTGTGCAGGCCTGGGTTTTAAGCCCAAGCCCATGCTGTGCTGGCTAGTAGCCCTTCACGGTGTGGGAATGAGTGGAGTCACCAGTGCACAGATGTTTGTGGGAAGCCAGAGAGCCAAGGGCTGCCCCAGTGAGGGCAGAGGAGCTGGGAGGTGTCACAGGTACTGGTTGGCAGAGGAAAGAGAGAACAGAAGATGTTACAGCTGCTGGCCCACGGCAGCCTGTGATGGGAACCTGGCTGCAAGGGGCTCTGCAGCAGGAGAGTGCTGGTGGAGCCTTTTTCCTGCTAGAGGGAAGGGAGCTGCACAGCTCTGTTCTGCTTGAAGGTCTCTCCATGGCTTCTTGAGTCCAAAGGGAGCAACTGGCTTCTGTGGGTGCCTGTGCTGTGGGAAAAGAGCTGCACAGCACAGGCAGTGCCCATCTTCTGGCTTGGGTGGGATGCTGTGGAGAGCCAGGAAGGCAGGTGCCTGGAGGCACTGGGCCTTGCTGTGGGAGCGTTTCAGGAGGTGGCAGGGTCCCCCCAACACCTTGCTTTGACCTTGGGCACGGGGATTGGCAGAAGGCTGTGAGTGCTGGAGCCACAGCTCTGCCCGCTGGTGCTGGGTCTGAACTGTCCAGGGAAGGTGCCCAGGGAGTCCTGCTCTGCGTTCAATGGGTGGGGGAAATGAGGACATCTCCCTGTGTGCTGGGAAAGGTGTGCTCTACAGCTTTGCTTTCCATCTCACAGGCTCTGTGTGGCTGGACTACAGGTAGCACCTGAGTTCCTCAGGGGATGCTGCTCCATCCTGTGCTCCCAGGGCTCCAAGGTGAGGCACAAGCACACGCATCCAGTGGTACCCACTGCTGCTGAGTCCCTGCCCTCTCCTACCCTGTCAGGAGGAGTTGTGGATAAAGAACCCAGCAAGGGAGTTATGAAGCCAGGAAACCCCACTGAGCTTTTTGGGAACGGGTCTATCTGGAAACAGTCCCACATGCTGGAGAAGCCTGAGTTTGTGACAGAAGCATACTTTAGATAAACTGCTTTTGTTGGACTGTTAGATGTATAATTCATGTCCTTATGCATGTTGGAGGGACAGGGTGTGCACAGAGCCAGATCTGAACAGTTTATTTATCAGTGGAGCTCAGTTCTCCTGTGCATGCACTGTCCCTTCCCTCTCTGTGGCTCTTGTCTGCAGTGAGATGGAAGCAAGGCAGTGGGGTGTGTGTCAGCTCTGCTGTCTGTCCAACCCTGGTGCCCAAATCCCTCTGCATTGTGCTGGGAGATCAGAAGGGATGCAAGGCTGGAGATTTATTTGCTCCCCCACCAGATCCAGGGAGACATCCTTGGCCTCCATCCCAGCCCTCGGCATCGCAAGGATGGCCAAGGCAGACCCCTCTCTGGCAGCAGCATCCCTGCCATATCCCCTCTCCCCTCCTCACTAATCCCTTTCAGACCCTGTCCTCTGCCTCTTCCCGGCGAGAGAGCGACTGCCTCGTTTAGGGCTGAATAGATTAGCTCTCACCCTGGGGAGCAGCTTGCTCAGCTTGCTCTTGAGATAAGCAGGGCCGTGTCCTCCCTGCTGTCGGACTCCTCGGCAGCTGGCGGAGCTGTGATTAGCCTCAATTTATGCAGGCTGTTAAACAAACACCTGCGAGGTGCAGGGACAGAGAAGCCAAGTCAGTTTGCAAGCAAATAGTCATGTTGCATAAATTGAGAACCCTGTCCTTTCTTTTTTTTTCTTCGTGATGCCTTTTAGAGGTCTGAAACCCCTCCAGTCCCTGTGAAATTTGTAGGGCTACGAGCCAGAGAGGTTGCTGTGAGCACTGTGAGCAGCAGGGGCAGCGGTGACTCTGACATCGTGGGATATTCTTGTGGCACTGAGCTGATTGCTATGGGTGCAAGCACAGTTGTGACTTCTGGGGTTGCTGCTGTAGCTGAAAATTTCTAAACTTGTTCTGCTCTTATTGCTTTCTCTGCTGTTTGCAGTTCTCTGTAGCTCACCCCTAATCTCCTGCAATAGACCCACCGTTATTGCCAGTGGTACCGTGGGTGGTGTCACAGGGGCTCCGCGACATCAACATCTATTGCAGTGTTAATAAAAGGGCTTAATGCAGAGAAAAGGAAATCCTGCTCCTCCAGAGACCTCGCTGGAGAATCTCATCTAATTAACCTCGGAGGTGATCGCTTACAGTGCTGTTGTGTGCCAGCAAAGAGCCCAGAAATAGTCTCCATCCACATGCAGCTCATGGGCACGCAGCCTCTGCCCTGGACAGTCTGAGGAGGGCTGGAGCAGGACAAGGCTCCATCCAGAAGTTTGACTCAAACTGCAGGCACATTGTTGCACACGGATGCATGTTTTCTCCTGGTGGGATCCCCGAGCAGACTGAAGAGATTGGCCTGTGGTGGTGTGCATGTATGCTGGGAGGTGGATGGATTTCTTCCTCCCTGGGCTTTTCCTTCCAGTCCTACAGGAATTCTTTCAGTGAAAGCCTTTGCTTGCTTCTTCCCAGCTAACTGGAGAAACCCCATCCTCCCAGATAAAGGACACATCAGTATTACTGTTGCCACTGTAACACATCCCCTTGTGGCCATATGAAGGTGAGATCTTCAGTGACCAAGCAACCTGCTGCTCTCTCCTCCATCCTCCAGTCCCATCTCCCCTGCACCCCAGGATATTCTACCCTGTATTTTAGCAATCAGTTTGACAAGTCCTTTCCATACAGAGGAGAAAAAAAAAATAGCTCCATAATTTACTATGAATACAAGCAACTGGCATCAGGACTCAAATCTTCAGCCCCATGGTCCCTTGAGTAAATTTACTGGCAGAGCTGAGGCAGATGCCCATCCTCACCCTCATCTGGGCACATAGGACAGCTTATCCAGGCAGCTGTGAAGAGCTTGGGGCAGCCAAGGAGCTGGAACGGAGTCCCGTGGAGTGAATCTGGGATTTGGAGATTTGTTTGCCACTTAAATTGCCTAAATTGAGTATTTCCTCCCTCATAATTTTTGTTCAAAGGCACTGAGCTTTCCCTTGGCCTCAAGGGAAACGCGCTTGGATCAGTTTCTCTCCCAGAGTCTTGCAGCAATGCTGCCTATAATTTGGGGTCTTTTGCGTTAGCTAAAAATAGCTGCAGTGTCTGTAGCTCTGCAGTAAGCTGTTCCTTGCTCTTATTGTACTTGCATTTAGGCTGGGCTGTAGGCACATATGTTTCTAAAATTCCTGCTCCCTCTCAGCAGTATTTCTGATGCTATTCCTGAGCATGGTCCCTCCTTCCCCATTCTCTCTCCCTCCTGGGAACAGTGAACAAATCTATAGTGCCTTGCCTTTCCCTTCTCTGCACAGCTCCATGGCTGGGCTCTATTCATAGAATCAGAGAATGGTGTGGGTTGGAAGATTATCCAGTTCCACCTCCACCAATCCCACTCCAGCTGTCGTCAGAGTATCCAGCATCTCAGCCCCACTGCTGCTTCTCTCTCTTAATTACTCCCTCATTGCTGTGGGCTCTACTAAGCTGGTTGGAAGTGTTACACTTGTACCTCATGGTAGATCCTAGCACAGAGTCTCTCAGGACTATTAAATCAAGCAAGTTCTTTGTTAACAGTTATCTACAGAGGAGCTGGGTCAGTGACCTGTTTTCTGGCTCCAGGTACCTGGCCTGAGTTGGCAAAACTTCCTTAAAGGTCCCTTTCCCACACTCACTGCTTCTCCAATGCATCCAAATGCCCCAGCTACTTTGGACACCTTGTCTCTGCCCTCCCTGGGCCTTGTGCAAGAAGCTCGTGGCCAGGATGCAGCAGGAAGGTCAGGATGGCTCTTTTGTAGTTGATTCATGTTGTAGCCTACGTCTGGTAGGTCTTCACCCAGTAATTGAGGAGGGATGTGCCTGCAGGTCAGGGCTTTCAGCTGTGACTTTTTTTAAGGTCCTTGTCTTATTCTCTTAATGATGCTTCCTTGTGTCTCACAAGAAGTCCAAAGCATGTGCCATGCCCTGTGGGAGCAATGGGGGGTGTGAAGGATGCACACTGATCCCCAGTTCTGCCACTTGTGTGGAGTTGCCCTTTGCTGGTGTAAAATCCTCTCCTACTGGGCTGTGAGGATGTGGAGTGGAGGGAAACCTGAAAACTGCTGATACAATGCATCTTGTGCACCTTCATCTTCTCACAATGTGGTGCTCTCAAAGCCAGAGTGTGGCTATCACAAATGTGATGCCAGGAGTGTGACCACAGCTTGAAAGAGATGGAAAAGGACTTAAGGCTTTCCCCAATTCTTGCAATACCAAGAACTCAATTTGTTACACCTGTGCAGCGCTGGGGTTTTCTGATCTTGGCAGCCTTTTGACAATCTGAGCTGATCCTCTGGAGCCCTTTTATACTCACCCCAAGCCTCAGCATCCATCTCAGCAAAGCACCAACTTCTTTGTGTACACAGGGTAAACAAAAGGGATGCATGCTCTTACCCACTTGGTTCTGCACGCTGTTTCCCAGCCAGGGAAGACAGGGAGCCTGGCTTTGCTCTACTCTCCCATCAGTAGTGGTGATGAGGCTTGGCATGGCATCAGCTGGCATGGAAATGGAGTTCAGGTGAGTTGTGGGGGAGAAAAGGATCTCTCAGTTAGCAGGGGTGAGGCTGCTGGAGGGAGTATCTCCTGTGCTTGGACATCTCTGACCTCATCCATGCAGCAGTGGGGAAAAAGTCACTTGTGCTTAGCAGCACCCAAAGAGAAGACCCAGCTGTACACACAGCACTGAGCCTGAGTGGATGTACCCAAAGAGGGCAGTGCCGTGCCACATTCCTCCCCAGCCTTTCCAGAAAGCAGCTTCCTGAGCCCTGGTTGCTGCTGGGAGAAAGGCTCTCTCCTCTGCAGAGTCTAATGGGAACCCAAATCTCAATGATTTCTTGAAGGAAAAACATCTTGGCTCATGATAAGACTCTTTTTTTTCTTTCCTGAGTTGTAGCAATTACCTTAAAAAAGAAACACTTACTGCTAGCTGTCGTTGAAATGCCTGCTCTGCCTCTGACAACCTGAGCTTCTCACTAACCTAGGCAAAAGTGTATGTCTGCTCTACATGAAATCAGATGTGTTTTTCCTCCTGTTTACATTTCTTTCTCTCCTTGCTGCCTTGACTCCTCATCTTCAGTGAAGGCTGCAGGCTCCTCCCTCTACTGGAGGGTCCTTGAGCTCCGCTGTGGCTGTGCTGGTTCCCACGTGTATCCCCTTTGCACCCACCCTAGGTGCTTCTGTTCTTCTGGTTTAGATCTTGCTTGTCTAGGGAGGAAATTGGGGAGAAACAGCTCTTTATTAGTCTCTGTGCTGCTGGGAGAAGGGGACCCAGACCTCCTCTTTGGGAAGGGTCACGTAGGCATCGCATGGTGTGGGGAGCTGTGTGTTAATGCAGTGTTCTGGCTCTTCTGCACTGGGAGAAGGGGGGTGGATTTGCTGGCTGCCTGCACTGCATTCCCCCCTGGATACTCTCCAGGCAGGGGAAACTGGAGCAAAAAGGCAGTTCCATGGAGATACTTGGCCCTGGGCACTGATGCTGTGCCGGGGGGATATTGGCACAACCATGGCCCCACAGGCAGGGCTGGTGTGGCATCTCTAGATTGTGCTAATGGTGTTTGGGAGGCTGAGTGAGCAGGGAGTGATGGGGAAAGCTCAGCTGCATCCCCTCTCTGATCAGGAACCATTTGTGGTTTGCTCCAGAGAGCAGGATCCGGCCCCATCCCTGCTGAAAGCCTGTTCCACAGAGAGCTGTCAGGGAAGGGAGCGGGTGTTCCGAGGCTGCTGCTCTGCTCTGTAGGAGGAAAGACTTCAAACAGCAATTAACTAATGCTGCCATCTCCAGAGAAACAGCTCTTGGCGTGCTGGACAATGGGCTGCAGGAAGCAAACAGGTTAAAAGCCCTAATTCTGCTAGGATATATTTAGGTGGGGTTTTTTTTCCTTTCAAAAGAAGGTAGGTTAAAAAGGCTCTGACTCCTTTAAATAGGCTTTTCTTTCCTTAACCAGCCAGGAGCTCCATTAAGAGCACGGGCTGTTCCTTTCCACCCAGCCAGGGTGGCTGTCCTGGTGCTTTGACACGTGCTGAATGCAGCTGAGCTTCCTTCCAGGGGCACCTGGGGTATCTGGAAACCCCCCTGAAATAAAAGGGTCTGTTTTCCCTTGATAGCTACCAAAAGAAGTTTTCTGCTGCTGCTTGGCACTTTCATTATTTATTTTATTACCTGAAGCATAGCATCATAAAAGATAATTTAGTCTGGGCTAATGCAGCACAATGCAAAACTCATTACCAAGCCAGAATGGTGTTCTCCATCCACCCTGCTCCTGCTGCCATCCCTAGATGTCAGAAAATCCCTGGTCCCTTCTTACAGCACAGGTTGGGGCATCTGGGCAGCTGTAGACCCACAGAGAGGAACTGATGTCAGTGAGGCACGGCTGTGGTTGCATGGGAATGACTGTGGAGCTCATTTGCCAGCACCTACTGCCAAGGTCACTCAACCATTGCCTTCTGCTGCATTTGGTGGTTTTCAGCACTGACACGAGTGAGTGCTGCTGGTGCTGCCATCCTGGAGCTTTGTGCTTAACGTGGGAAGGCAGGAGCATCTGTTCCCCACCACTTCCCTAACAGCGTGCTGCTGCGAAGGCAAAAAGCCATCTGCCTGCAGAGCTGGAGTTCCACGGTCCACGGTGATATTTCCTAACCCAAGAAACAGAAATCACTGCTATGGGAAGGTAGGCAGGGGGCCATGTGATGAAAGATACCACCTCAGCCTCTGAATTCACTGAAATATGGATCTCCGATACGTTGCTTTCCTGTTGACAACAAGACCTGACCCACAGCTCTTCATGTGATACCAGATCTCCTGATGTGCCCTTCTTGCAGCTGCTGAAAGAGTCTCAACATGGGCTGATGGTCCTGTGCTGCTTCTGCCTGGTTGTCTCCTCTTCCTCATAAGGTCAGTGTAGCCAGATGTGGGTCTTGCCTTCAGGAGGAGCTTCTAGTGCCAGATTCACCCTGTTCTTGCTAAGTACCTTGACTCCTTGAGGATATTTGCACAACACAACTGGCTGAAGAATGATTTTGCAGAGCATGGTCGTTTATTATGAGCCTACATTTGCAGAGCAACCCCATACAAACAGTAGCTGGGTTGTTGCTGCTTGTCTTGGGACGTGTCTAGGGAACCCCAGACCTGCTAGAGCCTGGGAGGTACCTGCAGCTCGATGGTCTCCTCAGGTTGCTGAGGTGACAGCCTGAGCCAGCCCACTGTGGAGTAGCCTTGGCCCTTTGGTATCCCTCTTTCCATGATTTCATCTGAATTGTACTACCTTTCAAAACCCTGTCATTTAACTGGTGACGTGAAGCCCAAGAGCATCATGTTCTGGATGTTGATACCTTATAAGGGAAAGAGATTTATTCCTTAATCCTCAGCTTTCTTCATGCCTCCATTGTGTTAGTTAATATGTTGCTTAAGCTATATGTCAGCTCTTGTTCTTGCTCACTATAGATGAGGCTGGCTTGTCAGCACTTTCGTCCTCTTTCCTTTTCCCATCAGCTTCTGAGAGCTTGGGCAGAGCTGCTACGTGTGAGTTCTGCAGCACCTTGATTACCTCTCATAACGCAACCGCTGTCGATGCAGACTGACCAATACAGCAATTCAATGAGTTCATTGTTCTTGACAAGTGTTATTTGCCCTGGATAAGTCAGGTGGGATATCTTCAGTTGCAGGTAATAGGCAGTAACATCCTCCTTCCGCCTCATCTAAGGGTTTCCAGGGCTCTCTTTCACCCAAAGGGACTTCCTTTCTTCCACCGCAGGGGGATGCAGCGATGCCTGAGCTAACGCTCAGTAAAGTGTTGTGGAGTCCAGAAGCTTCAGGGCTGCTTTAAATGAGGCTCTTGCCCTCTGTAATCATCCCATCTTGAGATGCACAAGATGTTATCTCAGGCTTCAGGGCTTCTTCCAAGGGTTGGTCAACACTGACCTTGTTGTCTTGGAGTTGTCCTGGCACTATGTGGGCTGTCAGCCTCGGCAGGAGAACACAGAGACAGCAGCTGCTGCTAAACACTGACCAGTAACACACTTTTGCCTGGTTTGAATGTGTTATCATTTCCCAGATGTTTTCCCCCCATGCTGGATGCTTTCTTGCCCTGCTGGAGCTGGGGCTGTGCTGGGCAGGCTGTGATCCCCAGCATGGTGTGCAGGGGGCACGGTGCTCCCAGGGTGGTGTTTACAAGTGGTGAGGGGAGCTGGCAGGAGTGTATTTGCATCCCTTGGTTTGGTGTACCTAGACCTGCCTCCCCGTGTCTACTCATCTTTCCCAAATACCACTGCTCTCAGTTAACTCCTGGTCTGTCCACCTCTTCCTGGGGCGATGTGCGGCCCTGAGCTCCCCTGCAGGGATGTGATGGTCCTTCCACTGACATTTGTGTCTGCTCCCTGCTGCAGTGCTTGGCCTGTTCTCTCTCCTTGCTCTCTTAGCCTGCACAGCCTTGTTCCAATGCTGCTGGAAAGCTTCCCTCTCGGAGCAGAGCCCACCCATGGGTGCGATGCTGTCATGCTCTGCCCACACACCTGGCTGTGGGGGCTTGATGTGTTTGCTCCCATCCCCCAGAGCAGTGGGGAGGGCAGAGGCACCTCCTTTCCCCCCTCCCAGCACACACTGTGCAAGCAAGGGTGACAGAGTGACGAGGCCTCTTTTGTTCCTGTGACTGGGTGGGAGGTGGCACAGAGGCCCCTGCCCTTCCCCATAATTATTGTCCCCCTGTACTCGGCACTGGTCAGGCCTCACCTTGAATATTGTGTCCAGTTCTGGGCCCCTCAGTATGGGAAAGATGTCAGGATACTGGAATGTGTTCAGAGGAGGGCAACGAAGATGGTGAGGGGGCTGGAGCACAAGCCCTATGAGGAGCGACTGAGGGAGTTGGGGCTGTTTAGCCTGGAGAAGAGGAGGCTCAGGGGAGACCTCATTGCTCTCTACAACTACCTAAAAGGAGGTTGTAGTCGGGCAGGGGTTGGTCTCTTCTCTCAGGTGACCAGTGACAGAACTAGAGGGCATGGACTTAAGCTTCGTCAGGGAAAGTTTAGACTTGATGTGAGGAAAAAATTCTTCACTGAAAGGGTGATTGGCCATTGGAATCGGCTGCCCAGGGAGGTGGTGGAGTCACCTACCCTGGAGGTGTTTAAGGGGAGACTGGATGAGGCACTGAGTGCCATGGTTTAGAAGATGGTTGGTGTTAGTGTTAGGTTATAGGTTGGACTTGATGATCTCAGAGGTCCTTTCCAACCTTATGATACTGTGATACTGTGATACTGTGATAATGAGGGTGAAGATTGCCTGGTGCCATGAACTGCTGTTCCCAGGCTGTGGCACTTTCTCTTCTGCCACTTGCCAGGCTACTCCAACACCATGTGCAAGGTGGGAGGAATGGCTTTTTGGAGAAGGCATGGTGGGTACCTGGAGGCTGCATCCTCTTCCCAGGAGGGCTCAGAGCAAGCTCCTGCACACCTGCCTTCCCTTTGTAAGGGTGGGCAGAATTTATTGCTATTATTCGCGTGGCTTTTGTGAAGTTTAATCTGATGAGAAGAGAGCTATAACTCCTTGGGATGCTGTTTGCACCTAACACTGCCCCACCAGCCTTAGTGAGGCTCTTACTGCCCTCCTAAACCCCTTCACCAAATCACTGTGGGGTCAAGCAGAAAGGAACCTGCAGCATCTTGGCTCCTCTCAGCTGTGACTGGTATGAAGGGTGTTTGTTGGCAGGTATCCTCCCTGTGATGCTGCCTCATGCACGTTCCCAAGAGGAATGAGCTGCACATGATAGCTTCTGTGATAAGCTGGGGTCACAGGTGCCAGGACACTCTTCCTGGGCAGAAGGAAATGAGCTGGAAATCTGAGTGTTGTCCCTGGCTTTGCGGAGGCAAGCCCTGGCTCCATGCAGATGCTGTGCCTGGTTTGCCGGACATCACTCTGGGACCACACTTCTTGGAGGATATTTGTTGTTTTTTTAAAGCTGTGACTGTGAGTGCAGGTAGATTCCTGCTTTCCACAAGCAATGAGTGTTCTGTGCTCACCTCCCGGGCTCCCAGCTCAGGTGAATGCAATGGGAGCTCAGGGACCTGGGCTGCTGCATGCAGTCACCCATGAACACTGCAGAGAGGGGTCAGGAGTCTCGTATCAACTGTGGTGCAGCTGCTTCTCAGCTGCCTGTGGTGCCCCCTTTCTTCTGCTGCAGCTGGAGTTGGAGCAGAGAGGTGGGAACAATCCTTGGCAACCCAACTGTGCTGTTCCCAGAGAAAGAACATGGGGTGGAAAAATGCTTGGGCATAGTTCTCCAGCTGTACTTGCTGGGAGGTGGTACCATGGCCACTTGCCTCTCCAAGAGCTGTCCCTCCCCTCCATGTCCCCAAATGAATGTGGGACCAGTGGGTTTAAAACCCAGCTCTGTAGCTTCTAGCCCTGGTCTGTCTAGCCCTGCTCTGTCTCCATGTGTGCTCCCAGGGTGGTGGGCAGCAGGGATGGGCTCTGCTGCCTGCGTTAGCAGTCAGATTGCCTCAAGCTGTCACAGGATTATCCATCAGCAGGAACGCTGGCCAGCCCTGGGTGCATAGTGTGATAGGGTCTCGAAGGCCCCTGGAGAGAGGCACAACCTGTGAGCCAGGTTAAACTGGTTGTCAGGTATCTGCTTTTCCAGGAGCTCCCTTTGGCACAGGAGGCTGAATCCCATCCCTTACTCCCTGCAGTTACACCCTGCAGCAGCATCCTGCCCTGTTGCTGTAACAGCCTGACCTCTCCGTGGAACTCCTGTATCACTTTGGCCGAGCCACCTCCACCCCTTGCCAGGCTGCTGTGGCTGGGCATCCTCCTACCCACATCCCCTGGCCACGCTGGGGGTAGCACCCCCTCACTCCCTGCCCATCCTGCCTTGCAGGAGAGCCCATCCTGACCAACCTGCTCATTTGATTTGGTTTGGTTCATGTTGCAGTCGAGGATAGAGTCACAGATATTTCTGGGCAGCGATAGGATCTCGTCAGCCAGCTCTCCTTTAATAAGATCTCGGCCGTTCCAGGTGCCTGGTTGCCTTATCTCCCCTCTGCAGATGCATTACCTGCCTTGCTCACCAGCCTGGGAGAAAGGAGCTGAAACACTGCCACCCAGCCCAGTCTCTAGTAAGAGCTACAACCCCTGCTCTAGCCCATAAATAAAAGAGGAGGTTGGGTACTCAAGCAAGGCATAAACACAGTATCACCCATGCTTCTGCAGCTCTCAGGGACTCCTGGAAGCTACCTGGTGCCAAGGGGAATGTCCCCAACCAGAGAAGGCAGTGCCAGAGCTTGTGTACTGGCCAGAGTGGCCATTGTGAGGAGAAAATGAGGAAAAATAAGTGGAGGGTGGGAGCTGGAAATCAACAGCACTTCATCCAGTGCAGAGCCTCGAAAATGTAGAAATTGTGCAGGGAAGCGGAAAGATGCGATGAGAAACTTCAGAACACATTCTGGCAGTGAGGAGGAGGAACTGATTTTTAGCATATGAAAAAAAAAGGGGGGTAGAGAAAAAAGCTCCTAGGGCTGCTATTGGAATTGGAAAAGCAGCACGTGAGGTGGTGTTGTGTGTGGAGAAGGGATGATGCCTTCAGCCCGCGTGATGGTGAATGTGTGTGAATCTCTCTGTGTTGCTGCCAAGGCTCTGTCAGCAGCGTTTGGGAAGCGCAGGCAGTTCAGGGCAGGCAGATTCCTCCTGCCCTGGTGCTGGGGAGCTGCAAAGAGCTGCTCTTCAAACGTGAACGTGAGCCCTGAGCGGCGCAGAAAGCGAGCTGCGCTCCAGGCTGGGCCTTTCTGGGAAACGGTCAATGAAGGTTTTGTGGGAGTTTATATAATGATTGACCTTACAGGAATGGGTCTTCTTAAAGCACAGAGCCAGCTTAGCTTGAAGCTGGGTCAAGCTGTATTGCAGATGGTATCATTGCTGCTTAGAAATGTATACTTTTCTTTGGTTGGGAAGCCTTTGCCTCTGCCTCGTTGCAGGGATCAGGCCTGGGTCGCAGCTCTGTGTCTCCCCACAGCCCATCTCCTCGCCCTAGGCCAGGCTGAGCTGTCAAACCAGCACCTGCTGGGCTTGCAAAGCTATTTTGGGTCTGCCTGCTGATGTTTCTGAACCAGAGGAGCCCCTTGGCCACAGCTGCCCCAGCAGGTTGCTTGCAGCATTGGGTCTCTGAGATCCCTCAGAGCGATGCAAATGATCCCACATCTAATTGCTTTTACCATTCCCTGTTGCTATGATGATTCACCAAGCGTGATGCACTCGAGCGCTGTCTTTCCGCTCCCAGGTCTTGAATCGCCACCAGGAAGCTGTGTGTGTACTTCTGTGTGTACATGTGCTTTATTCCAGCTTTCAAAGGTGGTTTTAATCCTCTCGGAGTGAGCTGAATCTCTCCTGATCTGGTGAAGGGTTTTCTTAAAAGGTCTGATAATAAGGTTAAGGAGAGGCCAACAGCCGCTCACCCCGCTGCTGAGCACCTCCCATAGCTAAATTTAGCCCCTTGAGTCATTAATGAGTCAGCAAATCGGGGGCAGGAATTCTTGATTTCTCTTTTTCATCCTTTTTTTAAGCAGTGATGCACCCAAGGGGGTGCAGGCTCCAGGCTGGCTTGGTTTCTGTCCCAAACCAGCATGCTACCTGCCTGCAGTGCTTTCCCCTGAAGCATCTTTAAACCTATCGAGAAGAAGTACGAGCTCCTTTCTCTGGTACCTGCCCCAACGAGTCACCTGGCCACAGGCAAGCAGCCTTGTTTCCATGTTAGTGGTCTGAGGCACGGAAAGCTCTGACTGGTTAGCATTGTGGCTTGTTGGGTAAGTGCTGGTGGAGGCTGCAGGCAGGCAAAGCATCCCTGGAGCTGCTTGAGAACACAGCAGTGAGTGAAGGTCCATCCAGATGCTCTTCTCCCAGCACAATGCATGCGAGTGCTGCAGCACAGCCAGCAGCAGCAGAGGAGCTCTGGAAAACCCATGTAAGTGTTCAAACAAGCAACATCAGGAGATCCAGATTTGCTGAATCTCCAGAGCTTCTCTGGGTGATGCCCAAGCCTCCTCCAGACTGGCCTCTCCCTGTGCTGTGTGTGCAACCATCCCAAGCATCCTAGAGGAGGGACAGGCTCTGAGGGAGGCTGCAGTGGAGCAGGATCAGCTGGAGCTCAGTGCTGTGCCTGGTGGAGACCCTGGCCTGGCCTGGAGCAGGCCAGCAAGCTGTCCAGGAAGCTTCCTGCAGCCCCTGGGAGGTAAATCCTGGGAGCAGAGTCCCCACTGCTTGCTGATTGTATCAGTTTGTATTAGATCCCACTGAGTGTGTTTTACATAATTTGTTTCCCAGAATGAAATGTTTTACACATGCAGCATTTAATCACCTTGTAAAAGGGGATGAAAAACTCTCTCCACTCCTGGGGCTGAGAAATAGCTAAAAGAGAATCCAGAAAAGAGATGCCCTGCTCACCCCACTGTGCTAGCTGGGCTGGAGAGCCCAGAAGAGCTCGTGTTTGTGCTTGCAGACAGCCAGGGGTTGGGGAAGAGAATTCAGAGGGTCAAAAATCCTGTGCTGAAAACACCAGCTGAGGAGATGCCCAAGTGGAGCTGGGTGCCAGAGTCCTGCCCAGGAGCTGGAGCTGCTCTCCAGTGTGCTGGATTGCCCTCCCAGGGGCCGTGGTGCTCCCTCACTCCTGATTTTATTAGAGACATCCCAAAACCTGGCAATAGAAGTACCTTCCCAGTTTAGGGCATGTGTTTCTGTCAACAGAATGAATCCAAGCAAACCTGTGTCAGAAGCAATGCTGATGACACCTGTGCCAAGAACTGCTCCTGGCCTCTCTGCAGGAGAAGGGGCACCACCAGGCTCTGCACAGGACCTGGTGCTTCCTGGAGGGAGTTGTACCTCTAGTTTGCTGCTGAGCCATGCTTCTCCCTGGTACCTGGAGGTAAATCAGTGGCTCGTTGGACAGTGAAGGGCAAAGTGAGTGATGGGTGCTCCTGGGTGTTCTGGGTGTTTGCACGGCGGCGATGGATGCTGGGCTGGGGGCTGCCACTCTCACTGTCATTTGTTTTTATTCACAGTAAGCGAAGGATGCAAAATCAAAGTAATGGCCAAGGAGCTGGCATCCACTTGACTTCTCTTGCCCATGGCAGGAGCAATTAATCTAGCTAAGGCAGAGCAGCGGGGCGAGACAGCAAGGTTAGGCAGCCCAAAGCCCGTGTGCTGCAGGAGCTGAGGGTGATGATGCACCACGGCCACAAGGTGTGTGTCCTCTCCCTGCCTTGCCTTTGATCTGCTGCCGGGGGTGAGTATCGTTGGCTGTTGGGAGCAGCAGGACCCCTCCTTTACTAACAAGATGTTTGCTGCTCCCATGGCTGGAGGCACTCGGTGAGCCCGGTGCTGATAAACCGAGCTTCCCAGAGGTGGCGTGGCTTCCCTCTGCTCCCGCCTGTCCTCTGCTCCCTGTTATCTAATCGGATCTCTCCTCTGAGCCTTCTCTGTAGCATAACAATCCCGAGGTCTGATCCTGCTGACGAGCGGTGTAAAGTGAGAGCGGATCTGGCCGTCAGTGTTCTTTGCTCCGAGGTCAGAGAGGGGCAGTGGTCTGCAGGAGGCTGCTGGACATCTGTATGGCTCTCACCTTCACGGAGAGGGGCTGAGCCTTGCACCGTGGCTCCGGAGATGCTGGAGGAGAAGCACCCTGCACCGAGGAGCGTGCTCCTGGTGTGGCTGTGGCTCTTTGATGCCAAAGATAATGAGCAGCTTGGAAGGACCTTTTTTGATGGTCGCTTGTGATGCCTCTTTGTTAGAAGCTGCTGAACAGGAAAGGGAGCAAGGTCTTGGCCTCCCCACCTCAAAGCATGACCTTGTGTCCCTCAGACGTGTGTTGCTGGTGGGGTGTCTGAGCTGCGACATCCAGGAAAGGTGATGGCTGCGCTTCTGGGTTTGAGGAGCCACAAAGGGTGGGTGATGCTGTGCAGACGGCGTGGAGGAGATGGGTGTCTGCCTCTCCCCCGTTATTTATTATGCCATAAAATCCAAGGTAATGTACATCAATAAATGCTGCAAAGGGTTTTATGCGTGTCAGCCATGCATGTGCGACGGAGCAGCCGCTCCCTCAAGACAAGGGGCTCCGTGTGATTGATAGGGCAGCCTTCAGCTGCCTGCGCCGTCACTCTGCCGTGACACGGATCTGCTTCCCCAGAGCACCCCTTCACCACGGGCTGGGAAGGCAGAGTGCCTCTCAGCAGTGAGGTCCTCCCTGCACAGGTACCTTCTGTGAGGGGTTTCTTTGCAGACTCTGTGCTCAGAGCTGCTCACCTGGCTGTGATGACGGCCAGTGCCACCCCCAAGGCAGGGTTGGGTGCCCGGGAAGGTAGGGAGTACTGAGGGGCTGCTTGGAGGACCCGAGCCTCCCCTGGGTGATATTCCCAGGGAACAGGAGCTGTGCCATCACACTCTGTGTGTGTAGATCTGACAGCTCCCAAGCCCCTCGGATGGTCTGAGCTATGTGTGACAGCAGAGCTGTCGCCGATGCTGACGGGAGATGTTCCTGCACAGAGATGTTCATGAAATGTCCAGCCAGGTGGGAGAGGGTGACAATGAGCATCCCTGTGGAGGGAGAAGCCAGCGTGCCCACACCTTTGGGATGTGCAGGAACAAGCCACACGTGTGGGCCACTGATGGGTGAAAGCTTTGGCAGGTGGTGACAACTTAGATGTCAAACTTGGGTGAACCAGGAGACATAAATCCTGGTATTTGGGATTAGTGGAGGTAATTTGTTTTAAAGACAGGCAAATCCCTTTTCTATAGGTGCCTGCTTGTCACAGGAGTCATTCCCCATCTCCAGGAGAGTTACTCCAGTTGAATGGACCCAGCCCTCTCTGGGGACATGGTCTCTGGGGCTCATCATCACTAGGTTTGGGGATTTTTCTAACGCTGTGGGTGATTTCTTCCTCCTTCTCCTCCTCCTCCCCATTGTCTTTCTGCAACATCACAGGGATGGGAAGCAGCATCTGCTGATTTGATTAATAGCCCTTTTCAGAGAAATCAACAGAGACAAATGTCCTCCTGAACACAGTGAGGAGAAATGGAGAAACATGCTGGCTAATTTTCAGCTGTTATTTTGGAACCCAGACTCCTTCCCAGTATCAATTTAGCTATTATTTCAAAAACTAATTAATCTTCACTCGGGCAGCTCCAAGGGACCTGTGTTTAGATAATTAACAGCCCACGGGCCAGGAAAAGTCTTACTTTTGGATCCTACTCCAGTGCTTGCCTTCAAGAACACTCCTGCTATCATCCTGCTTACCAACTCCTTCCATCAATTCATCTTTTTTTGACAGTTAGGAGCAAATAATTAGCCAAGGTGGATTTTGCTTGCTTTCTTGCAGCTTACTTCCTTTTTTTTTTTCTTTTTTGGTCCTTAGATGTTCTTCAGCTGGGCAATTGTTTTTGGTGGGTTTGCAGCTATTTACAGCCAAGCAGGTCAAGTCATTGCTGGTACCAGGAGGAGCTGGATATTAGGAAAAATTTCTTTACTGAAAGAGTGGTGAAGCATTAGAAGAGGCTGCCTAGGGCAGTGATGGAGTCCCCATCCCTGGAGGGGTTCAAAAAGAGTGTAGATGTGGTGCTTCAGGACGTGGTGTAGTAGGCACAATGGTGTTGAGCTGACAGCTGGTCTTGGAGGTCTTTTCTAACCTTAACGATTCCATAATTCTATCTGGAGGAAGTTTTTATTTGGCTTATGGAGAAGCTGTGCAATAAGGTATGCGAAAGGAGATCCTTGGAATCATAGAATCACCTGGTTGGAAAAGACCTTTGAGATCATTAAGTCCAACTGTGCCTGTCCACTACTGAACCAGATCTCTGAGTACCTCATCCACCCATCTTTCAAGCACCTCCAGGGATGGGGACTCCACCACCTCTCTGGGCAGCCTCTGCCAGTGCCTGAGAACCCTTTCAGTGAAGAAATTTTTCCTACTGTCTAATAATTAAAGTCCTAATCTCATAATCTCCTAATGTCCTAATCTTTTTTCCCTGAAGGATAGAGGATGGGATTTTCTACCCCCACCCCCACCCTCCAGTCTTGCACAGTGCAACGTGAGCTTTCTCCCTGGTTTTGCTGTGCCAGGGCTGGGGCTGATTTCCCTCCCCAGGGAGTCTCCTCCCGGCATCTCGCTTACCACCACAGCTTTGATCCCCTTGCTGCACTGGATGCTGAGACATTCTCGAGCTGCCAGGGCTGTGGGAGTCCTGTGCTCAGCAAAGCAAAGGTCCTGGAGTGGGTGGGGCTCAGCCTTTCAACACTTTTTCTCAGTGAGATGATTTTCATTGAATTATAGAATGATCTGTTTGGAAAAGACCTCTGAGATCAAGTCCCACTGTACCTGTCCCCTCAGTAAACCGTGTCCGTAAGAAACTCCTCTACCTGCCTTTTAAACACCTCCAGGGATGGCAACTCAACCACCTCCCTGGGCAGCTGTTCCAGTGCCTGACCACCCTTTCAGTGAAGAAATTTCTCCTGATGTCTAATCTGAACCTCCCCTGGCACAATTTAGGGCTATTTCCTCTCATCCTGTCACTTCCAAGAAGAGACCAAATGCCCACCTCACTTCAACCTCCTTTCAGGGAGCTGTAGAGAGTGATGAGGTCTCCTCTCAGCCTCCTCTTCTCTAGGCTAAACAACCCCAGTTCCCTCAGCTGCTCCTTGTTCTCCAGCCCCTTCTCCAGCCTCGTTGCCCTTCTCTGGATGCCCTCCAGCACCTCAATGTCCTTCTTGTACTGAACACAGTACACAAGGTGCAGCCTCACCAGAGCCAAGTACAGGGGCACAAAATTTTGGTGTTTTGTTCTTTTAATCTTAACTTGGGAAGAAACTCTGTGTGGTTTGAGGTTGGCTCTGCCTGGCTAAGGGCTAGGAGAGTAACAGGTGTGGCTGGGACTGGGATCCTTGGGTCCTGACACAGAGAAACCTGGAAGCAAAAAAAAAACCTGGCTGCTGCCATTCTCATTAGATCCAGCTGAGGCTGTGGCACATGAATTGCTCTGGAGAAGCAGCACAGCAGAAGCAGCACTTTAGTGCCTCAAAGAAAACGAGGAAAACTTTCCTCTGCCTGAGTGGCCAAGAGGGAAAAGATGCACAGAAAGAAGATGCCAGTAATTCCTTGCAATATTAAATGGGAATCAGGGAGCTGACTCTAACTGGTGCCAGTATGAGGGAGGGAAGGACTTGGAGACAGAGCAGAGAGAAAGGAGGTAAATCTTTGCAATCCTTCCTGTCTGGGGCATGAGTTGAGCTGCACTGTGAAAGTGTTGGAGGCACTGGAGGATACACTCAAACTCAGGGAGCTTGATACAGAGCCTTTCCATCAAACACACACTGGGTTTTAGCTCCTTAAGCATTAGTGGCTTCTTAAATATAGGCTTGACTTGCAAGCTTGCTATTTGTGGGTGTATATGAAGCCAACATTTCCCTCTCCTAACAAGACTGTTTGCTGGGATCCTGAGCTATTGATGGAGCAAAATCTGATCCTGTCCCCATGCCAGCAAGGGGAGATTTCCACCCTTGCATCTTGGGTCAGTTCATTGAAGGAAGCAAAGAGGACTTTAGACCCTCCAATCCCATCTGTGAGTGGGTGGGAGATGGGTGTGGCTGTGGCCATCTGTATTTGAGCTCTCTGGAGACAATGGATTTCTGGAATAGCCTTGCAAGCCTGGCTTGGCAGGAGAGGACCTGTGGTCACACATCACTAGCACCATTGCTGTAACCAAACCCTGGCTGAGGCCAGCTTTAGAACAAGTTTTGCCTTCTGGATCAGGCAGCGTCCTGCTTTCTTACACTGCCTGGCAGGATTTGTCCCTCCCTGTATGTCTGACAGGGTGGGATGCAGAGGGAGACAGGGAACCTCCACCCAGAACAAAGCCCCAGACACCCACTCCATGCACAGGAGGGGACACAGGTGGGTCCTCAGGAATTCTGTAGTTTGTACCAATATTCCCCCAATTTTAGAGGGGAGGAAGATGAAGAGAAAATGCTTCTTATTATTAGAAGAGGTTTTAAAAGCACCTTCCCTGGCTGAGGCAGAGAGAGGAGCCAAACCTTTCCAAGTCACTGAGCCCATCTCTGGGCTGGACTGGCATAAAGGGATCCAAGTTACTCTGGCTTTAAATGGCTAAGTGTGAGTTCAGGCTCAAGCAGAAAGGAATACTTCCTGATGAGCCGCTTACTTTTTCAAACAGATGATGTTTGTGTCCAATAAATCTCTGCAGGCAGAACTCCTTGGTCTAGCAGTTTGACTCCTAATTAAATATTTACTGAGATGGCACCTCGCCCTGCCTCAAGAAATATTGTCCTTTCACCTCCGTTTACCTCTTGCCTCCTTTGCAAAGGTGCAGTCTAATGAGAGCCATTTAAAGGCTCCAATAAAATGGAGAAAAGCAATTCTCTCTCCACCTTTCCAATCTCTCTCCCTCTTCACTCCCTGTGAATAAAGTTTGCTAGAGGCTCTGGAGCTCTGGTTTCTTGGAAAGCAAGGGGCTCTCACAGGAGGGCTGGATGTGTCCCCATCAGGTAGGATGGTATCTCCTATCAACAGCAATCAAAGCAAAGAGATGCCGAGGAGGGAGCCAAGCAGAGGGGCTGATGGAAATGTCACCCTGTGCAGCCACAGTTGATGGGGGAGAGATGGGTAAGGCTGCTGGGGGGAATGGGTTGGACTGGAGTCCCCAGTCACCCAGGGTGGCTGTTTGGGATGGATGCATCATTCAGCTTTTGGGGAAGAGTTTTGTTTTGTCCTGATTTTAACTATTTTATACCATTTTGGGTGGACCAAGCATCTTCATTTCTCTTGGGTCAGGGGAAGAATGATCTGTGGTTTGAGCTAATCTGAACTGAAGCAACACCACCATGAAGCTGCTGTGGGCTCCTATTTCAGCTGGCCTCATGTGGTATGGCCTGAGGGCTGCCAGTGTGAGGGACTCAGGGTCACCCACCACCCTCCTCTCACCCCCGGTAGCAGTGACCCCCATGCTGCTGCTGACCTTTGGGGTGAGGCTGAGCAGGGTGGGAAGGGCTGGACCACCCCGTTGCCATGGAGATCTGCCTGCATCTGCTCATTGCCACATCTCCTTGGTGATCCCCCCCTCAGCCATCACCCCATCTCCCACCCATCTGCCCAACCAGCACAAAGCTGACCAGACTGTTGTCCTGCACTATGGGGGTACCACCTGCAAACCAAAGGCTTCCCCCCATCCTCCTGCCTCTCAGGGGCTCCTTCATGTAGATAAAAATCAAAATTGGTGCTTCCAGAGCTCCTGCAACCCCCCAGGCACACACACGTGCCCCTGCATTTGTTTTGCAGCAGAGCTGCAAGGAGTTGATGCATCTCCCTGGCTCTGCTTCCCGTGCTGGCCTGGGTTTATCTCCTTCCAATTAAACAAGTGCCGATAGTGGGTTTAATGAGGCCCTGCCTATGAAAGATTGGTAACGATTGCGTTTCCAACACGTTGTGAATTATGAGGCAGCCTGCAAAACAAAAACAGGCTTGGCAGCTCCTTCCTGTCCCCCTGTCCCCCACACTGCTGCCCCACCCCTGATTGCTCCCTATGTCCGACTGCATTTCACTGCTTGTTGTGGTTCATTCGTAGCTCTCGCCCAGCACTCAGTCGCTGCCGCTTCTCTCTCTGCTCTCCCCCACTCTGTTCTTCAAGTTTATTAATGAAAACCTTATCTTTCTGCACAGATAATGTCAGAAATAATTAGTACTCAGCGAGGTCTGTCAGGCTTCTCTCCTCTCCCACACCCAGCCCTCATCTCCTTCCTTTTTACAGTTTCCCAGGTGCTTGGTTAGACCTGGAGAGGGGTTTTTTTTGGAGGGGGAATTTAGACCTTTCTTACCCTATGCAGTTTTCAGCCCTCCTGGCTGCCCCAGGCTCTGGCTTTGCAGGAAAATCTCTGGAGGAATGTTGGGGAGAAGGGGACCTGCTGCATCTGTGATCCCTGCTTCAAGTCATCCAAGTTTTCCTTGCTCAGGGCAAACCTGGTACATGTAGGGAGGAGCAGCCAGGTATGTAGGATGGGTTTGGTCTCAACAGACTTGCCTAGGGTGCAGGTCCCCATCCCTGCATGTTTGCGTGGAGGTCCTGTCCCAGCTCTTCTCAAGCTCCTTTTTTAAAATTATATTTATATTCGTTGCCTCTTGGCTTAAATCTTTCAGCCTGATAAAGGACGACAGCACTTCTCGAGTGCCTGAGATGGCATAAATAATTCCAGTGCTGAGAGAGAGATTTAGAGTGATATAAATGTCAGGAGTGAGCCCAGTTTGTATTAATGGGCTTATTAGTTATGTTGCTGTAAAAGACTGATACTCCAGTTGTTAAGCAGTCATGGTTTTGCTCTGCAGCATTAATTCAATAAATTGGGGCTTTGTGATACAAATCTTAAAGGCTGCTGAACCCCATTAGAAAATCCTTCATGATATGTCAGAGATCTTCAAATGGCTTTGACTAAAGATAGTCCTGGGAATGAAAAAGTTGTTTGGGGTGCAAGTGTAGGGCAAAGGCGGTGAGTGCTGCACCTCTGTGCCTGGGCTGCAGCATCCCCTCGTGGGATGGGGATGCTGTGGGACATGGTGGAGGTTGCACAAGCACCTCGGCCTTGGTCCTTCCCAGAGCCGCTCTGGCCCTTGGAGATCTCCTGACCGTGCAGGGACTTGTGGTGGGCTTGGGTTTTCTAACCACCAGCTACAGAAACCACATCTCAAGCTGCATCCCAGAGGTCAGGTCTAGATTTTTGTCTTGAGTTGGAGGTTCATTTGTCTCCATCCCCAAGCTCTGCTTCACCAAGGCTTTGAAAACAGGTTGCAGCCTGGCTCTGGTCTCTGGAGGAGAGGGAAAGGGAGAGAAGGCTGTTGCTTAGCTGGGGCTGGGAGGGTGGAAACTGCGTCTAGAGAGAGAAGATGCTCCCAGCGCTGCTCTCATCCTTCTCTGTGCCCTGCTCTGCAATGTTCCTGTCACTATCTCTGCTTTGCTTCTGTCACACCTCCTTCAGCACTTTAGTCCAGAGGTGATCCGACAGCAGGTACATCTCTCCTTGTCTGACCTGTGTGCCCTGAGGTGTCTGTCCTTACACCCCTCCTGCCAGGCTGCCGTCCTCCCAGCGCATTCCCATCACCCCTGTCCCTCCGCCTTGTGCTGGAGCAGCTGCTCCTGCCACGGCTCTTTTGCAACTCTGCAAACTTTCCACCAGCGACCTGCCAAGTGCACGGGGAGGGAGGGAGGGGCTGGGGGGGGGGGAAGGACCACGATAATTGAAAATAAATGATGCATATGTGAAATGAATGTTCTGGCGCAGCCGGCTTGCTGCGGCCGATTATTTATTTATTTTTCTTCCTAGCATTCGGAGGTGCCTGGGAAAAAGGAGAGGTGGAAGTAAAGGAACGACACCCTCAGGCAGATGGGGCTGTGAGGCTTTCACCCACGGCTTGGGGAGCACCCTGCATCCCGCAGTGACAGCCTTTGGAAGGGGACATCAGTGCCAGATGTGAGTCCAGACCTAGAAGGGCAATGGTTCTGGGCTGTGCTGGAGGTTTGTGGGCTCAGTGCCCGGCCATGATGTGTAGGAACAAGACAAGGGCATCACAAGGAGCCTTCAGAGCCTCTTCTCTGCTTGCCACTGGTTGCATTTGAACATGCCCCAGGTCTCACACCGTATCCCTATATTTAGAGCCTCCTGCTCTGGGCTTCTGCATGACCATCAGCTGTGTGCCAGCCATCAGACTGGATATCAGGAAGAATTCCTTCACCGAAAGTGTAGTCAGGCACTGGAACAGCTGCCCAGGGAGCTGAGTCACCATCCCTGGAGGGGTATAAAGAATGGGTAGATGAGTTTTTGAGGGACATGGTTTAGCGGAGGGTGGGTGCAGTTGGACTCAATGATCTCCAAGGTCTTTTCCAACCAGAGGATTCTATGATTCTATGATAACCTGTGCTCTATGGAGTCAGCCATGTGTTGCATTGGTGGACGCTTGAGTTCGCCAACAGCGACCACAGCTTGGCTGTTCCCCTGCACGAGCACGTGTGTGTTAATGCATGTAAAGCAAACAGACCCTCTGTCTGAAGTGGGTTTTGTTTGAGATGTTCCTCTGGTGAGGATTGACTCCTGACTCTGCTGTTTGCTATGGGAAGAGCCTTCGTTCTCTTGGGAGTTGTTGGATTTAACTGGGAACGTGAAGCTTCCTCCAGCTGTGGATCCCCCACATCACTGACTGACCATGTCACCGTTCTTACACCTTTATAAGACTTATAAGACTCCTGGATTATTATTTAGCTGCTAATTAATCTTGAGAATGATGCAAAGGCTTTGAACTGCTGTTTGAAGATTGAGAGGATCATTTCTGCTCTTGTCAAGGAAAGAGGGATTTAGAGGTAAGATCCCAGCTCTGAATGACATTACATTGCTCTCCCCAAGTAGGTGGGACCAACTCCTGCCTCCCTCTCCTGCCAGGACCCACAGAGCCCCTGCAAGACAAATCCCCTCAGAAGTCAGGAGCAAATGTGCTTGGCAGGGACAAGATGAGCTCACTGAGATGGCACCTGGCAGGGGCAGGATACTCCCTGTCGGCAGAGTCGGACACCAATGGGAGTCTCCCCACAGCGTCTGCAAGGTTTGGGGTTAACAACCCAGACCTTTTTTTCTCCCAGAAGCTTTTTCCCCCAATGTATGTTGTTCATTACAGCCTCATCACAACACTGAGCGACAGCTCAGACTCTTCTTTAGTCACCACTGATGATGGCCATGCAGAGTCTGGCAGAGCCGTGATGCCAGGGTCCCAACCACTGGCACTTCCCCAGACGTTGCAAATGAGTGGTGCTGCTCCACAAAAATTCCAACCAAATGCTGGGAAGAAACCACATCCCCCTTGGGGCTGAAGCTTGCAGAGGTTGCTCTTTCTCCATGTTGGCCTGTTGTTCCAGTCCATGGCGAATTATGGTCAGCCCTTGCAAACCTGCATATTTTTAAGGTGCATTTTTTCCTTCTCCATGCTTGCTGGGATCAAAGGTGGCTCTCTGGAGAGGTGGTGGGTTTGTCTGCTTCTGCATCAGATGGCAAAGGCTGGGGATGAGAGCCCTGCAGCCTCCAGCTGAGGTTGTAGAGGTGTTTGGCTTCAGTTTCCCCAAATTCTGTCCATCACAAAGTGAACAAACACCGCTGGGTAGGAGACATTTGGCACAGGGGTTGAGCATCGATCGCTGGCTGCTGGGCAAGACCCAACCAGAACCCCACTGATGTCAGGAGGAAACTCCATCCCATCTGGGCTGGAAAGAAAAGCCAGCCTTCTTAGAAAGCAATCCTTTGACATCCTGCCATTAGACTTCAGATGCCCATCAGTGCCAGGAACAGCCCTGAGCAGAAAGCCTGGTGAACCCCAGCGTGTTTTGGTTTTAATCTGACCTGAGCTTGTAATGCTGTGAGGATGGCATCGCCCATCACTGCCCAGAGAAGTGAAGAAGGTGAGAGGAAGTTAAATCCCTCACCCTCTGCTGATCCCCTCACCACTGCTTTATCTCTCCAGAAGCTGCATTCAAGTACAATTCACTTATTAATTTCTTCTATGCAGAAGCTTTTAAAGTGCCAGGGAACAGAAACTCGTGTCATGGAGACACTTTACAGCCAGCAGCTGTAATGCTTAAGTGATGTTTAAATAGCCAGCTCATCTAAAACTAATAGGCAAGGAGATGATTGCTCACAGAGCAGCAGCCTTGTGAGTGCCTGTTTGAACAGCGTGTGCAGAGATGGCTTTGGAGAGCAGGGCCTCTTCCCCAGCAGCTGCCTGGGCTTCATCAGGGACGGGATCACATGGCCCTTGCACTCTCTCAGCCCTCCACTGCCCTGGGATTTGAGGGAGCTGGGGATGGTCCAGCTCACTGGCACAGGCAGATCTTCTCTGGGTGGCCCCAGTGCACGGGTGTCCTTTCACCAGGTGATGTGTCTTGATGAGCCCAGGTGCCTTGATGCCCCTGCCTGCTGGAGAAGCCCTGTGGTGGTCCTTCCTTGGTCTTGTGGATCCCCCATGCCTGCAATCCCCAGGGGAACCTCCATGAGGCTGCATCCCGAGCTGGAGAAAGGCTGGCAAAAGCACCAGCAGCCTGGGGAGCCCCTGAGCAGAGATGCCAAGAGTACCCTGAGGTGCCACCAACACACCTCAGCCTGTCGTGCCACGGCACAGAGTGAGTCTGGGGAAATGGATGTGCCAGGACCCTTCACGTGGGTCTTACTTGCTTTTAATTTGGTGGCTAAATGATATTCTTCCCAAATGTAATAAACAAGAGGTTTAATCAAACCCAGCCAGCAGGCACTGATGGAATCTTGGCGGCAGAGGAAATTATTGCATTTTTGTTTGTTTACCTGCCCCTGTGCTCCTTTGGAGATGTCCTGGCTCTCATGGGGGGTCCTTGTGCCTGGGGGTACCGGTGGGCGTGGCCTTTGCCCTGCTATTAACCAAAGCACTTACACCATATGTGGGGCCACCGTGGTGGGTCTGTTGCCAGCCCACTGGCTCGGTCCTGCTCCCAGACCAGACCCTCTCCTTGTCCAGGCAACTGGGTGCAGTGGTGGGATTGTCCTCCTGCTACACCTCTCCTCACCAGTGTTCTTTTCAGGAAGAGGGTCCCATTTGGCACCCTCATCCCCCTAGCTGGTGTTGGGTTCAAGCCCTCCAACCCACAACAGCGCCAGGATCTGGTCTTATGGCATTTCCAGAGCTTAACTCTGTGGTGGAGAAGCTGAGCACCTCCCTGGGCTGGAAAGAGCTGTGGGCAGGGCATGAGTGGGGTAAAGCCACTGGGCTTCCTTCACTCTGAATGAAGGGGGCAAAGCGCCCACTGACATCCAGATTGTGTGGGATGTTGCAGCTGGGAACCAAGGGGAGACCCTGCATTCTCCCTGCACATCAGAGCCCTCAAAACCCACCAGATCCCAGTGCAGGGCCAGGTGTTCCCCGAGAGGTGGCTCCTCTCCTGCCTTTCTGCAGATGCTTTTTCTCAATCGAGGCTTTTCCAGAAACTCCTTGTGTACACGGAATAGGTGGCTCTGCAGACATCTCACCTCCTGAAACAGAGGAGAAGGCAGTGCAGCTGGAGCATCATCCCCACACCTCTTCCACACTCCTGAGTGTCTCAGCTCTGGCTCCATCAAGCAGAAACCCTCTGCTTCTCCCAGGACTTCTCTGCCAGCTGGGAAACAGAGATGTGCTGGGATCCTCTGTGTCCAGGCAGTCGTGTCCTGGACTGGGAGATCCTCAGCTTTGCCACAGGAGCTGACTGATGGCTCGCTCAGTCCTGTGTGTCCCACATCCCCACAGCACAGGCTGGCTGGTGGCTTCCAGGGGCAGGGCAGGTGGTCCAGGGGACACAGTGGCTGGGTACCACCACTCTCCTCTTCTGCATCACTCTGCCTTGTGTCCCTTTTTGTACGTTTATTATGCCAACGTAACAGGGCAGAATTCAGTCTTATTATGTAGGTTTAACTGATTTATTAATAGACTGTTATGCCAGTAATAGCTCATCTATAAATCTCTTCTTAAGAATTTATAAAGCAAATAATCCAATGCCGTATTAAAGACACAACTCATAAATGTCTGCATGAACCAGCCTGGCGGCTTTGGCAGCAGGAGATGGTTATTCCAGGGAAGAGAGAGGCAGCAAGCTCAACCCAGTGGCTTTGAAAATCGTTAGGAAGCAAGTTCTGTTGGGGACTGTCCCTTCTAGCCAGGAGGTGTCTGTGGACTCCTGCTCTGTGCTGTGCGGGCAGAGCCCAGAGTGGGGATGAGCACCATCCAGATGCCGAAGTGCTGCTCCCATCCCTACGGGCTCCCGTGCCCTCCAGCCCCACCACCCTCCCCAGGGACCCCTGCAATCTGCCATCGTCTCGTCCCCAGCCCAGGGTGACAGTATTTACCTCTGAAGTGTGCTGAGTGTAATTGCTAATCAGCTCCAGGCAATCAATTCACCCCCCCGCCGCCTCGAGGAGGGGCCGCCTTTCCCTGCTGAAGGTGACTCCTGCAGGAATTCAAACTTAAAAATAAAGGTGATAATCATCAGAAGTTCATTAAATTAACATCAGGTTCATTTGCACTCAGCTGTGGGGGGGGGGTGAAGCGGAGGGCGCGGGTGCCCGTCCCTGCCTGCCTCCCCTCTCCTTGGTCCATGGTGTCTGCAGGAGACACCCCCAGCGGGATGAAGCTCCGAGTGCGGCCGGGGGCTCTCCCTGATTTCCTCCTCCTGTCCCGGGCTGCTGCAGCCGTGAGCCAACAGCACAGTATATTTAAGTGCAAAACACCATTATCCTTCATTAAAAGGTCTGTCATCGCCCAGGAAAGAGTTACGGTGCCCCTGCACTCCCACGGACACACGGCATCCCCAGCCCTCCCGCAGCCACAGGGATGCACCTTGGCCATGCTGGGTGGGCTGCGGGTGCACGGGCAGGGGTTCTGCCGTGTGAGAGCTGATGTCCAATTGTCCCACAGCAGTGGCCCCTGAGCAGAGACAGGAGGTGCAGGGGAGCCAAGTCTGAGCCAGGGTGCAGGAAGGATGCTGCCGGCATGGCAGGGATGGGCACTGCGTGTCCTGGGATGCTCGAGGATGGGCTGAGCCCCAGCGCAGCTGAAGGGGCTTTGCAGATTGGCAATTTGTTGTTCTCAAAGACCACTAAGCTCAGCACAGCCCAGGTGCTGTTTCTCGCAGAGGGTTCCCCTCCTTGGGATGGGGATGCAGGCAGGAAAGCGATGTCTGGGCTGGGTCCCAACCAGGGACATGGGGTGGCTGTGAAGAAATCACCCCACAACATCACTCCCTGCTCTGCACCCCTGGTCCCGAGGGGGTTGTGTTGGCTGTGAGCTCACCAGCCCACAGGATCTGGCCCCTCATAAAATCCATGCGAGAGCAGAGTAACTTTTGTGTAACTTTCATGTAAGTTCCCATCGTCAAGATTTGGAGAGAATGTTTCCCTCTTGGTGGAGGAAAGCGAGGGAGGCAGAACAGCTTTTGTAGTGGCAGGGTGTTGATTCACGGCTCGTAATTTAATTAAGAGAGAGAGAGGATCAAAAGGGGACTGTATTAAAAAATAAATCAGGTAGAGGGAGTGGAGTTCCTTCCTTTAATTACGGCGTGGATTTGTTACAGGAGAGACTCCATCAATCACAAAGGAAAGAAAAGGTGTCAAGTGGAGAGAAACCTTCCCTGGGTTAATTACCGCTAACGGAGGAGGAGATTATCAGACCAGTGTCAGAAAGCCAATATCTCCCTGGCGGCTGCCCCAACAGAACACAACCCCCCTTGGATGCTGGAGGTGCCTGGTGGGTGCAGATGAGGAGATGCCAGGCGAGGGTGGGCTGGGGGCTGTGGGGGCAAACAGCCCCGGGCAGGGGCAGAGAGCACAAAGCCAGGTCCAGGCACGGCCGCGGGGCAGCGACGGCCGCGATGGCCCTGGTGTTGGGGGCCACAGGCTGTGCTATTGGTAGCATTGGTGGGGACAGGGACAGGGCCGGCAGCAGCCTGGTTTGTGGAATAATTAATCCTCTTTTGATCATCTGCTGGGTAAATCATCAGTGGCCAGGAGTTAATCATGCATATGAAATGAATCCTTCTTGTGCCTTAATGAGCGCTGAATCGTGACCAGCATCTGTTTACTCTTGACGCTTTCATCCCAACAGTCTGAACAATTGTTTCCAATAATCTCCTTTGCATTCTATTTTAAAAAAAAATATCTGAGAGCAAGCAGACTTTCACTCCACGCTCCTGTTCCTGCCATTGTCCCCCCAGTCTTTGTTTTCTCAGTCTTAGGCAAGGATTTGCTTTTTTGGGAGCGGGATGAGCGCTACAAAGATGCTCAATGAGCCCAGGGAGGAGCGAGCTCCTGACCCTCCCAGTGAGGATGATGCTGGTGGTGTAACTGCCTTCCTCACTGGCCAGGTTTGAGGCTGGGGTTTTCACAGTTAATAATAAACAACAAGTCTGTTTGAACAGGGGAGTGTTTCCACCTGCCATTTACCTGGGTTGCACCGCCAATGCGATGTTGTAATTGGATTAATTACAGAGGAGCCAGTGGCTGCTCTGGGGAGGTCTGTCCCTGCTGCAGCCTCCTCCAGCAGTGGGATCTGTGTCCACCAGGTGCTGGACCAGCATTGCTGGGAGATTTCAGGGCCAGTCCTGCTTCCCCAGGGCTACCGCTTGCCCAGCCATGGGCACCAGGGCTTGATGATGGCTGGTGGAAACAGCCTGCTAATTGGGGTTTATGAGGCATGTCCCAGTTAATAGGCACTCGTAAGAGGCAGTGGGAGCAGAGGGGGTTGTGGGTGGGCTCTGCTGCCAGCTGAAGGTCTGTCAGGGGCAGAAAGCTTGGGAGGGGACTCAGAGATGAGGAGTGGTTGGGTGTTTTGGGAATGGGATTTCCTTCTTCATCAGCCTTGGCTGTTTGATGGTGTTCACCAGTCCTTGACTGTCTCTGCCCTGTATTTTGGGGAGAAGCAAGGAAGGGAGGCCTGTCCCAGGTGTGTGGAAGTGGGCTGGGAGCCCTGCAGATGGGGATCTGTGCCAAGCCTGGGTGTGCTGGACCATTCCGTGCTGTTCCACTGCTCCTGCAGCCTCTGCTGAACATTGGGAAGGCAAAAATCCCATCTTTCTGCTTCCCAGGGTGGCTCCTCAGCCAGTCCCAACGTCAGGGTGCCAGTGGCTCATCGGGAGAAAGAGACAGACATCCCCACTGGACCTTCCTGGAGCCTGGTGAGCTGAAGAAGCTCCCCCCACACCCCTCCAGGTTTGTGCTCTGGGGCCAGATCCTTGTGCTGAGAGCTGTGCCATGGATTTGGTTCCCTGGCTGCCTTTTGGAAAAGCCCATTAAAAAAACATATATATATATATGTACGTGTAGGTATTATAAAAAGCATTTTGGGGACTGTGTGCCAAACCTGCTGTCCTTCTGGCTGGAGGAAAGGTGGTGGGCAGAGGAGGTGGGTCTGCAGGGATGGGGTGCCCCTGGGCACAAGAGGCATAGCCACAGGCTATGGGAGGATGCTCTTCCTGAGCTAAATTAGGTCTAACTTGACTCAGCTGGAAACCCTGGGCCTTGGGATTTATTGCAATTGCCTAAATCAACTGAAAAAAAAAAGAAAATACCCTTAGGAAAGCTAGCAGCTCTTCATCTTGAGGGCTGTGGGAGCAGCTGAGCTGGCTGCTGGTCCAAACATCAACCTGCAGCTCTTTTGAAGCCCTCTGACCTCATCTAGGACAACTCTCCATGGCCATCTTTCTGCAGGATACCTCTACATGGCTGACTCTGCAGGGACAAATCTACGCAGGGGCTGCTGATTCCCTGCATTCCTGGTTGCCTGGAGCTGGAGAGGATGCTGGGCTGGTGAGACACCATGCTCACAAATCCTTCAGTTTAAAAAAAACACACCACCACTCAAAAAAATGAGAGCAAAGAACCAGTCCTGCACTCAAGGCTTTTCACATGGAGTTGTCTCTGCAGAGAGTTGGCTCTGGAGAGTTGTCTCCTTCCCTTCTGAGCTATCCTTGCTGGAGCAAATCGTACGGCCAACAACCCAAACCCAGACTGCTCAGAACAGGCTCTGTACCCTAAACAACATAAACCACATGGGACCCAAGGTGCTGGGACACCTGTGCCACCTTTGGCCTCCATCCCTGCTATGGGCAGCTGGTACCCAGCTGCACAGCCACCAGCCCTGCTCAGGATGCTACAAAGGTGAGGCCAGTGGTCACAGCCCAGCCCTTAGGTACTTTATTCCTTCACTTATCCCAAAAGTGGAAGAAAAGAGACGTGTCATGAGCCTTCAGCAAGTGCCAGGAGCCAGCAGCTCTTGATCCTGCTTGCAAACCAGCTCAAAAGGTGATGGCAAGGTCAGTGAGATTTGGGGCTCCTGGACACGTCCCTTGTCACATCAGTTCCCATGGCATACTTGGCTGTAATTTAGCCCAGTTTAATTGGTGCTTAAATTAGCCTCAAACGGAACAGCGCTGCAGCTGCGGCTGAGTTCAAAAATATATAAAATTACAGCACAGTAAAACATTTTCACATTTCATTAGAGTGTCTTAATGGGAAGTGTCTGCTCCCTAAACTCCCTGTTTGTTCTCCAGAGCAGTAAAAGTTTACCCATTAGCAGTTGTGCTGCCCATTAGCATTGCAGAATCCTCTGCATGTTTTGCAGGGGCAGCTCTTAGACAGGGTGGGAAGTCAACAATTTGGGGACTGGGTGCTCTCCTGGGGCACTGTAAGTGGCTGCTGGGAGGAAGACTAACAAGGGGCATCCCACACACCAGGCAGGAGCATCCTATGGCCCATGAGCGAGTATCTCATCCAGAAGGAGCATGAGAGCCCCTTTCCTGAGATGGTGCTGCCTGCCCCTTGGCTTTATCAAAGCTCCAGCTTTCTCACAAGCATGGTAGCACCTCCAATCCAAATCATAAAGCTTTTTCAGTCGGAGCAGCTTTTTAGCCTATTTAATGCTTAGGCTGGCGCCCTCGAGTGCTTTATTTTACAGTATTTTTGTTCCTCTCCATTATAAGTAATAGTCTATAAAAGCTGGAATGCAGCACTTTGCTCCCTGGTGCTTCGTTCCCCTGCGGCACAGGCAGAACAGGGCTCCTCTACCCATGGCTGCTGTCATCCCAGCACAATAATCCAGAGGAAGGGGGAAAAAATAAAGGAAAAAAAAACAATGAGAGGATCATGTATCAAACTGTTCATGCCATCAGCATACCCCAGGCAGGCTGAATTGAATAGCTTTGGGTTCGTGGTCAGCTCTGTGTTTCTTGGCAGCATCTTCCCCATCCCTGGCAGGCTTGGGGGGTTTCATGGTGTGAAATGAGTTTTGGGCCCTGAGCCCAAACTGAAAATGTGGGGATTGTACCTCATCTGCCTCCCACCTTGTCTGGGTCTTGGGTCCCCCCAGGATATGGGCTCTTGTGGCCAGGGTGAGGGATGTTGAGCTCAGTGGGTTTTTAAAGCTTAAACAGTTTGTGGAGGAGATGAAACCGCCTCCTGTTGCTGGTTTGGCTCATGAGTTCAGTGCATCTGGGGCACAGGGGGTGCTGGAAGGGGGAGAGCAGCAGCCACCCTTGCCAAGCTGGCACGGGGACCTGGAGAGAGATGGGAATGGGGCCATCCCAGTGCCAGCTTGAACGAGGATGTGTGTCCAGGGTCTGACCCATCTCACACCTTCTGAGCTGGAGGCAAAAGCCCAACACCTTACAGCTCTGCTGCCCAAACCTGTGTTGAACATCTCTGAATTCCCTGTCCAGCCAGAACCTGAGCTGGAGGCTGGGACCCAGCCCAGCTGCCTCTACTTCATTAGTTAGTAATTACCCCAACAGGCAACAATGTTGTTTGTGTGATTGGAGGCTGCTAATTGCCAGCTGGGGAAGGCAATGAAGAGAAGGGCAGCTCTGTATTTTGCTCTCCCTATCTCTTGGGGCATCCTTGGAGCACTGGGACCCTCTGCCTGCGCTGTGCCTGCTGTAACCCAACCAAGGACATTCCTCCATTTGCTCCTGGCTGGCAAACTGGTCCCTGCCTCTCCTGCCTGGACGTGTGTGGCTGTGGGCTATGTCTCCCTCCACGGGCTGCATTTGACCTTTCGGCAGCGGCGCTTGGAAGGCAGCAGTGGTGTGGCTTTGCCGCACGCTCCCAGGGGGCCTGTTCGCTGCGGCTCGGAGGGGAAAAATTGTATTATCATCTCCACTCCTCCATCCCCCTTCCCCCTTTGGAGCCAAGGGGAAGAAATGCCTGTGGTTTGGCTTTTCTGTCTCCCCTCTGGTCCTGCCCTTTCATTGCCCTCTTTTCCAGCAGCTGCAAATGGCTTTCTCTGCGAACACTTGCACTTATCTGTCCTCACGCTTTTTCATCTTGTGCTGCCTAAATATCAGGGCTGGGCGGCTTTGGTAGGTGAGCAGGGAGCAAAGAGCACTTTTGTTGGAGTGGGTGCATGAGCAGGAGAGCTGCAGAGGCCTTCCTGCTGATTCAGAAGCCGACTGCCTCCACCAAGGCCAGTGCAGAAAGCCAGGGTGGAAGACTTTCATGGGAGTACCTGTGGGTGGCCCTGGGGAGGGGGATCCAGGTGCTTGGCGGGTCCACAGAATCCATCTGGAGATAATGGACAGATGCTCTGGGACTGCTGTGAGGCAGCTGGGGCCTGGGGGTTACACCCTGAGCTCATGGAGGGGGCGCAGGCACTCCCATCCTCCATTGTCTCAAACCAGCTGTATCCCCCCAGTATCACCTCCCTCCATCCTGCTCCCCACACCCCCCTCGTGCCACATCCAGCATCCCAAATCTTTTGAACCAGGTGCTGATGGATGGCCCTTGCCAGCGGTGGATGTGCCTGTGGCCACAGTGCTCTTCAAGGAAGGTGGCAGCTCTGCTTCCCAGCCTCCTCCTTATTTATTGCCTGGAGAGGCACGATGTGGGGGGACAGAGGAAAGGGACAGGATGGCTCACACTGCAGGGGCCAGCACAGCCTTACAGCTACCCCAGGGCTGTGGGGGCCCCTGGCTTTCCCATGGGTGACAGCTGCTCTTCCACAGGTGGAGAAAGGAAGGACATAAAGAAGACAAGTGCCTTGGATGCACCTGGCTGTGGGGATGGGCAGAGGGGGGCACCTGCAGGGCTTGCTGAGAGCCTTTCAGCTGGAGAAGAGTCTTTCGCACTGGAAAGACTATGAATGCCCTCTCACTCTGGTTTGACTCTTTAAAATGCATTTACTGAGTTAAAGATGCTTTGGTGGTGGCGTGGAGCTGCTCAGCCACCCTCTGAGGGCCTTCACCAGCTCAGCACAGGGTGATGCATATTTTCCTTTGGTTGTTGATGCTTCCCTGCCCTGAAACCAACTTGGTGTCACCTTTCTTGGGGAAACCAGCTCCAATCCAGCCCCACTGAGCATCTCCCAGCCCCTCTACCCAGGCAGCCCCATGGCTGGACCCACTCAGCATCCATCACATCTGTCACAGCATCTGAAGTGGAGCCATGCATCACAGAATCATGGAATGGTTTGAGTTGGAAGGGACCTTAAAGCCCATCCAGTTCCAACCCCCCCGCACCATGGGCAGGGACACCTCCCACCAGACCAGGCTGCTTAAGGCCCCATCCAACCTGGCCTTGAACACTTCCAGGGAGGGGGCAACCACAGCTTCTCTGGGAAACCTGTATCATGGCCTCCCCACCCTCATTGTGAAGAATTTCTTCCTAATGTCTAATCTAAACCTTTCTCCTTCCAGTTTTAAAACCATTTCCCCTCGTTCTATCACTACTTGCCCTTGTATCAACTCACAGGTTCACATCTGAGTTGTAAATGCTGTTTTAAGCAAGAAGTCCTTCTTCCTCCTCCCTGGCTGAAGCAGGAAGATGTTGCAGCAGGCAGCCGTGTTGCAGCGCTCGGTGGAGAATCCCCCTCCTGCCAGGCAGGGCTGGCTTAGTCAAGGGAATAATTGGTAGGTGCTTCTGAAGTGCCACGAATAGAGGGCACTTGTAGCCTTTGTTTATTGACTCTTGAGTGATAATGAATACTTGGAAAGCTAATTATTGATTTTCTGCATTTGCAATAAACTTATTTGGCTGGGGAATGGGTGGAGGTGGGAATGGGGTGGTTTGGGCAAAACAAGGCTCTGGCTCTTCCTGCTTGGCATAAGCTGATAATAATAAAAGAATTGACATTGATAAAAAGAAATTGTGCAGTCTAGGACAAAACCAACTTTCTTCTCTCTAGAAAGGGGGAATAGGTTAAAATTTAATCCTAGTTAAAACAATTTTCTCCTTTGCCTTTTGGGTATCTCTTGGGCATCTTTGCCCTGTGGAGCTCTTCTTCCCTTGGCCTAAGAGCTTGTTCTCCTTGACAGCAGCTGAACTCCTACACTGGGTGTTCACCCAGAGAAGGGACTCATCTCTTTTCTCCATCACCCCCCAAATTAAAGCCTGAGGGGTGGGAGGAAGGGATGGGGAGATTGGGCCCTTTAAATGTGGGAGAGGATAAAGCAGGAGAAGGCAGAGATGGGAGTCCTGAACTTCACCACCAGCTTCTGAGCCAGGTGAGTCCCTTTCGGGTTCTCCAGGGGTTTTGGGCCCAGAGTGGGTGCTTTGTGGGGTGGGGGGTGCTGGGTGTGTGGTGCAGGTGGTTGTAGGGTGCAGTGAGTGGGGTGGGAGCCTGGTCGCCTTGGGGAGAGCCTTGGGTGCAGCTCCCTGTGCAGAAGGAGGTGAAGCCCAGGCTCAGCCCTTTGTGTCACTAAAAAAAAAACAAACCAACAAATTATGGAACATAAATTCTCTGAGGAAGAGATTTTTTTTTTTAATTTTATTCTGTATTATTTTATTTGCTTGAAGGAAACTAGGCAGCAATCTTCCAAGTCCCTGTTCCCATCACAGCACTCACTCTCTCTGCTAGAGTTTATTGCACCCATTTGGGTGCAAACATCTGAGCCTGGCAGAGCCACATCTTATAGCTGGGGCTGTAAATAACTCAGGGTGGCATTTATTGCAGTGCCCATGGGGTAAGTAACCGCTGTCTGGCTGCTGCTGGCAGACAGTGGTCTCTTGGGATAGGCAGCATCTGCTGGGGCTCTGGGAATGCTGATTCCAGAACCTGGCCATGACCACTCCAGGGGCTCGGGGCAGGGAGGGCAATGGGGCTGCCTGTGACCCACAGCACCTTCCCCATCACCCCTCACAGGGCAACCAGTCCAGGTACGGGGGAATAGTGCCAATGCCGTGGGTTAATAGACACTTCAGAAACACAGACTATCATTTCTGCTTATGATCTAATGTTTTTTTTCTGGCTATCTTGTAATGCTTTTCCAGGCTGTTTATTTATGAGGCAATTTATTATAGCACAGTTATTCTATAGCAAGGAAGTCTATTCCTAGGAGCCTCTGTTAACCGAGCCAATTGCTTAATTGGCTCACTGATGTCTCCACAAGGTATGCCAGGAGAGAGGCTTCTTGTAATGATCGCAGCCTTCCTCCTGCCCACACACCACCCGTGCTGTTAATTTAATAGTGCAAACATTTATTATTCCCTTTATTTGGTAGTTAATTTTGGGGTGTTTAGAGCAGTTCCAGGATTGCTGGTGGAAGAGGGAGAAGTGCTGTGGGATGCTACAGGGACCCTGATTGTAGCTGGGGATTGTTAGACTCATCCTGCAAAGCCCAGGGGGGGTGCAGGTGCTGGTGCTTTGCAGGGTGCTTGGTTAATGAGCCAGAAGCAGAGGGCTGGGGCTGACCATGCTTGCAGAGCTCCTGCCTGACCCCAGCCCCATGGACCTTTGTAGCCAAAACAGAGCAAGGCCAGAGCACAGACATATTTACAGCTGATCTCTCCTTGGTCTCATGAGCTCTGAAGGGAAGTAGGCTCCTAACAAATAGGCTATGTGTTATGGGAATGGCTGGAATGACCAGAGGAAACCCAAGCTTGGGTGGTGAGTGCCTGTCCCTGCCTATCATGGGAGAAGGGTGGTGGGTGGCTGTCCTGGGGCGGGTGGGGAGCTGCTGTGTCTGCTGGGGGTGTTGCCTGCACCCTCCCTCAGCTATATTTTTGCAGCGTGGCTGCTCTCGACCTCTCAAGCCCTTTTCTTTCCTCCTCCTGCTCTGCCCCTCACCCTGACATCTCCTGCCTGTGGCGTGTGCAGTGTGCCCCGGGCTGGAGCAGAGCCCTCGCTGCTGGCCTTTCCCAGCCCCAGCGCGGTGCCTCTGGGCGCTTTCCCAGGAGGAGCCGCCTCCCAGGCAGCATCTCTCCGCTCTGCATCAATGTTGTCCTTCCCGATCGGGCTTTTTAGGCGATGTCTGGCAGAGCTGCCTGCGTTTCTATAAAGCCCTGCTGGATCCTTGCCCACTTCCACTACCGCTGCTTCCTCAGCATCCACCTCCAGCCGTTCGTGGCCTCGGAGCACAAAGCCCGCTCTGCGCGTGCCACCAAGGGTCTCCGTTGCAGCTCTCAGCGTGGGGACAGAGCCGCCTGTCCCTGGCTACTGGTGGGGCAGAGCCCTGGCACTGGGGAGCAGAAAGCAAAAAAAAAGGAGCAGGGAAGGAGGACTCTGACAGAGCAACGCTGTCGGAATGAGCCTTCTGCTAATTTGGTATTTATTGCAAGAAAGCGATCAAGTTTCTCTGTGGTTTTCGCTCTTTCTCTGCTCCCAGTGCCTATTGTTCCTGGCTCCATTATCCCCCATCGCTTACATAAATGTATCGTGCGGGTTTCCAAGGCACAATGGAGAGAGACTCATTCATCCAAGGTCACCAGCTTTTACTTGTGCTTCAAAGCATCTGGAAGGAGAAGCATTTTCTCCTAAAGACGTTTTTATTGTCCTTGGTGCAGAGGCTAAAGGCAATAGCACAGCTGCACTTGTGCCACCCCAGCCCTTCCCTCTCCATGTGCCCAGTCCTGGCGGGTCAAATCCTGTCCTGCGAGGTGGGGTCTGGTTTTCTGAGCTGTTTAGGACCCCATCACTGGGGCCAAGAAGAAATATGTCCTGTCCCTGCCCCTCCACAAGTGCCCTTCAAATGGGAAAAGGGGAAAAAAGTGAGTTTCTTCCAAAATCTCCTCCCCCTTCTCAGTCCCAGTATGGACCAATCTCCATGGCCTGCTGCTTTCTCCTTGGCCATCTGAGCTGGTGACTCTGGACTCTCACTCTTTCTTCACTCATGCGTGGTAAACAGTTGGGAGTGGGCAAACACCGTGGATACTTGGCAGCCCATGCTGGGGGACAGGGACTTGCAGAGACCCAGGCTGGTGCTGTGCACTGCACAGGGCGAGGCATGGGGATGCCCACGATCCAGCACCAAGCTGGGGAAGGTAACAATAGGAATGGAGCAAGGAAGGTCCAGGAGATCGTGAAGATGCATCTGCAGAGTGGGAGCCACCTGAGACCCTCAGGAGCCGTCTGAGACTCCCAGAGCTGTCTGGTCCTGGGGGTCAGTAGGCAAATGCAATGGCTACTGGTAGCCCATGCTGGGGCATGGGGACTTGGGGGTGCCCAGGCTGGTGCTGTGCCCTGCAAAGGGCGAGGCTTGGGGTGTCCATGGTCTCGGAGCGAGCTGGGGAGGGTAAGGACGGGGATGGAGCAAGGAAGGTCCTGGGGATGGGTCTGTGTAGTGGGAGCCACCCAAGACCCGCAAAGCCGCTTGGTCCCGGGTGCCCAGGGAGGCAGCTGGTGTTTCCCGCAGGGACTGCAGCCCCACCGGGTCCCCTCGGGCGCTGCCCCCTCCTCCAGCCGCGGCAGCACGGGGTGCAGACAAAGCCCCTCGCCCCGCTGCGGAGTCCCCACGACTGCGGGGGGCGGTGCCGGGGAGGGGACAGCAGCGGTGCCCGGCCCCCTGTCCCCGCCCCGGCGGCACAAAACCGGGCTGCAGCGCTGAGCACGGCGCTGAGCGGGGATGCAGCGGGGCCGGGGGCCATGGCCAGCGTGCAGCAGGGCGAGAAGCAGCTCTTCGAGAAGTTCTGGAGAGGCACCTTCAAAGCCGTGGCCACGCCGCGACCCGAGAGCATCATCGTCGCCAGCATCACAGCCCGCAAGCCGCTGCCCAGGTAAGGGGTGCTTCCCATCCCACCTCCCACCCCGAGCCTTCCCCTCCCTATTAGTATCCCCTCATCAGGAGGGGCTCTTCTCCCCATCCCCTGGTAGGGCTGGGGGTCCATGGCTGGTCTTGGATGGCTGGTCCCCTCCTTGGGTAGGTGCTGTGCCCTGAATAGAAGCAGGCTCAGGAAACTTTGGTTTGGTGGTGCTTGGAGCCCAGGAGCTGACTGCTTCTCGAGGGAGCCAGGGTGGGGTCTTGGAAGGCTCTAGCTGGGCTATTGATGGAGTCAGTGGTGGGGGTCATCAGCCTGGAATTGTGGCCACCTCCATCCCTGGCTTGCAGACCCTCACAGTGTGTGTCCTCCTGGTTGTCTTGTCTCCGCATCACTCCTTCACCCTTGGGCAGGTGATGCCCGGGGAGGCGAGCAGCCCCCTTTCCAGCTGGACCCTTCCTTGGCACAGGAGGGAAGGCTGATGTACCCCAGGGAGGTGCAGCTCTCAGGCTACAGCTGCCCAAGGTGCCTGCATCCAGCTGTGGAGCAGGGCAGCTGCGGGTCTGCTGTCCCCCAGGTCTTAAAGCCAAGCAATCTTGGCTCTGCACATCTGGTGCCTGCCAGCCCTGTCCCTCTGGCTTACGGGGATGCCGGTGCCCCCCATGTTTGCCAGAGACAGAGTAGGGGTCAAAACCCATGAAAAGAGGCAAGGATTCGTGCCCACCCAGCTTCTTGGCCAGGCTGTCGCATGGGCAAGGACCTGCGTGGCTTCCTCGTAACGATGAACTCTCTAGTTTAGATGGGTTTTATTTTATTGACCGTCTCAATATTGGTTAAAAATATCCTCTTTGCACTGCTTTTGTAAGGAAAGGAGGCTTTGGCTGGTTCTCCTTTCTCTTTGCTCTCTATTTCCACTGCTGGCTGCTGCCCACTGGGGTGGGGAACAACCCAAAGTTTCATGAAGGTGATGGGTGGGTAGAGGAGAGGAGCTCAGTCTGCGATGGGCTGGGTTTCAGGAGCTCAGCCTGTACTAAAGAGCAGAGAACTCATGGAGACTGAGCCCTTTTGGATGCTACCCATGCCAGCAGAGGCTGTGAGCCACAGCAGTGAGGAGGAAGAAGGTCCTGCTGCTCGGGCAATGGTGGGGGTCACTTCTGTCCCTGCAGCCCAGCTGCCCAAGCGTGAATTTTTTTGATCTCTCCAATTGCTATTAATCAGGGCAGGAAATTGGGAAAGGCACGGCTTAAGCTTTCAAAGGAGAAGAGCAAATCTAGTTTGCATGGGCAGAATTTGCAGGTTGATAAGAACCACTGTGATTTCTCCTCAGCTGCTGCTGTTGGCACCTGGAGGGGCCATCAGTGGCTGAGTGCAGGCTCACACTCCCTCTCTACTTGGATGTGCCTGAGTGAGCTGTGCTGCTTAAATATCTCACAGTCAGAGATGTAATACAGCAACAAATCGGGACATTGGGGAAATACAGCAAGCCTGGGTGCCAGGAACAATGCACGGCTCTGAACAGCGATTCTCATTGCCACGGACACCCCAGTCGGGCTGAGGACTGCACCTGGGAGCCTTTGCAGCTCCCTTAAAAAGTTAATGAATGTGGGTGCCTCTATTTCCCTGGGAATGCCAGCTCTGGCAGGAGGGGAACCGTCTGTGCAGGGATCAGGAGCTCTTGGCACGTGGTAAAACGGACCAGACAGCTCAGCTTTGCCGTGTTTTGTACCGTGGCACCAGCAGATCCTGCGTGATGTGGTCGCCGAGGCGGGGTGTGTTTCTGTACAGCCAGACACGATGCTGTTGGCTCCCTATGTCAATGTAGCCCAGCTCCTTTTGTCTCCCCGCAGCGTGTGCCGCCGGCTGGGGCCCTGGGCTGTTCCCTGGTGCAGGCATCTGCGCTGCCGCCCTCGCTACAGGTGTTGAGCAGGGTCAGCGCAGCAGGGTCCCCTCTGGGGTCTGCGGGGTGTTTGTGCTCGCCCCTGTGCCACGGAGGGGCTGTGCTGCCTGGGTCACAAAGCTGAAGGCTGAGGGAGCAAGGGGACTGCAGTCCCTGGCTCCTCTAGTGTTGCCAGCTTGGCTGGCATCGCCCGGGGCTCTGTCGGGAGCCCCAGGCTGTTGTCTTGGCAGGATCGCACCCATGAGATGCAAGATCTCGCATCTCCAGGGGACTTGCAGTGGGTCCCCATCAGGAAACGTCGCCAGCATTCAGAGGTGCTGCCAGGTTTGTAGCTCAGCAGTAGCCAGAGCCAGGCTCCTGCTCCACTGGGAGAACGGCCCCAGGGTGCAGCTCCTCGCGCAGCATCTCCGCGCCCACCTCTGCTCTGGGTTTGTTTTTCCTGAAGGCTTCCCTGCGCCGCGGCTCAGCTCCGTCTCTCTTCCCTGATGATGCTCCCGGCTAATTTAAGAGCAAATGACTGCAGTGCCAGCGATCAGAGCGCACCAGGGAGGAGACGGGGAGACCAGTTAGCCAAATGAAAAATTAAGGTGACCATCTGGATTTCTGTTTTCTCCCACACTTGACAGCTGCTCTTCTGCAAACACCGCCGTTCTCTGCCCTGGATCCAGCCCCGCGCTCCCCGCAGCGGTGGAGGCCATGGCATGGTTTCTAGGCCAGCACTGCCCGTCTCCCCACCAGTTTTGCAGACCAAGCCTGTGCCCTTGTGGGGTGTCAAGAAGCTCGATTGTGGCATGGGTGTCCTGCCAGGAGCCCTCACAGTAGGCACAGCCCAAATCCATCCCCGCAGGGTGCCCTGGGCATGACTAGGGGCTCAATCCTGCATCCTTGTGGAGCAGCAGTGGGCTTCCTGGGGCAGGGTATTATTCTTTTTCTTTTCCTCCTTCCAGCCGGCTTTTCCTTGTGCCCCATCCCTTGCTACCACCCTGCTTCTGGTCCCAGAGATAAAGCCTCTTCCATCTAAATTCCCCAGGAGGTTCAGAGGGTTAAAGCTCTGCTAAACCCAGGGTTCATCCTGGAACAAAGGAATACATTAATCTCTTCCCTCCCATTCTGCAGGGGCTGGGGGGGGGGGGGGGGGGGGGGGGGCGGGCGGGCGTGTGCTCTGTGCCCCCACCCCATTCCCCCATGCAGCTCTGTGCCCGGAGCAGGGTTCTGCCAAAGTAAATGGGTTATTGACCAGTTTGCAGTGTGAAAGGAAAAAACGAGGTGATGGAGAAAGGGGCTTTTCCAATCAACAATTTCCCATGTAGGGCTCAGCAAGGCTTTGCTGGGCAGCCTGGTGCTATACTTTTGTGACTGGGAGTGGGGGACCGGGGGGTGTGAGGAGGCTGGGCAGGGCTGGGGCTGCCCCTTTGCTGAGGAGTTGCTCCAGCACATGCAAAATCCTGGGGTGGTTTGAGAGATTTCTGTCTTGGGAGGGATGGGCTCAGGGCTAGGGATGGCCCTTCACTGAGCCAGGATGGCCCAGCTCCCTGGTCCGTAAGGATGTTGTGATCCCCACCTGGTGGCACCTGCGGGGGGCTTTGCCTCTCATGAACTGAAAAATCTCTACACCTCCTGTGCTCAAGGTGCCAACCGATCCCAGTCCAGCCTGTGGGGACAGGTATTGTGCTGCGACCTGCAGACATGCAGGACCCCATTCCTCTCTCTTGGCAGGGCTTTTCCCTGCATCTCTTCCCTGGCCGTGACCTCAGCCACAGCGTGGCAGCTGGGAGCCCCTTTACACTTGGCAGTCTGACTTATCCCAGTGCTGCTGAATATTTCATTCGCACCCGTCTGCTGGGGAGCCCGTGGATGGCAGGGACAGCCAGCCCAGGAGATGTTCCAGGGTCCCCCTGGGATCCAGAGCTGGGGGCAATCTGGGGGCTTGTGTTATGCTTTTGGAGGTGTTGGATTCCCCACACCACCAGCCACAGCAGTGTGGCACAGACCAGCACCCCCAAACTCAGCTGAAATCCACTTTTATATGGCAAGTGAGGGCATTGCTGAGGCTGGGGGCTTTGGGTGCTGGTAACAGCTCCTGGGACAGCCGGTGGTGCTGGGTGAAAGGAAGCTCCTGCATCCCTCCCTGCCAGATGGTCTAAGTGGGTCACATCAGGGCAGTGCAGTGGATTTGTGCTTTAACCCTTAATCCCCCGGGATGCACAGAAGGGGGAAGGAGAGCTGTGGTGCTGAAGTGGGATTAAGTGCAGTTTTGCTGCCTGGTTTGCAATTGTGGGTGATCTCTGAGATGGATCTGGGTGTTGCGTGTCTCCCTGGCTGTGCTGAGGCCGAGCAGGAGTCGTTGTGGCACAGCAGTGCTGGAAGGTGACAGCATGCTGGGGGTGCCCACTTAGGGCAGAAAGCAGCTGTAATTTCCCTGTAGCCTTTGCAGTGACTTTGGGCCCAGCAGAGAGTCCCTCTTACCCATCCTGACCCCTACCTTTTTTGGTGGCCCCAAACTCATTTATCCCCAGCCAGCTGGCAGCGCCCTGTTGGAGTGTGCTGCTGGGGAAGAGGCTCTGCTGGCAGCCCTGCCTTGCCCATGGCCCCCCACTCCTGTTAATCCTTCCCCTTGTTGGTTGGGCATCTGCTCTGTGGGAGGAGGCGGTGGCAGGGCCAGTCGCCTGGCTGCCATCTGCTCCCTCTCGCTGAGCCCAGGCTCTAATGAGCCGGTGGCCCCGGCCCAAGAAGGGGGAGAGAGGCTTTAAAAGAAAAGCAGAGGGGGAGAAGAAAGGCCCCTTCCTCGCAGGGGCTGTCAATAGGGAGGCTTTTGTCTGCCCCTGCCCTCCAGCTCCAGCTGGATGGTGTGGAAGCAGGGAGAGCTAATTAGGCAGCTCGGGAGCTGCTGAGAGGCTGGGGTAGCTGGGTGAGGGGGAGAGCTGGGATGCCTGCAGGAACCCCTCCCTGCTGCTCCAAGAGCCTTCATCCTCCTCCTCCCCCCCAGCCCCATCCATCTGCCTCTCCACAGAATTGGTGCTGGGGACTGTGTGTCCCTGCTGGCCTCCCTAGTGGGGTGGGGGACACTTCTGTCACCAGAGTGGTGGCCCCGCCAAGTGTGTCAGGGTGATGGGGATGGACGTTCCTGCCAGGGTTGCATGGGATGCAGCGAGTGCTCAGTGACAAGGCTGGAATCAGCACCCATGGGTTCCCATGTAGGAACCCCAGTCTCATGGATGGGTCTTCTTTTAGAGCCACTAGGGTAGCCCTAAAAGTGCTGCTTCTCCCCACTGTGCCCTGTTGCGATCTCATGGGGTTTTGTCACCTTCACCTGTGAGGGTCTCTACTCTACTGAAAGCAGCTGTGGGGCTGAGGGTTGTCCTCAGACAAGCACTTCGGGGACTGGAAACCAGATGGGCAGCAGGAAGCTCTGTGATTTTGAGGATGGGTAATTTCTGGCATGTAACAGTTCACCTGAGAGCTTTGCTGAGCTCCAGCGAGAACACAGGCACAACCTGGCCCTGCTGTGGAGACAAAGGTCCACAGCACCTTGTGGGGAAACGCAGGGTGGACACGTAGGGTGCAGCTCTCCTGTGTCTGGGCCTTGCTGCTGCCTCCGTTGCTGGGGAAGGGGGAGCCCGTGGTGCCCATGCAGTGCCAGGGGAAGCCCTGTATCCCATCTCCTCTCCTAATCCTCCTCTTCAGATGAGGAATGAAATCAGGTGGAAGAAAGCAAAATAGGGAGAAAAGTCCACTGGCTGGCCAGGGGGTTGTTTTGTAGAAATACTTCATTTCACCCTTGAGCAAAGCCACCTGCAGACACTCTCCTGGCTGCCCAGGAGCCCCTACATTTGCCGATGCAGGAGGAGCTCAGCTGCTGATGCCAGGTTTGTGAGCGTAGCGCAGTCGGGGTCCAGCACCTCAAGGGGCTGTGCTGGCTATGAGGGTCCCATCCCTACCAGGCTCATCACCATCCCAGCGCTTGGGTGAGGCTGTTTCACAGAGGTATTGAAGTGCAGAGCAAGCAAAATGTGGCAGTTTAGGGTCTTGTGGGGCCGGGGACCATCCATGCCTGGCTCGGGGAATGCTGAGGGATGCCCCTGTAGTAGCACCAGCTCCAGCCAGTCCATCCCAGCTCATCTCCTGATCCTGGAGAAACAGGAGAGCAGAGCTCTTAAACCTTGTGTCCCCATGCAAACATTCACATCCCTCCCTCAAAGTCTAACTAATAAATATTTAGGGCTGTGATGCCTTAAATAATAAATAGCAGCTATGACCCTGGTGCCTGGGATTGCTAAGGAGCTTCTGGTCCTGTGGTTCCTCTCCTCTCGCTGTCACTGTTGTGCTTCTGCTCTCCCAGGCAGCCTGTCTTGTGGTGGGCTGTGCTCAGAAAAGGGCTCTGCAGGCTCCACTCTTGCTGCATGTGAGGGTCTCTACTCTCTCCTGGGGTCCCCAGGTACAGGGGATTTCTCCTTCCAGAGGGCCATGATTGGAGCTGACACCTTCTCTGCTCATCCCTATCCCTTCCCACACCTCTCTTTCTGGCAGCTGGTCCCTTCTATACATACATTTTTCTATGAGATGAACTTATCAAAAGTAAACCCTGCGTTACTGAAATGAAGTAATTTCATGCATGAGCACCCTTTCCTTTTTTCTCTTTTTCTCCCTGTGGCCACTGAAACCTCTTCATCATTGCAAAGCCCAACCCAGGCCAGCAAAGCCCACCCTCGTGTTGGCTGCAGGTGGTGCCAGGGCTTTGCCAGGGCCCCTGGTCCAGCCCAAGCCCCTGGGGGCTCTTGGCTATTAGGAAAGCCTGGGTCCACTGTGCTCCATGGTCTTTCCCTGCCCCACTGGAGATGACACATGGCTGGGTCCTTCGCTGCAGCGGTGCCACCAGCTGGAATACAGGGTTTGATGCCTGGATCAGAACACTTTGGCTTTCCTAGCGAAGGGCAGGGAGAAATGCCAGACCTTGGAAGCTAATTTTCTTTTGCAGCCCCACTTGCTGTTTTTTTATGGGTGCATGCAAAAGCACAGAGGTCGTGATGCCTCCAATCCAGGAGGATTGGTGGATTCCAGTGACACAGCATCCATGACAGGGCTTTGGTGTGCTGCGAGTTTATCGTATGCATGGGCTGGACCACGACCTCTGGCAGCATGACCAGCCACAGTGCCCACACCTTGGTGCCACCGTTGCCTGGCTAAGGCCACACAACCCTCTATGGGACGCCAAGTACTGCAATACTGGCTTCTTCATCAGCTGCTGGAGCCCAAAGCACTGACAAACACCGCGAGTTTAAAAATAGCAGGTTTTTTCGCACGCGGCAGAAGCACTTTCCCTGCCAGCGCAGTGGGGACTGCAGGAAGGGCTGAGACAAAAAAATTAGAAGTATAAACTTCTATTAAAAACTCAGTTGGTGTTTCAGGCCGGCTGAGCTGGGTGCCAGCCTGGAGGCAGCAAGGTTGGGGCTAACTGCTTCACTCATGACCTGTTTAAATCTTCATGTTTAATTTATGTTTTGTCATTAATGAAAGAAGAAGCAGTTGCTGCTGGCCAGGGGCTGAGCAGGGGGCAGAGGTGGGAGCGGGGGCATCTCCTCATTTGCCTCTGAGCAGGTGTCTGCGTGGGGAGAGTGGCTGGGGGCTGTGTGGGCAGGGTCCTGCTGCTTACAAGGTTGCTCTGGTTTCTCCTTCTGACTCCTGCTTTGACGTGCTGGTGTGGGTTGCAAAGACCTTTGTGCTGGTGGATGCTGGGTTGAGATGTTTGTCTTACTTGCAGGCAGCTACAAATGCCCTGAGCTCCATGGGCTGTGAAGGGAAAACAGGTTTTCTTTGCTGCTAATGCTAAATTCCAGCAGCATCCTCCTGATGGAACTCAGCAACGGGCTTTGGTGTGGGGCTGGTTGTACAGAATTTATCTCCGTGCCCGCGTGTGTTGGGGTGTGACTGGAGGAGAGCGGGGTGGGAGGCTGTGCTTTTAGCTGCATTACTGTTGGGATGAAGGATTAGCTATTTCCCAGCAAGAGAAGTATTTTTACATTAAGAGAGGTGTCACAGTTAAAGACCACCTGCAGAATTAATCTGTGGGTCAGCTGGAGCTGCTGAATAACCAACCACCTGCCAACGCAGCACATATGTAACACCAAGGTATAATAGCATGTAAATATATAACTTAGTCTCCACTGCTCCATCATCTGCAGCTGGTGGAGCTGCCCTCCTCGGTGGGGTGGCCGTGGATGTGGAATACAGAGGTCGGATTTAGGGCTTTGGTCCTCATGGAGGGTAATTCCCCCTGAGGCTGGTGGTTTCAGTTCTGGGAACCCATTGCCTGTAAAGCCTTTGCCCTGTTCAAATCCCCCTGCTTCGATCAGAGCACAGTCAGATTCGTTACGATGGGGAGAAGCAAGGTGAGTGGGTTCAGTGCTGCTTCTTCCAAGAGATGGGGTTTTACGTGCCAAAAAGCTGCAAGATTGGGAATGTATAGGGAGGAAAAAGAACTCCATGAAGCAGCAGTGCCCACATTTTGCCTGCCCTTCACTGTTGCAAGGGATGGGGCTCTGGAGTTTATCTGCCTGCTGCAGCCTTTGTCTGCCCATCAGCCACGCGTCGGCAGAGTTAATGAAGGACAATGGTTTGGGGCCACTGGAGCAGAAAGGTGGGTGGGGAACACGTGCCGGGGAGAGGCAGATGCAGTGGGGTCTGGGTGGGCATCGCCAGTGGAGGAGGAACAAAGGGAGCTCTTGGTTCATCACAGAGATAAGAGCATTTTGCAACCCAGCCCTCGGGAGAGCAATGGAGCACATTGGCTACATTTCCCCCAGGATCCTGGGGCATCCCCAGACACGGGGACTCTGTTGCCCATTCTGTCTGATAGTTGAAGTAGTCATTGGCACAGTTTGGACTGGTCTTTGTGCTCTCCCAGACATTTCCCACATGTGGTTCAGGAGCCAGAACAGGTGAAGAATGTCCTTTGGATGTTCTGGAGGACTTTTTGGATGTTTTGAAGGGTTTCTTTTGGTGTCTTGGAGAGTCCAGGCTGGCAGATGCAGCTGTTTCATGCTCTAGGCATGTCCCTGCCCTTGAGTGTGTTTTTGGACCATGTGTCTATGCCCTTGTCCCTGTCCTCAATGTGAGCTTGGAACATCTCAGCACCTGCAGGGACAAAGCTAAAGGCACCACACCAGCAGCACGTGCTGGGGCAGGTTTGGCTCCCACTCTTTGCTGCTTGCAACAGTAGTTACTACCACATTGCCGTCAGAAGCTCCCCAGAAATGTGTTTTCCACCCACAGCCCCAATTCCCAAATCCTCATCGCTCTGAGCAGGCTTGGATGCTCAAGGGCAGGCGCTCAGCGTGGGATCTGCCTCGATGGGGATGGGTGGGTTAATTTTGCAGTGGAGGCTCGTGGGTCAAAGAGCTGGCTGCCAGCTCTGCTGGGCTGCGAATGCCACCAAAGGCATGTTCATTCCTGATTAATGGAAACTGAAAAGCAGAACCCCGAGGACCCGCGGCTCCCCTGCCCCCTCCTCAATGCAGGCTGCTGCTGCCAGCCCTTGCCCTGCTCTGCCACCAGCTTTGTCCTGTGTGGAACAGAGGACAATGGGTCTCACCTTGCCTTTCCACAGTGAAAAAGCAGGCAGCAAAGCCCACGGCTGCAGCCTGTGCACTGCCTGCAGAGCCAGTGCTGGGACACAGCCACCGCCCCGCTCGCCCTCCCCGCCGCGCCAGTATTGATCTGACCTGAACTCCCTTTAACGTGCTCTGATTTCTTTCAATTAGGCTTTGAGTGAGGCCTCTGCAGCGTTCGATAGAGGCAGCCCCAGCGCAGTGCTTGGACCAGAGGGAGATGCTTGGGAGTGTTCCTGAATCCCTGACAAGAGCATCCCTCTGTGTCTTGTTTTCCCCATGTCCCAAGAGGATAATCCTACTGCTTAAAATTTGTTCCTTGCCCCTCTGCATTTCCTAGCTCTTTCCATCCCTTGGACTGGTGGCTTTGCTACCCCAGTCCATGGGACAGCTTTGCTGCATCGTTAGCTGGTTCACCTTCCTAATTTAGATGATTGCCAGACCTGCATCGTCCCCCCTGCTCTGTGTAGGAGCAGCCCAGCCGCCAGCCAGAGCTGAACCAAACTTGAGTAACCCTGATCTCCTCGGCCCCAGCAAAGCCACCTTGCTTTCCTCATTCTCCTTGGTAGCTGTCATCACCTCGGGGACGTACTTAGCCGAGTCAGGGCTTGGTGTCACATTGTTTCCGGCAAACTAATGGGCAGAGTGCTTGTTTTCAGAGATTGTATAGGGCAGAAATCCCTGCACTTCATCTCCAGCTGCAATTACCGAAGCCAAGTCGATGCGGTTGATGGTAATAGGATGGTAACACTGTCTGAATTTGTATTTAATGCTGATTCCAAGGGTCTATAATTTTCATCAGCACCACATGACTTTTTATAGAACAGAAAAATGTGAGAGCAGTTAATGAGCTGTAATTCTGGAGAGCTTCTGCCTTGATTGGGACTAATTATTTTCTTTATAAAAATAATTAACAATCCACACAACCTATAGAGTGAAAGGCATGTGGCATTAATTAAACCGTGTGGCATTTTCAATGCACCTTTATCTCTCCTTTCCCAGCACACCCCGAATAGGCGGCTGTGTTGCACTGCGGAAAGCCAAGCTGGGCATGAGCTGGTATTGGGGTGAAGGTGAAAAGGGCAAGTCCTGAGTGAGGGGACAGCATCCCAATCCCACCTCTGCAGCCTTCTGGCCCTGCATGTACTGTAAAACCCCTCCTTTGGGTGTGAAAGGCTGGTTTGGCTAGAATAAGGTGATGGTTTTAATGCATGGGCTGTCTGTGATGGGTGTGGAGGGGTCACTGGGGATGTCTCCACAGTTTCAGCTTAAGAGCAGCTGGTAGGACTCTGAGGTGGGGTGCAGGGGTCTGTGCTGGGTGCTGTCACACTGTAGGGCACTGGGATATCCCAAAATTGAGATAGTTGCTCTGCACACACTGAGCCCTTGTTCTCCAGTGCTCGGAAATCCTGGGATAAGTCCCAGGTAAATGTGCCTCAGCACCGATAGTGTGCGGGTCTGTGCGTGCTTAGACACACACTTACATAAAACATAATTGTTAACAAGACTAATTCCTCTGTTTTCCAGGAGGTATTTGGAGAATTAATGAATATATTTGCATAATCTTGATTTTGTTTATGAATAATTCTGGATTATCCAAATGTGAATAACGCTGGGGCTTTGCCGTTCTAGATTGCCTTTCAGCTAAGGATAGTAAAGCATTTTACAAATATTAGTTCAGCCTCACAAATCCCAGCAAGCAATAAAATTATTATCACACCCAATTAAAGATGGATGTGCTGAAAAGTAAAATGATTCTCTCTCCTGGCAGGGTTTACCACAGGGCCCAGCAGCCTGGGGAATCACCTGCCTCCTCCAAACCTTCCCCCTAGGGAGTAGGAAGCCAATAAATATCCTGCTCTTTCTTTTTTGGGATGATTTAAAACAGTGTTCAGGGTTGCAGGGTGGTGTGGATGGTTGGGGACAAGCCCTGGGAGTGGAGAAGGAGGTTTCTTTCTGGCTCTGACCCCAAAAGAGCCCCGGGTGCTGCAGCACCGAGTACCCCTGTGCCTGCTATGTGGCAGGGCTGGCATGGCCATACCAGCCTCTCCCTCCTTGGAGAGAAACAGGAGGAGAAATGGCCTTGTCTTCCATCACAGAAACTCTCCTTAGCTTAACACACACACACCCACACACACACACACACACACACCCCCTGGACTTTCTGGGCAGCTGGCAAGACCACTGAGATGTTTTCCATGGGATCAGGAGGTGTTACAGAGAAGGAGGATTGGAGTCACACCAAATGCTCCAACCGAAGCTGCAATATGGGAATTTCCCAGCTTAGCTGACACAGGAAATGCGATACAGGGAGGCAAAGGGCTCTTCTGGCCATAAAAAGGCCCTGGCAGTGTGTAGCAGGGGGGTAAAGCCTGCTTGTCACCTCCCTTCCTGGCTTGGAACGTTATGGTCTAGTCTTTCCGGCAGGAGAAATCTGTTGCTTAATTCCTTTCCAGGGGAGCTATTTGCTGCCCACACATCCCCACGCCGGGACATCTGCTCCTGACAGCATCACTGAGCCCTCCCAGCCCCATGTGGCCCTGGCAATGCGGCCCTGGCTGTCGTGGCAGGATGGGTGCTCAGGAGATGAGTCCCAGATGGTCCAGGGAGCTCTGTCACACCAGACCCCCCAAGCAGTTTTGAGATGAGCCCTTGGGATTGCTGGTCATGATCTGCAGGCAGGCCCATGGGGTGGCTCAGGGAATTGTTTATTAACAGGGTGCCATGACCTGAGTGTTCCTGTCCCCAGCCTGGATGGATGGAGCTGCTGTCTTCTCCGTGCTCTCCCTATCAACCAGCATCATTCCCAAGGCAGCTCTGCAGGCAGGCAGCAGCTGTGTGAACAGGTTGTTATCTGAGTGTTGGGACCTCCAATGTGTTTTCTCCTCTTCTTCCAGTGGCAACTGAAAGAAAGCAAATAAAGGGAGAGGAAGAAAAAGCTTTATGTGAGTGGCAAATGGAGCATTGCTGCTCCAAGTGCGTCTTCTCCTTGCAGCCTCCAATGTGCCTTATTACTAATTCATTTTTAAAGTGATCTCTCAGCACTCCCAGGAGCGTTGCTTACAATCCCATATTTGATTAAAATTTAATGAGCTATGTTATTGGCAAATACACTATTTCACTGCTGTTTGCCATGCCAGGTGGCAAGGGGTTTTTGGACAGAGGAGGGAATTGGTGTGTTGCGGAGAGCACCCGTAATGAACGAGCACTGTGGATGTGACATCCTGTGGCATCGCTCATTAAAGAGAGAGCCCAGGCCCACCAGGAGGGTAGTGATCTCTAAAGACCCTGGATTACCCTGTGTGAGGGACTGGAATCTTACGTGCAAGCACGGCCCCACCCACAGCACCAAAGCAAGGTGCTGCTGCGGGGGCTTGGCTTGAACCCAGGGTGCTGTGGTGGCCTCGGGGCTGCTCCCTGGGCTGGAGGGGTGGCACTGTGCAGCACCTCGTGTGTGTGAGTGCTCTCCAGCCTGACCACGCTGCAGATGCTTCTGTTCTGGGGCATCCTCCTGTTCATTTTTTCTCTCAAAACCCTTCTAAAACGTTAGTCCTCCCAGTCCCTGAAGGGGCCCTGCAAGAAAGCTGGGGAGGGACTTTTTACAAGGGCTTGTAGTGATAGTACAAGGGGGAATGACTTTAAACTGGAAGGAGGAAGACTTAGATTAGACATTAGGAAGAAATTCTTCACTATGAGGGTGGGGAGACCCTGGCACAGGTTGCCCAGAGGAGTCTTGGCTGCCCCAGCCCTGGAGGTGTTCAGGGCCAGGTTGGATGGGGCTTTGAGGAACCTGATCCAGTGGAAAGTGCCCCTGCCTGTGGCAGGGATGTTGGAACTGAATGGGCTTTAAGGCCCTTCCCAACCCAACCCATTCTATGATTCGATGATCTTCCAATGCTTCTCAGCTTACAACTCCCTGTGTTGTGTTGAGAATTGCCCAACCACAACTGCTGGGCTCCCCTGTGCTGCTCACACCCTGCCCTGCTCATGGTAGAGCAAATAATGAGAAAAGTGAGCTCAGATCCAGTCTTTCCCTAATGGCAAACCCTACTCTGCTTAGCCTGGCTGTCAGCTCCATCCCCCTCACTGGTGAGCAGTTGTCCCCACGACTGTTGCTGGCTGCCTGTGGAATTGTGGCAGGGATGGGGTCTGGAAGGGGTGTTTATAGCCAGCTGGGAGGAGCGTGGCCAAGAGGCTATGGCAGGGTTTAGCAGTCCCAGTCCCTCCTCACACCAGCTCCTGCCATGCCAGGGTCACTCAGGAGCCTGGAGTCTCCCAAAACATGTGTTAGGGATGTGCAGAATTGCTGTGCCATGGAGCAGCTCACGGTAACAGCAGTACTTTCAGCTCTGTTTGCAGGCACTAGGGAGAAGCTGAGGCTCCTCCTTTCCTGTTCACTGATTGAGGAGAAAACTGGCTCCTTTACAGGCATGGGAACCTGCAGGGTATTTGTCTAAGGAGGAGGATTTGAGGATAGGAAAAGCACAGGATTGTTCCCCCAAGAGCTTGGCCTGGCAGCGTGCAGGTGCTGACGAGCATGGAGCACTGCGGGGACCTCCGAGCCGGCAGCGTGGGAGGTACAGGATGCCGAGATGGGGCAGCAGGCCAGGTTTCCTTTAGAAACAATATGACCATGTGCCATATTCCTCGTGTTTATCTCTGCTGTAGCTGGCAGGCGGTTGGCAGAGCCATCCGGGATTGCTGGCAGTGAGGGAAGGTGACACTGAGCCCTGTGAGGTGGCTGGGTGCTCAGGAAGGAAGTGTGACAGGGGTCCTGGTGCCCCTGGGGAGGAGGAGACCCAGCCATGGGGAGCAAGGAGAGGCTGTGCTCACCTTTGTGCCTGAACCAACCTAGGAAAGATGGTCCATGTGAGCATCACTTTCCCCTGTGGAGTCTGATGTTCCTGTGCTGCGCAGCCGGAGCCGCCGCCGCTGCCAGCTGGTACCTGGGATGGAGCCCTCCCCGCGAGCTGTGACCACACAGTATCCCCAGAGCATCTGGCACTGACCCCGCATCACTACCGGGGCCTCTTCCAGCAGGGAAGCTCCTCTGTTCTTATTCAGCCATGCATAGCAAATCAACTGCTGGAAAATAAAGAGCCAAGCTGCTTTTTTTGGCCTGGGATGCGATAAGAGCGATCGTTAAACGTTTCTAGAGTCCAAAAAGCAAAAGGAGCTGCTGCTGCATTTGGACTTGCAGCAGGACACAGGGTTCCAGGGAGCAGGAGGGGCAGACAAGTCACGGCTGGGAAAAATTGGATGAAAAATGTATATTACAGAATTGTATTTCTCTTCTGTGTTTAAGCTGCCTCAAGAAAACCACACGCTTTTGTGCAGCTGGTGCCTCTGCTGATGCACGGGAAAAATAGAGGGGCGAAGATTAAAATTGAACTGGCTTGGAGTCTGTGTAATCAGGGAAAATATCTCGGTGATTTGCTATTATAATTTTCAATAACAAACTGCAGGGCTCCTGCCACACTAATAATAATGCTTTGAATGCGGTGAGGAAAGAACCTGCCGTGGGGTGTTTGTGTGTGTGTGTGTTTGTGGGAAGCACTTACATCTCCTAATTTTGAAGAGGTATTTTTAGTGCATATTTCAAAGAGATTTACGTAAACACATCTGCTGGAGTTTTTACTTGGAAATGTCTTTACAACCTTCTGGGACAAAGGAATGGTTCGACCATTTTCTTTTTCAATCAGATGAGCAAAAGCTCGAGAGCAACAGAGAAAATAAAAGGGTCATTTTGCCAGCACCAAAAGGCTTCTTGGCCCAAAGTGGTGGATTTTAGAAATGCTCAGGCCATCCTCACCAGGGCCAAGAGCCCAGAGCAGAGGCACGTCAGAGGTGGCCGTGGCAGAGAGCCACAGGGATGTGGAAAAGTGGGGACCACAACTTGCTGCCTGCTGTCTCCTGCACAGCCAGAACCTCCAGGTGAGGAAAGGAGAGGAAAGATGAGATATTCAATCAGGATCCATGCACTTTTTGTATGTTACTTAGGAAAAGCAGTGGGAGCATCCCTCTTGCAAGCGGCTGCAGACGCAGGAGTTTCTCCTGCTTCTCCTTGAGGTGGTCTGCCTGCCATGGACTCCTTTCTTGGGCTGATGTTCCCAGTGCCCGGGCAAGGAATCCGTCATTGGTTTAATGCTAGTGAAACACTCACAACTAATAGACTCATCAGAGGTGCTTTCACCTTTTTCATTTTCAGGGTTCCGCTTGGCTGGGGCCACTCTTGCCCACTGGGAGCTGTAGAGATGATGGGAATGTGGAGCCAGCCAGGGTTGAAAAGGGCGAAGTAGTAAAGTTTCTCTATTGGCTTTGCCAAATACTCTGCCCTGAGCTTGGAAATGCTGTCAGTGCAGGTCTGCCAAGAGCAGTCAGTGCTCGGGGACTCCAATGTGCCCTGCAGCACCACGTGCCTGCTCGGGCTGTGCGTCCAGCACCCGCCCCAGCTGAAATAAATGATAAAAATAAAAGGCTTGGTTAGCAGGATCCAGCCCCAAAGTGCTTATGCTGCTCCTTGCAAAGCAGCTGCGAAGGGCAGAGGATACGCGGCCAGGCCACGGAGAGCTGCAACTGCTGGAGCCCATCACGCAGAGGCAAGGGACGATGCTGCTGAGGTTGGAGAGATGGCCCCGTGGCAGGGTCTGGCAGCTGAAAGGTCACTGGGAAGGCAATTTTCTTGCTTTTCTCTCCTCTCAAGAAGAGGAGCTGAGTTACTGCGGGCGAAAAGGATGATTGATGAAAGCTCTGTGGCAGCAGACTGCTGCAGGGCCGGGGCAGAGGAGCTCGCCTGGGATGCAGGAGCCAGCAGGCAGGGGAGGGCAGCTGCCCAGCCCTGGCAGCACTGAGATGCCAGCTTATGAGGATTTCAAGTGCACACCAAACCTGCACTGACTGCACGTCGCTGCGGGGCCAGAGGGAACAGGTGTCACTGGGCTCAGCTCCCGGTAAAGCGCGTCACCAAGTGCCACACTTCATGGCCTGATGGGATGGCACTTGGCTGTGGCACCTGGGATTCAGGAATGGGGGTGGGTCATGAGTTAGCTTGGCTTCCTGAGGCAGCAAATACCCATCCTCTGTGAAGGGGGCCAGGATCTGTCTGTGGGCAGGAAGGGCAGTGCAGTCCTAGGGGGGCCAACGGGGAATATTTCCCTTTGCTGGGATGGTTCAAGCCCCCAGGATGCCCCAACGCTGCAGCTCTGCCCTGGGGCCAAGGCTCCCCTGCGGGGCTCACCCATAGCTCTGAAGGCCACAGCATGTCTTAAGAACATCAGGGGTCTTTGCTAAGCCCAGCACATCTCCCAGGTTTGGCAGATGCCCTGTGGGACCTCTCTGGTCTTGCATTTTCCTTGGTCCCTGCAGAGGAGGGGCCTGATCCTACCACCCATGTCCATGGCCACCTCAGGCTTCTGCCAAGCCCACCAGTGACTTTCTCCTTTTTCCCAGCAATCAGTGATGTCCAGTCCCAAAGGGAGCTGGTGCAGAGTGTGGGGGACACAGCGTGGTTAATTGGCCTTGGCAGTGTCCCCAAAAGCTAAGGGGGATGTGCCAGCTCCTTGGGGAAGGGAGGCAGGATGGGGTGGCATTGGGTGACAGGACTCTGTGGGATGCTGCTGGCAGCAGGGAGCCTGATGGGGTTCGGAATTGTGATGTGCCTTTGGGAAAACCTGATGGGAAGAGCATTGGGCAGTTTGTAAAACTCCATAGGGATCCCCTACCTGGGGTGCCATCACCCACCCCGTGCTCCTCCAGACAGCCAGAATGTTCTGCAGTGGTTTCACCCCACTTCAAATCAGGAAGGTTCTTTCCTACCAGGGATCTTTTCTGCATCATTTCTATTAGAGTTGCAATAGATCACTTCCCTCTGCTGTCAACATGTTCTTTCAGAAGGGAAAACATGGAAGATCCTAAATCCAATACCAACACAGGAGGTGGGCTGGCTGGGTTGTTACAAGCAGTGAAAGGCTTGGACTGGTGGGAGAGGGAAGAGCCCCCCGTGCCTGCTGCTTCCCTCCCAGCTGCTGAAAAGCTGGCAAAAATCACCATGAGCACCAAAAAAACCCTCTTGGACCAGAGACTGCTGCAGAGCAAAGGGAGCAAGGTGAGCCACCTGCAAAGGGAGGTTGGCAGAGGGTGTGTTTTGTGCTGAGCTGGTGGCAGGCAGCCTGGTGGGTGCCCTGCTGCCCGGATTCTCCCTGTTGGGAGCAGGGATGCTGCTTTTGGGCAGGCCTGGTGGGTAAGCTGGATTTCTGCATGGGACAAAGAAAGAAAACAAAGAAATTGGTGCAAGCAATTGTCTAGTGGAAAAAGAGAAACTTGGAGAGCAGACAGGATGGCTGGGCCAATGCCTTGCCATGGCCTCACTGCCCATGGCCAGGAGTGTGATTTCAGGGACAAACATGCGACTCATGCATTGGTGGAGAGGCTGTGGTCCTCGTTCTGAGGGCAGAGTAGTGTTGGATGCACAGAGTAGTGATGTCCAGGCAAACCCTGGGCATCCTGCCTGCCTCTTCTTCCTCCCATCTGCTCCAGCACACATCTCTGTGGGCAGAACATCTTCTGAGCTGAGCAAGCCAGGGAGGTGGTGGAGTCGCTGACCCTGGAGGTGTTTAAGGGGAGACTGGATGAAGCGCTGAGTGCCATGGTTTAGATGATGGTGTTAGTGTTGGTGTTAGTGTTGGGTTATAGGTTGGACTTGATGATCTCAGAGGTCCTTTCCAACCTTATGAAACTGTGAAACTGTGAAGCTCCATGTCTCCAGCTACCCAGCTTCATCGCCCTGAGCACCCTCACTGCCCTCCTGGGGCTGGCTCCAGCAAACCTCCTGTAGAGGCTTTTCTCCTTTCTGCTGGCAGGGGAAGGTGTGATAATCTCCTTGGAGGCCACAGTAATCGTTCACTGCAAACTGCAGGCACTTTCATATCAGTCATGAAAGACACAAAAGGCAACAAAAAATATGTTTTTCCACATATATTCAAAATCAATGTCTATGGAGCTTAATGCACGGGGATTACCAGCCAGTTTAGAGTGTTAGTGACTCTCAGCATTCATCAGAGGGGAAACATTTGGTTGAATTGAAGCCAGCCTTTGATGGGATTGGAGAATAATTATTTCCATCAATAATGACTTCCAAGCCCTGAAGAAATGGTTCCTAACGTGTTGCAGGACAGGAGTCCTCGGTTGCCTCTGGGCCAATATATTTTAACCCCAGGACCTGAAACTCTCATTAGTGGGAGTGAGGGCTGGGGTGAGAGGGACATTGCCTGCCGTGACCAAGTCCCTTCTGAAAGGCTGTGATGCCCCAGAGTGCTGCCAGCCTGGGGAGGACCCCTCCTGCCTCCACTGCTGGAGCTGATCCAGCTCAGACTTTGCATAGGTCATTAATTTGGGGACATTTTTAATGGATCCTAATGATTGAGCCTCAGAAGACTGTTCTTAAAAGGGACCCAGGAAAGGCCACAAGCTAATTAGCTCTCACAAAGAAAGCAATTAACCATGTCGCTTCCCGGATTGATAAAAATAACATAGATGTTGGGAAGTGGCTGAGGGATTTATTACAAGCAAAGTAATAGATTTTTTAAAGCCAGAGAGACCATCGGATCAGCCAATGTCACCTGGGCCAGAAATATTTCATCTGTCTCCCCTCCATTGACCCCTGTCACTTGTATTTGACTGATGCACATCCTTAAATGTTCAAGGATTACAGAATGGACTCCAAGAAAGAGTCAGTTATTAGAGAAAGTGGGGGTTTGTTAATAGAGAAAACTCAGTGTAGAGAGAGTGGTGACCTTTCTTCTGCAGGTGCCCCTGAGCTAACTTCAGCCCCAGAAAGTGTTTCTCATGGCCAGGGCAGGCAGCAGGATGTTCCCTAAGGTGTGTAAGGCTCTGGGCAAGCCTAACCAGGTCTAACATTCTGTTTTATCACCACAGTGCTCTTAAACCACCCTGTTGGCCCCATTTATCCCTCCAGATGTGCAGCACACACATGGCCCTGGCTCCTTGTTCCTGACCCCACAGCCCATGTGTGATGGCTGTGATGGTCTCTGCAGCCCAAGCACCCTCCCAGCAACCCTGATTCACTGTGGCTGTGCCTGGCAGGGGCACATCCAGCCTCCCCCTGCTCGGGTGGGGTTTATATGGCCCAGGAGCTTTGGTGTGCTGCTTTCTGAAGGGAGGAGGTGGGGTGGATAGCAGACATGGTAGTGGGACCTTGCAGAGCTGACCTGGGGATGGCTAAACCCCAAAGCAGCACCCACAGCACCTTCCTGAGACTGGCTTCAAAATAGGAAGAAAGAGAGACACTTTCTCTTCCAGCTGACCCCAACCCACCATTGGTACCATTTGTACCACTCCATAGCCAGCTTGGGCTTGGACTTTCTGATACTTGCTTTATTTATTCAAATGATACTCTGGATGACACCAAAACCACAGGGGCCCCTGCTGGATATGGTTTATGGCTTTCCATTAATCTTTCTGTTCTTTGAAATAAACACCTGCAGGGCCTGGAAACCTGTTCACCATCCTCCCAAGTGTCTGAGCTCAAGCTCATTTGGGTTTGTTTTCTCCACTTGGTTTCTTTTCTCTCTTTGAGCTTGCCCTGTCCAAGCCCTGGTGTTTCTTGGAGACCTCTCACCCCAGGCTTTCCCTGCCCTGGCTCAGCTCCTTGCCACCTCTCATGGTCTCCCAGGCTCTTGCAGGTACCTGCCTGGCCCATGTGGTTTCCCTTAGCTCTGCTGGGCTGTCCCAGGTTCTCCAGTTTGGGATTTCAGCAGGACCAGGTGTGTTTATTGGCTCCTTATTTGTAGAAGTGGGGAGAAAGGCTGTTTCCTGGCTGTTAAAAGTGTGCTTCCACCTGAGTGCTGGTAGGATGAGGATGTGTGGCAAGGTATTGGCATTGCAATAGCAGGTTTGGGGAATGGCATTTGGAATGCAGCCCTTTTTGTTCTACTAAAGTGCAAGACCAGGGCTGTCTCTACAGAGCTGGTGAGCTGAAACCCACAGCACAGAGGAAGGTGGCTGGGGTTGCTGGTTGAATTAGCTACCAGTGCCCCTTGCTGCTGCATTGGGTCTGGACCCTGTGGACCCTGTCCCTGCAGGATGGGGCTGTCAGGCTGCTCCTCGGCTGCATGGTTCTTGTGGCTGAGCACAGCAAGGCCACGCTGCCTCATGGCTTGGCTTGGAAAGGAGGGCTTTCTGGAGCCTTGTGGGAGCATTTCCTGCTGCAGGGCTGAGTGCTGTGGGTGCAGGAAGCCTGAGAGCAACCTGCAGCTCTCCTTCACAGCAGCACAGGTCCTACCTGTGGAAAGGAAAGAGGATTCCCCAGGTACATGGGAGGCCCTCGGGCAGCGAGCTCTGCTGAATGGACAGTCCTTTATTGCTCTCTTTCTCTCCTCTGGCCCCTGCAGTGGGACGCTCAGCTGCCTGCCCTACCCTGCCCAGGACAGACGTGCTGAGAAGCTGAGTGGCCGTGTGGCCAAGGAGGCCTCCACCACCAATGGCTGTGCCAAAGGGAAGGAGAGACGAGGCCACGCTCGCCGTAGGTCACACAGGTAGGAGCCAGGGCGGTGGGCAGGGCTCACCCTGAAGCAGGGGGGTGGTGGAGGAGGCATCTGAGACTGTTTACTCAGCCCCTCTGGGGTCTGAGAGCTGGGAATGGCTTAAATGACCACTAACCATATGGCAAATGTATGCAATTGTGTGAAATCCCTGTCTGTACTTGCAGGGAGAAATCTGCAAACCGGTACTTCACTTCCCCTCCACGTGTTGTTCTTGCAGCCCTTTGCTGCTGGAGTAGCCCTGGCTGGAAGACAGGAGACCTACCAGTGTCTCTATGCACTACCAGGTCCTCAGGGTACCTCTGGCTGGGTATCACCTTCTGCAATCCCTCTTTCCCCATGTCTAGATCAAACCAGTGGCACTGGCTTCGTTAGGACACAGTTCATCGATAGGGTCTGACAACTTTAGAGGGGGAAAAATGAATGGAACATTGTAAATGAAGCAGCTTTGGTCTCTGAGCCCTGCCTGCTAAGCTGCCTCTGGGATTAAAGCCTCTCTGGTTAAAGATGCTGGAAAGAAAGAGCAAGAAAGCACATTTCATATCTTCAGATTTCAGCCTAACTAGAACAATAATCTAAAGCATATTTTTAATTAGACTTTGATTACAATCACAGAGACTCGACTAAAGTCAGATCAGTGCAGGGAGAAAGCTTCCACATCAAAGACAAAAGGCTTCATCTTGGGAGAGGAGCTCTCCAGAAACCACCAGTGGCCACACTGCGTGGTCAGAGGTTGTTCTCTGCTCTCCCTTGGCCATGGCCCAGGGCAAGGGATGGACAAGATGCACCCAGACCTGTTTGCTGAGGAGCCCAAATCTGAGCTAGGGGAAAGCACGTGGGAGCTGAGGTTGAGCATCCTAGTAACTGAGAGGCCGAGATAGATGTTCAGGTCCTTGGTCTGGGACAGACCCTTTGGGTGTCTTTGGGCACGTGTTTGAACTTGGAAAACACATTTCTTCTCCCTTAAGGCAGACAAAAGACCCAGTAGGCCCAAGGTGTGCCACGTCTCCTTAGCAGTGCTTCTGCCTGAATGAGAAATCCTTGGGAGGAGAAAGAGAGGGAGAAGGAGTATTTGGGTGCTCCTTGGGGCCACAGTGTGTTTGCACCTCAGATTTACTGCACCAGACGCAATCGGGGCTCGGTTATTCACAGTTCACAACTGAAGCATTAATGAACAGTTTCATTTAGCAGAGGAATTTATAAAAAAGAGAACTAAAAGCACTAAGCAGTTGGCTTTTATGACAGTGTAATTTCACTATTAATTCAAGTCCCAAGTGAGCAAGTGTTGGGCAGTGGAGCTTGAATCCTCTCTCCACGTCCCCCTGTCCCCACCTCCAACAGCTCAATGTGCTGTGACATTTGCTCTGCGTTAGGACTCTTAATAACAATAATGTTTGTTCCTTCTGCAGAAATGGATCAATTCTTGGCTGGTTTCTACAGCAAAGATCCCACAGCGTTTGCTCATGGCCCTGCTGGCAGGGTGGGAAGCGGGGAAACTGAGGCACAAACCCATTGCCTTTGTTTCCAACAGGGATTTTGCAGAAGCTGTTCTCCCCCTAAACCTCACCTGTGGATCTGCTTGGGGATCCACAGACAGATCTTGGGATCAATCCATGGGCTGATTTGGGGATTCACCTGGGACCCACGGGTTGCCACCACTTTGAGTGTTTGTTTGCTTAATGAGCAGCCACAGCGTATCTATCATATTTTTAGCCCAGTGCTCTGAATTGATTTATCCATGGTATTTGCTTTTCATTGAAACAAAATGGAAATTCAGTGTCATGTGTTTAAAAAAGAAATTAATTTACAGGAGTTTTTTTCCCAGGGTTTAACAACCATGTAAGAGATGCATATCTCATTAAATTACCATAGCATTTCAATAAATATATATATATTTCTAATCAAATGTTATTTAATGTATGTCAAGCCTTTTATTATCATTAGATGCATCTGGTTGCAATAATTATTGTATGCAAATTAAATGCCAATTAATTATTTAAAGCATATTTACAAAGAGCAACAAAACCTATAAATCTGTTACAGAGTCGTTAACCTCAGCAAACATGTTTTAAATAATCACCACAGCGTAGAGCCCCTGTCTCATTATATCTTCATTAAACCCACGGAGGAGACACTTCATTTAAACTGTGACCTCGTTAGAGGGAAATTAGGTGCTCGTTGCACCCCGTGTCCACTGTGAAAATGGATCTCTCTGCCTTGGACTTCCCTGAGGTGGGGAAGGTGGGAATTTAGGAGAACATTCCTGTGGAAGCTGATTTAGACAGTGCTTTTGGGTTTATTATTTTAATTTTTGATGTTTTCCCCTCCTCAGCCCCTCGTGTGATGAGGAGCCTGCACCGCCGCCGGCCCGGGGCAAGAAGAAGAAGAAGAAATCGGGCCGCAAGAAGCGAAGGAGGTGAGGATGGCCATGGCAGGAGGAGCCAGGCAGGCCTTGGCGGTGTGTGAGGGAAGCAGTGGATGTGGGATGGGGCTGGATGGCCCACAGGGAGGGAAGCAGTGGGTGTGGGATCATAGAATCATAGAATTATCTGGGTTGGAAGAGACCTCCAAGATCACCAAGTCCAACCCTTAATCCAACACTATCATGATTACCAGATCTAAGTGCCACATCCAGTCTTACTTTAAAACCTCCAGGGATGGTGACTCCACCCCCTCTCTGGACAGGCCATTCCAGTGCCTGATTACTCGCTCTGTGATGAACTTTTTTCTGATATCCAGCCTAAACCTTCCCTGGCAGAGTCTAAGCTCCTGCCCTCTTGTTTTGTTGCTGGCTGCCTGGGAGAAGAGTCCAACCCCCACCTGTCTACAACCTCCTTTCAGATGGTTGTAGAGAGTGATGAGGTCACCCCTGAGCCTCCTCTTCTCCAGGCTAAACAACCCCAGCTCCCTCAGCCTCTCTTCATAGGACTTGTGCTCAGGTCCCTTCACCAGTTTCGTTGCTCTTCTCTGGACCCACTCCAGCACCTCAATATCTTTCTTGAACTGAGGGGCCCAGAACTGAACACAATGCTCAAGGTGTGGCCTCACCAGTGCCGAGTACAGGGGAAGGATCACTTCCCTCATCCTGCTGGCCACACTATTCTTGATACAGGATGGGGCTGGATTCCCCAGAGGGAGGGAAGCAGTGGGCGTGGGATGGGGCTGGATTCCCCAGAGGGAGGGAAGCAGTGGGCGTGGGATGGGGCTGGATTCCCCAGAGGGAGGGAAGCAGTGGGCGTGGGATTGGGCTGGATGTCCTGTGGGGAGGGAAGCAATGGGTTGTAGGATGGAGGCTGGATGCCCCACAGGGAGGGAAGCAGTGGGTATAAAACAGGCTGGATGCCCCACAGGGAGGGAAGCAGTGGGTATGAAACAGGCTGGATGCCCTGCATCCCTAAGACCTCTCTGCCTCCTCAGGTCTCCCTCCTACAGCCCCTCACCTGTGAAGAAAAAAAAGAAGAAAAGCTCCAAGAAGCGAAAAAGAAACAGGTATTTTTCTCCTGAACAATGCAATTCTCTGATGGCAGCAGCTGTTGGGGGGCAATTTGGGCCAAGGGGTGGGAGATATCACTGCATCAGGCTGCTGGTCAAGCCCTGCACCAGGAGGGCAGAGAGGTGTCAAACTCCTGAAAGCCGAGGAGAGGCAGAGCCAGGGTCCCTCCAGGAGAGGAGGGCACTGAGTGGGGTGCTCACCCATGGCAAAGGGATAAATGGCACCTGTCTGGGTGCTGTGGAAGAGAGACAGACAAGCAAACCAGCAGGAGGTCTGCAGAGCCTCTGCCTGCTGTCCTTGCTGTCCTGTTTCATATGGTCCCATCCTCTGCGACACCAATGGGATCAGTGTTCAGGGCTTGTGCCATCCCTTTCCCTTCTTCCCAGCTATCAGAAAGGTCAGTGTTTGGACCAGGAAAAGGCTCAGAGTAGCTCCATGTGTCCACATCTCAGCCCTCTCTCCCAGCCCCAGGTGGCTGTTTCCATGCTGCCCTTCTGAAGCCCATTTTTAATTTAAAGAGCACCATTAAATTTTAAAATTGCACATATTTTGCTGTTTTCTCTCAACCGTTAAACAAATATTTGAAGAGAACAGTGGATGTCATCTCCCTTGGAAAGTTCATGTATTTATAATATATTGAACCAAAGAGAGAAGCTACCAAAAAATGGATAACGGGGTGAAAACTGATCTTTAAGATTAAAAAAAGGGAGAGAGAAGGACAGGCAATGATACAGAAAATCCCTTAAAATGATTCCTTCCTAAGGAGGGATTCTTATGCTCTTTTATGGATGCCACTTCCTGACAGCAGTCCTGTGTTAGATATTCCTTGGCCTTGAACATTTAGTACCCATTTTTGCCCCTGGAAGCCAAGGATAAGTTGTAGCTGGTCCCAAAAGGCAGCATGATAAAAGCATCAGTGACCAATGGAAGTTGTTTCCAGATACCTGGTACCACATCAACTACAGATCCCAACTGACCTTGCCACACACAATGCATGCCCCCTCTAGGCAGGACTTCAGGCCCTGCCTTCTGCAGGGTGTTGTGCTCCAAGCTGAGATGGGACACAGCAGGTTGTGCTGTGGATTGGGGCCAAACCTCGCTGCAAGGGTGTCCTCCATACTCCCAGGGTTTTCTACAAGGACCATCAGCACAGTGCCTCCTCTGCCGTGCCAGGGATGCTCCAGGAGGCAAGATGTCCTCTCATGATGCTGGTTTGGCTGTGAGGCTGCTCTGGAGTTATGCAAAAAGGATTTTTCCTTTGACTAATACTTGGTCCTTCACACAGAAGACCAGAGACTGGACTCATCTCTGTCCCCTCATACTATGTGCAGTGCAGAGCTGGAAGCAGTAGCAGAGGAGAGGGATCCACCAGGGACAGGGAATGTATCTGATCTCTGTAGAGTGCTATCCTGAGGATCATATTCTCAATTACTTGCAGACTGTGATAGTCACTTCCACCACACCAGCATTTCTCAGCTGCCACCTTGCCAGCTGACTAAAGGAGAGCTAAGACCGTTCTGCCCAGCTGGTACTTGAGGCCTTCTCCCAGTGCTCAGTCTAACACTGGGCCTAACCACGTTGTCTCTGATTCCAGTTTTGTGAGACCCTGTGTTCAATGTATGTGTTTGTGTCTTGCAGGTTATCCTCAAAGAAGAGAAGACACAGGTAAGAGTTGAGCAGGTGTGGGTAGTCCCTTAGAAATATTTTAACGGTCTCTTTAAGATCTCACAAGGTGGATGTTCACTGTTTAGAGGCAGAAGACATTTTTCTTCTGCGTCTCCTTGTGGAATCCCCTTGGCTCCCCCCATTCCCTGTGAGTCTGGTACCACCCCCTCCCTATTCATCCTTACGTGTTCCTCAAGCCCCACAGGAATCGGGTCTCCAGCCCACCCTGTGCAATCAAACACATAACTGGAAAAGACCTCTTGGTATAACCTAGCCCTTGGCAATTTCATCCCTGTTGCATCCATCTTGCATTTCTCTTATGATTTTGTTTGCAAATAGCATGACATCCCCCAGCAGTGCCCATCTTTGAAACATTCAGAGTCAGTGCCTTTCAAGGTGTGTGCTGGAAGAACAACTCTCCTGACTCCAGTACGTGTTTGTGCTGTATCAAGAAGTATTCATCTTTGCTGTGGGAAAACACAAAGCCACCAGGATGGCTGATCCCTTTGAGGATCCCTTTTTTGCCAAGCCCACAAGCCAGATTTGTCAGCAGGCACTCAGACCCCCTGTGCTGCGGCACAGTCATTAATCTCTTTCATTTTTATTGCACGCTCCTGGGCAATCTAGCTGTAACATTGATGTGTGATTGTGCAGCTTTTTATCAGAATAGAAATCTCTGAATTAATTAGCCATTTCTTATTTAGTTCTTCAAGCCCCAAAAGTAAGAGAAAGGAAGAAAGAAAACACAAAAAACAGTAAGTAGTGATTCATGGTGTTCCCTGCCCTGCAGAGAGCTGTGGGGCTGGGAAGTGCTTGCTGTGGTGGGTCCCCTGGAGCTAACATTGGCTGCACAGCCCTAAGCAATACATAAGATTATTTCACAGCTAAACCCAGCAATTCTTGTTTTGCTGGAATGGAAAAAGACTTGTAGAGGATGGAGACCTTTCCCTCTCTTTTGTGACACTTCCTTCAATGCTTTCTTGGTATCTCACAGGGATGTGCAGTGTCTTGTTCACCCAGCCCTCAGCAGAGATGTTTTCGCTGAGGGCAGCGTGAGAGGATGAACACAAATCTGTGGAGTGCAGTGCCCCACAGCCTCCACTGCCCAAAGGGCAGGCTGGCACACTCTTCCCAAGAAGGGCCACAGCTCCTCCTTGTTTGCTGCTCTTGGAGGTTGCAGTAGGGGCTGCACCTGATATACAGTACAACCAAATATCTGAATGGGAACTGAAGGCAGTGGGGACTAGGGAAGAAAAGGGATTGTTTGGAGGTGAAGGAGGCTGTAAAAATCCAGGGTTGAGATTCCCATCTGCTCTGAGTGTTGGCAGGGCACAATCCTTGTCCTGTGGGGCAGACAGTCAAGGGCTGTGGTGTAGAGTGTGGTTCCTCAGGGCTGGAAGGAAAGCCTGTAATCATCTCCGTTTCTCATTTCTTTCTTTGTCTTCTCCTGGGAATTGCAGCTTGCAGCTTCTCACCTGCTTTCAGAGCAAGGAAACAGTACTAGGGCTGAACCCTGGGCACCAAAGCCTGGTTGGCTTTGCTGGGACTCAGAATACCCTACTATAGACAAGATCTGTGCTAGCAGATGGAAATCTTCTGGTTTGTTTGGTATTAATAGGACCTTCCCTTTAATTCCTTCCAACACAACTTTTAGCTCTTAAGCAGAAAGGAGACAGAGAGACAATAACCCCTGACACTGCCAGTGTCATCCCAGTACACACTGCGACTGAAGAGACTCCACGAGGTGCAGAGCATGGTGCACTGCCTGCTGAGGTCATTGCTATTAAATGCAGTGGTAAAACTGAGGCTTCCTGGGTTATCAGAAAAAGCAGGCATCTCCCCAGCCCAATGTAGCACTGGCCAGTATGCAGTAGCCTAACAGTGTGGTTAGAACAGAGATGAGATGCTCTGCTGGTGTGCATTGACCTCGGGGAGTGAGAGCTGCTAGAATTACTCTTTGGGAATAAACCAGGCAAAGTGTTTCAGCCCTCATTTTTCAGCTCATAAATCAAAGCTGAGCCACTCGTGGTTTCTGCAAACCTTCTTATTGCTCCTGGGTGTGGATCAGATAGATCCCATGAGCCATCTCGGATCAGGATTTCTGTATAATCACACTGCTTTGGCTTATCTTTGTGTCGAGCAACTGGTTATATAAGTCACACAGGACCAGTTTTTCTTTGAGCAGAAAGGGAAAACTCTTAAACTGCAGGGACTGATGCAGACGGTGAAGAACAAACAGGGGGATTTTCACGCAAATCCACCACGTGAGGGAGAGATGCTCAGTGTTGCTGATTTCAGCTGTATGGAAATAAGGAAAGAAGATCCCAAAACGTGTAGTTTTAAAAAAATGTAGTCACAGGGTGTGAAAAGCTTCAGAGAAAACCACCAGGCAGAGCTGAAGCAATTGCCCTGGAGGTTGCCTTTTTGTTTTAAAGGAGGTGCTGTTTTCAAGCATTTGATTTGCTGAGTTTTTATAGTGGCAAATGGCTAAATGCTTACAAGCAAGTGGCATTAGTGCAGTCAGTGACTGGTACAGTGTGGCCATGAAGCCAGACTGTTCCCACCAGCTAACAGATCGTTAGCTTTGCCTGCTGGCACAGTGATGCCAGCATGAGCAGATGGTTACACTTCCAGACCTAAAATAACTGCTGTGGTGGGAACGGCAAGAGGCAATGGGCACAGAAGGTGACAGGTAGCCTGCCACCCGCATCACCCTGCTCTCTGCATGCAGGACTTCAGCTGTGAGCATGGGCAACGACAGCCCTTCAGTAACAGGGCCAGGTAATCCATCAGTTACAGCCTGGGTGGAGCAAAGGGAAGTGCAGCAGGGCACTGAACCTGGTGCCCTGTGCACGGTTTGCTGGTAACTGTCCTGTGGCCCTGTCAGACAAGGGAGCAGCAGTGACTGGACACCTCTAAGAAGCCAGGTAAAATGCAGCTGCCTCTCAAGCAGGACCTGTGCACAGGGCAGGCTGCAGTTAAGGAAGCTTGTGCTTTATGTTTATACAGCAATCATAAGAGCCACTTGTAGAACTGGCTAGAGTCTCCCACCCAGAGAGCATGGGAAAGGCTGGCTGTCACAGTGAGTTCTGAGTTATTTTGAGCCTGTACTTCTGCATCTGCTTTTTAACAAGGAGCTTGCACTACAGAGAGGGTTGGAGCATTGCAGTGGCATACCTGGAGGGACCGTGCTCCTCCAATGAGGTTCAGCAATGGGAAAGAAGTCTCAGGCTGTTTGCTGGCTGTCTTAGGGTCGGCTGCATGTTGAAGGGCAAGGGGGTGAGCAGGCAAGCACATAGCTCCAAAGTCTTGAAAGCAGAAAGGGTTGGTGCTGTTGCTACACTCCTGAATCCTACTCCTCAGATCTTCCCTAAGCAGGCTACGGAGCCAGCCAAAGAGCTTGTAGTTAAAATGTTGGCTTAGATCTCAGTAAGATGACTTGCCTTAATGCCAGCGTAGCTATGAAGGGATGGAGATTTTGTTGTGCCTTTGTGTCCTGCCCAGTGTTTCATAGACCAATTTTGGTTTAAAATGCAGATCTCCTTTCTGATTTGAACGTTATTGAGTTCAGCCTCCAGCTGCTGGCTCTTGCATGGCCCCAGTCTGCTACCCTAACAGTAGTTTTCCTCTCTGCTTCTTAAAGCTCTCGTGGGCGCACCCGGAAATCTCATCGCCATCGTCACCGCCACTGCCACTCTCGCTCAGAGAGCTCCGATTCCCACTCCCCCGGCTGCCGGAGCAGGTAATGTCCCTGCTCTCCGAGCTGAGTCCTGCAATGCTTCCCAGCAGGCTCAGGGATGTGATTGCTGTAGCCTGTGTGACCCTCAAACTCTGCAGAACCACATCCCGTTCTGGTGGCCACTGGGTCACATACTGGGGGTTGAGCTTCTTGTGGTCTCGGCCATTCTAGGGTTTTGCCTCAAGGAGCAGTGGCTGCAGCTTTTTGGTCTGGCAGTCACTTCTAATCCCCATGGTTGATGATCAACCTGTGACAGCTGATTCCAGCCTACTCTCCCTTCCTCAGCCCAAGGGCTCTGTACTGCTGATGTCCCAAGAAACCCTTAAACATGATCCTAGCAATGGAAATATATTTGCCTGTGGCAATCTATAGCCACTGTCTCTGACCTGATTAAAATCTCTCTCCTGTGGATGACAGATGCATCCTAGGGCCAGCTAAGTGGATGCTGGTGCTAGAGCTGGCATCACTGCAGTAGCAAGTCCTGTATTTTATACACATCATGAGCTCATGTTTCACATTTTCTGAAAGCACATGAACAAACCACCCCCACTCTCCCACTTCACTGGGAATTTTCTTATGAAAAGCCCAGTATCAGTGCGGGGAGGAAAGCAATCAGTAAGTGGAGCAGTGTTCATCCAGAAACAGAGTGTGTCTTCTCTTGGAGGTCTATTACCATACGGATATTCAAGTTGTGTGAAAGTATGGTTTGCCTCGAGTGACCTTAGGATCATGAACTGGAGCTGAAATTTGAGGTTAAGGTCCAAAGTCTGGATGCAAAATATTTTTTTAATAGAAAAGCAAAACCCCCCTTTTCTCTCCATCGTGACTCCACAGAGCAGTCACGTGGAAGAGCTTCTCCCACACGCAGTGGCCTCGCACAGAGCTGCCAGGGATTTGGGTGGTGCTTCTAATGGGCACTGCTGCAGTACCGAGGAATAACAGTTTGGCTGTTTATGTCTCCTGGAGGCACAGAGCCAGGTCTCGGGAGGAAGGGCGTAAAACACGGCGAAGGCACTCCCGGCACCATTCAAAGATCACAGCAAAGAGAAGCTCCTCTGCAGAGGTTCAGGCCAGCCAAAAAGCCAGCCAAAGCCTCCCGCTCTACAGCTTCCTGTCTCCTAAGGAAGTAGTAAGTATTCCATGCTGTGCTTCTTTGCTTGAACTAGCCACAGGAATCTGGGCAAGAAACCTGATATGAAATTTTTATAACTCAATTACAGTGATGTTAGACAAAGTTGGTTATAACTGTATTATTTATTAATGGTGCTGTTCTCCGATGTATTTAAAGTCATTCCTTCCTTCAGCACTTTCACACCAAGGGTGGGGCTGGAGAGGGGAAAAACTGGCAAAGGCTCTAGCCTATGAATAATGAATTGAGGACATTTAACAAAAAAAAGTGGCCTCCAGCAATGATATTTTACAGGGAAGTGTTTGTTATGCAGTCTTTGCTCAGCTGGACGTGAACTTAATTCACTGGTCTTTGTGCCCAAAAGTTTAGTCCTTCAGGGGAAGAAAGAGAATCAAACATATATAAAAGAAACATTTACATTTAATGAGTTGGTGATTATTGGCAGGGGATATTTTCTGACTATCAGGATCCTTCTAGGATCACAGTTGCTTGGGACCGACAAGCCCAGGGGCCAAATTCGGAACTCATGAGCAGCTCTCATTGATGATAATGGGAACTGCATGTGCAGCCGAGGGTAAAATCAGGCTCAGTGCCTTGGGATGTTTTTCCATATACATGAAAAGAGATGATATTAATGCATGCCTTAGAACTGAGGGAGCAAGGGATGGAGAGAAATATCAGGCTGGTATGAAGCTTTCCTTTTCCATGGCACATTCCCCTGGTGTTCCCAGTAGCTGCAAAGCAGGGGTGTGATGCTCTGATTGTGGTGTCAGTGTCTGATAGGCCTTCTGGAGAGAAAAACTGTTACATAGGACTCGAGGTAGTGCAAAATCTGGTGCTCGCGTGTGTGGATGTGTAAGGTTAGAGGTGTCTTGAGTGCAGAGTTCTCCCAGCTCCAAAGTGGTGTGTAATAGCTGATCATCTCCTTTAGGCCCAGTCGCCAACTGGAAATAGCTCAGCCATACGCAGCAGCTACATCAGATGTGAGATAGATGGTGCCAGCAAGAGGTGAGACTTTATCCGCTCACCCACACAGAGAGCGTTCTGATCAAAATAGAGAGCGATGATACGTGGGTACAGACAGGCACAAGCTGTCTCTCAACGTTACAGATATGCATGTTTGCTCTCGTTACATGCATCTGCTGAGTATGTAGTGCACATGTGAGTCATTGCTTCTAAAACCTTATAAGGTAGGGTGAAGAGCAGAACCTGCACACCACACTTGGATGTGCGCACGTGCAAAGAAAGAATAACAACCTATGAAGCTTTTATTGCTGTGAGCCTGGGGTGTTGCCCTCTGTCAGCTTGGGAAAGTAGGAATGAGCGAGGAGTGCCCTCCAAAATAAACAACCAGCCAAAGACTGCATCATGTCAGCAGAGCTTTTTTTTCCCCCCTTCAAGCTTCATATTTTACATGAATGTTTTCAAGTCCAAGCCTGGTTTTTAATTGGTACTAGGTCTCCTCTCTCTGAAGCCAGGTTCCCTGAGTCCTGTGAGGCCGACTGCCAGCTGATCTGTTCCCAGAGCAAGAGTAAACTCTAATTTAAAATTGGAAAAGCTTTAAAATGAGCTACACTCAAGCATGCTGCACTCCCCTTTCCACTTGCTTCACTTGGGATAAATGAGCACACAACCTGCAGGGCAGGGAAAAGCAGAGCTTTATAGTTACAGATGCAGGGGATGAATGCAAAGTAAAAGTCATCAAGCCCCTGCTGCGTCCTTTCTAGTAAGGGTTAATAACACAGGCAAATATTTCAATGACTAAAAGCCATCAATACTTTTACTATGCAACCCACTAGTGTCCTTTTGTTCCCCAAACCAGTATGCTCTCCTAGGACATCATTCAAGAGCACATTTAAGCACTTGTTTAAATTGAAGCTCCTGGTTAAATGCTGTCCCTGAAATTTTTCTGAATAAGGTCATTAAATATCATGCACTCAAAACTGGCAAGGGAAAATGGAATGAGAACTTTTTGTCTCATTTATTAAAGACTATACACAACTCTGATGCCTTTCCTTTTATGAGTTAAATGGTTGCTCTGTAAAAAAGCTTATTTCCGTCAGAATCTACTTTGAGAGCAGCCTGGATTTGCTATAAAGTGGAAATGTGCTCTTGCAGAAAATGTTGATCACTTATCAAGAATAAATTACTGGAAAAGAACAGATTTTGTAGAAAACTCCAGAACCAGGATTTAAAAAGGCTGTATTTCAGCCCTCTGGGGGGCTGATGTGTCATAGTGGCTGTCCTTCCCTCTGGCCTGGGCTTGTAAGCCGAAACATCCTCACCCAGGGAGATGTGTTGTCATATCTCCAGAGGAAAGGGGTTGTCCAGGAAGGATCCCAACAAGCAGAGGAGCCCCAGAGAGACAATACACAACCTCCCATGAGGTAATGTTGTACCATTTCCAAATCAAATATTTTGCTTCTTAAGCCAATTTTTAGTCTATATTCTTTTTCTTCTGAAAAGTTGAAGTATTTTGTGGTAATTTCTGCCATGCACCCACAGCATAACACCACCACACACATCCCCCAGTTTGTTTTCCTTCCTTTCTACTGGAACAGCCACACTTTCTAACTAAGTCTACCTGTAATTTATGAGGGATAAAGCATACAGAAGGATGCTCTGCCCATGCAGCTACCTTGCTGCTGCTTTCCCTCCTGCCTTTATGCATAAGTTGATGCACGCTCACGCTTGCACACGTGCAGAAACAAAGTTCCCTGCTACTTTTCTGTTTGGCAGTGAATTTCCAAGCTTCTCCCTCACATTTTTCCTTTAATCCCATGCAACTGCTAGGAGCCACCTGCTGAGAACAGGATTGTGGGGCTGTGCCATGGCATGCAGAGAAACTGTGGGTAACATGCAGCTCCTATTTTTAAACAGAATGCCCCTAACCTGCTGCAGACAGTTTATTCCACACCAATGCTGATGTATTACGTGCCACTGTGCTTTCTGTTGAGCAGTGCAATACCAATATCTGCAGGGTATGAATCTAATTGCCTCTGTACCTGATGAAGATAACTGCACACCGCATGCACTTTCCTTGCCAGCTCCTTCACTTCCATGGAAACTCATTTATGATATCACAAATTAACACAGGCTTGAGCCAAATTTTTGGGTAGGCTCAGTGGGGTGTGGTTCCAAATGATGCTGTTTGTATTTGTGTTCATGTGTCTGCAGAAAGGTAGGAGTGGGGAGATGCTGTGCAGGGGCTGGCACAGTGTGTGCAGGAGGGCTTAGAGAAACCCATAGCAGACCTGACTATTGGCTTGCTGTTGCTCTCTGATTTCTAGCCTGGGTTTTGGTTTACATAGGAAAAGCTGTTCTTTTAGCAGCTAGGCAGCATGTTTCTGCCAACTAACAGGGCCCATGAAGAGCAGAAAGGCAGAATCTTCCCTTAATATGGAAGTTGCTCTCTTGCTTTTCCTTTCTCCCCTCCCAGTCAGGGGAACTGACTGTTTTTGTCCAGTAAACTTGCAGCTCAGCGCTGGGACCACAGGGAGGGCAGCAGCCCCAGGGTGGAGGAAGGATGCTCGCAGCCACAGGAGGAGCATGCTGCACACCAGGTACAAAAGGAGGTGGCAGAAGGCAAACCCTTGCTCCAAAGTAGTGCCAGCCTGTGTCAAGAGAGGCTGGCTGCGCTCCCATGGGCTGAAAAGATATTTGCAAAAGAGCAGGGCTTTGCTTGGCATTCTCAGGAACTTGCCCCCAGCAGTGGATCTGTGAGCCAGGCCAATCCAGCCCCAAATAACCCAAGCTCTGACCCTCCAGAGGCAGTTGTACTGTTGCTTCGATGCTCCTCGACTTAGTTTAACCGTTGTGGTAAAGAAAGCCTTGCCCTGAGCTCTCCATCTAGTTTAAAAAGGGATATTTGAGATATTTTTCACTCAATATTCCTTGAGTTGGGTATTCAAAGTTGTGAAAAAAGGGGTTGTATTGTATTCCTACCACACTGCTATTTTTTGTACTCAATAAGAAGTTGGTTTTTCAGCTGGGTCATGTCATCAGCAGAGGTGAGCACATTTTCCCCAGGTGAAGGCCTACCTGCTCTGGAAGATAGAGGTACCCCAGACCAGGCACAAGCCCTCGTTTCCCCAAGCAGCCCCTCTCACAGGTGCTCCCTGTGCTGGCAACTCCTGGGCAGATATCTGCCAGGCCCTCACCAAGAGCAAGGCTCACCGAGGCCATTGATGCAAGTTTTTTATTCCTTTCTTTACAACAACATACAAAGAGAGACATTAGGCACTTCTGAAAAATAAATTAACTCCGGTCTGAAAAATAAGAGGGAAAAAAATACCCAAGAAAGAAATCCTCCAACTGTAAGAGAGGCTGTGCCACGCTGCTCATTGATGGGTCTCTTTCCCCTTATGACTGAGAAAATTTACAATCATCTCTTGCCTCAGGGCTGTTTGCAGCACAGTAAATGGACTTGTTCGCTTTAATTGGAAGACGAGTAGTGATTGTATTTTTGTAACCTATTAGGCTGTGCTGCCTCTTGGTTTAGGATTGCACTCAAAAATTACTGTCTGGAGTGTGAGTGAGGGCCCCATTTCTACTTCCCCTTCATCTTGATTAAATAATGTTTTGAAACAAAAAATCCAATAAAAATATATCTTGGGTTCCCTTGAGGGCAGCAGTAGGTCTCCTGCTGAAAGCTGGAGGAAGCAAAGTTCACTGAGATTATTAATTACTTATTAGAGAGGGGGGAAAAGAATCCAAATGTTCACATAGAGAAAATTAGATACATGAAAGAACAGACTCTTTTAAAGACACCTAAAAAAAATAGAAGGCCATTAGAATTCAATTGAGTGTTTTCAGAGGTGGTGCTTGGTTTCATCTGATGTGGCTGGCATGCCTTTTAGAACAGTAAAATGGCACCAGAAGCAAAGCCAAAGTCATCAGATAGGGAATGTGTCTCCGAGCAGACAGGCAAGTCAAGCATCTTGAGACTTGTCTTGGCTCTTGCCAGGACACAGATCTGCCCTGGAGCATGCAGGAAGCTGCTGGCAACAGGCTGATGCCTCAATATGGTGGGGCTGGAAAGCTGCTGTCCCTCCCCTTGGCACCTGCCTTGCCCAGGCCAGATCCTCCAGCCCTCACAAAGGCTGTGGGATCTGTATTTCCCCCATATCCACGTGTTACCTCTTCCTGGGATGCAGTTGCCACAGATGGTGAGGTACAGAGGAGCTTGTTGATCCCCTCACCATTTGACAGATTTTGTGATGCACTGAGAGCAGTTGCTGCTTTGAAGGCGGACTTCAGCAAAGGCAAAGCAAGAGCATGCACCCCAGATCCCAGCATCAGTCCTGAAAGCTGCTTTAGAAATGCCAAGAAACTGCTGGATTTCTTAGCAGAAATGAAGGCCTTTTGGTTTAGACTGGGAGGGAACAGAAGTGATAGTGTTTGTGCGTGCGATGCTGGGGTCAGTGTCCCTTGGAGCTGCCCAGTGCTCACTCCAGGCCTTTCCTACTTCTGTAGCCCCAGAGTACCTCACCTGGTGTTTTTATGCCTGGAAGTGCCAGGTAGTCAGAAGCTGCTTGTCTCTTGATTAGGGTTCTGACCTAATGCAAACTGTAAGCCATCTTTTTAAAAAGATCCAATGCCATATTTGGAATTGCAGTCCTGTCTATTTTGGGATATGGCTGGGGAAAGCACAGTGCTTCGGGATGTGGTTTAGTGCTGGGCTTGGCAGTGTTAGGTTTACAGTTGGACTCAATGATCTTAAGAGTTGTTTCCAACCTAAATGATTTTATGATATGTAACAAGGAGGCCAGTTCTCTCAGGACTCTGGATTTGGTGTCAGGGTTTCAGACTGAATTGGTGAAAACCAGAGAAGAGACAGACAGCTGGTTCTGTTATGGTCCTTTAACATTCCAGATTCTACTGGAGTAAACCAGGACTGCTAGCAACTCAGCTAGAGATGAGAAGTAGCAAAGAACAGTGCCAGATGCTGAAATGAGAATTTGCAGTGTGTCCCTTCTAGCTGGGTACATTTGGGAGGTGTTTCTGCTCTGTCCAGATTTCTGCATTAAAAGTGCAAGTTGGCTAGTGAGGAAGGATAATTTCATTTCCCACCTCTGCTGCTGGATCTCCTGATGCCTCCAAGTTAGGTCTAAGCACAGCTTAGAAATTTGTATCAGGTGGGGATGGGAGAGTCCCCACCTTCAGTATGGATTTGCTGGGATGAACTAATTCCTGTCCCTCTTTCCCTTATCTCAGAAAAGCAGTAATGCCTCTCTCTCTGGCAACATAGGAAGTACTTGGAGGTCCTCCAACTCCAGGTGTTTTCAGAGTGTGAGGATGATGTGGGCAGTCGTCATTCCACGAACTGTGCTGAGAGCTGTTCTGTGTGTTGGCAGCTCCACTCGGGTTTCAGTTGCTGCTCCTTCAGGACAGGTATCTAAGTCAGCCATCTGTGTCCCCGTTAGCACCTCTCAAACGAGGTCAACAGCAAGCCCCTGCCCCGGGGACACAGATCAGATGCCACTGGCAGGAAGGAGAAAGTGAAGGCACCATCTGATGAAGTGAAGGAGCTCTATGTAAACAGTGACATACTGTAGCCCCTCTCTGGATGAGAAGGAGCTGTGTCCCAGTGCCAGGTGCTAGGCTGTCCATAGGGACTGTCCGTGGCCCTGCTGGGTGACGACTGATCCAGAACTCTGCTCCCTCAGATGTTACCAACACTGCAGCATGGTTTTCTCTGCGCACAATAGCGCAGAGTTGTGAGGGCATGGCCCAGGTCCCCAGTGTGGAGGATGTGACACAGAGGGAGGGAATTATGGGCCCCAGAGCATGGCATGAGGACATGTGTAGGTGTTTGAGGGATCACAGCTTGCTGGGGATGTGTTGGAGGACTGTAAGCCTATGTGTCCACATACTAAGGACCCTTATGGGTGGCAATGAGGAGAGCAGAGCATCTGAGTCAAAGAGGAGGAGGCCACCCAAGGGTACAGATGTGCTGGATCCATGTTTGACCCTAATTCTTGGCCCACTGTGAGGACAGACATAAGCACTGACGCAGCCTCACTCCCAGTGCTGCCACATTCCTGCATCAGCTCAGGCAAATGCCAGTGGAGTTAAAACTGAGCTCTAAAATACTCAAACGATGTCAATCCCCTTGGTAGTGCTCAAGGTCCTAGAAAACATCCCTGTCCAGGACAGTCTACGTGGGTTTGGGGGCTTTGCTGACCCTGTTGGATTCAGCAACCCACCAAAACCCATGAGGGCACGGCTGAACCCCCACGCAGAGGCCGTCAGGAGCAGAACTGTGGCTCCCTTCCCCATAGGTCTCCAGCACAGCTCAGAGGGGGATATTCTTCCTCCCCTACTTTATTTTTATTTTTTTTTTTTTTACTTATTTTCCCTCCCTTGAGTTCCATTTGTCACTTCCATGACACCCAAGGGGGTTTAGTGCAAGCTGCAACTACCCAGCACAAGCGATCAGCCTCCAGGAACGGGCTGGACGGCCTAATTTAAAGCAGAAGGAAACAGAAACGGATTATAAGAGAGACAAGCACGCAGACAGAAAGCAGTCGTGACGTTTGCGTAGGGATGAGCAAACAGTTGGCAGTGTGGATTGAAGAGAGGGTTTATGTTTTTTTTTTTCATGTAATTTGAGACTCTAATGATGGACTTATGTTGCCCGCTCTTCCTTTTTTCTTACACCTTACCTACTAAAGGAGGAGTTCTTGATGGGTAAGTGGATGCTATCCGCAAGACACCAGGGAATTTATTAGAGGTCACTCAAGCGCATTCGCTATATCTTCTTCAGGGGGAAAATAAAGCACACAAAGAACTATCTGTATACGTTTTATTTCCAGAGGGATTTTTCTTTTTTCCCCTCCCCCTCCTTTTTTTTATTTTCTTTTTTCCTTTTTTTTTTGTCTCAGAGGGATAAACTTGATTATTTGCCAGTTTTTACTTTTTACAGAAGCCCTTGATATGATTTGATTTTTCTTTGCGTATTTTAGTGACATTCATTCAGCCTCTTTATTAAGGAAGCTTAAAACAAATCACTCATTTAAGATTTTTTTCATTTTTGTTTTCTTTCCAAGGATTATGTAGGGGTTTTATATATGTATTCCCATTTTCTTTTTTTTTTCTCCCCCTCTTTAAGGTTAAAAAAAGGCTTTGTCCTCTGTTATAGCTTTTTTTTATTTAGTTATTTTGATACTTTGGTTGCTCATTTATGTTGTTGAGCTCTTTTGTTTAACATGAATCGCATGCTGATACTCTTTGCATGATCTCTAAATCATAGCAGGGGGAAGAGAAGTTTCTTCTTACTGTGGATTTCTTTCAGGGTTATGTGCTTTTGTTTTCTTCTCCTCTCTTCTTTTTCTTTCTTTCTTTCTTACTTTGTTTCTTTCCTTTCCTTTTGTTTCAGTGCATCATGATGGTAAAATTTCTGGGTTTATTAAAAAAAAAAAAAAGCAAAGTAAAACCAAAACCACCCCCACCCCAGAAAAAAAAAAAACAAACAAACGTTCAAACAATGCCAAATGGCTTTTTTGCTTTCAGATCTCTCAGTCAGGGTCTTCTGCTGGCCTCTTTACCAAAACAGACAGCCCGCCTGGCAACCTAGCCAGACAGAACGGAGAGTATCATGAATATGACTCAGGAAACGATACTTCCTCCCCTCCCTCCACTCAAACGAGCTCATCCAGGTCAAAGGACAGCCAGGAGAAAAGAAGTCTAGTCCATGATGGCTTTGGCCATGCCTTCTCGTCCGGGAAGCCCAAACTGGCCAACAGCGATAACAGCTCTGATTCAGGAAATTCCTTCACCAGTTGCTTTTCCCAGACCAAGGGAACAGCTTTGGAAAATCTGTCTCCAGATGCCCAGGGACAAGACCGAAGGTCAGTGATTACCAGTAGCTGCTGCTGGCAGCCGAATACCTGGTACGTTGTTGCTCTGTATCTCCTGCCCGCTCGCCAGTCGCAGTGGTGAGCTGGCAGGGAGGTTTTTGTGGTCTGGAGGCTCTTAGATATAAATCAGACCCACGGTCTTGCCAGTCTGGAGTCTACAACCCAGCAATGACCAGAACTGTAGCCTGAGGAGGAAGATGAAGCCCAAGCTATCAAACCCCTCGGCCCTTCTGGCTAATGCAGGGCTTGGCCCTGGGTTGAGCCATGTCCTGAACACAGCCCTGCTCAGCTGGGCATGGCCACGTCAAAGACAATAGCCACTGGCCCTTCTGGGCAAAGTCTGGAAAGGTGCATCAGGGGATTGCCATGCTAATTCTCCTCCTTTGCTTGCTGTGGGGAAGGGGAGTGGGGTTCATTTTCTCTAAAACCATTATGGGCTGTTCTTTCACCTGTCCAATGAGCCAGATCCACCTTGCTCCTTCCCAACTCATTCAGGACCAGTGCTGGGTGGCAAGAGAATGTCTCCTGCAGGTGGGGAGCACAGGGAGGGACAGGTGCCTTGCTGGTTACGGGATAACACAGTTCTATGTGCTGGGGCCAGGAGTCAAACCACCATCTGGTGCCACAGGTCATCTTCAGGAGAGGGGACTAGATGCCAGCCACCATCTCCACCTCCCATTCCCAGGGATTTGGCAGTTGATGTTGGGGATGAAGGCACTGAAGGGCAGTGGCTGCTACCCAAGGCTGTGCTCAGGCGGAGCTGTTTGGGAGCTCTCCCAGCTCAGGCCCTCCGGTCTTAAATGTTGACAGTTTAGAGATGGGATGTGGTGTGAGAGTGGGGGCACTGAATGAGAGAGCAGAGGGAGCCAGGGAACTGGAGATAGGAAGAAGCCCTCAGTTTTCAGTCGCAGGGTAATGTTTTAGGGCTGTATTTACTTTTCACACTGTGACTCCAGTGGGATTACTCTGCCTTCACATGGGTGGAGCTGGGATTGCAGCTGGCCCTGGCCCTGCCTGTTGGGAGGCTGCCTCTGCACCGGGCTCCGACCCCAGTTCATAGCCAGGGCACTTCTGGAAGCAGAGGAATTAATGCAGCCCATCCAAAGGCAACAAGACATGCCCACTCGTGCTGCTCCACAGCCAGGCTGGAGCTCAGGCCCTTGCCCTGCCATGCTCTGGTTTTCCCTTGCTCCAGCACATCTCACCTCACTCCCTCTCCTTCTGCACTGCTCGCTGGCCTGACCAAACTCTGCCAAACAGACACCTCTGGTGTGTCAGGCATAGGGCAGAAGAGCTGCCCCTCACCACCTGAAACCTCTTCCGTAGCCCTTCCCTGGCACTGCCTGGACCTTGAGCTCTTACCCACACACACAGGGACTCCTGCAACAGCAGCCTGGGAGCCGGGAGGTCGTCTTTTATCCCCAGCTGGGCAATGGGAGGATGGGAGTACTTGTTGGCTGGAGCGTGGTGCTCCCCTCAGCCAGGGACCAATCCCAGTTCAGCCACAGCTTCAATGACTGTCCAAATGTATGTTCACAGAGGGTGCCTGTCCTTTCGTCTCAGCTGTTCGGAGGAGGAGAAGCAAAACTTCCTCCCATCCCCAACCTGCAGCTCCCCTCTGAGGCCCTGCTCCCACAGCGAGTCCTGTACCAGCACGGGCAGATCCTCCCCCAGCTCCATCCGCTCCAGTCGCTCCCGCTCCTCGCACCACAAGGCCTCTCCCAGGTACTCCCGAAGCAGGTCCTGCTCTTCAGGAAAGAGGTAAGGCCAGCTCAAACAGCTGTCTCCGTGATCCTGGGCAACATCAAACTCTTGCAGGAGGAGGTGTAATGGTTTGGGTGGTGCCTAGGGATCCACATAGCTTGGGGTGATCTGTTCACATAGAGCTGATCTGAGACCATGAAATATGGGATGTCTCTTCCCTCTGTAATCCCATATACAGCAGACTCTGGTGCAACCTCACCCTCCAGTGTCTTTAACTTTTTCATGATTGTTGCCTTTCCCCAGGTCTTCTTCACGTTCCCCCAGTTATTCCTCCAAATCCTGCAAAAAAAGTCCTGAGAGCAGGAGTTCACGGCCGCGTCGGAGCCCCAGTTACTCCCGCTACAGCCCCAGCAGGTACAGCTGTCTCCTTATGTGATATCTGCTCCCTCCATCACTTGGTTGAACTGCAGCACACTTGCTGGCTCCTGCCAGCTCCAGACTGCTCCCTGAGTGTCCTCACTGGGTGCTTTAGTCCTCAGCAGCGGGCTGGTAGGGAGCAGAGGGGCATGGAGTAGGACATACGGCAGTGTGTTATGTTGGCCCGCAGTCCACTGGCAATTTCTCACCACTTACTGCCCTAGAGCTGGTATTTGTTGCAGAGGGAAGAGCCCAGAGATGAGCCTTTCATTTTCTGTGGGAAAACTGGATTTGCTATAGCCATGAACTGTCCTGCATCGCTTCAGGGAGTTTCACACAAGGTGCTTTTGGGGGTATGTTGCTGGGAGGGAGACCTGATTTACCCCTGGCTTTAAAGCATCATGGTATCTCACACCTGGGGTGTGTGGCACCTCTGCTCTGAGCTGTTGCGAGGGACACACTATGACACTGAAAGTGCACTGATGGCTGCTCAGTGGTGTTTGCCAGGGCCTCATCTGCATGGGAGATGCATCATAGGAGTGCCCCCTCTATTGTGCTGGGGATCCAGCAGACATGAGGGCAGAGCCTTAGGCTCCAGTGGGTCTGCCCAGGGCTCTTGTCACCTAAGGAGCCCACACCAGGCAGCAGCCCCTGCAACATGACTGCTGCTCTTGTCAAAGAGGGATCTTATTGCAGTAGGGAAAGGCAGTCACCTTTTCAGTGTCTTTCCTGAAGACAGACTCTGTCCTTGCTCTGCCAAAGAGGTGTCAGCCCTGGGAAGTGCCCCTGCTGCGTGGGCAGATGCCAGGTACCCTCGTGTTGGTACTAACAGAGCCTTGTAGGAAGAAATACAGTTCAGGAAACTACTCCCCCAAACCCTCAGGAAAGCACAGCTCACAGCTAAGCCCTAGGGATGCCTTTGGGCAGTTTTTTTCTGGTAACATCTCTGCTGCTTTGAACATTTTGCACCCTTAAAATGTTACATTCCCAGGGTCGGATTCTTGTGGGCTGTGGAACTGGTATGGGAGAATATTTCCTTCCTGCAGGAATCAGACCCTTGACGTGTAACATGTCGCTTTGCAGATGGCATTGAGCCAGGTGTATGAAGTGAGCTGCACTCCATGGAAGGGCCTGTGCTGACGTGTACAGGAATTTAACAAAAGAGAAAACCATAGCAACACTGGCACTCCTTTTGGCGAGCTGTGTGGAGCTGCACAGCCCTGCAGGGCTACCAGGAGGCCCTCTGCTCACGTGGGGCCTGCTGGCAGGATTGTTCTCACCTGCTTGTGCAGTGTGGCCAGCAAGGACAGTTTTAGTAAAGCTAAATACGGAGTGCATCCACAGGCAGAGGAACAGGGGCACCTTCTTAGGTAGGCAGCAAGGGGCCACCAGGAGACACTGCTAAAACCCCTGAACACAATTAGTGGGTGTCCATCTGTCCAGCCAGATGAGTGTGTCTATGTCCAGCTAAGGGAGTGTGCTCAGTGCTGATGCCACCAGAGCTTTGAGTGGTCTTTGAGAACTTTGCTTAGAGTGATCCCTTTTGGAGCCGAGTGTCCTCTGCTCGTCTGTGCCTTCGGGAGTCATCGCCTCCACATCCAAAACTCACCAACAATAACCCAGCAGTGACAGTTTCCAATCTGTGCTTTCCCCAGAGACCGTGAGCGAGAGCACAAGTATGGCTCCAGTGAGAAGGAGTCGCAGAGGGAGCGCGACCGGCGGCGGCGGCAGAGGTCCTATTCCCCCCTGAGGAAACGCAGGAGAGACTCTCCCAGCCACCTTGAAGCTCGGCGCATCACGAGGTAAGGGGATGCAGTCCCATCGTTTGGAGACAGGCGTGGCAGGCTCCCCTAAGGCTGTCCTTGGGTCCCAGCCCTTGCCAGCAGAGTCTCCAGGAGGAGACTGGTTTCCCTGAGCCTGATCAGCAGGCCCTTCTGCACCTTCTAGAGCTTGGGGATTTCCAGCTAGAGGCAGAGGGAGGATGGGGTGGGGGTCTGATTTACAACAAAGAATAAAGGCTGATGAAGTCACCTTGCAAGTACCAAGAGCATCCCCCCACGGGGTTTTTGTTTCAGCCTCTCCTGTGGTAGATGTCCCACGCTGTAGAGAGTGTCAAATATTCACTCTAACCTTCACACTGAGGGCTCTTTGAGACACCATCAGGCAGAGCCCAGCCCCAAGTTTAGTGCTTGAGGCATTCCCCGGGGCCCTGGGGTGGGTGGTTTGAATGCCAAGGCCTGTCAGCTACCTGATCTCTTCCTTTTTTTCTTTTAAAGAAACACAAACACATTTTCGGGGAGTATTGTGCAGGTTAAACAGTGCGTTTTAGAGATTTTGGCAGTAAATCCATCCCTGTGCAGCTGGTAACCCACATCTCTCTGTCCCCACAGTGCCCGCAAACGCCCCATCCCCTACTACCGTCCCAGTCCCTCCTCCTCCAGCAGCGCCAGCAGCTATTCCTCCTGGTACAGCAGCTTTAGTCGTTCCCCGAGCAGGAGCCGGAGCTACTGCAGCCACCGGACAAGCCGGAGCCGAAGCTGGAGCAGCAGCAGCACGGAGGGCAGGAGCCGCAGCCGGAGTTCGGGCCCCAGGAGCAGCAGGAGCAGGAGCTCTGACTCAGGAGGCAGCTCTGATAGCCTGCGTCGCTAGGGAGTGCCTCCAATGGCTCCTGTGCTGGCCTCACCTCCAAATTCCTGGCATTCTCTGCTTCCTTCCCACCTACCTGGCCATCGATAGCAATCATCCTCGATACCGATGCGGTGACAGTGCTGGGTCCCCCTTCCCTGGTCCAGAGGAAGAGCCCTCGTGCACCCGGTGCAGCCCCTTCGCTGCCTCGTGGAGCAGGTGGCTCTGTCCCAGCTCCCCAGGCCTGAGCTGAAAGAAGGGTCAGTGCTTTACAGAGGGTCTGTCACAACAGACCTTCTCCATCCTTCCCCAACATCCCTGTCTCTCCATCTCTGCCTCTCTCCAAAGCACTACCAGCTGCTCCAAACGAAAGAATTCAGCTCCTTGGTCTTATGCCAAACCAGGAGCCAGCAAATTAATTTCTGTTGGAGGGAGAGAGCCAGTTAGGGAGGAATTTGCTGAGAAGCTTTGGTGATGAGCGGAGGGGACCTGTCCCCACCAAGACAAACATCCCTTGGGTCTTTCCTCCAGTTTCTGCCCACTCTGCAGCAGGCCTCTTCCATGAGAGAATATTTATTTATTGCTGGTCAGCCAGTCCCTGCTATAAATAGAAGCCTAGAAATCCCTCCTGATGTAATTCCTGGGGAAAAAAGGGCCATGCCAACTCTTTTCTCCTGCCTTTTCCTAGTGGGGATGCAGCATCTTTCAGAGGGTTGTGATGTGCTCACAGACTGCTGAGGCCTGAAGCAGGTGTGAGGCCAGTGGGGTACAAGGGAGAGAGGGGACCTGGCTGTGCTCTGAGGGCCAGGCCATGGAGCTCCATTCTTGGAGGAAGCTTCTTGCAGTTTGAGGTTAGGTTTTTCTAAAGGCAGCCTTGCCCTTGGAGCACAGTGCTGGTGGGACTGTGAGGAGATAAGGAGAGGGCCTGACTGTGGGGTGTGGTGAGAGCACGTGGGCTTAACGGGCATTGCGTGGGGAGCCCGACTCCCCTTCCTCTAAACAGGCAGCAGCTTTAAGTGGTACCCATGGGATTTCAGGAAGTCATTTCTCCTTTGTGGCACCCCCTGAGGCAGGATGAGCTGCCCCCACAGCCCCATCTGCCCTGTGTTTGGGCAGATGCACTCACACCCCAGTTTGTTGCTGGGAGGACAGAGCAGTGCAGGGGGACAGAAAGGGCCCCCCACTAATTGCCTGTTTTTCCAAGGAGCTGCAGGCAGGAGGGCCCTGGGGTTTTGTCTCTCTGCCAGCCCAGCTGCCTGCGCAATTACTCTGTTTTGCAGGGTAACAAAGCCTTCTCCCAGCACAGGCTGAGCCGGTGCTGAGGAGTTTCTTTCTCTTACAACACCTGGGTACTTAGAGACGCTAATTTGGGCTTAAGACTTCCCTCCCTCCCTTTTTCCATCCCCTCCCCTTCCATCCTGCATGATTATTAACGAGTTTGGGCTTAATGACTCAAGAAGGTGTGTTATTCAAGTGTCACAGAAAAGGGCTGAGAGGGTGCAGCATCTGCTGGAGGAGGAGAGGGGGTAGAAAGATAGCAACCCCCCACCCCCCAGCTCTAGAGTTATCTACAGCTGCCAGTCCTACTGGCAGCAGGTAAAGAGGAAAAGCTGGGAGTGGAGGAAGGCCAAGTGCCATGGGGTGTTGTGGTGGAGCTGGTCAATCTCTTCAGCAAGCACATGAATCTGTTATCTATTGGAAGGTACAGCAGCTTGGGGTGTATTTCCACCTGGATGGGAAGTTTTATGCCAGGGGGCCCTTTTTCCCAGTATCCTTCCTACTGCTGGTCTCCCTTTTCCTGTGCTTTCAACCCCCAAAGCCCCTCCTTTTCCCAGTCCCTCATCCCCCATCTCACTCTCTGAAGATAATTTGAGGATGAGCGTGGCCAAGGTGGAGAACTGGGCACCCGTGGGGTTGGTGGTTTGGTGGGGTTGTATGTCCATCTCCTGGGAAGCTACTTTCTAGGATGTAGAGGGAGTGCACTCCTGGTAGGGCTGAGTAAACCCTTCAAGGCTGGATCAAGGGGTCAAAGATGGGGTGTTCTTGCAGCAGGGTGAGAAGCAGGATGCTGCTGCCTTCACTGGCTCTGACAGCAGCCCCTTGGCCATCTTCTGCAATGAACTCCCATCTCTGAAAGGGATGGAAACCTCACACTTCTTCCCCAAAGAGTCTCTCCCAGTTTGACATTGAAATGCCTCATCCTCCTCCTCCTCGGGAAGACCCAAAGGCAGCGATGGGAGCCCAAACACCAGATGTACCAGTGTTTCAAGAGCAGCCTCTTGCCCCTCAGCACCTGCTGACACACACCTGCATCTGCAGCAGGGAAGAAGCAAGTCAGGAGGTCAAAAACTAGACAAGAAAACAAGAGGGGCTTTGTGCTACTGGTGTAGATATCAAAACACAACATTGACTTGAGCTCCTCGTGGCTGAGGACAGATGATCAAAGCACTGCATCAGGGCAGCAGCACCACCAACCACGGGGCAGGAGATGACTCCAAGGGTTGCACGGGGCTGACGGCGGCTCTCGTACCCATCTGGCTGATCCACGCTTCGAGGGCTGCCTCTGCTTGTACAGTCCATGGCAGCTAAACGCTCCTGGGGTTTCCTGAGCAGACTTGCATTGGAGTAAACCCCTTAATTTATTTATTTATTTATTTATTATTATTATTCTATTTTTAATTGTATGTCGGAATGGATGCAGGTGGTCACTGTTACCAGTATTTATTTATTCTTTTTCTTTTTTTCTTAACAATAAGTTATTTTGGGATCTGTTTGTTTGTTTGCAATGTCTCCATGCCACTGTTCTTGTGTAAAGGTTTACAGCACTGGCTCCTCTCAGCGAGGTGGCTGCAGGAGTGATGGTCACTCCTGCTGCTGACGTGTCCCTGAGGCTGTCCTCTCTGGAGCAGGGCAGGAAGGCCAGAGGGATGCAGGGCAGAGCTGTTTGTCTGTTTCCATTTTAAAATCTAGGGTTTCTCAGTAGATTTGAAAAGGCACGTGATGGATGTCACCAGAGAAATGTGTTTGGGGTCTCGTGGAGGTGATGGCAAGGGTCTGCTCCCTGGCTGGCCAAGCGAAGGGCAGGTTGCAGCCCCCGCCAGGGGAAGTCTCGCGCCGGCCGGGTGCCAGCTGGCGGCTGCTGCTGTTTCCCTTGGCTCCACAGCCAGCGCACGACCCGAAACCGAGCTGCTCCACGCTGGTTTCCCTGGGAGGATGCCGTCGCTAGGACTCCCCTGCCGTGTTTATTGCTGCACGGTGACCCACCCATGGAAAAACTAAAGAAATGAGACCGTGAGAGAGTGATTCGCGCTGAAGATGCCTGCAAAACCCAGCCTCTGGTGACAGGACCTAACCGAGTCTGTGTGCGTACGTGGACGTATACGTGTGTCTGTATGTACATGTGCACATACATATGAGTTTCCCTCAGTGGTGGTATTTATTTTTTAACTTATTTAAGGTTTTTAGTACAACCTGGAACATCACCTTTCCTGTCGGTGGACAACTGGGTTTTCCGTTGGTTTGTGAGAAGCCCATGAGCTTTTCTGTCTCTGTGCCTTTTGCCAGCACTCTTTTTTTTTTGTTGTTTCATTCATTCACTGCTTTTATGGATTTTTTTGCTCCTTGTCGAGCTTCTCAGATTGCTGCTGGTGCTCTCTGCAAAGAGCAGTGTTCACCTGGTGGAAAGGCAACTCGGTCATTTTGGTGTAGGTGAATTGCCGCTGGCCTGCGATTGGCGCTCAAGGGATGCCCAGGGCTGGCCATGGCCTCACCCAGAGCACCTCAGGAAAGCATCTTGGCCACTTTTTGGAGGCCGTGTCTCAGAGGGTTTTGCTTTTCATAGACACAGAAGCTCTTTCCCACCCACGATTTTGTTTCCATCCCCCAAGCACCCCTGGTTGCCTTTCCCTGGCAGAGCACGCATTGCAGCACTGCTCCCAGATGTTCCCCTCATCCCAGAGTTGTGCCGTCAAGCTTTCCTCACTCCCTGGACTGACCTTGGCTTTGGGTTTGTCGCACTGAGCAAAGCTCATCCCTCCTCTCCCAGCCCCAGTTTTGGGGCCAGGCTCCAGAAAACCCAAAACAATCTCTGCAGGTTTGTTGAAATGAAAATTTAAGGGATATTTCAAAGTACTGTTTTGTTCTTTCTTTTCTTCATGGGTTACAGCACTTGGTTGAGTTTTGCTTTATGTTGACTGCATTTTTTTCAATGTTGCTATTGTTTTGGGGGACTGAATTTGTACCAAACTTGTCTGCAGCAGCCAATCACTGTTATTTTGCTATGCATTGTGTATATATTGAACAGGCTGAGAGGACTTAGCCTCTATTTAATATTTATTTCTTCTATTTATTGATCATTACTTTTAAAAAGCTATTTGGGTCTTGGTGTTGGGTCCATGCAGTTAGGAGCCTTTGAGGTGTTGCCATATACATTAGAGAGGTTATTAGAGAAGTAAATTACTGAGGCTGTCACCTGCCAGTATGGAAGCATCTGGCAGACAAATTAGGGGTTTATTTCAGGAGGAACCTCACTTAGATGGAGATGAGCAAGGCAGGGGAAAATCTTTCATCTTCTTGAACCATTGAAAAATCACATCCCCCTGGAAAGATACTGAGTGTTCAGAGGCGACAGGCTGTGGTGGAGGAATAACCCTGCTCTTCCTCCTTCATGCCGTGTAGGGCTGCTTGGATCCCTGGAGGTCTCTGATCTCCCATCATAGACCCTCTCTTGGCCCTCAGTGGTTACTGGGGGCAGAGGGGCACTTGTCACCCTTTAATTGATGCCAGGAAGAGGATAGGGTTGAAATGACTTGCTGTGGTCTCTACCAGGAAGGAAGGATGTCTGTCCTGTCCCATCCTGAGACCCTCATCCTCATACCATGTCCTACTCTGCCTCTTTCACTGAGGTTTGTGCCAGAACCAGTAGCTTTACCCAGACATGAGCTCAGGAAATGTGGTCAGGACAGGACTGAGAAGGTCCCTCCTGTTGTCTCCAACACAAGCTGGAGTTTGCTGCAGGCATCTACTGTAGCTTTGAAAAAAAGCGTGAGATGTGCTAAAAATCAGGACCTGCCCCAGTGTCGCTTCTCCAACACTGTGGTCATTGTCCTCTTCACCCAAGTGGGAGCTGTTTGTGCTCCATGGGCAGAGCTGCCTGGGCTGGCAGATGGTGGATGTGGCTCCAGCTATTTCCACAGAGTTAGCCAGGAGCTGCAGGGAGCTCAGCCTTGGAGCTATCAGGATATTTGTTTGAGACAAGGATGGATTCAGGTGCCTAACTGAAGACTTTTCCCATTAGTGTCCAGTGGGGTTTTATTACCTCTTTGCAAGAGAACAAATAATTGTCATGACTTTGCTGCTACCTGAAAGTCTGCAGGTGCCTGGGAGGGTCTCTGAGGCACTGGTACATCTGCTGTTGTAGCAACAGCTTCATGGTGAAGCATCCCCTCTTTGGGGATGTTGCCTGAGAACAACACCCTGAGCCTCACCAGCCTCGGGGCAGGTCTCTGCCTTCAAAATCCAGGGAATTCGATTTAGAACAAAAGCAAAGAAGTGAGAAAAGCTGCAAGGGAAATGGTGTTTGTTTTCTCGCCTGTTGGTCAGTTCCTCACCAAATGACACCGGCACTTCTGTTCATTTGACTTCATTGTAAAATTCCCTTTGCTCTCCATCAGAAAGCATACTGTGTTCTTTAGTCTTCTTGGGGTATTTGAGTTGTTAGCCTGGTTAGAAAAAGGGTTCCAATAAAGGTTATGACAGTATTTCCTTCTCATCGCAGCCCTGTTTTCATGTTCCTTCTGGATTGACTGTGCGCGGTGGGATATTTTGGGTGGTTTCAGCTGCTCTGCAGGGAAGGGCATGTGCCCGCGCTCCCAGCTGCCAAGGCCTGGCTTCTCGGGGCACTGGTTGAAGCAAAAAAGGTTGTGGGCTAGTATTTCTGGCAGCTCTCCCTTCCCAGCTGGGCCAGGCTTTCACTGCCCTTTGCCAGGCTGTTTGGATCCCCCGTCCTGTTCAGGCACCGGTAGCCCAAGCCAGAAACGCGGCCGTCTCGCCGTGGAGGTCACCGTTTGGGCTCAACAAGGGCTCTCCTCGAGGCCGTGCCCTTCCCTGCCTGCACAGCCCTCGCTCCAAGCCCTGCCCCGTGCTCCCACACAGCAGGGTCCTGCTGCAGTCTGCATCTCAGCAGCAGCCAGGGTGCTCCTCCACGAGCAACAGGGTGGTGGGGACTCTCCGGCACCCCGGCTGATGCCCCTCACACTGGGGTGCTCCCCTGGACTGGCTGGAAGCCAGTAGCACTGGACCACTTCCCCATGCTGTTCCCAATAGAACTCAGATGGACACCCAGGTAGGGTCTGGCTGCAGCACAGACAAATGGGGCAGCATCCCCAGGTCACTTGCAAAAGAAGGAAGGCTGAGAGGCTGCTCCACAGTCCCCAGAGCTGATGTCGTGGTGCCAGCTTGGCGGCTGGAGGCAGCTGGGAGATTTGGAGTGACAGCAGGAGCTAAATTAGGATGGCCCAGAGAGGACAAGAGCCTGCAGGAGGGGACGTGTGACTAATTGGGATAAACAAGGCGACAGGGAGGATTCCTGGCCAGGGAGGGAGGATGACCCGGAGCTACGCTGGGAAATGTAGGACTGGAGATGCTGGGATGCTCTTGGAAACACGGCAGGATCATGGTGCTGCCCGAAACCTCCTCTGGGCTCATCCCCATCTCCCTGTGGGCTGGGGTTTGCCCAGGCAGGTGCAGAGATGGGTGCTGGGGTGATCCTGTGCCTCAGCCAGGATGAAAAGTGCCAAGCTTCTCTCAGACTCAGTGTGTGGTGATGTCCCCCAGGACACCCTGCTGTCCCCTCCAGGGGACAAGGGAATGGAGGGGAAAATGCTCTGCCCCTCTGCTGGCAGCTGCCTGCCTGCACCCAGGGGTGCTCAGCCAGCACACGGGTCCTCCCACAGGCATCCTCCTCAGTCCACAGGAGTCCCCCACAATGCCTGGCTGTTCCCACACGTGGAGGGGTGAGGGAACTGAGCACAGGGGAGCAACCCTGCCCCAAGCCAAGGAGAGGAAGCTCCCTTCCCCAGCGATGCTGTGTTGGTGCAGTGTGATTAATGCTGTTGGAGTGACAAGGGGCTGAATGGCTATACAGCCTGTGCTGCGTTAAAGTCTTCCTGCTGTAATTAGTTCCATGAAGTCTATTAGAAAAATTGCAGATGCTGGAGAGAAGGAGCATGAGGCAGAGCCAGGAAAGAGGATGCAGCATGAGGAAGTGGTCCCATATCCAGTGTGAGCCTCACTGATGACACCCCATCCTCCAGAGCATCCCATCACCCACCCAAGCTGTGCTGGAACTGCTTCCACGGGGAGTCCCTTGTTGCTACCAGGTACTCTGCACCTGCACTGGCGGGGCTGTGTCACCCAGGTGGATGCTCGCCGGGAGCTCACCAGCTGTGGCCACACCTCTTCCCACAGCGCGCTGCCCGCTCCCCACCGCTGCCCTGTAATTATCCCCACTGCTGCGCGGCTGTGATTACCGCCTCGCCCTGCCCGTGCACGGCACGCAGTGGGGTGAGGAGGAGGAAGGTCTCGTCTCTCATACAATGAAAGACTAAGAGAGTTGAGGTTGTTCAGCCCGGAGAAAAGAAGACTCTGGGGAGACCTTAGAGCAGCCTCCCACTACTGAGAAAGATGAGGAGGGGCTCTTGATCGGGGAGTGCAGGGATAGAATGAGGGCAAATGGTTTTAAGCAGAAAGAGAGGAGATTGAGATGAGATTTTAAGGAGAAAAGTTTTCCTGTGAAGGTGGGGAGGCCCTGGCACACATTGCCTAGAGAAATGGTGGCTGCCCCATCCCTGGAGGTGTTCAAGGCCAGATTGGATGGGCTTTGAGCAACCTGGTCCAGTGGGAGGTGTCCTTGCCCATGGCAGAGGGGCTGGAACTGGATGGGCTTTGAGTTCCCTTCCAACTCAAACCATTCTATGATTCTATGAAGATGCTAAGCAGTGCCGCAAAGACACTGCCCACCTGCTGCCTGGGGGTCCCTCTCCTTCCCGTGGCTGGGGGACATTCCTCTGGGCCTGACCAGTGAAGGTAGCTAAGGAAACAGGGCTGGAGAGGGACATCCCTTGGAGTATGGGTTTTCTCCTGTGTCCTGCAGTCCCACTCACTCCTAGGCTCTGTGGGCAGCTGAGATGCTGCATGGTCCTGGCCACACAAGAGGTCTATCCCCTGCCCTTAAATCCCCAAAACCCACCCGTGGGGTCCTACAATTCCCTGTGATGGGTGCCACCAGTGACCCATTTCCCAGTACAGTGGGCTGCTTGGTTGCATGAGGACACATGGCTTTACAGTGAGGCAAAGCATCTTGGCCCAGCCCCACCAAGGAGGTATTTTTAATGGGTGACACGGGAGTGAAAGCAGCTGGCCCTGAGCTCGGGGGCTATTTTGGGCACAGGGCAGCAGGAGGGGGTGGCGGGGACCAGGGCAGCTGCTGAAACACCGTGGCCCCGCGACAGCCGGGATCCTCGGGCCGCCGGGAGAGGTCAGCTGCCACAGCCCAGATTCTCCACGGCTGTTTCATCTTCTCCAAAATACTTGGCTGACAGGGCAGGAATTGCAAAACACACCTCCCCTCCTCCCAAATCCGTATAAATAGCGCTCGCCCGGCGGCTGGAAGGTTAGAGAAGTTTCTCGGCTCCGAGCTCAGGCATTTATTGCAGCTCTCTCCCGGGAGCAGCACAGAAAGTTGCACATAAAGTGCTGGGGAGTGAGAGGGGAGAGATAAGCTTTTTAATCTGGGGATATTTTGTTTTATTATTTTTCTTCCCCTCTCTTGACAAGAAGTTTTATTTTCCCCTCCCTGGTCCCTGGGATCACAGCCAGACAGGAAGCATTTTCTCTTGGCCACAGAGCTCTCTCCGTCCTTCCTGCGCTCCTCCAGCTCTCAGTGATTCAGCCCTGAATTGATTTTCTCTGTCATCCATCACCTGGTGCTGGGAAGGAGGGGACCATCCCTGCGGCACCCATCGCAGCCGCACGCCTGCGTCCCGCCCGGGGTGGATGCGTCTCCTCCGGGACGGGCTCTCCAGGGAAGTTCACAGCAAGGAGCGGCCGCACAGAGGCTGAGGCTCGGAGGGAGAGCCCAAGGAACACCAGACCCTTCGGAAAGAAGCCATGGCCGACAGCCAGATGCCCTTCTCCTGCCATTACCCCAGCAGGCGCAGCATCCGTGACCCTTTCCGGGAGCCCGGCTTGACCTCGCGTCTGCTGGACGATGACTTCGGCATGTCACCCTTCCCCGGGGACCTGACGGCGGACTGGCCCGACTGGGCTCGGCCCCGGCTCACCACCACCTGGCCGGGTCCCCTGCGCACCGGCATGGCCCGCGCCTCCGCCATGGCCCCCGGCTACGGCGCCCGCTTCGCGGGGTACCCCGAGAGCCGCAGCCCTGTGCCCGTCTCCCGTGAGCCCTGGAAGGTGTGCGTCAACGTGCACAGCTTTAAACCCGAGGAGCTGACGGTCAAAACCAAGGATGGCTACGTTGAGGTGTCAGGTGAGAGCTCTGGGGAGGAGGAGGATGAGGCATGAAAAGCAGTCGGTCTTGTCTTGCCCATGAAATTGCTTTTAAATGCAAAAATTGCCTTAATTTTACTCTGGCAGTGGCAGCCCCGTGCTCAGGGTCAGGGCCAAGGCTGCAAAAGGGTTTTGGGGCAGCCTCACAGACAGTTCAGGAGTGCCACAGGGTGCCACAACTCACAGGCTGTGGTGGTTTGCTGCAGAAGTGAAAAGGAAAAGCCTCCTTTGGGGTAGTTTTCCACCCTGGTAGCCAGGGAGGCACCACTGCGGGCAGCAGCACCCTACAGCAAGCTGCCAAGAGGGGCCCCAGCTTGGCTGGGTTAATTATAGCCAGGGTGAGGCCAGCACGGAGGGAGATTCCCTTTAAAGGGGCCGAGGGAGAGGCAGCTCTGGTGCAGGAAAGCTGTAGGCAGCCACCTTGCAGCCCCCACCCCAACCCAGCCCCAAGATGCTGAGCCTGAGGACAAGCAGGCCAGAAGAATGGTCCTGAAAGTTTGATTAATGGTGAGGACAGTAGGTGCTGGGTGCCCCATATTTGGGGTGCCCTGAGCATCCCTTCAGCCCAGCACCATCATCCCGCATTGCCCTGGGCCAGGGACTGCAATGCAGCATTGTCCTGGGTTATTTATTTGGGACTCATTGCAGGGGGAAAAAACACAGGTCAGGGGGTCCAGGAAGCCACTGGTGTGGTTTTAACTTCAGGGATGCTCCAGGCCATGGGGACCCCCATCCTGACAGCATGGGCATAGGGGCCTGAGGAGGAGGACAATAGGAGATGCTGCTATCTCCAAAGATTTTAATACATATGGAGGCTTTTTTTTTTAAGCCCCTCTTGGCAGCCTGCAAGACCCCAGGCACTTACTGGAAATATGAGTATGTCGTGTCCATCACCTCCTTCCCAACATTGAGTAGGCTCCCTAAGCCCTCCCCAGAGGAAAGAGTTTGCACTGGGGAAGGGAAACAATTCCTTTGAAAACTTTCCTATTGGGTTTTGTTATTGTTGAGAAAAAATGATCTCCTGGTGAGGTGGTGACGTGGGTGTTGGCCTTCCCTGCAGGCAAACACGAGGAGCAACAGGTGGAAGGAGGGATCGTCTCCAAGAACTTCACTAAGAAAATCCAGTAGGTACCAGCTAACCCTGGGATGTCCCCTCACCAGAGGGGCTGGGGCATGGGGAGGGCGTGCATGTCTCCTTGACCAGCACCCAAATATTGCTGTGGGACCGTGCCCCTGCAGTGCAGGGATGACACCAGTGGTGAAGGACTGTGCTTTGCCAGGCCCCGTACCCCAGCTCATGCATGCAGGGACTCCAGCACCTGTTTCCCCCTCCAAAATCTGCCCTTTTGCAGCACGTGCCTGGCTGATTCAGGCCACACGGTAATTTCTGGAGGGAGATAAAAGAGGAGGAGGTCTTTTCCTGGGTGCTTTGTCAGTCTCCTCAAGGCCCAGGGCTGTGTTCGGAGCTGGCTGGAGCACCACAAGCAGGAGGGGTGGAAGAAGCCGCGGGGTTCAGCAGGGCATGATGGGCTGACACCATCATCAGCACCAAAATACATCCCTCTGTGTGAGTGTGTATCTCTCCATCTGAATGATGTCAGTCAGATTGCTATCGCGTTGACTCACCACGACACCTCATTTTGGCAACAACAACAGCGAAGGGCAGGGAGGAAAAGCCAATCCAGCGGCAGGCAAGCCCCAACCGTGGCGCTTTGCCCATGCCAGGACAGACCCCCAGCCCCAGGGTTAACGGGGAGAAGCAGCAAAGCCCAGAACATGGGAAGTGTTTCCTCGGCTGGCAGCAGCTCTGCTTTGTTTTCCACCTCGAAGGAGCCCTGTGTATCCCAAACTCCCACGGGAAAGCTGGGGCGAGCACCACGCTCCCTCCTGCTCAGCGCTCGGCAGCCGCAGCGGCTCCTTTTACGGGCAAGGCTTGCGGCTGACGCGGGCTGCAGCACGGCGATGATTTACTCCTGCTTTGCAGAAGCCAGGGCAGCACAAGGGGCGGGTGACATCCCGTCAAACACATCTGCTGGGGAGATTAAACAGAGCACCCATAGGGGCCAGACCGGCTGGGAGGCTGCTTTAAATATCCCCGGACATTCCCAGGCACTACATCAACAACAGAGGCTTTGCTGAGCCCTGCACCAGAGCTGCTGGCTCAGCATCGATGGTTTCTGTGTGGGAGGGTCCTGCGTGGGCTTCCCAAGGGTCGATGTCCATCAGAGACGTGGCCCTGCCTCCCTGGCCCCGCTAGCTCCTAAATCATCTCATCTTTCCTTCTCTCCTGCAGGCTGCCCTACGAGGTGGACCCCATCACGGTCTTCGCCTCTTTGTCACCCGAGGGGCTGCTGATCATCGAGGCTCCCCAGATCCCTCCATACCAGCCCTATGGTGAGGGCAGCTGCAGCAGTGAGATCCCTGTTGAGAGCCAGGAGGCCACCTGCGCCTGACCCGCATCCCTCCTGCGCCCCGGCATCCCTCCTCCCCTCTCCCTTCTCCCCTGGACCCCTCAGTCCCCTGCGGTGCAGCATCCTGACAGCCTCTGGCAAGGGTGACGGGTGCCGCTCGCAGGGATGGCAGCACCCGCCACCCCATGGGGACCAGCTGAGAGCTGGGGCACGCACTGGGTGCCAGGCCACCATTCCTGAGGGCTTGTAGTGGTCTGAGGTGCCGGTAGAGATTTAGTACCCATGGAGCAGAGCAGAACAGATGTCCTCATTACAGTTATTTTTTGCTCTGAGTTGCTTGGATGAGATATTTACAATAGCAAAAAAGGGCCCTTATTTCTCTAAAATTGATGTGGAATCCTGTAGCCCGGTGTCTCTTCCTCCTCCATGGGTTGGGGTTGTTTTTAACCACATCTCTGCAAAGGACATGCATCCGGTGGCAGAGTTTGATGGCAGACCTCCGTCCTGAGAAACATGAACCGTCCGTGTGTTTTGAACGTTGGGGTTTGGATTTTCTTTTTCTTTTTTTTTTTTCCAAAGAGAATTTGTGCTTTTACTTGTCAGACCTGAGGAATAAAACCCAGTCGATGTTCTTAGCCTCCACTTGCCTCGGTTGAGCCCAGCGGGCTGGGTGTGCGGCTGCAGGAGGGCAGTGGGAGGAGGGAGGATGCCACCCTGTGCCACTTCCTCACCTGGCATGGGGTCCTGTGCGCAGGGAGAAGGAGAAGAGGGATGTGTGGGGATGTTTGCACTGATGGGCAGCTGTTTGATCTTCTTCTGCAGTCTTTGAATGCCAATTCCCAGCTAGCACCAAGCCCAGTGAGGTCCATGGGTTCATAGTTTCCTCATCCTCTTGATGGATCACAAATGTTTTTGCTTGCTTGGGGATGCTAAATCAGTCTCTGAGCTGGGAAAGTCAGGTTTGCACCATCTCCATTTCCATCTCATCCTGCAAGCTCCACGCTGGCAGCTCTGCCAGGAAGCACTTCCCAGCTAATTCCCCAGTAGAGGTACCAGCAAATTTTTCTGCTGGGCTCTGGACACAGCCTTAAAGTCATTCCTGGGGGCAAAGCACCGAGTTAGGGTTGTTAACACACTGCAATGCCCAGGGCTGGCAGAGCAAAGCTGCTGATGTGGGGCAGCAGTTTTTCCATCCATCTGTGCCGCACCTGGACCGAGCACCCGGTTTTCCATGTCACCAGGACCTCAGAGTTAAAAATACAACCTCACATGCTCTGCTCTGGCTCATTTGGGTTGTGGTTACCAACAACAGCACATCATGTGCTGTAAACCCCATTCCCAGTGCTCAGGACCATGATGGTACCCACACTCCAGGTCACGGAGGGGAAACTGGAGGCTCTCGCCCTCGTTTTATAAGTTATATTTAATTTTTGATGGTTGCTATGGACCCTGGATCCACAGATGGTGCACAGCACCCCACACCCATCAGCAGGAGCCAGCCCTGGGCTCAGCCATGCCAGCTCTGCCAGGTGCAGCTGCGAGCACAGCAGTTTTTATTCATAAAGTCTAATCCTTGAAATGTAATCTTGACACCAGGGTGGAAAGCAAAAAAAGTCATGAGTCACAGCTACAGCCCTGTGTCCTCATGCCACTTGGAACCATTGTGCCCCATGGGTGATGCCTCTCCAGCACAAACTGTCCCTCCTCCTCCTCTTCATCTCTTCAAAGGATTATTCTTTCCAGTCGCACAGACTCCCCAGACCCAGCCCAAAATTTGCCCCCAGTACCTCATCCCCTTGATGTATTTTTCATGGGAGGGACCCCAGGGGAAGCCACATGTGTCCCAGGGATGACCCTCAGGCTCCAGCCCCCCAGCAGCAGGATGTGGCCCTGCAGCAACCCTGTGTGAACCCCATATAGAGTCATAGAATCATAGAATCTTTATGGTTGGAAAAGACCTCTAAGATCATCATGTCCAACCACCAGCACAACACCATTGTGCCTACTAAACCACAGCTGGAAGTGCACCACATCTACACATTTTTTTAACCCCAGTGGCAGGTGCTGCACGTGCAGGGGACAAGCTGCAGAGATAAATTGGCCATAGCTGAGCCCCTCTCCCACCCAAGGTTATATGGGGAGGTGCCCAGGCTGCAGCTGTACCTGTACTGTACTGGAGCAAAGGGAGTCTCAGGATCTGCTTTGGGGCTGCTGCAGTCAGATGATGGCTCCCAGTTTTCTCTCCTGCTGACCCTGCAGTTTTGAGGCAAGATATTTTTTCTTTAATCACTTTCCTGTTTATTTGGTTCTGCTTTCTGATGAATTCCTTAATAGCATCTTATAAAGGCTGCTGTAGGATGCATTAGCAGTAATTTCTTAATGGCTGAGGCTGGCATAGGCAATTAGCACTAAGGACCTCTTCCAGAGGCAGTGTGCTTGGGCCTGTGCAGCCAGGGGCTTCTCAAGCTTTTAGACTGTCTGGACAGTCACATATTAACAAAATAATTGTAAGTGGAGAACTGTTTTTTTTATTTTTTTAATGTGATCTGATTATTGATGTGAAGGAGGCTTTAGACAAAGTAATAATCTTCTCTGGTGTTTCAATGAGTGGAAAAACAAGTTTGGAAACACAGCATTTCTGCATCAGCATCTCCCTCTGTGCCCAGAGAGGATAGGGTTGGAAATGTGCATTTCTGGGGTACTGGGGTGCTGCAGGGCCAGTGGGGAACAGGAGCTGTTTGCTCATGTGCGTGAGAGAAAGGCTTGAAGCCATTAGAGCCAAAATACAGCTCTGTAACGGCCGTTCTGCTGATTACATTACATTTCATGGGTTGATAGCAATTACACCGCACCGGGTGGTACCATAACACATTACGGTTTATAGCTTAATATCAACTCTAACAGGGAGATGCTGTGTGCAGGACGTGGCTCCAGGCAAGCATCCTCCAGGCAGAGAGGAGTGAGCTTCCCAACGGATCTGACCCCAGGGCTGGCCGAGGAGGCTTGGCAGGGACCAAGACCCAGGCCTGTGGTGTTTGGGGGCCCCTCTTACACCCAGGAGAAGGGGCAGGATGGTGTTTATCAGCAATGCCTCTTGCACAGGGCACCCCTCTGCGGGCCCTGTTCAAATCACTCCAGGAGGCAAGTGCTCCCTTACTTCTCCTTCCAGACCCGTGTTAGACATCAATATCCACATCATTCCTGATGAATGAGGTGGAGGAGCCATCCTAACCAGGCCTTTCAAATCCTGCTCTGAGCAATACTGATGCTGCTGCACCGGGCTGTGCCCCCAGCCAGGGTGGGGACACAAGCAGATGTTTGGGAGACTTTATTTTTGTCTTCCTAAGAAGTCAATTCTGATAAAATACACAATCACATCTGAAAGGGGTCGGTGTAATAATCAGCTGGATGTTGGGCAATTTACATCAGGCTCTTTGTTGCCACTGGTGCAAAGAGCATTGTGGAAGAGGAGATGCTGGGTCAGGGCTGAGCTTGGAAATCCAGCAGCTCTTGGTGCATCTCAGGAGCATGAGCCTATGAGCCTGTGAGCTTGGCTCTAAGCCCCAGCAAAGCTCTCTTGTGCATCTGGAGTGAAATATGGATGGTTCATGTGGCCTTCTTGTTTGGGGAAGACTTTTCTAGCTTCTTTTTAGCAATGATTCCTCCTGCAGCACAAGCTGGTGATTCCCAGTGCTGCAGACACAGAGCTGGGATAGGGGTGATGGGGAGGACTCAGGGCTTGGAACGCAGTGCCATGAGATAAGGGGGCTGCATAATGGGAAACCGGCCCTGGGGGATGGGAAGAGATAAGGAGAAGGTCACCCAAGCCCTGGCAGAGCTCGCCAGGCGGCTCAGCAGCAGGAGGGTCGGTTGCAGGAGGCTGAATAAACCTCTTGGACATGTCCATGTCCTGCTGTCTGTCCTGAGCTGTCAAGGAAGCTGCTTGGCCCTTGGCAAGGCAAGGGCACCAGCCAATTGGGCTGAGCAGTTCTGAGCACTGATTTACACCTCACCCGGGCCAAGCTGGGTGAGCATATGTCTCCTTGCAGGTCACCAGTTCCTGGTCTGTCCCAGAGGATTTATTTTCATAAAAATGAAGCAAAAGCTGAATTGATTTATTTTGGTTGGCAGCATGCAGAGAAGGGTGAATAATCCACAAGAAGCTCCAGAGGTGTCCAGATACACCAGGAATCTCCAGAGGCCCAGTTTCTTCTCCTAGAAGAACTGGTTTGACCTTATTTTCTGAACCTGCAGCTCCCATGGCAGGAGCCACCTTGTGCCTGGGTAGAGCCTTGGCCAACAGCCAGCACAGCAGCTCCCAAAGCTGCGTCCAGCTCTGCTCTGGGCAAGCAACACTCTTGCAGCCATGTGTGCCCATGGCTCAGGACACACTCGCTGGCTCATCTCTCAGAGATACACTTGATGTCTCTTGCTTGTTCCCAGCACGCTGTTAGATCATGCTGAGGGGTCCTCTGTCGGCCACCGAAACCCTTTTGTTGGCTGCTGGGGGTGTTTGTGCTTTGCAGCCGCTATGGAAGCCACTCTGCACAGCTCTGAGCGTGGCACGTGTGCCATGGGCGTGCAGGAGCTCAGCCTGCTTTCCTCCAGCATTCTCTCTCACAGAGCCCTGTGCTGCAGTCCTCCCCTTGGCCCCTCGAGTTGACACGCAGTTCTCCAGGCTGTTGTTTGGCAACTGGTTCTTATTCCTGCAGATTATCTATCTGGGTTTTCACAGGGGGGTTGACATAACGCTTTGGTGTGGTTTTTCCTTTTCCACATCCAGAGCATCCCCCTGCCCCCAGTGGTTTCTCACTATTTCTCACAAACTCGAGTCCCTTCAGTACATCCCAGTCCCCCCTAGAGAACAGCCATAACCATCCAGGTGTTTCTCTGCCAAAGCTGAGACCTATTGGGGGTTTTCATGTTTCTCTTTGGGAGTTTCTCTTCTGTTGGAGACACTGCTTTGTTGTGGTTTTGGTCTCTACTTGCAAAGCAAACCTCATCTGTTTCAGTTTGGAAGTGTCCAAAGAGAATACTTTGTTCCTATAGCCATTATTTGGCAGAGAAGCAAAAAAAATCTATTTTTCTCTAATGAAAGAACCCAGTATCACAGAAATAGCTTGCCCTGGCTGACCAGACGGCCTTTCTGTCTCTTTTATATCAAAGACTGAGAAGTTCAGCAGGAGGTCCTGGCCATGAAGCAGCATGGCTGCCCCTCAGAGCAGACCAAGAATCCCTGAAGCTTTGCCCTTCTCAGCAGAGAGGAGGGGAGGAGAGACTTCCATAGATAAAGCAATGCTGGAGAGGCGTTATGGTGTTGTGTTTTGGATGCTTCTGCCCACACCTGTCTCAGGAGGGACTGGTTGTGCTTTGAGGCTCAAGCCCAGCGACCCCACTAGCAGGACCCTCCCAGTGGGACAGTGTACGTGACCAGTCTTAAGCATCACTAACCCCTTCCTGGAGCCACAGCTGCCTCTGTGGACTACGACATCTCAGAGGCACAAATTCCTCCATCCAATAATGAGCTGTAATTGCAGAAAGGAGACTTTTCTTGTATTTGTTTTCCTTTGTCAGTCTTTAAACCCAGTTGCAAATGCTGTTGGTAATTAAGGGCGGTCTTGTAATTTGGGTGATGTGCTGAAGTGCAACATCCTGCTCCCAGCCAGATGCTTCACAACAAACCAATCCTGGAGGAGAGGCAAACTTTGCCTTAATTTTCTTCTTTCATTAATGCAACAGAAAGCTTCCTATCTGAGGCAGCCTTGGAAACCTCTCCATGTTAAAAGACCTCCTTGAAGTGTATTCCAGCAGCCAAGGAGGGTAGTTATGAAGCACAATAAGCCTGCAGAAGAGCTCATTAAAACAATAAATTACAACTAATTAGAATAAATCAAGCTGAATCATCTCCAGCATGAAGGTAAAATGAGGTGTGAGTGAGTGTTTTTAATAAGGCCAGTGCTAATCCCAGGCTCCTTTTTAAAGTGATGGTGAGTCCTGCTGCAGTGATGATCCTCCTGCTGCTGTGATGATCCTGCTGCTGGGACCAGGGTAGAAAATAGATCCAGACAAAGGCAAGAGGAACGCAGAGCTAATGGTATTTTTAATTGTTTCCCAATGTGAGCTGCTGGTCCCTAATTACAGTGGGTTTTGGGGTAGCGCAGCATCTGCAGTGGCTCGCAGAGGGGCAGGCACAGGCCAAGGTGCTTGGCTTTGCTCATTTTGGGTTCTTTCTCTTTAATTTGCAATGCACAAACTGGCTGTGGGGTTTTGTTCCTCTCCATCCTATCATTTCATCACAAACAGCCACAGTTAAATGAATTCTCTGCATAATTAGCAGTGAGATCATTGGGACCGTTTTGGCTCAGAGTCTTATTTCTCCTCTGGTCTCCAAAGAGCTGCTGAAAACAAGGGCGAGGAAGGAGGGTGGGGATGGAGAGGCAGTGGGATGGGTGCCCTACTTGTGCCTTGGCAGCCCTGGAGATGGGTGCTGGAAGGGACACCTCGGACTCCTTCTCCTGCACCAGCTAAGGAAGGTTTGTGAGATATCACTGTCCTCCTCAGTGACATTTCTGGACTTGATGTTAGGAAAAAGTTCTTCACTGAAAGGGTGACTGGTCCTTGGAATGCGCTGCCCAGGGAGGGGGTGGAGTCACAGACCCTGGAGGTGTTTAAGGGGAGACTGGATGAGGCACTGAGTGCCATGGTTTAGATGGTGGTTGGTGTTGGTGTTGGTGTTGGGTTATAGGTTGGACTCGACGATCTCGGAGGTCCTTTCCAACCTTGTGATACTGTGATACTGTGATTAACACTCGAGCCAAAGGTCCCAAGGAGCAAATACCAGCAGCACCAGCCTGACCCACTGAGAAGACAGGGCTCACCACCAGCAGGGCACCAGAGAAACCCTTCTGCAATGTGATAAATGCCCACATAGGACATCATTGACCAGAAGGTCTTTAAGATGCCAAATCAACAGCTTTCCTGCTGAAATGAGTGAATTGCTTCTGAAAGCACCTGGAAGTGGGCTCAGCTCTTGGGAACGTGGAGCCCAGAGCCAGCATGGTTGCTGGTGCCACAGCCAGGATCATCAGGGATGCTGCTGAGGCTCAGACTGTGGTGTCTTCCCGGCTGCTGCTTCCCTCCAAGGGATGAGCACTACTGCCAGTGCTGGAGAAATATATTAGTTTCATTAAGCTTAAATGATTAGCTCCAGGCTTTGATAATGGTTCTTAATGGATCTAATATTTTTGGTGATTATGCTGTTGTATACATTGGTGTATATCATTAATAACCTTCTTTAAACCTCCTTGCTTTCACTATCACTAATTACGTTCAAACCCTTCTTATGTCTAAGTCCAATTAGCTGCCTGTAAAGAGGCTTTACCCAATGAAGAATGCCTGGCTGTGCCAGGAGGCACAAGCTGATGTCTTGGGTTGCTGTGCAGGAGGATGCTTGGATTTGGCTACAGGAGCCATGGGCTGGATTCCACAGGATGGTCAGGGCACTCATGGCTTTCTGCGGGACACAGTGGAAAGCCTCGGGGCAGCTCCACTCTCTTCATACCCCCTTTCTCAGTCACCTCCTGGATTTTGCATTGGGTTTAACATCAGCCACGGCTGCCCCACATCCTGGGTTTTATCACCTACTGCTGGCCAAAGGACAATGGACTGTAGGTGAGGGTGATGAAGTTACACATTGCTCACTAATCTTCCCAGAGCTGATAAAGAATGCATCAGGAGTTTAGTTTTTTCTCAGGGAAGGTGTCCCTGAGCCTGAGCCTCACCTGTTATTGCTAGATCAAACCTGTGTGATCCCCACACTGGATAGGGTTGGTGGAAGAGGGAGCATCGCCACCATCTCCAGACTCTCCCTTAGACCTGCCATTGCCTTTGGGAGGTGCAGCCAGGCTTGGCTGCTTCTGTACTCCTCTCTGTCCGTGCCTCTTTCCCATCCCCCTGTGAGCTGATTAATCCATTAGGATTAACCTCCCTTTAACTCCTTGATTAGCTGCATTTTAAAATTCCATTTGTTTTCCTTTTTACATCAAGCTACAGCCAAAAAAAGATGGCAATTTGCAGCAATACTGATTTACTGCAATTTCTGAAAATCAGGGCGAACACCGTGAAGGCGTGCTTGGCATTTCAACTCCTTCCCAGCGAGCTGTGAGAGGCTCCATCCAGCAAGAACCAGCTTTGGGAAGAACATCAGGGAACCAACATCCACCCGAGTTCCCAGGGCTGGTTTCTGATGGTATCAGTGCAAACCTGGAAGACACATCCTGCATTTCAAGGACTGAAAATCTCCCACTCTGTAGCTTGGGGAAAGTGAGGGCCACATGAAGCAAGATGGATGGAGTACCAAGGCTGATCTTTAGCCTTGAGATGGCTACTTGGTCCCACGGGGACACCTGTTTCTCCACTGGAAATGTCCTTGCCTTCCCTGAACAGCACACAGTGGAAATTTCTCGAGGCTGGGCTTCTTGCTCTAAGACCACACAAGGGGGTAGGGTCATGGCTTGACCACATCCAGGCCTGATTTGCCACAAGCAGACCCACCCTGGGTTTACTGAAACTGAGTCTAGTCTGTGAGTTTAGCTGCCAGAATCCTCCAGAGTCCGTGAGTGTGTGATTACAAAGCTTTGCCTTTCTGTGCTGGGAGCTTGGCTCAGCGTTGTCTCCAGCTTTTCCAGTGGAGCTGTGGCAGCTGCTTTCTGCCATGTAGGAGCCACGTGGGAAAAAACAAGAATATCTTTGAAAGCAAGCAGACCTACTGGATTTAAAGCAAGATCTCTGGTGTTCCCAAACGCTTTCACTTCTTGGTGTGTCCCCTGGGAAGGAGTGACTCCCTTTCCATGCCCAGCCTGGGGTTGTCTTAGGGTCCTGCCCTTGGCTGCCCTGGCACCCCAGCGAATGTGGCTGATGATCTCTTACTGGGCACACATCATCCCCTTGATGAACCAGCTGCTCCAGAGTCCCTCCTGCTGTATTTATGTGATCATTAAGCTCTTGGGCAACTACCACTAACAACCCACCGACCTGCACTAACACTTCCATTCATTCTTCAGTCATTTCCTCTGGCTGTGAATCAGTGTCTGAGCCCTGGCACCTTCAGAGGTGGTTGGAGGGGAGCAGCATGCCAGGATGCATGAGGTTTTTGCCTCTTCCACTGCCGAGGAGGAACAGGGACAAAGAGCTTTCACAGGGCTAGAGAAGCTGACTGAGTTGTGTATCACTGGTCATAGTAGTCTGCCCTGTGATTAGGGGACCTGCTGATCCAGCCAGGGGTCAAGGTTCTGGCCCAGAGCCCAGGAAAGACAAGACTTAAAGGTGGGGCCTTTGGTGTCCCTCTTGCTTGGCCAATGGTTATGGGTCTCTCCTGGGGTTGGGGCACTGAAGAAGACTGCTCATGCTAGCACCAAAGCCTCTCTCCTACGAACCTGTGTTTTGGGGTTGGCTGGCTGTAAGGAGTAGCTTTCCCTGCAGCAGTCTGGGGTGTCAAAGAGGGGCTGAGTGCAGAAGGATCATCACTAGAGCCCTTCTCCTCTTCCAGGCTGCCCACCTGCAGGACATTTATGAGGACCTTTGAGATTTCTCTAAGCTTTTGGAGCAGCTCAATGTACTTCTAAGCTATTTTGGGGTGCATGAGGAACACAAGCCGTGGACAGATGCACCGGTATGCAATAGTTATGGGTTCAAGTGTTCAGGTAAGCAGGTTCAAAGCTCTGTAAGGGAATTCTTCTTCCCATTACTGAAGCAAAACAAGGCAAAATGAAGTAGAAAGCTTTGCCTCGCAGGATGGTGGTGGCCATAACTGAGCTCTCCTGCACAGGTGATGTTGGAACCAGAAGAGTCTTCTGGGAGCCATCTGTGAGCTGTCAAAATGTATTTCAAGCTGCAGTTGAGGTTTAAAAAGCCTCACACTGATGCACAATTTAGGGGAAGCATCTTGCATTTCTATAGCTATGCAACAAGTTTTTCTGAAATGGCAATGATATGAGAAAATGTCTTTTAAAGTGGCACCCAGATGGCAGGAGGAAATTGTACTGTTTGAAATTTTTTCATATAAATTGAAGCTAAAGGGATGTTAAACATTTTATAGGTTTTTACCCCCCTTCCACCACCTGCTACTAAAACGACACAAGAGGAGTCATCAAACAAAGCAAGTAAGACCCTTACAGTGCACCGCTTAGGAAACTGCTTTATCTTAGTCCTGCATCTGAGGTCAATGAAGATCAAGAGATACAGAACCTGCCAGGCTCCACGCCTGCTCCTCCACGGAGTTAGGTTGCAGGATTCATGTTCCTCAGGGCCTTGGTGTGACCATGGCAAGAGTCCAGGGCAATGGGGAGAGGCCGTTGGACCCAGTGGAGCAACAGCTCAGGGGCTGTGGGTGAGGTGCTGCTCCTTGGAGCCAGCCCTAGCAGAAGCCTTGCCATAAAATTAGAGCCCAGGTCGATGCAGGCAACCTTCATGCTAACAAATCTCTCCACCTGCTCCCTGGGAAGGTGGCTCTCAGGGCTGGGATTTCTGAAGATGGGTTTGCCCAAACCCATTTCTACGCAAAGAGAAGGAGGCTGCAGGCAAACTCCAGGTGTCGGGACTCAGCCTTGGGGTTTCCAGTGAAAGTGAGATGCAATCGCTGGAGCTGTATTTCTCCTTGGAAAGCCACCTGCCACAGGATGGATAGACCCCCAAATGTGCCTCTGTGCTCCTGGCTTTGAGACAATGCTGCAGAACCTCCTCAGCATTACTCCGTGGGGCACAAGGCACTTCTCAGTCTTTTTTTCTTCTTTCCCCTCCTTGACATTCACAAGTGAGGAGTGGTTTTGCTACTGAACTCAATACGTCACTTTGCCTTGTAGCGGCTGCCAGGTTTTAAAACGCTGGCAACTTGTGAAAGCACCGAGAGGACAAACACCAATAGTTATGCACTCGTCTTTACTCAAGGAAGAAATGGGCTTTGTGGTTTTTTGGGTTTGTTTTGAAAGTAAAATTAGCGTGTTTACTCCATCATTTACTTAAGTTGTTAGTCACGGCAGAAGAAGCGTGTGCAGGCAGGTTTGACTCCTCTGACGGGTCTCACTTCCCTGGGGTGGGCTTGGTGCTCGGGGAGACTGTGGGCAACACCAGCAAGCATGCCAGCCTTGGTTGCGTGGCCTCCCAGGAGAACGTGCCAGGGATGACAGAAGAGCAGCACTGGGGCTCCTGGGGAGCCTTTCCCCCATCTGCACCTCACTCCCCACTCATGTTGGTGATCACGGATGGCACCAGCAGCCTCGATGCCTGGGCAGTGCTCTGCACCCAGGGTCTACTGACCCTCTGCTGAGTCAGAGCTGCAGCTTCCAGCCCCAGCCAAGCCTGGACCACATGGGGAAGCTGCCCCTTCAGCCCACCTCCAGGCAAGCTTTTATTACATATACTGTTTAAAATTTTTTCCAGTGTTGTCAGACTCATTACAGCAGCTGAGTCCATCTGGCAGGCAGGGTGATGCTCCTATGGGGGGGTGAGATAGCTTCATGCTTAGCATGAAATGGAGATCACTGGTGGGGCTTGTTGCTGTGTTTTTTCCAATGTAGCAGAGCACTTTCTGAATGGGATCTGGCCAAAGTTTGGGGAGAAGAGATTCTGGCTGAGATCCCAGCAATTATTTTAATGCACTTAGCCCACAGGGAGCACCTGCTCGCCAACAGCGTGGGCTTTCCAACACCCAGTAGTGATGCAGAAAGCCATGAGGGCTAAGGCTAGGTATTTTTAAACAACATTGGCCAAGTAGGCTTTGCCACAGTGCTGCCTTTTCTTGTTATCTCTTCCTGCAATTACAGAATGATTCAGTGACAGCTATCCTGTGGTTTAAGGTGAGACTCTTCCTGCAGGTATGGTGAGTGTAACACACAGCAACGCTTTCCGGTACGACACGATATTGTCTCGTGTTATCACAGCTTGAAATGTTCAGCGAATAATCTGACTCTTTCCTTCAAATGCCAGGTTATTTTGGAGGGGGGTAGTCATATTATCTATTATACTCATGAAAACAGATAATAACAGTAATACCATTTGGTGGAGCACTGTTAATACAACAAGGCTGTCACTTGTCACTAAGAATGCTGTGTGTGGCAGCCTGTTAAAAAGAAAGTCAAAACAAGGCTGGCAGCAGCCAGCCCGAGCACATCACCATCGCTGCTGGGACTCTGCAAGCATGATCACGTTTCCCCTGCACCAGAGACAGAGAGGATGTTCTGTACTGCAGAGCTATGCTGGGTTGTGTGGTGCTATGTGTGGTGCAGCACATGACGTGCTCACTGGCAGGGCACTGGCAATGTCCCGATGTGCTGTGGCTTGCAGGGACACTGAGAGCACTGCCCTGGGCCTGATGTTCATGATTTGTCTTGGTTTTGGCAGAGAAGCTCACCCAGAGCTGGGCTGAACATGCCCTTGTGTCGCTGCATGAGTTTGTGCCCTCCAGAATCCAGGTGGTCCTTAGAGATTGGTCTCACCCAACGGACCCCAAATTTCTCTTGGAGTCAGTGGATGCTAAACCCACTCCATGGGATGTGCAGGAGGAGCAGTGAGTACATGAGCCTCTCGGTGTTCACCTGTGGGATGGGCAAATGCTGCATCACCCTGATGCCTGGGCACAGCTGAGCTCCCACACAGCGTCAGCTTGTGGCTGGTGGTACTGAGCACTCCTCTTTCTCCCTCTTTTCTTTAAAAAAGACATTTTGAATGTATAAGAAATATGAAGATGGGCAGTTACAAGTCTGGATACGTATCAGTAATTTAATTAGGGTATGAGAAGGTTTTTGTAGGAATCCACCTCCACTGTATTTGTTCCACAGAGAGCCATAAACTTTCCAGGGCCACAAAGTTTCTATCTTTCCTCTTGAAGAATTTCAGTACTAACCCAGTGCACACTTCCCCCAGCTGCCACCCCATCCATCAGGGGCTTAAGTATAAGCAGAGCCTGCTGTGGGTGGGAGAATGCTCACTGCATCCACAGCAAGATCTGTGGCAAAATCCACCTTGAGCATATTCTTTTTATAATGGAGTAGGAAATGGAAAGCTCCACAGAAGCAAAATGTTACTCTCAAATCATCAGTTTATTTTTATGTGCATCTATATCTTCTTGCGTGTGTGTAAATACCTCCCCCACACGCATACTTTTATCTCAAGGAGTGAAACAAAAATAGCTGGAGATCGAAAGGGGAGCAGGCGAGGGGGCGGCTGCGCTTTTTGGAAGAATCTCTTCAAGGTTCGGAAACAGCAAAGCCGTGGTGATAACATGATTTGACAAACCCTCAGCTTCTCCAGGCCTGTGAGGAATGGTGTTAATGAAAGAGATCTTAATGACTTTCCCTCTACGTTTCAATGTATTTTAACAAGCTGCAGCCAGGAGCGCAGGCTCAGTGTTGCACTTGAAGTTTTGACAGGCTGTGTGCGTGCTGGGAATCGCTGCTCCGGGGCATGGAAAAACGACCCCCATCCCACAAGGTGCTGGGGTGACATGGAGGGATTCTCCTTGCCAGGCTGATGACAGAGCTGAGTTTGACCTCTCCAGCCGTGAAGCCCAGCTGCTGCCCTATGCCAAGCCCTGGCCCCACTGCTCTCCCCAGCCCTCCTGCTCTGCAAGCCTGAGCTGGGTGAGGCACTGGGGGAGATGCTGCGTGACACTGGAGAAGAGGAACATGCTGCAACTTGATACAGATGTTGTACAGGCTAATATTTCATACTTTTTTTCCTCTCCCTCTAAGTAGGATAGCAGCAAGGAGAAATTTCTGAGAGCCCAAGCTCTGCAAAGCAGGGAGGAAATTTCCTTAGGGAATGCAAAACAAGGAGGGTTATGTGATCTGGCAAAGCTGGTCCTACACAACCCAGAGCCCTGCGTTTCCTGGCTTAGGATAATTTATGTCATTACTTCTCTCTTTTAATAACAAAAGGAGGGTTATGAAATACTTGGCTGTAGGAAGCCGCATGGCACAATGGTGGCACGCACAGGACGTGGTATTTGTTCAGATTGAGCCCCTCCAACCCTCAGCACTGAGCAGCTGGAGTGTTTCTGGTGGGATGAGACACATCCAGCGCCCATCAGTGTCGGAGCACAAACTGCACCAACTGAACTTTAGCTGAGGTGCTGCCCTCAGAAATAAACCCATCGTGTCTAATAATATCCAGGCTGCAACCTGCTCTCAGTGAGCCTCTGCTGTGGCTGGCTGGGGCAGAGCGCTGTCACGAGTCACGGTCACACAGTGTCATGCAAAGTCACCATCCCTGTTCTGACTGGCGGAGGTGAGATCCCATGGGGCAACCATGTCCCCTCTTCTAGCTGCTCCCTCGGGTGCCTTATGGGGGCTGGAGTAACTGTGCTTGGCGTGGGTAAAGCCACCTCTTCCACTTTGGGAAAGAGCTGGGAGGATTTCCAAATGCCTCCACTTGGCAGTTAATCCTTGCTGTCCCAGTAACATACTGGAAGCAGATCTGAGGAAAGTTCAAGGCTTGTATCGCTGGTTGTCCTCCCACTGTACAGTATCTCCTGGCTGCTGCTGGTGTCTGGTCTGTTAATTTCCAGTGAGACGGGTGCTGGATGCAGGTGGGAGATATTGTGTTGAGAGAAGCTGAATAAATCCATCATTACTGTTTTCCCTGTAACCTTCCTAGCTCTCGCTATGCCTGTGCTGTGTCCTGCTGTGGCACTGGTGCCAAAGTGAACACTGGGGCACTGGCACGGGGACTCAGGCAACCCCCAAGTGGCTTCTGTAAATATTTGTGCCTTCAGAGCTCCGAGCTCAGGCCTGTGCACTGGGGCAGTGTAGAGGTAATGCCTGGCAGAGAACTGTTGTTTTTGACACCAGCTCCCAGGGGGTTGGCAATGTCCCAGGAAGCTCTTGCTGAGCTGGTTCCTGGAGCCATAGAGATGGGAGGGCATGGTGAAGGGCAGAGTGACTCTTGACAGTAGAGCCTTGCCTTGCTCTACGTTTTGGGCACAGATTTGCCTGGTGTATGAAATACAAAAGCTGATTTTGGACTAGAGCAGCTCTGGTTGCTGTTACCAGGGCAGATCAGACCACAGCCAAGCTGCCGGGTGCGGTTTTGGTGGCAGCCTCTCCCCATCTGCAATCTGAGCCTTTCCCCCTGTTGCAAAGCTGTTGACAGTGCAAACGTAAGCCATTTGTTTTTATTTTTTGCAAAACCCACTTTCTCAGCAGCACATTCTCCCATGGCAGAAGGTGAAGCCCTGCTGAGAGGCAAGGAAAGCAGGCAGGTTTCAGTGAGCGGCAGCAGCCCCTCTCCCCTCCTCACCCACGTTGCATCAGCGCTGTGAAGACACTTCTCACTTAAATCGTGTGTGCCCACAGCTCCTCTGAGTCACACTGTTAGCAGAGAGCTCGTAATTCTTCATTTTTTCAAGTACAAATGTCTTGGAAAAGGGCATTAAATAAAACATTTGACTGAGGTCCCAGTGGTGACTAATTCCCATGGTACGCCCCACTCCAGCGTTAATGCTCCTGATGTCATCGCAGGCTGGGGGGGTTGCAGGGATCCTTGCAGGCAGAGGTGCAATGGAAAAGCTGAAGGTTGTGAGAGAGTAGCTTGAAAGGGACAGGTGTGGGCTGTGGCGATGGCATGGTGTGGGCAATCCAGACTGTGCTCCCTCTGGGTGCCTGGGGAGTTCTTCATTGTGAGCTGTGCTTTCAATCCAGAACAAGGATGCATCCCAAAGCATGAGATGAATCAAAACTTAAAGCTTCTGCCCAAAAGTTGCTGAAAAGGTTTGAGGAGAGGGGAAATCACTCTCTACAGAAATGCTGGGAAGGGTTTTTTTTCTGCCCCAGCCAGGACGGTCCCTATTGAGGAGGTGGCAGCTTGGAGGACTCAAAGAAGGTGGCTGTAAATCTGTATTTGAAAGATGCTGCCTCCTGCCAAATAAAAGCTGGCAAACTCTGCTTAACAAGAACACCCCCCCATGTGTGCCATGGATACCGTATACCTAAGCTATGGGAAAGACCCTGGGATGCAGAAGCAAATGATGGGTGAACCTGTAACGCTCCAGATTTCCTGCTGTTGAGCCACAGCCCCCATCAAACATTCCCCATGAGTCCCTTTGGGCCTGGAGGAGATGGGCAATTGCAGATCTCCCCAGGACCAGGACAGGACTGCTGCTAGGGCCAACCTTGCTGTGCAGCTGGGGGCTGAACACTACTGTTACTCTGTGCCAGGCGACTCTACACAGCAGTGCCAGCCACCTCTGCAAAATAACCCTGGCTTTGTTTTGCTGCTTGGGTACCAGCTGAAAACATCATCCTCACAGAGGACTTCTGCAAGACAAAGTGGCTCTTCCCTCTAGTTTTGCTCTGCCCCTCTTTACCTTGAAAGCCCTGGGAGCTGCAAAGCAGGAGGCAGCCTGTGTGCACCACCAACGAAACGGCTGCAGAACTGGGCATAACTAATTAGAGCCTCTATAAAATGACATCTATTTCTACAGATGGGAAGCTGCTTCCCCTTTTTATGGCTGCTTCAGTTAATTAGTTATCTTGGAGGTTGCATTTGCATTTCCAGCTTTGTGAAATACCCTTTTGTTAACTACCTTTCATATACTTTTATGAAGTCGGCCACTGAAACGGGCTCATTTATCTCACCAGCGACAGGCTGAGAGGCTTGCCCAGAGCTGCATGCCAGATGCTGGGATTGTAAAATAATGTTTGGCTTGTCTGCTGTTTGGAAAGGAGACAGAAGATGTAGCACTGCGAGAAGAAAGTCCCAGGCTGCTAAAGCCAAGCTCTGGATCTTGACAACTTCTACAAAAACGTCTGATCTCTTGCTTTTGGGCAGCTTGCAGGATGCTATTGTGGCCAGCTCTGGGCTAGGACATCACTCTCCTCCCCTGGGATGTGCCTGCACACACCGTGTCTGATGGGAGTGGGATGTGAGCATCCAACCTTCTTGAGTTTTATCTGGCAGTGCTGAGTGTGTGCATGTCCCTGTGGGCACCCCAAAGCTGCTGCTCCAGCAACACTGCACATTTACCCTACATTAGTGAGATCATGAGTAAGAGCAGCAATAATCGAACACCATCATTATTGCTAGGAGATGTTTGCAAAATCAATGTTTCCTCTGCCACATAAGCAATCGGAGCTTTGGTGGGTCATGTGTTTTTCAGGCACGTTTCTACCACGAGGAGTGGAAAACACTGCATAACTGCAAAGTACAATGGAAGAGTTTTCCTCATTTCTGGCAGCACAGCCACCTTCTCTCCATGCAAGGCTCTGAAAACACTCAAATCAACCCAGCAGACTTCAGCTCACATCAGGAGAGAGGAGAAACATTCCCAGGACACCTGCATGTGTTTAGGGACCATATGAGATGCCCACAGACGTTACTGCAGGTGATGTTTCCATTTGCCTTCTCTGGCACCTATTGTTCAGGGTGCTGCTCACCTCTCTGCTGCTTCATGCTGGCAATATGTGAGCATTGCTAAATGCCCAAAATTGGGTAGAGGAATTGGATATGCAGTGCTGGCAGTGCCAGATTGGTGCTTTCAGCAGGTTTTGGTGATTTATGCATTGTGGCCAGCACACGTGGGACACGAAGTTCTGTACTGGGGGTTATGGACTTGTGGGCTTCACTGCTTTGAGTCATTTTCCAAGGACCCCAAGAGATATTATATTGAAAAAAAGGGAACCCTACCACAGGTTCAGCTATCCCTCCATTCCAGGAGAGCTTATTTTGGTGAAGAGAAACCATACCTTTAAACTCAAACTTTGAAAATTCAATGCACAGCCCAATTGTTAGGGGGGAAATAAAGCCCAAAGTACGTAAATCTCTCTATTTTCTGCACCAGTGAGTTTGCATTGGCCTGTTAGTTGATGCTCCTGAAGGTATCCACTGGGATGCAACTATTATACATCCAAACTGTCACAAATGGAGACGCTGCATTGCAAGACAAAGGGTAATTTATTGAGGAAAGGGTGTCATTTAGGTGGAAGGATGGAAGGAAGAGACACGGTTGCTGCAGAGCTGTCAAAAGAGAATACCAGATCGGCTGATAGTCAGGGAACAGCTTTGAATTTCCAAGGCTGCCCTTGAGGGATAAGAAAATAAAAGCTAAGGACGAAAAAAAAAAAGTCTTAAAAAAAGTGACAACAGAAACCTGAAGGATCACAGTGAAAAATGGGACTTTCTCTGTAACAATAAGTGGGGAAAAAGATAGGAATGTAATTTGTAAAAGCTGTTAAATTGCCACCAAAAATTGTAAGCTGGATGGGGAAATGACATGGAAGGAAAAAAGAAGCAAATGCATACCTGTCGTTCCTGGAGTATTTCTTGAAAATGGGACGAGACGATGAATAGGGTGGTGGAGAAATGGAGCTGAGGAAGGGAAGAGCTGGGAGAACTCGCCCACATCCACTGGGCCACAGGACTTGGTCGCTGCAGCAGCTTTACCCAGGAGCCTCCATGGGCTGCAGGAGGAAAATGGTTTTGTTTGTCTACAAAAATGCAAACTTACAGATTTGTTTGTTTCTGAATAATGCATCCTCCCCTTTCTTGGAGGAAGCCTGTTTATAAGGAAATAGCACTAAGAAGCAAGCCACGTGCAGCTTGCTCCTCTCTGAACTGGTGGCTTGTTATTCCCTGCAGCTCTGGAGGGAACTTCTTTCCAGGGAGCAGTTTGCAGGGTGGGCTCCCAGTGACAAACTTTGGGGAAAACAGATTGCAAACAGCCTGAAGAAAGGTGTGATCATCTCTGCAAGAGTCTCTGGCCCTGGGCTCATGCTTGCACACTGCTCATGAGGTACAGGTGTCTGCACCAGCAGGATGGGGGACCTGGGCATGAATTGTAGCATGAGGAGACCCGGAGAGACTGGGTGCCTCCAGCACCAGCCCTGCAAATGTTCTCTCTGGAACCTTCCCAGGCCTACTGGCCCCTAAGCATCCTGATGAAAGCCAAGAGGCATTTAAATTATTTTAAGGCCATTAAAAAAAGGATCTGCCAGGGAAGCAGTGTGTGTTTTGGACACAACTCCGAACTGTTACAGCAATAAAAGCCTGCAGGGTGTGGGTGCAGGATAGCTCTTGCATGCCCACTCTAGGGCTCATCAGCACCAAAAGTGCTGGATTGACTCATCAGGATTGACTCAAATTAAACAAGCAGAGGGTGCCGGGGGTGATGTCTCTGAGCTGGCGTCCTCCTGCTCTGAGACCTGAAGCCCCCGGGAGGTCTCAACCTACTGCAGCTTAAGGTTGAGCTGAGGCTTCTTCAAATGCAAACCAATGAGCAAACCAAATCAAGCACCATTTTCAGGTGCAAAAGCATCACTATACGGATGCAGAGCACATTTTTAGGCATGAAGGCTGCTTCAAAATCCCACTTTGATATTTTTCACATGGTTAATGCTCTAGCAGATATTTCCCTTAAGTCCCCACAGCTGAAATCCCGGTGCTAGATGAGATGTTGCTGTTTGTATTAAGGAAGTCATTGAAACTAGTCCTTTCTCAAATGTTTTAGTTGAAAATAACACTCATACAGCCAGGTACAACAAAAGCAGGTGCTCAGAAGCTTGTTTTCACCATATTATGATATTTCTTATGCCTCTCTCTAACACTGTGTGTGTGAATATTCCTTTTCGGCTAGAAACAGCTAAGATAAAGCAGCAGCCAATGAGAAAAGTAGCAGAAATTGCATTTTCCAGCTCTACAATTTAGCAGATCAGTGGGTGAGCACCTCTGGCCCCAACCTGTGTAAGGGTGGGAAGTTTCTCCTGAAGAACAAACCACTGCAAGACACCAGGTTTTGGGGAACAATTCAGCCTGCAGAAAATAAAAATCCAGGGCAGAAAATGAGGTGATGGTTATCCTTTCCTGGCTGCAAACATCCCCTAAGTCCTCCTGCACTGAGTCCCACAGATCTGATCCTCAGGCTGCAGCTCAGTTCTTCTGCCCGCTCCTGTGTCATCACATAACTCTGAGCCAAAAGTTGTAATAGCAAAGAAGTGCTGGAGAGATTAAAATGGAGGGAAATAACAGCAAGGGTGGGAAGTGTTTCTAGATACCCCATCCCTTTGGAGAGCTCACAGGATTCAAATGATTGGTGTGATCTTGACAGGCTAAAAAACCTAATCTGCTGGAAATCATATACCTCAAATAATGTGCTATTGCTGCTGATCGTCTGTGTATTTTAGTGCTGAATAGATACAGTATTAAATTCATCTTGAGTTCTCATTTGCCACCAGTTACTGCTTGTTTGACAGGGTTTGAGTGAAGTCTGAAAGGCTTTTACTGAAAACGGTCGTAGGAGGAGTGAGATTTGATGGGTTTTCTCAAGGGCTGAGCTTTATCTGCCTGCGGCGCCTGGATTGGGTGTGAAGGGACTCGGGGGTGCTCTGCCACGCTGCCGCCAGGAGAGAAACCAAGGATTCTATTTAATTAATCGAAACGCAGATGAATATTACCTTTACTGTTACAATGGCATTCAGGTGTCCCACTTCCCAGTGCTTTGGCCAATGAACCTTCTAACAATGCTGTGAAGTGATAAAATTTTGTTTGCCTAAAGACAAAATACATTATTTATGGCCCTGTCCTACCTCAGCCACAAGGTCTGTTGTCCCTAAGCTTGAGGTGACACCTGAGCTTTAACTTCAGTTAAAAGAAAGGTAAAAAAAAAATCACCTCTATGGGTAACTTTATGCTTGGAGAAACCCTAAACCAGTTGCTGCCTTCTGGTGATGCCTGGTGTGGGTTTTGCAAGAGGAATCTGCAAATTTTTACACACATCCTCAACCCCTTGGTGCTGCAGATGCAGAGAGTGATGCACTTCGCTCCTAAGAGAGAAGCAGCAACATATTTATTGATCTAAAGCAGAGACTGAACAAAGTTGGATAATAAATGCAACAGTGATTTACAAGGTTCAATGACAAAGTACACTTGAGTACTTACTGCACAGAGGACAGGGTCAGACAAATCTGTCTGGAAGATCCTCCTGTTGAGTCATGAGGTTCGGAGAGGACCCCCTTGCATTCTAAATCGTTCCTCGGAGAGCCTAGTTGTGGCTGGATCCAGACAGACCCCAGACTTGCTCGATGGTTTATGTCTAAAGGATCATATATGCACAATCAATCCTTTATACCTCTTGGCTAAGATCACAAAGTTTCACTGCATTTATTCCCAATTCACTTGACTGTCTGTTGTCGTGGCAAGGCTTCTCTCAGCCTCAGGGAAAAACCTTGCAAGGTGTCTGTTTCAAGGGGAGATCGTGACGGGGCTGCTCACTATTTATGGAGCAAGAACAGAGAATGGCACCGGATCAGGGGGCTCCAAGCCCCATCCAACCTGTCCTGGAACACCTCCAGGGATGGGGCAGCCACCACTTCTCTGGACAACCGGTGCCAGGGCTTCCCCACCCTCACAGGAAAACATTTCTTCCCAACATCTCCTCAGGCACCCGAAGGCGCTCCCTGCCCGGCTCCTGGAGCAACTCTGGCCCCTCAGGCACCCAGCGGGCTCCCTGCCCGGCCCCTTGGCGCAGGGCTCAGCTCTCGGCCCCTCCGCCTGCGGCGCCCTTCGCGCCCTTCGCGCCGCTCCCCCTGCGCCCTCGCGCCCGGCGTCTCCCGGGCAACCGCGCGCGGCGGCGGCGCTCGCTGGGGCCGGGAGCGGGGCCGGGGCCCGCCGGGGAGCGGGGCCGGGGCCGGCCGTGCGGAGGGAGGTGTGCGGGGTCAAGCTGCGGCCCAGACCGTGCGAGGCGAGAGGGCTGCGGGCAGGGGAGGCTGCGTTGTTAAAAAGCGGCATAAAGGCAGTTGTTAACCCTGCAGGGAGAGGGGCTCGGGGCGTTCCTGGTAAGGATTGAGGTGTCCCGGCCTCTCGGGAGTTGAGAACAAGACATCGCATCGTGTGTGTCGGTGGTAGATTCTCTGCTAAGCAACCCTCTAGGAAATGGAAAAAGCCTTGCTTCAGGGGTTGGGCAGTGTGTGTGTGTTTTCATGACTGGGAAACGGGTGTTTTCCATAATTTAGGGAGTAAAACCACCGGGGTTCCCGTTCTGGAATGATGCCAGTACGAGATCCACCTGCAAACTGCATCATTGAGACACCTGTGGGAGCAAATGCAAGGAAGAGCAGCAGATCCAAGGCACCTGGGGTGCCAGGTCCACCCAGGAACAAGAGAGTCCAGGTGGTGGCAGCCGCCGAGGTGTTGAATCCTCGAGATTTTGTGCGCATTCAGGCTTTGCCTGACTTTGGTCTGAAGGCGGGCAAGGTGTTGGCCAGAGGCAGAACAATTTACAGAAGCAGTGATCCTCCAAGAGAACAAGAGTTCTGGGAAAACTACCGTAGGAGGCAAAAGCAACTCAGTCAGGGATACTTCACCCCCATTGGGAAGCCTTATCGCGAGCTTGGAGAGATTCTCTACATAGATCCGAAGAAATTCACCCTCTACTCCTTGGGGCAGCTGGCACAGGTAGGCCTGACTTTCCTGGTTCTGCTTTAAATAGAAAAATAGGGAGGCTAAGTAAGACACAGTCTCCCAGTAAAGGAATTATTATTTCTGCACAAAGTAATGTTTGAAAGAATATTCTATATCTTCCCGTGAATAATTGCAATTTGATCTGATATTTGATGGTGGCACTGCTTTGACGTGTAAATTGTGATTTGGGAATGGCTTTTTAAACTCTTAATCAAAAGCACTTAAAATGAAGCAGAGACAATAGCAGGCTAATGAATGAAAAGGAAACCATGGAACTGTAAGACCATATTTAGGGACATGTAGTTGGGGAGAGATGACAAGCTTTGAAACTGGAAGGAGGGAAATCCTACTGAGGGCTTGAGGGTAAAGGATGGGTTAAAAAGTAGGAATGATAAATGGTGGCAGTTGAGGGACAGTAAAAAAGCTCATAAATTGAGCATGGTCTAAAAAGTAAAGCAAGTGTAATACAAGTGATATAGGTAGAGATGACTTTGGAGGTAGTGGGTTGTTTTGTATTTTACTTGTACCTGTATTTGAGTTTCAGGAAGGTCTGTGATAGTTTGTGTGCTGAATGTTTCCTGGTGTCCCTAGTGCTGCGTGCCTACAAACTTGGTGGGTCTTGTGCTGCCTCACACAGTTGCTTTAAGTTTGAGCTTAAATCATTAAACCACAGGAACAGGAGCCCAGTCACTGATGCTTGCGGTATTCTGCCTCTTGTTTTGTTTTGCTTACTGCTGTTGGCTCGCACAAGGACTTCTAAAGCTCTCTGAGTTTTCTGTGCTGTTCTGTGCAGAGAGCAGTTTTCTTTGTGGAAATGGAGGAGTCTCTCCAGCCTGTCTATAACATCCATCTCTGTGACTTTGAGCTACACTTCACTACCTGCTTTCTAGTGGAGTGCCCAAGGGAAAGTCTCTGACAGCTGCAAAGAAAGCGTGTGGTTATTATTCAGGGTAGATTCTGTCCACCCACTACTTCATTTTCTGCTCTGATTGTGTGTGTTGCATTCAGAGCTTAAAGTTTAGATCGTGTTTTAAGCTCTAAATAGGCAATGGGTGGCATTCACTTTATTTTTACACAGTGCCTAAAGCAGTATCTTGCTGACTGTCTCCATTCAGAGGCTTGTTTCTGTAAATCAGTCAACATCCAGCAAGTTTTGCCAGAGTTCCTGTTTTAACTCAACTCCTAAAACAGCTTTCATTCTGAATATTAGAAGTTGCTTTAAAGATCTTTCAACTGCAGATAGAATTTTTAACATTCTGCTAGTCCTGAAAAAGATGGTTAATTTGTGGTAGTTGTTGTTTAGTATTGAAAAATGTCAGGATTTGATACTCAAAAGTACCCTAAAACCCAGCTATAACTCAGCTATTTAACCAGATAAAACCAGTACAATTTATACAGAGAATAAGTTACTAAATATGTGGTTGTGGGTTATGCTTTAAATTCATAAAGCTTTCAGAGGGGATGTAGTCACACCTGCCATTCCTTTTTGTGGAGAACATGACTAAAAGCACTACATAGTCTTGAAAATCCCATTTCCTAAAAGGTAATGGTTACTAAGCTGAAAAATTAAAAAAAGAAAAATCCTTCTGACCTGACCTCTACTTCCCTCCATCCCCGCAAACTGAGGAAGGCACAGGGGTTTCATGCTGTTCAGACCTCAGCTCTTACTATTTAAGCTTCTAGAATGCTTTGCAGAAATCTATTTATACATTTTTCAGAGTGACTAGAACAGAAATGTATTCCTATTGCCTAATTTAAAAAATACTTTTTATTTTTTGCTTTGAGTTATTTACCCAATTCACATCCAGACCTAGTCATCTCCATAATGTTTTGAATAACTGAGAAGATTGTAGATACTGGATATGTCTAATTATGGATGTCTGAGAGCATGACATTCCTGGTAGTAAAAATCATGATCTCTGATTAATACATTTGCACTCATCTCTGCCTTCTGAGCTAGCATTTTCTTCAGCCACGAGTATAGCTGATGATTTGTAATCATGAAGGACAGTAAATTTTGTAAACAACAGCGCAATGAAAAAAATCTTGTGAATTCAACAGGCCCTGAGTATGCTAATATCTGCTGGCAAATGCCACTTCCTAAACTGATATTACTAAAAATATGTATTTTAAGAGCTAAAAACATTTGAGTAAGTATGCTAGGGTGGTTATATAAAATGATATGGGTATATGATATTATATGTAATAATTGCACATTTATGATGCTTTTTTTATATACTTTATGGTAACAAATGTGTTCAGAAAAGCTGTATACTCATGGAGGCTTTTTCTATCTTAAATAAATGTAATATCTGAAATGTGGAGCCAATATTTGACTTTTCTAGTTGTTGCATTGGAAACTGCTGTTCTCTAGTCATACAGGGGATATGGCATCTGTGTTACAGTGAAAACAGTAAGTAAAGCTGGGTCAATGCAGTGGGAAAATTGCATTCCATTGCAACCCACTGGAATGAAATAACCCCCTTCCAAACTACAAGCAGTCCTGGAGAGGGATGGGGAAGCTCAGGAAGTGTACCCACAACAACGAGGCTTCTTTCATCCATCCTGTACAGTATTATCCAAGCGTAACTGAGTGCCCAGCTTTTGCAACAATGTGGGGTTTGTGACCCTTGTGGCTTTAGATTGCCAGTTTTCCCAACTCTCATCCCCAGCTGTGTCTCAAGTGTTTTCAGGTGTGCTATATATGTACTATCTGCTCCCTGCAGATAGGGATTCCCTCCCTATCTGAATCCTGAGAAGTTGAATGGGTCATGTATTTTAACCAGGAAAGCTACACCAAGCATCTTGCCAATGGATTACAGGTTCTTGCCTTTCAAAACTTACAGGAGTTTGTGGGGGAGACTCTGTGGGGCTTCCTGATTCTGTGTTAATATGATTCTATGAATATCAGCCCATACCCATATGATGAAATAGGGCCCTTACAGCTTCTGTTATGCATAATTGGAAGTTACTTAGTTGGTTTGAGGTTTCTTTCGCCTCTCTCAAAGGCTGGGTGTGCATTGCAGATAGCACTGATTCATTGAAAGTCAGAGAATGTAGCTATCCAGACAGTATTTTTGATTTCCTAAGTGTTCAGAGCAATATGTTAAAGGTCTCTTTCTTATTCCTTAATGTAAGGTGCAGTGGTGATGTTAGTCACCTTTTATCATGTTTATGTAGCTCCTTTCCCTTAATTGCTATGACAAATTCATTTGCAAAATCTCTGAGGTGGCTTGTTGACTTTTTACATGAAAGAAAGGTGGCCTTTCTGACCAAGCCCTAAAAACAATCCAAGTCCACAAAATCTTCAGTATTATTAGTGTCAAATCCTGCTCTGTGCTTGTCATAAAATTCTGTTCTGTAATTCTGTGCTGTAGGTAAATAGGTCACTAGATAAGATTGACAACGGCATCTGCAATGAAAGGTTTTACGCCGGAAACTGGAGAAGAAAGCAGAGCAATTTCTTTCAAGAGAAATTACACTCATGTTTTTTGTTATTGCTGCAGTTAAAGATCTGTCAGGTTTCCAATTTAAAACCTTACTTTCCAGAAGACTAAAAACATGTATTTCAAGGCAGAACTTATAATGCAAAGAACCTTTTTCCTGCCAGCTCTCTGACATGAAGGTCAGTCGTGATTCCTTAGCACTCCGGGAATAGCAGGAAAACATTAGTGGTGGGTTGTCTTCCTAGGATCTCCAAAATGGAGAAACTGGTCAGGCCAGACCACACTGGTGTGGTCACATTCCTAATACTTTGTGGACTGAGTCACTGGTCAACCCCACATCTAGTGTATGGGGTACTATGACTGAGTTTATTATAGGCTTACAAACTTCCTCCTTGAAGAATGTGAAATTTGAACAAAATGCTAGTGAGAATGATGATAGCACAAGAGTGCTTTCTGTTAACGACTCAGCTAGCTTTGAAAGTGAAAAACTACAAAATAATTTCCACTGTACTTTTTTCTCTATTAGCTATACAAGGTAGAACGTAAAAGTGAATTATCACTGGGATGGCTGTTATTCAGAAGTGCCAAAGCATTGACAGAGATGTTCAGATTCAAGCATCTCTGGGTATTTTAGTAGATTGTTGGTTGCTAAAATTGAACCCTTGCAAATCTTTCCACTGCTTGCTAGGGGTAATCTCAAAGTCTTTGTTGGTAAACATTTGAATTTTTCTAACAATTAAAAAATGCATATTGGCAGCATGCAAGTAAGAATTTTGAGGTGTGCTTTGTTTGCAAGGATTAATTCACTTTTGATTTAAGGTTGGTTGTGGTTTTCCAGTTTGTACTGCTTTGCCAGGTTCATCAGGTCAGGACAGTCTGTCAGGTCAGGAAGTGCAATATTTGAGGGCTGGTGTTTTGCACAGAACAAAGGGAACAAACAAAGGAGGAAGCAAAAGAGACTGTAGCAGTGAGAGCCATGCTTTCATCTTCCTCGGTGATCCAAATTTATCTTTTGTCCGTGTGCTTTTCTGATGAAAAACTGGGAATGAAGATGAGAAACACAAAATTATGACCAAATTATTTTCTTTTTTTTCAAAGCTGTGACTGCAGTGCATGCCCCCATATGAAAATCAGTGTGAAAACTAAAAGCCATCTGCAAAACAAGGTTTCTCTTTATTCTTCCATTGCAATAACTATGTATATTGTGTCATGCCTTATATAGACCTGGTTATGAATTAATTTCCTGAGTGCAGCACAGTTAATATGGGGAAACTTCTAATTTTCAAGAGATTACTTCCTTTCTTTGTTGTTTCTAAAGTAACAACAGTTTGCAGCTGGCTGTAAGCCTACATGCTAGGAATGTTTCAGGACAGAAGAGAAATAGGTTATGTGAGGAAAGTCTGTATTTGGAAATCTGCCCTCTATCAATTGACCAGAGTTTATCACCTTGAAGTTGCCAAAACATAGTAGGGATGTTGCATACAGAGCCTGTAAAACAAAAAAAGCCATGGTGCTGGGATTACAGTTTTGAAGTTCGTGGTGTCACATTGTAAGAGAGACATTACTGCTTTTTATGGAAATGAAAGGGTGTGTCATTTTATGCCTCTGAGAGACCTGGCTGAATGTACATGAAGGAATGTCTGAAAGACTTTGTCATCAGCGTGCGATAATTCCATTTGAAAGCCTACAATCCAGTGGGTATACAGGTATGCCTGGCTTGGGTTTCCATGGAGATTTCTTGTATCTAATTAAAATAAGTGGATTTTGCAGATAGTTTTTCACTGGCTAGCCTGCTCAGGTTTCCTTTTCTTGTTTATAATAGGTAAAAGGGTGTTGTGGGTGTTTTTGTTTTGTTTTCTTTGCTGTTGAGCAGAAACAAATTGTGAGATGTTTGGAACATACAGGGGAGTAGCTGCTGTGCTCTGTGTGTGTGGAGGGGAATCTGACTCGGGGTATTACACCAATGCCTTTCCACAAGGTTCATAACATCTACGCAGGCTCTCAGCGTGGAAGTTATTGGGCAGGACAGAATTCTTGCACATTATCCATCTGAGAAGACGTCTGTCCTCTTGGTGAAAAGCTGATGTGCACTTTCAGCTTTCACAAGGGTCATTGCTAGGAACAAGCAAGCAAAACTCTGTACGTGTTTTTTTTTAGATAATATTGATTTCCAGTGAATAGAACAAGTTGCTCAAGTAGTCTTTTTAAACTGTTTTCTGTAGCCTCTACTGTGTTAGCAAGCATAACACTACACTACTTTTCCTTTTAATATTAGTAACAGATGCATTTCTCGTAACAGAAGACAGACTTGGAGGATGTTTGGCATGCATCTCCCTCTCTCAGGTATGACTTTCTTCTCACGCATCCAAGGAGGCATTGACCCACCAGACATCTGAGATGTGATGATGATGTACCATTATATTGCAGCTTTTATGTACATGTTATTAAATGCTAGTAAGCCTGAATGCTTAAGGTTTGCAGGCATATTAGAAAGTGGTGAATAAGCAGACCGTGGATAATTTGGCTATCTAATAACAGAAAAGGCTGTATCTTTAGGTGACTGAACTAGTGGTCTGGAGCAGTTTGGTTATGTGAAAGTTGTACTATAAAAGGAGTGTAATGAAGGTTAAACAGAAACCATGAAGTGAGGTGATAGATAATGGTGTTGTCATAGACAGAAGTGGAACAGAGTATATTATATAAGAAGAAAAGTTCAATTTTAGACATTTTATCAAAGATGGATATATGACTAAATTGCATGGTAGATAGTTTTCTGCCTCCTTCAATGAATGTTACATCAGATTAGGCTGTTAGACTGTACACTGGCTACTGATGGTCTTATTCATTAGGTTCATTCCTCTTTGTTAGCCTGAACCATAAATATATTTCTTTTAACTTGGGTTTAATTTATGAGCACATTCTAAAAAGTTGGAAAGTGTCAGTCACACCATTTCTGAGGAATGAAAATTCTTATTTGTTCACAAATGATCTTATGGTACATAGTATTGCAGCAATCCTAACAAGAGGATGACAATGTTGCCAGCCAATGTTGAGATATGTAGCAGGCATAGTGAAGCTGCTGTTGATACAGAATTTCTGAATTTCATTTTTATTCTTATCTGTGGTTTACTCTGCCGCTGTAGTCAGATGACTGTTAGAAATTTTTGGCTATTTTAAAAGAGCAGCAGTCCTTTAGTGCTGAAGTAGGTGGTTTTATTACTGTTAATCATAACGTTGAAGCACTCATGCACTGAGAGGGTTTTTTTTCAAATGTTTTTCTTCCTGGCCTTCTGAGACTGACAATCATTGCTTCTCTTGTACTTTTGGAGAAAGTGACTTTGAAAAGTGAATTATCTTAGCTAATTGCATATGGAAAATATAAACCTGGTGGTATAGTGAAGAACTTTCTGATCATGACCTCTTGGATTTTCCTGCAGGTGTTCTTGCTTTGTCTTTTAGAGTTTGAAATAACTGATGACATGAATGGGACTGGAGGCAGGGCACGTGCTTACAAAACTATACATTTAAGATTGGGCTTTTAAAATTTGGTTGAGTGGTAGTTTTACTTTCTAACATGAATATTAAATGTTAAGTAGTACTCCCGACCTGAGCCTAACTACGTGAATTTTTTATATTCTATAAAAATACAGGCTTTATGATCACTAAATTAGTTTGACATATCTCCAGCACAGCAGCTAACTGCTAAGGTCCACACAATCTGTGTGCTATTAAGTTCAAAACAGTCTAATCAGTTTCAAAAGTTCAATTTCTGTTCCTAAAGGCTGCTTCCATGATGAATGAAGGGAAGCATATCAAATGTAATAACGCATTGTTATTAAGGTTTTAGTAAACTTGCCAAATGTCAGGCTGCCGGTGCGGTCACGGTGCATTACGCTGCTGTGATTACAGCTTGGGTTGTCGTTAGAGTGAATTGCATTGCTCACCTAGGTTTGGGAATTGATCTGCAATATCATGCCTGGGGCAGGAGAGAAGTGCATTGCAAAGGTTACCCTTTACAGTGAATATTCAAGACATTACATTTTTAATAGATTTAATGTCTACTTCTTTTAAGTAGTGCATACAAATACTCTATAGGTTACAAAATGAAAGAAATGGACAATTCCTTGTGTTTGAAGAACTGGTGCTCTCCTGGCTGCAGTGTAGCAGTCAAAAATGAGTTTTGGTAGCCAGAAATGCTTTATCAAATGATTAGTTTTGGGTGAGAATGGAAAAAATATTTTTTGATTTGACTAGAAGTGCTATGGTTGTTACTATTTCTAGGTATGATCAAGTTAGAAATGGCACTGGACAGTAAGGTTAACAATCATTGTGATTCATGGATGAGTTTTTGGTTCCTTTGAGTCGCAGTGCAAAGGAACATTAATGTTCAGTGGAGTTACATCAGTGATGAATGTATGAGTACCAGAAATGTAAGAAAACGTTTCAGGTGGCAAAGGCAAGTTCTTTTGTGTATGTGAAACTTGGAAACTTCCCTTTGCATGTGAACACTAGTAGGAAGTGGTAGGTATTTGATGAGGGGCAGGGGAATACAATCAACGTGGAGACTTTTATATTCACACGAGACAGAAAAAAAATAATCAGAGCTCATGCAGAAATGCAGGACTAGATTTGTAGGCAGGTTGGGTTGTGCTAATTTCTAGGAAGGTTAATATATTTATAGATCAGTTTTACCCCAAATGCTGCCAAAAGCACTTTGTAGGCTGAATGTAGCGGCCATCCCTGGTTAACTGTAGTCAACAGAGCAGAGCAATAGTGCTTGAGAGATCAGGATAGAAAGTGATGAAGAATGATGTATCCAGTTGAAAAAGGAGAGATGAACTGAAGTGAGCACACAGTAGTTTAGTCAAGTTAAAGTTTAGCCAGGGCACCTTGCTAATTCTCCCCAAGTGCTGCATGGCAGAGGAGGAATCATGCTTCTCATAAAGAAAATAAGTTTCATTGATCTGAATGGTAGAACTTTGAAACCTATACTTAAGTTAGAATATTTCCCTGTGCAGGCAAAGTGAATGCAGACATTCAGCAGTGAGGGGGAAAAGCATGATAATTAAAGCTTGAGTCTGGCTTGCAGAAAAACTCTTTGTGTAAAATTAGATTGGTGGTGTTTTGCTTTCCTTGTGATTGTAGAATGATGTGTCTTAAATTGCAAGAAGTGGAAGGCAACACTTCCCATGGCTAGAATAGCTTCTCATTATTCATGAAATGCCTATAGAAAGTGTTGAATGCACAGCAGCAATGGGGGGGAGTTGGGGGGGACGACGACACGACAGTAAGCAGGGAGAGAAGAACATAATGGAATGTCACCACATTCCTTGTAGTATAATGTGACCTTTCCGTTAAATTAACATTATGCTATTTGCACGGAGGGAGAGCTAAGATTGAGAGTGTTTTTAAGGGACAATAGTCAAGTTAATTAGGCAGCTATATAACTGTCACTCTTTACATTAAGAACTCAAAAGCAGTGTACGGGGAATGGAGGTATTATATAATGTTGTTTTGGATTCTGTTCATTTTCTAAAAGGACTTATTCTGTGTTATTTTTGAAAACTTGTGTCTGACATTGTGTGGAGTATTGTTGGCTGGAACTTGTTTTTCTGGTGCGTTAAGAAGGAGATTTTAACTTAATTCCTCAATGACTTCTAAAAGGTTTATGCATCGTCTCTGCTAATCTACTGAGTAAAAAAGACATATTCCACAGTCCTTTTAGTGTGAAACACTTGGATATCTCATATCCCTGTCTATCAGCCTTAGTGGAATTATTACAGAGTAAGGCGCGGTTCGAGTGAGGCTGCTAGATGTTGGTCTTGAAGCATTTAACTTTGTACAAACCTATGCAAATTCATTTAAAGGTCAAAAGATGTTGTGTTGTATTTAAAATTGTAATCACTTATTCATAAACTGCATCTATTGCAAATCTTCCCTTTTTAAAGATCTCTGACTTTGTAGTAAGTTTTCCTTACTCATAAAGGCAAATTCTAGCTGTGTTACATCAGGTTCTGGATAATGACCCCTATGTTTGAAATAAAGGACCTGCAAAGCTATTGGGGTTATTTGTAATATTTTCTTTGTTGCAATTAAAATTAAGTTGCAGTAAATTAGAGAACCCACTGAAATCTCTGGCCAGTACTAGTCTACTGTGGTTTTGAAATCGAGCCTGTGGCACTTCGAGGAGGGTGAAATCATGTCATTCCTCGTCTGTTAGAGTAGTCTTTGGACTGCAGTGCTTCAGTCTGAAATGCATTTACTTCAATACTTTTGGCTTCAGTGCTTCATTTCTCTCCTGCAAGTACAAGCAATGGTTCCTGGTGATCAGAGAGAGCCTCATTTTTCTTCCATGCTGAGGGTCCTATCTGTCTGGGATTCCTAGGTGACATCATTTGGTCCCACTGTGAGTTACCATTTCCCTCTCAGTGGGAAACTTCAGGAACTCTGTATTTTTGAACTCTGCTCTGTCTCAGTTGATTCCTCCATCTCCCCTCAAAGTCATTCTTTAACTGCTTGTATCCCTTGGATCTGTTAGCTTCCAGTTCAGATGCAGGAAGAATTACAGCTTTATTGATAACAAGTGATCCTTAGAGCTATTTGTTTGCCCTGCTGTTTGGGGAGCTATTTATTTTAAGAATAAATGAAATTATCTTGTAACTACAGCCAAAAGTGAAGTACAAACATTATCTTTTTCACTGGAGAGTTAATGGCAGAAAGTCAGACCTGTTATATCTGACAGTTTTAGAATAAGACTTACACATATCGTTGAATTCTCCCATGACTAGACTGATACCTTGTGTGTTTTATGTTTGACCCCAGCTGCCAGGTGCTACTGGTCATTTTGATCTGTTGGTCTGCCAGCTGGCTGTGTTGGATAAGCCAGAGAGGCTGTGACACAAGTACTGCAGGTAGTGAATATCATCTTCTGGAGCCCACAAGCAAAAGATTCCCCACAAAAAAATCACATACGAGAGCCCAGCAGCAATGTTCCTCTCCTGTCACCTGAACTACTGCCAGCCTGAATACAAGGAAACAGGAAAGAATAAAGGTCTGGAAGTCTGGTCTTGAGTAGCACTTAGGGCTGGTACTTTCTTGCAGGTGTGATGATATTGGCAGGTTTGTTGACTGGCTGACAGAACGGTGTGACCGCCATCGGTGCGCAGTGGTCAAGGTGTGACAACTTAAAGCCACAGCATAGTGGCAGCTTGCTGCTGATGGAGATGTTTGCCCAGAGCACACTGAAATAGATGGGATTGTGATTCATCTGCAGCATAATGACAGCATAACACTAGGACTGAATTTAAAGACAGTTTATGTTCCCTTCCTAAATGTTTTTTAAAGCCAGTATTTACAGCTCTATTTAGTGTTGATCAGTTATGCCAGAGCTAGAACTGACTTCCATACAGAGCATTTATTACTTTGACAAAATAATTGAAAATCTATAATAATTGTCTTGTAATTAAAACCCAAACGTATTCCCGTCCAATTCCATTGCAATGGTTTTAAACACTCGAAACTGATCTCCCTCTAGTTCTGAACCTCTTTTCCAAAGTGGACAGATTGTTCAAATAAAGGATCTGTTTGGTTCTACAAAGGAAGCCTTCTCTCTAAGGAAGTTTCTCAAATACATAGGACCAACACAGCATTAGCTTAGAGCATATGGTTAAAACATTCTGTCCTTTATGCTGCTTTACCTTGTTGATATTTTGTCTTAGGGTAATGTATTTATGCATTCAAGAAACTGAAAGCCTTTGTACTATAACAGAAACACATTTAACTTTTCTGTTAACACCTGCAGCAGGTGGTAGGTTATCTACACATCTGCCACACACTGCCTCTGTTTTTTTTCTTTTTATTAGGTTACCCTGAAATGTTAGAAATTAATTCCTGGAGTCAGTGTCAGCTAAACTGACAGTGGATCAAAGCTGTGAGACAAATTGCTCATTACAGTTCAGGGAGCTGAATTCTCTGTGCAGACAGCTGTACCATCACTGGAGGGTTCTCGGGTATTTCACCTGCAGCTGCTGTTTTTGGTGAAGCCCATAGGTGGATTTCTGTAAAATAAGCTCATTTTAAACTCTCATTAGAGGCATTACTGTGTCTTGGAAGTGTTATTTGTTTGGTTAGGCTTGTTTCTTGTCATCCTATGTAGAGCTTGTGTCACTATGCAACAGCCTGAACTACAAACAATGATGTTAATCCATGAAAAATGAGAAATTAAACCTTGGCAAAGTCCTAATGAACCTTGTCCAGGTTCATCAGATGAAATCTTTATTTTTATTTTTTCTGTCTTTTTCTAAAAGCTCAGCCGCATGGAATCCATTCAGTTTTGCTGTCTGACAGTCAAAAATCACTCTTGCTGACAGTAAGCTCACTTCTTCTTTCAGTGAAAGCAGATAAAAACAGATTAAAAAAAACCCTAAACAAAGAGCAAACATTTTCCAAACAGTTACTTTGCTCTTTCCATTAGCTCATCAGAAATGTTTGAATTGTTCCCTTTTAAGAAAGCTGCTTTTGATTAAATATTGTCCGCATATTTTTTTTTCCTTTCAGGTGTTTAATTTTCAGCTGTTGCTCTAAATTAATGTTATCTTGTATCATCTATGTGCGATCTGAATTTGGTGTGTGGCAATAATTGGTGAGTCAAAGTGAGTTAGCTGTGTAAGAGAGGCTTTGGAGTAAGGCTTTCCAGCACCTATTGACTGTTACAGCAGGTTGTATGAATGTAAGTCTTTGTGCTGCTTTGCTCTGAGGTCAGCTGGAAGACACTATTGCTTGAAAACAGTGGTTTGATGGCAGTATGACATACAGCCTTGAAACTAATGGTATTCAGAATGGGAAATCAAAACAGAGGCAATGCTTAAGGAGAATGGGCCGCAGATGTAATGCAGTCTGTGTGTGCAGCTGGCATGGCTGTCACAAAATGCTGCTGAAAATAGCTGTCCTTCGCAAAGTCAAGTTTTGGCAGTTTAGCTGTGGCTTATTCCCTTATTTATGTCAAATGTTAGCAGTTTGGACTGAGTTTCTTTTACAAGAAGTGTAGAGCAGTTCCTAAATATTAATATTTTAAGTCACAGATAAAATGATATGGGGTATAATTTGCAGATAATCTCATCAAATCTGTGCCAGAATGCTGAGTAATTTAATCTGATCATCGAGCCTACACTATGTACAAACAAGGGGCATGTGAGCCTGTGTGCATGCTTGGGGTTTTAGTACAAATTACAAATAGATAATAAAGAGAAGGCATTTTTAGATCAGTACATTACACCTGAAACCCATGCAGAGCTGTTTTCTGGGACCGTGGTAGAGATATAGAGAGTGGTTTGGATTTTGTATCAGGATTAAAGCATACTCTGTAATCTTGCATAAGACAGGACTGCTAAGATGCTTTTCTTGATGTGTTCATCTCTCTCATGATTATCATGGATGAAGTTGGTGCCAGACAGTCTGTGGATGCTTGTTCACTCTGTTCTTGCAGTAGACTGTATTCATCCCTGTCAAAAACATGGATTCAATAAGGATCTTTATTCCAGCAGAGAATTTGACCCTTTGACCATTATATACTTGAGTGAAATTAAAAAGTGATTCAGAATTTGATTATCTGTTTGCTTGTAAACTCTATATTTTCATTTTACCTAAGGAGAATATGCATTTATATAGCAACCATCGTATACTTTGTTTTATGTAAAGTGTTGTTGGAAGAATATTTTAAGAAATATTTAAATATTTTGATAATCTTAGTCTTCAACTTGCATCCAAAAATGCATGTTTGTTTTAGGGAAGCAACAGTAGTGGCTGCCTGGAAAAAAAAAGAACAATGGTACTCTGTCCTATATTGTGATGTGCATGTGGTGAAAAGATGACTTTCTTAGGGCTGGCAGATGTACTCTGTTCATTTTACAGGTCATTAAATTCTTCATTATACAAACTCAATCATCTGAGTTTTTAAAATATGATTTAGAATATCCAACAGATTAGATAGTGTGCAGGATAAATGGAGAAGTATAAATTTTGAAAGACAAAACATAATTTGAAAAAATAATGGATAAATTCCTTAATGATCCTACATATTATTCTCATTGTCTAGCTGTTCCATATTGAAGGTTGCATTCTAACCTTACGTGTACCACTGCATGTAGAGTAATGCCAAACAGAAATTTTGTATTTGCCAATCTGCTTGGAGATACTGATTAATCTCTCAGCATTCTTAGAGGAAAGGATCTGTAGCAGTAATTTTATGTTAGGATATTTTCTGTCCTGATGTGGCTAGAAAACTGCATCCTTTCAAAAATACTTTCAAGTGCTGTGATGATGGAAGAGAGTTACTGTTACTGAACTTCTCTAGCATTTCTTTGCAGAAATTTGTTTTTCTTAATCACCAAGCCTTAGCTTTCTTTGGAGAAAAAAAAAAAAAAAAAAGTCCTGCCTTCCTCCCTGCTCCCTGAACTGAATTTAGTGTTTGTTTGCCAAAAGCTCAAGATCTACAGGTGACAGCTGTCACTTTGGGGAAAAAATGGTTAGTTTTGATAACTATTTGGCAATAATTCACTTAGCTTTCTTGCCTGAAAAACAATCTGTTAGCACAGCTTTCTTAGAAAAGCCATGGGTGGGAGGAAGTGGTGGTTAATTAACTGAGCTTGCTGTTAATGTTGGTCTTTCACAGAAACACGAGTCACTGTGATTCCCACAAAACCAACATTGAGAGTGCTACTAGTGAGCTGGGAAGGTGCAAGTGAAACAATTGCTCTAACAATTTCAGGCTTTCTCTTTCTGTATACTTTCAACATTTTCTTCTCCAGTCACAATATTGCTGTCCAGCCTTTCCAAGTCAACGCTGGGCTTGTTAATGCATCCTCAGTTCCTTTCAGAGGTGAATTTAACCATTCATTCTACCAGTAGTTTTACTCTCTCGATCCCAACTACAAAGAATTTTTCTTTTTTAAGATCAAGGGTTTTCTGCAGTGCAGTTTGTTTGAGATAATATCCTTTAGAAAGTACAGCCACCTCTTTCTTTGCTATGAGTCTGGCATACTTGGCCAGCTGTTGTTTGAAAAAGAAAATGTGCCAGGAAGCCTTTCGTATTGTATTTTTAAATGTGTTTTTCTTTGTTGTTGGGGTTTTGTTTTACGCTTTGTTAACAGTCTTTGCAGAATGAGATTTTCTATTTATCAACAAAACCAGTAGGAGTGATGCATGTTTGTTCCCAGAAAGTGCATTTCTGTGGAAATGGATGCAGTGATGATAATGGTATTTGGCCCGAAATCCATTTATTTGCCAAGTGGACTATGGCAACTTAAAAGAAAAAAGACTCCAAAGCCAGTTTTGTTTACCCTGGGCTATATAGCACATCCCATTGCATTATGTTGTCACTTGAAATTTCTTTTCCATTGTTGGTCTAGCAGTGAAGTAGGAAGTAGCTCACTTCTCAGAGTTTTTTTTTTTCTGGGCCAACAAGGTTACCTTTAGTAGAAGTCAGCTCCGTTCAACTGAAAAAGTAAATAACTTTTTAGGCATGTCTGCACTTTAAGACCTATTCCAAACTATAAGATGTTTATTCCTGGGGCGGGGCGTGTTTGTGGTATGTGAATTGTGTTGTAATATTGAATTTGCAATAATTTTCAAATTCCAGCTAACGTGACTGTGGTTTTAGAGAATAAAAGCATTTCTTTTGCTGGATTATTCCTTTATTGCCATCTGCTCTCCTCTGTCTGTTGTGTAGAGCTTACACATAATTAGCATTGTTGGGACTGGAATGACATGCTTCCCCTGTGTTAAGGACTTAGTGTGTACGTGGGTTAAAGGTATAAGCTGGGCAGGAAAAGAAAAATAATTAGGTACTGCTAGGGAAAGAGTGTATCTCAAAAAGAGAGTTTACTATTTAAAAATCAACTTCCTAAACCACCTGATTTCTTTAATGTTTTGTTTTTAAGACCTCTATTTTTGCTAATGCTAATTGTACTTCCCTGAAATGTTTATTTAAGCTATTCACACAGCACAGGGTAGCATGTAGGTTATTATATATTGTACTTTGTCTCAGGCTCCTGAACCATTTGGCATTTTGCAGTCCTTTGCCATTGCCAGCTGAAGTAACTCCCGACTGTAAGAACGTGTGAGAAAGAAGTAGAAGGATATCCTAGAAAATTAGTGCTCAGCTACAGGTCACCTTAATGCTATTTCCTTGGTGCTATGATATTTAGTTTCTACTAGACAATAGAATTTTGTCTTAAGCTAAACTGGCTCTGATAAAGCAGATTATCACTGTCAGGGAGTGTGTGAAGAGGTCACTAAGGGGTCAGTTGATCCAGTCATCGCAGCATATTGGTTATGAATCTAGATGCAGGATTCTGGAGATGGAAAATGGCCACTCTCCTTCCCTCCAAGAACAAATCCAAGCAAAGGTCACATGGGAGTGAAATTTCTTTTACCTAGTCTGTTAAAAAAAAAAAAAAACACCACCCCAGATTTTCCTGCTTCCATGGAGATGCCCGAAGTTTAAAGGAACTGAAGATCTTAAGGTCCGTGAGGAGTTGCAGTAAGATGGAGGAAGAAGGCAGAGGGCAAGGTGTCAACAGCACATCTGAAATCCACTTTAACTTCAGTACTTAGCATGCACATGAACTCTTGTGGAATATTAAACTAAAACATGTTTGAGAAGAAAGGAGAAGGTTCAGAAATTTGCCTGCTTTGAGGTTCTTCAGTGATAGTGATGCTGTAAGATTCAGTCAGACTGTGAGAGGGATCTGGGCCTTCCAGGTAAGATGCAAGCTTTTGCCTTCACAGACCTGCTTTCAATATCCAGCTCTTCCTGCATATGCTGTAAGTGACCAGGGCCAAGTCACTTGCCTTGTTCTACTTTCGTTCCTCTTATATGCAAAGAGGATAATACCTCAGTCCCAACTGACAAGAATGTTGTGAGAATTAATGACTTAAAGGTGATAAACTGCTAAACTACTGTAGTAGTGGGGACTACGTAAGTACTATAGATAGATAGGCTTTGGAGTCCTCGCTGCTGCTGGATGCTGTTGTAGTCCCTCTGTCTCTGCCTAGCCAGAAGACCATGTCCCATCCATCACACTCGGAGCCAGGCATGCTTAGGTACACGTGTGACCTCCAGGTTTGAGTATTACTACTTGTATCTGAGAATGAAGCCAAGGAGAGATAAGATCTTGCTCTGTTTTATTAACACACTGACAAGAATAAGTGCTGTGCCTTAAACTTAATTAGTTCCTGCATTGGTGTTTAATAAATAAAAGCCAGCATGGGAGAAACTCTGAAAGAAACTTGAGATCTTGGGGTTTGGGTTGAGTGGTTTTTTTTCTGATCCCTGAGAAATGACAGGACAATCTGAAATTCAAACAACACAGTAGAGAGAGAGTTGCAGGTGAGAACAGTAAGCACTGGCCAAAACCGTCAGCTACTGCAACTGCATGCTCTCCTTGTTTATTGAACTAATGTCCTTCACCCTCATTTGTTTTTCTTCTCTATAAGAAAAGTGCTTTGATTGTTCTTAACCCAGCTGTGTTTGAGTTTTGTGGCAATTTACAACTTTGGCTTTCTTTGTCCTCTACCAGGTGGCAGTCATCGTGCTTTTTATTCCATGGGTTTTATTGATTTGGTCAAAAGTAATTAAAGAGATAATTTGTTCTCAATTACATTTCCTTGAATTTCCTGAGGCTGGTAACTCTACTCTCCAGCTGTGTCTTCCCCAACTCCTTCTCAAATTAACTTAATTCTCGCTATGAAATAAAACAGAATAGCATGTTCTTTTTTTGTTTGTTGGTTTTGGATTGAATAGAGACTGTGTGCTGTAGCAGATATTGATCTGATAATTTCATTAGGTACTCCTGCCTTGGTTCATGAACTTTCATGTTTTCAGCATAGCATTCCGTGTTATACTAGCAGGAGTAAGAAACTCATTTTTTTAGATAAGTTTATAGATGTTTCTGCTTTCTGAGCGTCCTTTGTGCCTAAAGGGTTCTTTTCATCACTTTTGTAATCTATTTTAAACTCCACTAACCAAGAAGGAAGTGAGCACCATTGTGGTGCAAAAGGGGTTTCTTTTTTTAGTTTAACACATTACATTCATTTCTAGCAGAATGGATTTTTGTTGATCCAAAACGTCTTTGGAACGTTCGGTTTTCTGGAAGAAGATTTGGCAAGAACATTTGTAATTCTGACTTCAGTAGGGAAAAATATCTAGAAAACATTAACTGGGGATGAGTAATATTATCCTTGCCAGTATGCAACCAGAAATGTGAATAGAAGTCTTTGTGAGTGTTGCATGTACCTAAATTACTGGCATGTTGCCCACAGACCATGTAAATGATATAAGCAGTATAGAGAGATGTCATACAGAAGTGATATTGGCTTGCTTATTTGCATTGACTTCCAAGGACACATTTCAAAATTTTCAAATCATCTTAATGAAAAGAGATGGCAGCTCAAATAATGTATTTGCTTAAGGGGTTAAAAGTAACTGTAGAGTAGCTGCACTGACAACAGTGGTGTTGCAACTGAGATTAATTCGATCCAATTATTTTACAAAACCTGCCAAACTTATCAGAATTAGGTAAATATTCTTTGGAGACAAGAAAATAAAAAGAGGATTTCCCCAAGGAATACAAGAAAGGAAGGGAAATCAATGGAATAAATAATACCAAGCTATTCAAGCTTGTTTTGTTATGGAAACAACAGCTTTTCTCTACATAGGCTTTCCATCACTGTAATATCTGAATGCTTCACAGCTGTTAATGAAAGAAGTCTTATTTTTCCCATTTCAAACACGAGTACAATGAGCTGTGGCGTTTGTACAAAAATCCATTGTAGTAGAAAAAGAAAAAGCTTCTGGTAACCAGGATAAGGTGTTCAATGTTTTATTTAGGATGTCAAGAGGACATTTCTGACAGAGGGAAAATTGAATCTACTTATTCCAAATTTCATTCTCATGCCTTCACTAGCAGACAACCTTTCTCTCACTTTTCAGCTGTCTCTTCCCATTCGCCTGATACGTCTCTATTGACAGTAATGTGTTCATTGGAGTGCAGGAGGAGAGCTAACAGGACTAGAACACCCTAGCTCATTAAAACTACCCATGGTAAAACCGTAGGATGAGTGCCCCTTTCCATCAATATTGGGACCATTTCTGACCAGAAACCAAGAATGGAAGCTGCTACAATAGCTCATATCAGGTACTCCCCTTAGCAACAGAGATTCTCAACTGCAAAGTGCTTTGCATTATTGATAAGGTTCAGCACAACCTTAACAAATCTGGTATCTTGTCTTTGATTTGGGTAGATATTTATATCTGCAGATGGAGTTGTAGTGTTTCTTTTAAGCTGAAGCACTAAAAAAGCATTGCTCTTAAAGCAATCTTAATTTTCTGCAATATATTCTTAGTGAAGTCCTTTGCCTTGGAGCCACTTGTTTTTAATTGAAAATTCTCTTTTGGTCCTGATGTCTGTTCCATGTTCTCGCATTCTAGTGAAAGGGCAGGAAGGGTCAGTATTGAGCGGCAGCAGTGAAAGAAGAAATGGGGGGAAAAAATTCCTGAGTACTTGGCCAGAGTACTGTCTTTAAAATTCAATGTTTAGAATACCACCTGCAGAGCAGCAGCAGTCATTTCTGTAGATAATGCTTCACAAAAGCTTTCTAAAGATTATTGTAGAATTAAAAAAAATACATTTCACCAAGTCGACCTTGAATTTGGATGACAAAATGTTGACTTGTGATGAGGCTGTGCTGATTTATTTTCATCAAAATGCATTCACAGTTTGCTAATGTAATCATAATGCTCCTATTCAAGTGATATATTGGAAGAAGAGTGCAATAGGTGTGTCAATCTGCTTTTTTTAACTGTTACAGCTAAGCTTAATGAGTTACCCAGAATGAATATAATACAGGAAATGCCAAGGAAAAGAGTTCTTTCACCAGCTTAAACAAAAAAATTGAAAATGTGCAGGCTAAAAGCATGTTGATTGTACCTCGACTCTCCATCTATAGAGGGCATCCCCAGCACCAACTCAGCCTATTTCCACAATGAGATTTGGAGAAGAAAGCTGGAAATTCTCAGAACTTAGACTGACTTCTGCAAAGATGACAGGTGAATGAAGTGGAGAAAACATCTAATAAAAGGAGGGATTTGTCAAAGTTGAACAATTTTTAATCTCCAGAATTATTTAGAAGAGAAAAGGAAAGCATTTGGGAATTGTTAGGATAAGATCTAGAGTCTGCAGGCAGTGTTTTTTCCTGTGAAACAAGCTGTTCAAAAGAATTTGTTTAGCCAAAAAATAGCTGAATTTGTTCAGCCTTCAGTTTTCCTTCTAAAGCTGAGGAGGACACACAAAGAGCTGTCTAAGGCAGTAAGTAAGAATGCCAGGGTGCCAGCTGTGATGGCACTGAGAAGGGTCACCTCCAGCTCCAGAGGAGCGGAGCTTTGGGCAATCAGATGGCATCGAGCTCCACCTACTGCAGTATTTCTGTAGTTCATTTTACCTAGAGCTCCTCGATATGATCTCAAGAAAAATGACCATAGTCATTTTCACTGAAATCTTTTGGGTCATTTCCTTATGTAATCTCCCTTTAAGATGATGTTTCATGTGTTACTTCATGATTTTTTTTTTAATTATTCTTACATATGGAGTTGTGTGAGATTTTGTTACTACGCTATAATGAAAGCAGGAAATGATCACTGAAATGATTGCTTTTGATGGCTTAAAAGCAAATTAGGTGAACTATGTTGAAAGTCTTTGTAAGTTGGAAACATTAAAAAAAATACCCCAACGCCCAAACTTCAAAGGTTTGTATTGTCATGATAATATATGGTTGAGTTTAACAAACGAGACATTCCAGTATTGTTTTCTCTCAGTTTTTTTTATATCTGCACTGCAAATTAAAAAGATAGCTTTCTACCGTTCTGCAATTATGTACTGTTATCATTTTAAGCTCAGATTGTACCTTTTCAATAGATGTCATAGTAATGAAAGATAATGTTGTAGCAAAGGAATCTATTCCCTTCTGTTTTCTGTGCTAATGCTGATTGAATCACATTACCGGTGCCTGAGTGGAGGGGGTGGCGTAGATGGGCAACTGTGCAAAGGTTGGGTGGCTCTTAATGAGTGAGCTTTTTTTCCTTTCCTTGTGGACTGGCAGACGTTGCTGGCCAGAGGTAGGGTGCAGGGAAGTGTTGCAACCTGTGGTGGCTCTGGACATTTGAAATGACTATGGCTAAACTGCTCCAGACCCTACAGTACTGGTCAGGGCACTGGTTCCTTCTGCTGTTGAAATCTTGCAGCTCCATTCCACCACTCTTCCTTCCCTTGAGCAGTAAGGTATTCTGAGACACTCTCAATTGGTTTTAGTCTTGTTATTCAAGGCATCACCAGCTGTAACAGCAATGATACCTGGCTATTGTCAACATAGACTCCTAGGGAAGCTGGCAGCTCGTGGCCTAGATGGGAGCACTTTGTGCTGGGTTAGGAATTGGCTGGATGGCCGAGCCCAAAGAGTGATGGTAAATGGTGTTTCATCCAGTTGGCGGCCGGTCACCAGTGGTGTCCCCAGGGATCGGTATTGGGTCCCGTCCTGTTTAATATCTTTATTGACGATTTGGATGAGGGGATTGAGTCCATCATCAGCAAATTTGCAGATGATACCAAGCTGGGAGGAAGAGTTGATCTGCTAGAGGGTAGGATGGCCCTACAGAGGGACCTGGACAGATTGGAGAGCTGGGCCGATTCTAATGGGATGATGTTTAATAAGTCCAAATGTCGGGTACTTCATTTTGGACACAACAATCCCATGCAGAGCTACAGACTGGGGACAGAGTGGCTGGAGAGTAGTCAGGCAGAAAAGGACCTGGGAGTGCTGGTGGACAGGAAGCTCAACATGAGCCAGCAGTGTGCCCAGGTGGCCAAGAAGGCTAATGGAATCCTGGCCTGCATCAGGAATAGTGTAGTAAGCAGGACCAGAGAAGTTATTGTCCCCCTGTACTCGGCACTGGTCAGGCCTCACCTTGAATATTGTGTCCAGTTCTGGGCCCCTCAGTATGGGAAAGATGTTAGGATACTGGAATGTGTTCAGAGGAGGGCAACGAAGATGGTGAGGGGGCTGGAGCACAAGCCCTATGAGGAGCGACTGAGGGAATTGGGGCTGTTTAGCCTGGAGAAGAGGAGGCTCAGGGGAGACCTCATTGCTCTCTACAACTACCTAAAAGGAGGTTGTAGTCAGGCAGGGGTTGGTCTCTTCTCTCAGGTGACCAGTGGTAGAACCAGAGGGCATGGACTTAAGCTTCGTCAGGGAAAGTTTAGACTTGATGTGAGGAAAAAATTCTTCACTGAAAGGGTGATTGGCCATTGGAATGGGCTGCCCAGGAAGGTGGTGGAGTCACTGACCCTGGAGGTGTTTAAAGGGAGACTGGATGAGGCACTGAGTGCCATGGTCTAGATGATGGTTGGTGTTAGTGTTAGGTTATAGGTTGGACTTGATGATCTCAGAGGTCCTTTCCAACCTTATGATACTGTGATACTGTGAACATTTTGCTGCTTCTGAAAAAAAAAATAGCATCAGGAGCAAAGCAGACTGGAAATACTGCTGTTCCTGGAGTGTGAGATGCTTCTGCTCCGAGTCTAAATTGGATTTCTTTCAGCTTTCTCTTTAAATACAGATAATATATAGGGGGGGAAAAAATAGTCCCACCGTCATTAATCTCCTGTAGCAGGGAAGGTGAGACAACTGACACAAGTTCACAGTACTTGGTTTTGTTGCTTGTTGCACTGTGGGATGATGCTCTGATGGTTGGCACTGCAGATTAGAAATAAACATGCAATGCAGAGAAGGTAACCATATGGAAACAGTAACAGAAAAGTAGAAAGAATGTTGAGAGATATCCAAATGCTTAAAATGTTGGGGGAGTTTCATTGTACTTTCAAAAATGTGTGCCCTGGTACAAATTAAGTATTGCCCAAAATATGAGAACTTTTCCAGTGTGAAAACCAAACTGCTTTTGAATCAGCTTCTCTGAAAGTGTTTCACCTACAAAGTCCTCTGTTCCATCCATCTGGCACCTTTCTAGTTTTAAGAGTACTCTGAAATTTAGATTGGTGAATCAGAGGCCATAAATAATTATTTGTCTTTTAGCATGATTTATGTTCTGGGTAGATCATTTGTGCTCATTAATATACAAGAATGTAGTTACAAATATTTCTGACTTCTTATGCTGGAAATGATTTTTTTTTTTCTTAAAAGGGTTTTGTTTGGCAACTTATCTCTCAAATCCAGTCTACTTTTGAAAGCCTATTTTCACAGATAAAGGCTTTTAGTATTCAGAATCTGCTTCTTACTGCAAATGGTTAAAATAAATAACTTTGATCTTTGGAAAAATAAACCAAATATTGATTAATGTAATGACACTTTTATTTTACCTAAAGCTCAGTGTAACGGACTCTCAGTACTGAATGCATACTCATCCCCAGTACGTGATCAGCATTTCCTATAGGTGAAGTGTGGGTGCCCACGCAGCCTATGAAGTGATTTCCCCTCTTGTTCAGTGCATGAATGTGGTGTTCCAAGTCGCAGAGGTAGGCTCTTGGGTACATTGGTCGCCCTCTGTCAGACTGTGCTCCTGAGCAGTGTCCATCTGTCTCTGCTGCTGACCAGGCTTGGCCAAGCACATTCCAACTGCATGAAAGAGTTGAACCTTCAGTTCATCCTTATACTTGGGCTGCAGAAAGTCTTTTTTCCGTTCCAGCTACTTTGCCCTTGATACCATTTCTGGCTTTGGGGTTGTCTGGGGTTTTTTTCCCCCAGTTTTATTGTGGGCTGCCTCAGTCACTACATTAGAATGTGGGTATTTGCAGTTCTCCAGTGGGTGAAGATTCTGTTCCTTACTTTGTTCTCCTGAAATGTTACATAGGAACATAAATTTGTAAAGAATTTTGTGCCTTCTCAAGTCAAGGTTGCAATAAGCAAAATGTTTGCTCTACCTTTTTTTTTTTTAAATGCTGGAATATTTCTGGGTTTTGCTCTTGTGCAAAAGCTCTACAGCATAGCAAGTATTTCATCCACAGCTCTGAGTCTGCTGTGCCAGTCTTTCAGCCCTTTTTGTACATTGGTTCTACCCTGACTGTATGAATGAGACTGCTGGGGCCTGCAGCTTTGCTTTGCTTGGAAATCACTAAATGCGCCCTTTGATCTAAAATGTGCAGGAAGGAATTACTGTTTTCATATCTTTCTAGCCTGAGCTCCATACTCTGCTGAGTGATCTGAAGTGCTTTATTAATCTACCCATATAATTTATTAATAGGAGGGAATGTCTTCCTTCCCCTTGAATAACCTGATAGTTGAAGGAGAACTGAAAGCGTTCTTGTATTTGACTTTGGGGCTTTTTACGAGTTTGTGTCTTCCTTGTGAGTAAAAGAACAGATCCAATAATAGTGGTCTATCACAGTGTGTATCTTCAGGGAAAAGCAGTTGCAGGTAAGTAATTTCCTATTCCTGGTTTTGGAAATAGGATTTTCTTTTGATGCTAGACACAGCAGTCTATATATCAGTTTTCCAAGAGAAAAGTTACATTTGCTAAGCGTTTAAGCCTAGTAATTTAGAAAGCTCATCAGCATATATTTCATATGAGAATCTATTTGTACACCAAAGTTATTTAGTGACATTTTAAGTTTTTCTACAATAGACTAGTCATTATTTTTGCTTTAGTTTGCAACTCTGTAGAAAAAAATTACGACCTGCTGCAGTAGCTAGTAGTGTTTCAAATATGGTTAAATGTTTTTGTTCATTTTCTAGGAACCAGTGAAACAAGTTGTGCAGGAAAAAACACCCAAAGAAGTGGTTGGGGTTACTACTAACAAGTACTCTTCCAATCAAGAGGTGAGCCTACTGCAGAAGCTGTGCTAGAGTTGTAAGGCAACATCATGTTTTAATTATTCATATAGATAACTGTTTGCTGAATTCAAGGTTTAAAGCCTTACTGTACAATAAGGAACCAGCCTTTTGCCAACTGACAAACACTTCATAGATTTCATCTAATAAAACTTCATCTGAAGGTATTGGAAAAAATTTCTGATGAGTGAGATGTAGAGTTCTATTGTAATTTGGTGAAAATAGTGCTCTGAAAATTCGGTTTAGCTGCGTCGGTTATTCCATGCATCAGTTCTACAAAACTGACCTTTAAAGCACGTTGCAGTTTAGCACAGAAATGGCTAATACATTCAAAATTACTTTTTATTTCAAAAAATTATATTTTTATTAAAGTACATAAGTCAATATTGCACATCCTTAGATATCAAAAACCTGAAACTGAAGGGGCTGTTCCTCTGGGTGTTGTGTAGAGCTGCACAAATTAACAGGTGCTGAAGATCTAGACCCAAGTGCATAATAAAACATCTCTTTGCTTTACCAGGGATTAATTTTTCTGGACACCTTAGAACACTTAGGTGTGTCTGGGACTACCTCATGAAATACTTCGTGCTGCACCGCAGTCTCTGCACACCAGCACTGGGCCTCCCAATGGATAGCAATCGAGTCATGCACTTTTTGCACACTGAGAACTGCCTCACCTGCATATTTTATTACCTAACAGACACACACAAACTCACTGCATATGCACAGGATGCAGTCATAACGCTATGACATTGATGCAGGTGTTCTTTGAAAACCCAAGAATGCTTCTAAACCAGGGCTAGTTCAACAACAAATACAAGCTTTCATCTCCCATGTATTTCAGTTCCATAGCTGCTCAGAAGAAAAACATGTTCCAGGCATTTTGAACAATGCCCTAAGTAGGTAATTTTAATTCCCTTACATAAAACAGCTGACCTGGTTTGTATACTCTTAAAAAATAAAAGCACAAGAAAATAACAAAACCATTATATTCTGTGCTCCAAACCCAACTATGTCTTACTGGTTTGGTTTTTACAAAAGTCAATCTCTTTGTTTTGAGTCTGACTGAAAATTTTTCTGGGTTGGGACTTCGAAAAGATTTTCTCCCATGTATACTTTTTGTAGTTTGTCAATGCATAAGCACTCACAACAGTTATTCTTTAAGTCTAGGCCACTGAACAATCTCTTCCTGTCTCGTAGTTCAGTGATGTTCATGGGTGCTTAACTACCTGCAAGATCTCTGTCAAACATTGAGTCAGGCAATGAGTTAAAAGCTGTTGGAACACGTGTTCACAGGGGCATGCACGGCAGTGTCATGAAACACTTGTTTACATGCTTGTGAAATGGCACAGTGCTGTCCCAGATGATGACCATCTCAGAAAGTATTTGGTGATTAAAACCAAACCCTGAGACTGCACATACCTTCTCTGTGCAAAGTTGTTCTTGATTAGTACTGTAATATTTATATTCAATTTGATTCCTTTCAGTCTGATTCACCAGAACCATTGAAGAGGCTCTTCCAATTTAGAAAACCAGGAAAGGAGTTGAGGACTGTTAGTAAAGCTCTAGCTCACTTAAGGTAAGGGAATCCAGAGCACACAGAAATGGGCCAGTCAAGGCTAAAGGGATCTTTGGTTCTGCAGTGGCAACTGGATTATAGGTGAAATAATCCAACTGTCCTAACAGCTTAGAAAAGATATTTACAATTCTTCCTTTATAGTCTTTATGTACACTCAAAATGTTGTTTGTTTGGTATGAAGAATGATTGATAGCTCTGTCTATATAAATACTGTGGTGTATTAGTTTTCTTTCTAAAAGTACTTGTTACTTCTTTGCAGTCTTTTGCACGAGACAGAGCTGTGCCAAGATGTGGTGGTAAAATAGTCAAAAAATGAGCTTTGTTAGGTCATGTAATGTCCGTTATGTGATAGAAAATCATAATGAAAATATCTACTGTTATTGTGGAAACACCTGCTTGGAGTTATTTGGAATAGAGCAGCTTGAGTCTCAGGGATGTACTGACCTGGATGGAACAGTCTTTGTGCCCTTTGGTAGGTAGTCAGCTGTTACAGTAGGATGTGGCTTTGGGACCTGTACACTTTCTAGGCAGCTGAGTTTGGACAGCAACCATTATTTTATGGAACTGACCACAGAAATTAGATGGGTGGGTGTACTTTTCCTATAAAGTATCTTCTATTGGCAGTAGACACAATAAGCTTCTGTCCCAACAGGGCATTTTGAGGCCTATTGGGAATACATTTTAGCAAATATTACTCTCCTGTTTAGGCACTCATATTCTTAACAGTGCTTAGGCTGTGTTGTCACCCATGTTTCACCATTGTCAGTGCAGGTGGTGCTTATGTTTACAAGACTGAGGCTTCAGTATGCTTTTCTGTTGCAATCACACATTCTGATTGCACTCCAAACTCGTGTACAGAGACCTTCACTCTGTTTTCTCAGCATTAGCTTGAACAATTGCTAAACTGCATAATGAGCCTTGCAGTAGGTGACTCTAGGGTTTTCTAAATTTTCCTGGAACTTCCTAGCTTTCTTGATGTGAGTGTTAAGCTGAGAAACAAGATTCATTTGCAAACGAAACAGCAAGCTGTAGTACAAAAAGATGATTTACATCTGGCAAGGTTTAGTTACAGCAGGCTGCAAATAAAACTGACAAATTACCACTGCCAGCCCCAGCAGGGTACAAATTACACAAGTGTTTACAAGGTTTCTAGACTTTAAGCCTTTGAAGAGCGTTCACTAGATAAAAATTACTTGAATGAAATTGAGCAATAATAAGAAAGACATCTATATGAAAACTAAATAATAAGGTTAAATCTAAACAAATGCAACAGTTGAAGACACATGATATGGTATCAACGTAATATGTTGAAGATAAATTAGGTTCTTGCATTGTTTGAGATTAACTGCGTAAAAGTAAAAAAACTTAAAAGTAGCTTCCTTGCAAGCACTACTGTACAGGAATCAGAACTTTACATTTCTCAATAATGCATTTTTTTACTATCCCCATATTTTGTACATCAGAGCAATTTCTAAATTTTATACCAGTTACTTGTGATAGTGTTAAATTTCACATTCTTCTTTTGTCCTTCTCTGCCCTCAATTATTTCTATTCTTCACTTCCTCTGTTAATTCAGTTTTAGTGACTTTTCCCTTGATGAACTTGGCTGAAAATAGTAATAAGCTGTAAAAATAATAAATGCTATGTACTTTAAAGGTTGGGTAAGCCATTTTAGTAAAGCATGACTTGTGTTTGCCTTAAATGCACTGTTAGTTATGTGTGACTGCCTGCATTCATTGTTCATTGCTGAGTTTCAGTGGGATTGAGGTCAAGTTAAAATTCTTTTGATGATAACCGGCCAAAGATTGGTTTAACCTGCCATCAGTTCACTTCTTGATATGAGTTTCAGGCTCTTGGCACCTGCTTTTAGTTGCCTTACATTCTTTATTTTCAATTCAGTAGGATGAAAAATACTTGCAGGTGTTTTATAGGATGAAAATTACCATGGTATTAAAAGGCTTGATTTTTTTTAAATGTTAACAAAATGATTTATAAGCAAGCTGAACCACTTGTTTCGATACGATTTACAGTTTGAACAAATGAAGTATCACTTTGTTAGCAGGTTAACTTGAGGAGGTCTCAGTTTGATACTTGCTGGAAAACATGCTTTTGGAATGCCATTTTTGTGTACCCTTGGCCAGCCTAGAGATGTTAAGGATCAACTGAGCTTTTCTACTGCATTAAAATTCTCTCCAATTCAGTAGATTGAGAGTGAGTTTCTAAACCTATAATTGTAGAAACCTATGAAATGAAATTTGATTTTGTAAAAATCTATATTGTCTTCCAGATTATAGTGAGTGAGCTGATACAGGACATCTTTCGCAGAAGGTGGTGTTTTGGACCCCTTGTGTGAGGAACTGAATCTGAAGGATTCAGTGGCATGAAAAGCCATGCTTTCGAAGTAATCTTTTTCATTTTGTAAAGAAGCTCTGTGTAGGATAACAATGGCACAACCTGAGGCCGAATGTGATTTGTCTGTGCCATAGAAGAGGAAAGAAGCAGATTGCCTGTCTGCACAGTCAGTTTCTTGGGATGAGGTCAGAAATGGTGTGGGAGAGTAGGGATGTCAGGATATTGACCCTAACTCTTAGCTGAGCAGCTGACTCTTTATGTACCTTCACACTCAACCCCTCTGCCGCTCTGTGAAGTAAATTGGGATTGGAGACCAGGCAATATCTCTGAACAAAACTCACTGCGTAACTATATATAGCTATTAAATTGACAGAGTGGAAGTGAGGATTGCTTTTGCTACTGAAAGCAATTTTTTTTTATGTATAAAGGGCGTATTTTTTCTTAAAATTTTCATTTAAATGATTTTGTAATCTTATTACCACTGTCGAGCTTTTAGTTAGCTTGATAAATCTTACAATGCCTCACGCTTGAGAGCATGCAAGCATTGTCTGATTCATCTCTGCAGCACTGCTAGGTATTAGGTGGATAAATATTATGGCTCTCATAGGTAAATTATGAAAGTCAAATTGGAAATGTAAGATTAATTATCACTGCAAGAGCTACAATTGGAGCTTAGATGTCTCAAGTAAGTAAATGCCTTACTTATTCTTCTAGACTTTATTGATGTCCCTGTTTCTCCAGTGTATATTTTTATTTTCAAAATTGGTGTACTAAATTAGAAGCTCCAGGGAAAGACTTCTTAAGAGCTCCAGCCCATTACTCTGGGTGAGTGCAGTTGTTTCCTACAGCAGATGTTTCGTCTAGCCTACTTTTAACTGAAGACGTTTCTGTTTCCTGCACCACATTATGATAAATGCAGATTTGCCTTCCACTGAATTTTTAATGGTAATGCAATCTGCAAAATTATATTAATCTAGATTTTTAATGATGTGAATAAATTTGATCCTAATGTGTTTTGATGTAATATCTTTTCTCCGAGTGATTAAACCCCTGGATTTTAGTCTTTCATCACTTCTCACCTCCAGAAGCCAAAACAGCAAAAGGGATAAACAAGATCGTATTCCTTTATGTATGTGTAATGATAATGTTCTGATAAGCAGAACTGTCTGTTGAATCCTGATCAGTTGTACCTGCACCACACCAGTAGAGAATAGTGCAAATTTCTAATTTGGCTTGCATAGCCCTTTATACTGCTGATGGAGAAGATGGAAGGAACCCAACTTCATTTTAATATCTCAAGCAGAGTTTGAAGTGCTGATAAGTAAGCAAATATGTATCTGCTAAAGCATCTCCATCTCTGCCACCTTCTTCTGGTCCCATAAACTTAATTCACAGTTGTATTCAAAATTAGCTTCGTATGATTACAAATGCCTGGGTGCAACTATTCCAGACCACAAGTTTTCCATGATGGCTGAAGATGAAGAAAGGGAAAGGGAAAGACCTAATTTTGTGCTACTGCACATTACTAAGCAGCAAATTATGTATTTTCACGCATTTGTATTTTGAAGATCTGAAGTTTAGCATGGTCAGGACCCAGTCAAAGCTGCTTAGTGCACTCAGGAGAAATGTGCCTTTTTTTGCTCTTTTGTAGGCAATGGTCACTTTAATACTAATTTCTGCAAAGCACTGTTGCCTGAATAAATGCTCAAATGAAGTTTGCCTGTCTTATCACGTATTACACACCTAATGTGATTTATTCTTTCTGCTGTGGCAATTAAATCAGGAATCCTACATATTTTATATTATTTAAGAGGTAAAATATGATACAAGCTATAATGGCTGTGGAGGAATTTGCTTGAAAGTCAATAAAACCCGTTTTCGAAGTATGAACTCACTTTCTCTAATGCTTTCCAAAATGTACAGTAGCCACATGACCCAGTATGCAGAAAAATATCCAACAGACTTAATATCTGCAAATCAAAGGCATACATTAACTGTTTTTTTTTTTTTTACTTTTTCTTGGTTTGTGTAGGCATGGAAATTCATTGTGTGTCACTTTAAACAATGAAAATATGCTAGCCATTTGTCATGGGTTACTTTGACTAAATCTGCGTGTAGGAAAACGAACAGTAGGAAGAGCAAAGAAGTCAAACCCACAGACTTTTTAACCAAATATTGAGATGTCAAGTTGTGGGAAAAGATAATTTCAAATGAGAATGACTGCACTGCAGGTTTGGACCAATGTATGTGTCAGCAATACTTAGTAATAATTTCAGACTATAGAAAAGGAGCTATTTTAGAAAAAAAAAAACAAACCAGAAGCAGAGTGGGAAAATGCAAGAAAGGAAGAAGAAAACTGGAGTTTTCTTCTCCAGGGCAGCAACAATTCTTTTCAATTAAAGCAGTCAGGCTAGCAGAGCAGTATGCTAATACACACTACAGGGAATCCATGAATACAAATGACCTTTGTGGATTTGTTTTTTGCTGCTTTTTCACCTCCTGATTTGAAAAGGAACACCCAGCAGTTGTCTTAATTGGGCGTTAATTGATACATATCCACAGGAAGCAGTGTCTGTGATCTTGCAGCTTGTTTGTATGAAAGATCATAATGGAATAAAATGTTAGGAAATTTTTTAATGATCACAGTGACATAGCACAGTCGTATGAATCTTAAAATTATGCTTGAAGAGTCATTACCGGAACAGACTTAGCTGCTTTCATAGAGCTTTAATATTCTAACTTACACATTAAAAGCATAATTAAGCTGAAGATAAACCTTGTAATTATGACCTCATACCTGCTCTGAGCAATGTTCTCTTATGCTTTCTTGAGTCCTCGTGATGATATGAAAGAGAATGATGACTGAATGCAGAGGTTGCTTGAACGACTCATCTTTCAAAACTGTCAGTCACTGGTCTCAAGCAGAAAGTCGTACCAGCGTGTTCCTGCTGATGAATGGGACCCAGTCACTGTCAGGAGACACCTGTCAGCTCTGGGGTATCATTTTACTTAAACACAGCATTTAAATGTGGGAAGAAATTTTTTCATCTTGGTGCAGGATAAAATGAAAAACCTTTGGGGAAACCTGTAGATAAGGATCATTCCTCTTCCTTTGTAGATCAATACATCTTACTTCTAGTGGAGATCGCATGTGTAGAACTAAAGTAGCTCTGACTTGACTAAGTACTTCCCAGTGTCAGATTCAGTGAGTGGAATACAGTATGGCAGAAAAGACAACACCTTTGTCCTTGAACTTTCAAGGCTTTGAGCTAAGAATTATGTATTTGTTTCTGCAGTACGAAATATTCTATTGCTATTCTTAGTAAAACTAAGCAAACCCAAGAAGCAGAGCCCCTTTGAAATGACATTCAGTTCAGAAGGGAGATCCTTTCTTATTGCTTTGTTCCAATGCCATCTGTAAACGGGATCTAGAAATAATGTTAAATAAGCCACACTTGTATGAAGATCTATTGTATGAGAACCAAGAAAGTAGATGTCTTTATAAATAATAAATTGTAGAAAGATGTAGGAACAGCTACAGCGAAAGAGATTACCAAGGCATTGGAAGCTTGAAGTTGTTAAATCTGTAATAAAAGCAGGTTGCAATAAATCACTGCTATAGACTAACTCGGCCACCAAGACTGTGCAAGTGGGAATACTCTTGTTAAACATCACCACAAAAATAGTGCTTAGGAATCAGCACACTGCTTCAAACAGGGTCAGCTGAAAATACCTTCTTTGTGTAAAAGGTAAGTAGGAAGGTGATGGCAACTGGAAAGGCTGTGAAGTGATTGTCCTTTAAGTGCCCATGTGAAAACGATGAGTTATGGTCATCCTCAGCCTACAATATCTAGGATTTGACAGCTTTGAGCTGCAAGCTGAAAGGGGAAGTATCCATGCTGTTCCCTCAGCCAGTTGAGCTTTTACTTGCAAAAAGGACACAGTGAAGCTCTGTATGGCATTTCTCATTGTTTGAAGAAAATGTCTCCTGAGCATCTCCTTTACTGTGCTGTGCTGGTTAAATAGGACTAAACGTCAAACTGCTGGCACTTTAACAGTGCTGAACTGGCTGCTTCCTGTGTTTTAAATTAGAAACTGAATGGTTCTCTAAAATGGTTCAAGTTTCCTGAAGGCAGATCTGTAAAAGTCACTCTGTGTGCAGCAGGCCCTCTCCTAATCCATTCTTTGTGCCCACAACACCACTTAGCCTGACTCTTACCCGAAGAACGGTTTGTCTTACTCCTTTTCCTGTCAGTGGCTGTGTAGCAGACTTTAATACAAAACTGTTTAAATCTTGTGATTGAAATGGCAGCTACCACGGAAAGATTAAAATGGCAAGAAATGTGTTGCTTTTGGAATTTTGGGTATGACCTTGTCTGTCCATATCCATGAGTCTATACCAATGCTATTCTAATGCATGCAGACAAGAAGAATGTGTTTAGAGGTTATGATAAGTTGCCATTCCTTAATTCACGTGGTTTGCTGGAAGACACGGTGGAGCCTGCAAGAGCAGGGTGGGGAGGCAACGTAGAGTAAGAAGCAAAAAAGAGTGAGGCAGTGCTGACAGAGAAGGTGAAATGTTTATCTGCCAATATTACTTTCCAGTGTATTTAATATTTCATAATGTCAGTTGCTTGGAAACCAGTGTTTTGTGCCCTTTTGCTGCTTGGCAGAAATCACTCTAATTGGCATGTTTCTAGCACTGCCACTGCTGGCGCTTTGCAGCAGATTTTTTTTTTTCCAGAAGCAAAAATTTTCTTTTACATGAATGATGGCTCACATTAATTAGACAGCAGTCATGGGCAAAGACAACCATTTAAGTGTATGGTTGTATGAATCATTATCGTCAGTCACTGGAAAGGCTGCTATTCCCATCAACATTTCTGCCATTCCAAGCTGTTCTTTGAGTCTCAGTCTCCTTTTCTTTTGTGCAAAAATATGTTTGTTTACGTTGGGAATTTTATAAGTGGAAATAGTTCATTGCTTATTAGATTTTACTATCTAGCTAAGCACAACAGCCTCATCCCATATATTATGATACAAAATGACACGTTGTCACTGAATGTTTGAACAAACCTGACACTTGAAATGGCTTTTCCATTATTTAGTAGTAAAATGTCATTGTTCTATAAATGCCTTTGTGGTAAAGCAAGACACTGGATTGTGAGTTGTTTCTACTTTCACAGGAAAATTCTGAACCAGCAGTAGAGGGACCTCAGTGAAATTCCACCTAACAAGCAGTGAGATTTTATCAGTAGTATGAACATAAAGTTATTATTGTACATATCTACAGCAAGAAAATGGAAAGCCCAGAAATCTCCAGATTTTTTTTTGTTTTGTTTTCAAGTTTTAGTAATAGTTTCCCCACAGATTTTTGGAAAAGAATTTAAAGCAAAACTTTCAAATCTTGCAGATTTGTTTTTCTGCCCTTTATCAGTAAAAACTGTCTTCTCTGTGCTGTTCTGGAAGTACTTTCTCCCACTCACCTTTGTTTATGCACTTCTCCAAGGACACCAAGAGCTGGAAACCTAAATGTGCCTACCCCAAAGACAACTTTCATATGCAGATCACCAGGAATAGCAGCTACAGCAAGGCACAAGTGCAGGGGGGTGTGCACATGTTCTTCTGTTCTGGAACTTCTTAAAAGGGAAAATGCTGCCCTTCGTTCTTTCTAGGTTGAGAAGAACACTTCCTGACTAAAACAAGTCAGGTTTTTGTATGTTGTTTTTTTGTACCTTTAGGTAGCCAAATGTGTTTGTGCTTCTTTACTTTAGAGAACCTCCCCTCATTTTCCAAGTAGAGGTTCTGCCTTGTTTCACAACAGAAGCAGCATCTTCTATATTTTAATGTCTTTGTAGTTACTTGAAAACCACTCTGAGACATCTTTAAATATGCAGTAATACATTCATACATTTACTTCATGGTCTCAAGATTTGTCAGGGGTAGTTTAAGCTTGATATTAGGAAAAAATTTGTCACTGAAAGGGTGATTGGTCAATGGAATGCGCTGCTCAGGGAGGTGGTGGAGTCATTGTCCCTGGAGGTGTTTAAAACCAGATTGGATGAGGCGCTTAGTGCCATGGTTTAAATGACGAGTGGGTGCTAGTGTTGGGTCATAGGTTGAACTAGATGATCTCAGAGGTCTTTTCCAACCTTGTGATACTGTGATACTTGGTGACATATTTTATAATAGTGTGTGGTGTTCTTTTGACTATTGCAGATCCTTATTTCCTGCTGCACTGCCTTCTATGAACATAGCACAAATTTACTCGTGTCTTATGTGACTTATTTCATGGTCAGATTTTCATGTAATATGCATCTTTCCCATTACACAGATCCTGGCTTTGTTTTTTAAACAGACACGTTTAAGTATAGAATACTATACTCATCTGCAGCAGAATAAAGTGGGAATCTACTTCTGAAATAATGTGGGTATTCCAGATTGTTTGCATGTCTTCAGCTACTCAAGACAGATGTTGATGTGCTACTACTTTAGTTGCTTGCCAGAATGGTTAATGGTTCAGTATGGTGAATGATCACATGTTTGAGTTTCTATGGGTTATTAACTGCATTTAATAGATTTAAATGTCAGTGTCATCTGGCCTTCACTGAATTTAAGAATAATAGATGTATGAACATTTACGAATTTGGTTTTACTGTGTAATTACTCAAACATTAAATAGGTGTAGTAACCAGCATATTACATTGCCTTGTGTATGTGTTTACATCTCTATCTTGGCTCTAAAAAAGAATTCATGATTAATTTACTGCATATTAATTGTGAGGTTTTGCAAGGCTTTTTGTGTCCACGTGTTAAGCTTTCAGGATAAGACCCAAATGCAGTAGGACTTGCTAGCTCAGGCTTACCACCATGTAAACTTAACTCCATGGCTTTTGGTAGTTTCAGAAGGCAGGCAGTGCATGCACCCTGTAACAACTGACCAAGTGTTTAAATGAACAATGCACTAATTCGCATTTACAATGACACTGCCTTACATCACTGAGGAGAGGTGGGAAGTAGTCTGAATGTAAGTAAATTTGGGACATACTGGTATAGATAAACATTACAACACTGCATGTGAAGCACTCAAGAACTGAGTGAGATGGTCAGCAGCTCCAGTGTTTACTGATAAGAGAATGCAACAGATTCTCCACTGGTATAAATCAGTGTCGCTGTTGACAATTTACAAGGAATGAAGGATTTGCTCTCCTGTTTTTCTGTGTGTGCTCTGTAAATAAGAAAAGCACTGTGTGCATATGGATTTTCTTTTACCTTGACGTTTCTCGCTGTTTCACAGTTATTGGCTATTTAGGTGTTGCAGCACCTTGTCAGAAATTAACGAACATGTAAGAATTACTTCAGCTATTAGAATGCAGCAGCAGCACAAATGAAGTCTGATGTGTGTTAATGCACATGCACACAACGTAGTATTTTGGGGGAACAGGCTGACAAAAAAGGTGTCCTGTTCCAACTGTAATAGCAGCAAGGGCAGTGACATTTAATCAATTGAAATCTGATGAGAATGCAGGTATTAATATTTGTGCTCCTGCAGAGATTACCATAGTATCCTTAGAAACTACAGATTGCCAGAACTTTCATTTTATGTTCAAAAAAACATTACTCTCTAGTGCTCACTATGGTGTCCCCAAACTCGTCAATCCAAATGAAACAAGCTTCCTGCTCTCACCACTTCCTTCTAAATTCTTCAAGATCCAAATACTCATCAGCCTCATTTGAGATCGGATTTGTGATCGGATCACAGCTTATAACGGCACGGGAGAATTATACTGTTTTCTTAATCCATGGGTTTAGTCTGTAATGCTCAGAATACAGGTTAACTGTATTTACTGTAGTTTCAAAGTTATTGTCTCCTGTGCTTTCAGTTTTATACAGAAATGGATTGTATTACTATTTGTGCTATAGAAAATACTTACTCAGAAAGCTTTGAAGTGGCAGTGTGCATTAAACTGCACGCACTTGGTTTTCACCTGGGAAGCCTTAGCTCAGTATTCAGTTTGTCACTCCTGCAACAGGTTAAGCTTGATATTCCCCTTGTAACACCCTCAGCAGGGTCTGGCCTTGAGCCCAAGAGGAGCTTTCACTGGTCTGTCGGGGAGTGTTGCAGATGCAGATTGAAATGCTTTTAAGAAAATACAGGAAATGGCATTTAGAAAACTTGTGCTTTCAGTGGCTTTCAGAGCAATGCCAGAGTGGTTTAATTTATGTTTGCAATTAGCTATAAGCCTCTGGAAAAGGCTACATTCTTTCTGCATAGTGTCCGGAGCAGATGTTTTCTCATTAGCTTTATTGATATAAAGACTATATCCATTAAGATAAAATTGAATAAGCCATTTATGAAACAGTGGCTAACGTTTTCCGTGATCAGAAAATACGTGTAGAGTTAAATTGCTTGCTAGATAAGTAGTTATTTTACTTACAGCTCACAATATTTGTTCACCATGATCATATTGTAACGTTTGACCTGGTGCAAATAGACTTCAGCTTCTTTGCACCTCATGGAATGGGATGGAGAGACGTGAGCAGGAAGAGTTAAGGAAACTGAAGCACCCTGATGACACCACCTGAATGCAGTTGCTTAGTAGAGGGACAGCCACCTGGGTGTGCAGCCTTCTGCACATCTTCCTGGCAGTTCTGTTCAGGCTGGAGTTACACCAGTTTAGCTGAGCAAGGATTCAGCATCGTGTTCAGGAGTGCATGAGATTCCTTTAGTAAACCATCTCCCACTGAATTTGTTTGCATACACAGTAGATGTGAGGTTGTCAACTGTAAAATTTGATCTTCTGGGGCAAATACATCCTTAGTATGATTCCTTTGTATGTAGTGAAGTTGTCCCAGTGTACTTAAAAAAGGTATATTTAAATGGAATGTAAAAACCCCAGGAAGTACCTGGCTCGTCTTTATCCTGATGGAAAGTTTTCTGGCATTATTATTACAGCTTCTTAGTGTCCTTCTCACACCTAAACTATAATTAAGAGAAATGTATTATTTCCTTTTATTTTTGTGAGTAATTTCTTACTCAAAGAAAGGCATCAAGAATCGCAAAGCTTAGCAGTAAAATTTCAATTCCCCAATACTTTAGTGGCCTTGTATTATAATTAACTGATGACCTTGAGGCCCTGAAGGATTTAAAGAGTAAATTAATAAGTAAGTAGTTACACCAAGCACTGAAAATATCCTTGCAACCAATTTTCTATGTGTAGTGTGCTCCTGGGCCACTCCTTTGTGCATGTCATTGACCCTTATCTATAATAATATATTTCTGTAGAGAAAACTTGAAGTTTTCCATGGTGCATTATTACTGCTTAGGAAACTGTCTTAATTTTCATGCTGATAAAGACATTAACTTAGAAAAATAAGACATTATTTTGTCTGACCGGCAGTTGAAAATCTGTGTTGTGACTGCAGTTGACTGAAGCTCAATTGCTTTAATAAATGTATTCTAAATTTCATCTCGATTACATTTACATTTTAATAAATGGTTCTCACCTACTTGTCAAATAGTCAGCCCAGGTAAATTTATTAAGTTGTTGTATAAACAAGGTTATTGTGATGCCAGAAATAGTTTATGTCCTATTCTAACAATATACTGTAAATATATATAGTGTGCAGAAAAGTACATTGGTCACCTCAGTATTTTAAATGTGGATTTATTGTACAGCTCTTTTTCTGGTAAGAGCCTGTGAACCTTTAGGGTCATTCATAAATATCTCAGAAATCATCCTACAGAATTATGACAGGCTTATTTTTTGTTTAAATTAGGTAGTTTTTACAGCTTTTCTACATGCTGCATTTCTGTGAATTCTGCTTTTTTCTTTACTTGGAGACTGTAGAGCTACTTTTTGTAATATCTAGGACTTCAAGGGAGACAGACTAAAAATTGATTCAAAAGTGTGCATAACATTTTCTATTCTTTTTGGTATATGAGAGTAATCATTGATTTTGCATATACATGTTAAAACCTTCTATATTAGATAAACCTTAAAAATAAGTACTGATTGTATTTGCCATATATGTGTCTTTGTCAGTAATGCTGATGATGGCTGTTGGTGCAAAAGAACTTTCTAGTTTATAATTATTTTTCTCTACCACTTGTCTTTGATTCATGCAATAACCTCATCGTTTGCTGTTTGTGCCATTATCCCATGCAGCTACAGCAGGGGGTTGATCTTTAAGAAGGAGCATTTACATTAGTGCATGCAGAAATGTAGAAAAATGTAGAAAGGGCTAAAATATTTTTACATACAGTTATCCTGATAGTTGGCAGAAGAAGAGAGAGAGAACTACTGGAAAAGGACATAAACAAGAATTCGAGGCCATTAAATGTATTCTAGTGTGCCAAGAGAAGTCTGTTATGCAAAATACTTGGTTCCTATGAAGAACATTAAGCCAGCCTGACGTGACTGTGAAATCCTTATGTTTTTCTGAAGCATGTGGCAGTCATCAGGGATGTTACCTTTCCTTATCTTTTTTCTTTTTCCAGAGTTAATATAGAAATACCCAGCAGACAGGTTGCTATATACCTGAAGGGGAAATGTTTTCAGGCTTGTGTTTATAGTTGCTGGACTTAAAAAAATAATGTCAACAAAACCAAACATTCAGTCCCAAAACCATTGAATTATGCAAGCGGCTTTTCATCAAGGGAAGCAAGGAGGGAATAAACTGCTCCCCTTGAGAAGGAGCAAGTTCAGTCCCTGAAATGTGCACCCTATATGACCTTCTGGTGCTTTAATACGTGTCTGGTAAGAAAAAGGGGTTATTGCTTCAGTGAAATGAATGAGTCCTAGCTCTCAAGCCTAGATTGTGCTTGAAAGAATCAATACAGCCTGGTGACACTTGATTTGGAAGTCAGCAACACATTAACTTGAAGGGATGTGTCCTGTGCCTGGATAGTAGGCTCGTCTGACTTGGATCAGCTGCTACGTTTTAATCAAAGGCTGTGGAGTAATTGTGTACCATATTCCTTTCACTGCTCTAGCTCACCTTTTTTTTTTTTTTCACCTCTACTGACACCCTACAGGGAGTGCATTATGGTTTCTTATTTTATTTTCTTGCAGTAATACCCTGTCTGTTGTCTCCAGCTCACTCCAGACTTCACTGGCAACTTCCCAGTTACTAACAGTGCAGCCTTCTGACAGCCAGTGGAGGGTAGCAGCTAACGGGTGGCTTCAGGGCAGAGCCTGTCAGACTGTGACAACCTGAGTGAGACAGCGAAGGGCCCAGTGCTGAACTGGCTGCTATAAATTAGAGATGGGCAAGGACCTTGAAAAAAAATAATGGACAAAATGATGCTGAGTTCACAACATCTAACACTTAACCTGTGTGGTGCTGAAAGAGATAAGGGAAAGGGCTCACAGTTCATATTTGGAACTTGTTGTCCTTTGTTATACTGCAGAATTAAATACTAATGTTAAACTTGAATATTGAAGCATGTGAATTTTTTGTTAAAAGTTAAGTTGGTGGATAACAGAGAAATTGATTAATTTGATAATGTTTCTTTAGTACACTGACTAACTGCTGATGATTTTTGGCAGGCATCATATCAATTCCGTGAAGAAAGGTGGCCAATACTTTCAAATACTTCACGAGGAAGCTCTGCAGAAGAACACCACGCTCGAAGCAGCCCAGCAGGCTCAGGGCATGAGATGGAGAGGTGAGGTCCAGCCACCCGAATACTCCTCTGATACAGAGGAGTCGGATGAAGAACTTAGCGCGTAAGTTGGCTCAGAGGGCTTTTAGTGGTCTGAGGGTAGTGGTTTTAAAAAGTGACAATTCCCAGTTTCTGTCATTACTTCACATTGAGGCAGAATGTTCCTACTTGTGTGACCTAGAAAGAGAAAATGCTTAAAATCTAGGTAAGTCAGCAGCTGTAAAACAACCATGGAAGAAAAATGCCTGAGGCTTGACTTAAAAATGAGCAATTTTAGAAGGCAGAAGATTAGTGAATTCAAGAGAGGTTTCGTAGCAAACTCGGAACTGATTCTCTGAGGAGAAACAGAGGAGGCCTCGTGCATTTATTCTATGCTTTTGTTTCCACAGTGGGACCACAGAATTAAGAAAAACAAAGAATTGCATTCATTTGAGAAACTGGCTTAGCTTGCAGACTGGGGTTCTTTGCCAGTTCGGACCTATTTATAATTACTACTGTCTTCAGATTTTCTCTCTGTTTGATCATTAGTTAGTCTTCAGTCCTTTGGCTCTTAACTGGTCTCTTCAGTGCACCTGTAAAGCTTGTTGTAATGCTGTAGTTGTCTTCCATTTGCCAGCCTTTACTAGGTGATGAGGTGATTAAATACTTGCTCAGCAGGACAGAGTAGCTCTTCTAGAGGTTACACACCTTATTGTATCAAAAGATCATCCATGTCTAAGTCTTTTCTCATCAGTTTGCTGTGGCTTTTGTCACTCCCAGGTACCAGCTTCCCACTCATTAAGCTTTCTTCCATGAACTGGAAAACTCATTCTCCAGAGTCATCTGAGATGCAATCACACACTAATAAAGTGGGACAGCAACCTATAATCGTTACTAAAACCTAAGAAATAAAATCTTTCCTGTCAGGTTCTGAACAGAAAAAAACCAGACATATGTACTAGAGTCCCATTAAATGTCCAACATTCTAAATTGTCATGAACTGAACAGCTAGAAAAGGTGGGAAAGGAATAGAGTATTATGAGAGGTAGTGTTATGGAAGGAGAAACAGTAAAGGGTTTGGTAAATGATCGTTGTATGTCCCTTCCAACTGAAAATATTCTATTCTATTATTCAGGGTATTTTAGAATCTTATCCTCTAATGTCTGTTTCATCTAAAGCTTTCTTCTTACTTTAAATAAGTCACCTACAGCTCTTTTATTTAAATGGCACTGTGGAGTTAATGAAAGCCACGTGAACATTTTAGGTAAACAGGGTTATTTAATTAAAAAAAAATAAATATTGAATACGTAAGAATGTACCTGAAAGCTTTTTATAAACTCCATGCTTATTAAATTTGGTAGCATTTTATAAACACTTTGCATGGGTAGAAATGGCCCAATGAGCTTTTGGTGGTGAAGAAACAGTGCCCACAGCCTACAGAGTGCTCAGTTTTCTGTCATGTTGCTTTGGCCAGCTCTTAAGAGTTTTTTTCATTGGGGTGAATCTTTTCAGCTTAGTCTTTACTGTTTTCTGTGCACACAATATGGTAGCCCAGAAAAGATTGAACATTTGGAACTTTGGCCTCGTGTGTAGGTAATCCTGCTGACACCTTTGGCACAATAACAGCAGAAAACAAGTGTAATGGAGTGTAAGCTGTATCTCAGCATTTTTTCTCAAACAGATCAGCCACGTTTTTTCGTCTGCCTCAAAATTTGATTTTACATAAATTGCTTAATTGCTAATAATAAGTAGTATTATAAATGTATAAATACAAATACCGTATTTATAAGTACCATCAACTTATTAGAAATAAATAATGATTATATAACCTGGCAAATATAATCATCAGGTTTGTAATATTAATAAATTATAATAAATGCAGTAATTAACAATTCAGAAATACAAGTAGGTATTTTTTTTAAATTTAAGGAGGAGGAGAGGAAGTGTGGTGATGTGAATACAATAAATAGTTTATTGGCTCTGGCTTCATTTCACATACTCCTTTTTTAATTCAGTCTTTGTCTTTTCCTGCAGTTGCTCTCTAACAGAAAGTGAACACCTGAGGAATTCAGGGAAGAAGAAGAAAAAAAAGATGACCTTACAGTCTTTCACTCCTCTTTGTGCCAGTGTCCTTATTCCAAACCCCCCTGAAGCAAAAAGGTATTTTTGAAGGCAGACATGTGTCATGCCCTCCTTGTCAGGACGTAAGCAAAATTTGAAGCACCATGGACCATTAACACGTACACCCAGAGTCACTCTTCAGCTGGTGAACATGTATGCTGAGAATTTCAGGAGCTTGTGGTAAAATACACTGTCTTTACTAATAGCAACTATTAAATTCTACCTTTAAATTATTGAATCCTAGTGAGTTACTGAAAACTCTGTGTGTCTGTGTGTGCATACGTCATTCGCCTTGCTGATCTTGACTCAGCAAATTCTAAGTTACATAAAATTTGCTTCCATAGTGTAGCTTTCAAGTCTAAGCTCATTTTAAGGAAAGGCTGTCAAAAATTGAAGTTTAATTTCCCTATTAAAAAAAAAAGTAGGCCTATGAAAGAGGGAGAAGACAGTGCTTGTACTGTGTAAGTGTCTGTGTATTTTGTATTAGTCTCTAATGCAAACTATCTGTTCTAAATTCATTAACCCAGTTGCTCACCAAGTGTCTTTATATAGTTACATTTGTATGTGCAGTAAGCTATAATGCCAAAGATAATCTTAGTTCAAAAAAAAGATGGGTCTTAAATACAAAACTTAAAATCATAGAATTATCTGGGTTGGAAGAGACCTCCAAGATCATCCCATAAGAATCCACACCATAAAGGGAGTAAATGCTGGGATCCTCATTGGTGCAAAAGCTCTGAGCACATCCCCAAGATAAGTCTGTTGAAAATTTCAAACGCAAAAATATGCTTTCAGGATTCAGAGTCTTGTATCAACACAACAAAGCCCTTGAGAGGTGTCTAAGAGTTCACTGGGACAATGAAAAAAATCTTCTGCTATGGAAATGCTTAGATGTATCTGTCAGCCCACACAATGCCAGTTGGATTGTTTCCCTGGCTTTACAGTATAACGTGTCTGTTTCTCTTCTTTGCAGGGAACATCTTTTCCGACAGCTGTGTGCCATACACTGGCTTTTGGAAGCTTTGACTCTTGAGTCCCACAGATCAATGCGTTCTATATTAACCTGTTGGAATCCAGCGTAAGTACGCAATGTACGATAGTAGTTGGAATGAGGAGTTTGCAATCTTTGTCCTTTATATGTTGTTGTTCCTCTTCTTTCAAGTAATGACTATTTGAGTGAAATGTTATTAATTCCGTGTCATGTAACATAAACAAATTTTGAATTGACTTTGTACTGCTGGCTGCATGGGGTCAGTCAAATCAGTAGCACAGCACGGTCCTGTATTGCAAGTTGCAGAACTAGAAGAAAATACTGAGCTATCCTAGCTGACTTTTCTGTTTTCTTTCCTTTTTTCTCTTTTGGTTAATAATTATGCAAATTAAATGCATGTATATATATTCCCATATCCTTCCCTTGGAGGGTCATCCCAGTGAACGTTACATATTCAGTATATTTACAGAACAAAGACAGCTATTAAGTGATATTTAGTAGTTGGTTTTATTCTATCATTTACACATGATGGTGATGGATACTTGTACATATGCATTACTTCTGAAGTTTTATGCTATTAAAAGTAAATATTACTTTAAGTTTCCATCACTTTTAGTCAATCTAGTCATGTTGACATAACGTATTTAAATTATTCATTAGCGTTTGGTAAAACAGTGAATATGCTTTGATTTGCAGGGTAGAGCTTCTCAAAGCAGTTCTGTTTTCTCTGTGTACACTCAGTCAAGACAAACTGTGCCTGTGCAAACAGAGGGGGCAGAGTAGCCCTCTATAGAATTAGTCTGATAAATTGGAGGAGAGAAACAGTCCAGTGTGTGTTGTGGTTAGGGTTTTCACCCCTTTACACAGGAGGACCTGCCGGTAGACTGGGATAAGAGGAAGAGTTTATCAGCAGGTCTCACAGATATAGGCTGACAGCAGAGTATAGGTGCATATAGCTCTGAATTCATTTTCAGGTTCTGAAGTAGTGCACTCTCCTGTTATACACTTCTTCCTGCTCTCTGTTGCTCTCTCTAATCACCACTCCTCTCCCTCAGTGTCATTTGAACTGATCTGCATGCACACATACTTCATTACACAGTAACCATCAAAAATTAGGCTTACATTTAGATGACACGGTCTCTGTCTGCACAAAAGGAGATCTTTATTTAAAGGTGGTGAAGGAAGCAAGTTTAGAACACTGAGTTCTTTTGTGTAACCTTTGACTGATTAGATGGAGACCAAATGATAAATGAGACTGCCTCAGCAGTGACCTATTGTCATCCCACAGCTGCAACGACTGCAGCTTCCACATTTACCTTTGTCAATGTGATGTAACATTTAAACTTTTGGACCAGTAAAGGTCTTATTTTAGACAACAGGATGGAAAAATCAAATTTGTATGAGCCTGCTGTCATTCCTATCTGTGAAATCTTGCTATAGTGGACAGAATTCTTCAATACTTGCACGGAGGAATTTGGGAGCATGATCTAGCCCAGTACATGCATTGATAGTTTGTAGAATGACCATGCTTTCTGTAGCTTCTCCTCATGTGGCTATAACTTAGTCATGTCCTGTACACCTTGTGTTGCCCTTCATTTCTTACAAGCTGAGATATACATCATAGTAGTGATCAGATACTATTTACTCTCCATTTATTGCATTTCTTAAAAGAACTTATAATAAAAGCAGGACTCTCAAAATAGAGAACTAATTAAATTGTTTTCACACTTAGGGACCCTGGTGGTTTCAAAAAAACAGTAAAAGAAATTGAAGAGGAAAAGTTAGCTGCACGTATGCAGGAGCTCTTTATTACAAAGACAAAGGTAACTTTATTGTTAATTTCTTGGGACCTAATCAAACTGTTCAAGCATTTGTTTTGTTGCTTAGTTGAACTCTATGCTATCTCATTTTATGCTCTGGATCTTGTGACTGCAAAGTAGTTGTCTTTAGGTTTTGAAGAACAACAGTTTCATATTAGGTGATAGGAAGAGCAATATGTAGCTGATTGAAACTGTGGCTTGGTCTTAGTGATAAGTACTGATGTGGGAAGAATTCAATATTACTTTAAATCATAATAAGTCTCTTATTTGTATTTATTTCCTTTTTATGACTTGGAGTCATGTAGTAGTACTTGTCCATACATATAGGTCCTTTTCAGTCAAATGGGAATTTTGAACTGCTGTGCTGGAGGCCTTATTCTAGAAAGTTATAGTCATGATTTGCTTGGTTGCCTTTTTAAACAGAATTTAAAGCTAAATTATAAATATATTCCAAATATTGAGGCCTTTAAAGATAGCAGGATTTACTTGCCACGTTCAAAGAAAAGCCAAGGAAAGGAGAAAAGCAATTTGGTTGAAAGCTTTTTAAAAGAAAAATCAAATAAATACCTGAGAGGAAATTAAACACTATAAAACTTTCTATAACACTTGGTAAGTGCTTTATTATCTTTCTGAAACCACAGAAAGACTTTTGGTTTCGAAACTGCTGGAGTGACTGGAGGAGAGTGGTGGGGGAATGAGTGATGCTTAGGAATGTATCTAGGAGAGCTCCATAACGAACCAGTGGGTTTCTCACTCTGTAGCACATCTTATATTTTGCTCGTCAGCAGTTTGCTTAAGCTTTTAGTTCCTGGCTTTGCTCCCCATAAGGCTAAATTAAACAAGTTCTGTAAAGTGCTTTTAGAACCCCAGGTGAGACATGAGAAATATGAGCTGTTGTTTCATGCAGGCTATTTACTCTTGTTATTTGCCAACACCTACAGCTCATAGCCTCATGACATAATAATTAAAATGATTCAAGAGAAGATTATGATTTCTGTTGAGGAATAAGCAGCAAAAAGCTGTGAAACTTTTAAAAGCAAAAGACTATGTTTTTATGCAAATATTCTTCTTGCTGTTAGCAGACAGAGAAGGAAAGTCAACAAGTCACATCAATAACAGAGTTGTTTCTAAATAGGAGGCTTTCTGATTTTTCCATGTAGTTTTACCAGTTCTCTAAAGTCAGGTCCAACGCATGTCAGTCTTAATGTGTCTTTTTAGCATTTAAATTGCTGAGACTTTTTTTTCCCCTCCCTGAATTAATGAAAATTTCCTTTCTGTTCTTTACACTAATATTACTTAAGGACTCCATTTCATATTTGATTTGAAAAGTCTAGTGGAAATACTAGGTTCCTTCAGAAGCACTTGCTTTATAATACATATTGTTCCCATTATCAAACCTGCAGAATTTAGTCTGCTTTCAGACTTCAGTTTTACATCGCTGGCACAGGAAATTCATTGGCCAGGTTGTTAGGTGTTGGGAGGAGACCTAAACATTTATCAGCCTCTTTGACATATTCTTCCCTGTACGTGAGGTTATTCTGTTACCAACCCTCTCTACAGCTGCAGTGTTACTAGTTTACAAATTATCTTAATCTGTTGGCATTAACACTATAACAGAGGAGTATGGAAGAAAGAAAATCAAAGAGGTCCTACGCAAGAAATCACAAGATTGTTTGAAGTCACTGGAAAAACATCTGTGAGGTTACATGAGAAGCAGAAGGATCTAATATTGGAATTAGCTGTAGAAATATGGTTCTTTTTTGTCAAATTGCTATAGAAAGCACCTCCTTTCTAGTCATATTTTTTTCTTCTGTGTGCAGAAAAGCACCTGGAAAGCACGATATGAGCTAAATAGGAGGGTAAGGAAGATGTCTACTGTAGGTACCTCTCAGCTTAGCAGTCAGTCATCTCTCCGTGGTCAAACCCCTCGTGGCAGCGTAACATCCACTGTACTTTCCTCTGAGGACGACATCAGAACTAACGTAGTTTCATCTGATGCTATGAGTGAGTCAACACAAGCTAAAGAACAACCTTGTAAGTTACTTTTCTTGACTGCCAATATTAAATGGAATTCTTTTCAGTGTTGCTAGGGAGAACTGACATCAAAGACGCTGCTAGATGCACCAATGTGCTCCTCTTCAGCGTGCTGCTTGGTGCAAGCCTCTGTGTCCTCCCTCTTAGCGAACTGATTTAAAGACAGTATAATCCCACGTGAATATTAAGCAAGAGTTTTAATTAATATTCAGTTACAGCAGTTGTATAATCAGACTGTCATCCACATCTGTAAGGTCCAACAGGCAGTGAAAACAGTGTAAACTGTTGTCTGCCACAACCAGCTGATTCACTGAATAGGTACCTGTTTAACCTAGGGTGTTCTGTTTCACTTAGGTGTTTTCTTACTCTCTGTTCCCCCTACTTATCCATCAGTGATCACCTGCTCTAGATAGAGCTGACAGAATAGTTTATCTATTACCTCTGCAATGTGTTTCAGTAAAATCTTAAGTATTTTCCCTTCCTTTTAAGTAAAACTGGACCAGAAAAGCCCATTAGCTAATTATCTTTTAATTGATGTTTCTATTATCATTACTAGGCTGACATCATGCTTTGCTGGAATCTAAATTACCACTCAGGAAGGAGCTCTTGGAGTCATTCTGGATAGTTTTGTGAATGTTCAGTAGCTATTAAAAAGGCAGAAAACCCCCTAAGAATGAAGTGGAAGATAAAGCAGAAAATATGTTATGCAAAAATACACGTTTTGTATGTGATTCTTCAGTTCTGGTCCTTCCAACTCAGAGAGGCTGGTATCAGAAGTAGTAAAGTTTGGAAAAAAAAATATGAGGTATGTTAGAGATACAGAACAGCTTCTGTATGAGAACTAATTAAATAGACTAAGGCTCTTCAGTGCAGAAAAGAAACAGCTGAATGCAAGGTTATCTCAGATCACCATAACATCACAAAGTTCATGGAAAAAAGTGATTAGAGAGTGTTTTTTTCATAAGTTCCCTTGTCACCAGATTTATGGGACACCAAGCTAAATTATCTAGCAGAAAGCAATGGGAAGTGCTTTCACGCAATGTGTGCTCAAACCTGGGAATTCATTGCTACAGTATATTGCTGGAGGTATATTCAAGTCCAAAAACAATTAAATGAATAGAAGAAAAAACAATTAATTGCTTTTAAATGTAAAGGAATTGATCCATTCTTTGAGTTGGAAAGATCTTTATGTTCAGACTGCTGTAAGCTGTGTGGATATATTGAGAAGCTTGCACTAATGTCACATGCTACCTACAGAGCTGCTGCTGTCCATGGCATTGAGCACAAATGAGTGGCTTTCCTTTGACATGAGCGGCAGTGGTGGAGAACTCAAAGCTATAATTCAAGCAATGTGTTTACACATGTAAATGAGCAATGGGTTTGTGTGTGAGATGAGATTTGAAAATGATCTTGAGTGATAACAGCTGGGGCCTCCTTACCCTCCTTATGCTGTGGGACATACAGAGCTATCTTGTATATGTGATGTATGGGTAGGATGTTGAGTGTACCCTTTGGGACAACATCTACCATATGATTGCCTGTGATTCCAGGGGACTGGCCTGAGTGACCAGTCAGGTCCTTTCCAGGATTATGTTCCTAGCTCTAAAAAAATACAGGAAGTTATTTTCTGCAGGGCAGTTCTGTAGCAAAGGTTAGATTCTGTAATGAATTCTGAAGCTGCTATAATCACATTTAATCCTGAATTCTGATTATAGGATGCTTCACGGACAGATCAGAAATGGATTACAAGTACAGCTGCCCTGTAGCTTTATACCCCAAATTCACAAAGCTTCATGTAACTCATACAGACAAAATTCTGAGAGCAGGCACAACACTAACCCACATGTACATGTATATATATTTCAGAAGTAGGAAAGAAATTCTGCAGTAGGCAACTAATCAGAGATTAGATACAATAGATACAGTTGAGTGTGACTCAAGGAAGATTTCTTTTAAGGAGATAATTTGTAACTCAATATAAAGCCTTTTTCCCAACTGTAATTTAGATGCCATTGTTTGGGGACTGCTACTGTAGAACATCTGCTCATACAAATTTGATTTTTCCATCCTGTTGTCTAAAATAAGACCTTTACTGGTCCAAAAGTTTAAATGTTACATCACATTGACAAAGGTAAATGTGGAAGCTGCAGTCGTTGCTGCTGTGGGATGACAATAGGTCACTGCTGAGGCAGTCTCATTTATCATTTGGTCTCCATCTAATCAGTCAAAGGTTATACAAAACAGATCAGTGTTCTAAGCTTGCTTCCTCCTTTTGTGCAGACCGTGCCGTCTAAATATAAGCTTAATTTTTGATGGTTACTGTGTAATGAAGTATGTGTGTATGCAGATCAGTTCAAATGATGTACGTTTTCTTCGCGCTGAGAAATAAAATGTGAGACTTGTATCTGAGAGATGATTAAACACTAACTGGATTTTATACCCAAAGCCTTCCGACCTGCAGTTAAGGTTTCAATTCTTAGTCAAAAATATACTTTTAAAAGAGGAGGTATAAATATTGTGCAAAGACTCTTCAATATAAAACTTGTATCTGAATTTTAGGCTTTTCTTTGGGACTTATCTATGCCTTTTCAATTGATTTATCAACGATAAGTACCTGTAAAATACGTAAATATTAGTACCCCATTTTACAGACTATTAACTGAGGCACGGAAATCAAGGTCAAGTGAAATTATTGCATTCTTCTTTGCTGTTTTTTTTTCTCGTTTAATTATTTTCTGACCAACTCACTGCTACGGAGGTTAATATTTTAAAAATATTATGATTATGGACAAGCTTGAGTGTTTCTTTTCCCAGTTTCTCCAGAAAGAGAATTGGAACAGATCCTAGTGCTACACAAGAGAGGGCAGACAGGTATCTTGCCTGCTGTTGCTGTTGATCAGCCAAAAAGAGGGGCTATATCTTTCTAGTAATAGCCCTGGTTTCCTGCCTGTCATCTCTCTCCAAAATCTGCCATTAGGACTGCTGTTGGGACTGGTTTTAGACAACCCAGCTGATCTTAGAGAAAGCATTAAATGTATCATAGAATCATAGATTATCTGGGTTGGAAGAGACCTCCAAGATCATCAAGTCCAACCCTTAATCCAACACTCTCGTGATTACCGGATCATGGCACTCAGTGCCACATCCAGTCTTATTTTAAACACCTCCAGGGATGGTGACTCCACCCCCTCTCTGGACAGGCCATTCCAGTGCCTGATTACTCGCTCTGTGAAGAACTTTTTTCTGATATCCAGCCTAAACCTTCCCTGGCAGAGTCTAAGCTCCTGCCCTCTTGTTTTGTTGCTGGCTGCCTGGGAGAAGAGTCCAACCCCCACCTGTCTACAACCTCCTTTCAGATGGTTGTAGAGAGTGATGAGGTCACCCCTGAGCCTCCTCTTCTCCAGGCTAAACAACCCCAGCTCCCTCAGCCTCTCTTCATAGGACTTGTGCTCAGGTCCCTTCACCAGTTTCGTTGCTCTTCTCTGGACTCACTCCAGCACCTCAATATCTTTCTTGAACTGAGGGGCCCAGAACTGAACACAATCCTCAAGGTGTGGCCTCACCAGTGCCGAGTACAGGGGGACGATAACTCCTCTGGTCCTGCTGGCCACACTATTCTTGATACAGGCCAGGATGCCATTGGCCTTCTTGGCCACCTGGGCACACTGCTGGCTCATGTTTAGCCTCCTGTCAATTAGTACTCCCAGGTCCCTTTCCACCTGACTGCTCTCCAGCCCTCTCACCCCAGAGCACCAGTATCTGCGGAGTACGTGGGTTTGAGATCAGCTATTCAATCTGCCCAAATGGCAACCAGAATCAGAAAGGACTGGGTTCTTCTGAGGAGGGTTGTGGCACTGCATGCCAAGAAGAGCTGGCATCTGCACTCAGCCTTAGCTCAGTCTGAGCAGAGGCTCCCTGCCCATAACGATGTCAGGGTCCAGACCCAGCGGGGGTCAGTATTTAACACAGTCAGCATTCAGCAGTTATTTTATATTACGCTACATGTGCTGCTTCACAAAAATGTACAAAAAAGACCTTTTGAGTTTGGGGATTACAACTTCAAGGTGTGGAGTGCTCACTAAAATGTCCCTTACTACATATTGAGCACCTCAGAGGGTGACTTACAATTTGACAGCAAACACTGGGATGTTTCATAATCAGCGTGACGGTTGTTTTACTGCGTGAGTGATTGGAAGGAATAATGCAGAGAAGTTAGCCATCTTGGTGTCTCTCCAGGGGTTTGGCATCAAAATAGGAATGAAATTGCAGTGGGAAGGAAAAAAAAGATGTCAATTTGAAGGAAAATAATGAGTTAAACTGGCTTTCCAAGTATTCAAGGGAGAGAGTATAAGAATTCACATTATAGAAAGGCAGAGAGAGGGTAAAGAGCGTTGTTACTCATGAGGGAGATCTGTCAAAGGTGGATAATCTGGAAAAGATATGAAGGGCTGCTTGAGGATGTGTCTTAAGTTTTAGTGGATGCTGATAAGGAGATACAGAAAGTTAATTAGATACCAATTGATTTAAAAGTATTAAATATTCTATAATGTTCAAAGGAAAAATGGCAAAGTGATACAGCAGACTTAGAAAGTTAAGACTTGACAGTTATGCCAGTGGAATGCTGAAAGCACAGCACAGGAACTGAAAATAGACTCACTGAATAGTTTGTTCCAATCTACCTGTTTTTCTAATACACTATTTTTATAAGCATCTAATATAAAAAAATTTAGTAGCTTATGCTTGATCGGTTTTTTTTCCGTAGCTGAAAGAACAAAGCTGATGTTTTCAAAAATGATTAATGAATTGGGTGCATTTGTATTTGGCTACCTGTCTTGAAACCTCTTTTAAAAGCTGCTTTTTTTGAAGAAACTTTACTTTTTAGACATATTAGATAGCAGGTTTCTTTAGGGTGTCTCATTCAGACATATATAGCGTCCTCTCTGCAAGGAAGAGGGGAATGCATTATTGAGTTGTCCTGTTCTTACAGATTTTTTTTTTATCAGCCCTACAGAAAGTAATCCAGAGAATACATGAAAAAGTGTCAAAAGATGGCCATAAACAAGAAGATATTGTTAAGAAGACTGGACTGCAGAGGTACATTACGTGATGGGTTTCTGAACAACTGGGAGAATCAACTTGATCAGGACAGAGCTCATACTTTTTTTTCTTCTCCCCTAACTCCACCCCCAAACAACCAATTTCAGGGAATTCAGATGACATTCACATTTTTTGGCATGGGTGGCAGAATAGTCCATTCTTCTGCTGTATAGGCAGTATATATTTTCTGGAAAATACTCCACAAATCTTGCCTTTGCAAACAGATCTTACGCTCCAGCAGATTTGTAGAAAAAAAACCCCAATGTTCTATCTTATTCCTGTAGAATTGTTTGTTTCTACCATTGCATTTATCAGCAGTCTCTCTATAACATTTCCAGCTAAGCCTACATTAGATGTGTCCCCTCATTACTCAGTTCTGTTTCCACAGCTGTAAGATCAACCTGACAAACCATTCTTACAAATAGACTTTGCTGAAGCATTTTTTCCCTTGAGTTGAGGTCAAGAGAAATAGTTTTTGTACCTGGATAGCTCCAGCAAGTTGGTAATACCAAAAATAGCAGCACCTGCAGGATTATTCACATTCTGGAGACGGTCTGCTGTACACTATTTTAAACTGTATTGTGCCTTATAGTTTGTTGCCAGTGGACCAGAAGAATCACAGAGTAAACATGCCATTCATTAAGGAACAAAAGAGTACAATATCGAGGAAGCTGAGGCCCAGAAGGCAGGGGTAGGGCTACAAATCTATTTTGAAGCACACTGTATGTTGTATAAACTCAGCACTCTGTGTGGAAAGCATTTGGCATGCAAATGTCAGAGAGCATTTTATCACATGAGACCAGAGCAGGCCAGTGAAACCTTGCAGCTTGTTTTATACATTTCAGTGTAATGCAAAGGCACTTTTCTGGAAGGATGTGACTGGAATGAAAGACAGTAAGAATCCAAATTTAACACAATTTACAGGAGATTTAATTAATCCAAGTTACAGAAGAATTTGATTAATTACAAAATGTGAATTGTATTAAATTTGGATTTTTACTGAAAATAAGGTGGTGTCAAAATTCACATGGGCTCAAATCACTCTGTTCTCAGCAACACAGGTGCTTACCACAAAAGGCTACCACAAGGTGTTAGTTCCAGTTTTCTGTGGTGTTTTTTGTTGCAGCTACAATATCAGCTCTTTCATTAAAAGCAAATCTAACTTGCGTGACAATATGAGGAGAAAGTTTGCAGCAGTACATGAAGCAGCAGCTTGTCGTTTACATGATACCCTAGAGAGCCTTGAGAGGTAGGAAGAGACTGTTTTCTGTATGCTCTTAAAATGATACACACTTTGCTTCTGATTAGATTTAGAACTTGCCTTCAGGCCTCCTAAAGATGCATTTATATGGATTGACATTAAACAAAGCATAAAGGTATGATGATAGGAAGTTTTATGACTGAAAAAAATATATTACAGGTTAAATATTTAGAGCAGTCTTTTGGGATATTTATGAATGACTGTTCTAGAAATAGTTTTGCTAAAAATGTTGAATATATTTACTTTGGACATTGTAGTCCTTTTCACCCAAAGACAGAATCATAAATTCAGTCCACACAGAATCTGTGTGACAGTCTTGTGTTAGCATTTCAGAGATCACAGCATTATTTTGATTCTTCTCACAGTAACAGTTGCAATGTCCTCTCTCAAGGCCTTTTCTGAGATCAGTGATACTTCTTGCCTTATTGACCAAGTCAAAGCCTGTCATCCTTTTCCTTTCACCCAGAAACATTCTTATCTCATGTTTGTGCAAATTCTTTTGTCTCATTAAGCATCAGACCTGAGATCCTTCTCTATAATGCTGTTCAGAAGGGTGTTACAGGCACAGTTTTCTTACCCCCTCTCACTTCCTTCTTATTTCCATTCTCCTGTTTAATTTTGCACTTAGATTTTTATGTCCCCAGAGCTTTCCTTATCTGGAACTGGGCCCTTATTTTCTTCCCTGAGCAACTGCTGTGACTGCATAAGGAAATAATCATTCCAGCATCCTGCAGTATGGAAGGACAAGTCTGATGGAAACTTACTACTTGCAGCTATTTTACCACTCTCTGTACAGCCACCCAAGTGTGTTCTGTTTGATCAGCATTTAGAGGTGAAGCCTCAGTTTGGCAGAATATAGTATAAGTAATTTATTAGAAAGAAAAGCAGATGTTTATTTTCATTATAACACAACAGTAGTTTTTATAGGAAGACATATGTAAGCCCAATTTCTGGGTAAAAGTTCTAGTTCAAATCACTCTATTCTACCTCTCTTTTGTTGTATTTTAAATAATATGTTACCCTAAATCACTGAACAGTATTCTCTTTGTTTTCAAGCTGTGGATACCTGACAGAAACCAAAGGTTGAATATCAGTTTAAATGTTTTGATTCTAAAGTTTGTCTCTTAAAGCACAGTTGATACAAAATGTATGCTTTTTAATGTTTGTAGAAATATGAACAAATAAAGAACACTTGCAAAAGCAAAAATTGTTATTGGTGTCCACAGACTGAACATACAATGTGTGCTTCATATTCATTGTTTTCTGCCTGCCTTAGTATCCTCCAGTTAACTGTGCAGAAGCCTGGTAATGTTTAAAAGCACAGCTTTAACTTCTAATGGTTTTTTTGTAGGAGTCAGGAATGGCGATGTTATCAAAAATACCAGGCTTTGAAGCACTTGAAATACTTTGGTAGAGACATAGAAAGAATAAGACAGCTGGGCATGAAAGCCGAAAGAGAACGTGATGAAGGTGGACTAAACTGGTAAGGAGGCACAGAAACCCTTGGTTCAAATGAGATGGTCAGGGCTTCAGAGTTGTCTTTAATACAAAAAGCTTTTTTTTTCTTTTCTTTTTTTCTCCCCAAAGCAAAGTATGACAAGAAACCATTGAATCAGTTCCTGGAAGTGCAGGCTTTTCAAACTGGTAGCAACAAAAGTGCAGATATGACCTCTAGGAGCAGATCTTGGCTTGCTCAGCAAATAGGTTACTTGGAAACGTAAAAAACTGGATAAGGAAGAGTTTCTTCCCAAAGATATTAGGGAAGAGCACTCAGTCCTTGCATTTATACACTCTCCCTGCCACACAGCTTTATAGGAGGCTTCTTCCACCAGAAAGCATGTAAAACGCACAGTACACTGAATATGAGATATTGTATAGATGTTGTGGATCTAACCCATGTACTTCTTACTGTACTGAACATTCACAGTACTAAAACTGATGGCAAAGGAAACTTTGATCTAGCTGTCCATCTATTTTAAAACCAAAAATATTTCCCTGCCAGTGTTTATAAACTGCTTGTGAATAATACTGAAGCATTTACAAGGGCAAATAGAATAATTACCTAAATGCTTCCCAGTACAGCAACTCTGCAAATTACTTACTAGTGGGTTATGTTTGAAAGGATATTAGCTGTATACAGTGATCAGCTTCCAGATCCACACCAGAAATAGCCTACCAGAACACTTCAGCAGGCTCACAGTGTGTTCTGTACTACTGAGAACTCCTTGGACAAGGGGTCACAGAGTATGCAAACTGCATGGAACATTTTCTTTTTATCAACCTGCTCTCTTTTGCTCTCCTTCCTTGTAAACTTTCTGCCTTTCGTTATTTGAGATAACAAAAAATCTATTTCTAATCTGAGGTCCAAAATGCAAGTGGCCCAGGACCACATCAGTCGTGTTAATGAATAAACATAGTCTTGGCCTATCTACCAGCACTCTGGTATTACCACTACTTATATGCTCCAGCTGTCCTCCCAGATTTAAGATCTGGCATGTAAATCAGCCCTGAAACTGGAGTGGATGTGGTTTTGCTTTTATACTTAGAGCTTCAGCAGAAGAAGCTCTGTTGAATATAAAGGAGACTGTACCCCAGTATGGTTTTTTTCACCTCTCTGCCTGTGCAGGAACAGTACAAGTCTGCTGTTCCTTCATATGAAAATCGTGCTTCCATAGTGAAGAGGCTGTCTTTGACTATGCCAGTGTAGTTAGATGAGTACAGCTTTCTGTGCCAGGCCTGTTCTGCAAAGTGCAATCCATGAGGGATGCGAAGAATGAAATCTCTGACAAGACTGGTGAACCCCCTTGTGGAAACACAAAGTCATGGCAGAGAAATGGCTTTCACCAGGCCGTTTGTTCCATTGGCAGTAGGGCTGGTTTCCCCATTCTCTTGCAAGCACTGCCTTGTCAGGAGCTGGATCACAGTAGGAAAGCATTTCTAGGGTCTGCTGTCAGTCTAGCTTATCTCTCACAAAGTGAGAAAACCCAAAAATGATATAAAATATGAGCAGTGTGATATAGGGACTACACTGAACATAGCTTCCTTTCTCAAATAAAATATATTAGTGCATAGATGGGTTATAAAAGGCCTGTGTATGATATGATTACAGAAACCTGAGTAAGGTGATAAGAGTTGGCTGTACAGCCAGACCCACTACTGCGTTTAGAACTAGCCCTAGTGAAGACAAGAACCTACATGTTTTACTGGTTTAGGGAAGAAATTCCTCACCCCTCTCCTGCTGTCCCAGTAAGATGTATCCTAAAGTGGAGGGAGGCAGCACTTCTTGTTCAGGTGTTGCCAAATCCTCAGCCCTTTACAATCAAAGCCACAGCACACCCCAGTCATGCACAGTCTAGAAAGGTTTGGAACATCAGTCTCCAGGACTGTCAAAGCAGCCCTGCAGAATTTATACAGAACATTAAAAAAAAAAAAATCTTTTCACAAGAGTTTTATTTTTATTGTAATGTGTAATTCTCTTTCTGAATCTCTGTATTCAGAGTAAAATGGTAAAGACTGTGTGTTACAGTGTGTTTACATCAGTGAGATTTATGTCAGCATATAGAGAGAGGAGAATGATGATAGCACAGGGAAAAGGGATAGTAAAGAGAATCAGAAAGCAGGCCAGATCAGGTACAGATTGCACTGGAAAATCCATAGAGGCCAAACAAAACAAATAGAGAAAAGATGAAGAGGACAAATCTATAGTAAAATGGAAACATTTGTTAGAATTTTATTATTTCCTTTCATACCAAAGATTGTCATCCAAAATTTAAATGAACAGTGAAGAAGCATCTATTTCAATGCCCTGCAAAGGGAATTGGTGCACAAGTCCAATAAAATAAAGCTCTTTCGCATTATTCACTCAGAATTACACTGAGTATTGCGTTCCCAAAAGAACCATTTTTTCTGTGAAAGTTATGGAGGCGGTGAAGCAGCAGAAATGCCAGGCAAACCCAAAGTTATTAATCACACATGCATTTGTTCCCATGGCTTCTCTTTTATTGCTGTTCTTCTTTCTGCTAAAGGTTTCCTGTATTGCTTGCCAGGCTCCCAGAGTCTGTGAAGAGTGACCATTACGTACAGAAAATCTTAAAGAAACTGGAAAAATATGGCAAGAATCCTGACTTGAAAATTCCTCCAGACACCTTTGTGAAGGTTCTGGCTGATCTACAAGTGTGGGAGCTGTGTTCTCCAGAAATTGCTGCAGCTGTGGAGGTGAGAGGAGTCCAGTTCTTTATTCTCTGTGTGGTGAGGGTGAGGAGAGCAGGCATCTGTATGTGAAGCTCATGCAGTGGGAAGTTACCAGATGAAATAATTTAAAATCTATGGAGATGGTACTATCCACCTTTTACAAGGCACTTCGAACTCCTCAGAAGAAAGATGTTGCAACAAGCGTTGTGTTATTAGTCAGTATAATTTTATTATTATGTCATTGTTGATTTATTTATTGTCACAGTGAAAATGGCTTCTCTCATAAATTGTTAGGACACTTGAAGAGAAATATTAACTTGTTTTGCCCTGTAAAAGCCTGACATTCCCAGTAATTACATCCGTGAGCTATTCACGTATTACATCACTGATCCAGGAATTATGCAGATACCTTCATTTTGCTTCAGCAACATTAAAAATAATCTACTTCTTAAGATCTTAATTTGGGCTCAACTCTTGTAGTTCTAGAGGCAACTGGTAGAAGAGGAGAAAGGGAAGAGAATACATTTAGAATGTGTACTGTGGTGTAGTCTAAGCGGGCAACTCGCAAAAAATGGCAATGATGCCACCGTGTGGTTTTTGTTCTCATCACAGTTATGTTCCCTAATCTACGAGACTAACAGAAATCTGAGACCAGCAGGTTACTGCACATCTCACTTATACAGAGCGTTATCATCCTTACAAAGGCAAAACTTTAGCACCCAACACGTTGAGATCAGATTAGCTGTGTTCTACTGATGTCTTATAGAAGAGCCATTTAGTCTTGTGCCCTGATTTGCGTAGTCAATAACCAGAGGGGCAGCCTTGCCTTAATGCTCAATGCATAAATCTCTGTGGCTCCCTGGTTTTAGATCTATTTCTTTGCTCTTTCTGTTCTGTTCCCTTTGCATTTTTATCCCTCAGTAACAGAGAAAATGTGAGCGTAGCTGAATCTACTTATTAAAAATAGCCACAGAGGAAGGAGGACCTTGGTCCTGGGATAGATAAATAAAACTGTCACATTTTAGGAGCAAGAACAGCATCATTGAATATGACCTGGCTGGTACTGACAGAGATTCCAGGTGAAGTTCTTATTTAACTTCCATTTGCTGTAACGGATGTACTGCAGTGGTAGGTAAGAAGACAGCTGCAAGTTTAAAACACAAAGACTCAACTTGGAAAGAGTCAGGATATAAATTGCAATGAAGACTGTAGAGTTTTCATTATAATTTCTTTTAGACCCCAGCTAGCTGTTCTGAAAGTTGCATTAAAAACATTTTGGTGATATAAAGCACTGTACTAACTGAGAAGCCATTATATTTGTTCTGTTGGCACAATCATCATATTTTCCTACACGTTATTTCTCTCTCACACATAAATCAATAGCTCAGGAAAGAACCTTTTTCTGTTTCAGTTTGTACGTGAAAGTATTGTACAGATGCCAGAAGAGGATTTCAGCGAGTGGCTTCAGACAAGAGTCTGCTCTGTGCAGACTCCTCCACCTCTTAATCAAACAGGCAGATGAGATGGTTTTCCACCTACTACTGTCTTCAAGCAGAGAACTTCTGCCTGTTGAGATCTGCTTCAAGGAAGACTAGGGAAGGGAGTTAACTTCAGGAAGTCCCCCTGACTACTCTTGCACAACTGAAGTTTGTCCTTCTCCAGTGCTTTGCACGCTGTAGTTGGCCATAGAAAATAAAAGCTAAATACTGGTTCTCCTTCCTGTATTATGTCTTGAAGAGAAATTTGACAGTGTCCATTTTAGCTCTCCTTTATAAAAAATACCCCAAGCACAGGGTATTTATAAGCTTTAAGATAATTCTTTTTTAGCTTTAATTCTTTTTCTGTAATTCAGATGTTTATTTTTGCATTGAGTTTATTCTGTAGACATTCTATGGTTATGGATTAATTCTTGCCTTATATCAATATTGAAAAACTAAGCATCCTTATCCAGGTTTTCACCTGAAGATGTATTTTCCCCTGAAGATGTATTTTCCCCTGAGTACCTTAGCATATGTTTGCTGTTGCTGTTCTGGGTGAGACAGTAGAGTGACGCCCCTGAACTTGCAGGTAGTGATAAATAGATCACCTTTGTGAACCTGTCTGGGCTGAACCGTGTGTTTCATGGTGGGTCACGATTGCTGGGTGATGGAATTGGTGACCTTCTGAGCTGATGATCTTAATGAGTTGCTGACCTGCCTGTGAAAGCTTCCAGAGGACCCACTGGGGGGGAACCCCATTGACCCTTCAGCTGCAATAAGGGAAAGCAATGCCACCTGAGGGTCCAGGTGAGTACAGTGACCACTGATGTGCAATATGTTATTGATTAATGGTCTTATATTTTCTCCTTCCTCATTACCAAGAGATAAATGTTAATCAAGGAAAAGAACCAAGAACACAGATTTCTTTGACTTGAAGATATCGGCAAAAATTAAACTCTTAAAGCTCTGTTGTGCTCTCACTTTTCTCATTCTATATGTGGTGGTGATAAGCTAGCATTGGTCCAGGTAGAGAAGCCTTATTTTCCCCTGCCCATGCTTTTCTTTCCCTCCATCTCAAAATCCAGTGGCAAACTTCCCTCCAGAACTCTGTAGGACTGATCTAGTGCCCAGTGAAATTGGTGACAGTGCTCCTGCCAGATGAACAGAATGAGGTCTCATTCTGACCTGTGAGACCTCAGCTCCACTGTTCACTATACTCTTCCATTTCTTTTAACTTCTTCCACCCCTCCGTGGATTTTGAGAAACCACAATTCTGCTATTCTTTTGGGATCATTTCACCACAATCTGAGTCAAGTTTCATTGTCAGTGCTGTTGCCCTGAGGCAGACAAAAAGAAATTTTACTTTAGCAGCTTGGGAACTCCTGGTTGAACTGTGATTACGCAAGGTGAAACCTTGGTCCTTCCTTGCTGTATGGAACTGCAGATATAAGGCCATGAGTTTTCCTTGCATATAAGAAATGGAAACGAAGGGGCTTGTCCTTAGCTCTAGTACATAAGCCATGATGCCAAAATCAAAACTTTATACCAGCCAAGCATGTGACCTAATGTGTCTGCCTGCATGTAAGATGAGATGATTATGCCAAATGTAATTAGCTAATGTCTGAGAAGCATTTTGATCTCCCAAAGCAGGATGCCAGTGCTGAATGCTGGAGACTCAAACGTTTTTGTGGGATTATGAAATATTTTATGTATGTTTTCATTTGACAACAGGCTCTTCTTTCTCCTATTGCAACAAGGTATCAAAAGGGAGGACTTATGTAGAAAGAAAATTGATCCTCTTTTCTTGTCCTGCAGTACCAACCAAATGAAAAAAAATCACACGTCTTTTATTCCAAGGAGGAGAAGAGCTCTTCTGGAGCAAAATAGCAGCTTCCCATTTCCTGCTTCCTGACAAAGTCATAGCTTTTCAGGCAAGATCCTCAACCCTACTCAACTCTTTGTCTGCCAATTTAAAGGACTGGTACAGTACAAAGAGGTTAGATGTCCATACCCAGGTAAAAGAAGACTTGGACTTTTAAAACTTTTGGGGTGTTCTGTTTTTTTTTCCTGCACACTTTGGATTCTCCCAAATAATTCTATGAACAATCCCACAATCTTCAACTCACTGCCTCAGTAGAGCCTTGCAAGGTAGGTTGGAAGTGACCCATTTAACACATGGGAGATGGATGCACCAAGAGTCCAGACAATTTGCCAAAAGTCAACAGAGTGTGTGGTAGAGCTGCTTGGATTAGTGTTCTGTCCACTCAGCCTTCCCCCCATTCTGGTCTGCCAATGGGCCAGTCATTCACAAATTCCATTAGCCAAAACAAACTCTGCAAGTCTGGGTTGGTCACTTGCTTCATGCCTGGGGGATTCACACGCAGAACTCACAAAGAATCTTGATCCTGTTTCTTGCTGCCTGGTATGTTCCCAGTGTGATCCAAACCCCACCCTCCTCAGATTACACCTCTGTGAAACTGAAATACGAACATTTTCCTGCGCCCTGCTAGTGGCAGGGCAGATAGTTACTGCTGCATGAGAATTGCTTGGATATTAGGTTGACAAGTGTTACAGGAAAACTCATCAATTAAGATAGTAACTCATGCCTCTTTCTCCATTCACTCTTCCCCTTCTGCTTCACAATGGTTCTGAAATTGTTGTCTCGACACTCTTTTCATAGGAAAGGTTTCATCACAATAGAAAAGAAGCCAACCCTCCTGTCATATCAACCACAATACTTCCACTGTGTTTTATCTTGGACATAAAAAACAGCATCTTATAAACAGAGATTATAAAACAAACAGCTTTGTCTTTCCTGGAGACAGGCTGTTTTATTGTAAATTAACGTCACAATCATTGTAGGCGTATTCAGAAAGCAGGGTGCGTCTCTATAATTGAAATTTCAGCTTTATTTATCACCAGTCTATTCTGCTGTCTTGCAAATTAATGGCACTGTGCCAGCATGCTTAAGAGATGCAACTATATTTGGCCCCACACATTAATAACAGCAATTCTTTCTGCTAAATTTTAATAAATATCACTTTTGTAGCATTGCAGAAGATAACAGCTCAAGCTAACAAACACCAGCATATTTGGGACCAACTCCAGCTCCTATTAAGGTTAATGGAAAGGTTCTTATTGACTCTGTTGAGTATTGATTACTGTAAATTCAGAATAAGTTGTTACGACAAGAGCAAAGGCTGATCTTTCAACCAGCAGCTCGATCTTTTATTCAAGGCAGTGTTTGCAGCCATCCTTTGTGCTATGCAGCAAGCTTACACCAAGCAAAATAAAAATACACTTCCCAGCAGGAAAGCTGACTGACCACCAGAAGAAAGTGAGCAAAGAGAGAAAATGATGTTGACCGAAGGAATGCAGCTGGGAAAGATTCTCGGTTACCCCAGCCTTAATTTCCTCTTTGTGGTGAGTCATCTCATGTGCCTAAAAGCTTCTAACCAGCTGGACTTGAACCAAGGGCAGGAGGTCATTGATCTGGACAAATCCCTCTCTTGTTCAATGGCAGAGTGATTTCTGTACAGACCCCTTCTTCTTGCTGAGATCCCCATCCTACTTTCTATCTACAGACTTCCAATGACTTTATTTCCTCGTTCCAGATGCTCAAAGGTTCAGGGGCCCACTCAAGAGGCATTTTACTGGGGAGCATGTCTGAGTAATGATTTAATGATTTAGTGCTATTATAGACTTGTTTATGGAAAATAATATTAGAACTGGTTTGGATTGACAGAGTAGAAATAATGATACCAAGTGTGTACATAAATAGGACTGTTCTTCATCCACTTCATCTGGAGCACAACGAGTGGAAGTAAAGCTTAATCATTCCCACTTTGGCTAGAATTGAATCACAGTTTTGAAAGTAATAGCAGGCTCTGTATCAGGGAAGGTTACCTTAGCCAGTCCACCAGGCTCACCATCTAGAGAAGCCAGAAGAACAGTTTCTGGAAGCAGACATCTTACCCTCTCCATTTCTGTTCTAACCTACAGAAGGGTTGGCATGGCTTGTTCCATCCCACCCCTCAGTTCTTCGGAGTAGAAAACGTGATTTCCTTCTGTTTTTAAATTTGCAGCACTATATTTGGGTGTTTGCTTTTCTTTACGAAAACCTTGGTTTCCTTGATTTAACTGACTACTGGCTGAAAGAAATCAATGTCTAATCTCCTCCTGAAAAGGTCATAAACAGCTGATCAGAAGAAGCTGGGAGGACATATCAGCACCTGAAATAAACTGAAATTGCCCTCCTTGTACTCTTCTTAACTATCTGTCATTGGCCAATGTCAAAGATGGGATGTAGATGAATTTTAGTCTACATGATGCTTGTGTTTTATGACAAAATTGGAGAGACAGGGAGAAGTTGAGACTGCTGAGTAACAGTCCAGCACACTAATGTCACTGTAGCATGTCTGAAATTATATTTATCTATTCAACAGGGTGACAGGAAGCAGAAAGGATGCTCATTCTGAAACCCTTTCAACAGTGAGAAGCAAGGAATGCTCTTTTACTGCTACACCAGAAGGGCAGAGAAACAGCAGCTTTCATCCCATTGAACCAGCCACCAAGTTCCATGTTTTGAGGATGCCACCCCAGGTAACTGACTCTCTTCCTTTTTTTCAATAAGCAGCCATTTCCAGACTAACAAAATGTGGTCTTAAGGAATAAAAGGCAGATCCTAGAATATTCTGCAGTCAAGAAGGGAAATAAAGGGCCTATTCCACTGGAAGGGAAAGAATTTGCTCCTACAGAAAGCAGAGCAACCTCAAAGCTTTTTCACGTCAGAATACACCTTCTAAAGGAGCTGGCATCCTTTAGCTACACAAATCTCCTGGGGCTTCAACTGATTCCTGCCTCAGCCCCACACAATTACATTATTGTCAATGGTGTCAGGCTTGATAAACAATGTCAATTTCCAAGAGTCTGATTTTCCATTGTTGAACTAGACTTTTGTAGTGCACTTCACAGGAGCACTATTAGACCCTAAAGTAAGGAAAGGCTGAAAAAAAGAAAGGCTTTTCTCTTTGTTGATGTCTTTCCTCTTTTTTTTTTTTTTTTTGTGGCAAATGGTTGTTTCTTTCCTAGGTGATTAGTGTAGCTTTTCATTAGGGTGGCTGTGTTTTAGTGCATTACACTGTGAACAACACTCAGCAATTTATGATGGATTTAGTCCTTGTGCTATAAATGGTAGTGGATTTTTAAAAGAACTCATCATAGCTGACAACTGGGGCATCTAATTTATTTCTAGTGCCAGATTAGTATAGCATCAAAACATTGTTTTGCACAGATAGTTTATTAGAATATTTCTCAGAACATTCTAACAGCTTTAAGATACTGTTTCCTACATGTAGTTCTTCAAACTATGTTTATAAAGTAGAGCAAGTTGCAACTAAGGGAAATATGTGTGGTCTATAATGAAAAGCTCACACAAAAAAGTATGAAGGGAAGATTACAATGTCCAACGGTTCCCATTTGTTGTAGGAAAAGAGGAGGAACTGTGACCCATATAATCTAAGTGGCTGAGATAAAGATGACAAAAAAAGCAAGCTTTTGCTCTTGGAAAAAAAAAATAGACTTGATTAGTGCAGGATTATAAAAATGGAAATGAGCAAGGACTGAATATTGTTCAACTTTTTTAAAAGCCCTCTTCAAATTCCACACAAGAATTACCAGATTTTCTCATGTATGAAGTGTAGAAAGAAACTACATTATTAAACAAAACAATCATTTAGTATGGAAACTGTGTGGGAATGAACAATGGGCAAATTGGTGACAGAGAAAGAAATAAGTGTTCTTTAAGATGTATTTTAAATAAATGCTGCGTCAACATTGGTTTTAATTAGGTTATGTAAATGATACTGTCCACCAGAAACTAGGACTGGAACCTCAGTGTGTGCTAACATTCTTAGCAGGTGAAGGATTAAAGTTCAAAGATCCTACTCTTCTCAGCTGTAGAAAAGTTTCAAAATATAATCAGTCTATTTTAACATATCCCAAATACATTCAATTAAACTGCTAATATTTTAGTCTCTTACAGAATATAAGCAGAGCACAAACTTATGTAAGCATATCTATAAGTTTTAATAACTGCCAACTCTGAGCAGCAAATCCAAACCTGAGTTCAGTCAGGCAGTAACTGCACACTAAGGTCCAGGGATGGGTTTCAGGAAAAAAAGTGTCCCTATGGCCAATGTGTAAGGAAGGGAGAGCAGGTTGAGAGCCCAAAGTATCACAGTATCACAAGGTTGGAAAGGACCTCCGAGATCATCGAGTCCAACCTATAACCCAACACTAACACCAACACTAACACCAACCATCATCTAAACCATGGCACTCAGTGCCTCATCCAGTCTCCCCTTAAACACCTCCAGGGGCGGTGACTCCACCCCCTCCCTGGGCAGCCCATTCCAATGGCCAATCACCCTTTCAGTGAGGAACTTTTTCTTCACATCAAGTCTAAACTTTCCCTGACGAAGCTTGAGTCCATGCCCTCCAGTTCTGTCACTGGTCACCTGAGAGAAGAGACCAACCTCTGCCCACTACAACCTCCTTTTAGGGAGTTGTAGAGAGCAATGAGGTCTCCCCTGAGCCTCCTCTTCTGGGGGGCCCCAGAACTGGACACAATATTCAAGATGAGGCCTGACCAGTGCTGAGTACAGGGTAAGGATCACTTCTCTGGTCCTGCTCACTACACTATTCCTGATGCAGGCCAGGATTCCATTGGCCTTCTTGGCCACCTGGGCACACTGCTGGCTCATGTTGAGCTTCCTGTCCACCAGCACTCCCAGGTCCCTTTCTGCCTGACTCCTCTCCAGCCACTCTGTCCCCAGTCTGTAGCTCTGCATGGGATTGTTGTATCCAAAATGAAGTACCTGACATTTGGACTTATTAAACATCATCCCATTAGAATCAGCCCAGCTCTCCAGTCTGTCTAGGTCCCTCTGTAGGGCCATCCTACCCTGTAATAGATCAGCAATTAATTAACAGATCAGCAATTAATTAACACCAGCAGAGAGTGTGCACCACTGGGTTCATCCCTGAATATTATCTGTCTTTAGTCAAAAAGCATGTCCTGGTCCCAGATCAGTCAAACTTAACAGTGCAATGATGCTTTCTGGTCTTTGCTGAGCTGTCAGACAGCAAGTGTCAGCCAACACACACAGGTACTGGCTGCACCCAGCCATCCTGCATCCCAGCCAGCCCGCAGTAACCAGGGAGAAGCCAACCTGAGCAACAGCCACCTGGCCAAAGAAAAGTAACAAGGACAGGAAGGACACGTGTGCAGGGCTCCTTATTTAGAGGAGAGGCTTGAACGTTCTATTTGTAAGGACTCTTAGATCTTAGCAACTGCTTCTGTTCAGCACAACCTAAAATTTTTAGTTTTCCAGGCATCCTACAAGAGGCAGCTGCTAAGAACACTCCTTAGCATGATATTGGATTCAAAATGTGCTTTAGAAGTGACTTACAAGCAAAATTTCTGCCTGGGATTCATCTCCCCTAACTTTTAGTCCTAAAGTATGCAAACTCACTTTGGGTGTGGTGCTCTCCACGTGGATTCTAAAGGAAATTTGACTTAGCTGAGCTGTGATGCTCTGGTTTGAGATGGTTAAAGTGAGGTAAGAGAAATCCTGCCACGTCAGTGCTACAAAGGGGCTGCTATAACAGACTGTCTTGTCAGTCACAAGGAGAGAAACTTCCAAGAACATGAACTCATTTACAAGGAAATGGAACACTGAGATAAAACAAGGGCTCCTCACAGCATAAGACAGGTCAGCCACAGCACTGAGCAGTCTGTTTGCTGTCTGAGCTGGCGTAACAGATCCTTTAATGTTGATGTGACTAAATCAGACAGACCAGAAGCCAGGAGATAGAATGGAAAAGGACAGATCATAAAAAACATACAATGACATCTTCATATGTGTTTAAAGTCTACTTATTTATTGGCTTCAAGTGATGACAGTACTTCAGAAGGTTATCAGTGAACGCAAACCCAATCTCAGACTGTGAAGGAAAGTTTTGGTTTTAGCTGAACGTTTCCCCGTTCTCATACTTATTTACCATGAATAATTTACCAAAGTTAACAGCTCATCATGGACCTTTGATGTTTGTAAAGCCACAGCCTAAAGTTATGAAAAATAAAGAGTATTCAGCTGCAAGGGTAGAATTGCAAAATTATGTTTAAACTAAGATAGGCCTTTCTCTCACAATACCTATTACAGCAGAATAATGCACCAGCCCCACAGACACTGCTGATCAGTAATACCCACAGAAATACCACAGTAAAAGAGTCCTGATCCACCATCTTTAAGGAAGGGAACATGCATCCTAACAACCATTACACTTTCTACTATTTAATATGCCACTTCATAAGCAAGAAAAAGAGATGTGCCCCTGTTGTGGCCTAACTGGTTTTATATTAGAAGAAATAATGACAGTGGTATGAACAGACTTAGGGAAAGCTCTAAATTAATTCTTGAAGTTCAGTATGATGCAAATATATGCAATTTGGAAAAAAAAAAGCCAACAAGAATTTAGCCTTTTATTCCTGAATGTTCCCATTTATTTATGGGAGAGAGTTAAAGGGCAAATAGACCTCGATTGAACTTTTGTCCCAGGCACAGATACTGATTTTTATCTGGTTCTCATGGAAAATAAATAATTTTCAGACAAGTTGTCTCTGTCTTCTTTCTAAGTCCACCCATTACTGTGCCTCCTACAAGAAATCGCCATCAAAATTCCTATTGTAAGTCCATGACTGCAGTATTCAGTTAAATAATACAGTAACTCCCTGTCTCTGGAAAAGTATAACAATGTGAACATTTAATATGTATGAAAAACCAGTAAACTGTGCCTATCTGATTCAAACTCATAAATTAATAACGCTTCTGCTAGGCTCCCACTGAATCGACTGGAATTTAAGGGCCCTCAAGTAAACTTTAGTTTCACTCTCCTGGATAAAGAGCAGAATCACCAGATACAGATTTGTCTTTAAAAATAAAAGGGTGGATTAGTTTTCCCCTGCTCCCCTGTAGAAGAATACTTCTGTCACTAGAGGTTATTAAAACGAGCTGAAATATTATTTTCTGGAATATGAAAGGCCTCCATCCAATCTCATGTGTCCCATTTCCAGGTGATTCCCCTCCTGCAGGAGCGGCAGAGTCAGAGAGTTGAGCTACCTGACAGAAGTACCTGCCCAGCTGTGCATCCATTGTCTTGAGTCTTCCATCTGTAAAACAGGGATAGTTTTTATATCGTGAGGTATTGTGATGAAATATATGAAGAATTTTAAATTGCTGTGCAATGGATACAGTATGAGCGGTTTAGACAGTGAATTACTTAATTTCCGGTGTATAGGTTTCTCTTTCCTTAGGATCACAAAGTAATCAGGTTTACTGTTCTTTCAGGAGGATAAAGTATGGCTAAATCGAAGATACTTGGGAGTATTTTTTCTTCAGATAAGTAGAACTCAGCTTGGAGCTTTATGTGGCCAATGACTATTACTGTGACCTCCTTCCCTGAAAGTGATGTTAAAGTCTGGGTGGAGGAGGGATGCTGCAAACATCTTTTCTGCTGTATTTGGAAAGGCTTGTGTCCATGATCCAGCCAGAGAAAAACAGTTCTTTGGAAAAGTACAGAAGTGTTGCTCACAGGTTTCCTTTATTATTTTTAAAGCCCTTTTTTCTGCTTAATAACCCAGAAGCTTCAGAAACAGAGGCAGTGATAGGCAGCTGTGTAACCATACTGGGAAAAAATAGCTTGTTTTAGAAAGACAGTGGTTGCATTGCTGTCTGGTTGCTGTTCCTCCATTGGGCACTGCACTCAAAAATTTTTCTTTCTTCCTAAGAGTAGTTGGGAAGGAGCAATGTGCTCATTTTTTGCCATAGGAGAGCAGAGAACACGATCTGGAATTAGGTTTGAACACCACCAGTTCTGCTACACAGGGATTGACTGTGCTACTCACAGTCCCCCACGTAAGCCCAGTTTGGTGAGACGTTGCCACATTGCTCAAGCAAGAACTGTGATGTGGAAGAGCCTCCCTCCCCTCACACCCAGCTAGGGAAGCCTAGCCCATCTGACCAGTCTGAGGCCAGTACAAGGTCCCAACAGCTCCTTCTGGCGTGACTCTACACTGGAGAAGAGTTCATAGTGCTCGGATTTGCAGAGAGACTGCTCTCTTAGTTTATTTTTCAAGACTCGGCTTGAAGTGCAAGGCTATTGGGTACTCTGATGTAATCTTGGAGGAACATTTTTATGATTGTTCTCCATGGAACTACATCTTAAAACTCTCAGTTAATGGCTTAAATAATTTTCACAGCTTTCTGCTGAGCCATCTTAGCACAGTGTTTTTTTCCCTGTGATGTAAGAACCTGTCCTATGTTCTTGGGAATATAACCAAGCTCCATCACTGCAGCCTGTGAAATGAAACTATTGGCTGAATAATCTTTCTCTTTACCTCTGTAAGTGGCTACAAGTCAGTGCCATTTAAAATTTAATCACTCTTGTCCTAACAGGATACACTTTTTAGATTGTAACCCATCTTCTACATAAAACAAACCACTAAATTCAGCTACAATAACTGCTTCAGGACAGAACCTTTGTCTCGAGAACCTCTTAAGGGGCTCTCATTATCACAAATTGCCCCTGAATATCTATCACATTGTTTGCAGCTCCACACATCTCACCACTTCCTGTCGCCTGCGTTCTGTACAATCCATTAGCATCCCTTAGCAGCCTCATTTGAACAATTAAACTTTGCTGTTTCTAGAAATGCAAGAGGAATCCCAAGTTCTACTACTAGATCTGTGTCTTTGAAAGACCTGGGAAGGGGTTCACATGGTTCAACTTAACAGAGCCCAAACTCCTTTTACAGTTCACCATCCTCAGAGAAATATTTAGTGCAGGTTGTTGACCTGATGTGACTGGTAACTCTACACCAGTCTCTGAATCACCCTCTTGGAGGTCCCCTGTAAAGACACTTAAACTAAATGTCTGACATGAGACAGTGAGAATCTACATCCTTCCCTCATACCGCATTTTGAAGTCTCCATGGCAAATCTCTGCACACAACTTTGCCTTCTCAAGTTGATTTCCCAACAGCTTTTTCTTGTGCTTGTTCATGTTCAGCATTAGTGACTCAAACTGCCCTGTGTGAGCTGGATGGTCTCATTCACATGTCTGATAACAGGTTCTTATTTACCTCTGAGTGTTTCAACTGCAAGCAAACTCACACTCATTAAGCCATTACAGTGTTTCCCTGAAAGCATTTCTATGGATTAAAGGCTTGAGTGGTGCTGGAAGATGCTGATCCTTTGCGTAGGGCACGTGCATGGCCTCCATCCCTACTGAAGTCAATTCTAAAAGCAATTGGGTGATGTAAACTGTGTTTTCCAAGCTTGACTAGTGACTGTGTTTAAAGTCTACTGAGGACAAACGTATCAGACATTTTACAGCTACAAAGAGCTTGTGCCTCAACACTAATGGGTATGTTGGCAAGCAGATCTAACTTTGGTATCTCTCACTCTTCCCTAAAGCTGCAGAATTTTTTCTTTTGACATTTTGGTAGATCAGCAGATTCTCATTCCATAGCTATATTCCAGGTATGCAGCTGAGAGATGATTAATGTCTATGACAGTAAAAATACTGCATCTATATTTTTTATATTTTTTATTTTAGTGTGTTGACTGTATTTTATCTTGTAGTATGATATCCAGGAACAGGAATCCATGGCTCCATTCAAGTCATGTGCAAAACTCCCAGAGACAAAAGTAGCTCATCCATAAAGCTCTAAGCACACTTTACTGCTTTCTGTGACTTTAATTAACAAACTGCTCTCAGGAGGACCCAGAGAGAGCAAAACCTCTACTCCAGCCTTCATCTGATGAGAAGTCTCTCTATTTGCTGAAGCTCCATGCAACTTTAAAGTTCTTTTCGTATATGACATAAACAGAGCCCATTCCTTTCTGAGTGCAGTCTGTCATACTTTTCTTCGCCAACTTAAAAACTATGATGGAAGCAGATCTTTATTTACTTGTTTTGTGGTTTGAGGGATTTTTTCCCACATGATAGGTTTGGGAAAGATTCATTTCCTTGCTCCCCTTCCTGCACCCCCTAACACTTTACAGATGTTTTATTTTCGGTAAGTAGTGAATCACTTGCTAAAAATTGGCCAAAATACTCAGGGCCTGAGTCACTAAAATGTTTTAAGTTGGTTATTTTCTGCTAATCATCAGTGTTTTTGCTAAGTTTAACAGGTTGCTGGGGTTAGGAGATGACCAGCTCGGCCCAGATCAAAGGAAATCCCAGGACAGGATGTTATCCAAAGGGACCAGGACAAGCTGGAGAAGTGAGCTTGTGTGAACATCATGCAGTTCAACAAAGCCAAGTGCAAGGTCCTACACTGGGTTCTGGGCAGCCCCTGGTGTCAATACAGGATGGGGAAGATGTGATTGAGAGCAGCCCTGCAGGACTTGGCATGCTGAGGGATGAGAAGCTTGATGTGAGCCAGCAATGTGTGCTCCCAGCCCAGAGACCAACCATGTCCTGGGCTGCATCCAAAGCAGTGTGGCCAGCAGGGGAGGGAGGGGATTCTGACCCTCTGCTCCACTCTGGTGAGGCCCTACCTGGAGTCATGAGTCCAGTTCTGGAATCCCCAGTGTAAGAATGATATGGAACTCTTGGAACCGGTCCAGGGGAGGCTATGAAGATGGTCAAAGGGCTGGAGCTCCTCTTCTGTGAGTACAGGCTGAGAGAGTTGGGGTTGTTCAACGTGGAGAAGAGGAAGCTCTGGGGAGACCTTAGAGGTGCCTTCCAGTACTGAAAGGGGCTCCAGGAAAGCTGGGGAGGGGCTCTTTACAAGGGAAAGTAGTGATAGGATGAGAGGGAACGGCTTTAACTGGAAGGGGGAAGATTTATATTAGACATTGGGAAGGAATTCTTCACGGTGAGTGTGGTGAAGCCCTGGCACAGGTTGCCCAGGGAAGCTGTGACTGTCCCCTCCCTGCAGGAGTTCAAGGCCAGGCTGGATGGGGCTTTGAGCCCCGCGATCCAGCGGGAGGTGTCCCTGCCCGTGGCAGGGGGTGGGACTGGATGGGCTGTGATGTCCCTGAAAGCCAAGCCGTTCCCTGTCTCTGTGACTCTGTGAGGTGTCCCCGCAGGGCTCACGGGAGGGACCCGAGCCGCCCAGCTGCCACAGCCACAAAGTTTGGGCAGGCTGGGAGCAGCCGGGAGCCGGGGAGGCTCCGGGGGGGCCGGGCCGCTCTCTCCCGTTCTCCCGGGGGGGTTCGGGTCCCGCCCCGCCCCGCCGCCGCCGCCGTTCTCCGCCCGCCGCCCCGCGCTCCGCAGCCCCATGTCCGCGCTCCCCGCCACCGCCGACATCAAGAGGGCTCTGGACAACAGCCCCGAGACCAACATCGAGGATGAGCTGCCCGATGGGCCCCCGCGGCCGAAGACCTACCTGCTCCTCAGCATCCTCTCCTGCTTCTGTCCCGCCTATCCCGTCAACATCGTCGCCTTCGTCTTCGCCGTGATGGTGAGTAGCGCCCTGCTGGGCTGCCCGGACCCCTTCGGCTGGGGCTGGGGGCTCCGCCGGGCTCTGCGGGAGCCCTCCGGGCTCACGGGCATCCCCACACCGCCTCGGAGCGCTCTCCCTCTGGAGACAAAGTTAGGAGAGGCGGCGAGCGCGGAGCATCCGCAGCGCAGCCGGGGTGTCCGCTCAGCCACCCCCGCGGCAGAGAGAGAACGCGGGGGCAAAGGCAGTTCCAGTCGGGTTTTCAGTGCCAGGCTGTGTAAGGAAGGGAGAGTTATCCTAATTAACGGGGTTGGTTACATCGACCAACTTGCACGCTGAGTTGGACGCGGTGTCCGTGCGGGAAAAGCGGGAACAGAAAGCAGATTTGCAAAGGACCTGAAGTCATTTGCAAAGGAACTATGGCTAATTAAATGTGATAAAAGTGCCTGTTTCCCAGTTAAACAGCTTCTTTAGCCCGGTGCTAATTGCTAGAGTGAAACACACGACAATGATTGCAGATTGTTGGCAAAACCCCTTGTAAAACTGACTATCAAATACACTGAGAGCAGCCCTGTTCCTAGAAGCCGTGTTTGATTTATATAGTCCTTAATAAGACAGCAACTCTGTTGGCTTCTAAAGGATTCTTAGAACTGAACCATCTTTTCTGAGTTAAAAGTTGCAGAGGCAGATCCAGACTTCTCTAGCAGGATATATGATCAGTGTAATCAGTAATTCTGCCGTTCAGGAGCTGGAAAGAGTTTAATACACATTATGTGTTTTCATCCTTTTCTCTGACAGCCAAGCTGTATCTTTATAGCCCTATATCTGAAATATAGTAAAGCACTCTTTTAAAACTGGTGAGATTGATCAGAAATCCCACCTAAATATTGCTTAGGCTTTAAAAATACTTCAAAGAGCTACTCCAAAGCCATCCTCACGACCTGTTTTGTCCAGATAAGTATTAGCTGTCTTTTTTTTCCTATGTGCTTATTTTCTTTGTTGTTAACTATACAATATGCTCTTTTCCTTGATTCGAGATTTGGTTCTGCAGGTATCCAGCATCCTTTCTGTCGGTGGACACTTACACTGCTATATAAAGTAATGAGAGCTGATGATCTGGGCCTCAGAGCATCTGTTCACTGTGACAGAACTTTCACCAAAGCACTGGGACTGCACAGAAGTTAACTGCCAAGGACAGAGTTTGGCCTCTAAAGATTTTTGCACCCCATATGGAGAAATTTCCACCCACACTCTAGTTGAAGTTCATGCAGGCTTTTGGAGTCAGGTTTAAGTAACTGTCGCCAGGGGATATGTAGAAACCAGGGTGGGAAGAGCACTTCCTGAATGCTAAACAGTCTGTGCAGGTCTCAGCTGCCCACTCCCTGAAAGAGGGGAAACAAAACCCAAACCAATAATCTCCACTGTATGTGAATGCCTTCTGTTTCAACATCATTCTGACTTAAAACTTTTTCCATGAAAGTAACATGTCCAACTTCTTTTCCACAGCCTGATTCCTCTGCCTTTCACAGCTCCAACCTGAAACTGCTCCATTGACCTCAAGTCCAGCACCGGCATTTTAACCTGTACTGGTTTTATTTCCACTTCCGCCGGGATGTGCATCCTCTCTCTCTTAGCTTGTTTACTAGAGTTGCTAAGGGTTAACACTGAGGCACAAGAGTGGGTTATTTTCTTTTCTTACAGGAGGTACCATGTCTGCAGAGCTTGTGTGAGATCTTGTGTCAGAAGAGATGAAAACACATAAAAGCAGAGTTCTCTATAAATTTCTACTTCCTAGAATGGGCCTGGAAGGAGTAGTCCTGTTGGCTTCTGGAGGGACATGGTTCAGCACTATTTGCCTGTGTCATGTCCTCCTTAAGTGCTCTCAATTCAGACAGTGTTCTCACTCCAAAAGTAGAGTCTGGGCTCTTAACACCCCCCAAATTAAATGCCAGATTTAGTCTCTTCTGTCTATCCTGCTGCCCCATTTACAACTCCAGCACTGGTTTAGTCACTTCTTTCTCGCCTTTGGGAGCACAAACCTTCCCATTTCAGATCTTACCTCCTTCACTAAAAAGAATCAACATCTTCTAAGTTCTCCCTATTGCGATGATGACCTTTTCTTGTTCCTTACCTCCTCTGTGAAAGAAATCTATTTCTTCTAACGGGCTAAGAGGATGGCTGTAGAATGAACATTTAATGGCATCAGTGTGTTGATATGTTGGCATTACAAGAGTTGCCCACTCAAACTAGTGGCTGGTCACTTGCAGGTGTGAGGGTTGATGGGAATTTTTAGCAAATGGAGATGTTTTCACCAGGGCCCTCCTGGCTGTGGGATTACTGCTCTCCTCAGTACTCTTCTGCGGTTCTAGCCAGATGCTGTCAGTTTTCCAGCAGCTTTATCATGTTGCTATAGGATTAGTTGGCTCACTCAACCCCAGCAGTGCCTCGCTCAGATTTTACCTATTCTTTCTTACATAGATGAGACCACAGGCATCAGGGCAAGAGTGTGGGTGCAGGTACCAAGTCAGGAGGCTCATGTGACAGAAAAGAGGCTATGACTGGGCAGTGTGTCACTGAGCTCTTCGGCTCCTTACGTGCAGCAGTGTTTTTCCACTCTATTGTGAACCCAAACAGCACTTTGCTGGCAGTGAACTGCCAGTTGTATCCGAGAACTGGCTTGGATGGACTGGCTTTATCTGTCTCGTGGAATCAGAGCTTGAGGGAGGCTGTGGGAGAACTCTAATAAATGAATCAGTCAGATATTTCTAATACCAGCACTGAGGTCTGATAGTTGAACAGACATTATTGGCCTTTCTCAGTACAGCACCTTCAGTTGTCTTTATTTCAAAGATCTCTATGTCAGCCTAGTCATCTAATTCCTTAGGGCTTAGATTTGTGACATCTTCAAAACAGTCTCTCCAAAGCCATTTCTCCCTTATTATTTGCTCCTAACTCCCTCTTTATGTTGACACATTTCTGTTTAATCAATTGTGTGTTTCAAACAACAGAGGTGGTCAAGTTTTGACAATCTTGGCTCATTGGCGTCTGATAGTAAGAGGTTCTTTGACTGCATTTATTACCCTTGGATTCAAATGCCTTGTCTGTGTATTAGTTTCCCTAAGCAGTGACAATGAGCAAGAGGATGGTAGAAGTCATGGGGCATCAAAGGATGGAACTTGCTTTCTGAGGGAGTCACCTCTTCTAATTGGGATCCTAATGAGCCACGTAGAGTGTGTTGGCTTTGGTCAGCTCTGTGACTGGCATAGTGATCAATGTTCCTGTACAGCTGTACTTCTCTTTAGTTAGAAAGTTTATTTGCAAAGTTTATTTATACATCATTTTTTAAGTAGCTGGACATCTAACACCGTATGAGAAAACCCATACCTACTTCAGGTGTTAAACAAGGCTCAGGAGCAGTTCTTATGCATTTTTTGCATGGCCCTTATCTTTGCACACTGTCAAGCTTTTCTTCTGCACCAACACTTCCAACCTGTCCCCAGAGACACAGAAGTCCAGTGCTTGTTTGCATGCTGCTGTACAGCCTGCAGAGCAAACTCCCCTTTTTTGTGTCCTGCTCATCAGCTGTTTCTTTTGCCAAAATGCAGAGATCAAGCCTGGGTCTGAATTGCTTCCCAAGTCCCCCCTCTTTTTTCTTTCTTCCTGTAAGTTGTTCTCACAGTGAGGGGTCACACAGAGCCAGCATGTTTCATTCTTTCTTTGGTCTGAACTAGAGAGTTTCTCATTTCCAGGCACAGCTAGATAAGGTTTGTTTCAGCCTGGCTCCGGGCAAGCGTAGAAAACGTTGATCAGAGTATCTCAGTCTGGTCTGCCCAGATTGCTAGAAATGTAGAGGAGAATTTCTGCAGTAAGTCACTATTCTTTCTGCTTTTGCCCTAAGCAGTGCTTTGGGAATATGGAACAGAAAATGCATGTTAAAAGGGATTAGCGGTTTATACCTAATTCAGTAAATTTCTGTTTACATGAGGTTAAGTTGCTTCATTGTTGAACTGAGAATATCTTTTATAAATAGATGTCTGTGAACCTGGTGAAGTCACTGAGATTGCTCAAGTAAATAAGCAGCTGTGGAACTGTGGCTTTAATTTAGTTTATGACTTCATAGTGAGCGAGGTAGCAGAAACCTGAGAAATCATGTGGTAATAGTTTGAAAATGGCTGAAATTTGTTTTAAAAGTTGGGCAGACCAAATGTCACACACAGATGCTGTGTTCTGTACGTATTGCCTAGCTCTTGGAAATAAACAGATGTAGCATTTAAGGCTTTAACAGTTAACATTGTCTATGTCTAATGTTGAAAACCAGGAGCTTGATTCAAGGGCCCTTTGAAGCAGATGAAGTAAATTAATTACAGAGCTTTGCCTAAGACCCCAGCCACTCCCCTAAACCTTTTATTTGTTCTTGAATGCTAAGTTACACCGTTTAACTTAAACCTCTTAATAAAGAAAGTTTTGTCTCCTTCCTGTCTCTCCCAAATCCTCTTCTTTATCATTAACATTGTTTTCCTCCTCTTCATCATGGATTTGTGTTAAAATGACATTATTTATTAAAGTGCATAGGGTGAATTATTAATGCAGTACCTGCAGAAATCTCATGGACATTCTCCAGACTTCCTAAATACGTTAGTAAAATTGCTCAGAGCTGCAGGCTGGTGCTGCCTTGTCTTGCTTACAGCTCTGTCTCAGTCTGGAGACCCACATGTGTGGGAAACTGGGTTAAGAGTGTTTGGAGGACCACTCTCTAGATGTCATACAAAGCGGGTCCTTTGATGGGTGGGAAGAACGAGGTACAGGGCTGGGGTGTCAGTGATGTTTCTCCATGTTTCTCCTTGTGGGCACACTCAGGTGTGTAGCTGCTGACAGGCAGGAGAAGTCAGCATGCTCAGGACCCAGTCAAGCCATGTTTCTCCTGATTCTCCTTTCATTGACCTTCCCAAATGTATTTTGACACAACCTTCTCCTGTAGACGGGGCTGCTGAAAACAGTGAAGTAACTTAGGTGAGAGGAACTGTACCAGTCACACTTTGGAGGCCACAGTGGTGGTGAAGTGAGGGTGACTGTGCCTTAGTACAGGTTGTTTTTCTGCCTGACCGATCAGGCCTGATACCTTATGGGAACGAGGCTTGGGCTGTCATCCTGTTTGACTCTGTGCTTGAGTCCATCTCATTTCCATCTCTTCCCTTTCCCCACCATATCCTTTAAGTCCATTAGCCAATCTCAATGAAACTCGACAGCAGAGCAGAGGTATTAGCAGTGTTCTTTAGGGAAATAAAATAGAGAAACGTTTAGGCCTGTAGGTTTCCAGGAAGAGAAGAAATGTATCAGGGCTCTCTTTAAGGGCAAGAGTGCATCAACAAGATCAGACACCAGAGAATAATTACTTGCACTTATCCTTGAGATGCAATTCTAGGAATATAGGCTTCATTGCTTTGGGACTGTCTTGGCACGAGTGGTCTTTCTGCAGTGCTAACACCAAGGATGCATCTCACCCATTGGCTTCTGTGTGCTCGCTAATAGACAGAACACACACAGATAATGTCCCTAATTGGTTTTGCTGCTTGGGGAAAAAGATTCTACAACAATGCTTGGTATCCTCTGAAGTTCATTCCTTTCCTGCTCTCCGCAGTCTCGGATCTTCACTCAGTTGAATTGGCTGTTGTTCTGGCACAAAAAGCGATTCGTAACTAAAGCACTTGGATAAGAGCACTTGGTGATGCTTCATGCACTCATTTTCTAAAGACAACTTGAATTATTTAGTCCCGGGAACACTGCATTTGATCAGGTCCCTATAGTTCTCTCCCCACAGTTCCCATTTCTGGGGTTCTTCCTGGAACACTTACAAGACACTGAAGAACATGTGATGACTAACCTGACTCCCTGAGGAAGGATGCTGAGATAGTTCAATAGTGCAATCTGATAAAGAAATCTTGGCTCAGTGTCATGATTTATGAACTCAAACTCTCCTGATCTTACAAAAAAAAACCCCTTAGAAATAATACTCATTTTTTTTTAATATTCTTTGATAGCCTCTTATTCTTGGGTAAAAGTTACTACAAACTGTGTTAGATTTGTACCGGAATATTTCAGTGTTCTTTACTGGATTTTTTATTTTAAAAATGTTTTTATTTTAAAAATTTAAAAAAAATCAGAAAATTCTCACAAAAACCTAGAAGATCAGAGTGGTCCTATCACACCTTGTAATCTCTAAATTTAATGAATATAAAGCATCTGCTAAACCATGGGTGGACAGAGGGAAACTCAGCTGTTGAGATAATTATCCATGTCTGGTGTGTACTTTGGGATGTGTGTGATATTAAGTATCTCTGTGTTCTGAAAATGCAAAGGGGCAGAATTTCTAGCCCATGAGGGTGGCACTCAGGTGTTTTGTTCAGATGATCTTTCTTTAAGGTCTTTTTGTTTGGTTGGTTTTTTTCCACACCACCAGCAGACTACCTATTAATTCTTCAAACTTTGTTTTGAAAAGTAGAATGCTGTAAAAACGAGAGGTTAGCAAACTTTTTTTAAGTTATCCTGAGGCTTTCTGTAAAAATGCAGCCTATTTATGCTTCTTTTCTTGCTTACAGTGCTATAAAGCCTAGGGATTTATTTCACTGCTAGTGAAGTGGTCAGCTAACAGTTCACACCTATTACAAAAATGTTTCCAGAGGTAAAAGACACTGATTTATGCCAAGGGGTGGGGGGCATTAGAATTGAATTGACAGGTATTATGCTGGTGAGTACAAGAAAACTCATCATATGAACATAACCTCAGCACTGAAAGCAGGAGAGCTGTAGTTGTGATGGAATGTACTGAAAGTGAGTGGACCAGGAAACTGGACTCCCTGCTTACCTTGGACTGTTGGTGGTGGATGTTTATTTTCACAGAGCAAATCTCCTTTTTCTGAAGTCCCTTCTACAATCCCAACATGCACTGGACTTCATGTTGGTTCAAAACAGTTGCATCGGTTTGTGTACAGATGTCTGTTTTTAACAAAACCTCACACACTGTTTCTCTTCTACAGGCTCTAAACAGTTATAATCAAGGAGACATAGAAGGGTCAAAAAGACTGGGTCGCAATGCACTCTGGGTTGCTGTTGCATCAATTATCATTGGCCTCGTCATGATCGGAATCTATTGCGTAGTTCATTTCACGACGGTAAGTAAAATGCCCCTGGTTCCAGTCCAAGTGATTCCCCGTGTATGGGCTTCAGAATAAGAAACTAAAGATTGTCAGAACTGTCTGCTAATGCTAAAATTGAGGAATGTGTGCATGTTTTCCAAAAGAGCCATTTTTACTTTTTCTTATTTTGCAATTTAGAAAATTCTCTTGGTTGTGCTTAAATGAAAACAGCTGTGTCTTATCAGCAGTGGATTTTCTAGAAACTCTCACACCTCCCATAGGTTTTTCCAATTTAGTCCAGTTGTGTTTTGCATTTTCTGCCCCTCAGTTTCACCCTCTGCAAGACCAAGTGCACAGAGATCCTTAGATTTCAGGTAAATAGAGTCCCCAGGTGCCAATTTTCATTCTCATAATCTGTCCAACGTGCCTTTTAACTTTGCAAGGAGAAGATGACAGCCAGTTGCTCCTTTAATGTTTGATATTAAGGTGATCATAACTATGCTACAGGTGACCACAATGTAATTTTGACTTGGTTTGCTGTGGGAGAAGGTGGTTCATTGTCAGTGCTGTGTAGCTGACCTCTCTTCATACACCTGGAACAATAATGAAGGACCTTGACAAATGAGTGTGTACACAGTGGTCACCCAGATGGACTGTAAGCTTATTTGGAAAGGAGGACCAAAGTAGTTATGGTATTGATATCCTTTCTTAAGGTTGTGCAACAATATGCTTTCTCCATACTTCCCTTTTAAATAACCATTTTAAATCAATTTAGTTTTGGCTGGTTTGGTTGGAGATCCTTTCAGTGCACTGTACAAACTTACGTATGAGCTATAAACAGAGATCACCTCATCCACCACTGACATGCAAACATCTCTGGGGAGTGGGACAGAGTAGCTGCTTAAATATGGTAAATGTTTTCAGACAAGAAATCTGAAGTATGACATATTGAACTGCAGGGGAATTAGTGGAGATGTGGTCCATTTCTGTACTGTATTAGTGGATGGTGTGGCAGAAGCTTACTGTATGGTCATTAACCCCCATGCATTTTGCAAGCATGAATCTCTTTGGTTCACCTTGTGTTCAGTTTGCTCAGCCTTCACGAATTTAAAACCAAGTCACTTCAGGCTAAGTGTGCCAAGTTCTGTAACTGACAGCAGCAGTAAATGCCTCTGCTCGCTTCTACTACCTTACTCATCATTTCTCAGACAAGGATAGCAGCTCAATATTTTTTTTAAGTAGGAGGAAAGCAGGGCAGCACGAGGAGGGGCAGACAACACTGACTTGAAGGATTCATATTAACCAGGGCACACTACTTCCATTCAGTTGTAGTCAACATTTCACTTCCACTACAGTAGAACTTTGTGTGCTGAACATCTGAATGCTTCTTTGTGCCCACTGCCAGATATTAGAGGCAAACAGCATTTTACATCTAGCTGGTATTTGTAAGCACCTCTCTCCTTCCTGCCCTCAAGGAAGTAAACAGCAGTAAATCAGTATAATATGACTTTATGCTTTCTTCTGAAGTTTTGTATTTTGAAGATTTTTTAAATCAGATTTGGATTTGGGTTTTTTTTTCATGAGAAAAATCCCTTGCATAGAAGCATTGGCAGGTGCCTGGGAACTCTCAGCATACTGCTGGGGTATTAATTTCTGTATTCAGTGATGAAATTCCTGCTTTGAACGAACAGTGACATTATACCCCCAATAAGAACCCAAATTATACCACCAATAATACTGATAGAATTGGGAAGAAGGCGGCCCTTTCACTTCTCAGAAGGAAAAGGGGCTCTGAGCCCTGAACTTCCTTGCATCCCTTCTTTGGTTCATTCACTTGGGGAGCAACAGCAGCACAGGAATAACAGCAGGCAACACCTCTGTCTGTATGGAAGAAACAGCCCTGACTTTTCATGTTGAAGATTTACTCGGTGATAAGCCAACTCCAGGCTTCTACTGCTGCCTTGGAGAGCCTCATTTGTCTTTAACACTGTCACATTGTCTTTAGCAAACATACATTAAGATAAATGTATATGTACGTGTCACTATATATAGCCTGGAACAGGGCCCACCCAACACCTGGGAACTATCTACCTGCTGCAGTCATGACCCTGAATGTAGATGAGGGGAAGCTGTCACCTGCATGACTGGATTTAACAGCTCAGCAATAAAACTTGTCTGTCTTGATCAACCTTTTCCTCGTGTGCTGAGGATTCACAGTGTCAAGCTGCAACGTGTGCTCAGTCAGGGCTGCCCCCCATTCCACACTGGGCTGGATTTCTTCTTGCTCCATTCTATAACTTTTTACCCTCTCCTGTCAGCTCCTCCTACCTTGCCAGTCCTGAATGCTGAATGCACTTCCACTGCTTGCTCGGATGTGACTGAAACCAGTGCTTGTGTCACCGCTGAGCCAAGCCCTGCATGTGTGCCCATGGGTGTGTGGTCCATCAAAAGCTGCAGTGAGGAAAGGGATGTGTGTTTGTCTTCATAAGGAGACATCCCTGCTTGGTGAAACAGTGCAGAGCTGTTTGCTGTAGCCTGCATGAGGCCTTGATCTGCTGTTCTGTGCCTGATTAGAGAGTACATGGTGAAATACCTAACGGGGGGCGATGCTCAGCTGTGAGCCACATCCTGAGCCTCTGGTTCTGATGGCCTTGTCTTAGGAAAGATGTGATATACACACAGGAAAAAAAAAACCACAAAACAAAGAGAGGGGCTGCAGAATAGGAAAAAACCCTTTATATGTGGAGAGACAAAATAGACACAATCTCTTTGGCCTGGGAAAGAAAGATGTAGGAATCAGTAGTTATACGCACTGAAATAAAGAGTGATTATTTGTTTTCTCTTATGGATGAGATGGAGGAGCATCAGAGGAAAGCAGCTTTGAACAAGGAAGAGGTACTTTTTCCATGTGATGGACAGTGTGGGACTCCTTCTGGTTGTTGTGGATGCAAAAAAAATACAAACTATTTGAAGCAGTAATGAGTGAAGTTATGAAAAAAAGCTTAAATGCAAAGATGCAGATATAGTCTCAGGCTCAGAAAGTTTCTAAGCTGCAGATTGCCAGAGCTGGAAGGCAGTAAAGGGAGAAATATTCCCCTGGACTGTATAACAGTCCCTTCAGGCATTTGTATCAAGTCACTGTTTGAGATGGGATGCTGCAATGACAGCTGTTTGCTCTGACCCAGTACCACTATTCTTATGCTTCTTCATGAACCCTGTTAATAGCCTTTCCTCTGACTTGAATGGATTTGGAGTCAGCCTTCCTGCCTCTTCCAAAGTATTTTGATCAGCTAAAGCTAATAATTTTTTCAGTGCACAAGAGCTCTTGAGCAGTTCAGAATCAGTTTTCCAAGCAGTCTCCAAATTTTTGGACTACATTCCAAATTCTGGTTTGTGTTGCTTATTGATAACAAAAGACATTTGGTGTCTTTGTATTTAATTTGAGTCCCACTGGCAGGAAACACAATCCTGGCCGGGAATCTCCTTGATTAAGTGAAGGAGACCCCAGGTATCCCAAACACTGTTCTTAACTGGGTTAATGTGTTGTATTCTGCCATGACTCTTGCTCTTATTCCAGTGCTGGGCTTGCTGCATAATCTACAGCAATACACAGCTTCTCACAGCACAGACTTTCAGACTCTCTCTGGTGTCTGAGTGATGCTCAGCAATGCTGCTCAGGGCAGAATACAGCTCACATGAGTTTTGCTGCCCAACTGAGCCACAAAGCATATCATAAAGCATATCACAAAGTCCTCTGTTCTTAGTGCACCTCTGTTGGTTCTCTGCAGTCTAGGCAAGTAGGAGTGACTTGAGTAGAAATGTGGAGCATTAGTAAGAAGTGTCAGAGTGAAGACCCAAGCTTTTCTGTAGAGCTCTGTCTGAGATAGCGACAGTTCTGGTATGAGCAAGGTTGTCCACAGTACTGAAGAAAAGGAACATAAGAAACTCCTGCCAATGGACCAGTCTCCAAGACTTTTTTCATTCACATCCAAAGTTCTTTGTCTTTGTTTATCTTTAAAGCCAAGGCCACAGGCAGGGCAGAATTAGCTTCTGGTAATAACTTCTGTGAAGTTATTAGTCTTATTCCGTGACTTTGGCATTTCATGCAAACCATTACAATATTTTAGTGCTTTCCTAGAGGAGTGTGAACTTCTGACCCCTTATTTAATCTCACTTGGTCTAGAACTTCACCCCAGGGAAGTCACAGAAATACCACCTGTCAGCATGGCTTTGAAGGAAGGCAGAGACACAGTGGGGCTGCGCGGAAAGTACCAGCTTATCCTGCTGCATAATCAGTAGGGTCAAGCAATCAAGCACATGTGCGGTCATGCAACGTTGGTAATTGCTGTTAGAAGGAAAAGAAGTCAGCATTTAGACTGTGCACCAGGGACAGATTTATCCAAACATTTTCCTTGCTAAAATTGTAAATGATTCCTCAGAGGGAAAAGGCATGCAAGATTATTTTTAATATCTCTGCCATTGCCTTCTTGAGGCTTTTAAAAGCCTTTGTAGCCGTTTCACTGAGTGACTGTCTCAGAGACAGAATAAACAGAAAATTGCCAGTCCTGTTCTCTATACCTTACCATAGAAGAAAAAGAGTCAAGGATGACTACCTGCCTTTTGCTGCAGGGATTGACCTGTGTACAGTTCTGGGCCCCGCAGTTTGGGAAAGATGTCAGGATGCTGGAGTGTGTCCAGAGGAGGGCAACGAAGATGGTGAAGGGGCTGGAACACAAGCCCTACGAGGAGCGACTGAGGGAGCTGGGGCTGTTCAATCTGAAGAAGAGGAGGCTCAGGGGAGACCTCATTACTCTCTACAACTACCTAAAAGGAGGTTGTAGTCAGGCAGGGGTTGGTCTCTTCTCTCAGGTGACCAGTGACAGAACTAGAGGGCATGGACTCAATCTTTGTCAGGGAAAGTTTAGACTTGATGTGAGGAAAAAGTTCTTCACTGAAAGGGTGATTGGCCATTGGAATGGGCTGCCCAGGGAGGGGGTGGAGTCGCAGACCCTGGAGGTGTTTAAGGGGAGACTGGATGAGGCACTGAGTGCCATGGTTTAGATGATGGGTTGGTGTTAGTGTTGGGTTATAGGTTGGACTCGATCTCGGAGGTCCTTTCCAACTTTATGATACTGTGATACTGTGATACCTGCAGTGACTGCTGGAGTGCAAAGTCTGAAGTCAGGACATTTCTATTGTCTTTTACCCACATGAATTCTTGGTGTCCACCTAGCCAGTGAGCTCATGATGCTGCTTTTCTATAAGAGCACCGACTTGATTATCTCCTTGATACCCTACCTCTTTTTACTGGACTTGTAAAAATGTAAGAGCTTAGAGTCCTCTACCTGCCTGTCAAAGGTGCTCAGTGAGCTCAGAAGCTGAGTAGTGGGCAGGCATGTGCAGATGCACAGAGACAATGTGATTGCAGCTGCCTAATTCCCTTAATTCACATTAAAAATTCTGTATCGTTGTTCCATCTGTGCATGGAGGAAATGTCTCCACAATAGGTTCTGCCTGTTGGAGTCCTGAGTAGCATCCAACAGCCAACAAAGTTAATGCAGCCTGCTGATACATTTACTGCTCAGCGCCTCGTGTCCTAGGGCCCTCTTTAAGGAGTTGCTACAGGGTAGATCTCGGGACTCCAGCAGAGAGGCCAGCATCCAGGGACAACCCAGTGAGATCTGTACATCCACAGGTAATGGCTGAGACCTATCCCCAACACAAGAATTTGAGGGAGCTTCTCAAATCTTTCCTCTCCCAACGCAGATGCACAAGAAATGTTACCCAGTCCTTTTAAAACATCGGCCCTGTATCGCTGCTGAATTTATCAGGTTGTCGACTGCTGGGAGTATTGTTCTTGCCTGATTGTTTTATGCACTATTTCAAGGAAGCAGAGATGCTTTGCAAAGTAAGAGCCCATTTCCTGGCAATGAGAGATTCTAACCTGCATTGATTCAGGTAACCCAGTTTAAAAATTCAGCTCGGATTGACAGATGATCAGTGCCATTAGAAACATAGCTCTTTGATTCAAAACTATATTGAACCACTAATCTAGAGGGATGTTTGTTAAAGAACAAGTGCCACTAATGTGGCATAATGTATCCATTAGATCTGTGGAATTAATAATTTAAATTCACAAGGCAAACTCTTTGTCTTTTCCTCCTTTAATAAAGCATATTTATATTTCTGTGTCCTTGCAGCATGCTATCTGAAGACCAGGACTGCACTTGGAGGATATCATCATGTAAATCACAGGAGGGGAAGAAGAAGAGGAGAAGGAAACCCTTCATTCCAGACTGTTAGAATTGACCCTCCAGTTCTGCAGAGGCATGTTGCTGGTGGATGAACTGATAGTCCACTTAATTACTCAGCATGGCGTGACCAGGTTTTCAAAATTATTTATTTATAAGGAATCTCAGTGTAAAGCAGCATTTTCTCTTTTAACTTAATGTATAATGAGATCTTGCCCTAACAACTCCCTTTTCTTTCTCATTTACATGGAATGTATGCTGGATCCATGATGTTCCCTGGCTGACCCTAGCCAAACAAAGCCAACATATCTAGACTGTTTATAGTGCACAATGTAAGATCTGATGCACAGCCCGCTGAAGCCGGTAGAACTGTTGCCTCCAGTGGGGTTTGGATCAGGTCATTAAGGACTTTTTTATTGCTCTAAAGTAGTCTCCACACAATCATAACAATAGGTTTGTGATTTTATCCTACTACATGATTTTATAGTGCCGTGGGTGTACTCTGACTCAGCGGCTGCTTTCTTCTGTCATCCTTAGCTTTTAGGTCTTTACCTTGGATTTTTAACCACCTGGGACCGATTTCAATCACTTGATTATTAAGAGACTCTCTTCTTCCGTAGCATCCATATTTTTCTTAATGATTTTTGTTTGTTTTGTTTGTTTGTCTTTCACTGTTAAACTCCTTTGACTTAGCTCCAGTCCTGCATTCAAGTTGCACTGATCATATTTTCCTCTTTAAACGTCATGTATGTAAAAAGTTCCTATTTTTTTATCTGACAAAAGATCATCTTTTTAAATAGATGTTCTTCATCCTTTTGTTATTGTTCCTCTAGTCAGTCACGTAGTTTCACTGTGTTCTACTTTGTTCATGTCTCTTTTTGTTTGGTTCATCCTCTCATCTTGCTATGAATAGTCTATCAATGCAGTTAGAGATGGACAGATTTTTGTACCCTTACATAGTTAACATAGACTCTTGCTGATCCTCAGCTATTACTCAGTGAATAGCCTTAGATTACAGAACTGAAGGCCTCTAAATTACTGTAGTTTCTTGATATCTTATGAAAATTTAGCATGAGACAACTATTTTTTATTGGATGAAAACTGTCTGAATGTATTTGTTTTGTCAAACAAATGTTCATGTTAAAAGGAGTAAACTCTGGTGAGCATTAAGACAGCTGGCTGATCATTAGTGGTCGTTGCTCCATTTGCTTTAATTGTTACTACATCTTCAAGCAAGCTCTGCCAACTCACACTTCGTCTCCTGGCGGTAGCACAAGTCTGGACTGACTGCCCAAAATTCATGAGAGTTTTGCAGGAGCAAGTGAGAAAAGAATCATGCCTGGCAGGAGCACAGCTCCCTGTTAAAAAAAATCATCTCCCAGAAACCTTTACATGTTAAAGCATAAGCCTGGAAGCAGCATGTATTTTCTGTGCCTTGATATTATCCTTTTAATGTGCTTTTTTTGCTTTTCTTTCTGCCAAATTCTGTTTTTCATTGAAGTCAGTGATGCATCACCTATCGTTAACAACTCCAGTATAAAACTTCATGAACACTGGTGAAATGAGTTGATTTCCTCAGCACTGATTGTCCAAACGGGAATCTTTGCCACTGATTTTGATGATCCCAAGACTTGGCTGTTCTGTGAACTCCTCTTTGGTTTTTGAATACTATTTCAATGGTCTGATATGTCTTGTGGGACTTTTAGTAGCTTACCTTATTATCAGATATGATAGAACTGTCATTGAGAAGTGGAATAAAATTACTTTTAATTCATGTCCTTTCTGGTATGTGGAAAGTGTTTTGTTGCCTCCTCTATTTTAAAGAGAAATATCCCTTTTTTCTAACCTCTTGGACAATTTCAGAATAAAGTGGATCAAAGCAACAGCAGGATTTCTGGCCTACAAGATCAGTTAATGCTCAAAATGTCAGCAAGGAAGGCTCTTCATTTTCAAAATACCATCCAGAAAGAGTTGAGGCCTTTCCAGAATGGTCTCTCAGTGGTCTCTTTGGGACTTTTCTACAACGAGGGGAAATGAGGTCACCAAAGAAGGTCTCTCAGCAGGAATCAGAGGTCAGATTTCCAACTCCTTGAATTTCTGGCATCAAAGCAACCACCATTGCATTGCTGTAGAAACAGTTTTCTATGTCAATGTGCTAAAAAGCAAAATATGTTCCATAGGTTTCATCCTTCTGCAAACTATTACAGTCCAGTACAGTAAACCAAACCACAGCTAGTGGTGTGAGAGAGGAGGAAGACTCCCAGAGTTATTTGGGCCCTAGAAGGTAAGGACAGACAACTAGAAGTACTTTTTGGAAGTGCCTAACAAGGATTTAGATCAATAGGTGCTAGACACCTGACTTGTTCAGATGCTTTTGGAAACCATACTGGAAATATAACTTGCATTTCGATGCTCATAAATATCTTTGAAGTCTCTCAATATAATTGAGAATTGAGCCATTGTATCTTCAGTGCTTCTGAAGATTAATGTTGCTACCTCACAGTGCTATTGATTGGTATAAAAATAAAGGCTTTATATTAAACCACTTAATGTGGCAGAGAGGGGAAAATGCAGCAATTCCTCTAATGTCCTTTAGTGCTTCTATGTCATAGGTAATCTTATTTTTGCAGTACTGGTATTGGTTCTCTTCGTTTATTTATGCATACATATATTTTCAGCCATGTTTGAAAAATGTGGTTGAACACAGCTTGTACTGGAAATTAATATGGTCCTTGTACAACCAAATCATCCTGTTCTAAGTGTGACAGACCCACACAAAATGAGGAACAAACATAGGGAAGCTAAATCATAGAATCATAGAATGGTTTGGGTTGGAAGGGACCTTAAAACCCATCCAGGTCTAACCCCGTGCCATGGGCCGGGACACCTCCCTCCAGAGCAGGCTGCTCAAGACCTGGCCTTGAACACCTGCGGGGATGGGGCAGCCACAACTCTCTGGGCAACCTGTGCCAGGGCTTCACCACCCTCACCATGAAGAATTTCTTCCTTATGTCTAACCTATATCTTCCCCCTTCCAGTTTAAAGCCATTTCCCCTTCTCCTGTCACTCCAGGCCCTTGTAAAAAAATCCCTCTCCAGCTTTCCTGTAGCCCCTTTGGGTACTGTAAGGCTGCTATGAGGTCTCCCAGGAGCCTTCTCTTCTCCAGGCTGGGCAAGCCCAATTCTCTTAGCCTGTCCTCATGGCAGAGGTGTTCCAGCCCTCTGATCATCTTTGTAGGCTCCTCTGGACCTGCTCCAACAGTTTGATGTTTTACTGCCCAAATCGTCAAGACCTCATGTGAGAGCAGTGGATGTGGAAAGCAGAATGGAGTTGTCTGACTGAGGAATTAGTGCTGGCTTTATATTTTGAGAAGCATATATAAAAATATCATTACCTATGACAGGCTCTGGAAATTACCTGTTCTTCCTCATCCTGCATCTAGATTTGAATTTGGCTGATTACTGTTTGCATTGTACCTACCATTTCTTCATGGAAAAAATGATGTTCTTGCATGAGATAGGCCTGGGGGGAAGTAGTAAAATGTATTTCAACTCAACATCAGTGATCTGGGCAGGTGAACAGTCTTCCTTCCACAGAGTTGCTCCAGGCTTACATTTTTTGCTGCACTCTACTGCATTCTGAAGACATCAACTAATGCCTGAAGCCCAGCTCTTTTTTCCTTCCTGCATGTATTACAGGCAGAGACAGATGGAAACTTGGAATTGCTGGCCTCAGCTCCTGGATCGTGTTAGCATCTTTTGCTTCTTACAGGGCAGCTACATTCTGCAAAACAGCAGTGTGCACGTATCTTGATATGTAACCCTAGAAGAGGGCTTCTAAATATAAGAGGAGTTTCTCTGCTGCCGAGTGAAGGGGGTCAGCCAGAAGCTTGAACAACATGCGGTGTATGTTTCAACAGATTGCACAGCAAAAAGAAATCAAGGGGACAATGTGAAATTAAATTCTTAGGGTGCAGGCACACCCAGGAGTTTGCAGCTTGTAACTTGAAGATCGTGTGGCTCGAGGCTGCAAAGCTTGTTGCTTTTGTTACTGTATCTTTGGATGCAGATGGTTGTGTCTGATTGCGACCACAGTGTCCCTCTCTCTCAGTCCAGACACGCCTGCTGGAGCAGTGTGCAGGCTTCTCTCTCTAGGCTCATTTCCTTACTTGGACCATAACTTTTGTCTTCCAGTTATTTAATATGGATTTTGTTAGTAATTTGCATCAGTAGGGGAGAGGCTGGGTCATTTTCCCTGTTAGTTTTTACTTTGTGCACAAGAGGGTGAATTTGAAGGACTGGATTGTCCAAGGCAAGTAAGATTTAGAAAGAAAGAAAGTCACTGGACTGATTTGAGGCCAAGCTGGGATGTGGAACCTACCCTTACTGAGATACCTTCAGGCACAGAGATGTTAGAAGGCAGTGCATTGCAGTCTGCATGGCTGCTGCCTGACCAGCAGCTCTTCGAGACCTAGCCCTCAGTCCTTCACGGGCTGAAACACTACTTGAATGTTGTTTTCCCCTTACTATCCGCCCATCTCCAACCTCATTTTTAATTGGTAGGTCTCTGAAGGGGTGCAGTGCTTTGTTGAGAAGGGATGCAATGGTCTGTGAGTAATATTTATATGTGCTCAGAAGTTTCTGCTTCCCAAGCACAACGGCATGTTCTGCATGCAGCCCTGAAAGGTGAGAGAGCCTTTAAGGAGGCTGCCCGACTTCCTCTGCATCACTCCCTGGCAGCCTGGCAAAGTGGGCTAAATTCAGAAGTGATCTGAGAGGAGGAGGGGTGCTTGGAAACAGATCGCTCAGCCAATGTAAAGATGGAGGAACAAACCTGGGAGTCCAACGTAGAAAAGTTATAGTAAGAAATTTAATGGAAAGGTTTCTGCAGTTAAATTTATCCTTGTCATGAACTCTAGGATAATTGCTGCTGCTGCTACCACCTAACTCGCTCTTCATGGTACAGAAGGTACAAGAAGCACTTGCTCATGTGTCCTTTATAAAGTGATTTATGACACATCTGAATTTGATCTCCCAGCTCATGACGGAGGGTGGCTCTTCTGTGTTTTTCATACCCAGCTGTAGGGCTGAGTCAGCTTCCACTTCGCTTGCAGCGACTTCTTTTTGGCTAAAAAAAGCTTGCATCATGTCAAGGAAACAGAACTTTGCCAGATACCAGTGGATTCATCAGGACTTTAGACAGCACAGGCTGAAACTTTAGGACACATTTATTTTCCAACACACACTCTGGGGTAAGAGATGGGAGAACCCCACTGAAATTAAGGGATGCAATCTGTGGTAATGGTGAACCACAGCAGCCTTGTGAACACACATCTCAACCAATGTTCAATGGGGCCTTTTGATTTTAACTGACTCCAGGAAATAATCCAAATAGTGAAAATAAGATTCTGGCCTAGAGCAAAAATGGTCAGTGAGTGCCATCCCTCTCTTGGGGCTAGCACAAGAGTTTGCCCCATTTAATCAAAGATATGCATTCCCCCAACACAGTTCTCTCCTGACCTCAAATCCATTCTGTTTGGTCCTTACTTTCATTAAAAATGAGTCTGCTGATGAAGACAGTAAGTGATATCTCCAAGGGGGTAGAGTGACTCAGTCATAAATGTCTCACTTCACTTGACCCCTCAGCCTGTAGAGCACCAAAAGTGCTCTGTCATGATTGTTAGAACTTTGACAAAGTCTGCTGAGTCTCATGATCTCATGAGCCAAGAGCCAAAATGCCTTAACATTAATTTCTGAATAAGATGCTCTCTGTGAGTTTTAATAGTCAGGGCAGGTCTAGTTCATATTTATTAAAGAAGGTAGATGTGAATAAGGGGAAAAGGGGCTGACCTTTGCTTGTGCCTAGTGACATGGTAAGTAGCACAGAGCCCATGTGGCTCTTCCTATCCTGCAGGTGTTTTACAAGAACCACCTTTTAAAACCTCACATTGCCCTATGAGGTGGTGCAGCACAGTCATGGCATTTAATCAATTACTTTTATCTTTTTTGTGGGTTGTGGACAGTCTGAAAGTCGCCTGTGCTTTTTTCTTTTTTTAAGGGAATTTATTATTCCAAATTATTGTGACATTTCCCCCTTTTCCTTTTACCCTCAAGTCTGCCTTTTGCAATTCAAGCTGTTGTGTGACTGACCATACAATCTCCATGATACCATAAATCCCAGTGCATTCACACTGTTGGTGTGACTGCTAATACCAAAACTTCACATTTGTTTTTGTGATGTCTATATTTAATGTTTTCTTAAGGTTGAGTATTTGTTCTGTGGAAATGTGGGTAATGAACACAAGCAGGGTCCTGAATATACCAGGACAAAATAATCTGCAGTTCTGAATTTGTATTTAACTGAAAGATTTTGAAATATTCACCCAATGCAGTATCATCTTCCTTTGGCTGATGGAAAGCTAACAGCTAAAGGCAAAAGTGATTGAGTCTTCTTGAAGGTCATGCTGGCAGTTAATGTCAGAGGCAAGAAGGAGATTTTAATCTAATTCTCCTTCTCAGTGAAAATGATTACAGTCACTATTAATGGGCATCCCCCAGAACTGTAGGGCAGTGTATGCAGCTGAACAACTTGAGGAAGAAGTTATTCTGGTACCAATGTCAGGAGTGCTTAGTGATGGCTAAGCCTATGAGGGCTGTTGCTGTGTGCCCTGTCTCAGAAATACAGCACTTTAGGAATCTAGAGAGAGCTATCGTGATAAGTTATTTCAATGGCAAGTGACACCTCTGACATTCTCACTAGGGAAGTTAACCTGGAACTTCATTTGTGATACATAAGGAGGTTTTGATGGAAAAATGTGAACCAGCTCCCCATCTGTTGCATCCTTGTTTGGCAGTAAGAAAAAGAAAGTAAAGACAGGTATGTAAAGGGGCAGCAGTAGAAAATGTATTTTGTAGTTTCCTTTGGAATGTGGAGGCTGGTCTTGGGTGGATTGGAGGAGGGGGTTTTTATGCCCTTCAGATTGCAGAGCGTGGAAGGAGGCAGGAAGTCACAGATGCTCTTAGAGGGGGGAACAGAACTCCAAGGTTCCAGAAAATAAGTGGGTGGATGAGCTCTGCCAGGCCCTTGTGGCATGTCTTCAGTTAATCTCTCGCTTCCCACATCTCCTGCATTAACAGCTGTAAGGGAACTGGGCTCCCACTCAAGATGATAGGAGGAAACAATATTCCAGTGCATGAGCACCACGTGTATGGAGGTGCCTGTGAGGAGGCAGGATGATGGGGCAGAAGTGGTCAGCCCCACACAGGACTCATTCATGTTGTAATGTCATCCCTCCCTTATAATTCGTGGGGAACAAGCAGCTCACACACAGAATTACAGGCTGATTGCTCTAGAGCTATACTACACCAATCTGTCATGACTGATAGCAGGGGAAGACAAGAATCAGGGTTGCAGAGGAAGCAGTCACGGTGAAAAGCGAGTGGAAAAGGCAGCAACAGTGAAGCCTAACTACCAGGAATCTGCAATACCTGTGTCCATTGCCTCTGACCTGTCCACAGGCCAGTAATGCCCAAAGGGTCTGGAACATATCACACCGTGGATGGATGGTTCATCACCGTGTAGGGAGGGACCATCACATTTTAATAGGAGAACTTGAAACTGAATAATGCTTGGACCTACCATAGACTGGTTACCACAGCCTCATGAGTTATTAGCCGTCCTTATCCTGCAGTTTGTTACTTCTCTGTGGTTCTTAGGAATAACAAAAACTATTGCAAAGAAGCGAGGATGGGCCCTGAACTGAAGGTACCCTGACTTGCAATGAGGCTGCCTGGCTGTTGTGCTGATCATCACTATGGTCCTACTGGGCAAGTGATGGACAAGACACAGTAGCTCATATCTCCAGCCTACACCTCAGGCAGTTCCACAGACATAACCCACACATACAGAGGCGTGAGCGTTGGTGCTGGCCAAAAAAAGAACTGGGGAGAACAAAACAAGTGGGTTTGGAGACAAAGAATTTAGGGAGCGCTAACCTGTGTGAAATACTGAAATAGCAACAGCTGCGTTTGATAGCAGGGGAACTGTTCTGGGCTGGGGAAGAGCTGCCCACATGCATTCCCCTCACACCCCGACTGGCAGGCCATCCCATGCCAAGGGATTCCATCCCTGAAAACCAAACCAGGAGCAGCTGTTCCTCAAAACACACTGTGGGAGCCAGCCATGCGCTCGCCGTTAGACACAGCGAATCTGTCTATCCCAGCAGAATTCTTCCCAAATGCAGCAGCGTACCACGGGGATAGAATCACAAAATCTTCCAGTTGGAAAAGACCTTTGAGATCATCGAGTCCATCCGCACCCATCATCTTCTAAACCATGTCCCTCAAAAACTCATCTATCTTCTAAACACCTCCAGTGTTGGTGACTCAACCACTTCCCTGGGCAGCCTTTGCCAGTGCCTGACCACCCTTTTGGTAAAGCAATTCTTCTTAATATCCAGTCTGAACTTTGATTTGTTTGGAATGCTTCTGTCTGCCTGCAGGGTGCTTTAGTTAAGGAAAACCTAATAATTTCCTTTTAGAAAGCAGTGCTGCCCCGGGAACCTATGGCTCGACGCCTGTAAAAGCAGGAGAAAGAGAGCTGCAGCTGATGAAAGGCCAAGGGTAAATGAGATCGTGCAGTGGGGAATGCTTGGAGAAGTATGTAGAGAAACAAAGGAGTGTGATTTAATTTGGGAAACACTAAGTTAAGGACTTAAATTTCCGTCTGGGCACGCTCAGAGGAAGCAGAGCCGCGTGCGGGGCAGCATCCTCGCAGCTCCTGCTTCACAGAGAAGGGAAATGTGTTATTGCCCGGTTTCCCGCTGGCTCGTGGCATCCCAGCCCTCCTTCTGCGGGTGCCCTGGGAGCAGCCACTCCGGCAGGCGGCGGCGGAGCCGCGGCTCCTCCGCTCGCACCCCCGGCACCAGCTCAGCGGGGACAGCCCCGGAACGGCTGCGGGCCGGAACCTGCGCGCCGGGATCGGGTTCCGGCCGGGCGGAGGCGCGCGCGAGCGGCGGGCGGAAGCGGAAGTGGCGGTGGAGAGAGCGCGGCGGGAGGAGGTACGGGCCGCGGGCCGGGCAGCGCGGGGGGTGGGGGGAACCAGGCAGGGCCGCTGTGGGGCGGGCGTGGGGCCGGGCAGGGCCGCTGTGGGGCGGGCGTGGGGCGGGCGTGGGGCCGGGCAGGGCCGCTGTGGGGCGGGTGTGGGGCCGGGCAGGGCCGCTGTAGGGCGGGCGTGGGGCTGGGCTGGGCAGGGCCGCTGTAGGGCGGGCGTGGGGCTGAGCAGGGCGGGCGTGGGGCCGGGCAGGGCCGCTGTGGGGCGGGCGTGGGGCCGGGCAGGGCCGCTGTGGGGCGGGCGTGGGGCGGGCGTGGGGCCGGGCAGGGCCGCTGTGGGGCCGGGCAGGGCCGCTGTAGGGCGGGCGTGGGGCTGGGCTGGGCAGGGCCGCTGTGGGGCGGGCGTGGGGCTGAGCAGGGCGGGCGTGGGGCTGGGCTGGGCAGGGCCGCTGTGGGGCGGGCGTGGGGCTGAGCAGGGCGGGCGTGGGGCCGGGCAGGGCCGCTGTGGGGCGGCTGTGGGGCCGCTGCCCGCCAGGTGCTGGCAGGCCCGGGAGCGGGCGGCGGGACTCGGCAGCTGGAGCACAGGAGCGCTGCCTCGGGCCACCTCAGGAGCCCTTCCCGCAGAATCCGTGACCGCAGAGCCAGTTGCTCTCTGTTTAAAGGAGACGCAGAGTGCTCAAAGCTGTTGCAGTTTCACGTAGCCAGTCACCAGTTGCTTATTTTCTATCGTGCCAGTTAAATTACTTGTTTACTTGTCTCTGTACTTAAGTCGTGCATGCTGAGACCAGTTTCAGGTCGTGGCTGAGATCTGTACAGTTGGAAGCCGGGTGGTGTCTGTAGTTTGAGGATATAGAAAACAGACAGTACCTCATACCTTTGCTGTAGCCTGAGGGCTCTGTTTGTGCAGCTCCCCTTGTTCCCCTCGGCCACCTTCCAGCTGGTGCTCCTCACCTCTGAGTAGTTTTTCCAATAAGACATGGTACACGCATCCAGCCTCATCCCTTCTCCCTGCAGATGTGGCCACACAGACTATGGAGCAGAAAGAAGTGTTGTGTGTCTTGCACAGCAGGCCCCTTCCTCTCCCAGAGAAAGCTGAGACTGGAGGAAGCCTCCAGCAGAACACCAGTGGGGCTGTACTGTTTGTGCAACTCCCTGCGTGGACCCTCAGCAGGCTGCCAACCAAGATGACTATTTTCTAGGGAAGTCACATTTCTGGTAGGCTGGTTTTGGAGCATTTTTGCAGAAGGTTCTACTGATATTTCAGTTGCCATGTTAGAACCTTATGTGCATGGACATTCAGAAGAGAGAAGAACAAGCACTTGGCTTGAGGAGACAGAATACCAATGTGCTGTAGAGAGAGATACCTGCTTGGTCAGCCTTTAGAGTCTTGCAGGGATGCTGGGGTACTGGATGGTAGCTATCAAGTGTAGCTAAACATCATCGTTTGGTTCTGAGTGTAGTATTTTAAAATGCTAGCATTTTGAATCAATCAAGTTTCTTAGACTCTTCAACTCACAAACAGAGCCTGAGTCTGCTGAGGAACTTGCTTTCCTGTCTTCTGGTATTCTGCCTTCAAAAATATACATGTTGATCTGTTTTTTTCCTACTCTTTTAGGCCCTTAAAAAATGGGGAACACAAGCAGCGAGCGAGCTGGACTGGAGCGTCATGGGCATAAGGCATCCCGAGGTGACAACTCGGGAGGAGCCATCAGTACGAAAGAGGGTGGTAGACCCAAAATCCTAATGGACAGTCCTGAGGACACAGACTTGTTCCATTCAGAGGAGATGAAGGTATGGCTGGTTTGTTCTTGTGTTCTAACAGTGCTGGCTTGGGAATGCTGTCCAGTTGTGGTGCTGCTAGCATCCTTCAATAGTTCCATCGTGGAGTTTGCACACAAAGCTGTGTCCCTTGTTTCTTACGCTAAGGAGAGGCGTTGCATTGATATTTTAGCAGATATAAGGAGTACAGTGTCATAATTTCTAGCAAGGATTAATTGTAGAAAATCTAAAATGTAAACTAAAGTGGCTCAAAGCTCTTCCCCAGTTCTATGTAGAGAGCCCCAGCTTCCTTCGGATCCTTAATGCTCCTGCAGCCACGAATAACATTTTACCTGGCTATTATTTTCCATGTGAAAAGATCTGTTAACTAGATTTTTGCTCAGTATTGGAAGGATTGTTAGAAATGCCTTGCTGCGTACCGTTTTTCAGAATAATATCTAACATAAAATTATACATAGATTTTCACTGTTGGACAGAGCTGTTTCCTATAGACAACTCATAATCTTTCTGCCAACTACAAATTTTGTGCCTACAGTATAATATAAATGCTTATTAAGTGTTTTTCTTCTTAATTCTTTTTCTCCCTCTTCATATCTGTGTATTTTGAAAACTTTTGTGAGCTCAAGTCATTTATCTTTAACTTAACCTAGGCTAGAGGGAGGGGTATTATTTTGCTTCTCACTCCTGCAGATTTGGAAGGCTTTGACATCTTTGCAGGATTTGTGCAAGTGAATTCGTGAACAGCATCTAGAAACACACAGTTCCTGATCTCCATCTGTACCTTAGAGAACCATGCCTGAGCACAAAACCACCTTCAGTAAAACACAGGTTGTCTAAGTCTGCTGAGAAGGAATTCCTTTTGATTAAGACATTGTGCTTGTAGGCTCCGTTGGAGAAAGAAGAATTCCTAGCTTGGCAACAAGATCTGGAAGTGAATGATAAAACTCCCACTCAGGCTCGACCAACAGTCTTCCGCTGGACTGGTGGAGGGAAAGAAGTTTATTTATCTGGGTCCTTCAACAACTGGAGTAAAATTCCTCTGACAAGGAGGTAATAAATCACTGCTGTATTGCTGATGTTCTTGTGGACTGGCTACGCTTAGTGCAGTGAGAAAGGCGCTCAGCTGACCGATTGGGGGTCTGCTTGGATTTACCACTTTCCTGTTTCTCTCCTCAAGCCCTTGATGAGAATCTGACTTTGGTTCTTGAATGGCAGGGGAGGAAATTTGAGCTGTGTCTCAGTGTTGAAGGAATGATCTGTTCACCAAGCATCATGCATGAACGGCCTGAAACAATTCTTGGGCAGCATCTGCTGCCTGCGGTGGTGTTGGTAAAGTGAAGTTGGTTTTAAGCATAGTGTGCTTGGTACATGTACAAGGCACATGTGCTTTCTTGCCATATTGTTGCCTTTTGCCTAGCTCAAAGGGTCCAGATTCTGCTTAGGAAACTCTGAGCCTGGGATACCTGCTGGTGAATTACATAAATGAGAGAATAAATTTGTATTAAGGTACAGAGTGATTTTTCCTGCCAGAGAGCTCAGCAGATTCACTTTCAAAAATTAGATGGTGGAGAACCTGAATTTAACTATTGATCTGAACCCCATTGTCTGCCAACAATGGCATATCCATATCCATGAAAGATTGGTCTCCTGCCAGTTTCTGGTGTTTCCCATCTCAGTGAGTGCCTGCTTGCATTGTCACCGTCACAGAAGTGTCTTTGATTTCTTAGGAGACTTGAGGGAGGTGCATAGTGGCCTGAGGAAATGGAATGGGAGGATTGTTCTGTGTATGAACAATGTGATAGAAATTAGCAAGACAGGAGCTGGAAAAAAGGCCAGTGGAACATCAGTATTACTGTTACACTGAATAGAAAGCCTGAGGGATGGCAATCGGTGAAGAGAATCTGGAAGGCCAAAAGTCAGACACGTTTGTCTCTTGTCAGATTAGGTGTTCTGGGAAAGGAGAGATTCAGGCGTCCTTAGAGGCTGGATGAAATCATGTTACTGAATCAAATATGCTTTAGTAGAGTAATTCATTATTCCAGACTGAAATTTCAGGTCCAGGTCTGTGATGGTTTGCTTTATGCTCTTTACCTGAGGAAAAGCAAAGAGAGGTATTGGCATTGCAAGACTTGCTTGAATTGTTCACATAGCATTAGCTGTTCCTCAACTGCTTTGAGGTGCTGGTCAAGACTTCTGAAGAATCAGGACATTCACAGCCCAGTAGTGTCAAAATTACTGAGCAGCAGCTATTCAGACCCAAAGTAACTCAGAAGTCGAGTTTCTGCTTTCATCTTCTAGGCATTGTTCATTCATTCCATAGGCATTTGTGAAATGCAATTTATGATGGCAAATACTGAAAGGCAAGGAAATAGGAATAAGCTGATCGTGTTCCATCAACAGGAGTCTGGCAGATAAAATGAGGTCTCCCATACTAACAAGTAACATGGAGATGCAAGCATGACTTTACAAAAGCTCAGTGCTGGTTCCTTGATGCCAGGAATGATAGTGAGGTTGAATGTGTAGGGTTTAGATTGCTTTAGAGAATCTCCTCAATGTTACACAGCCTTTTTAAGCTTTTGCATGTTGAGGAGGCTTATGTTCTATGTTTGTCACAGTTTATAGATTGATGTGCTTTTCAGAGTGTTCCAGACCTGATTACTTGTCTTAAATTCCAGTCACAACAACTTTGTGGCAATCCTGGACTTGCCAGAAGGAGAGCACCAGTACAAGTTCTTCGTGGATGGGCAGTGGACGCATGACCCTTCAGAGGTAATGTTTTCTGTAGTTCACTCTACTCATTGAGGCACCTGAAGGTGAGAAACAAGCTGGTTTCTCTACCAGTAGCCACTGTTTCAGAGAGAAGGTGTTGGTTAACAACAGAAATGGGCTGTTTAAGCTGGTGAAAAGGAGATTTCTGATCCCAGTTGGCCTCCGAGGTGGCATTGATGAGACTGATGGGCTCAAAGGACGGCAGGTTTTGTAACAAATGGGTGACAGGGTCTCTAAGGTATTCGTTTATCAGAGATGGTGAGCTTTTCTTGTGTAGTGCCAAACTGTCTTCTAAAGCACTGTAGCATTGCTAACTGCCCAAATCTCTCTGTGCTGTACTTCCTGGCTGTACCAGAATGTTGCTGTTACTGCTCTAGATATTTTTATAGTTCAGTAATGGTGCCAAAACCAGGCCTTTTCCTCCTGCTCTGCTATAAAATGAGCTTTAACCCTAGCCCACCCAACAGTCCCTCCCTGTGTCCCAGCTAATCCTTCACAAGTTGCTGGTTCCAGTCTTCTCGCTATCTTGGCAAACCTCACAGAATTCACCCTGCAGTAAATGTGACTCTTAGAACCCTCTGCCCTGGATTCCAGCAATATCAACCATACTCTGTCCTACACCAGGCCATGCAGATCTCAGCCTGGCTCTGAAAGCCCTGTAGAAGCTAAAAGTACAGCTTAGCTCCTTGTGCACTCACTGTTAACTTCAGCCCTGACCTGATTCTGTCCTTGTCTATAGCCCAAGAATTTATCAAGTGCTGTGGACTCAGCAGGCTCCACTGACCTGCATCCGCTCACCCTAAATCCTGCACTTGCCCTTAACCTAACACTGAGCAATGGTGAGCTCTTTTCATGTCTGGTACTAACATATTTTAAAAGCAATGTATCTCATTCTTAGTAATGCTGATAGTTTTGAGAATGTAGTAGTCTCGCAGGGTTTTTATTCTGACTTTTCTGTCTTGCTTCTTCCCAGCCAGTAGTAACCAGCCAGCTAGGTACCGTCAACAACGTCATACAGGTGAAGAAAACTGACTTTGAAGTGTTCGATGCTTTGATGGTGGACTCCCAGAAATGTTCAGACATGTCTGGTATGAGTGTACTGGTAATTTTATATCACACTTTTTAGAGCTGTTAAAAATTCCATCTTCCTTTGTAGCTGGAATTAGAGCTCCAGTTTGGAATAACCTTCACTTTTGCCTGTGAACATAAGCAGGAATCACAGATGCACAAAGGAAGAATGTGGAATGCATAAAAGAGGATGCCTCTGGGAGAGGAGCACAGGTCACTAGATCTGATTAGGAGGAAGTCATGGGTGCTTAAAAGCTGTTTGTTTGCCTGTGTGAAATGGCTGGGTTTGGTGCACCCAGTGGGGTGGATGAGGCTGTACCTTACAACAATCAGACCAGTGCTGCCAGCCTATGCTGCTCCTGATATGATGGAGAAGGGTTGAGATGATCAGAAGTTGCACGTTAAAAGGTAGAAATTAGGTGAATCTTAGTAGTGCTGACACAGGCTCAAGAATATGTCATATCCTTTCAGCAAGAAGCCAGGAGGAGATTCTGGCAGATACCTTGCCCCCACATGCTGTGACAGCCTTTCCTTATATTGCTTTAGGCTCTGAAAAGCTCTTTCTGTTACCTGGTACTTGCGGAATATCCCTCTGGAATAATACCTGCCTTTTACTTGTCCATACCATGGTTTTAGTGCTTCCCTTGGAGGTAACATTGTGGAGCAGTGTTTACTGTTCATTGTTTGCTGGAGAATTGCTGGGCAGAGATGCCAATGAAGTTCTGGAGGTGCAGGAGGGTGCTCAAAACCCCACCGCCCGCATCATCACAGCCAGTCTCGGGTCAGACAGACCTGGGACATCGTAAATCACTTCTTGGGCAGTGACAGATCCTCTGGTACTGCTGCAGTTCTTACATGCCATTGATTGGTTTTGGCTGCGTGTTCCTGGATGTGAAAATTGACTTGGAATACCAGTACAAATGTACTTGTAGAGAGTAGATATTCTTCCAGACTACTTAGAAGTAAATATGTAACATCTCTCTGGCAGAGTTGTCCAGCTCACCCCCAGGACCGTACCACCAGGAGCCTTATGTTTGTAAGGCAGAGGAGCGCTTCAAATCGCCACCTATTCTCCCCCCGCACCTGCTGCAGGTCATCCTGAATAAGGACACAGGCATTTCTGTGAGTACATGGGTTTCTTTTGCTGAATAAGAGCCTCAGGGGTGTGAACAGATGGGGAGAATCTGGGTACCTACAGGGGACAGGAAAGGAAAAGCCTTAGAATAGTTGCAGTGTTGGCAAATTTCTTATTATATATGTCCAGATGGATCCACCTGGAGTAAATGTGTTTTTCTGCCTCACTCTCTTCAAAATTGAAAAGAAAACTAGATTGATGTTTTACTCCCAGAAACGTTTATCTTCCCACTGCAACACTGTTAACTGCCAGAAGCACATAAGAAAACCCTGAGGTCTGTTTCACAATCGCAGTGAGGATGCAGAGGGGTCTTGGATTGTTCTGAAACTTTGTCTACATTTGTCGAGGGACTCGGTGTAAGAAGCAGCGTGATGTGTAGTTACAGACGGTGTTTGTCACCCATCAGCTGTGATAAGTAAACTGTGAGTTCTGTTGTTTTCACACTCTCCTCCTTTCTCTTTTCCCAGTGTGATCCTGCCCTTCTCCCTGAACCCAACCATGTCATGTTGAACCACCTCTACGCACTTTCTATCAAGGTGAGAGGCCAGGGTGTGTTCCTCACACTTTCAGCTTTTAGATAACTGTGTAATATGCTCACTTGTTTTCCATCTCCTGTAGGATGGAGTGATGGTGCTTAGTGCTACACACCGTTACAAGAAGAAATATGTGACTACTTTGCTGTACAAGCCAATATGAACCTCAGAGTGGTTTGTGACCAATTGTTCTGGGCCAGTGCAGTCTCGGAAAACACATTCTTCTCTTCACCAAATGTACTCCTGCTCTGTGCTGTAGCGAAGGAACTCGGATTTCCTATTGTGTCTGAGACTTCCAAGCTCTCCTATATTAGCCCTATTTTCCCAGTCCCACCTTGGAAGTTCTTGGAGATGGCAGCTTTGCAGCAACTAGACAGATGGCAAAGGTGTCAGTGCCCGTTGTCAGCTCAGTTAAAAAAACCACCTGTTTAATTTGGTTGAAAAATGTGAGGACAGCAACAGATTAAAGATCATTAGCAGTGAGACAGACTGCAAGAAATAAACAAGCCAGCCCAAAGCCTAGAAAGTTCAGGATTCTTATGGAATCTTATTTGAGGTCAACACTTGGCAAAAGTAAGCCTGTTACTGCTGTCATAACTCATCAAACACACAGTTATTTCAGTAGCAAGTTCCAAACTTGCGTGGCTGCAATAAGTGTGAATATTGATGATCTTTTTGTAGCAGCCTTTTTTAGGTAGAATCAGCAACACAATCACCAAGCAGCTCATTTTCATTTTACAGTAGGTGGGGGTGCTCTGTTTCTACTGTGAATAGCTTTGTAGTTTTCTCTTCGTGAGAGCTGAAATACAACTTTTCCCCTGTGGAATTTCTGATAAAAAGACAGTTGTTTTTAATGGCTGGATTATTCTGTAAATCGTAAAAATGTCTTGCAGGAATCTGCTTTTTGAAACCAATTTCACTTGCTGTCACTGATAAGGACTTCCTTAAGCTGGGATGGGTAGCTGTTAAGGAAATTGATGGATTCAGTTTAGGGATTGGTTCTTCAGTAACAGCCTGCAGGTGACTCCGAGTCTCCTGTATCCCAGTGGCCAAACTTGCCCCGTGGTGTAAGTGGTTGCCGCATGCTGAATTCAGCAGCTCGGGTGCTTCCCTAACCAGGGCTGTGGGGAACTTTTTATTCTGTTTATGTTTTCTAAGTGATTATAGTAACACCAGGCTGCCTGTACTTGGTACTCACAGCCTGTTTTATCCCAAAACAAATGCAACGTTAATGCAAAACTGCCTGCTGGTGTGCCTCGGGCCTGCCCCGGGGGAGCCAGCTCAGGAGGTGACTGGCTGGGTCCTGCCCACTGTTTGGTTTTTGGTGCCTGGGAGTGCCAGTGCCTGTGCCAATGATAACCAACCCTGCCCTGACTGTGGGCAGGGGCACATTGCACCCATCACTAAGGAGCCTGAGTGGGGACAAAAGCTGCAGCAGCGAGCATTCAAGGGGACCAGCCACAGTCGGGTCGTTTGCCATCCTCGGATCTGTTCGTTCACCTTGCTGCAATGTTCTGAGTAGCTCAGTAGATCTGGGCTCAGTGCAATGATTTTCTCTGAAAACTCTTCATCCTGTTCTATGGATAGTACTTGGTATTCTGAAATACGAAATTGCTTTTGTTTTCAGCCTCTTTAGAAACAAATAAAACATTTTCAAGAAAAGGGTGACTTGCTTTGTTATTGTCCTCCCCATCTGCTAACTTGGCTTCCTTGAGTTGTTTTTTTTGTAACCTGTGGCTGCCTGATGGCATCTGTTTGCCTTGGTGGTTTGTGCAAGTTTTCATTGATAGATGCAGCTTGAACCACTCCGTGTGCTTGCAGTTAACCAGTAAAGAAGGCAAGGGCTGTGTTACTTTGTGTTTGCGATGTAGAGTTTGCAGGGATCTGTTCCCTCTGGTCTGCCTCTCCTTGTCCCAGCCCCTCTTCCAGTAGACCTTTCTTCCCAAACCCTTCTCCTTGGCAGTGGTGATTGCAGGTGGGATGGTGTTTGTGGTGTGGCAGGCACAGGTACTGAGTTGGATTTGGCCATGGGACAGACTGCACCCTCTCGTGTATTTATTAGCACCAGCAATGCTGACTTGTGAGGAGGCCAGGAAAGAGGCTGTGAGATGCTTGGTCAGTGCTGATTTCCTGCTGAACAGCAGTGACTACAGAGAGGCCCCTGTTTGCAGTGGGAGGAGGAGGTAGAGGTGCCTTTTAGCTTGAGCTGGTGGTGTTGGGGCAGTGAACAAAGCTTCAGCAATAGCAGAGAGGGAGCGCTGGTGGGAACAGCTCCAGTTTACTCAGGTAATAGCATTGCCTTTGTGAAATGTAAACAGCCAAAACACCCAGGAGTTTAAATGGCTTAGTATTTGCTGGTGGGTGACCACAGCCATTCTTTGTCAGTCCTGTGCCATAGAGAAGCCTGATGCTTATATAATAATTAATAATGATGTTAAGTAATTAAATAAAGCTTAAATAATATTAAATAATTATGTTAAATAACGGCTTCTCCTTCCATCGCAGCATCAGCAGAAGTGTCCTGGTTCCTGAGGTCCTGTAGGGCAGTGGTGCCATTGTGAAGGAGCAGCATGGTGGGGTCTTGTGTGGCACCGTTGGCATAATACAAGTGGTGGTTGTGTTATCTGAGCTGTTCCATGAACTGGAGAGGGGCTCAGGACCTGCAGCCTGAGGAGTGATGGGCAGGTGAGCCCTGGTACCTGGCTGTGCCCGTGCCTTTGCTTGGCAAACCTGACACAGCAGGGAGCGCGTGGCCAGGCACCGCGGGCCAAGGCACCGGCAGCACTGGGTCAGGCTGGAGGGATAAGCACTGGCAGTGGAGGGGCAAGAGTAGGAAAGGAATTTGCAGCTGAGTTCAAAGAACTGTAGCTGTGGGAGCACATCAGTAGCCAGAGGTCACGCAGCGAGTCCTCTTAAATGCTCTTAGTGCCAGCAGGGAAATGACAGCACAAGTTTCATGTTTGACTGACCTAGAATTAATTCTTTTGCTACAAGAAAAGAGGAGCTGAGCAGTAGCTTAATAAGTTTGGGTTGTTAATTCTTTTCAATTGCAAAACAGATCTTTTTTCACAAGTCAAAGACTAAAAGAAGCAGAAACTTTTAGGAGTGAAGGAACAGAGAGGAGGGTGAAATTAGGGAAGACTTGACTTAGCAGTAGTTCTGGCTTCAGCCATTTGTTCTTGCTAAGCAGTGTAGATTTTTTCCCCAATGACTTGTATGGCTCAGTCCAGGCTTTGCATCGGTGCTGGAGTGGTGGAACCACAAGACAGAACCAAATGTTTTATAGAAAGCTCTTTATTTTTTTTTCAATTTGCAGCCTGTAGCTGTGTCTCAGATGGTGAAGAGCAGCGGGTGAGTGATGTGCAGGCAGCGCTGCACCCTTGGCTTTTGCAGACCCAAAAAGCTTTCTTTGCCCTGGAAACTGGCATGAGGGCCCAGGCTTCTGGGATCACCTCTGCCCTTCTCTGCTTGTTTTTGGGGCCTCTCCCAGACAGGGGTGGGACAGGCAAGGAGCAGGGGTGTTCTCTGGCACCTGCGGCTTCAACCAGCATCTCCCCAGAGCCACAGCCTTCCTTCAGGTAAGCCACAGCCCATCCTTCCTCCAGGTAAGCCACAGCCCCACACATCTCTCCTGTCAGCAGGAACAGCTGCAGGAGTGCTGAGGAGGAGGGAGGCTGGTTGGTTTGGTTGTTGCTATGGGTGGGGGAGATCTCACGCTGTTTGTTTTTGTAGTTTGTTTTCTGCTTGCCAGGTGAATGAATTAGATTTATTGCACTGTGTTCTCTTATTGTTAGGGGATGAATCAAATCCCTCCAAAGGCAAAAGCTGGATCAAGAGTTGGATTTATTAGCTCACTTACATTCCCCACCCACATCCCACAGTCTGTGCTGTGATGTTTATTCTTGGCTGTTGCTAGGAGAGCAGTTTTAAGGTAGATGCAGGGGCTTTTGTTACAGTCATTCTGGGGACTCTCGAGTAAGCTGAATGGCTGAGGCCCTCCCCGACCCCCTAAATTTCAGCACAGCATGGGGTGGTCCAGCTGATTGTTGCGGGGTTCTTGAGAAGCAAAAAGCTCAATAAATAAATTATCTTTTTTACTCCACCAGTTTCTGGATTATTTTAGTTTTGTTACAATTCTGATCATGCATCATAGGACTGCAACAATGAGCTTTAAATCAGTAATTTTTTGTGCACAGTAAAATAGAAATAAAGGAACATTTAACAAGTTAGCATTTCATCATATACATCAGAGAGTAGGCACAATAGATAAATCAAGCAGCTTGGGTTTTATGTAGAGCATTTTCATGAAGAATGTCATGTAGACCAAAATGTAAGAGGAGCGATTAGTAACCCACCCACGTGCCCTCCAACAAGCCCTTCGTTGGGGGAAGGGGGTGGTTACGTGCACAAACCCAAAAACACTGAACAGTAGGAGGACAAATTAAGTTACTGTAGGCAGCAGTGTGAATATTAAAAACCTCTTCCTGTGAAAGAATACTTCAGACCCTGTAAAAACTGGTTCAGTTAAAAATAGATGTATTTACATTTAAGTCTGATCTAGCAAGTTTTCCCAGCAGGTGTAAGTTGAGATGTACAGTAATGCTGCAGGTTGTACTCAATCTGACTGGATGTGGGAACGTTGGGTTTCAAAGTTGCAGCTATTAGGCCTTAAAGCACCAGCATATTACAGCGAGGTGGGATGAGGAACGGTCTCCGGCCACTTTTGCTACCAGTACACTGCTGGGATGACTCCCAAACCTGTCATTAGATCACACTCGTGGTAATTAAGATGATTCTTTTCCAGCTCAAGATGTGTGGGTCATTTACCAGGGTGAGATTGTTTTCCCAGATCCTCACAGGTGGTTCTCTCTACCCATGGCACTGGCTGAGGGCAGGATTTAGCTGTAGGTGGCTGCAGCCCCCTGCTGCTCGAGTGAACTACGGGACAGATCCACCTGAGTCCATGTCAACATGCTTTGCTGTGTGAAGCCACTTCTGCTACTTGCTCAGGGGGTAACGACTACTGCAATGCTAAATGGTGTCAGGGTGGGCTCTTTGGTAAGCTCTGACACCCATAGATTACACAGCCTCTACCTCTGGGTGCGGGGGGGATGGCTCAGGGTTACTCTAGACAGAAGGAAGCGTTCATTTCACCATGCCAGTCAAGATAGTTATTTGTTTTATTTGGTTATTGTTCAACAACAAAGTTCAATACTTTCCAGGTGGAGCGTTGAACTGTCCCTCTGGGTCCCTCCCTTGTCAATAATAAAAAGGTAATGAAGAAAAATCCTGTACTTTGAGAGACCTAAAACCTCGTTTACGCTAACAAGCTTCGATTGCAATTTAATGTTACAATAGTTCTTCATGGGAGCGGGAGGACTAAGCTGAGGCCCCTCAGTGTCTGAAGATGGCTGTCCACAACCACCGTAAACCAAAAAGCTAGTGTTGAAAAACGCACAGTTTACAATAAAAAAGTAGAAACCAATTCAATTCCCTTTTTTTTTTACGAATATAAAGTTTCTTGTAAATATGTACAGTCCTTTGAGCTATTTCTATTTGAGCATTTCACGAACAAGACACAAGATAATACACTTTCAGGACTCAACAAGCCCATTTCTGAGGTCTTGAAGATCTTCCATGAGATGCAAAGATTTAAAGACTGATCTCTGTGACCTTTCCAAATATTCAGACCAGGAGACAAAAACTTTCAGCAAGTTTCCTGCCAAATCATCTGATCTAAAACAACCCAACAGACGAGAGAACGGAATACGATATTCATGAAACTCGCCAAAGGACACTGACAAGGCATTTGAATTTGTATGGGTTGTAGAACAGGTTAGCACAGGCTTGCAAGGGGCTAGCGAAGTTTAAGAGTGGGGCCAAGGGAAGACTGGATGCAGTTTTGCTCTTTCCAGTTGTAAAGAACCATGGTTGTTCACTCAGAATGTTGCTATTGCAGGTTGAATGGTCAAAACCCGCTTAGAAAATCATTTGCTCTCTGCTTCATGTTCACAGCAAAAGAGAATAGAAAGCAATAAAGGGCTCGAGGTTAAACACGCAGAAGCGAAGGCGAAGGTGTGTCCAGTAACCACCAAAGCTGCTCACGGTGAGTATCCTCGTGTGCCACGACACTGGCTTCTTATTGTACGACAAGTTACAGGGCACGGGGAGAGCCAGCCCCAGGCTGCTCCTCTCTCTCAGAGCACGTTCAGTGCTGAGAGGAGATCACACCCGTGACTGTAATTCTTGCCATAGAATAAGGCTGGGTAACTCCTCGTTGCCAATTTTCCAGAGTAATTCACGGTTATTTTGCAGCGTAATCTAAAGGTTTCAGTTAATTTACAAGTGAGGTACAATACACTACTCAGCAAAGCAACCTAAAAGGAGAGAGCAGCCAGTGATGGTGCAGCAGCATGCAGTGAACTGTCATGCAGAAGACCTGGAAAAGTCTTACACCCCAGTAGCTTGTAGGTAATGCACTTTGTCTCAGGGCTGGGCACGTGGGATTGGTTAAAGCGGGGAATTCTTCCCTCCCCCTCAGAGCTGCTCTAGAGCAATTTTATTGAGAACAAAATAACTTTCAGAGGTGGCAGGTGAATAGACTAATCAGCAGTAATTTTTCTGTGTTCTGTAGAGAATATCCAATCACCCCTTCTATTGAAAGACTCGCTCACCTTGGCCCTTCTGTTTCCAGGCCGTCGGGAATTCCCAGCAGGTCTCAGAACAGGTATCTGGTAAGGGGCGCTAACGACACAAAAGACCTGGGGTGGGACTCCAGTCCCCTTTCACTTCCTTGATGAACCACTAGGGACTAAAGTGAATACAAAAAGTTCATGAACTGCTTGAAAGAGTAACAGTAGTACAAAGTGCAAAAACAGGAGTGCAGGAAAGTGCAGAGAAATTAACTGAGATGCAAACAATCTTCGAAAGCGTCATTCTCCAGAGGTGGAGCTTTGGCCCAGGAATGCTGTTCTGGTGGCTGGGCAGCAGACGTATGGAGTGCATATACTCAGTGTATTTCCTTTATTTTCCTGCAGGTCAAGATGAGTTACTTTCTCTAGCTGAGACTTACACTGAAGACTGGTCCCAGACCTGGCAGGGAAAAAATGACAGGTAAAAGTCACACGTATTTTTCTCACACGTTCCCAGGTGCCAGCAGCAGTAACTACTGCTGAGCCAGTGCCACATGCCTGCTGGGTGGGATAAACCACTGACAAAGGGAAGCACTCTCAGCATCTCTCTGAGCACAGCAGGCTCCTGCATTCCTTTGTCCAGACATTGTCCCACTTCATGTCCTCAATAATTTGATTTCTGTTGGTAAATGCACCTTTGCTTTCAGCTCTGGAGGACTTCAGCCTGTTCCAGAGCCAAGCTGCTTTTGCAGTTACTGAACTAGCACAAGGGAAGGTGTTCACAGGGCCAGCGAGTGCTTTAATAGGAGGGGCAGTGGGGATGAGGCTTGATTTGCTCTTGTAGTTTATCACAGTATCACAAGGTTGGAAAAGACCTCTGAGATCATCGAGTCCAACCTATGACCCAACACCAACACCCACTCGTCATCTAAACCATGGCACTAAGCACCTCATCCAATCTGTTTTTAAACACCTCCAGGGATGATGACTCCACCCCCTCCCTGAGCAGCACATTCCATTGGCCAATCACCCTTTTTGGTGAAAAATATTTTCCTAATAACAAGCCTAAATCTCCCCTGACAAAGCTTGAGACCATGTCCTCTTGTTCTATCACTAATTGCCTGAGAGAAGAGACCAACCCCTGCCTCCTACAGCCTCCTTTTAGGGAGTTGTAGAGAGCAATGAGGTCTCCCCTGAGCCTCCTCCAGGCTAAACAACCCCAGCCCCCTCAGTCGCTCCTCGTAGGGCTTGTGCTGCAGCCCCTTCCCCATCTTCGTTGCTCTCCTCTATGATACCATCAGCCCTTCTGCAGTCTACCAGGTTCCTGACTTACCTTATTGACTTGAGCAAGAGGAGTTCTGGCACCACTCACAGGCATTCGGCCTCGGCTGCTCTCATCAAACAGTCTTCCAGGGGACCTTTCCCTGCGGGTGCTCAGAAGCCGGCCCGGAGATTTCTCCCTCTCCAGTGGTCGCCCAGGTGACTTGTCCCTCCGCAGCTCTGTCCTCCCCTCGCGGTACCGGTGTGGTGTGCTTGGTTCTCGAGGGTGGCTTGGACCTTCCGGTGGTCCTGGGCTTGATGCTACCCGCTTGGTTATGTGCTCGTTGTAAGTGGGGGGACCCCTCTTGTTAGGGCTGCTGTCATTCAAAAATAATGGACGCGAACCGCTGAGCGACAAAAACCTCACGTTACATTTTCTTTTAGCAAAAATGTCATTTTCCCCAAACACCCAGCAGTGCTGAGGTGAAAAAGCATCAGATCTCCCGAAGCCAAGACAACAAGTGCAAAGGTGTTTTGCTAATCTAATGAATAGCCAGCTATCAACACTAGTGAAGTGCCTTAAGGAATTGCTAATGCACATTATAGCTATGAACAGGACACAAAAGTACCCATTTTTATATATTTAAGCTGTACAAATTGCTAAAATTTGATCTATGCCTTTTCACATACAAAAAGTTCAGCAGCTCCAGGATGTTCAGGCCAGGTTAAGATAAGCTACAAGCCTCAGTTTCTAATGCAGAGTGGCACGATCAGCCCCAGGCTTTATTCACCTGTCTGAAGTATCTCTGTTCTGCTGAACACAAGATCACATCACAGCTTCCCAACACTGCATCCCCAAGGCAAACTCATTATGGAAGAAGAAGGGGCTCTTGATTCAGAGATTGTTACAGCCAGTGTTTAGCGTCAATATCGATAGCATCGAAGCTCACCAAGCTTTGAAGTCACAGCTACATTAGCATAAGAGTAAACCAGATCACAAAGCCTTTGTGGAGATGACCCACATATTCCTACACAATCTTTCTTTGCCTCCTGGATTTTAAAACAGTGACTGCACTCCTTGTTCCACTGCAGCATCACAATAACTGGCTCATGCCAGCCTCTGTCTAAGAATGGAACCGGGCACCCCACATCATCATCTGGAGCAAAGTTTGCAGACGAGGTGCCCAAGGACCGCGACTCCACCATACCTGCGCGTAGCAGAGGATCCTCTGTGGTGCTGCTCGTTGTTGGTCTCTTTCACCAGATTGCCCTTACAGCAAATCACCCTTAATTTGTCCTGGTAGGAGGAGGCCAAGTAGATGGCTCCAGATGAAATTGCAGGCCCTAGATACCGTGGATTTGGTATCTCCAAGTGGGCTCGCGCAGGAGTTCTGGGGAAGATTGCAGGAAAAAGTCTTTACAGTGACAAGACGGTGCCATTTCCTGGGAAATCCACGTAATTCTTGCAGCACATGCTCAGAGCAATGAAAAAAAGAACAGCTTACCCTAGAGAAGCTCGAGCCTGAATCTCGATCACTTCAAGGGAATTGAAGTGGGTCACAAACAGATAGGGCTCCCGGTAGGCTGAGGGAGGAAAACCAAAATTCTCTGTCAACTTCTGAAAATTATCAGTGAGCACAGAAGAGCCACACAGCCCCTTGGGAAAACTAAGGGAATGTATTTTCTGTAATAAGACATAACAGGGATATGCAAGCCTAAAGAATTGTTGTTTTGAAACAATCTGTATCTCAAGAATTTTACTAACCAAAGTGTCAAACAGGAATTAAAACCAGACTGACTGATCACAATCCCATTAGGCAGTGCGGGAGACCTTAGGGAGCCACGTGGACATTCTGCAGTATTCAGAAATTCCAAGTATCATTAAAAATTCCACTAGCAAGTTCAATCTCTGTCAGAGCAGGAGCACTGAGGAACTGTAACTTCGGGTTAGTTTTCCTCAAATAATTCAGAAGGTTTGTTATTTGGATTTACACTGATCTTAAATCATAGGAAAATCACAGATTCTGGGAGAAGAGGAAAAAGAAGCACTGAGTGAAGAATACCCACCCCATGAAGATGCTTCTCAGATTCAATAATTTCCATAATCCAAGTGAATGTCCCTCAACACTTACCAAAAGCTAAGGGCAAGCGATTCCATTTCAGGTCATCTGTTCTACTGCGTCTTCCATAGGAATCCACAAAGACACCAAACTCTGCCAAGAAAAGTGATGTCATGTCATGAGTGTGTGCCTGGATTGTATTCATTCATGTTTGAAGCCCTGGGCTTCCTAACAGGGACCAGGTGCTTACTATCCTGCAAATCCTAGAGGGCTGAGCAGTGCTCCAACTGACATGGAATTGGCTACAGGTGGGAATGCTTTCAGTACCAAGAGCTACTGCAGTTCTAAGTCTCTCCACCAATTATAGTGAGGTTATCATTTAAACTACAGAGAAGTCTGAGACTCCTACTGTAACTCACCCAGAACTACTGCTAGTGGGCTTTTGAAGGCTTCTTGTGCATTTCCATGACGCTATTCTAGAGGGCCAACAAAAGCAGCTGCACTAAAAAATAACACCCTCTTCGTTTCACCTGGAAGCCTGACAAGAATGCCAAAATTTGAAAGCCCTTTAACATTTTAGCAGGATAATCAAAAGCCTGTTTGCACTTAACAGCAACTACAGTCCCTTCCCTTTAGACACAGAAGCTTTACGCGTGGCAGCGGATCCACGGGCACAGAGAACTTCCAAGCCAGAAGGAAGCTGGCCAAAAGCACCTCAACAAGTGCCATTTTAGTACCAATGCTCTGTGCATCTTGTTGTTTAATCCACCAGCTGCAACACTGCCAGGGCCTTTCAGAGTCACAGTTCAACAAATACTTGTTACCAGGTACTAGGAAGTCAACTGTTTGGCTTCCCTTTATAACCGTACATAGGTGCCTCTGGCAGGTCACAGACCAGAGAGCAGACACAGCACAACATCTGCACAACATCTGCACAACCATCAACACTCACCATGGAAACACAGCAGATACTCCTCCCTCTGCCCTGCAGGGTTCACCTGGATGATACTGACTGGGAAACTGTTGGTGGAAGCAGCAAACACAGCAGAGGCCAAAGTGTGGTCGTTTTTATCCAGAAACTCTGCAAAGAGAATGGAGAAAGAGAGCTTGATCAGCACCAACTTTTTTTCATAACTACTTCAGAAAAACCCCAGTGAAACAATCTGTGGAGCCACTTGGTGTGTTCCTCAGGACACATCTCCTACCCTCCAGCGTATACTGCTTCATCTCGATTTCATAGAACTTGTTGGTTCCAATGATGATGCTGTAAGTGGTCAAATGGATGCAGCTGCAAGGCTCAGAGGTTTCAATCTCCTGGAAAAGAGGAGGAAAGTATGGACCAATCTTAGTTCCCTGTAACAGTTTCTATATTTTTCTTATTCTGGAAGATTATACATTGCCACATTTATCAGAATCATGGAATATCAGGTTGGAAGGGACCTCAAGGATCATCTTGTCCAAACTTTCTTGGCAATACCTCTTCAAAAGGGCAACCTCAAAGTCACTAACTGGCTCTCAAAAGCAAAGTGTCTCTGCTGTTAACACTTACAAAATTAGCTTGACAGCTCCTTAAGAAAAAGGAAGACCAACATCCACAGTCTTCCTCCTTCCTTCTTTGTACAACAGAACACAGATATGTCATCCACCAAGATCTGCGTTGTGACTGAAGAGCTAACAGAGCTCTGCAGGGTAGGCTGACACAACACACAGATCCCCAGATCTTCTGAGGACAAGATTCCTTGCATAATTCCTAGTTTATCTGGAAAATCAGTTGGCGGAACAGAAGAGCATATTCTGGGCTTGCTGCCACCTTGTTAGGATCTAAATGCAGTTGTCTGGATTAGTGAGGATAAGGCAAACCTGCCTTCTAAAACAGCCTTTGCATGATTTGCATGTGAGCCCCTGTCTAGACACTTGGTGCTACAGAGGTGAATGGCAGCGCTAGCAGAGGGCGTGAGAAACACCTTCAGTGTTTGATGCCGGCTGCTGCTCCATTGTCAGCAAGAGTGGGCATCAGCTACAGTGCTTGTAGATGTTCCAGGTTTGCTGGCATCCACAGTGTTTGTGCCAAGGTTTTTCTCCATGTCTGTACTTTGAAGGAGGTGAGCAGCTGAATCGCTGTGCCAACCCTGCTTCCTTACAGCAGGGCAAGTGCAGTGCTCAGGGGGAATAAGAGCCTCAGTCAAGCTGTGAATTGAGCCAGTGCCTTCAACATAACCTGCAGCTCACAGGGACAGGTAGCTTCACCTGAACATCCCTGAATTTGTGAACCAGAGAGGAAACAAGTTTCTGGGTACTGCTGCCTTTCAAAGCAGGCAGCATTTAAACTCTGTTCTGAGGGGAGATCCCTATTACTGGAGTTTTTTTTCCTGGATGTGCATGAGCATATGAAATTTTTTCATGACAGTTTATTGGACTTGTTTTTGAGAGGAATACTGGGTGAGATGCTCGCACTGTTATCTGCCTGCAGCTGTCTGAAGGAGGTACAGCAGTCCCATGCACGGGAGGAAGAAGCAATGTGTGTACCAGTGCTGTACAGCACAGTGTTGCAGGGAGACAGGGTCATGTGCAGGGGATTCACAGCCACGCAAGATCCACATCCTACTGCCCGTTTGCTGGCCAGGAGAAAGTACAGGACTGTCAGGGTAAGTGTGGGAAACAGCTGTCTCTGATGGAATAACAGCAAATACTCTTTGATGGTCACCCGTAAACAAATTCAGATTCCCTCCTTTGCAATTAAGGAAAAGCAGGGAGAAGTTGTTTGTTATGGATTTTTCCAGAGACAACAAAGGTGAGGGAACACCGCTGGAGAGTTGAGAAGCAAGCCTTTTTTGAGGTAAATAAGTGAGGGTATGGTTAAACCTTAGTCCAGTATCTCAAAAAATCCCAGTTCAGTTCTCTCTCTCTGTCAATATGCCAGCTCTTATTCAAGCAAATTGCTGCCTACTCCAATTTTAGTCAGTGCACGCTGCAATTTGCTATCATTTTATCTGGCAAACAAATTTTCCTGTGCATGGAAAGGGTTCGAGATGTTTTCTCCAAAGCAAAATCTTCCTGCAACACGTGAATTACCTTCACTACTGAGGGGTTGCTTACCTTTCTGATACAGAACTTGCTCAAGCTCTCATTGTATCGCAGAACAACCACTTTATTGGGCATGGCTGCACAGATACAAAGACCATTCTCAACCTGTAAGAGGAAGATTATAAGCATACTTCAGGATGGTAATACAGAGGAAATTCTAAAGCTGAGCGTGTGAAATGGATCTGAGTGTCTCTGGCCACAAAAAGAACTCTGCAGAGATAAGTAAGTACATTTCTAATAGGGTGGTTATTGTGAATTAGTGACATAATGAAAAGCCTCTTCACATTCCTAAAAGAGAACATGAATTTGAACCACTTCTATGATATCTTTTATATTTGAAAGATGTTAATAAAAAACTTGAAGATTTTCAACAGAAAATATTTCAATAAAAGCGATAAGAAATTCAAATAGGGTTAGGTCTACATTTTAACTCCCAAAACAGTTATCTTAAACATCACTTTGAAATGAATGATGTTCCGTTTTGTTAATCAAAGTAGTCTGTAGAAGTAATTGCTAATGAGAATTTTTGCAGTGGCTAAATGTTCCATACTAAAACTGGAAATTAATATAAATATCAAGCGTTATCAAGTGACTCAAAAACCTAAATAAATTCGTTAGCCTGAAAACTGTTGCATGACATTCAAGGACAAACAGTGGATGGAATTCACTCGTTATACATCTCAAAAGTCAGCTGTGAGGGGGTAGTTACACTATGCTCTGCTGTATTTCTTGTTATGTAGCACTTCAGGCTATACCATCACGTCATCCTGACTGAATTTATCCATATCCGTAGTCCGTCCTCCATACTGTCTCCAGCTCAGCTTCTCTTCAGCCCCTGTACTTTTCTTATTTGAAGAAAGAGATTTAAAACAAGATACTAGGCCTTGGATCAGTTCCCAGTGAAATAAGGATGCTGATACGCTGATTTCATTAATATTAAACTCAGTGCCATCCAAAGGGTGGTCTGGGGGCACCAGGGAGCTGTATCCTACCTTGCCAGCAGCAAAAAGGTGACATCCTTTGACAGCCTCAAAGACATTTGGTGAGACATCAGGCTGGGCAGGGAGGTGAGACTGGGCTAGAGATTGCTTCACTTTCTTCACATCAACAAGACACAAGGCCCTTTCTTCTCCTGGAAACCAAAATGGTTACATTTCATCAAGGGAAAACTCCCTACTCTCCACAAAGGTCTGCTCAGTTACCTAAGCAGCAGCTTATCATCACAGGCTGTTGCTGTGGTAACAGTCACAAGGTACCACGTAGAATTCATTCCATATTATTCCTATTAAAAGTGAAAGAGAAAACTTAAAAACAACAGCCACACAATAGGCAATAAACCCACTCACGAGAACACCCATTCTATCCATTGCTAAGGTCTAGCAGTAATCAGTAACAGTGGCCTCATTAGGACTCCATTCAACAAGAGCCAGGAATGTTTAATTTTACCCTTCAGAATCTAAGTGCAACATGCTTTAGCCTCTGTGCCAACAGAACTGCCAATGGAGTTCCAAGAAATGCCCTAATAAGCTGCATTACAGACCAAGCCCAGCTTCTCTCAGAAGTTGAGCAATACTGTAACATTGCCTTCTCCTAATTTTAAGGGAGATTTTCTTTTTCAATTACTTTTTTTGTCTACCGTCTTGAAACAAATAAAGCATAGAATAATAGAATGGTTTGGGCTTGAATGGACCTTAAAGATCATCCAGTTCCAACCCCCCTGACACAGGCAGAGACACCTCCCACTGGATCAGGGTGCTCAAAGCCCCATCCAGCCTCACCTTGAACACCTCCAAGAGTGGGGCAGCCATGACTCCTCTGGGCAACCTGTGCCAAGGACACCCCACTCTCATAGGAAAACATTTCTTCATAAGATCTAATATAAAGGTCCTCTCTTTTAGCTTAAAACCAGCCCCCCTCATCCCATTCCTGCACTCCCTGATAAAGAACACCTCCCCAGCTTTCCTGTGTTGGAAGGCTGCTCTAAAGTCTCACCAAAGCCTTGTGGCACGGACAGCTTACATCTTTACAAGGGGAAAACGTGCAGAACAAACAGAGAAACTGTTCCCTCAAGAGAGAGAATTTGTTTTTCACTCCCTACAAATGTCATACACAGACACTTGATAATTTGGGCTTTCAGAAGATATGCTGTAACGTTCTGCATGCCTACATCTGTGTAGGAAGGATTATCTCTGGAAAAAAAAACACAGATGGAGAGATTAAAGCTGCTGTTCCTTTCATAAGGGAATCTTAAACCACAAAAGAAGTCCCAATTTTGTCACAGATTAGTGTTTAGAGCAACAGAGGTTGAGAGCTGTTGCTGCCCCTCGGCCACAGTGATCCCATCGTGGTCCTCAAATAGTTATCTATGTTAGACAGGTTATGTAGCAAATAGCACTAATCAGCTCAAGACCTTTTAAATTGAACTTAATGACTAAACCCTAAGCTGGAAATGTTTTATCTCTGGTTCCTCCCTCTCTCAGCTTTCGAAACTGAAAAGTCACTTTCATGGGAAGGTTTATCTGGGCCTTCTTTCACATATTCACCTACAAGAAAACCTCAGACAATCCTGTGTATCCGTGGTAACTGATTCCTGACAATATACTGACAAAAAAGTCTTCAAGGAATCTAGAGGAGAGCCTGGCCCTTTGGCACCAGAGCTCTCCCAGAAGGACAAAGAACTGCCATGTATTTCCTGCAGGACATACAGTAACACAAAGCCCTCTACCTGCTATCATGAGTAGCTTCTCCAGATCCTTGATGAGGTGAATTTGGAAGACAGCACCCATTCCTGGGATGTGCGTTAAAGAATTCTTCAGTACATTCAGGGCATAGAGACCTTCTTCTGCACCCACCAGTACTACCTGCAGGGACAACAGGACAATAAAAATAGCACTACATGAGGAGAAAAAGGAATGCTCCAAGAGGAGACTTGGATGGTGCTGTTTATCAGTGAAGACAAAAACCAAACCAACAAATAGATGTATAATTACACATACTGTCCTTAAGATACCATTTCCATGGATGAAATACCAGCACCCAGAAAGGCCCAGCCAAACATTATCATTACCTGGTCACTGAAGGGCATTGTGCAATTTATATCCAAACGGTCTTCACCCTCTAGTTTCAGCAGGGAGTTTCCAAGCAATTTCTGCAAATGACAAAGATTTTGTTGTTCTGTTGTTGGCTTCATCTTTCTCTTGTTCTCTATTAATATTTAACAGCATAAGGTCATCATTTCAGACAGGCAAAAAGCTTGGCACAAATTTCTTTATCTCAGAAAGCTGAGAGTCACAGGGATACCACCTAGAAAAGTGTAGACTTTTATCTATCTAAAAACAGTCATGGAAATCAATCAGAATTAACCTAAATGCAGACATAACCTATTGTTATCCCTATCCTCTCCATTTCCCCTAATCTCCTGCAATGGAGCCGTGAAATTTTCTCAGGGGAAGGATTCAGATGTTGGTGGGAGCATGTATTTTCCTCAGAGACAAAAGGAATGCTTGCACGAGAAGAGAGGATTTCCTGCTAGATGGATATTGCCTACTGCCAGAGCCAACATTCTAATGTGCACAGCAACAGAATCAAATCTCCCTTTACCAGAAATAGGGAGTTATCAGTGCAACAGTGATGAAAAAGGCTATCCAAACCCAAAACAACTCAATTTAACCCATTCTTATCAGGAATTAAACTGAACACACACACACACCTCCCTGCCAATAAACAACCCCCCGCCCCTGACTCCATAAGAATGGGAGAGGGAGGAGCTTTTTGCTTGCTTCTTCCTTTTCAAGGTTCACTTCTTCCATGTGGTACATTATGAGGCTGGGTTTAGACCTAACTGCTCTTTTCTTCCTCTTCTGTTTGCTGGAATTGGAGAGATATAATTTGGGGATCCTCTTACTACACTTCTCAGGTCTAAAGAAGAGTGTTGTAATACAGAGCATCAGTCTCACAACAAACTGGTTCCCGATACTCAGACTGTACATCACAAGGCAGAAGTAATAACTTACCTTCAGTTAAACCTCAGTATGTCAAAGACCGAACAATTACTTTGCAAAACTCTGCTCCCTCCCAGAATATTTTATTATTAAATGAAACTTTTATACTCACAGCATCAGCCTCAGCTTTTTCTCTCGAAACTCTCCCACCTGCCACTACTGATTCCAGTGCTGTGACCCAGCGCTGTTTGTCAGGAAAGCTGGGTGCTAACAGGTAGAGTGTTCTACCAGGCCAGCAAGTGGTGTGTGGATGAGACTCCAATTTTAGGATATATGGCACATCTGAGATGTTGTATAGATAGAATAAGACTTAGATTAGTTTTTGGAATATTGTCAGTGTACTTAAAATCAATACCTTTCAGCCTCATTGGAGAGAAATTGTATTTATCATTATGTGTTATCATGGCAATTTATACATAGGTTTCTCCTTTAGAGGTCCTGCACAGGCTAATTACTTAAAGCTAAATATTAGCTGGATGTATGCAATTCATACATACAATACTGTCCACTAAATCATTTCTTGCCTTTGTGAAAAAAATACAAAACCAGTCACTTGACTAAAGTTTTCCCTGGACTGTTAAAAAAAAAATCTGTAAAAATTGGTTATGGAAACCTTTGTTTTTAACAAACTGTATCCTTTAATGTTAAAGTCAAGACATACATAATCTTTTCATCAGTTCTGTTCAACACATACAAATCAAAACATCAACATTTTTTCATAAGAGACTGTATACTCTCCACAGTATTACTGTTAATGACTTTCTGGTTAGAGCACAATGGTGGAATGAATTATGACACTTGACACTTGATATAGAACATTGAGAGAAGAAATTTAAATAAACTGAGTGCTTTTAAGTACGTTACAAACACTCTTAAAATTTACTTCCATTTGGCTTGATGGTTATATTATTCACAGTTCAAGTACACAGACAGAAGCAACCGCCCATGCGTAACTAAACCTAGATGACTGACCCATTCACCTAGTTCAAAGAGAGGTAACTTCAAAATTACACAGTTACAGAATGAAAGTTAAAGGGAGAAAATTCTGCTCAGCCAAACAGAATGCTAACTGATGACAAGCCAGAAGAAATCCATGTGACCTCATCTACATAAGATTCTCACCTGTCTTTGCTGTATTGGTGAGTTCAGTAGCTCCTACAGCTCCGTGAACAGTTACATCACCATCAGGAAGGCAAAGTTCAAATTCCTCCAGAGGCCTCTGTCCAGCTGCAGGGAGAACAGAGAGAGATTAAGAAAGAACAAACAAGTAAGTGGCAAGAAAGTAACTGTGATAGCAAAATGCAGTGGATACACACTGGATGTTTCACAGCTGGATTATTATGACAGATCAGCCAGTAAAAATGTTAAGGATCTAGAAAAAACAACACTGCCTTGTTACAGAAGATTTACCTAAATTAGGTATAGGTACAGCAAGCAGGAACAATCTTTAAGCTTCTCAACTCACCAAACAATATCTGAAGATTTAAAAAAAAAAAATGTTCTTCCTAGAAATGCTAAGTTACCTTCTCTTGCTTCTGCATCATAAATGAGCACTTTCGTTCCCTCCAGGACAATATACTTCCTGTCCCAGCCCTGTTGCCCACGTTTATTATTCCTGAAGAAAATAAGCACAAAGCCATGTTGGATTTTCTATTTGTATCCATGTTCTACTTGTATTCTGAATAAAACAAGCATGCAACTCCTAGAAAGGCACTTTTTAGTGTTCAGAAGTAATTATCACAGTCATGGACCAATTATCACATTGTACAAGCCAGGATAATATGAGGAACTGTTCCAAATGTATCAGCACCTGATGGCACCAAGATTCATGTTTATACCTTGGCACTTTCATCCATCCTTCAAGGCGTAGACTGCTGCTTGGCTCCTTCAGCTGCAGACCAGGAGAATTCATTTTATCCCGGCAGAACGCTTCCGAGAAGTGCGTGGCATATTCTGCTGGCAGGCCACAAGTGGCTGGCAGGCAGGTTGAGCACTTTGGGTGACACATCACCTGGCATTCTGACAACAGGACAGAGGAAAAACTTCTGTTAAATGACCAGAAAAAATACAGACCATGACACAGCTGTCAACTAACACACCAACCCCAGCTTTTCCAAGAATCTCCTTCTACTCTAAACCATCAGACGTTTGCTGATGGAGAACGTTTGCACCAACTAGTTTCAAAGTCTTCCCACTTGGTCCTTTCTCCAGCTTTCACTGTTCCAGATGGCTGATGCTTTTTCATCCCACTGCCCAGTTACAGCTGGTTTGGGCACATACTCTGCTCTTACCAAGACACTTGGATGCCTGCCGTCCGAAGTGCACGGTATCCAGACACACCGCACATTTCGTTGCTCTCATGTTCAGCCCCACGTTAAAACGATGTGGGATATTATGATGCATTCGCTCTTTCAGGCGTCGGCTGTACTCTAGAAGGGACAAACCTTAGTATCAGGATGAAAACTGTCATAGGGATAAAAATTCTAGTAGGTTTTGGCATTTTAAGGCCTGGGTAATAAAAAGTGACTGCCTATCTCTATCAAAGCCCTGCTGAACACAGGCACTACTTTGCTTTGCAATCTGCAAATCTTAAGCTACGTTACCACCTCAGTGAGTACCTTAAACAGATGCACAGAATGTGCTGCCTGAGAACAGACTGTAGAACTGAAACGGCTAACGCTGACAGAGGGAGATTATGTCAATCAAACTGTCTGAATTTCAATTGCTCCAAATCTTACAACGTCCTAAACTAATCTCTCAGAGCTAACAAACCCTTCAACACCTACACTGTCGCAGTCAATGCACAGCTGTCCTCCTTCACGCAGCCTTTCGTGCTGACCATCACTGCCAGCACACCTAAAACCCTGTTGGTGGATCTATATTCAACACAGTTGATCCTTCAAGGGATGGTCTTTTACTGATGAATGATTCTTCCCCGCTCACGATCAGCCTCCAAGGACATCTTTCCTGCCAGTGTGTTCCATCCTCACAGCACCCTGTGCCTCGCCAGCTGTCTGTGATGGCTGAGCCAGTTTATGGGTTCTGCTTTCTTCCAGCCAAAGGCTTAAGGCTTTAGTTTAGAGTCATTGGGTACAACACTTGCTCTGCAATACTGGTTAACTAAGAATAAATCTCAATCCTTTATTTTTTTCTGATGATCCTCTCCCCTCCTTTCTCAAGGATATGGAAGGCTATCCCTTTTTTCTAGTTAATAGGACACGAGTGTTATCTTTGTCCTGGCGTCTTCTTTTACACCTAACCAAAGCCTTTTCCCTTTACCAAAACATCTTGAGAGAAACCACCTGCTCAGCAGAACAAAGAAGTTAATGTTTTTACATTGCATATAAGAAACACCCATAAGTCCTTTTTGTCAATGCAGAGAGTACAGAAAACATACTCCTTTGTAAAGAGCACGCTCTTAATATGGTTCCTGCTAATAACTACCTTATTGCTGAAGTTTTCAGAAATAAATTATATTTAAAATAGAGAATTTTAAACCAAACCCAAACCTTTTCATCTAATATTCCTATCTGGAAAAAAAAAGAACATTCAAATATCAGAGTAGATAGAAAAATAATATGAGAGAAGTTCCCCAAGGACCTACCCTCTGGTGTGGAAGATTCCTTCCTGCGACTGGAGGGTGGAGCTAGCAAACTGATGGGAGTTGGCTGGTGCTCGGGCGAGCGCACTATGGCAGACATGATGATCTGCTGCCTGGCTGTGGCTGGAGTGGACGGATGAGGGTGGTCGGATATTTTCCGATGAGCAGCTATAGATGAGATAAATGCCACTCGTTAACACAACCAATATGACACACCAGTTCACAGCAGTGGTTCTGTGTAACCATTCAGTTGTTGCAACCCGCAGAACAGAGTGTGACCTTACTGCATCTTCTCAGCAGAAGACCAGAATTAAACAACGTGTGTTACAGCCATAGTGGCACACAATTAAAGGAACGTTTTCAGATCAAAAATGTGCATCTCCTTCCAGATTCACCTTTTCTGTTAACCCCTACCTTCTTCACGAGCAGATCTGAGTTCAATGCGTGTTTTCTGTAGAGCCTCCTCCAGCTCAGCAGAACGAGCCTTCTCCTTCTCCAGTGCCACTTTCAGCTCATTGTATTGCAGGGGAACCTGTGTGGGTAAAGAAGGGTCCTCTTTCCGCCGACTAAACAGGCCCTAGCAACAGAAACACACAGACAACTCCTAACTCCTAGTAAGAGATGGCTTACACTAGGCAAAGTGAATCTAGCTAGTGGCAGTCCAGCCAGAGGGCCGAATGGTCATTCTGATATGCGTAAGGATGGATTTTTAGTTCACATTGGCACTGGAGAGAAAACGTTGAGACATGGATTAATTTAAAGAGGGATTTACGTTACCTGTTAGTTACTCACACCTTGAGTTCCAAACGCATCTAAACAGAGGACCTCAAAATATGTGGTTAAAATTATATAATTCAAAATGACAGAATGGCTTATGAGAAAGATGTGACACGAGTCACATCACCTGACTAATCAATCCTATGCTGTAACTACAAGACAACCACTCTAGATACACAGTATGTTCATACACACTTACATACTTACCATTAAAAAACAAACATGGTTAAAATTCTGTATTCCTACAGTCTCGCTGACGTGCAGCTACTGGTACTGCAGGCATAACAAAGTACTGGAAAAGCCACAAAGAACACATTCTGCCTAGTGAAGTTTGTGTTCAGCAACTCAGAATGCTCTTAAATGAGGACACATTTGTGTTACACAAAGAAAGATAAAACAGAATATTATGAATACACAGCACGTAACTAATCACAAAACCATCATTTAATTCCATGCCTCTCAAACCTTTTGCACCCACCTTTTTCTTTTTTGCTGGTTGATCCATCTTTGCCTGCAGGAAATCAATGAGTTTGGTTTGCTGAGAAATAGTGCCCTCCATTTTCACTTTTTCATGGGAATAGAGAACCTGTGGAACACACATACATATAAGAAATTTCATCTTAATAGAAGAAAATGATAACTCAATAGCAGAACAGAACCAAAAAACAGTGTAAGGAAAGCATTACACAGAAACAGCAGGTTACAGCCTAAAGACCCCAAAGAGTGGGGTTTTAGGATGGGGAGCACAGAGTCCTGCCCACTGTTCCGTCACCCTCACCTGAATGTTTTCCAGCTGATATTCCAGGTCACTTCTTTCAGTCTTCAGAAGATCTGCTCTATCTAGAGCCTCTTGCAAGCCTTGAGTTAGGCGGAAGATGTGATTCTTCTGCAGATCCATTTGCTGCTGCAGCTTTGCCTGCTGTTAACAGGGAAACAAAGGCCAGTGTTTTGGTTTGGTTGCTTGCTTGCTTGTTTTTAAATCAAAGCTATTAAATGTCATCACTCCTTGTAAAATAAGCATCATTGTGGACTTAAAAGTAAAAAGACAATTCATTAAAAGCTGGGAAATGACAATATTCTAGAAGATTTCCTTCCTTTCAGAATGCACTATGGCTAAGCAAGCATTTCTATGTAGTGTATTTATATTAATTTGTAGCAACATCATTTCTTTCAACTGCATGTTCCAGTTATTTGCTTTTTAAGCATTTAAAGTCTTGTAATTGTTAATAAGACTGCAGATACATGAAGAATTTCTCAATGCCATTTTCCCAAGCAATCACCAGAAGCCATCTCAGTACTTTGTAATAATAACAATCTTTCCTATAAATCAGGATAAACACCTTCCTCTACAGTCATACGAGATAAGGAAAATTATTTCCAATTGTCTACATCTTTTTCTCCAATAACAGAAAAACACACATGATAAACTACTCCTTATTCTTTCAGGTTCTATGCTTTCTTGATAAGAAAGTCCCTAAGTATGAAAACCATTACCATATGTTATGAAGCAAGAGCCAGAAATCTTTCACTGTGATGCATAATGGAGTTCTCTACTCTGGGATAGTCATCAGTGCCCCCAGTACAGCAAGAGGCTCCAATTGCCCTGTTTAATTGCCTGCAACCACCCTTCCCCTGAAATTCTCCTCTGCAACCTCCTCTCTGACTTCCCAGGCCTGGCTGCTTGCATTCAGTGCCTCACTGATAGGGTGCAGGTGTGTGACCCCAGACCAGACTTGTGTGAACCCAACCAAACTATGAAAAAGGGGCTGTAAGAAGCCTCACCTGTGGCCTCCACCAGGCACACTCAGCACATTGGTACCACAGCTGTTTTTAAGCTATAGTCCTTGCACTTGGTCTCCCCAGAGCTATGTTGTAAGAGCACTGTGCTTGGGCATGGCCTTACAGACCTGTCCTAGGATGTGCCTCACCACTACAGGCTTCTCTAATGACCACCAGGCCAGTGGCTGAACCTGATTACCTTCACCAAACCCGCTCTGCTCTTCCTCAGCTACTGTGGGATTGTGCTTGCCAGCCACAAGGTCCCTTTCCTTGCCTGCCTTGCCATCACCCTTGGCTCTCAGCTCACCTTTCCTTGAGGAGCAGTTTGCTTTTACTGCTCCCTGACACGGCTGCACACTTTGCAAAGTTCTGAGTAAAACCAAACCCTCCAACTTTATCCATCTCCCCAGAAAAAGGCTGGATGTGTAAACACTGCCAATGACACAGCTTCCTCCCACTCCAGATGTGGAACCTTCTTCTGAAGTTATAACATGAATTCCCAAGGTTACCTCCTCCAGCAGCCTCTGCTTAAGCTCCCTTTCTGTCTCAAGCTTCTGTTGTAAACTGCGTGCATTCATCTCCAACATAGCGTGCTTCTTCTCCAGGTCATTGAGCTACACAGGTGGGACAGATGGTCAAGACAACAACAAACACTAATAAATACAGCACTCCAAAATCTCAAATTCAAAGTTCACCAAACACACAGTAAAGAAAAATGATACAATTATCTTTTACTTAGTGTAGGGGTGGAAAAGTAAGCAAACATTTTGGTGTGCCATTGCTCAAACGCAGATATCAAGTTATTGAAGGATTTCTTCGTACGCTCCTGGGTATCATAAGCTGCTTTCTGCTTTAGTCTTTTTCAAAAGGAAATCCAAGGTCTTTGACTTGAAAACAGAATTCTATTCTATCACTTTCAGTCTCTTTAATTTGCTCTAACATCTTGAAAAAGCTGCTCAAGACCACATATCTACAAGTACTGTCTTTAGAAAAGTATCTCATTTAATTATGAAAGTCTAATGTTGAAAGTTACTTACCTTATCAGAAAGGCTCTCAGCTTTGAGTTTTTGTTCCTTTAGTGCTTGCTGGAGGGCTAGAATCTCTGCCTTGTGTTCTTTGACAGCTAGTTCTACCACCTGGCGAGATTCAGTAATACGCTGATCTGCTCTCACTCTGTATTAAAATGGAAAATAATGTTACCTAACTCCTTCCTGGGCTTGACCTCTCCCTAGCATGCAGTGGCATCAATAACTCTTTTAGGGGTTTGCCTTAAACTCAAGATGTTACTTTCCAAAGCCAGACTGTTCGCTGCAACACTTCTATATTATATAACCATGCTCCTGCCCCTGCTAGAACTACAGCCTGAGAACTTCAAGACCCCATAGGAACAGTTAGAAGCAAAGACTATTTTCCATATAATAATGTAGAAGATAATAAATCAAGACATTTTATAAGTTACAATGAGAAATACCACTCCCCTTGAACCACTCACTTGCAAAGAAACAAAAGGAACAATATCACTGGTGAATGACTATTAACTAATAAACCATTTTTAGAACTACCTCACAAGACTTTATATTTAGTTCCAACTCCCATATCCTATTCTAAATATAATTTTTGTACTAGCTTCTATAGAGCATTTTCATAAAAGTTAATAAAAGAAGGAGGAGGGGGAAGAGACCTGCTCTGTTTCTCAGTATCCAGCATCCTCTGCAACTCTCTGACTCGACATTCAAACTGAGACTTCTCATCTCCTAGAACATTTCTCCATGCTTCCCACTGACGCTCTTTCTCCAAGAGTTCATCATTCAGGGCCTCCAAGTCCATTACTTGCTCTTCCAGCATTGTACATGTTGTCTTCAAGGCCTCCATAGTCTAAAAATAAATCCTCCTATCAATTCTCACATCCCACATCAAGCGTGCACTTTAAGCTTCAGCTTTACCATTTAAATTACAGTACATGTAAATTGGCAGAAAACATAAGTTGGTAAATCACAACCCATTTATTTCAAGGCTTCCATACATTCACTTGTGATTTCCATTAATGTCAGTTCTACCTCATTATGAAAATGTTCAAATTTCCAGGGTCACAAAATTAAAATGAATAATACTAAGTTACAGTATCTTCAGAGTGCAAAATTTCTAAATGGAATTGCATAAAAATACAATAGGAAATACCAAACATTTCCATTCACTCAATTGTTTTTTGAAGAAAGGCTTAAACAATAAATGGTTTAAGTCTTTGCTCCTGGAAGTATATACTTTCTCGATAGGTTTACAGGGTTTTTTTGCCTTAGCCACTTATCACAAAGACTGTGATCCAGACTGATAAGGTCTTACTTGTTTCTGACTTGTAAGCTGCATTTCCCTCTCCGTGATCTCCCGACGGAGATGATCAACTTCACTTCGCAACTGGACAACCTCATCATTGGCCCCTGAGGCCTCGTCAAGTTGTTTGGACAAGAAGAAATTCTGATTGTTCAGTTCAGCATTGTCTTCACTGAGCTGGTTCAGCTGCTCTTCCAAATCTGTAATCACCTAGAAAGAAACAGAAATTGAATTACATGTCAGTGAGTACAGTTTTGTGAACAAGTGTTCTCCTCTCACAGAAACATTTATTGCCAAGGAAGGAGTCAACCTGGCTTGTAAATTTTGCCAAATTTAAACAAATGCAATATTGTAATGGTAGATTCAATGCACAGGAGAGTACTTCAATTAGGAATAGAATTTTGTTTCTCACAGAAAATAGCTTGAGGGTTTTTATTTGGTTTAGAGTAGAAATACGCTGCAACGCAATGTATTATTTGGGAGAGAACTGTCACCTCTAAAGCACTGGACTGGGAGTCAGGAGTTCTGGCTGCGCTCTCAGATCTGCTGCTGACTTACGGCGTGCCTTTACCAAAGCATTTTACCTTCTGGGCCTCAATTTTCCCTTAAGTGAAATGAGGTTGGTACCTCACAAAGGCTTTTGAAGAGTGACATTTAAGCAAGCTGAACAAGAGGCAGTGCAACCTGTTAAATCTGCCCAGCAATTGTTTACATTATTATATGTAATACTGTAACCAGGAAAAGTAGAAATATTCTACGAAATCAATTCTATCGAAGTACCAGCATTAAGGATGGCAGCATGGGAAACAGGAAGAAAGAAAGAAGTCTGGCAGCACAACAGACTAACAGAAAATCAGTGAAAAGCAAAAATCCAACAAGGACAATAGCCTTGTCTTCAATGAAGTCGAAGAATCCATTTGTTTGATCAGAATAGCATCACACTATAAATGCTTTAAATCCCATTCCACTTCAATTTAAAGAAAACATGAACAGTGGGGGCCTGTTTTCATAGTCCCATTTGTCTTTTCTGAATGAAAGGCCACGAACACTGGAAGGATGAATACCTGTACCTAACTCAAAACCAACATCAATACAACAGAATAAAGGAACCTCAGCAGAATCTTACTAAAAGAATCTCTGGAAAGCTCTATACAATTCACATTCAACTCTCACACACCTCTAGAGGCTTTTTTGCCCAGATGTCAAAGAAAAGTGAATAAGATACACCATTAAGTGGGAAAAATTAAATTCCTAGAGCACAGTTGGCCACACATTCAAATTTAAATTTTTTCCATCTCCTACACAAGCCAAGGAATTAAATATCTAAAGCAGCAGAGCACAGAGCTCTTCTCGGCTATCTGGAAAGATGACAACTGTTTCTTTTTGAAGACTCTAACGTGTGTATTGGCAGCCTTTTGCCATGCCTCTCCTTGATGTAAATTAACAGTATTTGATTTTTAAACTGTCAGTAGAGAAAGTCCAACTGACATTACTCCCTGCTGGGTGAAGGGGAGTTCCTTCCTACCCATATGTTTTATAGTGAAATAAAAATGATTCATACTCTAAAACACAACATTTCTAATGAAAATCTGATCGTGCAGTTGTTTGAGAGCTCTCACTGTCCTATTCAAAATATATATTATTCTATATTGCACATGTAAAGTTTTCCAAGGACACAGACTGTGTCACGAGGATGTGCTGGTGTCTACATTGCTGTAACAATAGGAACTTAGAAATGTATTTATATAAACAGAAAGGAACAAAAGAACATTTGGTTTTTACAGTGTTTTCCCTGCCATTCTTAGAAATAACATCTAAGATTTCTACTAACTGCTGGATAAGAGAATCTTTTTCCTCTGCTTGTTTTTATTATTATGTTTAATCACACCCCATCTCAGTAGTTTTAAGACATCTTTTACACATACATGATTTCTTCCACATATATTGTATATATTAATATAAGCATTTTCTATAAAAATTAAACCAGTTTTGAAATGTAAGAAAGCAGAGATGGGAAAACAAAACTGATGTGGTGACATGCAGAGTTAATATGTCAAACTACTTAATTCATTTTATAAAACTGGCTGTGTTTCAAGTTGATAACCATCTCTTAAAGGCTGGAAGATAAGCTCCCATTCGCCTTTATGCTGTGTTCTGAGATTCTGAGTTCTTTCCCTGAATATAACTAAAATTAAACCAGACCATTTTAATTTCACTGTTACATTTTATCTAGTAGGATATTTCTGGAAAATGTAAGACAAATAACAAAGCAGTTAAAGAAGGGTTTCAGAAGAAGGGACATGATCGCCTCTTTTCAATATTTTTAATATTGACAATTCCAAAACAGCTTGGCTTGACTTCCAAATATAATGTAATCTATACCATGCAATCTATAGAGATTGGTGGGTTTTTTTTAAATAGAGAAAATTTGTTCTTTTCAGTACCATTTTTCTTTTTTCATGAGGAAAGGAGAAACTTGTTGACAAATGCAATTCTTAAAAGCTATCTGCAACAACAGGGTTATATAGGACATCAGTACTATAAAGCCTAAATAGAAATGGGTAATACTGACACAGGGAAATGGGACATGATGTGATATGCCTGGGAACTAAGAAGAAAGAAAACAGATCAAAAAACCCACGCTTGATATGAAATGTTGTCTTGGGCATGCATACAAACCATGCCAGAATCCTGTACCTTAAAAAGAAATAACAGCTTTAGGTATTCTTTTCAGTTAAGGAAATCCTCAGGCAAAAACAAGTTCCCCCCAAAAAAACCAAACAAATAAACCAAGGAATCAACCCTGAGCTATTCTGCAGTTAAATTTGTAAGTACAACAAAGGAAGGTCTTTAAGAACACACCCTTGTATCCTTCAGAAACCCATAATATAATTACAAAAGTCTTCACATTTAAAGTTCATAAAAAAACCAAACACTTGAAAGCTCAGAAAAGTGATTCTAGACAATCGAGGCAGCCTTATCTGTGTCACTGTCATCACTCACAGAGCAACTGAGATTTTCTCTTCAATCCATGCACAACTTCATCACAACTAATCCAGAAAACTGAGACATCATCTAACTACACCGCACTAATCTTGACAATTGTTTGCTACATGCCACAAAGTGCACAACTTATCTTCATACTGATACAGGAGACCATATCTCATTTTTAAATATTACAGAGCAACCCAAGCATAACAGCCTTTCTCGGAAGTGCCCTTATTCAGCACAACTCCCTCCCCTTTGCACAGTTTCAGAAAAGCAAAGTGCTGCTCTGTTGTGAGATTGCACAAGTTCACAGTTATTAAACCTGGTCCTACAAAACTCTCCAGACATGGACCACAAATTAAACACAGCAACAGGGCCATGATGATTAGGTTTGATTATCAGACCCAATGTACAAAACCTAATGTATGTCCCCCACATGTTATTTTCCCTCTGGTTTTGATGAGCGACAGGAGAAAAGGAAGCAATTTTAGAATCCTACTAACTACTGCTTGCAAATTCTCCATAACTTTATTCCTTTACAAAGACATCTCAGTTCTTTCCAACCTAAACAAATCTGTGATTCAGATGCCACCCACGAGCATGCAGGAAAATGCAAGGACATGGCCAGGTGAACTGTTTGAGGATGCTATCAGCAGTTTGTTACTTCAAGTTTAATGCAATTTTTCATACTGCCTTAAGTCAGAACTTCCTGGCTACTGTACACTTTTACTGTATCCATCTCCACCCCTCCAGGCTTTACTAGAAAGCTCTAAAGAAAAGTAAATAGGAAAAAAGAAAAAGCTATCTCTCAGTCCCAAATTATCGTGAGGGGGAAGCAGGCGCAGGCATCAGATTGACTTGGTCTTAACCCACTCACATTTGGAATCGAGACACAAAGCTTTTCTAGTGGAGAAGTTCCAACTGTTGCAATGGAGCAGAACACCAAAGCTCTCAATGAACACAGCTGCAGACAGAAACCAGTCTTGGATCTCTACCTGTTTGACCAATACATAACAATGAACTCCTCACTTTCTTCCTCCTTCCACAGTCAGACAACACCTTTGACTTGAAACATACCTTACAGGGAGACCTCGGTCCCCCAAAACTCATCATGGCTTAGCCTGAGGAGCACTGCTCTCCTCAGCAGCTGCAGCGTGGTAGGATATGGCACAGTCTGCATTCCTTTCCTTTCCACACCAACCCATTGCCGAGATGGTCTCCCGTATTCCTCCATCCCGGTGTTCCCAGAAGATGAGCTGCCTCTACCAACCATCCTTGAATGTTGATGATGTCATCATCCATGGTGAAAGTCCCACTGCCTCTTTCACAGCAATACCTCATCAACATCCTCAAAGTCTCTGACTTTCTGTCAGGCTCCAAAAACTACAAAATTCCATTTTTGCCTATAACTGGCATCTGCCATCACGTTTTCTGTGAAATGAGAATCGTGGGTAACTGCTCCCACCCAACCAACAATAGTTTGGGGTTTTGTTCATAAATTTAATAAAGCCATATAGAAATTTTCACCTGGATATTAGCCTTGTTACAGAGGGCAAGATCCCTTTCACTCTGAAACATAATTCAGTGTCGAAATGTAAAGTATCTTTAGACAGAATCTGGGCAGCTCTCAGGAACACAGGTTATTCCTGTATGCCAGCTCCCTGAGCCAATGTGGAATCAGGATCTTAAACCAAAGTCAGCAGGACTTGAAGTATCACTAAAATCACACACGTGCCTAATGGGTTCGCAGATTTAATGCCTCAGTATCCAATCTCATAGACAAGTGTAAAATCAAGCCTGTAAATGCTTAATAGGAACACAAGATGATGTTAAAGGAACCTGGATGAATGGATATAAATCTTGTTTTATTGGAGAAAACTTGAACAAATGGAAATGCAATATCCAATTTCTATCAAGAAATTATCTTCTCCTTGCTAGAGTAAAAGCAACACCCTGTACCTGAAAGAAACTAAAAGACTCAGGTGGTGACTCCCTGGAATAGCAATGGTATTTTACTAAGCTGAGTTCAAATACTTCGTAGGATTCTTTTCTTCTAAATATTTATAGACTTTACCACCTGCTTACTGAATGTTTCTTTGGAACAATTCTACTATTATTTAGATAACTCAGTCGCATTTTTAACTTCAAATGTGTTGATGATCCAACAACAAGCCATAATTAAGAGGCAATTGGAAACAACTGATAAATACATAAATTTTCCTATCTAAGAAAATGCTTTTTATTTCTAGATCTCATTCTGATTGCCTAGAAAATACTTCTAGCACTCAAATGGATCATATTTTTGACAGAATATTTTTTAAAGGTAGGAACCAGTCCTTCTCTCATCAGACTTGCTGGATGAGCTATCGTGGCAAGAGGATTAAGATAACATTATTCTTTGTGTGTGCCCACATACATCTCTGTAGGGGTGTGTACAGCAAGGACTACAAATTACAATTGTAATCACGATTATGTATCCCATTATTTCTTACACAGTTGAGAGACAATAAGCAAAAGCTAGCATTTTCTTTTTGACTCCCAACAGCAAGAGAGAGATGTCACAAGATGAAACGATGCAACTAAACTAAATCAGAGCAACTAAACGGAAATTCACAAAGAAATTACAGCCATCAACACAGTCAATTTAAAATGAACAAATAGGAGAACCCCAAAAATGTCTACTTCATCAGGCACCTCAGCAAAAGGAAGAATTGAGAGTGCAATAAGGGTACAAGGAAAGCAGAGACACATCTGATGTGTAAGCCTTCTCTACGATCAGAAGCTGTGAGCTTTGTGAAGACAAACGGAAGAAATACCGAAGAAAGTAGATTAAATATTTTTATTTATCTTTCGAATACTATAAAAATACTGAAGTAATTCAGTCTTTCAGGTTTGTTCTCCCCCCCATCTAATCTTCTTTTCATAATTCTTGTGCTGTTTTGAGCTTCTCAGTAAGATTAAATAAAAAATAATTCCCTACCAAAGTTTGTCAAGGAGTTCAAGTTTGTTCCAGCTTAAAAAGGTTATCTTTTGAAAACTCTCTAAAGGACTAAGCCCACTCATTATCATGCTGCATAAGTAGTGGCATATTACAATTATTTCCTTGAAGTGTTATCTTATTCTAAAAGGAGTCTAAATTCTAATCACTTTCAAGCAGAATTGCATGGTCACCAAAAAGCAAAGCCCAAATCATACTGGTTACAATCAGATAAAAATGAGATTGAAACATCAGGGGAAGGTACCATAATGAACATTCCCTGATCCTTCACTACCCATAAAGATTGTCCTGTATTTTCTCTCAGTGCTCCTCAGTAGACAGGATGGACAGCTAGAACTATCCATGGTCAATTAAATTACACATTCATTCTCCTGGGCTGGAAAGAGAATGTACGATGAGTACGTATCATTCATTTAGGAACTATTTAATTTATTTCTTATTGATGAGGATGTCTGATCCCACTTATCCCACTGAAGAGCCTGACAATCCACAACACTTAGAAATTCTTTTAGGCAGAACCTTTGAAGCTCTCAACATTCTTGAGATGTTATGGGTCACTTTTCACTGCTGGAGATAGTTCACCACAGTTACAGAGCCAAAGTGTCACTAGATGAGGAGTTACAACCTCTGAAAGGCAGCCTGCCATGCAGTGAGAAGAAGCTAAAGATTTTCCAGAACTGGTTCTTGCCTGCATGGAGATCACGTAAGCACTTTCTTTGAAAGCTGTTGTTCTGTACAAAGGGCAAGATAGAACAAAAGAAGATGGCTACGGGTGTAAGATACATGACAGCACATCTGCAGCTAGAGTATCAATCCAAGTAAATGAAGAAGGGAACAAAAAGTAGTTTCTTGAGCAGGATCTCTTTTAGATAGAGGTTAACACCCTTTGGCAAGCTTTGCTTCCTGATTTTTTCATGTCATTATTTTCTATGAGCAGAATAGAAAAATTCTCTCACTTAGTGCTAAAGAGCAACTGAGGAAAACAGAATAACTCTCCATCCTGAAGAGAGATTCTTGAAAGATGAAAACTTGTACAATAGATATTTAGTCCTGCAGCATGAAAAAATTAAGTTTGAGGAAATCAGTTGAAGTAGGGAAACAACTGAGAGAAAACACCAGCAATTAAGCTCTGCTTACAGGGTGGGGTAAGGAGGAAAAGCCTAGAAAGATCAGCAATCAGTGCTAATCCAGAAGACTGTGGTGCTTTCGTAATTCACATCATTGGAACACAGATGCTCTCCATCAGGCACCATAAGTCTGACAGTTAGTCTGCAAGAATCCCCATTGACTGAGGAACCCTCAGACATCTGTCCTGGACTGATTAAATGAATCTAAAAACACATTGAAAGCGATAAAAGGTGCAAATTAAAATCCTAGAGTCTTCTCTGCTTTTTCAGCAGATGACTACATGTCAATGTAGTCAATGTATTATTTGGAACAGTAACATTTCCTGCCTCTTCAAACAGTGTGAAAGTCCTCCTTAAAATCCAGAGTAGTACAGAGGCTCTTCTGCTCTGGCCTAGGTCTAAAATGCAGCTCAGGATTTGGACAGGTAGATCTTTTCTTCCTGTGAACAGAAAAGATCTTCACCTACAATCATTTTTTGCAGCTGCTACACCATTCTTATTAGCTGCACTGCAATGAGGTATTTTAATTTCCTTTCTTCTCCAAGAGATATCAGTGCCAATTTCCTCATCAGACTAAAACCTCAAAATTGAGGTTTACCTGAAACCTAAGAGAAACCAAATCAAATCAGTCTAGCTCCTACTAACACCTTGAAGCCAGAAGTCCACATTAGGAACTAGAGTCATCAAGGATTAAATAAGCAAATTGTTTTCTTCTTTATCCTTAATGTCAAAATAATTCAATGATCTGTATTTGATACTCACTGTGCAGCTATTACGAAGGGCTTCAAATTTACGCTGGATTTCATCTCTATGTGCCTAAAGGAGGTGAGAAGTTAGTCATCAATTTTTCATACATTAGAATTCGAATCCAACAGTTATTGCTAAACAAACTGCAGAGCAATTTACGGTAAGCGAAGTTTGGAAGGCAGATGCTGCAGGTTATGAAAGCACTCTGTAGTGGCAAAGAACTGATAAGCAAAAATTACATCCTACTTCATCAAAATACACTTACACTCCCAATCCTGACCTACTTCAGAAAACTGTACAAACTCTAGAATTGAATTATGTGAAAGGTTCCATCTGAAGTGGTCACCAGACAGCATGTCGATTCCATGTTCAGTTTGTATGTTCTTGACACTTAAAATTGAGTTGGTTTTATTTCCATATCCAGATTGGCATTTCATATAAAATAAAGACTGCATATAATTCAATGCTTGCAAAGGAGAACTATAATGAGGTGTTATGCAAGCTATCCCAAACAGCTCTGCCAAGCTACACGAATCCTACCATGAAGTACCATTTAATCCTGAATCCCTCTAAAAAAGCAGTGATGAAGCGTAATAATCAACTCTTTTGAAAGTAGCATCCAAAGTATGGAAACGTGCAAACGCTTGTTTTAAAGAATGCAGCATTGCATGCATCATTATACCTCCTAATTTACAAGCAAAGCATGACAAAGCAGAAGTTCTTGTTTCAGCCTCCTGGCCTCTCTCAAAATTCAAACTGATTTAGCAAGTGTCTAGAGTCATGTGCTACGTGAAAACTTAACAAAAGAAAGGTTAGTGCACTAGCATATCCTGTACCTTCCTTCATTCATATTTTCCTCAGAGCCAAGGGGCTAAACAGGAAAAAGCTGTTCAGCAGACGCCAACTACGAGAGCTCAAAAGCTATTTTACCATAACAGGCAACAAGAGAAATAAAAAAAAATGTAATAAAAAAATCCATAACAGAAATACACCAAAGCCACCAAACCGGCCAATCTCACAACAACCAGCCCAAAGCACTACCATTTTGCCAAATTAGCTGAAGCAATAACTGAGTGAACACAGGTCATGAATGCTCCTCTGTTTCAGTGGTGAGGTAGGGTAAAGACATGGGGCACATCGCTGACCCACTGGCAGTGATGTTAGTTCTTGTGCAAAGCTTTGTTGGGAGGGGACTGCCTCAGTTTTGAGCAAAAAAGGAAACAGATGCCCTGGTCCATTCAGTTAATCATAAGCCTTGTTTTATGCTGCACCGTCCCAGCCCGTACCCTCTTTAGAACAGCTCTGAGTGAGTGACTCTCCCCTCCACCCACCCAAAGCACCAACATCACACAAGCATCTATCCTAGCTCAGCCCACCACCCCTTCCAAAAAAGAGCAACAGCAGAAATAGTCAGAACTGTTCTTTGTTCAAATGCCACTGGAACAAGAGAATGCACATTGTAAACACTTCAAAATAACAGGATTTTAAGGTAATTCAAGACTGCTGCTCAATAGGGGTCAGCCAGCATCCGAAGTAGCAGGTCATATACTTCTCCACTCTGTCCTGACAGGTTTGGGAATCTTTTACGAAGGAAATATTTCTTAGAATCAAGCAGTTTGAAAGCAACTTTTGTACTCAAGAGACAGCAACCAGCAGCACACAATTTAGAATTCCATTTACTGGGAGTGCAGGGGAAAAAAAGGGAGGGGATGGAATGGACTGAACTATTTTTTTCTTTCACACACCTCAGAGACAGAGAGACACAAGACAATTTTTAATGAGATCATAGAACCATAGTACGGAATCATAGAATGAAATCAGCATTTGTTTGGGGGTTTCTCCCCCCAGATAAGTATCCTGAAAGCAGGATAACTGATAGGGAAAAAAAAATCCATCATCAAAACATTTATGATCATCAGGTACTTTTAAACCCATAAGATAATATTTAAATAAGTCACACAATAAAATTCCTAACAATAACAATTTCATAAGAAGTTTTACATTGTCAAAAAAGTAATAAAGCTTTTACAGACAGTTTGGCAGCAATGAAACAGAGAGAGAGCATTCATATGGTTAAAGCAAATAAGACAGATAAAATTTGACATTTTAGCCATTCCTGCCCCCACCAACACAAAGCACAATTCGTATCCTGTCCTGAAAATTAAAAGCTAGATGGTCTAAATTCATTCTAACCTCTGTATTAAACATGCACCTACATAATTCTAATCTGTATATACAGTTCATAGCACAAATTTTAGGGCTCACCGTGAGAGCTTGAATCTCTTCCTCTGCCTCAGCTGTCGTCTCCTCTAGTTCAGTTTTGGCTTCACGGAGCTGGTTCTCCAGGGCTGTCCGTGCTGCCTGCAGCCCAGTAATTTGAGATTCCCGCTCCTGGAGTGTCAGCTGCAGTTCTGTCAACTGCCTTTTGAGTTCCAGCTTCTGTTCTTCATGCTCTAGACTAACCTGAAGAAAGAAAAAGTAGTGTCCGAATCCAAGTCACTAACAAAGAGAACATAGACAACATAATCACATTTCAGACCTCACTTTCAGATACCATTGCCCTACCTCAAAAATTACCACTTGACAGATTGCTTAAGTCATGGAGAAGGACACAGCTTTGTCTACTACATAAATACTACTGGTTTGCTTTGAAAAAAAAAGGTTAGAAGCAACTCGGCATTTTGAAACAAGAAGGTTTCCAGCTGTGACTCAAATACCAGACATCAAATGTTATCAAATCTTGATTTGATAAATGTCTCAAATCTCTGAGGACCTTTAGGCATATATATCAATACCAATCTTTATGTGCATGTAAACATTACATATGTTTTGCAATTGACTTCCATATTTCGTTTTCCCTTTTCATTCTTTAAAGAAACCAACCAGATCTCCTGGCTCTGGGTTTATTTGGGAGGCTTCTGTCGAAGGATTTCTTGAGGTACTTGGATAAACAGGTCATTTCCAGAAATGGAAAAGAAATGAAAAAGCAGCAGAGCAGATCTTGGTGCTCCAAACCCTGGGACCTTCTTCAGACTGTCTGCTTTCCCAGCTGAACGTGTCTATTGTGCTGTGGACAAGCCTGCCAGAAAGCTTACACTGGTCCCAACCAACTTCCAGCCAAAGAAGGCCATGTGTTGGTCATCCACCTCCTCTTAGCTAAATGCAAGATTTCAGTCTTAGCTGAAAATCAATGGAATGAGACTGGAGAAGGTGAAAAAAGATTTGAAGTGAATCCAAACCAGTTGTTACGAAACTAAAAATGAAGCACAGCTCACAATGCTTTCACATTACTGTTAGGTTTCCTCTCCAGAAAGCTTCTGAAAAATGTGCATGAAGCAGCAGGTCTCACAGCAACTCTGTTCTGTCCTTTGCTTTCCATTTTGTAGACTCTAAGACTATTGTTAAGCTGGTCATTATACACAGCTAAGGTTTTATTCACTACTCCAAAACCACTCTAGCTGGACAACTTACAAGGTTACTGTACAAAGAAACAAATACGATTCAGAGAAAACCAGATGATGTAAAAGCTCAGCTACAGTCAGGTCTAAGAATGATAAATCCTTCACACCTACCTCCTTCTAATAAGCAACCTTTCCTTTTCTCTTCTGGAAAAAAGAGGAGTGCTACACCAAACTAAATTAATACACCTCAAAGTGCCATTTCTTATGACACACAGAACTAGAATGACTTAACTGTAGTTCTCAGTATGCTACCTAAAATAGGGTGCATTCAAGTAAATTTGTTTGGAGGGGTTAAACCCAGGTTCACCTCTCGCAGCCTGGTCTCCAACTCCAGCAGGCGGTTCTTGTCAGTGTGATCTTGGTGACTCATCTTTTCCAATTGTTCTTCTAATTTTCGATTCTGGGCCTCTAACTTTCCAGCTTGTGTTTCCAAGTAGAACTTCTGTTGCCTGAGCTCGGAAATCATCTCCTCTTGGGCTTTCCTGATAGAAGAAAAGCACAGGTGACAAACCCAAGATGTCCTTCACATATGCACTTTCACTGGGGTGAAGTAACATAGAAGTTAAGTAGAATCATTAAATTCTTAGCTTAAATTCCATAACCCAACTAGAAAAAGAAGATAAAAGTCAACTCCTTATGCCTGTCTGCAAAAGATTCCTGCACCAATGTACTCAACATATGCCCACAGCACTAAAATTCCATGATTGCAAGCTGCACAGAAAAAATCTCACACATGGTCTACATGAATCTACAACAACATTTAAGATACAGTTCATTTTTCTTATTTCACCAATTCCTTGTTACACATTTTTCTATCCAGAGAAAATAAATGCTAAGAATAGGTGTTTTCAGGCAATATATTTCCATGAGATAAGAGAAACCCTGTGGTTTAGGGTTTGGGGGGGTTAGTGTGTTGTGGGCTGTTTTGTGGGTTGTTTTTTGAAGTTGTAATGGATCTAGAACTTGACCTGCATTGAAGCAAAGCTTTTTTGTCTTTGATCAGTCTTAATCTACAAAGTGAACAAAAATAATTACTTGTGCTTATAAGAATTTTGAGAGCTGGCAAGAATTAATTATTACTATAAGAATTTGAAATGGATACTCTCAAAAAAGAAAAAAAGAGTCTTTCTACATTATTTACAATTCCTGGAACCACTTAATAATGCATTGGAAAATTCTGCCTCATAGTGTGCTTTCTACTTAGCAGCCTTACAAAGCTCTACATATATTAATGAATTAATATCTTAAGAAGTTTGCTGTGAGATAAGCTGTTATTAATCCTATCCCAGAGAAATTATGTGGGTTGCTTAAGATCAAATACAAAGACTTAACAAAACTAAAAATAGAACTTAAGTCTTCTGACTCACATTTCTGTGCACAAAACCACCCTTTCCCCCTTTCTCTTCTTTTAATTCACCTCTACAGATTACTGCCAGCCAGAACTGTCACAGTGTTATTCCTTCTTACTGTTTACTGGGCTATCTTCTCAGGAACCTGATAATCATTAGTTTCCTCCAATCCTGATGGAACAAAAGCTAGAAGAGTTCCCCTCTCCTCTGGAGGGTTTAATCACTACTTCTCCTCTTCAAGCAGGAGAAGTAGTAATCCTGTACTTTCTTCTATCAACCCTGCAAAATTACTTGACAATATGTCTCTCAATAACGCATTCTAAGTCATATGTTAAAACATCACTGTATTTCTTCTTTGTTTCCTATGGTTCTCCTGTCAAGTGTTCTGCTCTCAGAGGAGGCACCAATGACTGCACCACCAGACCTCACATATGCTTCCAGGTACACGTTGAGACACTTGTTTTATCTCACACTGAAGGTAAGTTATGGCTTTTTCTGCCTCAAACTTCCTGGGCGATTAACTGAAGGTCATCTGCAGCATAAAACTGCACAATTAAATTTCTGTTATTTCTGTGAATATTTTTGGCTGCTCAGGCTAAAAACAACTTCCCAGATATTTGCAATGCAACAAAAACTGGAGCTACCGCATATCTGGAGGCATAATCACCACTGAGGAGGAAAAAAACCAAAGCAACTCTTTGCCAAAATCCATCCTTGTTTGATTCTACTCAATATTTCAGGTGAACCTTTCCAAGCCCTTCCCACCTGGCATGACATCCAGCAGTCCATAAGACACTGAAAACCTTTCTACAGGCAGCCAAAGCCGTTGAATCTCTTAACTCAGTAAGAGCTTTAGCCCTACCTTGCAGGAAATAAACAATCTGTGCTTTTTCCCATACTTGGCTCAAGTCATTTATGAAGCCAGAATATCATTATAAGGACAAGGAACCTCAGCTGAATTCTAAAGCAAAATAAAGTTCAAGCAGACAAAAAGACCTGACGTAGAAGATTTCCTCTAAGAATTCACCACAAGAACAATTGTTAATTACACACAATCAAGATGATATTAGATCCTAACCAGCAATATGCCCCAAAACCACTGCAATATTGCACCAGTCATTGAAGAGAACTGAAGAGATGTTGAAGCTGAGAAAGCAACAGAGAGACATGCAAGTGCTACCTGGGTTAGGGGTAAAACAAGATGAATTACAGCAGCATTCTGAATCTGAGGTATCTCCTGTTTCACATAAATTCCGCCCGTTTCAGTAACAAGATATCCCACTCTTGCAACTGGCAATTCAAAAACATGTAGAAAGACTCTAGGCTTAAAAGTCTAGTTTTCTGACTTGTCCTCTTGCCCATCAGGGCAGGAGTGAAGTTTGTGAAAGACAGGTGTTTAAAATTTTCAATTCCAACACCATCTGACTGTCACAGGAACAAAGGAAAAGATAGATCTAATGGCAATATGTATGTTCTAGAAAGGAATACATGCTTCTCCAAAGGTATTTTAGACATTAAAATTATTAGTATTCATTTAACATGTTTTGGTAAACCTGCAAAGCACCAGCCCTAGGAAAGGCTCCAAAGTAAACACTGTAATACAAACCAATTTTTCTAGTCATGACTGAGGAAACAAAATGTGCAGTGAACCATAACTATTTGAAGAACAAGCATATTTTTTCATCACTGAAAAACAAGCAGGGAGCACAGCAGGCCTGCAAAAAAAAGAACCACTTTTACATTAAGAGACCAGGGCTGTTCAGTAAAACTGTTCAGTAGTGACCAGTATGACAGCAGCTGCTATACTTACATGTTCCTCTGGGTAAAAAGGCTGCTATTTGCTGCCAGTTTATTGGCCTCAGACAGTTCCACAATCCTCTGCTCCAGTGACCTGATCTTTGAATCCATTGCATTGATCATCTAAAACAGAGCAATGCCCCTTTGAGACTGCACAATAGACTTGATTATAAAAACAACATTTGAAAGTCTCAACTTTTTCCAGAAACAAAAGGGAAGTAAAAGAAAACCGATCAAACAGCCAAAAGAGCATCACAGATGTAATTACTGAAGATATTTTCAATTGTTTTCTACTGCTTTAACATTAGGAGAAAGCAACCATTATATTATCAGCACACAAAATGATGAGTACACAGCCAGCTAAGTGGCTACTTTTAAGGAAAAAATCTTGAAGACACCGTGAGTTAAAAATCCACATTTTTAAAAATTAGTATTAATTAGTGGAGTTCCTTCAAAACAGCTCAGCAGCATGACAAAACATCAAACAAGATCGTCTTGCTTGAAATCAGAAAGCTACTCTTAAAATGCTTTGATTTCCTGCTCAACCATACATACCGCCTTCTGTTCAGCCAGGACTTTACATTTTTCACGTGCTTCTTCTTCATGTCTTCTGAGCATATTCTCAAGTGCTTCCTTATCTGCAAGATCTTTCTTCATCTGATTTTCCAACACCTAAATGAAGACATTTCTTTTGTCTAAATTATATCTGTTTCACTGGGCAAAGGGCAAGCAGAGAGAAAATCATCAAGAAAGACAGAGGGTTTTTTATAAGCAATTTGATCATATCTCAAGTGAAATTAAACCCAATATGCAATTGTAGTGAAATCCACGGAAGAGTAAACTCCAAAAAAGAGCTCTCACTCTGTTATCTCTGAATTTAACAATAGAATTTTATGAAGATACTATAGATTTTTTAAATAATTCTCCTAAGTCATATAAACTGTGTTCAAGAAATATTCCAGACTAACACAACAGAAAACAGAAAGCCTCTGTACCAAATATGTATAGCAGAGAAAGTAAGGAAGTGCACATCCTGTGGCTGCCCTACTCATATGGCTCAGAAGTAATTTGTAAGTGCTGTAAGTGTGCCTGAGAAGGCAACCGAGACCCCATGAATTCTTCAAGTTGGAGACATCAAATGAAACAGCTAAGTAAAAGACTTCTTTTTGTGGCACAAATACCTGTCATTAGGAACAGCATTACAGTAACTGTTACTTTTTAAAATGCGTGTTAGGTACACATGTCCAGAGCTTTAAACCAGTTGTTAAACTGAAGGTCACTTCCCTCAAATACAAGTTTTCAAAAGGCACAGAATCCGGACACCACAGGACATGTTTTACTGTTCCAGCTACAAAAATCCCATGCCTTCTTCCATCCCATTGAACCTCTTTCACCTGGCTTCCTGATTCTCCCTACTAAACACTATATCATATGTCCCCTTAGTATACTGGTTCTCTTTTCCTTTTAATTCTTTTTCCAATCCCTATTCTCTTTTGCAGGTTTTACATCACCTCTTCTCCTTTCCCAAGATCTCTGATCTTCCTGCTTTCCATCACATTTCCCTCATTACTGATTACCACATTGTCTGATCTGCCACAAAACAGTCTTTTTCCTTTGTATTTCTTCCATAGAAATTCCTTCTCTCAAATACTACATCATCTCACATTTAAGCAGAAATGTAGAATTAAAGTCCTAGGTAAATATAGTAGATAAAGATTGCTAAAACCAGATAGATTACGCTCCGTAGAAACAAAGATTCTTCCAAAATGCATTTACTGGCTGATGTACTGCAGGTTCTTTAGAAACATCCTTAGCCATGGCACATACATCTATTTCCCACCTTGTTTTTCCTAATTTTAGATGGTGTCTATGGATCTATTTCTAACTGTTTGTTAAAGTCTTATGCTACTCTGGAAAAGACAAAAACAAAGTGGGTGTTTTCTGTGGCTTCTTGGCAGATGTTACAGCTCCAAGAAGATGGAATTTCAGAAATGCTCTCGCATTTGCTGAATTTAAGACTTGCAGGTAGACTGTGTGAACACTCTCAGATGATCAGTAGAACTAAAGCTTTTCCAGGAAGTGAGATCCAATAGCATTAAGTAAGTACTATTTAGTCAGTAATAGTCAAAATTACAATCAGCAACTGCCTCCCCATAATTCTGACTTCAAATGTCACCTGTTTCAATGCAGTGTTAAGACAGATAAGGTGTAATGGCATGGAAGAGAAAGACTTATTCAGATTTCACTTAGTTCTCTGAACATTTCAGTAGTAGTAAGCAAGAAGGCAACTCATAAGACAAAGCAATCACAGCCTAAAGACACTAAAGGCATCTGGTTTTCTCTGAACCCATTCTACCTACAAAAGCTAGGAGAAAAATAAGAAGATATTTTTACTTTGAGTTTTTCCTCATAGAATTGTTCCTTCTGTTTCAGCTGCAATTCCAGATGTTGTGCTGCGATCTGAGCCTCACGATGCTTTTCTTCCAGCTCCTAAAAATCAGCAGAGATTCATATTCAGACACAAAGAAATAGTAGGTGCTGTGTGAATGTGTTACACAGGTATCTGACATTCATTCGTTCTCTTTTTTTAAGGCTTCACATTACAAAAAGCCAAGAACCAGGCCTGTCATAGTAAAAAAATTACAAGAGCTGCACATTATCAGTTTTAAGCTTTGCATATGTTGACCCACCTAATGTAGAGCAGATACACTGCTGAAGATTTCTATTTCCACAGTAAGAATCTCCATTTCCCAGTTAAATATTCCCAAAGATGGGCCAAGGACATTTTGTCAAAACAAGCAGTTATAAACACTTCATAACTGCAGTAGCATCACAGGAAGTTCAGATCTATTTTTAACAAGGTCTCTCGCTTGTTTTCTCACTGCAGACCTCAATAACAAGGCACTGCTGCCCATGTTTTTCATTCTACATTCATAGAGAGAGAATAGTATTTACTTTGCTATATTCCTCAGACAAATGTCATCAGAATAACTATTTATAAATTGCTTTGAAAATGAAAAGTGCAGGATGTAATATATATGGTACAATGTACCACAGTATTTTTCATCTCTTCACATCAGATAATTTGAGCCACGCACAGTAGGGACTTAAATAATTTTGCACTCAGAAGTTTTCTGTTTCTGCTGACCATATTACTCAGGATAATTTTATAATCACCTTTCAACTGGACACCTCACAAGAGTTGAGCTTAGAACTTTATGCTCATTCATTGTCTTATTTGTGATTCCAACAGTTTTCTTAGAACAAGAGGCAGATCCAGGTCTGCCATTCACTACTACTGGGTTGACTCTTGCATAAACAAGTTCAGGTTTTGGGATGCATCCAGGTCTCCTGTCTGCCTGCATTACTGCACAGCACAGGAAAATTTCCTGATATTTCTACTTTAGTTCTTTTCATATTCCCCCTTCTGATCTTCCTCATCTTGAAAACATAAAGACTTTTTCTCCAGCAATTGCAACAGACCTCTTTTTCCAGAAGTGAGAATCAAAGAGGAGGTTCACCAAAAGTAGGTCATCTACAGTGCCTAGTCCCCGACACTTCTGCAAGGAATGGAGAAGGCTGCTTTTTGCTGCTGAAGTATGTCTCCCAGCAACAAGAGGGACAACTCACCTCCCCCAGAAGCCCACACGTTTCAGGTCCTGGCAGAGACTCAGACAACCAGATCATCAGCAGCTTCAAAGCCACCAGCATCAGACTGCTCATACTGTAGCAGGAGCTTCACCGGTTCCTCCAGTGACACTTAACAGCCAATGTGGGCTTAAAAAGGTAATCTCCTTCCATTCCAGTTCTCACTTACTATTCTCCACATAGCACTAACTTTGTTATTAGCATCACAGCAATGATCCACACTTTCAAGTAGTAATAAGTATCTTCTCTGACTTGTTTCTTACTTCTCATTCAATTCTCTGCAGGCAGAGCAGCAGGTACTTCTCAGGTACTGCTAGATGAGCACACACGAAATCAATCTCTTCATTCAACAATTTCCACCTTATTCTATGCAATTCTGTACCTTCAGTTCCCTTCCTACCTTCCTATACTTTCTATACCAGGAAAAGTCAAAAGTGTTTGAAGAGATCAACTCGAGCGAATGAAGATGGTAGAAGTGGAGGAAAAAAAAAAACAAACTATTAGCCTGCGCTTCCAGGTCAGAGCTGCAGGGATTAGGAAACACCCTGTAGGGTTATTTCTTCAATGCCTGTTTGACTTTTTGTAAAACACTTTGGTGCATGTCCAATATTCTGTCAGAACTCCATGGAAACTATCTATAAGAAGAGCTAACCATATCCCACAGTGTAAAACAATTAGTCCATATTTCTGCATTCCCTTCCAGCTTTTCCTCCACAGAGAGAAAATCAAAACCAAGGAACAATCCTGAAATATACACAAGAGGCTTATGAAACAATTCTAAGTTTTACACTATTTCTAAACATAAAGTCGGCTTTTTGCCCAGCAAAACCATAGTTTCCCACTTACCATGTGCTGGTGTTATCAAAACAATTTGAAAGAAACAGCACTACTAAAAGAACCAATTTCACCTTTTTTTGAGAGCGCTCAGGCACTCTGATACTCAAGTCTACCTGTGCAGTTATTAGTTAGTAATAGTAATAGACTATTCCAAGTATGGGTCACCTGTTATGGTTATTGATATGTTTCCATTTGGCCTTTTTTAGGTGTACCTATGCTCAAGATTACTATTAAAAGTAATCTTTTTTTCCAGGTCATATTGGCAACATGGGAAGAGAACTCATGAAAAATAAAATTAAATTAATTATTCCACTGTAGAGTTATGCTTCTTGTCCCAGGGAAGTATTAGAAGCACCCTCTGCTTGGTTCACTTTAGACCAATGTATCGAGTTAGCTATAAAGATTTAATAGGTTTAACAAGGAGAGAAACAAGAAATTGCAAACAGAGAAAGTATGTGGGTGAAAACAGATTCCTGACAAATATTATCTTCGGAGATGAGCAGTTTAGATGACTAATTTCTCTCTGCTTTAAAATGTAAGCAAGTAGATCTGACCTCTAAATTCCTTCGCAATTTAGTTTAAAAGTTCTGAATGTTTTCATTGTTGCAGTATCCTGTCCTGAGAATGTTTTACTTCTGATATAATCATTAGGTAACTAATTTAAATATTACAAAGTGACTTAAAAGTGCTGCCACTGGGACAACTAGAATTTTAAAGTAGTATTGAGACTAAAGGTATAGGAGTGTGTTTGTAACTAAAGGTGCAAATAAAATTTGAGTGCCTAAGCTTTCTCCAGTATGACTGGTACAAGAAACAAATTTATTCAACAATTTCCACCTTATTCAATGCAATTTTATGTCTTCCGTTCCTTTCCTACCCCTTTCTTACAAACTCTTACCCTTTATCTTTCATTTTCACCTCTGCTCACCAGAATTTTTTCTGCCATCTGTTGAATCTGTTGAGATTTAGTTTGGATATCTTCCTTTAGACGGTTTTCTCTTCGTTCCACAGTCTCTAACCTCTTCACTTGATTCTCCAGAGAATGGCGCCGTTCCTGTAGAGCAATTATTAACTGTCATTTAGGAGAACCAACTCTGCATTATCATAAAGCAATCAGCAGTTTCTAGAAAAGTCAGCTGAAGTAGTCAATGTATGGTTGTCTCATATTTGAAATCCTCATCATGCCTCAGATTCCCTATGCTAGCCACATGTCCTTATAGACTCCTCACTGAAAATAAAAAGCCCTTTTTCTTCAAGGAAATACATTTTTTTTTATTAAAAATGGGTTAATTTAACATCACTTTCCCACAAACAGTTGCTACAGGAATACAAGCTGTTCACAGCCATCCTGATGAGGGTTCCTAAACTAAGACATATCTCAATAACTCTCTTACTCTAGACAGACATTCCCCACTCACCTCCGCTTCAAGCAATTTCTTCTTCATGCTTTCATTAGAATCTTCCCGATTCTGCAGTTTCTCTAACTCCTTCTCAGCTCTCTCCTTGGCTTGACGGATATTCTGAAGAAGTTCAGTTGCCTCTGAGCTAGCTTTCACAGCCTAAAGGTCCAAAGGGGAAATAAAAAAGGTATTAAAAGAAAGCCACATACACAAACTCTGTAGGCCAAAAGTTCATAAGCTCGAGATGGTCAACATTCTGAACAAATTTGCTACGGAACTGGCCTGGCAGTCCAAAATTAAGACAATCTACAAACATGCACAGAAAACCAAATTCTAACTTCTCTTACATAATGCTTTTCTGAAGTTTCCCCCAAAAACTGACAATCCAGGAGATCTACATGTTTGTCTTGCGGTACTGCAAGTTTCTAATTGTCTTCATGTACTGAAAGTAAAATCTACCCCCAAATTCAGCTCAAGTTCTTGGAAAGAATTCACAAAATACTTACTAAAACATCAGGAGAACAACCTGTTGGCCTACAGATAATTCCTTAGAATTAAGGGAAGGAGGAAAGGGGAGAGGGGTTTAACACATGACTGTTTGAGACATTAGAAGTCCTATTTCTACACAGTTTTGGCCTCCTATTCATATTCTAGATCACTAACACTTGAAAAAGTCCTCTCCACAGGTGCCAAGACTGAAAAACCCTCTCAGTAGATTACTATGACAACTCCTTTCTTTTCTGCTGAAAGATCTCAATAAGAGAAGTTTCCCTACTGTTCTTACAGTGTCTTCTTAAGTGACAGACTGACCACAACTGCAAACATCAGATATTATGTACTTCCCTCAGCTTACATTGCTAAGGTATTTTAATTCTGTTGTGACCCCTCAACATTCAACACTTTCTGTGAATAACTGAACTGGATTTTGCAATTAGAGTACACTGGGAGAATAAAACAAGTCCAACAGGTATTTTACTAAGCAAGCTAAAAACATCTGAACCCTGTCCTCAGAAGCATTGCATACGGCATCCCCAAAGTGGCCTTTTAAGTTAGAATTTCTCTACACTACTCTAGTTCTGACTCAGCTTCATTTGTAAAAATAAAAACTGTTGACGTGTCTCAAGAGCCAAAAGCATATCGAGAACACCGATGACTTCAGATACCAGTTCCCACCCCTTTTTCCTTATCATCCCCCGTGCTATGACTAATTCTATTTTTGAGTATAAAACAAAGTGCATCCCTCCTCTGCGTTGAGGTTTCATTGGAAAATCCTGTGGAAAATTCACTTTCATGACCCAGACATTACCTTTGTCAGCTTCTCCTGCAGCTCCTGGATTTTGGCCTGCTGCTCTGTATTGATCTACAGTTAAATAAAAAGACAGGGGGAAAAATTGTCATAACATCAGAGAGGAAAAAATGCCCTTTACTTGTAACACCTTATTTATTTTAATTCACTTCCCAAAAATCTTCATTTCTCGCTTTAAATCCTAACACACTAAAGTGCTCCTTGGCAAATCTACTCCCATTTTACTATCTTCTGGTTGATTTCATATTTTGGTCACCAAGTAGATTGTTGAGTGTAAGAATACAAAGAATTTTCTTTATTTTTCATTTGCTGTTCTTCATTCATAAAGAAAACCTTGATGTATCACTAACTTAACTCCAAACTCAGAGTGCACATAATGGCCTGCCATTGCCTAGCTTACACACAATCCATGAAAAAAAGGATATCCAGACCCAGCTTTAGATCAAATCAGAAAGAACAGCATTTTGCACCAAGAAAAATATTTTTAAAAAGTAAAATAAAATAGGGAGGGAAGAGAGACTGTGCTTGCCATTGCCCAGTCAAAACACACTTGGTTTCAGTACATAGTATGGAAGACCCAGGAAGCAAAATCCAAGACACTGGAAGTAGCATACCTTCTCCAATTTGCAATACAACTCTCCTGCTTCATTTTTCCCTTGATCTTTAACCTGTAACTTAAATATAAAATATATAAAAGCCTCAGGAAACATTGTAGTACACTGGTCTTCTATCCAGTCACCACCTCATGCAATTTAAACACAAACAGTTACACAAAGTATAAATTACATTATTCTATGATATTTTGTCTTAGCAGCAAAACCATGCTGATCTTTAAAGGACACACACACAACCTGTAAAACAGCACTAGAAACTTCAAGCAAGCATCAGCCACCTCTCCCATGAAGCCTAAAGTACCTTTTGCAGTTTGTTGTGACATTCAGTAGCTTTACGTTTGAACTCTTCAGCTGCCAGTCGGGACTCTCTCAACTCCGATTCATAAAGATCGCTACGCCTGCGAGCTGAAATAAGATCCTCTTCTAACTGGTTCATCATCAACCTCATCTCTTCTACTTGAGCTTGATATTCCTGCAGTTGTGGTAGAAGGGAAGGAAAAGATATTCCATTTTAGAAGCAACAGGGGAAATAACTTGGAGCAGCAGATCCCAGAATACTGATTGCAGGCAAGAGGTGCATTTAAGGATACATGGAAGAAAAGTAAAGTATAAAAGAAAACAATAAGAGCTAAATAAAATAACATATCCATGGTGTTCTGGTTTGAGTCTTGCCATTTTCAAGTCAATACGTCATAAAGTCAGAATATTGACTTTTTGAGAGTGGCTACACTGCAGAAACACAGACACACATCTACATACAAATGATAAAAGTTACTTACATTTCTGATTTCTGAAACAGAAATGTGCCTTTGAGTTGATGTCTCTACTAAATGCCCAGATGCTCCCTCAAGATATACTTTCTCAGGCTGATAATATGACAGTTACCACAGATCTGCACAGATTGGGTAAAAAGAAAGAAGGCGAAGCAGAGGGGTAGCATGCGGTGGCTTCTAGCTGTCAGGTGCTTTCTCTTGACAGAGTTAAAAAGGATCATATTGCTCTGTATGGGAGACAACCTAAAAATCAAATATTAACTTAGCAAACCTGTCTAAAAAAGTCACACTGCCCGTAGAAGATATTTGCCTATATAGGCAGAAATAATGGTTCTGCATGCAGGGCACTACAAGGCAGAAAGCGGGAGAAGAAAAACATGTGAATCTCAATGAGACTGGGTACTCAAACTGAAACAAGCTCTTGAGGTTGCTTCTCATATCTTCATCGGAAAAAAAACCCTAATTATATTTATTTAGCATTAATAAGTCCTGTAAGTATATGCTTTATAAAATTACTCTTAAAAAACAACATAAAAAAACAAAAAACCCAAATCAAGTATTTTTAGTGAAGCTAAGAAGAAGAAAACATGCACATCAAGAGCTAGGAAAAAAGATAATGAAGGAGTGCCAGTGGGGGAGTCTATCTTTCTTTCCATTTTAATATCTTACAACATGCCTGACTACCCCCATATTCAAACGAGTAACTGTCTCATGACAAAATCAAGTTTGTCATCCCTCCTTCCAGCTGTCTTTAGTGAGACAAGTGATTGCAAGAACACTGACCCAAGTATCAGCCTGTGCTTCTCTAGCAACAAGGAGAGCTTATGCTGATATTCAAAGCAGGTGGGCCTTTAACAGCTTGGGGACCCACTCTTTCCAGTTTCCCTCTCTATGGATGATTTATTTTCTTGCTGGAAAGAGTTAGAGCCTTTTTATAACAAGCAAGCACACATGAACTCAAATATTCGTTTAATTCCAATACATTTGTGAATGAAAAAGGCAGAACGGTTTGAAGGAATAAATGTTCTGCCCAGAAATCATGATTTGTTAAGAATTCCTAAAATACTCAGCTTTGATATCAGCAAACAATTGATTAAAGAATTACAGGTATGGCTACATATGGCTATGTGAAAATTAGTGTTTGGGAAGGGAGGAGAATGAGGAAGGATAAAAAAGAAAGAAGAGGAGATAATTAGTAATATTTCTTTTTTTCTTTTTTTCTTTACAATTGCAAGACAACCTCTGCATCAATCTCATGGTCAGGTCAGAGGAACAGGTCACATCGCTCAAGGTGACACAGAATAACACTTCTTCCATGTGAAATTATCAGAGTTTAAAAACCAAAATGTGCTTAAGCACATATTAATGGACAGCAAAGCTCAGGCATAATACCTGACGTGAAATCACATCAGGGTAGCTAACATACAAATGAGTGGCCCTTTCAAAAAACATATTTATTGCAAGTTCATCCATTCATATGGGTCTTCAGCAAGTAAGGACCAGAACACAGGTTTAGTAAAAAAAAAAAAACAACCAAACAAACAAAAAAAACCCAGAACAAACCCAAACAAAACAGAAACACACACCCCAAACAAATAACCCCACACACACCCACCACGCTTTTCTCTTCAGGTACCTGGGGTTAAGTTCAACCTACAGCCTTGCCCTGAAAACACCAAATGTCTCACTACTGGGTTTTGTAGATTCGGATTTACTGTTAATTTGACTTGTTCTCTCTCAAGCTTCATGTTTCCAACAACAAAACTCTAAGATACTCTTTCACCTCACCCCCCAGTTGCCTGTAACTTAAAAATGGTGCTCCAAGTCTTTAATGGCCAAGATCTACCTGCGGGTGTGAGTCAGCAAAACCATCTCCACATATTGTGTCGCCGTGTTCTTGCACATGGGTTTCATACAGCTCAGACCACCCCAGACATGAAAGTCTGCAGGATATTAGATTCATTTGTTCACCTAAGCAGCATTTTTATGTCATCATGAATCTTCATAAGCCAAATTAAAGACATTCTGGGCCAATATATTTGATTAAAAATTACTTGCATTATTTTTCCTCTGTTACATATGTCTGTACTGCCTAAGGATCTATTGATGTTTAACATCACCAGAAATGTTCCATATTTCAATATTTAAAGCAATTTTGCTAACAAAGCATCAGAACACAGAGTAAAGAGCTTTAGATCTCTTGCATTACATAAAACCACCACCCAGAAGAATGCTGTAGAAATCTATGGAGGCCTGCTACATCCAGAGGGTTGTTTTTGCATTTCATTTCTTTTTACATAAGAGCTGCTCATGTCTGGAGAATTATTATCAAGGTTTCTGGGCTTCCTGGTCTCAAACACTATGAAATTAGGCAGTTAATGTTTGTGAAGTGCTTTGAAGATGAAAAACAACAGATAATTGCAAAGAATTGCTTGAATGCCATAGGAAATTTCAATTTATTTTTCTCTATACAATATGTTGCTATTAATTCATAAAACTGAGTAAGTAGGTTCTCTTACAGACCATTTTAAATCCTAAAAATATCCACATTTGTCACCATATTTTAATTTCATTTTTGACATTTTTTTTCCTTTTGAACTGCATGGATTAATGAATTTTCAACATTCTTCTGGTGGAAAAAAATTATGAACATCTACTTTGCAAACAGATTAAATTAGGAAAAGAACAGTTTAGGCAATACAGATTCTATTTTCAAAGACTATTAAGCATTTTAAATGGTTAGATAAGAACTAAAAAACACAACACGAAATTAAGGTTAGCTCAGTTCTCTCCCAGGTGAAGATTCATTTACTTGTGAAATTTGTATCAACCTTTTAAAACTTATAGCTCATTTCTAATGCAGCATATTTGTAAAGCGTTGCAACTTTCTTTTAAGCTGGTTTTATTGATGAAGTACTTTCAGGACTAGGAAAAGAAAAGCCTGAAGTTTGGAGCTTGTGCTTACTTGCAACATACACAAAAGTGTGATTTTATTGCTTCCCATTTTGTTTAAGAAACCATGTGAAAACACACAGATTGGGAGTCATCACACAGCCTACCAACACAAAACGTAATCCTGGCAACAGAGCTAGAATATGCCAAGAATGCCTATTCATCAGTAGCCACCCTGCTCCCCGAAGAAGCAGGTATACCTGTTCTTTGATCTCTTGCAGTTTTCGGCTTTGCTCTCTGATATCATGAAGTAGCTGTAGTGCCTTATCATCTTCCTGAGACACTTCCATCCGTGCCTGCTCCAGGCTTCGCTTTAAGCTCTGCAGAAAGCAAAATGTTCAATACATAGTCTTTGGGTTTTCAGATGGCTCAACAATAAAGGTCTTTAGCTACACAAATGCCTCCTTGACTGCAGCGAGGCACCAGTGATGGAACCCTAGAGAAGTTCATGGCCCGTGCTGCTTCTATCTGGAGTGGAGCAGCCCATTTTACAAGCAGTGTTTACTACACTTAAATCGTAATTCAAAGTTCTGCTCCCTCACATCAGGTTTAGAAACAAAATCCAAACAGAGATCACAAAAGGCATCCATTATTGACAGCATTTATCTATATTTTATCTCGCACTATTAATTCACAACCTAGATACAATCCTTCAACTTCATGTTACTAACAAGCCCATTCATTTTTCTTGTTGCTGTTAAGCAAGTTAAATCCTTTAATCATCACTTAACTTCTACAAAGAGCAGAAGAGCTGCTTCTGCATCTCACCACGTACCTTTCCTGCAAATTTAGACAGAACAGCGGTCCTCCTATCAACTGTGTCTTATTCTTTAACAGAAAGATACAAACTGAATTTTGTTTATTCACCTAGTAGCATCGGCTGTAGGAAAATCAGTTTAAGATATGCTTCCCAACAAACAAACTCATCAGAATTGCTTTTAAATTCTCTGAAAGTATTATCTGGATTTTTGTTCTTAATACAAGAGAGGAAACAGAATATTATGTCCAACTGAAAATACAGAGACTATTAACTAGAATGAAAATATCCTCTCTGGAACCTAGCCAGGACAACTGGGCAGACATTCCAGTTCCCCTGAAAAATGCCAAATGACCTTTCAAGACATGGTTCTAAGGCCTCATTTTCTACCTGAAAAATGGCACCTGTCCTAGCATCATGCCTGGGGAACTGGATCAGTCTAAACTGACAATATCACAGATGGAGGCAACACCATTGTCTCCAAGTCCTCTTATTTGTCCTTGAAGATTTCTGTTTAAGTACTGATTAGGCCTCATCCTCTTCTGGCTAAGAAACCTGCAAGAAGTCAAACCCAAGCATGTTCTAGCACAGCCAGTAAGACAAACATCACAAATACTTTCAGCGAGACCAGGACAGTAGTTATTCCTGTATGTTCTAAGCACATGACCATGAAACAAACTTTGAATAAAACTATCAAGCAAGACTCAGCAAACAATTGGGGGCTCCATGATCAACAGATATCCTCTCACATATTTCTTTCTCTCCATCAAGTGCCCCACTGAAACCATGATGGAAGAGAAAGGGAAAGGCCACCAGATTTCAGGGTGCCAGAGCTGAAAGGGCTGGTGTAAGGGCTCACACTGCATTCTGTGATATAGGTGGCCAGGTCCTGCTCCAGGAGGGATCGCTGGGTCTCAGAGGCTTTCAGTTCCACCTCCTTTTGGCTAAGTACAGCCTCCACCTCTGACACTCTCCGGTGCAACCGCGTCATTTCCTGCTCCATCTGCAATAAATATGAAGAGGTTACAAAGGGGGCTTCAAAAGCTTTGTTAACTGCTACTTTCAGAGCTCTGTTTGTAAAGAATTTGTCTCCAAGAGACTTCTAGCTATGTTTCTCCAAATGGTGTTTAAATTCCAATACCATTGTCTCTGCTCCAGGAACGCACAGTTCTTCTTATGGACAAGTAGTAAGTCTAAGTCACCCCATTCATTCAAGCTGCTTGTTCATAGTCAGTCATTCTTCGAACCCCAGTTAGCAAAGGAGACACAATCATTTTTCACCTGACTTGCAGAGATGGGTCACTTTAACCTTATCCCAAATCCATGCTGGACCAGAAGATGGTTTCCCCCCATCTCCTTATCAGGAGCAAATGGTCAAATCCAGAACAGAGCAAGGAGAAAAGTAATCGAACTCTCATAAAAGTCTCAAACAAGCAGTAAGTTTTAAAAGACTCCGCTGGGTTCCCTTTACTGGAGCACAGCAACTCTTATAAGATGTTCACCATAACCAGTGACGTGACAACAGTTATGTAAGTAGAAGCTGATGAGTTAGGAAGAACAGTACTGCTGTAACTGTGCGTACGATGAAGAGGCACGGCCTGCAGGAAGCAGCAGTCGTCTGTGTCACGCCGAGAAAAGGACTGTTTAAAATCCAGAGCCACTTCTTGTTAAGATAAAAGCATCTAGAGCAACAGCATGGCCTAAATTCATCTCCCTTGGTATTGGACAGGAAGCCACCTCACGGAAGGGAAAGCATTTTGCCCACCACGAGTCTGGATGATCAGCAGCATCTGACAGATCCCTGGACATACAGTGGTTGCAGATTCCTGGAGCAATGGAGATGGCCAATCGCATAAATAAATACCTTGTGACACTTGTCCTGGGCGTCTTGGAGTTCTTTGCTCTTGATAAGAAGTTTCTTTTCCATGGAGCTGACCTTGGCTGGAGAATCCACACTTGAAAAAACAGATCTACAAGAGCAAAGCCAAACAGCGTGTGAATATAGGCAAAACATACAGAAATTTGCATTTATGTAGCCTTGGTAAAGTCATTGGGAACTTTATACCAGGATAAAAGAAAGGCGCAGCAATCACAGCCCAACAGCCATCATTTCAGACCAAGCATACCATAAAACCTGATGACAGTACGTCATTATTAAATAATCCATATGTACTTCTAGTTGCAATATTTATATTTTCCATAAGTGACTTATGCCAGAGTGCAAAATAATAAATCACAGCAACATTTTTGTCTAGCTTGTACGGGTTTACAAATGCAACAAAAGTAAAGCATAAAGTCAATGTAACCATCAGGACAGATAATAAAAAGCAATTTTCTGAAAATTTGTTTTGTACTTTACTTTCAAACAGGTTTTAAAATTGTCAAAGTACAAAAGCCTTAAAAACATTAAGATGTCATAATCTGCAGCACAGCAAGAAGAACTTAATATTCTTAGTTACCTTCTGTGAATCAAAAATGAACTGAAACTTTCCTACCCCAACTCATGTGATCCCCACAAACCCAATCAATACCAATATGATTAGTCACACTGCAGAACTACAGAGTTCCACCTACAAGTATTTTTTTTCGTGAGACACAACTTCAATGTACTACTCAAAACAATTTGGCTCCAGAAACCTGGAGGAAATATTTACATGCTCTTAAGCTTTCTGTCTAATTGAAACTCAACATTTAAGAAGGTTACCATTTCTGTTAAGTCTAAACTCTTTCTAGAAAAGGATAGGAAGCCACTTGATGTTTTGGAGTATATTTTTAGTGCTTTGCAGTCTTAAAGATGTAATTTGCAACCAAAACATTACGTGCACACATCAAAATATAATTTTAACAATCACATTCTCCCTCACATAAAACGATTCAAACTAGATATTTAAGCAGCTAATGATGGAACCAGTGTTAACTGATAGATTACAACACAGAAGTACAATGGAGGTGCTAATAAAAGATCATACAGTCTGCCCACACATTGCTTTCTGCTTCTCCTGGCCACAGCTTGGTATGCAGCCAGTTATCCCCATGGAGAGAAAGGAGCTTTGAGCAGCTCTCTGCATATAGCCACACACCCACACACAGCAGCACAGTCTCTTCTTAACACCAAGGAAAGTTTGATTCCATCACCACCATTTTCTGAGAAAAATCTACTCCTTAATCCAAATAGATATGCAGGATAGGCACAAAAAAAGACACGTGGATTTCTATGTTGCTGCAGCAACATATCTGTATCAAAATAGCTCTTCAGTAACACTACCTTAGCCAGTCATTAGGAAGCACTGTTTTGATATTAGCAAAATCCACCAATTCTGCCTTGAAAGGGCAAACATTAATACTACTTCAGAAATCTGATGTGGAAAAACTTAGAGGGAAGTCAACATGTCAACAATATAGATACGATCAGGACTTAATGAAAAACAAATGTTAAAAGTGAATGCTTCTGTACAGCATTTCTCTAGTCCTGATCTAATCAATCTGATCCATCAGATTATCATATTTAAAAATCAATTTATAAAGCATGTCTATACTCCTACAGGGGAAAAGCAACCATCTGAGAAAGATGCATATTAAATCCCATAACAGCTGGGTGTACAAACAAGGCTAAAAATGAATAGCTGAGAAAAGCAGTCTAAAAATACAAATTAAAGCTCACATTAACTAAAAAAGACACTGAGGAATCTGCTTTAAAATGTTAATCAAATATATGTAAATAGCTGCAAATGTGTACTGAGACAAGTCCAAAAATCTTTTTATAATATAAGTTTAGCTTTACAGGTCTGAACTGTACTGGCTAAAGCAAATATTACCTTTTTTTAACTATACTTTCAACATCACCTTTTTACTTTGACACTTTTAAAATCTAAGACTTTACCTAAGAAAATTCTAGCAAGTTCTCACAGATCTGGTTTTATTTGCTGCTTCTATTTCATGTCTCTGAAGGGGCTAATTTTATTTCCTGTTAAAAAAATATCAGAGCTTAATATTGCAGGCACCATTTTGCATTTCAACAATTTCTCCTAGCAAGCCAGCTTAAAGCATCCATATGCACTGCAACACAGCAAGGAACAGGACAGGTTTGAGTGAGAAAACAGAATGCTCTGCGAAGAGAGGCTGGTCAGCCGGGAGGGATGGGCTGGGACAGAGCACAGGAGCCTCACACCCACCGGAGTTTGAACTTCATCAGACTGCAGGGGGAGCTGCTCCTCAGGGCTGGTGTGTGTTTGGTAAGGAAAGAGAAGCCTATAAACTAAAACTATAACCTTTTTTTTCTCAGCCCTGCTCAAAGGAAGGAAGAAATTCCTTAAAAACATATGTCCTGGATGGTTTTCCTGCCACGGAAACAGTGCATCTTATCCCAGCGAAGCCGATTGCAGTTAGCACTGGACATAGGTTTTAAGAGACATCCTTTCCCAGTAATCCTTCCTGTGTACAAATTGTATTAGAGCAACTTCAGGAACAGCCATACAACCTTCAAAGCATCAGGAAGGGGGAAGACAGAGGAAATCAAGAGAAATGGAATACTGCCTAATCTAATAAGCCTTGTCATGGTGACATAAGCTCTCAACACAGCATGACAAGGTGGAAAATACACTGCTGGGGCACTTCTGTTCCTCCTCAGTCAGCATCATCTGAGAAATTAAACACAGAATCCTCAAAAGCCATGATGCAAAGCTGCCATTGAGGTTGGTACCATCTCAGAATATTTCTTTTAATTAGCTGCTACATCTGGATCAATTCTCTTAGCACAACAGAAGAGTTTCTGCTGTTTCCTCTTAAGTGTGAAAAAAAGATTAACAAAAGGTAACCAGCATACACCAACAAGAAAACTGCACTAGAAGACTAACCCCAAAGCCCACGGTACCAAGTGCTGATAGCACTAGCTGTGCCAATTTACTTTCCAAAGCAGCACTGCCTGCATGACTGAAAACTAAGTTAACTTACAGTGATTTCACAGCAGGACCAACAACCACCCCAGCCAGCAGAACCAGCAGAAATGGTACTGGTTGTGTAAAAGCTCCTCCACTCTTAACGTGGCTGAGGTGAAGAATAAGGAATGAGTACAGGAAAAGCTATCAGATGATTCCAAGGTACGGAACTCATATCTTAATCTCTTGTGCATCCTGTCTCATACCTTCCTTTGTCCTTTCATGCCACTCTCCTAAACCCCCAACTCACCTGTGCCTCTTCCTTCTCACAACGATTGACACCATCTGTCCTAATCCTGGCCCCCACACAACATGCCTGTAATCTCATCCCCCGTCCCTCATGCTCTATTCTTTTTAGCATTATACTCATCTGTACCTTCCACCCCCTCGTAAATGCTTGCTCAGGCCTAAAAAAAACCAACCGCAAACAAACAGTGATACCATCAATCTGTGAATAGAGCTCGCTGAAGCGAAGCATATTTTTGGTACTCTCATCCTGTGCTTCCTCTTTAATCTATCTTTGGTGAGAGTTTACCAGAACCCGACAAACTGTTGGAAGAATTCAGTAGTCATTCTTTTTGGAAGAATAGCCCATTTTAACTCTCAGTATTTCATAATGACAATTGTGAATCCATATCGAATTTTAAAATATAGAAAAAAAAAGAAATCTTGAAAATACAGCTTCTTATGGAAAAGATTGGGACCATATTCCAAAGCCTCACAGACCAAAACTTAAGAATTACATTTATTATATTTTGATAGATAATTTAAAAAAATAAACCCCTATATCAGCAAGGGTACTGGTCCCACTGTCAGCCTTGGCTATGAGTGTATCTCTACATTCTAGATTAGCAAGTGTTCTGTATTACCCTAAGTTTGTTATTGTAAGTGACCAGGCCCCTTTAGCTCCTTACTCCAGTGTAAAAGGACAGAGGCAGTCAAAAATTTACATCATAAACCATTTATTTAATTAGTTATTTATTTTTTTAGTCCTTATTTTGGTATATTTTATTAGGTGTTTATTTTTATTAGGTATTTTAGTGTATTTGCTTAGCTCTGGATTTATAATGTATTTCTCTTATGCCTTAGGGCTTCTGCTAGTCACCTGTAAAGGACAAGAATGATTTTCTTTCACCACTTGAAGCGTATTTCTGGCATCTAAGGGTTTTTCTCACTTGTTCTAAGCACTGGAGATCAGCCACAGCTACAGACAGAAAGGTGGGGCTGGCTTTTAATGGAATTAAACTCTCAGTTGCTTGTTATCTTGTCCCAGACACAGCTTGCAGCCAAACCACCAGCCAGATTTGCAGTCAGGCAGGCATTTTTTCCCCCCACATCAAGAATTCAGAAGTCATGATGGGAGAAGGAATTAGTTGATCCTCTACAACCTGATCCCAGTCCTTCAAATCAGATAGGAGCTTCATTGAACAACCACTTTGCTGGCACTGGAAGCTATGACATAAGCAATGCCCTTGATTTCTCCTGATTGCTTTCTACGACACATGACTGTCATGCCTTTTGCTCTGTTGTAAAATCTTGTGTTTGTTATGGGGTCACAAATTCCTCCCAAAACTCATGGTACGGGCCAACCTAGAAAACATCTTAACTCAATGGATCCTTCTAAACTATACACTGACTATAGAGTATCTGGCAACAGGTCTAAGTGACCTAGGTGAGCCCTTTCAACCCTAAGTAGTTGGGAGAAAGATGAGAATGGAAAAGGGAACATTTTATCCTTCTGTCCGATTTTTTTTTTAACTGCCTTCTCTCTGAAGTGTTTGAAACTCCTGGTTCAGCTATGGTTTTCCTATCTAGTGAAAAAGAGCCAGAGTATAACCCTAAACTTCATAGCTTGACAGCCCCCAAATGAAAAGCAATTGAAGTTTCAAGGACCTTGCTCATAGCCCTCTGCAGTTGCTTGCCCTAACTCTAAGCAGCAGCAGAGGCATCGGAGCTATCACGCTGCAGACACTGGAAAACAGATCTGCATCACTTAGCAACCAGCAGGGTTAGACTTCCAGAGAAAAGACTTTAAGAAGAAAAATTCTGGACTGATAAAATTGATGACTTCAGATCTTCCCGAGAAGACACCCCAAGATTCACAACAGATAAGCCTCACCTCCTATTTACTGTTCTCTTCCCCATCTAGAATTTGATCTCCAAACTACTGTGGATGGAAACAGTACTTTATTTCCTCAAGTAAAACATACATAAGAAAGAAGTCATCTTTATGCCCTAGGGTTGCAGTGATATTGAGAATAAACTAGTCACTGTTTTATTTAATTACAGATATTTTCAAATCTACATATAATCTTTGTCATATTTAAATCACCTTCTTAGAACAAAATACAAGCATTTACTGCTAAAAACATCAACATACCATACATTTATCGAGATCTCTTAAATAAAGAAACCACTAAGATCTACTTACATTAAAATTATTTGGGGGAAATGAAGTACACGGTATCTCCCTGTTCCAGCTCAGGAAAAAACAGGCCATACCGAGCTGAAATTTCACGTCAGTCAAAGCACATCAGTCTCAGCACATCAGTCTCTACATCTTTTTGCTACACTTCTCATCTATCACCAAAATTCAAGTACAACTTCAATATGCATTTTCAGTACTCTGCATATCAATCAGTCTGCTATATCTATGTTACTTTTCAGCCTCCAGCACAGTTACACCACTGTTCTGGAGACTTCACCTCACACTCCTCTTCAGGTCTAGCCTCGGGTCCCAATTACATATACCTTTTTACCATACCTATGTGATCACTGTTGAGCCTTTTGTGACTCTTACATGAATGGTCACGGAGCCAAACAGATGGATTGCAGCTCCCCAGGCAGAAAAGATAACACTGGAAGTTACTTCACTTCTAAATCAAGATAGATTTTAACCCCAGGTATCTATAGATATAACAACATTTTTCTAATTCTGCTGAAAATATTAGATCATTTCACCAAAAGTATACTTTTTTGGTTGTCATGCCCTCATCCTTCCTCCCTCCTTTGTCATAAAAGCAACTCTGTTGAAGAGGGACAGTCAAAGATTTGCATTTACTGGCATAACCATCATATAACCTTGATTCACGGTGTGGGCAAGATCAAAGATGTCAACAGTATCACCAGATTTGGTTGCACACCTACTGCAGAGCAATTATCACAACCAAAATGACAAAAAATGAAAACTTGAACAAGGCTGATTGACAACAAAGTCCCTTAAGGGGACTAACTAGCAACAACGAACGATGGTTGAACTGAATTGAGTCACCAACCCAGCTAAAGCCATCACATTCCTGAGAGGCCTCATGGTAAGTTGGGAAGTCCTTAGCTCCATAACATACTGCACTAATACTTTTCCCATAGCTCTGTCATCAGAAAGCAACCACACACCACACCAAATGGTTTATACCATACTATGGTTTCTTTTTCTCCGAATCCATTCTCTCAGAAAGCATGTTTTGTTTCAACTGAAAGCCATTTTTTCTACATCTTTACGTCCCTCCACATATACATACCCTGCATACATCATTTGAATCTCCAGTCTCCTAACAGAAAATACAGCAGTCTTCATATTTAACTTGACCCAACAACACGTAGTCAGCTGCTACGAAGCTTCTTCCATCACTGCACATTCCCAAATTAGTGGAGCTCCATTTCTACGGATCACTGATCCACCTTACACATCTGCAGCACTTGGTGCCCACTCTCTGACCCAATAAAATAACAAGCCCCCCCTTTCCATCTCTGAACTCCTCTGTATTCTCCCACTTTCAGGGATCTGCAATACCAGAAATGCAATCCCCCACTGCTCCCTGGTTAACAGCAACAACTAATTCAAAGTATCTGAACAATTTTAACTGTTTCAGAATCAATTGTTCCATGCCTTTCCCTCCCCTTCATCCCTGAAATAATCACAGAACAGTAGGACATGCAGAAGCCACAGCAGCAACAGATAAAGGCAGAATCTGGCAGCTTCCCTAAAGCAGAGTAGACAGCTATTCCTCACACACACACACAACACCCTCTCTGTAACAAACGTTTTTCCAACGGTCCTATCCTCCTAAGCAATATTTCCTACTTACTCTGATCTGAAGATCTCTAATGCCTTGATGAATGAAAACCCCACAAACGGCAAATCTTCACCCGAGAAGCCTGCTGGGTTCAACTGGCGCGTAGAGGATAAAACCCGCGAATTCTTCTCTGGTTCATCAAAATTTGAGGTGTCATCATCAGATTTGAGAGTAGGAACGAAGGGGGGAGGAGCTGGTAAAAAGAAAAAAATCAAGAAGAAAAGACAAATTTCAGGTACAGTTCACTCTGCAACAGTCCCGCTCATTCAGTGCTTGCAATGGCACTGCAGCTCCTGCTTTTAATCTTGCTAACACAAGCAGACTGAGCTGCTGCTCTCAAATCGTATTACAGCAACAAGAGATTAACCCTCACAGTGCCAACATGGCTACCACTCTGCAGGCAGAACGTCTCCCACACTGATTAAACTGGGTGTTAGGTTGAGAAACTGAGATTTTTGGTTTGGGGTATTTTTTTCAGGTTATGGGCTTTTTTTAAACACATACATTGAATCAAATCAAAGCACCAGGCTAAGAAAATCATTACTGTCATATAGGTAAAGTAATTCAATTCTGATACATCTAGAAAAAGAAAATGTCTCTAACCTGTCCAGTTAGTGATACTACGTGACAGGGTACCCTGATCCTTTGCCAGCTAAGGGATATATCTACATTTTAATACTGCCAAGAATCTTCACAGCATGGGCTTCTAATCAACAGCAAACTGGTCTTTCTCCTGGAAGGTTCTAATAAACTCTAGCTACTAGAAGCTACCTGGTCTTTAGGAAGGGAAGAAATACCAGTTAGATTTTATTTCTCTAAAAGAGCTTGCTGAAGATCTGGAACTCTTGTCGGGACACCACTGCAGTCTGGCTCTGATACAATCAGCTCTCAGAGGTATAAATAGCAGAAATTACAATGTATGTCTTACTGTAATTTCTAAATGGGTACCACTTAACTTGTTAAGTACTTGTTTAATTCCAGCCGATTTTCTCGTGTCTGCTTCAGTTTAATTAACCAAAGGAACAAAAGAACAAGTTCTTCTCAATGATGTGCAGCACCCGAGCTACCTGCTGGCTACATGTGTGAAAGGAACGAATGCACAAGCCTGCTGCACGATCCCTACCTCATTAAATCACGTTTTCCTTGATTCTTTTTATTTATTTATTTCACCACTCAGGTCCTCACTCACTACACACCTACTCATCTCTTTTTTGCTGTATAAAGGAGACAGCTCTTCAGTCAGCATTGAGCACACAGCCCATTGTCACAAGCTGATGGAAGTGTAGTGTGCTAAAACCGTTACCATGGATCCAGTGGAGGGCTCCTGTAGCTGAAGGGCTGAGGAGGACTAAAGAACCAGGAACAAACATTACAACCCCTGCAGTGCAGGCTCCCTGCTCCTCATCCCTGCATGCTCAGTTTAACCCTACCTGCCTGCATTGGTGACAGATGCTGATGCTTATCGAACTGACACAGGCGGAATGAGTCACGGCTGGAGCTTGGAGCTCCCTCTAGGTTGCCAAAGCCTTTCACAGCCCCATTTTAACTCTTCATTCTCTAGATAAATGCATGCTTCAACTACTCACCAGACCAGGATTAATACATTAATATATATCTATCTGTCTGAATGAACCTCCAAGTCACAACTCCACTTGCAGGCTCTGTTAGCAGCTCCCCACGGAACCATTCTGATGCTGCTCCCAAGCAGGGAAGTGAGAAGAAATTCCATGGAGCAGATAGGATGCTGCTCACGTACAGTAGTTCCAAGTACATTAGAATGAGATAAATGGGGAAAATACACAAATTAAATGGGTTCTGTAGTGAGTAGTTTTACTTACTGGCTACAGAACATTCAAATTTTCTGTCAATATTATGAATTTATTAATTTCTGCTATTTTACTGGTTATAATATAAATTTAGATCCAATATAATGCTGACATTTATGTACTGTAAACATAATTTTGGAACACAGATTGTTGATTAAGATGGCTATTTTTTTATAAATTCACTTACTGTCAGGATAATGTCCAGCTACTCTTTCATATGCTCTTAATGATTAAAAACAGAGAAGCAAGAGAAAACAGTTTGTGAGTATATCATCTTTAAGGCAAATATAAGCCCAAAGTTATAGTTAATTCATAGCAGAGGATGATAGACTGAGGAATCAATATTTTTTCTTTAGGACCTCTGCTGAAAGAACTCTGCACATTCTCTACGAGGAAGGGGGTTCTGTGGGGTTTTTAACATTGTCTTTGAAGAACAGATACTGGCTACGAGGTGAAGTAATAGAGAAAACAGCAAACTATTCACTTCATCTGGGGAAGTCTAGAAGATTTCTTAAAGAGGCAGGAAAAAAACACAGCTGCCTTTTCATCATGGTATAACAACTCTGTTATTAGATACACTCCTCAGAGTCTGAGGGATAACTTCATCTTTGAAAGAGAGATCTAGTGCTTTGCTTCTCACTAGAAATTAGCTAAGATCTTAAGTCCTCTTCAGGCCCTTGCAATTAAAAGGAAAGTCCTTCCTCTTACCAGCATTAAAAATTCCTAGTCAAACCACATGCATGAAAGAAAAAACAGTTGAAGTATGCCTAAACTCAGCAGGCACATACAAAGATGAAAAGCACTCAATAGGGGAACAATGGATGCAAAAAGAGAAAACTGAATGTGAGACAGCAAACCTTTGGGGCTGGTGGGAAACCAGTTTAGAGAGCACAACATTTTACATGACATTTTCCTCTAATGTTTAATAAAAGATGTGAACAAAGAAGAAACATTGCAAACACTAGATTAAAAAATAACAAAAAATCATTTGCCCTCTATTTTGCATTCACTAGAAATCCATGAGGAACAGTCCAAAAACTCTGCAGTTTTGCAGTATAACCTTGTTAAAAATAATTGTATGGAGAAATAACAGCAACTAAAAGGAAAACTTAGAAAGAACAAGTCATTCAACAAAAGCACCTCCTAAGACTAAGGAGTCCCTTCTCTTTAAGGTCCCTTCCAACTCAAACCACTGTGATTCTATGTCCAAAATATCTACAGAATAAACTAAGTAGCCTTGTATAAACAACCTAAAACAGACAAGGAATTTAGATCCCAAATGTGGTCACATAGTGACAGAATCTCTAGCCACATTATTATTTCTTGCTTAAAATCAGAGGGCTGCCATGCAACTACAGTGTTTTCAGAATGAAGACTGGTGAATGCAAATACATTGATGTGCTTATTGGTTGCTTCTTTAAAGGGAAAAATCCTTTAGTAGAGGTCATGCTAAGCCTCTTGAGAACTAAACATTCAAACCATGCCATTGCATCTGACAAGGTGAAAAATTCACACTTTTTTTCAGGCTCACCCAAAAGGGAGGCAAAACTGTTACTCAAGAAGACAGTGAACCCCAGGCTTCCACTCATACAGACTGGTTGGGTATAAAGACCTCTTTTTGTCTCAGATACGTTACAAACGTACATGTTCTGTTTACCATTTAAAGTATTTTGTAGAGAACTGCATGTTTTAAAAAAGCCAAGTGCTTGCCTAGATACCTCCCCACTTGTGGAAGGATGTAACCTTCTTCCATCTGTTCCCAAGAATGACTTTCTGAGGAAAAGGGGGTGTTGTAGGTTGCTAAGTTTAAAAAAAAGAAGAAAGCAAAACCCAAACCCACCACACATTCACTGCAGTACTTTAACCATCAAGATTAGATAAAATTTCTCTTATAGAAAGAAGGGTTTTTTTGTTTAAACCCTGCACTGCTGGGGGGGTTTAGAACCAGTTCAAGGAACGTTGCCTTAATTGAGTCTTTCCATCCTTTCAAAATATTTTCATGCAAATTCAGAGGAGAGATTCTGCCATTTCCCCTGGGACAGTGAAAGGTTTGACTGAAGCAGGAAAGGAAATAGAGAACATTTCTTAAGAATAAAAATGTGTCTTTTCTTGAGCTACAAGTTGATCTATACGTGCTTTCTGAGGAAAAGCACCCACATAGCCTTTTTAACTAGGTTAGGCATTACTTTTTCTCAGGCTTTAGGAGGCCTTTATAAGTGAAGTACTATGGAATAAGAACAGAAAAAAGAAAGTGCAAGCGATGTAATTTAAGGATGTTTTGCTCGAAGACCACATAAAAAAGGCATTATAATTGTTCTAACCAATCTGTACGATATTATTTTAACATCTTTTCTGTTCTGTCAAGACAATGATTCAACACATACATTTCTGTTAATAAGAGCAATTTTAAAGTTGACATGAAAGTGATCTCCACTTAGAGAAACCAGCCAACATGTTTTTTCTGAAGAGAAGTATTTAAATGAAATATCACAAGATATAACTGTTAACATACTGAATGACACTTTGTGTTGATAAGGCTAAGGAAGAGTCTTGGACTTATGAACAATGAGATTTGGGTTTCTGCCTGTTTAATAGCAGAAGGAGCCTAAAAAAAAAGTCAGTCTCCAATACTAATTTCTTCTGTTTGCACAAGACATTAATTCATTTCTCCTCACGTAGTTTCCTCATGCAACTCCAAATATGCCATTCCATTTTCAAGACCTCCTGGACTGCAATTTTACAAAACAATTCTTAAAATGAAAGATTCTTTGTTACACATGTCGCTTACATGACAATAAAAGCCCTCTGACTGTCTCCCTGTCAGCCTTCAGCAGGCAGATTATTGGTTCCAAATTAAAACACTGATGTAATTTACAAATTTCAAATAACAAAAGCTGATTAATACCTAAATTACAATACATATAATGCAACCTTGCTGCCAATAACTCAAAAATGTCATCCCCCATTCTCTACCTCTGACTTTAGATACTTACCAAGTACTCAAATAGTTGTTACCAACTTTCCAGTTAAAAGCCTGATCATTTAGCTGAAACAGACAGCAATATATTTATTCTAGGTAAATAAATTTCAAAATAATTTCAGAAAATTCTGTCAAGCAAATCAACACCATCTTTTGAAAGTTTTGTTTTGTTTTCTTTTGTTTTGGGGGGATGTGGTGGTATCTGATTTAGAAGTCATTAAATAGCAGAAACCAATAAATACAGATAACAAAATCTATAGATATGTTTCAGTACAATAATCCAAGGAAGGGTAAATCACCTATCAAGACAGATTCAGTTACACTTGACCTTAAGACTAACAGTTGGGTTCTGTTTCTGTAACTTAGAGGCTGCTTCTCCAGACATATGCTACTTGAATACAAGAAAGCTGGGAGTTTTCTTAGAGGCCACTCTCTTTTGGCAAGGAGTTTACTAAAAAGTCAAGTTCCATGGGTTACCATAAAAACAAATTGTGACACTGAAAAACCCCGGAATGACACATTCTTAACCAAAATCAGTGCATTAAGAATGGTTATCCTAGAGCTCCCAGTAGAATAATTTAAATACCTGCAAGACAAGGGTACCAGTTTTTTCCCTACTTTTCTCAGTCTGAAATAAAAATAACACTAATGATTTTACACAGTGGAAGAAAGCCTGAGTGCGCTGACACAGAATTTATTTTACAATCACAGAACAATGAATCATTTCGGTTGGGAAGGATCTTTAAGATCATCAAGTCTAACATTCCATACCCCCAAAATCTTTAACTAGATTAACTTGAGACTGAGATTCTTTAAACTAAGTCCAAATCCCGTGACCTCTTCCAGCACTCAGTAGTTTTGTACTTTTCTTAGGCTGCCATTGCTCCCGTTAAACACCGCTATCAGCGGAGGTCAAGATAAGAAAGAAACCTTTAGCTTTTAGATAGCCTGGGTCAGACCCAACAAGGGTTTTGAACAGAATGACAGCAACACTGCCCTGAATAAACCAGGAAATAGAGAGCCACTGCAGAGAGCAAAGCAATAGGTGATACACTGAATCTGCTACTAAAAGCAAAAATACTGCTGTGTTTTGTGCTAGTTACAGTGGAGTTTTATGAAATATGAGACATAACAACGAAGTCAGGGGTCAAAACTGCAGGAATCTTCACAGTAGGTCAGTCCTGATATTACAGGGAATGATGCAATCCACTGGCCAGCTGCAGACAAAAATGGGATTTTTCAAGTCCCGAATGATGATTTCAACATTACGACATCAGGGATGCCTACAGCTTGTCCATCAGTGTCACCAATGTTGCATGAAATGGCAAAGCACTTGATTAACTTGTGCAGTTGTTTGAATACTGGACAGACAATTACCAAGGAAACACCAGAATATATGCTCACATGCCACTTTTTTCCAGGTCTGAGATAATATGATACAAATACCATACAAAAATTTCAGATATTGAAACCGCTGGCTTAGACAGGGCCCTGGGGAAAGAAGGCAGAATGAGCTGAAGTCTGGGAAATGTGTGCTAAAACGATGAAAAAGGCTCAAGGCTCAATGGCTCTCAAAGGACAGAAACAATGGAATTTAACAGAACAGCGGCTCCACAAGTTCAAAATTAATGAATCAACAGAAAAGTGAGTAAACAGTCTGTGGAGCTGACAGCTGAAGTGCTGAGATAGTCATCAAAAGTAGCAGCACCGGCTTAGCAATTTATCATAGAAAATGGAGCACAATCATTGCTCTTACAGCATATTTGATAAAGTATATAAAGGCAGACGCGTTCCCTGCCCAGATAATCTTACAGTCCAAATAATTCAAAATACTATCCAACACAAGTCAGGCGCTCGTACATAGATCAATGATGATCTCTGAAGTATTTGCTTTTGCCATGGAGCTGGTGCCTCAGTACTTCTAAATATTAAATTCCATTGCTTTCATAGTATTAGAAACTATTTTCTGCATAGAAAATTATTTGCTTCACTGGTTTTAATCTCTTCCTAATAGAACAAACAAATTTTTGACAAAAAAGCGAGTCATATATTAGCCACATTAACTTTGAGGAAAAACTCCAATGCCCCTACGACCGCTGACATTTTATCTTCTACAGGAGCTAAAAAAAAACCTACCAAACCTTAAATGAAGTTGGATCACAAGTAATGAAAGAGAGAAAGCTGAAAATACAACAAAAAAAATAGTGATATTAAGTCAACATTAAGCAAATTGGGGTGGGAAAGGCCTGAAAGAACATACTGATGCATTTTAATCTGAGGAATGACGTGGAAAGGACTGTTATGATTTTCCAGTCTAGTGCCTGCAGTAATATGGCAATAGCATCAGAAGTCCATATAGAATTGTATTAAACTTCATCTTACCTTACAATTTGACCTGAGAGATATTAACATATCCTATCTAAAAACCAGAATGTATTGTTTTGTTAAAAACACCTGCTCCAAGAATTCATTATGACTAATTATTCAGATCAAACTTAAATACTCACATTGTACAAAGTTTAGTGGTACCCAAAGAAACAGGATTTGTTTATAAATACACTATTATTCTACTTACAGTTACGGATATTATTCCAGTCAATTTTAGAAAAAAATGGATGGCAGCACAGTCCCTCATAACCCAGCCTTTCCTTCTGTCCACAAAGCAGACTCTGGATCAGATCAAGAAATTCACTACTAACTTTGACATCCTCTGGGAACTTCAGAAATCTCTGTGTTAGAAAGAAAAGGATCTCTGTTGAGTAGGAACACAGTCCCAGAACAGTAAGATTAAGCTTCATTATTCTGAGGCACAAAGGATAAATATTTATACCATAGAAATAAAAGTATTTTGTATTTTTTCCAAATAGACTTTTATACACATTTTCTGTAGTAAAGACAATACCATCAGAACAGCCATTCCCAATCAGACAAATGGTAGACCCAGATCACCAGCTTATGTTGAACAATGACCAATTTTCCCAGGAAAATTCTCCCAAACTTCCAAGGATTTGTGGTTTAGGATTTTCTGAACCAGGTGTGATGTCTTTATTTGCCAGATCTCAATAGATTCTTCTATGAATTTTTCTAGGCACCCCTTGAACACATTCAGTAACTACAAATCTAACAGCAAAGAGCTCCCCAGCATGAGAAAGTTGTATATGAAATATCCTTTTTTGTTTGTAACATAAGTTACTGCTGGTTACTGTCACTTGATGCCCCTAATTCCTATACTACACGAGATAACAGGCAAACATTCTTTGTTCACTTCCTTCCAGCTGATTTCTTTTTCTTTTCTCCCAACTCCTACCACTCTGTGCTACTTTTTGGACTCTTACTAAGAACTAAACTAACATTTGCATAGATTATAACACCAAAATACTGCTCTTGAACTCACCACTGGGTAAAGCTGGGATACTTTTCACCTCGTACTCATTGGTTTATTATTTACACTACATTTCACATGATGTTTTAATCATGCAGACACTCAGCATCCTCAAGCCTTTCTGCAGCTCTTCATAGCTCACATGTGCCTTTACTATCCAAAACCACTAAGATTCAGAAAATTTACCAAGCCACAATTCATCCTTTCAATCCCTTTTCTAGATTATTTTGGGAACACTGCAATTATAGTTGTCTAAGATTGAGAGCTAAATCTTTTTTAATTCATTCACTGTAGGCAGTTATTTTTAGATACTTGTTACAAAAAATAACTTGATATCTGCAAAACAGAGACATGTAAAAACAATATAAAGCAGATATTCTAAATATTTTAAGAACATAAAGCAAGACACATCCATAAGCTTCTTTTTTCAACTGTAAAAACACAGAGTTTAGTTAACAGCCTTTTTACCCAAGCACATGGAAGGATTTTTCTCTACCTGGAAGTTCATGATGTTATTGAAGGTTTTTGTTGAAGTCCCCTCAGCAAATGGAGATCTTCCATAAATCATTTCATATGCAATGACTCCTAAGGACCACCAGTCACATTCTGGACCATAAGAAGCTTTGCCTTCCCCATTCAACCCCGTTAGCATTTCCGGTGCCATGTAGTCAGGTGTGCCAACAGGTAGCTTGGCATTTACCTAGAAGCAAAGACATACCAAGTGAAATTACAGCACTGGTAATACAAGATTTTTCTTCTATTTTTTTTTTCTTAAATGAGACAATTTTCAGCTCTCCAAGTAATTTTAAGCAAGACTGTTAAGCAAAAAAGTGGAAGGTTAAGCAAACTGCTGATAAACAAACAGAAAGAAAGCTATTTGGCATAAAAAAAAAAGAGGCAAATTATCACAGCTAACTGCTACTAGAAACCACAAACAGCTGAAGTAGGAACGTGGCATTCTGAAAAGCACAGGATTACCAGACACTGATGTTTTAAGCAGTATACATGCTCTAGAGCTACTGCTTCAACTAGGGTTAAAAAGGACATCATAGCTGAAATTTCAAAAATAGAAAAATTTAGACATAAATATTCCCTGCCCTCATTCCATTCTGTGCCATCACTACCTTTTCACCTTGTGTTCGTGATTGGCAAAAGTATTTGACTTTCTAGAGTGCTTAGAAAAGGTAATTCAGGAGCCAAAAACTGCAATCATTTTTTGAGTGGCATAAAGAATAAAACAAAAGAGCAGGCAGACTAAGACAAAAAGCTGAAGATGACCGAAAAGATAATGTGGAGAAAAAGAATTTAAAAAAAATTGCAGAGCAGAGAAGCCCTGAGAAGGAAAGAACAGGGAAAAAAATATTAAGAGTAATATTACTAAGAAAATACTCCAAAAATATTGTAAAACAGGATAGGAATCTGGTGTAACATTTCACACTCTCACTTAGATATATTTTAATTTCAAATTATGACTTGAAATTGTATGCAGTTACCTAATTTTTCCAGCAACTTATAAAAAACACAATCGATTCACAGCTTTGAATACAGTGCTTTCTGGTGAGTAAAGCGCAGAACACTGATCTGACTCATCTCAACCAAGAGCTCCCCAGTCTTCAAAATTGTGTCACCTTAGGTACAACAAACACAACTTTCAGTCCAATTATGAACAATCCTAAGTCCATGTCCTCCTTTAAGTGCAGCATTGAACAGTTGTAAGGATCTCTAGAAGTACAATTTTGTGTTGCAATGCAGCAGCAGGATAGAGTTGCCTTTACTTTACTTGAGTATTAAAATTTTAATAAGCAAATATATATCTACTGAGAGCTACACGAGATACTCGAGCTCATGTTTGAAAAGCCATTCATAAGTGGAAAAACATCACTGTGAACAGATTCCATATTGGACAAGAAAGGCAAAAGAACAAGATGTACTCAAGGAACAGATACAAAGCTAGCTCTCCCTTTTTGACTGGACCATCCAAAAAACCACAAAGTTTAAATCCTCATTATTACCATTTTGTTTACTGTCATTTTGGCAGCTGACCCAAAGTCCACCAGTTTAACGTGTCCTGTTCGGTCAATAAGAACATTCTCTGGTTTGATATCTCTGTAAGCAAGAAGAAAGCAATCAGTGCCTCTCCATACCTTTCTTCACCGTCCCATCAAGACAACAGGATATCCCTTTTCAGCTACACTCAACCACGTGCTCAGTTGCGTAAAACCCTAACAAGTGGAAGTCTTATTTCCAACTCTTTCCAGGAAAATACAAAAGTAATAAAGATCCTCTTGTTTCCTGGAAATGTAATAATTATCAACAGAAGATGAAAATAGAAGGTGGTTTTGCACCTTGACTACACAGTAACCGAGTTACAGTGAAATACTATGTAGTTTTCTTCCCAAATTTCCTCACAACTTATTCTGTGCATCTTTCAAATCCAGGCAGATACCCTGCATTAGAAAACCACAGCCTATGCTCTATGTGCAGCTAGTACAGCTGCTTGGAACACAAAATACTTCATAACATTTCCAAAATGTCAAAATGGAATAAATTTATTAAACACCAGTACAATTTGAAACCACATACAGTAACAGCCTGCAAGCCTTGGTATGATCTTTAGAAAACTGTGATATTTAACTACGCCAACATCCTATACTGCCCTGTTCACCAATCAGCACACAAATTTTAACAATCACATTCATTTCCCCTACTACTTGGTGCTAAAAGCAAAAATCTCTGGAAAAGGTTTCAATTTTTTATAGTGCAACATTAAGTCTTCTTTTTACTAAGCCTCCAGAAAATATATGTAACAATGCTTTCCTGGTATTAGTTTGAACTTCACATCAAAGTTAATGCCTTTAGCTACAATTATAGTTGGAGACTGATTAATTTTCTAATTTTCTTTTCTGATCCAGCATGTGACATACTGTCCTGAGAGAGGGTGGAATATTAAAAAAAACAAGAATACATCATTGAAGAACACTTTTCCTGGAATGATACTGATAAGTGCAATGCAAAGCAATCTTCACCTACCGGTGTACATAACCCATCTGATGGACACTGTGAATGGCTAAAACCAGCTCTGCCAGGTAGAACTGCACCATGCCCTCATCCAGCTGCTCCTCATATCGGTTTAAGAGTGACAGTAAGTCTCCTCCAGGCTGATACTCCATAACCTACATAAAATTTAAAAGGAACAATTATAGTACATATATACAAAAGACATTCCATTCAACCCCTCCAGATTACACTGGACACATATCAAACACTGGCATGTAATGCAGGAAAATTTACAGAAGGTGAGCACATTTCAATCATCACGTTGTCCTTCAACGTAACAGTGGCAATAGTGTTCAACAGAGGAGAAAATAAACAAAGGTTAGGCATTACCAAGTAGAGATTTTTCTTGTCTTGAAATGCATATTGTAACTGTGGAATCCATGGACTGGTGCTCTGAGATAATATACTGCGTTCCTCCTCAAAAAATGACACCTACAAAAAAAAATGAAGTGTTTTGTTACTTCATGATGAAATGAGTTAGAATACTTTAGAATCTCCAAGTTTTAACAAGATTTGAGATTGTGCCAAAGGCACACATCACAAAAACCTTACACAGAAAATATTAAATGCTATTTCTTTGTGATGTACATCTTTAAAAAAAAAAATTTGACTTCTTTGTGTTTCTGTTCTGCTCCTATTTTGTTGTCTAGCTTGCTTTCAACTGAACAGCCCCTGCAGCAAAGGCCAGCTTGCCTTTCAAACTGGTGAAGCATCTACCAGTTCAGTCTTGGTTGACCTCATCTGGTCTGGTTCTAATAAAAAAAAACTAATCTCAAAAGAATCATACAAACAGGGAAGAATCTAGAGTAATTATACAGTAGCATCTTCCAGCTAATTCAGTAATAAATTCATTGCAAGGTATTAAAATACAAGGCTCTCTTGAAATCGTCCTCTAGCAACTATTTAATTATTCAGATGTGCAGCCAGACAATAAGAAACTAATTTTATTACAGAGTTACTGCGAGTTCATTTAGATCACCATTCCCTAGTTCCACAGACCCACGCTCAACAAGATTGAGCACATGTAATAGTGAGGGTAGTATCCTACTTTGCTTTCTTGCCAGCCTATGCCACAGCAACAGTAATTTTAGTTTATCTTCATTTCTGATAGCCACAAACAACGCGAAGGGATCTCGGGAGCACCCTAACTGCACCACATATTGGGAAAAACTGATTGAGACATTGCTGTATAAATTCAAAAGGTCTTTCATGGAGTATCTCTGTCCTACTTTTGTATTGGGTTTGCATGCCAAGGTTTTGGTAGTGGGGGAGCTACAGGGGTGGCTTCTGTGAGAAGCTGCTAGAAGCTTCTCCTATGCCCACAGAGCAAATGCCAGCTGGCTCCAAGACAGATCTGCTCCTGGCCAAGGCTGAGCCCATCAGCGGCAGTAGCAGCGCCTCTAGAGTAAGATCTTTAAGAAGGCGAAAATAAACCCTGTGGAATAGAAAACTGCAGCCAGAGAGAGTGAGGAGATTTAAGAGAAACCACTCTGCAGACACCAAGGTCAGCGAAGGAGGAGGAGGAAGAGCTCCAGGCACTGGAGGAGAGATTCCCATGCACCCCTACTGAAGACCACAGTGAGGCAGGATGAATGCTGCAGCCCATGGAAATCCATGGTGGAGAAGATATCCACCTGCAGCCCATGGAGGACCCCACAATGCAGCAGGAGGCTGTGACCCTGTGGGAAGCCTGCACTGAAGCAGGCTCCTGGCAAGACCCACAGCCCCAGAGAGAGGAGCCCAGGCTGGAGCAGAGTCCTGGCAGGACTTGTGACCCCACAGAGGATCAATGCTGGACCAGTCTGTTCCTGAAGGACCTGTGGAAGGGACCCAAATGGAGCAGTTCATGAAGAAACACAACTTATGGAAACAACTCAGGTTGGAGAAGTTCATGGAGGACTGTCTCCAGTGAGAGACCCCACACTGGAGCAGAAGAGCATGAGGAGTCCTCTCCCTGAGGAGGAAGGAGTGGCAGAGACATGAGATGAACTGACCACAATCCCCATCCCCTCTCTCCCTGTGCCACTGGAGGAGGAGGAGAGAGAGAATTAGGGAGCGAAGTTAAGCCAGGGAAGAAGGGAGGGGTGAAGGGAAGGCATTTTAAGGTTTGGTTTTATTTCTTATTATTCTATTCCAATTTGATTGGAAATAAATTATACTAATTTCCCCAAGCTGGGTCTGTTTTGTCTGTGACAGTAATCGGTGAATGATCACTATGAGATTCTCATTATATTTTCTCTCCCCTGCCCAGCTGAGGAGGGGAGCAGCAGAGCGGCTTTGGTGGGCACCCGGCATCCAGCCAGGGTCAACCAAACACAACTTGTCATCTCATGTCAACGGAAGATTCACTTCCATTTCTCACCAAACTATGAGAACAACCTCCATTATCAAGTAACATATTTTTCAAGCTAATGTGAGGCTCTCCATAAAAACCCAGTCACCACAGTTTGCCGTTGCACCCACTCTTGACATTCTAGATCACTCTTTAAGATAAAGAAATAAACTTACTGAGTAGATTGCCTGAAAATTCAAATCATCATCAAGCTGATCAATACTGATCCAGTATTTTCTTCATGTGTTCTTTCTTGTCTTATAATTACATGGTAAGCTCTTTGAGACAAGGGCTGTTTTTTTGGTTGGATGGCACCTCCCCCAATGGACTTATGGTCTACGAAGGTGGCTTTTAAAGACAGCAAAACTACACAAAAATATATTACTTCATTGAAATATAGGAAGATCCTTCTCAAGATAAATTTTAAATTTACTCTAATAGTAGTGATAGAAAGGAAATGCTCAACAAATTGTAATTTATCCTTCTACTGCCATAACAGAAGATACGTACGTGCTCCTGCGCCAACAAGGACTCCTTGCTCATCACCTTCATAGCGTACACGTCACCAGTAACTTTCTCTCTTACTACTTTCACATCTGCGAAGTGACCACAGCCAACGACGCTCTTAACTTCAAAATCTTTCACACTGGGTTGCAGTTCCCTTAATTCAGCTATAGTCTCTGCATCTACAAAAATAAAATACTTATCTTTACATCAGCCAAATGGCATTTCACAGAAAACACAGCATCAAAAATGGGGAGCGAAGCAAACAGACAAAAAAATCCCAAACATTTAGTTCCATATTCTCAAGAAATGTGAAATCATTCCAGAACATGCTTCTTAAAAAAACAGTATGCATAAGAACCAGAAAAAGACTGTATTAAAGCATAGTTACGACTGAAATATGGTACATACAAAAGAATCAGGAAATGTTAAGACAGTTCCCATAGCAACCATAATTCTGTCCCATTCATAACATCATGGGCTGATGGCCTCTTTTGTTTCTCATTTATTTCCCACCATCCTTTACCAATACAAAGTGTATTCTCTAAATACGAGGGCTTTACCCAGCCAAGTTCTACAACTCAGGCGGCAGGGTTTTCTCCTCTGCCTGTGGGAGGCACTAGTCTATTGTCTAACAAATAGCCATAGGCATTTATTTCAGTTCAAGTCTTCCACTGTTACTTTGATCCAGCACATACTCTGATAATCAATCCCTCTCTGTAGATTGTTCCAAAAATTCTTCAGACTAGCAGAAAACTACTTTCCATTAAGAAATCTGGAAAGCGTTGGATAGAACTATGATAGAGAGCATAAGAATTTACTTTTAACCAAATGGCTTTCTGGCATATCTAAATGGAAAAAAAATATTATTTTTTTTCTTTTCCCCAGAAAGAATCTGGGCACGTTACCAGTAAAATATTTACTCTTACAGAAATACTTCTGAAGCACAGAATTACTATAAGTTATATGTGCAAAATTCAGATAACACACAAAATCCAAAGGATTATTTCAAGCTGAAAGGCCCAAGCATTATCAAGCTCTCCTCTAGATTTTTTTTCCATATTCCATAGTCACTCTCCTGCTCTCAACTTCCAACATCCTTCCACTGAGCACACACGGAGCTCTGCTGTACGCAGCACTCAGACACTTTCAAAGAAAGTGCCCCTTCAATTATAAATACAGTACAAACTAAGAAGGATGCACATTCAAGTCACAGCACTTCAAAAGACATTTGCATTTGATATTTTGGACCTGTACAAAGCCTTACTAATATTGCCAAGATCCCCTTTGCAGTGTTGAATATGCCCACAAAAAGTCAGATGCTCAAAGTCCTGGGTTACAATCATTAATGAACCAAAGCAATGAAAGCGTTATGCAAACATTCAGGTTCTTAAGAACCATCTTTTAAGATGGCACCTAAAAATTAATCTGAACAAACTTACACTTCTTAACAAAGTTCCCAATGTGTTTAATTTTCATTAAAGTGGGGTTTCTGCATTCTTCAAAAAGAACGAATAAAGAATCAAGGATGCCTTCCCGGGAGAGAGGAGACATCTGCTGTTGAGTCACAAAGAGTGGCTTCCCCTGGAAAAAAAAAGAAGCAACACCAGATGGAGTCTCAGACAACAATGAAAAGCCTCAAATCAATAACATATGTATAGAGCAGATTATATATTATCTATTTGAAAATTACTGCTTCAGAAATCAGACAAATTATATCATATAGAATGCGAGATAAATGCATTAACTCACCGTGTTACGGGTATTTTACTTTTAGACAAAGCAATCCTTTAAAGACTGCAAAAGTTCAAATCACAGTTTTCTTGAAACTATCCACATCCTCCTGCTAACTCTGATCTGACCGTTTTTTTTTCTTGATGTACCATTCATGTTTTTTCATGGTAAGAATAGCTTAAGGATTCAGTATCAATATTGGCTCTGGAAGGAAAATCTGGTGAATCCATATGATCAGACAGTAACTGGTTAGGTAAATGACAAACCCTCAGCTACATCGCCATGAAAAAAATTGGAATACAGGACACAAAATGCAACATTCCCCGTTTACGTGGGAAAATTCAGTCAGGCTAAAACATTAACAGATGCACATAAACATAAGACCAGCTTCTTCCCACCGAACCTCTGGCTAATTCGATGCACACTCCCCTGCCTCCAAAGGACCACACTGGCACACTTGGAGTACCCACATGGACAAGCAGCACTGTGTTTTGATATACTGGGTTTGGACACAGAAAAGACCGAGACCAGCTAATCCAAAGCCAGATGCCCTTTACCTGGAAGAGCAGATTTAGCCGAGAAACCCGGCTGGCAATGGGCTCCATTGGTCCGGCCTCTCCTGGATTTCGGGTGCTACATTTGAACTTCAGCATCTTCACAGCTCACCTGTACTGAAGGGCACCTGAAAAAGAGAGACAGGGCTTTCAAGCAGAGGAAGTAAAAATAAAGATATGGGGCGGGGGCATAACATAACACCTGTGTTTACCTGGAGACGAAATTTGATAAAAGCTTCCAGTTAATGGCTTTGAACTGGAAGGGGGAAGATTTAGATTAGACAGTAGGAAGAAATTCTTCACAATGACAATGGGGAGGCTCTGGCACAGACTGCCTGGGGAAGTCACGGCTGCCGCATCCCTGGAGGCGTTCAAAACCAGGTTGGATGGGGCTTTGAGCTGCCTGGTCTGGCGGGAGGTGTCCCTGCCCACGGCAGTGGGGTTGGAACTGGGTAAGGGCTCTCAGATCCCTTCCAACCCAAACCGTTCCACGGTTCTACGATAACCACCAAGCTTGAGCGCGTCCGGAGCGCTGGGGCAACCAAGGCGTTTTGCGGGAAAGCGGGGAGAGAGAACGGCTGCAAACGGACACAAGCGCGGAGCCACCTCAAGAACGCGGAGGCTCTCTCCCCCCCACACACCCCACCCCACCCCACGGCCGCGGAGCCGCCGCGGAGCCCCCTCGAACGCCGCTCTCGAACGCCGCTCCCCACCTGCCGCCCTTTGCCGCCGCCGCGTTTGAAGGGCGCGCGGGGCGGGCCCGGCCGCCACCACTTCCGCTGACGGCGCCGCGCGCGCCCGCCCGCAGCCAATGGCGAGGCCGGCGGGCCGGAAGCGCTGCCGCAGCCGGGAGCCGCGGGGGCTCTCGGGGCGGGGCCAGCGCGCCCGCTGATGCCAGGGTGGGGCCGGGAACGGCTGTAACGGCCCGGCCGCCCCGCTCCCTGTGGGCCCGGGTGGCGGCTGCGGCCGCGTGGGGGTTACAGCCCCCCAGCGTCCCCGCTCCTCCTCCCGCCGGTTTTGCTTCCCTTTGCCAGATCTGGACAGGCGGGAGTGACCCATCCTGAACAGCTCTGGCTTGGAGCTGCTGCAGCATCGGTTTGTGGCAGCTGACAGCCAGGGGGAGAATAAACGTGATTTCAGAAGCTTCACGCTCTCTTCTGTAAAATGCTTTTTTGCCCTTTAGGTCTCAGTTGTTCTCAGTTCTTTTGGGGTTTTATTTTTTTTTGTGATCTGTGTGGTTTTGCTCATACCTGGGGTGATCAGCTTTCAAGTGAAGCATTGGTGAAGTGTTCCCCTTGGCACTCCCCCCGAAGTGCCTACACACAGCCTGGCCTTGCTCAACAACGGATCAGAGCGGTGATGTCAGCGGAGAACGCTGGCAGACACCACAGCTGGGCACAGCACAGGATGCTGCTTACATCACAGGTCTCTGTTAGACAGTGGTTTGGCAGGATTTAAGAGGGTAGCACAATTCTAGGTGATGGGTCTCCTTAAAAATAATGACGTTGCTTCATAGTGGCATAAAACAAGATGTGTTGTCCAGCAGTCATTTTAGTCATGCTAATACTGGCTTGGCATCCAGCCGATAAAGTAATGCACTGATGGATTGAGAATGTTACGAATTTATACCACTTATTTTACAGATTTGTGCTTTCAGTCCGCCCCTGGAACACTGGCATATTTTTGGTGCATTTCTTGTCTCAAATTTAGATATCTGGGTCCATTTCAAGTTACTGAACCTGAAAGAGTTCTTAAAATCTAATTTATTGTCCACCACCTGCACTGCCAGTTTGCTTTTTGGCTTCCACTCAGGATGTTGTCATTGTCTGTCACATCCACAGCCGCATTGCACAGCTCTTAAAAAGAAATGCAATAAGGTGTTTAATTTTCACAAACTATCAATTTTCATGTAGTGCATTTTAGCGAAATACCACATCCTGCCTTGATATTTGGAACCTTGTCATGTCTAAGGGCACTCTGTCCTAAGGTTTTGGACAAGTCTCTTTGTCTGCCATCCAAACTGAGAGGAGAACTTTAGGCTCCTGCCTTTCCCCTTCTTCTGCACAAATGTCATCAGCCTCCTCTCTTTTGACTGCCAGAATTACTGTTAAATATCCACAGTTTCTACTGCCATTTGACACATTACTGTATCTGTACATCAGTTCAGATTTAGAAAGCGGGGGAAGCAAAAGAGCTGTCCTTCTGACAGCTCATTTCCATGTTGTGTTCAAATAACAAGGTGTGGCTGATTCTCTTTCCATTTCGTCTGCTGGATGGCACAGAACAGCTGATCCACAAAGGTTTCATCTCACCAACATTAGGTAACCCTTTCTCTTCTACAACAGGAACACTACTGGCTCTCTCACACAATATCCTGAATGTGTTTGACCAGCCAGGTGTGTTGCACAGCCCCTCCTGGCGAACAAGACTGCTTCAGTTACCTAAGTGGCCTCCCAGCTGCCCAGCAGGTGCAGCTACAGTATGAGTTTTGTTCCTCTAAGTTTCATATTTATAAATTAATATTCCCCAATTAAAGATATCCTTGCTTGTATACTGTTGAGTGTTTGCAGACAAGGAAGCTATTCAAAGCATTCTATAGGACAGATTCAGTTTTCATCAAAATTTAGAGGCAGGCTTAAGTTAGGTCAGTAACCTTTCAAGAAAGCCTTTAAGCACACATCTCTCTAGAAGAAGACATGTAGAAGAAGATCACATACTGTTTTTCCTTCTTCGTTGCTGTATGAAAGACTCACATAAACAAGAATGTCTACTAGCAAAATAAAATATCATAACAATACAGCTGCACCAGTCATGTTATTAAACATTAAGAACAGAAGCTGAAGTGGCAGATAGAGGGAGTGGAGGAGAGTGAAAAGCACTTTCAGTAATAAAACCTCTGTACCCATTTCTGATATCTCAGATAAAAAAATAAATACCTGTTCAGAAGAACACATATTTCATTTTTCTTTAAACTGATGATCTGAAGTCTTCAGAGCGAAGTAATGGTTCTTTCATACTTTTGATATTTTTCTCAAGAGCAATCATAGTACACCGGTACTTCATCCTTACAATGGTCAAATTATATATCACTTCTTGATCTTGGTAGCAACCTCCCTTAACTCGATGTTTGCATCAGCAAACCTGCAACTGTACAAATCAAGGGCTTATTCACTACTATTAAATTAACAGGTTATTCAGAAGTTTAACAGAATACATAGCTCTCTGGTTTTCCCTAAACAGGTCCCAATATAGTGTTCAACATGTTTTGACATCTCACTGTGTGTTGAATTGTTTACTATCTGTTTGGTATTTTTTTGTTATAAGAGTAAGAGTTTCCCTTTATTTCCTTGGCCAAAATTCTCCTCCCTCGTGCTGTTGTACAGTGGGCCAAGGTGACCGTGTTCCAAAGATTGCTTGTCACTAACACCCTTCAGGCTTGCTTGCAGTCTAAGACTCCAAGTAAATGTAAAAGCAAAAGATGGGGCATGCAGGTATGCCAGATTCTTGCCAAGAACCTGTCACTTGGATTCTCATCCAAACTAACATCGCCATAATTTAATGGGCAGAGAGATGCCAAATCCCCCTAACACTGTCTAGCTCTGAACTCCAGTATTTATAGTGGCATCACTCTTAAATATCTTTATCCTCCTGGCTGTTCCCAGGAAGCTGACTTTGTGAGATTTACCTGTGGCTGGAAGGCAATAAAAAAGGCTTGTGCTATCACAATTCCAAGAGCCTAACTCCTGGTTTTTTTGTCCTATCTTGGAAATCTCTTCAGCTCTGTTGTTTCCAAATTTTATTGCTAAACAATTCATGCAGAATAATAGCCGTTTGTAACCCAGGCTTCCAGGGTATGTGGATTCCAAAAATGAATTGTGTTCTTCAGGGATTCTTTTGTTGAATATTATGCCTTTAGCATAGCTAACCTATATATGTATGAAACCAAAAAATTAATTATCCCTTATCAGCTCCACCCCTTTCTCTAACTCACAGGTATTTAGGAGAATCTGTAATAAACCAAGTTCTTCCATTTTTTTTCCTAGCCCTAAAGCTCATTGTAGCTGAGTTACCACTTTCTGCATCAAAACAAAGGGTTAAACTTGGCTGGCTTGAATGCTATCATAAACCCTTACCAACAGTAGCTCTCACCATAGTTTAATGGGACCTAAACAGATCCTAGGCACAATTTTTTTTCACTCTGTTTTCCCAAACTGTAAGAAAATATCCGGCCTAGATGCAGCAGTTAAGCACGCTACAGGGAATGTAAATGTTTGCACAGTACATCTTCAAAAATAACAGTTATGGAAGACGTAAGTAGGCAACAAGAAATAATCACCAGGAAAACAGTTTCATTGTGCGTCCTTCTGCAGTATTTTTAACTTCATCCTTAGAATTTTTGGAAGAAGACCACTCTGCAATCATTCTCCTAGGATAAGCAGAAAGGAAAGTTTAGAAGGTTGTGAAGTGTTTCTTCATAGGCTTCCACATGAAGTTAGGTACAGAACTACATCTGATAATACGCTTCAAGGTTATTTTGATTGCAATAGTAAAGGCCTTTTTTGTTTGCATTAACAATGTGCTGATCTTTGTATTATATAGGTGCTATTACTCAGGGTGGGGGATATACATTGTTTTTGTTTTCTTTACATTTACAGAAGAAAAACCCATTAAAATAGTATTTTAAATGCACATGGTAGTTTTCCTATTAGATATTTAGCCATCATCTTTTTATTTATTTATAAAAATGCAGACAGACACAGGGTGCTCTTCAGACCTGATCCCAGTGCTGAGGATTCCCCATTGCAGCACCCACTGTTCAGTGACCCATGTTTTCTTACCACACTCCCCTGACATTGCAGCCCTATGTTGAATTTCTCTTTAAACCACAATATAATCACGCTAAATTTCTGCTGTGGACAAAATGGAATAGTAACTGAATTGGGTCACTAAAAATCCTTTTTATATGCAAACTGAGCATTTATCCACATGAAAGTGAAGCGCTTTTTTAATCCTAATTGTTTTCCCCATTCATTTTTTTAATATGTATCCTAACACAAATACCTCATTACTTACTGGAAAAATAATTTACTCATTTTTAGATGCAGCAAAAAGTAAATGATCTTTTACATCTCATCTTTAGGCTTCCTTTATGCTATCACAGGAACACCCCTGATTCCACAAAAATTGTTTTATAGAAAGCAATTTATTAAACCTCACGATCTGTCAAGACACATGAATATTGATGCATTCATATTAACATCTCTTGGAACTGCTGAAAACTAAATTTGTCATGACTTAATGGGAATTATATGTTGCAGAGCAACAAGTGACAGGGGCTTAATTAAAGCAAAACTGATAAAGAGTCTGAGCAACTTCAATAAACGGGGTTTATTAAAATGTAGCTAAAGAACTAGTGGCATGTTTTCTTTGACATGGAACAGCAGACAATGTTGAACTTTGTTTTAGAAGATAAAACCTCTAACAAAATAATGAATTACTCTGGAAATTAGGTACAGTAATCATGTAAAAGATGGCCACATTGAATTATGTTTTACCTAGATTCCAACAGAAGATATAAATTGAGGTACTTTGTAGTGAAGTTACCAAAATCTTCGGAAAGCACAATTAAAACTTATTATTAGATTTTAATCTTACATTGGTCCTAGGATGAATGGATTTTAGATGTTCCCAGGAAGACTTTCCTTGCCTTGAATCAACAGATCCACAGGAAAGACACCCTTTAGTTTACTACAAGAATCGTTTGCTTGTTTGTGGGATGGTCATCTGTGCTTCATTGCCGTGTGTTGGAATTGCAGTTAGAAACCTGGCATTCCCTGCCCTCCTGTGGGCTGCAGAACACTCTCTATCCTGATTTGTGGTGAAAGAATTTCTGACTCAATTCAGTCCATGCGCTATATTTGGAAACTGGAAATCTGATCATCATCATCAGAAAGGGCCCAAAAAGATTCATTCTGTCTTAATTTAAGTAGTAGGTTCTGTGTCAATCTCTGTCCCTGAGATCAGCCAGAAAGAGAGATGTGCCAGACAGACGTCTCCCTACCCAGTATTGATGAGTAGCAGGGCCACGCATACCCATAAATCCCTTTGACTGACTTCCAGAAAGGTGTAAGAATGTGAATTAATTGAGGAGTTAGCTGGATGGCATTGATAGATATTCATATACTGCTATGTCATTGCAATTTTGGGGACAACAGGTCTAGTTATTGTTTGGAGTTCTCTGGAATAGGTAAGGGTAGATGGCTGTGGAAGCGACACGGTACCACAATGGCGCAGCCACCTGGGGAGGAGGCATCGCTGTGTCAGTTCTCCACTGGAGTGGAAATCATCCCCCTTTTTGAAAGAGGGATGCTTGTTAGTTTGCTTTTTTCAAAGAATAGGTCCATTCCATGCCATTTGCAAGGTACAGTTCAGTTGGGAAGAGCCTGCCGATATCAGATCCACCCACTGAGGTGATTGCTCCAGCGTCTCTGCTGCAGAAGTTATTGGGAAGTGCAAGGTACTTTTGTGCTGGCTGACAGCTGTAGCCACAACGTAGTGCAGAGTTCCAAGATCTGTCATCTAAAAGTAAAATAACACCACTCACTCTTACCTACAATTTAGTAAAACAAATACTGTCAGACTGAAGGATGAAAATAAAGTATTAAAATAGATTCAACAAAACGTGTCTGTTAAAATTATGTAAGCTCTTTTAAAAAAAGCAAACTTCTTTACCAGCTCTGGTGAATTAAAACACAGAGGTAGCCTCGGCTTCTTCATATAACTGAACTTGAAAGAAATTATTTTCTCTTTTGAAGGTTTGTTCCAAGGATTCCAATAAACTATATGGTGTGCACTGCAGCCTTATGGGCACGGTATCCAGAATGACTAGGGTAAAAAAAGAACAATAGTATAAATAAAATCATCAGATGAGGCAATGACAGCTTTAATGTAGAAGATTGTTCCAGGTAAGACTAAAAGAAATTTAGATGTGATTGCCTGTCTATTTTTCAATTTGGAATCACGATTTTGGTACTTTTCAGATTTGAGATGTTCTTACTCTGAGTGGGTGCATTCATTCCTGTCTTGAAGAACTCAGCAATGACAGCCCACGTGTTACTTTATTTAATTCTTCTAGAATTAGTTCTATACTGTTTGCTTGGAGGCCAAGAAATATTTTACAGTGACTACTGTGGGATTCTGATTTTTAAACATTTTTTTCCATGTTAAGAATTGTGATGAATAAGTGATTAAGACGTAACACTGACAAACAGTGAAGTAACTTGATGTTTATATAGGGACTGAATGACAATTTCTGGCTGCTCTGGAGGTCGCTGCATGGTCAAATCACTCTTTTTGGAGTGTCATTCCCCATTCCTAACCTGCTACTGGTCTGGCTCACATGGTTTCTTACACTTTTAGATTTCCTTTGCTACCTGGAAGGAAAATGCTACAAAACCAGTATATTCCTCCTCAAACAGAAAAAAACATGATGGGAGACTGTTGCAATGATGCAACATTGACAGTCTGCTAATGAATTGCATTTGGCTGGTTTTAGCCAAAGGCTTTACACTAAAATACATGTCTTGAACAAAGAACAGAAACTCCATGCAGAAGAGTTTCCGTGGAATAAGCATTTCCTGGGAAAAAAAAAAAAGGCTTAATGCTACTTTTCTTTTTTTTCTCTGTTTTTCAAGTACTCCAGATGGACTTAAACTTTTTTAAATCACTTTGTAATAAAAGGTGGGTTAATGCTACTATTTAAAATTCCTCTAGAACTGAATGAAGTACAAAAGTACTAAGGTAGAATATTTACTACTTTCTGCTCTTCCCATCACTCAGTGATCCAGTTTTCCTACAAGCAATGAGTCTTGTGCACTGGTTCTCTGAAATTTTGAAATGGATCAAATGCAGCATTTATGCATTGGGACAGTAGGTGAAAAGAGCTGATAGAAACTACTGTCTTGGAAAAAGCCTGACAGACAACCTCAAAATGACAAAAAAAAAACCCCAAACAAATAAATCTATGCTAAATAATTGTTATTTGCTAACAGTGTTTCTAAAGTAGAACACCAGCTACCACCTAAAATCCTCCAGAAAACAGCAGTGGAGGAGCCCGAGTTCTGCATCAACTCAATCCACCATGAACAGATGTTAGGAAACAAAGTTTTTTCATTTTAGAGCACAGGATACTGGAATAAAAGAGCATTTGCACAAAGGCTGCATGGTTTGTCCACTCTGTCTGCTCTGTATTCTCCTGGGTTCCATTCTGATGCCTTTCAGTACCCGAAACAGAAGAGGATATATCAACGAGTTCCTGTGAATATCAACGAGTTCCTGTGAATAAGCACAGCTATTTCTCTCTTGAAAAGGGCTCTTTAAATCCTAATGATTTTCAGTTCTGCCAAGCTGGGATTCTTCATCAGCAAATTGAGCCAGAGGCACAGACAGGCAATGCTGGCAGCGGTGTTCAACAGCTGTGAGGAATCTGCTAAAGGTTGGCTGTTCTACAGCCAGTCTTATACGTAGCTTCTTGGGGCAAAAATGCTATCAAGATATGTAAAACGATCCAATAAACAGGCTGATACAAGGTATTTATAAATGGGAAGGTGCAGGAACAAGCCTGACCACCCTGCTGTCAGCTGCCCAGCTCTGGTGTGTGCAGGAGGACACACAACTGCCACAGCACGAATCAAGAGTACCAACACGGTAGGAAATGGCAAGCATTAAATAACATTATTCTTTTCATTGCTATCAAGTCCTTTCTAAGGGAGTATTTCTGCCCAAGCTGCCTATAAATTGTACATGGTTAGTGGATTGATGCTCTCTCGCTTCATCTGCGCAGCGCTTCATGCCAAAACCACGAGACTGCAGGACTTCAATCGTAAAGAGAAAAGTAATCAATAAGCCTGGGCAGCTTGTGACGCTCAGTGACAGATTTTCACTGCCTGTATGGCTGTATTTTAATTTAGACAAAAATAGTTAACACCACACTTGCATGCAAAAAGAAGTCATCTGCTTCCTATCTAATGTGTAATTCAATAATTCCTATAATTGATCTTCATTGACAGTTTATGCAGGCTCACTCACCCACACTGCACATATTGTGCTTCCTGACATAATTCCCAACATAGACTATGATATTTCAACAGAGGAATCTTGTTAAATCAGGTCAAACAAAATAAAGAATCAGAATCTGCTGCAAGTCCTTGCAGCTGTCTCCCTTTTCACCTTCTCCCCCCACCAAAAACAAAGAAACCCAACTATTCTGTTTCTGTAATTGGCTAAAACCACAAAAACCAGTTTTTTTAAATGTTGATAGACTTCAGAAGAAAAATATATCACCTTTTTTTCCCTAGATGCTGGACAATTACTGTTGATCAGACATAACTGCTGCTCTTTATTGTTTCCACGTGGTTTGATTTTCCCTGGAAGTGCCATACATATTCTAACGATCTACTGAATTAAAAGAATTCTAAATCAGTTCCCAATTGATGAGATGCTGTTTCTGAGATAGGCCAATAAAGGACATTTTCTCTCATAGACAAAGAAACACAGGAATTATGGAGGTGATAATGGGTCTTCAGGTGTCTAAAAGAGTAATATGCAATTTCAGGGAAACACAAACAATAGATGCATTTTCCAATTACAATAATTGTAAATAAAGAGGAACATAACGTTTCTGTTTTATAAACACAATCACTTGCCTGGCCGGCATTCTCCAACGATTTCAAATTACTCTCAGTCTCCAAAGAACTGAGATATAGGAAGAATTTAACAGACTAAAAACTAATAGATACAGTTAATGGCAGGAGAAAGCCAGACAAAGTTAAATAGAAGCATGCTAAAATACTAAACACAAAAGGCTGGAAGATCATTTCCAGAGCATATCCTAGCACAGGGGAACCTCTGCTTTGATTTTCTATAGAAACAAAGAAAACTCCAGCTTTTTAAATAAAGCATTATTTGAAGCTCAGAGCAAGGCACTTTTCCAAAGTATATTCCTTTATTAAAAATCCTCTTTCCAACTCTAACACCTAATTCTATAGCAGTTGAGCAAATGATTCCCATAAATAACCTCCTTCACCCACAAGCTGGGGGGAGGCTCTTGGGCTAACTGCTGACTGTGCTGCTGAATGGTTTTCCAATTTCTGATGGCTATAACACTTCAGGTTAGTTACGCTACACCTTATTGAGCTAGTAAGTCATCAGGAGAATAAGGGAAGCAACCAAGGGTGACACTTGTACAGATGCAATAAAAATCACAGTAGCCAGCTCTTACTGTTCACGCCCACAGCAAGATCCTAGGGAGGTTTCTGCATGGGAAAGAGATGCTGGTGGGCTTCGAAGAGTGAGGCAACATTTCATGAGCTCTGCAGACACATCATTTTATGTGGCAGCATCTTATTTTTTCCCACAGAGTAACTTCTGAAACACTAAACACACAAAAACACTTGAAGGGCAAACCCATAAAGATTTCAGTTATTTGCATATAGGTTACTCTTTTGGAGTGAAAAAGAATGAGTAAAACCATCACAGCTTGTATCGTACCTGTCACTGACCCTGAAGAGCACAAAAATGACCCAAGGTGTAGCAAGGATTACTAGTGCTGGGCCAGCCAGACTGTGTGGCACAGGCAAGCCATCCAGCTTCTTTTGAGGGGATATTCAATAATGCTTATGGAAGGTCGTTGCTTCCCTCCCTTCTGGCCTTTGCTGAAATTTCTTCACTTGAACATAAATTTGAGGAAACAATATCCATCTGTCTGTGCAATGTCCTTGAATCGAAACTGTGAGGGAAAATATAAAAGTTAATTAAATTCTTCACATAGGGCTAACATAAAAGAGGATGACTAAAATAGGCAAAAATTGCATTCATTTAAAGCAAGATGTTCTTTTAATAGTAAAGTGTTTCTGAAAGAAACCGGATACCCAAGTATGTGGGGGAAATGCAAACTAACCCACAGCACTGAAATAACACACGTAAGACTTTTGATGACTCCTCTCTTCCTGCCCATCAAGGCTGATTTCACGTGGCTTAAAAGATCTTGTCAAGCAAAGATCTGGAAGTTTTATAAAACAACCTGATCTCCAAGAGAGAGGAGAGTCACGATCCAAAGCAGGGCAGGTATGAAAGGGCAGTCAGCCAAACCAAGCCCTAGTTTATCTCTGCATCTAAGATGGAAGGCCATCAAGCACCAAAATATGCACACTATCTCTATATCCTTTTACAACAGCACGTAGAATTATTCATCAATCCCAGTGAAGAATATTTGGCTTCATGTTTGCCACATCTCTCGTTTGTCACGTTGCAGGTCATGCTGCTTTCACAGCCACCATGGGAGAAGTTCGCCGTGAACTCAGACTGGGGCTGCACTCAACGTTCTTAAGTGCCATTTCTGATGAGACTGAGCTTGCCTGGCCTCTGCAGGCACAGGATGCTAAAAGCAACACTTAAAAATGGGAAACAAGAATAGAAGATACTTTGTTAAGGTAATGTTCATATCTGCATTTCACCCCCGTGTAGATCATGTGTGGGTGAATATTAGATTTAAGCAGTTAAGTTCATGCTGAATGTGTTACTGACAAATATGGTCTGTGCACTTCCTAAAATGTCTAGAATTATGCAAAGCAATAACATGGGAAAGACAAGGCAGAAAGACAAAGGAAACTTAATCTTAAGGTTTATTTTTAGGTCATATATTGAATGAAGGACTGGCTTTTCCACAGAACACCCACACGTGTGCAGCAGAGCAAAGATTATGATGAATGGGATACTCAGTATCACAACTTTCTCGGTGGTTGTTTTTTTCATATAATGCAGCCAGTTAATTAGCTGTCCTCTGATCAATCATTGAATTACTGCTTCAAAAGGCATTATGATATGATGAGAGTGCCTCACAGCAGTTAAACACTTTGATTTTTCTGTCCTAACACATTTACAGCCAGTGTGAACTAAGGCCTCCCAGCAGGAATAAAGAAATACTTTTTAAAATTAGAAGCACAATTTAAAAACTGACCGGTAGAGTTACTGTAATATGGATTCTCTTTCTCCTGTTCTCCTTTCTGGTGTTTAAGACTAATCCCTTTCATGTTTTCTATGTGTCTTACAGTTTGATCTCGAGCTCTTTGGAGCTGCGACCTTCTCTCTCGCTTGCGTTCTGTTCATCTCTTTTAATTCTATCACCATTACATATTTGTGATTTCAGCTGTGTTATAGCTCCTTCCCTGATCCTCAAAAATCTGTCTCAAAAATCAACTGTCATCATTACAGGAATATACTACAGGATCTCTCTTGTTTTTCTCTTGCAAGTTGGCTCTTGAAGAGGCTTGATGTTAGGAAAAAGTTCTTCACTGAAAGGGTGATTGGCCATTGGAATGGGCTGCCCAGGGAGGGGGTGGAGTCGCCGACCCTGGAGGTGTTTAAGGGGAGACTGGATGAGGCACTGAGTGCCATGGTTTAGATGATGGTTGGTGTTAGTGTTGGTGTTAGTGTTGGGTTATAGGTTGGACTTGATGATCTCAGAGGTCCTTTCCAACCTTATGATACTGTGATACTGTGAATTGTGATTTAAGGGTTAAGGTTGTAAGTCACAACTTCAACGTGAGATCTGTGCATGACCTGGCATGAGGACTGCTGGCTGGCTACTGCCCGGGCTTCAATTCATCCTGCTGTGAAAGGGGAACAAGAGTTACAGGGCAGTGTCATCCCAAGATTTGCCTCATTATAGTTTCTGTGAAGAGCTTTGGACTCGTGGGAAGAAAACAGCATGGGAAGACATGATACATCGTTTTTTATAAAAGTCTGGTTTTGCTGCCTCTCCAAAAACAGATGACATTGTGTGTGTCGTAGTCAGGGATCTATGCAGAGTGCTGTATTGAGGTGTTCCTATGCTGGCAGTAAAGCAGACAAATCTAAAAAGGTTCCAAAGTCATGTCTCTGTTAGTGATACAAGTCCCTGAATGAGGAGAAAAGATGCATTATGGTTTTGAGCAGAATGGAAAATAATTTATTTGTTAATCCTAAAGAAAATCATTTGCCAGATGAAAGAAAGCTGAACTGTAGTATAGGAAGTTCTGCAGTTGCCTTTCCAACAGGACAGTGCAGTCTGCAGGTAATTAAACAACAGAAACCAACATCCAACATCAAATGGGATGTCTTAACTATTTTTTGGCAATCCTTTTTCTCTTGAAAACTCATATATAAGCTTAACACAGAAATTATTCACAGGTTTTATATCATTGTGAATCGCTCTCATACAGCAATATGCAACCACATTTCCAAAAAAAACCAAATCTCTTCCTGCCAGCCAAAGCTGACCTGATGTTGTGAATTAGAATGCACTACCGGTACCGTGGGCAGCAGGGCCCAGAGAGATGAAACTCCAGGCTGGCAACTCTCCATTCCGTGAAGCAGAAAGGTGCTGACAAACTGAAGGGGATTTAGAAACCAGCAACCAGAACGAGAATGCAGAGGATTTTCATTTTTCTGGAGAGATTAAGACTTGGGTATGTTTAAAGCAAGGCTGATTACAGCCCCCAAATTCAACCCACTACTCAGGGAAACAAATTATCATCTGGAAGCTCTTTTCCTAGTACTTGCAGTGTACCCCATGGCCAGGCAGGCAGAGGAAATACAGATTTCCAGGTGCCCTTCACAGCCAAGAGGAGGAGAAGTCCCTGCAGAGCCACTTTTCCTGGGGCCTGGGGAGGTTGGTGACCCTGCACAGACCCTGTCCTGCAGAGTTCACAGACACTACTCGACTTTCTGAAAGCTATTTCAGGAGGAATGGGCATTTTGAGTAGAAGCCACTTGGACTTCTCAGGCTTAAATATTTAATGTTTAGTTACTTCTTTCATTCCTTTTTTAATGTTGATTTCTTTTTGAACAATGTTTCAATGCAGAGGACTCTTTCTCATGAGCTAGTATTTAGTAAATACCACAAAGCCATTTTGTATTTAGTCAATATTAAGAAGCAACACCTGGCTTTTCCAGCTTGAACTAATATGGGCAAGGTGAAAAACAGGAATATTTCTAGGTATGGTCCTGTTACCAGAATGCACAGATAGACTTCTCACCCTGCCCAACCTCTGCATCTGGGTGTCAAAAATATCAGGCATTTAACTTCATGCTTAAGATGAAATGTATAGGATAGCAATGCTCTTTTTAGTAATGGAACTGATTAAAAGAAACAGAAGTAAAAAACCTACAGTTTGAAAGCATGAAAAAGAAGGAGGATGCTGGGCACTGCTGCTGCAGGGTCCCACAACTATGCAGAGTGAGCTTCAGCTAACAAGGAGTAACTTAATTACTTCTGTTTGATGGTTTCCCACCCACATGTTTATCATAATTTGCGCTCTTGAAAAGTGCTGCAGAAACAGCTCTGAGAATGAAAGGCTGCTCATGTCATAGGTAATGGGTGCTGCAAACACTCTTTATGAAGGCTTCTGTGCTGCACATATCCACAATGCCTCCACTGGATTTTCTGGCTCCTAATAATGCAACACTTCAGGCTTTGTGATTTTTTTCCAGTGCTTGGGATTAGTAAATAAGGGGATCCCTTTGCACCTGTTGAAAGGGTAGGTTTTCTGTGAACAAAATACCCCAAACCAAACCCCCCTTGAGGCTTCCCATTCCTTTACAATAAGGCAAGGTACAAGGAGTAGATGGGAAGGAAACTCAGATTCTGTTGCACAAAGCCTCTCTGAAATGTTTAAATGGTTGAACAGGAGCATGAGGTTTTTATATCAGATTATCAGTCTTGCAGTGCCCAGTCCACCATAAATCTTGGTATCATGACAGAAGGACAATCCTTCCTGCTACAGCCACACGCAGCTGTGGCAACAGCACAGCCAGGGCAAGGTTTTTGGAGCTTTGAGCCCTGCAGTGGAATACAGAAATGTTCTCCAAATCTGTCAAGGTTGGCAAGAGGGTCACCTAAACATCGACAGGAACAAGCTCAGCTTCAGTTGTGCATATCCACTGGTCCCCTAATGAGACCAACTGAGCAGAACTGTAGGTGCACCAAGTGATTAATATGTCCTAAGGATCAGCAACTACACACAAATACATAACTAATTTAAAAACTATTATCCTGTACTTCTACTTTTAAACTTCTTGTTCCCAAGAGTGAATCAGGCCTCCCATCAGATAAATTTATAGAATACCAGTTTCCATAACAACATCATTGTTCTATGAAGTGAAAATACCTGGCAAAGCTGCCCTTATCATGAAAGCATTGACCATAGAGTGAAGGAGGCTGCGTTTCAACCAAGACTGCTTCATGTCAACATGGCCAACTACAATCCAATAAGGCTGGACCAAAGTCCATCATTCCTAATGTGAGTCAGTACAAATTGTAGCACATACAGAAGAAGCAGAGCAATATAGCAGTGAACAAATATTTCTTCCCACAGCAAAGCACAAAGTCACATCTGATCATTTAATGGTTGCAGAACTCCACGGCCAACACCATGACAGGTAATTTTAGGACCTAATGGTTTCCTATGGAAAAATGCAAGCAAGAACATCTCACTCAGTTTGTTTCTTCATATGAGCAAAAGCACAGGCCACTTTTTCTTTTTTTAATAGAAGCATTTGCTCCACAAAGACTTGTCAAACGTTTTCACGTTGTAAAATTCAAGAGGGAGTATCCCACACCCACTGCTAAAAACACCTACTTCATTAAAATAACAACCCTCGTCTAGATGCATCCTTCTCCTTCTGTAGACTGCAGAAGCAGCAAGCCCAGGGCCAGGTTTTTGTGGAAGTGCTTAAACCCAAAATCTCTCAAGTGGGCATGCAGTGCCCACCCTGTATGGCCCCATTCCAGGTCTGGCACAATCCTGAAGGCACGGGTGGCAATCTTTGCAGCTGGCACAAGACTATGTGAGGATGGGAGGCCTCCTCAGTAAGTGTTGGAGGATTGTCCCAGTAAGAGGGAGCCAGCTTGGACCCTGCCTGACTCCAAAGTCTGCCTGGAGCATGGTAAATTGAGAAGGAGCCCTAGATGCAAAGTGGCTGGTCAGGGACAGGTGTGAAGCAAAGTCAAATTGCCAGTGTAGTACCCACACAGGTCAAGCTGGCCTGAAATATCGGCCATGCAACTCCACAAACTCCAGAGTAGTTCTGCTTGTTCCCAGCACTGTCAACTTTGTTCTGGAGAGATTGTTCCCAATCTTCACACTCCAAAGCAACTGAAAGTTGTAGTACAAACTATTTACATTTCTAACTCATAGATGTCTCAGCATGGTACTCACACGTGCCATACAACAAGTCAAAACTATTACTCTCTACTTTTCCCTTTGCATCCCATGTTCCCACAGGCAGGCAGTAGGGTGAGCACAGTATGATGTCAGCTCTGTCCTTAGGCAGTCCTGAGTCACCCAGGCCATGCCTTGGACCCTTGGCAGTCAAGGGATTTTTCCTCTGACTTGGATGTTATGAGTCACCTTGGTGGACGAGTGCTTTTTCTGCTCTGACATAATATTGATAACTCTGGGAAACAACAGACTGGCTGGGAACTCTGTGAGGATCTTGAGCCTTAGGAAGAATCAGGATGGTCTTTTATTTTACTACATGTTGCCTGGCTAACACGCTAACAGCTTTCTTTTCCCTTCTGTTCAACCAGAAATTTCTGTTCTCCCTTACTAACCTCTGCAAATAAACTTTGAGGTCTTGTGTTTTCTCTATCCAGCACCAGGGAAAAACTGGGCACACTCATACTGAATAGCTTTGGACATTACAGAAGCAAAGAGAAAAAAAGGTCACCCATGAGTCTTATCTCTGGCTTTGCAGTTCTGGCCTGCTTCGAAGGCAAGACACGTATTTCCTTTAATTATTCATTTGGGTAACTGCAAACTCTGAGCAAACTCTCTTAGGCTGCCTCTTGCAGCAGCAGGAGGCTGTGCTACACTGAAACACCTCAGCACAGAGGTACACAAACTACCAGAATAACCAAAACATTCATCAGAAATGAAGTGCAGTAAAGCAAAGAGAAAAATAAAGCAATTAATCATTCAAAAAGGTGAGAGAGAGCAAGCAAGCATGGCAAAAGAAACCTGATAGCTTGTGCCGCCTCTCCTGGAAGGCTGTCAGCCCACTGACAGGAAGATTAAGGATGGAGATAGGAACTCCTCTCTCACCACAGCCAGCTTTAAAAGCATAGGACAATAATCTACTTTTACAGATACAGCTGTGGCTTTCCCGCACACGTCTTTTTCTCCCCTTACTCTACATAAAAAAGGATGATCCCTTGCAGTGTTTGTTTTCTGAGTGCTGCCCTCACAGCCGAGGTGAAAGTATTGATTGAAGCTCTTGGACATGTATTGGATTTGCGGCTTTAGTGATGTGTGAAAAATGTTTTGTCCTTCCTAACTGATACAGTCCTACGTATTCCAGTATTCGTTGGTGTAGCCACCAAAGGTGCAGACCCTCTGCCACCCTTCCTTTGTGAAGAGACCAGCTGGTGAAATCCCTGGAAGGCGGAATAGTTGTTTCAAAGCATTGATTTTACCAATATACTTGACATTGGGCTTGAAGAGCCTGCACGGCTTAGAGTTCACCTCTCCTTAACCCTGCGGGAAGTGCAATACACCTTGCCACATCCATAGCTTAAGCTGGATCACCTGTTTCAGTGTCTTCCTCCTTTAGGAACCTGTTTAGCAGAGTGATCTGCACTGGCAGATTGCCCTGAATGGCTCCTTGAGTTAAGTTCTCCAACCATCCCCATGGATTATTTACTGAATTGGGTAATTGTGGGATGGAGAAAAGCAAGAAGAGGAAATCACTCCGCTTCAAAGTCAGTGCTGTCCTTTTTCCCCATACAGGAAAGAACTTTTTGCTACCTGCTGTTCTTGTACAGCCCTGTAATTGTCACCTGAGCAAGAAAAGAATGATTGCTACTCTTATAAGCATCTCACACCACTCTCTCATACCAATGCTTCCTTTTCAACCTTGTTTCCTAATACCACAAAGAAGGTCTTCATATGTCCTGGACAAGGTGACATTTTTGTGTTATGTGATGACATTGCTCACAGCAGTCAGTTGCTCTCAGGCCCCTGTGTGCTTGAATCAGTCTGGCCTTTTTGCATCTTCAGAAAGGGGCATCCCTGTAGTGGCATCCATGCTGAAGGATAATTTACACTGTACACACAGGAATCTTCTGCACTGCAAGAGCATCAGCTCCTGAAATGCTTGATCTAAACAAGAACTACCCACAATTCACAGTTCCTGAGTAGCAAAGTCTCACCTTAGGCTTGAGCAGCACAATTAAAAAAATACCAACAACTTGTATTGACTCGTTTTTCTTTTTTTTCTCTAGGCTGAGGTTCTTCAAAGGACATAACAAAACCTAACTAGGGGAAGAGGAGCAGAAACAGGAGTCAGGTGTCCACCTGTGGGCAGCAGCTGTCACATCTCTCATCTGAAACACATTTTAGGATTCTAATGCATAATGCCACCATTCAACTGTAAAGAAACTGTGTTGTATTCTGAAGTTTTTCATGGATATTTGACTGAGATAACACATACAAAACAAAATACTAGTGAAGTAACATACAAAGGAGCTTAAAAAACCCAGCAACCTAATATATTTCTAAAAAATGAAATCAATAATTGAATTCACAGGACAATGGATTAGTTTTTTTTTAAGTGGAAGTTAATACAGGTCATGCTGTGAACCAAGCTTTAATCCAAGGTTGCTCCAGATAACACTGTTATGTTTTGCAGTCAGTAGGCCCCCAACAAGTATTAAGCTTGTGTAGATGCCTCACTGCTTCTTCTCTCCATACAGGCAATAGCTTTTTTCCCCTCCCTGTCCTAAGAGCTGCAGCTGAGTTTTGTTTCAGGCTTTGTTTGCGGGATTAAAACCATCTCAGTATAATCTCTTTTTGGTTTATACACTGAACGAAGCATTAGAGATAAAAATTAATGCCACAATGGATTTCATTAATCACACCAGAAGGCTTGGTTTGCTGTAGTAGGCACTTCCAGCAGAAGGTGCTCACCATCAGTTTAAATATTAAACGCCCTCCTCTGTTTAAATAGTGATGATCAAATCTGTGAAAGTACAACTCCCATGTTGGGGCAGGGGGATTCTTTTAAAAGAGTCAATACTGTTCAAATCATCTAGCCTTATGGTGAGTCCTGCTTGCCCACAATGTATGCATCAGTCGACTGCATGGACAAAAGGTCTGGCAAAATCGGTGCCCAGGGGAACTCCTATGACATAAAGAAGGCATCACCTCTGGGTCACCAGCACAAAGGAGATCACGGTTGGAATAGCCAACGGTTACTGTTGTGGGACAGGTGCTAGCAGCATGGCATGAGGTAGCAGGTCTGTGCCTGATCTTTGGAGAGCAGGTGCTCACGCTACAAAAAGCATCACTAGCATTAACTGATGCTGCCAGGAAAAGGGTTGAGTATTGACAAGCCCCACTAGCTGGGCTGTTGGGGCACATCACTCACAGAAAGCCAAGTCCCGCTGGCAGATGGCCAGAGGGAAGTTTGCATTCCCACAATTCAGTCTCTACCCATTACAAATAATCAGTAACTCTCCAGGGCCCTGAGTCTGATGCGAAGCAGGAGCCAGTCCTGCTGTACAACTGCATCAACCATCAACTGTCCCAGCCAAAAACCTTGTTGTACTGATATGCTGGGGCAGTTGCATACAGATGAACATGGTCTAAGTGAATCTTCCGTAAGAGAAAGGAAAGCAAGCCCTGTGGAAGCCGGGTCTAAAGGAAAAGGCTGTAAAATCATATTTTTTTTTTCTGCAGGATCTGGAAGTCAAAAACCTAGGTTTCCTTAAAAATGCTTTTGTTCAACCAAAAATTGAAATTAAAGCATAGTCAGAAATTGAGGAAAAACAGTCTTGGCAAACGTGACACAGTACAGCCTTACTCTGCCTCAGCCTCCTTCCCGTGGCAAGAAAGAAACTGATTCCTGTATCTAAGTGAGGAAGAAACTCAAAACTGTAAAAAACAGCTGGTCCTGCCCCCAGTAGAGCATCCTTCCAGAGAGGAAAGTGGTACGAACAGAGTTCACTACAAGTCCCAACGTTCACTGAGGCTGCTTTTAAAACAAATTTTATCCTGGAACATCCCCGACAATCTGAAATTGAAAGCGAGCCCCGGTGGTTGTTGGAAGCTGTAGTCAGCTCTCTAGGAGAAGACTACCGAGTGGAAAGATCCGGAGAACTGCTCTTTTAACCAAGAAGAGCCCCCCAGGGATCTGGAGGAGCAGGAAGAAAGCGCTGTGGCCCTTCGGGGGGTGCCAAGCTCCCTCCTGGGGCTTTTCAGGACACCCCAGAGTTTCTGGAGGGGCTGGCCTGGCCCTGCCGCAGCCCCAGCGAGGGCTCCCGTTGGAAAGCACGACCCACACACACACACACAAACGCGCGGCTCCGCTCGCCCCGTCCCCGGCGGATGCTCCCGGCGGCGGGGGGCGGCGCCGCTCCCCGCCCAGCAGCCGCAGGCGCGGGCCGGGCGCGGGGGGCGCAGCGGAGCGGCGGCGCGCAGGGCCGTGTCGGCGCCGTGCCTGCGCCTGCCCGCCGCCGGGTCAGCACCGGCGGAGGCGGACAGCGCCCGCGGCATGGAGCCGCCCGCCGCCGGGGCCGCGGCCGCCGCGCTGGAGCTCGCCCTGGAGGAGGAGCTGGCGCTGCTGGCCGCCGCCGGGGACCCGCCGGAGCCGCCGCCCGCCGCCGCCGCCCGCGACCCCGAGCTGCTCTCGCTCATCCGGCAGAAGGAGAAGGACCTGGTGCTGGCGGCGCGGCTGGGCAAGGCGCTGCTGGAGCGCAACCAGGACATGAGCCGCCAGTACGAGAGGATGCACAAGGAGCTCACCGACAAGCTGGAGGTGAGGCCCGGCCGCCCTCCTCTCTCCGTACCTCCCTCCCTCTCCGGCCCGCAGCGCCCTGCAAGGGCACGCGGAGCCCCCCGCCCCCGATCTCTCCCCGCGGAAAGCGGCCCCTTTCCCGGCAGAGCCCGGCTCTGCAGCCCGCGGAACTCCCTGTGGCCGCGATGGGGAAGGGAGGGTCTGAGGAAACACTCTCAGGCCCGAGGGACGCAAATCTGGCGTTCTTGCCTCTGCCCGAGCTCCCCATCGGCCTGGGGACGGGCTGTAGCGCCTCGCTTCGAGGGGTTCCGTGGATGGTGTTCTGCCCCAGGACCGAGGTACCGCCCGGGTGAGGAGACGTGCGCTGTGCTCGGCTCATCTCGTCATGGAGATGCCTCGGAAGTTAAATTTATACGGCAGGCACTGAGCTACAGAGCATATGCAACCCTTGTGCTTAAGCTGTTGCAGCCAAGGCATTAGGCATAGCAGGAGATAAGCCCTAATGATACGTCTCTGTTAGCTGGTTGCTCTGAAAAACACCTACAGGTATCTGGAGAGAGCACTTTGCCAGGAACTCAGTGGATTGGGCTATTTATTGATTTCTAAGGATGAAATAGAGCTGTTATTACAAAGGAAAACACTTGTGCAGGCAGTTTCTTTTTGAAGAACTCCCTTGCACAACTGTGTAAGAGAACTGGTATTTCCCCCACTCCTTTTCTCAGAGATACTCTTGAAATTTTAATTCTCCCAGCAAGTAATACTGTTTGGAAAGCTGAGGAAAAAAAAGCTTCTCTCACCTTTCTGGAGAGAGTCTGAACAGTGCTGGATTAACATTCAATTTCAAGTCACAGGCACAAACCAGTTCTTTCTGCACAGCCCTGCACATTCCTGTGTTCCGTCCTCACAGGCTTAAATCTCTCAGGTTCAAGACGATTTGTGAAATTACTGTATGGCCTTTGTTCTCCTGACAAAATTCCTCCCTGTTATTCAACTTAGCTCTTTACCCTAGCTGATCCCTTCCTCTTTGTAAGGAAACCTTTCTGCATTTACTATTCTGATAGAAACAACAGTGAAGGTGACATTTGCTCAAATTGTTGCTTAGTGACACTATTTATCAGATTAAAATTCCCCAGAGTATTAAAATTTGCAAGAGTGAATGTTAGCAGGTTTATCTTTAAGTGAGAACAGACGTATGTGGTATCGTGCTGACGTGGTTTTCCTGGTGAGTTGGAGTAGAACCTTTCCTACCATTAAAGGAAAAATGCACGAATTTAGGTACTGCCTGTTAGGGAGTTCAGGAGTCTCAGATACCACTTGCTGTCTGCAAAATGTAAATATGAAAAGGAGAGGGGGGAAAAACTATGACTTTATAGTATTTTAAATGACATCCCCCAAATGACTACCTCAGCTCTTATAGGCCCTTTCAGAGGTGAATGAAGGGATGGTATCAGAACAAATTGTTTACATTTTTATTCACCCCATTACTATTGCTTTTAAGTTTCCGGTTGAATAACACATTCCTATTTTTCAGGCTGCCTGTCTGACAGGAGTTAGTGATATCTACTTAAGGGTCAGATTTTTTCCGCTGGGTTTGGCAGACTATGCTCTTTCACACAAAAAAAAAAATCAAACTTGAAGAGTAATCTTCTACAACACCAGCCTGGTTATTCTAGCCCCTGCAGAAGAAGTATTGGCCACCTCTTATTGCCACTGAAATAAACAAAATTTCACAATAAGCTTCTAAATTTCAGAGGAGCAGGGAGGAAGGACCCACATCTGTTACCTTCTTCCCTATGGAATGAACTTTCTGATGATGGCCAAAACCAAAGTCTCAGATGAGATACTTGGTGACAATTGCACCTGATGTAGGGGTGGTTAAGTAGCATTTGGGAGAAGAGCTCAGTGAGGCTTCTCCATTTCCCAACAGCCTGGTGCTGGCCTCCACTCTCTGGTGCTTTGTCTCAAAACTAAATATGCTTTAGTTTTATGGGTTCATTACTGAAGTTCAGCATCCCTGCTATACACCTCATCAATCTGGCAACTCTTCACAGCCTGAATTCAAATTCATTTCTAATCACGGAACTGAAGTCCTGTAATAAATTCTGACATGTGATCCTAGTCAGTTTACCATCTGTAAGGGATTAAAACAGCTAATACTTCTGTTCTTCTGACACAAAGAAGCTTCCTGTGTTCAAGCATTTTACAGTATGACCCTCTTTTTCAGCTGGGAAACTGTCTGTTTCTCTCACCTCTTTAAAGGAGGCCCAGCTCAGTTAAGTTGAAGAGAAGCTGTTTTCAGATGAAAAAAGTCTTCTAGGAAGCAGTTCTAGGTAAAATTCAGTGAGCAGCTGGTGGATGGAGAGACACTCTGGAAACAAGACACTCCCCTACTGAGAACAGCAGTTGCCCTGCCATCACTACATGCAAAAAGCCCTGTCCAGATCTGCAGCCGTGCAGGTGCTGGGGTGAGGGCAGGCAAGGGGGGTGGCTGTTGGGAGAGGAAGAGGCAGGAGGAATTGGTCAGCACGTCCCATCTGGTTTATCCTCCCTCTTTGCAACAGCCTCTTTGTGCTTCACTGCTCTATTCTGGTTTCTCCATCACAAGGGAATAAACTTGATATCTGTCGCCTCCCTTTGGCTCCAGCCTTGGTGATGGTTGCTTATTTGAGCTATACGTAGTGTGGATTTTATTTTGCAGTTAAGGACTAAAGTGGTTTTTAAATGATTGACAAGGCTTATCGTTGGCTTTTAAATCACATTTGAGTATGTCTGGGGAACTTCAGCTGCAGTGCTGCTCCTCAGCAGGCTGGAGTTTCATCTTCCATTTAGAGAAGGCCCTGGTTCTTTCTAAACATTGCCTGGCAGAGAAGAAGACTAAGCTATAAAAAACAGTATTTTCAGTGTACTGCTGAAAGTGAAATTGTGGCTGCTCTAGCCACGCTTAAGCTACAAACAAGATTCCTTTGCAGTGGTTGTCATGGGCCTGGTGCTGGGATCTCATACCTACCTGTTTTATTAAAAAATATTATAATAATACTTAGCACTCTCATTTGCAAGGGGCACTCACTCTTTAGTGGCTGAAACACAGGGAAATACTTTTGCTTTTGGCCAGTGTTTTCAATCAGTCTTCCCTCATGTTTGAGGGTTTTCCAGAAAGTCCTGAATTTGCAGTAAGATTTGGAAGGACACAAGCAGGGTGCTGCTACACTAAGCTGGTAAGGAGCATAGGAAAGGATTTAGAGATAAGATCAAGAAAGAGAAAACATGACATCTTCTGCAAAGCAAGAGGAGGAAGATCAGTGCCAGAGGGCTGCTGGAGAAGTGGAGAGCTTTGACATTCAGACCTGCTCTGGAAGGTGGCAGAGACCCAGTGAGGGAGGCTGTGTGTCATCAGCAGCAGGCACCCAGGGGAAACAGCCAGCTCACAGCCTGTACTTCTAACAAGCAATAAAAAGCCACTTCACAGAAATGCAGTGCAATTTTCCTTTCCTCCTAGTATATTGTTTTCTGCTCATGTCTTAAGTGCCATGGGGATTGCTCACTTGGGATGACACCCTGGGAGAAATGGGCGAGTGCTGCCTGCACTGGGCCCAATGGGTTTCTGCTGCTTGCTAAGATACATTCCTAAAAGGCTGGTGAATCAGATCGAGAGTAGAAGCAGATTATTCTGGGGGACAGAAAAAAATAACAGAGAGAGGGCTCCTGTTCTTCAGGTTTCCCTGCTAACCCTGGGACATGCCCGTGTCCCAGTCTGACTGTTCTGCAAGTATATGCATGGCTTCAGTCACCAGGGGAAATTCAAGCTTACAGTTTCAGAGCTGGGATTCTTTCAAATGGGCACAAGATAAATCTGTTTTGACCTGATTTGCAGCTCTGTTTCAGTCAAGCCCTCATTTAACTGAGCCTGTAAAAGAAACAAAAGTTCCACCAGATCTGTCCCGTTCTTCATTTTCCAGCCAGTCCTAAGCAGAGCAGAGTCCCCAGAACCAAGAGTGCTTTCTAAAAAATCTGCAGCCCAGAACATGCACATACCTAATGTCTATAGAAACTACTTCATTGCATCCATTGCCATTCCAGAGCAGACTGCATCAAACAATAGAGTTACTGTGCACTGTTAAACTACAAGACAACTAATTGGGTCAGGAATAAAGGAGCAAATGGATAGATGATTCAACTGTTGTTCAGAATACCCATATGACAAGAGATGCCTCATCTAGATTCCTCATCAGCAGTAAGGATACAGCTTGTGTAGTTTTGACTATAAAGGCCATTTTAAAAAGAATTATGCTACAGCCCACAAAAATATTGCTTTGGAGTTGAGCAAGGCTGTGTTAAATCAGTTGGTCTGCCTGATCTGTCTGTTACACCTATTGACGTTGCAGTCTGCTTTACTCTTTTGGCAGTTGTTTCAGTAAAAATTCAATATGCTGATCTGCAGAGGCCAAGGACAGGCCAGCTGCTGGAAATGGAAAGGAAGTTTAGTGCCAGTGACCTGCCCCGACATGGGATTGCCACCTCCATGTGCCCAAGTCCCATTATCTTTCCTGCAGAAAAGGTTTCAGCCCTGAACATAGACGAGGAAAAGGAAGCAGCATTGACTTTCATCTTCCCTTCCTAACCTCTTCTCACCCTGTTATCTAGCACTTAGAACAAGAGAAACATGAACTAAGAAGGCGATTTGAGAACAGAGAAGGAGAATGGGAAGGAAGGGTGTCTGAGCTGGAAAGCGATGTGAAGCAGCTGCAGGACGAGCTGGAGAGGCAGCAGGTTCACCTGCGCGAAGCCGACCGCGAGAAGACCCGGGCAGTCCAGGAACTCTCCGAACAGAACCAAAGACTCCTGGACCAGCTCAGCAGGGTGAGTCACCGGGGCACGGTGAGGGCAGGCACCCAGCCACCTTGGTCCTGGGAAGGTCTCACAGCTCTGCCATAAACCACCTTCCAGGCAAATGAACAGGAAAGCTTCCTCTTTAAGGTTAAAAAAAAATTAAATGGTTCTGCATCAGCTTACACAGATGTCCCTATGAAACATGCTGCCTTTAAACTGAGTTTTATATCTTTAAGGAGTGCTGCATTTCATTGGCAAAACAGTTATGTTTCTGGTCTAAGCGGTCATTTAATGCATAGATGTCTCTCAACTTTTATATCTAAAACTGATTTAGAAAGTCTGTTTCTAGTTTTCAAATAGGCTGAACAAATGCAGCACACAAGAAAAAGGCCTGTGACAGTGAGGTGAAAGGATTTTTGCTGGCCTCCCTTTTGGTATACATTGTCTTTAATATTGTAGAAGTGGACATACTGTGTCATTCTGAGATGGTGTGACCCTGCAGATAACTTTGCCATGGTTAGAAATGTGAGAACCTGCTGAAATTCCTTGAAATACCATGTTTCAGCAAAGGGCTTAACTTGCCTCTGAATGAAAGAGGATTTATAGTGAGGCTGCTACAAATCAGCCTAATTGACTGAATACTTCTAGCATGCGTTTCTTTCTGACAGCAAAAGACTTAACAGTTTCTGCCTCCTCCCCCAGAAGTTAACCTGTCTGCTAGAATTAAGAACCTCATTTTTTCCTCCCCACTGGACAGTTAGTACAAACCATAATTTTAATGCTTGAGAACACAGTTACTGCAGCAGATGAAGGTATTTTCTTCTCGCCAGTTGCTTATCCCCAAAACAGAATAGATAAAAACGCACACCACAGACTCATGCTGAAGAGGCCCATCTAATGTTGTAAGAGCACTTTTCAGGCTAGATTCTGTCAGAGACAAGTCTCTGAGGCTGACATGGGGATCACCCTAGGGAGGGTTGAAATCTCAATCACCAGAACGCTCTGAAATGAGCCAAGTGTACAGGTTTCTTCACTTGATCCAGGTATGCAGTTTTCCCCTGCCTCTGAAGGTGGGAAGAGCAGGTCTTGAGTATAACACTCTGTACTAGCACTTAAGGAAATGATTCCTCATTCTGCTAGAGGTTTTCCTGTTGATTATTAAAAAAGCCACTTAGTTTGTGGATTTGGTTTTTAAATGGCTTTAAAAAAAATCCAGCTTCCTTAACTCAATAACACTGCTAAGTTTATCAGTGTTTTTAAACCAGTGTCTCCCACGTACAGCAGATGAGCTTGTGAAGACCTTTCACCTCTTCTCTGGACAGAGCATATTTCACATACAACATGGATGTGAGATTCCACCTAAGCCCTCTCAGAGCTCCAGTGTTGTTTCAGGTTTCTTATCCAAAGCTAAGAACTTGGCTCCCATCACATTTGGTGACCCTCAGTGATTTTCTGTGTGTGCATGTTTTCCATCACTGACCAGGAGAGGTGAGATTTGTTATGGTCCTGGCATAAACACAAACTGAAAAACTAGTGTGGAATATAGAAGAGGAAAATCAGGTAGCTTTCCCTGGACTTTAAACTGCATGGGATTATTCTCACATGACAGTTGTGCTACAAGAGCCACTCACCACCCAGATGTTCAGAGAGCCATTCAGCTAAACTTTGTGCAAAGGAACTACCAAGTTAGGTCTACCAGCATGCCATGCTCAAGCATAGGTTTTGTTCCCTTAACTCCCTGTTAATGCCAGAAATAGTCTTCATGCACCTATTTCAGAACTGCCACATCCTGGGAAGAAGTTAAGTCTTAGTGCTGCCCTCTCTGCTCCAGCCCAGCCCTGCTGCCAGCTTGGAGAAGGGGACTGTTGTTCTCCAACGCTTATGCTTTTTGAAGCACAATTCAGTGCTCACTGAGTTTGTCACCTGGCCAGAACTCAATAGTGACTCAAATACAGCAATGGATATACCAAAGGTGTAAACAGCCTTCATAGAGTCCTGAGAATCTAGGCAAATCAACACAGAGCTGGGAACAGTTTGTTATTGTTAACCCAGGGCTTTGGTTGAGGCTTTTCAAAAAAAACCCTCAGCATTACATTAGCACTTGATTACTGAGTGCTTAGCAATCCACATTTGCTGTTCTATCATGCAACTCCACTCTTGTTTGCCTGCTCTCTTACTGTGAAGAGGTTATGAACACACTCCTTGAGGCAGTGGTAATGCTTAAATCTTGCACCCACATAGTTCTGACTCCTGCTACTGCTTAGGCTTCCAATAAATAAAAAGCACAAACAGAGCTGCGTGAAGGTGCTTGCCTGCAGGCATATTGCCATGGGTTGGAATCTTGCTAGGGAGCATGAACTGAGCACTGGGAGAGGGCAAACCCCACAAAGAAGTCCTGTTACATCTTCTGTGAACTTTGACACGTTGCTGGTATCCTTGTGTTCCTGGTTCTGTGTTTTGCATCTGCATTTTGCATCACAGTGCGTTTTTTTTGGAATAGATGCTTATGAGAAATCTGGGATAAGACAAATGAAAGCCTTATTGAGAGCCTCAGCACTGCCCCATCCTACACTATATGCCCTACCAGGGGCTTCACTCACAGGACAGAAATGAAGGTTGCTCTCATTCTACAAGAGCACTAGCTCTTTAAATTTGAATTTCTATGCTTTTTAGCAATTAACACCTCATGGCCCAATTTCACAATGCTTGAGCATCTCTCTCCTGAGGAAGGTATTCCCTTGACACTAGGCTAGCTCTCTCAAATGACAAGCCTCAGGAGCTACCAGCCCACGTGGTCCTGCTTTCTCCTTCCAAGGTCCCTGGGCTTCAGCTCCTTTTACCTCAAAGCAGCGCAGCATCCACCATCTCCTTCATCCTACTCCTCCCTCCTGCTGTTGTGATAGTCTTTCAGCAACTAGTTAAGCCTTAGGACACATTTTTAACCCTGCCTTCCCCAGAGAGGAAAGGCCAACCCAAGTACATACATTTTTTGTCTAAACCTGACACATGCTAACCAACCAAGCATGCTCTCCCACACGCCCACACAAGGATAGCAAAGGGGCCTGGAAATCTCTGTCTTGCAATTAAAGCAGGGGACTGAAAAAAAATCCATCCTCAATTCTGGCAAAGGCTGATAAGGAAAACTCAAGGATAGGGACTTTAAGTCTGTTCCAGTCTCTAAAAAAGGGGATAACTGCCTTGCCTCAGAGTCACCAAGAGGCTAAAATAAGGTTCGTAAAAATATTTGAGGACTTCAGACAAGATGGTGATATAGGAGAACTTTACATATCTAATAATAGTAAGTAGGCTATAAGGAACTTTGACACCTCTTGAAATACAGCCTTTGGCGTGGTTCTCTGCTCTTAGCAGAGCAGAGATACTGCCCAGGGTTAACAGTATTAAACCATGGGGATATTCAGTGGGCTGGACTGGGAGCTCACAGTGAAAGGCACGATTCAGACGCCAAAGATCAAGTTTGAGATCTCCACAGTAACCTTATTTTTTAATTTGCTAAGTGATGATTAAAATCCCTTCTGCACGCTGATTTGGTTTCCCTCCCCCTGCCTCAGCCTGGCAAAGCATGCAGTAACTCTCAGCAGTGTGTCCTCACCAAGCTAAATGCCAATTTTACCTAGGAAAACCACAGAGCACATTGCAAGCAGTATGCCAAGGTATAATACACACCACTTACCATAAATGTTCAAACATAACATATAAGAGTCAGTTTTGATGAGAAAGTCGTGGCTTGGGAATTATTACATGTTCTGTTTCCAGCTCTTTCAAGTCTCTCCCATCTGTTTCAGTTTCCCATTTGGAAAAAAAAAAAATACCCTATGCTTTCTGTCCTTTTAGGTTATAAAATGTGGGGGGATTGGATATGGGGGGGAAAAGTCTCCTCTTACACGTGCCCACAGCACCTAACTCAGCAAGAGCCTTGTCCCCCCTCTTGGGATTCCAGGACTAATACAAATAATAACAAGCAACTCTCTTTCTATAATGATGCAATATATTACTACTTTGTCAGGAAGTGAATGAAAAAAAAAAAAAAAGACTTTCACACTGTTTTTAAGTGGCTTCACCAGATGGCTTTCCCACACATTTCCTGCTACCAGGCTCTGGGCTCCTGTAGCTGTTTGCTGCACATAGCTTGGGCGAGGATGTATCCTTCTCAGTTCAGTTATGGTACATAGAGCATAAGGAAGTAATTTCACAATGTCAAGCTCAGGTAGTTTTTGCAATGAAAATCTGCTTTCAGAGGCAGGAAGCAGCAGGTCATCTTGCTCTGCTGAAGTAGCTCTTTGTGTTTAGAGGGGAGTGCTTGGCAGCCACGGCATCCCTGAGAGGGGCCCTCAGTCACCAAGGTCTTATATTCAGTCAGCATCGAGTGCCAGTGTAAAAAGAATGAGGTGTTTCAGTCAATCCCTCTGGTACAGCAAGAAAATGATCAGCCAGCCCACAAGTCTCCAAAACAAGTTTTATTTGCTGACCACAAAACCTTCCTTTCAGTAACATTTCAATTGAAGGAGTTTAGTTTCTGACTTCATGCTGTAACATGGCTTTAGCGGACTGGCAGGCACTGCCTGGCTTTGGCTGGAGAGAAACATGGTTTTATTTAGGAAAGAGCTGCCCATACTATATTCTCCATTCCAAATCACTTTTACTTTAAATACATCCTTTTGTGGTCAACGTTATACTTACCAGAGGGGCAGCTGTGTTGTTAGTTATTGATTTGAAGAGCTTTCTCTGAATGATTGGTTTTGGGTCTATCAGCATAGGAACAATGTTGGTTTTGAGGAAACCAGACTAATCGCTGGAAAATGTTACTGGAACAACTGTGCTGGGCAAGATTCACTGCTTTTGCCATGCCAGAGATCTGTAGCCCTTACACTGTGAATTAGCCTGTCTTTAATTCTTTATTTCATATGTAAAGGTACTTACTACAAGTCTCTGTGTTTCTTGTTTATTGTCTCCAATAGCCTAGCACTGTGTATTAGGAAATGTCATGCTTAGCACAGAGGCAAGTCAAGCTGAACTTTAACACTACTTCAGGGGGCTGTTTTTAAACAGAAGAGGATTCTGAGTGGACCCAGGCTTGAGAAGCGTTGCTTTGACTGCCCCACTAGTGCAGATGAGTCTCCAAGCTGAATTCCTTTCATAAAAAAAACACTATTTTTTGCTGTGGCACAAAGTAGTGGGGCTACTCAGTAAGGAGTGGCTTACTGTAAAAAGCTCCCTGTCAAGTTGCTTAATAATCCTGCAGAGCAAATCTTGATCTGCATCACCTCTGAGCAGTCTAAATTCAATGGAGGGGGGAGATGGCATGAGAAAAGGCAGCATCCTTTCCTGTTGAAGGGCCTGAAGTGCCCTTACAGTACTGCTTTGTGCTTGGCATAAGACACATTTACACATGGTGGGATGCAAGGAAAGCAGATACCAGCACAAGACAGAGGCAAACACTGAAGCCAGCAAACCTCCCCTCAACCACATCAAGAACCCTGCAGCTCCCTGCCCCTCTGGAGCATCAGCAGACCCTACCACCACAGAACCAGATGCCCAGACATCCAGTGAATACTGATTAGTGCACATGCAGGAAAGACTCCTCCTCAGCAGCTACTTCTCCCCTAGCAGAGAGCACTTGTTAATAATTCAGCTTCATGCCACATCAGGACTGGAGTGCTGAGGCTTTATACGCTAAAGCTGTAAATATAGGACGTGACTGCAGTTGCGTGTTCTTGCCTGCAAAGTCCTTCAATGAAATGATTCACTGCCCTAGAAGGCAAAGGAGAAACATCTTGAGGTCACTGCCGAGTGGCAGTCACCCACCATCCATCTGGGCAAGGGGAGAAACGCAGGGAGAAAGGCTCTGCTGAGAGTCTAGCCAAGCTTGCAGCACCTGTTAAACCCACCTTAGGGCACCTAGAACAGGGCCATCCAGACACTGAAGAATAAATGCAGCAAACACCAAAGAAATAATTTCAGCAAGGATGGGGGAGGCACCCCTACAGAGTTTGCCTGAAGATTTTGTACCCACCCATTTCACACAAGATTTGTACCTGTGTATCGTCTGGTTTAAATACTGGTGAGCATTGAGGGCAGGGGCAGAAAGCCATACACAAACTAAAACAGGGGCACACACTGCTACTGAGCCCTCCCTAGGGGAAAGGTTAAAAATTACTGTTAAGTTAAAAATAAGTGTTACCATTAAGGCAGTGGAAATGCAAAAAATCCCTGCTTGTAGGGGAAAAAAAAGAAAAGATAGCATCCATCAATCCCAGGGGCTGGGGGAGACCCTCCTCTTTCTCCAGGGCAGTGGAGTGGGCACCCTACTATCCCTGGGGACCCCTTGCTGGTTGCTAGGTGACAGCACACCACGTCCTAGCTGGTGATGTTGCTGTGGCAACCGGGTGTGATTTCTCTGCTTGTAATGCCACGACAGTCGCGGGCACACGGGGAGACGCACTTGTGACGTCCAAGGCCGGCGGGCGAGCGGCACAGGCCCGTCTGCCACCCCCTGGGCCTGGCTCACTGCTGGGATGCATCCCCAGCATCCATTGCTTCATCTCCCTGTCCCCTTCCCCGTTGGCAGCAGTTTTTTCCCCCAAAAAAATCACTCTGGAACTGTCGCAGCCCCGGGCAGCCGGTTGTCCACATCACCCACAATGCGGGTTTGAGCCTGCTAGGGGAGAGGTAGACATTTTATTTCCTTGGTAAAGAGAGCTCCTTGTGAGCAGGTCGATCGGCCAACACAAGGATGACTGCCAGAGCTTGGCATAATGCCCTCCCTGCAGCGAGTCCAGCTCAGGGAGCACAGCACAACAGAAATCATCTGCCAGAGCCACTTAACCTCCGTGCCGTGTACGGCTCAGCTCACATCCTGAGAGGCTTGTGGTACCTGGATGGAGCTGCAGAAACCGGCCCCGAGAGACGCCTCCAGAGCCCAGACCTCTTGCCTACACACCCTGGGCAGCACATCAGCAGGGAATGCTTGTCCAGAGCACTATCCAGGATAAATATACATCAGTGTTAAGCACCTGGGAGTCAGCCATACACTGTTCTTCCCTGCACTTCTGAGCCCAGCTTTCACCTCTAGTAAGTGGTTCTGGAACAGATTCCAGGAGTTTCTGCAAGGCCTTGAGACATTAGCAGCACCACTAAGCCATGAATATCTGGAAGCAGGAATCCAACCTGAAGTTGAATTTGTTTTGGGGTAAGGAGTTAAAAAATCTGAACAAGTCCCTTCCTCTCCTTTTGCATCGCACTAAAAATTTCAAGTGGCTGTTCTGTTTGGGTCCTGGTCTCTATGTTTGTAAAAATTGTTTTGTTATGCAGTAGCTCAGAGGTAAGAACCCCTGGGCAGAAGATATTTTTTCAAAATATTTCTGCTTATTCACACTTGCTGTAAACACTTCCTTCAGGAGATTCTAGAAAGTAGGACACAGAAGGTGTTTGCATCCAGCCACTGCATTGCTAGCTAGAACCAGAGCTAAGCATGATTGAAGGCTTTGCAAATATCTACCCAAGAAAAACTCAATTTAAAGCATTTGATCTTTAAAGAGCCATTCTGGATTATAAAGTTTGCACACCTTATAATGAAAATCTATAAATTTTTTTTTTTTAAGCCGGACTGCTTTTTCTAAAGGCAATTTAGTAGACAATAGCTCAAGAGGGAGGTCTCTTCTACACTGAGGTTTTTTTCTGCCAGCTGTATTAGGTACTCTTATTACCCATGAAATCAGAGAGGCCCCTTGCAAAACAGCCTAGAGCTTAATCAACATTTTCTTTAGAATGGCATTTAGCAAAACCCAGTTTATTTTGAGCACTCTCTTGCTGGCTTCTGATGGATGCTGCAATGCAATACAGAACTGGCTTGTGCTTGGCAGTACCACCCGTGGGGATGGGAAATGCCACCAGAGATAGGAACAAGAAGCTGTCTGGAGGCGAGAGTACAACAGGAAAAAACTGACAGATTAGATCATAAATCCACTAACCTGCACGACAAGGTCTTGGATAAAAGGTTGCTCAGAAGTTGAACAAGAGAGCATTTCATTTGGAGGAGATACAGGTTGGCTTAACAATTTTGTTATATATCCACCTGTAGAGGCTCAGCTCTGTAGCTGCAGAGGTTTGCACCAATTTTTCTTCATGGGCAGGATCCTCAGCAGTTTGAGTGAGGAACTGCCAAGATCAGAGATGCTGAGAACATTTTCGTTAACTGTTCTGACCATCTCTTGACTGTTCTCTCCTGGAAGATCCTAATGTTGAAGCACATGAAGAACATTTTTAAAAGGAAGAACTACTGGGGCAGTTTCAGCTGGGTAATGATTAGCACAGCAATGCAGATGTGTAATACATGTAGAGCTATCACAGAACAGCTAAAAGATCTGGGGATGCAGGAGTACCTAAAGCATTCAGCTCCCTTGAATTTGCCCTTTGAATACCATTTACTGGTTCCACTGGACTGTTCATCTGACCTAAAAAAAAATGTATTGTATTTTATCTTCATTACTTCCCCTTCCCTTTTGTCCTTCAGTTTCTCTCTCCTCCTGGATACATCTCAAAAATCAGTTGAAGCTTTAGTTATCACCAGCCTCAGGCTGGCAGTTGCCTCTGCAGTTTTGTTCCTTAAACTGATGTGAGACCATGTTATCCCTCAGTTCCTTTGGGATTAGCTTGGCCTCCACTTTCAGTGCACAAGGAGGGGAAAATTTAGCCTTGTGATTCTTTTGTTCTGTATATCCTTGGAAGCCTGTTCCTGAATCCACTTCTAGACTGGGCACAGCTTTGCAGTAACAGGGGTGTTCTTAGAAAGCCATTCCACTTGGCAACTCTTTTGCCCTAAGTTATTTGTGTTTATCTGTTGAACACAGCACCATTGTGCTTGGTTCTCTACAAGCTCAGATCAAAGGAAATCAAAGCCTTCTGCCACCAAAGTACAGGCAGCAGATTTGTTGCTCACAGAGGGCCACAGGGCAGGTACAAACCTTGGGACTTGCTAGAGGGAAGGCTCTGTACTTGGAGAGATCCATAGTCCCACTGGCTTTTACAGGTGAAGTGTTTCACGAACAGTGAACACACAAATTTTAACAGGAGACCTTTCAGAGAAGCACTTAGAGTTCTCCTTTATTTCTTTACTTGGTTAGCAAGTGTTTTGCATAGATTTTATTGCAACACCAGAAGATGAAGGCACAGAGTCTAGGCAATAATTGTCAATGTAAGACAACAAACAGACCCTGGTAAAGGAAACATCTCCTCTCCACTTAGACTGCAAACAGTTTGAGCTTTTCTCTTGATCTTACAGAATGGGGATAAATTGCAAGGGTTGTGTGTGTTTTTATGGGTAGATTAGGAATTTAGTGAGTGATGTCCCATACTGAAAGTGTTCCGCCTCAGAAAAACACTGGTAGGGCAGACATTAACCCATTATGGAGTTTAAGCTTTATTCTCCATATCCCTTACACAAAGGGAAATTTGTACCAGTTGCAAGGTAAGAATTAGACCAGACATGAAGAAAAACATCCTAGCTGTAAGGTTAGCAGAGTAGGAGAACAGATGGCCCAGAGATGCTGCAAGGTCTCCCTCAAAGGAAGCTTCTGGAAAGCAGCCAAGTGGTCACCAGTTAGGCAAGGTTGACCAATTTTTGCCTTGGCATGGGAAGAACTAGACTAAGTTAAGAGCAGAAAACTAAGAACTAAAAGAGGCTTTCTGAGGGTTCTCTTCTATACAGGCAAGACTTTCAGTAACATCAGGTAAAGTCTTTCTGCTATTTATGAATAATGATGGAAAGAGACAGAGAAGCCTGAAGGAATGCTCAAGAAATAGTGATCTCTAAGGCTTTGGAACAGACTTTCATTTTCACTCTACATGGGCATAAAGTAACTAGGGAGTGAAAACAAACGTAAACAGGGGACTATTCAGAAGCAGGTTCCTACCTTCACTTGAACATAAGCTCTTGAGCAGACTCAGATACTGGAAGAGTCACACTTTCCAGCAGATTTATGTTTAGATGAAGCCAAATGAGAAAGCTTGAAATGACTGTGCTTGTTCAAAAGTGATTGTAGAATTTAGCAGTGTGATATCTGTCCAAATAACACCTATTGATCGGCTATGAAGTTGCACAGAGAATTGCTAACTCAAATTATTTCTGCAGGTTTTGTCTCTAATCCAGAGAGATTTATTTCCCTGGGCTTTATTGAATGTTGTATTTCAATTTGTTCACAAATTCTTCCTAAATGTTGTGCTTTCTGCTCTTTATGTCCCTCTTCACCTTAGCACAAGAGTCCAGACATCTTAGTCTTGACTAACTAATAAACATTCAAAGCTTTAAGAGCTCAAGGCTCATGAAATTGATGATTGCATTAATACTACCACCTCTTCCTGGGGCCTTTCTGTGCCCGAAGCACTGGTGCTCGTGGGCACAGGCCCTTACCCTGGAGAGCTGCAGACAAGGAGGGGTCTCCTAGTCTTGAACTGCTTTACCAATCTCTGCTGCAAAAAAAACACTACTCCCTGATCTGCTGAGCTACCCCATGATGATATTAGTCAAGGCAAGAAAGGCCAAAAAAGCCACTATTCAACCTGCTCAGGCTCACCTGGCTTGTTTTCATGGCATGGAGGAATGGGTTCAGCCCAGAGCGGGGTGTGGGAAAGGATAATACACACTTGGAATCCGCATTTTTTTTTCCCCCAATTGCACATTCCTAGCGATTTTTAAAGCTAAGGAAACACAGGCACTTCAAGATCACCCAGGCCATACTCTGCCTTCAAATAGAGCCCTTGCTGGACACAGACCTCAAAATAAGCAGTGGTACCATTTAAGAGCAGGACTGGAGGCAGGCAGAAGCCTTCCTTACAAGCCAAGTTCTTCACTGGCTGGAATAGATCGGCTAAACACCATTGTACTTTGAACCTCTTGAAGTGGAGGCAGGTGCCACTGTGGAAACCTCTACTGAGATTGTAGCCACCAATTTGTATCATCTAAAGCAACTCCTCAAAACCCACCTACAGAGGATTAACAGGTTGATTTACTTCAAATGAAGAGGCCTCCCCCATTCCAGGCATTATCCAACCCAGCGGCTCAGAGCTGCTTACCAAGATTAACTCTGGCACCAGGAGACACAGCCCATCAGCTGCAGGCTGGCTCCCAGCAGCTCCTCCCTTGCAAAGGAGTCCTTTGCATCAGGCTTTGAAAACTTGGGAAATTCCTTCTGTTTTCCCATCCTTCATAATCCTCCGTGGAGACACAGTACCACAGGCTAAGAAGGTCATGTTGGGGAGAAGGGTGGAGACAGGCAGGCTTTCTCCCTTCATTACAGGTCACTGCCTCACCTCACAGGAAGGGAAGAATTGCCCAGTGTGGGAGGCTTCCAGACCACATAGCTTTAGTGTTCCTCATCCAGATGTGGGCCTCCTCCACCAATCTCTGCCCCTTCTCAGTGCCAGGGAGCAAGCTGCCAGCAAAGTATTTTGCTGTTTGAAACAGATGGTGCAGAAGCCTTTCCAAGCATTTTCGGGTGAAGATATAGCTCTGCTGCTTCTTTTACTCTCCCTAAGCAGAGTTATAAGCCACTCCAGGTCAGTGAAAACAGCCTAATCTGACCAAAATGCCTGTTCAGACTCACATAGCCTGTGATATTAACCCCTCCCACAGCTCAGGGAATGTGACATAAGCACCCAGAGCCAGCTGGCCATGTTGCAACTGGGCTCACCCTGGGTATGGGGAAGGAGGAAACAGCTGGTCATGCCAGAAAACCATTGCCAAAGCACACATCTATGGCTGTATATGTACCTATACCCCCCTGCTCCACTCTTCCATCCCTATACATCACTTGGCATACATGACATTCGCATGAGACACCTGCTAGCATTTCAAGCACGTGAAGAGGACAGTGTTCATGAAGCCTGTGTCAGCAGCACAGACTGAAATGGCTTGTTTACCCTTACAGGGTCTGCTGGTGCTGCAGGGCAGACAGATGGGCAGCCGCTTGCAACACCGCAAAAGCCTTGTCTGCCCCTCTGTAGGATAAGTTGGAAACATCAAGGCCAAGTTGCTGCTTTAATATCCTAAGGAAATGTTTTGCTTGTGTACCATCAGTCTCTCATATTCACCACAGAGTAGGCAGTACTTCAAAGGCACTCCAATAATCACTTTTTGGTGCATTCCACCAGCATCGTTAGGCAAATGTCCATAAATACCCTTCTCGCGTATCTTGTCTCCCTGAGATTATCCCTGTCTCCTTGGCAACTGTCAGATGATGTATAATGCTAGCAGGGATTAGCCCCAATGAGCCTTATAACCCTTGTGTAAATTCCTGCTCTATGAAGACACCTGGTCAAATACTCTTCTTTCCTCGTAATGTTAAGTGTAGCCATAAACAATATTAAATCCAAGAACCTCTCAGTAAACCTGAGTAAGGATGAAAACTGATGTGGAGCTTTATAAGTGGTAGTATTTGTCTTGTCCTCCAAACACAAGTCTGAGACATGTGGATATACTTGGCATTTCACAGCTTGACAAGTAAAGCTGTATTTTGAATCACTGCTTAAGAGAAGGCTTCTGCTGAAAACTTGGGCTCTGATGTCTTTATCTCCTTTGTCCCTTCATACCAGTGGGGATCACGCTGGGAAATTCCAAATCCCCACAAGAGCTTAACAAATTTATGCTACACTTTAACCTATTAATTTCTGAGAACTCGCTTGGATATTGGTCAGCTCTTGCAATCCAAGTGCATACTGTCCAACACCACTTACACTGAGACTCTGCCTCTGGGAAAGGAGCTGTGGGCTGCACCCTCGTGCTCCACTCCACTGACATGACCAAAGCATCAAGTCAAGGAGGAACAGCCCCAACACCACAAACTTTCTGCAAGTGGAGCATTTCTCTGTTCCATGCCATCTTTGGGCCTGGTGAGGAAGAAGTTGTTTGTCTCTCGGTGTCCCATCGGTCCTGCCTGAGCACCCAGAGCAGGCTTTTGCCAGTTGGGGTACTAACATCACATGGATGAGACCTGTCCCCACACAGGAAAATCCCATTATGCCAGTGCAGGGAGCCAAGCAGCACTGCATCAACCATAGGTGTTTAGGGCTGAGCTACCTAAGTGATAACAAACAGACTGTGGTGTGCAAGTGACAAGTTTAAACTATTTGTTCCTTCTTCAGTCCATTGGAGTCTTTATAATGTCCCAACTTGAGGAGATGTGCTCTGATTCAATATGACAAAAAAAAGGAGAGATCTGAGCAGAGCCAAGGAAAGGAGGCTAGAAGAGCCTCAGCTGCAAAACCAAAACCAGACACTACAGCAGGAATAAAAGTACTCCTGTAATTAAACAAACAAATCTCAGTCATAGCATTGTGTCTATATATGAATTCAACAATGTGCTATGGCTGATCCCTACTGGACTAACCAACTAGAGAGCTGAGAGAGAGGAAGGAAAACAGTTTTAAGATTGCTGTAGGAAGTAGTCACAAAACAGCCAAGCCAAGGGGTGACGGGGAAGCCAGTGTAGGCAGGGTATTGACAGGCAAAAGAAAATCCAAGTCTTGGCACAAGCTGGTTAGCAGCAACACAACATAGTTTCTTTGTGTGCTTCTGAGGCCCTGTTTGCTCCCCAACCATCTGCCAACTCTAGCACACACCTGTGAGACAGGAGGGGAAAAGGGCCAGTGGCTTAAGGCAGGTGATTTTTAGCAGAGTGGACAAAAAGTCTCCCTAACTCACATGTCTATGTACTAGCAGAAATTTTAGCCAAACCATTTTAGACACTCCTGCACACAGCAAGCACTCAGTAGATTTGGTGTTACCACAGGCTTCCACACAGAAAAATTCAACTACAGCAGCAGGAGGAATAAAAACTGCTGGGAGCTGAATACTGTGAATACTGAATACTCCTCTGTCACTGATCACATTATTCTTGCTTTGGGGCAGCAAGAGGAAGTTAATCATTTAGAGGCAGTGATGCTAGGGAAGATCCCAGTTTAAAATCCTACTGTAGTAGCATAAGAATTGGAGCAGTAGATCAGCCCATGCTCAAGTGCAGAATAATCCACACACACTCGTGTGATGCAGCACTATCTGCTCAAGATAAAGGGATAAAAGAACACAACTGGAAAGCAATGAATGTTGCTACAGCTAAAGAATGAGCACACTCAAGCAGGCCTTTCAAAATGAAGCACACTCCAACAGCCCCAGAACTTGCCAGGGAGACACTGAAGCTAAAGAACAGCTGCTGTCACACCACTTTTTTGTGTTCCTTGGTGGTGTCCTGTTACCTCTTTAGGGCAAGGAAGCACATACTAAGGGTATATAAACCTCATCAGTTCTGGCATTTGCTAAAAGCACCACAGGCAAAACCAACAGCATTTTCCCCACCCTCTTCCAAAGGGCACACTTAGGCCTCTACACACTCTACCCCTCCAAGAGGGTGAAGTGAGGGATTTTGATGAAGGAGGGAAGCATGCTGCCCTTTCTCTGGTTGTGACAGCTTTATCAAGGATGATAATTCTTTCCAGACAGAGCCTCAGCCACCAGGGAAAAAGACATCTTTCCTCAGCATCAGTCACACAGACCAGGGTGCTAATTCTCATGGCATCTGTCAAATACAAGGTTTCCCAATTTAAGAGCTGGTGTAGAGCTTACAGGTGTCCTCGCCCCCATGGTGGTTTGCAGGCAGCCTCCTGGCTTGGTTGCACAGCATCCCAGGCTGTGGCTCATCCCCAGTGTCCCTGTCTCCCTGCTGCACACTCCAGCCCAGGCTCCCTGCAGGCTTGCTGTGTCTGCGTGGGGTCAGATGTCAGAAAGCAACAGCCTCAGCGCCAAAAAACAGAGCCTGAATGATTCTCACCCTTCTAAGCAGCACCTTAGACTGCAGGGGAAAGGGCTTTTGATTCCATGATGCCTGACCTACATCTGCAAAACCTTGGATATAGGGGCAAGTCTAAGTATAGCAGCTGTGTGCCAAATATGCTGCCCACAGCCAAGCACACAGCCTTTGTCTGCAGCGCTGTCAGTGGATTCCAGTTCCCAGGCAGTCACTCCAGCACAGCTGTTGGGATGTTGCTACAGCAGGTTTTTCTTCTGACAGCACTGCACTGCTCCTCTATTGGAAAAATAACTGAATAAATGAAGCATTTGTGACTGAGGCAGCTTCCCCTATACAGGACCATCCATGCTTTACGTTCAGTCATATTCACAGATGCAGCAAAGCCTGAAATTCATAGAGAGGGGTCTTTCCAGTCCCTGATAACACATTCCCCTGCCTGTGTATGATTTGGCAGAGCATAGTATATTTTATGCACCATCCTACAGTATGTGCTGTACTTGCCTTGTTTTTCAGTTAAGTTTGATGCCACATCTACTTCCTTTATTTTTAAGCACAGTTTTTTTGTAGAACTTAAAGTACCAAAATGCCAACGAGTTTGAAAAAAAGCTGTTATTTAAATTATTTAAATGAGTGAATTTTCATGCAAAAAAAAAATTTAAAGGTAGATTGTAGGAGGATGAGGCTCCTAGGAGAGATCCCAGTCTTATTTCTGGACCCTCCCATCATCCAGAGACTCTGGCCATAGCAACACCCATGCAGTCTCTTCAGGGGAGCACCTCACCAGCCAGGCTGACATATGCATAACATGATCTGGCCACTTTCAGGAGTACTCAGCAGCTTCCCAGAAGTTGGGTTACAGGTGTTTGGAAAACTTGTCCTCAATTTGAATACACCTGCTGTAATTCAGCAGCTCTGGCCCACGTTAAAAGTTGCTACTACACAGAATCATAGAATGATCTGGTTGGGAAAGACCTCTGAGATCAAGTGAAACTGTACCTGTCCCTTACTAAACCATGTTTCTAGGAAACTCCTCTACCTGCCTTTTAAACACCTCCAGGGATGGCAACTCAGCCACCTCCCTGGGCAGCTGTTCCAATGCCTGACCACCCTTTCAATGAAGAAGTTTTTCCTGATGTCTAATCTGAACCTCCCCTGGTGAAACTTAGGGTCATTTCCTCTTGTCCCATCACCTGCGAGAAGTGATCAGTACCCACCTCACCACAACCTCCTTTCAGGCAGCTGTAGACAGTGATGAGGTCTCCCCTCAACCTCCTCATCTCTAGGCTAAACAACCCCAGTTCCCTCATCCTCTCCTCGTAGCACTTGTTCTCCAGCCCCTTCCCCAGCCTCATTTCCTTCTCTGGGCACCCTCCAGCACCTCAATGTCCTTCTTGTACTGAGGGCCCCAAACTGAACCCAGCACTCAAGGTGTGGCCTCACCAGGTGCAGACTGCTCTGAAGGTGCAGCCCCTGAGGACATACAATTTAAAGACCTGATCCCCTTAGTGTTTCCATCTGAGGTGCTGCACAGAAAGGTAAACCAGCACTTCTGTGTTCAGGCAACGGTTGCACAGAGTCACAAGCTGAACATTAGTGGAAACAGAGCAAAGCTGGGCTGAGGAGAGACAAGTGTGCTTACTGCATGTGTTGATGTACAAAGTACAGCTCTGTATTCAACTTCAGCAGATCAAAGTGCTCAGATGTTATTACTAATACATTGTAATTATCTTTTGTCAACCATCACCAAGAGCAAGGTCTGCCTTGTGCTCAAAGTCTGCTCCAAAGACCTTATGCTCTAAACAGATCTTTTTATGCTGCCAGCAAGGGAGAACAGTTCAGAAATAGCTGGAGGCTGCTAAAGTGCAGGAAGAAGTATTGCTAAGTTAAATGATATCTCTAGAACCTTTTTGTCTGCAGCCATCCAGCACAGTTCTGTTGTGTTTAGAATGACAGATCAAATACCAGCTGATGTAGAAAAAAAATTAAGTAAAATATTACCTAAAGCTCCAGAACAAGCCTTCAAGAAAGTAGATTTGGATCTTTTTATTTAAGCCTCACAGTTGTGAAATGCTGCCATGTGTTGTTTTTTGTTTTCCAAAATTTGTGATGCACTTGCTCATTTTTATGGCACTTACCTTTCAGCTATGACCCTACTGCACCTATCATTGATAAACACTTTTAGTGATGAGAAAGCTTTAATGGAATGGTTTGAAGCTGTAGCTCCCACTCAGGCCAGTATTTACTGTAGGGTTTGAGTTTCCTTATTTTTTTTGTAGAAAGCAGTCATGTTTTACTGCATCAGCTATGAGAAATAAGCCTTCTGCACAGAACATCTGTCTTGCTTTAGTCAAGCCAAACTGAAAAACAAAAAGGCTCCTTAGCTCTTCCTTGTCTGAGTTTTGAAATAAATTTATCAAATTGTGAAAGAAATGAGCAAACACATCAGTACTGTTTTTAAGAAACAGCCTGATGAAAGTTACTGGGAGTCAGATTTGGCAGGGGCTTAAAAGCTAATGAAACATCTACCAGGGCAATCTACCATAAAGTTTAAATATACATCTCAATTTTAGAAAATGTTTTCTCTCTCCCTGTCTGAAGGCTTCCTGAGATTAATATATTTTAAGCCAGGTCCTTGAATCTTGCCCCATCTTTTCTGGCATCCACTCATTTCACTTGTATGGGAATGGACACCAGTGCTCCTGACTCAGAAACACTGGTGCACTCAGACCTGTTTGTAAGTGCAAGTTTGAGCATCATCTATATACACCAGGAAGCCTTTGGTTTGTATGTTACTGCTAAATCCTAAAAGAGTATATTCTGGGCTTAACAGGAGCCACAGATGAAGTTTTCAAGAGCAGGCAGAGTTGCCAGCCTGCCATCATATCTTAGATAACCCCAACAGAATTCAGTTCGTTTTCTTTGAAATAAAGGAAGACTGTTTAAAATCAGAGTAAGAGACAGCAAGAAGCTTAATTAGGGTGTTAAAACTCAAATGGAAGCAAGACACCATTCAAGTTTAAGTCTTAGACTAAAACAATTTCATAAAAACATAAATTCACAAACAGAGATTGGTTGCCTTGACTTCTGACTGCTGGGGAAGGCAGCAAAGCCTCTCAGAGCAGGAGAGTATGTTACATTCCTCTTTGCCTCCTACCATCATAAGCTTCTGCTCCTTTTTTCAAAAGGTTTGACCATGTTAAGTCTTCGTGTTTCCAGTTCAGCTATTCCCAAACTAGTCAGGCATTTTCTATTTCATTAGGCTAGCATCTGACCCACACTTATGGCTCACTAGAAATTTACTGGAAGAAATATTTTTCATCCTCTTAGATTAAGTAGAAGAGTCAGGCTGAGCTCAAAAATCTGGATTAAAAACCCACATCAAAGGTAACTTGGCCAAAGTGCTCTATCAAGATAAAATATGCCTTTTGTCAGGGAAAAATAACTTATTCATGGAAATTAAGCATTAGAAATGCATTAGAAGTTATCTGGAAGAGCAGATGACTGAACTTACTTAGGCAAAACACAGACTATCCAGCTTTAAAACTGTTCCAGTTCCCTCTGCTAGGCCAAGGCAAAACTTCTGAAGCTGCAATCTCACACGCAGGTGTGGGGTTCAACAGACTTTTTAACCTTAGAGATCCCAGGCCCCCTTGCAACACACTGGATCCAAGCTGTGCTCCACTGGAACCAACATGTGGTTCCTTTCAGCTGCAGTTTATCATCACTAGACTTGGTTATTTAAGGCATAAGCCTTTCTGCTTCCATTTACAAATAGGTAACTAAAATGCAGAGAAACAAATGCTTCATTCAAGGTCATGCACAGCACCTACCCAGAACCAGAGCTGCCTGCTGGTGTTACACCTTACTGCCTTATTCCATCTCAGCAACCAAGCTGCTGCCAGCAAGCCCCATATTCAGCTCTACATTCCAAGCCCCACAACAGACTCCAGCACTGGGAGCCACTGTGAAAGGCTGCATCATCTCCCACATTTCTTCTGCAAGCGGGGTTTGCACATGGAGAGCAAGAGCCACTGCGTGTGCTGCTTAGCACTGCGTGTCCTCCAGGCACACTTTGTCCTCTGAGTTATCTCCAGTGCTAATTTATTGCAGCATTCAAAGCAGCAGACCTCCGGCAGTCCCTCCCACAGGAAGCAGGCTGACTCATTTTTCCACACACTGTATTTTCCTCTCCACAAGAGCCAAGTGCTTGGGTCAAGAATAAACCACAAAAAAAGGGGAGGCTCGTGTCTCAGCACCTCCTAAGCCACGTGCACAACCCACATCCACTTGTGGAGTTCGTTCTTTCATTCAAACAATGAACCTAGAGACATTACACCCAGCTAGAGTTGCCCACATAGGGCACATGATTGTCTTTGCCTCTGCTCTGAGCAGCAGATCCTAATCCTGTAAAATGAATTAACCTAAGCTAATGGGTTTTGGCCTCAGCCAAACAGTTATCTGAGCTGAAAAAACAAGATGAAGACCACCATTTTGCATCCCCCTAAGCTCATTGCAAAGCATTCAGATGTTCACCTTGCAAACTCATTCTCATCTATCAGCTGGCCCTACAGGAAGGGAAAAAAAGAGCAGTGACATTGCCAGGAAACCCCTGACTATCTACTCTTTCACGCTTTGCTTAGTGATGTGGCAAACGTTCACCATCCCTATTAAAAGAACTTTTGAAGGACACTTGGAAAGAAAAAAGAAGCAGTATCTTAATATGCCCAAGTATTAGCAGCAGTTGCCTCCAGGAGCACATCCAGTCCTGCAACCATGAGAAGCAACAGGAGTCAGCCAATGCAAACACTCCACCCCCAAAACAGAGCAGGTTCAGTTTTATGGAGACTTCCACCAAGGAGCTGAACATCTCCACTCTGACACCACTTCTCCACCTCAAGCAACAGGTGCAAGCCCAGCCCCACACAGAAGAACACACAGGTCCTCCCTGCTCTCCTTTATAGCCAGCCCCCCCCACTGGCCTCTGCCTCTCAGGTGTGAGGCATCTGAACTGATGTGGAATTAACTCATTGCCATCTGCAAGAGCCCACTGCGTGGCAGGTGTGCTGAGAGAAAACTACTCACATTCTTGGTTTGTTTAATTTTAAAGCTCAGGTAAATAGGAGTGAGCTCGAAGGACACACTGAGTATTTCCTACTTGTCCTACAGAAGGTAAAGGGGAGCAGATCTGCAATGGAGTCTCACTTTCATTCAAGCTGTAAAGTATCATAGTGCATATTTCCAAAGTGGAAGCAGTGCAGATCTTGGCATAAGATGCCACTGCTACCCTTTGTCTCACAGAATCCTCGCAGATGAGGTTTAATGCTGTGAGGCTTTTCCCATCAGTGACGTGTCCCAAGCCCGATGCTTATAAGAGAGCAATTCCAGTTCCTCTTCTCCATTATTCAAACTCCTTGCTTTGGCAATTAAGAATCCTCATGCTTTAGATCTTTGATTCTCTTTTATCTTGACAGGTCCATTTTGTGCTAAAAAAGCACTCATTGGTTCCCTCTCTTGTCCACCTGCTCTGTTATCAGTGTAGGACCCCCCAGCCCATCTCCCTGGCCTGTGCTTTGCATCAGCCTGATTCCCACTGGAGGGAAGGCTCATCAGCCTGTACAGCTGTAACAAAGGAGGTCAGGCAAAGTGCCACAAAATCAAACCCTTCTGACTGAGCAGTCAGAGGTTTATTGGATCTTCTGAATAAGAAGAGAGAAGGAATAACCAGGAGGAGACCTGCAGGGTTGTAAAGGCCATTGCAGGTGTGGTGCAGAGTGAAGGTGACACAGAGGCACCAGGTGCCGGATATGGAGTAATTTGAGTTTTCATTGAAGCTGATCCCCATCAGCTGGGAGTCAAAACCTAGGAGAAGGGTGGGGAGGGGTCTGGCAGGTGCTATGGCAGCTTGCAGAGAGGGTTCCTGAACCGAAAGAAACCTGTGTTAGGAAGTAAATCTTACCTGCAAAAGCTGCACAGATATCCTCACTCTGGCTGCTGGTGTCTAATCCACCTGCCAGGCTGCTTATGCCTACTGGATATTTGATAGGTATACATTGCATCCTAGCACTTTTACAGTCTTCAAAATCCATTTTCTAAAAATATCCCATGGGATCAATGTTAATGGTCTCTGTTGGATGTTTACAACCCAAATATTTTGGAAGTGTTGCAGGTTTCCTGAATTCTCATTTTCCCACACAGCTTCTCCAGTGACTGCCCTTACACCAGGACCAAGCTGCTGCATGCTGTGTGGTTAAATTTCCCCACATCTGGGCAGCAGCAGAATGAGGGATTGAGGCAAGAAGAGGAGGGCTCAGACCCCACCACATCATTTGGCAGAGAAGGGGCCAATGCTGGCCCTGGGCACAATGCACAACACTCCCTGACTCCAATATCTTGCATTGCACTGGGGAGCGGTTGGAAAGGGTCCTCTGGAGAGGGCTTATCCAGATCTCCCTCCTCCTTCTGCTCCAGCCCTCGTGTTCATGGGGCTGTTTCTCACTTCTTACCTCACTTGTCACTGCCAGACATTGTTTTGTCCTTTCTAAAGTACATTTTTCCAGGGGGCTGGTGTGGAGTCAGCTGGAACTGGCTGTGTCTGGCCTGGGCAGCCCCAGCTTATCCTCAGAGAGGTCCCCGCAGCTCCACTGCCAGTGCCTGAACACCTGAACCCAATAAATTCCACCCCTCACCTCAGTGAAATGCATATTTAAGAATTGTCATCAAAATACACACTCGTCTCACACCCCTCACAAAGTTCACTGACAACATCAACACAAACAGATCCCACAACGCCACGAGGGTGGGCGATGGACACAGCACAGCTCTTCCCCTCATCCCCTCACCACTTTACAACAACGAAGAGATCCCCACTGTTAATCCAGTCCCTGGCAAAGGGCATCCGAGGTTTGCCTGTTAGAGCTCCTGGTCAGTGTTTTTCATTTCAAGTTTCTCTGAGTTTGTGAGTGATCTCCCTGTCTTTATCTCAGCCTTTCTTCTTCTTTTCTCCCCATCTTGTTGTGGGGGGAATGTGAGCGAGGGGTAACAGGGCTGAGGGAGCCGTGTCCCAGGGGCCACCCACCTGGGAACCTCTCCTCTCTGCACATAAATCAGGAAGTGAGCTGAAGACCTCAAAATGTGATGAACAGCGAGCACCACTATTACTTTCCTGGATAGAGTAATGCTTAGAATAACACTTTCAAGTTGACCTGAATGAAAAGCTTCGTTAAAAAACTCTCAAGGATTCCCTAACCGGGCAACCTCCACGTATGCAAAATAGAGATGGTTGCTTATGGTACCGGTGTGCCAAGGGCTGGAAAACAGCCATGGTCTCACTGCTTCCTTGGCATGGGTCAGTTAGCCCTGAAAACCAGGCTTCCCACCACTGCTGGCGGGTACCAGGGTGCTGGCTGTGGTGACAGGGCAGCAATCCCAGTCCTCCTGGGCTTCCCTCGGCAGCCAGATTGATGTATTTTTTAAATTATTATTCTAAAGCAAGATGTTTGTTGTTTCCTCCTTTGCTTGTGTTTCAGCAGCCAAATGAGTTTTCCTCCCAGAGACCAGCTGGGAATCCAGGAACCTGAAGCCAGGGGAGGCAGCAATTGGTGGTTTGAAGTGCTGATGGTACCAGAGTGGGAAGAGGGAGTCCCTTGAACGCAGCTATTAGCAAATTAATAAAAGGGGTAACTCGGTCTCCTGAGTGCTATGAATTTAGCACTAATTAGGACTTTTCTTTCTTAGCTATTTTAGGCAAGAAAATTTTCAATATCCTTTGTTAAATTTGAATTATCTTGTTTGTAGAAGTAAATTATATGGAAACATTTGTTTCTTCACCCAGTTACAGTCTATTAAACTTTTTCCATACTTTTCTTTTTGACGTGATTTATAGTGGATATTTTCAATGTAGTTAGTTCTACTTAACAAATCTTCCACCAAAAGACAGTTTTCTTTGAATGAGAGTAACCTACAGGCCATTCATTTCTCAAAGTCCATCCCAAACATTTCAAAGATTCCCTCTTCATAGGAGTGTCAGTGCTCCGAATTTATTTATGTTTATTTCATTTATTTGTTGCTCGTATATTCCAGGTGTTAAACCCCACAAATTATTGTAACTGATAGGCCATATTTTTCTGCCAAGTATCAGCACAGTTTTGTGTGTTTTAGCACTTCAGAATTAATCATGAGAGAAACTCAATCAGGTTTGCAATGAAAAAAAAAAGCCTTTAATTAGAACAGAGACCAAATGTCCTCCTGCTCTTTCTTTCTTCTTGCACTGCCCAAATCTCATCTAAAACTTGCCTGAAGTCCAGAAAACAAATCTCACAGTTGATTGAATATATCTAATTGTGAATTGCTGTCTAGGCTTTTGCAGATATGTTTCAAGCTCTGCCTGGTGGCTCTGTTTGCTAATTTGCCTATACTCTGGAAATTAATCCTTACTTAACTACAGAGCAAAGCTATGATGTTGGGCAATGTATGTCTGCTTTTCTGGAAAGAATATTAATTTTCTCCAGCAAAATCAATGCATTGGTAAATGATTGATGTAACCGCAAAAGGTTTTAGCTTTTAAAGTTTTGGAAAACACTGATGGAGAAGAGAAAGCCCCACTGTTTGCATGAGAGTAGAACCAGACTGATGAAGGCAGAAGAAACACACTTCAATTGAAAAAAAAACATAGCTTATTTGAGTAATAAAGGGAAAATGTAGATAAAAGGTCACATCTTCTGAGGACACTAAATAAAAGAGCATGTTAGAAGTAATCAGTAGTGAAGTCATGATTTAAAACACACGTGTACATATGCACACATATACAGCAGTGTGGAGATACCCAGTAGACACCATATGAAAATGTGCCCTAAAACCTGAAAAATTCCTTCAATTAATGCAAATTCATGTTAAAAATCTAGACTCTATAATCCATTAGAAAGGGTAGTTTGGCAACCACGTTAATAACCTCTGAAAAAAACGTAGCATGGAAAGGGGGTCTCCATGACCAGAGCTCAGCTTTGTCTCGTGTCTATGAAAAATCAAATCTTTACAAAGGTTTGACCAAAAGTATTGGCCATTTCCCTATCCAGAAAGACTGGATGAAGACTTTTCCTCATTCTCTCTGGAGAAAAACACACAATCCAGTCATTTCTTTTCCTTTCTGTTAAACAGCTGGTCAGAGAGAGCATTCTGCATGGTGTGAGGCTAAAGCAAGTGTTATTTTTACTTTACTGTGTGCGATTGGATGCGAACGGTGTTTGCTGAGGTGACACAGTAACACTCTGTCAGCTCTAAGGCCCCAAATGCTAACAATGAATCCTTTCTTCCCTCCGTGTGGGCTATAACTGTGGGAATAAGATGTGTGAGGGTGTAAGCTGAGCAGCAAATAGATAAATTCCAGATGATGATTTAAAGCTGGTGAATACATACCTTGCAGTTGTGCAAGCAGTCTAGTACTGGAAAGGACCTCTGAGGTCAATTCATTTCTATCATAGGCAGCCCTCTGAAAGAAGCTGCATAATAAAGTGATCCAGCTCCATCACAAAAACAATTTTTGCCACCATTTCTCCTACTGTAATGGTGCAGGAAGAGGAATCCTACTGCAGCTCCTTGGAAATGTAGAAATTTTCCTATTCCCAGCCTTAGTATACTCTTATCCGGTTTATTCACAGCATTTTCTCTGCCAAAATTGTGCTTCTGCTTAAATAGCACTTCTCCCTTCTGTGTGCTTATCCATGATGTATTTATAGGGAGTCCTCTCTCAGCATGCAGTAGATGAGATAAAACAAGCCATCCTTTTTTAGTTTCCTTTCATATAACAGACTTTCCACGATCTGGATCACCCTTGCAGCTCATCCCTTCACCTGCTCCACTCTGAGCATAGGGACCAGAACAGGCTACAGCAGCTATTTATTGTCTTACTGGGGATATTTACAATGCCATTAACACTCCCTTGTTTCTTATTGCTATATTGTACATTTACACTCTCTGTACATTGAATTGTTCTAGTACATAAGTTATGCTATACAGTTAATCATCAAATACTGGCTTGCATCTCATCTCACTTGTGCTTCTTGGGAGTGTGGTCAGCATCTTGCAGGCAAAATCCTTCAGTGCTTTGGTGGTTTTTCATCCTTGATGGCTCCTGTGGAGTGTTTGAGCATGAAGATGTTGCAGCAGTCTTTAGAAAAGCAAGTGAATCATTCAAAAAAAAAAGAAAATCCATCCATCTTCTTTAGTGTCACCAATTAATAGCTGTTTGGGATGCTTTGAAATCTATAGCTGCTTAAGGGAAGAAAAATAGCCAATCTCTTCCTATAGTGCTGCACTATCATTATATTTTGTGAACTCTGCCTGTGGAAGGAAGCTTTATTAAATAAATGAGGTGAGAACAGTACCCAAAGGCCTTTGATGTGAGGCTTTAAAGAAGGGGAAAACACCAGTTATACTAATCCAGGATAGGAAGGGAACTACAAACCAGTTGGTAGGCAAGATTATCTCTTACTGTTGGAAGCCATTTCTCATTCCAGAGACCAATGGTTGGAGCCTGGCTGAGGCTGGTCCCGCGATTCTGTCTTCTACTGCCTCTGCAAGCAAACAGTGTTGGGGGCAACCACACTTTTCTCCACTTGATGGAGCTGGAAAAGCCTTTTACCTCTGCTTCTTGTCTTTGTGGGCAGCTCAGGATGGGTCTGTGTGGTCCTTGCTCAGGTCACAAACTGCTAGAATAAAGTTATCAAACACTTCGATGGAGTTGCTGCTTCCTTGAGCTCCCTGTCAGCCAGAGCACCCTGGGTCAAATCCTGATCTGCATTTACCAGATATAAGGATGCACTCCCAAACCTGCCCACAGCTGCTGACCCCCACGTGGGTTTTCCTCTCTTGCCCCCATCCCTCCTTCCCTCCCATCCCATCTAATGGAACCTGATGGAGGCTAATTAAATAGAAAACCATCCATTTGTGCTGTCTCATTAGGGATTTGTCATAAAAACCTTATGTTCTCTTACAAGCCTAAACAAGCGCGTTCACCATGTAAAAAAATCAGCCATAAAGCTGTCTGGAGAGTTGTTAAACATCTCAGCTGTCATTTAGACAAGCTGTCTGCAGCCTGGATCCTGCAGGTAAGAATGGCCTTTCCACTGCCCTCAAACCACCCCGCGTAAATGGGGCATCCCTCTTTCAAAATGGGAAAGGGGGCCAAGCCCAGCAGCCCCGCACCGACGGTCATGTGGAGCAGATGCTTCTCCATCTGGCCCCAAGCCACAAATTGGAGACAAAGTGCACTTGTTATTTTAGAGCTGTGCCAAAGGCGTTCAGAGGTTTAGAAAGGGTAGATTTAATAGCAGTGTTTCCCAGGGTCTGTGGAGATTGCCTCCCCTCTGCCGTTGCGGGTGGCCTGATCTTCTCCTCAACCCCAATCAAGATACTATTTTTGAGGAAAACTAACTCCCCTGTAGAGTATGGGAGCTGTCATGCTGGTTTGCACTGGCAGAAAGTTAATGGCTCTATCCCTTTGGCTGCCCCAGGGAAAAATCAACATGGCCTAAATGGCTGCTCTCCTAAATATCTATCCAGGATGAGTTTTCCCTCATCCAAACTCTGCAGGCTTCAGAGTTCCTGCCAAAGGTAGGGCTTGTGCGAAGGTCGTATTGGGGCAGATCTTCCTTTGGGAGGAGATAACTGCTTTCTGGCTATGGGAGGGCCCCCAGGGTAATGCCAGCTGGTGTCTCCTTGCAGGCATCTGAGGTGGAGAGGCAGCTCTCCCTGCAGGTTCACACCCTCCGGGAGGACTTTCGGGAGAAGAACTCCTCCAGCAGCCAACACATCCTGCGGCTTGAGAGCCTCCAGGCCGAGGTAAGTCACCCGAGCTCAGTTCCACTCCTTTAAAAGGTGGCCAGGGCTGTCTTAACCCCTCTGAACTGAGTAAACAAAACCTGCTTGGAGGAAACAAAGAGCAGGATGGTAGCTGTGAGGCAAAGGACTTCCCCAGCAAGAGTTTTTGCTGCAACTCAGGGCTGGCTGGGGTGGCGTGGGCCAGCTTTCACTGATGCCTCGGCCACAAGCACTCTTGCAAAATGAGCAAGTGAGAAGGTTCTTCCAGGAGCTAAACCATGGCTGTGGTCTTGCAGGGCTGCTGCCCACGATAGATTAAACTCTGGGACACGTGGAGAAGGTCTGCAAGGGAGGGGTTCTGTTTCTCATGCTTGCAACAAAAGCAGCAATCCTCTCCTGCCTCTGAGCCATGTATATGGGAAAGCAACAACCCCCTGCCTGCTTCAGCTCTGGTACTTTAGCAGGAATATTACCTTCCTTCCTCTTCCCTACCCTGGTGGGGTTCACCAAGAACCATGTAGACAGGAACTAGCATAGATGTTCAACTCTACTACCTGATTGCTTTTTTTTTTAATTTATAAGCTATCTGCAAGAGCTTTTCCTAAAATCTCTCAATTTCTTCTTTCCTCCTGCTCCCACCTGCTCCCTGCTGGTCCCTCGCCTTTTCTTTCCCTCCCTTTGGTGTGGAGCAGCAGGTCCTCGAAGTAAGTATGGAGGCTCGGAAGCGGTTTGCCCACACATGCATCCCTGTCATCATGCATGCCAGTCACTGTGCATGCCTCACCTTGCCTCCTCACCACCTTCCTGTCTCTTGCTTTCCAAATCCCTTTCCCTCCGTGCTCTTCCCATGGCCCAGGGCCCACGGCAGAGTGACATTTTTTCTATTACACAGTCATTCACAGGGTGTTTGTTACTGGCTTGGATACAAAACATGAACTCTTGATACAATCTCTGTATTATACCTCTTATTTTTCTCACATCCCTTTTCTCCAGCCCACATAAATCATGATGGTGGTGGGAAGAGGCATCTCAGAAGCCATTAGTCACCTAAGAGCAGCTTTCTAATACCTACAGCAGCCTTTACCCTGCAGAAATAGCAAGTCCACACACTTTGCTAACATTCCTTCAGGCAGCCAAATCCTTCCAGCAATGTGGAAAGCAGCAAAGAGAAAAGGTCCAAAAGAGGCCAAGAAACCAGTGGGAAGTTGCTGCACTTGTCTATGGTCCATGAATTGAAAAGAGGTCACAGGGAATATTTAGGGTTATAGTGGACTGGTAAATGGCATGCCCAGTCCCCAGAGGTTCTGTGTGTACTAATCTGGGAAAAAGTTCCTTTTCCTTGGATAAACATGAAGTGACCTTGGCCGGTGCTGATTCATCCTGTGCCCTGTTCCCAGTGAAGTGAATCACAGAGGTTTTGCTTGGCACGTTGTCCCTCTTTACCTGAAACTGCTGCCCTTGACAATTAAAAGAATTGAACCAATTTTAAAGGCAACTGATCACTGGAAGACTAAAAATAAGCGTGGCACAGAAAGGAGGCTTCAAAAGTAAAAAGAGAGAAAAATCCCTGATGAGGACCATGCAGCAATTAAGAAGAGCGTGTGGGCAGCGCTGTGGCACAGCCCTGGGGGGAGAAGAATGCCAAAGTCTCACCCTGTCTTCTCCAGTACTCATACAGGAGAAAATGTCACCATCTCAGTCGGGGACCAGTCAGGAAAAGTAAATGGTTTTGCCCAGCCCTGCAAATTTTAAGGTACAAAGGGTGGGCAGGGCAGGTCTCAGTTTAATTCGTTTGGACATCGCCTGCTCCCTGGCCTTCTGTGAATGCACATCCAGCCCTTTGGAGCTGCCCCTGCAGGCCAGGGAAGGAGGGGTTTCCTTTCAGAACCTTCCTAAGCTTTAAATCACACACAGAGATACAGTTTCATACAGGTACAGGATACATACGTGCATACTTTGGCTCTTTACTCTGTCATTTCCTTCTTGGGAATGTGATTTCCCTCCTCTCTGCTCTCTGGAAAGCGCGGCATCCGACACTGCCTCTCTTTCCTCCACAGATCAAAATGCTGACGGACAGAAAACGGGAGCTGGAGCATCGCCTTAGTGCCATGATGGAGGAGAACGACCTGCTCCAGGGAACCGTGGAGGAGCTGCAGGACCGCGTCCTCATCCTGGAGAGGCAAAGCCATGACAAGGACCTGCAGGTGAGGAGGCAGCAATGAGAGAGGGAAGAGGAGGGAAATGGAGTAAAAGACGTGGTTTGGGGTAAAATTGACCAGGAAGATAATAAGGAACTAGGGGACAGAACAACTGGAAGAGTAAAATGGCTCATGGAAGCATGACAGCAAGCAAGGTTCTGGGTATTCCCCATGGGACAGACAGCAGGAGCCACAGTGAGGCATCCTGGGAAGGAGATCTGAGCAAGGGAGAGGGACAGGGGCCTGGGGAAATGAGGTAAATGTAAAAAACAGAGAAGTGTGTTGCAGTCTATTTTACTTAATTTTTAATAGTAAAATTGGCTTCAGAAGAGGCTTCTTTAGATCTTGCTGTCCCAGAGGGCAGTAACTGACCTCCCAGCTGTCACTGCTCAGCTGGTGTCCCAACAGGCCCCATGTTCTCAGCCATGTGTCACAGAACATCACTCCTCAGAGAACGAGCTGGCACCTCTGTGGCTTTCAGGCATCTGGGTAGAAAGCAAGGTTTTTCCATTTCTCTTTTGTGGGTTGGTGACCACTGGATCCCCAGCTCTCCAAAACATCTCTAAATCATTTTTTCTCTTTTTTTTTATGTATTTATAGATTTGTATAGATTTTTTTAAAAACATATCTGTATTTTTTTTTGCATTCACTTCCTGCTGTGTTGTTTTCAGCAATTTTTTTTTTTACCCGAGTACCAAATTCTTCACAATATTCCTCATTTTAGTGCTGGTTAACCTGATATTTTTATCTTTTAGCATATTCTGGAGCATAAGCAATATCTAATGACATTTGGAGATATATTAAGTTCCAACAAATAGCAATACCAGCCAAGAGTACTTTCCTCCTAGCTGGAAGCCCTTTTTTGTGACACCCATTCCTCCCTCTCAGCTCCTTCACAAACCAAGAGGTTCATCCAGCCCATATCACCTCTGCTATATTTTTTTTCCTGCTTCCTTGACGAATTCCTTGATTTTCTTTGCAAGCTGCACCAAAGCCAGCTGGAGCTCCAGGAGGTGCGGCTGTCCTACCGGCAGCTGCAGGGGAAGGTAGAAGAGCTCAGTGAAGAGAGAAGCCTGCAAAATTTCAACACAACCAGCACATCCCTGCTATCTGAGATAGAGCAGAGCATGGAGGCAGAGGAGCTGGAACAAGAACGAGAACAGGTATTTGTCCTCCAGCCCCTGGGAAAGCCCATGGACCCCTGTGACCGGCCCCAGAGGGAGAGGGAGTTTAGTGCACTTGATCTGGATTTAGAGCTGAACCAAGAGCCAGAAAATTGGGATTGTGGTCCCAGTTCTGGTATTGAAACCCTTTTGACCATATGAAAGTAAATCTCTGCATCCAATTCAAAACCAACATAGCAAGCTAAACCACTTTTTGTGAGGTTTGGCAATCACATGACTCAATTCACCATGGAAGAAGGATCTCCATGGCCTTGATGTCCTAGGCTAATGCCAGGCTCTGTCGTTCCAGCTGAGGTTGCAGCTCTGGGAAGCATATTGCCAAGTGCGATATCTCTGCTCCCATCTCAGAGGAAACGACAGCGCAGACTCAGCAGTCTCTACAGACTCCTCCATGGATGAGTCTTCAGAAACCTCATCAGCCAAAGATGTCCCAGCTGGCAGCTTACGGGCAGCTCTCAGCGAGCTGAAAAGACTGATACAAAATGTGCTGGATGGGGGAGACTCCACGGTAAGTTGGTGGCAGAGAGAGACCTTGGCTTGCGCATGTCCCCTTGCCCGGGTGCCAGAGCTCGTTACAGGTGCCTGCTGGATCCTGAAGTCCCTGATCTCCAAGAAAACATCTGTGGCTGGTAGAAATGGGCTGTCAGAGTGCACAACCTGCTCCATGTGTCTCAAATGGTCAGCCACGAGCCCAGCCAGCACATGGGGTTTCAGCTTGCAGTGCTCAGACCATCATAAATTTCAAGGCCATGCAACCGTCATTGGTCTGAGAGTCATTCTAGAAAATCAGTGAGAGTAGGCTTTCTTTGAGAAATGCAGTAAATTAGAGTTTCAGCATGGAAATATTGCAGATTGTCTTAAATATCACAGTTATTTCTCTTAGGATTTTCCTTATTTGTTAAAAAAAACAGCGAATCTTGCAAAAGGTCTACAAACACAGAGACTGTAGCTATGTGTTACAAAGTGGTCAGTAGGTCTCTGCAAATCTGGTTTATGGTAAGATCAGAATATGTCTGCATGCTCTTTTTATGATGTGTAGAAGCACTACACTTGGCTGAGTGTGTTTCCACTGTGGATGTGTATGGGAACAAAACTGAAACTCTGCCAAAGTCACATTCACACTTTCCTCTTCCTTGTTTAGTACCCTCCACCCCACATCAGTATCAAATCAATGCAATTGCCTTTTTTAACGTGAAATCTGAGCAAGAGATTTCTCTCCCGCTCTCAGAGCTCTCGACGAAGCGATGACGACACCTTAGAGGAACAGATCAGGCGAACAAGCGAGGATTCGCGAGCCCTGAGGGAATTAATGGAGGGAGAACGGGGGAAACTGAGGCAGAGTTTGGAGGAGCTGCAGCGACTGCACAGCCAGGTTAGCCATTCCCACACTGTACATGTGGTCTTGTGTTCATCCTCCAAGACATGCCTTCCATAGAAGAGAACAACATGATAAATAACCCAGGAGGATCTGGGACAAAAACCAGTTGTGGTTGGATGAGGGAGATTTTGCTAAACCCACTGCAGAGGCTTCATGCATTTAGGATCAGAACCTTTTTAGGTTGTCTGGGGCCTATTTCAGACATAATGTCAAGCAGTGAAAATTCCTTTAAACCTTTCCCCCGGTCTGCTTTTCAGCCAACCTATCTCTCTTTAGGTCTTCTTATAACAAGACCTCAAGGGACAGGGCTGCTCAATATGGGGTACTGGAAAATCACAGGAATCCAGAATGACCCCTCTTGCTTGCACTAAGCCTTCATAAAGAGTAGATGTGACTGCTGGATGGGCAAAACAGTTTTGCTCTGCTTTGCATGGTGTCAGGTTCAACCCCTTCCACAGTAGCATCACAAAATCCTCATAAAAGTACACCCAAAGAATCCTGGCACCAGGCAGCACCCCAGGCCCAGCAGGGACCAGCTAAGGCTAAGACAATCTCAACAGCAACAAATGATCCAACCACGAAACCAACAGCACAGCCAAAGCACAGAATCACACGGCACCCGCGCTGAATGTGGCATCGTTTGTGTCTGAGGTCCTGTGCCAAAAGCAGCAAATGGAGAGAGGCAGCCAAGGAGACACTCTGCAATCCCTGTCACTGTGGGACAAGTCTCCAAACGCTGGAGATCCGGAGGCTGCAGAGGAAGCAGCCCTTGGTGCAGCTGTTTGTGCAGCATCAATGCATTGGAGCAGGGAATGGGATTAAAGCCCTTGGCTGGTCTTGCCAGCAGTGCTGGATCACTCTCTCTCCACACCCCTTTGGAGAGGAAAAACATGCATCCCTGTTCAGAAAAGCAGCACAAGGGGTCTGACAGCCTTATGTGGTGTTATGGGAGCTCCCACCGTGGGGCTGAAGAAAAAAGAGCGAGGGCATCGTTAACCACCCCTGGCTGCACCTGCGTGAGGATGGGAAATGGTCTCACTGACAAAGCAGTTGAGTAGAGGCAAACTGCAGCGAGGGAGCTGCCCTGGCACCCGTCCTTCCTTGAGCACTGCTGGTGCAGCCCCTTCTGCTCCCAGTGAGACAGGAGCCCAGAGTCTCCTCTGGCCGTGCTGCCGTAGTCCTGTGCACCACCCACAGGTCCCTCTTGCCTTTAAACTGACTCAGAGGAGGCGAGAGCTTGATCACTGCAACTTGACTGTGCTGGCAGAGACCATCAGAGGCTCTTTCACAGATTCTGAGCACCCATCCGTACACCAGGCTGTCTGGATGCAGCACCTCCTCACACGTGAGGCTTTGACAGGATGTAAGGAGGGAGCAGCACTCGGTTGTTCTTTCCCATGGCTGGAACCCCCAAACTCCACCCAGAAAGGACCAGAGGACCCGCCCTGGATCACAAACCTGGAGCCCCATGTCTGCTTTTAGGAGTCTCTGACAGCTGAAGGTCGGAATACTTAGGAAGCAAAGGGAAGACTGGAGTTTTGCTTTCTTCTCACACCTCTGTGTTATATGGACAATGATGGGGCACAACTGCAAATGCAGCAGATGCTGCTCTTGGAGAAGCACTCCAGCCTCACACAGCAAGTACAATCCTCCCACACCTTTTGCCCATAGCCCAACCTCGCACTTGCACAAGGGTAATAAAGCTTCTGACCTTCCATAGAAGAGACAACACTGTCTTCAGTTCAGCGCTGAAGAAAATCAAAGCACATGGAAATCTGGTCCATCTGGGGCAGCAGTGCTTTGCTGCCTCCACATCCTTCTGTGCCCTTGCTGGTATTGATATGATAAAAAGGGAACTCCTCCTCAGCTGCTTTTGGGACCTTGTAGCACCACACAATGTTTATGTCTCCTGCTGAGAGCAAGGTGAGCTGGTGGAGACAGGAATTGCCCCTGCTTCTGTCTGCACTGGGAGTGGTTTTGCACCTTCTTCCTGGCCCATTTATTCTCTCTGTGGCATCCCATTCTTACCTGAAACACAGACAAAAACAGTTAAAATCCTAAATCTATCCCAAATGCAGATATCTGAGGCCTCTTGACCCTCCATCCCCTGGAATTTCAGCAGAAGTGCTCAGCACCTTTCACAGGGCTCCCACCACATCATCACCCTGAGGTGCAGCTCGGGCAGGTTCCTCGGGGAGCATCTGCACACAGACAGGGCACGTTCACATCCTCCTCCCCCCAACCCAGCCATGCCATGCTAACAGCAGATCCTCCTACACCACTGATGTGACAGCCCTTTTTGACTGTCTGCCCTCTATTTAAAGATTTCTTTGAGGATTCAAGCACTACTGAGCTGCATTTAGAGAAGGGAGGTGAGTCAAATGCTGGAAGAGTTTCCAGGTGATAGAGTAGTGTAACAGAGCATGTGTATGCCCTAGACAAAGAAATTAAACGTGTATGAAATATTGCAAAGCTGTGCTAATGCAATCCTTGCATGATTTCACACCCTATTAACTTACTCTGCACAGGACCAAAACGATAGATCATTTCTCAGACTATTTAAGACTCGGCACGTATTTTAAAGTCTAATTAAAATTGTAAGATGTGCCAGTAACACCTTCCATGGCATGAAAGGGAATTTTCACATCCTTTGTCTTCAGCTTCATACTACACCAAGAGACATAACCCCCCAAAAAAATCTTATTTGCTGCTAAATGGTGTTTGCAATGATTTAACTCTGCAAAGATCAGAATACAACAGGCAGACTCAGAGGATGCTTGCACAAGATAAACTGCTTGGAGAGGGGCAATATTTCAGTGCTGATGCCACAGTGGGTGTAAAGCCCTTGGGGCAGCAAAGTTGCAGGTGGGTCCTGCCCTGCACAGCATTTGGTGCTGTTGCTGCGTGATACTGAGGCTGTGCTGGTGGCTCATCTTGCCAAGACTGGCACTGTTGGCATCCCAAGGCGAGCTGGCACATTTCACAGGGAGCTGCACCAGTGCTAACAGCCCCCTCCCAGCAGACACAGCTTCTCCTACAAGCAGGGGAGCTCAGCCTCTGGGTTGGCCCATGTGGGTTTTTTGCTCCCTCACACTCGTGGTGGATTTGTCCAAGCAACCCCATGTTTCACACCCTCCCTCTGCCCACAGGTCACGTTACTGAGTGTGGAAATGACAACCCTGAAGGAGGAACGGGACCGGCTGCGAGGTGCTGCTGAAGACAAGGAGACAAGTGATCGGCTCCTGCAGGCCATCAGGGACCGAGACGAGGCCATTGCCAAGTAAGTGGCACGAACAGCCAAGGCCAAGCAGTTATGAGTTCCTGAGCAGGAGATGCCTCCAGGCTCTTCCCACCCTCCACAAATTTTAGTGGTTCTTACAAATAGGTGGAGTGAGTCTCAGCTTTGCTGGTGGTGGGAAATGCTGCCAGGAGCTTGGGAGCAGGGTAGGAGATGCCAGTTTCCAGAGCTGACCCATGGCACGGCTGGGGGCATTTACGAGGGTGCTGTGAACCATGTTTTTGCCATCCCTAGTGCTGTTCTGAGTTACAGCAAGGAGGAGGAGACTTTATAGTACTAAAAAGAAACACTAGGTCTGCCCAGTTGCTGTGTTTTTCTTCTTTGGCTCTTCCAGACCCTCAACTCTGCTTTCGTGCCCATCCCCATCACAGCCCTGCTTGGGCTTCTTCCCTAAACCATTTCTCTGGTCACTCACTTTTGCTTCCTGTTCCAGGGTCTTTTTTTTTTTTTTTTTTCTGCATATCTAGTCTTCTAATTCTGTAATTCTCCTTTCAGAATTCTCCCACAATTTTGACTTTTTATTTTCCCCACACTCCATGCAGACCTGTGCAGCTTTGTTACCCTACACTCCATTTCACCCCCTTCCCTGGCTCTGTGCAGGGCTCACCACACTGCTCTGAGCACTCTTTGCCCCAAGGAGAAGGGTAGAAACATTCACGCCCCTGTGCTCTAGATAGGAAGGGTACAACTGATAATCCCTTCAGCAAGCAGATGGGCCAAGACACCACCAGTCCACCTCCTTATGGAAACACCTAATATTCAAGCCCTTGGCAAGAGGAGGAGCATGAAAACATTGCACCTCTGAGGATGCAGGGAGCTAAATCAGCATGCACAATCCCTCCACCTTTTTTTAGATGACCTGATCATCAGTGGTGCTCTGGGTAGCCAGCTACCAAATTCCCATCGTTGTCCTCTGTAACACCTCCATCTGTTGGCAAAAATCAGGAGCACCCAAGCTGCACTGCCAGGTGCAGGAGAGGTGGTTCTGACATTTCCAGTGCGTGTGGGTTGCTGGTTCTGCTGTGGCTATGGCAACACACTGCTGCCACGATAAATCCCTCAGTAATATCCAAGCAGCAATGGGGAGAGCTTCACAACAAGAGGCTATTTAAGATGTTCAAACCCCCAGCCAGGAGTGGAAGGGCACAGCTTCTCCGTGGTGGTTAATGACCCTGCTGGGACAAAGCGCTAATATTTATGGGTGACTGTCCTGCAGTGGCAGGAGCCCAGAGAAAGGGGGACATGACACACGGATGAGTGGCGGGTGATTAATGAGCAGAAAGTAGCTGCAAGTGAAAGCAGACAAGAGAGTCTTGTTGCTAGAAATGAAAATGTCCCTGCACAGACTGAACAGGCTGCTCCCGGGCAGCGAGCCGCCTGGGAGGCTCGTGATGTGCTTCCCACCTTACACCTCAAGGGTTAAGTCATTTTTGTTAAAGCCTTCTCCCCCCGCCCAAAAAAAAAGCCCTCACTGTGAACAGAAATAAAATCAGTGCCTGAGGCAGACATCTGGCATGGAAATTTTTTAGCTTGAAGCTGAAATTTGGCAACATGGGAAGCAATAGGAAAATATGAACCTATATTGGAGGTGTTAAGCAGTCAGTACCTGGAATATAAACACAAATTCCCAGGTTGTTCTTCTGCAGGGGAGCACCAGGGAGCCGTTAGGAGGCGATGAATTAGCTACAGTTAATGCAATGCAATTATTTCTCCCAAAAATGTTTGCAAGGAAAGAAGGTTCCCAGCAAGTCACGTTATGGTTTCCCATCACGCAGCAGTTAATTGAAAACTAAAGGTCTGTGTTCACCTATGTGCCCTCAGCATGATAATCAGCATTCCCCAGCATGGGCAGCTTAGGAAATTGCTACTCCCTAGAGGAGAACTCCTTTCCACTAACCAGTAGCAAATGGAGCATCTCATCCACTGAGCGACCTTTGGGCAGCCTTGGCCATGGTGCCACATGCTCAGTGACCACCAAATGCCTGGAAAAAACACATCCGTGGTATTCCAAGGGCTAGCACAATCCCATTGATACTGAAAGCTTTCCTTAAAGCATAACATTTATTTCAAACAATTTTAACAGCTTTTCATTCTTAAAAAACATATGCTGCAATAAACTTTCTTTGTTTCTTTCCTCCTTCCCTCAGCCCAAGTCCCAACTGAAAGCAGAGTTGTACTCTCTGAGGCTTCATCTGTTTGGTTGGTTTATATTGCAGTTTATTGATGGAGTGATCAGACACAGGTCATTTGGGTTTTAGCACAAACCATTTCCTTTCCTATGCGTTAGTAATCAGAAGAATAAGAAAACATATTTATGCATAAATTCTACCTTGTTTTAGATGCCCATTTTTAATGGCAGATGCTGCACATTATCCAGGCACAGTATATTATCTCACACAGCAGTTTAGCTAAACACCTTTTTCTGTTCTTCATAGCGTGCTTACCAGAAATCTGCTGGCTTTATAGTAATGATGTCTTCCCACTCTTTCAGGTTAATGGGTTGTCCAGAATACAACAGAGATGAACAGCTTGAGATCTGGGGACTTGCCAGTGAAAGAAGTTATTGACTTCTCATTAATAACACGTTTAACACTTCCTTTAAAAAAAAAAAAAAAGTCACATGCCCCAATTTTTTGCTCTCCCCCCAGGAAGAACGCAGTGGAGATGGAACTGGCCAAGTGCAAGATAGACATGATGTCCCTCAACAGCCAGCTGCTGGATGCCATCCAGCAGAAAGTGAACCTCTCACAGCAGCTGGAAGCCTGGCAGGTGAGCATCTTTGGGTGACTTTTCTCCCCTCCCCGTGGGTTCGCTGCATCCTCAGCCCAAGCGTCTGTAGAGAGAAGTGTCTGCTTTCAGCTCTGCAGGAGCCAGTGATGCTGTGGTGTTGGGAGGGGTGAAAAACAGCCCTTCCCTGCTCAAAGCCTTTCAGCTGGGAGCCATTAATTCATTCTAGAGGAATACCTATTTGAAATGGAGAATCAAACTGCATCTCGTGGCTGCACCCAGCATGGGTAACACAGGATTTGCAGAGTAACCTACTGCAGCCCAGGAGGGGAAGGTGTCCATGCATGAGCTGTCCCAGGGCAGGTACAGCCTTGGGTAGGTGTGGGCACAGCATGTCCTTGCATTTCCATAACGGAGTAGAAAGGTGGGAGGCAGAGAGGCTGTGGCAATTGATCTGCGGTATAGCTGCACTGTTTTCATCAACTCAGAACATCCAGCAAGAAGAAGAAGGGAAAATCCCAGCTCTCCACTCAGGTAAAAAAAAAAAAAACAAACCCCAAAGCCACAGGAGTTCAGTCCTGAAGATGCTCTGCTTGGGGGTCAATGGGAAAAACCCAGGTAAAGGCAGAGAGCCCCTGGGAGCAAACAAAGCTGTCTCCTCCCAGAAACAAGCACTGAGGGAGAGCTACTTTAACAGAGAACAAGCAGATACAAGAGAAAAGGTCTGGGCCAGTTATAGCAGTTTGTTGCAGACCATGTGAGACCCCGACTCTACTAACAACCAGCTTGACCAGTAGAAACCTTTCCCCTACAACCTCGCTCCTCTTTCAACTCCACTGTGTTTTCGTTTCTATTTTTCTTTTCTTTTCTTTCTCCTGCTTACAGTTTGCTTCCTCAGGGCTTTTTACTATCTGGCTCCTTTGGTTTCTGATCTAGTGGCCTTTCTCAGTTCCTGTACCAACAGCTTTAGTCGTACACCCCTCCTGCCTTTGAGGTGAGCACCCCAAGCACCCACCATCCTGCTCCATTCGCTGCCACCATCGCCTGCATCTGTCTCTGTCCTCACCATCATCTGGCAAGAGGGGCAAGTGGGGGGTCTACTTCACCCACCAATATTCCCCACAGACACCCCTGCCACCCCAGTAGCAGTCCAGGGCACAAGGAGCAGCATCCTGCACCCCATGGTGAGGCTTTATCCCCTCTAGTCAGCACAGGGGAAGCCAGGCTGAGGTGCACATGTCATTAATCCTCTGGATTTGGCATATGTGATGTCTGGAAAACTGCTTGAAATACAGGCCAGGATTTTACTTCTCAGCCTCATCATCTGCCTCTGCATAGGAGCTGTATCCAAGTTGTGGTATAAATTGAGACCCACTTACTTGTACTGTCAGTATTTAGTGCTGAAATATCCCCAGTACAGTTTTAACAACAGGTGTTTGCTTTCTCACTTCATACTATGTCATCCAATTGCAGCGATAAAACAACCCCAGTCCTGCTCCCATCAGCAATCTGAGATGAGGATCAGGCTCATTAGTGCTGCAGAAAGTTGTCTCCAACACACTGACCTACAGTGTTCCTACGCAGCAGCAAAACAACTTCCAAGCACCTGATATCCCCAGAACAGAAGCTCAACACAGAGGCACAAAACAAGTCAGATGATTTATGTATTTTGGGAACTATTTTGCAAAGGATGTTTCTGATAAAATGGGATGAAATTCTCTGCATAAATGGAGGCTTTCATCTGATAAGATTTTTCTCTTGCACACTTCTAGTCTGTGCTTTACCAAGGACCATCAATAAGATTACAGTTTTCTGTAAGCACATAATCGCCACAAGCGAAATCCTGCACATCAGAGCCCAGCACAGGAGTGGATGTGCACCTTGCCCCATGCCTAATCTGACCCCCACCAGTATTCACCATTATCTGTCTGGGGGCAGGAGGGATGTTACTGGGGTAGGGAAGGAGCATGGAGCAAACTTGGAAGTGAAGAGGGCTGCTTCTCTGCAATGAGAGCTCGGTGGCTTCAGTGCAGTATTAGGTTAGAAAAAGCTGCAGCCTGTATGGCCACAGCACCAGCCTCCAAGATCTCCTTGAGCAGCTTCAAGCCTTACTTCATGCAAGGGACCCCAGCTCCAGCTGACAAAGAGGAGACACGTGCCATTTGCACCTCCTTCAGCCTCACCCCTTCTGCAAAGAGCAGGACCTCCTGTGTGGAACACCCAGTGCACGCTGGCACCGTGTTATCCATCTTTATGGGACCACTTTATCAGACCTTGTGCCACTGGTGTTTGGTCTCTCTCCGCGTCCCTGGAGACTCCTGAGCCCCTGCCCAGTGCCAAGGCAGGGACCACAGCTCTACCCCAGCCTTGCTGCATCTGTCTACTCCAAATCTCCACAGCCAAGAGCTGTGCTGGCCGATTCACGCATCGGACAGTCAGGGACCTGAACACAGTGCACTCTCAGTAGTGCCTACTGTATTTTTATATATATGTAATATTTTATATTATATAATATATAAATCATACTCATCCTTGTTATGTAGTTAACCAAGGACACAGATCTGCCATGCTGGAGCCTGGGTGCCTACCTCATTTACTAGAAGAGGTGCCCTCAAAATCCAAGTGCTATATATTTTCACATGGCAGCTTCACTTCTGGAAACCTCTGTAATGCTGATGCTTACCTTTACCTCTTGAACTCTCCCTCTGCCTTTCCTCTTTCTGATCCTGCTCTAAAAAGATCCAAAGCTTCCCCAGTCCACGTAGCTCTGCACCCTCCTGCTCCCCCAGGGAAAGTCCTCATACTAAATTCAGGTCCAGGCCATGGCTATCAATCCTTTTCCCTGCAGAAAATGCTGCAATGAGAGATTAGCTGTCATTCAATTTGCCACTCCAAGTTAGCTGGTTTTATTCCACACCAAGCTACAGAGCAGCTGGGGCACCTGCTGAGTGATGGCAGCACCTTCCCTTCATCTCAGTGCTGCCCTGATGGGTTGCCCTGCACTAGATGCCAAATGAACAGCACTTCCACCACTGCAGCCCATCCAGAGTATTCTTGTTCTCTCCAGACAGCGCCCTCAGTTGTAATCAGGGACCAAACCGCTGAAAGAACAGTTGGTTCCTCCTGTGGGGCTAGTTTGTGTACACACATTTTCACTAAGCTACAGCTTAAATATGTAATTATAGCAGAAATAATTTAGAAAGGTTTTAAAATTTGTAGAATTTATAGCCAGGCTTTCAGGGAATGATTTAGCACGTCATTAGCAGCAACAGAACTGACTAATTATTTGTGCAGAGCAATTTCACTGTGCTGCAAACACGGATTAAACCAGAACGTTTGTGGTACGTCTGAAAAACCACAGTGCAGTTGTTCCTGCCAAGGTGTCACTCAGAGCGCTCCCGTGGCTCTGCTGGCTCTAAGGGACAAGCACAGTTCTCTTTGGTAAGTCTGGTGCAAAACCCACACAAAGTCTGGTGAGCCCACGCCTGGCCCCAGCCCCACGGCTCCTGGCAGCACCTTCCCCCCAGAAGCCCCACCGGTGGTGGCTGTGCAGGCAGCTCTGCCCACCTGCTCCACAGGGCGAGCACAAGTCCTCCTCAGGACAGGCATCCTACTTTTTCTGCCATTTGCTTTCAGCTGCATTTGTTCTTTTTTTATTTCTTCCCCCCACCCCACAAAGGGACATCTGCAAGCAGTGGACAGCAGAGAAAGGTAGTTTAGGTGTGTCACAGGAGTCCCAAGCAGGTGCAATTCTCCTCTGCAAGACCACCTGAGCTATTTATCTCTCAGAATTGTGTGATTTAACTTCTCTGCTCACTAAAAACCCTCACAGCAGCAAACAGGGCTGAGCCTGCTGCCAGGTGGGGAGCTAGACCTGTCCCCACTCTTGTCACCCCCCTTCCATCTCATCTCAGCACGTTTCACACCCATGCCAGCCACGTCCCCGCATGAGCTCCCTTTGAGCATCAGCTGCCACTGACAACCCTCTGCTCTCCCTCTGCTGCAGGATGACATGCACAGGGTCATTGACCAGCAGCTGATGGACAAACACCCGAAGGAATGGAGCCAGCTTGCTTATTCCTTCTCCAGCGGCTCCAGCACAAAGCGGAGTGCCAGACCCGCCCCTGCGTTCAGGCCGGAGCAGCAAGGGGACGAGCCCGTGGGGGCAGAAGGGAGCCGTCTCTTTTCCTTTTTCAAGAAAAATTAAGTTGAAAAAGAGAAACCTCTTCGACAATTCCTGCTTCAAGATGGGGAATGGGGCAGCTGCCCAGCTTGCTGATGGACCCAACTCTGAACCACTGAGAAAGAAAGAAGGGGGCAAAGGAGTTAACCTTTGAGACTCTGCACTATTTACACTGCACCTGGTCTGAATCAAATGTTTACATGAATTGGAGATTTGCAAATTGACAATGTGACACTAATGGAAAGAAACTTTCTTTAAGTGAAGTGATAAACTTCAGGGTGTATTTTAGGCGCTTTGATGCAGTCCAGTTTCTGCTGTGAAGAATACTTTGATTGTCTTAAAAGCACTCTCATGCTGGAGAAGGAAATAAGCAGCCCCAAGACAAAGCAGTGCAGGGGACTGAGAACTGCTGTCACAGCGAGCACAGGGGGAAGAAGAGGGCTGAATGCAAAAGAAGAGAGGGGAGTCACTTACACCGCCCTCCGGTCCTGGCAGCTGTGATACCCTTCATCCGTCTCACTGAGTCTGGAGTCGCTCTGGGCCCCAGCATTGCCATGTTCTGACAAGTGTAGCTTTCTCTGTGGTGGAAGTTGAGCCCTCACCGCAGATCTTGCCTGGGCACCACTCCTCTGCAGCTCTGCATAGCTGTTCACTCCTCTCTGGGAATCCAGGCTCCTCATGGATCAGGGCAGTTGTAAGATTGCTGATGTTTCTGTCTTCTGTAGCTCCCTCCTGTTACAGAGACAAGAGCTGCAGAGTCTGTAGTTATGCAGAATGTTAAGGATTGACCATCTACAATGGATTACAAACTGGATAAAAGTTGTGGGTGTTCAGTCCTGGGACACCTGCTGTCCCTCTGATGGCCAAAGGTAGCTGTGGAGATGCAGCAACTCACACACCTTTCCCCAAAGCCACGTACACCTCCCAAACAGAGTAAGAAACCTGTCATTTTAACTGAACAGGCCTCCCAAAATCCTAAGTAATAATTCACTGAAAGCCTACCTGTAATGAAGTCAGCAGGTCTTTGATGCTGGGTTGGCACACTTGATCCTCAGAAGGCGTGCAGGCATCTACCTTCACTAAAGCCAAAGGCGATTATGGTATCTACAAAGCTGTGGAAAGCCATGAGCTTATGCTGCCTCACACAGTAACATAAGCTATGGCCTGAGGAAAATAATGAGTATTTGTCCCTGCCTGTGGGTCATTTACTGCTCAGCCCTTCGGGGAGCAGGTAGCCAAATCTCCTTTTGACCGAAGGTGATCAGAGCCTGCTTTGCTGTAAGCGTGACTTGATCAACAAGAAGGGACATAGTTTGTTTGGTGTACGCACACAGCGGTGCTGGAAACCCTGCAATACTTAATGGGGACCTTCCCTACACACTGGATGGGCACCTCTGCCATCATAAACCAGCGAGGAATGCCAGCCTAAGTTCAGAGATGTCCTCCTGCTGTCATGCAATTTTCACACATTCTCCCAACTCATGACACCAACAGGCCCCAAGTTGTTTCCCTGTTGCTTTAAACAAGCTGCCACCTACACTGTCCCACTGGAGACAGAGCTGGGTGCACATTCAGCTCTGCCCTGCTCAGCAACTTAGGTGCTAAAACACCATCCTACAGGGAGCTGCTCTCTCTGCTCCCTATTTACAGGGACAAGCTTTCTGCTAGAATTAGGTATCAAACACTTTCTTCTAAGCAGCAGGTAAGAGGTTGGTGGCTTGGGTTTTTGTGTTATTATTCAGCTTACTTACGGGATAGGACATCCATAATACCTCAGTACAAATATCCGTCCTGCCTACAAAGATTTCAGCATTCCCATATTTCCTTGTTAGCATGAAACTACCACGGTGTATGAAATCACTTGCACCGAGGTGCTGCTGTGTTGCAAGGAGCAGAGGACTCTTGGGGATTGAAATTGATGGTAAAAAGCTGAGTGGTAAAAAAACCATTTACATGAAAGCAATGAGACCTGGGTTGCAGATCCTGCTCTGGGAATTACTTAGGTAAAGCACCACTGATACAGCTTGACGCTCACAGGGAAAGGAATCTGGAGTTTGACAAGCAGGGAGGGGAACTAAACCTTGGCCTCTCCTTCCTGGCCAGTGCTCAGCTGTTGAATATCTGTTTGGGTGCACTCGTGCGAGTGAGGGAAAGGGACTTGGTGCAGTGGCGAGCGCGCTCGCAGGGTGGCCAAGTCCTCAGGTACCTGTGTCGTGGCTCTCGATAAGGCGGGGCACGAGGCACTCCGCATCTCCTGCTGTCAGGACTCAGTTATGCCCACATGCATTAACAGAAACTTTGATACCTGCAAGATTAGGCATCGGTTCATGGATGCCAGCAATACCTGTGAACGGTTGCCTTACCTGCTGTTTGAAAATGGTTTGCTTGTGAGAGAGCCCTGAGAACATCTTGGTCCTCATGGACCTTCTTTTCTGCTGTCAGCTGTCATTTCCCAGGCCCCAACAGCTCTCTCTGAGCCCCATGCCCAGCAGCTGCATGGGACTCTACCCCACAAGGATGGATGGATGCAATCCCAAGGCAAGGGCCTTAAGTTATCCAATGAAGACGCAGGAATGAGATGAAGAAAGGTGCCTTCTGCTACGTGTTTGCTGAGAGGAAAGTGACTGATTCAGTTGCAGGGGTAGGCAATTTAACTGCACAGCACATCTTGTCATTTAAGGAGGAACCTACCTGAATCCCATTGCAATTTTGTTTATTTAATAACAATAACAGAAGAGGTTGCAAGAGGAAAGTCAGCACATTCTATGGTACCAATGGGTATGGTTTCTTAAAACTAGTCCCCTAACCCTAAAGACTTAGTTGCACTACTAAACCCAGAAATACAAGAGAACTGGGTTTAATGAACTGGACCACACACCAAAGGAGACCTCCTTGTGCTGAGCTGCTACTCAACAGGAACAGAAACTGCCTTAACATAGCAGCTAGGTTGTGTTGTTTTGTTTTTTAAACCTTCATCAATGCAGTCCTTCACCTTCTCATTTGTCATGCTGTGTTTTAACAAGGTCCTGACTATTTCCCCTTGAGCTGCCATTAAAACACTCATCTCCATCCTGTCATGGCCAGGAGCCCTGGAATCATCCTTGCCGCATTGGGTTAGAAGATGTTCCACTTGTGGTATTTGATACTTCTAGGACACACACGGCGTAGAGGAAACATCGGCAACAGTGAATGAGATGGAGGGCACACATTAATCCAGCAGGTGCTCAGGGTGCCAGAGCAGCTCGAAGGAGTGGGATCAGCAGCTCCGAATGCGACACTCACCCTTGCTTTTGAGATAATGGTAAATAAAACAGTAGCACTGCACAGTCACTGTTCAAATATTGCACAGAGAAGAGATGCCTGCTGAGATTAAGGTTACAAAGAAGTTTCCCACAGTCAAGTAACAGGTGACTGCTGGGGCAAGTGTTCATTATAGTTGCCTAAGGGAAAAGGGATCAATCTCCCTTCGGAAAACCCTGCAAGGGAACCAACTGTGAACAAGAAATGAGTCAGTATAAATGAAAGGCAAGTCACTAGCACTTTATCTTAATACAAACTTAGATCAGCAACTTGCTGTGGAGATGAACAATAGATCAATTAATGACAACAGAATCATTTTGCACAGAGAAGCAAGACGTGAGGTTCCCGGCAGAGCTGCACGCCCAAGGACTGGATGGCTGCATGCACTTGTCCTACTTAGAATGGTAAATTCTAGATCTGCCCTTACATCAGGCAAACTCTACTCCCCGCTCAGCTATAAAAAGCAAGATTGTGTTAACCAAAAAAGCCAAGAAAGGAAGTGTCTGGGTGCTGCAGCAATGATTCCCTTGGATTGAGGGGAAAAGCACACAGCAGGGACAAGCAGAAAGAATGTATCTATAGATATGTACAGATACCACAGTGCTGTAATTTTTGTATGTAGCAGTAATGTAAATAAATGTATGGTTTTTATAAGATACATATTATACAAATCTATAAAAGCATATTTTTAGTAAAAACAATGCTCTACTTCTTTTGTAAATAGTTCTCTTCAGAATAAACCAGATCATTTATATGATTCTGTCTCAGCTCTCAAGTCACTGCTTCTCTTACCTAGCTGCAGAACAAGGTCACTTTTTGAGCTGCCATCTGAATGCCCAACAGCATCCCTAGTTCTTCATCAGCCCAAGAAATTCAGCCACATAAAGCACTCATGTGTTCAGAAGAGAACAATCCCGGAGAAAGAACACTTGAAGCATTTACCTCTCCTGCTGCACAGGAAAACAGAAGGGCAAGCTTGTAAATCTTCTCCACATTCCAGCCATTTGTATCCTTTAGTGGCCTTTATTCAGAGGGGTATTTAAACTTTAGTGAGTTTAGACACAGAACAGATGCACACCTCCAACTGATGCCAGCTGCAGCTCAGACCACCTACCTGTCCTCAGGATCCCCCTCTACAGTCGTACCAGAACAGCACAGGCAGAACAGGCCCATTCCCACTGGGAGCTCTGGTCATGCTTCTCCAGAGGTGAGGCCTCACCTTCCATAGCCAGCTTGTGCATCAGGAGTAAGGGAACGTGCACCGCGATGGCTGCACAGCTCCGATACACAAAAACATACATTCATCTCCTGGGAAAACAGGGAGAGACTCCCGAGGCTTCTTTATGAGCCCAGGGTCTGACCCCTGCTGCCTTTCAGAAGCTTCACAGCTCACTCAACATTTTTTGTAAAACAAAAAGACAAAAGATTCTACCAAAATCACGCACATCCCATTTCCATGCAGAAATAAGGTCACCAGTTCCAGCCTACTCCCTCATTCACATTTCACAACTAAACATTTGAAAGCATTAATTGTGGTTTTGTCAATACCCCTCCCATAAGAAAAACTTCTAGTTAGAGCAGAAGAGCTCACCCCTGGCTTGCCACCCTCCACCTCCAGATTCTGGGCAGCAGAGGAAACGGAACCTCAAAAAAGATTTGGCAGCTTGTAACATTTATTTTTAGTTTTTTTAAAATTATTTAAAAAGCAGAATTAGAAACTTTCATTACAGAAATAATCCTAGGAAACCAGTTAGACATTCCATTGCTCAACATTTAGGAAACTTCACATCAGCACCACTAGAGACACAGTCCCCACCCCTTCCAACTGACCAGTCGGTGGTGAGAGCAGAGGGATAACTGCTCCTCTACAGCCAGCTCAAGGGAAAACCAAGGAAAATACCCCACTTCGAACCAGGGAGCTGGACACCTGGATTGGCACGGTTCAAACCATGAGACCTGGACTCAAAGAGGACCAATCTTTCCATATAAAAGAACACTCCAGTCTCGGGTGCACCATATCCTCATTTTATTGCATCATTTCCAGTAAATTCAGACATTTTCTTTACTTCTGCCTTAGGAAGTTACTCCCTCCTAGATCTGCACACACGCCACCACAAGAGCCCCACGGCAGTGCCCCTGGGCCCTCGAGTCTGAAGTGGTAATGGTCAGAGGCAGCTCCATCTCAACGGGAAGGCGCTGAGCACCAATGCAGCCCCTTCCCGGGCACACACCACATTTGACATCAAAGCAGACAGGATGGACTGCTGGCACTTAAGCTGCCACTTTCCCAGCTGCTCAAAGTCTTACCATTATCAGAGCTCATACTAGCAATACCATCCCAGCTCATTCCTAATTCTTGGGTTACCCACGAAAGATATGTGAAGAAAAGAGATGGGTGAAGGCAGCTGGATACATCCTCCCAGCACCTGAACTGATTAAAAAAACAAGTGTTACACATTCATTGTTTGCGTTTTTTAAAAAGTCTTTAAAGTGATTTGACTGTGATGTGATTGTATGATCAGGGCTCTTACCACAACCCGTAAAATCTAAAGAAATGCAGGCAAAATAAGTGACTAAAATTTAACCACTCCCAAGAGAAGGGGAGGGAGAGAAGTGGGCTGATTCGAAGCTCACGGACATCAGTGAATCACATCCTACCAAACTGAGGCCAGAAATTCCATAGGGCCACTTACAGACAAACTGAGTACGTCCACCTTCGAGGTCTTAAAGGAAGTCAAACCCTCCATGCTTTCTAGCCATTTTAAGGAAAAACATCTTTTTTTTTAATTCTTATTTAGGCAATTATTCAGGTGCTGAGCATGTACTTTCAGCCCAGGCATTTGATATTTTAGTTACACACACAAACGCTCTCCACCTGTAACTGCAACTACTCAGGCTGATAAAATGAGCCCCAGTTTTCCCAGAAAGGCCAACGAGGGCCAGGAAAACACTGCTGAGCGTAGTGAGACCAGTTTGTTTCCAAGAGTGATCCTCCACCACCACATAACCCAAGCAAGCAAGCTTCCCATTTCTTTCCATTGAACAGCAGTCCTCCTTTCTAACAGAAGAATCCTGGGAACGATCCTGCAGCAGCTTTCATACTCCGACATCAATCCAGAACAGCCGGATTCATTTTCATGCTTTTTCTCTCCCAAAAAAACCAAGAGGTTTGCCACCAAAATTCACATTCAAGTTCAGATCGCTTATTTGTGGACAGGGCAATGAGAAGTTTGGAGTTTTTTGGCAGAATCACATGATTTTTGTTGTTCTCAAAAGAAATGGACCCTTACTTAGGACCCTGGCAGAACCAGAAGCAGAGGTCAAAGGAGTTAAACTTTGCTTTTTGTTACAAAAAAAAAGTTTTATCCAAATAAATCCCACTTCTGCAAGTCTGTTTTCCAGTATCTTGATACAAACTAAAGGAGAGCACAGGTACAGCCGGGCTGCAGCACGAGAAGGTGAAACCCAAGGACCCAGCTACAGATCTGGATCATGGCAAACTGAAATTCAAGGCCCCAGCAGCAGCACCTGCTGCCAGCCCAGGGGCTGGTGAAGTGAAACCCCAGGCTCCAGCAGCAACATCTGCAATCCTGGTACCTAGAAAAACAAAGCCTGAGCCCCAGTAAAAGCCTGGAACTCCAGGTGAAGCCATTGGCCCCTGGGGCACCAGTGGCCAGCCTGGAGCCCAACAGAAATGAAGCTGAAGGCCCCAGGAAGCAGCGGCTGCCAGCCTGGGGACAACTGCAATTAAGAACTTTGTACTACTTCTTTAAAAAGATGAACTCCGCAGTCCATGATTGGTTGACATTAAGAAGGCATAAGCCAAAGCGACAACAGGGAGGCGAGGCTGGTTAAAGCAATATACATTATATACAAACTCTTGGGTTAATTAGTCCACTTGGTAGGCAACGTCCTTTCTTGTCTACAAGGCGCACTGGAATGAGCAGGGGAGGAGAGGGGGCAAGATTCCATCCGATACCTTCTTGGCACTGAAGTGGTAAAGGTGCCAGCGCCTCTTGATAGAAAACATGGAGAAAAAATAATCTTTAAATAACGGCACAAAACTGAGAAAGTCCTCCCAAAGCCTGCCCCAGTGGAATTGCCCGAGTCTAGCTGGAGGGGCTGATCTGTCTGAGAGCACAGTCTCTGCAGCAAGGAAGGGGCATTAGCAGCACCGCTTCTTCCTTTTACTGTTCTTCGTTAGCTTCACCACATCATTCTGTTGCTGCTGTTGCTGCTTTGCTAAGTTTTCTTTCTTCGCTCGCAGGACTAACTCTGTAATGCAATTAAACATCTGCAAGAGAAACAAGTAAGTTTAGACCACCCAGGAACTCGGGGTAGCTTTTGTGGGATGCTGTTCTTTGGAAGCAATTCCACTTTTCCAGCTATTTCAGCAATGGTTCAGAAATCTTCCCCCACCCACTATGGGCGAAACGGAAATCTAGTGCCTTCCTGACCCACTCTCAAGCTAAATGAAATAACAGCTCTTTCCCAAATCAGTAAATAAAAACAGATCAGTTCAGCAACTGAGGTCAGGAGTGAAGACTGGGCGGCCCTCCCTCCCAGAAGCATCCTCCCTAGCCACAAGTCTTCCCTGAGACCATGCCTAATATGCTAGCACTGTAAAGCTAGGGAAAATGCAACAGAGTCCTTCATTTTGCAACCCCAGCTCTTCCAGTCACAGTTGCATGTCTCTTCTTCACATTTTACCTACTCACTTACAACCTGTACAAAGCATTTCATCTTTCCTCAATGGAAAGAATATAATTTTTATTTTTCCCAAAACCATTCCGCAAAATCATTTTATCAATACTCTTCTGCAAATCATTTTATAGATACCTCTTCCACATTAATATTTTCTTTGGCGCTGGTCTCAAACAATTGGATCTCCATCTGCCCAGCAAATTTATAGGCATCTTCCGTTTCTACCACTTTTCGTTCTGGGTCATCATTCTTATTCCCCACTGAAAAAAGGAAAGAAAAAATAAGTCATTTTGGTACTTCAGCAGTCACCCCACTCAATGAGTGTTGTAACTGATTAGAAACTCACCTAGTATCCGGCAGACGTCGTCACAATTTTGATTGATTTCATGTAACCACCGTTTTACATTCACAAAAGATTCTGCACTGGTTACATCATAGACAACAATGACCCCGTGTGTTCCTCTGTAATACCTACGGAGCAGGAAAAGACAATAAATGTTAACTCAGGCTGTGTATCATCACCTCATCTCTTTCTCTTTCACTTCACTTCTGCAAGAGTCGTAGCAAATCCCCAAGTTACAGTAATCAAGTGCCCCCATTTTCCTTCCACTGCAAACCATTTAACTCTTTTACAACAGCAAGAGCACATGCTATTCCTCTAAACTTACAGAGTTCCTTGCTCATTGAGTCTATAAAACTGGATTTCAAAGTCCAAAGACTGCTGTTTACTTCCTTGTTCAGGTTGTCAAGACCTTCAAAGATGCATGCTATCTTCCAGCTACGTGAGCAAAAGGTAGCGGTGCCCCCCATGTCCCCAGAACTGGCCGTGATGTGAACCCTCGCGCTGGACAAGCCACACCAACTTTGTGTGGTAATTTTGTTACCTGTGAAGGGTCACTTACAGACTAGAATTTCAGCAGATCTCCAAATATGCTCAACCCTCAGTCACACTTCTCTTCAGCTCACAAAAACTTGTCTCGTTGAGCGACTCTGTTCTGATCACACCTTCCTACTCAACAGAGCAGCTCCATATGTGCATTCAACACGCTCTGCTACCTTTAGCCCTTAAAAATAAGCTTCACTTCAGTTTATTCCTATTAGTACTGGGCAACAGCACCTTTAAAAGATGAGCAATTCTGATAGGCACAAAAAATATCTGAATTCAAGTTCCAACACTATCACCTGTGTGAACCCACTGCAGGCAGACAGTATGCACACCAGGAAAACACTATATAAAATGCAAGCTCCACCTCCTCAGCTTCCATCCAAGCTCACAGGGCTACCAGGTATTTTTCCTACTACAAATTAGGCGGCTTTGACAAAAAAAAAAAAAGAGTAATTGAAAGAGTTATAGGGTTATTGATGAGGTCTTTACCAGCATTCAATTTCTGTATTTTTAGTAGCTTTACTCTTTCATTTTCATTTCCTCCTCTTTCTTATGATCAATATTAAGATTTTGAATAAAAAGAATTCAATAACCCAGCATATCAAAATTGAGGAGTTTCCCTTAAACTGTGACAGCATTTCTAGACCTTGATCTCTTACCAGAAGCACCTCTTGCAGCACTCTCCCTTCCACTGCACTTCATAAATATCTGTTGTGATGACTCTGATCCTCTTTGATAATTTATTCCAACTCAGCAAACACACCTTTGACCTTCAAAGCCTTTTAATCTAATCCAAACGCAAGCCCTTCAGAAGATCTCGAAGCTTCATCTCACTCCTGCTACTGTGCTATCTCTTCCCCACCTTCAGCCTCACCACCCCTTTTAGAACAGATGCTGTCTGCCTTTACAAACCACCAGGAAAGGCTTCCCACAGGCAGGTATCAGACATGGACAGTACACATCTCCCCCTGCTCGGCCCTCATATCATCACTGTTTAGGGATAGTCATAGACTCACAGAGTCATAGAGTGGGTTGGGTTGGAAGGAACCTTAAAGCCCATCCAGCTCCACCCTCTGCCATGGGCAGGGACACCTCCCACTGGATCAGGGTGCTCAAAGCCTCCTCCAACCTGGCCTTGAACACCTCCAGGGATGGAGCATCCGTGACTTCTCTGGGCAACCTGTGCCGGTGCCTCATCACTGGGTATGGATACTCCTCTCCAGTAGGATATGTGCGCTACAAAAGCAGGAGAGCACACTCCTAGTACTCATCAAGGCACCTTCAGGAGACATTCAAATATTAGTGACAGGTGATAGGACAAGAGGGAATGGCCTCAAGTTGTGCCAGGAGAGGTTCAGACTAGACATTAGGAAAAATTTTTTCACTGACAGCATGGTCAGGCACCAGCAGAAGCTGCCCAGGGAACTAATAGAGACACCATCCCTGGAGGTGTTTAAATGACAGTAGATGAGTTTCTCAGGATATGGAGTAAGTGGGAATTATTTATTCCCAGCCCATACAAGATCCTGCACTTCCAAATGTTCTAGTCCATTCACCTTCAGTTCCTTCAATAGCTTTAAAACTTTCTACAGCACTGCATTTGTGCTTTACTTCGTCACAGCACAACTTTATTTCCTAACTTACATGCTTTAAAGGAAAAAGTATTCCACAGCCTGAATCCACACCTTACAAAGATAATCCATCCTCTTCTGACATTAAAATGCACTGCACACCATTTCTGATGAACATTGGGCCTGTGTGACAGCACAAGAAAGGGAAAGATTTCCAATCCAGTCAACACAGCAGATTTCTCTACATCCGAATAACAAACTGATTAACTTAAAAGTCTCCCATATCACCCAATAGTCTCTCAATCTAGCAACTCTCTGGCTGACCAACCACTTCCTTCCTAATGCTGAGCATCACATTTGCAAACACTCAGCCTTTAGAGAAGCGCAGTGGTTCAGCTACACCTACGCAGAGCTGCTTCATTCTGCTGTGCGCTCCGTAAAACCACACCTGGTATTCCAGTCATCCAAACCAGAGGACCCAATGGAGCATCCTGCTGCTCCTACCTTGCCCACGCATCTAGGTCTTCTTCTAAGCAAAGCATATGATGTTGGGGAGTGGGATAACATGCACCCTGCACATACAGATCTCACTCCTGACACATCGGCAGCACAGTTGGCGTTTGCTCCCAGGGCTGGGCCATGCAGCACTACGGCATTCAAAATTCCAACAGGAGCTGGGAGCTCCTGCTACAGAGCACTCATATTGCCAACCACCTCATCACAAATACCTTTGTGCAAGACAGCAACCCCTGCCTCCTGCCGAGTTCCTACCAGCATACACTGCTTCTATTTTTGGAAGGGAAAATTGTCTGGCACATCGTTCTAGAAAGGTTGCCAACCCCTCATCTACACTAAAATGTCATTTTCTCCGTTGGCTAACATTATATCTCAGCAGCCTCAGAGATAAGAGCATGACTAACTTTTATTCTCTAGCTCTTAAGCCCCATAATACACATTTTTCTCAAAAAGCCAGTCATGGTATTTTCTGCCATTTGTTACATACAGCCTTATGTCCTAGATAACATTTTAGCCTTAACAAGTACAGCAAAGATTCTCCAGCCCTAAGCGCAGGACAGTACTAGAAAACAAAATCTGACTTATCCTACCTCAAACTTTAATTTTCAGAATGAATGCAGTGCAGAATTGCTTCTATAACAAATAGTAGGCTTTGGCGAGCAGAGAACAGATGGGGCTTTTGGCATTCAGGGAGGAGTAGGTGTAAATTTTGTGCTTTTGGCAACCAAGAGGTAGCTGAGGCTTTGACACTAGGGAAAGAATGCCTTATCTTCTTCCCATCCACATTTTAGGGAAGATGGCGACCTCAAAAATGACAGCAGAGGAGAAATTAAGTTCTCAATCTCAGCCTCCATTCAAGGAGTAAATGACTGATGCTAGTTGTCCTCTGTGGAGTAGTGGCGCTCTGCCATGTACCCTTACCAACCTCAAAAGCTGGCACCTAATGCTACTCCTCCTGAAAAATACCTTCATGAAATACAGAAAAAAATACCCACAGGAGTTATAGATCAGATATTCAAATTTAGAGCATCCACAAAAGCATCCCATTGCGGCGAATGACAACCAAACCTGACCTGCATATGTCTTTGGATGCTTGGTAGCAGCAAACAATCTTCCTCATGGTCAGTAAGTTAACTAGCTCTCAAGGCTTTAAATTTAGCTTTGGTGTGGAAAATGCTCTAGAATTATAACATTTAAGCTGAAATAAACACAGCACCACCTAAGCTGCCTCTTCTACATATCGAACATATGGAGAGAACTACAGGACAGTTAGGGAGGGGCTCTTTATCAGGGAGTGCAGCAACAGGACAAGGGGAAATGGTTTTAAGCTGAAAGAGGAGAGATTGAGATGAGATTTTAGGAAGAAATGTTTTCCTGTGAGGTTGGTGAGCCACAGGCACAGGTTGCCCAGAGAAGTCGTGGCTGCCCCATCCCTGGAGGTTTTGAGCATCCTGATCCCGTGGGAGGTGTCCCTGCCCATGGCAGGGGTTTGGAAGTGGATGAGAAACCATTCTATGATTCTGTGAATCATATTTAAAGAATCTAAAATACATGAACTTGCTGCCTTTGAAACATTGCTTACTGATGCTGCAGACTTGATAAAGAAAGCTTCCAGCACTGGTTAACCAAACTCATGGTGTTCTCCAGCCATCTGTGCTCTCCGCTCACATCTCTGAACATTACCTCTCTAAGCAGAAGGGAACACCTTCCCTTTCATTGCAGTAGTCGCTACTACAAGATACCAGCAAGAAAGTTCTCAGATTTCCTCTGGTAAATCCTTCCCAAGATAAACACCTGCAGTTAATTGTAACCAGTTTCATGAAGCATGATGGTAGCTAAGTCAGATTCAGAAGAGGCAGAGCATTACTGACTGCATCAGTTCAGCAGGGCACATATGTTCATTTTTCCAGGAAAAAAAAAAATGTAACTGGCGGACCAGAAAGATCTATCATTGGTTAAATCCAACATCTTTGTTAGTATTTCACTAGTTTGTAGTAGATATGTTTCCTTTGGTTTCAGTCCTTTGGAATTCTAGGGACTTCTAATAATCTCTTTTCCGACTCATCTTTTTTTAGTCTCCTGGAAGCACATCTATGGGCACAGGCCAGTTGACTAGCCTTTTGACCATCACATCTGGTTTACAAGACACAGCAATTCCATCATCTCAGAAAGGTTATCCCTCTCTTGAACAGGTCATATCACACCAATGCATGGCAGAAAGTCCCCCCACTATTCCTCCTGACCTAGCATCTGGCAACTATTATTTAAAGCTTAATTCCTAAAACCACAGTCCTGAATCAGTACAAAGCAAATCACGTACAAGAACTGGTTAGTTCTGCATCTCAAATATTACTGCTAATACAGCTGAATCCTGGAATGCTACATCTCTGGTGAACTGAAATCAAATTTAGAGTTTGGATGACACTCCATGCCATCAAATTCACACAACTTGGCCTCTCCTCCCACCAAGCACTAGCTATCCCAGTATTTCTACATTTTACAGACAGCAAAACCAGCTGTTGCCTTTTATACTTTCCAGTCTGAAATTCTGATCTAGTTTGGTGTTCTTGAGTTTTTGTAAAACACTCCAGATCAACTTGATTTCTGCTCTTTAACAGTTTTATCCTGTTTTTCACCTTCTGTAGCTGTAGTCGAGAAGAATCAAAATAGAACAACTTTTAATGCTTCCCAGTTTTCCACTTCTACCATTTTGCAGTCCTAGGTCTACACAGCAGCACTCCCAACCCGTGACAGTTCTATACCAGATGGGCTCTAATTTCAGGTTTGCTTGCCAGGCTCGGCTCAACATCAGTCTCCACTCTACCTTTAACTGCAAAAGGACTTCCTGGCCTACAGTAATTATGAAGGAACAGCTTTTTTATATTCTTAACCTCAGTCTAAACCTCAGTCCAGTCAAAGATGAGACAAAGACTGCTAACACTCTGTTGACAGTGCACTCACACTCCACCCATGATGTGGCAGCCAAGCCCTTCCTACGTACCAGCAAGGTAACTCGATTTGTCACTCAGTTTGGGATAAGCACATCAGTCACGTTATTACTTTGCCAATAAAAAAGACAGAACGATTTCCACAATCAGGATCTTCTATCTTCTACTTTTACAGGCGATATGTTTAGGTCCAGAGTGCTTCTTGAAAAATACCTGTGAATGCTGGACAGTCACCGCCAGCCAGCCTAGCGGCGAGAGAAGCCCTCAGGATAATGCAATCAGTGCTCCCAAAGTGTTTTCCTCAAAACTTCTAATGCATTTGGACACAGGAACATCTTTGCTTAAAGATGCATGAAATTCAACTCCTTCTTCCCTGACCATGGAAGATGCTGTAACTGCTTTGCCAGACTGGAGGTGGAAAAAAAGGTGCCTCGACTTCCCCAAGAGTAAAATATACCTCGATTTGGTGAAAAGCTGAGCAAAAGAAAGCAGTAGCAGAGTTCAAATAGGTCATGGCAAAAACTGCCCTGAAACAATTTCAGCTTCTCCAATTTAAATGTTAACCAAAGCAAAAAATTTACATAAAACGCTACGCAAAGCCCAATGTGCAGCTATTCCAGTTCACAAAAGGAAGCCTCCTTTCCTGGTATTCCCCATTCACTACCGGATACCATGCCTTTCTAAAGTAGCTGGCATCAGCCCCACAAACCAACGCTCATTAGCACGGCTTCGAGTCGTGTCAGGGATTCTGAAAACAGGAAGGCCGTGTGTGCTGACTCAGCGGGAATTGGGGTGCTCCGTGACCAGCGCGGGCGCACAGCTGATGGGAGCCGCGGTGCCGCGCTGCTGCCTCCCCCTCGCCACTTCCTGCCTGAGCCTGTCTGTAGCACTGGGACAAGAAGTGATGTCACACACAGGAATCCTACAAGAGGCAACCCAATTTGTTCAAGCTAAGCATTTAAGAAACAATGGAAGTAATCCCGTAATATCCGTACAGAAGCGCAGAGGAAAGGGGCGGAGCACTCAGCAGGTTCGATTTTGCCATTTCTAGCTGTTAGATGCAACACATATGTGACCAATCGTACTATTTTTATGTCTGAGTAAGCTAACCAATACATCAGCTGAAAACAACCCTCCTCTCAAACAGGAGCCAAAAGACAAGTCAGCCATGAAAGACCATGTGAAACACCCAGGTCTTTCAATAAATCTTATTTTTTAATACCCAAAGGAAACAAAAGTTCCATTTCCAAGTGCTTTTTTCCTCTTTCCCTAGTGCCACAGTGAGCAGTCCCATCTTCGCTGCAATCAGTTTACAAACACATTTCATTCTCAGTTCCCACCACTGCAGCACTGGGTGTGGTTTCTTCAGGAACAGGAAAAGCTGTGCACACGCTGTTCAGAAGGACAATGAGCATGAAACTGAACTCAAATCAAGGAAAAGGTTAACATCATGTGGGCGTCTGCTTCAACACAGTTCCACACAAAGACAGCCGCTAAAATGCATTTGTCCTAAAGAAAACTAAATATCAGAAATGCTATTCTTCGATCTCAAAGCTGTTTGTTAGTTATACAACACTGAGCGAGCATTTGTACCCTGTACTTCTGCAGTACTTTCAATCAAAGGATGGCCTCCTTGGACAGGCTTCAGAGACAAGTTTCCTGCTACAGGCAGAACAGTGAAATAACTCCTGTTCTACCATTTGGAAAGCAGTAGCAGAGGAATAAGACAAAGCCATCACAGAAACACATAGAAGAAAGAGAAAATCTGAAATCCCAGCTTCAATCCTAGCCACGATATCATCACCACAGTTCTAAAACAGCTGAGAGAAGTCCCCCTGTACAGACAGCAAAGCTGCCGCTGGCTAATCAACCGCAACAGTAAAATATCTAAACTGTTACTCTAAACTACCAGACCCATACACAAAACAACATATCAGAAAGCCCAGTTATACTCACGTTGATGTAATAGTCCGGAAGCGCTCCTGTCCAGCTGTGTCCCAGATCTGTAGCTTCACCTTCTCTCCATTGATCTCAACTGTCCGGATTTTGAAATCCACTCCAATTGTGGTAATGTAGCTGCCTGAAGGGAAAGCATGCATCAGTGAGAACCTAAGTCTGTTCTGGATGTCCAAAAGCACACTTCTGAATGCTATTTGGAAGCAGTGCTCAGACTGGACAGGAGAACAAGATTGCCCCTATCTGCTTATCTTTTAAAACGCCCTAATAGCTCCTGCTGATCTGCATATTTTTATCTACAGCTAATAGCTTTTTTTCTAGCCATAAAGCCACTTCTACCATACCACCCTTAAAATTTGAAACTCAGTTTTACAAAATAAAATTATTCTTCTACAGCATTGGTGGTCAAGAGTAAGCACCCAAATACTTCAAGAAATGGACAGTAACTATGCAAGTATTTTTGTGAAAATGTTGAGACATTTGAGCTTTAAATGCTCGTGCAATCACTTATTTTGAATACAGGCTGTTCTAAGGGTTTCCTCCCAATAAATTGGTTATGGCACAATTGCAAGTGGTTTAGCCACAATATTCAATCAATCTAAATCCCAAATGGCCAATGGGAAGTCCACAGAGTATAGCATAAGCTAAAAAACCTAGGCTATTTCCGGAACCACGCCAGTATTTAATACTGTGGCACTTTCAGTTACAAGTGAAGATCAGAGAGGATGGCTTGTGGAGGCTTATGCAATGTATTCCTAGTACAGCTATGAGTGGGTAAATGCAGAAGAGCAGCTCCTTGCCAACCAGCAGCACTGGAGAAAACCTTGACCATTTCACTTACTGAAGTAAACAAAACACTCACCTGAGAAGGTATTATCTGCAAAACGCAACAGCAAACTGCTCTTGCCCACACCTATGACAAACAGAGACAGCAAGATCTTTGAATATAGTCATCTTGGGTGTCAGATAACACAACAGAATTGTACCCATCCATTGCATTTTTAACTCTAACTGGGATCTTTCTCCACAGATAATTCAGATAACCAGCTTGACCGTTCATCTCAGTCCTCTCTTTGAAGATTAACCAAGCACACTGCAGTCACTCACAGACCCTGTACGCCTCTTGTAGCAGTACAGGGGGGTTAAGTCCCCTCCTTCCTCCATCCCTCTGCACACTCTCAAACAGTGGCTTTTGAACTGTGGTCAGTTCTAAGAGGTCATAAAAGAGTAACAACTAAAAGCAAGTTTATGATCAGTAGGCTTATGTTTGCTGAGGAAAGATCCAAAAATGAGCCTGTCCTGCTAATTAACAAATACTCAGAGCATTGCTCTAAACTGCTCTACTGAATTCCACTTGCACATTGTGCTTAACACCACGGCCTACCTCCCATTCATGTATGCCCTGCTGAACAGCAGTGGAATTTGGACGACTTAGGCAATCAGACTGGGGTTTGGGGCTATAAATCTTACATTATCATGGCCACAGTTTAACAGAAGCCTAAACCAAACAGGGGAGCTGGGAACCATTGTTCTATACTGCATCCAAAACAGGCTGGTTCCACATCTAGCAGGAGGGACCTTCACACCTTGCTGAAGTTGTACCTTTTGCCAAACTGTTCCATGGAACATTTCTCAAAGTGCTTCAAGTAGCACTTCATCCAGGTTTTCCTTAAATGAATGTTTGCACCCTGATTACACCCTGTAGCAGGGAAGCATTTTTCACAGTGCTCCAAATAAGAACTATAACAAACTCATTCCTGCACATCCAGCCAAGGAAATCTAGGGATCTGAATGCCTCAAAGTTGTTATCTCTGCATGACATCTCTGCTGTTAAGGACCCTTCTTCTCTTTTCCCCCCAAAAAAGAAGTCTGCTATGGTACAAAGAGGAAATCCACCTTTACTAGGGTGATTATCTTTTTTTTTTTTTTTTCAGGTAGAAGTTATCTAAGCTTATTATTTTGACGATGCAGAACTTGCAAGTTATTCTTAATAGAAGACCTGTGCAAAAGGCATATGCAAAGACTATACAGAACTCTGACAGTTCTTGCCTTCTAGCATGAAGATATCTGCCAACAAAAAAAAAGAAAAAGAATCCTAAAAACCTGCATGATTCCAGTTAGCCATATCTCATCTGCAAAGAGTTCAAATCACCAGAAATTTGGAGAAGCCATGCTTATTTCTCATTAAGCATTTCAGATCTTGAAGAAAAAAAGAATGCTACTAAAAAATACAAAGTTGCAGCATGCACCCACCAATATCTCTGAGCTCAAAACAGGCAGCAGAGAAACTCCTAAACTTTGTAAGAGAGGTAATTTATCAAGAGTTAAACCCCTGTGAAATATCAGTTGGCTAAGGAAAAAGAAAACAAGGTTTCAGCAAGTACTATGCTTCTCCATCAAGCAGCCTTGGCCTGCAGCTTAATAAAAAGAAAGCAGACACTGGAACCCACAACCTGTCAGACCACACCACCTTCTCAGATGCCAGTGGACCTCAGGTTGTGCCGCAGAGCTGTATGGGCCACAACGGCCCTTGTTCTGTCTGACTCCCACTGCTGCACGGACACTGTCTCATTGGTACTGCCCTCAGCACTCTGGCTGTCAAGAGAAACCTCCTGAGCTCAGGAAGTTCCACATGTTCCTGATGACAACAATCTCCCTAAACAAGCACTGCTCGGACCCGCACAGTTCACCTAGAGAGAAACTGCAGTCTTCGTGACCCTCCACTTCCCACACAGAGTTATTTGAAGAGCTGGAAAGAGAAGGCTCGTGGAGCCTCTTCGCTTGTTGAAGGCAGCAAAATGAAACAAAACAAAAAAAGGCCTACTGGCTTTGCAAAAGCAAAATCAAAAGCAAATTTCTGTGCCATACCAGTTTCTAAACCCCATATCTTACTGAATCATAGAGTGAATTTAAAAAGCATAAGTGAATTACAGAAGTACACACAGAGCGTGGATCATCTGTATTATTTTAAATATCTGGCACATCTGAGATCAACAGAGCTTTTCAAGATGACCTGTTCTAAAAACACACAAACCTACTACCCTCTTGGCATATTTGCATACAGAGGAAAGCAAATGAGACATAATCATCTTATTCAGTGTCTGTTCACTTCCTATTGCAAGAATAAACATCAATAAACAAGGCAAGCAAACTGGTTTGTGAAAGCAGGGGCAAAGCCTCGCGGTTGAGGTTAGGAAAAACAAAACCAAAAAAATGAAAAATCAATGCTCCAACGACATAGTGAGATTTAATTACAACAAGAGAGAACCACAGGTAACCTGACAAATTTCACAACACTTTTTCCCTCTCAGCAGATTCAGTATAGGGACTCAAGAAGACTCAGCTGAGAAATTTCATTTAATTGTTTGAAATGAGGAGAAGCCTTCCTCAGAGTTTTCACCATCCTGTTTAACTTGCCTAAACAGTTCTGAAACTCATCACTAAACAGGAGAGTTACTGCTCTACTCAGAAAGCAGCATTTGGTTTTAAATCATCCATAGGCTCCCAAAAGCACCCAGGATTTTTAAGCTGTTTTGAAGCTGTTGCCTTTTCTCCCTCTTTAGATTTCTTCATGCAGACACAGTTAGCACAGAATAAAATCTTTTTACATACAGCTAAAGCCTATGGAGGTGACAATTGCCAAGATCATGCAATATTACACTTTAATCCAAGTGCTGTGCCTCCCTGCGTGCCGGAACCTGCTGCCTTATGGACCACACCTCTATTAAAAGAAGAGGGTGGATTCCATCTTGTCCAAATTATGGAAATTAAACTGTGAGTTGCTGAAGTGTTCCCAACACCGCACCAGACTGAAGGCAGGAATCCTCCCAGTCCCAATTCTTACACACCTAGACCAAAGAATCAGGCACACACTGAGTTCAACGCCAGCCCTCCAGAATTTTCTGAAATCTGCACAAGTATTTACAGATCTGCTTTCAAAAATCTACAGCTACCCCTTATCCATAACCACTTCGGGTATCCACATCCTGCACTGTAAAGATGTGCACAGTGCTACCAGCTCTGCAAGGGTTTATTACAGAAAGTGACAAACTCCAGAACTGAAACTTCAGGTTGGGGCACAGAGTCTTAAGGAATAATTAAGATAATGAAGAGCATTAACATGCACTAGTTGCCACACTGGAAACAATGGTCCCTAAGGCTGAAGAGCAGCCAACCCTTCCCAACCGCCTGTCACAGGGAAGGGAATTCCCTCCTCATCCCAGCAGGAGCTCCGACGCCGCCTTCAGAGCAGGGGTTGCTGCCGTGACTTAGAATCATAGAAGCACAGAACGGTTTGGGTTGGAAGGGACCTCAAAACCCATCCAGTTTCACCCCCTGCCACGGGCAGGGACACCTCCCACTGGATCAGGGTGCTCCAAGCCCCATCCAGCCTGGCTTTGAACACCTCCAGGGAAGCGTCACTTACAGCCGCCTCACCACTCTCCTCCCGGGTCCGGCCGAGAGGAGACCGGCGGGGCCCGACCCACCGCGCCCCTCGCTCACAGCCCCGCCCCGACAGCGCGGCCCCGGCCCCGGGAGGGAAGGGCCCGCCCGGGCCGACCCCGCCGCCGCCCTCGGGGCCATTGACTGAGACGCAGGGCGTCCCCCCCCCCACCCCCCGCGGCCCCGCCCGCCCCGCCCTCACCGCTGTCGCCGATGATGAGCAGTTTGAAGAGGTGATCGTAGTCCCTGGCCATGGCCGGGGCGGCGGGAGCGGCGGGAGCGGCCGGGGAGGGGGAGGGGGCGGCGGCGGTGGGGCCGGATCCACTTCCCGAACAAACAGCCGGAACTGACAGCGCCGCCGCGCCTGCGCCTCCGCCGGGGCCGCCTCAGCGCCGGGGCCGCCGCGCATGCGCCGACCCGCCCCGCGCGCGCCTTCTCCGCGCACCCGGCGCCGCGGCCTCCGCGCATGCGCCGACCCGCCCCGCGCGCGCCTTCTCCGCGCACCCAGCGCCGCGGCCTCCGCGCATGCGCCGACCCGCCCCGCGCGCGCCTTCTCCGCGCACCCAGCGCCGGGGCCGCCGCGCATGCGCCGACCCTCCCCGCGCGCGCCTTCTCCGCGCACCCGGCGCCGGGGCCGCCGCGCATGCGCCGACCCGCCCCGCGCGCGCCTTCTCCGCGCACCCAGCGCCGCGGCCTCTGCGCATGCGCCGACCCGCCCCGCGCGCACCTCCCCTCCGCCTCCCAGCCGGCCCCGCCCTGCGCGCTCTTTCGCCTCGGCGCCGGCCCCGCCGCGCATGCGCCAGCCGGCCCCGCGCGCGCCTCTCCCGCGCCCGCGCCGCGGCGGCCATGACAGCCTCGCGCGCCGCCCCGCCCCAGCTCCCGCCGGCCCCAGGGCCTGGCGGGGGTGGAGGCCGCCCCCAGGAAAGCAGGGAGAGGTTGAGGGAACGCGTTTTGCTCCCTCGGCAAGGCGCCTGCGCCCGGGCAGCAGTGGCACCGCCACGGGAGCAGCTCCCGTCAGAGCCCGCCCGCAGCGAGGTGATGGGACCTGGGCGGCAGCGGCACGCGGGCCCCTCGGGAAGGAGGTCTGATGCTGAAAGGTGCCAAGGTGTGGCTCAGGAAGGCCCTGACCCTCACTTACATCGGTTACTGGAATCACAGAATGGTTTGGGTTGGAAGGGGCCTTAAAGCCCACCCAGTTCCAGCCCCCCGTGACATGGGTGGGGACAAGGCCCACAGTGCCCGCACCATCCAGAGCCCAAATCCACCGCATTTCACTCTCTGTTGGCTGTCAGACAGTGGCAGTGATTTTGCTGATGGCTGCACAGCAACTGACGACACAAACTGCAAGACTGTGACCACGCTGTAGGTGATCTCTGCTTTTAGGTGGACACACAGCGTAAGAACAGTCCTGGTTTTCTCTTTGTTGACTTTCCTACAAAAATACTGGCTCTTACTGGTACTTGAACTCCTGAGATCTAACAATGCAGTGTTTTGATGTAGAATGTGTAAATTACTTAGGACATCTTCCTTTCCTATTAAGGTGCTTCAAAAATGTCTTCACTGAAAGGGGTTCTCAGGCACTGGCAGAGGCTGCTGAGGGAGGTGTTTGAGTTGCCATCAGGTGTTTAAGTGATGGGTAGATGAGTCTCTCAGGGACATGGTTTAGGAAGTGGACAGGTACAGTTGGCCTTGATGTTCTCAAAGGTCTTTTCCAACCAGATGATTCTATGATTCAGTAGATAACATTATAACACAAGTCCAAAAGACAACATGCTGTTTGTTGCATCTATCTTAAAAGTAATTTTAATTTAGCATAGTTTTGCTCCAAAGTATTTGCAAAATTATTTAATTAAACTAACTTGTTTTTTTTTAAAAATTAATCATAAATTTACAATTCATTGACAGAAGTGTCTTGTAAACATGCCTGTGTCTTTCAAATGGGGAGAGTTGTATTAGCACCGAAGAACAGAGACCTGTATGCTCAGATGAGCCTACAAACAGGCAAAGGAAAGATGACACAGAAATCACGTGAAAATATCAATCCTAAATGCTTCTGACCATTACAGTGTATTAAGTTGTTGTAAAGATGCTTATAGAGTAGGATGCATGTACTTTGAGGGTCTATTTATAGGCCCCAAGCACAAATAGAACATGGAAGTGGGTGGCCCATCAACCCTGCAGACCATGCCAGGGAGATGGTGAGGGTGTTCACATACAGAAGAGGTTGTCCCTGGAGGCTGTGGAGCCCAGCCTGCCTGGGCAGTGCCCCAAGCGACCTGCTCTACACAACCATGTGTTGAGCTCAGGGCCTGGACTACCTGAAGTCCAGAACTGCTTTCCAGCCACAACTGTGCCCTCATCTTTGAGTGTTTCTTAAGGAAGTTCATGTGGTGTTTATTCCCTTAATACTGACTCGAAAGCTATAGACTCTTCTCTTTAGATTGATACAACAGAGTTTGGTTAAGAGGAGTAAGAATATTTTTTCAAGGCAGTTGTCTCTAACCCATTCTGATTTCCTGTTTCTTCTGCATAGGACACGTTGGTAAGGTTTGACAGTTACTTTTGTCCAATTTGTGTGCAATTCATCTGGCAACAAACCATCCCAGTATGGCTAAAATAGCATATCTGGGTTGAAGGGGGATTTTTAAGTGGTAAACCACTTAAAAATGTTACCTAATAAAATGGACAGTAAAAACTGTGACTTACCTAAAAAAAAAAAAAATCAAAATATTTGAATATTTTATGCTTTCACATTTGTCTCATTTCCATTGAAATTTTTAGCTCCTTTTAATTATTATTTGATCTTCTTGAAATACACACAGTTCAGCTGCCAGTCAGAGCCAGTTGCTTGACAGTTCAAAGATGTTATTACAGTCAGCTGGGGGAAAAATTATCTTTTACTGACAAGTGGTATTTTAAATACATTTGAAAGGAGAAAAAATAATTCTTTAGACTTCAAGTTGGCACAATCAATTTATCAGATCTCATGTTGTGACAAAAATTATGGGTATTTTATCTCTCATGTATTATATTGCAGTGTATAAATAGTTTAGTGAAAAGTAGCTATCAAAATCAGAGTTCAGTGTTTCGCTGTAATTGAAAAATCAGCATATTCTCAGTAAGCACAAGTGAGCTCCTGCCTTTTACTCCTCCCTCTCAGAAACAGCTAAACTGAGTGTAGAAATTCAGCTGCTGTTTATGAAGATGAGTTTTTCCACTTGCTGCCACATAAGGTGGAAATACAAATCATCAATAGAGTCTTATTAACATAACAACTTATTGGCTAAAATTAACGAGTTAATAAAAAAGGCTTCTCTTTAACTGCAATTTTCTTTCACATTTTAGGTGGAGCATCAGTCAGAATCCAAGATAAAACAAGTAAAGCCACAGTGCCCATGACCCAGCAGCTCACACAGCCTCTCTACGGAGAAACTTGCCCTGTTTTCTTTCCTGCCTGCCATGATGAAGTGAGTGATTCCAATACAACTATGGAGCGTTTTGGCAGATATTTAGTAGTTTTTGAATGGCGTAATGTTTTTAGGTTTCAGTGCACAAGTTTCTGCATTGCATGGTTTAACTGCTGTTCCTGTTAGTCCAAAACACTGCAAAATAGGTGAAACTAATTCCAGTGTCTTGGCCAAGACTGCCACATTGTTCAGAGCATTTAGTTGAGTTTTCACACTTTAATTATTACCAATTCAGTGCAAAATATAGTTTTAAGATGGTTTTAAGATTTGCAAGTATTTTGGAAGGCAAAGTCAGAATTAAAAAACACTTCAGAATGCAGATTAATGTTGTAAGTAGAATCCAACTCCAGTTGGACGAACTGGGAAGCACTGCAGTTTTGTTGAAATAGCCAACTGTATAAACACAAGACTGGAAATAAATAGCCAAAGGTTGGCTTCCTAGCTGATCACCCACTAAAACGTGTCAACAACACTGTGCTGCTAGAAACAAATCAGATCTTGTGTCGCGAGAGGCAGCAACGTTACATGGGGCTTGCAAACACCCTCCCCTAGATCTGATCCAGCAGAGGACACCAGGAGCCAAATAGGAAACAGAATGGAACACGTACAGAGAACAGAAATGTTAAGTTTAGAAAACATGGAAATCTTTGATAAATTATTTTGAAAATCTAAACTTGTTCCATCCAGAGGTGAGAACACTGAAGCGACTGCTACAAAAAAACACCCCGATTTTCAGCATCTGTGGGAACGGGACAAGTAGCCATAGACTCGAGTAGCAGCAAGGAGTAATCATTTTTGTAGACACAAGATGAGTTCTGACAGTCTGAAAAGTTTAGATAATGAAACAGATGGCGTAGAGAGGTTATGGAATCTGCATCATACCATGCTATACAAAACAGTTAGGTGGAGACCAGTTAGGAACAGTTCAGTTGGAGCTCAGCCTATCTTAGGTAAGGGGTCAAATAGCTGATTTTCTCAGGTCCTTAACAATGGTATTCCACTGACTCCTCCAGCAAATCTCTGTTGTCAGCAGCCTATACAACAGGCTTGGGAGCTGATACAACATCAAGAACTTTTGACTTGTTTTTTACTTTTGACCAGAACTCCCAACTATCTACGAGATTTTGTTTTGCTGTTTGAGGCATGTTTTTCTTTTTGTTGCTACTGCCACAGCAATCAGCAAATTGGTTCTTGCAGAATGTGTTTTCCCATGCGGTTATGTTTTATGGTCACCAATGTTATGATATCTAGAATTGTATTCTCCTCTATTCCTCATGGTTTGAGCCATGTGGAGTTACATGCAAGGAAGATTCCCCTCCATACCACCCACCCATTTGAAACAACAAATCTTAACACTCTGGCTTCTCAGGTGAAACCAGGTTCTGTGTATTTTCATAAAACAGGTAAGGCTCATGTGACTATAACTCTACATAGAATTTGAAGCTCATTTTTCCTTCTAAAAATTTGCATTTTGGAGCAAGATTTTCACTATTTCCATCAAGTGATATAAAATGTATCAGTAAATTAATGTGTTCTGAAGAGGTCTGTGTGGCCAGGTAAAATAAAATACGGCTTGCTTGGAGCAGTACAACTCACTGACAAAAAAAAATCTGTGTTTTGGAAGTGGCAAGTATCTTGTGAAGCCTTTGAAGCCATAAAAATAGAGGACTCTTCACAAGTCGAAAAACTAAAAAGCTGTCTGTAGTCAAAAATACTTCAGAAATCAATAGGAGCAATTACTTACAATTTTCATTAAATGTCAGTCCTGGCCTGGTTTTAAACCCTAGCTTCCCTCAGTTTTGCAAGAGGCATTTATAGATTATAGCAATACCCACTCTACAACCTGCATGTCCTAGACAAAGCAGGTCCAAAAAGTCTAAGTTTGTTGACAAATGAATTTGTGAGAAGAACAGTTTACAGCAGAAGGATCAAAGTCAGAGCCTTTATTAAATGTTCCTTCTTTAAACAGTCTGCATTTAATCCCCCTTTCGCATCTGTCATTTCTAAGGCTATTTTAAATAGTTTTACAGGGATTTTCAGTCTTTAGAACTGTTACAAGCAGCAAGTTAGCAGTACACAAAAACAATACGCTTTCACTGAGTTCTATTCCTGCTTCACAGGATCCATGGAAAAGACCACCAGTACCCTCAGTACTGGAATTTTTTCACAGACCCTGGAAGGGAAATTGGTGTCACCAGAGTTTCAGTCTGATGCACTCTAGCCACATTTCACAATTGGCCACAGTTTACCAGTACTGATTAGTATGCCTGTTCCTTGCACAATTATCTGTTTCAAAAAAGGGACCAAATTTTCAATTTTCATCTAATGTGGGTCTAATTAAGGCTATTCTGGTATATTTGATACTAAAATACTCTCTGGGAGTCCTTGTCATGAAAACCCATCAGAATTAACATTTTCAAAAATGAAAACATTTAAAATAGGTGTTTGAATTGAAATGCTGATGCAGCGGTTGGTTCAGTGTTTCCTTGTCTTCTGGAGCTTCATTATCACGTCAGTATAGTGTCATCGATCTGTTCATCGGAGTCAGCCTGGCCAGCCAGCTTCTTCAGGGATCTCCTGCAGCCTTCGTTGAGGAGCTCCAAGCTGGCAGCATCTAGAATCTTGGAAACCGACTGTGGAAGGAAGACAACACCAATTACCAAATCCTTATAACATGTCATTCAAAAGAAGAATAAATCTAAGTGCCTTACAAGCTCTGTTTATCTATAATCTTTCAAACATAATGAACTCCTTCATCTGGTTTTATGATTCCAGACATGGGAGCTATTGAAAAGCAGCTAAGACTTAGAGAAGAGGTCTGTAAATGGATGTATAAAGTAGTCTGTCCTAACATAGTCTCTCTAGCACCTCTTCTGCTGCAATCAGATTGTACAAGTGACAGAGGCAATGATCCAGCAGTCCCAGCTGAGGTAACTGCAGCACAGTAAGGACTTAAGGCATTCTGAAAGCAAGGCTGCCACGGGAAGCCTGGGAGGTGCATTCAATACCTGGATTTTATGAATACTGCACTGAAGGTTGTACAGTATCTATGTATGATAAGAACACTGATGAAGTTTTGAATGCAAACAGCAGTGTCCTACTTCATCTATTTGAAAGAGACTGCCAGCACACCCTGAGGCAGAGCAGTGTGACACAGCTTTCTACTAACAATTACATCTGCTTCTGTCTCATACCTCAAGCACTTCTTCACCCGCTCTCATCTTCAGAAGGTTGACAATAGCTTGGTCACTGTAGGCTCTTACACTGGTGTTTTTGTCCTTTGTGTTGTCCAGAAGTGCTTTGAGAATTGGTTTAATTGTCTGAGGATCCAGTGGGGGAAGATGGTTTTTATTTGCCCACCAGATCATCTTTTCTGCAACTAACTTTATGTCACTGGATGAGTTCTGAAGACACTAAAGGAGACAAAGACAGACTTAAACTCAGATATACCAAGGATGGGTATTTAAAGCAGTAGTTTTCTTTTTTTTTTTTATAAACCATAAAAGAAACTCACAGGTACACAAGAGATAAACCTGTTACCAACAAGTTTGATCTCTTAACTGTGTAACAGTAAGAGATCAAACCTTGAAAACAAAGCATCTTTTTGAAAGATGCTTCTTCTTGTTGAGAGAGTAACACGCTTCTCTGAACTGTCTCAGGAAATGACAATGACCACTAAGTGCAGCAAAAGCTGACAGCACCAACATCTCTGTAAAACACACTCCATCAGCAGCAACAGCCAAGTCTTGGAGTTCAAGGTGTATTTTCTATTCAATCTCAACACATTTAAAACAGGAAAGCTGCCATCTGAATGTGAGCTGCATTGTTAATACTGGGATAACTGTGATACTTATATTTTAATACAATACTACGATATAAATTAATACATTAATGTAGCATTTCAGACACAAAATCTGCTTTGAAGAATGGTGGCCTGTATTGTGTCAATGTGCATGTTTGATATTTTTTCAAGTAAACTGAAAAGAAATGTAAAACCTCAAAGGTAACACATTTTTATTTACAATACAAATGACAGACAAAAAGCAGCTCTCCTGCTCCAGCACTGCCTCTCACTCTCTTCCCCTCTCTCTTCTACAGTATCACAAGCTTGGAAAGGACCTCTGAGATCATCAAGTCCAACCTATAACCCAACACTAACACCCACACTAACACCAACCCATCATCTAACCCATGGCACTCAGTGCCTCATCCAGTCTCCCCTTAAACACCTCCAGGGTTGGTGACTCCACCCCCTCCCTGGGCAGCCCATTCCAATGGCCAATCACCCTTTCAGTGAAGAACTTCTTCCTCACATCAAGCCTAAACCTTCCCTGACGACACTGAAAACACCCTGAGGGTCTGATGTTCAAAATTAAGATCCTATCTGCCACGAGGGATACTTTTATTGGGGATGATGACCAAAACAAAAAACTCCACACACCAAAAACCCAAAACAACTAGGAAGGGAAGGAATTTTGAGGTAGAATAACTAAATAGGTATTAATTGAAAAAAATGTTTCTATTCTCACTGTCTTTAGGAGCTGCTCCCTTCCACAAAAGTGGGCGAGGTAAGAGTAGGTGTTTGATGCATTTCTAACAAAGTCCCTTTGACTTTTAGCAACCTCAAAAAAGCTGACACCACCACCAGCCCTCTCTGCCAGCTCTTACTGCAAAGGAAAAAATGAATTTATAAGAATCAAACCTGAAGTTTGTAACAGAAAGATCAAAAGCCAATTTCTGTACTACAGCAGGAACAGTGGTTTTGTATTCATAACTGCAAAGCAGGCTGATCAAGTGATTCTGTCTGTACTCTGCCACAGACAGACATATCTAGATTTTCGAGGATCAGGGGATTTAGAGCTTCCCAAGATAAGGAAACCAAGCTTGCAGTTTTCATGTGGGTTATGATATAGAAATTTGATACAGAAAACCACCCCTAAGCCAGCTCAGAGCAAGCTCACAGGAGAACATCGTCAGGTAATACTCATAAGACTCACCTTAATGAAGAGGTTGGAAAGTTTTGGAGGCAGGTTCCCTCCTCCTTCCATGTGGTATTTCATCAGAAATCCCATCCCTCTGATGCCACTGACTGCAATGGGAATCTTTAAATAAAACCAAAAATGGATATAATCACAGCAGAGTTCAACAGCATTTATGACTAGGCTGATGGTCTCATGGCCTGGTGACCTTTTGCAGAAGGCTAAACATATTTTTCAAAATACTGTAGCAGGCAAAGCAGGAAAATAGTGGGTTAATGTTATTGGGTAATATGATGAAAAATCATAATGTGACAATGAGCCACATGGACCGAGGTGGCAACCACAGAGCCTCCAGGTTCCCTACATCAAAATACTCATTCAACCCTCGATTTAAAGTCTTCCTCCTAAAATGAAATATTTGTACTTCTTGTAAACCTGGGCCGTGAATGATTACTTTAATAAGGAGACAGAAGTATAATTGACTGCCAATGAAAGTTACTCTGCAGCTGAAAATTAAATAATCTTCATCTCCACAAAGACCAGAAACTGAAAGAATCAGAAGAGTCGTGTAATTTCACTACAAAAACTGCATCTAGTCAAGGGAGAATCCTCAGATTGCACTTGGGGGTTTTTGTTCTGTTTCATAACACAGAGAACCTTCATGCCTTTTGAAACTACTCCCAACAAGCACTTGCAGCAGAACTCACCCAGTCTCATGCAGCACTTACCCTGTCAGCAGTGGCATTGCTGAGGATCATCTCCTGAACACTGTTGTAGTATTTGGGGGAACACAGCCTGGTAGGAGCAACATTCACAGCCACAGAGAGAGCCAGGCTTCGTCCATGTCTCACCATCCAGTCGATGCCAGAGATGTCTGCTGCAAATGGAAGAAAAGAACAATAGCAAGGCTCTCCCTGTCCATTCCTTCCCATGTAAGAAAGCTTTTGTCAGTTTGTCAGTTCACTTCTGCAAAATGAAATAATTAGCAACATCTCCAGCAATGCCTTACTTCATCCACTCCTCCAAAAAGCCATAAAAACAGTGCTAAAATGCAACACTTCTACCAGAGCAGCACACCTGGGCAGACACAGAAACCAGCACTAGTGACTCTTGTTCAGCCCAACCTCGCCCACATCACTGTGCATGAAGGAGCTTGGCATGGGAATTACACAAGCTTTGATTCTCTAATAATAAGTCATCTGTAATTTGAACAGATTCCCTTTTTAATTCCAGAGGAGATTATCTTCTAGCACTCCCAACCACAGTGAGTTCCTACAAAATTCATGGTTTTGTCTAACTTAGAGGAAAATTAATTCTCCAAAAGCATCTGAAGCTATCAGATGTCACCTGCAATTAACATAAGCCAATCTAAGATCACAGTGTCATCAAAAAAGGTGGAATGCTCTCCTGTCCACCCTGCTGAAACATGCTGTCATCTCCCATCCTCTCTGTGTCAGCATTAGCAATTACTGAGCCACACTGGTACTTCCTTCAACCCATCAGAAAACAAATCCAGAGAAATAAGGATGGGTAACCCCAAATTACAACCACCACTCTGTGCTCAGCTACGTACCAGGGTGTTCAAATGAACAGTAAACAGCCACGTGCAAAAAAAAGCACAAGAACACCTGAAGTAGAGATTAAGATTTAAGGTAAAGAATAGGAATCTAAATAATTAGTCCCAAAGTTTTCTTGACCCAAAAGTATCTTCCCCTGCTCTTCAGACTCAGTTCCCATCACCATGAGCATGAGCAGCTTCACCTACCCAGTAAGTGCTGGTGGAGAACAGTACTGAGCTCCTCTTCAGACAGGAACGCACACAGCTCTGCTAAGCAGCCCGCTGAGGCCATGCGGGTGGCATCCTAACGAGGAGAGGAAGAAACCAGGAACACTGCTTGAGCTCAATACATACCAGAGAGAAGCAGCAAGAAGAGCAAGTGACAGAAGATGACAAATATATTAGCAGTAGTGGTAGTATTTCACTCCTACTACCTGTGGATTTCTGTCAGTTGGCAAGGTTTCTTGTACATAATGAAACTTAAAGCCAAATCACAGTCAAAAAAGCCATCAAGGACTCAAGACCTTATATAAATCTAACTTGTTAAATGGAAAAGTTCTACAGATGAACGTGAGTGTTTTAACAGATGTGTTCACAAGAGTTCAATTTAGATTCTAGAAAGTAAGCGTTACTTCTGGCCATCTCCAGAGGAGCCTAACTTTGTGTTTAACTCATATTACTTCTAATTTAAAACTTCCAGCCTTTTGCTGTTTTGGCTTGCTTATGTGGCTATCCCATCACTACTCCTCTCCACCCCTGAAACTTACTCTCCAGTGGGAATTTTTCCGTTCTTTTATTTCTAGCATGCCAACAGCTGTGTCTCTAAATAGCACAGATTAAAACATAAAAAAGAAATTTCTAGATGATTAATTTTAATATCACTGATGATACTGTTGCTATCTGCCATACAGAGAAGACCCTGTATTAAACTTGGAGAGCTTCTGGCTCCTTGAAGAAACATCTGCCACTACCTGCAAAATTTCTCACACTACCCCCACACCCACATATGTGTGTGTAGTGAAGGCACTGCAGGTTTTCTCCAAGATAAAAAGCAACTCCTGACTTCAGAGCTGTCTCAGACACGTGGGTGCAGAGCTGCAGGTCAAACCCACAGAGACGGTTGCTAAGGTAACATCACACAGACAGCTTTCCAGAGGTACCAGGAACTGGCAACACATCTCTAATTCTTGCACCTGACTCTCTGCTAGCACATTATCAGGCTCCAAAGAGATCAGTTTTACAGACTGTATTCAGTTTAGCGAGTAATGTCCAACCACACACTTCTTTGTATCAGTTTCTTTCCACTCTATCATTTCGCCCAGAAGTTATTTTAGAAAATAAATCTGTTGGAAAGTTTGGATTTTCAGTTTACAAGTAAGCCTGCCTACAGCAGGGATGCTTTGCAGCTGGCTGAAGCAGTACCTCATCATGCCCCAGCATCCCCAGAAGCACCGTGCTGATATTCTTCCGAATCGCAGCATCAACTTTTGCACCAGCTCCTCGTGTTACAAACCGCAGAGCTTGCAGCATCGTGTCCCTAGAATTGATCACAACACAGTCAGAAACTGCCTCTCCCCATGCCCTGAGGAAGGAATTGAGCTCTGGATACCTATAACAATTCTTACACAGCAGTGACATTAACGTGTTACAGTTCAGGAAATGGATGCTCTCTGCACTGCTGAAAACTCCATGCTAGAGAGCATTTCCACATTTGTGTATCTGTGTCTGTCTCTTACAATTTAAATATTTTCTGAATATTGAAACATATAGAAAATTCTCAAGCTGGGGAATTAATTTCTTAGGGATCTGTGCAGTTCGTATACAAGAACAGCTGCATAACTTCAGCTCCAACTGACAACTGGGTTGCAATGAGTTGCTGGTGGTGTGCAGGCAAGAGAACTGAGCTGATGCCAAGCAGTGCTTCCCCTGAGACGCTGTCCCAGCTTAGCTTCTGAGCCAGGAAGTTCCCATCATCGCAGTCTTTGTTTGACAACCCTTGATTAACAGTCAGCTGCTTTCACTAATAACAAGACCTTACTCTCAGAATACAGAGCGGTGGGAAGTAATTCTACACAAATACCTGTGATAGTTTTGTTCATTTATCCTAGTCCTTTCACCCTAAGTAAGCAGGGAGGTCTGAGGTATCACCTGTGACTCACCTGATGGCAGAGTCATCGCTGGAACGAATGCCATTGAGCAGCTCCATAAAGAGCGGATCCACTTTTACATGGATGACAATGAGTTTACCCAGGGCATCGGCAGCTTTAAGGCGAACAGCACGGTTTGAGTCTTGCAGAGCTTTGGTGAAGGTGGTTTGCAACTGGGGCAAAAATGGTTTCAGGGCAATCTCAACCTGTATCAGAGATGAAGGAAGGGAAAGTGGTGCAGTCAGGTGTGAAACAGTGGCTGGAAATGAAAGCCTGAAAACAGCGTGACCTCTCCTACAGCAGTCAGCGATCACAAACAGCCCTTACTCAGATCTCACCTTTGAAACAGGAAAAACACAAAACAGTGTTTTACCATGCAACTTCCATCTCTTTCAAATCTAGCCTTATTTTCTGTATACTAAAACACAAGGCTAACTCTGTGGGACCTCACACCATCATGAACAGCCTTTTGTGTGCAGAGCACTGAATAAAAGCTTAGCTCAGTTCCAGTACACAAGATTATCATCTTTGGACTTAACATTTCACTAAAATGGTGGACACGGGAGAGGGACTAATTACATGGTAGTTTTTAACCATTTGAAAGCATTATCAGCAATATTTCTGTGAGGTTCAGAAATTGAAGCATTGGGGTTTTTTTTCGGAAGGCCAGAAGGTGCTGGAAGAATGCAGTCCCACTACAGTGCCATTCCCAAATGTCAGATGCTCCCCAGCAGACATCCTAGCTGCACTTACAGATGTTTCTGACGTTTACCATGGAAAACATTCATAAACCACAGTCAATTACTTTGAATCTTACCTTGGCTAAAAGAAGGCTTAATGTTTCAAGCAGAGCCACCTTGACATTCCAGCTGAACCGATCTCCCAAGATCCGAATAAGTGGCCCAGTGATGCTTACCACAGATGGTTTAAGAGCTTCAGCAGAAGTCAGCTTAATAACTAGCCCTAAGGCCTTTGCTGCCTCCTCCTTCTGCTCTGGATTACCAGTTAAAACACCTTCCCGCAGCACCAGAAGTATGGAAGTCACTCCCTGTCACGAAAATCAGATAAGGAAGCTTAGAAGCTAAGGTGCAAAAACCACCTATCTTATTTTTGCTCCTATTCTAAACCAGATGCACAAACTTGGAGAGTTTATTTCAATTTCCAGTTGACCTTCAGCTGCTTGCTTCCACATTTACAGAGCTACTTTTATTTGGTCTGATTTCATGCATCCATGCCTTGCTAAGCCAGTTGCTATGAGAAAAGCGGTGGCGGCTCAGGGAATTTTTAAACCAGAGAAATTTGGCACAGAAGTCCAGCATTACTCCCACGCACAAAGCAGACAGAGACCCGGACTTCCACACATAACAGAACTGTCAAAGACCTCGTTACCCTATAGAAGACTCCTCTGGTAACTCAAGAGCAGCAGTAACCTACAGAACTCTCTCCAACGTACAGGTTTGGAACGCCCAAATAGTCCCTGCTCCTAATAGCTGTAAAGTCATATCAATTGGTTCCCCCAGGAAGTGGGGTATTATGACTGTGATGAATCCATGCTCATTCTGATCCTTTACCTTCTTAGGAATACAGAATCCTGGCACATGCTCGCCTTTGGCCTCATTCCCTACAATACGGATATCCTTGTGCAGGTCCTCAATGAGAGCAAGCTGGTTCCCAGCATCTAATTTCTGCAGGAAAGAAACGTAAGATAAAGATAAGGAAACATGGCATCCAGCTGTTCTTTGGGAAATCTTCTCAGGTTCATCAAGAGAAGACATCCATCCCCTGCCTCCTCCAAAGACCTGGCTACTGGCTCACGATGCTGAAATAAAGCTCAACTTACAACTCTCAAATCCCACAGCATTTGCAAATATAAATGTAGTTTACAATCAAAATAAAGTTTAATTTAGGCAGTAATTTACCATTACCTCCATCTTCCCCTTGCCAGGCACTACTATTGTAAACTTTTTCAGCTGCGTCTCACCTTGGTGATGGAATTAAGCGCATCCCAGCTTTCATTCAGAACTACGGGGTTGGTGTCATTGAACAGACGGATCAAGCCTGAAACCAGGCTCTTGAGATGACCAGTATAGTCTGCTTTTGTCTTGGAGCAGTAGATATTCAGCATGACAGCAGCTGCCTGCCTCATTCCCAGCTCCGGGCTGCGGGTCGCTTCTAGTAAATCTTCAATTATAATTCTTTGTCCAGCATCATCTTCCACAGACAGGATTACAGACTGGCAGTTTGCCATCTCCTAAAGAGTCCAAATTAACTTTATATTAACTCTCAACAAGAACAAAGCCAGATTTAGCCCCTGGTTTCCCCATGTTATACAAGCATTATGTCTTGAAGAAATATTACAACATATCCCACTTGCTAATCATTTCTTGTTAAACCATTGTTCACATTGCCATTAAAGGCTCAATTCAGTCCTGGAATGGAGACAGGTATAAAACCAAGTCAAAATCTAACAAGTGACCGATCTCTGTGGAGCTGATTCCTGTACAGGTTGCTCTCCAGCTGCAGAAAGGCTGATCTCCAAGAATTAGAGTAGCTCTGTCTCACTCAGCCCTCGGAGACTGTGGGTCTTGTCAGATAACAATAATTTCATTTAGACAGTTCAATGCTGTGCGTCATAATACTAATTACAAGCATGTCTGTGGGTACATTAAAGATCTCCAGGCAGGCCTGGGGCTGAAAGCTGAGCTAATGGGCATCCACAGCGGCAGACAACAGGACTCTGTCACCAACATTCCTAATTCAGCTTATGTACATGTCTATCTGCAGTCACAACTCCAGGATGTTCTCTGGAGTCCAAGCACCAGATGTTTTGTAAAGCAGTACAGGGAGCGCTGCATGCAAAACAGGAGATTTCCTCCCTTCAGCCCTTTAATCTCTCAGTCTTCTGTACCAAGAATAAATACAAAGTTAACTAGACACTCTGGCAGCTCTCCAAGAATAAGTGTACTGAGAATTGTATCTTGTTTCAGGCCAAAGACACCTTTATATGGATACAAATAGCTTTGGAAAGCATACATTTTTGGACTCACAATATGCCACCAGGCAAAAAGACTCATCCTGAAGAAGCTAATGGACTGAATTAAAACAGGCAATCTGTGAATCTGGAGAACAGAGTTTCTGTGCTGGGAAGTAAAGGCGAAGCACTATCTTCAGGCAACCTGTCGTAACAAAGAACTGAGCCGCGCTACTTGCCAACTGCTCTTCGCTGGTCCCCAGCTTCTCTTTCAGTGCAGACATCATGGCAGGCAGGATGACACTCAGGTGCCGAGTCAGAGCATCCCCTGCCACTGATGAGAGGAAAGCCAGCACCCGGGTGTTCACAGGGGGAGCAGTCAGCTAAAAAAAGCAAACCAAAACAAGATAAGCAGAAAGCCTTTTCAGAAGGAATCTCACTTTCTCTAAAACATGAAAGATTTCTAAGTATAAATGCCTCATGACCCAGTGCTTTGAGCATAAAGCCAGAGGAAAATTCCAAATTATGCTCTTCCTTCTGGCATATTGGTTCAAACAGAACTGGCAGCAAGCAGAGGAAAAAGCACTGTTGTGAAGTTAAAAATTCGTTTCCAGTTGTACCTTTGGCACCAAATAAGGCAGCACCACACGGCTCTTGACAGCCATAACTTGTTTAAGACCATCCACAGCAAAGTCTGATGTCTCTTCATTATCCTACAGGGAAAGAGAGATGATTTGTGATACACCAAACTAAACTCTGTGTCAAATAACAATTTACCATATTACCATATAATTAACACAAGACTTCTATCCAAAAATGCTCTCATATAGCAAAAACCCAAACTCAAGCTCTTCTGCCACATAAAAAAGGTTTTCAGTATGGGGAATAGTGGCCAAACAACTTCAGCATGTAACAATGGCAACTCCCTAGCAGACCCAGATGTCACAATTCTTAGGTCTATACTTTAGCCACGAGACCTTCCCTACCAATGGCTACATGGAGGAGAGGAACAGAGCTGCTGTTCAGTGGAAGGTCTGCCACTACCATCCTGCTTCTCTTTTAACCTAGTTATTCAAAACCTGCCCCACAACACCATTAATCAAGTTGTTGACTAATGCTAAGCAACACTTACCAGCTGCTTCAGCAAAAATGGTAGGATATCTTCAAGAGCTTGATGTCCAATTGTTGAGTGCAACTGTTCAAATGTTTTAGCAGCAGCCTCTCGGACTTCTTCCAGAGGGTCACACAGTGCTTTTCTCACTGTAGGAACGAGGGATTCGGAGAAAAGCAACACCTGAAAGATGTAGAGATGAAATTACAGAATATCTAAAGCGCAACAGATGCATCCATCTCAGTAAAGTAGCTAAGAATGCAGAATTTGCACAGCTGAAAGAAAACTCCTGTTCGCTTGCAATATGTTGAAAGAAAGCCAGGCTTAATCAACATAAATATCTGCAGTGTTCTAAGGCTACATAGTGTGTGATTTCTATTATTATATCTCATAAATGTCAGCACTGTGCCGTGTTTTAAATTTACTGATAGACACAAATGCATATATTTGCCTGAACAGCAACTCGTGTTAGTTATAACTCTGAATTCAATCTGTGAATCAAGACCAGCACTAGCTGTATTATTCTGTTTCAACTGCACTATCTGCATTGTAACATAAATACCTAGGAAGCTGGAGATTTCACCTTCCACATCTAACTTACCGCATCCCTGCTGGTAGATTTCATTATCTCGCTCAGCCCAATGCAGACTCCTTGCCTCTCATCACTCTTTTCTGACCTCAGCCCATCTTCCAGAATAGGAATGATTTCGGGAAGGATCTTCTCTCCTAATTTTCGGACGAGGTCTCCCAATGTTCGTGCTGCAACCTGTCCCCAAAAATGTATTAATTAACTATTTTCCTATTTTATAAAACTTAAGAAGGCGAACTGTGAGCAAATGTTAACTTCTGACTATAGACTACTGTTCACAGTACTGAATAGGAACAGAAGCACTGCTATTATAAACAACTGTAGAAAAATAGTTCTGCTGCCATCACAGTTGCCTTCAGCAAAGACAGAACTTGGACATACTCATGCTCAGAACAGTTAAGTTAATACCAGCTTTGGAGCCATGTATAGAAAAGAATTATTCTGTGTTCTTTGGGAATTAGTTTATACAGTCATCTGTGGAAACAAGAAAGCATTACTCAATATCTCACCGTTCGCTTATCGGCACAAGTACTGGCCAAGAATTTCAGCAGAAGCCCAAAGAGGGTTGGCAAAATTTCACGCAGCGTGCGAGGAGTGTTTGAGACAACGATCTTCCAGACGTGTAAGGAGGCCTGGCGCACCACCAGCTGGGTGTCTGAGCGGCCCATGTACAGCCCTGCCAGCACCCTGTTCCTCCTCTCCACGCCAAGAGCATTGATAATGGCCTGAAAAGATCACAAAATTGCATTATCTGCTCCTGAAATTTATAAAAAGAATAAAATAAGTGATTATTCCATACATCTTTCAACCAAAAGTACAACAGACAAAACCAGCTTTACCTTGTTTGACTGAGCTGTTCCAAAGTTGTCATCCTCTGAGGCAGTTTCTGTGGTCATTTTTCCAGTGACTCCTGAGATATGGAATAGAAGATCTCCAAGAAGCTGAACCGAGCTAAACCTAGCACCAGGAGGAAGTCAAGTGTTACAAACAGGGTGTTCGGGCAGTATCTGCCCAAATTCGACAGTAGGTCAAATGCAGATGTGAGCACAAGACAAGGCAAAGAGCTTGGCCAGCACTGAAGGGCTGCCCTGACTGATATGTAAGATCAGTCTGCCAACCTGCCTGAGAAGAAGCATGCTAAAGAGAAAGGGAAGGAATGAATTCCAAACAGGAAGGGGCTGAGAGAATTCCTGTATCAAAGCAATGAATCAGGGAATAGCCTGTTCCTAGAAAGGAACAAGGCAATGTCAATATCTGCTTCAACCCAGATGTTCAACTGGGCTAAGCACACTCGTCAGCACTGGGCTCACACGAGCTTTTTACTACAACTATCTCTGAGTGAGTGCTACAAGCTGTGAGTGCTAACCACGTCTCCATACACAGGAGAACAATAACTTACTCAGCAATTTGAAAAACAAAAAGTCATGTATCAATGGCTGAATATTGCCACATCAGCTGCCTTGCAACTGCTTTTCAGAGTCACTACCAGAATTAATAATCTAGTAGGAATGCTCTGCAGGTACCAGGAAATCTGATCCACAAACTGGCAGGGATTACCAGAGTCGGTACTGTAAGGCATCATACTCAAATCAACAAGCAAAAGCAGACACTTGCTTTTGCTTCTCAGGAGGTCTCTGCATTTGCTTGAGGAGTTTAAATCACTCATTTTCCAGCCATGGAAGAAAAATGTCTGTGGATGAGATTGTTATCCCTTACCTAATCCTCCACAAGTCATCGAACAGGCCGTCCTCGAGCTGTGGCAGCAGAAGGGCAATAGCAGTCTCAGCATACATACTTATGATTCTCTGGCCAGCACGCAGGGCAGTGTCCCGCACAAACTCATTCTCATCTGCCAGAGCCTGAACAGAGAGAGAAGGGCCTGTGAAAGCTGGGGGCCTGGGGCTTCAGTACAATACACAAGACATGAAAAGTAAATGAAATGGAGTCGTGAATGCACAAACATGATTTCAAGATATTACTAGTGACTGCAAGCAAATAACTTGGAAGAAGAAATAATTTTTAATTTAAATTCTTTCATGTTTTTTAATAGTCCTTCCAGCAATGCTGGACAAGTCTCTGCACATCCCACAGTTACTGGAAATAATGCTTAAAATACTCCAGAGGCTTCTTTTTATCCTCTAATAAATAAAACTTCTTAGGCTTCTGCAACATACCTTAAGGATACAAGGAATGATGGGACCAACATAGGGAGTGAACTTGTCTCCAAAGGTAATTGGCAGGTAGTTGAACATCATGATATAACCATCTCGTACATGTGGAGCAATGTCCACTTTACTGGCAGTAGCCACAATCTCCGGCATAAGTTTCTCCAGCTTTTCTACCCCTAAACCAGACATAACTTCAGCCAGACCTGGGGAAAGAAAGCAGGGAACAGAGCTGATACACACAAGAAACACGCAGCCAACCTGATGTAATAGGAGAAAGTCTGAGCTCAGTATCCAGACACAGGTGTCCTCACCTTGAGCAGCACCAGATCGATCCACTGAGCTCTGCTCATACGTCAGTGTCTCCATCAGCCATGGCAACAGGTCCTCAAAGCACGATTCTCCCATTCCCTTCACCATGGCTCCCAGAGCCTTTGCAGACACTGTACGTACCTGACAGACAAGAGGAACAGAGATTTGCAAAATATCCAGTCAGAGTTGCTAGGATAGAGATGTGTCAGCCTGATGACAGATCTACAGAAGATCAGGATGAAGTCTAACCCAGTGCACTGACAGACAAACTGTGTTTGTACGAGACTTACTTCAGGTACAGGATCCAACAGAGACGCCTTCAGTCCAGGTGTCACACTGGGGAGGTATGGAGCCAGATCCTGAAACAAAGAGCCCCGACACTAAGAACTGGATTCAGAACAAGAAAGAATCCTAAGCCACCTTCATGTAAAAGGCTTTCAGCCCCTTATTATACACTACGACCCACAACAGCCTGAGAGTTTACTCAGTTGCAAAGCAGCACATTGAATTACTTTGTAAATCCAGGAAAAATGATTCCATGCAGATTGTTCAAAACTGTTTTGATGCTCTTCTACAATCTAGCACCTTGTATCCAAGGCAAATCTAACACTCAACATTTACACAAGGTTTAAAGGTAGATATTATCAGCACAAAAACTAAACACAGATCTTTAGCCTACAGTGAGGTTCTACAAATACTTTTCAAACAAACCCTGGATCCATTTGTAAGCAGCTGATCTGTGTTTCACTGGTACTGGTTTCACTTGTTTGTTTGTTAAAGCATTTCTTACATGGTAAAAATTACAAGACCTTTTTGCAGGGATAAATCTGGTAATAAAAGGATGACCAAAGTACAAACCTGACAGTCTTAGGCACCTGAGAACTGTCCCTGTCATAATCTGTTAATTTACATACATTTAATTAAAGAAGCCATGTGGATTCTCATATTGTCTGCTTTAGCAGAAAAATCCCCAAACCAAATAAATTCACTCCAGTGCTTGTTTTTTAACCTCCTACACAGTAAATACAGTTAGGGAGTGTTTTTTTAGCACCATACCTTCTGACTCGTCAGGGAGTACATGTTGCCAATGATCTGGGCAGCCATTTTCCTGGTGTCTGTGGAACGGTCCTGAAAAGCCCTCTGAACAATTGGCATGATCAGTGCTAAGGATGGAGCATCAATGAAATGGACAAATTTGGTATCCAGCAGAGTCTGCAGACACTTCTGGGTCTTCCTGGAGGGGTCAGTGAGAGCATCCAACAGAACTGGAGCGATTGCTGAACAGTTTTAAAAAGAAGAGAAAAGACTTTATTCATACATAAAACAAAAATGCATGTCAGGGTGAGCTGGTGTTCTCCCGTGGGATGCTTTAGATAGTTCTGAAGCACAGGGACAGAGGAAACCCTGTTAACATTAGCTGACCACGTGGGCAGGAGCACTCAAAAAGCCTTGAAGCAGACACCTGCTGTAAAGCTTTCAGGTTGTATTTTTCTAGGAGCAGTTTCACTTCTATAGAAGTCTGGATTTAATCCTAAACGTTGTGAACATCAACCTTGCTATAACAAACCATGGTCCTGTCAGGAGATTAGAGACTCAGCCAGTCCTTACCCAGGATCTCTGGGTTCCTGATGACAGACCCGATCTGCCGGAGAGCTTGCTGACCCGCATTCTGCACCTTCACATGGGAATCTGTGAGCACCTCAGTGAGTTTGGGCACAATATTGGGTAAGCAGGAAGAGAGCTGTTTGGGAGCACAGTATGCCATAGCCCCCAGCAGTTCCACTGAGCCTGGGCACAAAGAACACAAGAACAACAAACAAGACAAAACACAGAACAATGCACAGCATTAAGAAGAGATGTGAGATGGCCATGTTTACCCCAAACTCAAATCTACAAGTGGTATGACCAGAGAACACCCAGAACAGTTGAAATGTATTAAGCCACACTATTTCACTTTAAAACACTAAAACCTATTTTTTTTGTTGTACTAGAGAAAAAAAAAAGAGGGGGCAGAACTTCCAGCTTCAGGAGTACTTCTAGAGAGATTAGGGGTAAGAAGTGTCCCTTGAATCTGCTGGATGGGGGAAAGAAATTGCTCAAATGTGTCAGGAAACTCAAAAGCTGCAAGTTCCACAGTCCCTATGAGACAAGAAACCATAACAGCCATCTATAGTGATAAAGGAATAAAGGGGAATGACCACGAAGGGAACTGTGAGCTACTCTCAATTGTGCCAGTCCGATATTGGTCCATACCAGCTTTGGTTCTCCAAGATTCCTCTTCTAGTGCTGCAAGAAGGGATGGCAAAACCAGCTTGACTCCATGAGTACTCAAGTTGCTCATCACAGCTTTGGCACAGTCATCTGCAGCCTCCAAGGAGAAGAGAACACTTACAAGCTGGGTAACAATGCATGTTTTTTCCTTCCTCAGAGTCTCAGTGGGAACAAAAGCTTTCATCTAAAGCACCATCTAAGTACAATACGCACTAGCCAAGCAGGTCCCAATTAATGGCCAATGAAATAAGATGCTCTCTGTTATTAAGAAGATCAAATTGTTATTAGTGATATCTCAAGGGACAGGTCCCGTTCCCTATTTGCCTAGTTACAAACATATTTATATCCATTCCATTTTGTTTTTCTCTTAGCACTCTCTGTTCTCAGAAATTTAAGGTGTCTCACCTCTCGCACGTACTGGTTCCCATCTCCAAAACACAGCAACAAGTGAGGTAGCACATGAACCACATAGGGCTCAAAGAGCTTTCCAAGCATGTTGCAGAGCATCTCAAAGGCAAACAGAGCCCCTAGAGGAACAAATAGGACAGTCAGAAGAAAATAAAACTTCACCTAATAGGGATGGAAAGAGAAGACAGAATTTGTCAAATATCTGTAGAGTTTCTCCAAAAGCACTCAGACCTCAGAGCTGAAAGTCTCTGGCCTTCTTGTACTGGTGGCTAGGGCTGTGGTGTGGATTTCTGGTCTCAGGGCAAGAAGCCCAATAGCATTAAAAACATAGAACAGTTCTCCGAGACCTAGCTTGGGTGGGCAGAAATACAGCCAGGAGATGTCCTGCAGCAAGAACAACTAGGCTTTAAGAGCCCCTCTGGGCCAGCTGGAGCTGAATAAGTACCCCCTCACAGGAAGCAGGAGCCCTCCTGCCTGTGAAAACTATGCACAATCCATGGCCTCATGACAGACACCAGAGGAGGGCAACAAAGATGGGGAAGGGGCTGGAGCACAAACCCTATGAAGAGCGACTGAGGGAGCTGGGGTTGTCTAGCCTGGAGAAGAGGAGGCTCAGGGGAGACCTCATTGCTCTCTACAACTCCCTAAAAGGAGGCTGTAGGAGGCAGGGGTTGGTCTCTTCTCTCAGGTGATCAGTGACAGAACAAGAGGACATGGTCTCAATATTTGTCAGGGGAGGTTTAGGCTTGATATAAGGAAAAAAAATTTTTCACCAAAAGGGTGATTGGCCAATGGAATGCGCTGCCCAGGGAGGGGGTGGAGTCATCATCCCTGGAGGTGTTTAAAAACAGATTGGATGAGGCACTTAGTGCCATGGTTTAGATGACAAGTGGGTGTTGGTGGTTGGACTCGATGATCTCAGAGGTCTTTTCCGACCTTGTGATACTGTGACACTCCACATTTCATTCTCTGAAAACTTGAGTAAAATAAATGCAGATAAACCAAGCACAGGTATAATTATAAACAGTGGCAGCAGGTACAAGAGAAACACTACGTATTTAGAGGGAAAAGCTTTTGCCCCTTACCCTCACGCCGACGGAAGTTCTTCTTGTCCTGGATAGCATCAGTCAGCGTGGTCATCATCTCCTGCTGCTTGAGAGAGAGGATGCCAAGGCCCTTCACCAGGCCAGCCAGCCCGTAAGCTGCACCTTTGCGCTCAGCATACTTATCAGACTCTAAAAGCAGCTGCATCAGCTTCTGTATCATTCCTCCTGCATCCTCCTTAATTGCAGGCACCAGAGGTGGCAAACAGCTTGCCACCGACTCTTGAACCTGTAAAACAATCCACCAGCTATCAGACCACGAAATATCCATCACCAATATAACTTCCCCCTAGATTGTACCCTGCCTTCTGCCACCAGAGCTGTCTTCCATCTCTCCAACATCCCTAAAAGCATCAGAGTGTTAACCTGCCTCTGTGTGGAACCTGCAAGCTCCTTCAAGAAGGCACCTACCTGCTGAGATGGTGTGGACAAGGCTGCTATCAGTTTGCCAACAATTGGTTTCACTTTAGGGTCACTCTTGTCCAGATGCTTTGCCAGTGAACCCATCAGAATAACCACGCTCTGCCTGACAGCATCATAGCTGGCATCATTAGGAGCATTTTTCAGGAATTCTTCAAACACTGGCAAGAGAGAGTTAACATTGTCCTGAAAAACAAAACCATAGAACTTGCCACTAGAGTCCACTCAGAAGGGGATTTGCTATGCTCAGTGGCCTTGTTTGTCCTTCTCTGAGCCAACTGAACAATCGCACTGTATTTACAGTTCATTTAATGTGTCACATCACATAAAACCTTGTGCTGCTCCGACAGGCAACAATAATTTCCTGCTAGAGAGAAGTTAGCTCTTAAAAATCAGATCCCCCAAACCTGCCAGCATGATGTTCTGCCAGAAGCAATGCAAGCCACTAGGCAAGACTGCTGCCCTGAACTTCAGTGCCTGCTCTTTGCTTTTTCCATTTGCAAAGGCAGAACAGAACGACAAAACAAATATCCCACTGCTTTTCTAAGAAAGAGTAAGAAAGAATGAGTAATATGAAAATACTCAGTTGTCTTGGGCTTAACAGGAATGCAGAGGGTTGACACACAGGGCAAATAAGAAGCTGAGCAATGTACACCCTGCATGCCTCCCCCATCTACCACTGCTGGAGAAGGGCTGGCACTGAGGAGGAGGATGGTCCTCAATTCTCTGACTGACTTCAGTGCTTTTCAGTTTAATTAAGCCAACATTAGCAAGTATTCCTGTTTTGTTTTGCATGAGGCGTGAAAGGGAATCCTCACCGTCCCAGGATTAAAAGATTTGTGGTCTCATTTTACTTTTATTACTCTAGATTGACATCATTACAACTCCAGTTAATTCAAGGCTATTTCTTTTTTTATAGCAATGGCAGGGAAGAACTACACTCAGTTAACACTAATCACTGTCTGAACAACTCCAGCCACGCAAAAATTCCTACTACATAGAAGTTTTCAGCTCTTACAAGCAACAGCAGCCTCTAAGAAACAATAAAAAAAGAAAAATCTATGGCCTCCAATACAGTATCTACACTTCCATTACATCATCTTCCACTGCGAGAGAGAAGGGTTCAGACTTACTTTGCCGTGAGTGTTCAGTGTTGAAAGAGCAGCATCTAACATGCACTTCCTGACTTCAGGATTACGATCATTCAGAGCATCTGGCACAAAAAACTGGAAGAGAGGCTTCACCTGAGAACTGTCCAGATGCTGTGAGAGCTTGTTGAGAGCCAAAGCTATGCCACACCTGTAAAGACCATGAGCTTGTGAGCTTACTGACTTTCCACAGAATTTGCTTCAGGTCACAATCACATTTGCTATCAGTAGTTCATTACAGAAATTGAGAGAGAGAATCATCAAGAAATTGAAGAGCTTTGGAATGCCCAGGCTACACGGGATTTCATTACATGACCCCATGCTGCAGGTTCCCAAAAGGCCAACAATCCTTCAGCCGTGTAATGACTTTTATCCTGATTTTACAGATACTCAGGCCAACAAAGACAGACATCAGCATCACTGCATCTACTACTGAAATACAGCACCTTTTACAACAAGGTGCCTCAGCATTAAAGGGCAGATTAAGTTTAAGACGGATAGAGAACAAGATGATCTCCAATTAAACCTGTACAGGCCAGACAAGTAGACAAAATGTAATTATCCAAACTGGAATTTGTCCAGTTCATTGAAGGCTCACAATGCTGTTCCTGAAACAATCAATTGCTTACACGGAGGTGGAAACCGAGTAAGATAAGTCTAAAGTCAGATAGTCTGAGAGGGAAAGACTGTTCTTATCAAGAAGGACACAGAGGAGAAAGCATCCCATATTGTGATGGAACTGAGTGCATTTCAGTTTGACCTGCCCAGTCTGCTCGAGGGGCACAAATATTCTCTACCAGAAAGACACATGAAACCAGCAAGCCAATACAGTTGCATATATTTTGTTCCTCTAACGTTCCCTGATTTCTCCCCTGCCTGAACTTCTAAATAAAAATCTAGATCATCTCATCTGGATGCACAGGAAGGGATAAGATCCATCTGAAGCTGACTGTACCTTGCTTCCCACTGGTCAGGTGGTGACTCAGATATCACTCGACCCAAAGCATCCAAAACTGGAGGTGGCCTCTGGAAGAAGAAAAAATTTCATTAGAAGTCTTTTTCCCAGGACACCTACACAGAGAATACTGCCAGCCATACCTGCAATGCCATTTCAAAATGCTGTGCAGAGGTATCACACCACTTGCAGAAGAGCACAGTAAAAACACAAGCAGAGAGCTCACTTAGGTCTAAAAAGACTTAGATTGACCCTGCTCTGCCATAGTCTTCCTGTATCACCCTAAGGCATCTCTTCCACCTGTACCATGGTGCCATTACTGGCTGATAACTTGAGGTTCAGGACATTAAAATCTGTGATAAGCTCAAACACAGCCACAGCAGGCTTCCTGGACATCCTCGAGGCATGCAAAAGGAAAAGTGATTAATAAAAATATAAAACAAAGCACAAGCTTATGCCCTGTAGGACAAGAGTACTTACATAGAGCTTCTCCTGGTAAATCTCTGTAAGTTTATTCATGACCTCTGCTGCTTGGTTTCGATACTGAGCCACAGCTCTGGAAAGAGCTTCAGCACCAGCCTGTCGCACTGCTTCTTCATGGTAGATGACATCTTTGATCAGCAGGGAACAGAGGTCAGGCTGCAGCTCCAGACCCATGGACTCCCATAGCCTGCAGCACACACACAGAGGTGACTGGTCACCCTTGAGCAAGAGAAGCCACCACTATGGCAGGGGGTGGAACTGGATGATCTTTAAGGTCCTTTCCAACCTAAACCATTCCATGATTCTATGTGCAATAGCAGGGTGACACAAAGCTGCCCTCCACCTGTGGAAGGCAAAGTCCCTGCCAGTGGAGCTCCACAAGGTCAGCAGAAGAGAGGTCCCTTTACAACGCAGTCACACAGGGAGAACTCTTACCTCTCTGCCAGCTTCTGAATCTCATCTTCCACATCAAACTTTACTACCCAAAGGCGACGCAACAGGTTCAGTCCATTCTTTTCATCACTGTCTGGGGTTGGTAGAACCATCTGTAGCTCCATCAGTCCCTGCATTAGTTTACAGGACCATCAGTGCAAGGATTTGATTTTAGAAACAAACATTTTCAAACACTCAAAACCTCTGCCAAGTCAGGCTCTTAGTGGTCAGCAGTGTCAAAAATCCATGTTGACTTGTGCAATACACTGTCTGTGTACATCAAGGACTTCCTGTGGCTAATGGGCGAGATGGTGACACTCAAGAACAGTGCTCCACAGCCAGGCTGCAGAGAGACAACTGGGCACCAGGCTGCACTCTGGTAACTTCAGCCTTATCTGCTTTCAGCACAGGGAAGCCAGCTCAGGTGCGCTAAGCTGAAATATGTTTCATGGCAAATAAAACCAGGCAACCTTGTTTTTTTATGTTCTGACTCAGAAGTGACTAAGTCTGAGGCCTTCCAAAGACAGTGGGCCCAATACAGACATAGGAATTTTTTGAGAGCTTCTCTCTTCAAGACTAAGATCTATGCAACTGTAAATAGCAGGTGTTGTCATAATTACACCAGTTTTAACAAAACAAAGGTGTGGACAGATCCAAAGCACTGCTTTTTGCAAGACAAATCTAGCATAAAGAGCATTAGAGTATTATTGTTCAGTAGCTACTGCCTCCTCCTGCAGCAGGTACCCAAAGACCAGCATCACAGATGAAGCCTCTCTTCATCAGCGTTGGAGAAGATGCACCTCCCAAAAAATTAAGGAATCCAGTGTGTCCCTGAATGTTCCCACCTACCCTGAGAGCTGCATCTCGAACGTTCATGCAGGGAGACTGCAGGGCCTGAAGCAGCACATCGATCTCCTCCTGCTCTGCGTAGGCACAGCCGTCCTCGCCGCTGCTGCTGGCGCACAGCGCGGTCAGCGCGTTGGACGCCAAAACCTAAAATGAGAGATTCCACCACTGCCTGCTCCCTCTGGGCATCTGGTCCAAGCAGGTGTGGGGTGGGGGCCCAGTGGTATCGCAACAGAAACAACTCTTTAAGAACAGTGACAAAGGTTTGTGTTGAAAATGAGAACTGATGACTTCAGTCCAACACTTTGCCTTTTTGCTATTTTTGACCCTTCTGCCATCTCATCCCTTAGAACAAAGTTTACTGCTGGTTACTTGGGGGAACAACTACTAAACTTCTTCACCAGAGCAAGGCATTAGGAAAGGAATAAGATGTCACCTGAAGAATGTTTGGTGGAATATAACCCATGAGAAAAAAGTTAAAGGCCTTTTATCCCAAGAAAAATACCACAAGCATAGCAGAAAGCTGGTAGCTTTTTCACCAGCTTCAGAGCCTTAAACCAGGGGAATGTATTTCCTTCAGTTCGATGCTGGTGAAACTGGGGCACAAGCCTGACAGTGGTTATGAAGCCGAGGACTCACCTGTAACCGCGGAGAACCCGTTCCTATCACTCGGGTCAGCAGAATCAGCATATCCCTCCGGGGCAGCAACTCCGGACCATTCTGAAAGGTTGGGAGGAGAAAAAGCAGAGGGAGGAGAAAAAGTTACATCTTGCGAGTCCAAAGTACCCTGCCTGTCTCTGACACTCCTTATAAAAACCACAGTCAGAATGCAGGGCTGGACAGGTAACCAAAACTGTGACAGAAACAATATTACACTTGTGGAGTTAACTTGTGGAGTTCATCTGCTTTGTCCAGCTTACACGTTAGCTGTTTTATCCCATGCCTCATAGGAACAATTGTTGAAGGAGGTTTTCTGATCCCCAAAACTCTCACGCACCTCATCCACCAGCACAGCCTGGCCATTTGCTGATGATCTCAGCTGAGCATGGATCGTGAGGATCTGCAGAATCTTGACCAGGAACTCCTCCTTGTCTTCACTGTCATTGGGTGTCTCAGTTATAACCGTCTTTAGGAGAGGAAAGACTAAGGAAAATGCTGGAGCTGATAATGGGGCAGCACCTGTGAAAAGGAAAAACAATCCTGTGAGCACACCTGATCCTCCAGTGTCTTTGGTTTATAACACTGACAGGTATAAATTGTGCACCTTTGTACTCACCATGAATATGCCAGCTTCAGCTTTATGTCTAGACCTGCTAAATGACCCTAAGTGTTTCTGAAGGGAAAATGTTTGCTTTTACATCCTTTCTGTGCTGTCAGAGAACCCGAGATTTTAGATGTCAAAAATGCAGATGAAAAGCACTGCAGATACAATACTGCAGTATTAGTCAGCTTATGTAGGGCATGGATACTGCAAAAGTACTTCAAGGGAGAAATATTAAGCACCAAACACACAGTGAGCTCTTAAACAGTTAAGATGAACAGCTGAGGTAAACCCCCCTCCATTTCTGATGTGGGATTTCTCTATGTTTGCTTCATATCTGATTGCTTTTATGCTTTTTTTTCTCTCTTTCTTTTTCTTTTAATTATTGGGCAGATTTTTTTTAGGCTTAAGCAACTGTTCCTCTATACACAGCAGGAGGAAGAAAGCTTTATCTGAGAAGATAAAGTGTTCTGTTAACACAGTAGCTGGTAGTGACCAATCTGGAAAAGCTAATAAAACGTATCTTGGCATTTCAGCAGTGAATGATAAATTTTATCATCCGCATTATGAAGAGGTACTGTCTCTCTTACATGTCATGGTAATCAAGAAACTAACCTCCACTAAATAATATTGCAAGACTGCACTCCAAAGAACTTTGAAAATGAGGAAAAGTCCATTTGGGAATATGACATGATTTATCCAACAAAGTCCTACAAAACCTCCTTCCTTCCCTTCTCTTGAAGAAGTGAAAAACCACCCAGATTTTACTTTAATTAAGCAGTGTAGGAAATCTTGAAGGATTGAAAATACTTCCACTATTTTCTAGAAAAGAGCCTGAAAAGGATTCAGATGTTAATGAACTTGCTCTTACTACGGAAATAAACGGAGATACTGACTTATCACTGAGATGTTCAGCACTGAAGTGATGCTCAACCCACTCAATTGCTGCTACTCAGCTATGAAGCTTACAGGCACCCAGCTACGGATCTGACTGGCAATGGAACAGGAAGAGGAGAGCTGAACTCCTGGGGTAATGGACAAATGGAATCCTACAATTCCCTTAAAAATTATAAACCGCCAACCACAGCAGCTTTAGACTGATGACGAACAGTTCCAAAGCCTGGATAAACAACCTCTATCACTACAGCACACGAGATGCCACCTCTGCCTCCAAAGGAAGCAGGCCTAACCCTGCTCTTCTGTACCATCATCTTCAATGCACAGCTACAGCACCTGTGCACCCCACCATGAAGCCAACTCTGGAAGTGCTCTAGATTAAAACTAACCCAGTAAAAAAAAATAAGAAAAAAGGTTCATTTTAACCCCGATCATATTCCTGCACTGTAAAAATATTGGTGCTTGCCTTCTTGTTAAAGAATGAGAAAGAACGGCTGCTTCTACAACCATGTGAGAATAAAATATTCATGAACTGCAGCACTGCACAGCAAACAAGCAGAGGCCACAGGCACTTCACAGCTGAGATCACAGATAACAAGCAATTATTTTGTCTTTCCACTTAGTCTCACCGAATCACTTATGCTAAGTGGTGTTGAAAGGTATAAACCGTCCTTGGCAAAGATGAGCCTCAATTTCACTACTCTTACGTCTGCATGAACCACTTTAAGAAAAAATACTGTTATTTCAATTCTACACTTACTATACTTGTAACATCATTTCTACTACTGCCACCACAAATTCCTTAAAGTTTTTCATACCTATGAAGAGTTACCTGACTTAAAAAACAAGAAAAAAAAGGGAAGTCTCATCTATAAAACTTTATAAACTACCAAAACTAAAATAACTCGAAGAGTTACGGGGTGGGTGGTGTCCAAGGGATCTACAGTACTTTTTACCTGGCTCTCCCTTGCCTGTTCGGCTCGGAACGGTGTGGGCGTGCAGCAAGCTAACAACTCTGTTCAGGGCAGTCGGCAGCTCTTCTTGACACCAAGATTCATCTAATTCACATTCTGGTTTCATCAGGCGTAAGGTAACGTGGCTCACTAAAGTGCCTGGTATGAAAGAATAAAGAATTCATCAGAGGTCTAAAGGAAAAGATTTCTTGAGAGAAGCCCCCAGGAACACAGACCCAAGAATTATAACAAAGCTCTGGGCAACAGCCCAGGCTGCAAAAGAGGCATAGAGAAGGAAGCACAGCCCCGAGAGGAGACAGCTTCCTTCACACACATATGTGTGAGTTACACTCACATCCTCCAAACTCTGCACACAGGAGACAATTCCACTGCAACAAGTTGCTACTGAGAGGTGGTCACAATGACCAGACAACTTCTGGTCTTTGGACCCAGTCCTAACCAGCGCTAGGATCTCTGGGACATCAGTCATCCTCCTAAGCACTGTTCCAGGGTGGTTTTTCATCTTGGCTGTCTGTGGTACCTGGTCATGATCCACAGCTTGTAAGAGGAAGGAATTTTACTGCCTTGCCATAAAAAATGCACTCTGCCCTTAAGCAGGAACTGTGAATACTAACCAAAGGTTTTCAGTCGAGCAGGCATCACACAGGAAGCTAAGGAAAGAAAAGGATTCTTAATCCTTGGAGCAGCCAAAGGTGATCGAAGAAGTGGCAAGAAGGAACTGATGAGACCAGGGATGTACTGAGTCAGACCAGGAGGCTTTCTCTTTATAACAGTGTCCAGCAGTCCCAGGGCTGTTTCCAGCTCATTATCAAGCTGTAACAAAACCAACTCAAAGGTTACCATAGAAACTTCATCGGGAAAAATCACCTTGTTAAACCTAATTTCTAATGAAAGAAACAAACAGGTTATTGCCAAATATTCTCTCTGCTTCTCCATTTTCCTTTTAGCAAAATGACTTTGGTCACAGAGGCTGCAGAGCTGGCAAGAAAGACCATCAAAACTTACCTCCTTCAATCGTTTCCTTATCTGAGACTCGCGTTCCAGCTGTGCGTGCATCAGCTCCTTCTGCTTGCTAGTCAGCTGCACCTCATCCTTTATTCCTTTCTTCTTCTTTATCTCCTGCAATAAAGCACCTTGGACATTACTAATCAAGAGCTGTTAACAACATCCCCCTCACTTGGTAGAGAAGAAAATTGGGACATATTGGGTTTTCTGCAATTTACTTTTAAAACAGTATCAACATATTCTTCCAAGGATATCACCCATAAGTGAAGACACAAAATGGAAATCAGCAGGTTAACAACACTGCAGTGTCCGACTAGAAGCCTAATATCAGTTTCTCCCATGTTTTACTTGGTCAGAAATTTTCTACAGCAGATGGGGATGTCACCCTCTGCAGAGCAAACAGAAGTCAACCTTTAATAGAAGAATGCTCCAGTCAACCTAGTCTGTTCCTTCCCTTTCACCAAATTCTTTCCCTCACCTACACCCATTGCTCTGGCCACATTGATCAGAACTGCTGGCTGTCTGCAAATTGGAAGCATCTATTTAATCCCCCCTTACTGAAATTGTTAACAGGACACATCGAACAAGAGATGAAAAGGAAACAGAATATTACCAACTAGCAAATGCACTCAAAACCAAGCAGAATAAGACATAAATTGATACAAATACAGATACAACAGAAAAGGAACTGATACACACAGACAGAAGACAACATTTAGGTATTCAGAGAAGTTCAGAGACTCTGTCCCAACAGCACACACACAAATGCCAGAAGCCACCCAACAAAACAGATGAGAAGGCAGAGAAGGTTCTGACACCAGGCTGGTTTCCCTGTCCCCACCAACTCACCTCCTTCAGCTCCAGCTCAATGATTTGTTCCTTGAAGGAGTAAGCTTTGTTCTCCCTCTTCATGTTAGCCTTTTTCATACTATCCTGTTGAGCACTGAGAAGGAAAAGCAGAGAAAACAATCAGCCCTGCTCTGGACTAAGATCCAGGCACACAAATAGGGGAACTCCGATCCAAGCAAGAGCATCTGGCAAACGCATTCACCCACCAGCCAGGTGCCAGCATCAGTCAATCCCCAGGTGCACAGAGAAGAGCGCTTAGAAAAGTCTCACCTCTGTATTATAGATTTGTCATAAAGTTCTCCCTCTGGTGTCTTCATGATGGCAAATTCCTCTCGAGTAACCTGGCACAGAGCTGGATTCTCCATTGTCGCCGAGATAGTGGCAATGAGCTGTGGCAGCACTCTACTGGGTAACAGCAGAGAGAGAGATCCTACTGCGTTCATAGATGACTATCAAGAAAAAAAGGGGGAAAAAGATTATTCTAGGTATTCCTTGAAATTGTCTCAAAAAAGTATGCCCTGCTGAGGCAGCCCATGTCATGTTCTAATTCCTAATTCCTTGTTCAGGGGGTACTTCAATCTTATCTAGATTCAGCTCAGTTCTGCTACATGTTCTTCTCCCCTTAAATCCCAGCTCCTTTTCACCAGAGGCATTCTCTTTGAACCCACCTTTTCCCCATCTTTGAAATACATGTCCTTCCTTACAGACCAGTTGATAGTTAACTCCTCCAGAAGACTCTCCTGTTCCAAACTATCTCCTAAACCTAACACGAGAAACGCCAAAGCTTATCACCTGGTTCTCCAGAGTGTAGGCAGTGATCCTGGGTAATATGTCATTGAGGTGCTTGGCAACAAAGTCTTTGGGATCTATCTTCATCTTGATGAGGAGGGCTGGCCAAAGACCTGGCTGCACGGCCACTGGCAAGAGAATACAAGACCATAATAAACAGGAAGCCAACTGCTAATACAACGAAACAAAAAGGTAAGATATAAAGCTCACAGAGTGGCCACAAGTGGTCTTATCCCTACACTTACCTACAGATGGATGATGGCTCACCAACAGCATCTCGAGTGCCAAATTTTCTGGCTCAGGGGAATCCACATCAAGCCCTGCCACGCTTGAGATGACACAGAGTGCCTCATGAAGGACACGGGGAGGAATGTATGTCTTTCCTAGCTCCGACAGCTCTCCTGACTCCATCACCAGGACCTCAGGAGGCAGAACCTGAGTGGACAACTTGTCATTACATATCACAGCAGGCCTTCCTGAGCCCTAGCACACTTCATCACAGCAACACCACTCTGAATAAAACAACCTGCTCCCTCTGTCAGTACCAACAACCTGATGTTCTCAAAGGAAAAACGTGATAAAGGAAAACAGTGGAACTGAAGCAAAGAGATGACAGTGATTGGTAGACTAAGAATGGAGCACTATATTACACTTGGCAAGCCAGGGTAAAATAAAAGTAAAACTATCACGTCTGGCAAAGAGGACTTTGGGAAAGGTTGAACCAGCTGACCGGGAACAGTATGCTCTACTCTGCAGTCTAATTTTACCCGGTATCTTTTCAAAAATATTGTAGTCAGGCTGTATCTGTGACATGAGAAGACTATTTACAAAGTCCCACCCTTGATATCAAATTAATGCAAATGAATATATTGTGCAACTTGACATGGCACTGCTTAGCCGCCTGCCCAGTAACACGGCACACACTGTGTCCTTTTTTGATATTATTTTTATAATAGTTGCTACTAAAGTACTGATATTACATTTGTTTTAAACAGACAACCTGAGCTATGAGCCAGGACCAAAGAACTAGGATACCAAGAAAGGAAGTAAGCACTCCATCTTCCAGCAGGGATTAAATTTGGGATTAAAATAGTAGAAGGACATGCAAAACAAGTTAGTCCCCAAATAATTTTGAGTAATAGATCTTTGAGTGCATCGGGAAGATGAGGCACACTACTGATACAGCAACAAGCAGTAATCTGGTACCCAGTGGCATTCGAGGAGATCATATGGCTGGAACTGAATCACCTTCCCTGTCCTGCTGCGTGTCACTGCTAACGGCAAATCCAGGGCAGGGAGGCAACTGGCAGCTTACAAACAGCTGTCCAAGCAGAGACTCCACTTGTAGAACACTCACCTTATGAGAGCTGAGAACTACTTTCAGCTCCTCCAAGAGCCCATACGCCAGTTTGTACCCTCCCAGAGAGCACAAGAGCTTCTTAACTGTCTGATGGGCCTGTCTTCGCACATGCCAGGTCCGACTCAGCAGCACCGCAACAAGGGCACGGTGATACTGCCTGCAGAAGGAGAAATAAGCAGGTTTATCCAGGGAGGCAACTCTGCAAACCAACTGGACCTAAGAACACAGAGTTCAACATGTTGTGCTGGTCCCAAGCCCACCCTCTCCACTGTCCCCATTAACATGCAGATCAGACACAGATCGGTGGCAGGAAGGGTGCTCTACGTACTGAACTTTACTTTCAGGCAGCCGCTGTGCATGATCCAAGAGCAGGCGCTCTGTCAGCTGCAGTACTGTACACATCGCTGTGGGAAAAGACAAATATTTAAAAACCATGAGACTTCATGTGGAAACAGATTTTTTTTTACCTGCAAACCAGCAAACACCAAGAGGAACACATTAAAATAGCGACTTAAGCTGAGCCTCTATATGATCTTCTCAGTGAAGCTAGAGACAAATCCAACTCGCATCTGCCAAGGCTGAAAACAGAACAATGATTTAACAGAAATGTTGTTAGCTGGATCACAGCAGAATTTTCTTGACCAGCATGTGTGACCTATTTTTGCCTAAGTCAACAGAGCAAACCAAATGATAAACACCACACTCCATGCATCACTACTGCTAATCCCCGAGCTCTGCCGAAACGTTTCCAGTGACAATTACACCGAGTTTAGTGCATGTGTAACATGCACAATGCTGTTCAAACAGCAGCCTTGGCATTCTACCTCACACTGTCTTCTGAGCTTCAACTGTCACTAGGCCCTTTGGTTTGTCCATCAGTCTCCAACCATGTCATATAGCAAGAACAGAAAACCCTGACACATGGGGTGCGTTATAACCCACATTAAATTTGGTACAGAGGACTTTGAACACACAAGGCATCAGATAGTTTGGAGATGTGAGGCTGGATAGCTTTGCTTAAATAACCAATTACAAACCATGAGAATATTTACTCTCAGAATACCAGCATTAGTTTTTGGAGCTAACTTTCTAAGGGAGCAACCAAATCATGCTGTTTCAGGATGCCTGCAGTCTTGGAAGGGAAAATTAATGGATACACATGCTGCCTTCAGGAAACAGAGGTGAAATGATGTTACTTCCCATTTAGAAAACTTAACCTCTTCAAAGCTTTATACAAAAGATAAGTGAATGACTTTCAGATAAATGATTTATGAACTCATTTTCAAAACTTTCCATTTAAAATGTGGTCAGTAGTGTTTTCCGTTGGGCACATTACATTTTTTTTCAATTAATCTTTAAACACAAGAGAACAAAACAGAGCAAAGAGATACTAATTTACAATCCAATTGATTTCCTATCTGCTAGTACTCTTCCTTATCTTAAAATATTCACCTACACGTTTTCTTCTCCAACCTTATTTTACTTTTTATCATCTTCTTAATTTTAGCCTTCTCTACATTGGCTGCAACTATTTACTTACAAACCAGAACACCATACAGGCACATTTTGTACTGGAAAGACTTTGACAGAATATACAAATCTGGAATTATAAATGTTTGATAAGTCAGGTTCATTAAGAAATAAATTAATTCATTGTCAAGCTTAGACTACAAATAGTCTGGATGTACTTCTGAAAGAGCACGCAGTTCATTTTATACTGAAACCGGATCCTCCAAGGGTCATGGAACGGGGCCAGCAGCAACAGTAGCTCTTGTAAGTGCTAAGTACTAGAGTTAAACAGCAACTGGATATACATAACTGACAATTTACCTTCCTCTGATGCAGACTGCAAGAACTTCTCAGATGTAAAGATCTGTTTTTTCTCATCCAGAATCAGCTGCCAGAAACCACTCAGCTTAGACTCTGACAGGAAAAGAACAGATGCTTGTCAAGGATGTTTCACAATAAGTCAGAACTTACCAGCATACATTAAATACACTAGAACTGTCTCCTGAAATCACTCAAATTATTTCTAGCATTACTTGCTGTCCATTATAAAGCCTCATTCACAACTATAAGCATCGCCAAAAAACACCTGCTGACAACAGTGAATTTCTGACTTACACTTGTGAAATGTAACATCTGTGTCACCTGAACCTTGCATAGGGTAACCCTTCCCAAAAATGCAGGAAAGTAGGAACCTGGTGTGTTGCTTCTGATAGACAGAACACACCTGGATTTTATACACTGGCAGATGCACGAATGCAGATAGTTCTTGTAATATCCTCTGATGGAAGACAGAATTCCAGTCGTCAAGCTTTCCAAAGATGGTTTGTAAAAACACTACGCAAAGAACAAGCAAGCAGTACTTTTAAGGTATCAGCCAAATCCTAGCATGTAAGGTCTGGGTGAAAAACATCTGTCAGAATAGAGGAACACTGCCCCAAGTGAACAGAAGCTGGAATTTACAAAGCCATGAGAGAGATGGGAATAAATCCTTTCCTGGTTTATAAAAGGACACAGATTCTCCATGCAGAAGCAATACACAGATTAAGGAACAGCAGCTCATGCACATTGTCAAGAAAAAGTGTTAACCCTCAGGAACTGGATTCTAATAGATGGTTTGTGACCTTACCAGTTTGTCCTTCAATTACAGACATCCTGCAGAGCAACAGAGCTGCAGCAACTCCTTCAGTCACCATGGGAACCTGAGTACTCTGAGATGCTGCTTTTTCTGCTGTCTGGATCAGCATGGGCAGCAGGTCGGTTCCCTGTAATAACGTGTCACCTGAGGAGGAAAAGAGTCAAGTTACAAACAACAGGGTCCTTAACACCTTAAACCACAAGGGCATCAACCTTGTTGATGGAAAGGAAACAGACACATTCCAGGAAGCCTCTGAATCTCCCAAAGTATTTGCCTATCACTACCATGATGAAAATTTAACTATGAAGATGATAATCCCTTCAGTCCTTTCCTCACAGATAAACCACTCCCCTCTTAATAGACGATTCTACTCATGGGATGCAAAAGAAAATGGTAGTTCAGCTGTATTAAAGGAATCGTTTCAAATCACAGGAACTCTGACTTCAAAGATTATATTTCCCCAAGAGAGTAAAAGTAAACTCCTGGCAAGCCATTGCCATCTGTTCCACTTTCAACATTCACAAGTCAAGGGATTCCACTGTCTGTGACCCTCATTTCCACAGAAACTGAGCAAGGTGCTTCTGGTATTTCCAGATTGAGTATTCACAAGAAATATTTTAACCCCAAATTGGTAAGAGTTTTCTTTATGCCCCAGCTGGATGTGTCACTGGGCGAGTCAAAGCAAGGGTAGTCAGCATTCCAGTGGTGAGTAAATTACTTTGGAATATGAGTTATCTTAAGCCCTGATCCCTTGAACAGCTGCACACATCACACACAAGTAATATCCTTTGCTCAAACAACTTCAAGTTTGAAATACTGACATCTCTGGAAGGATCACCTTCCTGCAACACCCAAGTATTTTTTATAGTGGTTCTTTTCAGCCCTACAGTAGCACAGAAACTCCTAGCAGCTACAGCAGAAAAATGCAGAATTACAGTTTCACTCACACTCATATTGAGGAAACAAAGGTAAATCCATTGTATCTACACAACACACCAGTACGTTCAGCAGTGATGCTGCTTACACAAGGAAACAAACCATCTTTATAAACTCAAAGGCAAAAATGAGTTTATGGAGAAATATGAAGGAGATATTGCCTTACAAAGTCTTAATCCACACAGCTATCTGCTTGTATCAGAAAGTATAAAAGTTGATTACTCTTCTCTTAAGCCACACAGGGAAGAGAATTATTAATAGCTGCACAGGTTTACCTTTGAAAGAGGCCAGCATGCACTGCAGGTAGGCATGTCTCACAGCTGATGTAGAGGTTTTCAGGCTGAAGGCTTTCTTTAGCCATTCCACCAGCTTCTTAGGAACTTCTGTGGTGAGCCGAACACACCAAAGAGCCAGGACAGAGACTGCATGAACCAACGTGCCTTCATGGACTAGGAAGTAACACAGAACTTGTGTCAGCATAGCAATTGCATAAACACAGGGACATAAACCAGAAAGTGGGTAAGACAGTCAGGAGGAGGCCAGAACAGAATGCACAAGCTTCTCACAGACACAGCACTGTCTCCACGGGGCTGCTCATCAAAACAGGCCAATGGATTTTAGAAGACAACAGGTGAAAATCTGGACTTATCCTGCATAAACAAGCCATATGAAAATCCTACTCAAGACAAAAGCAGCTTAGCAAACCCAGAACAAAAGCAAGAGGTCTCACCTTCTTGTTGCAGGAAAGGGATGAAAAGCTCAGCCACAGTTCCACTCAGAGCTTGGCTGGAGGATCCAGAAACCGCATGGTGACTAAGGCTGCCAATCCCTGAAAGGATGGAATTCTCTCATTAGTTCCCAAACTACCAGCACTTGCTGCAAAACCTACAAACAAATCAAGAGTGACCCTTCACATTTCAATCCCTGCACTGACATCTCTCTCTTGTCACTACATCCAAATGTCACATCCCCAAGTACCAACACTGCAGGACCTCTGTCTTCACGTTCACTCAGGATACAGTCGTGGTCTTCCTTGCATTAAACATTTTAGCCTACCAGCCAATTATTTCCTTTCAACATAAAGTCAGGAACTGGCACATGGGATCCAGCACCCTCTATGACTTTGACCACAACCAAATTGGAATGACAGGCAAGGAATCCTAAATGCTGAAGTACAGATCCCTTCCATTCAACCTTCCACTGAATTTCCTCCACCAGAGAAGCAGCTTTCTTCTAGGATCCTCACCTGAAAGGACACTCATCTTCTGAGCAACAACTGTCAGCTTCCCTTCTGAGCCTGCCAACAAGAAACAAATGGGTGATGGCTGAACCACAGACAATGGCCATGCACTACATCAAGAACCTTCTCTGGAAACACAAAGCTTGCCCCACTACCTCTGATCCAGGCTGAGCCACCCCTACCATATGGGCAGAAAACAGAATACACAAAACTTCTTAAAGGTGGGCAAACTTTTATTCAACTCCACAGGTTATCCTACAATTTACTCACCCCCTAAGATGGCAAAAAGGTGTCTGCCCAGCGATTCCACAGCCGAAGGATCACTACATTGTCGAGCCAAGTTCTTTAGGGCCACAACTGCTTCATCCATCAGCTGAGTACTGTTGGATTTCAGATGGCCTAGAAAATAATGCACAAGCTGAGAGCTCCTTACAACAAACTGCAAAAAATTGGCACAGCAAGGACACATCTTTACACATGGCTTGACTCAGCTTCTGGAACTGCCACGTGAACTATTCCAGTTCCAAGTTACAGTATCATCCTCCCACCCACATAAAACAACCTCTTCATCAGTAATCACGTTGCAAGAGCCACTGCCAGAAAGTTGGGAATAAAGCTTTATTCAGAATTCATCACTCCCTCCAGAAGTTAGAACACTTACTGGCCAGTCCTTTCACAATGTCCAGAGCGTACTGACTGAGATCCAGGTTCACAGATACGAGCAAGCAAGAGATTGCTGAAGACAGAAAAACATAATGGTGTATCACCTTTCGTTAAGTAACTGGCTTAGCATTTTAATACACCCTTCCCCACAGTTCACATCAAGAGCAGACAGGGTCAGTAAGGAGTGGGAACTAAAATGCTGAAATTGATTAATTTGGGAGTATTCTTAGCACTCAGCTGTGAAACTCTGTCCTCCGTATTAACAGTTGTTAACACAAAGCCAGACACTTGGGACAACACCACGGATGTCTTCTCCACATCCAACCCTTAGACAACAGAGAATCCTGTGGCTTGCACTCACAGGACCCAAAACACAGCCTGGAGGGATGCATTCCTCCCACAACTCCAGGCCTCGCAGGAACAGAGCAATGCAGAGATGACAGACTCACTTTCAATTACGTTCTCAGGACTCCGTAGCAGGGATTTCTGCAGAGTTGGCAAAACTAAGTCCTTGAATTCAGCATGAGACATGTACCGGAGAAGAGGGGAACAGCTGTCCTGCAAAGAGAATAAAGTGCTCAGCACAGCAGTGGACGCTGCACACGTGACAAAAGCACAAATAGCCCTGTAACAAGACGTCTCACCAGCACGTGCTTCTGAGGCTTTGTCTTGCTCATAAGGATGGTCTTCAAGTAGAAATCCAGAAGAGCACTCTGAACAAGCAGAAACACCACATTATAGCCACAGTGCAACCTCTTCACAGCTTCCTACACACTATCAGGAAGCCAAGCTTGACACACCTCACTCTCCTCCAACAGGCATCAGGAGATTTGCTTCAGGCAGCCAGGCAGAAGTAAGTGCTTCCTGCTGCACACCGCAGCCCAGCACTCCCAACACACTGAAAGCTGCCTGCTGCCTTCCACCCCTACAGCAGGGGAGCAGGCAGAGAGCTGCAGTGCTGGCCATCTACAGAAATGCATGGTCACAGCAAGAAGTCTTGTACCTGGCACCTCCACTGCAGATCTGTCCCAGCTGTCTCAGTCAGAAGTGCGTGATGACTGACTGGACAATGAAACCAGGACAGATGTACTGAGCTGGGGAGGGGCTCTTTATCAGGAAGTGCAGGGATAGGACGAGGGGGAATGGTTTTAAGATGAAAGAGGGAAGATTTAGATTAGTTTGTAGGAAGACATGTTTTCTTGTGATGGTGGGGAGGCCCTGGCACAGGTTGCCCAGAGAAGTCATGGCTGCCCCATCCCTGGAGGTGTTCAAGGCCAGTTTCGATGAGGCTTTGATCACCCTGATCCAGTGGGGGTGGAACTGGGTGGGCTTTAAGGTCCCTTTCAACCCAAACCATTCTATGATTCTATGATCTATTCAGCGTCTTTCTCCATGATGAGAGGTGACACTACTTATTAACAAAAAGAGGCAATATGACAGATTTACCTTGTATCGTTTAACAATATCAATCTCTTTCTGTGCAGTGCAAAATTGCACCACAAGTCCCAGCATTGCAGCATAACTCTGGTTTGGTTCAAGACCCAGAATGACGGACAGGTACTGATCCACCAGATCTTGGTTCTGAAGAGAAAAAGAGCAGGGCAAGTTAACACAGCAGAACCCAGAACAGCTACTGAATTTGGTCACATACTGTATACATCACCTCTTTCCACAGCCTGTTCAACTTCTTCACGGCCCCATCCACTGCATGCTTATGAGAACCTCCCAGGACCTCCAAAAGAAGCAAACACTGAACCTCCACCTGCCAAGGGAAACAGCCAAAAAAACCATGATGCACCTGCATCTCAGAGGGCTCAGGTCAAACAAGACGTGTCAGATGCCAGTGATTAGCTGAACCTTCCTAAGAGGAAGAAGGCTTTAGGTTGTTTAAGTGCTTCCAACAAGCTGCCATTGCTTCCATCTCATATGCACCACTTTGCAGAACAATGCATATCAGTTTTGGAAACTCTGATTTTCAAAGCAGCAATTTATATTACATTACATCCCTTCCTACAACGTATTCCAAGTATATTCCAAGGTGCTATGAGCACAGTTGCAGGTTCAGGTTGTTAAAATAGGTGAACAGAAAGCAAAATGCTACTTGACACTATATGACAGAGCACCACAAGCAGCTACTTCAAGGGAGGCGCAGGGAATTCACACCATGCTGCAGATGGCACCTGGGAGGCAACACCAGCACACCCAGTCCAGAAACACTGCTATGCAAGACAGCATGCCAAGCAACTCCGTGCAGCTGCAAGCCTGCTCCACTCTCATGCTTCAAACACCTTCTGCTTTCTCCTGCAGAACAGGAGAAATCAAAATACACCAGAAAGCAAAAGAGATTGCCAGGTAAATCTGGACTTTAGCATGACATTATCAGTTACACTCAGAATTAGTTGCAATGTTTCAGCTATCTGAAGGCATTAGAAATACTTAAGTCCTTATCTCAAAGGGATATTTCTGCAAACCAAAAAGAACCTACCAGTTTTTTCCATGTTTCTCCCTGTCTCTTGTCAGGTGTTGAAAAGACTGTGCGTACAAGCAGGCACGTCCAGGAGAGGGCCAGCAGGGCTGCAGATCCACTGCTCTTGCTGTTGTACAAACAGGAGAAGGAGGTAAATTGACAGCTCCCAGCACGTAACTCATGCCTCCCAGTCCATAATGGACTCAGCTGCACCCCAGTCAGGGCCCCACCTTATGACAGAGGCAATTTCAACACAGAAAAAAAGCCAAAGTTTCAGCATTTAAAGGAGATAATTACTTTTCAGCAGCTATGTGTGCCAGTTTCTGTGTAACACCTAGAACTTCTCAATAGCATCAAAAAGGCAAAATTTTACCTGCTGGGAATGACAAACCTCAGCAGTAGAAAGACCTACTTTTGGATCTTCCCAGTGGCATTACGAAAAATGAATACTTGGCCACTGAGAGTGCCCAAAAAGCGACTTAAGATTTCTCATCTGCTGCTCATCTTTACTGTTGGAGTTTCCCATCCTTACGACTGCCAAATGGTTTCTCAGCTTATGTTCCCTCCTGGCACACTACTCAGTTCGTGTTTCTGTTAACTCTCACCTCCTCCCTCCACTTCAGGTAAGGGATCCCTCCTTGCAGCTCCCTGTGCATCCTGAACCCATTCTGAGCTCTACCTCAAAGGGACAGAATACAGAAAGTGTCCTTGCGCGGAAGGAGTAAATACGGTACTGCTGCAAGCCTTTAAATCAAGATGGGATGTTTCTCCAACAGCTACACATCTGTTCAGCCACAGAGGCCCTGCAGGACAGCTCTGTGACCTGGATCAGCAGAACAATACCCTAAGTCATCTTTAGGAACCACTACTGCTCCCAGATGCTATTGCAATAGAAGAGCCATGTGCTTTTCAGCTTCAAATTTCTCTATCTCCCTGTCTATAAGAAGGTCTTGAATTCCACCAGCTGAACACCACACAGGTGAGGAAATCCACTTTCCTAATCACTGTGGAGACTGTTTCTTGACAAAAGAGTTTGTTCCTCAACTCCCCAGACTGAAAGGTTCACAAAGGCATAACCATAACTCAGACTCAATCCACCAGTAGTAACGCCAGGATAGTCCTGCTTTCAGGAGACACGGAAGAGAGGCACATCCGAATGGCCACTAATAGCTTGGTCTCTGCACATTTTAACACCTCTGCAAGCAACAGCAATCTGAAGACAAGAGCAACTACCAGCAACTCAGAAGAGCTTCCACACAAAGCAACTCATCCAGCACCTGGGAACTCCAGCCTTGCCGCCGATCCCTGAAGACTGCAGAGACTGCAGAAGGTTTTTTGCTGTTGCCTCTGGCTGGGACTCCGCGAGCTGCTGAAGCGCCAGCTGCAGGGCTCTGCGGGACGCCGCGTCACTGGGATGAAGAACAGATCTCTGTGAATATCACAAACCCTGCCAACCTTACACATCTCTACACGTGCATCACACAAGGGGCTCTGCTCTCTCAGTTCAGCAGTGAAGCTGACAGTTATTTTATCCTTGCTGTTTCAAGAAGAAAAGTTTCTGGAAAAAGCTCCATTCCCTCTTTCAGCTGACAGAAGTAATGCCCAGGCTGCCCAGCAGGTTGCAGAAAACACAGGTTCTGAACTGCTTCTCTACAACAGGCCACAATTTAACACTGTCTAAAACACATCTAAAAGCCATCTCAGTCTGGTTTCACCAGGGCAGGGGCATTCAGTTCTTTCAAACTGAGCCCCAGGAAGCAAGTTTTAATTTCAAAATTAAAAGTGAAACCAAGATAAGTGTTGTAATAGTTTTTACTGTCAAACTTAACTTGCCAGCCTAATTTGCTAGCTGGCATCTTTCAGTGTCACACGCATCCCTGTGACACTGCACGGCAGCACTTCCAGATGTTCCACACCAGTTCAACTAACAAACACATGAACACTAACGGATGGAATCACACAGCTTTTCCACATGGATTTACTCACCGGTATCGATGCAGAGTAAGGCAGAAGAGTTTGCAGAGGCCTTTCACTGCACCCTCTGGAAGATCTGCAACAGAACATGTTTCAAAGCACATCTTCGTAAATCAATAAACTCTTTAACACAAACATGATTCACTTTGCAAGGGAAACCAGTGAGTGGGTCGCTGCCCTTACGCATCTACAAAACTGTTTCAAGGATCACAGTCGGAGTTCTCTCCCCTTATACACATTATGCACATTTTTAAAAATAAAGGGGAAACAGAACACACGCTTCCATGTCATCTTCAGACAATATGAGATCTTTATAAACTTGTTTCAACCATTTATTAAGACTATCTAAAATCTCCCTCCCTCTACACATACAGAAGTACTGCTAGCTGGAAGAGCACACATCCCAGCAACCGGAGTTCCTTGTCACCTTCAAAACCTGTGTTTAGACTCTACACTACGAGACAGCAGAGACTCCAAAGGCTGCCAGCCCCCCACTTCAAAAATCTCCCCACAAGTTCCACACAGTATTTTAAACAAAAGACTTTAACATTCTCCTCCACTCTGGTGACCAGAAAGAGCACTGCAAAGCTTTTACCTTTTCCAGAAATGCATTTTCCCAGCTCACTGAGGATCTCTCTCCGTTCTTTCACGCTGGCTGTTGTCACTTTTACCGCAAACCGCTTCAGTGTATCAGAAAGCTAAAACCAGAGACAGGAAAAATGATCAGGTTGCCTTTGATATCAACATGCACAACACAAAACCAGGGAGAGCAAAACATGTCACGGCCTCTTGGTGACCAAATGTGAGCATCCAGGGACTTATCTGTGGGGAAAAGGTCCCTGTACATCACACATGATGAGACTCAGAAACTCCCGTTTTGTCTGAAGGACATCTGCTTGCTGTGTGTTAACCTGGGCCCTGCCACAGCACTCAGGCTCCATAAGATGCATTCACCCCTCTAAAAGCAGGGCAGAGCAAGAGGTGAGACCAACAGCCTGGAGTACAGGACCTCCAACAGCACAAAAACCAAAGTACTTGAAGAACACAAAGGTGGCTTTCAGCGTATGTTGTCTCCTAAAGCCCACATGGAGGAGACTCCTGGCTGCAGAAGACCTCATCTGGCTTTAACTGTCTGTCCTGAAACACCAATCCGTGGTTTCAGGCTGTTGGGAGTTGTGAAACTCCATCCTCAGGCCCAGTAAAAAAGTGAACTGCTTGCATTTACTCCTTCCCAGGAGTAACACGCACATCGCAGGGATTCTGTAAACAGGAGTCACCAGATTACAGAAGGCTGAGCCTCGCTATCAAACTCCTTCGCTGCTATCAGCAGTGCCCAAGGTTACCCCAGCAAAACAAAAAAAGCCACGTCACACAATTGAATGTGATTTTTCATCTCTGCACTACTGCACCCCTGGATCTGCCACGGGACAGGGGCCGAGGCCGCTTGTTCAGTTCAGCTCCTTCAGCTACTGAAACTATTGCCGTGAACCTGAAAGTTCCACAAAGTACACAAGAGAAAACACTTTGTGTGGGCTGAACAGTGCTCAGCCAGGGCTGTGTTCACAGCTTCCCCACATTCACACACAACAGTGCACTGCTCTCCAGGAAAGGCTTCTAAGTGTCAACTCTTAAACTGAGCAACCTTACCTCTTCACTTCTATCACCACCAGCTTTGGGAAGGGTAAATAACCATGCCTTTAGAAATGCATTAGAACTGTTCCCTCTTCAAGCAAAACCCCACCAGTTTTCCCACAAGCCTTTCTCTCGGCACAGGAAACCTGGCAAGCAAGAAACAGCCATCGCCTCCATCCTTCTTTAGACCTGCTTTGATGAGTTTTTTTGCTAGCAGGCAGGACAGGGAATCCTGTGCAGCAGCTTCCTGGGGACTGAGAGAGGCTGCATGCACCTCCTCGACTTGTGACCACCTCACACCCTGAACACTGGCCCGCAGCGGGGCTGCCCCGAGCAGGGAGGAGCTGGGTGGTCCCCTGGCCATGGCCAGTGTCCTCACTGCCATCTGAACCAAAGAACGTGGTGCCAAGAAAGAGCTCAGCTCCTTCCAAACATTGCAATTACATGAGGTCATCACATGCAAATTCAAACCAAGCTGTGCTCACTCACGCTGCCTAATCACAAGCAGGGAGATGGACGGACAAGAAAAACACGTTAAAACTATCCAACAGCCTAGAAATCAGAATCACAGAATGACCTGAGTTGGAAGGGAACCACAAGGATCATCGAGTCCCACTCCTGTCCCTGCACAAGACAGCCCCAACATTCACACCGTGGGGCAGAGGGCGCTGCCCAAACGTGTCTTGAATATATCATCAGGTTTGGCACTTTGACTGCTTCCTCGGGGAGCTGCTCCACTGTTCCACCACCCTCTGGGTGAAGAACCTTCTGCTAATGGTCTCGATGATCTCACAGGTCTTTTCCAACTGGATGATTCTATGAATGTCCAACTTAACCCTCCCCTGGCACAGCTTCCTGCCATTAAATTAAAAGTACAAGTGTTTTTTGCTCTCCAAGCAGCTCAGTGCCTTACACAAAGGGCACAGACCCCGCGGCCTCCAAGGCAGAGCCGCTGGGACGGCTTCACCCCTCGGCTCTTTCCTTCCATGGGGCTGGAACGCGGCGGCGCTGCCCCCGACACGGAGCAGGGGCAACAGCCGCGCCCGCGGTGACCCGGGGGAATGCGCGGAGCGGCGGGGCCGCCACCGGCAGAGGCCTCGCTGGAGAGGGGCGGGCGCTCGCATTCCGCCCTACGGCCGGGACCCGGGGCCGCCCGCGGCCGCCGAGGGAAGGGAGGGCAGGGCAGGGCAGGGCCCGGCCCCTCCCCGCGCTGCGGGCGGCTCCGGCGCGGCTCCCCCGTCCCCGAGGCCGCAAGACGCGGGCAGGGTCCCCCCGGCCCGGGCCGCCCCGCTCTCACCTGCGTGTCGGCCGCCATGGCGCCGCGCCTGACCCGGAAGCGAGACCCGGAAGCGGCACGGACTTCCGGTGCCCCACGCGGCGCCCGCTGGGACGGGGCCGTCTCCACGGCAACAGCGCTGCGGCCTGGCCGGGCCGGGCCGACCACGGGGCCTGTGAGGGCGGCGGGGCCCGAGGAATGAGACAAAGAGAAACCCCGCCGCCCGGATAGCCCGAGGGTGCGGGGAACGCGCGCACGGCCCGCCCCGCCCCGCCCCCGCTGCATTTCCCCTGCCCCGGTAGCAGACACAGAGAGACACGTCAGGGTCAAACAGCTCTTTATTGCTGGGCAGGCAGCACCCGCAGGGACAGACTCGGCTGTCAGTCGAAGAGACCGAAGCCCATGTCCTCGTCAGACTCCTCTGATTCCTCCTTGGCCACCTCCTTGGCTGGAGCGGCAGCGGCAGCCGCGGGCGCAGCCACCTCAGCGGCCACAGGGACGGCGGCCACGAAGGCAGAGGGGTCTGCCAGGAACGCCTTCACCTGCAGAGAGGGACACGGAGAGGAGTCAGCACTCGAATACCAGAGCCTGTGCGAGCCCCTGCAGCACCAGGCAACGTGCAGGGCATCCCCATGGAAGCACTTCCACCCCCGTCACCTTTTCAGCCAGTGGGAAGGTGTAGTCAGTCTCCACCGCCAAGGCCAGGACCCGCTTGTACCCGTTGATGATGGAGTGGGGCACGGAGGCAATGGTCGGGTACCCAATCTGCAGGCAGACACTGGCAACATTCCGAACACCCTGCAAGGAGAGAGACCTGCATCAGCCTGCTCTGGAAAAACACCTGGACCAGGAACCAGGGTAGGCAGTGGCACAGTTCCACACTGCCAGGGTGATGAAGGACACCGTGACAAGGGACAGCGTGCAGCACGCATATAATGCAGCTCCAGTGACACTGGACGAGGCATCAAGATTTACACCAATATTTAAATGGCCCAAATCATTTTCTGAAGTGGCCTCAGGTGAAAAAGCCTACAGAAGGCACTGCCCAACAACTCTGCAGGGCTCCAGGGGAGAGGTGCCAGCTCCGCAGGACCCCACAGAAGATACCAGAGATGACAGCTATCCTGTCAGGTATCCCCCCCATCCTGGGCAAGGACTGGCTGTGGCAGCAGCACAGGAACACTGCGGAGCAGGCTGTGGCACTCACCTCCAGGAAACGCTTGTGCAAGGTCTCCTCAGTGATGTCCAGGACTTCAGGATTGTAAATGCTGCCATTGTCAAACACCTGCTGGATCACCAGCCCAAAGGAGAAGGGGGAGATGTTCAGCATGTTCAGCAGGGTGGCCTCGCTGGCTCCCACTTTGTCTCCGGTCTTGATGAGCTGCACATCGCTCTGAGGAAGTGAGGAGAAACAGGGAAAACATACACCATAAAATTTGGGCACATTAGTGGAACGAGACACAAATGCACATTTCCATCAGCAAGACATGGAACTGAAGGAAGAAGCACAACAAGAATAGGCTCCAGGTTCATCTCCACAAGGCAAGGAAGCTCTAAACCACGCAGACAGGTGCATCGCAGCCAGGAGAAAGGATGCACCCTTCCCACATGACCTACAGGCAGCTTGTCCCAAAGTTCCTCTGGAAGAGGACAGGCTGAGAGTTGGCATTGTTCAGCCTGGAGAGGCGAAGGCTCTGGGGAGACTTCTCAGCAGCCTTCTAATGGTAAAAGGGGCTACAGGAAAGCTGGGGAGGGGCTCTTTATTAGTGAGGAAGTAATTGTTTTAAACTAAGGAGATTTTTCACAATGAGGGTGGTGAGGCACTGGCACAGGCTGCCCAGGGAGGAAAGGGAGGCTCCATTCCTGGAAACATTCAAGGTCAGGTGTTGGATGGGGCTCTGGGCAACCTGATCTGGTTAAAGCTTCTGCAGGGGGCATTGGACTGGATGACCTGTAAAGGTCCCTTCCGACTCCAACTATTCTATAAGCTGAGATTCAGGAGAGGAACTTAAATTCCTTTGGTGGGTACCCAAGCCAAGACAGACATGCTCCTTCACCAGTTCCTGAAGCAGAGCAGTCAGACTGCCAATCCCATATTTATTTCAGTACCAATGGGAGCTCTGACCTTTGCAGCTCCCTCCCCACCACCAGCAAGCTCCTCACTCACCAGAATTTCAATGGTCCCTCTGGAAATCTTCGTGGTGATGCCCAAGGCCTGGAAAAAGGAGGTCTTCTCGGGTCCAAGACCAGTGTTCTGGGCCGGCACAGTCACATCACAAGGAGCAATAGCACCGGCACGGGCAGCCGCTGGCACCTGGAGAAAGGGGAAATGAGAAGGTGGAAGAGTGCTCACCCCTCAGATCTCAAGGGATGGCATCAGCTTCCTCCTGGAGCGTTCCTCCGGGATGGAGAGCACCCAGGCACACACCAGTGCAACAGGAGCTGAACTTGAGCAGTTTGGCCAAGGCTTCCTGGGTCAGGTTCCCAGCCTTTGGGAACTCCTAATGATCAGGTGTATCCCACAAGGATCCAGTTTTGGTTTTAATCCCATACCTTCCGGCCTAGAGACACGGCAAGGGCTGAACATCCCTACCTTGTTAGCCAGCAGCATGTCCCGGATCTCAGTCAGATCCTCCTTGGTGAAGACAAACCCCACGTTCCCACGGATGTGAGGCAGCAGCCTGAAGGAAAGATGACAACCTTCAGTTCTGCCTCCTTGTCTCCAGCAGAGGATCCAGGAGCACACTCAGACAGCACTACCCACTTTTCCAAGGCAGGGTTGTTCTCCAGATGACCACGAATGGCTTTGCGCATCATCGTGTTCTTCCCCATCAGCACAACAGCCTTCCCACGCAGGGACATGCGGATCTGCTGCATCTGCTTGGATCCCACGTTGTCTGCTCCCACAATGAAACATTTTGGATAATCATCCAGGAGTTGCTGGAGCAAGAGAATCGTTGTAACTACACAGAGATATCTGGAGCAGCACACAGGGCAGCATGAAAACCTCCAGAGTGAGAGCTCTGTCAGCAGTCTGAGCACGCTCATGCCTGTGTGTGCACACGCCTGCACCTTCCCCTCAGCCCTCCCAAACGAGTTACATCCCAAAGGAGTTATTCACTACCGATCCTCAAAGGAGCCTTAAGAATGGCCTGATCCGGCCCACCTTGATTTCCTCCCACTGCAACGCAGCCGTTCTTTCCGGCTCTTTAAGGGATCCCCCAGGGTAGCCCTGCTCTCCGTCCTGGATCCCTCCACCCTAGGCCAGGATCCGCCCCCCGGGCCGGGACCCCCCCGCCCGCCAGCACTCACGATGATTTTCATAAAATAGTTGGATTTCCAGGTAGCCCTGTCTTCCCTGGGCATCGCGGCGGTGCTCCAAGGATCGCCCGGCGGGGTTTAAAGACGAGCTGGGACCTGCGGGAAGAAGCCCGGCTCAGGCGGGCCCACAACCTCCCCCTCCCCTGCCACCCCCCGGAGCCGCGGCCCGGCCCCAGCCCCACAGCGCAGCCCCGCCGGCTGGCTCGGGGCTGGCTCCGGGCTCGCCCCCCGCGTTGTCCCCGGTCCCCCGGAGCGGCCGCCCCGCGATCGCACCTCCACGAGGGCTCCGGGAAAGAAAGGCCGCGGGGCGGGCGCTGCTCCTTTTGTGTCGCGGCCCTGGCCAATCGCAGCGAGCCCCGCCCCCCTGCCCGCCCCCCATTGGCTGCGCCGGGTCAGGCGGGGGGGTGCCGCCGTCCTGCGCGAGCCGCTGCCGCCCCCTGGCGGTCGGAGGGCGGAGCTGCTGTGCCCCCTTCCCCCCCCCCCCCCCTCCCGCCGGGAACGATCACAACAGAGCCGGGAGGATAACGGTAAAAACTTTATTGGAGCGTAACTGTAAGAGTTTTAAATCGGAAAGAGAAAGCGGAGTTAGGCAATTACAGGAGAGAAAAGGAATCAAATCACTGCGGACCCAGCAGAGCGTCCCTGCCCCGGGCAGCCCTCGGACAGTCCCCAAGCAGCCGCCCTGGGCACCCATCCACTCCGTCACCCCCTTCCCTGGCACCATCCCAGCCCCCGCACCCGGCCCTACCCTCACAGCGGCCGTGCCACCCCAAAACCGCATCGGAAATCAAAACACGGGCGTTCAGACACCCGCGACAGCCGGGATTTGACAGAGGAGCAGCCGTGCGACTGCCCAGGACGTCAGGAACCAGAAGAACCCAGGACACGCTCAGCACCTCGCTCTGCGGGCAAGTGGTTGGTCATCTCCGTTAGGCACGAATGGCAGATGCGCCTCCCCTACCCTCTGGCACCGTGCACCACCAGCACCCACGGCTTCCACGCATGCCAGAACGTCACTTGCACAAGCCTCAACGAGCTGTGAGGTAGGTTAAAGGCTCCCAGACAGGGAAACTGAGGCACAGGATCACACAGTGTACAGGTGTCACACAAGCAGCGCTGCCAGAAGCGTCTTCTCGCCCCCCTCCAGCACTCCTGACACTACAGCTCTGCATCCTCTTAGCGGGGACCAAAGTAACTTGACCCACACAACACTTCGAAACGTCCACTTAAAGTCAAACCAGTTTCAAGGGTGAGAAGACAAAACAGGTACAGCTTCTTGCCTCGTGACCTCCCTGAGGGCTGCGCTCAGCCCAGCCGAGGCAGCCTTCGCGCTGGCGCTCCCCGCGCTCTCGCAGCCACACACCAAGGGTCATTTGAAGAGGAATTCCACTGAGCCAGGCAGGGCCACAAAGTGCCGCAGCACGGTGACAGAGGCAGTACCTGCAGAGTCCAGACCCAGCTGCCCCAGGCCCCTAATGCACCTGCCAAGGCACAAAGCACAACTGGGTGTTGACGGCGACACTGCTATGGCACTGTGGAAAAGTCATTCCAAACACCTCTCCCTAGGCTGCTGCTGCCGTCACCGCAGAACGCCATCAGGTATTCCTTCAGGGCATTTCACCTTCCATAGCACCCTCCAGCCAGACCTGAAAGTGCTTCAGCAACGTAATCGGAGCCTCACCATAACCCAGGCTGAGCTGCCCCCATTTTAGAGATGGGGAAACTGAGGCACAGTAAGGTTCAGTGACTGCCCCGAAGTTCCACAGCTAGTCAGGAACAGTCTGTCTCTCCCAGTTTTTTCTCCTTGATCACAATACCTTCCTTCCACAGGAGAAAAGGAGCCCCACACCCAATTAGCCCTGCTCTGGTTTAAGGCAGCTGAAACCAAAGGTGAAGGTCTGAGCTCTTCCTCCTGCAGCATCATATTAAGACTCACAGAGGTCCTGGCAGCTGGGCTTTGAGAGAATGGCAGGTGATTCAAATACAGCAGTTTACAGGTTACAATAAAAACCAAAAAGCACACTTTTACGTGACCCAGAGAAGGGGGAAAAAAAGGCAAAATAAAGCTATTCACAGTTCACCTGCCTGTGCTAGGAAAAAAAGAATACAAGTCACATTGCCTTCCCCACTGATTCCAGCCCCTCCCAACCCACATTAAAAAGGAAATATTGGATGTTAGTTAGGCTTAACAAAGCATTGAGGTTACAGATGCAGTAAACCAGCACACCTGGCAGACTGCCTAGAACAGCACTGCTCAATATAAAAGTCGCTTTCTTAAAATCACTTCAAAACCAATTTCTGTATAAGAGGATTAAAAGTAAATTAGATATGAATTCAAAAATCAGTGTAGAAATCTACAGTTCTTATCAAAGACAGGATACAGTATTCTTTTTGATAGTAAAACTCCAAGTGTGGCACACACACGTGACCCGAGGGACTTGTTACACCAGCAACAGTCCATATAAAAGGTTATTGCTCTCGCATCTCTCAGCAGAACATGTTAAACATGAGCACAGAAAAGGGAAATACCAACAGGCTGACAGCAAAGAGAGGAAGAAGAAGGGATATAAGGTTTGGATGGTTTGTTTTTTTCCCTGGCTTCTTAAACCCCTCCACTTCTCCACGCTCTCAGGACAGTTTCAGGCCAGGTGAACACACACACACATCTTGCTCGCTCATGACAGGGATGGATGAAAGGCCTTGCTCTATCCTCTCCTTGCCTGCTTTTAGAGAAGGAGCAATGCCTCCTCCTCTCTCCTGGGAGCAGTAGGCAAGGGGAGCAGACGTCCTGAGCAAGGTGCGAGGGTGGTGCCTGGCATAGGACGTCACCCACGGGAATGCACACCAGTGCTCAGGAATGGGATGGTTGGGGCTTACTCCACCTGCTTCTCTCGTGTGTTGTGAAAAGGCAGAGAATAACAAACTAGGGAAAAAAAAAAAACAACCCCCACAGTAATATCTTGACTCCTCTTTAAAAAAAAATAAAGTGGTATCGTTTCCTTACAGTGTAATGGAACTGGAGAGACCCTTGCAGGGTCCTGGCTGCCTGCGCTGAGCCTTGGTTCTCAGCGAGTCCCCAACACCTCACGGCTCTCCAAGGGAGCAGAGCCAGGGTGGCACTGAGATCACACAGTGCCCTTGAGCTGCTGCTCAGCCTGCAGACAAAAGCCTGAGGAAGAGGTGTCAAAGCAGAGGGCTGTGCTGCCTGCAAGTGTCACAATTTGCTCAGAGAGCTGACACAGGCTGTAGCACCGACAAGGACTCCTTCTGCCAGGAGGGGGCTGGTGAAACCTCACTGTTGGAGCCCTCCAGTTAAGCTCTGCATCAGCCACACAGCCACGCACGCCATAACGAGGGGCCTCAGCCTCTCTCTACTGAGACACAGCAAGGGCATTTCCAGTTTAATGGTCCATCTCATCACTGGATCTACTGCCTCTCTGTAGCAGCAGAGCACAATCCCTCCCACCCATCCCACCCCACCCTCCTCCCCTGCCTGGTAAGGTTTCTAAATCACAGTAATGTTCAGAGAGACAGAACTGCTGAGGGGTGGCAGAAAGATGCTTTAGCGCCCATGTATGATGCCTCTAACAGAAGAGCTTGAGAAAGCAGTTCTGGCAGTAGGGCTTGTCATTCTGTTCTTTGAAGGTTCCTTTGTTGAGCTGCTTGAGGCAGAAGGCACAGACAAAGTGTTCGGGGTGAAATTTCTTGCCCATAGCAGTGATGCAGCGTCCCGTGATGGGCTTCTGGCAACCGGAGCAGAGCGAGCCGCGCCGCTCGTGGTAATGCACCTCGCAGTAGGGCTGCCCATCATGCTCAAAGAAGCTGCCGTTGACGAACGGTGTGAAACATTCCTGCAGGAGGACAAAGCAGAAGGGGTCAGACTGTGCAACACACTGCGGATGTGGCAGCTCCACCAGCCTCCTCCGCTCTGTGGCACAGCCCAGCTGTACTGTGGGCAGGGTGAACTGCTGCCTTTCAGCATCCTCCTGCTGTCCAAAGAGCCAAACTCTGTCCCTCAAGAGGAGAATCCAGGGAAAGCCTAATAGATGGGCAGACACAGACACAAGCAAGGGAATCAACCACGCTCCTTCCCCCAGCTGGTTTCACTTCTACAAAGAAAATACTGCAGATGAGCTACCAGGTGTGTCCAGCCATGAGAAAGGAGAAGACTCCTTCCCCACAGATGGGAAACACTGCAGCACCTTCCCTGTTTTATTGAATCTCGCTCCAGGTTCCCCATAAGGGCAGGCAGAAGCAGGGACCAGCACAGACTTGCATGCAGCAGAATTTTGATGAATGTGGGACTGGTTCCAGCTGAGAAAATGAAGCACAACTGAGCTTTACAAGTGATCTCTCCAGAGTGGCTGGCATTACATAGGGACATTTTGCACAAGATCATCAGTCCTGAAACATCTCCACTAGGTACAAAAGCATTGCTGCTGGTGTTCTACAGTGCTAACAATTTCAAATAGATGTGGATACACCAGCCATGTCCTTATCAGTATCCTGAGCTCCCCATCCCTCTCCATGTCAGGCAGCTGAGGATGCTGCACTTCAGAATCTGCCACAGAAGCACCCACAAGATTGGGGAGACTCCCCTCCTTGTACAAGCGGGAAACTGAGGCAGCAGGGCGTAGGGAAGAGTCAGCAAGGATGCACTCAGATTTACCCAACAGATCAGCAGCAAGGCCCAGGGAAGCCACATTTCCAGAATCCTGGTTTTGCTCAGCCTCAACACCATCCTCCTCCCCAGGAAGGACACAGAGCATCACAACCAACATGTACACAGGAGTCCAGCACACCACACAGAGCCATGTAGCTAAATACTCACAACACCAGGACAAATGCAGTTTGCCTGCAGCAAGTCCAAGAGTTGTCCAATGCTGACAATTAGTTCAATAAACGATCTCCTCCCTCAGCCAGCACAGCAGCTGAGAAGTCTGCTCTGCTTTAACAAAACCTGGAACAGAATCCCATCTCATGTCCTGGAAGCCGTCGGTGTTGGCCCCACTAACACAGGCAGTAAGGCAGCAGTGGGAGAGGAAAGCAGAACTACTCAATAGACATCTCAATCTCTGCCCAAAAAGGCACAATACACAGTCAGGACTGCCCATCTGCTGCCTCCATTCTCTGCACACTGCTCAGAGCCACAGATCATTCTGGGCAGGCACTCCCAACAGCATGGTGACAGCCTGTTCCCAGCATCACTCCAGGAATCGGCAGCTCATGGTTCTGCTGCTTGTTCTGGTCTCTCTCTGCCTTTCCCAATGCAAGAAACATTGGCTCATTTTGCTCATCTCTTGGGGCCTGTAAGAGTTAATATTTGCAAGGCTCTCTGAAAGAGTGCCAAGCATTTAATCTGCAGTATTCCTGTTCATTATGCCTGTTGTGTGGAGCCTGCCTACACTTCACCGACTCGCATGTGTGTCTGAACAAGGTCAGTCTCATTAGTTTACGTTGTCAGATGGAGCATGGGAGGAAGATCCTCAAAATCTGACTGCTGAGGCAAGTGCTTAGAGAGAAGCTTAGCTTATAATTATTTAAAGGTCACAGAAAATGCCTCTGTTTTTGTCTTTAAGCTGCTGCAGAAGCCCATAATTGCAGCTGGGAACAGAAAGAGCAAAGCAGCTAGAAAGTTTAGTGTAAACAGGCAGAGGAACAAGAAGGTGTTTGGTTGCTGATGTGTTTTTATCTGGTGGGGCTGGCTGTCCTTCACTGCCCCATAGACGCCTTTTCCTGATAAAGGACCAGATGCCTGCAGGGTGGAGAAGGAGAGGGGTCGCACCGCAGCAGCAAAGGACCTTGGGCTTCTTACCCGACAGACAAAGCACTCAGGGTGCCACAGGGTGTTCAAGGCAGAGATGTAGTTTTCCAGGATAGCACGAGCACAGCCTCCACACTTGGGTGCAAACATGTCAAAGTAGTCCTTGCGGCAATAGGCTTTGCCATCCTTCTCATGAAATCCTGCCAAAGGAGGAAAGAGGCAAAGAGCATCAGCTACGGATCATTACCTCTGCCCAGCCAAGCTCTGCGGGGTACCCAGCATGGGTAGGATCATCCCTCTCCCTGCTAACACACACAGCAAGGAGCTGGTCCTTGTTCTGCTGCCTTTCCTGTCCCATGCACACACGTGCACATCTGTACCCTTTGCCTCCAGGGAGAAGAGACGATTGTTGCTGTCATCCTTCCCCCATAGACACCTACATCCCTTGGAATTTCCACCTTCTATAGCCCCTCTCTCACCCCTCTGCCTCACACATTTGTCTGCAGTTCAGAAGGAGACCACGCAAACCAGCAGTACCTTCAGGTCCAAAGAAAGCTCCACACTGGGCACAGAAAAAGTGTTCAGGGTGCCATGTCCTGTCCAAAGCTGTCACCACTTTCTGTTCAGAAAAAGACAAAGTGCAAGTCAGGTACATGATGGTTTCAGCTTGAAGGTAAGGGGTGGCCAGGTGGAGGGGAAGAACACGTTACTGCTGGTACTGACAAGAGCGTGCACTGAAACAAGCTGTCCTTCAGAAAGCTGAGTCAATGCTCCCCCACCTCTGGCTCATTCAAGCTTTCCCCACTGCACACATATTTACCCTAAAAGGAACTTATGCACTGCTCCCTCCCTTAAGAAGGGCCCCGTCCAGCTCTCAGGAGCAGCACTGGTGCCTGTTACTATAGGCTACCAAGGGCCAACAGCTGAGGAATCACCACTGGAATGCTGGAGCCATGTGGAGTTCCTTCAGCGAAGGAAAGGGGGATTAACTCCTCTCCCTAGTGTAAGAAGCTGCCTGGGCCAAGTTGTTTACTTCTTAAAGCCAGGGTAAAGGCAAAAAAAAGGAGGCCTCAAACAAAATTTTCCACCCAGACCATGTGGATAGAGCAGAGTTTTCAACACCCAAGCCTGCAGCACCCCACCAAAACCCTTAATCCCCCCAGGGAACTCACATCAAGGATCGGCCCATTGCAGTAGTAGCAGCGAGGGGAGAAGAGGTTGTGATAGTCCTTCTCGCAGTAGGGCTGACTGTCCCGCTCAAAGAAGTTGCGTGACCCAATCTCCTCCTGGCAGTGGGTGCAGACGAAGTGCTCAGGGTGCCAGGTTTTCCCCATAGCTGTAACCACCTGTTGGGAAGACAAATTATGAAGCACAACTCTACATCCCTCTCCCCTGGACCACACGACAAGATACCAGCTGGAGGTAAGCAAGAATGACAAGTTCTACTACTCAAGTGAGCCCTGGACTGGGGTAGCACGAAAACTGAATTACCTCTCATCTCAGGAGAGGGCAGTCCCTCAAGGGCAGGGTAGAGGTCACTGGAGGAGCTTACAGCGTACCTAGCCAGTGGATAAATAGAGTACTTCAGTTTCTCCAGCATCTCCAGTCTCTTCAGCCTCACGAAATAGCCCTCCCCGTTACTCCCAGCTGCAGCCCAAGATCCAGCAGTGAGACAGCACCTTCCACTCACCTGCCCAGCAATTGGCTTCTTGCAGGCTCCGCAGACACCTTTGGCAACAGTAGCTACACCCAGCTTGTTCAGGTCAGACTGGAGGCTTCCCAGCATGGTGTCCAGCTGACTGCCAGGTTTGGAGGCTGTGGATGGAGGAGAGCTGCTCCCGGCTTTCCCTTGTGCCATGAACTGCAGGGAAGAGAAAACAAAGCCTGTAAGGCGCGTGCTGCTGTGCTTACAAGATAAATGCCTGCTGATGCTGGCAGTGGCTCCTCTGTAGAGCTGGACAGGAGACTGCTAGGAGACAGCTACGCTGTCTGCAGAAGCCAGTGAGCGTCAGGATCAAGTACACACACACATTCTGCCCATGCAGACGCATGCAGAGACCCTGGGATGTCTAACAGCAGAGCTGGGAACTGAGGATTTCATTTTCCTTCCGTGCGCGTACAGCAGAAGTCACCAGCAGACCCCAGCAGCCAGTACAGTGCTCTCTAAGCCTCTGCCAAAAGTCTCCTTTACCTCATCAGTTCCTGGCTGGCTGACAAACCAGAGACACCATCCAGAGGGCCCCTTCCCCTTGACCTTTCTCTGTTTCTATGCTGTTGTGCTCTCTGTTGTCACTCTCTCCTCTCTGACGAGAAGCCTCTCCTCTTCCCCATCTCTCCTCCCTTTCAGCTGGAATATCTTCCCCTCCCTTCCTCTCTTTGCACCTTCTGCAGATCTTTGCCAAGCCTCCTTGGCCTCTGTTATGCTGCTCTCATCCCACGCCCGAGCTGAGCAAGTGGAAGCAGGAAGGAAATAGCTCCCTTCAAGCCGCTTGCCATTTCCCTACAGAGGGCAGCATCTCCACAGGGAGCCCCAGCGGTCAGGACTGCAACGGGAAGAACCGCCACATCTATTGTCAGACCACTGGAAACAGGCGTGGGGATCCCTGCCTCAGGGGCTGTTTCTGAAACTCACACCACCACAGCACACACAGCTTGGGAAGGCTTCCTAGGGAGGGGAGAAATGCTTTGTAAGTCTCAAACCCAAGTAAAGGAAGTCTATGTTGTCTCTGGCCACCAAAGCCCCCTTTGCAGGCAAACTGCAACAATGAAAAACAATTATTTGAGGTGACTTTGCACTGCAATTGCTCCTGTGAGGTTTAGAGACTCAAAGCAGTCCCTCCTCAAGACGCTGGTCTGGAGCACATGTTTGCTCATACAGAGGACAGATAAAATGGACAAAATCTACACTTGGGAGCAACCCATCAGCCTTGTGCCAGCACGGCCAGGGGAGCTGGGACATGCTGAAGTGCTCCACAGCCTTGGCAGAACCTTCTCCTTCCAGCCACAGGAGGAGCTCTGTTCCCCACCCTGAAGCTGGCTGTACTTGTACTCAACCAGTTTTACTCATGAACAAACCCTGGTTTTACTTGTTCATATAAAAATTCTCATGATGTACATAGTTCTTTTTTTTTTTGCACACACACACACTCCCGCTCAGCCTTGCCTTGCACCCAGCATGACTCCCAACAGAGCCTAACACAGTGCTTTTTCCCTCCTCTCTCCTCCCAGCCCTCCTGTAGCTTGCAGGCTCTCCTAGCCCAGCAGCACAGAGCAGCCCCACCACACCCCAGCATCCGGAGCCTAAAACAAACCCTCCGCCACGCAGCAGTGACCTCGCTGCCGGATGGTTACAGCGAACTCTCCAAAGCCCAGCACTGCAGAGGGAGACAACAGGCCTTTGTATACAAAGCCAGGCTGATGTCCCAGGACAAAGCCAGGGCTTCCTGCAAGGCACAGCAGGAGGAAAAAGGCTGCACCACACGGAGGGAACCATGTCCTCTCAGTCTAACTGGGAGCTTGTGGCCACCAGGCAGGGCAGGCACACGTCACACATAGCTGATAAATGTCATCTGGAGAGAAAGCAGACGAGATGAACTCCACCAGTGACAGAGCACTTCACCCTTGCCTGCAGGCACTCCCACTCCTACAAGCCACAGGTGATCTCAGGGCAGGCACAACCACCTGAGCGCACTACGAGTTCTCTTGGCGAGAGAGGTCTGTTGTACCTCCTGCACCAATATCTGCTCTTTACAAAGAACACCCAGCACAGCATCCACATAAATTCACCATGCAAAGCCCCTTCAAATTCCCACCCCTCACCCATGAGATCTGCCATCACCCAATTTCAGTGAGGAGCAAACCATGCACTACAGGGTATCATTTACACTAATGGTGCTGGGAGCTTTTGGAGCAGACCCCAGCAGCACCTGCAGCACTCATGGGTCAGAAGAGCACACCATGCCGAGGAAACAGAAAGGAGGTCCTGCCTTTGGAGGGGCGGGAGGGGCCGGGAGTGTAGAAGCAGACAGCAGATTGGCACTGCAGACGAGGAGAGGAGCAGAGGTCACCTGAAAAGTACAACAGGTCAAGATGCAGAGGCGTTCCCTTGCTCACCGCTTGAGAGCTGCCTGTACACATATGGCCATGTCTCTGCTCTGCTCGCAGACACTAAGACTTTCCACTGTCCTAAAGCTGCAGTCCCTCCCTGACAAGAGTTGCACAACACAGCTCTTTATCATACCCTCTTCTCCTCAAAATCCCTTCACACAGCCAGCAAACACAGGAAGAACTGCCAATTTGCTCATCCCAGGATCAGGATTTTGCCATCTTTCACTCTGTTGGAGTAAGGGGACTGTGGCAGGGAGAGCTACAGCCTGCGTTTCAGAACTACTCTACTCATCTCAGAAGGAAATAAGAGTCCTTGCTGCACAAAGCGATGATCAGGACAGGCAGGAACCACACACCCCCCAGCAGGTCACCACACAGACACAGACTTTGCTTTGCCAGACAGCCACTGCTGGGACTAGCTGTTGCCAATGCCAACCCTCTATCCAGCAGCTCAGTCCCAGCCTTCACCTGAACACTGATTGCATCTCCCCAGCTATCCAGTTGGGAGCAGCAGCTGTACTGGAAAACACTGCTTAACAAAAACAAAGCAGAAGAGAGAAGCCTGCCTGAATCTGTGGGAAGAAAGCGTCATCTTCAGTCTGACAGCCAACAGAAACAACCATCCTGGTGCTAGGGTTCCAGGTCTGGGGAGAACACAGCTGCCTAGGATCTTCTGAAGGAGGGATGCCCACAACAGAAAGCTCATGATAATCATCATCAGAAGTTTCCCATTGGAAGAGAGGTTGGGGAGCCAAGCTGAAGGAAGAGGAGGAGACCGGACTAGGAGCTGGGGTAGATGGCACATGCGAAGGCTGAGGTGGAAGTGGGAGAGGTGCAGGACCAGAGAGATGAGAGGGAGCAGTGCTAGCAAAGACTGTCTTTGCAGCTTCTTTGGAAGGCTGGAGCTGGGGGGAGGCTGGAACAGAGACCGTCCTCCTTGGGAGGAGTGGGGATTCAGGAGGAAAAACCACCTAGAAAGACACAGAAGAAGAAAAAAGGTGAATAAATCCAAAGAAGCACCAACAAGCACTTGCTGCAACAGGAAGGCCGGTTGTTACCACTATGCTTATCTTCAGGGAAAAAGCAGCAAGAAAGAAGGGAACTGGAAAACATGCTTCCCCGAGTGGCTCCAGGAAGAGCACCATCTCACACCCAGGACTGCCTGCACAGGTACAGTCTCAGGGAAAACACAGCACACCGCTAGGACAGGCATGGTTTTAAAAACAGTCCCCACATGGACATTTGATGTGTGACAGCAGCAGACTGCCCAAACAGCTACAGCACCCTCAGATCCCACTCCAGTTCTTAAACACCAAGAACTGGGATGTGAGGGCCGGTTCCCTTTTTGGGCCAGACAAGGGGGAGCAGAAGGAGTTCTCCAATTTGTGTTGCTTAGGACATTCAGAAACTTAATCTGCACCTCCACACAACGCTATCTGGACAGCGGGACATGCTGGAATTTCCCAGCATGTGTTCCTGCTTTCTACCTTCTCTACTTGCTGTTCACCATTCTGCTCTTCCCCCTGGGGCCTGGCAGTGATAATGACCCCCTCTGTTAGCCAGTCATCCTGGCTCTTCCACTCTTCCTGTTCCTGTTTAGCGATGCCCAGTCTGTCCTGCAGCTCCTCAATCAAGCGATCTTGGGATTCAGTCTTGTGAAAGATGGCAGGACCTAGCTTACGCCTCGGAGAGACATCACGATACATTGGATGCACGTTGGAAGTCTCTTTTGTCCTCTTGATTAAAGATTTAATCTAAATGACAAATGCAATGGTATCAGCAGAGCAGAGCAATGTCAAAACAAGGCCCAAGATGCAATAGCACAAACTCAAGCCATTAGTGACAACTGTAAGCAGGAAGAGTGATGACATTTATTCCACAATGCCAAAATTCCTCTTGGCACAGCCCAGAACAGTGACTCAGTGCAAAGGAAAAACCCCGTCAGGATAATCACAGCAGCCAAAAATAACTGTCTAGAAAAGGAAGGGAAAGATTAACCAGTGGGAAGCCAAGACAGAGGTGCAGCACAACCACTCCAATGAGCATTAAAGAAACCTCAGCATCACCAGGATACAGAGCAGCCTCTCTGTTTGCCCTTTACAGGCAGGAGACTCTTAGTCAGAAGTGTCTTGGGCACAAAGCAACTCCCAGCGCTACAAGAGTAACAGCTCCAGCTGACACCTAAAAAGGCTCACAGAGCAGAGGAGCTGCCATCCCAAGTCAGGAACATCCTCCAGTGGCATGACATAGCCCTTTAACATTTCAGAGTCCTCTATGGACTGAGTGTCACCCCAGTGCAGGAACAGAAGCCCATTTCACAGGGAAGCCCCTACAAACTGCCACATCCTGTGCTGTTGACTGACATGCAGCAGGGGCCACGAGGTGAAGCAGAGGGTTCCAAACCTCCAAGACATGCAGCTGTCAGGAACACAGCTCAGAGCTGCGTGCTGTTAGCACAGGTGAGTCTGGGCACACTCACACCACACACAAATCATTAGTGTGCTGTCAGAACACTCCTAGCAAGGACTCGTCCTCAGTTCCTGCCTGGCCTGATGCAGAAATCCGCTCAACAGGTGGTTTGGAGACGCACGGCAGATCCCATTCAGCTTTCCAAACATTTTCAGGAGATTTTGGAGTGACTGCAGAGCTTCCGAATGGCTCATTTTCCCGATTTTCTCCAGCTTTGTTCATGTTAGCAGTACCCATCTTCCTAGGAGTCCTCTCTCTGCCTTGCCTTTCCTTGACCAGATCAGGACAGCCATTGAGCTTGGTTTCACGTACCACTTCAGTTTTTAGTTCCTGTCCTTGCTCCACTCCAAAGCCCAACTGGTTTTTAGTGTCTGGGAAGACATCCCACCGATCCAGGGCCACAACAGAGGGCTCATACACAGGATTCAAAATGCTGTCACTCTTTGCAGGTGTATCTGGCACATGTGCTGACAGCTCCAGGGCCCACAGCTCATCTAAAGCTGTTTCCACATCTCTGCCCTGGGAAGGAAGGGCTGAACTGTTCCTGGACACTCCCTGCTGAGCCAGCTTTTTAGGTATCTGCCCCTTCCCTTGACCATTTAAAGTGTTTGAAATCGGTACATTTGAGATTCTGGGGTCAGTTCTCTGCTCCTTCTTCTCAGTATCTTTTGCCAAATCATTCTCCGAGCCCTGTGCCTCCACACGAGCAGACCCGCACAGAAGCTCCACTTCGGAAGGTGGCACAGCCTGGGAAACGTTTCTAGAAGAGTCAGGTTTTCTGCTCAGCTGAACCAAGCTTGCAGAGGTCATCTGCTCCCCACGAGTGGCAGAACCAGAAGAGACTCGTGGTGGGGGCACAGGGGCCACTTCTGGCAGACAGGGCATACACGGAGGAGAGGCAGAAGGCCCTGAAGTAGGCAGAACTGCAGTGTCAGTGCCTCCCTCCCTGACTGCTGAGGGGGCGGGTGCTGGCACTGCCGAGTCCCCCCTGTGGCTTGCAGAAGGGTGTGCGCAACGGGACAGCGCTGCTGAACTGTGAGGAGTGTGGCTGCAGCCTGCATTTGCTGAACTGGGAACGGGTTCTAGGGAGGGTTCAGAAACCAGAGACATAGTGGAACTGGTCTGCAAAAAGGAGACAGAAGGAATAAGAGGAGAGAAAGATAAAGACAGAGGTAAGGAGAAGGAAAAAAACCAAAGAATTAAGTATTACAGCAATCATGACCTCCAAATCAAAGAGCCGTGTTGATCCAAAGGCTTACTTCCTAGAGTAAGGAACGAAACAGAGCTATCAAAGAGCAGAACCAGTGTGACATTGTGCTGCCTGCACTGACAGCTCATGAGCTCACCTGCAGCGGCGATGGGGAGCCAGCTACAAACCCAGGAACGTCCAGACTGTGAGTAAAGCTCACTTTAACTTACTCATAGTCAGGCATGAAAAAAAGCAATCAATGAACAGAACAAAGCGTGACATTTTCTTCTTGATACACTAATAAAACGCTCCTGTTGGCTGAGTTCAGGGCATTGAAAACAAGGCTTCAGGGCATTCACAGCAAGAACAGATGACACAGGCTTTGTTCAATTCACATTATTAATCTCATCTCGGACGTGACACATACGGAATCCATACAAGTCTGTCAGTCACTCCATGCCCTTTGTAAGCATTGCTTAGATGCCCAGATCAGCCTCTTCCCTTTAGGCCAAAGATTCCACGTTTACTTTTTAATAAAAATCAGCATTAATTTTGATCCAAAATACACCCTAACAAGAGTGACTGATACACAGGAGTTTTTTGTTCTCCTTGACTAACCAGGTCTTTTGAAACCAAAAGATCATGGTCCTCCTTTCCCTATTGTCAGTGGTTCCTGGATGAGTGCTGGGAGACAAACTGGCATTACTCCTGTTTCTTAAGAAGAGGAAATCTAAACAGGAGCTTGGACAAGTTCACAAAGCAGGTCAAACTAAGACCCAACCCTGAGCCCTCACCATTTTAAAAACCTTCCACAAAAGATTTCCAAATCCAAGAGCTATCAAGCCCTGCCGTGATTCTTAGTCACATCTTCCAAAGAAGCCTCAAGAAGCCATACCCTTATGCTCTAAGGCAGCAGGGCACACAAATTCCTACGCCCCTGTATGATAACTCAGTCTCTACTTCCTTTTCTGAGATAGTTCTCATCAATAAAGGATAAAATTAACCAGAACACACACAAATTCTGCCAGGAGATGGCAGACACATGGACCTCCAGCTGACCTATGCTGCCACCATCCTGTGGGGTCAGGAGCTGGTGTACACATAAGTAGTGAAGTTACAACCATAGCACTGCAGAGAGACCACACACAGAAAGAAGGAGCTATAGGGGACCACAGTTCATTACAAATTTCTCCTCCCCTCAAACAGCACAGCAAGACCCACTGGTACAGCACAGGTGAAAAGGACTAATAGATACACTCAGCAGTCAAAATGAGGGAGTTTGCCAATGTCATTTTCAAGGTAAGACTACCATTGTGCTCAAAAGTAAATACTTCCAGCATGTTAAAAACACAGCTGCTCCAAAATAACAGCAGTGGTGAAACACTCAACAGCAACAGAACAGTTAAACATAAGCATCTAGCTGTGCAGTAAGCAGGCATCATGTTACACAGAAATGGCAGGGACTGAAATAACAAGTGCATTAATATTCTCAGTGTCCACTGAATGATGAGATAGATAACCAAAATCAAATGGGTTCTGTAAGGAAAAACGATGAGCAACTCATTAAAGCAAGGAAAAGATGATAAAAGGGTAATGTATCTGTCTGTAATGGCACCTTTTACTCTGGGGTATGAGGGAAATTAAACATCAGTGCCCCCACTCCTCCCATCCCCATTGACTACAACTTCCAGTTGCATCGAGTGCCAACTACAATTAGTTACACATGATACATCATTTTTCTGTCCTATTTCTTGCAACCACACACAGACCTGGCACTGGAACAAAAGCCTTTCATCCTTCACCTTAGCAAAGATTCCCCCTTCTCTCCCACCAGTACGGACTAGAAATCTATTTTTACAGTAGCACTACTTGTTGGCACAAATCGAGGTGGTAAAACCAAACAAAGATTGAAGGTGGTCTCGGGTGACCAGTGACAGAACTAGAGGGCATGGACTCAAGCTTCATCAGGGAAAGTTTAGGCTTGATGTGAGGAAAAAGTTCTTCACTGAAAGGGTGATTGGCCATTGGAATGGGCTGCCCAGGGAGGGGGTGGAGTCACCGACCCTGGAGGTGTTTAAGGGGAGACTGGATGAGGCACTGAGTGCCATGGTTTAGATGATGGGTTGGTGTTGGGTTATAGGTTGGACTTGATGATCTCAGAGGTCCTTTCCAATCTTATGATACTGTGATACTGTAATTAAAAGGGGAAATGAAGCAACCTGGAAGACAGGAAGAAAGCAAGTAACAGTTAAAAACAGTCAGTGACAAAATTGACAAAAGGGAAATAATCACAGAAATCACTTCCTTTGTGCTTCAGAGAAGAACGTTTAGACACAGAGGAACTCAACACCTCCCAAAAATTCTAATGCTGTGTTTATAAAATCCAAATCTTAAAATTTTATTCTCAGAGCTCAACTAGGAACCAAGGCAGCGAGGTGGGCAGTATTACAGAAAGCAGTTCATCACTGTCACACATTTCATTGGAGTTGCACAAAGATTCTCAGGTCTTTCCTCCATACTGCAAAGCATGTGAACACCCACACTTAGAAATGTCCCCTTGTATCTTGCAAGGAAAACCCATGCTGGGCATGGTCCCTCTCAGTTGCCAAGAGCTCACTTAGGAGCAAAGGCCAGTGGTAGCCACCACACCCCGAGCCTCCTGTTTTCCAAGCCCTGATAAAAGCAGCAGGGGCACAAGGCCATAGCACTCCAGCTCCCACAGCACACAGAAGGAGTGAGGCAGGGGATATCAGCAGCACAGGTGGGAACTCTCTCCAGTTTCCAACAATGCCTTTTTTTCAAACAGATTGAAAAACACTTGGGGATGTCCTGCCCTCTACCCCAGGATCTAATATGGAGGAAAAAAGGGAACGCTAAGGTGTCAATATTTGCAGTTGACTAAATACACACTACAGTCAGTCTAGAGGAAACAGTGAGTAACCCCTAGATTCTCACTGAACGAAGGACACAGGCCAGAAATGGCAAACAACTCGATTCCATCAAGTGCAAGGCAAGCGAGGTCCCGCAGAGCACGCATGCTCATGGCCGGGTTCTGAACTCGCACTTGGTCAAAGCTCCAGGTATTGTAATGCCCTCCACGAAACCCACAGCACACATCAAAAGCACTCACAGGAACAGTGGCACAAAGAAAACAAATAGTGAAGCTGCCATTGATTGTCCCTTCTAGCTCTCCTCACAAAACACTTCTCAGCTCTGGCTGCCCCACCTGAACTCATAGCAGGAGGAGATGGAGTCCAGCACACGAAAGAAACACCAAACATCGGCAGATTCTTCCATATGAGGATAAACCAGAGAGTCAGGGACTTTGTTAGGATTAGAAAAGCAGACTTGCATGCATATGTAAGAAAGGCAAACCCAACAGTGAAAACAAAGAGAATATATGAGGTATTTGCTTTCTCCACCCCTCTCAGGACATATCCAAATGGACGATCCAATGAGGCTGTAACCAAACCAGTTGGAAGTAGACAGTAAGGAGAGAAAATATTTTTCATCTTGCTAGGATTATGGGTAAATGAAGTCTCATTAAAATAAGCTCCACAGTTAATCACCTAATGCAAGAATGATAACAGATCTATATGAATAAAGAACAAGTTATCTAAGTTCATATGCCAAGTCCTTCGCATATCAAGATGACCACAGGCACAAGTTACCCCAAGCTTATGCTACTGTGGGATTTTAATGTGCTACTTGAGACCAAAGCAGCAGTTCTTTTCCAAAACAATAGTTTGATTTCCAAACAAAACTCTGAACAGTCTTTGCCATCCTCTGCCCCTACAAGAAGCTCAGGCTCTAATTCCATTTTGAGGTGAGTAAGAGACACTGATTTAAGAGGGAAACCTTTGAAGTCTCCAGCTGTCTGATGGCAAAGACTTCAATGATTACTTCACGTGCCTGGAAGATCCTCCTCAGGGAAAGCACATCAGGGTGAAAACACACTCCAAAGAGGGTCCTCACACAGAACAGAAGAGCCTAGCCTCTGTCAGCAAGGAGACCTACTTCTTGTTAAGCTGCAGCACAGCAAAATAATTTGCCCTGTACTGAGCTCATTACCTCTGGCAAGCGGATAAACTGCAGAACCAATGGAAAAACAGACCCCAGAACTGTCTCGTTCTGCCAGTGATGAGAATTTATAGCAGTTAAGAACACCTACAGCAGCACTCAGAAAGCACAAAAAACAACACAGGAAGTTTCTCAGAACAAGTCCAAGAGGTAAAGGGGAATTTCTGGAGACCAAACAAGGTCAGCAGATGTGGCTAATGGGCAAGAATGGGGAAAGACAAGATGAAATATTAAGTTGTCTTGATAGGGTACCTTAAAGTCAGAGAGAGATGCCATCAGCTCATCCAGTTCTCGCGTAGCTGAAGAAGCAGATATGCGGGTCTGCTGCTGACTGGCAGTGACTCGCTGGGGACTGCTCACCTCTCCTTGGCTCACAGTGATTGCAGGGCTGACAAGGTAAAAAAAACCAAAGAATTAAGAGTTAAGCCTGGGTCAGTACTTAAACTGAAAGTCCCACTGCTCCCCCAAGCAAGCACAGCACAGTAAGTTCAATCCGCACTGCCCACGCTGGGCAGCCCTCCCCAGACCCAGCTTCCAGCACACCCGCAGCCCCTGCCTCTCTGCCAGCTCTGACGTGAGTGCACCCACATCCCCCATCCATTAAGGAATGGACAATGACCAAACATTGATTTTGTCAGACAGATGGTATTTGTGATCAGCTATAAACCTGAGCTCAAAAAACCCACCTCTCATAACTGACTTACGGACTTTTTCATCCAGGATAAAAAAAAAAGGTAAGTACCTTTGTCCTTGTTTGGTTCCTGACCCTACAGACAAAGCCCATCTTCTCTCTGCCCCACTCCTGCAGCATCTGCCCCTACAGTACAGTCACTACTCCCACAAGAGCCCATCCCATCCCACCCAAGCCTGCAGCCACCAAAACACTACTCACACTGGACTTGGCACAGAGCTCTCCAGCTCATCCAGCAGGCTCTCCACGCTGGGACGCACATCTTCGATCCCACGCGCACCATTCCGCTTTGGCTTCTCTTTTGTAGGGGGTGCAGCCTTCCCTCCCACTGAGCTGCTTCCCTCTGGAACAACATAGTGAGGTCCTGTCACGCTGGGCAGCGATGGGCTTCTGTTGGCTTCATCTTACAAAAGGGAAGCAGAAAAGAGTCATTCAACCCCCTAGGTCCATATGTATGTGCTAACCACAGACAAGAGGAACAAATTGCCCAGAAACCTTGTGGAAGATTTGAATATCTTCAAGGTTTATCTTGAATATATTCAAGGTTTGAATATTGTGAATATCTTTGAGGATATTCAGAACTTAACAGCACAAGGGCCTGAGTAACCTATTTTAACTTTGAAAGTTCAGCTAGAGCCAAAAGTTGGCCATGCTTTGAGCAGGGTGATGCAACACAGACCTCAAGAGGTCCCACTTGTCCCAAAGCAATCTTTGATAAGGGGCAGGAGGGATCTCCTCAGTAAGGCTGTCAGAAGCAAAAAGTAGGCTCCTATTTTGAGAATCAAACTACCCACTCACACCAAATCTCCTGCTATTCCTTACCTGCTGGGAAGCCACTGGCTGGATTGTGTTGAACAGCATTCAGTTCCAGGAGAAGTCTGTCCAGTTCTGACAGGTTGCTGCCCAGAGAGGAGCTGGTCATCGTGGGAGATGGCTCTGCAGACTTCTGCTTGTTTGGGAAACTAAAGATAAAAGGGAAGTGTGAAAGTTCCACATCAGGACACAGCAGAATGATGGAAGGAAACCTACATTAAGTTCAAAAAGTTCACATGTACTGTATTCTTTCCAAGTTGGTGCTTTTAGCTCTGGGGAAATGAAGATGTGAGCTTTGTGAAATGACTACAACGCAGCCACTGCTCAGCCACATCTTCAGTGGTCATTACAAAGGAACAGCACTGATGCACAGGGCCTGAGGTTTTAGCATCATGTGCTGCACAGCCCTGCAGCAAAGAGTTAATGGCCTGCGGATCAAAGATGCACAGAACAGCAGCAGAACCATTAGCTTGCATACAGGAAAATCACTTGTTTGTGCTGACATCACACTAAGCAGCAAAATCCTCCCCCTGAAGTAAGGGAAAGCCAGGCCAGCACAGACTGGAGAAAAAGGTGAAGGGTAAACCTCAAGCTATCAACAAAAAAGAGCAGCAGGTTGTGTGGTAGCTTCTTGCAGTACTCAGGGCCGCTTTTCAAGTCCTCAAACCTTTAATTTGGGGAACTCTAATCAATTTATAAAGACATAATGTGTTAAATACACAAGCCTTGAAAGAAGTTCACCTGGGCACAAGTGTGTATAAAACACCAGCTGTAATTATTGCTTATCCCCTGTGAGTGAGCCCATTCACCATGCACAACTGCAAATTGTTCCAAAGCAAAACTCAGATGTGATTTTTATAGCAATTACACTGTAGTAACAGTCTTCCCATTGTTAATAGCAGGGAAATTATTTTCTCCTAGTTTTAAAAATGGAGAAATAACTTCTAATGCTTTAGAGGTTCTTATTTCATCAAAAAGATACTTCCCAAAAACAAATGGGAACTTCTGCTTTGCACATACTGACACATTATGCTCAGAAAGTTAATATGTAACAGCCTTTAGGGCTCCAACACCTATAACACCAGGGACAACTATGAAATTCCATAAGGGCAGTTACCTTTCTCTTCAGCACAAAAAACAAATTCCATATATGCAATCTGAGGAGGGTGCACTTCATCCCAACCCAAGCACACAAGCTACATGCCATGCCAGACCCTCGTACAGCAGGACTTGTGGCTGCAATTACCTCTATTCTGTACTAATTGCATGCAGCCATCTGAAAAAAATGGAATTACCGCCTGCATTGGGCCATCTCTGGATATGCCTCCCTCTACTCAGAATTAGTTCTGGTTGAAATCACCTTCCCGCTCAGCAGAAAGAGCCAGGCACGGTCAGAACACGACAGCAGATAAACTCCAGCCTCCACTCTGAGCAAAGGTATTCAGTAAAGTGTGCACTGTAGAGGGCCAGAGATGAAGCTTTAACAGCCTCTTCCTCACTCATCCCATGTCAGCAGAAAGGTCTGTCCCACTACACAGGCTGCTCCTCCAGCCTCTTGGTGTAAGAATAGCTGCCTTTGTGAGTACAAACCTGTCTATCAGGCACTGAGATGAAAGTTTAAAGTTTGAATTTACTTTAAAATTCAAGTCATTGCAGACCCTGCTATGCCAGTTCCCAGGATAACTGACCCGAGGGCTGCCCACCTCCTGAAGAACACACTGCTGCTTAAAAGGAGATGGATTTGTCACTTGTCTCTGGATCATATCCTTCTTAACACAATCCAGATCCTGCTTTGTCTGATGGACCCTTGACCTCTTCTGCAGCTGAGCAAACCAGAGGGTCAGGACAATGTTTGAAGTGAGTATGAAAGCTACAGCAACCTCCTACAGAAGAGGTAATCAAAACCATCACAGGGCAGCACAACGTACACAGAGAAGTGCAGTGTTTGCTTCCACTTACAGAAGACAGTTTGAGCCATAGCAGCTCAAGTCCTGAGTCAGGCTTATCTCTTAAGAGGGACAAGATACCTGTAGACGTGCTCCTCTTCACTGGCACGGGGAGAAGGAGAGCCAAGCCCGTCTCTAGGAACAGAGGCACTGGAGCTTTTGGCACTAGAGCTGTATATAGGAGACTGGGACTGAGGCTGTGGAAAGGAGATTTTTGTTGGAAACAGAGAACACAAAACAAATACGTACACAACTGCACTGCAGCATCTCATATGGACAGGACAGAATGAAGCCCACCAGCAAACCAGCTTCTATTGGATGAGCTACACCAGGAACTGCTGCTCCCTTCTTGCTTCAGATCTGCCTGTGAGTTGCAGACCTGTGCTGGAAACCCCCCGCCAGCTTTCCACAGGCTACAAGACAGATGACTAACACTAATCTCATCACCCTGCTGTTTTGTTGGAACAATGACAATGGCTTTAAAATTCTTGTTTGCCATTTGCTCCAACCAGTTCTATTAAAAAAATACAATTCCCCCCATTTCCTCACTCTGTTCATCACCAAACTCATCCTCGCTTCTTGCTATTCCCTCCCCTTGTCTGCTTCCTTGACTTACTTGCTGGTGGGCGTATCTGGAAACACTGGGCTGCCACTGGTCTAAGGGGTCGATCACAGTGCCATTCAGGGCCTCATTGGAAGGTGGCGGGGGCACTGGAGGTGGCACAGCAATCTCCTGGTACGTGTGGTTTCCAGTTGGATAGGAGTACGGCGTTTCCTCTGTTAGAAACACTGGCCGTTTGGAGATATGCGAGGTGGTGGATTCCAGGTCTGCCAGTAAGGCGTCTGCAGGGAAGCAAAAAATAAAACCAAAATGGTAAAATCCTGGACCATGGCTTCCTCTCTGCCATCTCATTCAGGATATCCATATCAGAAGGTCTTTGGGAAGACTTCTCATCTAGAGTGATCTAAATGCCCTGAAAAACATTACTCCAACCCAGGCCTGAACGGGTTAATCAAACTTTTAGTATGAAGAAAATGCAAGAGGTAAGAAAGCAGCCAGAAAAACTGTGTCAGTCTCAGATTTGTGTCTTAACTGGAAAACGGCTCAACAACAGGGACCCAACAGTCCCACTGCACTCTGCAGAGAAGCAGCCTATAAGAGACCTGCCCAGAGATCGACTCGCAACAGGATACTGACACAGGCTGATTACAGGCCCCACATCATTACAGAGTCGTTTACTGTGGCCGCAGGCGGTGCTTTCTGCAGGAAATAAGATCTCGGGAGGGGTTTTCTTCAGAGTCTAAAGTAGTGGAAGAAGCATGAAACTCGCGTCAGTCTTCCTAACAAAAATCCCTCTCCGTACATCACACAAACAGTTAACTCGTTCCCAAAGGCTGCCAGGTGAATGTCATTTCTTCTCCTGGAAACAATTCTCAGCTTGCTGGGTGGAGACTGCCCACAAATTCCTGAAGAGAAGAAAAACTTCCACCAGCTAGAAACACCGTCACTCATACCAGGCCGAGGAACCCACGTCACACAGCACCTCTCAGAAATCTCAAAGCACAAAAAATGCTCTCCCTCAGAGATGGGGCATGAAAAGGCATTCCCACTTTTCCAGATTTCTCCCTGCAAGTAATCCTTTGCCCATTCCCAACCCCGCACTCCTCTTCGGAGACTCACACGCAAATCCTGACTTGTTGGATGTTCCATCCTGAACCCCCCTGCAGAGCCCACTGCAGCCCCCTGCGGGGGAAGCCCCAGCAAGCGCCTGCAGGTCTGCACCGCACTCGCTGTCTGAAGAAGCCTTGCTGGCCGGGCGCCCGGCTTTCCATGGGAGCTGCAACTCCTGTGCACTCCCCTCTTTACAGCTATTAGAGAGGAGCTGGTTCACCAGGGACATCAGTGCTCTCCATCAGAAGAGCACCAGGACATACCTGGCAGTTTCCTTTGGAGGTGGGGAATTCTGCCAGATAACTGTAATGCAACATGTGTAGAATTAGAAGAGGAAGCTCTCAGAAACCCCCCAGTCTCCCTCCCGTCTGCACAGACCAAATTGCCTTCAGGCAGTCACAGTCAGCAGGTTTTGTCCTTCCCACACACACACTGCAGGTACCTGATGCTCAGGTTTGGGGCATGAGGGCTCAGCCAGAGAATATCCATCCTGCAGTGTCCTCTTCCAGGGTCACAAGGAACTGAAGTTGATCAGGTGGCACCAGAATAGCAATGGAGCAACTGCTCACCCTAATAGCTGCCCACCGGCGGGAAGCGGGCAGGCACCTGCCAGCTCAAAGCCACTTAGTGCCGGAGTGGAGCAGACCACACCACACCACTTAGCAACCCTCCAACAGAATAGATTAAAGGGTCACATGGAGGACAGTGTTCATTGCATTACAAGATGAGGAAGGGGCTGCTTTTCTACTCTCTTCCACAAAGCAAAGCATCATAAAAGGAAAAAAACTAAATTAAGTGGTCCTGCTCTCAGAGAGCAAGATACAGCAAATAAAACACTGTGGTAAATTAACTCTATACACCTTTGGCTTAGCCAAAAACATGATCCCAATCATTTAAGCCACAGGCATCTTCCTAGAGGGGTCAAATACCCCAGGAAGCAGACTCTCCCAGGGATACAAGCTTTCTGCAGTTGGGGAAAAATTAACTTAATCTTCTTTTTAAGCAAAAGCACAGCTGGTGGATTCCAGAGTGAAAGGCACATACCTCAAGGGGGCTGCTGAAGGGCTGCAACTCCCTACACCAGGCAGGTCCTGTGACTGGAGGGCTGTGCACACAAGCTCCACAGAAGTGCCACCCAAGAAGGTGTGGTTTTTCCCTTCTCCCCGCCAATGACAAAGGTAAACCCAATTCCACCAGGAAGTGAAAACCCCATGAGGGTGCTGGGCTGCCCCAGCACTGCAGAAGGGACCCAAACCATTTTTCCACCCTCCCACCCCAGCGTTTGCTGCAGGACAGGCAGACGTAACCATGTCGCTGCAGAATTCTCCTCCTCGGCTCGACTCTCTGCCAAACGAACCATCAGACAGAAACCCACGGCTTCTACTAAGGGCACCAGAGGGAGGGCAGCTGGATTTACTGCTTTACTCTTACAAGTCTGCAGCAGGAGAGGGGTCTGGGAGTGCCAGGAGCACTCTGCCACCAGGCTGTGAAGGAGTTAAGGAGAAGACATTACAGTTTAATGATTAACTTCCCCCATACCCTCCCCCTTCCTGACTTGAGCAAACAAGGCAGAGCAAGGAACAGGAAGCCAAGGGAGGAGAAAAGACTGGAGAGGAATCACTGGGTGACTCAAACTGCACTGAACTTTAACACTAATAGCAAAGCCCCTGCATGAAGGCCCCCACGCCCGGTGGGACAGAGAATCAAGCAAGCCAGGAGCCAGCCAGGCGTGCACACACTCGGTTTGGGTGGCCAAGGACCTCTCCTTGAGTTTGCTCACCCCTCGTGTTCTGCAAACCCATGGTCCTTTCTTCCTCATGCCCCACTCACTCCCTCCAGCTCACCGCCACGACAGAGGGAAGCTCTTCTCTGTGCACGTCCACCCCCATTCCAGTTTCCAGCCACATAAACTGCTCTCCCATCCATCCTACCAGCAACTGCAGTTTCCTAAAGCTTTGCTGGACTGAGGAGTTGTGTCCATTCAAAGCGTCCAACAACAGACCCCAGACAGCACCTCAGCCCCAGATGCCCCAAAGCATGGTGCATAAATTTAGGATTTGTGCAACTTTTTAATGCTACCAGAAGACAGTGCAAGATAAGGGGGGGGGGGGGGGGGGGGGCAAGAAATGAGATTCTTAACAGAAAAAAAGATGCATTGCTTTATCTTTTGCAAAAGGGGCCAGACAGCTGTAACCTGGTACACAGCAACAAAGATGCTGTGCCCTGCGCAGTGCTGCACTTCACATTATAGGACTGAGTTTACTATAGTGACCACTCCTTAAACAGAAATATTAAATGCTTAAACAGAAATATTAAAGGTCCGATCGATTTACTGGGTAATGAAGCGCTCCTTCCCAAGGCGACTCCCGAGGGACAGCGCTGCAGGAGGTGTAAATCAACCAGCGAGTCCCTCCCAGACGTAGGACGCAGCTGACTGGATCAACCCAAGGCGCTGACGCAGACCAGTCCACGCTCCCAGCAGCCATCAGAGGGCACCTCTACATCCCTACATGGACAGAAAGCCGAAACCCGACAGCAATGGCTAACTTGGCAGTAATTTCACCTCACTTGTCCGTCCCCGCAGAGCTGGGAACCTGTCCCTATTTTAGGCACATAGAAACTTTCTGCGGGTGCCACGTGTGCTCACCTCCCCAGGGAGATGTGCAGCTTTGTGCCAGCACATGCTGCAGCATCGCGGGGGCTACTGGCCAGTACCCTGGGAACAACCACATAAGACTCTAAAATGTCACAACTCCGGAAGGCAGAATCTCCCAAGGCTAAAAAATGAGAGATGCATTTCTCTTTAGAGGACAGATTTAACCATTTTGTAGCAATAAAGACAAGGTTATACGAGACCTTCAAGCCACTGCCCCCCACATCATCACCCCTCCTTCCACTCCCACTCCTACAAGGAGCCACTAGCACAATCCACAGACACAACGTCAGCTCACAAACATGTGGATGACGTGGAATCACACAGTCCAAAGAGTTCATAGGGCTCAGCCTACTGCCAGGCATGGGCTGTGCATATATAGAAATCTGTATTTTCCACTCTGACAGCAGAGTGCTGCTCAGTGGGGTGCAGAAGAGTGAGGAGCACTTGCTAAAACACCACCAACCCAGACACTCCTGCTCATCACCACTATGCTGGTGCAGTCCCACAGCTGACAAAACCCTAACTCCCTGTCCACTGCAGCACAGTGTGTCTCAAGGTGTGCATGTCTGCGCTCCACAGGCTCAGGTAACTTGATTAAGCACCTGGTAAAACTGCTTGCAAACAGGAGGCAGAGGCACAGAGGGACAGAGTGCTCCTCCCTCCACTGGGTAACCCAAAAATTACACGCTCAGTTGAAATCACGTTCAGGCCAGAGGACTACTCAAACCACATCCTCCCCAGTACAGGAGGACATCTGTGTTCATATTCAAGTGGTTTTTATGTGCAGATTTTCCTGTGGAGGAGGAACAGTTAAGGAATGATGTCATGTTCGATACTTTTCCTGCTTTAAAGCACTCAACATCTGGAGGTCCAGGTGCAATAGTTTGCTCCTGTCTCTCTTTTCACCCTTTTGCCAAAAATCATTACTAATTATGAGGTCCAAGAGATTCTTGTCTTTAAATCCCACACACAACTCTGCATGTACATTAGATGTGTATGAATGGTTCTTAATACAAACTGCATTCAAGGTAGTTCCCAGCATCTGCTAAAGCTCTGCTGTCATTTGCGACAAGAACTCTCAAACTGATGCCCATGCATCAAACTGCTCAGAAAAAAATCCCTTTTACCAAGCAAACCATCAAGATGAAAGCAGGACAACACCTAAGGGTAAGTCCATTTACTGGTTCAAGCTGCATCTCAAAAGAGCAATCACCTCCGAAGTTATATACTGCACATTCCAGCGCTATCTGCCCAGCCCACCCCTCAGTCAGGCCGAGGAATAGCTCACACATTCCAGGGGCTCCAACGCAGGCTCCTTCGCCATTGCTGCATGTCAGCACTCGCTGCCCTGCACATGCAGCACCCTCCGGCAGGAACGGCCTCGGGTGCAGCCACGGGGGCACATTCTTCAACTTCCCACATCCCAGGTTTGTCTGATAAGAGCAGTAACACCAGACTAGGGATCGCAATGCAGTTCTGAGGCACAGAACCACAAAGGATAACACAGGGATCCCTTCATACTGATGCACACATCAGCCTTCTTTTCTATAAATCTGAGCCGCAATCAGCCCTCTTAAATAGAGTCAAGTTATTAAAAAGAAAAACCCACAACATTTACATGCATCTTTTCATGCATATCAAAGCACTCTCTTTGTTCACTCTCCTCTGCCTGTGCCTTCCATGCATGTCAAAAACGTTCCTGGATTAAGGGGGCACAGTGAAGCAGAACGCATCATGAACGAGTTCTAGAAAAACCTACGTGACAAGGCAGCAACAAATTCACATTTGCCAACTGCAATCAAGCAGCTTTTTAATGATAATCTTTTCTCAAGCAGTAAAACGTTTTTTCACTATTCTTAAGCAGCCTAGGGGGTTAATTGTTTTTTTCAAAGTGAGGAAATTTACAGAAATCTAAATTTGCTTTCCTCTGGTAAGAAGCAGCCTTCTGCTACTGAGTGTCCTGCACACCTCCAGCCTGAGCAAGGCCTAGAGACACAGCACACGCAGTCAGCCCAAAGATGAAAGCATTAGTGCCAGAAGAGAGAAAACTACCTCACATTTCCAGATGCCGTTCATCTCTCTCTCAACAAGAAGATGAGCTATTAAGCCATGCAGAACTAGCAAATCAGAGCAGCATCAATAGAGTAAGTAGATCAAAAAGATGGTGGTCAAATCATCTTCTATATCTCATCTACTGCTGGGGAGGAAATGGAAGCATAACTGAGGCAAGATACTTCAAATGCCTCAGATATCAGCCTTTCGTTTCCAACAGCTGAAAGCCACATCTGCACATCCCTCACACCACACGCTGCCTGTAGCTCTGCTTCTTGCATGGGACATCTGGAAAGCGAGTGACACTGGAGACAGGATTCTTCACCCAACCACCACACAGAACAACTGCCTCTGCCTTCAGCATCCAGCCAGAGTCCCATCTCCCCAGCACCCCTGCTGCCACATGTCCCTGACGCTGGGGAATCAGCATCAGATGTCTGAGCACCAACTACATTATTTCCTCTAATGCAGCTGCAGCAAACGGGTGTCTGCACCTCCTCTGTATTTCCCCATACTCCTCTTTACCCAAATAACTAGAACTGCTCCAGGTTTTCCTGGCTTAGGCAGGAGAAGATTCCCAGAGGATTGGCAATGCAAATAAAAAGCAAGATAGCCATAAGGGCAGGTCTAAATGAGGACATGGACCTTACAAGACAATCAAGTCTCACTCTATGCAAACAAATTGCAGATCCCTCCTCTGCAGAGTGACACACCATTCTCCACCACTCTCCAGCCCTTTCTTCTCAGTACCTGGAAGACACTGAATTCAAATCCTTGGATTTTGCTCTCCCCTAAAAGAACAAGGGAAACTACATCTCCAGAATTGAACCCTGAGCTTGCAGCCTCGTCTGAGCAGCCTCTGCAAAATCCCCAAATCTAAACTCATTAAGTTCAAATAAGTCTTCTTCCTCCCCCGCTCCAGAAGCTCTCACACATGGAGACAGCTCGGGCAGTAACCCAGTCCCGAGCAAGACAGTTTTACATTGTGAGTAGCTGCAGAGGAATGGGGAGCGGGGATATATTTATCCTATTAAATAGCCTTTCAGAAGAAACATTTGCAGTGCTCTAGAAGAGCTGCATCAAAGACCTGTTGGGGCCTTGCTATGGGGATTCTTGCTGCCCTCGAGCTTGAGCCTGGAATGAGTGGGGAGCCCCAAAGCGCAATGGTGAAAAAAGGAATTCCCTTCTTAACAATAGCTTTGACTTTTCTTAACAAAATGGAAGAGAATTATCAGAAATAGGAAAATCATGAACAAAGAGGTGAACACAGGCATTAGCTCCCAGATAAAAGAAATGTAATAACAGGTCCATAACATTTTGTATCCTAATCAATGGTTTTAAATGTGAAAAGATGAAAGGCTACAAAAGCAATAAAACAGAAAGACCATTCAACTTAAAGATTTCAAGTGCAATTAGATTGTCTTAGAATCCTGAAGTTCTCCGTTCCTGTATATAGAAAGCACATAAAATAGCTTGGTTTACATTCTAACACATTCTGAGAAAGAGAAATTGAGAAGTTTTGCAAAATGTAACCAATATGTTGAGAAAGTGGTTAGAATCCAGGATATTAACAGCTCTCAGCTCTCCTGTGAACTAGGATTGTTACTTAAGACACAGAAAAATTCACGGCACAAAAGAAAAGTCAGACCTAACAACCGCTAGAGTAGCCGTATAGAGCAGCCACTGGTATTTTTACTTCACATTGCCTAGACCTACTCAGAGGAAGTTCAGATGACGTGGTCAAACAAATCACTTTGCTGTTTTTTAATGTATTTCATCAACTGATGCTTATTCAAAGCCTTGGGCTTTCTCATTATCCAAGTATTGTTGTGAGTCACACCTTATGTTGCTGCTTAAGGAAAAGAACATACAGACCAGTTTCAATACATGGTTATGGTGAACTCTTACAGAGAAGAGGATGCACGAAAATCCTTGCAGCTTCCCTGTTCACCAAAACCAACGCTGCCCCTTAGAGTAAGCTACACCATGCATGTGTGCCACTGACTGTCGAAGCTGCATGGGTACTTCAGAAGGCCTTACCAGCAAAGGCAACCACCCAGCAGTAGTTCCAGGTAGCTACCCCAGGCTGCAGAGAGGAGCTAAACAAGAACTCACCCTGTGACAGACAGAGCTGCTTCCAAAACCACGTGATGACAGGTACTGTGAATCCCATCCATGCCGTAACCTGACCACAGACAGCCAAACCCCTTGGCCTTCCCCAGTACAGCAGCCCTTGAGCCCAGCTGTTGACTGCTATCAGAAAATGTCTAAACAAAGGGAAGACATTGTGCAGTGAGATGCGGTCTGCACAATCAACTGCAGCAACGATTGTGGCTTCCTGTTCCAACCACCACGACCCAAGCTGGAAACTTTATTCCAGAGCTTGTGGTCAACTGTTCACAACTAACACACCCTACTACCACCTCAGAGCCTGGGGTTGTAAAAGAGTGTGCAAACACTGCCTGTTTAAAGCTATTCCAGTAGCTGTTTATCATAACTGCTCGCTGCACATCTGGGGATGAAATGCAAACCCTTCGAGCGCTGCAGTTTCAGCAGAGCTGCTGCCAGCATAAGGGAAGGGTCCAGTGATCCCCGCTTCCCCCAGCACATAAAACCTGCGCTGTTCCTGGAACGCACCCCGCTGATCACCAGGTGCTTTCTGAACCAGTTCAACTTACTAATTCCATAAAAGTTTGCTGGGTTGTGGGTTTGGGTTTTTTAAGATAAACTCGTTGCATTTCTTGGAAACAGTTCCACTCACTCAATGACTTCAGCAGCTTTTAGAAAATGTTTAAAAGAGAACAATCCCAGAATTTAGCCCTTATCTAAAATCAGTGAACAAAGCTTCTGCTTTAGATAGGAAATACCTTAGTTCCATCTCCAAAACTCAGGCCAGGACACAAACGGTGAAATTCAGCCCCACCCTGCCATTAGTTGAAAGAAATCACCCATCCTCCTGTCTAACTCCCATAACTAATCTGCATCTCAGTGCCCCTGTAACCCAGCAGCAAGGCTTTCAAAGGCACAGAGAAGGCCTGACAGCAGCTTCACACCAGCAGTCCCTGGGAATCGCAGCCCCATTCCTTGAGCAAGCATCTCAGATCCACCTCTTGGCATCTTTGATACAACAGGCTGGAAAATCCTTCAAGTGCTGGCTACGTTCACATCACCGAGTTGGCAGGAAGGTGACCTAATCTCAACCAGACCCACAGGGCATGGGATCATCAACTCAGCATGCAGGCTGAGACACTGCAACTGCCTCGAAGATCTGAGTCAGCACAGTTTCCTGGCTGAAACAACACAAATTCACAGCGCTCTCTGGCCTACAGTCCAAGCTGTGTGAAGGAACCACAAAAGACTTTCCCATAGGATCAGAATTTTTCCACTGAGCTCTTGACCCCAGCTCAAACTGGCTGAGAGAAATGACCCAGTACCTACAAAAGAAAAGCACATCATCGTTCTGCCTTCCTCTTAGCTTCCTTAGAAAAACTTTCATCCCCTTTCTGCCACTCAAAACAGTTCATTAGATAGCTGAGATAATGGAAGTCATGTCTCACAAGGCACATAACTGCTTACACGGTTAGAGAGAAATACTCCTCAATATGTTATAGGTTTGCTGAGCTTCCTCCCACTGGAAGTGATTTGTGATTTAAGCACCACCTCCTTTCAGAAGGGATGTACCTGATGCTCCAGAAAAAAAAAAAAAAAAAACAAAACAGTAAGGTTTCCAAAGGAAATGTGATTTAAATGTGGTTTGTTTGGCTACCAAGTGTAGCCTTTTCACGCTCTTCAAATCGACCTATGCTGTCCACTGCACGGCCATGGCTATCCTGTTTGGAAGCTGTCAACAGAAACATCAGGAAGAACAAACTCTTACTGGTGCTGGAGATTTAAGGGCAGAGTACAGCAAAGCATGGTCATACTAATCCAGCTTAAGCTGGTTGTTGTATTCTTCAGGCATTGCCCCCAAGAGGAGCACCTGGTCTTCTAGCAGCACTGTGACAACTCTAGTTTCAGAGCCTGCTCCCTCCCAAAGGTGTGTCCTCCCGTTTATTTCTCATTTCCAGAAAGTGCTGCGGAGGATGGGAGGGAAGGGTTACTTCCTGTTGTACACGGTATCCTCTTTTTTATAGCATGGCTTTCCCCACACTTGAAGTGAAAAGTGACATCTTATATTGACTTCCCTCTGTTTTTAGTCCTGAGTAGCAAACAGCTCATGCCAGGAAAAAAAACACTACACTAAGACCTGGAGCCTGAAACTGAATTCAGGTTCCAGCTTACTAAACAAATACATGTTTTCAGTTTCACATCTACCAAAAGCTGCTGAGAGTGCCAGATCCCCAACTACACAAGACCTAAAAGCCTCTGCCGAGAGATTCACAGACAGACAACCCACAGCTGGGTGAAGCTCAAAGAGAAAATGACCCCATGCATGGTTCCTTTCTATCTGGATTCACTGGACTCTCAAACTGAGTTCGCAACAACTGGAAACAATTACCAAAGATGGATAAACTTAGTCAAAAAGTTCTTCCACTGCTCTATGGACAAAATTCAGAAGGGCCAGGTAAAGTTTGTGAAAGGTTTGCAAATCACAGCTCCAGCACATCCTGTGACAGAGCACATGCAAAAGCCATAGGCAGAGCTCATCTCATCACTTGTGCAGAGTTTAAGAGCACAAAGCCCGGTTCTGGTTTACTGAACGGAGAAGTTGGAAATTGCACAAGAGAAGTTTGTGGTATGTAAAACACTTCACTCAGACTTAACCAGCCTTTACTCAGAACTCCAGCTCATGACCTCTGGTGATTCAGACCACCACAGATTATGTCCTCCCAGCCTCAGAGGACTGTCCCACCCACCAGTTACAGCTCTAATAGCAGAGGTGGAGGCCATTTTCAGCCACATTTTTCACTCACAGCAGTTGACAGTTCCACACCCTAAACCTAAACCTCCACTTATTCCATTTTATATAGGTATAACAGGCTGTGACCTGCAGCAACTACAGGCAGTAAAGTCTGCACCCAAATTGTACCCAAATTCCAACAAGGTCACAAATCAGAGACCTCACCCTAACATTGACAGCATGAAAAATCATCTGCCTTCCAGAACCAAAGAACTGATGTGCAGCCCTGAGCAGCCCAACGTAACATGGTTAAGTCCATGTTATGTCAGAATAGAAAGCAAGTCTGACCATCAGGCCTGTACTAAAAATACTAAGGTGGAATTTCTCAGCCTGAATCTACAGTCTGCTACGAGCTCCACCTGCTACTGAGTCTTTTGTCAGAATCCTCTCCCTTTGGAAGCAAACAGACTGCCATTCCTACAGGCAGTTACAGTCAGCCCAATGAAGGATTACGAGGAACAACGATCTGTGCAAATTAAAGAGTCTCCATCTCTCTTCCCTGTGTGTCAACTGCCGAAGTGGAAACAGCTTTGGTTTCCCAGGAGGGCAAGTACAGCCTCTGATGGTCCTGTCCTAGAGCAGCTTTTCTTGGGGAAGATCTATTTCTGATCTCCGCCTGACAGCAAACAGGTCTTCATGCACTTCCAGGAAGTGCCAGACAAAGGCATCAGCAAATGGCCAGCACTGACCTAACTCTCCTTAGGAGGGAGGCACCCTGGCTCAGAGAAATGTAAAGGACACTTGCTCTGTTCAAACGCAAGTGAAATGGCATCCTGGATGAGTTTGGTACCGAGAATAGATTGGAGTGAGTGTAAACATTTTACACCATTAGTTACTACCATCTCAGTACAGACCTGGGCTGGACTTCAGCCAACATCCTAGATGGAAAAAAAACATTTAAAATAAAAATAAAAGCATTAGTAGCCAATGCACTGACCTTCTTAGTCCTCTACATACTCTTATGTGCATAAAATAGCAAGTTACAAGTTACTCCCCACCCCCACCCATGCATGTCATAAGAATTTTTATTTGCCGCTGTCTTCCCTCAGAAAGTTTCTGGAAACTGGGATCGACGTTCAGAAAAGTCCAACAAGATCTGCTCTCCTCTGCCAAAACAACAAAAAACACTCATGAAAACCAAACAAGCAGCAACTGAACTGACCCCTCGGAGACAATTTCCCAGGGCTGAGGCATCTGATCAAAATACCAACTCCCTTGTATTCCTACAGGAAGAGGGGCTCAGCCAAGCCAGCTATCTGAGGAACCAGACCCTTCCTGCTACATCAACATGCCGCTACTCCACAAGCACTGGGCCAAAACACAGCACGCTGCCATTTTACAAACACCTAACAAGTCCAAGAATGGGAACAAAAACAGCAGGAAACAGGGATACTATGGTTTTTAAACCACAGTTCTGGTAAAGGGAAGAGAGAAGCTCAGGGCTCAAGACCCTTCATGAGGCACGTCAGGAGGTTGATGTCGTATCATTTGTATCCTGACAAATGTTTGCTTGCCCTCCTTGTGCAATGAAAGAAAAGACCCCCTGTACTGGGACCAGGCAATCTGTTCTCTCACCTTTCTGGAAAATAGGCAGGCAGAGAAGAAAAGAGAAGGAGCTACAAGGACAGCAGAGCAGAGTGTGAAACGGTGCCGTCATTTGTGTGCCAGCCTCTGCTCAGCCCTGGACAACAGGACTTGGAGACAAACTGCCAAGTGCAGAGGTGGGTGCCACCCTGCTACTACCAAGCAACTCTCTATGTGCTCCCTGAAATAAGCACAGACAAGGGCATTTTTTAAGCCCTGGGTGGACTGCATTTTGTTGAGACTTGCGTAACTGTAGGCAGTTGGGTCTGAGCTGAACTGAAAATTGTTTTAACAGTTACAACACATGCTAATCCAGTACCGGATAACTCTTCTGAGCAGCTTCTGGGCAGTAGCTTAGTGCCATAAGCAGTGGCAAATCAGAACAGCGTGAACACAGCAGTGGTTTCCAGATCTTTGGGCAACAGCAAAGCTGTGTTTGCTTGCACTCCAGAGCCCTCAGGTAGAAATGACAAGCGTGTAAGCCTGACCACCTAAGAGGACACCTTACAACAGCTACAGAGCATTTACCACTTGTAGATCGTAAATGGGTAACTGCTGATTCCAGTTCATCTAGGGAAGGAGAACATGTTACATCAGGGTTTACATGGGAATAGAGCGCAGGAGCCTACTGGACACCATGGAGTGATGGATACGGTTTCATAAGCTGCAGAAAGACAAATTAACAGTTCACCACTGCCAAAAATGGAGAGGTTTCACTCCTCCATGCAGACATGTGCTGCTGTAACTTACTTGTGTTGGCTCTGGCTCTCACAAGACTCTCTGCGAACCAGTTTGACAGAATACACACCCAGCCAAAAAAACTGACTGCTTTCTTCTGGGTTAGAAAAGAGGTGAGCACAGTAGCAGCAAGAGGGAAGAGGCATGAGGGATGTCCAAAGAGCCAGAGCATGAGGGAGCAGAAAAGGGTAAGGATGAGTGAAAGTAAAGCCACTCCCTGTTTCATCAGCAAGAAGCCATCATGTTGACTCAGCTGCCAGCAGGACCAACACCTCGACATCTCCCCTTTACCACACAGATAACCATAGCCAGCAATAAGACTGCAAAATATCACCATGAACCCATCCATCTGCATACGTAAAAATGAGTTTGGACACAGCCAGAAACAAAATTCTGTCAGAACTTGCACATTCTAAGTTAATTATCTGCCTTTTAAAAAGCAACAGAAAGAAAAAAGCATGTGGACCCTATAACCAATAAAGGGAGGGGTCAGATTTACACGGTTATGCAAGAATAGACATGAAATTTAAGGGAGGAAAAAATAGCATCTTTTAAACAGTGGAAATCCTATCCAAGCAGCATAAACAGAACTGAATATAGACCCATCCAGGCAAAGTGCCAGTTACAAAATTTGAGACACACACAAGGATGGTGAAAGGAAGAACAGAAATATTAGTATGAATTCTGAATTCATTAAAAGCATTAGGAGTACAAATTCTGCCCACAAGATGTAGAATGCCCTGGCTACCAGCAAAAGGAGGATTCCAGTAACAGAGAAGGGGGACAGTAAAGAGACACTGCAATCGTATCCATATTTAGCACAGTCTTATTGAGACATTCCTATCCCGAAGGCTCTTAAGTGGGATATCAGAATGCAAACTTAAAAGACTTCAGATCTCCAGGAGAGTGGTTTTCATTAACTCCAGCAACTTCCCATTCAGTAAGCAGCACATCTCCCCAGAGCATAACTGCAAAGAGCATTCAGCAAACGCAAATTGACCCTTAAAAACCAAGGTACCTCAAGTTAGAAAAGCATGCACCTATACGGTGAAACAAAGCCCCAGGAAATCTCACCCAAATGCTGGGGGATGCCAAATAAAAGGTTAGGATATTGAGATACAAAGACAAGTTACAAAGACTTGCTGGCTCGCCCTGCCAGCCACTCTGAGGCTGGTTGTTCCCTTTTTTTTAAAAAGGGAACTTCTGACAAATGTGGCTTATCTGCCTTGTTAAAAATGTAATTACGGAGAAAGTACTACCAAAATGATGAATGTTTCTTTTTAAAAAATTTTCATTTATGCAAGGGTTCTCTGCAATAGAGAGGGGGAGCAGACTTGGAAGCAACACTGAGCTCTTTATAAGCCAAAAAGTGTAAGTTATCATCAGCAACAGACTTTACACAAAGGACTGCCAAATGCACACTCACAGAGCAGGGCACGGAGAAATGACAACAATGTGTTTAACAATTTTCAGTCATGTGGATCTCAGCACTACTTATAACTATAATAGGTATAAACCTTTAAAATGAAGCTTTCAGCCTGATGAGCATTCCACTAAAACTTAAAGATAACCCAAGTTCTTGCAGATAGCGGGCAAGCAACATCTTTGGAAGACAGAGTACCATGGGCCAAGAAGCACATTGTTAAAAATCTAATTAAAGCAGCTTCTGGGAATGAAAGGAGGACAACATTCCAGAACTGAATGTGGGAACTGGTCCCCTAGTCCACTTTGGGAGAAGATGTGGGTGGCAATTTGATGGAGATTGCTGATGGCTCTATGGCTTTCGAGCTCTTTTTTTTTTTTTAGCATTGGCAGAAGAATGTGGCTTAAGAGTTTCACAATGTCATGACAGAGGCCTACAGAAAGAAAGGAAGTTGTTAAAGCCAGACAGAAAGCTAACATTTTTAAAACTGGAATATATTATAGCCAGCGGATGGAGAAGAGCCAGAGAATCTGCTTAAGGCTTTCTTATCTCTTCCCTCTGTGAGAAGGTGGACAGGCTACCATTCTACTGATTATCTGGCTTGTTTCGTCACCAGCAAGGGAAATAGTGAGGATTTCTTCTTACCAAGAGCAGCATTAATAAAGAAATTAAATGCATGAAAGCTTCTTCATCTCGGTGTCCTGCACAGAAGTTTTTTTTTGTTATTAGACATGGAAAAAAATTACTCTATCAACCAAAGGCTGGTTTACTGACAAGAGACCACAAAAAAACGCAATTAAAAAAAGACCAAAGAGAAAGCAGATTTTTGGGAGGTACAGATGACTAAGAGAGACCAATCTCCAGCGCTGACCAAAAATGGAAATGCCAGCAATACTGAAATAGAAGCAGCATGAGAATAAACTTCCCTTTCATAGGTACATGAAATAAATCCTTCTTCAAATTACTTTCTAAAAAAGGGTTTACAGCACGATTGTTCATCCACCAGTCCTATGATAAAAGTCAACAACCATCCAAGGTAACTGGAGAGAATATTTTGCACTAATCTACACAAGTCAAGATTCCCAGTTCCTACATTTCTGCGTTGCTAAAGATCAGGTTGACTTATTTGTCTCAACTAATCATACTCTGCCCTGCTATACATGGAATTAGGGCACAGGAGGAAATGGCTTCATTTTCCTATCAGGTACCTAGATGTGTATATATTTTACACAGACATGTACCTACTCACATCACTATCATCTTATTACTTTTGAGTCCTTTAAAGTTAATCTGATCCACTTAAAACCACACCAGTATTCACAGCCCACAGCAAAACAGAGGGACCAGGCTCTTCCACTTACATGTTGAATGTACAAAGACAACCTCACACACACACAGAGTGGTGCAGCTGCCCCTCGCTGAGAACACCCCATCTCTGCAACAAATCCATGCCTAACGGCTTAAAGCAGTTGGAAAACAGACTAACTCCAACTCCTCTCCCCCAAAAAACAGAAAATAAAAAATAGCTGTTTCTGCCAAGCAAGCACTGAACGCACTGCATTCCATTTCATTAAAACAATTACTCAGAATCCAGCCAAGAATTACATAAAGCCTTCTCCCTGCACCACCCCCAGCCCCTTCTCTTCAAACCTCCTCCCCAAAAGCTTCCAAACTCCACAGAGCGCAGATCACACCAGGGTGACACCACCCTGGAGAAGTGGAACCGATCGCCACACATCACGCTGGCTATTCCATCCCAGTAGTGCACATTTCAAACCTAAGCAATGCAATCTGGACTCTGGCAGATCCAGACAACCTAGAAGGTCGCAAATCCCACACCCCCACATTTCCTTCACTTTTGATGGTAAATTAGTACCCAAGAAACTGAGCCCTTAACTCCTATGGAAAAATGAATGACAACCTAACAGATTGTTTCTCTAACTTGCAGGGCCACAGCTTTTAAGCATGATCCCGAGGCAAAAGGTACTGGAGGTGCCAGATTTAAGCAATTAGGAAGGATGGGAGCAGCACACCAGTACAGCTGTGTTGGTGAGGCACTGCCCAAAGGAACTGTGCAGGACAGCCAAGCAGCAAACCTCAGCTTAAGCACCAGCAGGATAGACTGAAAACGACACGTTTAGGGTTACAGGAACCTGACTGACAAATCCATCCCAAGCTCCAGGCAGCTACTCCAAAGCTCCCACCCTGACTGACAGCGTTGAGCTCCTCACATTTCACAGCAGAAAAAAAAAGGCAGCTTCTTCTGGCCAGCACCGCGCACCCACCCACAACACCGAGCTGGCCACTGATAACAGATTTCATGACGTGGATGAAATGGCATTTCGCTCCCTCCCCCAGTGCTCCGGCTCTCTGCAGGGATCCTGTCTAACTGCTGGAGCTGCAGAATAGTTCCAGCTGTGGATCACACTGCCTAACCAAACCCACACAGCCCAAGACAAGTCTCCCATATAAAACCGTAAGGAACAGAGGGGGAGCTGCAATCCAGAAGTACTGGTCCAAGGCATCGCGCTCTTCTGGACTACCTCCGCCCAAAAGGGACAATTTGCTAGCAGCAACACAAAGCCCCAGTCCCAAGGCAACCACCAGTGGTGAGGAACAGGGAGCAGCAGACAAGCAGCAGAGACAACCAGCCAGGCCATCCCTGTATTTCAGCTCGTGAGTCACCAGTAACCTCAGCTGATGGGCTTTTAGCCTTTTGTCTGACCCAGCTGAAATCAGTGTCTCCAATCCAAATAAACCTTTTCAGAGAAGTGCTTGAACTTGTTCAGAACCATGAAAGAGGATAGAACAAGGGAGTATTAAGCCCCTAATCCACAGCAAATCATTCACAGCCCTCCTGCCCACGACCTTTTTTCTACTTCTGGCTTTTTTGCCCCCTTCTGCTCTTATCAAAAGCCAGCCTGACCACAGTCCCTGACCCACCACATACTTCCCTAGCAAAAAGTGAAATTTTCTTCTCACCTTGCCCTTCAGGGATGGAAACGAAGCAAGATACTATCAGGCGTCTAGACAGACATAGGATTAATTCTGTCTGCCAGCTCAATTTTGTGACAAAAGCATGGGATTGGTTTATTCCTAGAGACCCCATACAGTTTGATTTATAACTGAGCCCTTTAAAGCACAATTCCCCATGCAAAGTGTCATTCAGGAAGTTTATTCCCTGGAGCGCTTTTTACTTTTTTTTTTTTTTTTTACATTCTTCACATCATTTGCAAAACGTTAGAGGTTTAAATATGTGCAATAAACAGTAAAAAACAAGAACTCAAGCTACACTCCACTGCATGCTGCCAGCCAGACATACACAGTAGCTCCCCCAGCAAAGCCATCGACATCAAACTTGCACATGGTAATAAGAACACCGCAAGAAGCAGTGTGACAAACTGCATTTGAAGACTTTAGACTACGCCATCTTCATTTAAATAACTTGAACTAAATTTGTTCACTGTGTAGAGCAGTCCAGCACAGCAAAAAAGGAGACAATCAACAACAATGTAGGCTGCCTCTCCCTGTGGCCAGCCCTAAGTTCCCTTAGATCCTCAGCTTATAGCTGTCTGAAACTGCTTAGATAAATTTCCCATGTATATTCAGATTAATTACTGTCTGCTACAAGAAAAACCTGCATTTATATGAGCAGAAAAAGAGCTCACCAGACTCCTAAACAGAACAAACACTTAAGTTCCTGAAACAGAAACACCAATGCCAAACTTGTTCCACAGCACTCCAGTTACCCATTCTAGTTTGTTTGCTTCATCGAGATTTAAAAAAGTACATACACAGAAGAAAACACATGGATCTAACACCAGTGAATCAGGGCAATCTGTCTCCAGTCAGCTGGTTTCTGCTGCTCTGGGGCCATTTGCAATGAGAACAAGGAAGAGCAGGAAAAATAGCTACGAGTGATATAAGAAAGTCATCACCCACCTCCTATTTTTATGGTGTATCTTTAGCACACGACATTCTTTGAATGACTTCATGATGCTCTGTGGTAAAGGGAACAACCAGAGTAGAACTACTGTGGGGGACTTGTAAGGGAAAGGAAATCTTTTCTCCCTTACTCACAGCCTGTCGTAGCAGAGGATGAAGAAATCAGAAAGGCAGAGGGGGCACATTAAACAGGGCTGAGAAGGGAATAAAAACTTATAAATCTAACTCAAACTTGCCATTGTAAGCTTTCCCAGCGAGAGTGACCAGAGAAGCTTGAAAGAGTTACTATTCTGATATATTCAGCTGGAAGCTATTTCAGAAACACAAAGATCCCAACAAATTCTGACCACAGTTTGCAGGTAAGGAGCTATTATCCCTATTTCGCAGACAGAGAAACAACATGCCTAAAGCCAAGACAGGTTTTTGAGGCTGTGGATAAATGGTTACATTATGCTAGATTAAACATAAGCCAGAGCTAAAAAGGGTGGCCTCACCTACTTCCCAGGCCACCATGCATGTAAAAAACTGACCTTCTGAAGAGTCAGCTAGCTGATCCAGCTAACTGCCCAATGGTTATTGTGGATACAAGGGAGATGGGGGCAGGGGGAACACAGCACAGAAGCCAGCAGTTAAATCAGGTTAAACCAATTTGAAATCACAACTTCCACTTCCCTTCCAATCCACTTAACCTCAACCCAAAATGGAAAGGAATGGTGCTACTCCTTGCTTTTACACTGCCCTGGATCTAGTTATCCCACCACAGGGCAATACAGTTCACTTCACTGATCCAGTGGCAAATCATTTGTTCAGTTTGGGGGAAAGGGTTTGTTTTCCAAAAGATCAGAAGTTTGAACTCTGGAGCTTGATACTCACTAAGCTGCAAGCACACAAGCAATGGGGAAGCTGGAATCACCATTTTTGGTTGCAATCTGAAACTGAATGACATGCAAGGAGAGACCTTGCAAATACTGAAATAAGAACAGGACCCAATGGTCTCCACAGTTCCCTATCTAACATTTTAAAATATAATAGCCTGCTGGTCATGACAACCTGTATTACAGGGCTTGTTATTAAGCCTAAGTTAGTTTGGATAGGATAAAGCGAGTAAGAAACTAACTCCCTAAACCCTATCATCTTATCACAGCCCAGGGGGAGCTTCCCACAGACAATGTCTCACTTTCAGGCAGCTGGAGCAGAAGAGCGTCTTCATTAACAGCTTCCGCATAAGACAAAAAGGGACACAGAAGATTCGTACACAAAGGCGCAGTCTGAGACGCAGAGCAGGAAATTGGGACCAGAGATCTTATTCACTCAAACTGATTTTCCACTAGCACAATACAACTGAATTCAGGATCTGTTTCTGGCTGTCTTCAAAGCTGCAGCAGATCCCGGATATCATAAGTAACACATTATTCTGATTCAAAAAGATTTGGTTTGTAGCCATGGACAGGCTTTTCCCCCCTTCTAGACATACAGATATAGTTTAAGGAATTTATATACATCTGTCTTAGCAGCAGATCAGATAAACAACCGCTGATCTAAGTGGAAGTGCATTGTTATTGCTTGTTCTGCTGCCAGATTTTTGAATTTTAGGTATCCTCTCTGCAGTTTCACAACTTGTTGCATATAATAAATACACTTCAAGGGGAAAGAGGTAAGGAAAAGAGGGTCTGAAGAAATTCAAGTATCAAGATTCCATGAAAAAGGAAGAACAAGTAGAGACAGAGTTAAAGATGTACAAGGCGTTACCCATTTCTTTCTCAAGTGGTAGAGACGGTCGGCGGTGGAGGATCAATTTTAACCAGGAGGGCAGCTGAACACTTGGGACAAGCTGACCTCTCCCAGCAAGGGACAAAGGAGCTAAAGACAGCACGGAGTCCAGCCCTTCCATGGAAATAGAGCAACAAGAAAAGAAGCCTCTCTCTGCATCGCACACTGCTCGAGGCAGAGGACTCCCTGTCTGAGTTGCTCAGGACAATGAAGTCCCTGTTTTACGAGGGGTCAGAACAGCTAAGAAGCTGAAACAAGTCAGAACCCCATTGTGCAGAGCATTAGTTCTGTTTACAGTCTTCTCGCCCAGCAGCAGGAATGACTCAGAAACCTGAGCCAGTAGAAAGCCAAGGGACCAAATGACTTTACCAGTGTTTCCCCACCAATGCCATTCCCAGGGCATTGCTGACCATAAGCAATTTCACAGTAAACTTTCAGTCATGTAAGACCAAACCCACCACATCCAACTTCCAAACTGAAGGAACTGACTCACAAACAGGCAAGCATCCCCCTCAAACAGGAGGCAGACAGCATAACCCTGCAGAGCACAGTCATCTTCCAAATGTTAGGAGAGATGACAGATGGAAACACATGCACCCCTCTCCACACTCGCATGAAAAATCAACAGTAAAACTGCTCGTTTTAAAGTCAATCTTGAGAGGATTAAGCCCTGAAGAGAGAGCGGGTTAGGGATCCTAAAACAGAGTGAAACAACTTTTAAAGTGCCACTGAACCTTTGAGCACAGAATTTTGACACCACACTCCTAGACAAGCCTTCTGCAAAAGAAACACCTAAAATAAGCAGCTTACAGTCTAGTTTATATGTACAGCCAAAACAATGACACAAATACGTCCTTACTCAAAAGAAATAATTTCTTTGCAAAAACATCCTTTACAAGCACTCGTGAATCCTGGTTCGGTTTTGATTGCAAAATCCAGTTAAAAAAATCCGAAGCCCTTAAAAGGAAAACGCAAACCCAAGCAGCAGATAAGTGAGAATTCCAAAGCCATCAAAAGAAAGCTTCTAAAAGCAACATCATTTATGTTTGGAGTTACCAAAGCTTAAAAAAAAAAAAAAAAAAGAAAGAAAGGGGTTTGCAGCAGTGTTTGTAACCTCTTTCAGAAAGGCTGTAAAAAACATTCAAAGTCCAAACCAAACAGTGACTAAAGCAAATGTGAAGTTTCCTTTCTCCTGCTCCTCTCATCACAGAATACTCGACACACTACATAAACTGGATTTCTTCCTCCGCAACCAGCAGATCCCATGGACTGTTCACACACAGCACTTAGACAAGAAAGCACCACAGAACTAACATTTAATTCAGTATCTCAAATTGTCTGAATATACACGCAAATACATGCGGGTAGTAACTTGAGAGCTGGACAGACAGCATGAAACACCCCCATGCTGCACTTTGGTAATCCCTGAACGGGGTGATAGCCCCAAATTAGGATTTCCACTCTTCAGGACAAAGCTTTACTCTTTGTGCCAATTTACAACACTGCAGAATGGCAAATTCATTCAGCACGCTTCCTGACAAACTCCAAGCACATCCGCAAAACGTGCTTCCTGAGAGAGATTCGAGGAAGACAATGTGGACAAGCCTGGCCAGCTGCTGGAATTTACCCTCTCCTCCTCCCTTCCCACAATGTGCTGTTCTGGTTTGTACCCAGACCCTGCACTGAGTGTTCTGTACCATGGAGGCTCCCCCAGCTCAGTGGGGTGTACCAATTCCGCCTGCTGAGCTCTGAAATGGGTTTCCTGTGCAAGCTGGCCACTCTAACATCACTTCTTCAACACTGAGGGGGAAATAAAAAGGAACAAAGCTTTTCCCAACTCCAAATGAATCCCCAAAGCAACATAAATCCATTCTCTCATGTTTCGTAACTTCTCCAGCCCAAACACCATGAAATCGACATACTTTTGCAGCTTCACTTACAGTGGGCAAGCACGCACTGATCAACTCCTCCGGCTCTGGGAAAAGGGAGGAGGTTTTTGATAAATTCAGAGAGTTAAGAACAGAGATAGCAATGGGCTCTGAGAGGTTCCTTCATGCCCAGCAAGGCCCACCAGTCACCAGCCATTTCTACACCACGCAGATTCAGAAGCATGGTGTGGAAATATCCAAGCTGATTTTACTTGACATCAACTCTGAACCTGCAGGGCGTATTAGCTCAGGTTCAACGCTAAACTGCTTTTGGGGCCAAAACTGGCCCTGGAAGTAGTGCAGCTATGTCCACATGGCACTGTGCCTGAACCAACAAGTCCTGCCCAACCAGCTTGACTCTAGAGAGAGCCAGCCCAGAGGCCTGTATCCATGGCACAGTTAATCCACAACTCTGATAATCCACCCATAGATAATGAGGCAAGAAAACCAAACAACTCTCACTTCAGCTCAAAAGTTTGGCTTATTTCAGGGGAGTTGTATGAGCACAGCATTGTTTCCTTGTTTACGCATCCCAAGGTGATTTGCTTTACAAAAATAAGTGAGAAGTTTAGGGGCGAATAATGATTTTCAGAGGGAAAATAGCTGGTGTGCCTTTCCGTGGTGAATTCTGTACACTAAAGAAAAGCTTATCAAGAGAAAAGGTCCCACTTTTTTGTCCAGCTGCTTACTGTTATACAGCCAGATCTTGTCCTGTCTGAAAGACTGCACAAAAACTGAGAAAGACATGGTGTAATTCAGAATTGATGAAATCAAGTTGCTGGGACAAAAAGTTCTATTTTAAAAATCAGATCACAATTTTAACTTTTGGTTGTGTCTATTTGTTTAACTCCTCAGAAGAGCAACATAGACACAAATTCACACCTTTTTCGGACTTTCTCTGTAGTTCACCTCTAATCCTCCTACACAGGAAAGAAAAAACATGTTGAAACTGCAGTGGCCTATTCAGACCACCGGAAAGTTGCACTACCTCTGCTCAAGGAATGCAACCATTGCAGTGGGCGCAGTACAGCTCCCATGGTTCATTAAAGAGAGTATTGATGAGACACTAAGCTGGCCCAGCACAATCTATCTGCTCACCTTGGAGGGCCACTCAGCAAGTCAGTGCAGAGACTGGGTGAATCCTGTTCTGACTAGCAATACATTCCTGAGCATGCTAGAAACTTGCACCACATCTCCAGGAGATAACCAGGCTGAGGGACAGGAGAAACAGTAAAGAGAAGTGTCTCCACTTAAAGAAACAATAACTGTGAGAAGACGACACAGTAAAAATTCATCCTATTTACAGCTCCTCCACCCGGGTCGAGGGTGAAGTTTCACTCCCTAAGCATGAATCCCTCGTGGTGCACCTTTCCCCAGCAATCCCTGCAAAGCAGCTGACGGACTCCTGCCCCGTAAGTTTTATCGCCAGCCCGACTCAGAGTCTGTTGTGAAGGTGTGTCCGCCAGCTCCGTGCCAGCGCTGCAACACGAGCTCCCAGGTCCAGCAACAAACCCGCAGTTTTCTTGGAGCACATCTGAACGGGACGTCTGGTTTCTATTAAAGATAGGACGGGACTAGCGGATTGCGGCCACTCCCCGGTGTCTGATTTAATCACTTTCATAAGCAGAACTCAGCCACCCTCGTGCGTCCCGGCGCACAAGGGATGTTGGCACATCCTCCCCCTCCCAGCTCGGTACCAACGGAGCTCGGGCTCTCCAGATCCTTCCAGCGAGCCCCGCCGCCTCGCGTTCCCGGTTCCCCGCTCGGGAGGTGCCGCACACCGGGGAGACCCCGAGGCGGGCAGGGCCGGGCTCGATGCCCCCACCGAGTCACCGGTCCCTCCCGCGCACAGAGCGAGACCCGCGGCCGGAGGGCGCTTTTCCCGGCGCGGCCGAGGGGGCCGGGGGGCAGCGCGGGGCGCTGAGGGGACCCCGCAACTCACCCAGGTCATCCATGGCGCAGCCGTTCGCGCTCCGCTCCCGTTCCGTTCCCTTCCCCTCCGCCGCCGCCGCCGCCCCAGCGCCTTCGCAACTTTCCCGCCCCGCCCCCGCGCGCCCCCGCGGCCGCGCGCCCCCGCCCCGCCCCGCGCTGCCCCCTGCCGGCCGCGGCGCGCGCGGCACCCGCGGAGCGCGGGGCCGGGGGATTGCGGTTCCCGGTACCCCAGGTGGAAGCGAGGGGCTCGGATTCCCAGTCCTCCGGGCGAGGGAGGGGCCCTCGGATTCCCGGTTCCCCCGGGCGAGGGGGAGCTCGGGATCCCGGGGCTGGCGGGGGGAAGGCTCCCGGTCCCCCGAGCAGGAGGGGCTCTCGGATTCTCGGTCCGGGGCTGGAGGGATTCGGGTTCGTGGCCCCGGGGTGGGGGGAGGCTCGAGGTGCCCGGTGCCCGGGCACAGCCCCCCACGGTGGCGGAGCGCCTCGGGCTATTGCGGCTGCAGCCGCCGGCGGGGCCGCTCCCCGGGCGAGGCCTGCCCCGCCGCCCCGAGCCGGGCACAGCCCCGCGTGCTGCCCAGGGATCGCGGCCCGAGCCCGGGCCCCTTCGCCTTCCCCAGGGACGCGTCCCCCCGGCAGCGATGCCTCTGGGGAGCCGCCACCCAGCTGCCACTTGTGCCCCCAAAACCTTCGGACAACTCGCCGTGTCTGAGCCCCACGCAATTGACCCAGCCCACGGGAAGGCTGCTGGAAGCTCCTGAACCGTTTCCCACAGGCTGTTGTCACCACCAAGGAAAGGCACCGGCCACTTCTGCTTTCCTCTGTTCAGAAACCATAGCAGCCCTCTGGACTTATCATACGACTGTGCATCCCCAACCACCATTTCCCACTTGCTTTTCCTTTCAAACTGCTACCAAACGGCGCTCCGAGGCAGCAGAGTCCTCAGCCTTGCCCCAGCGCAGCTTCACAGGCATCGGAGCCAGTGTCTATGCCACCATCATGCTCCAGCCAAGCCAACATGGCAGTGAAAACAGTTCAGCCCAAGTGGTCACCTCCTACTGGGATGAAAGACACACCAAAAACTATTCATGTGGGAACAGCAACGGATCCAGGAAACATTATTCTGGTAGTATTCTTCCTTAAAAAATGACTACTGAGTCAGAGAATGTTCTCAAGGCCAAACAACACATCGTGTCCTGTTATCCAGCCCAGATCAGGGAACTGCATTTCTATAAAAACAGTGACCAGGAGGTTAGCTGCTGGCAGTCCCCCATGCTTCATTTTTCACTCTCCAGACACAAACACATCCAGTTTCCCAGCAAGCATAATGCAACAGAAAGAGTTATTTCCTGTGTTAAGGCATGCTATGATGGGAACAATCGCTAGCGGGGCATGGAAATATCCCCTCCCTAGTCCCAGCCAGTGCTTGCAAATAATCAACAGCCTCCAGCAAATTCAGTCCATGTTTTACTCCAAATCCAGGACTTCTCAGAAAATGACACCTTTACCTAGATCTAAATATGATATAAATATAAGCAAAGATTTTCACCATGATCTTCACCACCAATGCCAAGGATCTCATTCACCTGAGCCCTCCCTTGCTGGTCCCTGCACAAAATTAAACCGTTATTTGAAGGGACTGTTACATTTCCTCATCACTGGCTCTACAACTGTGAAGATGTGAAGAGGCGGAGCAACAGAAACTCCTGGCATTTGCAGGTAGTGGAGTGGCACTAAGACCATCAGGAGCTCATCCTTTCCTGGGTTCTGCATGTTTCTTCTAGCAACAAGTGACAGAATCTGTCTTGACTTGGGTTGGATTCTCACCCCAGCATTAACAAAGCACCCACTGTGCTACTCATATCATAGCCTGGTATGCAATCTTTATCTACAGCTTCCTGCAGTGTCCTTTGGGAGTCTGGAAGTGAGTGCAAATTGGAAAGCAGCTTCTATTCTGTCTCAGAGCTGAAATGAATGTGTCAGAGCACCTGCTAGGGTTGCACCCGCAAGAAAAAGGCAGTGTCCAAGCTGCTCAGTGTGAAGAAACCATGTCATTGCCCCTAAGGCTTTGCCTGTGGCTTCAGTGCTGCTGTGACAGGGTCAGGGAGGTGGGGAGGCAGGGCTGCCACATGAGTGATGCTATCCTCTAGAAACATGGCTTTTCCAAACCAACCTATCCTCATTGCACTCCTCACAGCCAGGTGCTGTTCATAACTGAATTCTTTTTCACACACTACAATTTCTTACTTAAAATGGTCAGTCCTTAGCCCTCCTATGACAGGAATAAGGGCAGGTTAAAAACCCAAGCTGCTAAAACAAGTGCTCAGTGGTGTGGGCTCAAGGCAAACTCACCCAAACAACATTGACCCTCTCCTGTCCTTCCCAACACCCTGAAAATCCTGGTTTCTCACCATTTACCTGCTCTGTGCCTCTGAAGGTCTTGCTGGCTCATAACTGCTTGCTGCTGAAGCACCATCCTTATGCAGCTCCCAGCAGAAACAGCTGCAGTTCCCTGGTGGTGGCCACCTCCAGCAAACTCCTTCCCACTAGAGCCCTGTACCCAAGGCACGTAGAGAGGCTGCTGGTGCGAATGAGGGGGAAGTGATGCTGAGAGCAGACACATCCCTCATCACTGCTGCTGGATGGGAAGCACCAGGGCATGAAGGTAGTGCAGCAGAGAAATATGCAGAGCACCTCCTTTCATGTTGTGCCCAAGAAACTTTATGACTCAACTTCTCTTTCACGGAAGGTGCGACATGAAGTTATTGCCCCTATTTACAGATGAGAAACAGGGCTGGGAGCTCAAAAAAAAAAAGTCAGACAATGAGCCAATAACAATGTACTGAGGACTTCTGGCTCTGCACAGTGCAGGCATTCAGACAAATGGCTCAAGGCAGCTTTCACTTTTGTCAAAGCATCATTTTCCAGTTACAGACCAGCTCCACAGAAGGGTGGCCTAACCCACTGAGCTCCACACGCTTGACACTTGGAGACTGGATGGATCCACCTGTCCGCTTCAGGGCTGTAATCCCAGATGGCTGCCAAACAGAGGAGCAGGCCAAGCTCATTTCATAACACCTCATGTGAACAGCACCATTACTTACAGCAGATGACCTATGTCAGAGAAGGACAGATACTAAGCTACATTGACTTGTAAGGCGTGTTTAGAGCTTAGCAGCGCACTTTCCAGAAAGTAACTTGAAACTGCAGAGCAATAAGAATTACTTCATTGAAGCGTGTGTCCTCTGTGCTGTGCCACACTGACATCATGCAGGGGATGTAGCTCTTTCTTCAGGTGAAGAAAAATTCAGGCAGAGATTTACACTTAAGGCAATGGCAGTAAACCTCAACGTGTGACTTCCCCATTCAAGGCCCAGCTTCCCCCTTGTTAAAAGGATCTATTACAGCAAAAGGATTTCTAACATAAGGTGTATGACATGATTTCACAATGCAGAATGAAAGCACTGCATCAGACAGCTTTGGCAGAAGAGACAAGAAGAAATCAAGTGATAAAACCTATACTTATCAGCACAGATTATATGAATCAAGCAATTACATGAAATGTATTACCAGCTGTGAAAGACATTTGTCTTTGGTATTTGTCAGTGTGGCTTATTCTAATGAAGGGCAATGGCATCCCTATGCTTCAGTTTTTTATTTCAATTTGATATCACTAACAACACCATACAAATAGGGGGACAGATGCCATCTGGGATGTTTCAGTGGCGCTCTTCAGTCACTGCTGTGTATGATACTCCAGCATATCTGAATGTTACAAAAACTGGATGAAGAGGGACCATTATTGTTCACAACTAAATTTTCTGCTCTGCCTGGTTATGGTTTAGAACAGCTGCCAGGCTGAGGGTCTTATAGGCAGGATATGAGCACCTGGATGGCAGATGGCACACAGGACCACACAGAGGTAACCTGGCAGCAGCATAAGCTGCATCCAGTTCCTATCAAGTCCCAGAGGACAGCTGCTGCCAGCACGGCTCAGGCTCTTACCCCCAGCGGTTGCTCCAGGAATGCCGGCCTGCTCCCTGCTGCCTAGGCTGCTTTCTGAGAGAGCACTCTCCTCGAGGGATGCTCCAGGGAGACCTTAGAGCAACCTTCCAATACTTGAAAGGGAGCTCCAGGAAAGCTGGGGAGGGGCTTTTTATCAGGGAGTGCAGGGATAGGACGAGGGGTAATGGTTTTAAGCGTAAAGAGAGGAGATTTAGATGGGATAAATTTTTCACCGTGAGGATGGAGATGCACTGGCACACGTTGCCCAGGGAAGTCGTGGCTGCCCCATCCCTGGAGGTGTTCAAGGCCAGGTTGGTTGGGGCTTTGAGCAACCTGGTCCAGTGGAAGGTGTCCCTGCCCATGGGAAGGGGTTGGAACTGAATGGGCTTTAAGGTCCCTTCCAGCCCAAAGCATTCTATGATTCTATGACCCTCTGCAGCAACAGTCGCATCAGGAGCGCTCTTCCAGGACCCTGATCCTTTCCCTTCCGCCTCCACAGACCGACTTCTTCCACAGCTGCTGAAGAAAGAACTGCAAGAGCCGCGGTGCTTCTAGTGGAACGCCCCCAGTTTCTCCCTCGTAGCGCGGTTGCGCTCGGGGTTGAACCTAATGGTGAAAAGAGAAAAAATATCGCGAGCCGAGTCATAGGATACTCCGCGATTCCATCATATTTCTGCTCTGTTTTTTACAATGTTATTCAGTCTCCGTAGAGACTGTCAAAAATTGCCAATGCCGACTATATTTCAAGTCGTCATGGCGGGGTATTGGGAAAAGTTTTCAATTAGCAATAATCGCGCCTCGGATTAACCTCATTGGCTACGATACTGCCACTGCGCAAAGCTACCCTTCACCGCTCTCCCCAGCCGGCCCTCGCCCCGGGGCCGCCGCCAAGCTCGGGGCGAGCCCCCGCCCGCCGCTCAGCCCCGCGCTTCCCCAGCCCCGTTCCCTTCCGCTGCCACCCTCATACCCGCACCGCCCCCGAGAGCTGGGCGCCCCGGTTCTCCCCCCGTGCCCGGCCCCAGGTCGATCGCGGAGCAGGCTGGGAAGCGTTATGTAAATTAGGCGTGACGTCACGCGCGGGCGCATGACGGGCTCCCAGCCGCGCGCGCGCACCGCCGGGGGTCCCGGGGCGCCAAACCTGGGGACCCCCGGCCTGGGGAGCGCAGGTCCCGCCGCTCTGTCAACTCGTCCCGGGGCGCCAAACTTAGGGATCCCGGGCTTGCGGGGAACCCCCGGCCCAACCAACCCATCCTTGGGCACCAAGCATGGGGTCCGCGGCCCGCGGGGAGCCCCAGCCCCGCCAGACCGTCCCGGGGGTCCCAGCAGAGGGACTCCCAAGCTAGTGGGGAGCCCCGGCCGCGCCAGCCCGTCCCAGCGCGGCAAACTGGGGGACCCCTGGCCCAGCTCCCGCTCCGCCAACCCATCCCGGGGCGCCAGATTTAGGGACACCCCAGCCGGCGGGGAGCCCCTGTCTCAACCAGCCCGTCTCCAGGCGCCTAGCACGGGGAAGGGCAACCGGCGGGGAGCACCTCTCCCACCAATCAGTCTCTGGGAGCCCAGCATAGGGACCCGCAGCCTGCGCGGAGCCCCCGTCCCACCAACCCGTTTCCCGGGGCACCCAGCATGCGAACCCGCAGCCAGCGGGGAAGCCCCGCCGTCCCATACCCGGGCACAAAACTTGGGGACCCGGGGCTCAGGGAGCCCCGCTCGCCTCCAGTCCCTGGGCGCCCCGCACTTGGATGTCCCGTACCGCCCCGCCACGTGGTGAACCGCAACTAATCGACTGCCCCCCTTCTCCTTTTTTTAACCGCTCACACGCAGCCTCCGAAGAGGCTCTCAAAAATTGCCAATGCCGACTATATTTCAAGTCGTCATGGCGGGGTATTGGGAATAGTTTTCAATTAGCAATAATCGCGCCTCGGATTAACCTCATTGGCTACGATACTGCCACTGCGCAAAGCTACCGGGCTGCCCCGCCCCGCCGCCCCCCCCCGCCGCTGCCCCGCCGCCCGGTCAGAGCGCGCCCCCGGGGAGTGCCCGCACGCCCCCCGCCAGCCCGCGCTGCCGCGCGCCTCCCGCCCAGCGCGCACCCCCGTGGCGGCGACGGCGGAGGGGGGGGCACCGGAGGGAGGGAGAGAGGACCGCGGGGCGCGGGGAGTGCCGGGACAGGCGCTATGGTAATGAGAGCCAGGGAAGGGGCTGCCCCGCCGCCCGGATGGGACAAACCCGGCCCTTCCCCACCCGCAAAACGCGTTTGAACTCTTAAAACGGGCCCTGGCGGCCCAACGGGAGGTGAGAACTCACGAAACGGCCGAAACGGGGTCGTGCTGCACTGCTGTACGGGCTTGGCCTCTGCAGGGCTTCGGGATAACTAAAGGGCAAGGAAAATAAATGGATTAAGAATTCCTGCGATGTCCTGACTAATTAGCAAGAGTTGTGGAGAACACATTAGAAAGGCGTCCCAAATCATTAAGAAGAGCCCACTGCGTGTGCAATAGGCAAGCACCTTGCACCAGGCTGCTCCTGGCACAGTGTGGACATCCTGTGTACCTGTTCTTCAGAAAAATATGACTCCTTTACAAAAAATGCCGCTGCCCTTCTTTCCAGTTTGTCCAGTTTATGGAGTGGTTATGGAAACCAACACTTGCACCAAGCAGAGGCACCAGTGGCTCCTGCCAGGCAGCTGACAGGTCAGCACGGCCTGGGGTGAAGAACTGTCAGCCCTGTGAGGACCACAAGCCACCTTCACACAAAGTCACCACGAGCAGCCACCCTGGCCGTGACATGCTTAGAAAGAAGAATCTGCTGGATCGGATAGAAAACACTGAGGGAAATCCCTGCTGCTATTGAGGGACTGAGGGATGGGAATTTATTCCTGAAGCAGCTTAGGAAGACCATCTGTGCCCTGGAAGAGGTCCGGCTCAATCAGAGAAACCCTCACCCTCTAATTTTACATCCCGAGACCACTTGCCAACCTCTTGGGTTTTGTACCAAGGGACCAGATTTTCGTTATTTGTCCATCCTCGTTGCCAAAAGCCCTTTCCACATCTTTCTCTTAAGCCTCTTTTCTGTCATCCGCAGGTGCTTAGCTATGAACACCAGGACCACCAGACAGCTCCATGCCTCCTGGGACCAAGTGAAGGTACTGAAGGAAGAGCGTCAGAACAGGGCAAACAAATCTGCCCAGCGTACTCCTGCAGCCTCTGACAATTTAGACCCTAGGAAATTCCTGAGTCAAGATAGGTGTCTTTAACAGCCCTTGGTGGATTTTTCTTCTGTTATTTGTTCAGTCACATTTTAAGCCTAAAACCTGTCAGTGAAAAGAAAATGCATGCACTTAACGTTATCATTTTTTATATATATATATGTATTTATATAATATATATTTTTAATATCATTTTATCAAAGCTATAATTTGCATTTGTATAGAATTCAATCTGATTTTATTCTTGTGAGATTTCTTGAGAGCGGCGGTGACGCTCACGGCGTTTTCAGTTTGATTTTATGAGGTGTCAGGAATTCGTTTTTTTTCCTCCTGTGGAGCACGGGAATTGTAGTCCTTGTGCTCAGGGCTGGATTTCCCTGCGAACTCCACTTCCCAGGAGCCTTCCCTGCCGGCAGGGCCGCCCCTTCCTGCAGCGCTGCGACGGGTGACCCTGCAGGCACCCCTCTGATGTCAGTGGATGCGCTCGGTTCGGCTCTTTCAGACATATTTCGTTTCCCTCTAAATTTCTGGCCTGTAACCATTTGTAGGACCTGTTTATCTTCTGGCTTGATCCCGTCCGGCCTCTTTCTGTGGAGCATCTTGGATGTATGCTAAGAACAAACCCTAGCCTTGGACCTCCCTAGGTACGTGTGAAGTTTCACTTACTTGTAGTAATTGCTGTTTTTTAACCTGAGAGCTTTAGTTTTAAAAGCAGCTTTGCATTCCCCAGGAAATATTTTGTGAGCTTCTCTCCCACGCTGTCCTACTTTGTACTACAAATTACAGTTTAATGGGAGACTTTGCCCTTTCTAATTAATTCATATGTAAAATTAAACCTTTTCATATAGAAGGTCCAATACAACTCCTGCTAAACAACAAACCAAGGCAAAAATCATTGTGAATAGAATCCTCGGGATAGATTTAAATAATTATGACTATGGAGGAAGTCTAGTCTTCCTTGTAATTCAACTGATGATGAAGGAAAGCCTTGAAAAGTAGAGATTACCTGAGACAAATATGCTCTTTGTCACTAGCATCCATTTAATATCATACAGCTGAACACTCAGCTTTAAATGTGTTTGAGTGTTGCTCCATTTCCTGTAGGAACTGGTACCTAAGGGGGGCTGACAGACAGCTGATTCTCTTTACTGTTTCTTTCAAAACCTTTTGTACTTCCTACGCCAAACTAGAGGGGCTCAGAAAAAGTAGTTCTAGGATTGTGAAATGGAGGAGGGAGAACTACAGACTGCTAGAAAGACCAAACAAAATCCAGGTCCAAACCAGTCAACTCCTGTCACAACAGGTCCTGCACACAGTCCAAGGCTACTTGTCAGCAAAGCCATCCTGCCTGTCCCCAACAGGGCATCCCGATCCTCCAAGCAGGATATTCTCCCATTCTTACCTGCCAGACAGTTGTTTCCACCCCCCTCACATTTGGGTGATCCCTCTCTCTCAGCGAAGCCGCCTGTTCCTGCTGGAGAAGCAAAGCAGTACCCCTCCACCTTGCCATGGATTCTGGTGAGGTGGCACCCACCAAGGAGGAGGTGCCAGAGGCATTTAAGCAGTGTCCTTATCATCTTCAGTCCCATTTCAAGGTCCTTATAGAAAAACAGGAGTAACTCCATTCAAGGCCTTTGTCCTGAAAGGCAAACACTGTACGGTTGTTCTCCTCTCCGTTCCTACAACACGTGCAAAGGATGGGGTAACTACAAAGGACTGATTGGGAGTGGGCAAAATATTAAAGAAAGCAGAGCAAGGGTCTCTCCTGGAGAGGAACCAGACCCACCAGCTGTGCTGTGTCTCTGGCTGGGGTGCTTGGCCTCCCTGCCATTTCTTCTCTGCCCTGTGACACATACCTGGGAAAGACTTTCCATGCTTAGGTACTTCTGGGAAGTTCTTCTCTTTGGAAGTCCTCTTACTCAACCATCCTTCACACCACAACAGGAGAGCAAGAATCTTGTGAGTCAGGTGTGCTAAATTTATGCTTGTACTTTGATCAGCCCTTGGTGTTACCCCCGTGAAAGGGGCAATGCCGTCCTTGGGCAGTGGGGCTTCAGTTAACATTTCCAAGATAATTTGTGCTTCTTTTAGTAAAAAAAAAAGAGCAAGGAATACTTATCAGCATAGTTTTCCTGAGAATCCCAAGAAAATGGAATTAAGGACTTGCTCTTTGCTTTCCTTTACCTGCCATGTGTTCTGTTCTTGGCTTTTAGCTGAACATGTTCTCTGCCAGGAATTTGTCAAGAGTTTGCAGAGCCATCAGATCCCATCATTTCAGATCCCATTCTGTATCCAGGACCTCTCCAAACTTGGCTTTCGTGCCAGCCTGTTGTCCTCCGGATCCTGTGGAAGTAGAGGAGCTACAGCGCTTTGTTTTCAACTCCAAGAAGCTGTTTGTAATGACTGGAGCTGGAATCTCCACTGAATCAGGGATCCCAGATTACCGCTCTGAAGGTGTCGGGCTCTATGCCAGGACGGACAGACGGCCCATCCAGCACACTGAGTTTGTTCGTAGTGCCAGTGCCCGGCAGCGATACTGGGCAAGGAACTTTGTGGGCTGGCCCCAGTTCTCCTCCCACCAGCCAAACACAGCACACATGGTACTAAGAGACTGGGAGAAGCTGGGGAAACTGCACTGGCTGGTGACCCAGAATGTGGATGCCCTTCACAGCAAAGCTGGGAGCCAGCGCATGACTGAGCTGCACGGCTGCACGCACAGGTACGCGCTGTGGGCAGAGGGAGCACGGCTCACGCGCCGGTGGCGTTCAGGGCGACTGACAGGGAGGTGCAATGTTAGCTGCTGAGAGAGGAGGCAAAATGTCAATGACGTGTCCCAGGAGATGGCTGCACCTTGAATACTGTGCTCAGTTTTGGGCCCTTCGGTATAAGAAGGATATTGAGGTGCTGGAGGGCATCGAGAGAAAGGGAACAAGGCTGGTGAAGGGGCTGGAAAACAAGTCCTGTGAGGAGCGGCTGAGGGAACTGGGGTTGTTTAGCCTGGGGAAGAGGAGGCTGAGGGGAGACCTCATCACTGTCTACAGCTGCCTGAAAGGAGGTTGTAGCAAGGTGTGTGCTGATCACTTCTCGCAAGTGACAGGTGATAGAACAAGAGGAAATGGCCGTAAGTTGCAGCAGGGGAGGTTCAGATTAGACATCAGGAAAAATTTCTTCACTCAAAAGGTGGTCAGGCACTGGAACAGCTGCTCAGGGAGGTGGCTGAGTTGCCATCCCTGGAGGTGTTTAAAAGGCAGGTAGAGGAGTTTCCTAGGGACACAGTTTACTGAGGGGACAGGTACAGTGGGACTTGATCTCAGAGGTCTTTTCCAACCAGATGATGCTATGATTCTATGACATGCTGAAAGGTAGTGTTGGGCTGGCATGAAGAAAAAGATCACAAAAAAGTGCTATTCACAGCACAGTATTTAAGAAATGTGAACATCAATCCATTTTTTGGAGTGTTATCAGTTTGGAGCCTGCATCAGTCATAATTTCACCTTTCCTAGCTACAGCAAATGTCCTCTTAGTGAAGAGGACAAGGGAATGCTGAGGATGCAAGGATTATCCAGGGCTAAGCAGAGTGGATGGTGCTAGAAATGCACAGGGTGAGTGGACTGGGGAGGGGCCACCACAGTCTGGCTGTGGTCACCCAGCAATTCCAGATGAAAAAGCACAGTCTGAACTGGGAGAGAGGATGCACGGTAAGGTTCAAAGTGCTTCCTCTAGATCCTTCCTACAAAGCAACAGTCAGAGGCAGAAGTCTATCTCTTTGACCTGTACTGTTTGGTAAATAAATGGAGAATGACAACAGACCTTCCAGGCCTTCTAAGGAACATGTTATAAACTCCAGATCTTCAGCTAACATGAAACTCTCTATTAAGACTTTGCTCTGAATTTCAGGGTTTTCTGCCTGGGCTGTGGAGATCAAATCTTGCGCTCTGAGCTTCAGAAGCACTTTGAAGCTCTAAATCCTACCTGGAAAGCTGAAGCATTTGGTGTGGCTCCAGATGGGGATGTCTTTCTGACGGATGAGCAGGTGCGTAATTTCCAGGTCCCAGCCTGCCGTAAGTGTGGTGGAATCCTGAAGCCTGACGTGACGTTCTTTGGAGACACAGTGAGCCGAGAGAAAGTGGATTTTGTGCACGAGCGCCTGGCAGAATCAGACTCCATGCTGGTGGCGGGATCCTCTATGCAGGTAAGCAGGTCTCCCTCCCACTCTGCATTCTTATTGCTCTGCTGCTCTGCCTGCAACAATCCTTGGTCCCCCAATATAGGACTGCTAATTGCTGGTGGATCACAACAGCCTCTCCAGAGCTTCTTTGTGTTTTATTTTTACTGTGGCTGGAATCTGGTTTCACAGTTGGCCTCTTCAGGCTTCCATGTCACTCTTGTTGTCAGTCTTCTTTATGCTTGGCCACAAAGCTGAGACAGCTGATGCAGTTCAGTCCTGCAGAGACCACCACCGTGCACTTTTTTTTTGCTTGTTTTTTTAGCTTTTGGCAGCTTTCTAGGCCTCATGGCACATTGCGTGAAATACCAGATTTTAGGACTTTTAATTCCTAATTAAATTCTCAAGAAGAGAGTGGAAATATCTCTGTTTGCCATTTAGGATTGTCCTTTGTATCACAGTCTGTTTTCTCCATTAGCCTCTTATCTATAAGGTAAGGTAGTTTAGAAACCCCTGTTTAACATATGGAAGCTTTTGGAATACAGTGTGTAACAGACATTTTTCCAGGAACAAGTTCTAGTACATTAAAAAAAACTACTCTAACGCCTCCCAGAATGAGATAAAACCAAGGCTCCCTGACTCTGATTCTTTCAGCTTCAGGATACTGCAGACAAATTCCTTGAGCTTGCACTTCTTAAGCTTATAATCCTTTGTTCAGGAATGATTGAAATGCCTTAGGTTCATTCTTGTACTACCTAAGCTGGGCCATGTGAGAACCATCAAAGTAGGAGTGTTTAAGTACCTATGATAACTAATAAAAACTGCCACAGAGATTTACTAAAAGACAAGGGCATTTCCCTTCTCTGTGCTGTGACTTTTCAGTTTCTATGAAACTGCAAATCCTTCACTGACAGAGGTCAAAAGCTGTTCTTATCTGTGTACTCCTAAATGAAGACATTTCTTACCTGAATTAAATGCAGCTGCCTAACACAGCACATACATACAGCCTCTTTCCTCACTGGCAACAGCTATAATTGTACTTTCCTTACTCTTTTCTGTAGCTCTTCTTTTGCCTAAGCTGCCAATAACTTTGACCTCTGGGATTCCTGCAGGTATACTCTGGTTACAGGTTTGCTCTCGCTGCCCGGGAGAAGAAGCTGCCAATTGCAATCCTTAACATTGGGCCCACAAGGTTAGATCACTTTGCATCTTTAAAACTGAATTCCCGCTGTGGAGAGCTGCTGCCTTTGATTGTTGTAGAAGCTGAGATTTCATAGCTACCGGGAGTAAAATTATTTCTACAAGGTGAGTACCTTCCCTGGTCAGTCACCTTACAGGGTAAGGAGATGGGTTCCTATCACAGGCTGAGATAGAGTTGTGCTAAAATACGTTTCCACAATGTGTGCCAAAACATGGCTGTAAATATTTGTCTGTAACTGGTCTGCTCTGGTGGTCATGATCCTATTTCCCGTGATCATAAACAAAAAGCATACTAAGTGCTGACACTCCCAGAAAACTGGGCAAGAGGAGCCAGAAGACTTGGCAGCGTTGAGTTCCAGTCCACTTGCCACAATCAGAAAACTGCAGGGGATCATCTGCAGACTCAGAGAACCTGATCAACACTGTCGCCTTTGCTGCTGACAATTCCAAGCTGTGCCTGGTTGACTTGATCCAGCTAATCATCATAGAACCATGGAATGGTTTGCTTTGGAAGGGACCTCAAAGCCCCTCCAGTTCCACCCCTCTGCCATGGGCAGGGACACTTTCCACTGGACCAGGTTGCTCAAAGCCTCATCCAACCTGGCCTTAAACACCTCCACAGATGAGGCAGCCACAGCTTCCCCAGGCAACTTGTGCCAGGGCCTCACCACCATCACAGGAAAACATTTTTTCCTAATGTCTCATCTAAATCTCCCCTCTTTCATCTTAACAGTTACCTCTCATCCTATGGCTGCACTCCCTGAGAAAAAGCCCCTCCCCAGCTTTCCTGTAGCCCCTTTCAGTACTGGAATGCTGCCTAAGCTCTCCCTGGAGCCTTCTCTTCTCCAGACTGAACAACCCCAACTCTCTCAGCCTGTCCCTGTATGGGAGGTGCTCCAGCCCTCTGATCCTAATCCTGCAATCAAATCCTAATCTAATTTAATCCTCATCAAAACACTGCTGTTTAAAATAATCAATTTCATGTATAAAACAACTTCTTTCCTCCACTCCTGCAGGACTCATCATCTCAAAAGGGGAAAACCTCAATCTAAGAGGCAGCTGTGAGATCCTGTGCGTGGCCCCTGACAACACCAGGAGAGGGCAGCAAGCCCTGCACATGTCAACCTGAGCGGTTTTCTCCATTGAAAGCATCTCCCCTTACAGGAAACAGGATGATGATGATGATGAAAAAAGTACTTTTCTGCCTTACCGTGCCATTACAAACAGTGCCTTTTCTTTTCATTCACTGGGACAGGGTAATCAGACTACCATATCTGAGTAAAAAATACCTTTCTTATACTAGTCCCCAGAAAAGAATGAAGGATAGTGGTTTTGACCGAGTCACTTGAGGCTACAGCACAGGAGGGCGATGTGGAAAACCACGGCATCTGCTGGAGGAGCCAGAACCACTAGTGGGCAGCTGTGGAGTGTGCAAAGAGGAGACAAGAGGAACTGCGGTTGTAATTTGAAAAAAAGTGGTCAAAATAGATGCTGAACAAAAATACTGCTCTTATAAGGATTATTTGAAAGCACAGGCTATAAGGCTGACATCTTCTAGCAAGAAGGGGGAGTCAGCATTTCACTCAACAGTCAGTTGACAAGCTAAACTGCTTACTATCTGAACCCTTTAAAAATTACATATTGTTGAGATGCCAGAAGAGTTATTTTAAGATAATCTGGGAAGCATTGCTTTCAGGGTGGCTGCTACATTTTCCAGAATGCATTTTTTTAAGATGTTATTTAATTAATGAATAGCTAACTAGTGAATTAAAATTGTTTACAAGACTGATACTATTTGCATTGTAATTTCCTCTCCCTCCTATGATTTACTTAAGTACAGCCTCAGCAGTCAGTTTAGATTCATTTTTTCCATTGCAAAAATGCAGGATGTAATTACTAACAGCTGATGAATTAAGAGAGAAATACAATTAAATCTGTACAATAGGTCTCCCTCAGGAGGTAATCTCAAGCTATTAATAGATGTAATTTTCCACACTCCTAACAGGAGATCCATCACTACTGGGTAATCTTTTTTTGTTGATCCTTAGGGTGGTAACAAAAGACATATTAAACCTTTTCTGGAGTGAAAGACAGAATCTTGCCCAGACTGGAACACTGAAATTTTTGACCCCACCTTCTGCATGAATCTATGGCTCTTCTTCTGACTATGAGGGAGATTCATTGTTGAGGTTTTCTAAATGCCCCCATCCAACTCTCCATATAACACATCCTGTATATAATATTTTGATGAGAACAGTAACAAGCAGTTGGAAGCAAGGATGCCAGACTACTCTGCTAAAAGGTCAAGTAGCAAAGCAAGGACAGCTGCCCACATGACGCAGAGTTCTTCTTTCCTTTATTCTTGATTCAAATCCATGCCAGGCAGGAGCATGTAAAGCACAGAATACAAGGGATACTTAGGCACCCGATTTCTGCAGAAGGCAGAGGGAATTAGGATACTTAACCCATTTCAAGGTTTGACCATTATGGGTCAGAGGAGAGATGACTTCACTTAGGAGGCAAGCAAGTGAAGTTCAGGACCCCTAATTCTGCTCTCATGTAAATGGAGATCCCACTTTCCAGCAAGTTAGATGTCTGCTGCTTGGCCGTGAAGAATGCTCACAGATGTCACTCCATCTTTAGCACCGTACAGCTGCTAACCACATCTTTTCCAGAAATCATTGCTAAGGCACAGCAGAGTCTCAACACACAGCCAGGGAGCTTGCACAAAGGTTTTCTATGTAAGAAGAGACATTTATGCAGAAGAACTGGGGCTGGGTTTCTCACTGTCCGTCATCTTCTGCACCACCTTGAAACCCGCATGACACAGGTGTGTTAAAAACAGAGGCTGCAAGCTTAGCACCAATACAGCCAGTATTGTGAGGTGGGGGAACATTACCAAGAAGTCCAAAATAAGGTAAGATTTCCAGTGAGGGCTTCACGTTAGCACAGCAACAGGTAACTGAACCTCCCATGTCTCTCCCTGCCTCTTCTCCAGTTCAGCAGCTGAGCCTGTGGAAGAGGTGTCCAAGTGTTTCTTCAGCATCACTGATAAATGAGTTGTTACCCTGACCCTGTACACTATGATACTGTATACTTCTAAGTCACAAGGACAATGACTGACAGTAAATGAACATATACAGTACATTTCCTGTGCATGCTCATTACTATATGTTAATGAGCATATATCCAATATATGAGGCTAAAACAAAGGAGTTCTTTTTTTTCTGCTAAGTTGATGCAGCACTACTAAACCGGACTTTTTTTAAAGCAGGATCAGAGTAATTCAGCTCTTAACATGTTCCCAAAGACACCACTGAGATCTAAGTTCACTCAACTGACAGGTGCCATAGAAAGCCTAAAATTCCTACACCAAAAGCCAGATCTGTATCTAATGCTGATGGACACCTCCCCCTGTCACTCTCTGGGGACTGTTTATGTGGGAAGATGCAATGCAGAGAGATAACAGCTATCAGAAGATAACTACATAATTGCAGGTAGATAGCAAAGGCCCGTCCTGAGAAGTGTGTGTTTCTCAGCTTACTGATGTAATTGCCAGCCTGCAGGGTGTTAGAGAAACCTCCAAGGTTGAGCACTAGAGGATGCACATCAGCCATGCTGAGGGAAAACAAAACTCACCAAAAGAACTGGCCTAGTGTTCAGGTTTATCCTCTCAGCCTCTCATAATCTGCAGGGGAAGAGGTTTTAAAAGGGGAAGAAATATTATTGCTAAAAGACTAAACAAATGGACATTAATCTTTGCGTTACTGGCTGAAACTAACAGAAAAAAAGTGTGTTACAGAGCCTGAGCAGCGTTTTCTTATCCCATCACTGGAAAAGAAATATGGATCCTTTCTGTCCATGCCTGTTCCTGAGCAAATGCTCAGAGCAAACTTTGTAATTGAGTCCTGCAGCCTGAGAGAGGGATTTCACACACTGTGCTCCAGTGAGGGCAGCACAGACTGCAGATGGCCGGGAGGACTTGTGCCTGGTGGGTACACTGTAAGCACAGCCTCCCACATCTTACAGTCAGATCACTCCTGCTGACAAACCTGCTTATTCATGACTTCTGGAAAAGGACCAGAGACCCTGCACGTGGTGAACGTGGGAGGTTCAGGAACCTTGGAGTGACGGCAACTGAACCTACCTGTTAGAGTGTGCTTCTTCCCCCGTGACTGCCTCAGATGCTGCCCTTTCCCAGTCTTTGCAGCTGCAAAGAGAGGAAAAAAAATTCACTACCAATGCCAACTCACTGGTTTCCTCAGTCAATTCATTCAAAACCTGGGGTTTGGGCAGGACAGACGGAGCCTTCCTCTCATAGAACCTGTCCTAGGGCAGCCCCAGGTAAACAGCAACTAAAAGCAACAGTTCTTAGAGTCTGTCTGAAGTTGATGGGAAATAAATCAGGAGGGTCTCAGCCAAATGCCTCAAGTCAGAGTTTCTTATCACTACATTCAGCCATCCTCCACAGCATCTTGGTGCAACGCTTTGAGATGTGAATTAACTTGGCCTTAGCGGCTGTGTTTTCAGATTACAGAAAAGATAATAGTGATGAGAGAGTAAATTCATGACAGAGGACATTGCCTCTCCAGTCCTACTGGTCTGGCCATTTTCATCACTGATAGACACTGCGAAAATATCTTTCAGATGCCAGATTCCTCCTGGCATCCTGTAAGGACAGGAAATTCTGGTACATGGGCTTTTAAACAGCTTTGAATTGTTTGGCAGGAGCCTTAAAAAAAAAGAGGTGGATGATACATTTGGAATAACACCATAAGGGAGCCCATTAATCTTCTTCCTCCTATCATATTGGTTCTGTGAGCTTTTCTAACTGCAAGGGTCCCCAACAGGAGCTGCACAGCTGAGTGCTTGGTCACCTATGGACCCAGGTCCTGACAGACACAGCAACTGATGCAGGGGACCCACAGAGACAATAACAAATTCGTACCCACCCACCCTGACAGGACAATCAGGCAAGCAGGTAACAATTACTAAAGCTAAAAATAAGAAAAGTGGGGATGGGGAGGAAATAATGTTTTGTTTTAGAGGACCTCGTGATGTAAAGCTTTGACTTTTACACGCTACAGGCAAGCAGTTTTGAGTGAATGACCTACATGCTTCTTGCCCTTGCTGAGACCCAGACAACATATGCAGCTTCAGCATATGCAGATCAGAATGATGCCTTTTTTGCCAATGAGGATTTCTGGGACATTCTGTTACTCCTTTATCAGAAGACCCTTGCAAAAAAACAAATGTATAGAAAGATTTAGACATATGCTGCATATAGATTTCCAGTGATCCCACATCTTCACATTGGTGAGGGCCAAGGAGAAAAAAACCAAACTGGATTCTGTAATTCTAAAGACTGAATATCTGCAACAAGTCAATCTGTGCCCCAGAGTTCATCGGCTGACACACACTACTGTCACTGAGAGGGCAGCAGTGCCTGGTTCCTCAGTCAAGCAGGTGGCATATGACAAAAATCAGATTATGACCCTCCCCTATTTAGCACTTGGTATGCACCGACTACTGTTACAATACAGAAGCTGTGCTTGCAGGTAAGGAAAGCTAGAGGATCCCCAGGAAACTGAGGCCATCACACACAGGGAAAATTGGAGCTGTGAAGAGCTGATCAAAGAGGAAAGATTGTCATAAAGGGGGTGATGAAACATGGAGCTTGTGGCTCATGAAAACCATGAAAATAAGTTAATATATAGAAGATATATTGCAAAGAAAGCAAACATCTTTCTTCTATAGACCTTGCAGTTGCAGCAAGAGGTTTCTGCTTATGTGGTGATAAAAAGAGGGAGATAGCATACTGTATCCAGCAGTAAAACAGTTGATCTGACCTAATATCTTCTAAAAAAGACCAGTGAATGCCAGCCACTTCTCTAGTGCTTTCCCTGAGCTTCTTCTGCAGTTCCCATGGTGAGCAGCATCTAGGAGCAGCAATCAAGGCTGAGGGGACATTCCAGACAGGCAGGGGCTGCACCACTCCTCCCACCAGCACCTCCAGTGACCAGAGGCCAGTAACACTGCAGGGCCTTTCCCTTTATCCCATGCTCTATTACATCCAACTTGAGCAGGGGGCTCAGGTACTCTCCTAAATAGTCCCAGGCTGTTACCAAATCCACAGTACTACTACTTCACAGTCACAAAAACAAGTGAGTGTTTGCACACAGCATTTAGCAGATGAATCATCTCAACCACTTTGTGGGGAAGGAGGTATTGCTACGCATAACGGACAGAGAAGGCCTTGCTCTCCTTTTATGGCACATACCATTGGGATGCAGAACTGGATTCAGCAGCGGTTGCCTGCGGGTCACTGCAGGAACACTGCTGCTTGGTGTATTGAGGAAGGGAGCAGAATTCCTCTTAGTAGCCTTTTACCTACCTTCCCCATGCAGATAACGGTGTGAGGGAAATATATGCTAGTCACAGGGAAAAAATAACTATGAGTTCACCTCCTCCTCACTGCCAAGAGACAACAGCAGTTCAAGGATGTAAAGATACAAGACAGAGCAATTAAATCAACCAGACATTTAGGTTCTTTCTAAGCAGAAATATACAGTTCTTCTCAGTGGGGCACAGAGACAGCTGAGCACTAAGTATTTGCTTAGCAACCCCTCACACCTAGAAGTTAGGTTCAAGACTTGTCCTTGTACACGCTGTTGCAAGCCATCCTCTCTGCTCCCTCACTTGTAATACTCTCCACCTATATTCAGTTCTCTTCACATTATCTTAAAATCACTCCCATCTATCAAGCCAGGATTTATCGCATGCTCTCCTGTGCCCTGCAAGTAACTGCTGTACAAACAGTCGCAGCAGAAACATCATATTTGTACACAGTGTTGAACCTGCTCTTTTCTTTCCAGGTGGCAAAACAGAATCAGGGTCTGGAAGCAAGTTCTGCCTGTTTTAGTAGACACAAGCAGTCTAACGCAACCCAGAAAGTCACTGAAAAAATCAGAGACAAGCTGGGTGAATTTTTTGTGTTCCAGTCCTCAACAAATAGTCATTGGTCTCTCAAAATTACTCTGAAAAAAAAATTATTCTGAGCCTTGTTCAGATCTCCATACTGCCTCTGTCTTTCCAAGGTCCATGTCCCACAATAAAATAAGGTAAGAAGGGGTGACCTAAGAGACATATAGGGCTCCCTATTCCAGGAAGAAGAGCAGGAACCTTGGCAGCACACCAGTAGGCCCAAACCAGCAGAGTTTGTGAAGCACTCTCTTTAGTAGCCGGTCATTTCAGCTGATACCAGCACTGACTGGCTTTGCAGGATTTCTGCACATCACAGACCTCTCCCTGTCTAGCAAGGTTGGCTATTCCCAAATTACTGCCTGGTGGGCTACAGGAGATTTTGGTGTTGCACATAGAGAGTAGGTTGTGCGGGTCCTCACATCAGGGCATGCAGGTGGCATCCAAGGATGCTTAAATCCCTCATGCTTAAGCCACAGGAGCTCACCAACAAACACCCTCCTGAGATCCTCTGCCAGCAAAACTGCCTCTGCAACAGGACAGCAGCAAGTCTGGGTGGAAGCTTTGCCAGAGGACCTCGTCAGGACCCATGGGACAGATACTGAGAAGGACTCCCCGCTGTCCCCTGACTTCCAGGCCAGCGTTTTACCTCTTCCCCCACAGCTCCTGAGCAGGAGCAGCGCAGGTGGCCTCCCCAGTGTGAGCACCCACAGGTGTCAGAGCAGCGCTGGGGACGAGGAGGCTCCCCAGGGTGAGCACCCACAGGTGTCAGAGCAGCACTGGGGACGAGGAGGCTCCCCAGGGTGAGCACCCACAGGTGTTGGAGCAGCGCTGGGCACGAGGAGGCTCCCCAGGGTGAGCACCCACAGGTGTCAGAGCAGCACTGGGGACGAGGAGGCTCCCCAGGGTGAGCACCCACAGGTGTCAGAGCAGCACTGGGGACGAGGAGGCTCCCCAGGGTGAGCACCCACAGGTGTCGGAGCAGCGCTGGGCACGAGGAGGCTCCCCAGGGTGAGCACCCACAGGTGTCAGAGCAGTGCTGGGCACGAGGAGGCTCCCCAGGGTGAGCACCCACAGGTGTCAGAGCAGCGCTGGGCACGAGGAGGCTCCCCAGGGTGAGCACCCACAGGTGTCAGAGCAGCGCTGGGCACGAGGCTCCCCAGGGTGAGCACCCACAGGTGTCGGAGCAGCGCTGGGCACGAGGAGGCTCCCCAGGGTGAGCACCCACAGGTGTCAGAGCAGCGCTGGGCACGAGGAGGCTCCCCAGGGTGAGCACCCACAGGTGTCAGAGCAGTGCTGGGCACGAGGCTCCCCAGGGTGAGCACCCACAGGTGTCAGAGCAGTGCTGGGGACGAGGAGGCTCCCCAGGGTGAGCACCCACAGGTGTCAGAGCAGCGCTGGGCACGAGGAGGCTCCCCAGGGTGAGCACCCACAGGTGTCGGAGCAGCGCTGGGCACGAGGAGGCTCCCCAGGGTGAGCACCCACAGGTGTCGGAGCAGCGCTGGGCACGAGGAGGCTCCCCAGGGTGAGCACCCACAGGTGTCAGAGCAGTGCTGGGCACGAGGAGGCTCCCCAGGGTGAGCACCCACAGGTGTCGGAGCAGCGCTGGGCACGAGGCTCCCCAGGGTGAGCACCCACAGGTGTCGGAGCAGCACTGGGCACGAGGAGGCTCCCCAGGGTGAGCACCCACAGGTGTCGGAGCAGCGCTGGGCACGAGGCTCCCCAGGGTGAGCACCCACAGGTGTCGGAGCAGCGCTGGGCACGAGGAGGCTCCCCAGGGTGAGCACCCCAAGTCTCTCAGCAGCCAGACAAACGGCTCAGGCCCCTCGTGCTCCCAGCAGAGCGGGGCAGCCCGAGGTGCGGCGCCTCCTCCCCAGGAGGGCAGCGGGGGCCGCCCCGAGGCGCCCCGTGCGGGAGGGCGCAGCCCCCCTCCCCCCCCCCCGCCCTGCTCCGCCCCCCGTCACCGCCTGAGCAGAAAGGGCGGGAAACCGCCTCACGCGCAGCGAGGGGCGGGGCTGCTCGAGCCGGCGCCGGCCCCGCCCCCGCGGCGCCCTCGGGCCAATCACAGGCCGCGAGGGCCGCACGCGCCGTAACGGACGCCTGGCGCGGGAAGGGGCCTCCCCCCGCCCCTCCCCCCGTTCCCCGGAGCGCGGCGCGGGAGGAGCCGGGGGCGCGGTTTGCGAGGCGGCTTTATTGGGGCGAGGCGGCCGCGGTCCCGCGCCGAGGGGCGGCGGGAGCACTAGTGGCAGTATTTCTTGGTGTCCAGCATCCTGTTCTTGGCGTTGTAGGGCGCCTTGGCGAAGCACATGGCGGCGGTGCGGTCGCAGTTGCAGATGAACATGGCGCACTCCTTGTTCTTGCCTTGGGGAGAGAGCAGGAGCGGTCACACCCCGTGTCCAGGCGCAGCAGTGACCCAGTGACTCCACTGCTCCCCGCTAACCTCCAGCCCAGCAGCCTCCCTCCCTCCCTCCCAGAGGTGGTGTTTCCCAGCCCATCTGCTGTTTGCCTGCGCTGGGGAGCCTTCAAAGGTCTCCACCGTTTGGCTGGAGATGTCCAGCAGAAGCTGTTTAACTCCACGCTTCGCCTGCCGCTCTCCTGAATCCACCAGGAAAGGGACTCCCAGGAAAGCACTGCAGGGATGCAATCCCCCGAGGAGGGGACAGGCTTCCCTGCGTGCTGCAGCACCGTCCGTACTCCATAAACGTGGAATCGTGTGCTCTAGGGAGAACGCTCACGCCAATGCCTTGTGTGAGGTGCCCCGTTTGTATCAACCATCACCCAGCAGAGACCAGCACCGCGTCTCCCTGCCATAGAAGCACCCAGCGTAACGCAGACCCATTCCTTCAGAAGAGAGACAGGAGCAACGTTGGAAGCAGAGTGATGTGGAAGTGCACATACTGCTACAAGTGATCTCTCCATTGGAGCAGCTGAACTTGTACAGCTTTGTGTAGGGGTTGTCCAGGATGAATGTGCATGACTCTAGTTTCTCTGCCTGCGAGTAGCACTCGTCATGTGCTTGACAGCACCTGGGAAACAAGGAGGAAAAGGTCAGAAAATACCAGAAATGCAAACTCAGCTGACTTGTATGGCACAAAAATATGCAAGTATTGCTTTGACAAGGCACTGCACAAAAAAAGACACCCAGTGATAAGAGGGCAGACACGAAGGACCTCAAAGGGATGTAGTTCTGCCAGGTAATGGTCCAATAGGTGTCTGGTATGTGTGTACTTACTGGAGCGTCTTCACAATTGTCTAATAGACACAGGGAAAGCAAAAGACAGCATTGACCTCAAGTTCCCTGTCAGTGCCCGGCAGCTGAAGAGTCAACAGCTGACACCGTTCACTGCGTCTTGGCTGTCGAACTTGTGTGGTCTCTGAACTGCCCAAGCCACTTCTTAGCACTTTGCAGCTCAGCCCTGCACGTGTCGACGGTCGCGTGCTGGGCAGTGTGTACAGAGCTGCATCTGGGCGGCTGACACAGCGCTGCTGCAAATAAATGCTGGAAAGAGTGCAGAGTAGCTACCACAGAGGAGAAAATGGAATTGGTTGCATTATGTTTTGTCTTAGTAATAAGGCATCAAGGTGTGATACTACACATTCTTTTCCCCTTGCATCAGTTTTTGAGACAAAGCTTTATTCACAGCAGCTGGAGAGTTTTATGAACATTCACAAGCAAGGCCAGCTGAGAGGAAGCTGGTGTGCAGAACCATGAAAGCAGAGGCTAGGCAAGAGGTCTGTAAAAACAGAGTATTACAAACCTGTCAAGTTCATCCACTGGTGTCCCGCTGCCTCCCAAGCCGCAGTAGCAGCCATAGTCAGCAAAGTCTATGAGAGGATAGCTTTCTGGCATGGTGCACTTGAGCATGCTGCGAAGCTCCCACACTGCCCGAGGGGAGACGGCATTGCTGGCTGCACCCACTGAGGAAAGAGGCAGAGGTTAGCGTTAGGTAAGGTGTTACCAGTCCTGGGGGGCTGAGGGCCACCCACGCACCCGACAGCAGGAAAAGCAGGGCCAGGGACTTCATTCTTGCAGGACTTGGAAGAGAGACTCGTGCTGAAGTAAACGTGGCTCTTTATATGAGCACCTCACCTTGACAAGGGCATGAGATAAAGAAGCCAGTATTTATATTACTAAATGCAGACTTTTTCCATCAGAGGTTGTGGGCAGCAGGTTGTGACATGGCCAGTTGAAGGCCAGTGCAGTTAAATCTCCAAAAGCCAGGAAGGCAAATATTTGCTTTCTAGATTTTTGTTATTAAATTCTTTTAATGCTACTGTTAGGAGCCAGCCTGAAAGATCTGGGCAATTCTATGTGTGCTCTACTGAAAAATAGTAGCAGTGTGGTAGTTGGTTTGAAAATTGGAGGCACACCACTATCCATCCTACTAATACAAGCATCCTCTTTTTATGGTATCCCACTTATTAATCCTGTATCTCCCCAAGGAATCTCCTGGCCTAGTTCAGAGAATAAGGTATAAATCTTCCACTCACCCCCGATGCCCATTTGGCATTTGCTGAACTGAAAAAAACATCAAGCTATTTTTTACACTGAAACCATACAGGAGGAACAGACACTACAAGGCAAGAAAGAGCAACCAAGCAACCTGGTTTAAGGAAGGAAAAGTGTCTGTTTTCACATGGCCTTAAGGGAGTTACGCTGGAAATGAACTGGGCTTGGACGTTTCAATGTACCCAGCAGACTCGAGTAGCTCAGAGACAGCAGTTTCTCCAGCACCAAAGCTGAAACCCTTTGGTTCTCTATGCCAAGGCATGAGGTAAGTTGGGAACCTTGAAATAAGATCAAAAAATGGGTAAGAAAAAGCTTCCTGGAATCAGCCAGGGGCAAGTCCAAAATACTGCACTCACCTTCAGACACTGGAAGAGCTACAGGTTTGGTATTTGTACACGCTGAAGATACAGGTCCTGCACTGGTCACTTGACAGGAAGAGTCTGCATTTATTTCCAGAACAACAAGCAAGCCTTCAGTTTTGAAGAGCAGAGGAAGAGGCAAAGCCCACCACAACAGCCTCATATACAGCGTGCTTGTTCTAGGGAAACTTAGGGTTCAAATGCCTGGTTCTGTAAGGGACAACGAGGACTTCTTTACCCTTTGTGGGATCTGAATTATGCCAGGATGCCCACAGTATCCACAGGTTGCTGACACATCCACAGGACATCCAGCTAAAGGTAGACACCTGATGAACAACCAGAACCATTCCTATTTGTTTGATCTCTCACCAGCGATCCGATTCCCTGGAGTTCCCCACTCAGATCAGCTGAAGCCAAACAGGTGCTGAGCTACAGATTTGACATTCCCGTGTCCTCATCGTGAGAACACTGAGCAAACATTAAAGGTTGACATAAAGGACAGTCTGTGCCACAGGCAGTTGAGAAGAAAGGATCTAATCTTTGTCCAACAGAACAAGCTGCTGACTTTCCCTTCTACACCCGTTTCAGTGTTCTCTTTCCCCTATGCTACTTTGGACAAATTTACTCTTTATTATTTCTCTGTTCCCTTACCTGTGAACTTTAAGACTCTGTGATTCCTTGTCCTTCACCTTTCAATGTGTGATTTTTTTATTGATGTTGCCAAGAAAAATTCCAATGAAATGGCCTTTTTGAGTTACGAATCAAGAATACTGGCATACCTTGGCTTTCATACATCTACATTCAACAAGAGGATCACAGACTGTGGGAAGGTGAGCACATGAGCACTGCCAGAGCACCTTCTGAGAAAATTCCCAGCAGGGTGAAGACTTTTCCACAAACACTATCCTTGTTTCCCTGAACCCGTGCTGCGTACAAAGCCGCTGGTCCTCAGTACGCTTGTGAGGACATCTCAGCTTACAGCTGGTTCCTAACGTACAGGCTTGAGCCTGACATGAGTTTTAAGAATTCTCTCCTTAGCTGTTGCACAGGGTTCCCCACTACTTCACACTCTAAGAATTCACTGTCCTCTGGCAGTGTTGTCTATTAAGGACTTGTCTTCCCTTCTCATCTCATTTTACTTTCTTAGAGGTCTGCTGTACTCATCAAATCCAGAGCCTCTGAGCCAAGCTTCTATGTTGCCTCCTCCTTTCTTGAACTTAGAAATATCCATAGAAGACCTCTGTAATGTAAAGAAGAGACATGACCTCTATTCGAATCAGATCATCATAAATGGGGCCACTGCCAAAGTCCAGGGTCACAGCCCTGCCTGGGGCTTTATTCTAATGGCAGGATGTGACTCAGCCAGGTCCCAGTTCACCTGAAACCTGCTCCATCTGAAAATCTCCCACCCCCTCAAATAAAGACGGAGAAGGACAGTTTTCAAATAATTTATTAGGAATTTAAAACTGAAATCTGGAAAAAGGGTTACAGGTGTGGAGAGAACAAACATTGGAGTGTAATAACTTACTGGCTTAAAAACACAGCTTTATTTCTTTTAAAAAAAATGCCCACCCTGAAACCGGAGCCCCAGCCTCCAGGCAGTGGCAGCGCTGGCCAGGAGTGAATCACAGCCTGGCAGCACAGCTGGCCCTGGGTGTCTGGAGGGGGCACAGAAGCAGCTCAGCGCATACACCAAGAGGGAGGAAAGCGCTGTCCGCAGACCCAAATTTGAAGTATATAGAATAAAAATAAACCCAATAAAATGCAGCTCTTCTTTAATTAGGAAATATTTAAAAAAACAGACATACAGACTCTTGTCTCAGTAACAAAAATTATTGCTTTGTGTTTTCAGTACTAATCTGTTAAGTACCCTCTTACCTAAACAGAACTCTCCAAACGCATCGCCCGGGTCAGGACAAGCTGCTGCAGACAGGGAGGAATGGAACCAAAGAAGGGCCCTCTGGACACTACGGCCCTCCCAGTCCTTTTCTAAACACCCTTCTCCCTTACAGGGGCTCCGTTTGGGGGAGAAGAGGGAATGATTTTTAAAACTTAAGATGAAGCTGTTATTTCCCTGGGAAAAGAGTTTGGCTGCATCTTAATGAAAGGCTTAATCACCCCCCTTAACAAGGTCTTTGGTTCACTGAAATCCAGCCCCAAACCTGCCCCATGTGCTCTCCTGCTGGAGGCTCCCCTGGCAGAGTCCTCCTTCGCAGGGGCCTGGACCACGCCAGGGGCAGCCCTGGTAGATTCTGGAGAAGGGATCAGATCACCCTGCACAGAACAACGGACAAATTCCCACAGTCTTCAGAACACAGAGTAAAGCAAACGGGAAGCTGCAATTCTATAGTTCATATAATCCCTGAGAAGCCCTTAACCCGCCCCCAAATCACCACCCTAATGCTTTTCTCCCCAGTTATTGACTCCCCAACCCAGTGCCCGGCCCTTCAGAGAACAACCACCCAAATATCCCCCCGGCCCTGGCCAACACCCCTTCCGATACCCTCGCCTCCAGAGGAGGATCCCCCTTTCCCAGGAAATCTTGACGCAAGCGATAGTGTTTGGAGAGTGAATTCCTTTCAAAGTAACCAAGACAAGCAATGGCAGTAAAGCCCTTTACCTACAGCCAAGCCAGAGGCTGGCACTACGGAGCCCAGGGATGGAGTCTGTACATCGAGCGACTGGAAGCAGCTTTAACCCGCTCAGCAAAACAGCCCATGGCCGGTCCGTGTCACCCCCACCCCCACCCCCCTTTTCATCTCATCAGAGGTCTTAAAATCTTACAGTAAAAGGTATACAAAAAAAGAACGGAGTCCTGTCAGGATTCTGCTGGAGAGTATTGCTCACACTGCGGCACCAAGTCCAGGACCTGGAGCTGCTCCTTGGAGCCAGGCTGCAGACAGCAGCCAGGTTCAGCTCGCGATATTTACATATTATACAGGAGGAAAAAGAAAACTCCACATAAAACTAAACCTAGGAAAAAAAAAAATTCTTTCAGCTGTAAGGATAGTGTTTTTCACTTAGCAAAATATACATTTGTTTTGTTCCATAGCGATGTCCAACGTTTTCGGAACCTTGGAGTTTCACACTTTTCAAAGCCTCACATTTACAAAACAGAAACAATTAAAAACAGTTTCTTTAAAAAAAATAGAAATACATCAGTTCCTCAGCCTTTGCTCTCTCTGCGTCTCTTTCTTCCCTTCAGAACTGCATTCTTATTACATACCGTGCTTTAAAAACACTGACAACAACAACAGAGTTGAAAATATTCAAAACAGTTTCAAAGCCAAATAAAAATACTCCTCAATAAAAACTACCTAACACAATCACAAAGCCAATTCATAAAATATGTCTACTAGCTCGGGAAAGAGCAAACAACAAAAAGAAGGGGTAGCCCCCCAAAAAAAGATAAAAAAATAAAATAAAAAAATAAACCTAACAGCTACTAAAATAAATAAAAGAAGAATCGGTGGGCTGGGGGCAGGGAGGGGGAAGCGTAAACCGTCGGTGGTTAGTAAGAAAGCGAGATGATCTCCTCGGGTTCAGTCCAGTGTGGTCTGGTCAAAGGGAGAGATGCGGGCAGGGCGGCGGGAGCCTGGCAGCCAGCCGGCAGTGTGCAGTTTGATTCAGGAAAAGGTAACCTTGGCTCATCCCCCGAGGCTCACCAGGTCCTCCAGCCGCTGTCCTCAGTCAGGTCACTGGGGAATCTGTGGGGCACAACAGGGAGGGGAAGGGGACAGGATCTGGAACAACCAACAGCTGCACTCCCGGCGTTTTCTTCGGCTGTGGTTTTGACAGGAGCACTCGATACCCAAACCTGCCCAACACAGAGGAGCTCTGCATCGGGCTGGCACAGCGTCGGGGCACGGCACAGATGCTTCCACCTTTAATGGCAACGTGCAGGCCTGGGACGGGGGGGCCCCACACACCGTGCAGCCTGCCCAGACCTGCGCCACTCCCGGAGGCCTGTGACGTAGCTGGGCTCAGCCATTTCTCCAGCACCCAGCTCAGTGCAGCCCTGCCTGGCTGCCACAGGCTCCTGCCTGCACACTGTTTTTACTCTCCTTTTTGAAAAGCTTGGGGTTTTTTTTAAATTTAAGTCAGCTAACTTCAGCCACATTTGCAAATCAAACAGACCATCCCCCAGTTCCCTCTCAGGCCCATCCAAGGAGGAGAAATAGAACTGATCAGACTCAAGAGTTTCCTTCTGCCCTTCTCCCAGGCAGGAGAGGAGAAACCTCACTCCAAGCAGCTGCTTGGAGGAGGCTTCCCCAGCTACGCATATGAGCCAAGCTTACATCTCAGGATTACCTCTGGGTTGTGGCTGACCCTGCAGACCTTTCCTCTCTCTGTCAGTACTCCTGTTTCCTTCCTCTCTATCCCTGGACCCCAGGGGATCTCTCCACAGCTCTCCCAGCCTGCAGAGCACGAGGCATGCACTCAACCTGCCCAGGCTCTGGTGCAGAAGAGAGCTCCAGGCTGGTCACAGGACTGCCCTGCAGGCTGGGTCTGGCCAGTGAGCCTCACAGTGGCATCCATGGCTTCTGCCAAGAGCCCCAGCACAGGGAACAGCTCAGAATTTCAGTCCTCTCATTACCCGTTCCTGCTCAAAGCTCTCTTACCTCCTGCCTTCTTGGTCCCCAGCTTCAGTGATACCCATTGGTAAAAGCTGTCGCAATCAAGGGACCCTGCGAAGAAAGAGTTAAAACCTCACTAAAGCAAATGAAAGAAAAGTGAAGAATCACTGCCATAACAAATCCAATCACAGCCCAGATGATGGGAAAGCAAGTTTCAGTTGGAGGTGCCAGGTCTAAAGAGCACGTCACCCTGCAGGACACTGCGTCAGGGCAAGACAGGCTCTTGGAAAAGTCTGGGCCAGCTCAGGGAAACTTCTGGAGATCAGGACCCCGAGCGGTGGTCAGGGAGAGCCAGCAGAGCCCTGGGATGTGGGTTCCAAGCAAACTGCTGCACCCTGCACCACCCATCTGCAGTCTGGGGCTCAGCGGTGGCGTGGCTGATCCCATGACAGGTGGTATTTCTCAACAAGAAAGAAGGCTGCGGGCTGAGAGGGGGCCGCCCACTGCCACTCACCTCCATCACCACGTGGAGGTGCAACCCCTTCCCTGTCCATCTTCACCCAACCCGCACAGAGCCCATCAGGGAACACTCACCCCTAGGCTGTGGCCGAAGCCGGTGCTTGGAGCTGGACTGGCAGCACTGATGTAGCTGCTGACCCCTGAGTCCTGGTTGGCTGCTCCATAAAGCTCTGCCATCGGCCCGGGGCTGGTGGTGCCCAGAAATCCACCAGTGCGACTGGGAGTGGAACCTACAGCAGGCAGCAAAACTACAGAGTGAAGATCCCAAAAATGCAACCCCGTCCCACCCCCCTCCCACAGCCCATTGCAAACGTCTGCGCCAGGACAGCGCGCTGGGGAGGAAAGTGGCAGTTACCTGTCCCTCGCACCACGGCCGCTGCAGCCGCTGCTGCCGCCATTGGTCCATACGCAGTGAGGGGGATTGCTGGAAAAGAAGGAACAGGCATCATAGGGTCACTGTGGCTACCTGGGAAACTCCTCAACAGGAGCCTTCATTTCCTGCTGCAAAAGGCCAGGCCCACACAGACCTATCAGCTTAGTCCATCACATGGGACACCCACTGATGACAACAGGGGAGTGCACAGCCCTGCATTTATTGGCATCCCTTTGCACAGCAAGTGGCCAGGTGAATTCCCTAATTCCCTAGAATCATCATTGAATTTTCCGAGTTGGAAGTGACACGAAAGGACCATTGAGTCCAACTCACAGCCATGCTCAGCTAAACCCACATCCTGGAGCAGCTGAGGGCATGACGTCGAAAAGCACCACCAGAAGTGGGCAACTTTAGGTCTATCCTGTGAGATGAAGTTAATCTGAAGATACAGATCACTATTTTGGCTGTAAATGTGGAGAAACGCAGCAGCTGGCAGCTCTGTGTCCTGTGGCTCAGCCCCTCCTCTCTGTCTCCTGGTGCTATTCTTGAATAGCAGTTTAATAGCCTTTCTCTCCCTATTTCTCTACTCTTCTCAAGAAACATCATCCTCCCCTCTCTGAGTTTTGCTCAAACCCTTGCCATCCATTGTAGAAGAGCAGAAAACATACACCTAGGGAGCAGGAACTAGAAATGGCTTAATTAAAACAGTAAGTCTTAATTTATATGTAGCAGTACTGATTTCCAACTCTACTGCCAGAGGCATCCAGCCCTCGGGGCAGGAGGCATCTAGCCAGTGTGTTTCTCTTTGCCCTTAAAATGACTGGGTCAGCATTTCATGCTTGAATGTGAAATTCGCTGTGATTCTGTTTAGAGCACCACAAAAAGAGGTCAGAACAAATCAATCGCGTTAAGGCTGGAACCCAGACTAGCTTATAAGGGAATATTTAGTAGCAGGCAACAGCCTGTTTCAAGCAAACGTCATAGGAGGCTTTATATCTGGGTTAGCTGCTCGTTACAGGCCATGGGCCAACGTAAGCACGTCGCTGTTTTGCATCAGCCCCAGAAATGCTGTTCCAGGGAGGAAAGGCTGCTGGCAGCCACCCTTCTGTCCCATTGTTACTGCAAGTCCCTACACACAACTGAATGAAGGCAGTTTTACTGAGAACAGAGGCCAGATCTCAAAAAGATTCCAATTCTTTTTCCAAGAAAAATCCCTTTGTGGTTTCTCCACAGAGACACCAGGTTTGTGCTGGGATGACAAAGCACCTGCGCGATAGCTCCCTGTGTGCTGGAGCAATCATCCCTGCTTGTGCCATCCCCTCAGCTCAGCGCCTCTTGCCAAGCGCAGCCCATTTACGCGCACGCAGCCACTTGAAGGCACAAGGGCCCTCGAGCGCTGCACAGCTCGCTGGGCCTTTGTAGGAGCGAAGGGGGGGCCCTGCCCTTTGTGGGACCAACTCCAGCCTATAGATGGGAATCGTAGCTCTTGGCCCAGCCAAGAGGCTGCACAGGGACTGTTTAACAGTAGGTAAGCGTAAACGGGGAGGGAAGAATGCCACGATCCCCAGCTGGTACTTCAGTGAGACACTTGGGACTGTAAGCTAAGGTGGCACCCAGCCAGGACAGCAGCATTAATAACTTGTTGTGCAGAGCCCTGCTGCACCCCAGCCTTTGGTGACAGCCAGGCCCCAGGCAATTCACCTCTGCTAGGAAAAGGCACAGTGCAGCTGGGGTGGACCTTGGAGGGAAAAGCACTTTTGCCAAGGCACAAGCATTCCTCTACAGATTTTATGGGTTGTGCTGAAAAATACGCATGGAAACAAACAATTGGACCCAGATCTCCCTGTCCTGGCAACCAAAAGAGTCTGGGGTGGGGTGAGGTGCTTATGTTGCCTGCATGGTGTCAGGAAAGGGTTTTACTAAGAGGAAGCTGGGATTTGGTCTCCCTCTCCCTTCCCCAGAGCAATTTGTTCATTGGTGGCTGCCAACCTCAGCACCCTCAGGAAAAGAGGCTCCCTGAGAAATGACACGGTTCTGTGCCACAGAAATGCCCTTTTGAGCCTCTTCGTGCTGATAATTCCAGGAGAGCTTCTCAAGAAGCTTTTCCACATCCTCATTGCAGAGAGATTCAAACCCTGACACAGGTGGGGGCAAGGAAGCGCTGAGGAGGAGGAACACTATGGAAATAAGATGGCACATGGGGAGCAGGGTGCTACACAAAGCTGCTTTTCTACGACAAAACCATGGACACGACAGAGCGGGGGAAAACATGGCCATGGAAGGGAGAGCAGACAGAAGGAGCCTCACTTAGCGATAACACTCTGCACACAACCCAGGGGCTGAGGATCCAGAGGGTATTTGCACTGTGAGGACATTGAGCCAGGCCTAGTCCCTGGAAAATGGTCCTCTGCTCCCATTTCGTTCTGTAGCTCCCTGTAGCTCCCTGTGAGCACTGCAGGATTTTGTACAGTCCCACCATGCTCACTTCTGTGCTGGAAGCCTGTGTAGGAGTAGCTGGGGAGCTGCACCACCAGGTGCATTCTCTGCAGCCCCTCCTGCACAGGGAAACAGGATTAGAGTAACCAGGAGTGCCCCCACAACCCTCTCCCTCCTCCCAGCACTCCAAATCCCATCCTTGCAGCAGCTCAGGTTAAGGTCATTTGCAGACCTCTGAGAAGTCCCCCTGCTCTCTGCAGTTTTCTATATCTGCTTTACACCCAGCCTGGGGCGAGGAGCTAAAAACGAGGCAAGCAGCAGGAAACGCCATCTAAGGATTACACGCCTCCATTTGGTATGACCTGCATTGCCCTTCTCGGAGGCAATACACATGGCTCTGATTGCCTCTCCATCTTTCCAGCCCCAGCTCTGGGTGGAGCCTGTACAGATGGAAGAGGAAATAAGGAACATTTCCAGTCTGACTGCACCAGGCTGTGGAGCAGCAACACCACTGGAACAACCCAAAGCCCCCTTCTCCCCTTCCAGCTTGTGAGTTTAGGAAATGAGCAGGACTGACCTGTGAGCTCAGGGAGGACGGGGGCACTCGGGAGAGGGGTCCGCTCTACACGGAACTCTAAAAACGAAATGCAAGACAGCTTAGGAATTCATCAAATGCCCCGAGGGAGACCCCGCGGAGAGACGGCAGCGGGATCTGCCAGGGGAGCAGCCTGCAGCCAGAGTGCGACCAGAGCAGTGTCTTCATTAAACTGATATATAACTGGTGCTGAAAGGTGCTGGACTCCTGCCCTGGAGACTGAAAGGGCATGTGCAAGCTTCATTGTGCAGCCTCAGGCCTGCCCTGGAGCACCATCCTGCCACCCATCCAGTCTGGCTGCCACGCCAGTGGGTGCTCCATACGCACCAAGCTCAGCCAGGCATGAGTTTACAGTGAGGCACTTGGAACCACTGCCACAGAGACCCATAAACTGGATTCACCGAGAGCTTCCAGACAGCCAGGAGGCAACAGCAACTTTCAGTCACAGTCAGCCTGGGCTCGTCTCAGGTAGAGGCGATCTCCCATTCCCAGCCCCTAACATCCAGAAGGGTATGTAAACCATCAAACTGAGCAATGGAGTAAGGAAGGGATGCTCAGAGTTGCCACTTCTCTAGAAAATAGCAAGACAGCCTTTTCTGTGACTTGTGCTCTGCCTTGCTCCGCTGTGTTGCAGAGAACGGGAGAGAGGAGGCCCCGGGAAGCTCTGAGCAGCTGTGGCACAGCAGGTTCCAGCCATTGATCGCAGAGCCCATATTCTGAGCACATGGTGGAGTCAGGAGCTTGAAATCACCCAGCTTGCAGGGGATCTGCAGCCCAGCACCCCAGCAGATGTTTTCTGGAGGCTGCGAGCGGTCCAGGCGCCGTTGAGAACACAATTACAGTGTTGTAGGCGCCTGCATTTAATGCGTCCAGGAGTTCCCTGGCCCACGGAAAGCCATGTTTTAAAATCCTGTGCTACTTTCAGAGCAGTGGCAACTCTGCTAAAGAGAGACAGACAGACACAAAGGCAGCGAGACAGGCAGAGCTGCAGGGGCCTTTCTGTGTCACAGCAGCAGCCCTATGGAGGAGGCCAACACAAAAGGGCGTCAGAGCAGCCTTGGGCTTTTCCTGCCACCGGAGTGTGAGGATAATCCTAATGAAGGACAGGCTGTTCCCACCTATTCCAGGGCTTCTCCCCTCCCCCTTCCACATCCGTCTCCAATTTAAAGAAAGATGGAACAGGGGAAAGGGTGAAAGGGGTAGAGCCTGGGTCACTGTTCATGCCACGGATTCCTGTCACCTGAAGGCAGACCAAACACCGGGCAGGGCACACACTCACCAGGGAACTGGTAAGTGTAGCCAGGTGCAATGCCAGTGTAACTCCGACTCGCGTAGGTGGCAGCTTGGAAGCCTGGATAACCTGAGGGAAGAGAAAAGGGCTCAGTTACTGCAAGCTCGCAGGCTCCATATCCTCAGTGCCTGGCTGCTCACAAGCAGCATGACCACTGGTGTCAGAAAGCACGAACAGAGCAAGTGGCAGAAACCCCAGAAAGGGCTGGGCAGAACGCACAGCACAGGTGAGTCTGCAGAAGAGCATTAGCAGGCACGTTTATTTTTTTCCTCACTCCAAACATGTAAGGACATGGAGATCTCCTTCTCAGAAGCTCACAGCTCTGCAAACTCAGGCTTTCTGATGCATCAGCTGGATTTACAAACAGGAGGAGATCAGGGAGGTGGGGGAACTTGAACGGCTGAATAGCTCTGAGTCACTTTTGCACTAGAAGCGCTCGCGGATGCAGGCAGAGTGCTTCTTCCGGGCACTGGGCGGGAAGACAACTCCTGCCGTTCCCTGGGGAGCTGACCACCTATAAAGAACAAACCTGCAAGAATGCAGGGCATTGCCTCAGAGATGAATATTTGATTTGAGATCTCCCAAGACATGAGTACGTGGATTTCCCAATGACTCAGCTTGAGCCTTGCTGCTTTAAAATTCAGATGGCTTAGAAAAGGCAAAACCCAAAACCACAGGCTGGAGATTTATTTTCCTTCAATAAGTCAAGTGAAAACATTAGGAAAAAAATATCCTTTTTGGGGGTTTGTTCAGTGACTGCTTCACGGCAGGCTTAGCAAGGAGAGCACACCCTGCCCAGCAACACCAGCCACGATCCTGAGCAAACAGCATACTCCTGGTTTGGCTCGAGCCTGGCTACAATGAATAGAGGGAGGGAGAGAAGCCAGGAACAGCACCCGTGCTGGAAGGATCATGCTTGACTCTCAGATCCAGGCACAAGAGTTTGTAGGTGCAGAAGCAGAGGCTACAGAGGACTTTTTTCTTTTTATAATGTTGTATGTGAACGCATTTGCCTCAGCATCATGGACAGACACGAGACCCAGCTTGCCAGTCACCAACTTCTCGCTACAAGAGAGTCCCACAGTAAGTGTATGGTTTTCCTTGAAACACCAGATACCTGCTGTCCCTGAGAGGGAGGGAACAAGTGAGATGAAGCTTAACTAGAACTTTAAGGCCATTTTTATAGTCTTTAAATGGCAATGAGATATGGACTGCTGTTTCAAGTGAAATCTCAGGGGCTCTTCAATCAACTAGTTCTTTGGAAAGCCTGTAGAAGTGTGGGAGGAAGATGCCAGGGCCCAGATTACTCCACACTCGGTTCAGCTATGTAGTTACAGCCTATTCCACGAGAGCCATTAAAGAATTACAGTTGGTACGCTCTGGCACGGTGGGACCGTGAACGGAGCTGCAGAGGGCTAGAGCTGCCCAGCATATGGTTGTGTCCAGCTCTGGCTGCCGCAGGGCAGGGGTGACAAGTTTGCAGTTTTTCCAGGTGCCACCAGAGGGCAAGTGGTGATCGCAAACAGGTCCTGGCACCCCTGAAGCATCCCCAGCCTTGCATCAGGGAGAGCTGCCCTTGGCCGCCCTGCTCACTCTCGAAATAAAACCTCTAAGCTGCTGCCTGGCATGGCCGGGAGCTGAGAGGGATCCGTCCTTGGCCTTACCCAGCATGCCGATCCCAAGCATGAAGGCATCCATCCCATAAGGCATGACTCGGGACCGCCCTCGTGCTGAGCCCGTTGGGGACATCACCTCCTTCGGCTGGGCCTTTTTACACTCCACCTGCCACAAGAAAGGAAGGATAAGGCTCAGTGGGCACGGAGCACTGCCACAGAGCACTGGCAGTGCCCAGGCCATGGGCCAGGCAGGGCTCTCTGCCCTCCCAGCCCTGTCCTGTTGTCTTTCCCCAGCATCCCAGCCCCTGGCCTGCATGTTTAGTAAGTAGACAAGTACGGATGGACTCAAGGTCTTTTCCAACCAGATGATTCTATGATTGTATGCTACCAGCCTCCTCCCTCACTCTACAGCCACCACCAGCAATGGGGAGATCACATACCGCCTTTCTTCTCCTGGACCTCACCTTGATGCTCTGCCTGGCCTTGCGCAAGGGCCTCAAAGCCTAATTTTCCTCATTTGTGAATAAAGGTAAAACCTGCCCCCTCCAGGCCACCAAAAGGTTTCATGTTACTCCAAAGCCTCCAAGTTGCACAATTCCTCGTTACTGTTAGCTCTTCTCTTTGAAAACTCAGTATTGTACTGGCTCCCCGTTTCTTTCCCAGACTGGCTGCTTTGATTCTGGGGAAAAGACTCAATCCAATTCCCCACTGCAGAGAAAGTGTGTCGGGACCCAAGTGTCCCACACCCTGTCCCTGTGCCACTGCCCTGCTCCATCCCATACAACTGTCCCTTTCTCCCTGGGTTTTGCCCCAGACACTCACCATTTTGTTGTTGATCTCATGGAAGTGGATTTCACACACTTTTTCCACTATGTCTTCACTTTCAAATGTGACAAACCCAAACCCTGAAGAAAAGGCAAAACTCTTTGATCAGGTCAGAGCTCTGCACAGTTTGCACCCGCTACCCACATCCCTTTATTGGCAGGAGAAGAGAAGGACAGTACAATCGGTCCTTTCTAAAAGGGCTGTCCCTCATTTTTCCTCCCCAGAAAATCCTGCTTTTACACACAAGAAGAATAGAACCATCCCTTTATAGGTTCCCCTTTCCTCCTCACCCTATATTCCCCACCCACTCTGAACCCAACTGCTCTCAAAACCAAGTGCTTTTTGTTTTTAACTTCGCTATTTCCAAGGCAAACCGCGTGGCTGATACTGCTGGGGAGGATCCCAGCAGACGCTCACACAAAGAGCTGCTGGAGAAGTGAACAGCTGCTTCCCAGGACATCGCCATCATCACTAAATGCACCCCACCACCAGCAGAGCCCTGCACGTTCCCTCGGCATAAAGCCGTGTGTGAGCAGGCAGACAGCAATGCTGTCATTGTACAGAGCAAGGCAGATCTACGCAAGGAAAGTGATTTGCAAGGTTTCACCAAGGCAAAGTTAGTATCTGGGGTAAGACAGGACAGCGTGTTCCTGGTTCCTGGCCCACGCTCACACCTCCTTTCCCTCACCAACCCCCTTTGCTGACAGTTTTGGCAAAGACCAGCTCGGGTGGGCAGACTGAACTCCTCTCAGCTGACTGCAGCCGCTTCCGGAAAACTGAGGCAGGTGGGAGGATGTCTTTAAGCTTGCCTTACGAGCAAGATGGGATTAAGCAGAGCCTTCCGCTTTCCAGAACCGGCCAATTCCATGGTGCTTTAAAATAACTTTTAAAAACAGACAGGGATCTGCTGTCCAGAACTCCACTATTTCCCCTGTACTGCCAGAAAAGTCTCTCCTGAAACTCCTCCGTCTCTGTGCCTAGGTAGTCCCACAGAATCTGCCTCAACACCCACAAGTGGGGGGGGGGCTCAAGCGTTCAAGAACAAAACACTGATGCCAAAACCAGTCCTGAGCCCCACCATACCCCTGCCAGGCCTGCTGTGTCCTGGGCAGAGCCCCACGCTGCTGCCCCGGCAGCTGGCAGCCCTCCCTGCTCCTTCTGAAACACCCAACAACTCTGCCATTGGATTAGTGCAGGGGTGTCAAACTCACGGCCCACAGGCTGAATCCCGCCCTCCACCTTGTTTTATCTGGCCCAGTACCCTGTTTCTACCCAGTGGCAGTGCCAAGCCCCTTTCCTCTGCGCTCCTGCCACTGCACCGGTCACGTGTGCAGCGTGTGTGATGCACATTACGCTGCAGGAGCAGGAGCATGGTGGGAGCCGTGAGTTTGACACGCCTGGACTAGTGACTGGGAAGCAGCCATGGAGGAGCAGGGGTTAACCCTGCTTCCCTTTTAAGATGAAGCTGGAACATCCTAGGCCAGGCAACCAGAGTAGATTTAATGGCTTTAGAAAAAAGCAAAAAGCTGAAGGGCACAGAGTGTAGCGAGAGCAGAAGGGAGTGTTCCCTCACCGATCCAGGGGCAGAGGTGCTTGGAAGTGCTTCAAACAACACACTGCCACGAGAGTGGCCCAGCACAGGGTTGTTACTGGCCCTGATTTGGAAGATGCTGAAGCTCAGTTTGCAGGTTAAGCTGCTGCCAATAAATCTCGGAGCTGGTGCAATGCTGGTGTCGAGCCCTGCCACACCACAGGGCAGCCCGCCTCGCCAGGAAAGAGGAAGGCAGAGGCACCCATGGGTGGGCTGGGTCTGGATAGCGCAGATGTTACAGCCTTGCTCCCATCCTGTAACCAGACCCCAGCAGCAAGACTCTGGTAAGAAAAGGTGACCTGGAGCACAAGCAGGCTCCGGACCGCGGAAGGGGCCAGAGGCAGGCACTCTTCAGGCTCTCGTGTCAGCTTTCCCAGAGCTCAGATTACTCAGGACAAGGTAAGACACACTGCAGGCTGGAGCCACGGAGGTAAGCAGGCAGGGGAGGGGGCCACCTCCTCTCACATATCTGCAACTCGGCGAGTTCACAGCACAGGAAACGCACTGGACAAAAGCCCTCTGTGCTGCAAGGAACGCTGGTAAAGGATGCAGATGCGAAAGGATGGGCTGACTGGAGGCAAGATAAAGAGCAGCTGCGACCCGCATGCCCTGCTGCTGGGATACTAACCCCTCCCTAGGCAAGGCAGGAGGCAAACCCTCTGGGGTTCCCTCTCCTACGGCCAAAAGACCGCTCTCACCTCGGTGTCGGTTGGTCGTCTTGTCGAACATCAGCATCGCGTCGTCCACCTGCAAAGAGAAGGGCTCCGATCAGATTATTGCTGTTACCACGAGCACCCTCTGACACATTTGCACAGTTTCCTCCTCCCAAATCAGAGGGGATCAAGACAAGATCTCCCATCCTAGAGCAGGAAGCAGGGTGGGCACACACACACACCCCCAGGCAGGTCCTCTTCCCACAACTAGCACGGTTCCCCCACCAACTCAGGGCAGGTGCTGCTGGGCTGAGCCCCCTCGGCCTGGCCCCTGGCAGCAAGCAACCCCAATTGTTTGCCTGCAGCTCCAGCCAGGGGGCAAGGAGCAGGGAAGGCATTGTTCCCAAATCCCAGCCTCAAAGGAGAGGAGAATTAAAGGGGGGAGAGAAGCAAAGCTTGAGAGGGGAGAGGAATAAGGGGCCTCCCAGCAACCGGGGAAGCAGAGGCCTCAGACAACAGAGCCTGCCTGGGAAAGCTGGGAAGCGCCCCCGCCCCCACCCCAGAGGAGCCTTTCCTCTAAGTGAGGTTTCCCACTGCTGGAGGCTGTAATTAGAGCAAATTTACTGCAAGGCCTGAGCAGGGCTGCCTTCCCGGGGGGAGGGGCGGGCAGATCCCATCCCCCAGCCGGCCTGGGGCTCCTCTCCTCCCCAGCCAGCGCATCCCACCGCCTGCTGCCATTTTCCCCCCAATCTTCCCGCTGGGTTGCCTTGCAGAGATGTGTCTGCTCCGCTCCGCAGGTCAGGCCCAGCAGGGTTAAAAAATACACTTCAATCCCTGCCGTGTAAGCCCCAGTGTAAACCTGTCCCACTGACCCATCCCTCCTCTCTAATACCACTGCCTTAATCCGATTATGAAACTGGACGTGCAAGTGCTCAGGGGAGGTGGCAGCAGTCTCCGGCCAGCAGCTGCCCTGGCCTTCCTCCTCCTCCATGCGAGACCACCACTCCCCAAGCAGTGAGCCTTATGCACCCTTGACTCTGTGGAAGAATTACTCCCCTCTCTTATCTGCATTGCTGCCTTCTCCACAACAGCCCCCTGGCTCTGCCCACACCCCGGCACAGGCCTTTGCTCAGGGAGAGCCCACAGCCCAGTCAGGGAAGGGAGAGGGCTCTGAGTCTCAGTCCCCCCGGGACAAAACTGGACACTTGGCTCCACCTCCGTGTCTCAAGGATGGAAGGAGCCCTTGCTAACAACTCCAGTGCCACCACGAGCAAACAGAGATCATCTTTGATGTCCTTGGGCTTGACCAACACATCTACTCTGCAAGAGCCAGGCGACAACAGACAACCTGGCTCCCACTCCTCCCATGCTCTTTCCAGCCCCAGCTAAGCCTCCCTCAGCCAAGTCAACAAACACCTGAGAGAGGTGCTACGCATCCAGCCCGAGCCATGAGAGAAGTACAACTTCAGAGAGGCTCAAAGCAACTCCTCAGCAGCTTCCCAAGATGCAACCAGGGAGCTGAGGGCTGTTGCAGCTCATCACACTGCCATTCCCCAGCATCACTCACTCCTGTCCTTACTACATTTTCCCTCACGGTGCCAGCACAAACGTGATGTGCAGTGGGGAAACCTGATACGGCTTCAAAATATTTCAAGAGGTTTCACTTTCTGGTTTTGTTCATTATTTAAACTGGATCCATTCCTCTATCCAGCTCTCAGGAAGGCTGGGCACATAGCTGTCCTCCCCAGTAAACACTGGGAGAAAGCGGTGCCAACAGCACTTGCCTGCGGTGCTGCTCCCAAAGACTCCAACTCAGGTAGCTGGAACCCACAAACCAACTCTGTCCAACCAACTCCAGCAGCCACCTCTTCTTTGCAGAGCCCAGCACATGTTCACACACAAAACCACCTCACAGCAATGGCCCAGGTGTTCCTGTGCTGGAACACTTGGAGCCAGAAGATACACAACAACTTCAGCCCAAACCGCACTCCGTATGCTGAGAGGAAAGCTGCAGCCCTCCTCCGTCTGAGCTTTCTTCTAAGTTTCTGCTGGTGCTTTGAGATCAGGCATCTACCCCGAAATGTACTCATGTTGCAAAAACATTTACAGTAACACACGTTTCCTGTCTGAAAGCTGTTCCCTGCCAGGAACTAAATCAAAGATAGACAGGTATCTGTGTGTAATACATAGAATACACTCACAGCCCGCTCAACTCTAGAGCACCAACTCTCTGTACAGTTCCAACTGGTGGGTTTTATTGCCAACAAAACTGATACACGAGCATCTTCTCCTTCCAAGGCAAGAGATGAGCTGAGTGGTCTCAGCGCACAGCCAGTGCAGAGACAAGGCAGGGCCCTACAGCCCAGGGGGTGCAGAGATGGTGCTGGAGGCTGTGGGCCGGGAAACAGGGCTGTCCAGCAGGAGTGGTCACTCCCAGCCCCTGCCCAGGGCTCCAGTCTCACACCAGCCCACCCCAGCTCTCACCACCACCCTGCGGCATGCAGCCAGGCCAGGGATGGAGATGGAGATGGAGATGGGGACCAGCTCCTTAAAGCCATGCCAGCCCTCTCCCAGCTCTCGCCACCACCCTGCGGCGTGCAGCCAGGCCAGGGGATGGGCACAGACGGGGCCCCGCTCCCCGAGGCCCGGCAACCCCCGAGGCCCGGGCACGCCTCGGCTGCGGGGCTGGCGGCACCGCGGGCGGCTCAGCACCCATCGGGGCGGGGAACCGTCGTGTCCCCCCCCCGGCCCCCGACACCCGGGCCCCAACAAAGGCGCCGCCGGCGGGGCCGTCGCCTCGGCAACGCGGCCGCCAATGGCAGCGGCGCCCGGGACCGCGCGCACAAAGCCGCCCCGCGGAGCGCGGACAGCGGGGCCACCGCAGACACAGCCACCGCAGAGCCACCTCACAGCCACCGCAGAGGGGCCACCACAGACACAGCCACCTCACAGCCACCTCACAGCCACCGCAGAGGGGCCACCACAGACACAGCCACCTCACAGCCACCTCTGAGCCACCTCAGAGGATCCATCACAGCCAGAACCACCTCTGAGCCACCTCAGAGGGGCCATCACAGACTCGGCCACAGCCACCTCACAGCCACCTCAGAGCCACCTCAGCGGGGCCAGCAGAGCCATAGCCACAGCCATAGCCACAGCCACCTCAGAGGGTCCATCACAGCCACAGCCATCTCAGAGCCACCTCAGAGGGGCCATCACAGCCACTCTCACAGCCACAGCAGTGCCATCACAGCCAACGTCACAGCAACCATCACATCCACCCTGGCAGCCACAGCGGGAGGGCGTGCAGGGCTTTGGCCATCACAGGGGAACCGACACCACCACTGCAAGGAGAGCAGCTTTGCAGCCAGACCCCGTCCCCTCTGGCCCTGCAGAGGGAGAGAATTCATCTTGCCTCACCCCCTCAAAGGAGGCAGCGGGGCAGGGCGTGAGGGAGCAGCGGGCTCTGAGGACACAGAATAGGTGCAAAGGTGGGGGGAAGAGGGATATGTGGGAGCAGAGGCAGGAAAGGGGGTCCAGACCCTCAGTGGGACAGGGACGGAGGTGCCATGCCCAGCCAGTCCCCGATGGCTGGCAGAAATAGGGCGACCACCCCAGAACTGGGTGTAGAAATGTGTGGAAAACGGCACTAACAGTTTCAAGAACACACCTAGGTTCAGTTTTAATAGGGTGTGGAAACAAACTGTGATCATAACTATACTTTAACAAAGGCTTTTTTTTCTGGGTGAATTGTCTTTCTCTCCATTCCTCCCCCTTAAATAAATATTTGTTTCCATTCTTTAAACAGAGCCAAAGAAGCAAATCGCTTCACTAGAAAACTGTTTAGCTTAGTGGTCAAGGCTCTCTCCCAGGGAACCATTTAACTTGCTGGTCCAGGCTTCAGTTATCCAACGGTAGAGGTCAGAAGTTCAAGGTTTGCTAATTCTGAGGAATGATGTCTCTCCCCACATTTAGCCATGAGGTTCAAAACAGTCAAGGAAAAAAGAGGGGATCCCAAGAGCAGGGACTCTTGCTCTCTAGGTGCATCCTTCCCAATGAACCCTTTCACAGGAGTCAATTCCTTTGGCAGGCACTTGGCAGTGCAGAGGCAGGTACCACAGCCCTGAGCCTTAAACCCAAGCTGTCCAACATCACCTCCTCTCAGTTCTATCTCCAGTGGGTCTCTTGCTTCGGAAAACCAAATGGGAGTGGAATAAAGATAAAGGCTTTGACTCAGTGGAGGTAACGCATTCAGAAAGTGAAAAAAGGTTTGTCTCGAGAGGAAGCTCCTAATCCTCCATGGATTTTCCAGTGCTGAGTCCTCCTTTTTGAGAGGAGGAGACAGGTCCTTCTCAAATCAACACTTGGTTTTGATGAGAACAGTGTGGTTGTGACAGGAAGGAGAAGTGACAGTCACGGGTTTCAGAACGAGACTCTCCTCCAAAGCAGCCCTCAGCCAAGCCAGAATATTCAGGTGCACAGACAGGAGGCATTTCATACCAAAACAGAATGCAATAGGATCCACCTGGCCTTGGCCAAAAGGCCTGATTTTTGTCAGTGGCTTAGTCCCACTCTAAGATTTTTCAGTCCTCCTGAGACAGCCCTAGGTGTCTGCAAACGAGGAGGCCAACAACAGTCTTATGCAGATTGAAAAAATAAAAATAACATTTCCAGCACAAGTTTGATGAGAAATGTTGGATGTACTTCCACATGGGCAGATCTCAAAAGAAATTGTGAATATTCAAGCAAAGGCTTTGCAGAGACAGCATCTTCCACCTGAACAGCAACTAAAGATGGCTCGGCTGGTCCTAGAAGGAACCATGGTAACATATTTGTAGAAAAATCAGGCAGAAGAATAACTGCTGAGATGGCTTAACACGGGAAATATAAACCAAACGGTCAGGAAGCCACCCAGCCATCCTGTGAAGAGAGGGCATCAGCAGCCCTGCAGGGTTCTCCCAGCTCAAACAGGAGAGGCCAATTCTGGGGAGGAGGACACACCAACCCAGAGTCCGGCTCCACGTAGTAGGCGTGCTGTGGCCGAATGGCTCCCAGAGGACCCTTCTTATCCCGCTCTGTGGAGCTGTTCTCAAAACCCTGGGAATGAGACTCAGTCAAGGGGGAGAGCCTGCTCCACGCCACAGGTGATCGGGACAGCTTGTCCAGGTGTTCCTGCCCGCTCTCGTACCTTGGGCACCTGGCAAATATCAAATGAACCACCAAAGACCTGAATGACCATTACTGCCACAGCATTTCTGGCTATCTGCCTACCAGATGCGGAGCACAGAGAACCCTTTGTTCCAGTGGCATTGTTACCACAAGCCAAACTGCCTACTGCCACAAGAGAGGTGATCAGATTCCCCTTCTCCTCCCCTCCCCATCTGTTCACTGCAACCATGTTACGCGTGAGAATTTGCATAAATTGCCCTCTGATCTGTGGAAGAAAATCCAAAATCCAGTTTGGAAATCTACAGCAGGTTGACAAGTAGCTTTGATCCCTGAAATTTCCAGAGAGCAGCAGATTAAGGATTAATTAATTAACATTCTCCCAGTCCAAAGTGAGGGAAATCGTGCCCACCATAAGCACTGGAACAAGTCTTCCTTTAAAGAACTTCCCCAGCAGTAACCAGAGGTTCTCCATTAGTCTGTAGGGAAAACTCACTTCACCCACACCATTTTTTCTGGCAGGTGTACGTGACCCTCATCAAACTCCAATGCCTCAGACACACTGGTTTTCTCTTGGTCGGGACAGGACCAGAGTCGTTGTCAGAGTGAGATCTCAGAACCCATCTGAGGCAAACAGTGCAGGATTTGGAATGAGTATTAGATGGCAGCCTAAAGGTCAGAGTCATCCTCAGACCTCAACAGATCTTTTTTCTTGCTTGCTTCCAGGATATTTTTAGAGAGCAGATCTCTCTCTGGGCACGATCTGCCTCACAGAGAGCCTGAGCTTTCGTGACCGACTCATCCACATACGCAAATCACCTGCAGGCCCAGAAAGAGATGCAGACGGGTTTTAAGCATTTCTCAAGTACCCTTGGAGTCACAACTCATTAGTGAGTCATGCAAAGACGTCACTGTGAATGTATTTCTTGCACTTCTGCTTCACAAAATGCAAAAGCACACAGGAAACCCATCAGTTCAGACTGATCCTGAATTGGATCTAGGCCCCATTTCTTCCAGTACCTCTGCATTTCTGGTTTCTGAAAGGACCAACTTCTCCCATAATGCCAAACAAAAGCCCAGCTGCACCAAGTTGGCACAGAGGCCCACCTTGCCCAACAGTCCTCCAAGATACCAACCAACAACAGATGCCTTTGAAGAACATAAAGGCAAGGCAAGGATATTACTATAGACCCCAAAATTTTGCGTCATCTTCGAGCCATTTGTGATTTGGGGATTTCCTGAACTCAAAGACTTGTCTGCATTTAAATATCTTCCATGCATTTGTCCAATCATTTTGGATTCTGTATAAATTTTAGCAGCAGCATCCTGGGACAAAAATCTCACAGCTTAGATAAGCTCCAGGATAAAAAGACCTTACTTGTTCTGATCCTCCTATTTTGCAATTATTTGACTTTGCGTACTGTGAAAACTTGTCAGATCAACCCTTGGAAAAGAAAGATGACCTGAGTTTTTTCAGTTATGATTTGAAACAAATACCTTTGCTTATAAAAGCAGAGACCTCCATGGTGCACAGAAATTACTCTGATCAACAACTCCTTTTTTCCCCAAATAAGTAATACAAAACAACACGTTCTACAGGTTGAAGTGGAAAAGGAGAAAGCTGGGGCTTGTGCTCCCAATACGTGCTGACACAGAGAGAGGACGAGCTACACCTGAGGTGGTAAGGTACAAGGTGTCTTACTCCCTCCTTTGTTTCAGGTTTCAGTAAGGGTGGTAGCCTGAGTCTAGAGAGCCTGCTGAAATACTTCCTTGTGCAGCCTAAAGATCTCTGACACCACCCGACTTAAGCCAAGACACTTGGCTACACATAACCGTGAGTGCAATTCTTTCCAAGACTTCTGTCCTACAGTTGAAAAAATAATCTCCTTTAGGAAGCACATCCATGGCCTCAGCTTGCATCTTGGAGATTTGTGTTTTGGAGCTAGAAGTGTTTCCTAGAGCTCGCACTATGTTCAAAGCCCCAGCAGCTGCACCTGACAAACCACGGACAGCTTGAGAGCACTTCTCTGTCTCTCTCATTCTACTAAAAAAAGCCTTTGTATTTTGTTCCTCAGGAAAGCAGTAGCCCATGTTTTTCATTCACAGTTTTGGAAAAAAAAAAATAAAGTGGCCTGTCTTTGAAGCAGAGAAACTCACACTGTATTTGGGATCCTCTTTGAAGCTTCACCTTTTGTGCCTGTTAAAACCAGATATTTTGATATGAAGAACTGGGATGTCAGCCTCTCCCTTTCTTCCTTTATCCCTAAGTAACACTCATGGATTTCCTCCTCTCATATTGTCATTTTTTTTTCACCACTTCCATTTTACAAAGCTGAGAGAAGGTTTTGGACACAGTAAGGAAAGAAAACAAAACAAAACTCAGAGTAAGCGGAAATGCCAAAATGGAAAAATCAGGCTTGGAAATTTCATTTTATGAAATAGGGAACCATTTCATCTCCAGCCCCACTAAACTTCTATTTTTTCTTGCTGATGGACACACAAGGTGTGTTGTTTATGACCCGACAATGGCTGCCTGTGAACTGCAGTTCACAGATTTGGAGCAGAGAGGACATTGTGATAATCTGATTTGCCCTCAGCTGTACTACAGGCCATAGCACTTCCTCTTGGAATTCCTACGGCATGTGCATGCTCTCTGTCTGGATTGAAATGTATTTTTCAATAAGCATCCATCTTAATTTAAAGGCTTAAGTGGTGGCAAATCTAACCCACACTTAGGCTCATGGCCTGAGGCCTGCCAAGAAGTGACCTTCACACCAAACCTGCTCAGCAGTCTGTACTGCCTTGTCTTCAGCAGCAGAGGATGATCTCTCCCTGAAGCTGAGACCCAAACTGAGCTTGGCACTGGATTCTCAAAGACTAACTGAGAATCACTCCCAGGAACCTTGTACCTCGGTCCTAAGGAATCAAGGCAGGATGACGGCTTGTGGTCCTCTCTCTCCTCCCTAGATCCTAAGTGTTCTCATACCTTCCTGGACAAGCAGGAGGAAAGAGGAGCAATTTTTCTCCTGCCAGATCCTAGAAATCTGTGGGGCTGCTCGGAAGAAGAGGGAACATAGACAAAGCCATTTCCTTGGAGGCCAAGTTCTCCAAGGAAATGCTTTAAAAGGGCATCCTTAACAATTCCTTTGCAGACATTCCCAGTCCAATTCCAGAGTAGTACTGCCCCAAATGACTTAGGAAAGATTGTTTCAGAGAGGCTTTCCAAGATGAGAATAATACAACTGAAGCTTCACAGCCTCCATAAATTGAGGAGATGGAAGACCACAGAGTCAGTTCCGGGGAAGAGATCCTAGGAGACCTATTTAAGCCAGGAGGCCCCAGAGCATCATAAACAAATACCTAAAGAGTCTGTGTACCAAAATCATGTTCTCCATGAGTCACATCCGAAACTGAAGGCAAGAGGCTTTTCTTAGCGCTTCAAACCACAGAACAGCACATTCAGAGCTCAGAACCCCACAGCTGACAGCCACGGAGGCTTTCCTCTGAAACACTCTTTGCCTCTGATCCTGCACATCAGCCACAGAGCTACTGACCAGGGAGGACTTCTCAGAAAACAGTTCTCTGAGCCGTTGGTGAATTATTTGAGGCTTAGCCTGGAGGATGGTTACAGGCCAGGAGAGATGCTTTATCTGAGAGCTCTGAGGAGAGTTTCCTCAGCTGAAATGGCCAGATGAGTCAGAAATCCGTCCCAAAACCAGAGTCAACCTGACCAGCCCTGACCTCTCCCCACGGAAACTCCCCAGAGCTGGGAGGCCAGCTGCATCAGCCTCATGCAGATTTTGAGCACCAGATGCTGTCCAGAATGCTGGTTCTTCAGAAATGAATTGCACTGAGCTATGCAGAACTCTCCCTTCTGCCCAGTCCCAAGAAAACAATCCGACACAACCAGTTCTTGCCAGTCTCCTGACGTCAGGACACCTTTCAGCACATGACCATTAAATAAGAGGAACATGGCAGTATAACACCCCAAAACAACCGGGAAGTACTTCTGAAATTGGGGCAATCATAGCTGCTGGTAAACAGCACTACCTGACATGCTGCTGCTTCAAATTAACAGAGCTATAGTCAAGGATAAAAGGGGATTACGCCCAAGACATTTTGTTTTCCTTTGAAATGCATCCATCAGCAGCGGCAGAAGCACACACAAGTGAAATAACAACCTTCAGAGTACACAGACAGATGGACAACAACACCTTTAGTGGTGACACCTTCAGTGACACCAGGTAAAAGCTCTTTGCAACACAATACAGTTTGCTTATTTGTAAGAGAAAATAAAACCACGCAGAGCTAATAGCCAGCAAACATGGTGCCAGCTGACCACTTCTGCCATTGCCACCTTCTCTTAGGACAGAACAGAAACACAACGGAATCCCACTTCGCAGTCATGAGGGCAATACCAAGACACGCAGAGCTGACTTCAGGAGCTGAACACAGATACTGAGCAAACAGTTGTTCCAAACTTTCTGCCCAAAAGTTTCAACAACCTGGCAAAACTGGTTACAAAGCTGCCATCCCTTTCACCAGTGCATTAACATAACATCACCCTTTTGCAGGATCTTTCAGAAGAAAATTAATAACAAACCCTTCATCCTTCACTCTCTACAGTTCCTGTAGTATTTTCTTCCACCATTCATGCAACGTCCCGGGCAGATTATTGCCCAGCAAACTGTGTTCTGCCTCCCTGCCCGGGCAGGAAGGTCCCAACAGCTACAGAATCCAGCCCTTCCTGCCCCAAACAGCAAATTCATGCACACCACCACCAAACAACAGCAAAACAGCCACAGTGCCCTGTCCCAGCGGTGACCACATTCAACATTTGAGTACGATGACCCCCTTCAGTTCCTGATCCCACTAAAAATCTTGAGATCCTTCGCTCTAATACTACTGAGGTTGCTCCTGGGGATGCTCACAGCCTCCTGACAGGGGGCTGAAGGATCAAGACAGAGGCCCCTTCTATCCTCAGATTCAATCCCAACTCACAGTTTGCACATCTGGCTTTCACTGACCATGGCACAAGTGACTTCAATCCACAGAAGCCTGACCCTCCTCAAGCCACCAGGCTGCACAGAATAGCCAGACCAACATCAGGGACAGTGGCAGAGGCAAATTTTCTTCAAACATCCAAAACCAACACCATCACTTGCCCAAGGCTCAGCAGGAGAAGTTTCAGCACCAAAAGGCTTATTTTAATAAAGAATTACTGCAGTATCAATCACAACGCTTAGAGTCAGAAAAAGGCCAAAATCACAGTTCTGATGCTGCAGCCACTCTCTTAGAAGCATCTACAGACCTTCCTCCAGTGTTTAAACAAACTGTAAATCTGCAGGGATAAAATGCCATAGGATGCTTGGGATAAAGAAAAAATGGAAAACCATTTCCCTCAGGCCAGGTGCTACCAACTCCAGCAACAACCACCAACTCTTTGTTTCAAATCAACACAGGGCAGGAGTCTCTGGATGTAGCCCCCACAAAGCTGTTACAGCCACCCAGCATCTGTAACCGACCTTCAACTTAACCCCATGCAGAAGAGTCGCAGGCTCCAATCCTGCCTCCACACAAGTTCAGAAAACTCCTTTTTGCCCCAGAAGCAAGAGCTTTGATCCAACACTGCTCAAGAGCCTTACCTTCCCAAACTGCTCGAAATATTGCTTCACATCCTCCACAGTAGTGTTCACGGACAGACCACCCACAAATATCTTCTTTGTTCGGGTCACCATCTGGAAAAGGGAAGGACAGGAATTCACCAAGTAAACCCAGAGCAAGAGAATGAGACTCAAAAGGCCACTAACTCCCTTCTGCTGCTGGGAATCGCCTGCCCCTTTGCTGCAGCTGAGCTTCCACCTTCTTGAGGCCCCTCAGCCCAACATAGCCAGCAGGCCTGTCCCACACAGGACCCTCGCACTGCCCCATCGTGCCTGCCAGTGCCCAGCCACCTCCTCAGACAGCACATTATCAGCCTCTCCCTTCGCTAACATGCTGCTGCTGGCTTGGCACCTTCACACCACCCTATTCCCTCCTCAGCCCTCCAGCTCTTCCTCAAGTCCTGCCACTTTGCACAGCCGGCTTCCCCCAGAGAGGCCTGCTTGGCTTCCCAGGGAGGAGAGGATGGCCAGGAGGCCTGCCAGAACAGGTAGGCTGCCCAGGATTCGCCCTCATAGCTCATAAATTGCAAAGTATCCAGTCCTGCATGGAATAAGTCTCATTTTGCACCCATTCTCCAGTCATTGAAACGGAGCCCAGTCAACTCCCAGTTAAATCTCTTCTGCCTTTGCAAGAAACCAAAGAGCAGATCCCTCTGATCCCTCTGCCACTTGTCACTCATGCAGCTGGGACACAGAAGAGAACTAACTGCCCTGAGAGGGGCCACGGCTGCCAGGCGGAGGCACACCAACATCCTTCGAACGGCTCTCCAGCTGCATCCTCCCCTTAGCTGCTTGGCTACACCCCTGCTCTCAGAGGAACACATGGTCCTAATTACCCCAAGGAGCACAGGGCTAATCCGCAGCAATTCCCTGGCTTGGAGAGCAGCCCGTTCTAACACTAAAGCACCTTCTGTCACCAAACTGCTTAATGGAATTAACCCAATTCCTACCATGTGCTTCCTGGCTCCAGTTACTCGGGATACCTGCTCACCAATTGTTCTCAGTGCCTGATCCCCCTTACTTCCCTCCCAGCACCAGCCTCCTCTTCCCTCTCTGCTTTTCTACACTGCTTCTCCCTAGTTCTTTTCCCCGTGACAGCACTTGGAATTGAGACACTGAACTTTAAAACTCCCATTCAAGAGCAATGTTAAAGGGAGACTCAAGGCCCAAAGTCAGTCTCCAGCCTGCTGCTGACTCCTCAGTTAAAGTTTCTAGCTGCATGCCTAGAAAAAGGTCCTGCAACTGCACATTTCAGCGCTAGAGCCTCTTGTAGATAAAGTCCAACAGCAAACTCCTTCTGCCTTTTCTGGTACTGAGGCACACAGGGTATTTCACAAAACAAACTCCTTCTCCCCTTCCCTGCATTAAACCCATTTGTATGCATGCAAGTGTGTACACACAACCTTCTTTCCACCTGTACCACATCACAGCACAGAGCTGTTCTGTATCTCCTTGGGCCAGAAACTTCCAGACACTGGCTGAAAACACTAAGTTCACCCTGGGCAGCACTTATTTCACCAGCTCTAACTAAGTGCATCCTAAAGCACAACCGAGGGACCTCCCAGTTCCTGCAGCACCAGCGCTGCGCTGCGAGCCTGACAGAAGCGCACGGTGGTGCAGGACGTTATGCTGGTAGGGCAGCACAGCAGCTCCCGCTCCAGGGGAGTCCTGTGCAAACCCCAGGGAGTGACCCCATTGTGTGCAGTGGCAACCTTGCACAGAGGGACACAACTGACCACCACGAATTTCAACCCTTAGGTGGCAAGGGCTGCCCGCAGTGCTTACCTTGGGCTGTGCTCGGCGAGGGAACGCTACCTTCGGGTCAATCTGAAAGAGATGTGAGGAAGAACAGGTGAATACACTTTTGCTGCCTATTTACAGACACAGGGCTTCCTCCATGTGTGCGGCTGTCTCGGCAGCACCTTGCTAAACACCTAAATGATCTACCTGAGGTGCATAAAATGAAGCCTGCTGCAGACATCTTTCCTTCTTGGTGAGGTGTAATCCAGGGAGACTACAAGTCCCAGCATGCAGCAGTCGGTCTCCAGCTGAGCGCTGGCCAGACGCGCCAGAGAGCCCATCACATGCTGGGATTAACAGGCTGGGCTGCTCCCTCCCACTGGGCCTGCCCTGGGTGCCCCACATCACCAGCCTCATATTAAAAGTGCTTTCTTCTACCCTTTTGCTCTTCCCCTTCGCTCTAGCTACAAGTACAGAGCTCACCTGGGCAATAACAGGACAGAAAAGAGGTAGCGCACAAAAAGCCCAACATTTCATCCCACGAAACAAAGGGTGAAAAAAAAGAGGAGACAGGACGGCACAAATTAAACCGAGGGGTCTGAAGCCCCAGTGGCTGTGGAGGCTGCGGCGGCAGCGCTGCCCCTCTCCCCAGGCTGCTGCACACAATGAGGCGATGCGTCCCCTCGGCAGGCTGAGCCCTCCATTGTGCCTGTTCAGCTTCTCTCTAAACCTGCTGCCGGGCCCCGCGCTGCCATCCAGGTGCCATGCGTTCTGCTGGGCTCAGCACGGATGAGCGTGTGCCTGCATCAGCCTCACTCCACCACAAAAGCTGGGACAACACTAATCCAGCTGCAAGCCCAACACCCATGAAGCTTTCTCTCCTCCTCAGCCACCACCTCTTTCTTTATAGCCTATTTTTACAGCAACTCCTGTAAAGTTACATCACATCAGGGATGATCCAGACCTACAAATCAGCTTACAAAGACCTGTGGTAAAGGCAGGTCTGGCTCATCCCTGCATTTGGACAGGCTGCAGCTGGGAGGGCAGCCCAGAGAGTCATCCCATCAGTCCGGCATCTCAAACAGCCCAAAAGGAAGCTGTGTTTCTCCAGCTCCACTCGCTGCTTTGTTCAGCTTTCCAGCCTGGCCACCCTCCCGTCCCATGTCCTTTCACTTGTCACACAGCCCCAGAGCCCAGCCTCCATGCACCCTTCCACCAGCCTCTCTCCCTGCCTTCCCCACCTCCATCCTGACTCACAGCCTGCAACATAAATAAACTCAGCACGTAAGTAAACAGAGGCAAAAGTGAAGAGCACAAATAAACTCAAAAACAAACCTCCCTCCCCAAGCCCCAAGCAACAGCGGATCAGCATACCCTGCAGTGCCCCCCTGGGGCACTGGAACCAGCCCTGCCCTCCCTGCACACACCCCCACCCCCCTCTGTCGCTTCCTGGCCAGTGCAGACACCCACAGCGAATTCGGACAGGGGACGGCAGGAGACCAGGAGGTTGATGGCAGATAATAAGCAAAAACAATAATCTACTGTCTTTTACTTCTCAGCCAGTGTCATTCAGCTCCTGCCAAGAAGATGCTTTCATACTCAGCAATGCTAAGCTCGGCCTCATTTTCTCATTACCCTGAGTGTGATCAACTGGGCAGAGATAACGTGTCCTCCTGGCTGGAGGGAACAGGCAGGCAGTGCACAAATTCTTCTGCACAACCAGCTATTGTTGCAGGTAGAGGAAGGCCGGGGAGGCCGATGGCAGGGGCAGCCCTGGGAACACACGGAGGGGAGTGAGTTCAGTGCCGCACTCAAGTTACCCGAACCGGACTGCTCTTGGGTGGCTGGAGTCTTTCTAATTAAAGCAAAAGAGCTGGTACCTTATTCCCTCCTTTCTGGTCTTAAAACAAATGGCCCTGGAGGAGTTGTGTTTCAGTGTCACCCGCTGGCATAACAGATCCTTTTCACAAAACTAGATAGAAATCTCCTAAGAGTAAGAGCATTCAGAACTGCTCAGATTGTATCCAAAAAACAAAACCCCAGGATTGGGCTGTGGTGAGTGGAAGTCACTTGAGCACAAACCACTTCCACTTCATCCCACAAGGCTTTGGGAACGAGGAATCCCACTGGCGTCACAGGTGTAACAAGCGGGCCAGCCAGGCTCCTCATCAATGCTCTTCAGGCCATCTCCAGCACCACTCAATAGTCCAGGTCAGGTAACTCCTCTGTTAACCTAGCTGGTATCAGTGCCCCAAAGCAGCAGAAGGACAGGGAAGGTCCTGTGAGACCTCAGCACTGGGTTTGTTCGCTCATTGCATCTCCACAAACTACCTTTGCTCAGTCAGTCAGCACTGCCCACAATCTGCAGATCGTTCCCTCCACCACCAAAGATAAACCCAGCAAAAACTCAGTAACAGCAACAAAGAAACGACAGGGAGACCCAGCACCGCCAAGCCTGCTCTTCCCAGAGCACATGAAGAAGAAGCTCAAGGCAGCGGCCAGCTGCAGCTCTACAAAGTCCTGCAAATCTTTTACCTTGAGACAGCAAAGCCAATTCTCATATCAAGCTCTTCCATAAATAACCCCATAGGCTGCTGCTATCTAGCTGACAAACAAAGAGGAGTCTGAAAAGCACAAGGTTTCCCTGGAGAATCGGGCCAACAGCACACATTCAGGTCAGAAGAACTGGAAAACAATGAAGCAACAAGTTGGGCAGACACTTTCTACCAAGTGCCGCTTACCAGGAGACACCGAGCCTGGGGAGCAGGCTGTCCTGCCAGGACACCGGGCCTTTTCCTGCAAAGTTCCATAAAATCCTACAAGAGGGTTCAGACGAGTTTGTTGTCACTCCACCCATGATTCACAGAGAGCCCTTCAGCTCAGCAGGGAGAAGCAATACGGTGGCTCCATGCAGCACCACAAGACCAACCTCTCACCAGGCAAAGCATCCCTGAACATCTGACCCCGCTGAAAACCACGCTAAATAAAAAAAAAAAAAAAGGAAGTGGGGAGAGTATCAAAGTTCTTAACAAAGAAAGGGCCCTGGTGAAACTGCCCCCATTCTCTTTGCCGCGCCGGAGAGGCGAGCGGAGCAGATGCAGCTGGGAATTTCAATGGCTGGTCCCCATGCGCCCTGCACCACGAGGCCCTTCTGTTCTCCTGCAGCACCCGCCTGGCCCCTGCCCTGCCCATCCCTCCCCGCCCTCGTGGGCCACACGGTGGGCCAGGCAGCGGCTTCGCACAGGCAGCAGCGACCGTTCAGGGAGAAGAATGGAGACCCTGGGTTGCCACTCGCTCCTAGCCCTGGAACACTTTCGGGATTAGTGCTACAACAGACATCCATCACTTGCCTTTCCAAGAGGGTCTATGCCAGCCCGCAGACTCATGACGGGACTAGCTGAGCAGACACCGTGTTTACACAGGCTAGTAAAAAAAAGAAAGAGAAAAAAAAGGAAGCCCTGGGCCCTCCTCAAAACACTTCACCGTTACCCTCCCCCAGAGCAAAACTCACTTTACATCACTCCTGAAAAGAGGAGGGCTGGGAGTCCTGGGGACCCAGCCTCAGCCAGGAAGGCTGGGGTAGGTTTAACCGGGAGCTCCCGTGGGGAGGAAGGACCTGTGCACATCAAAGGGAGCGATCCAGGCAGTTAAACAGGAACAGACATAAATCTCGCTGCAACTCACACCATAAACCCTAAGAAAGGGGGTCTCGCTCTCCCGCCCTCTCCCTTCTGCCAAGATAAAGGCTAAGACACCCGAGCCATGCGCTGAAAGAAATAAAGTTGCACATTTGGACTCCTTGGCAGCCCATGCCTGGAGCCGGAACGTCTCCTCTCACCGTGCCACCCCCTCGAAGCCCCTGCCGCTTCCCCATCCCTACCCTCACCTTCACCCCAGGGCAGCAATAAAGAAAAGGAATTCAGGGGAAGGCAAGTCACTCAAACTAAGGAGAAGGGACCTCCCACTCACACACCTCACCCCCACCCCCCCAAAACCGCCTGCACATCTCCCGAGCACTGCAGATTTGCAAGGCAGGACCGGGCACGATACGCCACCGACCCAGGGAGCCACTGAAATCTTCCCGCTGGCCCAGCCAGCGCTCCCGATCGGCCTCAGCTTGCAAAGCGAGGGGCCGGAGCCGCGGCGGCTCCAAGAGGCCGGTGGTGGCCCACATGGGCGGGCGCTGGCCACGCTTGGAGACAATAAAGTGTTGAACCTCCACGACCATTACAAAAACTTCGCCTGGGGAAACCACGGGAGAGTCTCTGGGGTGCATGGCTCGAAGGCTCCGTGCCGAGGGGAGGCACAGGCCACCGCGGCCGTGGGGCCTGGGCGGTGGGGGTGGCTCCCTGGGGGAGGCAGCAAAGCTTGGCAGCACGCGGGGGGCAGGGGCGGCTCCCCGCTCCCCAAACGCATCCGCTCCCCGGTGTGAATCCTCGCCCCAAACGTGCCCAGGTGTCCGAGCGCCAAGAGGGCCACGGTCACCCCTCGGAGGTGCTCTACAGCCCGCGGGCGGGAGGAGAACCATCACCGGGATCTGCAGCCCCACGGGCAGGACAGCAGCCCCGAGCCGACGGCGAGCGCGGTGCTGGGGCGGCAGGCGGGGAGCCCACCCGGGACAGAGCGGGGGCCGAGCGATCCGCATCAGGAACCGACAGTTTACAGCCTCTAACTGGAAATCAAACACGGCAATCGCCAGCCGCTCCGCCGGCAAACGCACCCCTGAGATGAGAGAAGTCATCTCACCGTCTTGGAGTCCAGTTCATGTCTGGATTGGGCCAGGACCTTGTCGACGCCGGCCTGGTCCATGAACGTGACGAACCCGAAGCCCCTGAGCCCCGCAGCCCGGGCAGGAGAGGCGATGGGGAGAGAACAGAGAAAGTTGGTTAAAGTGGCGGCCGGGCCGCGGCGGGGGGCGAGGGGAGGCGCGGGCCCGGCCTCTCACCTGGATCTCTTTGTCAGCGGGTCCCGCATCACCAGGCACTCCTTCACCTCTCCGAACTGGCTGAAGTACTCCCGCAAGCCCTCTGCAAGCACAGCACGCCCCGGTGGGTGCCCCGGCCCCGCCGGCTGCCCCGGCCCCGCCACCCCCGGCCCCCGCGGCAGGTGCCGCCCCGCCGCCGCTCACCTTGCGTGGTCTGCCAGCTCAGTCCCCCGATGAACATCTTGCTGCGGGGGGAAAGCGCAGGGCGGTGAGCGGGGAGGGGACGGGCGCATCGGCCATGTTGGCAGCGGCACCGCCGCCTCTGCCCGGGAACGGGGGCAGCGGGGCCGGGGGGGAACCGGGGGGTGGGGACGGGGGGGGGCAGCGGTACCAGGGGTCGTGCGGGGAGTCCGGGGAGGCGAGGCCGGGCTGGCTGCCGTCTGTCTCCATTCGGACCTCTTCTCCCTGCGAGGAGCGGCGCCGCACTCCCGGGGCAGATGAGCGCTGGAAAAGGGGCCGGACGGACAGGCCATGCTGCCCCCTCCCCCGACCCCTCTCCGCCGGGCGGGGAGCGAGCGAGGGAGGAGGGCCCGGCGGGCACAACCTGCCCGGCTCCTCCCACCCCCGCCGGCCGCGCTGCGCATAAAACCCGCGGGCAGCGGCGGGGCCGAGCGCTGCGGCCGCGCCCGGAGCCGCGCTGGGACCCCGCACCGAGCCCTGCGCCGCACCGGAGCCCCCGCACCGACCCGGGGAGCCCGCGCACCGACCCCGGCCCGCAGCCCCCGCACCTGCCCGCGGAGACGCGGAGCGCTTGGGCTGCCCGCGGCGGGGACCCCCCGGGCCCGCACCCCGTGCCGCACCGGCACCGGGCGGGTTAAAGCCGGCGAGGGCCGAGGGAGCGGGGCTGCCTTCCTCGGCCCGGGGGGATGCGCTGCTCGGCCCCGCGGAGCCCCGGGGCGCAGCCCGGGCCGAGCCCCCCGGGGAGGCTCCGGTCCCGGGGCTCGCTGTGCACACACGCAGGTGGTACCAGGCTCCCCCCGCTCTCCCTGCGTGGCTCTTGGGCTGTGCGGGCCCGGGCCTGGAGGAGCGGGCGAGGAGCAGAGGCAGTGCTGGCCGTCGCCCTCACAGCCGAGGCGGGCGAGAGCGGGGGCTGCTCTGCATCACCCGGGGAGGAGGCACCTGGGCAGCGCGCGAAGCCGCTGGTGCAGGCGGCTGCGAGCCCCTCTGGTTCCATCCCAGGTGGGTGCCACTCTTCTGCCGAGTGTCCCCACAGGCATCTCCAGCTCTGCTCCTTACAGCACTAGGCACTGGCAGCTCTCAGATCTGTGCCACCCTCCTCGGACCTCTTCACCTTCTCTGGTGCCTGCTTTTCCAACACATTTCATCTCCCTCCTGGAGAGGAAGCAGGGCACCTTTGTTTTGCAATAGTATCTTTTGTTACATGGGCTTATCCCAAGACCCATGGCTGCAACCCTTAAGTTAAATCTACTCTGCGCCCATTAGCTCTGCCAAACCACTGCTCACCCACTCCATTTCCTGAGCTGGGTCAGTGAAACCATCCTGTCTCCTGGCCCTGTACAGGGCACAGCAAACACTCAACACCAGAGACTTGGTAGCCACCTCTGAGAAATGAGCTACACAGCATCCCAGCCAGGGCTACGGAGCAGCCCCTGCTCCTACCAGCCACCAGTCCAGGCTGAGTTGTTTCTCCAGACTAACCCAGCTCATCGTTCTGCATGGCTGCAGTCACCACCTTGGGTGGAAGTGCCTGGAGAGGCAGCTGGGCTGGTGCAGAAGAGAAATATAAATAAGGATGCACAGCCAGTGGAAGCAGTGGTGCTGAGGCAGCATCCTGGCCATCTCCCCCTGTACGTCCTGAGAAACCTGAACGATCGCTGGGCTATTGGGAAGCCACCGCTGCCGCCTGCCACACTGCCCAAACTCACTGCTGCCACGCTGCCTCCCAGCACCTGCTCCCTCAGATTTGGAAGGCAAATATGCCAAAGGAGGGCCTAACATTTTCAAGTTACCTGGAACAGCTTTTCATCATCCATAATTGCCCAACCTCAGCACAGGATTAAACACAAGAAAGGAAAAAAGAAACAAGGACTGCTGTTGGACACACTAAAGGATAACATCTCTGGGTTTACTACCAGTGTGCTGCTATAATTTTAAATGTGTGTTATTTTGAAAATGGATACAGTAGAGCCCTCTGAGGGACACAGTACTAAAATGCTTCATTGTATCTCTGTTGCATTACACTTATTATTTTAAATCTCTTCCACCAAAATAATAGTGAAGAAGGGAAAATAGGATCAATGTGAGTTAACATCTATGAACATCAGAGGCAAAAAAAGCCTTCAGGAAGATTTGGATGGAGGATGTGGTAGAGCTTGCATGACCGGGAATGACACCATACCATGTAGCTTATTCCAAGGCCCTTTCCAAAACATACACACAATATTTTGTATTTCTACCCCAAGTGCTTTGTAAATACCAATTCATTTATCTCTGTAGCACGCAAGGCAGCAGGTCTCGAAAATTCTGTTAATTAGGTGACAGTAGGAAGTTTTCCTTGCAGAGAAGTAAATATATAAAACATTCCAGACCTTATGATTGGAAAGATGATCTGCCGAATATAAAATAATGCAGCATTGTGTTCCTGGGGCTGCAGACAGACAGCTGTAGTGCCTCTGTGGCTGCTGCTGAGAGGTTGCCAAACACCAGCGAGATTAACAAAACTGCTCAGTTTTCTTGCTGCTATTCAGCGTCTCGTGTGTGGCAAAGTGACACTATCAAAATCATGTCCACTTCCTGCTGAGGAGGATGATTGGCAAAGCTCTGCCCAGCACCAGCGGCAGACACTGGAGTTATTCATGGCGAGAGGGAGGTTCCAAAAAGTGGAGGTTAGGGGAGGGGCAGGGCAGCAGCCGCCTCTTTTCCTCCCTCATCATATAAGGCTTAAGAAGAGATTGTGTCTTGGAGACCTGTCTCTAGCCGGGAGGTTTTGGCAGCCGGGTGCTATGCGAAGTTTCGCTTTTCATTTAGTTTGGACAGTTGATAAACAAACCCGAACTGGCATTCAATTCATTTTTGTAATATTTGTGTTGTGATGCTGAACATGCAAACCTGGAAGATATTAACTGCAGCTCCACAGGCAGCCGGGGGGCAATGCCAGTCGCTGGCAGCAGCTCCCAGTGGTGCTCTGGAAGGGATGCTGACCTTCTGGAGAGGCTGGTGGAAAAACCTCCCTGCTAACTCAGGCAGGAGGCAGTCAAGGGGTGTCTGCTCAGGGGAACCCACTGCTCAGACACGTCCTGCCTGGCAGGAGCTGATGTGGGGTAAGAGTCAGGCACACAGGTGGAGAAGAGCTATTTAGAGAAACTGAATTATTTAACACTCCACTTAGGTCTGGGGAGGAACAGAGTCAGCAACAGGAAGAGAAGAATGGCTACAAAGGCACCAAGGATTTCTTTGCTTCATCCAAGAAACCTCATGGAGCAAGATTCACAATGGGAAAACAGATGCAGAGCATTGAAGAGCAGGGTGGGAAAGAATAGAGGAGAGGAACAGGGTTGCATGCAAGACAGGAAAAGAACAGAGAAACACAGGTGTGAACACAGGTGTGGGTGAGCAAAGAGCAGGAGAAAGGGGAGTATGAACAGTAATTTAAGACAACTGAGATAACTGGAAGAAAAGTGAGGGAGGAGCTCTCTGAGGGAGACCACCCTGATTAGTGGAAAAGAGCAAGAGGGATTGGATCCTCAGAAAAGAGGGAAAGAGGTCTGCATGGGACAGAAAATAAAAATAAAACATCAAGAGAACTTGAAGCGTAGTGAATAGGGATTAACCATAAAACAGCAGAAAAGGAGAGGTTTCTGAAGGATGGTAGGAGATTGCAGGCTTCCTGCCACTCAATGTCCTGGAAACAATGGCTAAGGGAAAAATCAGAGAACCCTCCCTGATATTCTCCACTTTGCAAGCTCTACAAACTACTACACAGTGTCTCTGTGATCCTATCTAAATCGGTCCAGCAAAGGAGAGAGGAAACACCAACTGCTCAGCTCTACACCAGAGCAGCTCCGTGCACCAAGAGCGCCCAGCACTGCACCAGCCTGGCCCCTGTGCAGGTGCCACCTCTGCAGCAGCTGACAAATGGTCCCTCTCTCCCAGGAGGAGCTGAAAACATTTTCACTTCCCATTACTTTTGCTTTTCTTAACACAACACTCCAAAGATTGCATATACAGTGACAGAAAGGATTTGGAAAACCAGACTGCTCTCCTCAAATGTGCCCCAAGTTCCACCTTCCCTCTAACTGCTTTGTTACTGTTTGTCAGACTTTCATCAGTCACCGCTTTCTGCTCCATCCTTCCTCCCACCTCTCCACAGTCCTCACTCCAGAAACCCCTGTAAGGGGGACCTTTCCCAGAGCATCAGCTGTTAAGAGCCTCTTCCCCTGCTCGGAAGTGGAGCGCTGCCTCCTGCTCTTTCCCTCCTTGTTTGGGAACTCAGGGCTTCTGATGGGGTGATGCAGAAAGACCTATTTCACCACCGTCAGAGAAGAGAGATGAGGATGGATGCAACAGAAATCCACCAGATGTGCTGGACTGTTTTAAAGAAGACATTGATTAAACTGTTCCTCATGCTCATTAGGGATAAGGCAATTGGCTCAGTTCGCACAGAAGGAGATAAAGATTAGGTATTAGGAGAAATTTAGCAACTATGAGGATGGCTAAAGATGGGAGAGGTCAGCCAGGAAGGCTAAGGAGTCCTCACCCATGAAGACTTTTAAGAACAAATTGAGCAAATGTCAGTTTGATAACCAGGTTATATTATATCCTTGCCTACTACAGAGAGGACCTCTTGGCACCACGTTCAGTCCTCAGTTTCTACAGCTTCTTCATCATGTGAGGTGAAAGGGCAGGAAGAGTTTGGAGTAAAAGAGGAAAAAGTGAGGGCTTGTCTAATAGAAGGAAGAGTTCTGAGTGTGTTCCAGCCCATAGATGGAGACTAGAGATGAGAGGAATAACACATAAGAAATGTAAAAGCCGTGGTTGATGGGCAAGTGTCGGAGCAAGGAACAGCGTGGGGCCTGGCTGCACCAAACCCCACCACGACTGGAGAAAAGGTCTGGGACTGGGTTGGGTAAATAGGGGCAACAGAAGAAGGTCTGGGTCAGGTCTGAGATACAACGGCTGCCCAATAGCTGAGACAAAATGGGTTTCTGTATTATCATTTTTTTTAAAGTCCTGAATTAAAAATAAAACCATGTGTCCCAGTGGGATAAAAAATGAGAAAGAGAACCCCCCCCTAAATGTACCCCCACCCCAGACACAGCTTTTCCAGCATCCCCACAGTGAAACTGCTGGGTGCCTTGCAGCCCAGTGTGCTGGGCCACCAGTCACCAGCCTCTCAGGAGGGACCGGTGATGCTGCACTATCAGTTGATCTGCACATCCTCCGCAGGGCTGACGCATGTGTGAATTATTCATCCAGGGCTGAAGTCAGCACCATGTCAAGGACCTCTAAAATCCGCCTTAAAGACAGCCGAGTCCAAGGGAACAGGGGAGCAAGGGGAGAACAGGGCTCAGGGGAAGGAGGACAGGATTCTCCACTGAGATGCTTGCAGGAGGCAGCAAACCTGGGTGCTGGCACTGTCCCAGAGCAGCACCAGAAGGAAGAGGCACTTAGAGGAGCAGAGAACTTTTGGCTCCACGCACAAACAGGAGCTGAGCAAGCAGAAGCTGTTTCTTCATCCCCTCTCTTTCAGGACATAATCGATTTCCTACCTCTGCTGTAACACTCACAACGGCTTTTAACTCTCCCATTTCTTCAAGACTTATTTTCTAATCTAAGCTGATGGGACCTTTGCTCCACAAATCCCAACAGCACTTCTCAGAAGACAATTTTATAGCATTCTGGTACTATGGTGATGTAAAGTAACTGGGACTACACTGTTAACAGCACAAAACTGAAAAGGTTTACAGATTACTTGGAGGAATGACCAGAAAAAGAGCATCTTTAAAATCCAGGGTACATGCTGGAGCTCCTGAGACTGGAAAGGTTCAGCCCAAGGCGGGTGCACAGGACAGAAATACACGCTGTAAATCTCCTTAAGCAGCTCAGCCTGTCCTGGTTCCTCAAGGTTTTGCCAAGGTATTTTGTTTGTACTTGTCACATGACTTACATCAGGCATCACATCCTAATCAAGATGGACACCAGTGTCTTCCAAGGCAAAGCTCCATCCTCAGCTTGCAGGAGCAGCTTAGCTGCTTTGTACACGTAACCCCTGCCTGATCCTCCTCCCTGCTGATGGGGATGGGAGGCAAGAGAGGCTGTGAGGGTCCAGGTGCAGTGGTAGCCATCTCTGGCTGCTCTCCTGCTTGCCATAGAAGAACAGACTATGGCAAGGCACAAACTTGCCCAGCAGGTCTTGTACTTCCAAGAACTCCTGGTTTTCCACAGCAGTGCCCCAGCAGTGGCATTCTCCAGAGCAGGAGGACTTCCCCCTCCCCCAGGCACAGCACCTTCACTCAGGCTTACAGACTCGATCATTTCAGGGTATGGAACGTGAACTGAGGTGGCTGTCACTAAAGACTCCAGTTGCAACAAGCTACACTATCTTTTAAATATGTTGAGTTTGGAACTGGAAAAGGCTCAAAATCTGTTCTTTGCTCCCAAGACCCAGTGGTTCCCCTTGCTCACAGACCCAGTGAGCTGACCTCTAACTGAAGATAAGCTCTGACTCTGCACTGCTCACAGTCGAGTGGGAAATACTTTGCTCCCGCTGCTACTTGTCCATTCTTGCCCTTGTATCTTCTGCTCACTTTTCACAGCCTTTAAGCATTTATCTTTTCACACCTTTCCCTGCTCTGGATTTCCCTCGAGGCTTATTTTGCTACATTAGGGTCCGTATGCCATTTTAATTTTTTTGTTTGTTTGTCGTAGGTCCCAGGCAGAACTTTCCCACCTGCCTGCTGGCCATGCAGCTCCAGGAGCTGGATTAAACTGAGTCACTGACCCTCTTCCCACCAGCAGCAAGAAGTGATTCACAAACTGTATTCTGCAGAGCTCCCAGCTGGCTGGTGGCCAACCCATTGCAAGAGCAAGGGACCAGCTCCCTCCAAAGTAGCTGTCCAAGATATTCTTCAGCACAAAAGCTGGGACACAAGCAACGTGGAGATACTCTGTCAAAAGCAGAGGAGAAGCAGGAAACCTCTCTCACAGTGGAGGTGCACAGTATAGATTGGAACCACCCCTTTAGGAATGAAACAGTAACCTCCATAATTCAAAGTTTGTGTCAGATACACTATCAAAACTGGGAGAATTAAGGTTAAAAAAAACCCCTCAAGTCTCCTACAAAAATAATCTAATTAAATGTTTTTAAGATTTTAGTTCTTTCTGTCTGTCACATTCCTGATCAACCAACAAGCAGATTCTGCTCTCCTGTTTTCAGGAGTGTCTGTGCTGCTCTGGAGTCATCAGAAGAGAGGAATCTCATGAGTTACACTGGAAACAGTGGGATCACGGTCAGGTTTTGACATCCTGACTCACTGAACTTGTAATCTGATTATATGGGTGTTTTTGGAAGCTCAGTTTAGTATGTCCTGCCCTGCTCCAGCATGTCCCCTCTGGGGATCACCAAGTTTGCTGCTTCAAACGCCCTTGGGGTTTGGAAACTGCCCACTTGTGACGGGTGGAAACTGTGAGGCATCTCCCAAAACTTCCCGTTGATTTGGAGTGTTTGAGTCAAAAAGCTGGAGATGCAGTAAACGTTCCTCTTTCCAGTCTAGGCCTGGGGAAGCTCTGGGCACACAGCATTTTCTGCTAAACAGGCACATGATGGCTCAAGGTGTAGACCCAAGATCTGTATTTCTTTATACGCAGTGGAGTAGGTGACAAGATCAAAAGCATAATGCTTGGATAATCCATTCCTCCTCTATGTTTTCAGCCACGAGAGCACCCTGTCCCCTGCTTACAGGCACTCTGCTAAACATGAAGAAAGCTGGTACAAGCCTTTTCCCATCTCAAAAGCTATCATGTTCCTGTGACATAAGGTGTTTTTAAAACAAATCGTACTTTGGAGGGTGAGACTAAAAAAGCCTCTCTGGTGTGTGAGGAAAGCTGGGAATAGAAAAGAGTTTTGCTGGGAGAGGAGCTCTGGAGCCAAGCGAGTCTTTTAATTAGGAAAGCTCCTCTTACATACTCCTGCTAGTCAGACAAAATGTGCTCAAGTTTGTTGGTCATTCCGGAGCCCTGAAAGCAATGCAGTGTCTGGTAAATCCATTCCCAGATGCTGGGAGAACAAGGGATTGTGGGAGACAGTTTAAGGTGGGGAGGGGTTTACTGCAGAACACAGAAAAAGCAAATCAATGAAAATTTGTTCTGCCTTACTTCCTTTTTTTTTTCAAGTGAGGCTGCAGTAGAAGAAATTTTGGGATTTTATGCTGGTGTTGCTTTAAAGACAGGAATGCTGGAAATGGAGGTATTTGATACCTTTGCTGCTAATTACAGAGCAAGCTCCCAGTGTCCTGACAATGCCCTTGTCCCTGACCTGGAGGGGCCTCGCTGTCTCAGGGTCAGCTGTAATTTAGTTTTAGGTCAGGCCTGGGACTCTCCTGCCAAACTAACTGCACTTTGTTTTGAAGTAGAAACCATTTACTAGCAAGTCTGAGACCATCAAACTCATTTCACTAACGAGAAACAGGAACAAAGTGCAGAGCCCCAGAGACGAAGGTCAGTGTTCAACACAAGGAGAGCTCAGCTGCATCACGAAGGAAGGGGCTGTTGTGCCCACAGAGCCACGCGAGCTCAGATCTTCTGCTCCCTCCAATTAAATATGTTTATTACAAAAAAAAAGGGGGACCAAGTGAGCTGTGCCCATCCCTGAGCAGGCACAACAGTGCTGTCAGCTCCCACCACAGAGAGCTTCCAACACAGTTGCTGCATTTCACAGGAGGCTCGAAAAAGAGGACCGAGCTCTTCAGTAAAGTTCATGAGCTGTTGGTGCTGCTCCTACCTTTTCTCACAGATTGGGCTGGTAATTTGGGCCAAAAAAACTTTGATTTTCTACTTGAAAACTGAAGATTTTCTTCCCTACCTAAAAAAAAAAAAAGGCTTTGAGATCTTCAGAGAGAACATACTGCAGAAAATAACCCAAAAGCTGTAAAGGGAAATACTTTTTAACTTCCTCCGAATATCAGCACTCTAACTCGTGGGGAACAAAGTATTTTTTCAAACCAACAGACTCTGATCCAACCTTCTTCCCCCTCACCATATTCATGGACAGAGATTACACTGTCACGAGACTGCACAGCATTACCTGAAATTACTGTTCTCTACCGTGGGTCACCCTGAGAGCCCAGTGCATTCTGAATATGTTCCAAGTCCCTGCTCTTTTGCATTTACATAGACATAGGACTGGGTTTGCTAAGGAAAAACCTATCCAGAGCACAATTGTTTTTCAACTCTGCACATTACGGTAACAAGAGGCCAATTTGCACTTATAGGAAAAACACTGGATGAAAAAATTGTGTCTTAAATTGACAGTAAAAGTCTCTTGACAGAAAAAGAGGGTTCTGTGTCCAAATCTATGAACACGTGAATAAGATGGACAAGTATAGACACAAACATGTTCTTTGGGAACAGTAAAACATATTCAGCTCTAGATGCTGGGACTGGTGGTCAGATGTGAGACCACAGCTACAGCAAGGAACAGGACCACTAAAGGATGCTCAGGTCTTTCTTTCATAAAAGTTGACCAGAAATCTGCAACACACCCTGATCTGTGTTAACTCTTGTTTGTTGTTGTGCTTGGAAGCTACAAGGCAGCTTGGCAGAAAGAATTAGCAGCCCTGCAGACTTTCAGGCAAGTTCAAAATGCAATACCTCATTGTCAGACACCACAGTCCCCAACCATGTAAACACAAATAGCTCCTCTCACCATCGGAGCCTCTGCAAATACCAAATCAGGCTCCAAGAGCTCATCTTAATTACCAGAGCTCTTTGTGGGACAGGTCCCACAAGCTGGGTATCTCCTTTGTGACTCCCTGAGAAAGCCATGTGTTTCAGGAGCGACGCAACTGCCGTGCACCAGAGCAAGGCTCTGGAGTGGAGCAGATAGCTTCCTTGGCAGCTGGCCCACAGCGCTGGAGCTCGCTCCCAGGAGAGATTAGTGGGAGTGAAAACCTCGTTGCCATCAGAGCAGAGCAATCAACCTGCTTCTACCAGAGAGATTTCTCACAAGAGCAAGAAAATCCAAAAGTGTCTCTACAAATAGGAAGCTGCAGGAACAGCGAAGAGATAACCCAGTTAATGCTGTGCAGACAGCTCTGCTACCAGCTCGGGCAGTGCTGATCAGTGAAGGACAGGCAGAAGCTCTGAGCAGAGCCTCTTTTACACTGCGAAGATTACCTGACTAACATCTGGACTGGGAATTGCCCTCATACATGGAGTCATCAAACCCCAGATCTGCAACTGCAAAGCTTTCAAGTGAGATTTTTAAATTTGGAACTTGAATATCATTAAAGTTATTCTACCTCTCAGATGACCTTATCCAAGCCCCCCTTTTTTTAATTTTCAAGGCAGGGTAGAGGACAGAAGCTACCCTCGGGTTCTCAGGCAGTGCAATTTATACCCCAGGGTAGATTGAAGTACAAACTATTTGGACTTGCTTAGACATTTGGGCTCCCCAACCACTTCAGGTGTCATCACATCTGCATAATCCTACAGTGAAGAGGAAAGGAGAGGGTTTCACTGCTTTCAAGGAAGGCTGAACTCTGCTCATAGCCAATAATTTTCTGTCTACACACAGAGGACTCTGCACAGAGGAGCTGTTTCCCAAGGGCACAGCAGAGCCTTCAGAGACAAGGCTGGAGCCCCTGTACGGCAGGGCATGATGCAGGCTCCCTGCCCAGCACAGCAGGCTGCTGGGGACAGGGCCATAATAACCATGGACTGCAGAGTCAATCATTTGGAGGTCATCTCCTGCCCTCTGCTCCACCACTACCGAGGCAAGGATCTGCAAGGTGGAGCATGGAGCTCTGCACAGGACTGCATGGGCGGCAGCCCTGCCTGGGAACTCAGGAGCAGCAAGGAAGGAGAGGATGCTGGAGTGGAAGTGATTTGAATTAGAACAAACTGGCTGCTGAATAGAAGCTTTTATTCCAGCATGGAGAAGGCTTTGTTAGTCAAGCACATGTGATGCACAAAAGCCTCCACTTGAATTCATTGAGTTTTAATTGGTTCTCAGGTGGGGGAGGAGATGGGTGTTAGGAATTAGGGATTCCTTAAAGAGGCAATATCATTAAATCTTGAGGCCTCTTCCCTCTCACCCCCAGCTCCGGCTTAGGAGTCTGGCCTCATTCAATTGTCTTATGTTAGGAATCAGAAAAACTGAGGGGGAGAAAGGGTGGGAGGGGGAGTCACTAATAAAGCCTAAAGGGAGATCAATGAACGAGGAGGGTGAGGGGCAGGAGGAAGACTGAAGAAAGAAAGAGGCTGGTTGGGAGAGAAGGGAGGTCACACACAGGCAGGAGAACCTCAAAGGGATGAGGGAAATAGAATGATGCCATTGGAGTCAGGGCTTTCTTTTCTCCCTGCATTCCTTCTTTTATTGAACACTTAAAACTTCCCTTGGAGATCTCTAGCTTGGCCCTTTGAGTCTGTGCTCCAAAATAAGAGTTGATCACCATCAGGAAGGAAGCAAATCCTGGGATGGGCATGGGGTGGGGTGCGTGTGCACTGGGAACAACAGCAGCGAGAGAAACCTGCTTGGAAGGACCTCGTGAGAGCTGCTGCTTGTTTTGCCAGACACAGCACGTTTCAGACAGAAGTTTTGTTACTAAGAGCCTGCCACAGCCATAGCTGAATCAAGGTCCTTGTGAGTGAAAGAGAAACAGCGTAATCGGGAGCTAAGGAGATTTCACAGTCAGCATTGTAGGAGGTGCAGCACGCTTTCCAGCTTACGAAAGGGTCCCTGCAAGCCAGACCCTGACAGGCAGCTGCCACTATGATGGGGACACACATCTCTAACATGTAACGACTTCCATCAGTCCAATACATCATAGGAGAATGAATTAATGTTGTTTCACATATTACATTTGGAATTTAGACAGGTAAGTGAATGACACACAAAACACACTGCCAGCAAACACCAACTCAAATGCATTTTCTTGTAGAGTTCCCGACAGAACACTGCTGCTATATTTAGGCCAGACAGTTTATCCTGTATGAAGCTGTACACAGCAGATATTCTTTGCAAGAAGCACTGCCTACTGTTTTACTATAACTCTTCATTACAAAATTAGACTGCATAGCCTCCACTTGTAGACACCATGGCATTAATTTCCCCCAAAACAGGGGCAGTGCAGCCTCTTACTGCCTGGACTCAAACAGGAGGTCTCCAGCTTCTGTTGAAGGACAGTGCAGGATGCTGAAAACAGCATTCCCATGGTGGCTCCTCTCTAAGAGACCATCTGATCAGAGTCACTTACTCTGGTGTGAAATCTGAAGGCAACACAAGATCCTTTGCTGACACAGCTGTGGGTCAGGGTAGCTCTCACATACACGTGGGGTTATTCATGTGTTTCAGGGCACAGATAAAAAAAAAAAAGAAGAGATCAGTGAATTCACTCATTGAAAGTGTCATAGGATCCAGTTTTCCAAACCCCCCCTCCTTGAAATACGAGCCTAAGTATATTTTAGAAGTGACACAGAGACTAAGTCTCATTTGGTCCCTAACTCCAACTAAAAGTAGCCATGGTCTCCACCTGGCAAAGGCATTTGGGAGCAGTGGGCTGCAACAGTGCCTGGCAGCAGCTACACAGGAAGCGTTTAACCACACACAGAGAAGAGCTAACACTGCTTGCCTTGCTTTTTAACACGGCGAGGTCTACGCTCTGACTCTGCCAAGCTGCCTGTTGTCACCACTTGACCGGTGACAACCCACGAGTGCCCTGCCCTACAGGAGCAGCACGGCTTTCCTCCAACAAGAGAGTCGTCCCTGGAAGGCCCATGTAGGAAAAAAAAACCAACCAAAAAGCCCCACAAAGTGTTTTAGAGCTACATTTTTCCCCCTTCAAACAATTTGTCTCATGTGCTTCCATTTGCCTCTTCTCATAGTGCACCTGCATTATATGTGGCAGACACATTAAAGATAGATTTATTTTGGTTTCTATCTTATGAGTTTTAATTAATATACAAGCATAATTTCAAGTGGTATCTGACTCATTTGAAGAAACCACCTGCTCTTCATTGTCAACAGTAACATTTGCAAGTCCACTTTATTATTCACAGTTCTAAACACTATTCCTGTCTCTCAGAAAGCTGCACAAAGAACCAATCAATTGTACTGTTTCCTACACCTCTGTATTCAATGTTAGAGACAGGGCAAGTCCTGGGACCATCTTCCCAGCAACAAAATGTAGGAAAAGGTTGTCGTGGTCAGGATGGCCAAGTTCTCACCTCCAAGATTGTTCCCTGTGTTTATTCCAGACTTGTTGCCCTGGATGCATTTGCCCTCCTCCCAGCAGTCTTCTAGCAACAGCCTTTCCTATAATGGTTTCCATCCCTTTCAGAGACGTTCAATTTATCTTTATACTTCAGTGCAGGAGTATTGGTTTTCCTGACACCACCTTGTTTCTCAACAGTTCCCCATTTTGTAGCTTCCAATAGGATCAGATCAAATGTGCCTTTGGAAAGAAAAATAATTAAAACCTCTTCCCATGATGCTCAGACCTCTTGCTGCTCTCCTGTGGTTTTCTGTAGATGCCTTTAGTAGTTGGGATCCTCTTGGAATGTTTTTCCTAGCAAGTACCATTTCTGCAGCCTTTTGGTATGCGACAGCAGGCACTTCTGAACTGCTCTGCTACACAAGCCACAGATTTGTCTGTCACAAACAGTGTCAGTTATCACAGCATCAAATTTGCTGTGTACAGCAGGTCTCTTTAAGACTGCCATGAATTGAAAATTGTTTTCCTACCTCTTCTCAATGGCTGACGGAACAGGTATCTCGGCAATCAGCAGTGGCTTTGGGGCAAAGTGTGACAGACACATCTGTATCAGCTATCCAGTTAATTTTATTCCCAGCCTGTTTTGTTACACTAAACCTCAAGATGCTCTCCATGTTTCCCCCTTTCCAAGCAGGAGAGATAGGAAAGCCATCCTTTTGGCCCCAGAAATTTAGTGATTAGACTGGCTCCACCACACAAGTCCTGCTGCAACCAGCAGATTGCCCCTTTCTTTGTGAGCACCAACGTCATCCAAACAAAGACAATCTTAAGCAAAATTCAGCCCTAAAAAGGCATTGCTGCCAATTTCAACAGGACCACAACAGATACATCCTGTGCCAAGCTACTGGTCAGGCACAAGCTTTTGCTTGCTGTTATCCTCTGTGAGGGAGCAGATTTATGTGGATTCTGACTTAGTTCCAAGAGTCATAACATGAAGACCACCTACAGCACAGCTCTTTACAAAGCTGGTTGGAACACCAGTACGGAAAAGTGCTCTGCCCTCTGTGGAAATCACCTATTTCTACTCCAGCAGACAAGCCCTTACGAGGACTCTGGAAGCACCCGACCTCTCCTCTGTCGATGGCCACACCAGCACCCTGTGCAGAGCCCCAGGGTTTCCTGTGCCTCCCAGACAGGCAGTTCACAGCTTCCCAAAGCACCTGAAGCTGCAGCCCTCCAGCAGGTTCCACTCACCAGTTCCTGCTCCAGCCCACACCAGGGCTGTAGTTGCTGCAGGACCAGATATCAGAGCATTCACAGCTTCTCTGGGCCCAAAGTTTGTGCAGGAGGACAGAACTGCACTAGAGCTGGGCACAACACTTTGCAGGGACAGAATGAGGCTAGGATGACTAATGAGAGAAGCCAGTGCTGCAGAAGCTTTCCAGCCCAGTGCCCTCACAGGTTTCTGTGTGAGATGGTAACACTTTGCACATTTTTTGATATAATACTGCACACTTAACTGTTCCTTACACTTGTGTCAGCCCACACCTTTGTGGCCCCACTCGCCAGCGGATCTTGCTTGGAAGTATCTTTACAAATGCACATGGCTACTGATAAACGACACAAGTTACCTCCGTGAACTTCAGGGAAGGGCTCTGCTACTTCAGTTCATTTGCCCATTGCACCTAAACGTGTTATTCCTCTGAATGTCGGTGCTCTGTCTCCTGTGTTTTGACAGGTAAGGAGACGAGGGGCACTGTGGCTTTAAGAAGGTCATTTCCACTGTCCTGCCGGTGTAATTAGCCTGCTAAAGAAAGGGCAGAGGCTGGAAATTGGATTGAGCAAACCAAGCTTTAGCCGCAGGATGAAGGCAGAGCCTCAGGATTGTTATGTTAATCACCTGAGCTCAGCAGTCCCTGCCCTTCAAACCAGTACAAGCCCAGTACAAACCCAGGACCCCTCGGCAGAGCAAACCCAGCCTGACTCAGGCTCCAGCTGCCCTGGGACCTCTCTCCTCACCCCGCGGGGTACAGGGGTCATCCCAGCGGACAGACCTGGGGCCACCCGGCACCGGGAGGGGAGCCCCTGCGTGGCCACAGCCCCAGCCCGTGGTCACACAGCTCCTCTGCTCCAGAGCACGGGGCCACAGCTGCTGGCAAGGCGAAGACTAAATGGGGGTCAGTCACGGGTGACTCTGTGAGCTGAGGATCCAACCCCAGCCGTGCTGAGTCAATAAGCACAGTCTGAAAGCACCGATTGCATACAGGAACAATGGGCCAGATTCGTTTCCGGCACAACAACGGCTGTGGCAGCAGAGCTCTGTCCCAGTTCCATGGGGTGCCAGCCCCTCTGCAGTGACAGCTCGAGCCCCCCAGGCCACCCCCAGGTTCGTGCTCAAGTCCAGTGTCTTCAGTGCCAGAATGACCCCAAGTTAATCAATGATGGGGGTACAGCCCCTGGCCTGCCCCTGCGCTCTCCCCAGGAGCGCAGGCACCCTCTGCACCAGAGCTGTCACCTGCACTGACACCAGTGTCACCGCCAGCACCAGCTGGTGCAATGCCACCAAAACAAGGGACGCTGCACAAGTGGCAGTGGTGAGCTCTGCACAAGGAGTCCCATTTGCTGAAGGATTGCGTTTGCAGCAGAGCCAGCAAGAGCTGGCCACGAATCGCTCCCAATCAGAGCCGGCTGCCTGCTGCCTCCTGTTTTGTCTTCTCTGCCTCTCCCCCACACGGGAAACAAGGCTGGGGTTTACCTCACTGTGCTTTACTAGCTTGTGTCCCCTGGAAACGTGCCTCTTTGTCCCCTCTCTGCTCAGGAACTTTGTGCTAGCAGCCTTCACTGCCGCCGCCACCACCACCCACCTTCTTTTTAAGGCAGTGACCCAGGCTGGCCATTGTCCGCTCCTTGCTGCCCCTATTTTCCTAGGGTGAGCTCACGCCTCTCCCCCACGTTGGGCCAGCTGGGGCTCCACGTTACCTCCCTTGTTCTTTGGTGCATTTTTTCACTGCGCCCCTGCGCTGCCAGGGAGGGGGAGGGAGAGGAGGAGGATGGGAGGGCAGCGTCTGGCCCTGCATCCAGCCCGCCGGATGGCATGGTTTTGGAGAGGCCTGGCTTAGTGAAGTTATTCAAGCCAACGGCAGCCTGGCAACCAGGCGGCCACAATGGGAGCGCAGGAGGAGGAATGTTTCCACATGCCTGATCAATGGGAGCAAGGGAGACAGCAAAGCAAACAGAAGCTGGGAAAGAGACACAAAGAGAAAGCAGCCTTTTCTCTGCTCAGTTCCTTTCATTTGTCACAGCTCTTTGTGCAGCTGATGACAACGGAGGCCCTTCGGAGGCTAGTTTTAGGGAGTTTGGTTTTTCTAATTAAATAAAACACCGTGTCCTTTTTCTTCACTTGTCACCTTCGCGCTCACCAAAAATCCCCAAGAGCAGCCCCATCTGCACTCGAGCCTCCCACTCCATGCACCTCCCGGGAGCCCCAAGCACCTCTTTCTCCCTGGGAAGGTAGAAAGGTACAACCACCCCCTTGCTTGCTCAAGAGCGGCTCTCGGGCTGGATGCCACGGCCCAAGCACTGGCAGGGCCCTGCTGGGGGGCCGGCAGCGCCGAGCAGCACATGCCACCCGCATCCCCCCAGCTGCTCATTATGGGAATAAAGAGCCCAGCAAAGGACAACTTCTCTGGAGGTGGTGTGCTCCCCGCAGCAGCTGCTGACGAGACTAACGGGCAACTTTCTATGGGAACGAGGCGGCGTTCAAAATAGGGTTAGAGGATAGTTGCCTTGGAAACTTGGACCATTTCTGCTGAGGGGCTACGGCTTCCCTCCATAGGGCCCACACAGGATTTACCTGGGAGCTGACTGTGGGACAGAAACTCCCACAATCTGCAAAGCAGCTGCCCCAGAGGGGGATGGAGGTGAAGGAGGGGTTTCTGGACAGAGGCACCAGCTTGCTGGTGTTGGGCTGCACAAACAGCAGCCTAATCCAGCCGAGTTGCGTAACCAGCGGAGGGAGCCCAAAGTTGTTTCTTGTAATTACTATGCAGGAGCTCACAGCAACAGGCCTTGTCTATGCAGTTCACAGGAAAGGTCCTCCCCAGCTCTAAGGCAACATCAAGCACTAACAGGAGAGAGAATCTGGGGGTAAGATTTTCTGCACTGAGGCCAGATAGAGATTATCGCATCTCTAAGTCTCTACCTGAATGTACGTAGCCCTGAAAAATCTTCCAGGTGCTGAGGAACAGGAGGCACACCTCCACCAAAATGCAAGCTTCCCCTACTGCAACCAACTCCATCCCCAAGCAGCTGGGGCTGCAGAAGATCAGCTCCAGTTCCCTGGGCATCATGAGTGCAGGAAGAGAATCAGTGCCTTAGGAGGAGGGAACTCTAGTTATGAACATGGCAATGTTTGGGATCTCAACAGTCTTTTGCTCACAGTTAGGTTCAGGATGTGACCCAACTGTGAAAGGGAGCTCCAGCAATGTGAGTCAGTGAATGGCAGAGTGAGCTTCAAGAAATACAACAAACCTTGATCCTAGTCAAGGATGTAGCACTGGCTCAACTGCATAGAAAGATTCCTGCCCACTTCCAACAGCCAAAGACAAATATTTAAAGGTTTCTCAGTCCCCATGGCCAGATATTCCAGGCTCTCTAGGCAGACAGCAAGTTCTTCTGCCAATACCTGTTTCTGTTCCCATGACTGCTGCTGAGCTCAGTGATGAACTTCTTGGCTCCCCACCAGTCCTGTTTCTCACTCCATCAGTGGGGCTAACGTTGGACCAAGTGTTTTGGCTCCAAAGTGATAAGGACGCATAGTCTCACCAGCTTCCCATGTCACCCCACTGGAATTGTACTCCACACCCTGCATCTCTACCCAGTCCTCTCCTTTAAGGGTTCAGACACACTCCCATTGCCCAGTCAGGTTAAAGAGGACCTCATAGGTCATTCTGCATGAAAGCTGAATTCCAGCAGTGCTGGGGTTTCCTCTCCCTCACTCTGGAGGTGTTGAGGGGGTGGTCACTCTGCCTCAGGTTTATTGCTTCCCCCACCTCCCAACAGCATCACATGTGATGTTTTGCTGGGTAATGATGTTTGTGAGGTGTTCATTTAACAATGTAAGTGCCTCTAAATTACAATAATTACAATTACTAAAGAAGAGGATTCTACCATACCCTGAGACTCCTGAACACCAAGTTGCTGGCTGCCATATAATCAGTAAACTTGATTTTGGGAAGCGCCTTGATTTCCATATCGAGTGTATCACTGCCACCTCACAGTCCTGCCTGGCTCTTCCACTGCCCCCAGACAAGTGCTAAGTGCCAGACTGCAGCTGAGTGAAGATCAGGAACCTCACCTCCCCAACTTCAGAAGTGAAAACTCACTCCACAGGCATTACCTACTGCTTCAAAATTATCCCAGCGCTCCTTGAGCTTTCTTGTAAGGAAGGAGAAATCCACCTTCCCTCCTGCTCAAAGGATTGCTTTCATTAAGGCCTCTATAGATTTGCAATGGCAAGTATTTGACCTGCTTCAAAAATATTCATGAGACTCTCACATGCATTCAGTAAGGGCAGACAAGTAAAATCCTCTGCTCGTGTTCTCCTGGGGTCCCAGGGTGCTGATGGCGATATACATCCTAATTACAATGTACACCACACTGGGAATGAGACCTTGCCAGTTCCAGTGACACTTTCTTTGAGTCAAAGAAACAATCTGGAAGTGATTGCAATGATTCCTCGGTAGATCAGAAAAAAGTCTAACCACGTGTGAATATTGTTAAGTGGCTGCCCTTTTCCCTGGCCTCAGAGAGAAGCTCCCAAGAAAGCCACAGGGAACATCTGAACTGTACGAAAATAGTTAGACGCTTCCAGAGCTTGGGTTGCACAGAACAGCAAACTGTGCTGCTCCTGTACAGCAAACAGCCACAATTCTAAGACAGTCCATTACGATATTCACTGTGCTCTGAAACAAAAAGATTGCTCTTATTTACAAACAGTGCATTTGAAGTGTCACAGCCTAACGTGCATGGGACAAACCAAGCAGGAAAAGCAGCATTTGCTCTCCACAGCCAAGCCCCACAGAACGCTCACCAGTCACTGCAGACTGCCAGAAACATTGCAGAGCACAAACTGCAACACAAGTGGTCTCTTATGAGAAATAAAAGCAAAGTGCACTCCCTTCTAACACAATCACTGCAGGGCAAAGCAGTTCTCACATAGTTAGTGCTCTTGGTTCACTCTTGCACCTGCTGTGAAGACACCATCCTGATAAGCAGCAGCACTCCACAGCTCCCTGCTCTGCCACTCTCAACAAGACCCTTCTGTGCTGCCTATGGATTCATCTCCAGATAACATTCTTCGGTAGAAGGACAACCTGCTGATGGACACATGCAATTAGTTGCCTGCTGACAGGCACCCTTTGAGCCTCTTTGTGGCCCCTTTTACACAGGTAAAGCTGGCACAGTGATCCAGCAACTCAGCTTTTGTTACAGCTCTATAAAGTGGAGGAAATAATTCAAAAAGTCTTAAAGGGAACCTCAGAATGGGAAGAGAAAATGTGATTGGTATTCCATAACAGCATTTTATGACTGATGAAGCGGCTCCCGCTATTGAATCAGTAAGCATTTGAGCTTTTAATGATTCTCCTTAGCTCAGGTAACACCACAACAAGGCAAAGAGCCACCACCTGCAAATACATAAACAAGTAAATCTCAGAAGGGAGAAGGGGTGGGGGTGGAAAGAGAGCATTTCTTTCAGGAAATACTGTGTTAATCTCAAATGAAAGAGGAACGTTTCCTCCAATATCCCTTCCTTTCTGTATTCTGACAACACAATCCTGATGCAAACTGCACAGCAAGGTGACTGATCAGAGGGCTGGAGCACCTCTGCTACGAGGACACGCTGAGAGAGTTGGGCTCATTCAGCCTGGAGAAGAGGAGGCTCTGGGGAGGCCTCACAGTGGCCTTCCAGTACCTGAAGAAGGCTACAAGAAAGCTGGAGAGGGACTTTTTACAAGGGCAAGTAGTGACAGGATGAGGTGGAACAGCTTTAAATTGGAAGGGGGAAGATTTAGAGTAGACATTAGAAAGAAATTCTTCACAATGAGGGCGGTGAGACACTGGCACAGGCTGCCCAGGGAAGCTCTGAATGCCTCCTCCCTGGAGGTATTCAAGGTCAGGTTGGATGGGGTATCGAGCAGCCTGGTCTCGTGTGAGGTGTCCCTGCCCCTGGCAGGGGGTTGGATGGTGACACTCCCTCCCCAACCTGCTGGTGCCCTGCGAGGTACAGAGCACACACCATACCCAGCACCCAGATCTCCGAGCAGCCCAATTACGTGACCTCACCCCATGGGGCAGCCACCAGGGCAGGAGGAAAGGAAACCCTTTCAGGCATATCAAACCAGAGCTTCTTGAGATCCTTCTTGCTTACTCATGCCGCAGTACCATGGGCATACATGGGCCACAGCCTTGTATAAGTGTTTTCTGAACAAAACTAGAAGCAAAGTGGTCTCACCTCATTCTGGTATGGATCAAGCAAAACAGCTTCACATGGTTGCTGGACAGACTGCACATTATAACAGCCTCTTCCTCCCACAGCCATAGATCCTAATGAAAATTAGAGAAACCCATCCCCTTGGGTACAGCCTGTTCACAGCCACAGCACATGTGGGTGCCAGAGACAAAGCACAGGGCAGATCCCACCCTGTTCCTTTGCCACTGGAGACCCTGACCTTGACCATCCCCTGGGCAGAGGATGCACACAGTGTTCAGAGATTGCTCCCCCCAGTGTTCAGGCTCTTCACTTTGCTCACTGATACATGACACAAATCACAGCCCAAACTTGCCACAGGTTGCACATGATTGTGAAAAACAGCCATCCTTTCTATAAAAACCCACCAGTCTCCCCTTAGCCTGCCACAGCCCCCCTGGACATTCCTACAAAAACAGAGAAAGCAGCTTTTAACCTTTTCATATTTGCAGACCCTTACATGTTTTTTCACTAGAAATACGGACCTGGTGAACTTCAGCCTACTGACAATCCACCACATTTCTTTTGTCAAAGCACGTGGTAAGAATCCTTACCAGCTACAGAAGCAGAAGTTAAGCAGGGTCAACCAGGATAACAAGAGAAAAATACAATTCATTGTCATTACCCATGGAAGAAGAGTTTTTTGCTCCAGTGAAAAAGCTGTGAATTCCAGAGTTCAGGCATACCAACTTCTACATCCCAGCCCTCATTTTGCAGTGATCAGCCAAGCTGTGCAAGTACAAGGGAGAAATCTCTTCTGTCTTAACATCTGACTTCATGTGGGGGAACCAAAGAGCACACATGTGAGCGCTACCCGTAAACTCCACTGGAATCAAGACATCATTCACAAAAGCCATTGGTAACCTCCTATACCCTGCCAAGAACTACAACCAGGGACAGAACTGCCCTCCCTATCAGCTCTTTAAATTCCCTTTTAGAAAGGCTGTGACAGCTGATCTCTGTTCCAGCACTTAGCACCTGATGAGCAGCAACTGGGAAGGGGATGCTTACAGGTGGCCACAGCAATGTGCTTCTCAGTATCTGGGGGCCTGTCAGTGTCCAAGTCCTGTGTAGATCTGGGGGAAAGTGGATTTCCTCACCCTGAAATTCTGCCAGTACAGCAGATCAGCCTTTTCTGCATTGCCACTCTGTCCTGCTGGTTACAGACAGTTGACTCTAGCTCCACGAGCAGCAAAATCTCCTGTCTCATTTCCTCTGTCATCTGTATTGCCTTAGCATTGAAAGCCATATGAATCCATAGAGTTAAATCCACCCAGTGCTGCAATTCCAGAAGGGTATGCATCCTTCTATCATATTAAAACTGCCACACTAATGGTGCCCAGCAGCAAGTCCTCCATCCTGCCTGTTGCCCATTATAGCTCTTAGTGACTGTGTCGTGCTAGAGGAGTTTGTCAGCTTGACTCATGCCCAGTTCCGGGGATACTGGTGTACCCAAAAGGCATCTCACAACACACATCACAAAAACAACCACAGGGCTGAGCACCGAAACTGGCCATGGGGATGTTGCCCATAGCTCCAAGAAGCTAATTTGAATCAGGCTGAGCTGTATGGACTCAATAATTTACAAAGAATGTACCTGAAGCCAGTATATTAAGGGGTGAAAATGTGTTTCAGGTCTAGAGAATTAAACCATTGTAATCAGAGAAGAAAAAAAAAAATCTGCAGTGAAATCCTTGCATAGACCTTGACTATTCCCCTAGCAGGACAGACCTGATGACTAGTTGTTGTTTACAACGATAAGGTCAGAGGAAAGGCCATTTCCTCTCAACAATTGTCAGAAGGGATTAAAACCTGCATTCAGGCTCGCTTTGAACTAGCAGGTACTCCATTCCCCGATGGTATCAGGATGCATTCAGCCAGGTCTCCAGCAGCCTCCAGGGCACGTCTCCATAATGCCCCTATTGTGGAAATATGCAAGACTGCTTCCTGCATTCACTCTATCTTTATGAAGCTTCACCCTTGTGGTCTGATACCCGGGTCAGGAAGCAATCCTGCAATCACTGTTTAATTAGTCATTTCCCAAGTCTGCCTCAGCCGAGAGCTGCTGCTGCTTGGCAGCTTCTGCGGAGGGAGGTTGGGAATCAGAAACATCACCACCAGATTGGGAAAGAGAAGTTGCTTGCAGGGTCTGAGGCGCGTTTGTACCGCAGCTTGACATGCCACAGTCTCCTTTTCCATTTTTTTTCCTTAAGTAGAAGGATTTGAGAGGATGAAGGGGCCACTGCACCTTCTGCAAGTCAAGACAAAAGCTGATTTATAACTAAAGTGGTTTTATCGTTGTTGATTTGTTGTTACGGGCCGCGCTTTGGTTGGGGTTTGTTTTGTTCTATTTTTTCCTTAAGAAATAGCGTCTTTGATACAAAGCACATACTTGAAGAGAGGTCTGTTCCAGGAATTCCAGTTGCATACTTTCCTTTGTGGAAGTGGATACTGAGCCTGAGAGGTTGGATACACGCAGCTTCGGCTTTTCCAAATGAGCTCATTGGAAGAGGTACTTCTTTACCACACAGGCACCACTTTGAAAAGAATGAGAATTACATAGTATTAAAATATTTGTCTAGATAATGAGTGTTTGTGTGTGGAGGGATGCTAAAGGAAAAATGTGTTCGTTGAAACCCAACTGTTTGAAAAACATGATGATTTTTCTGTTATGCGAAATAAATGAGGTATTTCAGCAATGTCAAAAAGGCCTATTTTGGCATTTTCAGTATATTGGATGTTGTTTAGAAAAGCTTTTCAAAACAAAAAGATATACAAGTATATAAAAAGCTACATAAAATAAGGTTTTTCCAGCTTAAAGACATTGAAATCGGAGGAATTGCTCTGATCAAAACAAAACAATGTTTTCAGAGTTTCGTTTTGTAATAATTCCATTCTGGAATGGAAAAGGTTTTGAAATCTCAACATGTCCCAGTAAACAGAGAACTTCTGTCTTTTTCAAGTTTCAGTTTCCTTTGCAGCAATGAAATAATTGGAAAAGTGGTGTATGTGATAATTTCCTTGTGACAGCAGGACAATACTGCCAAATGTGTGTGAAGCAGAAAACAAAATTCAGAAGGAGAAAAACCCCAACTGATCAGCAATCCCACTGGGAAATGTACATAAATGTCAGGAAATCATACTGGAATTCACAGAAGACTGATAGGACGGAACCTGACTCCAATGGGGAGCAGAACTGGTGAGGGAGTTATAATATGAATTCTGTCTATGAGAAGTTCCTGCTCTCTCCTTGAATCTGCTGTGTAACGTCTTATAACCTTGTTCAAATCACATCTTGTTACTTGCTGGATCCCTCTCTGTGCTGGGCTACTGCACCTTGCTTCCAGCAGCTTGGAGTACAGGCAGAAAAAACAAACACTTGCAACAAAAAACTGTGCAAGTCTGTCCTCAGAAGGGTTTTTTTCCTCTTTCTCCCAGTAAGGCTATACTAACCCTGGCAACAGCCAAATCCAGAGGCACAGGGATGGGATAATGTCACATGAGCATCCTTTCTCCTCAGCCACTCCTTTGCTACTCAAGGAGACAAGTGGCATCTTCTCCATGTTTCTTTCCTCTGATTTCCTGGCAGTTTCCCTTTCTGCAGCAATGTATCCAGGATTACTTTACGCAGCATCTGTCATGTGTTCTTAAGCTGAGGTTTCTTGACAGCTGCCCAAAAACAATAAGAAAAATTAAGTCTAAGACCCATACTGATGAGAGAAGGATGCAGAGGAGAGCTGTGAAGAGAGACAAAGACACCTGTGGGGTTATGTCTCCATCCCCTCACCTGGGGAACAAAAGCTCAGCACCCAGCATTACCATAGCACCAATAGCCATCAATAAATTGCTCTCGTAAGAAAAGAACAGATGTGACAAAGATTGTTCCAGGGTCTATAGCAGGCCACAGCCAACGCAGAAGAGTCAAAATGTGCTGGGCTGGGATGGCAAGGGAAGTCACAACCGGGTTCCATCGAGGGGGAATTATTCTTACACTCAATTCATCAATTTATGGGCAAGCAATTCCACAGGCAACGCTGACTTGATTAAACAGAGCCATAATGACAGTGAGCGTAGGGAAGCATCCAGCCAAGTATGCAAACCAGCCTCCTCAGCCTCGAATAAAAGCTTCCTAACCAATAATTTCATGCTTTTATCTATACGATCATTAATACAGATACCAAACAATGCCAGCTCGACGTGGTGTCAAAGGCTCTGACAACCTCTAATTGATAATAAATAATTCAATTTCTGTCCCAATCCAAAACTGCTGAATCTTGGGACATGTTCCAAATAAATGATTAAAAAGAACTTTGAATGTAATTATATCTAACACAATTGAGGATATTGCCCAGATGAAATTTACAGCAACTATTCAGAGCTACAAAATTTCAATGACACTGGCAACTCTTTATGCCTATTGGAAAATGAAATGTTCTTTACTCAGGCAACAGCAGTGACTGCATCTTTTATCGACAGCTGTTTGCCAGCGACTCGCCCAGGCCAACCGCGCTTCCCACAGAGGTGCAGTGTTTCCCAAAAGCACTCGGGAAAATTTGGGAACAGGGTTTCACCACAGCCAGATCTTTATTGTTCTGTACAGACAAACCTGGATCTTCTTTCTGATAAGGCTGATTCTTCTCCTCCTCTCAAACTGGTTACATTACAATTAAGAAATGTTTCTTAAGAAATTAACACCCATAGTTCCTAGAATGAACTCTGTTTCAGCAAAGAATCCTGAAGTGATGAATGCAGCACCTTAGAGGAACATGGATTGTTCCCAGTAATTCCCAAACTCCAAAGCCAGAAGGAACATTTATTACTGAAATCACAGGACAGGTATTTACAAGAGCATCCTTATACAAGATTTTACTCCTATTTTTCTCTCACTTTTGTAAATCCTTGCTTAAGTCTTGGTTTCTGCATCTGTAGAACAGGGGTAACAACTTCTGCTTTTATTTCTTTGGATGCAACTTGTTTTGAATGCCAAGTTTTTCTTTTCTTGGGAGAACAGTGCATGTAAGTGACCTGAAGAAGCAGACCGGACGATGCCCAGTAAGGCACCTTCATAGTAGTAGTCACATGACAGAGAGAGACATTTATACCATTAAATGGAACAGCCACTTATGTTAAACAGAAGAAAATGTAATGGACTTAACAGATCTCACATCTGCAGTCTGAGACTAGTGGACCACTTAAACATACACTTAGCTTGAAGGAGGGATGTAGTCTTACTGGAACCAGTGGTTTATTAGACTCTATGGGACCAGCTCTCATGCCGGGGTTGGTGCTGGATATTCACTGCCTCACCTACAGAAGAAAATTCCCTTACAGGTGAAAAAACAAGCGACTCTCTCTTGTAGATCTTCTTATACTAGTTATTTCCACTGAAGTATCTACGACTGATCCCTGTTAACAAAGAAAATATTATATAACCCTACACACCAATCTAGTGCTGACAAGCTAACGGAACAATGAAACTTTGATGGCTTCCTCTAGAAAGGAAGAAAACTTAAACTACTATCAAAACCTAATACTTGAAATTACCAGATCTTCTTTCGCAGCAATTCACTGTAAATTATGAATTAAGTTATATAAAGTAAGTTTTACTGAAGTAAGTTTTATTGAATTAAGTGTATATATATCTACATGTTACATAGAAGAAAGAGTGGCTAACAGCAAAATTAAGTATCAGAAAATATAAGGATGCTTTCCTTATACACTCACATGAAATAGCCAAAGATCTTGCATGTCTTTGGAACCTTGGTGGGGTTGATACTCTTTTTCTAGAAACCCAGAATAATGGAATAGTGGAACCCATGTACAAAAATACTGTAATGGCAGAAATCACTCTGGAAGTCGATAGGACAACTGGATTGAGTTCTGTGACCCTGTAACATTTTCACTGCCACATCACAGGTACGGGGTGTTTGTTCACAAAGTAACTCAACAATCACTAATACTTTGTGGTTAAGCCATTTTATCTACAGGAAATGTTATCCCAACACTTTGTTATGCAAAGTTCATTAAACGGAAAGAAGAGAGGCCAGTGGCAATAACACAGGATTCAATTTAATAACCTGGTTTCTCATTGCAGGCTTGCAAGCTGGAAAGGGCACAGGATGTCAGAACAGCTCTGTGCTTCCCCTCTCGAAAACCAGGCAGCACATCTCTACCAGCAGCTCTTCTGTGGAACAGAAGGGGCAGCACCGCAGACTTGATCTAACATCCCTAATGCTACAAAGAATTTCTCTACTATAAAAGCCTCTAAAAACAAAACAAGAAGGAAAAGCATTTCAGAGCTCCCAGAAGGGTCAGAAATGGGAAGGGATATAAGGAGAAATGCAGAATATGTATTAAAAAGATGACACCACCTCTTTCATAAAGTGTTTTGCCTTGTCAGCTATAAACATCCATTGTTGCTCCGTCTGTACTGGTACAGAAGATGGGAAAAGGCTGAGCTTGCAGCACCCACTGTACTCCGAGGGCTGGGTAGCTGACTCCAACCTTCCTGCACAGCCACAGGACGAGTGCTGCTGAGGTGAACTCAGTTTAATAGGTTGCTACTTACAGGCTTAGACTGATTTACAGGTGTTTGTCCTGAAATATGACCATCCATGTCATCACTACTAATCCTCTCCCATCTCTGAAATCCTCCCACTTCAACAGACAGCTATTTTTGGAGGAGAAAACCACATCCATACCAAAAAAGCAACAGCTCCCTCCCACAGGAAGGGCAGCCTGACTATCACACTCCTGACAAGTTGTCTAGTACAGCGCAACACCGAACCCTCGGCTGCCTCTGTCACGGCGGGTGTCAGCCATCTGCATGTGACAGTAATAACAGGGATGTCACAAGGAGAGCTCACACAGACCTTGCATCCTCCTCCCTTGCAGCCCAGCAGAAAAACTCCTGTTGGCAGCACAAAGCCTAGGAAGCGTAGCTGTGCTGCGTCCTGGGGAGCAGTAGTTTCCATCTCTCTCTGCCGAAGACTTCTGCTGGCTCTCTCAAGCTTGTGCCCTCTTTTCTGCAACTGAGTTTTCATCCAGTTTCCAACCCAGTTCTGCTCCTGATGTGCTGCTGGAGACCCAGCCTGATGGATCCAATGGTTGGAGTGCTGAGACACACTGCACCTGGTCAATCAGTTCCTATTCCCTGCACACACCGCTCCAGCAATGCGGTAATGATTTGCAGACATACATGAGAACAAGGTTCACAGTCCAAGTATACCAAACAAAAAAATTATATTGGGACTGAGAGTAAAGTTACAATAGTAGATAACCTTTTTTTTCTTAAGTAATATATCATATAGAAACTGATTGCATCGCATTCATCTGTCTCTCAGCTTAGCCTGGAGACTGATGAGTACAGCTTCTAGAAATCTACCACTTGCAGCAAAACACAGCTTCTAGGAGCTCAAAGCCATGCCAAGTCCCACACACTGAGCACAAGACCTGGTATTCTGGCTGCTACGCTTTGCTCCATACCCACAAAACCTGCATTTTAGCTATTTTGAAGCACAGCATCACTCTCTCTGTCACGTTGGGTTTTCCACGTGGCAGATATGTTGGTTTGGCAGGACACGGTGAGATTCATAGCTTTGCCAGGTACTTGGCCCACTGTGGGAGAGGTGCCTTATCCATGGACCACAATCAGGAGAACTGCTCCCCAGAAGAACAGCCCAGCACTGGGGCTCCTTTCCCATCATGTGGCCCAACACATCTACCTGGTGGGAGATACACAAACCAGTGGCAGATTCTGAACGATGACTCCAGGCCATTGGGATCTCAGGCAACTCAGTGTATTCCATAACTAAAGAGAGCTGGATGCACAGACATTTTTTATCCCTGAAAAAGGTCCTCAAAGTGCCTATGAATTTTCAGAGACTTTCCAAGCAGCCAAGCAAAAACCAAACATGAAGCCAAACTACTCAAGATAGAGACATAGATAAAACTAGATAAAAGTCCACAGGGATTGTGCACTTCATATACAAAAGCACAGAGAAAATTCATCTCTGTACTGCTATAAATAAGTCACATTGGAGCTCTCAACACTGCAGGAAGAATCCCGCCCAGGACTCCCCACTTCTTTTCAGTGTTACAGAACCAATTCCTCTGTTAAAAGGTGACTGTGACTCTGAATGCTGACTGTGCAGGGATCCCATTCCCTGCAGCACAGGGTACAAGGGACTCCTCACACGCTTCAGGTTTCATCCCCACCTCTCCTACTCTTGGCCTTAAAAGTACAACAATATTTTGAGGTATCTGGGTACACACCAACACACCACAGCCTTCAATTTCTGTGGATGCTACCACTCTCCAAAATTCTTCCCTGGGACAGATAGCTGCATATTTGCATTTTTACCCTGTTCAGTTTTCCCAATGGCTTCCTCTTTCTGACGCATCCTGCTCCTGTTGTTGCCTGCTATGTGTGCAGTCCTCTGTCTATTTTTGCCTCTTTCTGCTCTAGCTCTGCACAGCAGTCACTTGCTAGTTACTCAGGACCCTAATAATTTAGGTCACAAAGCCTGGTGAATCTGATGTGGTTTGTTTCACATAAAAAGAGTGAAATTGAAAACCACCTTATTCTTCTCAACTGAAATGCTGCGTCTCTATTAATTCAGGTGTATAAATAACACTCTCTAATGCTGCATCAAGGGCTCTGCTGTGTGATTAAACCTGCCTTCCTGACCTGTAATTAGAAACTTTGCCTCTGAAAGGCAGTTTGCAGAGAAAAGGAGAAAGACAGAGAGAAGGAACCAGCTCTCAGACCCAACAATTTTGTTCTTAATAAATTATTCAGCGTTTTTGAAAGTTGAGCTGGATTTCCATCTGGTAGCATTAAAGACCCAAAGGGAAGAAGAATTGAAGGATTCTCGCAGCAGAACACAACAGTACAGAGCATGAGGCTGGAAACAAGAAGCCAGCCAGGAAGTTCACTGTGTCCTCTGCCTGTCCAGCTGCTGCCTTTGCAAGCCTAGACTTCCAACAGGTCTTAGAGCAGAGTCCCACTGAGCTGGAGTCATGCGGCTGGGATATAGCATTGGAAAAAAACCCCAAAATTCCATGAATGCTTTACAAATGTCAGCAGATTCAGACAATGAGCATGCAAAATAGTGATGGTCATGAGTACAGAAACAATATAGAGACCAGGTTGCATGGTCCCACACAAGGAATATATGACCTTTTCAAGACAAGTAATTTAAAGATTAATTCATTCATGATTAAACTGATCATTTGCTCCAGGGGCAGCTGGACACTCCAGACCATTGCACTATTAATGATGGCAGTCCCCATCAGTTGCAGCCCCAAGGGCACATCTGATGGTAGAAGGTGAACTCTTCACTCAAAAGTGCAGAGACAGTAAACACATTTTTCTCCTGGAGTCATAGTAAGAAAAACTGCTGTTCCTTCAACCAAATGTAGATCCATTTTAACAAAAAAAACCCAACATTCCAGTTTCTACAGCAGATGTCAGTCATCTTTCCTCTTTCCCTAAACTGGGGATGGAATCATCTTTAGAGCACTGGATAACATGAGAGCCGGCCCCAGGATGAGAGGTCTCTGGCCTTGGGTATTTGGCAGCTGTTTCCAGAGTTCTGCTTGATTTCAGATCAGAGAGATTTTGTGATGAATTCCTCCTCCGGTTACACCTATAATCTTTGTGTTGAGGGTGTGACTGACATCATAGTTTCAGTCTTTTATGTTTTCAGGCTCAAGTTTGCAAGGCCTCACACCAGGGGAACAGAGTCTGATAATTTTCTGCATAATTGCCTTTTTCTAGGAAATTCTCAAGGTTGATTTAGGGTTTCAGGGAAGCCCTGTGAATTGAGATCAGATTTAAAGGGTCTTATGAGAGAGGAGATGTAATATTTACATCTCAAGGACCCTTTGGTCAAAACACCAGACCTCACTGATTCTGCAATGCTTTATATCTTCTATTGTATTTTAGACAATTTTAACTTAAATAAGAGGTTAAATCTACAAAAATATTAAATTGTCACTAGTAGAAATGTTTTCATCCCCAGCTGCCTAAATATGTAAATGTACAAGGTGCAGAGCCATGGAGACCACAACCCTGGCACAGGGTGCAGAACTCCAAGAAACAAAAGAGTCCTTCAAATTCAATAACAACAACAACTTTAAGTAATCTTTTGTGTTTGTAATGTGGTGGAGTCCAAGTTTATCACAGAGCTGCCAGAACATAAATCTGATACAAACTACTTTGGATTAGATAGCGCAGCAGAAAGAGCTTTAGTGGGGTATTGTGACAAGTTTTATGAACTTCTTAAAGAAACAGAACTTGGAAATAGTAGCAGTGTTGTTAAGTTACTGCCTTGTAGGTTTGAACACTCAGCACTAAGAAGTGAAGAAGGAAAAAAGCTAACAAATTCAGAAAATAGCACAGTACTTGAAACTTGTATTAAGGCAGATTTTTTCAATCAGAATTCCAAGCCAACTGTACTTAAAGCTGAGTCCTGTGAACCCAGCATGCTCTGCTTTCCTCATATGCAAACCTGGGCCATCCTCCCCTCGTTTTTTCCAAATCCTGAGATCAAGTCCAGTATCACTTCACCGCTCTTTCCTCTGAGGTTCTTTCTCATCTTTAACATTGGTATGCAAGTACACTAGCAAAAAGAGGTAAAAAGGTCTGAGAACTTCCCATACACCAACTTGTAGAGACTCCCTGCCTCTGCACAGTACTGTCACACATAGGGACTGACCAGTGGCCCCCGAGATGCACCATCTCTGCACCAGCACGGGGAGGGGCAGCCAGGCAGGCAATTCCAGCTGCTCTGCAGGGACCAAGGTCACAGAGAGCTGCTTATGTGACTCTGCTTGGAGCTCTGTCCTATGCTCCCCTCTAGCCCACCTGACTTACTGACCAGTTTCTCTGGTTTCCAGCAAGTCATACACCAGCCAGACCAGCCCACATGGTTTGAAACAACCTTTTCCGCTGGCCACCTTGGCCCGCTGGCTCTCGGCAGCTCAGCCAGCACAGCTGCTCAGGGTGAGGTGGCTGTCCTGCCCTCGATTTTCTCATTTCTTTGCTCTTTCATACAGGGATTTACTCTGTACTCTCTACAGAAATGCCTCATAAGCCACCCCTCCAAACCTCTCAGCTCCCCCTCCAATGCCTGGGGCATCTTCATGCCCCTGAACAGGCTGTGTATGGGTTGCTGTGATCCCAAGGTTTTCCTCTTCAGGAGTCCCTCATTCTCACCTACAATCACAACTTAAATGTACCATCTACTCCCTTTCCCTGAGTAAACTGCTCCTCTAAAAACCTGTCACCTACATGAGTGCTGTAGCAGGGTACCCTCAGATCGGGGTTGCTGTGTCCCGCATCCTTTTTCCTTCTAACTTGGGATCTTCATTCTCCTCCAGTCCTGCAGAGGCTGCATACAAGCCCTGTCTTACTATTTATCTGGTGACAGATCTTTCCATGTGCTCACATGATAACTTTCCTAGAGGGACAGACAGAGATGAGATAAAGATATTGGTATGCGAGTGCTGTCACCCAGTTGCTTCATCGACAAATGTAGTGGTATCTACATTACTGCTGCTTCCCTATTTTTCCCTTTTTGATTTGCTAGTATTTTCACTTATTAGCAGTATTCCCTCTCTCCCAGTAATAACAGGAAATCTCTGAATTTTTTGCAACTGATCAGATAGAGCGTTTAGAATTTGTCCTGTTCTATGAAGTCAGGAAGAAATTATGTCCAGAGGAGCACACAAGTTTAGCCTTAAACATTATGAAATCAAAGAGATCTTTCTGTCATTTCAACCTCAAATTGAATAAATAGCAGGATAACCTTCAGTTGGTACCTTGAGGTCCTCGGAAAAAGAGGGTTTACGTGAGGTTTTCTTGGGGACATCTCAAGTGACTCCCAAATCTCAGAATAAAAGGAAAGGTGGATCCAACATTTTGCATTATTCCAAGCCTCCGGACTAAAATATGGTCCTACACTGAAAAATGACTCTCAAAAATGGAGGAACTGTTTCGTGTCTGTTATCCTGCAGTGACTCTGAAGAAGACCTTCACTGTTCCTCAGGAAAAATGGAGCTCGGTTTCTGTGCATCAACAGAGTCAGAAGGTGCCATTTCTACAAAGGGGCTTTGCCAATATGATTGAAGCCCTTGCACAATGCTGTGCTCTGTGGGACATATCTGACCCACACGCTACCTTTTCAGCTCCCTGCTTTTTCTAAACCATGTACATGATCAGTGAATAGGAGGAAAACTTGTAAACAAGAACAGAAAAGGTTGTTGCAAGTTCATTAATTCTGATCACTTAATAAGCTGTAAATTGAAGTGCATGAATTCCATTCTCTTGAACACCAGGATAAATCTGGAGAATCTTTATTGACTTAATTTATGCTGATATGCATTAGAATAGTTTCTGGCACATTCAAAATCAAAATAATTATTACAGCCACATTCAACACTAGAAAGTACCTAGTTACCATTTTGATAACTAAATGAGGGCTGGACTTACATAAGTAGAAAACTCACTGCATTAAAAAAAATCATCTTAATTCCTTTTTAAAGGTGGTACAGAGGCAGAGCAATGGGGCCCAGGCAAAGCAAGCCAGCAGGACTGGCCTTTAGAAGCAGGGTCCTACTTGGTACGTGACTGATGAGAACATTGTGCTATGCAATAGGGAACACTGTCCTCCAGTCCAGCTCACTACAGAACAGAAAGATGAACTGCACACAAGGAGGCAGAACTAATTGAATAACTTGCTCAGGTCAATATTTAAAGTGGTACTGATACATTTTGGAGCTCTTTGAAAGGTCTCCTCAGAGGTCATATCCAGGAGGATCTCCTTCTACGCAAAGACAACCTGCTTTGGAATTCTTTACTCCATGGTTAGGATGCTGTCCATAAAATCTTACCCTAGCTTTCTTGGAAGATAAAACACCTGGCCCCTTCCAGGAACCAAATAGAATCCCCGAAGCCTTCTTGAATATCTTAATTTCCAAAACAACAACAGTGAAAGGCGTCATAATGGGAGAAGGAACCCAAGAAGTCTCCAAACAAAGAAAAATAAGTCACTGGAGCTGCTCAGCTGCAATAGCACGAAGTTGCCTCTGTCTTCTGCTGCTGGTTTGTCTGCAAGGCATTCCCAAGAAAGCAGATCTGAAGTGATGCCCTTGAAACACGCAGCTATGGCTGTCCGACAGTGATCCCGCGGAATGCCTAGAGAGCTCCTCCTGCCGGCTGTTTTCCTGGCGGTCCGAGCTCTTGCTAACAGACCCGATTTTCAGTTTGTCTTTTCAGGAAGCTGGAAACGAAGAGAAGCAAAGCTAACGCCACATCTTTCTTGTTTGTCGTAGCAATAAATCAGCGTGATGCCACAATGTCTCTTCTATTGCTGTTCATTTGCTCTCAGACTTCTCAGCCCAACGGAGATGCTGCAGTCAATGTCAGGAGTTGGGCACCGCAGAGGAGCTCTGGGAACAGGAGGAGCAACGACGACCTGGGTCAAGAGCCAGTCAGGCAGGGGCAGAACCCCAGCGTAATGGGGCACAGGGCCACAGCGACCAAGTAAGCATCGAGGAGCGGGTTCCGTGACAGCAACCACATTTCACCAGGAGCCCAACGACCACCAGACTGCCCTACAGCGATGAGCCAGGTCCGAGGCCAAGGCAGGCAGTCAAGTCAGGGTCAGGATCAGCAAGGTCTACAGCCAGGCACCGACACCCCACAGCCCGCACCAGATAAGGAGCAAGGAGAAGGTCAGCTCCATGCTGTGTCTCCCAAGGGAGCCCAGCAGGCTTCTCTCAGCTCTTTCCATAGCACTCAGATTCCACCATATCAAGGCAGACCGTGAACACAGCCAGCCAGACGTAGGACAGGGAGAAGAGGCTGCTGGTCAGCTGGTGCACACAGGGCCCGACAACATGCTGCTTGGCACAGCCAGGGAAGAACATAAAAGAACCTGGGCACAAACATGCCACAAAGGCTGGCAGTGTGAAAGACTGATAATCTGTATTTCAGCAGTTTCAGGATCTGGTTAGGAATGACCTTCACAGGGTGCTGTATGCGTGTTTTATTGTTTTGTCACCCTGTTGGGAAACACTTCTAAGTCAGAGTAAATTTAAAGCTGTCATTGGGATGTAATGACAAAGCCCCTCCAAGTTTTTCACCTGTAACTTAAAACAGAAAAATGCAAATGTGAACTAATCCTGGCTTCCCATAAAAAAATCCATGCACGCCACATACTCCTCTGTGACATTTCAAGTGCCCAGTTCTTTGGCCAAGCTATGTCCCAAAACAAGAAAGCAGACGAGAGACTGGCACTCCATTTCCTCCCTCCTCACTGGTGACATCTGCCATAGCCCTGCACTGACAGGTATGGGCACCAGTCCGAACTCCCAACCCTGCCTGCAGGAGGACATAAAATATCCTGAGGTGACACAGCTCAAGTGGCAGGGAAGAACTGTCTTGAAAAAAGTAGCTTGTCAAGTCAGCAAGAGGAAGACTAATGTGTTGGAAAAGGGTGACCGTGATTATCTTATTGAGTCACAACAGGAGAAGTCAAAGCCACAGACGGAAGGGAAACAATGAGAGGTGAGCATCCCCAAAATGTTCCCAGCTGGAGGGACACGGATACACTGCTTAGATAAAGCTAGTCTGCCCTGCAGACTGCACAGCTACAGCAAAGAGCAATGGTCTACTGGAAAAAGAACATCTTCAATACTAATAAAAAACCAACCTCCAGATTATGTAAGCACTTTTGGAATAAAGTCACATTTACAAGAGGGACCTGTAATTTTGCTGAGATTGCCGTGGGTATATTTTGTCTCTTTCTGTAGAGAGTTCTGAATGTATACAGGACAGTCACTAAATGCGATTCCTCTGCCAAGCAATTGTATTCCCGTACTTTATATTTGCAGTCTGAAAACCCTAATGAAACATTTTAAACCAAAGCCGTTTCCTTGGAGCTGCCTCTGACCTTCTTTTCCTCCTCTCTCAGCCCAATCTCCCTGCCAGGATGAATTCAGACTCATGTCTGCTCCTCCCACCAGGCTTTTGGATATGTGACAATATCCTAGTCACTGGGAGCGGTGCCTGCTGGTGTCCATTGTCTTGTGTCCAGTTTGGGAGAGGGCTTTTAAGGAAAAACCCAGACTGAAATTTATGAAGAGACTAATGATTTACAGGAATGGCCAACCATGTAGCTAGTTTCTGCACGCATCTATCAGCAACTTGTGAGTCCTTGGCAATTAATTCACAAAGCTCCAGCACAGGAACGGTTCAAGGCTCAGGAAGAGGCTTTTGAAAGTTTTAAAAAAAAGTTTTGAAATGAGGGACCAATCTTGAAATACTAAAACCCTGTGCATCAGCTGCAGCTGTGGCAGGGTACAGGGAAAGGGAACTACCTACCAACTTGCCACACAGAGCCTGTTATATTCCTTAGCAGAGTCCTGACAAGGCACAAAAAGGGACACACACTGACCAGAGCGGAGCTGCTGGCTGTGCGCTGTGGAATGCATCTGCTCCATCAGTTCAGTGACAGCACAGCACGGACGTGCAGTCTGGTCACAGCCACTGCTGAGTACAGCCAAACAACTACACCGTGACACTGAGATCCTGTGCAGTGAAAGGAGAGAATGCAAGGTATAAGCAAGGAGTTGCTCAAAATGAAGATGCTGAGCAGGGTGCTTTACCCAGGTGGAACAGGAGTGGGTCTGTGGGAGAGAGGATACAGACCAGCAGCCAGGTACAGCAAAGCGTGACTGACGCAAGGCCCTGGATGATCCAACAACGATGCTCATGGTACAGTGGGGTACTACCAGAAGGAAAGCAAGTTACATGCCTTATTTACAATCAGCCACGATCTGTGGGGACATTATATGTCCATACCCCCAAGTGTCATCTGTGCCTCACTCCATATAATCTCACCTATACTTTTTGCTCTGTATGGTTTATGTACCTGAACAAATACACACCTTGGTAAAGAAAACTGCTTTCTCTGTTAACATCTCCTGTAATAACACTGCAAACAGGGTGCTAAAACCTCTGTAGATACCTATCCAATTCCCACATTAAATCAGTAGTTACTTGCCAGATGCTTTCATTTAAAGACCAACTACCTGCTAGGAATTCACAACTAGGCTTGAGCTCTTTGTCTACAAACTCTTAACTTTTCTTCTTCAGCCTCCTGTTTCTCCTTCCCTCAGCGTTCTGCAATTTGCCAGCCTCCTTTATGTCTCAGTTATGCCTGCACAATGTGAGGCAGGCAGGCCCATGTGCCCACAAACAGAAAAGCTTCTCTGGCTCACAATAACTCAGCAGGCTTCTGTGATTTTCAGAGGCTGCATTACTGCATGTCCCTGTCTGCTGTCAAATAACTGCCTGGACACAGGCTCCAAGGCTAACCTCAGCCTTACCCTAAACACCACACTGTCCCCGAGTCCTTGGAAACATTCATCTTCTCTCACAGCTCTTCTTAAAGTGGTGTAAACCTGCCTGATGCTTCCAGGAAATAAAGAACACACCCTTCCAAAGGCATACTATGATTTTATGTCCTCTGTTTCCAACCTGCTGAGAGTGGCTCTGCTCCCTATCGTGCATTTAAAACACATCAAAACAGATTTGAAGGGTGGACAGTCCTCCTGGGGTTTTTAAAGGAAAACGGAGATAAAAACAACCCTTCAGACATAGCAGAGGTTGAAAAGTAAAATCTAAGCCTAAGTTCACTTTCATCTTTAGTGCAAATTCTGGCAGTCCCAGGACTGTTCTAACTTCTAGCTGTTTGTCACAGCTGTAACATCACAGCAGTGAGGAAAAACCCTGAGAAGTTACTCCAATCTTACCTGTCTTCCCCTTAAAACTCCCTCTCTGCCATACTCTATCTGAGGCTGTGAACAGACAATAATAGGAAGCTGTTCCTAGAGCTCCTACAAGGGAAACATTTCCACGTCCTGCCTTATTTTAAATAGCTGTCCACGGGAAAGATGGTGTGCAGAGATCACACAAACCTGCGACTGAGGTGAGATTTTCTCAAGTCAGAGATGTTATTGGCTGTAATTGCTGTTGTCTGTTTCGACCTCCTCCTCGAGGTGTCTCCACCTCCAATTACAATGTCACAGCAAAAGAAGTTCCCTGGTGGTCTGCAAAGAAGGGAAAGAGCAAGGGGCAAGAGAGAACCGACGTTGTTTATATAACATAAAATTAAATCTCAAGCAACCATTCAGAGGAAGTAGCATTGCTGCATAAAAAATAGACAAAGAGAACTTGCTGACAGAGGGTGCTATAAACAGCTACATTTTGCATATATAAAGGACTCTGTACCTCAAATCCTTAAAATGTTTTAGAATACACTACTATTCTTTAGTGTTTTACAGAAAAAGTGAGGCATAAGGCATTCACAGGGCTTTGTCAAAGTAGCTGACGATTTACCACCAGCATGAAGAACAGAACCCAGGCTTTTTAATCCCTGTCACTCATTTATGTGCACTATTTTAAAGGAGCCCTTGGACTTTCTTATTTTAGTGTAGGTTGGGTGAAAAGGAGCACCAAAGCAGAAAGAACATGTGTTCTACATCTTAAAACAAGATTTTCCTTGTGGAACAGCAATAAGGATACCCTGCAGCCTTAGGTTCTCTATGCAGCCATAAAGTCTTCACCCTCTTAACTATGCTGGTAGCCAGGATAACCCCCAATCCATATTCTATGCCCAGTGCATGCTGCAGGAGGCAAAGATAACAAAGGCTGCGACAGAACTCCATCAGGGAAGTCCTTTTGGGCCCCATTTCCATCAGCTCATAAAAGGAACAGCCTGGACCCACATGCTGGGCACTGCTAAGGCTGCTCCAGGCTGCAGCTCTTCATTTGCAAAAGAAATGACCCATTCATTTCTCTCTGACCTCTGCAGACACTTCAGATTGCTGACCTCATCTGCCAACGGTCCCCACACTGCTGCAGGCTTCCTCTAACAGGTGCTCCTGGACTAAAACCTCTGCCTTTCCAAGCAAGGTGAACTAATGCAGCTTCAAGAATCCTGTATCAGGGCTCCTGGGGGGCGCTGTTTATGCACAGGCTGGGAATGTTCAGCCCTCAAAGCATTTACTTCCTATCCAGAAAAGCAGAGCCCAAATGAAAAGGAGGTGCAGATGAGGAAACTGAAGTTAAAAAATGTGCTTGCTTGTGTGTGTACGTGCAGTTGACAATACAGAGCTCTTCCTGCTTGTCCAACTCCTTTGCACCTGCACTGTGTGTTAGTGTGTGGTTGTACAAGCAGGTCCTGCAGTTCCTGTAGAGAACTGAGCACATTCTGACTGGGCTGTTGCCACCTCTGCAGTACATTTTTGTGGATGGATGAAAGGCAACAATGCTACTTTGGCAGAGGAACCCACGTGCTTGCATTGCATTCAAGAGAAGAGACACATCTCTTCAGACATGCTCATCACTCACATTTACCTTGGTGTTTGCAGCTTTATTACCAAGAGTATCTCAATCCATGTTGACTTTTGGTCTTAACAGCCCGATTCTAGAGAGAAGATTATGCACAGGGTAGTGAGTCTCTTGTCAAAAGGTCACAAACACATCTGGTGGCTGAAATGGGAATTCAGTGCTGGTTTTAAGGCCAAGTTCAGAGCTCTGCTCACCGGACTAATCTTTAGACAATAACTTTTTTTCTGCTTGGCAGAGAGGTGGAAGCTTTCAAGCCTAGAAGGACAGTGAGGAGCTCAGATAGAGTCACATAGCACATACTAACATAATTTTTCAATAAAAGTGGCATAAAAATAAAGCAAACAAGGTCAGTTCTTCCACTGGTCTCCACAGAACACAAAACTAACAGAATGAACATAACTATCTTTAATGACAACAGTCCTTGCTACTGGCCTGTGAATCAGATCCCAAAGTCTGATGCAAGAGAAACCTGGGCGTCTCAAGCTGCTTTCCCCAGCAGAGAACAACCCTATTAGTTTGAGAAAGTCCCCTGCCTGCTTTCTCTCTGAGTAATTAAGAGTGAAATCCTCCTCTCGGTGACCCCAATGCTCTCAGCCTAGGCTGATTTACACATGAAAGGAACCCTCTGAGGGGCTTTCTCCCTTTCACATTCACAACCAGGCAGGACCTATAAATAAAATCTTTCTGAAAACAAGAGCTTTCAAAAAAGGTCTGTGTATGTGCACAGACTTATAGGACAGAAAGGGAATGGATGTGTGCACTTGAGAATATGTGTGTGTTTGCATGCACATGTGAAGAGCGGGCAAGAAGAAATGTCCATTCATACACCAGCCCACATGCAATCAAGTGTACCCAGGAAAGCATCTACATGGATGTGTGAGTGTGCACAGGTAGCTGGGAGTGCTTACAGCAGGGAGAGGGCATGTCCAGGCTGGTTTCCAGCTAGCACGGTTCCAGGGGACATTCACCCAAGTCAGCTGAGTCACTCTGCAGTTACATAGGAAAAAAATGAGAGCAGATTTAGACCCAATTGTACACATGGGAGTATGCCCGTGATGTACTTTCCCTTCACAAAGCAGTAAAGCACTTGCAGAACACAACACTAGTGTTTTACACTGCTTTGGACATACCGTGGGAGGTAACAGAGAACCAGGTCTCATGGCACGTGTTCCTATGGCTTTGTCAGAAGGTGAGATTTTTAAAAGGCTGCACCTTCTCAGCAGCCCATGACAGAGAGAACAGGATTGCATTTTCCATCGTTCAGAAGCAATTTTTACAGTTTGTTGGACACAAACTCCCTTGTAGTTTGAAAAAAAACAATGGGACTGATGCCATGAAAATGAAGGTCAGAAAATCAAAGAGACTATGACCACCTTTACAGTAGCTTATAAAGACAAAAATACCCAGATATGAATGTGTACTTTCCCTCCCCCAGAGTCCTGTTCACCCATATGTCTGTGCAGTCAGAATATTTCCCCTTCCATGAGGCCTAAGGAGGACCCTACACAGCTTCCAGGAAACCGGCAGTCAGTGGTGACACTGCCCTAATACAAAACAGGTGACGCAGAGCTCTGAGCCAAGCCAGGACAGACTGCAGGGTTTCATAAAGCAGGTACTGGAGTATTTGCCCCGTAAGAGGCAGCTTTTTAAGACCTGGCTACAACGTGATAATTTGAGAACTACAAACTATTTTACTCCACTACTCCTGACCAGCTGAATTATTTGCCTGCTGAAACCATGTCTGTGCTCTCTGCCAATACCAGCAGTTGGCTATACACGCGTTAGCACCACTGGAGCTGCTCCACTGCTTGGTGGGAGACTTCAAGGTGCGAGGCAGGAGGGGTGATGCACCCTGCACTGTTCCACCTTCATCACTGCTAACTGCAGCTCTGGGATGTCTCCCCTGCCCGATTATTATGCAAACATTCAGAAGCAGGCAGAGAAAGGCACAAAGCGGGAGACATAAGGAGTGCAAAGCCTCACAGAAGTGCACGTAGCACAAATCGTCTCTTCTGCCAGTTCAAAAAACTCTTCCCAGCTACTTGCACTAGCAGGAGTGTGTGAGCGCTGTTGCAGAGCTCCCCTCCTACTGAGCTCACAGCTAAAGCCCTCCCCCAGTTCCCAGGGTCTTCAAATGAAGATTTGCATAGCCTTTCCAGATCATTCCCCAGAGAAGGGACAATGGCGCTCTCAATGCCCTCTTTCCACCCCCCTCCCTTTGCTTACAAAGCTGATAAAGCCCTGGTGAAAAGGGGAACAAAGGATTTACAGATGGCAGACTATTGATTTCTGCAGTTCCAGGACTACAGGGAGAAGATGAAGAACCCCCCAGAAACTCTGTGAAGTTTGAGACCTGGGCACTATCTCTGCAGCATGAACTCTGTGTTCATTGAGATACTACCTGACGGAGGAAACATCGCTATTCCAGAGGGATGAGCAAGTCCCTGACAACTTGGAAATGCACAGAGACGAGATTACAGTTGGAAATCTCAGTGAGCACATTTGTTGTTCCCAAACCTGCTAAACGGAGAGGCACTTCCAGTGAAAGCAGCTTGCCACCAGGCGGGCCAGGCCGGCATTGCTCCAAAGGTCTTCAGCCCCAGCTGATGGCATCGAAGGCTTTTATAAATCACATCTCATCAGTGATTCATTCCATTATCCGTGTAGTCTTCTCCTTGTTATCCACCACTGCAGCGAGGAAAAATAACAAAAAGGTGAAAGAGGAGTCTTTGGAAAGTGGCCTTTGGTTTTGAATTACAATGGAATCTCCCTGTCTCCAAACTCCAACTCTCAGGGTCATTACCTGAAGGCTGAAGCTTCCCTGCCTCCACCAGCATTTCTGTGCTTAGCACATGTAAAGCCAAGCTTTCCTTTGTGTTACAAATATTCTTTTTCAGTTTAGCAAGTCAACTCCACCTCTACTGAGCACGAGCTCGCTGCACTAGTTCAAATTTTTCTAAACTGAACATTGATAAAATCTAAAGCATTCAAATCGGATGCTGCACATCACTTCTTTCAGTATGGAAACGAGACTGCTCTTAAAATTATTTATTAAATGAAATAAAATAAAAACAAATTACTGGAAGGGCTAGTTGTGATTTTAAAAATTAAAAACAACAACAAAGAAACCAAAGTAATTACTATCAGCTTACACTGCAAAGATACAGTAAACGTAAGCAACTGCACAATATTTCCATGTACATTTCACAACAGCCGTCCAAGATCCTGGCCATCTTGCCATTCCTTCGTGACATGGTTTAGTAGGCATAGAAGTGTTGGGCTGACTGTTGAACTGGATCATCTTAGAGGTCTTTTCCAACCTTAATGATTCCATATGCTATGCAGTAAGTTTGAGCACGAGCCCTTCCTCAAGTGAAAAAGGGAAAAGACATCACGCTCCCCAGCAGCAAACACGGCTCCCTACCCTCTAACAACCACGCTGCAACAGTAGCTCTGCTGCGCTACATGCTCTGGTCTTGCCAGTTTTGTGGGAAAAGGTAAAAACGTGAGCCTGTATTGCCCCTGGCCAGAGCAGCACTGCGTGATAATCCAATCCCAAATCACGATGGAGCTCTGGCATTTCCCTTCAGCTCCTGCTCATCTTGCATAGATGCCTGCTTCATGCGACAGACAAACCTCCTCCTCCTTCTATCAACAAATACACTTGTTAGGAGGAACTTCTTTTGCCATTATTTGCTCACAGACCAGACCTTACCACCTTCCCCTTCCAAAAGCCGTTTCTCTGCTTTCCCACTGTTTCAGTCTCTGTATCCACCTCAGGAGTCCTCGCTTTCTGTGGGGTTTTATGTGTTTGAAAACGTACTTCACATCCACAGCACTCCTACCTAAAGTGCAACAGCCAACCATTAGGCTCCAATAAAGAATTATACTAAAATGAGATCTAGATTATTAATTACAATTTTCTTCTGGTTGTCTTGCATTTATTCAAGTGATGTTTCAGCAGAACCATCCCAGGAATCCACACAATTAAAAACACATAAGTGGTTACAAAACTGCATTTCATTAATGAAAAACATCTTTTTATTGTCATGATTAAGAACAGTTTTCACATTGCAGCAATGGGATTGGTCCCTAATGTGAAAGACTCACGTTAACAAACCTAACAGCCCTTCTTGGCTGCATAAAAGTAACTCGAATACAGCTGTGCAATCACCCAGCTGCCAGGGAATTACACAGAGGACGCCAGGGCTGTCTCCTCAGCCACCCGCACTGAACACAACAGCCTTGAAACTTGCTCCAGGACACCTTCACTGGCAGATATCCTCTCCAACCTTCCCTGCAGACCCACAGGTCAAATCTGTCCCTCCACTTTGTTTTATCCAGCCTGGCACCTTGTTTCTACCCAGCAGCAGCACCAATCTCCTCGCCCCTGCGCTCCTGCCAGCAGTGCGTGACGCGTTACGGAGCTGTGCGTTGGACACCCCTGCTGCGGTGCCGCAGTCCACCACACGTCCCCCGGCTCCGCACAGCTGGGTGCTCACAGCTCCGCCACCCTCCTGCTGAGCCCTTTCTCCCTGACCACCTGATGCCCCTCAGCACCACCCCCGGGCTCCTCTGCTCCCCTCGAGGTTATCCCAAGTCCCCCTCAGCCCCAGCCCTCGCCCCCCCCGCAACGCCAAAATGGCGCCCGCCCCGCCCTGTGGCGACGCCCGTGACGTCACGCTCCCGCCTCGAGCGCGGCGCATGCGCAGTCGGCCCCCCCCCGCGACGGAGGCCGCTCAAGGTCAGCGCAGCGGGGAGATGGGGGGGGTGCGGGCGCCTGGTGCTTCCGGTTCCGGTGGGCGCCGCGGCGGCCGAAGCGATGGCGGCGCTCGGAAGGGTCTCGCGCCTGCTGCTCGGTGCCGCCCCGCGCTCCGTGCCGCGCCGGGCCATGTCGGCCGCGGCGCACGAAGGCGGCGGAGGAGGTAGCGGGGCTGCCGGGGCGAGGGCGGCGCTGGGGCCCGCGCCGCTGCCCTTGAGAGGCGCTGCCCTTGCGGTGCGGGCCTGGTGGGGGGCGGGGGCTGGGGCTTGCGAGAGAGGGGGCTCCGCAGGACGAGAGGGAACGGCCTCAAGTTGTGCCAGGGGAGGTTCAGACTAAACATCAGGAAGAATTCCTTCGCTGAAAGGATGGTCAGGAACAGGTGCTCAGGGAGGTGGCTGAGTCGCCATCCCTGGAGGTGTTTCAAAGACAGGTAGATGAGTTTCTCAGGGATATGGTTTAGTAAGTGAGCAGGTACAGTTGGATCTGATCTCAAAGGTCTTTTGCAACCAAGTGGTTTCTAGGATTCTGCTTCCCCCTTTTGAAAACGACCAGTGCAAGATTTTATTGTGGCCTTTCAATACTGAAAGGAGGCTTACAAGAAAAATTAGGAAAAACATTTTATCAGGGCATTTAGCAATAGGACAAGGGGTAATAGTTCTAAACTAAAAGAGGAGAAGTTTAGTTTACGTATTAGGAAGAAATTTTTTTATACTGAAGATGGTGAAACACTGGCATAGGTTGCCCAGAGAGGTGCTGGATGCCCTATCCCTGAAAACATTCAAGGTCAGGTTGGATGGAGCTCTGAGCAGCCTGAGCCAGTGGAGGGTGTCCCTGCTCACTGCAGAGAGGTTGGAACTGGATGACCTTCATGGTCCCTTCCAAACCAGACTGTTCTACAATTGCTGGTTAACGTACTGGTTGCCTTTACTGTGTGCTCGGGTTGGTAGTGCCGTGGCAGTGGTGCTGTTGCGCTAATCCGTGTGACCTCTTCTGCCAGCGCGCCTCTGGAAGACACTGACCTTTGTTGTGGCCCTGCCTGGGGTTGGTGTTTGCATGCTGAACTGCTACCTGAAGGGACAGGAAGAGCATGAGCGGCCTGAGTTTATTCCCTACGCTCACCTCCGGATCCGGACCAAGGTACCTTTGCCGGCTCTGTTCAAAGTACCTTACTTTCTGGGACTGCAAGAGCTTCCTCCAGGATGATTGCAGCATCTGCTGTCTTGCCCTGCATTGGGTGTTGCATACGTAGCTGTGATCTTAACTCCTGGCTTTGTTCCTGAAAAAGCAGTAGTTTCTGGCAGCTCAGGTCAAGTGCTCATGCTGTTCACAGGCCTTCCAGCCCCAAGTAGTCCTGCTGATGCCTTGCTGAAAACCATTTTGGTCCTAGAGCTGCTGTACTTACCCAAATACAGATTTGCAAGCTAACAGGGTGAGCCCAAATAGTCAAAACTGGCATCCTTGTAGTAAAGCACAGTTGATGTTTAAGCAAGAGCAAAGACCTTGTTGTCTCCAGATACAGGCCCCTGGCTATGTGAGGCTGTTTTCCAACTCTTGCTTCCTACAGCCCAGGAGCAGATGTCAGCTTATTCAGTTCATCAGCCCGTCGTGTTGTGCAGTGTTTGAGCCCACACTGCTGCTGATTCTGTGCTGTACAGGTACCTCTGTTAGCTGTTACTACCTTACTTTCTCCTTCCTTCAACAGCCTTTCCCCTGGGGTGATGGGAACAAAACTCTATTCCACAACCCTCACGTTAATGCTCTCCCCACCGGTTATGAAGATGAAAACTGAGATCCTGACCACAGCCAGTACTTTTGCTCTTCCCATCTTGGACCAGAATGTTGTGTGGGAACCATCACTAAAGAAACTGCACATTCCTTCTGCAGTAAAGCATTGTGACCTCCGTCTGTGTGTGTGTGTAGAGGTCCTTTAAATAAACAGCTCTGAATCTGAATTAAAGATCTGGCTTTTTTGTTACTCTTGAGTCCTTAGCAGTTACTTAGTTCAATGCTTGCTTAAAACAGAAGCTTCCCACAGGATGCAGTGTAAGAGTTTGGGGTTTTGGGTTTGCCTGAATGTTAACACCCACTCCTGTATCTGGTAAGGGACACATTTGGCACAGGACATTACTCAGTTTCATATTCTTCATGTCTGCTTCAGCTGATCACTGCAAATCACAGATCTCTCAGATTAAAAGACATATGGCTCATACTGCAGATGAAAATTCAGTATTTATGCATTCTCGATAACCAGCTGTGTCAGTATTTATTAACAGTCACAAAGGCAATTTTCTCTTTGCCCCTTCTGGGAGAGGAAGCAGCAGCAAAGGTGTTTAAGGTCCGTATGCCTTCACAATGTTAATCTTCATCTCTCAAACATTCTATATCAGCACTACATTGCTCACAACTCTGCTTTTGCTAAAGCTGCAGCTGGGTTGTACACTGCCTCACACAGGTGTTACAAATGAAAAGCATTTTTGCTCAGCTGCATCTGTCTGTATAATCTGTGCTGTCACTGACAAGATTCTTAACCTAGAAAAGCAGAATTACCTTCCATAGTTGGCAGCTAATTATAACGCCCTGAGTTTGTTGCAGTATACTATTAACTTCGAAGCTTTTCCTCTCTACAAGTCAACTATTTTCCATTTCCTTCTGCAGCTTCTGGATTTCATTGCATGGTATGAAAGAGCACTGTGTCTTGGCTGTCATTAATACTAGTTTTCCCAAAAGGAAGAACACAACAGCTGACTTGGCATCTTGCTGCTGAAAGGGGGTGATGGATGGCAGCTAAGAATCTCAGAACAGGTGCTGTGAGACATCTCATGTTTCAATGCAATTTATTTTATCCACTTAATAGCAAAATGACAGCTATGACAAGCTTTTCTGTGTTTGAGCACAGAACAAGGCACCAATGAGCACAGCTGTTTTAAAGCTAACTGACAACATCACATTACATTTATTCTTACATGAAGATCGTAGAGAAGCACACCGATTGCATGTTATTGCTTAATGACTTGACAGTCCCCAAAATGCGATTTACCGTACTTGTAGAAAGACCTTTCCCTAAGCTCACTATTTTTATTTATAGCCAGGTGATCTGGCAGTTCCAGTGTCAGCAGCTCTGTTTCTCATGCTACGTTTAACAGCTGTACTGACGTCACACTCGCTGTCTCCTGTGCTTGGGAACAGGAGCTCAGCTGCACTGGAGCTGATGTTTTCAGTGGACCAACAGCCCTGCCCACTGCAGCTCCTGGTCTCCTGCCCAAGCCTCGCACTGCTCTTGGTGCCTGGAGTCATCGCCCAGGGGCTGTGGTGCTGAAAAGCCAGCCCTCAGGTTTAAGAACTGTGCCTTTTTTAAAAAGGAAAATCTCTGAACAATCCTTCAGGTAGTGCTTAAAAGCAAAGGCAATGAAGCTCACTGCTTTCCTCCTGTAATTCTAAGAGAATTATGAAGCTTACTTCTCTTTTGCCATCAGGCCGTACCATCCTTGTGTTGGCATGAGGAGAGGGGACTGCTTTTTTCCCATTCCTGTAGGAGGATCAACAGAAAGCTCCTCCCCCACCACAGCACTCACAGGGCCACTGAACAGATCCTGATCCCTTGCTTCCCTTCCAAACACCCTATTCTAGTTGTTGCAGGTGTTTCTGCAGTTCACAACCCAGCACTGATGGGGTCTGTCTGCTTTTCTAGGTGCAAAGTACACACCCTTTGGGAGTGGCTCCATGAGCAGGTGAGATCCCAGACAATAGCTGGGGCTTTTACCATATTCAGCTGCCAGGATTCAGCCCAGGGTTCCCCTCATTCAACACCTGCTTTATATACCAGAAGCAGAAGTCTTAAGAGTGATTGTGGCCAGTGTGTGGACAAGGATGGCTTGGGCCGCACTGCAGTTTCAACACTAGAGGAGAATTCAAGTTCAGGGTCATTTCAGTACCTCAGAAAAGGCTGAGGCAGCAGCCTCTGCATTCAAAGGCTCCTCTCTTTAGCTCCTCTCACTGGAGTCCCTTCCAGAGGTCACGATCAGGTTCTAGTGGACAGTTACCTACTTGAACAAATATAACCTGGTTGTATCTATTTTAGCAAAGTTATTGCAGGTCCAATGGAGTGCTTTTATACCATCTCTCTTGCCGATACAGGACAACACTTTAGCCTCTCAACATCCAGGACCGTATAAAATACATTTCTTCTGCCAAAATTCAGCAGCATAGAGATTAGAGAAAGTAAATCAACCCCCTTCATATCCTCTTTAAACACTTAGAAGTGTTAAGGAAATAAGCAAGAGAAATGGGTCACAGAGCAATTAAAATCTCAGCCCACTCTGACAAGCATTCTCCCATTACAGCGTACATTCAGTAGAAAGTTAGTTCAAAGTGCTTTTAGATGCTGAACCACCACCAAAATTCACTGAAAAGCAGGGCCTAGTTACCACATCATCCAGTCTTTTGTGTGTCTGTTTTTTTTTTACAAGCAGAGAAGATTCCTCGCTTCCCAAAAAGCTGTTTAACAAAGGTCTCATCCAGGTGGGGTGCAGCTGTGAGCCTGGTTATGCTGCTCAGTCCGAAGGTGCCCATTAGTGACTCCATCCATACAGGAAGGTCAAGAGGAGTCTTCGGATTTGCCTTTGCTACCACCCATGAACTCCAGGCCTTCAATGGGGATGTCCTTCTCCTTGATTGCTTTCTGAAAAGAGAAACAAAAAATTAAACTCAACAGGCCTCTATAGCACTAAGTGATGCAATCACTGAAACAAAACATGATCTAGGAAAAGCAGTCTAAGACTGGTTTGGATAAAATCTGCCCTGAACACTTGCGCTGAGCTACAATGCAGCTGCTGTCACAGAAAAGTGCCAAAGCCTCAATACACGCAGTTCCATTAAAGAGAAGAAGCAAGTAGAAGTGAGCTGTAAACACCAAATGTCATGACCAGCAGAGAGAGGAATGCGAGGAATCCCGACGCGGTGGGACCCCTCCTGGGGTTGCCAGGAATGCGGTGAGAAGAATGGGCCCAGTGAGAGAGCACCGGCGGCAGAGAACGGTCAGCAGGAGGACAGGCAGGGACAGAGCAGGCGCAGGGAGAGGGTTCTGCACCTGCACGCAGTGCTGGTAGAGCTTGAAGAGCTGCCCGCAGGGGTCGCCGCCGCTCTCGCCCTTGAGGAACTTCTCTGCGAACCAACGGTTGAAGCACTGATCGTACTCGCGCTTCAGCTCGGTGCAGGCCTCGCCCACGCTGTTCATGGCGGCGGTCGCGTCCCCACCCCCACAATACCGTTCCGGCGCCGCCGCTCGGACGGGCTTCCGGCGCGAGAAAGTGACGTCACGGCAGCGCCATGCGCGTGCTGCGGCTCCTGCGGGCGGGGGCGGCTCCGCCTGCGCGGGCCCCGCCGGGAGCCCAGCGGCCGGTACGGGGGGGAATGGGGGAGAGAGGGGGAGGGAGAGGAGAGGAGAGGAGAGGAGAAGGAGTAGGAGGGAAAAGGGGAAGGGAGAGGGGAGGGCAGGGCTGGGGGTCCCTCCCGCTGCCCCTCTGCATGGGCTGCAGTACTGAACCAGCACTGGCTCTGTTTGCCCCTCGCTGGGCGTGAGGAGGAGATGAGCTCTGTTAAAGTCCATTTCTCAAGGAAGTACTGATACTGAAAATGCTGGCAAATAAACTCTCTAAGGCTTGTTTTGGAGTTTTAGAAAGCAGCATCTTTTATTTCAGTGCTGGACCCATGAGGGAATGATTCCATCAATCACACATAATGAGACAAGAGACGAGACAGGAGATATTCCCATTTACATGTGTGTGTATAATTCTCCCAGAAATCTTATGCATGTTCCTATTTCCAAGAACTAATTTTAATGTTATTATGAACTTTACAACAGCCAGATCTCTGCTTAGATGAAATTTTACTTTAGCTTAAATTAAAATATTCCACTTTTTGTAATAGTAACTAGTTCTTGTATCAATACAAGGGGTCACCAAATCCCTGCAGGCGCGGACTTGGGGGTTTGCCCTGTAACCAGGTTCTGGTTAGTAAGGAAAAGCAGTGCTACATAAAACTTGCTCACCTTTGCCTTCTCTGTTGGTGTTTGTCTCCCTTCACAGCCCAAAGTGACGGCGGAGGTGTTGGCTCACTTGGAGCACTTGGCCCTGGTGGATTTCCGCGATGCGGAGGGTGTGGAGCGGCTGCAGAAAGCAATCCAGTTTGCTGACCAGCTCCAGAAGGTGAACACCGATGGCGTGGAACCCATGGACTCGGTTCTGGAGGACAGGTAACAGACAGCAGTCAGCAGCCTCCTTTTAACTTCTGATGCATCAAACTGCATTTATATTTCTTCTTTACCCTGGGAATCACCCAGCTGTGTGCTGAGTCCCTTTGCTTACAGAAATACCTCAGCGCAGTTTGGGCAGAACAGAGGAGTCCTTTATGTGTAAGGGTAGTAAGGGTGTGCTGAGGTTATGAGCAACCTGATTCCAGTGGAAATTGTCCTTGCCCAGTGCTAGGGGAGTTGGAACTGGGTGGGCTTTAAGGTCCCTTCCAACCTAAACCATTCTGTGATTCCTTTGTGTATCTTGCTCATTCTTAGTCACTTCAGGATGTTCCAATACTTGTCTTAGCGCTTACTTAAGACCAAAGCCTGGTTTAGAGATAAGCCATACTCCATAGAACAGGTTAAAACTAGACCTTATTTTTCAGGTGTCTCTATCTGAGAGAAGATGATGTTACAGAAGGGAATTGCACAAAAGACCTGCTGAAAAATGCCAGAGAGAAAGTAGAGGAATATTTTGTAGCCCCACCAGGTATGGTCTTATTTATGAAAACCTCTGAACTTTGCTTGAAATAACTTGAGGAATATAACCCACCATAGTCACTTTCAGAAAGATGAGCTAGTAATAGGGAAAGCACTGCAATAAATAACTGTAGCCATCTGTATGAAACAGTCTGCAATCTCTTGTCCAGAAGTGATGTTAGATAATTTTATGTTACTACTTAAGATACTGAATGGCTTAGAAGCTTCATAAAGAACATTAAAATGTGATGATTAAAAGCTGAGGAGGGGCTTTTTAACAGGGATTGCAGAGAGAGGACAAGGGGGAACAGTTTTAGGCTGAAAGACGGAAGATTGAGATGAGAAGAAGAAATGTTGTCCTGTGAGGGTGCTGTGGCATTGACACAGGTTGCCCAGAGAAGCTGTGGCTGCCCCTTTCCTGGAGGTGTTCGGGGCCAGGCTGGATGGGGCTTTGAGCCCCCTGATCCAGTGGGAGGTGTCCCTGCCCATGGCAGGGGGGTGGAACTGGATGGGCTTTGAGGTCTCTTTCAACCTAAACCATTCCATGATTCTGTGAGAAGCACTACAGATGCAAACCTTACCCTGAAGTTACAGTGCATGTGGAACAATTAATTACAAGAAGCCAGACAGGACTGACTTTCTGTACTGGCTCAGGAAATTTAAGCTGCCTGTACATATACTTAGAATAAACTGGAGAAGCAATTTTGTGCTAAGCTGCACCGCCCAGAAGGAACCTTACAGCTGCTCTCACACAACTTTCTCTCCATTTTCTCTCAGGTAACATCCCCTTACCAAAGCTAGACGAACAAGAGACTTCTCTGCAGGGCTCTTAGCGACAGCCCAGAATGCAAACACCCTTTCCATGTTTTATTTGGGTAAACTCAGTTTCGTGGAATCACATCTGCAGTGCCCTGGAATGTGTTTTGATCAAAAGAAGAGCGCTTGCAAGATAATTTACAGAAGAAGGAAGGTGTCAAAAGTTTAGTTCTGCTACTGAAAAATCCAGTGTTTTTGAAGCTGGAAAGCAGCACGACAGGTGACCTTGATGCTTTTATTTAGCCAAGTGAATTTGATGTTATTCCTTAAGAAACAGAATGGATTAAAGGCTTCATAGGGAACATCAAAATGTGATGATTAAAAAACCCAGAAAGCTATATTTTTCCTCTACCAGTTTACAGGAAAACAAGAGAGGTGGGAAGGCACCGCATTTGCCTGTTTCTTACCTTTGGCTCAGCTCTTTCTCTGCCCAGTGAGCAGTAACAAAGTCTTTGTGGAGGAGGAGTCCATAATACTGAGGAGTGGCTCTTGTGTGCAGACAGAACCTAGGTTTTCATTGAGGAAGAAGAGGCACTTTGAAAGGATGATTCAGTCAAATTTGGCTTCTGTTGAGTATTTCCATTTTATCTCTGTGCTCTAGGTCCAAATGGGTTACCCTCTATTTCCCACTTTCCATTTTCAGTCTCACAAATTAAATACCAGGAGTTCTACATAATTTGAGAAAGAACTTTTCATACACAGAAATAGCTGCTCTAAACTTAAGCATCTTTGCCATAAATATTTCTGTACACCAGACATGTATCTGTAGTGATACCAGCAATATTTCTTGGACTAAACTGTTCTTCTGTTTCCAGCAAAGCATTGCAGTTGTTTGAGTTACTTAAAATATCCTGTGTAGCTAAGTTTGTTGTAAATAAAGAATATAATTACTTGGGAACTTGGCATTTTTGTTCTGTTGACAAAATGAACTAAATACATGCTATAACCATTATGTTTTTGTTGGAACAGGTTTTAGAAATAGAAGTGCCCAGTACCTGTTAGTGCTGCAGGTGGACGTTGCTAGCAGGAGGATGGCAACAGCTTTATTAAAAGAGGCAGTAACTTTTCTTCTTGGGTGGTGCCCTGTCCACCTATAGAATTAAGAATCCAGAATTATTTATTCCAATTTTCATGATCTTTTGTGGTGCATGGAGTTACATCCTGAGCCACAGTGGAATCTTCTTCAGAAGTGCTAGAAAAGACCCCTGAAGTTACTGTAGTAGGACACAACTCATCACCAGTTCTGAGTCTGCTCTTGGGGCTCTCGAGAGCCGGACAGTGAAGGAAAGTTGGATCCTTCATGGTTGTGCAGGCATATGATCACCTTGAGGGCAGAAACTCACCTCATGGGATCACAGCTTGATGTTGCTCAGCTTACACTGTGTGTGTTCAGTATCTTTTTGCACAGAAAAGCCGTGACTCCCATTCTATCTTTCTTTACATCTGCATAATAAACACCGCCAGCCTGGCGCGTGCGTCCCTTCAGGTCCTGCCAGCTGTCTGATGGGGTAGTCCTGAGCCTGACTGTAAGAACTGTTTCTCCTATGAACTGCATCTTCTACAGCACTGTAAACAACACAAGATTAGTGATACCTGTGCATTGTTTCTTAACATCTCAGAGTCCACTGAGCGTATTAGAAGCATCAGAATTTGAAAAGCACTGGAAAAAATACTGAAGAATTTGAGTAATGCTGGTGCTGGGTACAGCCACCTTGCTCTCAATGCTGTGTGTACAAACTGCTTTGACAAGCTCCCCTTGGGCCATTTGTTATGTGCCATGTATTTAATGGAAAACTTAGGCTGTGTGAAAAGGAACTCAGCTGGCTTTGCCAGTGTAAGAAACGACAGCCGCTGGGTAGGATCCACTTTCTCTCACTGCCCTCAAAGGCTGCATGTTTGATAACCTTTGAAGTGTTGCTTTTTCTGAAACTAATCTGTTTTACTATTTCTCTGGGAGGAAGTGAGAGCAAACATTTGTCCCATTTTTATTTATGCAGTTATTTCATTATTTGTTTAAGTTTCCATAACATAAACGTATACCTATATACAAACTTACATATGTACATATATGTATATGCATAAAACATGTAATTATTATGATACCTGAATTCTTTCAAGGGTGTTAAATTAAAGCCTCTGTCTAATCCCACCAATCACCTGCAAAGCTGTAACACTCTCTTAGTGCTTTAGTCTCAGGCTTCTCAAGATCCAGACCTTGAAAATGCTGAAGTTTTACAAATATAAGCTCAGCCAAAAAGTCATTTATGATGCATACATAAATCACAACAAGGAAAAGCCTCAAGTGAAACTATACAACAAGCATGTTAGCAGAGAATTCCCAGTTTGAGGAATCCCTGCTTGTTCTATCTATTTGGCCTCCTCCTTTGATCATCAGAGAGAATGGGGAAAATATTATTTTACATAGAGGAGGAATTTGAGAGCAAGCTGCATGGCCACAGGAGCTGCCAGTCCAATATATCAAGTAATTACTTAAAAGCAACAACCAAACCAACAATTTGGACACGGATGATCCCATGTTCTCAGTGCAGCATGGCTAAGCTCAAACCTGCTGCTTGACTGCTGCTCCCTTACCCACACTGCAGTGAGAGAACAGACTGCCTGGTGCTGGTTCCCTGCAGCCCAAACTGCATTTGAAATGGAAAACGCACGTTTCCTTAATGAAGGGGTTTGCTGCACCACTGATACAGAAATTATAGCCCTGACTTGGGCACCTGCAATCACCCAAACACAAACCCTGGCAAAGGCCAGATGAGCTGCCTGTGGGGCAGAATGTGTTAGTGCCTCCATTGCCCTGGGCATGCCTAATGTGGTGGATAGTGCATCCTGCAGGATGGCACGAGGCCCCACTGGCCTCAGCTGCACCCTGAGGTGGGCACCAGACACCCTTTGTGGTGCCAGTTGATCTGCTTTCACCGCACGGCCTCAACGCACAAGCAGGCTGAGTCTGGGTCACATCTTTACAGTATTCTGCCACAATGCAATTTATAAACCCTGGCAAGTGAATACATACAGTCAAGGACTGTAATAAAATCGCTACCTGTAAATTCCTTGTAACTGCAGAGCCAAACATCATGTATATTTGTGAAATAACTCATCTTTACTCAGTGGTTAATAGATACAGCAAAAGAAAAAAAAATTGTTTGACAAAAAAAAAACACTAACAAGAGGCAAGATTCTGAGATGATGTAAATGTATCTGGTTTCCCTGGGGATCATGGAGGTAACTTGATTTACACCTGTTAAGGTTCTTCCACTACTCTGTAGGTCTGTAACATATAAAATTGGATTAGAAGCTGTAGCATATGGGTTTCGGGTTTACAAAGAGAATTTTGAGGTAGAGATTTCTTCAGCTTTATGGAAAAAAAGAAACTGTAAGTTGTTTTCCTTCTAATAATGATTATTTTATGTTTTGATAGTAACTAGGAGCCCCAGGGAAAACTGTTCAATACAGTGATAAGTAATGCACAACAGAGCGAAAAAAGGCCTCAGCTGGAAGTGCTCATGGTCTCATCTCCATGGAATCTCATGATATGCCTTATCCATTACTCAATTTTCTTCGGCACTGCTTGTACTTCAGCTCTCATCTCCTCTGTGTATTTGTTCTGCCTTTCCCTGCAGCTCTGTCCTAAGGAAAACTACATTTTATAATCTTGATTAACAAGTAAGGCTCTAATGTTTCTCTTTAAAGCCGTGTATCTCAGGCTTTAATGTTTCTCGTTAATGACGAGTATCTCACCCACACTGATATTTCTTGCAATCGTCATCATATCTTCAGCTAAACATGTCTTAATAAACACATCAAAATATGCCTGCAGCTACCAAACATAGCCAACTCCTCAAAGATTCATGGGTGTTCCTGAAGTTCAAGGGAAGCTCTGGGAAGGCTGTTAAATGGTTCTGTTCTGTCAGCACAAAGCTGCATAGTACTCCAAGAACAATTGCTGGTGTTGCAGACACTAAACACAGCTCTGTAAATTGATTGCTGTGGCCCTGAGACTGCTCAAAGCTTCTCCAAGGAGCTAGCACACAAGGTCTCTTATGCCCTTTCATCTGATGCATTAAAGCAGGTCACTTCCCTTACTGTCATAACTTTCAGAGCTGTCCCTAACACGTTCCTAATGGCAGACAGAAAGCAGAGCTATGAACTGCATCTCTTCACATTGCAATGCTAAAACCTGGGAGTTAAAGTCAGAAGTGGCTTCTGGGCTTCAGAGCGACAGAAGCACTACATTATCCAGTTTTAATATTTGAGGGACAGCATTCTTCTGAGGCTGCCTCAGAGCTTGTAAAATCAATTGGTTGTGGGCAGTCACTACTTTTGCTATGAATGACACTGAGCAGGTAACTACACTGGACTAATATGGAAAATATTTGCATTTCAAGTGAGGTGGGAGACTGCCCTTTAGTTTTTATTATAACAAGGAAATGGCAGTCCCACCAAGTGTTCGAAAACCTTTTTTAAGTCACCCTATGCTGTTTGCTGCAGATGTGGTTCAGAGTCCTGTTATTAACAGAAGGCCCAACATCAATTTTCTAGCTGCTGACAAGAGTATCAGCAGAAAGTGCCTCAGGGAGAGGGACCTGAACAAACTACGGCACTGGGAATCTCCAAAATATCTGGCTTCAGTTTAACCAACAAGAAAAAAAGAAAACAGGCAAGAACTCAACAAATGGTGAGCTCTGCAGAAGATGCTTTAAATGAGACGCAGGATTTCTGATGGATCCAGTTCACTAAAGGCACAAAGTTACGTGACAAACAAGGATAAAAGAACTACAGAATCATGAAATGGTTTGGGCTGGAAGGGACCTCAAATGCCACCCCTCCTGCCACGGCCAGGGACACCTCCCACTGAATCAGGGTGCTCAAAGCTCCATCCAACCTGGCCTTGAACACCTCCAGGAATGCGACAGCCACAACTTCTTGGGGCAACTTGTGCAGCTGCCTCATCACTCTCATAGTGAAGAATTTCTTCCTAAGATCTCATCTCAATCTCCCCTCTTTCAGCCTAAAAGTATTCCCCCTTGTCCTGTCCCTGCATTCCCTGATCAAGAGCCCCTCCCCAGCTTTCCCAGAGCCCCTTTAAGCACTGGAAGCCTGCTATCAGAGGTGACTTAGTCTGAAAAACAAGAGACAAACTGAAAACAGACGCACGATCAGAGAGGGTGATCAAATGCCATTCCTAGGCTCTGGAATCCTTCCTCCCGCATGCATGGCCTCTTCTCTCCCACCAACAGAACCATCCTGGTGCAAAGAACCTGGGCTTTGAGCAGAGATCGCTGGGATAAATCCAGTGTCTGTAACTGGGCTTGATCAAAAGAAGAACGTTTGCAAGACAATTTACAGAAGAGGGAAAAGGAAAAGTGCTACTGAAAAAAATTATGTTTGTGAAGTTGGAAAGCAGCCCAAGTGACCTTTGTACCAAGTGAATTTGATGTTATTCTTTAAGATACTGGATAGCTTAAAGGCTTACTTGGGAAGATTAAAATGTGATGATTACAAAGTGCCTTGGCGGGTATTTTGGCCAAGGACTCTCAGAACACCCCCAGCGGCCCCGCGCAGGCCTAGCGCCCGCCTGTCGCCATGGCAACCGGCGCAGACGCGAGGCCCCCCAGGCTGAAAGACAACGCGAGGGTAAAACGCTGAGCGCGCCCCGGGCGACAGCCAATGAGCGCCCACGGGGCAGTGGCGCTGACCAATGGCGGGCGGCCGGCGCGCGGGGGCGGGGCTTAGGGGCGACAGCGGCGGCGCTCGGTCAGCAGGGCGCTGCGCCCGCCGGGCGGTGAGCGGGGACCGGACCCGGGACCGGACCGGACAGCGGCTGCGGGCGCTGCCGAGAGCCCTGCGTGTCCCCGCGCCCCTCTCTCCCCCCGCCCCAGGGCCCTTCCCGCACCCTCGGAGCTGCGGGTCGGAGCTTCCCCGTAGCCGCGGGGCTCCATTCGCTGCCCCGGGCAGGGAGAGGGCGCTGAGCCCGGCGCTGGGGCGGCTGCGGGCTCAACCGGGCCGGGAGGAGATGGGAGGACTCTGTGGCTGTCGGTGCGGGCTGGAGCGGCCGGAGAACAGGGGCTCGGGGCTGTGAGCCCCCGCTTCACGGGGGAGTGGGGATTCTGGAGGGACTGCCGGGAACCGGGATCCCATCCCGGCAGGTCGCTGCGCCTGCAGCTTGGAATTCTCTTCGTCTTTGCCCACCCCAGGCAACCATGAGTGACCGAAAGGCAGTGATCAAGAATGCGGACATGTCCGAAGAGATGCAGCAGGACGCTGTGGAGTGCGCTACGCAGGCCCTGGAGAAGTACAACATCGAGAAGGACATTGCTGCCCACATCAAGAAGGTGGGTGTTGGGTTGTGCCGTCCTCGTGAGATCTCCATGCACATGGAAAATCAGGCAGGGAGAATGCAGCTGGGCAAGTAGCTCTAGAGAAACAAGTCCTGGAGACACCAGATAATCAAGTTGGACTTTCTCTATAGGCTGGTGCCCTGATGTTCCTTTCCCTACACTTTATGTAGAGTTTCCCAGGTCCTTCTCTTTTTCTCTTGTCATATGTTGTTTCACCTTTCTCTGCCTCTGTCCAGGGAACAGAGTAGCAGCTGCCTCTCCCTCTGACTGCTGAGCTCATACAGAACACAGGGGCTCTGTGAAGCCTGCTTGAAGAGTGCTAGGTACTGAACTTATTACAAATAAGTGGTTTTGTGATGGTTTTTACTTTCCAGTAATACAAACTGTCCCTGCAAATGCAGAGCAGATGGTTCGTAGCTTTTAGTTTGTTAGATTTTCTCCAACTCATGCTGGTAGCCTGATTGAGCTACAAGGAGTTGAAGGGCTGGGTCAAGTAGCACGTGTACTCTTGAAGTACAAGAAGTATCTTCAGTGGGTGGCTGTTAGATATTGCTGTGGGTAACCACTGACTGCACGGTTTTACTCAGAGTAAGTAGACTTGTTCACATGCATTTATGTGTAGAAGGCTCCTGACTACAGTGTGTAAGAAAAACAGAGTCTCATGACCTTGGGCAGAGAATTTTCCATCTAGAGTCCTGTCAGCATCCTTTTGAAAATAGCTGATGGACTCAAAATTATAGCTTAATCTGTGTAGCTTCAGAGTGAGCAGATATCTTCTTTAAAGTTACGGTATGAGGCTGTGGTATGACTTTTGGGGAAAAGTTACTTTCCCAAATATATTTTAAGCTTTTTCCTGCCCAGCTTGGAATAATTTCTCTTTTTTGGTCTGAGTAAGCAGCAGAGGAGCTATAAAGTGACAGATCATCCGTGCACTTAAGAGCATACGGTTGTCCTTAATTGCCTGCTTCCAAAAGTGAAGCTTGCTAACAAGTGACATCATTGAAAAAATACCCTGTTAGACTATATCAGTTCAACTCTCACAATTCCTACTTCTCTTTTCTGCAGGAGTTTGACAAGAAATACAATCCCACCTGGCACTGCATTGTGGGGAGGAACTTTGGCAGCTACGTGACTCACGAGACCAAGCACTTTATCTACTTCTACCTCGGCCAAGTCGCTATTCTTCTCTTCAAGTCTGGTTAGAACCATGGACTGTTACTGAACTTGTGCCTGGTTTCAGGACTTCACAGTAACTCCAAACAGCCTCCTATGACACAGACCTTGATCTTCAGGTCTATTGTTGTATTCCTAATGGTCAGGGATTTTTCTGTAGCAGCCAGTATTTTTCTTGTGGTTCTGAAAAATGGAAAAAGTGTCTTCCTTGTAGTTATTTTCTTTCAAAAGGCATCTTCTTTGTTAATAAAGCTTTCGGAACAAGTTTATCCTTTGTTTTCTGTACCCTTCTGCCCTCTTAGTGCTTGCATTTCCCTCTTTATTTCTCTGGGAATTAAGGAAGAACATGTCTGCCTCTGTTTCACCCCCAAATCCACAGCATCCGAAGCCTGAACCAATCTATAAAATCATCAGTCAGTAAGTGAGAACAAGAAAAGATACTTTCTCCAAGAGAAGTGAGCGAGATTTGCAGTTCTTGGTAAGCATATTTTCAGCATGCACAACCTCCAGTACAAATTCTGAGTTTAGATATGTGATGTTGCTTTTCTGATTTGAAGTGAACTGATGAGCTAAAAGCAATAGTCCTTTCAAAAAAGATAAATTTTCATACTAGTTCATCACACAGCTGTCACAGCACAATGTAAATGTATGCCTTCTCTGTTTTTTTTTTTTAACCCTAGACCTATATTCTGCTACAGAAGCATCTGCTCAACAGTTTAAAGAACTAAAAGCATAGTATTTTTATCTAGAGGTTACGCATCCAGCACTGACAAAAAAGATTTCCTATGGAGTCGAAAACCTGTCACCTCATCCCAGAATAGAGTTATGCAGTTATTCTCCTTCAGAAGAAAATTCCTTTCTTAGAAAGGTTAAAATATTGACCTAAGTGAAAAAAGTAGATGCAGAGCTGCTTTATTTCACAAGCCTTCCATTTGCCTTTGAAAAAGTAAAGGAATCATTGGAAAAATCCCTTACAGTCCACATGACAAATAGCATGGTAGCCTAATGAAAATCTAATAAATCCAAGTTAGTTCTCACTGGCTTGATATTCTCCTCAAAGCTTAGTTAAAAAAAAAGGAGGCATTTTATTCAAAGACCAGTCAGTCTGTTTCTGTATCCACTCCCCTGGTAACTGAAGTTACTTCATTTGTTAGGGTTGCTCAGTTTTGGCCGTCATTTATGTTGCACTTGACTTCACACCACAGAAGTCACTTCATCCACAGGTTTCTTGGAGGGAAAAAAAGGGCACTGATGTTCTTCTGGGTCTGACTGCTGAGCAAGTGTCCGTTGCACAAGTTCTTAAAACTGCTCTTTAATCTCCATAGCATCAAAATTCCACATCTTTCATATTCCTCAGGCAAATGACACTTCCTGTGTTTTGCTACACAGTAGACTCACAGTTTGAAACCTGAGTGAATGGCAACAATGCCCGAGTTTAAATTCTGATAATCCACTTTAAAAAACCCTGCATCTTCTATCATTGCCTTGAACTCCTCCTGAAAAATAACAGTTTCAGAGTTACAGGAACCCAAAGGCCTACGAGGCAGCTGCCTGCAAGGTTATGCTGGAACTGTTCTGTGTCAGTGAATTCAGAAAAAAGCTGTCTTACCTGAGGGGGGAAACGTCGGATGCTCTCCACAAGATACTGGTAAGACTTCCAGTCACCAGCAATAACCTCACCCAGAACAGGGATAACCTGGAAACTGTAGAGATCGTAGAGCCTGTGCAGACAGACATTAATATCAACAACTCTAAAACAACCCTCTCCAACACAATTTTGTCTCTGTACCACTATGCTAAGGAGTCTGTATTTGGTTTCAAAATTGCACAGTGAGGTGGCCTCAAAGCATCTCTGTCTCTTATTCAGGCTGAGTACAAATAAGAGAGCCTTGTGACAAGGGATAGTGTCACCACATTCCTACCTGGAAAGAAGAGGGTTGCTGACTTGGCTAAATTCCAGGCAGAGAAATCTTCCTCCTGGTTTCAGCACACGATAGGCCTCCTGAAGCGCCTGAGACGAGGCAGATGCGGTGAGTTTGTTTCTGTAGAACAGCACCTGCCTGTTACCGTGCCACGTGATGGCAACTCAGTGGTGAACCGAGAGGAGCAAAGAGAACCCTGATTGCCAATCTCCAATATTTACTTGTGGAAAAGCATCCCAAGACAAATACGAAAAAAACCCCAAACAAACAACAAAATCAAACCACAGAAACTCTTCCTGTTATATAAATAGTTTTGTACCAAGCTTTGTGTCGAAACTATGATGTCAGGTTTGCAATTTTACTTCTTTTTCCCTACTCTTAGTTGACGAATGTTAGCCAGCAGAGCTCTTGTAATTACAGACCAAACCCAAAAGAGAGAAGCTGACTCAGCTACAAGAAGTTAAAAATGAAGAGACAGCACGATAGATTTTTTTTTAAAGTCAAAAGAGAAGACTTGGCTCAACTGTGAGGCACACTCAAAGGATCAAAGAAGGAAAGTCACTGGTTTTTGGATGAGCAACATGTGAGAAAAGGGAGGAAAGAGAGGGAAAAAGAAAATTTTTGGCTACTTTGAAAATTCCATCCTATAACCAAAACAAAACACCTGGGGTGAAGAATGACTGTAGTATTCAGCCCTTTTTGCCATAAAAGGATTGTGTGGCTTGCCAAGCTGGAAGGATTGGGTGCAAGTACTATAAATCCAACTTTTTATGACAAAGGTGGGGCATTTAATTGCATTCTTCATTCAAACAAGTTGTGTGCTACATGCCATTTATTTTAAATGCTTCAGGAGTAGACAAAGATGTTCTTTTACCCAAAGGAATTCCTCCTTTGAGTTCTCTGCTAGAATAAAAAAATCTCAGGTGAATCACAAGGACCCCATGGCAGGATACACTACAGCAACCTACCAAATCAATACGAGTTACATTTCGGATTCCAAAGGCAATCGTGTAAACATCAAACACGTCATCATCAAAGGGCAACTCTTCAGCATTTCCAAGCACCCAGGACAAACCTGCAGTAAAAGGCAAAGACACGGTATTGAACAGATCTTACATAACTGAGGCTTCTCCAGGAAGACTAGGACTTATTAATAATAATTTTATTCTGGAATTGATAAAATTATATTTAAAACTAATATTTCAATTTTGCATTTTTGCTGGAGGAAGGACACGGCCTATACTCACAAACCTTTCAAGGCCCTGTAATACACAGGTGTTCTTCGAGCAACACAGCAAAAGTTGCAGATCAGACAAAACATTCCCCTGCACACACACACACGTTGCGTTCACAATGCCTCAGTCTGCCAAAAAGATTTCACCCAAATCTTGCATCACAGTGGAAAGCAACTGGCTTTCCAGAAACTGACTGCCATTTGTTTGCATCAAAGTTGCAGAAAAAGAATCTCTGCTCGAAGTGTAACTATAACCAGTGATTAATGTTTCACCAGGCAACAATGGTCAAAACACTTAAAATATTTTGCTAGAAAGCTTCCATAGAGTGAGGAATATGAAAACCCACAGTCGCTCCATCAGGACTATTGGTAGGTGACTCGGTTGCAGCTGTGTTGCTTCCTAAAATCCCAATGGATCAAGGCCATGTCTGACTGTGGAGCATGGATGTCCGGGTTACTTGTACCAAGATAATATGGCTCCATTTAGAATTAATAGTTCTTAAACTCACTGTTTTTGGTGACTCAAATGTAGAACAAAATTAACAGAAAAAAAACCCCAGACTTCTTTCTCTGTGTCTTACTTTTTAAAACCAGGCTTTTCAATCACAATTGGTGTGGTGCTCAACAAATTCTAGATATCAGTGAATTAATCCATTGACCTGCAAACTAACATTTAATATAGAATCATAGAATCATAGAATCTTCTGGTTGGAAAAGACCTTGAAGATCGTCGAGTCCAACCGCACCCATCATCCGCTAAACCATGTCCCTCAAAAATTCATCTATCTTCTTCTAAATACCTCCAGGGATGGTGACTCAACCATCTCCCTGGGGAGCTGTTCCAGTGCCTGACCACCCTTTTGGTAAAGAAATTCTTCCTAATGTGTAGTGTGAACCTCCCCTGGTGCAACTTATGGCCATTTCCCCTTGTCCTATCACCTGTCACTTGAGAGAAGAGATCAGTACAGATTCTCCAAGTATTATTAGCATACTCTCTAACTGTGGAAAGATTTACAGGTTCACAGTACACCCCAGTTCTTGCATTGTTTATTTGCTGCCTTAATTTTTAAAATATCCATTCTAAAATCTTTATTGCGACCATTCTAGGGCTGAGCTCTTTGGCATTACCTGCCTTAGCAAAATTAGATTCATTTGCACAGATATGAACAGCAGATTTAGATTATCTGACCAATTTTGAAGGACAGCTGAGTATCAGACCTCACGGACACTTCCACAGATGTGTTCCTGAAGGTTCAGGTGTTACTCAAGAGGATCACTGTCCATCTGAACAACGTACTACACATGTGTTCACTGAAAAGTAACTCAACATAGGCAAATACGCAAGCACAGCTCTGGTTTGCACCACAGCTGTATGGTGAATGTTGTAATCTTGAGGTGGCAGCTACCTGATGGCTACCCGTCAGATTCTTGCTACAAGACATGCTACAGAAGTGGTGCAATGCACAGCTTACCTTCGGAGTAGTCAAGGTCCTGTGCTTTCTCCTTCCCAACTTTTAACATTTCTTTGTTAATGTCACAAACCACCACTTGGGAATCTCCCAGTGAGTTACATTTGTCTTCCTGGTAACTATTAGCAATTTCCTGCCATGATAAATTCTGACGGTGCTTAAGCCTCCGCTGGAGCTGGCGTTCTCGTACGGAGCGAACATAATTAATAAATCGAAAGGCGATGTCACCTGTGTTTGTTTTAAAAGAAAGATACATGTTTTGGAAAGCTTTCTGACTCCAGGAAATCAAACATTAGGCTTTGAACATAAAAATGAGTTAATTTTAATTTTTATATATATATTTATAAACACAGAAACAACACGCAGTTTAGAAAGATGGAGCATGTGTGTGTGTTATCTATATAAACAAAATATACAAAGGGAACATACTAAAAACAAAGAGTCTACGGCTTCCTACAAAGGGAAATAGTTTAACATATCATGGCAGTATTGTAATACTTTCAGAACCTTGGAGCAAGATATTTCAAAATTCAAAGAAGTTCACTCTCAATCTTTCTCTGTTGATAATCAAGTAGATGCTTCACTGGTTTTAGTGACAAGGAATTTCGGGTGGGAGGGAAAGCTGGCCAACTTAACTCTGAGCAGATTCAAACAGTTCAAAATGGTGTGGCACTGTCATGTGGAACTCACCAAAACCATTTACCTGTTCCTCCAGCCACATCAAGAAGCAGCATTCCTGGGGAAGGGTTCATTTTACGCACGAGGATGTCCTTCCACACTCGGTGAATGCCGAGAGTCATTGAATCGTTCATCACATCATATTTCTTGGCCACACTTTCAAAGACCTGGTTAACTGCAAAGGAAGGAGATGAGAATGAGATGTGATTTAATTAAAAACGCTGCTGTGGAAGTGCAAGGTGTCCTTTATCTCCTTGAGGGGGTCTGCCACTGCAGGAAATGACAAATCCCACTTAGAAAACACAGGATCCAATCTCAGGAGAGCCCACTGCCTGACACAATACAAGAAGTAGTCACTATATTACAAAAAAGTGGAATATTTTGATTTAAGCTAGAGTTAAGTTTCATCTGACTGTATTTTTTGAAAGTTAGATAGACTGTCTCTCTAACAGCATGTTTTCTTTATAGTATAGTTTTTTCAGTGTTTTTCCAGACATTTTTTTTGACAAATGATAACATCTTGTGTTAAGTACGGTGTATGCTGAACAGATGTGTCTTCTTCTACAATCACCTCTGTTTGCAGTCCTTCACTATTTAAAATGCCAGGTCAGACAGAGAGCTGGCTCCGAAGCTCCAATTAGCAGAGATCTGGCTGTTGTGAAGTTCATAATAACATTAAAATTAGTCCTTGGAATGTAACAGAATCCGCACAAGATTTCTGGGAAAATTTATACTCACACATGTAAGTGGGAAATATCTTCTTTCCCAGCTCCTGTCTTATGCATGATTGAGGGAATCATTCCCCCATGCGCCCAGCGCTGAAATACAAGATGCTCTGATACTGAAAATGCCAGCAAATAAATAAGACTCGTTTTGGAGTTTTAGAAAGCAGCAGCCTTTAATTTAGCACTGGGTGTGTGTTAATGTTATCATGAACTTCACAACAGCCGAGTTTTCTGAGCCAGTTCTCTGTATGACCTTGCATTTTAGATAGGGAAAGAAGTATTGTGTGGGAACAGTGCTATTTGAAAAACATACTATCAGAAGAACAGTCTGTGTCGGACTTTCAAAAAACACTGCTACTCAGATAGTGCTTAACTGAAGTGAGTTAGAAAACCAGTTCTACGGAAAACCAACTCGACTTAAATTAAAATATTCGCTCTCTGTAACAGCACCCACTTCTGGTACCAGCTCGCTTTGTAAAACTCCTGAAAGAGCCCGAGATTTCACTTGCCGGCATTTGGGCGTCACACACCGGCTCTCTGGGGAGGCTCAGCGCCCCCCGCAGCCTCGGGCAGCCCCCACGCCGGTGCCGCCCCCCGGGCTCGGGTACCGCCTCCCGCCGGACACCGCCGCACCCCTCACTTTTCTCCCTCCTCTCCGCCTCTGTCACGGTCTGGAAGCCGAAGTGCGTCTGTGGGCCGGCGGCGAGCCCGCGCTGGGAGCCGCGCAGCGCCCGCACAGCCCCGCAGCGCCGGGACAGGCACAGGGAGAGGGGCAGCACCGCGCAGCCGCCGCACGGCCGCAGCGCCACCGCCGCCATCTTGAGCGGCGCCTCCTCCGCGCCCGGCGGGCCCGCCCACCCCGCACAGGGGGCGGGGCGAGGGCAGGTCCCACCCCCACAGGGGGCGGGGCGATGACAAGCCCCGCCCAACGAGGCGGGGCGAGGACAGACCCCGCCCAACGGGGCGGGGCGGGGCGGGGCTGCGGTCACCCCGCAGCGCGCGCTTGAGGTGTGCGGTGTTGTGGCGGCCAAAGCAAAGAGGCGCAGGGAGCGGGAGGGAAGGGCGGGGTTGTGGGTCGTGGAGAACCGGAGGGAGGAGGGACGGTTCCTCCGATTCCTGCTTGGATTCCAGCACAAGTTAAGGACCTTTTCTGCTCATTTTGAGTAAAAGCCCTCCTACTTAGAATCATGGAATGCTTTGGGATGGAAGGGACCGCAAAGGCCATCCAGTTCCAACCCCCTGCCACGGGCAGGGACACCTCCTACTGGATCAGGGTGCTCAAAGCCCCATCCAACCTGGCCTTGAACACCTCCAGGGATGGGGAAACCACGACTGCTCTGAGCAGCTTCTGCCAGGGCTTTCCCATCCTCACAGGAAAAACATTTCTTCCCAAAATTTCATCTAGATCTCTGCCCTTTCAACTTTAAACGTTTCCCCATTGTCCTGTCCCTGCACTAGCTAATTAAAAGCCCCTCCCCAGCTTACCTGGAGCCCATTTCAGTACTGGAAGCGCTGCTCAAAGGTCTCCCTGGAGACTTCTCCTCTCCAAGCTAAACAACCCCAAATCTCTCACTCTATCCTCTTATGGAAGGTGCTCCAACACACAGACAATCAGCCGGCCTGTCCTGTCTGAGATGCACACAACTGCCCATGACAGCGTCCCAGTCATGTGAGCTGTTGCACCATGTCTGTGTGATTGCAGTGAGATCGTAGTGTCATAAGAAGTGGTTTCTATTGCAGAGAGTGGAATATTTTCGTTTAAGTCACGTTAGTTTCCTGTAGAATAGTTTTTCTAACTGACTTCAGCTCAGTGATATCTGAGTAGCAGTATTTTTTGAAACAGAAAACAGACTGTTTTTCTTCTAGCAAGTTTAAATAGCACTGTTCCAACACTTCTTCGCTTAACAAAGAATGGACAGTCGGATAAGGACTGACTGAGAACCTCTAATGAGCAGAGACTTGGCTGTTGTGCAAATCATAATAAAATTAAAATTAGCCCTTGGAAAGTAGTAGAATATGCATAAGATTTCTGGGACAATTTATACACACGCATGTAAATAGGAAATTTATTCTGTCCCAGCTTTTTTCTCATTGCATGTGATTGATGGAAATCACTCCCTCGTGTCCAGCACTGAAATAAAAGATGCTGCTTTCTAAAACTCCCAAACGAGCCTTAAAGAGTTTATTTGCCGGCATTTTTGGTGTCAGTAGCCCTGCGAGCCCCACACAGATCACATATATTTTTGGGTTGTTTTTGTCTGGCTCAGCCATAGAAAGAGATGCTCTTTGCTCACCAGAGCAGGGGCCAGGAGCGCCCCTCGCGTTCAGGCAGCTCAGCCCGGAGAAGAGAGTGGCCGAGCACCGCCTGAGAGCGACCAGCCCACAGGTCGGGCCCTGCCCGGCTGCTCCCAGAGGCCCCGCTCCAGCCCTGCGCCGGGCGGGAGCGGGGCCTGTGGGACCAGCCCGGCAGAGCCCGGCCTCCATCACCACGGCCGTCCATCGCTATGGCAACGGGTACGGGAGCAAGGCATGCCGGGCTGAAACAAACTGCTGCGGGAAAACGCTACGAGAGCACCGTGCCCTGGCCAATGAAAGCGTAGGGGGGCGGTGGCGCTGGCCAATGGCTGGCGGGCGACGCGGAGGGGGCGGGGCTTGGGGGCGCTTGGAGGCGCAGGCGGCGCGCGCGGGGCGGTTAAACGGCAGCGGCGGAGCGAGCAGCGTGAGTCCTGTGCTCGGTGTCCTGCGCTCCTTCCGAACCGCCGGCCTCGCGGCCCCGCGCACGGTGAGGGACCGGCAGGGGGCTCTGAGAGCGGCTGGGGCCGTGCTGCCGGTACTGCGCGCTCTGCCTCCTTTCTGCCCTTCGCGCACCCTCGGGAGCCGTGCTCTGGGCAGGGAGAGGGCGCTGAGGCCGGGCCGGGAGGAGATGGGAGGACTCTGTGGCTGTCGGTGCGGGCTGGAGCGGCCGGAGAACAGGGGCTCGGGGCTGTGAGCCCCCGCTTCACGGGGGAGTGGGGATTCTGGAGGGAGTGCCGGGAACCGGGATCCCATCCCGGCAGGTCGCTGCTCCTGCAGCTTGGAATTCTCTTCGTCTTTGCCCACCCCAGGCAACCATGAGTGACCGAAAGGCAGTGATCAAGAATGCGGACATGTCCGAAGAGATGCAGCAGGACGCTGTGGAGTGCGCTACGCAGGCCCTGGAGAAGTACAACATCGAGAAGGACATTGCTGCCCACATCAAGAAGGTGGGTGTTGGGTTGTGCCGTCCTCGTGAGATCTCCATGCACATGGAAAATCAGGCAGGGAGAATGCAGCTGGGCAAGTAGCTCTGGAGAAACAAGTCCTGGAGACACCAGATAATCAAGTTGGACTTTCTCTATAGGCTGGTGCCCTGATGTTCCTTTCCCCACCCTTTCCGTAGAGTTTTTTCAGGTCCTTTTTTTTTTTTCTTCTCCCTTTCTAGCAGTACCTTCTGCATTAGTCTTCTCTGCATGTGTTCCATTGTCCAAGGGAGCGGAGAGTGGCAGCTGCTTGTGACGGATGAGCTCATATGGAACACAGGGTCTCTATTGCTCTATTGAGCTTTCTTATGGTTTTCCTCTGACAGAAAACCTTTTTAAGTAGTCTTTGGTTTCAATTTCATTGATTTTAATCTTAAGGATCTGTTCACAGTTCTTTCCAGCTGGGTCAGAAATTGCAGGGAGAAGTAGTTTTCTGCGAGTCTGCTGTAATTACACCCCTCCCTATGTAGTGACGTAAACAAAAAAAGAAAAAAATCCTGGTGGCACTGATTATCTGTTGTATGCAACGTCTGTGTTGTTCTTTGTGTAGAATTATCAGTTCTGAACATGGAAAAGACCTGGTACTCGGATTTCATGTTCTATCAACTCAGGAGAGCGAAGAAATCAGGGTGTCAATGGAAGCTAAACCGATCAGAGTAGAAGAGCTTTTTAAAAGTAATTCAACTAAGCAGAGTTACTGCTTCCACTAGAAAAATACTGGCTTGCTATGCCCACAATACAGAAAGGCATTTTTCCCCCAGATGCAGGAAGCGTCTATTGACAGTGGAAAATGGAGAGTTTAGTCTAATTTTTTTTTCAGATACTTTTTGTAGCAACTAGTGGGAGTTTTATAGAGGGTTTGTTTGAAACACATAGAACATGAATTCTTCGGTTTGTTGAAGGTACTGGTGTTACAGAGCATATGACAGAGAATTTTCCACAGGGTCCCTTTAACACACCTTGTGCAGATGAAGTCCTAAATATGGCTTAATCTCTGTGGGTGTAAAAACAGAGGTGACTGTTTTACTGGAGGGCTGTAATCTCAGATCATGGTATGAATTGTGAGGGGAGAAACTGCTTTTCCTGAACAAAAGTAGTGTTTTAAACTTACTGTTGCTTAGCTAGGAATCACTGTGGCTTTTTTTTTGTGGATTTCTTGGTGTGCTAAGCAGCAGGTGAACAATAAGATGCAAATAAGGTAATCCTAGTGCTTAAGAGCATCTGCTCTTCCTCTAATTGCCTAGCTCAAAAGTGGATACCTGTTTAGAAGAGTTCTTAATTTCTAGTGATCTGTTTTGCAGGAGTTTGACAAGAAATACAATCCCACCTGGCACTGCATTGTGGGGAGGAACTTTGGCAGCTACGTGACTCACGAGACCAAGCACTTTATCTACTTCTACCTCGGCCAAGTCGCTATTCTTCTCTTCAAGTCTGGTTAGAACCATGGACTGTTACTGAACTTGTGCCTGGTTTCGGGACTGAGTGCTGACTCCTGACTTGTTACTGCAGCCTTCCTGAGGACACAGACCTTTATCTTCAAGGGCGATGGCAGGGATTATGCTATAGTGATCATGTTATATTGTGGATATAAAAGGAAAAATGCCAAAAAAGTCTTCCTTGTATTTATTTTTCAGAAAGCTGCTTCTTTGCAAATAGAAGTATTGGAGCATTTTTGGCTTTGAGAGTTTATAGTCATCTGCATTAATGCCTGGTTACTGCTTGTGCTGTGTAAGTACTGTCTGTTTTGTTCTTCCTGTGCAAGACCTCTCCTGTTCTCCCGGTTTGGTTTTGGATGTTTCACCCTCGTGTTACGGGATGTGCTTCCCTGCAGCTGAAGCTGTTTCTTTTTCTGCTGCTGGAGCAATTTTGGCAAATGAAGGGGACACTATGCTGCCACACTGAGCTGGGCACAAGTGGGGACCAGGACTTGAGTGAGGCCACCTGGGCTGAGAGGGCAGTGTGGTAGTGACAGTGTCCTGAGGAACTACAGCTCCTGGTGTGCTCTGCGGGGCCGCCTGGGTTCCAGCCACTGCTGTGGGTGACCTATCACCATATCCTGCAATGCTTGGCCTATGTGGCCTCTGCCATGGGTAGAAGCTGCCGTGGTGGCTGTGGTGCACCTGGCAGCAAAGGGCAGCTGCTGTGATCTGCCCTTGCCAGTGCTGCTGTGGATGTGTGAGTCAGGGTGGTAAAGGCGAGGTGTGAGAGGGGTTGGGATGGTGGCAGTGGGGCTGTGCCATCCTCAGCTGGAGTGGCCAGAGAATGGGGCTTGGTGTGAATGGGGTGTGAGCCCCTGCTCCTCTGGCTATGAGTGCAGCTAGGCCTGTGCCTCTGGCACCACTGGCAAGAGCCTCTCCATCCATGGCTGTGGGCACAGTGTCGGGGAACAGACTGGAATTGGGGATCCTGATGGGACTGCTGGGCCGGCATCCTGGCAGGTAGCTATGCCATTGAGTTCTCACTGTTCAATACAGATGCCCGTGGGTAGTCAGACAGCTGTGGTAAAGGATATGGACACTTCTGAAGAGGTGCAGCAAGACGCTGTTGAGTGTGCAGCTTTGGCCATAGAGAAATCTAATGTTGAAAGAGATATTGCAGCCCTTGTAAAGAGGGTAATTGCTTGTAGCCCATTTTTGAACGCTGTCCACGCCAGAACTCAAGTGAGGTCAGTACACTTTTTGGAAAAGCAAATTCTGTGGACACAGGACACTAGCTCACTGGAAAAGTTGAATGTATTCCTGTGTTCCTTTTCCTGCCCTGTACAGGTACCTTTCCTAGTTTTTGTTTTGGAATATCTTCCATTTTTAACTTTTTTTTTTGCTGTCTCATTGTCTAGCAGACTGGGAGGTGTCTGCTGGCCTTTGCCAGTGCACTGATCAGCTGGTAGAACATACAGTCTGCCCAAACTTTCGCTTCAGACTTTTTTTATCAAGTCCTTGACTGAAATTGTGTTCAAATAAGTCTTAAGGTCCTATGCATGGTTCTGTAATAGCTGTGCAAGACTGGCTTGCTGGTTCACAATCTGCAAGGGAAAGTTATTTTTTGCGTATCTTCTGTATTTGCATCCTCTCTTTCTGTGCTGAACCACACTGAAATCCCATGTCTTGGAGCACTGTTTGTCCACTATCCACAGAATTCCTGGTTTTGTGTGTGCATGAATAGAATAATGGATGCATATGAGATCTGGTTCTGATACACTTTCTGCTTCACCATCTCAGGAGAATAAAGGACTCTAAAGGTGCCAGTGGAAGCTGATTACTACACTAATCTGCGTGGAAGACCTGTTTGAAAGTTGTTCAACTAACACATTATAACTACAGAGTTACTTCTGTTGGGAGGTCTCCTTTCCTGTCCTTGTGACAGACATAGAAGCAGGCTTATTTTTTCTGCCTGCAATACCAACATTCTATGTTACTGGAGAACAGGGGCTTTGAGCTGGTCAGAGTTCCCTTGAGAGTCCTTGCTGGAGCCCAAGAAGCTGGGGTGAGGAGATAACTTGCCCAGGGTCATAATAGCTGATCAGAAATGCTTACATGCTCTCACAGAAAGTGTCCTCATTGGAGAGCTCTGGGATGCTACAGTAGGTAATGACTGACTGGAATGTTCTGTATTTAGCAGAGCCATGCAGCTCGGGATTTGAATCGTGTGGTATGCTGCTGGGTGTGATAGGACAACGGGATTGCGTGACCTGATACTTCTGGTGGTGTAGTTTGAAAACATAATTTGCAGTCCCTGAGTTTATTCCTGCTCAGCTGGGAAGCTCTGTGGGGCTTCTTTTTGTGCCTGAGCAGCAGGTAAGGAGTAAGTGGTAGGACAGTCCTCGTGCTTATGAGCATATGCTGCTGCTTAATTGCCTTTTCAAAGTGATATTTGTTAAGGAGGGACATGTTGACAAAAAAAACTGTGGTCAGCTTTTGGGTTCTAACCAATGATGGTGCTAATACTGAGTTCCTGGGGATACAGTCCTGCTTGGCACTGCATTGCAGGAAGGAAACTTGGCAGCTGTGTCTGTGACATCCAAGCACTTCATCTTCTTCCTTATTCTTAGAGTAAATGCTGTGCTCTTTAAAGCTGGTGAGGGCTGTGGGTCCCTGTAGGAGTTACTTCTGTTTGCAGGAAGGCTTACTATACCGATGGCAGAGCTGAATGCTTCCAGCCCTCCTGAGGGAGTGAACCTTAGTCTGCAGGGGTAAAGTCAGGGGTTTTTTTTGAGTGGGTGGTGTTACTGTGTTTAGGGAAAAATAAAAACAAAGAAGTTGCTGTGTGTTTATTTTCTTTCCAGAGCTGGTTTCTTTGCTAATAAGTTATATGTTCCATCTGTAAGAGTTTTACAGCTGTTTTCTCTTTTTCTCTTAACATTGTCTGTGCTCCTCCTCATTTCCCTATGAACAGCCAAACTTCAAAGGAATCTCTTCTCAAATCCTGAATATCCAAATGCTGAGCTGAATGCAGGAGCAAGAGTATTTCAAAGCTGCTTAGAGGAGCCTTGCAGTTTGATGGGACTGTGCTCCTTTGGGCACAACCAGGCATCACAGCGAGCTCTTGGCTAGGGTCTGAGGTGTTCTAGTTGCCCTGTTGCAGGGCTACACTGCTCGATGTGCTGAGTCTCAAAGAAAAGGTCAATCTTTTGCCTATGTTTTCCAAAACCATGGTCCCTGCTGAGAGCAGATTCCATATCGAGAAGCCTGGAAGCTGCTTCCTGGGTGCGAAGCGTTTGTCTGCTTGGAGGTAACAGGGACTGCTCCACCGGGCACTGGTCCTTCAGTAAATTCATCTCCCAGAGAGCACTCTTTCTTCCCATTCCCTTGCGGCATCTCCGTACCGCCGCGGTCCCTGCTTACCGTGGGCGGCGGGGCGGTAGCAGGGGCCGCTGCGCGGCGTTCCCGTCGCCATGGGAGCGGGCGCCGGGGGGGACCACCGTGTTGGCCAATAGGCGCCGGGGAGGGCGAGGAAGTGACCAATGGCTGGCGGCCGGCGCGCAGGGGGTGCGGCTTGGGGAGGCCGCGGGTTGGTGGAGCCTGAGGGGCGTGTGGGATGCGACAGCGCCCGGCTCCGTACCGGTCCCTCAGCGCCGTGCAGAGCCGGTCCCGCGGCGCCCGCGAAACGGTGAGGGGCGAGGGGAGCTTTGTGAGGGTCGGGGTGACTCCTGATCCCGCCCGCGCACCGGGAAGGCTGAGGCCGAGCAGCCAGTACCGCGCTCCCCGGGGCCCCCCTCCTTGCCAAGGCTCTTCCCTTAACCCGGGGGCTGCGGGTCCTTGGCGGGGCCGCTGGGCTCTGTTCGCCGTCGGGAGGGGAGGCGGAGCTGTCGGTGTGGGCTGGAGTGCCCAGAGAGACAAGGCTCAGAGCTTCTAAAATATTATTTAACACCTCTGCCCTTTTGCACTCCCCTCCTGCTTTTCTTGAAAAAAGAAACCCTAGGAACTGTTTTTCCAGTGAACTTGAAGCTCTCATCCCTAAAATAATGGGAAGAGGATCATCAGATGTACTCCAGATCTTTGAATACTATTTGAAAGGTTAATTAAAACGCTTTTAGAATCTCTGTTGCCTTGTATATTTTTTTTTCCTTTCCTGTTGCTTTGGAGGAAAAAAAAAAGTATCACTTAGGCTTTAGAGAGTTGCTTTTTACTTCCACAGGTGTTTGCTACACTTCAGTGGAAATACAGGATTCTTTATATCAAAGTTTCACAGTATCACAAGGTTGGAAAGAACCTCTGAGATCATCAAGTCCAACCTATAACCCAACACTAACACCAACCCATCATCTAAACCATGGCACTCAGTGCCTCATCCAGTCTCCCCTTAAACACCTCCAGGGTCGGGGATTCCATCCCCTCCCTGGGCAGCGCATTCCAATGACCCATCACCCTTTCAGTGAAGAACTTTTTCATAACATCAAGTCTAAACTATCCTCTCAGGCCTCCATGTTCCCTGGCACCTTGTGCCTGTGGGAGAAGAAACCATGTTTGGTTCTTTGTGTGCAAAACCTCTCCAGTTCTCCCAGTTTGGCTTTGGATGTTTCCTCCTTGCACGTCAGGATCACAGAACCGTGGAATGGTTTGCATTGGAAGGGCCCTCAACCCGTATTCTGTTCCAAGCCCCCTGCCATGGGCAGGGACACCTCCCACTGGATCAGGGGGCTCAAAGCCCCATCCAACCTGGCCTTGAACACCTCCAACGATGGGGCAGCCGTGACTGCTCTGGGCAACCTGTGCCACGGCCTCCCCACCCTCATCAGGAAGAATTTCTTCCTAATGTCTCATCTAAATATTCCCCCTTCGTGCTGTCCCGGCACTCCCTGATCCAGAGCGCCTCCCCAGCTTTCCCGGAGCCCCTTTCAGTACTGGGAGGCTGCTCTAAGGTCTCCCCTATAAGCGCTGGTCTCCGGGAGCCGCTGTGGCGAAGAGAGGACGCCCTCAGAGCCCCGGGACTACGTTTCCCGGCGTGCCCCGCGCGCCGCCCGGAGCGGCTCCATCCGGGTCCCTCGAGAGGCTCCATCCGGGTCCCGGGCGGTGCTGCGGGCGAGTCGCCGCCATTACGGGGCAGCGGCGGCCGAGGAGCCGGCGGGTGCCGGGGTAGTGCGGGCCGCGAGGCAGCGCCGGGCCCCGCGGGGCTCCGTGAGCAGCTTCCCCTTTCGCGTCGCCCGGAGCCCCGCAGGCCCGGCCCGGCCTCTCGCGGCCCCCCCTCCCCGGTTCGAGCAGAGCAGCGAGAAGATGTCGCCATGAAGGAGGCCGAGGCCGCGCTGCGCCGCCCCCGCCGGTCGCCCCCGCGGGCCATGAGCCCGGGCCCCCGCCGGCTCCGCCAGCGCCCGTCCTGTCCCCCCGCTCAGGGTCGCCCCTCGCCCGCCCGGGCGCCCGTTGATGCTGCAGAGCCCGCCTGGTGCGACCCCCGCCTCCGCCATGGACAAGAGCAACCCGTGTGGCTCCGGAACGCCCGGCTCCTCGGCCGGCAGCAAAGCGCAGCAGCCGCGCTCCGCCTCGGCCGGGCCCGCCGCGGGGGAGTCTAAGCCCAAAGGCGGTAAGCGACGGGCGCGGGGGCCGTCACCTCGGCCCTTGGGTGGCTGAGCTTCCCTTCCTCGGGTTGTTTGTCTCTCGTCTGGGTGGCAGCCCCAGCTCACCGCTTGTTTCTGCTTGTTTCTTCCTTCCTCTTCCGGCTTTGCTCTCTGTTCGGTGAGCTGCGGTTCCTGCTCTTTTAAAATTATGGGATGGTTTGGGTAGGAAGGGACCTCAAAGCCCATCCAGTTCGAGGCTCCCTGCCGTGGGCAGGGACACCTCCCACCGGATCAGGGGGCTCAAGTCCTCGTACAGCCTGGCCTTGAACACCTCCAGGGATGGGGCAGCCACCACTTTTCTGGGCAACCTGCTATAAAGTCTCCCCGGAGCCTTCTCTTCTGCCTTTAAGGATTAATGCTTTATCTTCGTTAGCACTGGAATAATCAGCTTGAGAGCCAAAGCTTCAGTTTCGTGTTAAGAATTAATGTTTGCCAGTTCTTATTAAGAGGAACCTTAACTTTGTTCTGTCCTCAAGCTGAGTGTACTTTTACATCTTGCTTAAGGAGGTCTCTTATTGACACACAGCGTTCCCCTTACTGCTGCAGTTTCGTAACCTGCCCTGGCAGAGTTCAGAGTTGGTTTTGTATCATTTGTTCACCTGCCGTGTAAACTAAAGTATAGCAGTGGTGGGTGCCAACAACTGGTTCTGCTGGCACAGCAGTTTCTGAGGAGCTGTGGAGTTTCCTCTCACTTCAAGGTGGTCCCTGAGCTTCTTCCAGTCCTCTGAAACTGTTTGGGAGTAGAGTGTTCCTGGCAACCTTGCGAGTTTTTTTCCTAAAACCTAGAAATGGGGCAGTAGTGACTAAAATCGGTACATGTGAGAATGTCAACAGGTTGCCACAGCACCATCACTGTACCAATTTCCTTCCTTCTCAGTGGTTTCTTCAGCTGTGTTCCTTCAGGTCTCTGAGAATGCAGTAGCGAATTCCAGAGGGTTAACAGAATGAGTTTCTTGAAGGTGTTTTTCCTTTTTGGACCTTCTGAATGCACTCAGATACCAGGTAACCAGTTGTTGCCTGCACTTCCCCTGATTAACTAATCTTCCTCAGGACAGGCTGAAGTGAGTGGTGTGGGAGGTGGCTCTCCCACAGCTCCCCAGGTTGTGGTGTAACTGCGATTGTAGTGAAACTTTAACTTCAAATTCAACCACACGAAAGTCTTTTTAGGAAGACCTTTTTAGGCAGCCATTTCTGGAAGAACTTCTAACTGATTTGCAAAGTTGTTTTTGCATCAACAACAGGATTTGATGTGCATGTCTTACTGGTCCCTAGCTACTGTTGTTATTTTTCAGACTCTTTTTCTTTTTTCCCCCTCTTAATGAAGGGACCAGTAGAAGCCAAGGATATCATGCTAGATATGCAACAAGATTTTTGGCTTCTGATGGAATAACAGAGTCCCTAAATTTCTCCGTGTATATTATGAGAGGCAGCATGAAAGGCTGGCAAACACAAGGTTTTCCTGTTGTGCGGAACTGGTTTCTGTCCCTGCCTTGCCAAGAGACATTCTCAACTCATCACTACAGCTTCTTTTTTAGAATATAAACAGAATATAAACATCCCTCAGTAAGGAGTTAGGATGGCCTGTCCTGTGGCTGGTGTGCCTTTGTGTAGAACAAACAGTATCTGCAGTGAAGAAGGAAATAAAACACCTGTCATTCCAGCACAAAATAAAAATGTAAAGTGATTTTTTTTTTTTTGTGCGATATCACCTTTTACAGGCTTGACCCGATGTCACCTGGAGCGGAGGAGCAATGAGGTCACAAATCCTGATGTGCCACACTCTGCTGCTCTGATACAATAGACTAACTTTTAGTTAAAAAAAAAAAAAAAAAAAACCATGCTTTTTTTGAAGGCGTCTTTTTTAATAAAAGAAGAAAATTTTAGTATTCCTCTTAGTAGGAGTAGATGTATATTTGGGAATATCTGAGCGGGAGGGTACTGGAAGCTAAAATGAGAAGATTTCCTCAGTCAGATTAGGGCAGACAGTCACAGGACAAACATATAGGTGCAGCTGTGTTACATTATGGCTGTGTTTTGGTAGTGGTTGCACACAGGACACTGGCAAGTCACCATATGGGATTTTTTCTCTTGAGTTCCATATCATTCCATGCATAGCTGGTGTGGTCTGCCCCGTTTCTCTCCTGTTCCAGGAAAAGCGTAGGAGGTATTCTGAAAATCTTGTCTCCTTTGAAATGGAAAATGTTCTTGTTGGACCACAGACCTCCCCAAAATACTGACCGCCTTTTGCAGAAGTGACTTTTGCACTGATGGACACTGAGTTTGAGTCTAGTCAAGCTCTTGCCATTTAGATTCTTTCCAGAGTTACCTGTTGTGACCAAGTCCACTGGAAGAAATGAAGAAGTGGACATTTGTGAAACCTTGGGGTAGCTTCTTCTTCTGTTTCCCTTGCAGCACACCTTGAAGTGAGCTAAATAGGGTACTGTAAGCTCTTGCGGTTGTGGAAGTTGACTTCCAGTTGTCTTTCAAGCTTGGCCTTAGAAACTAAATTAGACTTGGAAGTTTCCAACAGAAGAGTGTCTCTGGGTTCAAATAAAAGTTTCTTTGGGTGCACCAACAGGAGTCACATCCCATTAGAATGGAATGAAGTAGCTGAGGTAAAATAGGCTTGTTGGGTTTCTCTGCAGTCCTTGAGACCTGGTGGACAGCATTAGTTCTTGCAGATGTTCCTGGGCCTTGTTACGATGTGAGCGTGCTTAGCTGGGGTGTGTGACTGCTCAGTCACCTCCTGCTCACTGGGGTGTTTGCAGCAATGGCTTCACTGCGTTCTCACGCAATCACCCTGGGGCCTACTGTGATTCGCCACCCAAACCCCTGATGCAACATGGTTGGCTTCAGCATGCTTAGCTGAAAAGAGGCAAAACAAAGGTAGAAGGACACTGGAGGCCTCACCCCAGTAGCAAACCAGTACTGCAGCTCCGGGACCAAAGTGTCACCTGGAGCTGCTTTTAGTTCTCCTCTCTCTGGATCTTTGGAGACAGAGGTCCCCCAACAGAGTGTGGCATCCAACAGGAGAAATGCAGGTATCGGGGTTTGCTCCGAAAGGCAACAACAGCTTTGTTGCTAGATCTATAAATTATATAGACTTTTTTTTATAAGTCTGTGTTCTCTTGGAATATGGATGGGTGGATATATTTATTATAGGTTAGTCTTGTGAGAACGGCAGAAGGACTGACTGGGTGAGGAGCAAGTACCTCACTAGCACTGTTCCTGTTGCTCATTTCTAACTAGCCAAGTAAAGAATGAAAAAAGAAACTCCCAAATCCAAACCTTCTCTACTTAAAATTGGGATCTAACAGGAAAGGACAGCAGTGACAGTCTTCCACTTTTCTTCCCACATGAGTGCAGACAGTCCTGTCCTGCCCTGCCCTGCTCTTCATGGGAATGCAAAGAGGGATGACACAAAGCAGAGCATTCTGACACATGGTGTACTGGAATGGATGGAAGGAATGGCACTGCTTCGATTCGGGCTGGGTGAAAGGCATTCCAGTTCACAAATGCATACTCCAAACTCTGTTGTCTGTTGAGTGATTTCATTACTGCTCTGAAGGACCAGAGTCCTCATGAGGGTAATTATTCTGGGAGGGAAAGCTTGCAGTCAGTAATCAGGTCTGAAGCATTGTTAGGTTGTCAGGTAAGGTCCTTCCTAAAAGAGGCAGAGGTGAAGAGAACTTCCTTATAAAATGTGAGAGTCATCGCAGTGACTCCCAAAGGCACTCAGAGTTGGTCTGAAAAGACCTGCAGTATGACAGGAATGTCTGTAAACCGGCTGACTGACAGATTCCGTGGTGACTGACTTGATTAAAATGGTAAGTGGTAGGAAGTTTTTCTGTCAGCTGCAGGTACAAGTGGTTCCTCGTTCCTGGGCCTTGTAAGGACCTACTTTAGGCTGAACTTCTCTTGAATTGTTTCTTTTCCCCAGCTGATAATTGCAGAGAAACTGCAAAGTTGCTATAGGCCTGTGCCTCTTGGTGAGTTCTCTGAAATTGCAGGTTTAAGAGGGTGGTTGAGCTCTAAAGTGACGTGTTCTGCTCCTGAGCAACTCAAATAGTTGTCCAAACCTCTTCATAATGACTTAATTTTTGACCAGACTTGATGGTGTGGTTTGTAGCCTCTTCCTACAAACAAACACTCTCAAAAAAGTCTCAATAATCGTCCAGCCAGACCTGGTCACACCCTCAATGCTTGGCAGCTACTGGTGTGTTTTTTTCTGATAACACTCAGCTCATGTCTTTTCAGCCTGCTGTGCATTAGAGCCCTGCAAGCTGTGCAAGCATGTGTTTGAGTTGCACATCTGTGGTTCTGATGGAGTTGGTTTAATTCTGAATTGAAGGATCAGCCTGTTGAATAGCACAGTAAATTCTAGTGAGCCTGCAAAATATCTCTCTCACATCATGTGAAAGTAATGGCAGTGTCTTTTTACCTCTGTAGCTGTGATTGCAGGCAAAGGTTGCAGTCTGCTTTATGCAAGAATCAGCAGACAACCATAAAACCCAGTCAAACTGCTTTTATTACTTATGCATAAGAAGTCAGTAATGTACAATAACTCACAGACCTTCCAGTCCATTGCCCCCCTCTTTTTTGGGGATGCAGGTGGGAGAGAAAACTGAAAATAACACAAAAAGTGAGGCTTTGTGGGGCTGATCCAGCTGTGCTGAGGTGGATTTGAAGTGGTGCTGAAGAACGGGAAAACTGGAGGGCACTGGTAAAGAAAACTACCTTGTATGAGTAACACAATCCTGAATCAGTGGTATGTTTGTATCTGGAGTGACTTTAGGGCTGACTGGTGCAGTAGGTGGCTCGCTGCGCCTGTGAAGTTTTGCTTCCAAGCTTATCGACATTAACTGTTATATAAATAAAACTTTGGGCAATCAGTGGGGTGCTGGGTAAGCAGTCTGTGATGTCCTTGGGGCAATTGTGACCTTAAGACTATCATAGTATTAATTTTCTGTTCTGGCATCTAATGAAGCAGCCGTTTAGACACAGGAAACCCCTCTTAAGAGCCTGGCTGCTTTTTCTGTCCCTGTGAGCTTTATTCCTGCAGTATTTTCTTTGTGATTTCACCGTTGTGTCCTGTGTTAGGGTCAGTGTGTGCTCAGTGTGTTTTTGGGTGCACAGTTGCTGCATTGATTGGTGGACTTTGGACTTTAGTGTTAGGAAAGTGCCCTGCAAGGCCAGAGCACTGGGATCATGCTTCACAATCAATACGCATTTGTTGACCTCATGAAAGGAAAGAGTATTTTTAGAACAGAATTAGATCTGTTGGGGTCTTTTAAGCATAGAGGGGAGAACTGAGTGAGAATAGGGAATGGAGTCTTGCAAAGTAGGAAGCCTCAGGACGAATGTAGGCAGAAGTATGTTTATATAAGAGCACAATACAGGATAAAATGTGTGTTTTCAAAAATGGGAATGAAAAAATTAAGTAGTTGTTACCGATTTTTGAAATGAGATGTGAAAGTGGTCTCGGTGATTTATCACTTAATATACCAGGCAACATGCTCACATCTGTGATAGCAATTCCAAATCTGGATAAAGAAAATCCAGTCATTCCAATAAAGATAAGGCATAGTAAATACATGCTTCTTTTACACCAGTTGACCAGTTATTTGGGTAGTGATAGGAATGAAAATGTTTGAGGTGCTGGGGGGATTTGGTGTCCTGATAAACACCAGCCTTTTAACCAGGGCCCAGGGCAGTGGCAGAGGTGAACACAGCGCTCACTGTCTCGGAGGCGAAGCTACTGAGGTGCAGTGCCTGTGGAGGACTGAGGCTGCTGATCTGATTCTTGTCTTTTTACTTTCTTTCAGATGGAAAGAATGCGAATGGATCCAAACACCGTTTTAATCGTAAAAGAGAAACTTCATATTCAAAAAATGAGAACTTTTCCAGTCAATACCGTCGCTCCAATTCACAGAAAAGCAAAGCTTTTAACAAGATGCCCCCTCAAAGGGGAGGTGGTGGCGGAAGTGGCAAAATTTTTAGCTCTTGTAATGGTGGAAGACGAGATGAGGTGAGAATTGTAAAGCCATGTCTCCAAGGCCTTCTTTCTTGGGACGAGAGGATCCCTCTGACCTGCCTAGCTAGGTCTTCGGTGTTCAGCTCCTGGGCTGGGAAGGGAAAGAGCACTAAGAGGTGCTAACATCGTTGAGATGCCAGAGTGAGTGTGAGCAGAACAACTTTGCAACAACGGAAGAGGAGTGCTCTCTGCTCTGAGAGACTTGCAGTGACAAATACCATCTGAGGAGTGGGTGCCAAGACAGGCTGGGTGCATATCTTGTGGAGCAGAGGTCCTTTAGTAAAATATTTAGTGATGCAGTTTCTATCTTTTAAGCCCAGAATGGTTGTGTCTAACTGCTTCCGTGTACAAATTTATGTGTGATGGTGGCATTGGGAAAGTAATCGTGTTGGTGACACCAAGATGGAGTAAAGCCAGACTGGGGCTTTTATGCTGGGTGGATTTAAATGCTGTAGATATTTGGTGGGCTTTCATTGGTACAGAGGACTCTGATTTTTCAGCTTTTGTGAATGAGCAATGCTGGTCACCTAAATTGCTGACTGTGTCAGAACTCACTCGCTGTCTCTGTTGAATTCTCATTCTTTGCTTCATTATACCTAAAAAAGTACAGCCTGTGCAAATAGCAGTCAGATTGTGTCACTGGCTGCCTGAAAATGCCAGGATTTGGTTTGAACAACTTTCTTCTGTCATTAACCTTGACTACTAGGTTTTGCCAGCTTTCTCTTGTCCCTGTGTGGATTGTTTTTCCGTCCTCCTCCTCTTGATCAGTGTGGGGTAAGACCGCTCAGCTCTAACTTTCAGGTTCTCATGCACTTCTAACGCTGCACTACTTGATTTGCAGAGCTGTAGTGGGAGAAGGTGAGTGAGTGGATGCTCTGTATTCTGTACGTAATCCTTCATGGGGACTGGGTATCAACTTGTACAGATGCTTTTGCAGTGAATTCTAGCAAGTTCTAACAAATGCTGTTGTCTCTTAGGTAGCAGAGGCTCAGCGGGCAGAGTTCAGCCCTGCCCAGTTCTCTGGTCCCAAGAAGATTAATCTGAACCACTTACTGAACTTCACTTTTGAACCCCGTGGCCAAGGAGGCCATTTTGATGGGAATGGACATGGCAACTGGGGGAAAAGGAACAAGTGGGGACATAAACCTTTCAACAAGGAGCTCTTCCTACAAGCCAAGTGAGTGGCAGCCTAGCAGGGCTCTTAGACTTCTACAGAGACAGTGAGCTGAAAGGGACGATCACCAGAGAATTATGTTTGACCTCGGCTACTTGTATTGACTTTTCTCGGGTGAAATTACCTTTCCGTAGTGCTCTGGTGGTAATGACTGTACTTGAAAGGGATAAAAACTCCCTAAATTGTCACCTTTTCCTGTTTACAAGGTATCTGATAGAGTGAATCCTTTAGATACAAAAGAATTAGTCTTCTGCTCTAATTTTTTAGCATCACTTGTGGAATATGACGCTGCATTTGGGCAGACCAATATGAAAGACAGTGCTTTTTTCAAAAAACACTGGTAGGGGAAGCAATTGCTGGGTCAAAGCTAATCTGAATTTTTAAGTCCCAGAAGCAATTACTCATGTGGGTCTTAGTTCTTAAACTGCTGACTATTACACAAGCCCCTAGGTGTGTGGTACAACCCACATGATGATCAGTACAGTAATCCAGCAACAGAATTGCTTTTGACTGGAAATACTGGTCGCTTTCACACGAATTTGAAGCATGTTCAGGACTTCCTGTATCTGCTCATGTTAAAGACAATTAAAACTATCTTTGGCATTGGTATTTCTGTTTTTCCCTATTGTTTTGTGGCTACTTGTAGTGAAGTTTTTTTTGCAGGAACCCAAATAGTTCTGGTTTTATAAGCATATTTTTCCACTTGTGGATTGCCTGTTTTTCAGTAGTTCCATGATGGAGCTGGTTGATCCTTACATGTTTCTGGAAAACCGCTCTGTCTGGCTCATTCTGCAGTTAGCATGGGATGTCCTGTCTAACTGAAATCAGACACACCTGTATTCTGGAAATATGGTAGTGAATTGAACTCTAGTAGAAGTTACTGACGGTGTCCAGCAGTATTCTGGACAAAGCAGAAGCTCAGAGAATCCTATAGGGTTGTTCTCAAAGAATTTTTAGAAACAACTGAGTGGATCATCTGTCTCTTTGCCTTTCCCCAGCTGCCAGTTTGTTGTCTCTGAAGAACAGGACTACACAGTCCACTTTGCTGATCCAGATACCTTGGTCAACTGGGACTTTGTGGAGCAAGTGGTCAGTTTTGATGGGCTAGATTATTTTTTCTTTCTTAAGGAGCGCAACCTGTCTTTAACTGCCTCTTATCTCTGTGACGTTACATAAAACTCAGCTGGTTTTGAGTTGAGGCCTCTTCAATCACTCCCACAATACTGGGAAAGATCTGTCATGGAATATATTATGAAATACTTTCATGACAGGAAAAGAGAAGTGCTAAAATGTATTAGGAAAATTAGCAGCTGCTTGCTTTTGCAGATGGGAGTTCGTCAAAAATAGTATCACATTCTGTAGAGAGAGTCCTTGTGATCGAGGTACTAACAAAACTTGGGCCTGAGTTCGTGGAAGAGGACTAGAGTGTAGAATTTTGAAGAATTACTCTGTCTGGGTGGCCTGTCTTGCCTAGCAACAACATGGCAAGTCTCTTGAGAACTGTGCTCAGAACTTTGAGGTTGCTTCAAGTAGAAACCTATCTGCCAAGACGACTCCTGTATGGTGTAGCTGGAGGGGAGGTAGGCTTAGTGTTACCAGCTGCCACAAGAGACTGGAAAAAACTAGCTGCTTACTTGGCAGTTCTGTCTCTGCAACACACACCAAATTGTGTGGCTAAACTGGCGTGTTGATGGAAGTAGGTAAGTTCAGTCTTGCCTTTAAAACAGGGCTGCACAAGTCATGAGGCTACAGCCCATTCGCTGTCTTCTCAGTGTCTGCGTTCCAATGATGAAGATGCTACTAACTCTTCGAGGTGATGAATACATGAGGGGGAGAAACATGAGAAGAGTCACTTTTTTAGTGTCATTAGAGTAGAAATACCAGATTGGTGGCTTTGCAGGTTATTCTGGGTGCAATCTATAGGTGTTACTCCGTTCACACTGTACTTAATTTATTAGTGAATAAGCAGAACCTAAAGAGCTGGAGGATCAGTATGTTAGAGTAGAACTTGGAGGTGACATATTCTGTAGCACAGGAACTAATTTCCAAGTCTGAAACTTGTACTGTTCTTCTCATATACCATTTCAGCGAATTTGTAGCCACGAAGTGCCCTCCTGCCCAATATGTCTGTACCCGCCAACCGCAGCGAAGATCACCCGCTGCGGCCATATCTTTTGCTGGGCATGTATCCTTCACTACCTCTCTTTGAGTGAAAAGACCTGGAGTAAATGTCCTATTTGTTATGGCTCTGTTCACAAGAAGGACCTCAAGAGGTGAGGCTTGGTATTTAATAAATGACCTATCATTTTGAAATGTTATTTTTACCCTACTGACCTCCCTCCTTACATTGCAGTGTTGTTGCTATGGAAACACGTCAATATGCAATTGGTGATACCATTACGATGCAACTTATGAGAAGAGAGAAAGGTGTTCTGGTAGCACTGCCCAAATCTCAGTGGATGAATGTGGTGCAGCCTGTTTATGTTGAAGGTGAGTGCATCTGAGTACTGTTGCTTGGCACCCTGCTCCTGACTGTGACTGGGGCTTGTGGAGAGAGGATTTGCCATGGCAATGCTGTGTTGTCACATGAAATACGCCTGCATTTGTAGGCCAGACTACAAAACATGGGTTTTAGCAGCTGAAAACCTTAGTGACCATATCTTAATAATAACAATAAGCTTTCTACTCACACGTTGTTTTTTTTGTAAGGCTTTAACTTGTGTGTTGTTTGCCTTCAAGTTACCATGCTGCAGGCTGCTGTGTTCTCCATCACTGGCATTAGTTTGATGTGTGTTTTGTATTGCCAAGTCATTGGGGTGACTCTTGCTGCTTTTGTTGGTTCTTCAGTGTCCTTAATTTTGCTCCGTATTATACAGCTTAGCAAAACCAACTGTATCTGTCTGTAACCTGTTTCAAGGATGTGATCTTCAACAGGGTTTTCATCCTTTTCACTTATCCATTAAAATCTGTGATTGATACGGGAACATAATTGAAAGAATTGCAAACCTATTCCAAACATCTCTTGCCTGACTTCTTCAGCTTTCTCCAGTCAAGTACTGTGACTAACACAACTCTTATCTGTTACCAAAGAATAATTTTGCTTAGCATTGCTGTTTTGTGGGCTGTCTTGGCTTGCTTCATTTTGCAGTCACATTTGTGAAAGGCTGTGTGCATTTACATTCTCTGTAAAAGTCAAGTTTCCTAATGCATCATGAGAATCCAGCACACAGGGTGTGTGCTTACATTTTCCTCAGTATTTGAAAGTAAAGGACTTTAAATCCTTTTGTAATACAAACAAAACAACAAATAAGGGATCTGAGATCATTCATTCTAAGCCCAGGCTATGGCATTAACCTGGTGCTTGGTGGACCCTTGGGGAGCAGTGTCCATAGGGACTGTACTTTTATGTGTTGCTGTTGCTGCTGTGAAGTTTATAGTTAAGCTCACTAATAACAAAAAGAGTACCTTTTGCTAAACTTGCAGTTCTTTAGTTTACTGTTTCTGCCGTGTTTTTTGTAAAAACTTCATAAATAATGCTTTGTATGGATTTTGAGTACCTACGGGTTTATGAACTAGGTTGAGACAAAAAAGAGGTTGCTGTTGCAAAACTTTCCAGTTGAAGTATTTTTGAGCGTATAAAGAAGAGGAAGAAGCTGCAGACAGCATTGTTTCAGGAAGTGTTGGCCACTCAAGCCTTCTCAAAGGTGATGCTTCTGCAGCAAAGAAGTCTGGACTTGAATTTTGGGGTTTTTTTATGTGTAACAACAGAGTGGCAGGTTGAAAGTGGCAGATTGAAAGTGGCAGATAAACTACTGTGCACGGGAGATATGTGTAGCAGGGCCAGTATGTGGCACCAGCTTGTGTTATCTGTGATACAGTGGTAATATGTAGAGTCTGTATCAAACTCTTGCTAAGTGTCTACCCTGGAGTGGATTAACTGGCAAAACTGAGTAGTAACAAAATGTCAGAAGAAACAACAGTTCAAACCGCTGCCTCTGCACATGGATATTAATGATGTGATGCTCCTTCTCTTCAGATAACCAGCACAGTCAGTATTCAAAGCTGCTTCTGGCATCCAGGGAGCAGGTCTTGCAGCTGGTGATTCTGGAGGAGAAAATGGCATTACTAAAACAGTATGAGGAGGAAAAACACACCCCCGAGGCTTGCTTTATTGAGGCGGCTATCCAGGAACTGAAGGTGAGAACCTCTTTGGAGGTTCGAAGTAACTTTTCTTCTAACAGCGTGCTGAGTGCTAAGCGTCTTGGGTTCTGCTGTGTAAGTGGTTGTGGTGTTTCTGGTGTCTGTGAAGTACATGGTAGCAAGGTGGTGATGCTCTGGTAGTGTTCTAAATCTTGGAGGAGTTGGTAACCTTTGGGTACCAGGGATCTGGTGGGATGTTCAAGATAGAACAGAATGGTTTTTACTGAGTGATATTCTCTCCATAAATGTCAAGGAGTTCTGCTTTCAAAGGAAGATGTGTTTCCCTTTCAGATCTAGAGGTTTCTGGGACAACTTCTACAAGGCAAACATGAGCAAACGTGTAGAATATTCTTTTTCAGAGTTTTTATGTGTCCTAGAGTGGGTGTACTTCCCAGTAATGAGGAGAGGACCTTTCTTCAAGGGTCACTCTTTGTCATAGATGAGTATCTATGAAAACCTGAAGTGAGCGACAAGGCTAAAACTACCTATGGGGATGGTCTCTTGGCTTAACCAGGAAATTAAACCTTGTTCTTTTTGGTTGACCTTTAGGAGCGAGAAACAGCACTCTCTGCTGACCAGGATAAAAACAATGGCATTGCTGGAATCAGTGCTGCTGTGGAAGAATTGGTCCTAGAAAGCTCCAAGACTGTGGAGCCTGCAGTTTCCCAAGAGAAAAAGGTGGGTGAAAACTCTGCTCTGGCAGTTCTTGTTAGTATTTAATTCTGCCACTTTCTGCTGCTGAGTGTGGTGAACAGGGTTTTCAGAAATTATCACATTTTGAAGGAGGTGATGTGGTACTAACTGTATGCTCTCTGCTGTGACAGTGTGGCATAGAATATCTCTCTGCATTTGATGAGGAGCTTGTGGAGCCTTGCTCAGATCTGGCAAGTTCTTTTTCGCCTCCTGTGGAAGCAGAAGAGGCAGTGCTGGATGAAGAGGAAGTACCCGAGGTGCACACTGCAGGGGAACTGGTTGAGAACACTACAGAAGAACCAAATCCAGCTGAATCAAGCTACCAGGAATCTAAAGAGACAATTAGCAGTGGCCATCTTAGCAACTCTCCTTTTTACTATTTCTATCAAGGTCAGTGCAATGAAATCCTGGCATCATGGGATCAGATATGGCTGCTTTGGGATCCTTCTTGAGGCAGGTGTTTGTCACAGTAGAGATGCAGCTAAAGCCTGTGAAATAAAACTCGCAGAGGAACTCAGAAAGGAGCTTGTAATTTTTGTTACTGAAGAATGTACTGGGGTGGGGAGAAGGGTATTGAAAATGAACAGGCAAAGAAGAAGTGATGTTATCTTATCTTGTAGCGGAGGATGGACAGTGCATGTATCTTCACCCTGTGAATGTGCGGTGTCTGGTTCGTGAATATGGCAGCTTGGAGAAGAGTCCAGAGAAGATAACTGCATCTGTAGTGGAGATAACTGGCTACTCCATGACAGAGGTAGTTATTTTATCTTATTACTAAGAGCCCTTGTTTTAGCAGCTTGATTATGGTGGCTGAGGTGAGGCTTGCTTCAGGAATAAGAAATAATAAATAATAACTATGAGTGGGTAGGCATGCTGATCTGTGAAGGACATCTCTGTCAGGTGCAGTATCTTGAGTTGCTTTTGATAAACAGGCTGCAGTGTAACTTGCTTTAGCACATAGGAAGTTCAAGGAGAGAGAGGATTGTAAGCTTAAGATTGGTTTGTTGCTGAAGCTGTCTTAAAAAAGTACGTTATTTTCTCATGCAAGACAGTAGCTTGAACGAGACAGAACATCATCTTTCTCAGCATGAAGAAATACTCTGCTTCTGTCTTGTTCTGTCTTGAACAAACTGTTGTGCCTGAGCATCAAGGGTAGCAGTGGGATGTTACGAAGATAAAGAGGATGGAAAGAAACTTCAGTGTTTGAGACTGAGGGAGTGAAAGTGCTTTAGGCAGTAAAGTTCTGGAAGAGGGGATGGGTCTTGAAATCATTTACCTCAGATAAAGACAACTGTAAGAACTGGTAATGTATAGTAACAACTACACATAATTCATCTTTAGGAACGGTTATGCTCAATTAAGAATGAGTGCAGAAGTGGGGAATGGTCTTCAAGTTTTGCAGCTCTGTGAGGAAAATTACAAAACTAAACTGAAGCAAGCTGAGTAAAGTGGTGGTGGTTGGTCCAAATGACTTGGGTGTAAAAGGCAAGTTTTGTCCCAGTGCAAAAACAAATGCATTGGAGAACTGGTATTGTAGAGTTTTATTCCAGTGGTGTGCGTGAGAAGGGAGGAATAACAAAAAAAAATCGGTAACTGAGGTGGAGTAGCTGCATCCAAATCTGCTTATGCAGGTGGTGAAGATCTTGGGACATTTGGTCTGACACAGGGCATTCTGCACATGTTTGTAACTTATAGAGTGGTTATTGTATTACTGTTTCTGTTTTTTCTGTTTGATGCGATGCATGTTCTATCTAAGCTGTTCATCACAGTCTCTAGACCTTGTTGCGATGATATATTTACTGTTCTTTTAATCAGGATATAAGACAGCGTCATCGTTACCTCTGTCACTTGCCCCTCACCTGTGAGTTCAGCATTTGTGAACTGGCTCTGAAGCCACCTGTCATCTCTAAGGAGACTTTAGAGTTGTTTTCAGGTTGGTATTACTTTTCTAGTAGCCTCTATCACGTATCTGTGAGGGTGAAGGAGATGTAGTTTTTATTATCCCTTAATGGCAGAAAAAACATAGCAGCTTTACTCTTGCACCAGCTGTCTGATGGCTGCTAGACAGAACGACCTCACTTCACTGTTTTATAGACAGTGATTACACAAAGAATAAAAAAGCCTGACTGCTTGGGAGAGCGTATGTTGTTTGTGAGCATGTTTTGTTACTAATGTTTTATAACAGCATACGTAAGTTATCAAAGCTGGAGAAAACATTGCCGAAGTATTGGTGTGGGGTTTTTGATATCCAGTGCTGTGCATTGCTCCTAGATGACCTTGAAAAGAGGAAACGTCTACGGCAGAAGAAAGCTCGTGATGAACGACGACGCGAACGCAGAATTGAGATAGAAGAAAACAAGAAACAGGGCAAATGTAAGTTGTGATTGAGCATCACTGGTGGATTTCCAGTTGTCTTTAGTTGCTGAGATGATTTCTTGGGTTTTAGGCTGAACTTTTAAGGCCTTTTTAAGGCCTTTAGTTTGTATGCACACTTGGAAGATTAGAAGGCATTAGAAACAATGTCTGTAGAGTGAAAAATATAAGCTGTTTTAGTCAGGATGTTAAATGATGTTATGCAATTCCTGCACTCTCACACATTATGGGAGAGACAGGGCAGTTGAGGGCACAGCTGTCTCCATGGTGGATATGGCTCTCAGGATTCTTAATTTCTATTTTTATAGTAATCACGATCTAGAGGGAAGAGTGAGGAATAAAAAAATGCCTAGGAACTGCTTCCATCCAGCAGCAGAGCTGTACTGGTCTCTAAACTAGAGAGTGGAAAGAAAATTGAGTTGGCACCTCCCAGGCTCTTGAAACAACTTGCATATTGACAGTCTTCCCCCACATTGTGTAGTGCTTTAATTTAAAACCTCTTTCTAGATCCAGAGGTCCATATTGCTCTAGAGAATCTGCAGCAGTTCCCTGCTTTTACCTCTTGCCCTGGAGAAACTACCAGCACTGATCATCAGAGTTTCTGTCAGTCTCCTCTTGGCAGAAGCCCTGTGTTTCAAACAGGTGAGCATCTGGGAAAACAACTTGCATCCAGCTCTTTATTATTCTTTTGGGATCTACTGCTTAGGTCATTACACTAAACTTTCTTAATGCTGATCAAAGACTGCTTCTTTCCTAGATTGCCTGTGAGATTATACACAAAAGGATGACACAGCTAAGGAACATTTTGGTCCTTTGTCTGCTTTTTACTACCTCTGTTTCAATGACATTGAGATCTGCACTGTAGTTACCCCATCTTTGAAATCTTTGCTGAGGGAGAAGAAAGGAAAAGTATTCCCCAAAAAGGGAAGAAAAGTGTGTATGCCAGGAAAACAATACTGGCATTTTTTCGTTCTAACATCTCCATCTTCCCCATCATGTTATACTAAAATAAAATGTAGTTGATGAGCACTCAGTTAAGCTGTTGCCCAGTGATACTTTACCAAATGTTTTAATCTTGCAGTTCATAAAACATACTAAATAGAAACTATCTTAAATGACATTCTCAAAACAAACAAACATCCAAACACCAAACCAAAGAATCCAACAACACCCAACACCTCAAAATAAGCAAACAAAAAGCCCAAACCAAAGAAAATCCAATTTAAATCTCCCTTAATTAAAAATATGTCCTACTGCATGATTAATGGGTGAAACTGATGAGTTAAAAATGGTTAATTACATAAGACAATACGACTTTATTTCTGTTTCATCCTTATAAGCAGCATAATGAGTGCCTCTGCCAAATGCAGCTGGCATTAAGTATCTGCTGCTTTCTCCATAGAGTCTCTGTCACCTGCTGCCAGCCAGGTCAGCCCATTGCTCTGTGGGAGTTTAGAAGAGGAGTCTCCCTTCCCTTCCTTTGCCCAGGTAAGCTGTGTAGCAGGGTAAATTTTGTGTCTTAACTGGTGATTAGTCTGAGAACACAACTGCTTCCCCCACAAAAACTATGTGTGCTAAATCTTACAGAGACAACATTGGGTTTGATGCTTCAAGGGGTTAGGGGATATGCAGGGTTGTTCCATTACATGAGATTTAATCATGTCTTACAACTTTTTTGATAGATGTTGAGAGTTGGAAAGGCAAAACCAGAAACATGGCCCAAACCTGCTCCAAAGACAAGAGGTAAGAAAATTTGGTACAACTGCTCCAGGTTCTCTTTCCCTGCATCTAAATCTAAGAAATCTTGTAACTTTACATAAACATTTGGAGTGTGGAGGGACACTTTCACTGTGAAAGTTTTATACAGCCTTCTGCCTTTCAAAGCTCTTTCCTTCTTCCAGATGAGAACACTCTGGCACTCCCTGTGCCAGCGGATAGTGATGGAGAAAGTGACAGCTCAGACCGCGTACCTGTGCCCAGCTTCCAGAATTCCTTCAGCCAAGCTATTGAGGCAGCCCTCCTGAAACTGGACAAGCCGTCCACAGCTGATCATTTATCAGGTGAGACGTGAGGGAGAAGGCATGAAAAGTTTTTGAAGTTAAAAATTTGAATATTTCCCTTTCTTCTTCTGGAAGAAGTGTGAGTAGCAATTTTGGGGACCAAAAATTGGCCACAGAACAGTTTGGAAGATTGTCAGGTTGTGGTTTTGAACAGCTTGCCGAAGCTTCTGTTAGCTTAAAGCAGCTCTTTTAGTGGGAACTGAGATCATCTCCAGCTAGCTAAGAGTCCCATTAGGACAAAGATGACTTCTGACAGGTGTGTTTGCTATGTCTCCATTGGAACTTAATTTAAGCTTTATCTCAAGGAAGTTTAGGTTATATACTTTTAAACTAAGAATACCTGAGCTGCTGAACTACCACCTAACTTTGACGAAAATGGCAATGTAGCTGCTGGCTGCAATTTCAAATTATGGAGTCTGAAACAAGTTGAGATGAACTTAAACCTCTACGCCTGGTCCTGGCTGATAAAACTAAGTTATAATGTGAAGTTTAGCTTTGGCTTCTCTTTGAAGACTGCACTGAGTGAGGGAGAGTTGGACGGGAGCGCCTGGGAGTGTGGTGAGATTGAGCGTCAGCTCCAGTTATGGGTTTTGGACATGGATTAGAGCAATACCTGTCTGAAAGGCAAAATGCTGCACACTTGCAGTCCTTGGATCTGCTGTTGCACCAGCAACTTCAGAATCAGTTCAGTGTGTTCATGTGTATGTGTTAGGTGATGGAGTCTCCCTTAGTTTGTCTGCAGTAATTCTTTTAAACTACCTGGTGATCAGTGAGTTGATGGGAAGCATCACGGGCCTGTAGAAGTGATTTAGACTAGGGAAGATCATTTATTGCCCAGGGAGGTGGTTAAATCACCATTCCTGGAGGTTTTTAAAAAAAGGATAGATGAGTTTTTGAGGGACATGGTTTAGCGGATAATGGGTGTGGTTGGACTTGATGATCTTAGAGGTCTCTTCCAACCAGAAGATTCTATGATTATTTCTATGTGACGTTCCTGTTTTGTGAGAAGATTGACTATTATTTTAATCCTTCACAGAGGAAAAAGGAGGCAAGAAAAGAAAGAAACAGAAGCAGAAGCTACTGTTCAGCACCTCTGTTGTTCACACAAAGTGATTGTACTATTCAAGAGAAGTTTTCTCTCCTGGTTTTCTTTTCATTTTGCTTTGTTTTGCTGCTATAGTTTAAGTATTTAAATTTGAACAGATTAAACTTGTGTTTCCAGGGCTTCTAGGGGGTTCAGGAGGAAACCATGACAATATATGTTGAAGTAAAATCTTTTGATTCCAGCTGCCTAATCAGCTTATACTGAAACAAAGTTTTAAAAGAGACACCCCAGAGACAAGTCAGCCAAGGCTTCTCTGCTGTGCCAAGTTGGTTCTTTTGGCCTCATAAGCAGTATGAAAGTCTGCAGAGCTGTGTGGCAGTGAAGAGACAGGAAGTCTCTGGAAGTATTTGTGGGCAGAAGTCAATCTGACTGTGATAGTAGTGCTGTTTCAGTAAAGCTGTCAAACGGCTATCAACAGAAACTGGTTTCCACTGTGCTGGAAATGGGCAGGTTTTGTGGCTTTAGAGTGTTAGCTGCTCTGTCTGTTCTTTTTCTAAAGAGCGAGAATTCCTCCTGTTCTCCTGGCTTGGAAGGATTTAAAGCTGAGGTGAGTGTAAAACAGAGAATTTGGTTGTTTTTTGAAGTGACTCTTGATGTGTATGTTTCAAAATGCGTACTGGCACTAGCGGTAGAAGGAGCCTCCTGGCTTCTCTCAGTTGTTAAGCTCTGTTTGTTTTGATGTGGGTGAGAGACTGCTCATTTTTTTTTTTCTTTTGCCAACCATGGGCTACACATTCTTTGTATCCTGATCATCTAGAATAAACACTCCACCCTAGGGCTCTTGGTAACTGCTGGAATCATGTTTTGACACTGGCTGCTCTGGATTTGGAAGAACAACTGATAGCTGGAGTGTGTAGGTAAATTTTGGCCCCCAGCAGGAAACTGGGGTCTTTGTGTATTGGGAAAAGGGTCTGTATCTGCTTGGTTCTGGTATGTAAGCTGATCTGCACCAAGCACCTCAGGCTAAAACTATGCTTTTTCTGGACCCCTCTCTGCTTTTTCTTTGGGTGGTTACATTCTGCACTGCTTGTGGATTGATTTGAGCTAATGAGTTAAGTGGTTTGTCGAATAAAATGAACTGTAGGTGTAATGTACCAGTCGAGGCCAGCATTACAGTAAATCCCATGCACACACACACTGACAGCACTGCCCTCTTCCTGAGCTGTAACCCAACTGTCCTATCAGCATGGAGCACAATACCACATGTAGGTGCATGGACACCTATCTTTCCTTCCTGCTGATGGAACCCATGCCAGGGAGCTGTACTGAGCACCACCTCACTCCGTGCAGGACTGCTGGGTCTCCTCTGCCATCTCCCGCCTGACTTGCACTGGTGCTCTGCCTGCCTTTGTCCAGGCTTTACAAAGTCAGTGTGTTCTCTGTCTGATGCTATGGCTGGTCTAAGCAAGAAAGCCCTGGGTTTAACTCCTAGAGGCAGGAATTCCACCTCCACTGGTAAATTCACTGGTTGTGTCCCTGTTTTAAAAGTTTATGTCAATGCATTGGCTTGACTTCAAAGCAGTAGGCACTGCGTCATGCCAGTGCTTCGAGCACTTGAGCCTTGTGTGCACGGGAAGCCAGTACCAAAGAGTACACTTCACTAAACTCTGTATGTGACTGTAAGCAAGAAGGAAGGGAGAGCTAAGAAATGCTTCAGCTGCTGTGAGAAAAACAGAGGAAACACTTGCAAAACATTCTTTGAAAGCAGCTTGTCTTCTCGCTTAGTCACAATTAACTGCACTTGGTGGAAAGACAGTACAGCTTGTCCAGAGTGCAAAGAAGCCAAGACAAGATGCCTGAAAGCAGTAACAAGTCTTGCTGTTAATGCTTTGTCTGCACATTTGAAAATTGCAGGAAATTGCGAAAGCAACCAAGAAAGATTCAAGCATGCAGCTGACTGCATTCACAGTACAATTGTTTCTGGTTTGTAACAGTCATTTAAAGCCATGGAACAGGAGTAACTACTTAATGTCTAACCAGTATCTCTTGTGTTCTATGATCTCTACACATTTATAGTCACTTTTCTTTGCATTGGGAAGAGAGAGGGCATAGCTGGAGCTGGTGTTAACTCACCTCTGCGTCTCACAGGCACTAGAGCAAGGGAAGGGATGTGGGCAAGGCAGACTGTCCCTTTGCTGGGGCAGATCCATGGGACAGCATCTTTGAGTTGTATCTGGTTTTCCTATGGATTCGAGAGCTAATACCAGCAATGCTACTTTCCTGTAACTGATTGGTGTAAACTTAATAAATATCTAAGCAGTACATGTACCTATGAGTTTTATAATGGGCCAGGTGGAGTTGAGCCTTACAGCTGTACCGTGTATTCCCTGTCATCTCTGCTTCTGTGTACACAGCTGGTGTTTTTGTGACTCAAAGCAAGGGACAGCCTTATAGATACCAGGTACACTTGAAGAGAAGGTAAAAAACAGTAAAAATGCCATTAACTGGATTCCTTGTCCATGCCAACTGCCTAAAGCTCACTTCTACCTCAGCACAAGGATCACACTGAGCTGCTGTACTCCTTAGGAGCACAGTGGTGGTGGTGGGGTTTGACTCCTGGAGTGAAATCATATTTAAAAAAGTTTATTTAAGAACACTTAGAATGGTGGAATGAAATCGAAATACAAACATGCTTTTTCTGTCACCTGCTTTGCATAACACTGAAGATAACTGGTTACACAAGTACAGGACAGAGGTGAACAGTAACTGGTAATGTTCAGTCTGTCTCTGTGCCATCATCATCTTCCTCATCTCCACTTTGAGACGGCTCTTCTGTGAGGGAACAGCTCAGTAATGACTTCTGTACACACTGCCTTTCCTCTGCGAAGAGAGCAACACAGGGTCGTTACTTGATCTCTTAAAAAATGCTGGAATATCCTGAACTTCTACAGAAAGGAGCATTTCTCAGTTCAAGAACTTGGAGCCCAGCATTTCCTACACCCTCACCCCCCTTCCGCCCCCAGAATTAAGGCCACACTTTGGGAAAGCAGCTAGATGAACGCACCTTCATTTGTGCAGTTTTGCAACAACAGCAGCAGCTGTCTTCTGTTGTACTGGATTAGAAATTTTTGGCATGTTCTTATAGTACCTGTAGGAGTAAAGGGAACAACATGTGACTCTACAAAACCAAGTGTTGCAGAGCTGCCAGTGTATTTTCTGACGATCATTGTATCAAGTGACAAAACACCCCAGGCAACAGCTTTATTAATGCAAGTGTTAGGAAGTGGCTGCAGACTTTGTTTCTGCACTGTGAAGGTTAAGCAGGGGAATAGTAATTTTTAACATGTGGTGCCTATTCTCTGTCCCAGGTGGTTAATTTTAAGGACATGGATGTTATTTTACTTTGAAAATATATTTTAAGAAAACAACACACTATAGTATTTACTGCTGCGGTTTTGTGTTAAATGCAATGAAGATTCAAGCAGAATTAGTGAGAATTTCAGCACAGGACTGCTGGTGTCCCTTTCTTATTCAGATCTCCTAGAAGCTGCTCAGTTAGTGACAAGATGTGTCTGTTTCACCCACAGCAGTAAGATGGGGTTATTCCATCTCAGCAGGCCTGGACGGTAGGGTCCAAGCTCCCACCACCTCCCCCCAGGTGAGAGCCTGCACCGTGTGGCTCAGGCAGCAGCTGACCTCCGATGTGCAAAGTGTTGAGGACACAGGGGTAGCGTTGGTTCCGGCTCTCCAGCTGCCTCACGAAGGGGAGTGCTGAGCAGAGCAGCCCACAGGCATCCTTGCGGCAGCGCAGCAGCACGACCCCAGTGTAGGCGTTCAGGTACTTCACTAAGGGATACACAGATTCACAATCACAGAATCCTTGAGGTTGGAAAAGACCTCCAAGATGATGCATAGAGTCCAGCCCTTAACCCACCACTGTCAACTCTACCACTCAGCTGTGTCCCCTAAGCCTCATACCTCCACATCTCTCAAATACCTCTAGGGGTGGTGACTGCACTGCTTCCCTGGGCAGCTAGTTCCAATGCTTGACAATCCTTGTGGTGAAATAAAATTTCATAATACCTGATCTAAACCTCCCCGGTGCAACTTGAGGTCATTTCCTCTTGTCCCATCGCCTGTCACTTGGGAAAAGAGATCAACCCGCACCTCGCTACAGCCTCCGTTCAGTGAGTTGCAAAGAGCGATGAGGTCTCCCCTCAGCCTCCTCATGGCTGAACAGACCCAGGTCCCTCACCACTTCCAGAACCCCCGGGCTCCAGGCCCTTCCCCCGCTGACGTTCAGCCGCTGTAGCCCAGCGCCCCAGCTCCTTTTCCTTCCCAGCCGCCCTGTCCCAGCCTGGGGCGGTTGTGGCCCCTGGACCACTCCGCGCGAGCCTCCGGCGTCCCTGCCCGCCCCCACCGCGCACCTGTGAAGGACACGGAGCAGCAGGCCAGGCCGTAGTCCCCGTGCACCCGCGCGATGGCGTCCCTCACGGCGAGGCCCACCGCGCGGTCCTCGATGCACTGCCGGCACCGCGGCTCCTCCGACACCACCTCGCACAGCACGTACCTACGGGACAGGCCGCGTCAGACCGCAGAGCGCACCGGGACCGCGGCAGACCCGACCCCGCCCTCGCCTCACCTGTTCTTGAAGCGAACCATGGCGGCGGCGCCGGCCAATGGGGGAGGAGCCTCCGCGCGACGTAGCCAATCACCGCCGCGAAGGGGCGGGGACAGACGAAGCGCTTCCCGGCCCCGCCTTCATCAGCCGCGAGGGGGGTGCGCGCATGTGCGCTGAGGCTCCCCCCGCCTCGAGGCACTCGCGGGACTGGGCAGCTCTCGTGCCGGCCTGAGGGGGGCGCTCGTGCCTGTTATAAGCGAATGAAGGCAACAAAGTCCAATCAAGTTTTCTAAGTATTTATTTAGGTAGGGAGCTTGTCGCTAATTCTGAGTGGAAACGTCTTTAATGACCTTAATTTTAGACAAAATGATAATCCTGTCCTGGCTGATAAACTTCTGCCCTCTGAAACGGATCCCTGCGCTTCTATTCTTTCCATTTGTCTTAATTCCTTCACCTGTAATCACATTTTTGAGGCGTGTGTTTCTGACAAATGCAGAATATGAGTTGCATGGAGAGAAAAAAGCGCACAAAGTCTAGCATGGACTTGCCAGGAGACCTTTTATTTTGGGCTGTGAACAAAGGGACCGATGTAATTCGCAGAAGCTGATGAACCAAGTTGAACATCAGATCCTTAGACACCACAGATGCCCTTGGTAGTGAGTTTTATTTTATAGCAGCTATTTTAATAATGTTGCATACAATAATATCTCTATTTGGCAAGTCCTGCTCCCTGCCTGGAGTTACTAGTATGTTCTCTGCTGAAACTTCCATTACTTTCAATATATCTTTCTGCTATTGTGACTAGAACATATTTTGCTAATTTACTGTGTTAAGTTTTGCGTCTGTATCTGCTCAGGTCATCCATCTGGCTTATCCTCTACTGGGCTGCTAGTGAAATATTTTTTAGACCTCTGTGTTTCCCTGGCCTCATGACCAGTGATCATTTAGCCTTCTTAGTCCTTCCTACCTGTAGTTTGTCTTCTTACATTATTTTACTTGGTCTTTCACATTTTTGATGCTCTTTTCTGAGCTATTTATCATCAGTTTCCTGATTCTGAGGAGCTTAGAGCTAGTGAGGTCTCATTTAGGAAAGATCAGTAATGAACTGTTCAGGTACCTGTGGCATTGGGCAGGACTCCTGGGAACTGCTGAGAACCTCTGTGAGCAGAGCTTGTATGTTCTTCTAGAAGGATTTGAGCCCTATGGACTCTTAGCAAAATGTTTTAAAACTTTATCAGGTAGACTACTATAAAAAGGTGTTTTTAATAGAAAAAAAATCTCTTTATAACCAGTAGATCTTAAAACTGTGTTGAAATTCACTGTGAAATTGTTTAGATATCATAAAAAACCGCAATCTGCAATAATTATTTTTGCATCTATATTAAAGAAGAAAGGAGTAAGACACAGCAGAGCTTGTGGTCTGTTTTAAATGTTTCCCTTTTTGTTTATTCCAATATTGTTTCTTGTATTTTCTAAGAGATACAAATTTCTCCTCTGAATGTTCAGAGTTTGGTGCAGAAAGACTGTTCCTTGGGAAAGTTATTTTCAGTGACTGAGGTTTCTTTTTTGCCAAAGTTCAGCTTGTTGAACTCTGCTTTTATTTCCATAATTGACTTTCCCTTGGTCTCGGGGAGATTCAGGTAGATGAAAATTGCTGAAAAAGCAAGGATTCCCAAAAAGATAAGGAAGCAGAAGGGTCCAAGTTTGTCCTGCAAGAAGAAATAGGAGATACAGTAAGGAAAGTAAGAATCTCATTCTGATTTCCTTGCTCTTGGGTGCAAGTCTGTGTCTTAGTAATTAAAATTCAAAGTTGTGCTCAATACACAAACCAGGATGGATGTCAAACCAGGAGTTTCCACTGGCCACATTTGACCAGAGTCCAGTTGCTGCTCCCCTGGCAGGCCTGAGGGATTCCTGAGCAGGTTTAGTATTTGGACTGAACTCTAAGCTTTGCATGGCTTTGCAATTTATTGCTATTATTTTCCTCCCTGTCAGCATTCAGAAGTGGTTTAACCTGGAGGGAGGGATCCAGTTAGAGTCACTTACAACAATCAATGGAAAAATCATCCCAAGCACAAACAGTCCCATCCAGTTGATGCAGCCAACAATTAGAAAGGCTGATGGTCTGAATGACTGGCTGAAGATTTCAACCATGATAGATATAGTGGCTCCAGCTGAAAAAGAAATGCAAAACACAAAGCAGGTACACCTGTTTCCCTGTTCCTGCTGAAGATCCTCACAACAGTAGTGGTAGGAAATGACAGAAAGGCAGAGCAGGCAGGCGGCCTCAGCTATAAGGGTGAAAAACCTTCGTTCCAGAAAGGGGCTTAAGCTAATTTAGGTTAATTTAGGACTACAGTTGTTAATTTAGGTTTCTCTTACTGGAATCCTTTTTCCAGTGCCATTGGGTCTGTGCATTTCCATATTGTACTGTAGCCATTATTAGCACAGCAGCTGATAAACCAGCTCCCCTTTTGGATCCTGTGGTCAGTTCCACCTGAAGCCTGTTGGTAGGCATAAAGCTTAACTTGCTAAGTTAATTAGGATGGTTACAATAATATCCTGGCAATGCCTAGAATCCTGTTTTAGGCTGAGCATTTAAAAAATTGTTCTGAAATTTCTGTCTCAGACTCTCTGGAGAAGGTGATACTATATTTTAAATTATTTAGATCCTATGATCAGCAGTAAGATTTGAGGTGTCTGTTTCCTTTTACTGTATCCCCTTTGTACATAACTGTCCTTCCCTTCTTAATTTCCAGAACATTTTACTGTGGTACTAGTCTGTTCTTTCTTTGCCAGTTTTGCCACCAACCAATATGATACAAAATTTCCTCCCAGTGTTGCAACTGATGTACTTACATGGTCCAATTCCATAGAAGATGACGAATAGGAAGATCAAGATAACACTGAAGTAATGCATCCAGAAAAACTGATGCTAAAAGTGAGAAACCAGTGATATTAAACTGTTAGACACATGACAGAATAGCAGAACTCTATTTTCTGCCACCAATTAAAGTTTTTTTGTACATGTCCTTTGAGGCAGGACTTGAAAGGTGGGCTGATGCTGGATGAGTAACCAGAAGGCTTCTGCCTTTTTACCTGCAGTGACAGGGTCATGGTAAGGAGTGCTAGCACAGAGCACATCAGTGTGTATCCTCCCCAGAGCAGCACCTTCCTCCCAAACCGGTCTATAAGGGTACTCTGAAAAACATGAAACACAGGTCATAAATCCCAGTTCTCAAATGAAATAATTCCTCCCCTCTCCATGTGTTCTCTGCAAGACTTCTCTGAATAACAGCCAGAAATCAATGCCATTTCAGAATCTCTTACTTCTTTAAAGCTAGTTAATTAAGCTGTGTTTATTAGTCAACCCTAGGCTGTTGTTAGACAGTTCCTGCTCTTGCATGGTGGAATATATGGAATGGTGCACACATATGTACAGACACCTAATCCAGAATGTTAAAAAATCGTTTTACAGAATAAAAATTAATCTAAAGACATACAGTCCTGTATATAATTTGGGAAAAACTTGTCTTTTATCCTGCATGTGGTTTTGAAGAAGCAGGAATATAGGTCTTAGGCTATGCAAATCTTCCCCAAGCCCAGTTCTAAGGAAGGAAAAGTACAATTGTTGACCACATTACATTTTTCCTTCAAATTCAAGTCTGAAGAGACTTACACACAGTATAGAGGATAAGCATTCACATAACCCAACTCCCAGGGACACGTATGGGATAAGGTATTCTTCAAACTTGGCTGTGTGGAATACTTCAAAAGAATAGAAGTATATCTGAAAAATGCAGAGAAGAAATGCACCTGTGAAAAAAGTGTTGCAATTGCGATGCATTCTAAGCTGATATCATAACATTGACTTAGAGGTGTTTCTAATGCTGATTAGAGTTGTCTCTTGTTCTGGGGATGGAGAGAGCACTCAACTGCATTGATTCCACAGAGCTGCAAGGTAGTCATGACAGTCATCAAAATATAAAGTTGCCAGCGCAAAGATCGCTCTTTAATTAGTTCGAGGACACGCAAGGTTTTTGTGCTCGTCATTGCAGCCTTCTCCTTCATAATGTCATCGATTTCTGCTTGATGGTCTCCTTCCCCCCAGAGTTTCCTGATGGCTGTTGGGGACAAAGAGGAGAGTGGATTATTCTACCAGTATAGCTCCATCATGAGTTGGTTATATTAAACTCTTTAGCCTGCCTGTCCATTGGTGCAGGGAGCGGTGTCAGTGCTGTCTGCTTCTGCCATCTGATTGCGTCTGGGGCAGCTGGCAAACAGGAGTTTTGCCTTACTGGTATCTAATGTTGAGTTAATTTTAAACGAAGTAAACATTTAAGTGCATTTTAGTTAATAAAAAAAAAGGTCTGCCTAAACTGTTTCCCTTAAGAAATACAGGTGTGTTGCCGTAGGTACCTCAGCTGTTTTATTTAGGTCAGCCTCTGGTGTTACCCCATGGCACTGCATTGTGCTGTACAGGTCAGTGCTGCTTTCTCGTCTTCTGCAGAGCCTGTCGCTCTAACATAGCAAATTAAGTGAAGTAGGTGAGAAAAGTAGATACTCTACCCTTCCTGCAGGCTTCCTCATTGCCCTTCTGTATCAGGAGGTAGGATGGTGAATCAGGGAAAAATGGAAGAGTAACCAGTTGAACCAATGCTGAAAGTCCACTAGATGCCAACAACCATGGCCACAAAGCTTCGCTTCCTAAAATCTCCCTGGAAGTGTATATAAAACAAAATTAGGCTGAAATAATGGAATTAATATTCAGGAAGTTTTTCTGAGTGATGAAGATTGCTCAGATTTCATTCAGGGGTGCAGTGACGCAAACCCCTCAAGTTATAATCTGGCAGATTTCACAAATTTGGCTGGTTTTATTTCTTACAACTTCAGGGGAATTATTTGGCATTTTGAAAAACTTTCTGAATACCATTAGGGTCTAATATAATGTCTGGAGAGCTGATGAGACACGTTAGACCATTGTTTGACCACAGGATCAAAACATCTTGCTAAGACATTTCGTGTAGGTATAATAAATTTTGAAGGAGAAGTCCCCCAGTAGACAGAGTGTGGCAATGAGAAGAAATCAGATTATGAGTAATTATTTTCTATCTCCTATATTAAAAACTGTATGTTTGCCTCAAAGATGACCAAAACTTTTCTTGTGGCATAAACTGTTTGGGAGAAGGTGAGAGGATTTCTCAGTCACTGACTAGGTGAGAGGGTAAAGATATAGAAAGATTTCTGCTACTTTCAGTATAACCTGAAGAAAAGATTAGAGAATTTACCGTAGGCCAATAACCTGTCCTGTGAGTTTTCCCAGTGTCAGAAAAACAGCAACTGTGGAGTTGGTAAATCCACGCAGCTTCTTGGGTGAAATCTCTCCTACATACTGAGGATGTATATTGAGAGAAAAACCTTGAACACAAAAGAGGATAAATAACTGTTAAAATATTTAGAAAAGCTTAACTTTCTCCTCTCTTACATTGTTTCTATTCACTATAGTATTTGGATTGAAATTTCTTGCAAAAGGGATGATGTCTTTCACTTCTATGAAGTACCCAATATATTTGCTTTAAAAATCATTCTCCAAGAATGGCAATACCTGTGAAGACAATCCTGGAGCAGCAAGGACACTTGTGCTCCACAGTGGCATAAACACATACCTGTACCAATGCCATACAGAAAGCGTCCAACCAGAATCATCTCAAAGGATTTGGCTGTTTTACTGAAGGCCATGAAAAGTGCAGCTGCCAGCATGATCAGGTTGGTGCCCATTTGACACTTTTTTCTGAAAAAAAAAAGGCCCATTTAGTGTGGAAAGAACATCTTGTACTCTTTTGACTGGTCTTGCTTATGGCAGACAGCATGGTACAGCCATCCTGCTGTTTTTGAAGAATGACTGAAATAATTTTGACTTTGGATAATCAAAGTGATTCTTTGCAATTTCAGAGACTTTAGATTTGAAATTATTAATGTATCTTATCCATAATCAATTGGAACACTTCACCAACATTTCTGCAGTACAAGTGGGGAAAGAGATCAAAGAACTGGCTCAGTTTGTCACCAAGACTTTTAAAAATGGCTAGAACTCCTCATAAAATACCAGGTTGTTCCCCAGAAATAATCTGAGTCCATAGCTCTCACTCTAGAATGGCTCATATTAAAGAAATTCTTGGCTAAATTGATGTGATCTGAGATAGCAGAAGGAGTTTTTAGAGGCATATTTCGAAAGATATTCTGTGGGAATAGTGAGCTGGTATGTTCATGACCCTGATGTCTCAGGTTCAAATGGAAGTCAGTTGTTTTGCCAGGATGCTTGCTAGACAAGGATCCTTTGCACACATCGAGTTTTTGCAGACATCCTCTATTTAGAAGACTGTGATTCAGCAATTAGGTTATCATGTGTGAAATAACCCATGGGAGAACTGTGTGATCTAGTTTTCAGTCTTGGGAGACCCTCTGAGTGTGGGATGAGGCAGTGTCCCACAAGAACTTTCTTGGGGGCACTTACCTGATAGGAAAGAACACAATTGCAGGCAGGCTAAGATGGTTTGTTGAGACCCATATGAGGGGCCTCTGGATCAGTGGGTTGTGGAGCAGATCTTTAAGTGGGTGACACCAAGTAGGTATGTTTGCCAATTTCTCTGCAAATGAAATTAGTGGTGTTACACACAAGGCACGAAGAACAGACCAGACTGGTGAAGAATCCTTTCTCCATCCAGTGGGAAAGATAGTTCGGAACTGACTTTCAGTAAAATGGATTGTTAAGAATGGACATGGCTCTTGGGTAATTTGTTTGGTGCTTATTGTATCTTTACAGCACAGTTACAGGCAATTTTTTTTTCTGTTCTCTTCACATTTTCATTAAATTAGATATGAATATTTAATAGAATGTCATAACCCCAAAAAACATGTATTTGAATGGAGATCTGGCTCTTGTTTGACACTTAAGGATATCTTCCACGCAGTGGTTTCCAGACGGTTAGGGTAACTGATGGGGTTTGTAGAACCTGAGAGATCCTTATGAGTCATAGGGGATTTTGAAGAGAACACGAGGCAGGTACACTATCCTGCTACTCCCAGAGGCGCTGATCTGGTGATGTGATGATAAATGCATCCTTTACAGAAATTCAGTTCGCTGAGGAAGGCAGATACACAAGATAAAAGACTGCTTGCTACTTGAAAGAGATGGATGTGTTAGCAAACCAAATCAGTTTAGTCAGGCTTCAACCAAGAAGAGGAGGTTTCTTTGTTCACTTTGGTATTTCCCTGTACTTTCTGAAACACTTACTTTCTGTATTTCGTAGTCAAGTAGCCACAGCAGAGGCTGCCCAGGAATCCTCCTATCCCATAAACAGACACAATGAAGGACCACAACAGCATGGTTGTCTCAGGAGGGAGGGGAGAGCCGTGTCGCTCTGTCCAGGTTTCATTAATAAATTTCCTGATATGCTGAAAAATAAAATGTCAATTGGTCAGACGATGGGTATAAGATCCTCTTGTATTATTTGGTTGTTGTCCTTCAGATTCAAGTATTAGACTGCTTCTGAGACTAACTTTCTTAGTAAAACAATTAGCTGAGTTCACATTTCAAAATCTTCCAATTTGTGTCAGTCAGCTTCCTGGGGAAGCATGCTAAAAGCACATTTTCTGCCTGCCTTTGGAAACTTGTATGCTATGTGGTAACAATTTATTTGAGACAGAAAGTACCATCCTGTTTTTTAAAGGAAAAAGTGCTTTACATATTCAAAGTTGCTGTTAGCCAAAGAAAAGTCATAGGTGAGCTGAATGCTGAGTAAATATGAAATTTATGGGCATAAGGCAAACTGAGACATTTTGTGTTTTCAGCCTTAGGGAGATGGCTGCTTACCACAGAAGGATAGTTAATGACAGAGATGTGGAATCCATACGGGAAACTGCCACCAATTCCCAGCACTAAGATCATTTGAAAAAGTCCCCAGAACTGAACCTGCAAAGCAAAAATAAAGTGCTGTATCAGCTTGTCATTAATCTAGTTCTGTGCAGGGGTGGAGCCTTTGTAGCCACGCTTGCCCTTCTGTTCTGGAAACCAGCAGTGTTTTTCCAAAATGCCTTTAACTTACTGCAAAAATGCAATCACCAGCCACAGTGTTATAGTGACACCAAGTGCCACTATAAGTAATAATTCACCATTTTGCTTGCCAGAGGGAGAAGGAATTTTAAAAGATGCTCCTGATTGTCATTTTCAGGTCTACCTTCCAAGAGCTTGTTACTTAATTAGTCCACAGCTGGATTTCCCAAGTTATCACATGACAAGAGCCAAGAAGCTATGCACCAGATGAGTCTAAATTTCCTTAAAAATCCTATCTCAAGTTCAGTGGATTTGCTCATTGGCAAAAGCAGTCAAAACAAAGTAAAAACTCACTCTTCCTTTTTTTTTTTAACAGACTTATAAATTAAGAATTTTAATACTTAAAAAGGAAAGCATAACAGCTTCTTGCTGGCAATTGGGAAATAGAGCAAGAAATACTTATCACTTCTTCCCTGTTTAAGACTCTGGAAACTCTTGAGAGATGATATTAATTATCTTTGCATTAAATGAGGGAAGTAATTTATTTTAAAGCTTATGTCATTGATTTCTTAGCCTTTTGCAGTACAGTTGATCTATATATTACTTTGGGAAGTAATCAGAGTGCTTAAAAATTAGTATTATTTTCAGTAAGTTAGAATACAAAAGTACAGTGGCATTGTCAGTGGTGGAACTGTCAGGACTTTTGTTAATTCTTATCCTATCCTATCCTATCCTATCCTATCCTATCCTATCCTATCCTATCCTATCCTATCCTATCCTACCTTGTTACATGGTAAACACCACGCAACATGATTTCCTTGGCCCCAAGCCCCATTGTTCTTGGTGATGTTTAAATGCAGAAGAGAAAGATGGTTTCTGTCCCAAAAGATCTTAGGATATTTAGAGAATCTGAATCTTTAACATTATATTAACTTTGTCCTTTATAAGTCAGAGCCCTGAGAAAAAGTGACCAGATACTCACCAGGTCAGAGAAGGTGGCCATCTCCTATGAAAGAGCCAGTTCTTATTGCTTACTGGCTGGTACCTGCCAAAAGAACCAAATGCTTGCATTATGCAATGACAGTATCAGTAAACTAGTTCACTGTTGTTGAAGTTAAATTTTACTTCAGAGGATTTTGAGTTAATCACACATATTTCAGCTGTTGTACAAAGTTTAGAATTGATGGGTTAAATATTTCAACCAATGGTTGTGTCTAGCCCAGGTTAACAAGAAGGCCTCCCTTGCAGGGAGCCTGTATACTTCACAAACTCTGTCTCGTGCTAGGGGGATAGGGAACTGAGACATCCATTTTAAACAGGATTCCAATAATTAAGACTTACTTGGTTTTCAGTAGAAGCTGAGAAACATAAAGACAAAGTTGCCTGTTGGGAATCTTAGATGAAGCTTGGGCAGTGAACTATAGGACTTTGACATATAATAGAAAAGAACTATTCTCTCTTCATGTGACAGCAACTGGAGCACATCATAACTTAATCATTACTTAAAGAGAGTGAAATGCTTTGTCATTTTGAAATGGGATATGAACTTAACTATTCTTCAGTGGCACACCAGGCTTAGCTGGCTAAATAGGTAGTAGTGTCTAATTTCCCTTTGCTGGGAGAGAAAGATTCAACATCATGCACAATATTGTCTGGCATTTGTCATTAGTCAATATATTTACTTTTGTGTCTGTGAGAAAAAAGGTTACTTTGAAACTGTCCTGTATCCTCTCTTTCTCCAGACAGAAAATTGTCAGACTTGAATTTAATTTATTTCATAGTTAAGAGTGTTTTCTATGTATTATAATGCTAAATGCCTTAAATGCCATTTGGCATGTACATTTCAGCTGAAGAAGGTGAGGATGTAGAAACAGGCTGATTGAATGCAAGTAGATGTATTCACTAGAGTGTGCATCACATGCAAAGAATAGTCACAGAATTTCTAGCTAACATCCTAAATGTTTCACATAGCACCAACTGGCCATTTCTCCCCTCTTTATGTGGTCCTCATGGTGAGGTTGACTTTGTTGTTGATGTATGATGAGAGTTTATGACAAGCTTTTTTCCAGATTAAATTCTCCAGTGGATAAGATGTTGTTAGGCACAAGTGAGACTGTCCCTTTGATGTTAAGAATTCATGTCCTCTTCAGTACATTCATACAAAGTTGAAACAACATGTGCATCTGCCAAAGGAAAGAAATGCTGTGCTGGCTGCCAATATCTGCCTTGTTTAGATGGTATTGGGGAAGACATAAGCACGCAGTAATATGTAGCTACCAGTATAGGGCATTCCTTCTCAAATGCAGCCTGTTGCACATTTTCTTACGTTCTGCTTCATCCACTTCTACTTAGTATATTTTATACATATTATAACTTTTACTCCTTGGTCTTGTACTTTGATTAATGTTTCTACTTTTGGTGGGTTAAGAGTCTTCCTCCAGTAATGCCCTTAATGAGTAATGTCCTTTGCGTTTATGTTGATTAGTTACTTACTGCGTCTATGCTCTTATTTCTTACACTTTGTTGAGGTCCCCTTTATTAGATGTGCAATTTCATAACTAGTGCTAACAACTAGTTACCAGAAATGTTACAGATAGTCATAATTGTGATCAGGAGAGTGAATATCTCAACATCTGTCCATTTGGTCATTTATCCTGCAGTTTTACAGTAATGTGCTGAGCTGTGCTAAGCCTTCCTCAACAAAGGCCAACTCAACAAGATCTCTGGTTTTTGTACCTAGCTGACAACAGTTCACTGATCCATTTTTTCCATGTTTATTTCAGTTAGAGTCAGTATTTCAGACATATCTTACCTGATGTCTCTGGAAGCAAATGTACATGTAGTGGCCCTGAAACTCCTGAATGATTGTTGTCTTTTATCACCTCCCATGTATACCTGAACTGTACTTTCTTGCTGTTTCATTCCTTGACCACACTGTTACCAGAATATTTTCTTGCTCCAGTGAGCACAGGCCAAGGGTGACCTGTGCTCCAAATAGCTGTTCTGCTTCATTGTCACATTAGTGTTCCATAGGGCATCCACTCACTTCCTGGTGAGGATCTTGTGGAGTAGGCTTTCCTGATAACATCTAATGAATAACTGAGATCACCCAAGTGGCTCAGTAGAAGGTCACTCCAGCAGTGCTACAAAATGCCACTCTGCTTATATTTCCAAAGACTTCAGGTATTGTTGTAATGGAGTTAAAGATGTTTTCAGAATGACCGTTCAGGAAAAGAGAATTTGGTTTTGCAAAAGTTGTGATTTCGTGTTCTTGTATGTATATGAAACACAAAATTACTGAGCTTTTCTGAATTTAAGGACACTTCATGTTTCATAGATTATATTTCAGTGAGAAGCCTTCAGTGTCCCTCAATATGAATGATGGGAAGAATGAAAAAACCCCATCATGGATGAGTATTCACACCATCAACATTTTTCTAATCAGCTGTCCGTAATGGAGATCTTGATGTTGGGGGAAAGAAACATTTGTGGAGGCCAGAAGTTTTATTACAAGGCAATCTGCCATTTTTATTATGTTTCACATTTTCAAATAAAAATAAGCAGCAGCTAAGATGAACAATTTAATTCATATTTTGAATGGCTTTATTTGAGTTAGATATGCCAGTCAAAGCAATATCAGAGATAAACCCACTTATTTTACTGTGCAAGTCTAGAGTTCAGATTTTAATTTGTATAGTGTGCTCCACTGCAAGCTTTAGCTTTTTTCATGTTCTTGCTAATACTATTAGGCTTCCAAGCTGTGAATGATCTACAAGGCAGTCTGATACTGAGTTCCCAGTTCTTCTTCCAGCTGTAGATAGCTAAAGGTAAAAAGAATTTGTGAGCCTTAAGGGATAACGTGAGCTTGTAAAGTACCACAGGGATTCATTTGTCCAGAAACTTCTTTTGAAATATGAAAACCATGAGACTTTTTTTTTCTTTGGAAAGTATGTAGTTTTCTACAAGTTTCTCTCTATTAATAGAGAGGCTCACAGAGTCCTGGTAGCTAAGCACTACTATGAACATGAAAAAAGCTAAAGCTTGCAGTGAAGCACACTGAAATAGGGGGATAGGCAATCACTTCTTAGTCACAGTAGAGAAATACCCGTTAGGCAGGAGCCCTGCATCTATCCAAGAGCCGAGGGACATGGCTGAGCTTTTGCTGACAGCATGCTGCACATGCAGCAAGGTACCGTGCAGATGTTTTTAGGAGAAACTGTTAAGGAACAGGTGTTCTCTTAGAGCCAGGAATTCCATTCTGGGGCTGTTCTGGGGTAAACTGGGTCCAGGTAGCCAGGTCACAGAAAGACAAGTAGTAGTTGAATTGCTATGAGATTCACAGCCTGTGAGATATCTGAAGAAATTCTGATTCTGGAAGAGGAGCTACAGACTCAAGATCAAGATGGTGATGGGCAAGATAGCACAGAATGCCCAAAATGACTCTAGGTCCTTGTATTTTATCGTGACTGGATTCCACCTCTGAGTCCTTTAGCTATATTGCCAATGAAAGGCACTATTCCCTGAGAATAGTTACATACAAACTTTTCCCCCATGCTTTATCATGTCAAGTCTGAGATTAGAATCAAATGGCTGAAGTTTCTTTAGCAAAAAATTAAATTTAAATCAAACCAAGGAGGGCTGCTGACATAGAAAACTTCAATCCGAAAGGGTTGAAGTCTGTCAAACTGATACAACAGAAGGAAAATGTGGTGTTATACATGGGAACCTGGCAAGGTTTGATTATTCAGTTGACTCTAGAGAAATAAAGAATTTCTCTCCTATTCCACTATTTTTTTTTCTTTAATCTGTTATGGACTGAGCCCTAGCCAGAGGCAGCAAGCCAAGAACTTCACTGTTACCATTTCAAGGTTGTAAAAACACACTCAAACATCAAAAAGAGAGAGGGGATCACAGGTCTATCCTTCCTCTGTGGTCAGCAGAGTGTTAATGAAACTCTACATGTAGTTTCAATGTGTATTAATTGCTCTGTTATAGAAGAGATTTACACATCAGCAAGTTAAGCCAAAATGCTCATGATTCACATGAGTCTATAATGTTAATATCAGCCATCATCCCTTTTCTAACCTGCCCAGAGTGGAGTGCTTGAGAAAGGTACTGGTTTGGCAAAATGGGAGACTTGTAAGTGACAGATATGAAAGCTGACAGTCCATTTGGAGCGACGTGCTGGTCAGAAAATGACAAATGTGGGGTTTTTTTTCTTTTAAGAAAGTTTGACTCCCCTAACAGCTGGTCAAAGCCTGGTGCAGAATGTGTAGTCCTCTGTGACATGATTTGGAGTTGCCGAAACACTCTTCTTTTTAAAGTTTAGCTTACTGAATTCTTCTGTGATTTCCATGATTGATTTCCCTTTTGTTTCTGGAAGGAACATGTGGATAATTATCCCTGAAGTGAAAAGTACCCCCATAAAGATGAGGAAGCAGAAGTGCTTGAGTCTTTCCTGCAGGGAAAAGCAAAGTGAGAAAGAGAGCAAGATGAGCATGTCTTGTCACTTTTTGGCAGAGTTTTTCTATTTGGGTCCCAAAGTACTTTGAATTTGATAAAGACATCTTTGCGTTTTGACCTTTGATTAATATTTCAGTCTGAATAAGTATCTTGGGCAAATCAGGACCCTGCAGTTGCGAAAGTTAGCTTGGGAGAGCAGATGCCAAGAGCACTCTAGACCGACATGGCATTGTCTTCTCCCACTGCTCTTCCTCCTGCTCCCAGGGAAAGTCACTCACCACGATGAATGGGAAAGTTGTTCCAATCACAAAGACGCCCAGCCAGCTCAAAACTGCACTGATCACAAAGGCAGGTGGTCTGCATGAGAGCTTGAAGATTTCAACCCGAATGGCAACTGTAGCACCAGCTGAAAGGAAAGAAGAATAAGAACTATGACTTGTTGATGTATTTGGTTTGAACATTTGGGTTGAGTGTTACAAGGCCAGCAAATAGATGCTACTATCATGGACTGACATTCAAAACACTTACGTTGCTTTTTGTTAGAAAATAAAATGTTTGTGGCATCTTATAGACTACCAGAGATATCAGTTTATTAAAGTGGTAAAACATTCAAAGGGAGATTCAAGAATTAAGTACTTAACACTTGAGAAAGTTTTACATCTTCTTGTGAAAGAGGCTGCGTAAGGATGGAATAACAATTATTAGTAACAAGAATTCACAACACCGTACTGTTATATCACCAGTGAGTGATCTTCCCAGATTCACTTCCTGGGCATTTCAATTATGTTTTGAAGTCACAGAGCTTTGATGGCTTTAATGATTTTTAAGGTCCCTTCTGACCCAAGCCATTCTATGATTCTATGATTCCTTTACTTCTTTTGGATAAGTACTTACCTGGCCCAACTCCAAAGACAACTGCAAACAAGATAATCAGACAAAGGCTGCAGTATGGCATCCAGAAATACCAGTCCTGGGGAAAAAAAAGAAAAAAGAACCAAACCCATAACAGACTTCTGGGTGTAATACATTAACAAGTGCAGCTGAGAAATTCTGCTTGTTTTCCAACATTATTACCTCAAGAAAAATATATAGTGTGTGCCTATGTATAGACAAATTTGATCTTTAGGATTCTCCCCTCCCAGAAGGTAAGCTGTTAATACAGAAGTTGTTTTGGCACTTCTAAGCCTCACTTTCCTTTTCCAAGGGCATGTTCCTGCCTGTGTGTAGAGGTTGGAAATAGATAGAGAAATCTGTCACAAGAAGAGTTTTCTTACCTGGAGGGAGAGAGTCACAGTGATACCAGCTAGCAGTGAACCCATGATCCAATAGCCTCCTCTTAGGAGCACTTTCCTGCCCAGTCGCTCAATGATGGAGCTCTGAAGGACAGAAATCACACTGGTGTCAGTGACAGAAGGGCAAATTGTGGCCCATTCCCATATTAATATGACTCACACAAACTAGAGTAGCTATAAGTTCAGAGAGTCCAACAGAGAGGGTCATATAGGAGATCATTCTTTCATCAAAGCCGGCTGCCTGGAGGACTTCAAAAGTATAAAAATAAATCTGGAAAAAACCAAAACAAACCCATAAAACAGCAAGAGAAGAAAAGAAGTGATTTCTTACCGATACCTGTGTGCCATCGCCCTAGATAGCAGCTGCTAACTGAGGAGCATGTAGCTCACTTTGGAGTGAGTTAGAATTCTGCACTCTTTCTGGAAGTATTCACTTTATTGGCTGACAAAAACATTATAAAACATAATTAATTAATTAGATAATTTGATAAAAGGTAAAATGCTGGGATTAAAGGACCTCCAGCTGCTGCAATGTAATTAGGTTTGCAGAGTCCTGATTTAGGTGCTTTCAGAAACAGCCAGGTATATTTTTTCTGCTGGAACCCATCCAAAAGCATCATTATAGGATATTCTCAAGAAAGAGGAGTGTGGGCTGTGGAGTCGTGAAGGAGTAAAAAAAGCATCTTTTGTTTTCGAGTGTCTCTGCTCCTGTTTGCAGGTATGCTGAGATGATTAAGATCCCATTTCAAGCTCTGTTAGACTCAGCTGTGCATTTCCTTTACAGGTGTTGCTGCATCGTGATGTTAAATTAGAAGAATCATGCAGGCAATTGCAAAGTTAGAACTTCAAAATGATCCTGGAAAAGTGCTGCTGTGAGGAAGAGAACTGCAGAAGCTGCCCAGAACAGTGAATATGCTCATTGATTATCTTGAAAGGTAGAGTAAGCAGACTGCCATCCCAACATCTTAGGATGCTAAGAGTCATGGCCAAATAACAGTTGCAGGAAGCAGTAACATAAAACTACATTGCAGATTTTGCCAATATAAGGTGGGCTCATACGTAAGAGCAGGTTCTGGGGCCTTGCAATGGGTTCCAAAAATGGCTGTTCAATAACCTAACTGCCAAGGAAGGTAACTCCAGTACGGATGAAGAGCTGGGCAAAGGGATGTCACATGAAGAGCTTGGCCAAGCTCTGCAGATTGTTGCAGCTGCCCTGTAGCAGGGCTTGCAGACAGCAAGTTGGGGCCTGAGAAAAACAGAGGGAACTCTTGGGAACCGTGATGTCTCCTTTAAGGTTGTCAGTAAATGTTTTGAGACTTTAAGGGGGAAACATACTCAACTGCATTGATGCCACATAGCTGAACTGTGGCGGTCAGAATAACTATCATGTACAGCTGCCAGCGGAAAGCTGGATCTTTAATTAGCTCCAGGACACTCAAGATCTTGGTGTTTTTCATTGTTGCCTTCTCTTTCATGATGTCATCAATCTCTGCTTGGTGACGGCCTTCACCCCAAAGCTGCCTTATGGCTGTGGAGAAGGAGAGTGAGACCTGCCATGTTAATTCATCTCTATTGTTTGTTGCCTAAGGAGTTTGTTGAGTAGGTGATGCGAGTGTTTGGCAGGTGGGAGGCAGAGATATCCTATCGTGTGTTCCAGAGCCCTGGTTCCCACCTGCACAGAGGGAACTGTTCTGACAGAGGGGCTTAGTGGGGTGCACAATGACTCCCTCCCTGCCCATGGGTCCACTTTTCTCTTCTCTCAGGGTATGAGCAGGGTACACAGCCAACAGCCAGAGCTACATGGTGCCCTGTGGAGCTCTGCAGTGCAAACAGCCATTTCTAATTTGTCATTTTGTTTATCTTTTAGCATCCTTTATCATTTACCATCAGGCTGACTGTGTAAGTGGTGTCAGATGAATGTGAAAGGTTTTGTAATACAGAATTATATAGAGGAGTAGTTTCATATTCTGTATGAGGACTACAACAAAAATGTGCTTATTATCTACAGAATCATAGAAATGAGCAAGGAGAAACTTTCTCCTGTTTATTTTTTTCACTATGGGGAGAGCACATGTCACAAAATAATTGAAAGTCAAGTGAGGAACAGGAACCTGGAGCCTTCTGTTACCTTTTTTGCAGCCCTCCATGTCTCCTTTATGCATGAGGAGATATGGTGGGGATTCAGGGAAGAAGGGCAGAGTGACCAGCTGGACCAATGCTGGAAGTCCACAGGAGGCCATCAGCATGGGCCAGAGGGACTGTCCACCAAGCAGCTCCCTGGTGGGAATAAAAGGTATGTGTAGAATAAAAATTAATTGCATTAGTTTTGAGGAGAGAAAGGAATGGAAAAACAGAAGAAGAAGGAGCAAAAGGTAAAGGGGATCCATAAATTCATTGGGTGCGTAATCAACTGTATTGTACCTTTGTCCTGAAATTTGCCCTATGGCTTTTCCCAGTGCCCAAAAGAAAGAGCAAGTAGAGTTTGCAAATCCACGAATCTTCTTAGGGGAAATTTCTCCAATGTATTGATGATGTAGAGGAACACAAAGACCTTGAGGTGAGGAGAGCATTGTGGGATATAAGAAACAAGACATTTGTAACCACTGGAAATAAAATTGCATATAAACAATTGAGCATTACAGAATATTGCTGCCTCATGCACCAAATTGTTCTCATACCTCAACTCATGAATGACATTTTTCAGTACTATATTTTCTAACCCATTCTACAAAAGTGTTTGGTTCTTGTCCTCTTTGCCAGTGCAGTTTCCTGATCTTAAGAAATAAATAACAGTTTCCTTTGGGGTGTAGGTGTAGCCTCATCATAGTATCTCTTGCAAGCCTTAGCAGATTTTAAAGGGTGAAGAGTACGGAAGTGCTGAATAACTAAACATTCTGTAGTAATTCTGTAGTTTGCTTGTAAGTAACTCACATAATCTCACCTTTTTTTGACAAAACACTGTAGAACCCTTGTGTGGTAGATCTATAGTAGTTTAAAAAATACAGTGCTATATTCAGTGTTGATTTGTACATGATTTGAAGGGAGATACAAGTCTTTTCCATTGTCAAGGAATAATTTTGATGACTTCAGGCAGAGTTAATATTTCCAGCTGTTGATGAAATACTTAATAACTCAAGACATTCTGAAAACTACTCTGGGAATGAGAGTTTTTTTGGGATATGGTGGTCACAGCCTCTTTTATCTGTTTTAAAAGCAACTCTGGCATTATGTGATAACAAAGCAATGGAGATATGCAATTTCTTTAACAAAAACCAGGTCTTTGTATGAGGACTGGTACAAGTTCTAGATCATAGCGTAACTGTAGTTCTTCAATGCAAGTGTATGTCAGAAGCAATGTACAAAATCCAGTTATTTAAAGCATAGATATGAATTTCTAATGTAATAAAGTAACACAAGCATCCCTGGGAATATCCCAACTGAATGGAAAAGTTTTGGTGTAGGAGACAAATACGTACTGATACCAGCACAGGATGTTTTGGCTGCATGTGGTCTGCCTGCCAGAAGTGATATTGCTTGGTTATGCCCAGCTCTTGGTACTAACCCCAAGGACTTTACTGCATTGAAGCAGGTTGAATAACCTTGTAGAACATTCCTGAAATATGCTCAGAGTCAAAATTAAATGTCTGTGACCTTGAACAGCCTACTGTTCTGGAGCTTTATGAGAATGCTAGCTTTAAATCATATACCATACAATTTCCAGTACTGTTAACTCAAATTTAGATAATAGTATACATATTTTTCCATCAGAAAACCCACGTTTCATATTGTATCAAAACATTCCTGACAGCTCTGAATATTTATAAACTTGGCAAAACTGAATTTCATTTGGTATCACTGAAATTAGTAGTAATTATGCACTTTATTACTGGCTGTTACAGAAGATCTTCTGACAAGGGATCACTGACTTTAATATTTTATTTTCTTAGTGGAGGATTAGTATTTATTTTGAATAAAGATGTGAAAGTTTGGGAGATCCTGCTGACCTGTGGAAGGAATTCTTACCTGCGCTTATTCCACACATAAAGCGTCCAATTAGAATCATCTCAAAGGACCGGGCTATTTTACTGCAGCCCATGATAGATGCTGCCGCTATCATGAGCAGATTGTTGCACAGGAGACATTTCTTTCTGTAATTGCAAGAAAGGAAAAAGAATTTTTGTAAATCAGAAGGGAAATGGTACTTAAGCTCCTGGCATGTAGGATGTCTTGGGTAAAATTGTCTCGCTAGTTTGTGAGATTACACCTTTGTGGTCCAGGGCAAAATAAGCCCATGCTATTTGCACTGGATACTTTGGACTCATGGTATGCCTTGGGAAATGGCTAGATGTGGTTGTTTGGGAACACTTGGAGGTTTTGTAACAGAGAAAAGTCTTAAAGCTTTTCTGCACTTGAAAATCCATCATGAAACACGTTGACATAGCTCTTAAGAGCATCTCAGTGCTGCTATATGTTGAATAGCACCTCCGTTTTGTCTTCAGCCAGGGGGCTTCCTTTCCTTCTTGCCAAGACCAACCCAATGTGAGTAACTGTGTCTGGTGTCGCAGGCTGGCACACAGTTGCTTAGCCTGTGCTACAGGACAAGGGCGAGAAGCAGCAAAACCTGTTGACACCAGCACTAAGCTGGCTGTGTTACAGCCATGACTGAGCCTAAAAGTCTATCTTGCATTCAAAACCTCAGCTGAATTTTTTTCTAAGCTAAGATTAAGTTGATGAATTGTCTTTAAATATACATACTTGCCATACTTGACAGTCAAGTATCTACTCCCTGAAGAGCCCAGGAGACCTCCTATACCAAAGATGGACACGGTGATAGACCATAGAAACAAGAGGTTATCCTGATGGATGGGGTAACCGTATCGCTCCAGCCAGGTTTCATTAATGAAAGCCTTTACGTGCTGAGACAGAAAAAAAAATCATTAACAATAACTATGACTCCAATGCGTGCATTATATTGTATTTAGGACATAGTTTTGTTGCTTCATTTAAAGTCACTACCTCATACAGACTGTAAAAGTGTGCATTAGCTAATAGACATAGTGATCTGCAGCCTGAAACATAACTTTTCCATAAAGTGATCTCTACAAAATAATAATGTCTTCCCTCTAGACACCAGTACCTTGAATGGAAATTTTACCTGTGATCAGTGGAGACAAGCAGACATTTTCCTAGAGCATGGTTCACTTGGCTTGTTGTATTTGTCTGTGAAGATGAGTAACTATAAAAGTAACAAATGAGGCCACTGAAGCAGGCACACGTGCTGTAGGTTTGTATGGGAGACAGATGCCATCCCAGTCAGTGTGCATCTTCTGAGAAAGAGTTCTGTAAACAACAACTTGCAGGTCTTTTTTCTTCTACTTTCACACTTTGACATGTTCTGCTTTTACATGAGAACATAGCAATGGGAGTGAATTGTGAGAGGAGAATACTGTCATTAAACTCTTGGTGACTGCCAGAGAGGAGCATCCTTATACAGGAATAAAGACTCAGTGTTAACCAGCGTGCCATGTTTATCTTTGCCTACCTGAGACATGTAGGTGATTGTAGAAATTTGAAAGCCGATTTGGAATGTTCCACCAATTCCCAGCACAGTGATCATTTGAAAGAGGCCCTGATACTGTACCTGCAGAATTAGAACAAAATCTTCTTAAACTTGTAACCACATCACGTGGTTCTTTGAATGTATCTTTCATTATCCAAAAATGTCTCATTTGTTCCTAGGATTTGCAGATAAGCATATTCCTTCCACTTGCCCTGGTGTGAACTGTATACCCTCCTGTGATCTTCCTACTCAAGGAAATGCAGCCTTTAGCCACGGAAACAACTAATTTCCCTCCTCTCTGTGATCATTAGTCAAGAGAGTAGCAACCGGAAGGTTGTTCCACACTCCAGGGATAAAACATGTGAGAGTGGTTTTGGGGAGGGAGATCTTACTTTCCTCCCTGCTGCCTGGAACAGTGGCCACGACACCTGCAGCTCAGACCTGTGCCCACAGTAGTGACCAGGCCCTCGGTACCCAGACCTTTCTTATCTTATCTGAGAGAGCAGATACTGTGCTAACTGCCCCTCAGGCCCTTGAATACTGAGCAGTGATCCCTCAACTCAAGTTTTGTAGCAAAGCCTCCTGAAAACACCCACAACAGCTAAAATGTTTAAAAATAAGGCTGGAAGGCGGTGGGTAAATCCAAAACAGGCTAATGTTGCTTGTAGCATGTTTTTCCACTCAGATTCCTGACAGTGTCGCAGCCCTTAGAAATCAGTGACTTTTTACCTAGATGGAGGAGAGGAAAAAGCAAGGAATGGCTTTGGGGCAGAAGGTCACTTCTGCAATAGTTGTACTCAAACTGTGCTGTAGGAGGAAAGTGTTATTTATAGCGCTTATTACCATTGTCAATTCTGAACTCTTGCCTTACCTGCCTGTCTCAAGCAGCATGGTCATCGTAATCTCTTGGGAACTTTGAGAACAGGCATCCCCTTTGATTTTTTTTTCTGTTTTTTTTTTTTTTTATTTCTGTTTGATTACAGCTCTGAAAATACACAGCCAGCACTACTCTTAGGTTTACTTTACAGCAACCTTTGCAGCAGGGTGTAGTGAATATGCCATGAATGAATGAAAAATCAATAGCCTTTCAGAGATGTTTTGCTGTATTCCTCTTCCCTGGATGAGAGCTTAAATGTGCCCAACAGGAGCTGGGAGCTCTTTCTCAAAGAGGCTTTTGCCCTAATTGGAGGTGCCTCACTGATATGTGAGACAGCAACTCTGAGCTCAAGACTCAGCCATTGCCAGGATATAAACCCTGCAGATCTGCACAAACATTCCTGTTAAGATGCCACAGCTGCCAACATCCAGTCCTGGTCCCCCTCTTTCAAAACCATCTCTTGCACTAAGTAATTAATGCTATAGTTAACAAAACTCTTTTTTTACAGCAAGCTATGTTTGAAGGCAAATAAATATTTTGCAGTAAACTAAAGCTTTGAAGAAACATTAACATATTGATAAAAACATGACAAAAGTGGATAGCAGAGCATATGAAGTGCAAACATCTGTAATACCTACAAATGATGGGTGGAACACTTCCAAGATGCTTTAGTGAATGGGAGCCTTGTTGTTTTCACTGAGATACTGATTTTATTTTCTTTGAAACACTAGTAGCATACAAAAATGTCACAGATGTAAATATACCACTAAGTACTTACCAGGTCTGATAGGAAACTGGTCATCTCTGGCTAGGGGCTGGCTGTCCAGTGGGTGATGTGTCTTTGTCATCACAGGCTTCTGTGTCTCTGTCTCCTGCCTGCTGGTATGGCAGTGGCATTTGGCTTCAGGGAACTGAGTTAAATTTTTACTATTTCATTTTCACTCACTTATATTTACTTTGACTGGCCAAAGTTAACACTGCTGGATTAAATATTTCAGGAAATAATTGCATTTAGTCCAGTCTGCAGGGGGAAAGTTTCAAAGTAGAGGAAGGTTGATCCTCAGGGGAAGCAAGGGCTTTGGAGAGGAAAAGGAGGACAGTTCAGGAAAAAAAATCCAAACTGCTTTCCAGGAAGAGTACAATACTTTACTTCTATGATACAGACTGATGAGTTATATCTACCATAATCTGCACAAAGCAAAAAAAAGCAGCTGGCACAAGGTTTAGGTGCTGTTATTTATTATTAAGTACAGTATGTGGATGTTCTGTCTAAGATTTATTGGTATAGTAAATATAATTTATTAGATGAAAAATAGGCCTGATCAAAGCCTGATCCTGCGTTTCTGTCTCTATGTATTGGTTAGACATGCTGAGGAAGGGTATTTCTCCTCTGTTGTTCATTGGGGATGTCTGTCAGGCAGGTGCTGTGAAAAGGCAGTAAGAGATGCTGTGCCCTGGAATAGAGGATCTGGTCCTGAAATAGCCAGTAACTAAGACCTACTTCAGTCAGGAGAGTAGTCAAAGAAGGTAAACATTTTCTAATGAGTTCAGATGAGACAACTGGGATCTTAATCCCTCAGGTTTTGTCTTTCGTATATTTTTCAATAATAGGAAACAAATATTTTGCCTTTGTATTTTTTTTGCAGTCTGCAAGCAAGAATGTCCTTTATAACCTTACTTAATATATGGTCCTTCTGCTGTTCAGCTAATGTTTCTCAGGAGAATTATTTCCTGTAAAGGAATGAGGTCTCTTCCCAAAAGATAGGATTATTTGTAGATGTCTGCATCCAGTTTGTCACTGTGGTATGAAATGCACCAATCTTTAGGTGTGAAAGAGCATGGGGGATAAAACAGTTAAAAATATCTTCTTACCTGGAGGAGAAAGTGACTGTGAAGATAGACAGTGCGAGGGCCACAAAAGCATAGCCCTTCCAGCAGTGTCTCCCTGGCAAACTGCTCAATGGTAAGAGTCTGGAAGGGCAGGAAAAGCATTCACTTCATAGTAAGCACAGCTAAGGCCTGTGTTACACCTAGATACAGTGTCCTTTACACACAGCAGAGTGGGAAGGAGCACACAGTGACTGTCCCCTAGTGATAAACATGGATTAAGGCCTGCATCAACCCCAACAGTGCACAGTACCTCAAAAGTGCAGAAATAGACATACAAAACACAACAGAAGAAAAAACTTACACTGGGAGCAATGAACTGGATGTGTGATATCACCTCTAATGTCAGAACTGGGAAACAAGCAAATGGGGTTCATTTCCACTAGTGAGCTGTTCTTTTTGCTGATTGTTGAGAAAACGCTTCTTTACAAGAATGAGTTAGAAACAGAAGGTGTCTTTTAAAAAGCTTTTCACATGCGTTTGACAAAAACAAACTGCTATTGTAGAATCATACAATGACCTAAGTTGCAAGGGAACCACAAGGATCATCGAGACCAACTCCTCTCCTTGCACAGGACAATCCCAACTTTCACACCGTGTGGCTGAGGGTGTTGGCCAAATGCCTCTTGAATGTTGTCAGGCTGTGACTGCTGCCCCGGGGAGCTGTTCCAGTGCTCCACCATCCTCTGGTTAGATATTTTCCTAACTGAAACCTCCCCTGACACATCTTCCTGCCATTCCATCAAGTCCTATCATTACTCACTATCGAGAAGAGAACAGCACCTGCTTCTCCTCCTACCATTTTATTTTCAGTCCTAGTCATCATCTGGTACAAGTAAGCTGTGGGCCAGAAAAACAAGAGATACATCATCATCATTTAGCTGAGCCTACAGAAGTGAAAATAGAGGTGTTAATGATGGGTGAATTTCCTGAGGAAGGTGAGGGAATTCACAGGAAGCTTTTCCCTTTCTCTTTTCACTATTGCAACAGCTGTTCTAGCGCCGTGATGTCCAGGCAGGCCCACGAAAACAGACAAAAATATGGGATGAGAAGGCTCTAGCAGGCAGTAGCTCAAAGAGGCTGTGCTCTGCCTTCTAGCCAGTTTTATTAGTTCAGACAACACAACTACCTAAGTTGTAATATTTACATAACATAACCTTCTCTGGGCAGATGCAAATATAACCTTGACACACTAATGGTGATACCACTTGCTTGTATTCAGTTCTACTGGGTGTCAGCTGCAGCCTCGTAACAGTGACTTTGGCCCTGATGCGTGGGCCTGTACTAAGAAAGGCTGAATGGCACCTAAATTTCTGGCTTCTTGAAGATGTCAGTCATAGCAGTGAGACTGAAGCATTGGTATAAAGATGAGAAAGCTAAAAGATAAAGGCCTAGCTTACTTGTTTTATGTCTCTTTTTGAGTAAAAGATAGGTAGAGTGAGTAGTCAATAATTTGAGATGTTGCTTGCAGAAGTATGAGAAAGAGAGGCCTTGGCATGGGGTTGAAACAACACGTAAACATTAATATTGATGAGTTAATCATATACTTCCTAGTTTATTAGTAACAGCAAGAGATGCAGCAATTGTAAGCATTTGGGAGAACAGTCCTCCCAGGGTTTAGCACATTGGATTTTTCAGACTGGGAGAATAAATGCTTGAGACGGAAATGTTCCTTAAGCCATGAAGTAGTGAAGATGTCCAGCAAGACTACCTGTGAAGGACTGACTCCTTGCAGGAGACCCTGGAGCTGTGTCAGAGTGAGCATGGCTGGGCTTCAGAAGAGAGGGACAGGAGGATCCAAGGCTTGTTCTTTTAATTCTGATATTGTGCTGTGTTACAAGGATAAACAATCCCTCTGCAATGTTCCAGCTGTGCTTCTGCTGAGACTGGTCCCTGCAAAAGGACCAGCAAAGACAAAGTGACACTGACCAAGGTTACAACAGAAAATTCTCTCTTCTGTATGTGTAGAAAGATTGGGACTCCTGAAAAAAGAGAGAAAGAGGAGAGTGAAATCAGAAAGAACAAACTGACAAATGAATGTGGAAGCTACCACAGCAGAATACATTATTTATCTGGTACACTGCCAAGACTGAACACTGATCCTAATGTGTATTATATCTACTTAGTTAGCTACTCCATGGCTTTAATGTCTGTTCTGTTCAGGAGTACTACCACTTGCAATTGCACCACACTCTGAAATCTTATAACTCTTTGACTCCCACCCAGATACAACTTCCTTTATAGTGTTTGCAAGCTTAAATTGCAGAATTTTCTTATGGACACCTAAGAGTTGTTTGAGTGCATGGAGTGGGGAAGATACCCAACTGCATTTTGCCAGAGAATTGCAGAGTTGTGATTACAATGATCAAAATATGTGGCTGCAAATGCAGCGTTTGATCTTCCATCACTTCCAGCACACTCAGGATTTTGATGTTTTTTTCTATCACTGCCTTTTGTTTGTGCAGATCATCCACTTACTCGTGCTCTCCCTCACACCACAGTTTCTTCCTAACTGTGCAGAACAAAGAGGGAGGCTTGATAGAACTGTACTATTCATGCATCATAATATTTGTACGTGCAGGTTTTATATTATTAATTAGTTATTCCCCTAAGGTTTCAGACATCATGATATTAACAAGTATGGTATGAGAACATCAGTGAGATACATTTATGTCCTGTGTTCAGAGTCCTATCTCACAGTTGTTAGTATATAAACCTTAATTAACAGTATACAGTTGTCAAAACTTCAGTATAATCTCTTTCCTTGTCTGATCACATGGCTCTTGTTACAGCACCTTGGAAGTACCTTCACTGAATCAAAACAAGAGAAACTACGGTCACAAGCACTGGCAAATCTTTGCACTGGTATTGTAGCATGTTGATTTAATAAGGGGCTTTGTGTTTGTGTGCATGTGTGTTTACATGTAGAAATATTTAAAGACATGCTGTGTCTGGACAGATTTGTTGGAAAGAATTTGTAATAAATTGATAAGGTGATAGTTAACACAGTTTGCTGACACCATGAGATGATAGCTCCTAGTAGGCTGTTTGTTATTTCAGTTAGGTTGGTTGCTGGTACCCAAACTACTTCATTTAAAATTACCTTACATGATATCTTTTGAAAGCTTTGACTGCCCGTATTAACATCTGTTGAATGGAGAGGCTGAAGTGTTTGTTAGCTGGGCATGCCCACTCAAAGTCAGCTGTAGTCTAGCTTTTATTCTTTTGTTTTCCTACAGAGAAGGGCAGGTGGAAAGAGATGGGAATGGAAAGTCAAGGGAAACAACTTACAGCTTATCTTGGGAAGCATTGTTTACCTTTTGACCACACTACCAATGACTCCTGAAGATGCTATATCTGCTTTAAGCTTTTCTTATCATGGCTGTAGTTGTTCATGGAGATTTGAAAGAGAGTTGTGAGGGTTCCACCAACCCAACACAAAGAGCATTGCAAACAACCACTGGTACCAACCCTGCAAGGAACTCATCACAAAATAAACTGGTAATATTGTAGTCCCTGTGTTTCTAGGATATCATCTTGTTTGATGATGCTTAAATAATTCTTATGAAAGCTTAATACTAACAACTGATACTCACCAATTCTGAAAGGAGCTTGTACTTCTAATATAGAAAGGGCGACTGATCCCAGGCAGACAGAACTCTGTTAGACTGAGAAAGTGTTTTCTCTCATGCCTTTTCTCCACCTTCTGTTTAAGTAACCATCTGACTCTGAGAGTGAGGTTAATGTTTACTTCGTATGATTTCTGTTGATTGATTTTTTTTTTTGTGAGTGCTTAGAAGGGATGGATTAAATATTTCAATGACTCAACAGGAGATGTCCCTCTGAATGGGAACATTTTGTAGCATGAGTGCTCCGTATTTTGATACAGCAAGTGAAACCAGATGGAATATAAAATCCCAGGTTTCATTTGTTGGAACACACCCTGGCACTTTAATATCAACAATTCTTCAGTAGCTATTCCTTTAGAAGTAGCAAGCACATTACTTGAAATTTTTCAGTAAGAAAACTCCCTAAAACTCCACACTGGTTCAGTGCTCCAGAACAATGATATTATGAATGGTTAAATGGCAGATCTTATGATCCTACTAAACAGAAGGCATGGTACAACATTTGTAACTGTGACAGAAGATGGGAAAATAATTGATCATCCTATATGAAGGCAGAAGAGTTTGGGGAGGGAAGCGATTAAACGCTGTAGTGGCCAGCAGGATTAATAGCTCTTAAATACCAGCAGTACATGGGTGCTGTGGAGCATAGCAGTGGTAAAGTGTATTGATGTTTACTGATGTGTATTAGTAGAGTGCAGTGCATCCTAGGCCACTACACAGCTAGCAGACATTGGCTATCACAGCCTCTGCTTTTTTTCTGGAGCAGTTAATTATTTATGAAATGGGCTGAATTTTCAAAGTATCTACTCTCTCAGTGCTCTCTCAAAGGGTCTTACTCCCTGTCTCACGCCAGGGCTCAGGTCTTCTAGCTCTTTGCACTGCCTGTATTTTTGTTAGCTTTATTCTGGGTACCTCATGGGTGGCACAAGGGTTGAGAGCATTTTCCTACAACTGATATGCATGGAGGATGCAATCAGTTTGCTCCAGGGGATGCATGTGAGAGTTCTTCTCTACAATTTGCCATGGGTTTGGGATTGATGCCTATTATGGAGACAATCAGGGCATACAATTACTTGATGTCAGCTCAAGAAAATAGAATAAATTTGAGTTCCTTTTCTTTTTTGACCTGGTATTTGTTCATGTGCAGTGTTCATGATCAATACTAGATCCTTTACAGTGTGGTATCATAAAGACATTACATGAAAATTGCTTGCAAGAACTATATTTATGTTTCATCCTCTGTTCATCCTGCTTTTAATTGTGAACAGAACTTTGTTACAAAGTGAAAAACACAGAGCCAAATCCTGCTTCCTTAAAATGATGGCAAACACAATCTGTGTGTTATGCCTGAAAAGGTTTTCCATGTGCTGGTTCTGAGAAGTGTCAATAGTTACTGATATCTTCCTTCTGCAGAGTTGTTCTAGGAAGCAGCCATTGTCTCTCACTATTAAAACCAAAGATTGGTGTAAAACAGGACTACTTGGATTAATGACAAACTGTCTGTGGATTACTTTTTGAATTAAATTTTATTGAAGAAAAGGTCTCTGTTAAGTTTTAGCTTTCAGTTTAGTTCTGAGACAGGGCTTTTTGTCAGTGGAAGTTGCTTATGGTGGCCTATCAGAGCTTGGTGCAGATTGTCTTTTCTTCAGTAGCATTTTTCTCCACGGTCTGATGACATTTCCTCTTAAATCGTCGTGTTTTAAATTCTTCTGTGATTTCAAAGGTTGACTTCCCTTTTGTTTCTGGGAGGAACAGATAGATGAGAACCGCTGAAATGACCAGGACAGCAATAAAGATGAGGAAGCAAAAAGGACCAAGAAGCGTCTGGAAATAAAAACAGAATAAGATGAATGATCTCTGTGACAACGCTTGCCCCTATAGATGCTTGAAAATTGTTGATTTGTCACTGTGAAATGAGGAATAAGTTAATTTTACAGAAGGGATATTTATTTATCTTTTGAATATCTTCTTGAGGCAGCAGGGATTGTCTGAAGTCCAGGGAAGTGATTTACATATATGGTCTCCATATGCCAGTAACAATAAAGAATTCATATCTTTGATCATCTACAAGGGATGTCATCCTACTCCCTGTCCACACCAGCCTAGAAAACCAGTTTAAATTGATGAAATCCAAGGGGAGATTTTAATCAAATTACATACGACAGCAAAGGGGAAAAGCATTCCAGTGAAAGCGAGGCCTAGCCAAATGATGATTCCACCAATTACAAAAGCAGAGGACCTTGTTGAGAGGGTGAAGATTTCATTCATGACAGATGCAACGGCTCCAGCTAAGAAAAAAAAAACATAAAAAAGCAATAAAAACGTTGTTGCAGTTAACCATATTCGTCAAAGTGGGTGAACTGATGTCACTGGTCAAACACAGCCCCCACTGAGCCAGGCTGCTGTGCAATCATCTTAATTTGGGCAGCTCAGCCATCTCTATCTCCCATATTTCCAGACTTCTCTTAAAGTTCATGGAGAGAGATTGACACCCCTAAAAGGCAGTTTCTATCCACCAAAGTTGTATAAAATATAGAGGTGAACAGCCTTAGTGGACCATTTCTCTTCATTGCGCATAGGAGACACCTGTGTTCTACTACTGTGGAAATTCTGTTAGGTTTGCAAGACATTCATTGTCCTTATATACAGCTATTACAATAAAAAAAGCTGTAATTTGAATTTGGAGGCTGTAATAACTAATAGTGGTGCTTAGTCAGTGAACTTTCTGAGTAAATATTGGTCTTAGGTGAGTGAGATCCTACTAGAGAGCTGTAAGTTTGGTTCTGACATTATCCATATAGGTGATTCAGATGACATTAAGAGAGGATGAAAAAGGACAAAGCAATGCTAAAAGGCAGATTATGCATGCTTTAATAGAGTAGCATTTTACAGGTGAGTTGAGAAAACTGGTATTTTACAAGAGGCTGGCTCTGCCCATATGCAAAGATAGAGATGAACTGGTTGAGCCTGTGTGCACCAAACAGCATTCATAACCGCCAAGTACCTTTTTGGCTTGACCCTGTAATCCAGTGAGAGGAAAGAGGGTCCTGTTTTATCAGAGTCTGAATTGTTTCAAGTAATTTGTTAAAGAAATTCTTTCTTGTGTCATTAACTCATGAAAAATCGGGGCTTCCCCAATTTCAGTCCAAATTAAACTGTTGGATTTCAAAGATATATCCACATAGTCCAGTTCTCTTTCCGTACATCTATGACCTGTGCTTATCCTTGTGGCCCAAGGTTCTCTGTTGTTGCTTTTATTGTTGTGCTCACCTGGTCCTATTCCATAGGCAATAATGAATAGAAAGATGAGGATAACACTGCAGTAACGCATCCAGAGGAACTGATCCTAGACAAAGGCAAAAGAGCAAAGAGAATGACATTTAATGTTATAGCTGTAGCACAACTGATAAAACATACAGGAGAAGCAATATTTATAAAAAAACACGTAACACTGGGGTCTGCAGTAGGTATTCTCTAGAACTACTTACCTGTCTGTACTGAACACAGTGGAAGGACAAAGGTAGCCTTGTCCCAGAGAGTTGATCACTTTAAGAATCACTTAAAGAATCACTGACAAAGGTGCAGTCCTTAAAATGATCCAGACATATATGGCAAGATGCTACTGGAGTGCTGGGAACAGGACTGGGATTACTGAATTATTACATTCCATCATGATGCTGAAGAACTGCTTTGAGTACTAGATGCACGTCCAGCCCCAGAGAGACATTCACTTACGCTCAGTAGAAGGCTTGTTTCAAGCAACACCAGTATCAGTGCCATCAGCAAATAACCACCCCACAGGAGTATCCGGCGACCAAAATGATCAATGATGGAGCTCTGAAGAGTAGAAAAAAATGCGACTGTCAGCTATCCAACAAATCAAGCATTCTTCATGAGTTCATTTTACATTAGAGAACACAAATCTTACTGGTACCATTTGGCACTTTTGTGGAGCCTTCTAGCATCTCCAATGCTATTAATTTCCATTACTGCCTAGCATTGCAGCTACTTTTTCATAAACACTGTAATCAATGGAAGTATACTATAGTTCCATTTGAATGTATATTTATATGCAAATATATGGAAATAAGTATACTCCTTGAGCTCACAAAGAGAAAATTAATTTTCTTGAAGGGAGAATAGACTCAACCTGCATTTACTTTAACTCTTAAGCCCCAGAAAGGTCTGACTTACACAGAAGATGATAGAGATGAGCTCACAGATTGAAACTCCTAGAGATACATATGGGATTATGCTTTCCTGCAGGTTGGCTGTCTTAAAAATTTCCGAGGTGTAAAAGGTGATCTGGGAAGTAAGAAACATATTTAAAATTAAGCCTAGTCAATAGATGTGATATGTGCTTATCCAACATCACTTTGAACTAGGTTTTTCATCACTGTGAAAGCTACAGTACATCATTAGGGCTTAGTGGAGGTGACGTGAGATGCGAAAAAAACCAGAAGGTTAATGGAGATGAGGAAAAGGGATTTGAAAACCTGGAAAAAAAAAAGGAGTTGAAAGGAGCATATTGTCTGTAAGACACGGGAAAAAGATGTTGTTTTGGCAAAGAGGAAGAGGAAAAGGACAAGACAGGGAGTGAGGAAAAAGGAAAGCAGATAGTCACGGTAGATCATATATCATTGTACAAAATGTTGATTCTATCACCCTTTTCCAGCTGCTAAACAGAAGCTGCTCATCCTCAAGGTCCCTGATGGACTGGATACAATTTCCCTGTCAGTAGAATGCAGAGGTGCCTTCTCTGCCTACATTGCTGGGAACTGTAGTGAACAAGCTCCTATAGAGCACACAGGCTTAAGACAGGCTTATGGAGAGAGATCACAGGCAAGTGATAAAAATGACATCCAGGAGAATGACTGTTAGCTTGGGCAGTATTGGGCTCAGCCAGTTTGGATGCACAGACAACTGGAAGGAGATGGCTAAATGGATGAATCTCCATTATTAAATGAAATAAAGTTGGATGGCAATAGCTGGCCGTCTACTACTGCAGAAGTCAAAGAAAGTGGAGATGGAAGTCTGGATAAATAGATCTCTGGGTTGTAGCAAGCCTTAGGGTATTTATAACCCTTTCTCCTACAGAGTCTTTAGTAATACCACCAGGGAAATGAATGCAACAGTGTCTTGCAGGAACTTTTGCTGAGTTGAATGTCCTGTATTCCCACCCCGAAAGTTCCCTTAAATATAGGAAGAATATTAATGATACCACAGAGCTTCACTGGGGGCTCTGTGTGAGGAGGAATAGTGTAGACCCAGAGGAAAGTGACAAGTTGAAATTGTGGCACTTTAGTCACTTAATAGTAGATCTAAGCATGTAAATAGGGTATACTCAACTGCACTCAGGCCACAGAGCTGTAGGCTCAATAAAAGGAGGAGCATGATACTCAGCTGCGGATAAACAGATGATTCTTTCAGCACCTCTAGGACATTCATGATTTTGGTGCTCTTTGTTACAGACTTTTCCTTCATCATGTCATCAAACTCTGTGTGATAATTCCCTTCTCCCCAGAGTTGCTTCATGGCTACAGAAGAGACAGAACGAAGCATACTCCTTCATCATCTGATCAACTACATTCTGTTTTTCAACTTTTCGTGATGTTTGCAACATTTGCAATTCAGTCAATGGTTTCGTTCATCAATCACTGACCAAAGAGCTAGAACATAGCTAATTTTAGTCTGGAGTAGTGTAATTCAATGCTGTCACCTTTACAAGATCTTTAATCATGTAATTGGCAAGAAATCTGTAGTTGGCTAGTAGAAAAGCTGATTCTCTCTGTTGGGTTCAGTTTCCCGAGAGTTGCAGTTTAACAAACTAAGGATCTAAAGTTTTATTTTACCTTTCAAACAACCAGACTTGTCTCCTTTCTGCAGTAAGAGGTAGGGAGGGGACTCAGGAAAGAATGGCAAAAAGAGCAGTTGAATCAATGCCACCAACCCAGAGAAGGACAACAGCACATTCCACATGTCTTCGGTTCCTAAAAGTTCTCTATGAAAGCATATTAAGAGTGTATTTATAGTCCAGCACAATTACAGTCTGTATCTGTTTCAGTATTTCCTAGGTTATAGACTAGTTAAAGAGACACAATATGCATACAGATTTGAAAACATAAATTGAAATAGGTGATGTTTAGTCCTGAGTAAGGAAAATAGACCATTACTTTATTTCTACTGCAAGACAAAGAGCTTTCTTGTCATTTAAATATTTTTTTAAAGATCAGTAGAGTTTGAATATACCACAACAGCTCTCTAAACCAATACTGCAATTCTGCATGAGATTGTCAACAAAGTAACAGAGATTTCAGATCTCAAAAGTTTACTGAGTGTTTACGTGCAGTCTTTTTTTTAACTTCAGCAAAGAGACTGCACTTCCTGAGATGGATTCATCCTTTCTCAATGACCTTTCTCTCCCCAGTGATTGACAAGGGAACCTCAGTGACTGCTATGGGTAGATGCTTCCTTTTTGATAGTTGTAGTTAAGCAAAGTAAAACACCATGTATGTCCATTTCTAGGACTGGGAGAACAACACTTTCCTGCCATACAAAAGACAAATAAATAGAAAATAATATGAGAAGGAGTAGCACAAGTACCGTAATCCAAGGGTTCTTGCTACAGCTTTTCCTAGTGCAAGAAACACAGAGCAAGTCACATTTACAAATCCACGCAAGTTCTTAGGTGAGATCTCTCCAGCATACTGAACGTGGGCATTCATATGAATCCCTAAAGTGAAGACACAAGAGAGCTAAAGCTGTAGAAAGCAAGAGAGAAGGTCGCTTTTCATTTCACCTTCAGCTAAAAGTAGCTCTGTCTGTCCTCTCTCTTCTGAACTGTTTGCTATGTATGCTCCACAATAACAGGCTGAAAATCTACCTTTTTCTTAAAGCAAGATGTTTAGCTAATCCATATTTCTCCCTCAACAAGACTTCTTGAAGGCAAAGGACAGCTCATCTTACCTTTTCCCAATCTGTTCCTTGTTCCACTGGAGTTACTGTGCATGCCCAGGTACTTCCAGCAGGAAGATTTCTGTATCCACCCCAAAGAAGTCACATTAACATGGAGTAGTGGGGAGTCCTACCAGCACCAATGCCCTCCAGGAAGCGCCCAATCAGGATCATCTCAAAGGATTTGGCTCTCCTACTGAAGCCAGTATGCAGCACAGCTACTATTAGGACCACATCGTTGAACAGTAGACATCTCTTCCTGCAACAGTGAACAACATGTGGGTATGATCCATGTTTTACTTTTTCATCTTTGACTGATCTCTGACTGCTTTCCTCTGGATTTACAGACCAAGCCATGGCCATTTTTAAGTCCATTGCTTATAGGACAACCATATATGATTATGTGAAGGCATGATGTCTTTTCAGGGGAGTGAAAAGGGAGAAGCTAGATTCCTCTTTTGGTTGCTAACATGATGTGAGAACAGCATGAGGCTGAAGAAAATTCCTGCAGGGTAAATACTGGTAAGGAATGGTCTTTTTTCCTCTTTCCTGTGGGCAATGTTCCCATCTCAAAACTACGCGTGTCCACAGAAGAAGGCAAATCCAGCTTAACTGAGAACTTGCTTCACCACCCACATCAAGTTAGAGAGTTCTGGCTTTGTCCTTTATGGCCATCTTCAAAGAGTGGGTACTGATTGCGTCCTGAGGATCTCCTGCTTATCTTTGCTGAAACTCTGATTATTTCTACAGAGGAATGAACCTGCACAATTTTGCAAAGGCTGTAATCAATTTAAAAAACCCCCAAAATAACAAAGAAAGAAAAAAACTTTTGTCGACAGACTATCCCCTTCTGCAATGCTCCTGGCCTCCCTAGGGCAGTATTGGCCAGTAAAGACATTTCAGAGATTTACTTTTTTACTAAGATTTCGGAAAAAATACAGGAATTGTAAGGTAATAAAAACTGAAAAGGGAATCAGAAACAGTTGCTAAGTCTTCTCTCTCTATGTGCCTAGAGGTAGGTATACGTGCTGAGCAGAGCAAATTCTGCAGCAGAAGGGAGCAGTGATAATTCTGAATTAGGTGAGTAGTAGTAAATTACTTCCCTTGTTGCAGCCCTGAGTAGTGAGCTGTTGGGAAATATACTTACTTTCCATATTTTGCAGTCAGGTACCCACTACACAGACACCCTAACGTTCCACCTACACAGTACATAGACACGATGAAGGACCACAGTAACGTGAGTGTCTCCTGATGCAGCACAGAACCGTATCGCTCCAGCCAGGTTTCGTTGATAAACTTCTGAATGTACTGGGACAGAAAAAGAGATTTTCATTCCACTGAGGCACTAATTACAATGGTTCTTCATTATGTTTACAGTTTAAAATTTAGATTAACATTTGTTACTGGAAACATGGCTATTGGATTTCTTTGCAAATTAGGACTGATGTTTCCTCTCATATAGCCTAGTAGTGTAAGAGAATATTTCAGAAATTAATTATACTCTTTAATCTGTTGAATCCTGGCTCTTCTACATGAAAATATTGGGGCCTTTTAATGATTTTTGTGAAACGTAAATGTTCTTGGGTGCAAGTAGAGGATAGAAAGAGAAAAGGGCTGAACTGAAGGTTGATAGTCAGCCAGCTAGTTTTCAACCTTTTCTTCATGGTATAATCTTTAAGGAAGGTGCTTCAAGATGTTGTTTCCATGCATTGTTCATTTTTCATTTTAGAGATGTTAGAGAGCTTTCATAAAAGAAAAAAAACTTCCATTGTCACTCCATTCACCTACGGCCCACAGCGGGAAGAGGGCTGCTTTTCCATTTTTTTCAGCCTTTCTGATATCCTGCAGGAAGTCTTCTTTGGAGCTCCCAACATTCATCCAAAGTCCTTTGGCACTGGACAGTGTGGGACTGGGAAGAGCTGGGAATGAACTCGCATAGCAACACCTAACAGATTTTTAGGGCATCTTCAAAGTGTAAGGTCTACTTCCATGAAGAGCAGTTACAGATGTGATTTTATGAAGGCTTTGCTTACCGGAGAAGAATAATTGATCACAGACATTTGAAAACCAGATAGATGGGTTCCACCAATTCCTAGCACGAAAATCATTAGCAACAGCTTTCGATATCGAACCTGCCAAAGATCACAAACACATCCTAAGTTCCTGATACTGACATTAAGATCCTGAAAGCATGGCTTTCAGATCATGAGATAAATTCAGAGATTTTATATCGTCACTTGTCTATGATAAAGAAGCCTTTAAAATGGAAAAATCCATTTAAAATTTTTCAACAATTAAAAAATTTCTGGGAAATTGTTAAGATGCAGACTTGCACATTCCTCTATGTTCCTCTTGTGGCTGTTAGCAGCCTAAAAAGGTGCAGACTCTCTTTTGCATTTTTAATGTTTTCTGGAGAAGCCACATAGGTTTGTCACTGAATCAGTGTTGTCCCCATCATGTACTGTGTTGCTCAGTTTTGTTACAGACTGTTTGATTCCCTTTGGTGCAATCTTTAAAGATCTTGCTGCTGTCAATGACCCGGACTAGGAAACAAGAAGTTGGATACTCACCAGGTCTGAGAGGAAACCAGCCATTTGCCCTCAAAAATCTGCCTGCTCTAAGAGCCCTTGTCAAGCCTGTCAGACGAGAGGTGTGTTTCTGTGCTTAGATTGTAAGAAGTTGGGATCATAGCACAGAAGTTAAATTCTAACTATGTGGCTTTTACTGACTTGTGTACTCCTCCAGCACTGGCCAGAGACTCTTCTTGCTGGTTTAATTATTCCAAGACCCAGATATGCCAAACCGATTACAACATTGGTAAATGTTTATCCTTCTTGTATCAGGAGTGCTCCCCTTCATTCCCACTGCTAAAGCAACTGCCTGTTCCTGTTGTGTGTGGGGTCAGACTGTGCTACCATATTTCCTTCAGGGTAGCACCTCTCTGAGAGATGGCTTAGGCAGAATGTGTTTTCCTCCTCTCCAGATGAACCACTTCATAGGCTGACTGAATTGTAACACCTATTTTCTTGCATGCTGTAAGATTTTAAATTGCTTGAAGTGATTAATTTGAACAATTTCCCAGTTGGAGGACATGAAGAACCTGAATACTGGCATATTAGGTCCTTGTTAATACCCAGTTCTTCATAGGTCATGCTATTTCCAGAACTACTCAGAAGCCTCACTCCTACCTCTCTGTACCAACAGATAGTCTACTGTGTGCCAGAGCAGGATCCTCATTCTGTTCTGGCTTGAGAGGTGATTTTAAGAAGTATTTTTCACCTTAAAAAATTTGATTTTGGATCAGCTAAAGACTTGACTGTTTACGATTGTGAGAGTTAGTTCTTGCTTCCTTTGGGCTTCTAGGTAGCATTTTGTGCTACTTTGAAGTATAACATAGTTCACTCTGCATCACAAAGATTTAACTCTACATTTAGTGCTGAAAGGGGAGGTGATAAAGTGGGGTTACAGGTCTGTAGGCAACAGAGGCTTTGCTCAGGAGCACGGTGGAAGCACTGACCTTCCTCCTACAGTCTGTTTTTCATGTTACAGCAGATGACAGCAACACCCCCTCCCTTGCTGTCCCCTGGGTTGTGTGCACAGCCTGAGCTTGCTGAGTCATGCCTTTGCCATTCTTCTCCTGCATGTCCCAGTAACATCCTCTCTCCAAACCCTCTGCCCAGGTGTCTTCTTGCACATCAGTACAGTGAAATAGTTCAAGCTCAGTTCTTCTTTCCACCCATTCTGTTTTCATTGTTCTTGAAAGCTTCATCACTTCTACATCTTTTGTGGCTGTGTGTTTCATTCCTTCCCCTCTCAGCAGACTCCTCAAATGTTATCACTTCCTCTTCTAACACACTCCAGAATCAATCTTTCTCTTCACTTATTACTGGAAAAATCCCTGTCTTCATTTAGGTTTTCTCTTGCTTCTTACAAATTCCTCTTCCTAATCTCCAATCACTTCAACTTTGCCACTTCCCTCCCCTCAGCCAAAGATTTTGCCATCACAGAGAGGGCTGCAGCCAGATTGCACAACTGTCCCCTGTTCTCTCTTACCCACCCACTTTATCTTCTAGGATCAGACCAGAACCGTCCAGTAGAGTGTTCCAGAGCTGTCAGTTGCCAATCGCAGTGATAGGCAAAAACATAAGAACTGAGCAAGTGTGCAGTGATGCCTTCCCTGTGTGCTTTCCAGGCCTTGGTGATGCACAACTGCAGTTCTGTCCCTTGCAAGTCAGTTTTTATTTTTATTTTTCCTCTCAAAGTGGTTCTGCCAGACTATCAGCAAAGCATTTTGCTAGACTCAGGCAGCAGGCACCTTAGAGCGGACAGGGAGCAGGAGACCCTGAATGAACTAGAGGGGGAAGTAGGATTTGTTCTTTGAACTGAGGGTGGGAAGACGCTGGTGGGAGGGAAGCACACATGTGGCAGCCCCTGGATCTCTCTGGAGGGGTTTTTAAACACTCTGTCTGAGATCAGATTTTAACATCTGGTTGATCAAACAGTCCCTGCAGAGCCCTGTTCCTCTTCCTCCCTTGTCTGCGTTCCTCCTGGGATATTCATGCTGCTGTCTCGTTTCTATCCAGCCTCACACTTTTATTCAGTGCTGCAATATGGAAAAAGCAAGACTTAAATACCTGGTATAGTTTTTTTAAAGAAGAGGATGGGATGAGTCTTTCCACCTGGGATTTGAACACTACAAGGCCAGTGCTTAGCTCACCCAATACCCTTGGTTTGGAGGGATTCCTGGAAATCAACATACATACACTGCAGGTTCAGAAATACTTCTTTAACCTTTATTCCCAATCCATGCTAGCTTATGGCAGCATTAATGATTTACCACACTTTCCCTCTTGCAGCCACTATTCACTAATAGGAGGGAAGAAGGGAAGAAATCAGGCATGCTGGACAAGATCATGCACTAGAAAGATGTGTATAAGGAAAAGGTGGTTTTGGTGTCTTGTAAGACGCTGAAAACTTTCTCACTGGGAAACATTAAGGTTTAGAAAGATCAGACCAAATAAAGACTTTTAGAGTAATCAAGGCCTTATCTAATCCTTTCTTTTCAAAATATTTTAGCTGTTTTTTCCTACCCCCTTGTATTTTTGATCAGAAGACAAAATGTATGTTGGTTCTTACTGTGGTATTTTGCAATCTATAACCTCTGACCTCGAAACTATAAATTTGTCTAGCCTTTTTTGTAAGATGATTATTTTCTTAGCAAGGATGGCTTGGGGAAGTCCGCTGCTCTTGGTATTAGCTCTTGGCACTGCTACAAATATTGTCTCATCAGTACCAGTTACTGTTGGGAACCCAAATCCCATTGAAACCCAATGTTCCTTCTCTCTCACACAAAATAACTTCATGCTGAAGACGTGCTACATAGTCATTGCTAGTGAAGGAGAACCTGCCCACTGTGGATTAGCCTGGCCGTGCTTTCCTGCAGCACTGCTTTCTTCGCTCATGTTTTCTCTCTGCTAACTCTGTCCCAATAGAAGGATCTTGAAAATCTAGGCAGTGTACCTGTTACCAAGCAAGAGGTTTGGCTTGAGATGACAGGTTATGCTTGGATGCTTCTCTAGCATATTTCCTCTTTGCACCAGAACCTAATACCTCCTTTAAGCGTTATTTTTTTCTTTTGAGGGATCACAAGGGTCTTCTTTGATGGCTGGCATCTAGCAAGGACATTGCCTGTTCTTCTGCCCCCTGATTCTGATCTGTGTGGTCCTGAGTCCAGTTCCTGAATCCATGTCCCACCTGCTGCTGAGTGGGACCTTTCCTCCTGCCTGCTCTGCAGCATCAGTGATGACATATAGTCATTGATGTGGGAGTCAATTTTGTACATTTGCATATATTTTCTTAATAATATTATTGCCATTTTTTTGTTTCATTAGAGTTGTTGTAGTTCTAGTTTACAACCCTCAAGTCTCTCTCTCTCACATCTCTCTCTTTACCTGGGGGCAGGGGAGTGGATTTGGATCACAGCTGCTGATGTTTAGCTTCTGACCAGGTCAGGAGGGGACACTAAGCTGTGATATACACTGTGCTGATTTTTTTTTTTTGCAGAGTAATTAATTCAGCTCATATTTCAGCAATTGGAGAGAACCACCAATTTTATCCTGTATCCTGCACGGCAGGAGATATTTTAAAAATACGCATTTGTGCTTTTTGTGGAGCAATGGATTCTCTCTTGCTTAGAGAGGCTTTTAGGCAGTACAGTAATGAAAGAGCAAGATATGGAGTGGAGAGTTTGTTATTAAAGTCTAGTAGCAATCATCTCTGAGCAGTTACTCTTCGGTAGGGCTGTCTGTCTCTTCTTTCCACGGTAGTTCAAGCGATTGAACTCCTCCATGACCTGCAGCATAGTCTTTCCTTTGGTCTCTGGCACCACCAGGAAGACAAAGATAGCCATGGACAGACAGTATGTCAGGAAAATTATGAAACAGAAACTACCAAGACCTTCCTATAGGGAAAGAAAGAGACAAAATCTGTACATACAAATTGATCTAGAATTCTTTCTCTTATGGCATGCAGTTTCTTGGTTATATTTACTAAGAAAAAACTTGGTCAGGGACTTAGTTGATGCAAATCCTGCTTGCTGCCACCTGGGGAATGGCACTGAGTGGTAAGATGAACTAATTTTTCTTTCCTGTTTTAAGGAGGAAGTACGTGTGCTTAGTAGACATTGAATGCCACTGCTTGACAATTCAGAGAATTGCTGAACTTCAGTTATTCTTCCTTTCGTCTCTGTCCTTCTCAGTCAGGGCTAGGCTGGGGAAGGTGTGTAGTGTGCTTGCTCTGACACTTTTTGCACAGTGCAAAACTGCAAAGGTTTTAGTTTCCTGCTACTCACTAGTGCTGGCGAGATCTCTGAGATTGCCCAGTTTTCCACATTAACCCCAAAGGAGTTGTACATACCAGACAAGGGGGAAAAGAAAGGAGCCTCTCACAACATTCAAATGACATCTGACAGTGTTGATGCTGCTGTCAAAACTTCTGTCCTGTGTCATAGCTGTGTGTAGAGTTAGCAGCATAGTATGGATTTGCTACACTTGCACCAGATAAAAAGACTAAAAGAGGCCATCAGAACTATCTTTAGTTTGGGCTCTGTCCTTCTCATGAAGTGTTGAAAGAGAGAAGTATGCTCTGGGTTCAAGAAGGGTCTAATCTCCTCTGAACTGAAACAAAACACCCTGCTTAGCTTACCACAATGAAAGGGAACAAAAGTCCAAGGATGAAGAGCTGGATCCAGTTATTAAAGCCATTAAAAACATAAGCAGCTGGTCTGTATGACTGAATAAATATTTCTGTGGGGAAAGGGCATAATACTCCAGCTGGAAAAAAATATGGAGAAAAAAGGAAGTTTAGAAACTTTGCAAAATGTTCCTGTAACTCACAGTTCATAATTGCCATATAAGTTAATGGTTTTAACTGACCTGGAAATGTTTGAGGTGCTGCTTGGAGGAAGGCATGTAGGAATGCAATATGAAATGAAGTGTTACCTCCTACCACTGTGTGGAGAGGAACATCTACCCCTGTGCTGAATCAGGAGTAAGAATTCATACTAACGGTGTAACAGCTATATGAGACCTCTCCTAAGGGCTGCAGTGAGGAAGGAATGAGTATATGAAACCATTCCAGTGGAAAATACCAACCTGGCCCAATGCCAAAGCTCATGATGAAAATAAAGATGAGTGCAACAGAGCAGTATGGTACCCAGGAAAAGGAATCCTATGGTAAAAAAGAAATTAAAAGAAAAAAATTAAAATTTTATTTATCCAGGTCCACTAGAAACATTCATCACTGCTAGGTATGCCAATGTTAAACACAAATAATTTTCCTCTCTTTCCAGAGACTTCATCAGTGATCATAGTTATATAAAGCTATTTGCTTTAATCTGCATGTCCCTAGCTGGGAATAGAGCTCTGTTAGTATGACCATTAGCCCCCAGAATACTTCTGCTCCCATTAAAATGTGGTTTGTGGGGAGGGAAATAGTAGTGTTACCTACCACAAAATAAATCACGAAGATGGGACACAGGTGTAATGCGTAAGTGGGATCTTACCTGCAGTGAAAGTGTGGCTGTGAGGAGACCCAAATCCAAGGCCATAACAGTGAAGCTTTTCCACAGCAGCGTCTTCCTCCCTGCACGCTCAATGAGGAAACCCTGCAACCAGGAGAACGGGCTGTCTGCTCTGAAGGACAGACCTTACAGGCAGGCTCTGGGGAGGTGTTCTGCTGTCTGCCTTCACCAGCCAGTCAGGAATCTCTGAAGAGTTGGAGACTGGGATATAGTACCTCCTCTGAGAGGGTGAGTAAAGGCAACTGGGGGCACTGAGCAGGACCAGGAAGCACAGGGAGCAGGGAAATGTGTGTGTGGGGTGCAGGGCTGCAGAGAACATCCACTGAAGAGATGAGGCCTTAGGTGGCATCCTGCAGGCAAAGGGTAGCCAGGGAGGGCAGCAAAGTGGAAATGCTTGCATTGATAATTGCCTGAATCCTACAGCCATGTACAGCCATGCTTCATGCTGACAAGAGACACAGGGTCTGCCCTCTGCCCTTCCTACACAGGAGAAATGGGACTCCCAGGGCTGACTTAGGCTGAGTTATGATTTTGAGAGAAAGAACCTCCTGCTTTTGGATGCAAATTTTGGATGCAATTGCTCATGTTTGCAGGGTGTTGACAGGTGATTTTGTGTGATCAGTGTGAACTACTGCTGTCAATTTGCAGGAGTGTGATTCCTGAAGCTCCATTTGCAGTGTTTTCCAAAGACTGAAATGAAACACATGTTACAGCAGAACAAAATTCAGCTGAAGAGCCACTTACACACAGAATGGTGGAGAGGATCTCAGTGATCCCGACTCCCAGCGAGACATAGTGGGTTTGATCAGGGGGAATTCCAGCTTCTATAAAGACATTGTATGCATAAAAGTAAACCTGGAAAGGAGAGAAATGAATGAAGATTGTACCCATGGGGTCATGTTTACACTAGCTTCTGTCTTTTTTGACAGAAAATAGCTATTTAGGCCTTAGCAAAAGAGAAAAATCTTTCTTTTAATTTCAGTAACTATTTCTCAATGTTTTAATGAGGCTTATTTCTGCAGAACTGCTCTTACTAGCAGCTCTTTCTTGGTTCAGTAACAAATACTTCCTTTTTCTTCTTTTTTGCTTGCTTTTAGCACTAGCTTTTCTCTTACGTCACAGGTTCTAATTCTGATGGCGTCTTTCACATGTGTTAGTGTCTCATGTATTTTTGTGCATACAGAAATGTGAACAGTACATACTAAATGAATGGTTTAAATTATCTTTGTAATCCTCTTTAAGCCTTTGCAGTGGTTGTGACAGTCACTTCTCTTCTGGATATTAAGTACTCCTAAAGCATAAGAAATTCCACTGTTGTTATGCTCAGTGAGCAAGGATCTTCTGGAAAAAACTCAAATGGAAGAAGGAAGTTTACGGAATGTGGAAAAAGGGACTGCCCACTTGGGAAGAATATAGGAATGCTGTCAGAGTATCATAGAATCATAGAATGGTTTGGGTTGGAAGAGACCTTAAAGCCTATTCAGTTCCAACCCCCTGCCAAGGGCAGGGACACCTCCCACTAGACCGGGCTGCTCAAGACTCCACCCAACCTGGCCTTGGAACACCTCCAGGGATGGGGCATCCACAATTTCCCTGGGCAACCTGTGCCAGTGTCTCACCACCCTCATTATGAAGAGTTTCCTCCTAATGTCTAATATAAATCCCCCCTTCCAGTTTAAAGCCATTCATTGTATGTAGGGATGCAGTGAGGAAGGCCCACTTGGAATTAACACGAAGGGCTTTTCAAGTACATCAGCAGCAAAAGGAAGACTGGTGAAAATGTGGGCCTGCTGCTGAATGAGGTGGGTGCCCTGGTGACAGAGGACGTAGAGAAGGCGGAGTTGCTGAATGCACCTTTGCTGCTAAGGTCAGCCCTCAGGAATTCCAGGCTCTGGAGGAGAGAGAGAAAGTCTGCAGAAAGAAAACCTCTCCCTTGGTCAAGGATGATTGAGTTAGAGATCATTCAGGCAAACTTGATACCCACAAATCCATGAGCCCTGCATCCACAAGCGTTGAGAGAACCAGCAGATGTCATTGCTGAAATGCTCTCCATTATCTTTGAAAGATCATGGAGTACAGCAGAGGTGTCTGTATGTGCCTATACATGACAAACCTGGCTCAGTTTGTACTGAAATAGCTGAATAATTTTGGTCAGTGTATTCTGGGGTGCAGAGATCCAGTGGAGGTTATGCTGTTCTTTACTTGTTCTGTATTTGAGATTTTATTTTGTCCTCTTCCGTTCTCGTATAATAACAGAGATGCCTTTGTATAAATTTGCTAAAACATATTTCTTGACTCATCCCATGTCCCAAACTTCCACAGGAGAAGATTATACTTAAACAGTAACAGCAGACCCCCTCCTTACAGCCACTGTTGCAGTAAGCATTTACTACTCCTTGCACAGCTTACTTTTTGCCAAGAAACTACAAGCAATCTAGAAATCAGAGAAAGTAGCACACCTACCACATTGACTCCAATTAACTGTGTGCATGAAGAGACAAGGAAGAGAGTGATGAGCTGCCAACGGACAGCTTTGTCATGAAAAAGATCACAAACGCTCTTAGCCTTCTCCCCACTGATGGCTTCTTGCTCTGCTATCATGTCATTTATTTCAGCCATATGGTCACCATCACCCCAGAGCTGCTTCACAGCTGGAAAGGGAGGGAGAGAGGTGATCACTCCTGGTCCAAGTTCACCAGCACAGACATGAATTCAGATTAGGCAGGATTACTTCTTGCCTTGCAGAGTGTCTTGTTTGAGCTTCAGACTCTTTGCCTGTGTGAACTGCCTAGAGATCTGGGTTCAGATTAGACACAGATCCAGTTCATTGCTATCTGTTTTTACCCATAAATCTTAATCACAACCTCACAGCTGCTTGCTGTGTTTCAGTGTAAATCATGCCTAAATCCTTAGCAATCCTTCCCTAAATGCCCTCCTGCTAAAGTCCTAGTGCACACACCAAACCACAGACAAGGGGAAATGACTCCTACATTAAAAAATCGATCCACAGCCAAAGAATTCTCTCTGTTGATAGTTTAAACCCCACAGTGGCTGTTTCTCTGTTCATGTCAGTAGTTGCTGTTAGGGTTACTGAAGAACTGGAATGCTTATGGCTATGGCATCCCTTTCTCACACAGAGCCAGAAGGTACTGTATCCACACCCTGACCGCTCAGGGCAGGATCTGTATTGATGGGAAAACAAGCTCTGTGTGATCATGTCTCTTGGAGGATCCTGGCAGAGCGTAAGGGAAATACTAGTGCCAAGAGAGCACTAATATCAAACCAGAAGAGGCTTTCATTAAAGCTAAAAGTGGTTTCACAGCCAAAAGACCAAGAGTTTTTTTCCCAACTGTACCTCTCTTTCAGGCTCATGTGGGGCTTTATTGTATTTTCACTTTTTGCTAAAATGAATGGTTTGTGGCCCATTTCCTTACCTTTGATGCACCCCTCCTTGTCCTTTTTGTCAATGAGCAGGTAACGGGGAGAGTCTGGGAAGAAGGGGAGTGTGAGAAGCTGAACGAGGGCAGGAAGTGCATTGGCTGCCATGAGAATAGGCCAGAGAGCATCTACTCCAAGAACTTCTCTAAAACGAAACCAGCAGAGCAATAGGAGCTGAGCAACCACGTACACTGGCCTCTAAGCACATGCAGGCACAGGGTGATCCCTCAGTCCTGCTCTGTGCATCCTGGTAGCTTTCACCCAGGAGTCTCCAGCATTTCTCAGCCCAGAAAAACCAAAATCAACATGGGCAGCAGAAGGAGAGAGTTCTGTTGCCTGCAGCACACAAATTACACAAGTGTTGCCCCCAGTTGCTCAGTTGTGAGTGCAGGAACACTAACTGCACCCTCCTGCACTAGCTGAGGGCCCACAGGGATGAACAGTGTCCCAGCACAAGTGCTGAAGAAAGAGCCTGTGATGGTTGATCCCTCTACTTCTGATCTGGAGAGTCTCAAGTTTAAAATAAGACAAGATCTGTGGGTACTGACTGCCCCAAAGAGCAGCCACTGGGTTTCCTGCTTTGAGGATACTGTGGCCAGAATGATGTGTGCCCTGGGAACAGGACAGACTACCTTTAGTGGACAGGCAGAAGGAGCCTCTGCTGGGGAGGAATGAATCTACCATAGGTTTCTGGTTTTGTGTGTGTGTTTGATGAGTGCTTGTGCTGGTTTGTGTGTATCTTCAAGAAAATTTGATTAGATCTGATATTCTCCTTCTAAAAAAGTAAAATTAAAGGTCTGATCTTATATAAGATGGAATTCCTTCATACCCACTGAAATCTGTTAAAGGTTTTTATTATCTGTATTTTGATCTGTCTTTGCTAGGAAGCAATATTGTTCTTCAGGATCAAACACTTTCTGAGATTTCTGTTTCCCATTTATTTAAGTTAGCTAATTCAATCTTGCTGCCTAGGGTACCCTGAAGACATGTCTGAAAACAGTTGCTGATTTGCCTGTCCATAGTCTTTCATTGACATATGCATATATTTTAATAACAGAATAAAGTAAATAAGTCTTAGGCTCCCTTACCTGAGACCCAGCGCGAATCCTACAAACTTTCCAACGGCAATGGCAGTGGAAGCTGTTATGGCAACCAGCCCACGGAGATTCCGTGGGGCACATTCCCCAGCGAACATGAGATTGATATTCAGAGCTAGACCTGCAGTGACAAATTACTGTTAGGGCAATTCAAACTCCTATGGGTCTGGTGTTTTGGAAGGGACCATTATGGGCAAAGCGTATGGGGTTAGGCTGTGAGATGCTTCAAGTGCATGTCTGCCCGACATGAAGCGTGTTCCCAGTACCGTGGGCTTGCTTTTTTGCTAAATATTTCACTAAGCAAGTATATTCCTCTGGGAAATCTGTTTTTTCAGGAGGCTGGCCTTCTCTTCCAATGTTTCCTACACCCACATATACAGCATTGCTGTTGCTCTCTTTATATTTCAGTGTCTACTCGGGATGCTATATGCCTTATTTTCTGCTTGAAACCAACAAATTAACAAATATTATATATTCCATTTGCTCTCTGAGTTGATTAATATTTATCCTCTCTCATTTTTTTTGCTGATTAGTAAATCCAATTGCTCAGAGATCAAAAACACTGACAGAATGTAACTTTCTAAGGCATCTGGAAATTAGAATTTCCCGTCTTGAAAACCATTCACTTGCCTGTAATATGGAAGGGAACATCAGCCACAACAAGCAACAACAGGAAACAACCAGGCAGCTTTCTATTGAGTGAGCCTGCTCCCCTGAAATATTGTATGCTTTGGTTTTTTCACAAGTTGACAGTACTTTTTATGTGGATTGGATGTAAAGAAAAAAGAATGAGAAATGGAGGTGTCACACATGGTGAATTTAATTTTTGTGTGTTTTCTTACTTAGTTAAAAATGCATTCAGCAATGAGGCCCTCTGCAGAGTTTAGTAAAAATCTATGATCTCTATACTCATCCTGGTAAATCCTTGTGGCCCTCAGTCACTATTTAATAGCATAGGGTAGGAATGCTAAAGTACCTCCACACACTCCAGAAAACAATCTTCCGGCAATGATCATCTCAAAAGATCCACACAGCCGGCTGAGTCCCATCAGAGTTGCACTCAGAAGAGCAGGGATGTTGGCAAACATCATGGCCTTCTTCCTGGAATTCATTGGAATTAATGTGAGCGTGAATAGGAGTGGCATGTGTAGATAAGGACTCTGTGCCAGCTTCTGAAGTAAATGAGAAATGGGAAAACTTTGCCCCGAACTGATGAGCTAGTTGAAGTTTTGATGCCTCTAGTGAAGCCAGTATCGATACTGAAGAACAAGCTTCGTGAGCAGATGTCTGCAAAATTCACTTTAAAAAGCATGCACTCCTTGTGATTTATCTGGGCTGGATTTGCTTTGGAGGAGGTATGTTTTTCTTTGTGATTGGGTTCTTCGGGGGCCTGATCCTTCATCTGAAGCAGCCCCAGGTTGCTCATGGTGCCACTTTACAAGCAGTGTTTCTCCCGACACAGTCACTTATTTTCACAGTTGTAGGTATAAACAGAAAGACTAATGTAATCATTATTCCTACCTTCCAAACCTAACAGACAAATATCCAGCAGACAAGGACCCCAGAAGCCCACCGATGCTGTAAATGGACACAATAAAGGACCACATCAAAGTAATCATCTCTTCACTGGGAGAAGAGCCGTGTCTCTTCTGCCAGGTCTCACGGATGAAACTTTTGATGTACTTTAAAAGGAAAACAAAAAACAATGGACTCAGTCAATATGTTTTTGCATAATTGCACCTCTTTTTTACTTCTCTTACCTACTTACTGGTCTTTTTAATATATTTCTATCAAGACTTTGGTTGAAATCTTAGCCCCAGTGAAATCAAAGGAAATTTTGCTACGAATGTCCCTGGAGTTAATGTTTTAGCAACAAAATGTGGTGACTAAATCAATGAATACACATATCAATACTAAATATTAATGGTAAGTGCCACTAAGAGAGTGGCAGGTTGGTCTTCTGTTTGTGTGCTAAACCCTGGTTGTTTTGCTATCTGATCTTCCCTGCCATTCCCACTCGTCGGTCTGTCTCTCTTGTCCACTTGCTGCATCCTGTCTGATGCCTTGGCGGAAATCCAGGTGTGACTTCAAGTGACTTCAGTGAGGTCAGGATTTGTCCCTCAGTGTGACCCCATTGTGGGGTCTGTCTGACCTACTACTCATAACCTCTGTGGCACTCATTCTTGATGAGGTTTTCCCATGTGGTAATAGTATGAGCTCAGTGTCCTTCGCACCATTTAGGATGACAAACATTTCCCCTAATTTCCCTTTTCCAGCCGCAGGTGTCAGTGCTGACCTTAGCTCTACAGCTACAGTCCTTTCCTGTCCTGTTTCACCTCACTGTCAATTAGACCTGGTGTGTGTGACCAAGCACAAGACACAAAGATCTCTCTCCGCACTAGGAAGATGAGACTGTCTTGTAAGCAATGCAACTTAGTAAGGGGGAAATGGCTGATTTTACAAATACCATTCATCCTTCACTTTCCCAGTCATGTCACACCAGACAGAAGACAAAACTCAAGCAAACACAAGAGTGATAGCAGCTACTCTTATATCCAAGAAACAACAATAAATCTAGTTTTCAGAGCAGAAGTGAAAAAATTACTGATTGCAGATAGAAGCAGTATGAGAATACTGAAATCTGGTAGCTCATTTTTTTGAGCTGTCCATACTTACCTCAGCGGGAGAATTGATAATGGAGACCTGCAACCCATACTGGAAAGCTCCACCAATGCCCAGGACAAAAGCCAGGAGGAAGAGATTGTAGCTCATTTTCTGGCAGGAAATAAAACCGGCAAACAATGCTGATACAGCTATTCTGACACAACCCCCCTGTCCTGTTTTACCTTCAGGAGCCCAAACAGCCTGAGCATTGCCACACACCTGCCTCCTCCAGGACCAAGGAGCCAGCGCAGAGTGCAACAGAATACCACAGAGAGGACTGAGAAATTTGAGGAAAGGCAAAGCTCATAACCATCTCCCAGAACCCAGTTACACACTTCAGTGCTTCTGACTTCAGCTTTTGCCACTGTGATTTGCCCTATCATAGGATAACTTGTGGGAGCATGGTGCAATGTGCAAGCATTATGTGCACAGTTTCCATCTATTTGTCCTTCCTCCTCCTCTCACACTTGTTACCTTACCTAAATGAATGTTTTGCTGAGTGAATTGACTGAGACTAGATAAACACTTGTGGACTGAAGGGCATTCCTGGTTTCACAGCTTATTCATCCTTTCTTAGAACTATGCAAGGCTTAAGAATAACCCCACAGTACAGTACTGCAATACATGCACACCTCATCCCTCCCACTCCCACTACTCTCTGTTACTGAGTGTCCTGGGGATAGTCCGTCCAGCATGATGCTGCACTTCTGTCTCTAGAATAGATCGTGTTCAAAGGCAATGCTGAACAATGATTGCCAAGCATTTAAAAGCTGATTTCTAATCAGATGAATGCCATTGCTTGAATGGGCATCACATTTATCCGTGTTGCAACATCATTGTATTCAAAGGACTCAGATCTGAATTAATTTTGTATTTGGCACATTTATCTGTTAAATGACAACAATGTCCCGTTAGTCAAAGTCCTAGGAAGAAATAAGATTCGCAGTCTCTACTAGTAGGTGTCCCTATTAGAGATCCTTCTTGCTACAAAAAATGCCAAAATCAGTACAAAACTCCCCATCAGCAAGAACATCAACAAGTGCTGTTCTAAATGAAAGTTTTATATATCACCTGCAGCAGATTTCTTGGGTCTCATCCCATTCTGTACGATAACATCACTGCTTGATTTTTCTGTTGTATCTCTCAGGTGACTTTTCCAGTCTAATATATTTTATATTAATATAGATTTTTATATATAATATAATATAATATAATATAATATAATATAATATAATATAATATAATATAATATAATATAATATAATATAATATAATATAATATAATATAATATAATATAATATAATATAATACAATACAATACAATATAATATAATATAATATAATACAATACAATACAATATATGAATATATAGGAATATATTAATATAGATTTTAATATCCTAAAGTTGCTTTTAAAAGACATTTTTGTTTTATCTTTTCTGGGTATCTGTTCCTATGCTTCCTTGACTGGGAAGGATTGTTTACCATCCTTCAGTGTTTACATCTTTCAGATACTTTGTTATTCGTAGCTCTTTTATTATGGAGGATTTCTTTTGTTTTCTAGCCCTACTCCACCTATCAAATAATATAGCTTTTTTGTTGCTCTGCTCTGTGCTGCTCTGTACTCCCTTGGTTTGTCTTCCTGTGTTATGTATCACATATTAAATATAAATGTGCTCTTAAATCCAGTTTTGTTTGCTTTTTAAAAATAATTCCTTGCAAGAGAGTTGATACCTATCAGATATATGGTTCAGATTTATTCTTCCTTCTGTACATAATTTATGCAACAGGTCTTTTAGAATAGCAGAAAGGAAAAAATACATACTGCAAAAATTCTATTTGAGGAAAAAATAGATAAACATATACCAACTTGTGTGCAAGGGTAGTAGTCATCATCTGTCCTTGCAAACTACGTCTTTCCTGATGCTTTCTTTGATTACTTTGGGAAAAGTCACTCTATATATAGAGAAAGAAGAGCCTGAGATAATATTTCAACACATCATTTCATTTTTTCTCAGTGTTTGCACTCCCTTTGTTTTGTCATGAAGTTCCTGCTGTTTGGTTTGTCATTATTGTGTTGGTTACTGATGAAACTGTGGATAGTTTTGGTGAGCTGTACATTCCTGCCAGGTCACTAGGGAAGAGAAGCTCCCGAAGCAGCTGACAGACAGTAAGAGCTGCAGGAGATGAGTAAAGGGCAATGAAGAAGGCATTGATGGAAGCCAAAGTCCAGGCACTGGTGCAAACTAGAGTAGACCGGCTTGGACTCCCCAGGTCATATGTTGGATAATCAGTTATCACATTTAAAGGAAAATCAGTTTCTGACTGCTTACTTTGAGCTGTGGGGCATCTATGGGTCCCTTTGGGGTCTGTATGGGCCTCTATGGGTCCTGTGGAGCCTCTATGGATCCCTTTGGGGCCTCTATGGGTCCTTTTGGGTTCTCTGTGGGTCCCTATGAGTCTCTGTTGGGGTCTCTATGTGTCTCTGTGGGTCCCTGTGGGGCCTCTGTGGGTCCCTTTGGGTTCTCTGTGGGTCCCTATGAGTTTCTATGGGTCCCTTTGGGATCTCTATGGGTCTCTATGTGTCTCCGTGGGTCCTTGTGGGGCCTCTATGGGTCTCTATGGGGCCTCTGTGGGCCTTTATGGGTCCCTTTGGGGTCTCGATGGGTCTTTGTGGGACCTCTATGGGTCCCTTTGGGGTCCCTATGGGCCTCTATGGGTCCCTGTGGGGCCTCTGTGGGCCCCTTTGGGGTCTCTGTGGACTTCTAGGGGTCTCTATGGGTCCCTTTGGGATCTCTGTGGGTCTCTGTGGGTCCCTGTGGGGCCTCTATAGGTCACTTTGGGGTCTCTGTGGACCTCTGTGGGTCTCTATGGATCCCTTTGGGGTCTCCATGGGCTCTGTGGCTCTCTATGGGTCCCTGTGGGGTCTCTGTGTGTCCCTTTGGGGTTTCTATGTGCCTCTATGGGTCTCTATGAGTCCAGTGGGGCCTCTGCCCCCCGCTAACCAACCAGGACCCCCCAGTTTCCCCCCAAATCCCTCTGCCCCCTCCAAACCCTTTTGTCTCCCCCCCAAACACCCAGGAATTTCCTCAGCCCCCCTCTGCCCCCCCAAGCAACCAGGACCCCCCCAACCCCTCACCCCACCCCCAAAATCCTCCCCAATCCTCCCCAAGCCCCTCCCAATCTCTCCCCAATCCCCCCAAACCCCTCTGCCCCCCTAACCAACCAGGACCCCCCAAATGCCCCCCCCGATGCCCCCCCAAACACCCAGGATGCCTCCCCCGATGCCCCCCCAAACACCCAGGATGCCTCCAACCCCCCCAGCCAACCAACCAACCAGGAACCCCCCCAAAACACCCTTCTTCCCCCCGTCCCCCCCACCTCTCAGCCCGGGAAGTGGGGGAAGTCAAAGCCCACCCGTATTTCCTCTTTCCCTCCCCCATCCTTTATGACCCCTCCCCTCCATTTGTGGGGTGCCCCTCTCCCATTTTTGCTCCTCCCTCCCCCCCATTTCTCCCATTTATGACCCACCCCATATTGCTGTCACTCTCCCCCCCCCCCCCCCCAATTTTTGGGGTGCCCACCCCATTCCACACACACCCCCATTTTTGGGGTGCCCCCCCATTCCACTCCCCTTCCACTTTTGCTCCCTCCCCCCCATTTTGGTGTCACTCTCCTCCCCACCATTTGTAGGGTGCCTCCCATTTTTGGGGTGCCCCCCCATTTCCACACACACCCGTTTTGGGGTCACTCTGCCCCCTTCTCCCCCATTTTTGGGGTGCCTCCCCCCATTTCACCCCTCTCCCATTTTTGCTCGCCCACCCCACTTTAGGGTCACTCCCCCCCACTTTTGGGGCAACCCCCCCATTTTTGGGGTTCTCCCCCTCATCCTTCCCTCCCCTTTTTGGGGTGACCTCCCATTCTACCACACCCCTCATTTTTACTGCTCCCCTCCACTTTGGAATCATTCTCCCACCTCTCCCCCCCCGCATTTTTGGGGTGCCCCCCTTATCCCTCCCCCTTCTATTTTTGGGGTGCCCTCTCCCCTTTCCTCTTACCCAGACACTTGCCCAACTCCAGCCCAGGGTGGGTGGTGGTGCTGGGAGGGCAAAGGTGCTGGGGGGCAGGTGCCCCCCCAACCACCCTGTGTGGGCCTCCAGGGCCGTGGCTAGCGCGGGCCCCACGGGGCAACCATAGCCCAGGGCAAAGCTCAGCACCCCGGCCTGCACCCAGCGCCCCCCCAGGCTGGTGCTGGGCAAGTGTGACAAAACGTGTGAGTTCAGCTCTTGAACTATGGGGTCAGTTGATATCCATCATTCTCAAAGAGCCTCTTTGTCTAGCAGTCTCCAAGGTGTTTCTGTTAAAAGGCTTTTACAAGCTATTCAAAGAGCTTAGGGGGAAATTCCTTCTCCTGGTAAGCAACCTCACTTGGTGGGTCCCCAGTCTAGGGTGCTGCGTGTCTTTGGTGTCAGGAAGAATCCCTCATGCATAAATGGGCACAGATCTGTGTTGGAGGTGGCTTGTGCAGAGCAGCACTGTTGGAGGACAGTAGCAGTACCTATTTTTCTCTGGTGCTGATGGTTATCAGACAACCAAACAGTGCGCAGTGATTTGGTTTGTAAACAATAATAGGAATTATGAGTCTCTGAGGATCACTTTTCAAAATGTATTTGTGCCTAACACTTCACCTGACAAGAAAATTGACCTGGACAAGTGTTGTGTGTTTTTTCAGTAGAAGATATTTTAATTCAGTAACAATTAACCAACTTGTTAAATGCTTCAATTAAAACATAACCAATTAGACCAATTAAAATGTAACTGCTGTTTATCTTTGCTTAATCAGTGTAAAGACTCCTGATATCAAGCCACAGTTAGAGAAAATGCTGGAGGCTGGAATTGGTGTATTCTGACAGGACTGGGTCTGAAGATCTGGAAGTCAAGTAGACGTGTATTATTTCTGAACAGGTGTCTTTCGTACTGTCAGGTGCAAACGGCCTTTTGGGGCTCTGGAGAAAGGCACAACAATGCTGATTCATGGGAGTAGCAACAAAGGTGGCCAAGGTGAAGACCTCTGGACACTGGAGGACTTCTCCCAGTTTTAACCAATTCTTCTCTGACCTGTACGACCCAGCAGTGTATGCCAGACAGTCTCTTCAGTCCCTCTCCTGCTTCCTCTCCTGCGTCTTCTCTACTGCCTTGTCTTCTTTGCTTCACTTCTGGCTCCTGTCTTCCTCTGATCCTCACCAAAGGAATGAAGGAGTATTTTGATACGGTCATGATGGTACCACCACATTTTGCTTTGACTATGTGTTTTATCCTTTCCATCTGCTCCTCATGCTCTCTCCAGACTATAGAGACTAAAAGTATCTTCACATTTCACAGCTCCAAGGAGTTCTGCTCTTGGTTGACTTGTCTCAGTATCCTGGCTATTTCAAAATCTCAGTGTTGCCCATATCTGTATATAATGACTTCTAAAATAGCAGCAACCACAAATGAACAAATGTTTAGTTTTATTTTTCCCATGTTATAAAACTTAGGTCATGAATTACAGTTCTTGCACAGTCTCGTCTTCTGAGAAGTAGATCTGCCACTCCACTCATGCTCAGCATGACAGTAATATGCTTTGGAAATGTCATATTTACATTCTTGTCATTAAAAAACACTATTTTTAGAAAACAGAGTTAAAAATATATACTTAAAGAAATTTTAACTACTTACTTTGACAATGTGCCTGTTGTTCTTGGCTGCAAACATCAGAAATGCTGTGGCTGTCATACAAAGAAAGCCAAAGGAAAAGAGATGGCTTGATTATAACTGTGAGAAGAAACTGGAAGAAACTTCTCCAGTCAACGCAATGCCTCTGAGAGGCGATATAAAATGAGGAGTTTTGCCTTGCTTTATAGCAGGTTAGCTAAAGAGAATCACAGCTGGGTCTTTTCCAATATGCTTTATGGAGATCAAGAACATGCTGCAGAGGATGCTCTGCTGTGATCTAAACCTCCACATCCAAAACAAGCTGCTGCCACAAGAGCTCCTCACCACACTGTAACCTTAGCAGAGCACAGGTGTGAAACCCTGTTTGAGCACCAACACAATCTGTGGGAGCAGTACAAATTGGACTACAGGATTACTTGTGCTTCACAACATAGGACTGGAGGGCAACAAACAAGCCATGAAGAAAATCAGTCCAGAATGAATAGTCTGCAAAACCGTGTCCATAAATCAGTTGTATAATAAGCCACTTAGCAAGTACTAGAATCTTTCTTCCTAATCTGTCTGTCACATGTTTTATAGCTGAAAATAATTAACTGCTCCCTATTGCTCCACAAGTAGAGGTTTATTTGAAATGGGAGCACAAGGACAGGGTACTGAGAATTTCATATGGTGTCTTAAAATAGAACTTAATCGTGTTCATTTCTGTGTTAGAGAGCCCAGATTCAGAGGCAAGGAAGGACAGGCTGCTGAGATGGCAGTTACTGTTTGGGTGGAGGATGGATATAGTAGAAATGTGGAAGAAATTTGCTAAAGCATTGCGTTGTGTTGTTTGACAATAAGAGAATAAGGCATCGTTCTGTCACTCTCTAATATGGATCCTGAAATATGTATATGTTACTTCAACTAAAAACTGAAAACAGATCATTATACTTCTGTTGGGATTTATCAGTTCACGTATATCTTTTCAAGGTGAACTTAAGAACCTAGAAGCAATATATTGTTCTTACTCCCATCTCTTTTTATGTCCTAGCAAGAGAATGTAACCACTGAAACTCCCCCAGATACCATCCTCTTTTCTTTTGCTACAACACAGTGGATTTGATCTCTTCAGGGCCTTTATAAAACACTGCATGAGTCTGAGCTTTGAAGTTCCGTTTCTTGAACTCCTGTGAGATTTCCAGGAAGGACTTTCCCTTTGTCTCAGGAAGGAAAAACCCAACGTAGAACGCAGTGCAGATGCAGACCACAAGGAACGGGACATAGCAGAAATGTGCTAAACTTTTCTGTGGAGGAGGAAAAAAACAAGGCAGTGTTGGTGATATCCTATACAATAAAAAAATAGGCCACTAATCCCTGTTCCTGCATGGACTAGCTTCACCCAAGGGGTATTTCTGTGTGTCCTGGAGAGAACCTCACATGCCTGGATGCAACAGCTCCTCAGTGTAGTTTGGGAGATTTGACGTAACAAGAAGAGTACCTCAATATGTCTTTTTCTGTCTTTCTCTCTGGATGTAACCCTATAGAATGATGACCCACAGCAGAAAATCAGATAGGATTGGATATCATGGAGTTCTTCTCCCTTTTGCTCTAGGAATCACCTTATGGAATGGTGATTCTCTGGCTGAGGAGGAATTATGTCACATCTCTAGTCCTAGCTGAGGACAGAGGAGGAATATTGGTCATCCATTTCCAAAATTAATCTGCTTCCAGATTCACATCAGAAATCACCATAAGGGAACATGGAGGAAGTTTGGTTTAGAGGTGTTCTGGACACTTTCCTCATAAAGATACTTTTCATGACAGGGCTACCTTGTTGCTTGTCTGCAGCTTGTGATATTCCAGACCCTGCCTCTTTTCATGGTCGCTATAAGAGTCTCTTTCTTGTATAAAACACTAAAGAGCTACAGGTGACTGCCTTGACTTGGGAACCCACCACAATAAATGGAAAGGCTGTTCCAACCAGAAATAGGTTGAACCAGAGCAGAGAGCCACAGATCATGTAAGCAGCTGGCCGGGACATTTGATCAAAAACCTCTGTGGGCAGAACTCCAGTTACACCAGCTGGAAAAAGAAATTGGAAAGAATGTTTATAATACTGTTGATACTATATCAAAAACAAGAGAACACACACTAACAAGCAAAACCAACGTACATAGAGTATATGAGAACAGTAAATTATTCAGTAAATTATTCTCACTAACAATAAAGCCAGAAGAAGTAGCAATAGAGATTAACTGCAGTGGGGAAGGTTTAGTTTGAATATTAAGGACTGGCTAATTATTCAAACTCTCTCACTCTAGAATTAACTGCTGGGAAAGGTTTGGTAATCCACATTATTCTGATTTATAATAACGGCTTATTATTAATTCAACCATATGACACCAGAGGGACTGGGATAAGAAATTACTGCCAACTCATGTGGCATGTGACACTGGCAGCTTGGTCCTTCTCTTCCCTGCTGTCCTTCAAACTCATGTAAGAGAACAGAACCTGACATCTACTCATACACTGAACAAACATCTGCACACAGACAGCATGTATATTGTCCCCACAACCACACAAACTAACAGGTTCTGCCAAGAAAACGCACATTAGCAGGCTAACAAATAGGTGTGGAAGTTGTGTTTCCAGGTATCTGTAAGTAAATAATCAGATGACATAGCCACCAATCTCTAGTATTAAAGTGAAGCATTAGAAATGCCCTAATGAATTGAGCAGCAAATCAAAACCGTGTTGTTCTTTTAAAACAAGAATTGCCTCCAAGTGCCATCACAAGATGCCTATAAGGAGAAACAACACAGAGAATGGCACAGACTGTCCCTGGATAACACTGACTTATCCAGGACATGCAATTCCCTGTGAAACAGCTGGAAACTGCTGGCAGAAATTGCCTCATTGCTCTGAGCATGCTGTGGCTAAAGAGAGTCCGAGAGCTTCCATAAGCTACTTGCACACATCTCCAAGCCCCTGCAGCACCCAAAAGTTTCAGTGAAAACAGTCAGGGAACTGACCTGGTCCGATTCCGAAGCTCAGGATATAGGCGAAAACACAGGCCATGCTGAGATAAGGCATCCAGCTAAGCTGAGTCTATAGCCACAGAGACCAATGGAAAACCAGTGAGGGCACTTACACCTTCTTGCCACCACTGAACACCCCAGTCATATAAAAGGCAAAGCCCAACTGTATTCCAGTTTAATATTTAAGTAAAGTTTGTTACCTGTTGGCTCAGAGCGACCATGAAGACAATGGCCCATCCTGCCATGAAGGTGTATCCCCCCAGGAGCAGTGGCCTCCGACCAGCATAGTCTATTATCATGTTCTGCACAAAGTAACACAGTGAAATAAGGCACGGTATTTAACTCCTGTTTATACATCCTCTGTGCTCCCTCTTCCCATTTCAATGCTCTGTGCCTAAATTGCTCTACATCTGCTTTAAGAGTGTTGCCCATTTCTTAGTATAAAAAAGAAAAGTCGTTCAAAGGAAAGGGTCTGCTGGCAGGAGAGAGGGAAGAAAGGTGATCAGGGGAGATGAGAATGTCCTAACCCTGCCACTATCCATGCTGACAAAAAGCAAGAGAGTTATGCTTCTTAGAGTTTTCAGAGTGTAATGACGATGCAGTGTCTGACAAAATCTCTGTGTTAACCTGTCTGGACATGAGTGCTGAGAGACTGCCTGGCTGCTGGGCAAAAAGGGCTTCCTCAGCATAAGGCAACGTAAATCTCAGATTTGTAATTGGCAGCCTCCTCACTGTCTACAGTCTGCACAACAGCAGAATGCATTGAGAGTCTCACACAGGTGACAGAAGCGATCAGTTCACAGCTCCCCGTGCCGATTACAACGTATGGGATTTTGTCCCGAGGAATTCCAGCCTCTCGGAACACATAAGCTGCATAAAAATACATCTGGGGAGAGAAGAGAAAGCAATAAGGGAAAATGTCTGAAAATGCATCACATTGTTTTTCCTGGAAAACTTAGAGAATGACTAAGGTCTTGTCATTCAGGCTATTTTGACAACATCTCTCTCAGTCTTGTCATGAGGCGCAGGTGTACTTTGGGAACCAGGCATCTGAGGTTAGAAAACCCCCATAGGCAGAGCAGATCACTATTTGTTCTCGTCCTGCAGCAGGAATGCGAAACCCAAGATCCTGCACCCCTGTCTCATGATGCAGCGCTGTGGCTGCCAGGCTGCTTACCGAATCGTTCCCGCAGAGCTGCATGGCGCTGCTCAGCACAATGATACTCATCAGCTGCCACCTCAAAGCGGGATTTTGGAAGAGTTCCCAAGGGTTCTTCGCTCTCTGACCTTTAACGGCAGCCTGTTCAGCCAGCATCTCTTCCAGCTCTGCACTCAGGTCACTGTTGCCTCTGAGCTTCTGCAGTGCTGCAAGGACAATGGAACCTCTTATTCCTTGAACTTAACCTTCAGTTTGCTTGCTCTGCAGGGTGAAGGATTGAGCAGCAAGTGATGGCTGCAGAAAGCTGTAAAACAGACTCTGTGATCATGGTGTTGCCTTCACAGAGATGGCCAGATGCAGTGCAGCCTCTTGGAGGATTTAGGAGAAAGCGAGGGCAAATCCCTCACTATTGTTTGACAAGAGAATACTTCCAGTCAGTGCCATTTCAACAGCTGTGCTTCTGACTCAGATCTCAAGCGACTTCCCTGGGAAATGCAGGCAATTAAGATGTTCTTGGTACACAGCACACGTTTCCTGGAAACTAATTCCAGCTGCTCTGTAGACAGGGATTTTTATGCTACAAATCTAAGCAAATCCCTTAATATGAATTGGCTTCAAATTTGGTCATGAGCTCTGCAACCAGCAGTTACTTCACTGCATAGTTACAAAATATATACACCATTGTGAACACAGGTCCCACATTTTGACCTTGCCACTGTAGCAAAAAAAGGTTTTTGAAGGAATATGCCTTTCAATTACTTAAATAGATCAAAAATATTTAATATTATAGACTGTTCTTTGGAAGGAGGAAATGTTCCTATTTGGAACTCAATGTGAGAATTTCTAGATGCAAAAGTTATGGTACCATTCTCAAAAGGCCATGGCCCAAATCTGTGCACAAAAGCAGCGTGCAAAGAAGTGTACATTCATCTCTATTCAGAATTACTTTGGTTGTTCATAAATACATACCCAGCCACCACCTGGGCACTGTTTAAGGGTGCAGTTGCTAATGCAGTTATAAACTTTGATGGCACAATGTATATTGTACAAACAAAATATGGTACTCTCATTTAGAAGATATTATCCATGGGACTAGTGATGTAGCCATGGTATTTGGTTTAAAACTTTTATATTCATCTAAGGAGGCTGGCAGAGTCACCAAACAGAATATTTGTGTTGCAAAGTGTTCTACAGTACTATCTGCTTTGCACGGAACATGCTGGACTGTACGTTAAGAATATGGAATCAGCCTTTTCCTAATCTGCATGGTCAGTAGATCACACATGCTCAGTGGGAAGCTGACAGTCACCTTAAACTCACCAGACATGCAGGATTCTTTATCTCCGCGGTCGATCAAGAGGTATCTGGGACTTTCAGGGAACCAAGGCAGAGCCATAAGCTGGATCAGGGCTGGGACCACGTTGCTAGCTAAAAGGAGTGGCCAGCTCTCCTCCCCTCCTAGTATCTCCCTAGAGAAAACCACAAATGAACAATAAAAATGCCAGGCATAATTTGCACAGTACATTTCAAAACCTGGAAAGTGCCCAACCTCCTCTGCTGCATGTGGGCACTGAAAAAGAAAAAAAGATAGAAGGGTAGCAAAGGAAAAAAAAAAAAAAAGAAGAAAGATTTAATAAGTATAAACTGGATTTCTTGCTCATCCTTACCTGAGTCCAACAACTTGCCCCAGCACCAACCCCAGGGCTGTAAACGATGCGGAAGTCAAAGCCACAGCTCCTCTGAGCTTCTTTGGGGCACTTTCTGCCAGGTACATGGGCTGAATGTTCATGCTCACACCTGGGCAAGGCAGACAAATGCTTGTAGGCAGAGATGAGGACAAATGTAGTCGTCCACCTCTTGATATTGCCAGCTGGACTTTTCTGTGGCAGACCACTTGTTGACTCTCTACCAGTGCTGCTTATTTACCCAAACCTTCAATTTCAGTCTTATTCATTGTATAAACTGCTAAAGGTACATTTCCACCATCATAAGCAGTGGTGGATAATGAAACTGAAAACTGCCAGGGCCTCAGTCCTATGGTCTTTTCGGCACCAAATCCAAGGTTAAAAGTGATACTTCTCTGTAGTCCCCCATTTTGAGGGGGAAGATCATATTTTAAGTGACTTGTATAAAGCGTTATTTCCCTGGATGAACTTCTTTAAAAGCTTTAACATTGGTTCTTATGCTGCTGAATAACTGATAAGGATCAATTTGCAGATCAGTTTCTCCCAGGTCACCCCTCTCTGCATGCAGAGTGCACACAGATACCCACATGTGTATTACACAAAAAAACCTTGCCTGTTTATGCTTTAAAAAAAGCCCTTAGAAGTAAAATACAGAATCTGTACATACAACTTTCTCATTCACATACATGTGTGTATTCAGACTAGATGACTAAATGCTTTACTATCTTGGTTCACTTCTATTTAATTATCTTCTGTCTGTAATTGATATTTATTTATGTTTCTCATGTTGCCATACCTGCATTCACGCCAGTAAAAAATCTGCTGAGCATAATCATTTCAAAGGATTTTGCCATTCGGCTGAATCCTGCCAAGACTGCAGCTATGATCACAAAGGCATTGTTCAGCAGCAGGGACGTCTTCCTTTAGAGAGAAAAGACACAGCTGTGAGCACGTGTGTCTTGTTTGATTATCAGAGAAAATATTTTACATTGCAGATCCAACCTGTCGCACCTGGAAGCTCAAGGTGGGCTGCTCAACTCCATCCCAGAACATCCTGGTTGCCAAAAGCCCTACACAAAGTGTTCATGTGCAGATGACAGATCAGCAATTTTGGTGTCTTGTTATGAAAACAGGAATAAGCACTGACAGATAATCTGCATGGCTAATAGGATTTAGGGTCATCTCCAGCTACCAACATGACCACAGGGTGTTCCTGCAGTGTTGACTTTAGACACGGTGAAGGCATCATGAGATCCTCACCCAGATTTGCTGTTCTTGCACTCACACCATTTCCCATTTGAATGGAGAACAGCATTCCGTTATTAAGTCATGTGTGCTTTGGTCTGAAAATAACAATTTGTTGAAACACATTTTTCCTGCAATTTTATGATCCTAATGAAACTTTTGTCAAAAAGTTTTCATATGACCAAGGAGGAGTTTCTGTCTAAAATCACATAAAATAAGAGAGATATCTCTGAACCTGTAATAGTAATCCTCTCTAATCCCAATTTGCTGCTCTATCTACTCTTCAGAAGTCAGTCATTCGTGGTAGGATATGATTTTATTCCAAAGCAGTACAAGATGAAAACTTAAAACTTTTCTTTGGATAAGGACACCATGTGCTTACTGCATCTTCACAACTGTTAAACAAGTAAGCGAGCTCAGAATGTCAGTTGCAGACTGAACTGTGATAGGAAACATGTTTTCTTGATTTTTAACTGTTGTGGGTATCGTGTTGTAGGGCTTATAAATCCTCTTGTACTAGTGGGAGCTGCAGAGCTTAAACTAAAATCCAGCACTCTCTTACCTTCCCAACATGATGGCCATGGGACCAGCCACAACGGCCCCAGTGAGTCCTCCCAGAGGGTACACAGAGACAGTGAAAGACCACAGCAGCAGTAGCACATTGCTCTCAAGGGCCACACCTGTGCGCTCCAGCCAGGTTTCGTTCATGAACGCCTGAATGTACTGAGAGGGAAGGACAGCGCTGCATAACCATGACATAGAGGTGAAAGACACTGAGAAATTTAAAGGTTTCCTTATTGATATAGCTATTTATTTGTTGTTCATACCTCCAAATCTTTGGTTGAAAACGACCTCCAGTTCCTAGGTGTGTTTTTAATTGAAGGTTAAGTGCATAAAACTGTACCTGTTGAAAAGCTATACTTGGTTTACTTTTGTATGTAGCTATCCTGGATAATTTAAAAATGTATTTCATGGGTCCAGCTTTGAATTGATGGGCATAAGTCAACTTCAAAGGATGCAGGTTGGAAAATCTGAAGAGTTTAGTATTTTGGATTTTAGAATTTTAGAATAAAGCAATTGAAGCAAGGGATTAAAATTAATTCTTGTAATGCTAGGTCCTGCTCAAAGGTGGTTATTGACCACAAAGTTCTGTATCTCAGCTGTGAACTCTACAGAGGGAACAGCACATCTTTCCCTTCTCACTCTCAGTGTTAGCAGACTGCACTTTCTTGGTGGCAGGACACTGTTTATAGCCAGACTGAGGATGGTAAAGAAGCATCTATCTCACATTCGCTCTCAGAGCTGCAATACTTACTGAAGTTGGAGCATTGATGATGGAGATGTTGTAACCATACTGGAAAGTACCTCCAATCCCAGCAGCACATATTGTCAGGATCAGGACCTTGCTCTGAAGCTGAAGAGGATGGATAGAAAATGGATGGGTTCCTTGCACAGAGTAAAATGGCTCAACAGACATCTGGCCCATTCACGTTTGAGTAGTGTGAAGATTAGAAATGAGAGGTGCCAAAGACAGGAAAAAATATCACTTTTTAAACTCTATCTCCCTCTACTGCAGAATAGTATTAATTATTCATTTCCAGTCACAAAGAATTTTGGACTGCTTCGGAGCAAAGGACTGCAACTGCATTTAGTTTAATATTTAACGTGTATGATTACAAAAAGTCAGTGCAATAACAGTAAATACTGGTAGAGACTGGTGTTATTGCTTCAATTAATTCAATTCATTACAAAAACCCATACTCACATGATGAATTATTCAAGAAGCATTGCTAAAGTTTAATGGCTTCTGTCTCATTCCTAACTAAGCTCTATTGGATGGGGCTTCCCTGTGGTACAGAAGATTTTCTCATAGCCATTTATATCCAGTGCATTTCTGATTCATTGAAGTGCTTTTCCTCCACGTTCTTGTGTTTTGTTGTCTGTAATTGCATATTCAGCAAGAATATATTCTACATCTTCAGTGTTATGATATAGGTGAAATATGTGGCAGATAGGAGGTCCTGTGCCATGTTCTGGCTTCCCTGAGGTCATTTCTTCACCAGTATTGCCCATTGCTTATATTGTCATCTAACAGACATTAGGAAGAAATTCTTCATAATGAGGGTGATGAGGCCCTGGCACAGGTTGCCCAGGGAAGCTGTAGATGCCCCATCCCTGGGAGGTGTTCAAGGCCTGGTTGGATGGGGTCTTGAGCAGCCTGGTGTGGTGGGAGGTGTCCCTGTCCATGGCAGGGGGTTGGAACTGGATGATCTTTAAGGTCCCTTCCAACCCAAACCATTCTATGATTCTATAACACCACTGCTATGGTTTCGGAAGTGCAGGCACATGAACAGGGCTGCTTCATGCAGGGTGTTGCCTTTTTGAAGGGTGTAGGACAAACTGTCCTGGCTGTCACAGTAAGGCAACTGAGAGCCCTCTGGCTGGCTTGTGAGAAAAAAAACATGCATCCGTTTTCCCCTTGCAGCAGGCTGCCCCGAATGCTAAAGCATAAATGGGTGTCCCACATCAGAACAACACTGGGGCCAACTGGGGAGAGCCAAGGCCACTGTGTAGAAACTTTCTGAGTGGTTTTGTTGATCTTTCCTGTCATGTTTTTAAGCCTCAGCTCCTTCTTGCCACTACTGCCTGGACATTCTTCTGTGTAACTCTGCCTTCAAAGTGACCCTACTGCTGCAGTAGAGGAGCACGGCTGAGGGTCAGCAGCATCATGTCTCCCTGTTCACGTCACCATTAGTGGACATCCCTTCCTCGTGGCAGCCACAACATCCTGTTGGTTGGTCTCTCTCTGTGTCACACTCCCATCCTTGTCAATTGGCACCCATTTTGTGCCTGTGCCTTTGGTTTCCTCATCTGTACATGAGAAACTGTGACTGGCAAACTATGCTCTGATGGTGTCCTTGGACTGGGAGCACTGTCCCGTGTCTCAAGACCACTCTAAGCTTGCTGGGAGCCCCTGGCCTTTAACCAGACACCTCCTGCACAATGTTTTCTGTGGCCCAGGGCCAGGATGGCCTTTGCCAGTCCCCTGCTTGCAAACCTCCTCTCCATGGGACAGCTCTGCAGGTGACATGAGGAGCTCAGGCTTGGCTGTTGGTCAGTTAGTGCAGGGCATCTCAGGCTAGATTGTGTATTGCTACGTGAAAGTGACCCCATTGACCCTAAGAAGAACTTAGATAACCCAAAGCTGGGGAGCTCCTTCTGCTTTCCCTGTTCATTTTCTTCATACAAAGCCATCTACCAAAGAAATGGAAAGCTTTGCTCAGTCTTGCAACAGTTCTGAAATCACAAATTCAAAAGATCTTAGGTTTTTCCTTTCCTCAAAGCCTTTCTTTGTAAGTAACTTCCATACCAGCCTGAGGCAGGACATACTCCCAGGACAGAAATTAAGTCAGACTGTTCCAACATTGCATCAAGAAGAGGCCAAGATCTCTCCTGTCCCAGTTAGAAGTGGGTACATTTTGCCTGCACTGTCCCTGACTGCACCACTTCTTTGTCTTGTTACTGAGACCTGGGCTAAGGATTCTTCATCTGATATCTCTGCTCCTCCCAGTTATTCTAGTTCTTCAAGTGAGAGAGATCTCCTCTCCCTAAAATAGCACATTTCTTCTTTTTTTAGTCACAGTACCTAGGAATGTAACGCTCCCCTTGTTCATTCCCCTGCTTTCCTTATAGAGCTCATCCTCTATGAAGTCCTGTATAAGAGAGTTCTTTTGTGGCCATGAGCTACAGGGAAATGGGTTGCTTCTCCCTTCAGGAGCCACCAAACAGTTCTTTGCTCAGAGCTGAGCTGTATTTACAGGGTGACCTTCCCAAACCTTCCTTAACACTCTGCTTCTGTGCTATTGTCCCAGCCACAGTGGGGGTGTGCAGCTGCCAGGAGAGCTGTTGTTCTGTCAGCTTTATCCCAAGGACCGTGAGGAGCCGGAGAAATAATTTTAAAAGAACCTGAGAGCACTTACACAGCCTTACAGAAACAGAAATTAAAAGAAAATAGAGCTGACAACAATACAAGTAAAATAGATGTTTTTACCAGTTTCTGCAGCTTGTTCATCCTCTTTGGTAGGTTTTCCTCTCTCTGCCAAAGCCTCTGGTATTCTCAGCAGTGCTCTAAAGGATTACTTAAATCTCCAACACAGGAATGTGTATTTAGTCACCCATTACATTAGGGTAAGACACTTGACTTGGCAGGTGTTTTGCCAGCTAATTTACATTCTCAAAACGTGGCTACATGTTCATTAGCAAGATAATTTAATTAATTTTGTTGAAATCACATGACAGTTTTGGGAAATGATTCTGCAAGATTCAGAGCTGTCCAAATCACCTTCAAGGCCAGTATGGCTTATGGCATAAATTCCCTCTCAAAGCATCTGGCACAGTTGCCCAGTAGCACTTGTCTGATTAAGTGTGACCAAAGAAGTAAACCACAGCATTTTTTTCTGACTGTATTTGTCCTGAAACCCAATTTAGGATCTGAAAGACAATCCAGACTATTTCCCTTGATCTTATCAGTGAAAGGAATAAATAAACCTCAAAATTTCAAATCCCTTTCTATGCCAAGCCCTTTTGCTGTGCCCCTGTCCATGTCCTGGTGACATACAGGCAATCAGCTGTTGCTGACAAGGTCTGCACACTGATGCACAGAAGGCTGCCATCCTGTTCCTGGCATAGGGCAAACAGCAACACTTACAGCGCTCGATGTCTGGCTTTCATTCACAGGAGGCAGAGGGCTTTGCTTTTATATCTATTATGTGACTTCTTTTTGCTTCTGGAGTGCATAATACATAACATGTATTACATTATACATTATTATATTCAAGTGTATATTACATAATATGTAATATAGCTCCATAGAATGCAGCTTTGCAGGTGCACCTGGTGCCAAGGTGGGCATGGGAGAGCATCTGATCAAAATGTTCTCAGCTTGTTTGGAGTTGTCACACCCTCTCACAGCATCATCCTGCAGCTCTTTAAGCCTTCTTCTCGCAGCAGCCTCAGAGGGTGGAGAGAAGAGCCCTGCTGAGGGCAACAGGAGCTGATTATACCAAAGTGCAGAACTGCTCATGTGCTTGGGAGATATTGATCAAGGAATCAACTGAGCTTCACCATAGTTGTTCACCGAGGCGTGGTGAAGGGCCTTCGTACGATGAATTTATGGCATACACCAGGAATACAAAATTGGAACTCAGTTCTTTTTTAGTATCTTGGTTAAAAATTAAATAAGCCCATGCAGTAGAAGCCCCTGTTTTAGCCTTGAGATGTTCCAGTTAAATTCTAATGAGTTGAAAAGGTCTCATCCCACTGTAACAGTGTCTTCTACAGTGACCTTTCATCTTTGTCTTTTGGCTTATCTTTCACAAATGCGTGAGATTTATACTTTTCCTTTGTTAACTACCCATCATTTAATTAGGACAGAGTAGCTGACAGGCCTTGCATAATGGATTTGGCTCATGTGGCAGTTGTTTATTGTTCCAGAAATGGTTCACTTTTCCAGGTAAGCTACGGAAGACAGCATGGCAGCAGTAATAGCAATGACAGGCTTGCTTCCTTCTGTAAAATACAAAGGCACTCTCTCGCAGTCAGAAATGCTTTATCCTCATAAATGCTGGGGATGGGGCCTAGTGGAGATGGAGATGTTACTATTACATTGCCAGCAATAATAGCAAAGCTGCTGTTTCACAAGATACCTGGCCTTCAGCAGCAACCATGGTATTTTAACACCCTTTCATCCTGCAGAGTGTGATTTGTGAGGGGCCTGATAGATTTCAAAGTATTGAAAATAAGCAAAAGCAGTTTTTTAAATGCCTCTTTGTCCCTGCTCACGTTATATTGAGCATGGATGGAACTATAAACCTGTTCCACATTGCAGAAGTGTTCTCTTACGAGTGTGTAAGTAGGGGTGTGCTGCTGCATCTGCTGCAGCCACTAAGTGGCAGGAGATGTACAAGATTTCCTGTGTTATGCTCTAAAGCCAACGTGCCAGCACTTTGCTGCCTGTGGTGTACGGCAGGGGTCAGAGCACTACTTTTAACAGCTTCCCAAACGATGATTCTTCACTAGGGAAACAGAAGTAGCTGTACATACGTGTACAAGTAAACAGGCACTGATACAGTGTCGGCAGCATGTATCAAGAACAGTAATATATTCAAAAAGGAAAACTGTAGTTTCTTCCTGCTGTCTTTTTTTTGAATGAGACCAGGTTGGGATAGATCACTTCCTGGAAGAAAAACTCATATTCAGTTTTGGCAAGAGCTTTCTCCTTTTTCCTAGCATCTTAAAAGCAGGGATCACCTGGTGCAGGTCTTGTTCAGCTCAGGTGATACATACAAGAATTTCAACCTGATGGAATGTCCTTGGTTTTTCTAGTCACTGAGATGTGCCTTGGGAGCCTTTGAGGTACAAGGAGAACATTCTATTTCTTGCTCCCTAGACAGAGGCCAACGTGCTGAAGCATGTCTCTAACTGGATAAGAGGCAAAGGAATGCAGCTCACTGAGGCAGAGTGGTCTCCATCCGTTCCCTGGGCCTGAATACCATGAATCGGATCCATCTGTCTCATTTCTGTTGCAGTCAAACATAGAAACATATCTTTCTGCAATGACCTGGTCAAGGACTGCCTGCTTAGACCATTGCACTGTCTTATTTTTCCAAGGCAAATATGTGCACATTCTTCTGTTTTACAGAAGGTGAAGTCATCATTCATCACAGGCCAGAGGAAATCCTAGAGGTCCTGGACACTAACGCGCAAGGACAGGACGAGAGAAAACTCATTCCTAGTCCCTTTGTGTGGTGGTTAAATCAGAGAGTTTGCAATGAAGTGAAGCAACTGCCTGTGGCAGGTCCTGGTCAGAGAAAGGAAATAGCAGGTGAGCTTACAGCAGCTCCAAGAGATGGGTCCTGAGGGCAGGCAGTGGGATGCTGTGGACTGTGCTGAGGCTGTTTATGAGCCTACCTGTTCCAAAAGGGGGACAAATTAGCTGTTTCTAGGGCTAGAGCTGTGTGTGCAGCTGGCTGGCTGGAAGTGGGAACTCCTGCAGGTTGTCCTCTGTCTTTGGTAGTATCAATAAAGTCCGGTGCACTTTTAAACATTATAAATCAACAACTAATAGTTACCATTCGTTCAGATATAAAATTTTCTAATTCCGTGGTGGAATCTAACATCACAGCTAAGAAGGAGGAAGTCAAATGAACACCAGTCCCTTCCCAATGATGTGTGCACAAAAAAATGAGTATTAGTTCAATCCAATTACACTTTTAAATAAAAGGTTTTGAAAAAGTCAGCATAAATCTTATATACGTTTTATTAACCATACATTAAGCACATTAGCACCTTGCTGAGGAGTGAGTGGATTATTTTCTCCTACGTGTCTCGTGCTTTGGTGCTGACAGGTGTTCACATTTCCTGTTTCTAACTGCCTTCCTGTTGCACCTTTGAAAAAAAAACCCATTCCAAATGTTCAGTTCTTAGGGTAAGTTCTCACAATTTCAGAATCACAGTTGCTGTAGATGAGAAATCCCCAGTCTTGGAGTCTGCACCAGGGTATAACCACTGCACTGCAGTCACTCAGACTCCTGGCTTTGAGAGCCTTCACAGAAACCCAGCGGGTTTCCAGCACCACCACAGGGACCTACCACGCTCTTCCCTCAAATACTTTTTCACTAAACTCAAACCTGTCATAATCAAGGTGAAATATGATGCCATGAACATGGGAGAGTAGTTATTTGGAGAATGTGATGGCAATCTCTGCCAGTAATTATCTGACTGCAGGAATAAGGAGTAATCCTACCATTAGAAACATCATCAACACATGCTTTTTGATCTGTCATGCACTGAGAGGTTCCTATATTTAGAGTGTTTTCACCACAGGATCCTCTAAACCAACTACAATTACACTGCAAGAGGAGAAAAGTAGCCCCATTTCCATCTGCAAGGCTTGGGTCTATGGGTCTGCCTACAAACACTACACTGTCCATCACACAAGAGATCTGGAGCTGTTCTCTGGCTGGTTGTTGGCCGTCTCCCAAGCTCTAGCCTGGCTGTTGCTGTAAACCCTTCTCCCTTTCCTGTACAGACCATCACAGTGAAATATGAAATACCTCTGTGTGCTTGCCCTGACTTGGACTTGCTCAGAATACAGAAGACAAATAACATCGTCTTTGAGCTTTCTCAAGGAACAGCCAGCAGGTCTGGTGTTTTTATAGTGAAAGCAATGTTTATGGTAAACAGCTAAACAGTGTTTAGCTGTTATAATGGATTTTCTTTGTAGGAAATGAGTGCCCTGCTGTGACATCATTATTCTCTGTAACATTTCTTAGGAAAAAGCTACAATTTGTCTAAGTCCCAGACGCTGTAAGATCTTCAGGAAATGGGCTTTATAGTAGAGGTTTTTCAGGGCAGGGACTCAGTGCTGACAGATCTGCTGCTGCCACACAGAGTCGCTGGGATGCTTTCCAGACCAGCGGAGACATGTGGGAGCTGAGTCCTCTGAGGACGTGAAGGCTGATAGAGCCAGGGGCTCTAGCTGCTTTTCCTTGCCAGCTAGCATCTTGGATGTCAGAAGAATAGCTCTATGGTTTTTTTGCATTGGATCAACAGTCTGCATTTTCATCCTCCTGATAAGCAACAGAACTTCTCTGGGAGATCTGAGAAAGCCCAACATACTAAAAATAATTGAAACCCCCTTTTCTCAGTCCATTATGAGCTGTAGGTCACGTTCCTTCCTTGTGTCAGACACTGATGCAGGCAGTTAGTTGACACTGAGTGACCTGAAGGCTAGAGAGAACAAACTGTTTGGTGGAACAAAATCTCTGTTCCTGCGTGCAAGAGAAGAGCATTTAGACGCTGCCAAATGGCAGTAAATGTTGCTGAACGTTCCTATCGGAGGATAGGGAATATGTAGAGCAGTGTCAGAGTGTCAGACTCATCCTGATTTCTTATTTAACACTGACTTCAGAGAGAGCTTTTTATTAGAGCTGTCCTCTGGCTTATTGCAAGATACCTGGACAAGTACACGTGGACCTGCCTCTGGTGAATCCTAAAGAACTAACACGGGTTCTGATGCTGTGCAGGGGTCTTCGACAGCTGACAGCATGCTCAGTTGTACGTGCTGCTGTTGTGCAGCTGAACATATGAGGATCCCTTTTATGAGACACAAGCATTGTTTTTCCAGTTCTCTTGTTGATTTGGCTGCACTGCTTACGAAATGGGTGTTACAAAATAAAGGCCCTTGAAAGATATTCCCTGCTGACAGTTGTGGGAGGTGACCGATGGTGTAGAGGACAGATCACAAGGCAGAAGAATTCAACAAAAATGATTAGCATTGGGACAAAATAACAGTGCAAAGAGACAGATGCTCTCTTGCTTGATGACTTCGACTCATGATCAGAAGCTGTTTTGGAAGATGTGCTTTATTTGGATATGTTATCAGGCTCTGCTCAAGGAGATTTAGGTGAGATCTTCTTTCTTATGATATGCCAGATGCAAAGCTGTATTTTTGAACTAAAAAAAAAGGAAATAAAAATAACATAAACTTTTATTTACAGCAAACCCTGTGCAAACCACATGTCCTTAGAGGCTTGAGCTCCAAGTGATATCTTTAATCTCTTCTTAACAAACAAACAGATAAAAGCCCCCATCCAATTCTGTATTATGCACTTTCTCCTGACTTTAGCCATCACACTGTAGAGTTTGCTGATTGGGACAGGAAATCCTTCAATGAAGAAAAAGAATTTATATATGGCTATTAAACATTGAAAAGTAAACATTTCAAGTGCCTTGGGCAGTTATGATTACACAAATTATCCATGCATGGAGGGTTCATGGAGCCTTGTTTCCAAAGCTGGAGCAGAAACTCTTAGTGACTGCTTTGTGGTGGATCTGGAGCTCTTGGTGCCTGTTGTCTGTGTCACCAAGGACTGAGTCTAAGAGCTGAAGTGACCTTCCAGTAAGGTCTCTCTGGCTGTTGTGGCTCACCTACAGAGCTCAGTGCTGCCCTTTCTGAATGTGTTCCTAGCACCAATGCATCAGTCATAAAATGACCTCTTGTACACTGGGGCTAGCAGGGATCTCAGGTGTGTCATGTCCTGGGGAGCACTAGGGTGGGTGAGATCTTGCACAGAGTTCACACAGACTCACACCCTGGTGGGGGAAGTCTCTCAGAGCAGGCAGCGGGGGGATATCTTTGTTTTCAAATGAAGAAAATATTGGGCCTCTCCTGTAGCTGGGGCAGAGCATTACTCGAACCAAGGGGCTTGGGGTTAGGTGGGCAGGGAATGACCTTTCTGTGTTGTCTGCCTTATAGCCCAGTTGGAGGAGGTGCTTATGCATCATCAGGCCAAGTATGACTTGTCCCAGCAGGACATGTTGCAAAAGCCCATTAGATGGATTTATAAACAAAATGGCAATGGTGTTAAAGAGCAGAGGGTACATGTCACCGGCTGGGCACTCATCTAGAGGGGGCTGGGGGCTGGTTTGCAGCCCCATCAGCTGCTGATGGAGGTGAGCACCCCTGGCAAGGGCGCCAATGCTCGTTAAGGTCTGTGCTGACACGGCACACAGCTCCTTTCATCCGACAACCCCAGAGTGCTGTGCTGGGCAAAATGGGAGCCGCTGCCTTTAAACAAAGCATCTGTTTATTCTTGAAACAATTAGTGAGGGCAGTTAGATCTTGAACTCGTTACTGAGCCCAAAACAATTACCATAAAAACAAGTTCCAGATGGGCTCAAAGAGAGTTGTTTTTGTCCGTACTAAATTGAAATGGATTCCATGTCTTCAAGTTCCTCTGGAATTTATGGACAGGAAACACGAATTACACACAATAATTTACTACAAACAAAAGAGATGAACACTGCAACAGCCCATTTATCTTTGCTCATGTGCCTTCTTGAGGTTTATGTGCTGTTTAACTGATGGGGAGCGTTACTTGCTTTTTTCTTTGTTTTCTAAGTCTTTGCTATTTTGGTCTGCAGAAACTGAGACAGGGAGCTGTTGAGTTTCTGTTGCAGGGTTAAGCTCACCTGCAACACCAGGCAAATGCTTGCGTGTTCCTTAAAATCATCCCAGAAATGGAGAAAACAAACTCAGAAGGAGGGTCCTGTAGTGGCCTGTCACTGTGTATGTGCAAAACCATTGCATTCCTGGAAATAAATTTTTAAAGGTCAAACGAATCCACAGTGGCAAATGTGCAACACACACTAGTTTTTATTTTCCAGGAATACCTTCTTGTCAGTTGATTAGTGGATTGTAAACATTTACAGTACAACAGGTTACTATCACCAAGCCTGCAGATGCAGAATAGGTAAATACTGTCTGGAAGAGAGTTGCCATTGTGTTTCAGGTCTCCGTGAGTGACTTGAACACAGGCAAAAGATAGGAGTTCTTCCGGCAGCTCCAAGAGCCCTCTGGCAGAGACCTTTTTCAAAGCCCATCAAATGCAGTGAAGTCAGACATATTTTTATGGAAACTCTCTTTCTGGTATCCTGAGATTGAAATTGTTGCTGCAAATTGAGTTATATTCAACTGCTTCCAAAAGGAAGGGGAACCCAGCAGATGGCAGGCAGAGATGGTCCACCATTGCCACTCAGCCCTGTGCTTACATCTGCTTTGGGTCCCTGGGCAGGGGGAGGACAATAGAACAAAGCAAAAGGAGATCAGCAAAGAAACTCCTGAGTGGTGTTTCTGTTCTGGCAGTCCTTCATACCTTCTTGTTGCTGAAACAAAGAGTTTGGGTTTGCTTCTTGGGGCTTTTAGTTGGATTTCATGATTGCAGTCCTGGGCTGCATCAAAAAAAGCATTGCCAACAGGTCCAGGGAGGTGATTGTCCCCCTATACTCTGCTCTTATGAGACCCCTTTCCCCCTAGGATTCTTAGAAAAGAAGACCTTAAATAGAAGTCTGGACATGTAGAGTTCTCAAGTTTTGGCTGGCAAACAAGCAAAAAGAAGTAAAATGAGAAACTGATGACACTTTTCTTGATTTAATGCACCATCTGATTTACACACAGTCCTCCACAGGGAGCAAGTGGGTTTGATCATTTGGATTCTTGTCTCTGTGGAGCTAGCGAGTCTGAGCTCCAGGATGACAACCTCCTTCTAGCAGAGAGGCTCCCAGTGTTCATCTCCAGTCTAGGGGCAAACAAGAAAGGAGCTTGAATTCAGCTTCTGGCTGGCATTGCTAGCAGGCAGTGAGAGCAGACAGGAAACCTTGAACCCCTCGTCCAAAGGAGCAGCATATTTTTACATTTATTTCATTCATTTTTTGTTTATTCACTCTCGGTTCTTTGACTCAGTTGCCCCTTCTGCTGGGGCAGTGAGTTCTGCAGCATGCTGAAGTGCCAAGCTACAGCAGCAGGGCATTTGGGCTTATATAGCCACAGGAACATCGGCAGCTTTCTGCAGAGCTCCTGCCCCTGCTGCAGGGCTGTCTTTCCTTGTAACCTCAGCTATTCTCACCTGCCAGAGCTCTCGCACCCACCCCAGCTCCCACCAAAAGCCTGTAACAGCACAGCCAAGCTTATTGACATTGCTGCAGTTCAAGGAACAAGTTTTGTCCCTCGGGTCCATTCCCAGAATCTGTAACACAGCTCTGACCTGAAGCACTTTCTCCATACTGCCAGAGCATCCAGGCCAGAGACTGCTCAGTGGTGCCTGGGCTGCTCAGGATCCCATTCCCTGCCTCTCGTCTTCTCCTTTTCCTCCCTGAGGTTGCCTCCTGTCCCCTCATCTTCCAGCTGGGTTTTGTCCTTCATCAAACCCAGGGTAGAGGTGGTGGAAAACACCCTGACAGTGATTTAATTTCCCATTAAGGGAGGGCTTAAAGGGAAATCCCAAGGCTCATTAAGGCTCTGATGACAGCTTAACCTCCTCCTGCAGAAACCCAACACCTGGTCCATTCCTCCATCTGAAACAAGACTGGCTGTAACCTTAGGCCTGAGTCCCGGCCATGGCAGACAGCTCTGGAAAGCGTAACCATCACGATAGCAGAGGATGTCAGGTTTATGCAGGCCTTTATCAGATCATCTTTTCAAAGGGTGTTTTGTGATACGTTTGACACAGTTATGTCGGGAGCAGAGGCTCCCATCTCTCCTCGAGAGCCAAACGCAAACGCTGTCACCATTGCCCAGGGCATTCCAGAGCTGGCACTTGGTGGAGCCACATTGTCCCTTGGCTTCTCCAGTGACCTTGCACTGCCTAGTGCCACCTCACACGGCTCAGGAAGCGCCTTGCTGCTCCAGCCGAAGAGTAGAGATGTCAGTACGAATGACCGAACCCCCCCAAACCCTTTGTGTATGAGTGAGGGTGAGAGCCTTTGCCCAGGAATGCACCTCGCACAGGGGCTCAGGTGCAGACACGCGTGCCCCTTCCCGCGTCCCTCTCCCTCCAGGCAGCTGTGGGTCTCAGGCGGCAGGAGCCGCCCCGCGGGGCCCGGGCTGAGCGCAGGGACGGGCAGGGCTCCCAGCGAAAAGCGGGCACCGGCCGAGGGGAACGGGAGCCCCGGGTCGGCACCTCCCGGGTCGGGCGGGGGCCCGAGGTCAGCGCGAGCCCAGAACCCGCACCGCCCGCAGCCTCAAGCGCCGCGCGGCCGGGCACGGCGCCACGTGCAGCGCGCGCACGCCAGCGCCGTCCCTTCGTTCCCGCGGATTGGCCGGCCCTATCCGTCACGTGATCAGCGGTGCCCTCCAGCCCCGCCTCCTTCACCTGTCTGTCACCAGGAGCGCCCGCTTCCATTGGCTGCGAGGGCTCGTACCGCCCCCGAGGGGCGGCACCTAGGAGTTACCCTCTCTAGAAGCGTCACCCGCCGCAGCGGGAGTGGCGGTGGGCGGGGCCCTGGGCATGAGGCGCGCTCCGATTGGCCACATCGCTCCGCCTGTCGCGCGGCGATTGGCCGGAAGGCGCTTGGGGGGCGTGGCCGGGCGGCGCGCGCGGAGGACGCGGCAGGCGCTGTCGGCGGCGCCATGGCCTACCAGGGGCTGGCGCAGGAGTACCTGGGCATGCCGGCCGTGACGCGCGCCTACACCACCGCCTGCGTGCTCACCACCGCCGCCGTGGTGAGGGCGGGGGCCGGGCAGGGGGCCGGGGGGGGGCACGGGGGCCGAGGACCGGAGGCCACGGGTGCAACTCCCCTCCCTGTCTCTCTCAGCAGCTGGAGCTCATCACCCCCTTCCAGCTGTATTTCAACCCCGGCCTCATCTTCAGGAAGTTCCAGGTGAGGCCTCGCTCAGTCCTGGGGTCCTGCTCCGAGTGTTGGGGGGCCTGTGCCATCCCTAGGGGCCTCTGTGCCCCCGCCCCAGTCCTTGGTGGTGGCGCCTCCCTGGAGATGACCTTCCCCCGCCCCGGGTTTCCCCACCACACATTTCCTTTTCCCTTTGCTCAGAACCCCTGTGTGTCCTGTCTGTGGCAGCGAGGTGTCTGGGCAGCTGGTGCCAGACTACGGGAGCAGGCCTGTGGTAGTGGGAGCATGAGGGAGGGATTCTCCCCCTCTGCTCCGCTCTGTGAGGCCCCACCTGGAGTCCTGTGTCCAGTTTTGGAATCCCCAACATAAGAATGATTTTGAACTGTTGGAGCCGGTCCAGAGGAGGGCTTCAAAGATGACCAAAGGGCCAGAGCACCTCTGCTATGAGGACAGGCTGAGAGAGTTGGGGTTTTTCAACCTGGAGAAGAGAAGTCTCTGGGGAGACCTCATAGCGGCCTTCCAGGAGAGCTGGGGAGGGACTTTTTACAGGGGTTTGTAGTGATAGGACGAGGGTGAACAGCTTTAAACTGGAAGGGGGGAGATACAGATGAGACATTAGGAAGAGATTCTTCACAATGAAGGTGGTGAAGCCCTGGCACAGGTTGCCCAGGGAAGTTGTGGCTGCCCCCTCCCTGGAGGTGTTCAAGGCCAGGTTGATGGGGCTTTGAGCAGCCTGGTCTAGAGGGAGGTGTCCAACCCAAACCATTCTATGAGGGCCAGCAGTGGTTTACTCTGCCTCTGAGTGCTGAATAGTGGCTGTTTGTCCCTGCCAGAGAAGCAGGGAAATCTCCCCTTCACCTGGAAGGGCAAGATACTCTGGTATGGGGAATGGAGGGAGGTCCCATGTGAAGGTGATGCAGCTGTCTGGTGTCCTCGGGTGGCTCTGAGCAGATGGGTACCTGACTGGAGCTCCCCGGTGGACAGGGTGATGGGCTGCTGTACGTATTATGAGGCGGAGGGACACCTGCCTGTGCACCTTCTTTTCTCTCTCTTCTCTTTCAGATATGGAGGCTGATCACCAACTTCCTCTTTTTTGGGCCCCTGGGATTCAGCTTCTTTTTCAACATGATATTTCTGTATCCTTTGGTATCAGTAAAGCGCTCTGCTCCCTTTTTGGCTTAGATGCGACTCCCCCCTGTCCAGCTTGCTCCCCAGGCTGACTTGTCTTGGCAGCAGTCTAAGTCTGTGGATTCTTCTCTTGGCTCTTTTGCTCTGAACTGAGGCCATTGCCCAGACAGCTGTGCCACCTCTGGCACCTCCACCTCCGTTTGCTGCAGGGCAGCCCCTGCCAAAAGGCTGAAGCAGCTGGCAGTGCTGCTGCAGCTCCAGTGCCCATTCCTGGGGAAGCTCTGGCTGGAGCACAGTAGATGCCTCTCTCTTTCCCTGGTGTCATTGGTGCCATGTGAAGGTTGCACTGTTCTGCTCCGCTGCTTGGGCACCTGGCTGAGACCTTCCTGTGGTGAAACAGATTGCAGCTGGCTTATTCCCTGTAAAGCTGTGCTATGGGGACACTGGGTGGCCAGCTGTTAGTTTCCTATACTGCAACCCCTCCCTTCTCTCCTGCTCTCAGGTACAGGTACTGCCGAATGCTGGAAGAAGGCTCTTTCCGGGGGAGGACAGCTGACTTTGTCTTCATGTTCCTCTTCGGAGGCTTTCTCATGACAATATCCTTTTGAGTTGGTTGAGGCTCTTTGGTGTCTTCTGAGATGCTGTGGACAGTGAGGGGCTTCTCTGCATGCTGTTTGTGGTCTGTAGCTGGTACCGACCTGTGGAGCAGGATGCCCTTGTTGTGCCCCAGGTCCACCAGGCTCATGCCCTGATGCGTGGGAGAACTGTGCTTAACATATGGTGTTCTTGGGTGATGATGGGACCACGTTTGCTGTATGGCACAGCTTATGCTCCTTGTCCTTCGCACCACTGCCTCCTTATCCAAGATGCTTAGAGTGGAAGAAGCAAAATGCCAGTGAAGGTGGCTGGCTGATACCAGAGGGGAGGTGTGGCAGTGTACTGGGAAGCTCAGCCTGAAAGGAGGCCCCTTGTTATTCTCCGTGAGAAACTGTCCAGCTGCATCAGGGCAGTGGTGCCTGAGCACTGCTGGGTGGAGCACACTGAAGCACTGCTACCGTTGGCACGAGGCTGGCTCAGAAAACAGAACTGCTGCTGAAGGGCAGAACGCAGAGCCATGAGTACAAGGAGAGGAGTGCCCACGTATCGGCTGCTGACAGCACGCCACGCAGCGTGAGCCCAGCACATTGTCCTTGCAACATGTCAGTGGCTGGAGATACTGCCACACATCTTAAGAAGTTCTTTATTGTAGGACAAAATAGTCTAGATGAGGAGAAGGATCTCCCAAGTGTCAAACCTTTTCTAAATGTCTTGCTGTTGTGTTGTACGGATGGTTCAGAACACTGCTCTCCCCACGGTGCTGTGGGCAAAGCTGTGTGAACTCTTGTGGCCGTTGGCCATCCTCGGGTGTTTGGCCAGGCAGTGTCCAAGTGCAAACGCTACACGGGACACGTGGCACATATTAAAAACTGGCTCACAAGTGCTGTAACAATGTGAAGGCTTTTCTGAAGGTCACTTTTGATGGTCACTTTGTAGAGGCGACTCTGTGAGCTTCGTGGGTTTTTTTTTCCTGTAGAAAGTAGCTTAAGGAGAGAGAAATCTCTGTGTGCCACTCCCAAGTGTCTTGTTCTGGGGTGGCAGGGAGGGAAATGTGGTGTGCGGGTGGGGATCAGTACATCTCAGCTGGCCCCAGAAAGGTTTGGTGGCATGTGCAACATCTTGCACACTGTAATCAGCTGCCTGTAGTTCTGGGTTTCCTCATCACAAGGCACCACCTGCTGCACGGGGTGAGGAGGTTTTTCCTTGACTCGATAGTTCCTAGCTCTTTGGACTCTTTGCCAGCCTGTTTTTCCTGGGCCAGGCTTTCACCATCATGCTGGTGTACGTGTGGAGTCGCAGGAACCCTTACATCCGCATGAACTTCTTTGGCCTTCTTAACTTCCAGGCTCCCTTCTTGCCCTGGGTCCTGATGGGATTCTCACTGCTCCTGGGCAACTCCATCATCATCGACTTACTGGGTGAGTCAAAGCTGGTGGGTGCTGGGAACCAGGGCGCTTTGCAGCTGCATTGGTCTCTAATCTCATAGATGCTCGTGGGACACTGGCATCATCTTTTGGTTTCATCCTAAGGTGGGTTTCCTAAAGAGAGCTGGGTGGAAAGCTTCATGCCTGAGCTCTTGTTTGTGACCTGCATTTTGCTGTGTCTTCCCCAGGGGCAGAAGTTTGCAACGGTGAGCTCTGCCTGGCACTTGTGCTGTGTCTGGTCTTCAGGGTGCCTGATGCTGCCTTCAGGCTGACAGGCTCCCTGCCTGCTTCTGTGCCAGTCACACCACCTGGCCCTCTGGCACCACAGCTCTGGTGGGAGCTGGGGCATGGGTACACAGCTGAGGGATTCTTGGAGCTTCGTCCTTCTTAAGCTCCCAGCAGTTTTGGTTCAGCTGGCAAAGGAATTGCAGTTGGGTGTGACCTTGGCAACATCTCTCCGCAGGGATCGCGGTGGGTCACATCTATTATTTCTTGGAAGATGTTTTCCCCAACCAGCCCGGAGGAAAGAAGCTGCTGTTAACTCCTGGCTTCCTGTAAGTAAAACTGATTCTTTCTGGGCTTCTCAGCCTGGGTCACTTTCACAGCAGGCTGTGGTGTGTGACAGTGTGGAGTGACCATAGGTTGGAGCTGCGATGCCTCCACTGCACAAAGCGCTGTCACTCGGCACGTTGTGTGTGTATGTCACAGGGTTCATAAAGCAACTGGTGGTCCCTTAAGCTTTGCTAGTTGAACTGGAGCTTCTTACTGCTTGTGGAAATGATAGGTGCAGGTAGGATTTTTTTCTGATGTAGTTCTGTAGTTTAAGAACGCAGAATATGTTCTGCTTCACGGTGAAGATCAAAACTGACTGAGAGATCAAGGAAGCAGGTCCTGTCATCGTTACAAGCTGAACAACAGGGTGCTGGTGCGATAGGTGTGTTGCTGTGGGGTGCAGTCAAGCCCTGTGAAGGGTTGGGATGCTCTGAGGAGGGCTGGGGGTTTTATTGTCCTCAGCTCACTTTTCTAACCTGCCTGCTTGGTGCGATGGGCATATCCCTTGCTAGGAAGATGGTATTTGACACACCTGAAGAGGATCCAAACTATAATCCACTCCCTGAGGATCATCCGGAAAACCAACCTAGAGACCAAGACCAGAACCAGCAGCAACATCCACAGTAACTTCTCCATGTGGTCAGATCCTTCTTTTCCGGCTGGACTTACGCTGTGGCCAAGATCCCACTGGAATAACACCAGTTGCCATTCCGATGTGTAATGTTTCGCTGTTTGTATGGGTAACTCATCTTCCCCTTGTGCCAAGTGGTTCCACAGAGCTTTGCACGTAAGAAGTGCTGAGTGCTTACGGACGCGTTCTAGGGACAGGGGCTGGAAGTGGTGATGGCTCCTCAGTTACTCAATGGGGAGTAAATATCAAATGGGGTGTTAGACCAGTTACTCCTCCTTTTGCTGTTAAATGACTTGCTGTGTGCCAGGTCACTCTTGCCTTCTGTACACAGACTAATGCTCTTGGGCTCTCTGTCATGAGGCCTCTCTGTGGGCTTTCAATGAAGTGGTACTCTCTAATCTACTGTGGTAGATTGCAGCTCAGCCTTTTCCTTTCCTCTAAGTCCTCTGCTCTTTTTTTTGGTGGGTGTTTCCAAAGAGTCTTTACATTAAAGTCTTTATTTTTCAGTTGTGTGTCCATTTCTACCAGGGCAGAGGCAGCAATTCACCAGTCTCATCAAGACTTTGCTCAAAACTGCCAGGCTGCTTGTTTGGGCTTTTCTGTTCTAGTGGGCAAAGCAAAGTTCAGGTTAACTGGAAGATGTCCTCCCCTCTTCTGTCAGCAGGACTGCAGAGCATGAGAAGGGGTGGTGGTGGTGGATCTAGTTGGAGAAAAGGAGGCCTGCGAAAGGACTTGGGACAAAGCTGAACGCTTGATCCAGGCAGTAACTGGAAGTAGCTCTTGACACTAGAAATAAAGGCTGTCTACAGATGCAGTGTAATTCTACTCTTGGATTTTTTTCAGTTCTGAAACTTATAACATCTGAACCGTGAGCAACTGTACTAAACTGATTTCATCATTCTTGCTATCGCCGTACACGTGTGCTGATACCAGACCTCAGAGCCTCTGGAGCGAGTCTGCAAATGTTGTGCTTTAGGATAGCTCACCTGGTAAAGCTGCTGTGTGCTCAGCCAGACAAGCTTGCAAACCACCACTAAAACTAAGAAATGTGAGTAACCAGCAGCCAATTAAGACAACTGATGGAGGAGCCTTGTGTGAAAGAAGTTTGAACCCCAGCCCCTTGCCTCTCTCCTCATGGGCTTCTCATGAAAACACTTTAATGAAAAAAATCAGACTTCATTTGCACAAACTATTCTGCTGCACTCATGCTTTCCTCTAGGAAGAGGATGACAGAACTGTGCAGGTGGTGATCCTGTTCTAGAGGACACAGCAGTACCAAGGGCTAAGCGGCCTCCACAGGCACTTGCCACATGCTTTGCTCATCCCTGCTAATACAGAGCTGATGTTTCAGTAAGAGTTTGTCTTTAAAGTCTGCAGCCACTCTTTTAAATTGCTTCTGAGATGGAACTTTGAAATGCTGGGCTACACTTCTAGTTTGGGTACTAGATTAACCTGGTGATAGAGCAAGAAGGGTTCTCTCGGCTGTTCCCTTGCAGTCCTAATCCATGGAGTTCTTATCTTTCTGGGAGTTAGCCCTCTAGACTGTCCTGCCTTGCACCTGCCTCTGAAGAGGGACAACTTCTACAGCCTCCCTGGGGTTTGAGAAGCAGAGGGAGGTACTTGGAAACCTGCTAGAGAAGCTGCAGTGCTGACGTGTCCATACCTTGTTGTGAGCTGTAGGATTAGGTGACTACAAGCTCCATAGCAATTCAGAAACTGCACCACATGCTAATTTAAGGCTACAGCAGTTTCATGCTCGTTTTGGTAGAATTCCCTGAAGAGACTGCTTGCAGAAGTACCAGATCCTAACGAAGAGGCTGAAGTGTTCTCAGAAAGGCTGGAGTTTGTCCATGAAGTAAAATATGTTCTACATGGGAGGCTGCCATGCAGCAGGGGTCCAAAGTTTTTTCTTCCATGCTGAAATAACCTTTCAACCTCTCTAACAAGGACTAATGGACAGAGTACCACTCTGGCACAAGAGACTGCAATAATATTATTGCTAAATTACAAGTTTGTGGTTCCTGCAGATGAACATCTGGAAATACAAGTTCCCTCCCACCCAGGAATCAGAACTAGCTCTGCTTTACTCAAGTCTAAACATGATAAATTAAGGCTGGAAAGTGGTTTTTTTTTTTGCCTGTGCTAACAGTGTGGGTGGATCAGGAAGGACTGTAAAGCCGATGGGCTTTATCATAAAGACCTGAACATAACTGTCAGACTGCCAGCAAAATCTGCCCTGCTTGCAACATTTGTCAGTTCTGGCAGTGAATGGTAGGAAATTTATCAAGGAACTGGTGTGCTTCAACAGCAGGGAAGAGTCTGATTAGTTCTTTAAGCAAATGTGATTTTTCTTTTTTAAATCTCACTTCAAAGAATTTTCTGTTGTTAAACTCCCCAAGGAAAGATAGGGCTGACAGTGCAGTGATGAAGGGTATTTAAGACCAGGCACTTTGCTTTGGATGCTCTGTGCACTATAATGGGCAGCTGTGTGTGCTGACCGACCACAACAAAGCCGCTGACTGAAGGGAAGCTGCAGTCTTGGTGAGTGCAGGCTTCAACTTTTGTACCAGTTCAGACTTTGTTTTCCAGATGCAGCTTAGCAGAGAAAATGGTTCAGTGTACACCTGGCTGACATCTGACAAATGAACATTAAGATTGTGGCTTCATTTAAACTGTTCTACCCTTGTCAAATTAGCAACTGAACACTTCAGAGATCATTACAGACTGCAACAAGTGTGGGAACAGACCAGTCTTTTGGGAGCTGTTTGCTGCTTCTGACTTTGAGTCTCATTCTCAGTTTCCCCTGCAGCAAAAGGTTACTGGTTATCTGTTGGAGTAAAGCACTCCTGTACCCACCGTGCTTCAGGAAAACTGACTGCATGTGAGGGTTCAGCATTATACCCAAAGCATTAATGAGGGCCTGGAACTGCTCAGTTACCAGAATAACATGACACATGGTGAGATTCACTACTCACTCAAACACACCAAACTCAACCTTAGTAGTATGCATTCATTTTATTTAAAAACTTGTCCTAACAGTGCATGTTGCACCTATACAAAAGAATCTTCACTGTCCACACACAGGTATATAAGGGCTCCAACAGCTGCCTTGGGTCTTGGCTAGATCACGTGCTAACGCAGCGCTCCGGCTACATCCCATTGGGGAGGGAGTGGGCAGAAGTCAGCAGTACTGGGAACTCTTGGCAAGTGGAATGTGCATCCCATTCAGGGACAGAAAGACCCCTGCCAATCCTAGATCCAACTGGGGAGAGGAGTAGGGAAAAAGTCTGTAGGAAGAGCACCAGTGTCACAGCAGGAAGATTACCAGGCTGGAGCGGTATTGGCCAAACGCCTCATGCGCCTAGGACAGAGGAGAAAGAGGTACAGTAAGTGCTGTGTTAGTCACATGATGTCTTACTAAAACAAACATTTCTGGGAAGGCTGCTGCAGCTTTGTGACCTCCAGAGGTTTCCTGCCTAGACAGACTTCCTTGGTCACCTGAGCCCTGTTGATAGGGCTAAGACACTATTTTCATTAACAGCTCTTAGGGCACTTTTGCTCAATAACTTGGGCTGAACTGATCGCTGCTAAAAGCTCTTCAGCCAGCCATAGGTGAGAAGCAAAATAGTTCTAAACTGTTGATCGGCAGTAAAACAAAATCCTGTGAAAGAGCTGAGCCAGCTCAGTTCCCACAATGTATCTTTTGGAGAGATTCTAGCAGTTCATATCTATCTGCCAGGAGCAAGTGCTCTCTCACTTGCTAAACACTGCTCAGTCGGTCTCTCCAGCAGGCAGAGCTCCTCCTGAAATCACAACACTGCTCCCATGCTGGCAAACAGGCTGGCATCAGTCAGGCTGGAGCTATGAGCCTGCCCATTCCTACATGAAACAGCACTTCACCCTACACAGAAGCCTTGCAGCAGGATTCTATGTAGCATGAAACTGCAGTATTTTAATGAATGCCTTCTTTTAGAAACAAATACCCTGCACAACAGAGAGCCCAGAGAAAAGACAAAAATAATAATAAAAAAAGGAAACTTTTCTTCAAGCAGGAGATGGTTAAAGTAGAGATTTAAAAGTTTGTGGAGCAAGGTGGTAACAGTTTGATATCCTGGAGATAACGGGACATGAGTCTCTGTTGTGGTGTGCAAGTTTGAAATCTGGCCAGCTGGCTCTCAGTAGAGAAAGACAAACATGAAAGCTTTTAACTCCTGTCTTAGAGAGAGGCCAGAAGAACTGTCTGAACGAGTGGCAGCACCTTGTGTTTCTGTCCTGGTCTCTGATCTTCTTCTCCATCTCGGCATCCGTGAGGGTTTCCAGAAGAGGGCACCACTGGTCAGCATCCCCCGTGTTGCGAATGGCAATTTCCACAGTCGGCAAAGGGTTCTCACTGGAACAAAGCAACATCCGTTGTCAGTGGTCCCAGAGCACTCCTCTGGGTTACCACGGGGACAGTAAAGCATCATAATTTACAGTGTGTCAGGCTTAAACATTCGTTCTTAGCCCCGCTTAGTACAGTCTGGTTCCCAGAAGTGCTCCAGGGGCTGATGGCTACAAACTTGTGGAGCCTGGAGTTTCAGGGAGACAAGCGATGACTGCCTCCTCTCAGCACCAGAGAGGGCTTTGTCAAAGCCACCGAGGCGGGGACAGTTCTGTCTCATGAAGACTGTTACGTACATGACTGACACCATTCAAGCCCAGTAAGCTCAGGCAAAGTTCACACCAGTTTACTGGTGCTGGGAGCACTTCTCCCAGAGCGGCAGGGGCTGTTATCAAGGCTCATTGTCCAGCTTTCCATTCTGCAGTTCTGACTTCCGATCTGTAGTTTGCCAAGCGCACCTCTGACAGCTCTTCCCTGGCAAAAGTGTGGCCTTCTGGGAGCCTGGTGAGATTGGAGCCTGATGGTGGAACAAGCACTGTTCTCCCAGCTGCCAGAGAAAGGGACCTGCTGCTGCAACCAGAGGCAGTGGCTACTCCCTCACAAACAATGAAAGACCAGGCTCTGTCCCGGATCACAAGACCTGCTCCTCAGAGATCTGCCCTAACCAGCTGTACTATCACATGCACAAAAATATTTCCTGCTTCACTAGCCACTTTTCAGTAAAAGTCAACAGGAACTGACAAGGAGTAGCTTCCCAAATATTGACAGTGGAGCGGAAGCTCAGCATAAATACAGAGGAGCCTTAGAATGTAAATGTTTGCTTTGAATTCCAGAAAGTGGCTTAGCCTGAGCTGCCCCAAGTTTGTGTGTGTGTGTGAGGAGCCCTCTGGCAGGTGTGCGTGCATCCGGCTCACTCCCCAGGGACACGCTGCCGTGCACAGCGCCCGTGGGCAGCCCTCTCATTCCCCTAGGAAGGAACTCAAATGCTAAGCACCATGGGAACAGACAATGTCTGCATCACAGCTAAGAATCTAGAGTAACAAGTCTTCAAAGTAATGCTACAGTGAAAAATTAATCCAGGGCCTTCACTATCAGATCCTGGGAGGAAGCTCCAGTCAAATCTACTTCCAGTGCTGCTGACATCCCCTAAGGAATACTCAAACCCAAGACTGGTACACATTCCAATCTAAACGTGAGATCTTAACTGGCTTTTCTGACATGACAGTGTGGTCTCTACTGCATTTACCATGCAAACACTGAGCACCCCAAGAATTAAATAAAGGTTGGAAAACCAGCCTAATGTGTGTAACTTAATCACAAGCCAACTCAGACACCACTCTTCTACAGTGTAGAATCAGAGGTAAACTGAAAACATCCTCCCTCATCTTCCAGCCTTCAAAGTAAGACAGGTCCTGCTCCCCTGTGTTTTTTGATCAAGAGGACAGGGCTTCTGGCAGAACAATGCACTGTCAGCTGCAGGATTCCCAGGAGAGCAAGATTCCCCCTCTGCTGGGGTCCAGGCCTCAGGCAGTAGTGCCACAGTCGAGCCAATGGGGCAGGGAAAATGCCTTTGGAAAGAGTAACTCCTCAAGCACATGGGTTTGGGGCATGAGAGAACCTGTGCTGTCACTCAGCTCACGAAGGCAAAACTCTGGCTATGAGGTGCTGTGTATGGCCACTAGAAAAGCTCAGTACCAAGGTGTGAAACACCGCAGCACACCATCCCCTGAAAATCCAACAACCCCCAGTCACACGGCTGCTTCCAGTCCAGTGCCATCCACTGTGCTTTCAAGCTCTCCTTGTTTTGCACAGAGCAGGTCAGATGAAAGCGCTGCCCTGGCTTTCATCAACTACAGTTTCACCTCTCCCTCAGATGATTAAGTCTCACATGACTTCTCAAACCCCCTCCCTTGAGACATTAAGGTTCTTTTGATACATCTAAAGCAGAGCCTTTCCTTACATCAGTGGCATGACTTGGAGCAACCACCACTCCTGTGGTTTGGGAATTCAGGAACTAACCAACCACAGAACCCAAATATCATTAATCACAGTAAGGTTTCAGAAGAATTCCTTTGCTGGAAGAAGAAAGGGAAGAGGAGGGTCTGTCTGTACTATGACACAAAACAAAGTTTAAATTAGGTGTTTTTTTCCTTCCTGAACAGCTAAAATCTACATACTTTGTTCTGTTGGGTTTCCCCTTCCTAGTTTTCGATTCTCCCCCTTGCAATATTACAACAGCCTAAAGAAGGCCTGAAATCTACCTGTGTGAACTACCCCTGAAAAGAAGCATTCTTTAGTAACTGCGGCCAGAGATGTATTTTTAGAGAGAGCAGTGTGAAGCTGGCATTCATCTGATATATCTGAGAACCTGGACAGCACTGTCTAAAACCTTACTTGCTGCAAGTCACAGAGACTGATAGGAAACAAAGGCAAAAATTACCCCCCCCCCAGCATTTAACATGCACACTTACTAATTTCTTAACCCTGGTATCTGCAGTACGAGATGAAACACAGCAAAGACAAGAACATTTAGTGTCCACATTCAAAGTCTGTCTTTGACTCACACTGAGTGACAAGGATTAGGAACAAATGCCCTGTGGGTTAGGAGGCAGTATGTCAAGGAGTTGCCAAAGTAAAATAACTGGGAAAGTAAATAAATTTTGAGGAGAAAAGAGGACTTCCTGACCAGCATGGTACGAGCAGGGCGACCTCTCTACTTCAGGGAGGCTATGAAGAAAGCTCAGACTCGTGGGAATGTTCAGGCAACACGGAGTCCTATACTAAACCTTCCAGATATGAACTCACTCCCTGCCATAGCTTAAGCTAAAGACTAAAGTCTACTTGACATTGGCTCCAAGGACTGCGTCTACCAGCAGGGACACTTGCATTCTGTTACCAGAGGCTATGACACAGACAGTTACAACACATCCCACAGCAGGGAAGGAGAGGCAGTACTGCAGGAACCACATTCCCTTCTACCATCCTCCAAGTTCCCATGATTGCTCAGGAACGCACACATGCTGTTCTGTTCTTACAGTCTGATGTGGTTCCACGCTGGATCTGCAAACGTTAGTTGGCTGTTGCAGATGGAAGAGTAGAAGTCACCTCCCCACCTCCATGAGGAGAAGGGACATCAGCGGGACAGACACACAATTGAACAGTTTCAGTAGAAGAGTTCCATTCCCATGTGGTAAAGAGTGCCTTTCCATTTTCTAACATGAACCACTCCAGGGGTCATTTTAGAACCAAGTAGTTGCTGTGGAAGATTTTCAGAATAAAAATAACCTCCAGAGGAAGGCGAGCGAGACTAGTGGAAGGGCAACTGGTCCAGTGCCTGTTTTCCAGAGAAGGCTGACCAAACAGGAAACCTTAGGACAGAGGGAGAGGAAGAAGCTGAGCTCACGGCAGCAGTAACTGCCCCACAGGAGCCTCCAGCTCCTCCTTGCTTACCCCCACAGTCACTACTCATCACCCTCTCCCTGAGGCAGGATCGGGCTGGGTGTGCTTCCCTTTGCTGCCCAGGCAGGCATCCTGCTTCCCTGAGCTGACCTCTACCACACTGGTGTCAACAGCACCATTCCCTCACCTCTGTAAATACATCATGCTGAACTCTCAAACTTCTTCGACTGTCGCCACAACCTGAGGTCAAAAATCCTCCCAACACACAGAGGGATACTTGCAGTCTGCAGACTCAGCAACAGGCTGGGATTAACACCGGTACAGAACACCGCACGGCACAACTGGAAACAATTAGCATTAGGAGACAAGTCACAGAGCTGACTAATAAAAGCTGACACTGCTGCATTCCAGCTGTGAAAAAGGGCCTGTGATCAAGCCAACTTAACATCAGCCAGAGTCAAGAGCTGCGGGTCAGAACACGAAAGCTTGAGACAGTGAATGGCCCACATCAGGCAAAGCCAATGGAACAGAAATGCATCCGGGGCTCTTCACTAGCATACACTGCAAGAAGGAGACACGAGGGATTCAACCACTGTTAGTTTCAACAGCCTTTCTTTCTGTGGTGAAAGCTGACATTTCATCATATTTGGTCCTGAAATTACTACACCCAAAAGGAACAAATTCTGGAGTATAAGCACAAGCAACCTTAAGCATGACAGAATGGTTGCAAGCCTAAAGGATCAATCTCAAGTGAAACCTTCTGCATCAGGTCAGCTGCTCTAAGATTCATTGATGTGAACACCCATCAAGTACAAACACACATGCACGCTTGTACCAGAAAGATGACAGTTCTGTACCTGAAGGCGTATGTCTTCTGATGCCAGCTCAGCTGTCCCCGGATGCTGTAGGCAATAGTGGTGACAAACTCTCCACCCAGGCCAAGCTCTGAGCACAGCTTCAAGGCAAACTTCTCTGGTGAATTTTCCTTCTCTGACATGTCCCATTCAAACTGGTCTACCAGGGAGATGTTCCCTACATGGATGTTTAGCTGGAGATAAGAAGAGAAACAGGTAATCTGTTTCCATTCTCACTATAGTTTGTCAAACGTAATTTAACTGAGGAGGCTGAAGGAGAGGTAACTTCTAGTTCACTGCAGCTTCAGAGCTCCTCAGTTACAGTAGTATGAAGACAACTTTGCTTTGCTCACTGAGGTTCAGCTCTTCCAGAAGGACTCAACAATGGTTCTACTGAACTATTTCACCATCTCAGGTGCTGGCACATGAATGTTTAGAAATCTGCCACCTTAACTCTCTTCTCAATACAAAGGACAAAATGCCATCTGAATGCAGGACTGGAATTAAAATTCCAGTTTGTCCAATTTGTTCCAAATTCCTTTGTCCCAAGGGAAGCCTTTGTACTCTTACTCCTTGTAACATAACCAGAGAAACCCAAAAGGTCCAGCTCCCATTCTACGCCTTTCTGTATTACCTTAATAATAACTCGTTGATCTGACTGATCTTCTAGGATACTGTCCGTTGGGTACGACTCGATCTGCTGTCGGATCGCAGAGGCAATAGCAGGGACAAAGGTCAGAGGATTCAAATCCAGGTCATCACAGAGAATCTCAGAGAACATTTCTGGGGTCATTAGCTTTTCTGATACAGAATAAGAATGAAGAGACACCATTAACTAACTTTGAAATCAGTGTCTACCACTTACAGAATACACAAAATCAATCCCACATCATGGCAAAGGGAATCCCAAATGCATCACATTTTGCTCTGAAAAGGGTGTTTTGTATCAGATTTGTGAGGTCGTGCACACTGACACAGGCTCTTACAGCCTTCTTTACTTGCTCCATGGAGACAATGTGGCTATGGTCTAATAACGAACGTCCATAAAGGACCCAAAGTGAGAGAGCTTTAAAGTTTTGTGTATATGGGGCAAGGACACACACACACACACACTCATGCTTGTTCTCCATATTCGGTGATGGATACAACTACATCCATCAGGAAACTCTCCTTCCTACATACCGTTCATGTTCCACGTAAACGCATCTCTGAGTTTCTGCCCATCGATTTCCATATCAAGCCTGATTGGAACCAGAACCTCCGGCTGGGATGCATTCTCATGGATCACTGCTGGGTCATGGTCATCAAAGCTAATTCAAAGAGCAACAACACAGCATATGCAACTAACACACGACACATCTGGTATCTACAGAGGGAAGGCAACTCTGTTGGAAGCGATCCCTGCACTCCAACTCCCCGATCAGTCTCTATACAGACTCTTCAGCGCAAGCTTACAGGGCTACAGCAACCAATGCCAGTTTATCACCTTTGATTACATCTATCATAATATATTCCTGCAAATAAAAAAGGAAGCTTTCCAGGATTCCATTTTATCTTGGTTTCCTCAACTTCTAGAATAGTTAGTCATGAACCACAGCAGCATTATGCATTGATTATATTAGATCAAAGTCACTGGACTATGTCAGTGAGAGGCGGCCTGTCATTCACAGAGAGTGTTTGCAGGTTCCTCAAATGACAACTGTTTGGCAAGTCTTGGCAAGTCAGCAGAAAGTACAAGGAACTCCTGAGGAAAAGAATGAACAATTTTCCTGACAAAATGAAAGCATTCTCTCTGAGCCTTGGCAGGCCGCTGTAAGAAAGAGCTTCAAGACACACTAAGAACCTGTAGGTCCTTTGTCAGTTTGAGATGAATCACATTATAACAAGGTACCAGCACTACCCTGGCAGTGTGTCGGGTTGCTAACTGTATCCACTTTTTGAAACAGGAAGCTCTTACCACAGAGGGAACGTCCTCTTCTTATCCCTGCCCATGCGATTTCTGTTAATTGTCGTTGAGCATGGCACTGCATCCAGATGATGAGAGCTGTTGGGCAGGGTTGGCACCCACTGGTTGTTCCTCTTTGCCTTCTGTTCTCTGAAGGAAGAGACTATGTTAAACTGCAGACCATGCACACCACTGCTACTACTGAAGGGATGGTATAATTTTAAACTTCAAATCCTATTATGAGCTCCTGCTCCTTTTTCTGGAACTCTCATCACTACTGTTCCACTGAGAACTCATTCCACTGAGAACTCGTTCCACAAAAGCCTCTGGGAAGCCCACTCTCCAGCTCACAGTTATTCATCAGTTACAAATCCAGGTGCACCACACTAAGTACTAGGCCCACACTTGGATTTTCTTTCTATACTTTTATAAAGAGACTGCTGATAAATGTGCCTTCTCCAGAAGATGGTACGTGCAGACAGTCTGTTCTGCAAAACATCTGTTACAGCTGGAATGCAGTAATTGCAAGACAATCATCAGACAGTTATGTTTTCCTTCCTGTTCTACGTGGGCAGTAACCCCATCCTTAAGCTCTGGAGGCATTTGCTTGTCTAGCACAGGCTGGCAGCACCCCCTGCACAGTGGCCTGGGTTTATGCAATTCCTTGTGCTTCCTGCCCAAGCTGACACCATCCAAACAGCTCTGTTCTGACCTTGGCCCTCACTGACGCTGGTTACCTGAGGTAGGTGGGAGGTTCTGTGCTGATAGATACTGCCTTATACTTCTCATCATTTCCATCCAAGATCTCTTCCACTTCAGAGGCCTTTAATAGCGTCACGCTCGTGGCTAATGTTGTATAGCCATGATCTATTACCAAGAAAGATGCCAATAATTAACAGGGGAAAGAACTACATAGCAATGCAGCATTAATAGGCTGCAGAGTGAAAAACCCTCCCTGTAGGAGGGACTAAAATAGGTTACCGAGTGGTATGAGTGTGTGCCCAAAAGTCCTTCTTGTAGACAATTTTTGAGAAAGGTTTGACATGGCATTTTGTACAAATGGGATAAATGGAGATGACATTTATGAGTTGTCAGAAGCCTCCACTCTCCCTCATGCTCTGCTATCAGAGTGACCAGAAGCCCAGCCACAGTGCTTGGCTGTAAAGAAATTTAAGCTGGAGTTGATCTCCATCTAAACAGCAAGAATAAACGTGACTCTCTTAGGAGCAGGGGTGAAATGTCTTAATTAATACAGGGCAATCCCCACCACAAGGCCTAGAGAAGAAAAACAATTTTAAAGGCAAAAGCAGGCTGATACTTTGGAATTGGATGCATAATGATAAAGCAAAGATTTGCAAAAAGTACTCTGTTTATACTCTACTAAAAACATCTTTCATGTGGATTAAGAGTCAAGACACAGGGAGGGTTAGAATTACATGAGCCTCCCTCGGGTACTACCACTGGATGAACCTCAGTCTTCCAGGGTGTAACTTATTGGCAGACTCTGGTCGCTTCTCTTATGAAAATTGTACTTGAGATGGAAGTAAATGCTACAAAAAAAAAACCTGAGGGACAAAGAGTCCTTAAATCCTCATAATTATTAGATAAACTTCATATTTAATGTGCTTTTACTTAAGGAGAGGAAGAGAAAGACAATTATTTCCTACCCTGAGTTGCCCTTTGCAATCACACTTAGCTCTGCAGACCTACATCTGCCATAATGATGTCAAATCTCTTCCACAGCCTTCTAGGAGGACAACCCCAGAAAATAATAAATCCTCAGTGGATGTTAACAGTTAGAAATAAGGCAGGCAATGACCAATAGAAAAGCTGACAGGACTTGGCAAAGAGGGAGAAACAGGACAGCTCTTGCTCAGTTACAGAGACCATCTGCATTTGAGAGTCCCATTAAGGTTCTGAGAAAGATGAGTTAAGTGTTGGATCACGATGCACAAGAGGGATGGCCACAGGGAGAGATCAGAGGAAGAGGATTAGACACTAATATATACTGTAATAGCACCAAAGGTCACAGTGGAAATTCTTTCTCTAGCAAAGCTAAGAATAACAGGCAGAAAAGACTTACATCTTCTGGGGCTGTGAGACCGCTGATTTTCTGTCAAACAAAAAAAAGAAAGCAACAGGTCAGCAGGATGCTTGGAGGAAGGAGACACAAGTCCTGAATGAACAGTTTATTTTTATTATGTTTCAGTCTAAAGACTGTGCAACAAGTCTTATTGCTAAGAAATGTAACTGCTTGTTTTAGTCTCCCACCAAAAATACCGAGGCAGCTATTTTCTTCCTGTGGCAGTCTCATCAATAGCAACACACCACAACAAACTCTGGGAGGCATAAACATGCTGTCTCTGCAAAGAGACAAAGTTATGGAGACACAAATTTTCAGTGGGGTATCCTTGCAACATTTCTGCATATTTGACAAGAGAGAAAAAAATGGCCCTCTCTGTCTATAGAAGTCTCTTGTGGAACACAGTACTGATTTTGGGATGTGGCTTTTGCTTTGTGATGAATGTAGTCAAGCCCAGGAAAGCCACTGCCATAATGGATATTTCAATTTAAAGGGGGATATGGGAAAGCTGGGCAGGTGCTCTTGATTAGGGAGTGCAGCAATAAGACGAGGGGGAATGGTTTCCATCTGAAAGAGGGGAGATTTAGGTAAGATATTAAGAATTGTTCTCCTGTGAGGCTGGTGAGGCACTGGCACAGGTTGCACAGAGAAGTCATGGATGCCCCATCCCTGGAGGTGTTCAAGGCCAGGTTGAATGGGGCTTTGCACAACCTGGTCCAGTGGGAGGTGTCCCCACCCATGGCAAAGGGTTGGAACTGGATGATCTTTAAGATCTTTTCCAACCCAAACCATTCTATGCTATTAGAACATTTTTGATCAGCTGGTGTTTGTTGCTGGGCTGAAACAGCAGCTCCCAGTGCCAGTGCTGCGGCATGCTCCAGTGCTACAGCAATCCAAAGGGATCCCCCAGCCCTAACAGGGCCCAAGTCTCTGAATTGCCAGAGACGGGTTTTCTAGGGAAAAATTCAGATTTCACGTAAACATTACTGGGAATCTTTACTCATCTTCTCACCATGTGATGAGGCCACTATCTTCTTCCTTTCTTCCACTGTGGCGAGTCGCCTCCAGAGCGAGGGGTATCTCTTGTACAGGGAACCCCGAAACATACGCAAGTAGTTTCCCACCTACAAGAAGAAAAGTGAAGACATGGCCTGGTGTTCCAGTAGGGCCTGGTATTCCATTTGAGAGATTTTTAGCAGAAGCTGGAAAAAAACTCAACTCTTTCTATTGATAACAGGGGTCTCCTAAGAGGACTTTTTGGTTTGTTTTTCGTGACAGACTGACTGCACTGGGTTCAGCATCATACAAGCACCACAATTTTTGCAACAATACCAGAAATAAAATATTTATTAGCACTTATTCCATAATCCGATACAAAAAAACTCCCATCTGTTGTCAGTAATCCACTTAATGGGAAAATATCACACTCGTTTACATGTGTCTTTGAACAACAAAACCTTTCTCTACTTCAATTCCTGTTTCAATGCACAATGCTCTGTAGGAATCAAATCAAACCAGACACCCAGCTCTCAGACAGTCCATTTTGGACTCTGTGATCTAAAAGGTCTTTGGTAACTTAAGCAATTCTATGATCTTCACTTTGAACCTCTGTGCTATCCAGACATTGCTCGAACACAGCGAATGCCCAGAGACTCATTTTTTTGTAAAATCCTTTGAACATGTAAAATGATTGCTAACACTAATCCTCTTTCAAAACCAGTTACCATCTGTAAAGCAGTTTTTTTCTTCCTGACACAAGATCCTCACCTGCACCAAGGGCTACAGCAGCGCTGGCTGAATAGGAGCCATTTCTAGGCTCTGAAATCACATTTTTAGACTGGTAGCACACTGGTGAACTGCCACACAATAAGTTTTTTTTTATTCCTTGTTTCACAAGCCTAATTTTGATCTTAACATCTATCTTGAGGTCATTTTTAATTGTATCTTCTGCTGTACAGTGCTCATCAATGGACAGATGTTAATAGTAGGTAAAAAGGGCAATCCTTTTCCCTGTTCCATGAGCCTGCTGTGACAATCTCGCAGATTTGCTGGCTGCACTTACGGTTCTTTCAAACTTTACATTTCACATGTGAGAACAAGAGGCCTTTAATCCCTGCTTAACCTGCTCGGCCGGCAAATTATCCAATATTCCTTTTTTTCGCACCAAGAAGGGGGCTGAAATATCTTTATCCTGTTTCCAAGTGCGATCACCTCCCCCGTGCTGAAGCACCAAGGTTTCTTCCTCCAGTGAGGCTCCTCTCCAGGGAGGCAGCGCTGCCCCTGGGCGTGAGGGCTCAGCTCCAGCGCACCCGGGGCGGCCGAGGCACCGAGCCGGTTGCGTTCGGCGCGGTTCCCGAGCACAAAGGGACCTGATGTGGAATAACCCAACATCCTGATCGGGAATGCCCAAGTGGAGCCGCGGGGCCTGGGGCTTCGGCCTCTCACCCGCGCCCCCCTGGGCTGCCCCCGCCGGGCCCTCAGCCCGCGCCCGCCGCCCCCCGCCAGAGGCCGCACCTCGGAGCCGATCATGTAGAACTCGCCGTCCTCCTCCAGCTGAAACTTAACGGGCTTCTGCCCGAACGTCTTGCTCAGCGCCATCATCATCATCGCGGCGCGGAGGGGGCGGCGGCGCCCGGCAGCGAGGGGAGCGGGGCCTGCGGGGCCGGGGCCGGGGCCGGGGCCTGCTGCTCCGCCGGGACCGGGGCCTGCTGCTCCGCGCGTGCGCACGGGCGGCCGCGCGCCGCCAAGGGGGCGGGGCCGAGGGGGGCGGAGCCAATCGGAGGGGCGGGGCCAGGTGAGACGTGCGGTGGGCGGGGTCACGTGAGGGGCGGGGCCACGTGGCAGTGGGAGGTGCTGGAGGTGGTGCTGAGGGAGGTGCTGAAAAGGGGACGGCGCGGCGCGAAGCGCTACCGGGGGGGTGCTGAGGGAGCGGTGCTGCGGAGGGGGCAGCCCCCGCTCACCAGCGCTCATGGGGGGCCAGTGCTGAGCCCCCCCCCCGCCGCCCCACAGTCGCGCGGCGGAGAGGGCAGCGCAGAGCCGGGCTCGGCCCCGTGTCCTGGGATAGGGGCGGGACAGCCCCGAGCAGGGGTCGCAGGGGCAGTGTCCAGCACTGGTACCCGGCGCCCTGCAGGGAAGGGGCCCTTGTCTGTACATAAATCAGTATAAAATCCTAACGCGACACGGCACAAATCCGGGAGCAGGGGGTGCTGGCACCCCTACAGCACAAATCCGGGAGCAGGGGGTGCTGGCACCCCTACAGCACAAATCCGGGAGCAGGGGGTGCTGGCACCCCTGCCACCCTGGCAGCAGCCGCGTGTCCGTGTTCCTCGGGGTCAGGGTCCTCCAAAGCCCCCGGTTGAGGCTGATGGGTGAGTCCCGGTGGAAGCCCTGCTCGCTGCCAGTGTCCGGAGCAGCCAAGGGCTGCTGTGTGCTACGTAAACATAAATGCCATCAGATCAGTTCTACATGATGGGGTCCAGGTGAATTAGGAGAGCACGATCTCATTCCAGGCTGGCTTCATGGCTTTTGGGTTTCTGTGGCTGGAAGAGAGTGGCCACACTGTAGGTTCAGTGGCTGCTCTTGCCTGCAAAGAACACATCAAATGTTTTTATACTGACAGCAACTGAAGCCGGAGCTGCTGGAACTGAAGAACAAACTTGATCGCTTGTTGTGCTGGACGCCTGTTACGCCAGACACTGAGCCTGGAAGGAAGCCGGGAATGGCAGACGGAACCCTCTGTGCAGCTGCTGGAGGTAATGGTGACAAAAGGGGGGCACGGAGGACACAGGCATCCCCCTCATCTGAAGGAGTTGGAGGAGGAAGTACAGCTGAAGAAGTCCTGGCTGATCTGGCGTGGGTAGCCCTCCAGCACTTTCACCTGGACTGGATCAAACTTCCAGTAATCTCGGCCTTTCAGAAAATAGGCAAAACCTGTGGGTGAGATAGGAAGGGTTAGGAGAGACAAGGTTTGCGTGGCACAGAGCTCTTTCCTACCATGTTTTCTTGGAGATGCTCTGCAGCATGTGCAGTAGCAAAAGAGAACCTGGGAGAGGCAGGAGATGTTGCTACACTCAGTCCACTTGTACCCAGGCTTGTGGCTTACACTCTTATTTCACACAGGTTTAGTTTTGATGGAATATAAACCTGATGGATTTTATTTTATATTTGTGGTGATTTTAAATATGCTGTACCCAGGTAATGGCCCAGTGCTGAGAGCACAGAGAATGTCTAGGACCTGAGCAGGGCCTATGACAGTGAGTTGGTGAAGACCTGCTGCAGAGCATCTGTTACTGTGGGGAAACTGCTCTGGGATTAGGCTCTAAAAGCAGTACAGAGCTGTTCCACCGCATCCTTCGGCAGGAGAGAAGCAGTCACCACACTTGTTATCCCAAGCACCCTGGCTGTTCCCAATGTTTCTGTGGCACTGCTGTGCTATCCGCAGTATGGGACACACCTGGGAGGGCTGGGTAACACCAAAGTAGTCTGTTCATCCAGGACAGCTGCATAGGCTGAGGCAGGGGCAGCCTTTCTGCTGTCTTCTCATCACTTTGTTGGGAGTGGTAACAGCTGAGTAGGGCTCAGCTCAGTCAGAAGCTTGAATTCTTTCTATCAGACACTGAACCATTGATTGTTGCCATTAATAATGATAAAACTTCTTACTTTTGTGGGAAGAAGCCTCAGTTTCCCACCCACTGGAGGGAGCTGCCTCTCCACTATATGGCTGGGAAGCATCCACTACTACCAAATGTCTAAATCTGCCCAGTTCTTCCAGCTGGGCAGTAGTGTCAGCCTGAGTGCCCACCCCAGAGCAGACCATGTCCCTGCTGCACTGACCAAACCCATCCTGAAAAGCTGCGTCGATCTCCTGAGGGACACCGCGCCAGTCGGCCATGGTGCGGGGGTAGATGTTGTCCACCTGGCGGGTGTGAGGGTTGAAGCGCCAGTAGTTGCCTCCACTGAAGATGTAGATCTTGTTCTTCTCAGCCCCCCACACCAGAGCTGCCTGCACAGGGGATGCAGGGAGGCCCAGCTCCACAGTTGGGGTGGGGCCAGATACCCGTTTCTCCCCATCGTAAATCCAGTACTGAGAATCTGTTGAGGAGACAGGAAAGAGAGACAAGGCTTTAGAAGCTCTTTGGTGTCTGATCATTCCACAGGGAATTGTACAAGTGGAGTTGGTGCCTTGGCAGAGCTCCCAGGGAAAGCTGTTCCTGGGAGGCAAAAAACAGTGTCATGGACATTGTTACTGATGGGTGCCCAAAGTGTCAGCAGTGCAAGGAATTGACTTCCTGCCTCAGTCCAGCCCAAATGGTGTCGGTGGTGGAATAAGGTGGACTGTTTTGGCAGCTGCCTTTTCTCTTTTTGTAGAATTTCATACTAAAAGACTTGGCTGGAGGCACCAACCTCTACCCTGCAGTCTCAGCTCCTGAAGGAGAACATATGTGTGCATGTATGGGCAAACAGGGGCATGTGGCTGCAAAGGAGCACACTACAGAAATCACGAAGAAGTTGCTGAAATCAAGACTGGAAGCATATTTCCAGATTAGATTAAAGTGGGAATCTCTGTAATTAGCCCATGGCATGCAATACTTGCCTCTTATCTCATTTTAACTCGTGGCAGAAGCCTGCCAATTTTAGCACTATAAGTCCTTGCGCGCAGATCAGGTGCTCAGTAATCTGTTTATGCAGGAACACTGCCTGCCGAGCCACGTGGGGAGCTTTCTGGTACTTGGGCTCATGGTGTGCAGACAGGGTGTGCACACCCAGGCCAGCTGGGCACCTATGTCATTCTGCAGCCACACTATTAAATTTACACTTGGAAAGAGCATTAAAGAAAACAGTGGAACTGAAACAGGGGTTGTTGCTGGTCTTGAACTCCAGAGATGGCCAGAGGGAGGTCTGACCTTCCGTGAGCATTTGTTTTTCAATCCCTGTGGTGGCAAGAGGTTGCCTGGCTCTGCACACAGGCTCCCTGTAGGCTCATTCAGTCTGGGGGGTACTTCATTCACGTCTCTGAGGAGTAAAGAAGGTGCTGTGCAATCCTGTGGGCACAGGCTCAGGAGTTTCACAACCTGTGAAAGCGTCTGGGGCTTTCTGCTGGCAGTGCTTCCCAGGACAGCTGGGTAGATGGAGCAAGTTTTCCTTCCTCCTCTGCCAGCAGCATTGCCAGAACAGAGGCTCAAAACAGAAGAGGAGAATGGGATATCTTGGCTGTATCTAAAACAAAAGTGTTCCCTCCTTCTTTCTTCCCCCCTCAATATCTGCTAAAAAGTTTAAACTAAACAGAGAAGATAACAAATAAAAAGCATAAGTGGATTGCTGAGGATGCCCAGAAGGTTTTTCCTCCCAGGAACTTGTTGGGTCCTGAATACTCTTCAGTAAAGAAAATATATTTCTGAGCTCTCTAATCCCAGTCCAGCTCTTACCTTGGAAGAACCAGATATTGCCCAAAGGGTCCTCGAAGGTGGCATCGACAGAGCTGGGTATCCCCTGCCAGTGGCGGGAGGCTAGAGCTGGGTAGCCATCCTGCAGCTTTCCAGCTCGGAGCCGCCACACGTAGCGGGACTTGAAGAAGAACAGCTCCCCTCGGATGGTGGATGCAGCATCAAAATCTGTGTCGCAGGCGTCGGGCTGCACAGACTGCCAAAACACAGCCAGTCAGGTCCTTGGACTCGAGCCCCCCCCTTGCCCGGGCTGGGTTCAATGTCTCCAGGAAACTGTGCTGCTTTCAGCCAGTTTTGGTTGGGCGTGCACTGCCCAAAGGTTCCCTCCCCGCACAGCCCAGGCTGGCTGGCAGTGCCAGCCATGGTGTCCAGACCTGGGCTCAGCAGCACGGGTGGAAGACACAGACACCAAACCAGGTGTAAGCCTGCTGCTGGCCTCATGGTGAGGACAGTCCCGGGAGCTGGGAACAAGCTGCTATGTTAGAGGAGCACACGGACAAGCTGTGCACTCACCTCCACATTGGTGATCTCATTTGTTTCAAGGTCTGGCTGGGGCAGCTCTGCTGGCTGAGCTGTGGTTGGGTCAGGATCCAGTTTGGGTTTCCCGTAGAGGTACTGGATACCTTGCTTGTCATCCTCACTTAGACTTAATGGGTAGCGGAAGATGTAGAAAGGAGACATCAGTGACTTGGAGACAGTTGTGTGCTGCAGGCCCAGGACGTGGCCAAACTCATGAGCAGCCACTTGGAGGAGGTCAGTGCCTGCAAATGGAAAGGATGGGAGATGGTTTTGCCTGCTTGTGTGGGGGACGCCTACCTCCTAGGATCACTTCTACCAATTATCAGCCACTGACAATGCACTGAAGTATCCTGTGGGAGTCTAACACAAGGAAAGAGAAATCTACTTTGACTACAGTTGTTCCCAGGGTTTTCCTGGAGTTCTGTGAGCAAATTCCTACATTCAGGTACCAGCCTAGGCATGTCGATAATTTGTAATTCTGTCATCAGGGCTTCTGTACCCCATCAGCTATCAGGAAGAAAAGGGTTTTCCATATATTTTTGGTTACAAGAGGTTTGCACAGAGAGAGGAGTCTGGCCCATACAAGCAGATGTCCCGTTGGTAAGGCTGATTTTTTTCCATCCAGCCTTGCAGCAGTTGTTGGCTACAGCTGCAGCATATCGGGTCCCATTTCCACCTTGGAATCTGTGGAAGGTACCTGTATCAGTGAGGATGAAAACTGGCTGATGGCTGTTGTCATACAGACAGCAGAGGGAGCTCATTTATTGCTTGTGCGTGAATTGTAGCAAAAAAAGGTGACATTTAGAAATAAGTCCATAAGAAATTATCCAGTGTCAAGGCCTGGGCCTTGTTCACCAGACTCAAGAAGATTTACCGGAGATAAGTTTTAGGATACACGACCTTGGAGCGTCTAGAAAAGGAGGGGTGGGGGGAAATGGATTTCAATATGCAAAAATGTGTCACTTGGCAGGTGTTGTTTGGCTTCCAAAGGATCCTTTTTGAAGTTGATAAATCTCGGGGAAAGCTATAAGAGTGGCACATTAAGCAGTGAAACTTGTGAGCAGGCTGTTTGTTGACAAGTCCCAGCGTATTCATTCACTCGCCTTCAGCCAGAAATCCTCTGAGCTGCAGCCCAAGTGATGAGGAAGGCAGGGCTGTGAGTCAGCCAGCCTCGTTGCTCCAAGCAGGATTTCCCTGTTGGCTCCAAGGGGAGCAGGTCACTTCTCAGCACCAGAACAGGATGGGAAGGGACAAGGCGGGTGCAGCTGGGAGGAAGGCTTGGGAAGGGTGGAGGGGAAGGTGAGCTTGTCTCTTCCTCCAGTCAGCTTTACGTTGAAATGATGATTTTGCACAGCACTGGCCCAATTAAATCGACACATCTAGGTCAGCTGAGAAAGTCGTATTGCTATGTCAGTGATTTATTACAAACTTTCAGCCACTTGTGTTTAGTTTGGCAGGCTCCTCACTTGATGCTTTCCAGTGCTGGCAGAGTGGCTGTCGTCAGCTTTGCCGGGGGAGGTGACGGACACCACGCCTGAAGGAGCTGTACCGCGACCATCGCTGAGTCCCTCACAGAAGGTTCTCCACATGGAGTCCGGCTTCCTGCCTGGCTCTGGGGTGACCCCAGGGCACGCCCTAACCCTCCTTATACATCTGCTCTCCCATCTGTAAAATGAGGCTGAGGATTTCCCCATCTCACTGAGAGCTGAAACAAGGATTTATCCATGTTTATATCATAAAGCCCTTTTCAGCATGTTAAATGGCAATTAGCTGCAAAGAACGTTTGCAACATTTATTTATGGAAGCTGTAGGGGTGAAAAAAAGGCCATGGAATAGGGCTGGATTCTGATGGGAACTGGCATCCATTTTCAATTCCTCGTTTACCTCCAACATCGTTTTTGTGGGAGGATGTAGTAAGTTCTTCAACAACACAGGCAGCCCCAACAGAGGGTGAACAACAGCAGAGCCCACCCTTCCCACAGGAGCAGAAACACTTCTGCAGAAAGATCTGGTGCTCTTGTGTTTTTTAGCTTTGGGTTAGTATGAACAGGGTAGGAGACAGAGCCGTCCTGAGTCCCATGGAGAGACTCAAGTTGACATACAACTGGCAGTGAAGTGGACTTCAGGGAGCCCCTGTGAGCCCTGACCATCAATGCAGAAAAAATGTTTAGGAAATCCCAGAGAGGATGGGCTTTAACTTGGGCTTTGTGATTGTGTCTTTGTCCCTGCAGATACACTGAGAGGGAGAAGGAGGGGCTGGCTTGGTTTAATTATGGTGGATCTTCCAGAAACTGATGCTTTGGGCACTGATCCAGATGGTCCCAGGAAGTACTGCAGTATCTCACGAGACACCAGACCCTAAATGCCCAAGCAGAGAGCTACCAGCTTGGAGCTATTATTAGAAAAAAAGAAAAAAAGAGAAAAAAAAGAATGTTGACTCGATGTGGCGTTGTTTATGGTCAGAGCATTCCCAAGCCACAGAGGCAGAACTGGAGCCTGGGTGGTTTCCCTTTATGGACTTGTTCAAAGAGAAAATACTTTGTAGGCAGGCGATGAACAGTGCGTCCAGGGACAGGGGCTGAGCCTGTCTGTTGGAAGACAACTGTGTCAACTGGTGCTTGAGCCTTAGTTTTTCTTCATCCTTTCCCTGCTTTATTTCTAATGGCTCCTGCCAATGCTGGGTGCAATTCCCAAGTGGCAGTGTGTGTGGCTGGACACAGGAGCTGTCTCTCAGATGTGTCCCTCTGGCTGCCCTTGCACAGAGGGAGCCCACTGGGAAACATGGGTGCTGGTGCTGGACACAGGATTTGCTGTGGCTGAAAGATGACAAGAAAAGACCTGAATGCTACCAGTAGGGTTGTAAGTGGCAGGAGATGACAATGCACATCACAAAAATGATTGTTGTCTCTCAGTTTTACAAGGTCCCTGTTCACACCACAACTGAATCATTTCCAAGTGCCCTGATAAGCATCCTGGAGCATCCCCAGCTCCCTCTGAAACAGTACCATACCCAGGTTGTTCCCAATTGTCCAGGTCTCATCATAGTCAAAATGGACATCTCCTTCCCGATGTGTCTTGGGGAAGAACGCATGTGCCAGGATCCCTCCAGGTCCATCGAAAGGTAAGTTATCTCCATGCCAGTATCTGGAGGGAAGATACACTGCACCTCAGACAAACAGCTGTGGACCTCCAGTGAACAGCATAGTGTGGCCACAGGTGGGGAGCCACTGCAAGGGGACTGCAGCTTTCCCTGCCATTCCAAGTTCATCCCAGCTTTCCCGATCAACTGTTTTGAGCCCTTCTGATTGCCACAAACTCGATTCTGCCTCAGGGCACTCAGTCACACCAAGCCCTGGGGAGTTCATATGTTTTCTCAGGGATGTTTTTCTCCTGCCCCCATTCAGCTTCCAGCCCAAAACTAAGCATGTAGCCTGAAAAATTAAAGAGGTGACTGCTTGAGCCAAGATTAAGTCAACATAGCTGAGTGGGAAGGGGGATGGATATGGAGGGGCAGCTGGCAGCAAACCCAGCCAAACCCTCAGGTCCTCGCTCAAGCCAAGCCCGCTGTTGGCTACTGAAGGAAGCCCATGAGAGATGTGGCCACTTCAGAGAGCTGAGGGAGGCACAGCACGTAAATTGCATCATTGCTTGGACAGTCTCCACTGCCTGTATTAGTTTTGTGCAAACAAACAGCAGAGGGAAGCCTTTGCCCCCATGCGTATTTTGCCAAAAGCAAATTTGAGGCTGGGAGCCAAGATTCATTTAACCAAGAAACTACATTTGTCTTTGGGCAGACAGTTACATCGTTCAGTCAAGGGACAGGATGGAGGACGTGAAGATGGAAAGTCAAAACAAATGCTTAGAAAAACAGCCTGTGGGCAGAGAAATGTAAATCTACCAGGAAAATTAATGTATGATCAGCAACAGTTCTGTGCACAGCCAGCATTGAACAGCTGCACTTACAGCAAGCAACACACAACTGACAAAAAAAAACAATCCAAAAAACTCCCAGTGTCTGAAAGCAGAAATATGAGCCTCCACCTCAGTGTCCAAGTAGTTGTGTGCTGGCAGCTCTCTGCTCTGGTTAGAGGCGTGGGGTCTTGCCTACAAGGCTGCTGCTCTGCCTGCGAGGAGGGGGCTGCTGCCCTCTGTGCTCACCTTGTGAAATCGATGACGATGTCGGCCCGTCCCTCCTGCACCTCAGTGAAGGTCAGTGGGGTCACATCGCTCCAGACCTTCAAAGCTTCCTCGATGGTCCTTCTCACTTTAGCTTTTACAAGTTGCCACGGGAACCTGATAATTCTGAAAGGCAACAGACACTGGATGAGGAGAGTGTCAGCTGCTGTTCCATGGACACTGCTTTCACAAAGGCTGTAGGATCAATGTCATTAAGGCTGCTGCACTTTCTCAGCACCAGAACATCTCCAAGCCATACAAGCAGATCTGTGTTTTTCTGGAGTGAAGTGATGCAGCATTTCCCAGGCCAGCCCCACAGAGGTGCCTGGCAGTGGCGTGATGGGATTTTTCCTCCTCAATCTCTGCATTTTTTTTGCCCCTGGAAACCTGGGCTTGCTCAGAGCAGCTGCAGCCTCTTCTGCCCTCCTACAACAAAGCAGACTGAAAGGTCTGCTGCAGAGAGAGCTTTCTTTCCGGTCCATTAACAGTGTTGGTGTGTGTTCATCTCTGCTGTGTTTCTTTCTTTAATGCTGTTGACCCCCCAAAAAAAGGAAGAAGGCTTTCTGTTATCTATTGCCTCCTAATGCTATGAGGAACTGTCTCCTGCACTTCATTAAACAGAAGATGATTTACATGCTGTCAAGTCCATACGAGTGTGCTCACCTCACCACTCAGGCCCATGTAGGCAGCAGCACAACCCTCCCACACGCCCATGGAGCAAAATCACAACTGAGAATGTGCGGCGTGATTTGGGCAAAGCTTTACACTCAAGTTGTGTTTATGGGAAATCAATAACAGCTGAATAAAAAGATCTTTTAAAAATAAACTGTGAGGTGAGCTCACAGCGGGTGCTGTGTGGGCAAAGGCACAGCAGGAGAGGGCTGGTGGTGGAGGCTCAGCTCGGCACGTGTCAGGGATTTGATGTAAGGAAGTGAACGTTATGCGCACGGGGGTGTTGATGTGGGACTGACCGAGCAGTGTTGCAATGGCTGTTGGTGGGCAGGGGTGGGTGGGCATATGTGTTTAGGAGAACATGTGCAGGAGGAGATGTGGAGGTGCTGGGTACAACCCTGCCAGTGGCTCAGCACATGGCTGCCCTGCTCCCTGGCTGGCTGTGCCCAGTCTGAGGGCTGCCCTCCAGCTTTTATGCTCACGTCACAGCACGCTGTGCCCCAGGGAACATCAGACTGAGCGCTTTGGGGAAGGAGACACAAACCAGCCTGATTCCCACTTCAGGCCTCTCTTACTTGTAGGTGAGATCAGTCTTGTCCCAGCGTCCACCGGAGAGGACAAACCGCTTCTGGCGGTTCCGCCCGTTCTGGCCGTCTGGCGGCACTGGGAGGTCCGGGACGCCGCACCGGGGGGGGTTCCAGCGCGCCGCCTGCTCACCCGCGCCCACGGCGAAGCCCTTGGCTGCCACGCCGGTCCCCACAGAGTTCACCAACGAAGACAGCCAAGGACTCTGTTCCTTCCAGGTGTGCTGCTTTCGAGACACATCCTGAAAGAGAAAAGCAGAGCCCTGACTTGAGTGTCTGTGTAGAGAGGTCCTGATGCTGAGTGGTGGACAACTCCCCACAGCACCCCTGCAGCAGTGAGTTCCACCTCTGCCTGAGGCCTCTTCCCAACTGCTGGGGTACAATCTGCTCCCCAGAAAAGTCTTCTGCTCCCTGGGCTCTGCTGCTGCCTGGCTGGGTCACACCTGGGAGGCACTGTGTCACACCATGGCACCCCATAATACTGGGCTATTTCTGTTCTGCTTTTCCTTGGCAGCTGGCCGGCAGGAAATGCTTTTGCAAGCTGTGGATGAGAACCAGACCCTTCAAGAATGAAACAAATCACTAGGGAGTAAATTCTCTGCCTTTGCCCATGTCCTTTATTCCCTCCTGGCGCTGAGTAGAGGTGATATTAATGGGAGGAAGCCTTTGGTCCCCAGCACACCACTGTGCTCCCCGTTGTTTCTCCTGTGGTGTCCCCTTGCTATCCTGGTGTGGTGAGCAGGCTCTCAGCATGGCTGGGGACAGCACAAGCTGGAGAGCAGTACACATGGATCTGGAGGGTGACTTATCCCAGCTCCTGGGGCAGAGAGCAGCAGGAATTGTCCTATCACTGCCTGAGGTCACTGATTCTGCAGAGGGAGGGACAGGACCCTGCTCCCTTGTGCCTGTGTCTCTGCTTGGGCATAAGGCCACTAGGGCTTTTCCATACTTAGTTGGAAAAGCATGGTTCCTCTTGGCAATGTTAGTGCTAATTAGCTGACTTCCACTGGCTTTCCACCTGACAGCAGGACTACAGGACCACCATGAAACACGACCTACGAGTAATCCCCAACCTGCTGTGAGGCACCTGGGATGAAAGGCACTTGGTCCCTATGTCACCATACTGCACAGGTCCAAATGCAGAACCTTTTGCAAATTTAAAGGTGTTGGAGCCACAGGAGGAGCTGAGAAGCAGCAGTGAGGCATCTCTGCTCAGACAGGCAAGCTCCATTCCACAGGGCTCCAGAGTGAGCACCTGGGCTTTAGAGGTTCCCTTCCTTCCCCTGCAGAGAGCTGTCAGCTTTCCTGGCTGCTCGGCCGGGGCCACGAGGGCCAGGTGGGCAGGATGCCAGGGCTGCCATGAAGCCGTGTAATCTGCGTGCTGCCACCACTCTGTTCCCTACAATGAGCCCATTCATGCGGGGCTGGAATGAAGTGTGAAGCCCTTGGCATTAATTCCACTACCGAGCTCCTGACTCCGTATTGGCCGCGCGCCTCTGAGCGACGCACAGGTGGACAAGGTGTAGGCTAGGTGTGCGGTTCTTTGCGTGTCTCTCACCACTCCAGCCTGCTGGCTTGTCCTCCCCAGCCAGGCACCTTGGTGCCTTGGTACCATTGGCCCAGTCTTGGTGCCCCAGTGCACTTTCACATCATGGGAACTACGCCATCAACCCATGCCAAGAGAGAAAGCCATTTTACATCCTGAACAGCAAAGCCCACCCAAGCCACCAGCTGAGGCCCTGGGAAGCCACCCAGTGCTTTAGTGGAAGGTGGGTGTTCAGGCTGGGCTGTCCTGGGCGGGGGGGGCTGCACTGGGCTGCTCCTGCTGAGCGCTGGAGCCCTGCCAGGTCAGAGGTACCTGTCTCTCCAAGAAGAGCTGTCTAGGAGCTGCCTGGCACCCTGCCAGGGCTGGCAGCTAGCGCCTGTGAAGGACAACTGGCAGGAGGAGCTGATAAGACTCACATCCCGGCCAACATCATTCTCCCAGCCCTGACAAGACCCCCTGCCAAGCACGTAATGGCAGCCATGTCACCAAAGCCCAGCCTGGAGGACCTCTCAGCTCCTTGCTCTTGGGTGCACATAAGAGGCAGGTCCTGCTGCCTGAGGACATGAGGTGATTCATGTGTCTTGTTTCTTAGGACCAGGAGCTGCCGGACAGCCGCATGGATGCACATGGAGAAGAGTGGAGATGGACCTTGGGGAGAGCGCTTGCTGTGGAACTGGGAGCACTGGGAAACCCTCTCAGGAGTTGCCCAGGTAGGTGAGTGCACTGAGGCTCACCCAGATAGGCTTACTGCTGTTTTTTTGTTTGCTATGCTAAGTACCTTCCCTGGGTCTCCCAGGAAGGCCAGTTATTGCTTTCCTGACTGGTATAAACTGGAGATCATCACCCTCTTCCAGGCAGGGGCAAAGGAGGAACTGCCTGTTTTCCCTTGCCCTGAGGGATCCCGTGTTCAGGGGCAGACCAGAGGTAGGCTTTCTCTCTCCCCTTTGGTTAACTCAAGGCCACTGGCATGAGTCCCAGCTTCCAGACATCCAAACCCCACCTTGCCTCTCCCTGTTCCTGCCTGTCTGCCCTCGGCCAAGACCTGGCCCTGGGAAGGGACACAGCCTGGCCCTGGGAATGGCTCTGGGTGGAGGCAGGAGGAGACTTGCCCTGCTGCCCCCTGTGTGCACTGTGCCCTTGACAAACAGCAAGTCTCTCCCTGTTGTCACTGCACCAACATTAGCACCGTGGCACAAAAGGGCTGGAAATGCCACTGCAGCTGCAGCCAGCAAGGGGAAAGGTGATGGTTAGAAACTACTTGCCAAGAATGCTCAGGAGATGTGTCAGGCTGGGGATTTCAGTCTCCTTGGCAAGGCACACCTCACTGCAGGCACTTCCCAAGGCTTAGATAATGTGTCCTTTTGCTTAAGTTTGTATCCTTTCCCACCCAGTGCTGAAGCCACTGGCTTTTGAGGAGATCTAGCTTTGTGGGATAATGCCCCAGCTGCAAGCTTGGGGGCTTCCTGAGATCTGTGCTGCTACTGAAGCTAGTCCAAACCTGTGAAAAGAGGATGAGGAGGGCAGTGGCTGCTGGGTAACAATCAAGGCATCCCCACCCCTCTGATCCCACCACTGGAGGGGAAAGGATTACCAAAGACCAAAAGCTGTGATACAACAGCCATCACTTCTGGGGCTGCTGGGGCCAGGCTTCCCAGGAAGTGTCCCAGCCATTCTGTAGAGCCAGGAGCATTTTCAACCTCATTGTGTTGGGCAGCACTCACCCTCCAGAGCCTCCCAGGAGGAGAAGCAGCCAGAGTAGCCCAGGTACAGTGGAGTATCAGCAACAGTGTGTACAAAAAACCTAAAAAGCGAGGTCAGTGCCTGGTACTGACAAACCCAGTGCTATTCTCTCCCTGCGTCCATCTTCTGCTGCCTGCCCTGACCTTAAAATTATCTCCTCTGTCACGTACCTAATTAGCTGGGCCCCTGCCTCCTCCTGCAGCATGGAGATGAAAGGAGACCCCCCTCACTGTCAGACAGGAGTGACTGGACAAGTTACAACGTGAATCCTTTCAGTCTTGGATACTTCCCCTGTCACTGGGGGCTGTTTCCTCTTCTGCTAGGGGATGAACTCATGGGGTTTCTCCCCACCTCCCTGTCCCTTCTGCTGCTGCTTTTCCATTTCTCCCTGCTTACTCCTTCTGTTATTCAGAGTGTTTGGTGAGGCCCTGGTGTTTGCTGCCTTTTTGGTTAGTAGCTTTATCCTCCTCCCACCTATGAGCAGGCACCTCAAACTGTCCTCTGCCCTTAGTTCACCACGTGGGAAAGGAGAGCAGAGATGCTTTCTCCTCCAGCTTTTGCATAAGACAGTTCTCTCACCCCATTTCTGTCCATTGTCAGGTGGTGGTGCCCCCCAGGGGCTCTGTACCCCCTTAACAAGCTGCAGCAATGCTCCCACCTAAGATCATCACTGTTGTCCTGATGCACAGAGTACCACTGTCGGCTTTTTAGCCAGCCTGCCTCTCAGCCCAGCATGGATCTGCAGGGCTTGGATTTGAAAGTGCAGCTACAGCTGATGGTTAGTTGTAAAACGGGTGCCAGCTCCATTCTGTTCAGGTTGTATGCCAGAACCTGACTGGCCTCGGAAGGTGCTAATGCTGCAGCCAAACTTTCATGGCAGAAACTGATTATATTTGTGGTCTGGTCAGACCCTGAGCTAAGTGTGCTCCTGGTGGAGACTTGGTGGAAACAATGCCTAGGCATAGCCACCAGATTTATTGATCCTACCTCCCCCCAAACAAGGCAGAATCTCTGAACCCCTCTAACTATGATTTTTTTGCTTACACAAAATACTTCTGCTACAGGAATGGCTTCTTCATGCTGGGCTGCAGCCTGGTCCCACTGCAGACAAAGCTGGGGGGACGCAAAGGCCGAGGCCAAACTTCGGCCAAATGAGGCCAAACGGGAGGCGCCGCAGTGCAGACACAGTTGGAGGTTCCTCTCCACTTACTTCCCATACTCTGTGGCACCATTAAGGGCTACCTCCTGGGGCCTGACAGTTTGCTTCCGGATTATTTGGTGTTAGTTGTTGTTGGCAACAAGAAAAGGAAAATGTTTATTTTTCCTAAGCAACACAGAACATGAAACATTATGGACTGCAAATGTTTATGCCCACAGAACAGAATGAAAAGACCCAGGCTCTGATGTAACAAGAGAAAGCAAAAGAATAAACACTGCAGGACTATTTTTATTAGCAGACACTTCAGTTACGTGACAGTTTGTGAGTCTAGTCCATCAACAACACCACAACCAAGCTGCTGGTGTCACCCAAGCAACAGTCTGCCAGTTACAGGAGTACTCACAAAGCAAAACAGCTCCAGGATCCTGGGATAGCAAAAGGTTTCAAGAGCCCCTAATCTGATGACCTAGAAATCCCCTTGAAACCACAAAACTACTCTAGGATATGGCCTACTCCAGGCAGAGGAGGAAGAGGGTTGACATGTTTTGTTTGAGGTGTTGTGCAATTACATCCAAGCTAAGGTAAGCAATGAGCTATCTGTACCCAGCTCAAGGACAATAGCCACGACATTGTCCCCTGGGTACAGGCACCTGGCACAGTGCAGCCCTCTCCAGTGGTATGGGGAGATGTTCTATTCTCAGGAAGCGTATGGTGCTCAGAGGTGCAGGCTGGGATCTCCAAATCCACAAGACAAGCACTGTCCCCCTGCCCTGTCTCCTGGAGATGTCTGCTCTTTTTTCCTGCTTTTGTGAGATGGCAACACCTCTTTCCTGCCCAAATCCCACTAAGAGGAAGAAGTCTGGTCACCTCTTTCTTCTTGTGGGTCTCATCTGCACCAGGATCTCAGTGAAACTCTAAAACCATGTCTGTGGCCCTCAGCGAAGCCCTGAAGTGCTCCATTTTAGTGGACAGCTGTGTGCAGACTCAGCAGTGCTTCCATTCACATTACAGGCTGAGCCATCCTCAGTGTAAGAATATCCAGGAACCCTTCATTTACCTGACTGCATATTTGGGATTAGTAGGAAAGAGCTGATAGCATCTCTAGTGTGAAAAGTCTCTGCAAGAAAATTTTCCTACAGCAGATTCTTTTTTTAAATAAGACCTACAGAGTGCACCCTGCTTCTGCTGACCCCCAGGGTTATAGTGCCAGGGTAGGATATGTGTGGTGGAAGCAAGAAAAGTGCAGCATGAGCTGAGTGGGGGACGATCTCCCCCAAAGCACTTCTCCCTCCCTCGTCCGCTTTGCCAGTTGCACATCCCAAGTCTTGCCACACTGCAGGGTGTGCATTGCATATGAAAGCAGAAACACAACAAACCGGCTGGAGAATAACTGCTTACATGTGTTCTTCAGTCTCTCCCAGAGCAGAGGATAAACATGCCTAAAATTACCCCAACACTCACTGCAGGACTCAAACAGCCAAACCAAACAGTGCAAATCAAACCCTTCCTGCGGGAGCTGCCTGAGCCCTGAGCGAGGCGGGCGGCCTCCCCAGCTCCTGGGCTGCCGGGAACACAGCACCGTGCTTCCAGGGGGAAACTTGCTGGGTTCAGGGCAAGAGCTGCAAGACACAGCTCTAGAGGGATTACGCTGGCAGCTGGGAGGGTGCCCACCACTTCTCCACAGAGAGACAGTTTCCCAGCAAAGGGATTGACTTTGATTTCCCAGGGGAGCAGAAAGCAATGCAAGAATTCAGGCTCTGCGTGTGCAGTGCCCCTAGGACTGCAGATCTTTTGTTCTCAAGTTTTACAGGGGACACAGACACAGCCTGTATTCTGCTCTCAGTTTTCTTTTCTTTCTTTAGGTGCTAATGTAAAAGTGAAGGAGATCCACAGGGTTTGCTAAAAAGAACACAGTTCCTTCTGCGACTTGCCCTGTGTAGCCTGGATTTAAAACAAATCTGAGCCCTTCCTCCTCAGTACAGCTGTTGTGAATTGTTACTGGAGCATCAAATGAATAATCACACTGCAGCATCCCAGGGCACCAGGTGATGCCTGGTGTGGTCCTTGCCCACTCCATTGACCAGCACAGCTCAAGGAAGTCACCATTGTCTGTCCTGTAGGAGTGTGACTCTCTTTTCGCAGCTCAGCCCCTCAGCTCTGCTCTCATTCATCGCCAACAGTGGAAGGTGCCCAGACAGGAAATAAGCTCTTATTAGATGTAGGGAAACATCTCTTTGTGAAGGGGAGACTCAAAGCAGCCAGACAAGTGAACATATGATGGCGTGGCAGAGCTCCCTTAATAAGAGAGGGTAGAGAACCCGCTGAGACAAAAAAACCTCATGCATTCATGCTTTCACACTAGATAAGGAATCTAAAAGAGCGGCTAATTGGGATGGGAGAACTACTGTTTGAAAGGATGGGAAATCATCCGTCCATCTCCAACCCCAAACTAATGCAGCCACCACCTCTGGAAAGACTGATTGAAATACATCCATCGATTTGAATCCCCAAGCTCCACAGGGCTGGTCAAATACACAACCACAAGGTGTTCCTGAACAAAACATTCCACTAGGAGCATCACCTGGAGTTACTTCAGCCAACTGAAAAGTATGAGCACTCACAATGGAGAGTATTAGCCTGGGATGAGGAAGAAACTGTCTCTGGGCAGCAGAGTACCAGCTGGGGGGCCCTTCATCAGGATAGTAGATGGACCAGGAGCCTGTGCAGACCTGGCCCCCGCAGTAACTCTGGCCCCCTGGTTAGAGTACCGGCCACAGCAGATGAGCCCCAGCAACCTCTGCAGTCAATCAGCAGCTGCAAGCACCGGCAGAAAGAGATGAAGAGTGCACATTGCAGCTGGACTGGACCCAAGTTGAGACAGTGTGAAACCCAGGCTGGCTCTCCCTTCCCCAGGGACCCCTCACAGGTCCTTGCTGGCAGCAAGACTGGGACCAGAGGCTGTGCAGATCCCTCCAGGAGCAGCAGCATCTCAGCTTGCGCATGGCAGAGCATGAGGCACCCTCAAGCCCAGGAAACGTCGCTGCAGGAACCAGTCGCCTCCAGCTTTAGGCAGGTCCCTCCCAGCCCACCCCTGGCTGCGTTCAGATGGAGATAGAATCCCCGGAGTTGTGTCCTGCCATGGCCCAAGTGCTCAGCCTCACCTTCCTCACAGGCAGAGTGGAGCCAAGTGCAGTGACATTTCGTTCGGAATAATGCAAGCACTTTGGGGGCCAAGGTGACTCTGCGCCAAGTCCCAGCCCACAGCATATTTAGCAGCCAAGTGAGAAAGTACTCAGATGACAGAGCAGATAACAAAACCATCGACAGAACCTGAACTAATCCCCTTGGGCTGCTACCGGGCATTTGCTCTGTCATTACCGTATGGCACATGGGTGAAGGGCATGTATACAATAACCCAGTTACGCACACACGCATCCCAGCACAAGGAGCTCTCTGTCTTCTCCCATCCCCGAACGCCTCGCTCTTCTCCGGCAGCGGCACTCCCTGCTGCTCGTAGCTCCAGCCCAGGTGCTGGGACCTGGCAGGCATGTGCAGGAAGAAAGAGCCCTGCTGCTCCCCTCCAGCCTATTTGATTCATCCCTTTAGTCCCGTCTCCCTGCGATACTTCTCGGAATTGTGCAGCACGACGGGGATGTTATTAGCAGGCAGCGAGTGCTCTGCTGCCTTTAAAGGAAGGGGGGATCCCATGTCCTCTTGTAAACCCTCCTTGTCCTGCTCCCTGCCCTGAGAGCCCGTGCTCCTGGGCTCGCTCCGCAGGAGGGAGCACGCCTTGAAAACTTCCTGAACATGCCAAGAGGAGCCTGCAGGGAAGGGGGAGCCGCTGGGGCATAGCTGGGGCATCTGTCCCCTGGCTGGTGCCTCCGGGAGGGCATCACTCTCCGTGCCGGCATCCCGAGGGTGGCTGGGGGGAAATGAACGGATGGATGGATGGACAAACAGATGGACAGACGGATGGACAGATAGAAGGGAGCATGCCTGTGAAAACTTCCTGAACATGTCAAGAGGTGCCTGCAGGGAAAGCGGCACCGCTGGGGTATCTGTGCCCTGGCCCGGTGTCTCCGGGCAGCGCTTCGCTGTCTGTGCCAGCATCTCGAAGGTGGCTTGGGGAGAGGTGTGGATGGATGGAGGGGGGACAGCTGGGCGGATGGATGGACAGAGGGATGGATGGATGGACGGAGGGATGGATGGACAGACGGAGGGATGGACGGAGGGAGGGATGGATGGACGGAGGGATGCACGGACGGAGGGATGGACGGAGGGAGGGATGAATGGATGGAGAGATGGACGGAGGGATGGACGGAGGGAGGGATGCACGGACGGAGGGATGCACGGACGGAGGGATGCACGGACGGAGAGATGGACGGAGGGATGGATGGAGAGATGGACGGAGGGATGGATGGAGAGATGGACGGAGGGATGCACGGACGGAGGGGCCGGTCGGGCGCGGCGGGGCCGGTCCGGCAGGGGCTGCCGGGGGGTCCGCGGTGCCACTCACCGGTCGCGGCGGGCGGGCGGTCGCGCGGAGCAGCAGGGCGGCGGCCAGCAGGGCGGCGGCGGGCAGCGCCGGGCGGGCCATGCCGGGACCGGCACGGGCCGGGGGGCCCTGCCGAGCCTTTTATCCCCCCCGCGGCCGCCCGCCCTCCTCCCCGCGCCGCCTCCCGCTCCTGCCTTTTGTTCTCGGCGAGCGGCGGGGCCGGGGGGCTCGGCCGGGGCTCGGGGGGGGGGGGTCCTGCCCCGCCCCGCGAGCCGGGGGCGGCGGGGCGGGGCGCGGGGGGGCGGGCAGGGCCCCCCCCAGCCTGCCCGGGGCCGGGGGGCAGCGAGCCGGGGGCCTCCGGCTGCGCTCTGCCTCGGGGAGATGCCTGGGGGGGGATGACCTTTGGGCTCATGGAGTGCAGCCGGCCGTGCCCGCGGCTGACCCACCCTGAGCACCTCATCTGCCCGGCTTTTGAGCCCCGCCAGGGATGGGGGCGCCGCCGCCTCCCTGGGCAGCCTCTGCCAGGGCCTGAGAACGCTTTCGGTGGAGAAGTTTTTTCCTGACGTCTACTCTGAACCCGCCCTGGGGTGCATCAAACACACTCAACTCCGCACTGGAGAGGCGCCACCTCGAGTGCTGTGTGCAGTTTTGGGCACCACAGTGTAAAAAGGACGTGGAACTACTGGAGAGTGTCCGGAGGAGGCCACAAAGCTGGTGAAGGCTCTAGAGGGGAAATCGTGAGGAGAGGCTGAAGGCGCTTGGTCTGTTCAGTCTGGAGAAGAGGAGACTGAGGAGGGACCTCACAGCCATCTACTGTTTCCTCAAAAGGGGAGGAGGAGGAGCGGGTGCTGAGCTCTTGTCTCTGGTGACCAACGATAGGACTGTAGGGAATGGCAGGAAGATGTGCCAGGGAAGGTTTCGATTAGATATTAAGAAAAGGTTCTTCACCCAGAGGGTGCTGGAGCACTGGAAGAGCTCCCCAGGGCAGAAGTCACAGCGCCAAGCCTGACAATATTCCAGAAGTATTTGGCCAATGCCCTCAGACACACAGTGTGAATGTTGGGATTGTCCTGTGCAGGGACAGGAGTTGGACTTGATGGTCCTTGTGGGTCCCTTCCAGCTCAGGTCATTCTATGATTCTATGGTGCAACTTGTGGCCAATGTCTGCATTGAGATAGTTTTAAGGTGTCTTTTCACCACCCTGCCTGAGGGTACCACAGTCCTCTGAGACACCCAGTGCCCGCCAAGGCCACTCAGTCCCCAATGATTTCTAGGTCTGATGCACAAAACGTTCCTCCATCCCTACTCTGTCTGTGCTGGGAAGGCTCTGTGTGTGCCTTCACTCACCATTTGGAAGAAGGTGTTCCCGCTGCAGGATGCTGAGTAAGGGGAAGGAAAGTAAGGAGCTTTAAATGGCTTTAAATTTGAAGAGGTAAGATTTAGATTAGACTTTAGGAAGAAATTCTTCACGACGATGGTGGGGAGTCCCTGGCACAGGTTGCCCAGAGAAGTCATAGATGCCCCATCCCTAGAGGTTATCAAGGCCAGCTGGATGGGGCTTTGAGCAACCTGATCCAGTGGGAGGTGGCACTGGATGATCTTTAAGGCCTCTTCCAACCCAAATCATTCTATGATCCTATGATCCCCCATGTTGGAGGTGCTAAAACCTTCGTCTGTTCAGGCACCTGGAGAAAGAGGCAGCAATCTGGTTTCTTGATTCCTGTTTCTATGGGAGAAGCCCTAGACTGTGTCAGCATCCCCTCAATAGACCAAGTTTAGCTGCAAATTGTTTCAAGAAATGCATGCAAATAAGAAAACTTTGATCTCCAGCTGCCTGGAGTGTGGTGGAGCTGGTGTGCATGGAGTGAGGATGTTCCTGACATCCTGGACTGCATTGCTTTCTCATTTGCCTGTGATCAGTTGTTCATGTTTTGTTTTATGGGAACCATACTGAGGATGTAAAGACTGGTTACGGTAAGCAGATGTGAGAAGAAAGAGCTTGATTGTGTCTATGCTTGGAAGGTGCTGCTGTCCTTGGCTAGAGGGCTGTTAGCGAGATGTCCCCGCACTGGAGCAGTGTGTTTGGCACATCCCTAAGGACTTACTTGTAACAGGGGAAAGATGGAAAAAAAACAACAGGGAAGAAGCAAGGACCTGGTATTCACGGGGCTCAGACTTTACACTCTGGAATTTACCCTTCTCCTGCTATTCTGGCTGTGGCCCAGGAATGCAGCGCAGATCCTACTTTCTTGCCTTGCTTTAAGCCAGCCAGCTGGGTCTCAGCAAGAAAAGCTTTCCTGCCTTTGTCTCTCTTTAGCGTCTTTTCTTTGAATGCTGGTGTCTCCGGGAGCGTGGTGCATTCCAGCCCATGGCAGGAACCTGTGGATGCCATGGGGAAGCGGGGAGAGGTGTGGGAGCAGCCTGTGTGGCAGCAAAGACAGTTTGGTTCTTCGTAATCCAGGGAGACTTTTGATGGGGGCATTGTGGGAAACATGATCCTTACAGAGATGGGACCACGTGTGAGAACTGCTGGCTTCTGCCAAGGCACTCAGCACAAAAGAAAGAATATGGTGAGTTTGGCATTACAAATATTTCCCAGGCAAGCAAGTAGATGTTTAGCAGCTGGAAAATCATCTGTTGGGTGTTTTGGAGGCTTGTGTGCTCACCTTCTGCAGAGGGCCTTATGGACAGCCAGGAGAAGTCCTTTTTGCTAGTGTTGTGGTGCTGGGAGCTCTCAGGCCATGGTCTGTCCGTGCAGCTCTTATCCCTACCTCGGTTTGCACCTTGCTGGATGTACAGAGGCTGCTGGCAGATGAGCACAGGGCTCCCACTTCAGCCCCAGAGGTGGCATAACATTTTCTGTCCATGAGCCACTTGGGTGTGAAACTGCTGTGAGGTACTTTGGGCTGAGAGGAGGTGCAGGGAGAGGCCTCTGATGAGAGTAAAGGGAAAAGAGGAGGGAAGTGAGAGAGAAACTGAATTTAAATGGCTTAATAATGTCTGTCCAAAGCCCTTTGTTTCCTGCCACCTCCCTGGTGTGACTTTCACATCTGTTTTCTGTGTGGCTGGGGACCTGGTTTCAGGTTCCCTGCAAAGTCAGCATGGAGCTTTACACCTCCTGGGCATTTCCCTGAGCAACTGGAAGAGGGTCCAGGAGCCAAATCCTCAGGACAGAGAAAACCCTTTGATTTCTCTTCTGTAATGTCTTTCCTCTTCTCTCTGTAGGTGATGGCCTCGTGAATTGATGTCTCCAACATCACTGCTCAGTGGGTGACAAATGGGGATGCATTCCCATCAGGCAAGTCTCAGTTCTCACCCTCTCACTTTTGGGATTCTCCTTTTCTTTGGACTTGGCATCTTGTTTTCCTCCTGGGCAGCCAAAGTGGGTGTTTGCACAGGTGGTGGGGCTCATGCACAGTGAACTGTCCTTGTGAACACCAGCGACCAGGAGTATTTCTTGAAGTGGCCATGAATTACCTGGTTCTCCTTCTCAGCTGGCAGCCCAAAGCATGGGGAAGCGGCCAAAAGAGGATGTGGACTTGGGGGAATTTTGGCATTGGGGACTGGACTCACAAGAGAAAAGATAAAGGAATACGTAAAGTGAAGGAATATGTAGAATTTTCTGTTGGTCAGCAAAATGCTTTGCTTCAAAGCTCTTTAAATGAAAATGGCAGGAATTGTGCAGGCTTCCTGGATCCAAACCGTGAACCTTGAAAATGCTGATATTTTATTTTTTTCCCCAGACTTCAGCTTAACTGAGCCAACGCTACAGCCTCACAACGGATTGGCAGAAAGTTTTGCTTGGTCTGCTACTAGTTATTTTATATTTATTTGGTGTTGCCTTTAATAAAACCCTTCCTTGGCCTTAATTCTGGGTTGAACCCAGGACTGCATAACCTGCTGAGGTCCGCCTGGTGTACTGCCCTTATGAAACCAGGGGACTCGAGTGGAGCAGAGCTGGGTGCATGGCCACCTGTAGGGCTGCTGGGCTGGCACTGCTGCCTCCTCTAGCCAAGGAACAAGCAAGATGGTAGCAGGGCTGTCCTGCCCCTCACCTTGCAGAGCTGCACTGGCTCTTCACTGCCCAAGTGCTCCCTCACAGCAGGAATTCAGGCCAGGAGCAGGTCCCTGGGGGAACAGCGATGGCAGCCCTATCCCTGTGTATCTTGTGCTGCAGCTCACACGGTGCCCAAGCAGCTGCTTTAAATTGGAAAGGGAGTGATTTAGGTTAGACATTAGGGAGAGGTTCTTCATGATGAGGGTGGTGAGACACTGGCACAGGTTGCCCCCTCCCTGAAGGTGTTCAAGGCCAAGTTGGATGAGATCTTGAGCAGCCTGGTGTGGTGGGAGGTGTCCCTGCCCATGGCAGGGGGGTTGGCACTGGATGGGCTTTAAGGTCCTTTCCAAACCATCCTGATTTCGGCCCCTGGGAAGCAGCTCCCCACTGGGCCGCGGTCTGGCAGGGCAGGGGCAGGCTGCAGCCCCGGCGAGGTATGCCTGTGTTTGTTGTCTAATCATCTCCTGCCTCTGTGCCAGGAGCCAAGCACACACAAACAGCGCTGGGCTCCTGTGAGAAGCACCTCCTGCGAGATAAGCCAGGCAAGGAAAACACATCCATCCTCACGTCTCTTGGCCTGAGATGGAGTTTAATCTGCTGGCATTTTCCTGGCGTAGGCTCAGGGCACACCACAGTTCACCTGAGGAGCCAGACGCCGGGGAGCCAGCTCCCATTCCTGGCAAGAGGTGTCAGCCCTGACTGGTGCAGAGCATGAGGTGCTGGTTTGTGAGGCCCTGCTGGCACATGGGGAAAGGTGCTGAGCCTAGCTGAGCCCCACAGCAGCGTGGACCAGCTGCACATGATCAACAGTCGTGTGCATCCCTGAAACAAGAGGGTAAGTCTCCCTGTGCTGGGCTGTGCACCCAGCACCCAGCAGAGCCCAGGCTGAGAGCTTCCAGCCAGCAGCCCGGACAAAGCAGAAATGACTGGGAGACACAGAGCTGAGCAGAGACTCGATTCCAGCCTGCGGCTGCTCGGTGTCTGATAAGGAGGCTGCTAGTGCCGTCTTGCAGCGCTCTCAACCTGCCAGCTCTCCGCAAATGAAACGTCCTGGTGAAACGCCCCCCACCCTTGGCTCCTTCTGATCCCCTCCGAAGCAGAGCTGAGACTGGAATGTCTCCTGGGATGTGATTCCCTCTAGCCTAAGGGGAACTGCATTAATAAAACCCAGCGTGAGATGTGGAGGCGATGGGGGAGGAGGCAGGCAGGGCTGGTGAGACGAGGCTTTTAAAAACAAGTCGCGGGTCTGCTGGAAATGTCCCGTCCTGTCCTCTCTCCCTCCACCTGTCCCTGGAGTTCAGCTGTGGAATTCAGGGTGTGGGTCGAGGCTTTTTTTCACGCACATTTCTTCTCAGAGCAGCCAAACCCCTCACCTCCCTCCCTCTCCTTCCTCCTCTGCATGTCCCTAGAACAGCTGCTGCTCCCCCAGCCCCTCTCGCTCAGCCTCCCTGGTGCTGGGACCCTCCTGCATTGCTCAGGCACCAAGCTAAGGTGTGCTTTGCCCATGAATGGAAGGTGTCCATCCCCGGGATGTGCAGGCCAGGGCCAGCAGTGGCAAGGAGAGAGTGCTCCTCACATCTCAGCAGGACCAGGGTTGGCTGTGCTCATGGCAAGGGAGCAGCTGGGCTGGTTGGTACTGGCTGAGCAGAACACCCAGCTGGGCAGTGCTGTGAGCTCTGACTGAATGAAGCCATGTGAAAGCAGTGAGGATGTGAGCCAGGAGGGAAGAATGACAGGGGAGAAAGGGCACTCAGTGTAGAGGAGATAACCAGGAAGAGAGATCACAGAGATTTGGTGTTTGGTTGGTGTGAGTGCCCTCTTGGCTTCCAGTGGGATGCAAAGTGACTCTCCCAGCTGTTTATACAGCAGTGATGCAGTGCCCTGCAATTTGGAGCTCATGCTATCCTAGATGCTGCGGGGAAGGATGTGTCTGTGGAGGTATAAATGAAAGAAAAGCATTTCAGCAGAAATCGTGACAAACCAAAGGGCAGGACTGGGCTTCCATGTGCATTTGCAGGGGAAGCAAGAGGAAGAGGAGATACCAGAGGAAAGAAATGATGTGCCAGTAGTTTATGGCTCAGAAGAGATGTTGGAAGCTGCTGTACAGTCTGTGTCTTTGCTTGGGAAGGGGAAGGTGGAAGGAGGTAGTTATTGTGATAATCTAGTTCAAAGCAGTAGCTGTTCATGGGTTGGTGCTAACTGCTTCCTAAAAGGTCGTGGGTGCTTCTGCCTTACACACAGACCCCATTCTGCCTCTGAGGGCATCCACATTCCACATTAGATACCTTCCTCCACCCATGGGCCACCAGGGTGGGTTTAAGTGGCACAGGTAAATGCAAAGATGTATCTACACCTCCCAGAACCCATGAGCTGAGAGAAGCCTCTTCTGATAGGGAAGAGCTCTCTGGAAACCCAGAGCAGAGCAGTCTTGCTCAGGTGTGCACCAGCACTCAGCCCTGGTGTTCAAATGGGAAACCCTCAGGAAGCGGATGGATTCAGGTCCAGAAGAGCCTTCAGGCCAGCATGAATGAGTTAAAAATCGTTTCGTTTGCTTTGTGAAATTTATTGAAAACTACATTGTTCATCTGCTGAAACTTCACAGCTGTTGAGATTGCCCTCAGGGCAAACCACATCCAAGAAATGGTATGTAGATCCTGGGAGCATGAGACTTGAAAGCTGAAACGGCGTAGTGCTGCCTTCCCTTCCCATCACGTCGCGTCTGGTGACATCCTCCAGTCAGATGCCACATTTTTTCTTCCTCCCTTTTCTCCTCTCTGTCTCTCACAGTACAGTCACTTAATTTCACAACATTGTATTTTGGCTATAAAGAGACTGCGGAAGGGTGCAGACAGCAAGAAGTCTGTGTGGGGCAAGAGTGCTCAAAGCCTGCAGCATCCAGTGTGAGACAGAGCTATGTGCCACGCTGCGGTGGCCATGCCATTGAATGTCACCTACTTTTTGATGTTACTGCTTTGTTATCCCTTGGGGAATGATGGTGAGGCAGGACTGCAGGAAATGTGCCCCTTTGCTCATGAAAAAAACTGTGAGTTCCTTGTAGTGGTATAAATTTGCTTGATTATTTCTTCTTTTTCTTCTTCTTCTATTATTTTTTTTTCAGTTACAACTTCTGCCTGCAAAAACCTTTATAGGATAAAAAAAAATGTAGTGCTTGCATACTTAAATCTGACCTGAAAGCTCCGCATGGACTTGGGAGACTGAAATCAGCCACCAGGCACAAGCAAAATTAGAACTAGAGCTCAAAGACGCAAATAAAAGCAGGACACTAGAAACACACTGACTGCAATACATTCAGTCGTAAGTGATTCACAGAATAATTTTGAGTAGCAAACACATTGGTGAGAACTGGAGGTTCTGTTTCTTTATGGGGGGATGGTGGTATTGTCCACAAACAAAAATATTGGCTAATTCATCAGACGCTTTCTTCTTTGAATAGTTTGCCCGGCTCCCCAAGCACCCATCCTGTGCAATTTGCTGTTAACCTAAATAACTTCAATTCAGGTACACCCAGAGCACTGCTCAGATCTGCCCCTGCTTGCAGTAATTAGGGTTCTCCAAGCACAAACGTGCAGCCCGGGCAGCACAGGGCTCCCTCAGCATCTCCAGATGGTTCCGTGCTGGCAGTGGCCTGTGGCAGGGATGGGGCAGCGATCTGCCGCAGCACCGTACGGCTGCGTGGAGAAGGCTTCTGGGAAAAGATGCCACTTGTGGGTGGCACCGTTCCCCTAAGCAAACACCCTGTGAAACTGTAGCCTGGTAATGTCAGACCCATTCTCTGTGGCCCTGTGGAGGGCAGAGGAGACCCAGGGAGGCCGGGCATTGCATTCCTTACCTATGAAATAACCCCTCGCAATCCAAACGCTTGGGGAATTCCTAGATCTCTTTGTAGCCACATTTTGGCTGTGACAGAGTGAGGATTTAAGTGAGGCAGACTCTGAAAAGGGAGATGATTATCTGCTTTTAGAGAAACGGGGAGAAAGCAGCTGGAAAACATAGACTTGCTTTTTACAAACCTTGTCTTACCTTCTCCTGCTGTTTAACAAGATGGCACGTACCAGCCGGCCAGTGCCCTGACTTATTAAAAAAATGACTGGTTTTGAGTAAATCTTTCCAGCACTACTCAGGAATTGGCTATTGTCTTTCAGATTTATATGTCCCTTAATCCAGAATTAACGTTCAAGTGCAGGCAAGCCCTAACACTTGAACTATGTAAAGAGGGATCTTCTGGAGCAGGGGAAAAGACAGAGATGAAGCTACTTGACTGAATCAAAAATCAAATTTAGGCCAAAAAATAAGGGACTTAGGAAATTTGGCCAAGGAAGCCCTGCTGCACAATGTCCCTGAGGGGAGGATGGCTTCTTGGCAGGGCTCTGCACAGGGAGAACCAACATAGCACTTCCACCTCCGGTGCTGAGGGCTCTCCAGCTGGGAGCAGAGGGCTTGGAGTGGGTGGAATTGTGTACACTCAGCCTTCTCAGACAGCCACAATAAATTATCTCATTAGTAAACCCAGGGTAGCTGTGCTCCTCAGCACATACCCGGCCTCCCACAGCACGGGAAAGCTTTGTGTCTAATCAACCAAATCAAAGCATCTCTCAGACACAGCGCAAAGGGATGCTCTCAGCTTGAGACCCAGGCTCCTTCAGCGAGTTATTCTGTTTGTAGTGGAAATAATGAACCTCGATTTCCTATGGATGGAGGTCTGGCATTCCCTGCGTCCCCTACAAATCTGTCCTCTCCTTCCCCTCAGCACATGCCTGAATTCTTCCTACGCCAGGGACAGCTGAGGCGGGACGAGGAGCCCATAGTGTGGTAGCCCCACATGCTGACAAACTTGACTGTGCTCACATGCTGATGGCAGAGAATTGATCTCTCACCCTGGGGGTTTCCTTGCAGTGAGGGGCTCCTTGAGATCACCCTTCTCTTCCTTCTTGCCTTTCTTTACCCTCACGTCTCTTAAGATCTCTACCCCCACATAGCAGCTCGTGTCTCTGCTCAGCAGGATGAGGCTGCCAGGGAGGTATAGACCTGCTGCACAGGGAAGGGAACACCACTGACTGGAAAAAGCTACAAATGCAGATGCTGCTCATGCAGAGGCTTCCCAGTTAAATCTTTCTGGTTTTACCATTGCTTGTCCCCCTCTCCTTTTCATTAGTGGGACAAAGATGGGCAAATGCCAAATGTCAAATGCTGCTGCTTCAGCTGTGAGCAGGACTGCACAGCACAGCTCCTGGGGCAGACAAACTCCTTGGCATTGTGGGAGGGAATATTTGCGGGTGTTACCCCCCTCAGAAGAGGTGACCCCAGTCATGTTTGCTCAAGGCACAACCCTCGGAAGCGCACTAGCTGCAGCTCTCTGCCAGCTCCTGTGCCAAGGGGACAGCTTGCTTTACAAATGCTTTTCTCCTCATTTTGGAAATTGGATTCTACAAAAACACTTGCACGGCAGCTGATTGTCAGCTCCGTAATTCCTGCCTGTCAATGAACCAGCCCAAAGAGCTGGTTTTCATAACTTGCTGAATGTACGACCACAGCCTGGGAGGTGTAACATAGCTGGGGATTTTCTTTTTTTTTTCCCAGACAACTTCTAGATCCTTCTCAATTTTGGAAATTTCTTTTATTCCACAGGGCATAAAGAACATCCAAAGACTAAGCAGGCAACCAGGCCCATCCCAGGGATACATCAAGCAGATGTGGACCCACAGAGGCCAGCTGGGGTGCCAGGGAGGAGATGATTGTCAAGAAATTGGTTTGAAGGTAAAACTGGCGTCATCCAGCCTGTCTGTTTGTGACTTGAGGGCTCATTATCATCTCCCCATGGATTCTTCTCAATGTCCACGCCTTGCAAAGGTTTCCTTGATCTGCTGGTTTGTATCCAGAGGGCTGCTGCAAAAGTTGTTTTGCTCACCTATGGCTTAGACCACATCATTCCTCCCCACACTCCTCCCTGGCACCCTCTTTTCTCTGCCCTAGTTGTGGATGGTTCATTTTCCCTTTCCCAGCCCTTCATTATCCATCTCTCCTCCACCCATCGCCTTCCATCCAACAGAGCCTGACTCTGTCATCCATTTCCAACAAGCCCCTTCATGCTCTGTCCTTCTCTGCTCCACACCTGGGAGAAGGAGTCTGAGCATTTGCAAAGCCACTGCATTCTTGAAGGTCATCTTTGTCACACAGAAACCTTCACGGCAGAGCTGCTCTGCTTTGCTCAACGCTCCCTCCTGCTGCCTGGTCTGCCTGCACCCAGCTCTTATTTCTCCATTCCTGCCTGGACCACACGGGGCTCTGAACTTTGCCATAGGCTCTGTGGCACCACAGTGCTCAGCAGAACATGGTCCTCACCCTGTGGTGGAAGCCCGAAAACGATCTAAGCAGCGTTTGGGCCAGTGACTGCAGGGAGGGTGCGCTGCTGCACCTGTGTGTGCAGCACCCTCCAAAAGGAATTCTGTGTGCCGGTGGGACAGCAGCTCAGGGGACAGGATGTGTCACGGTCCCCTCATCGTTCTCTGCAGCTAACGGAAAGGAGGTTCTGGTGAGGTGGGTGCTGGTCTTTTCTCCAAGCAACAAGTGATAGGATGAGAGGAAATGGCCTCAAGTTGTGCCAGGGGAAGGTTAGACTGGATATTAGGAAACATTTCCTAACCGAAAGAGTGGTGAAGCCCTTGCAGAGGCTGCCCAGGGCAGCGGTGGAGTCACCATCCCTGCATGGGTCCAACAGCTGTGTAGATGTGGCACCTCGGGACACGGTTCAGCAGGCACCGGGGGGCTGGGCTGGCGGTTGGGTGGGTGAGCTTGGAGGGCTTTTCCGACCTTAATGTTTCTGTGATTCCTACGGAGGCAGGAGCCGCCACGCGAGGGCAGGCGGTTCCGCACCGCCCCATCCCTCCGCCGCGCGGGGCGGGGGCGCCCTCTGCCGGCGGGGCTGGGCTCGGCGGGGCGGGGCCGCTCCTAGCGGAGGGCTCCCCCGCCCGTCCCTCCTGCCCTCAGAGGGGCGGGGCGGAGCTTCGGGCGCTGCGCTGCGCATGCGCGAGAGATCACGTGGGGCGACGGCGCCTCTTAAGGCAGCGCGTGGGGCGGGGCGCGCAGAGCGTGAGACGATGGCGCGGGGCAGCAGAAGCGTGGGGCGCCCCGCGGCGGCACCGGCACCCGCCAGGTACCGGGGAGGGGGGGGGGAAGAGGGAGGCGTGGGCACACCGACCTCCGCAACCCCCGGCCGCGTCTGACTCTCTTCGCTCCGCAGCCCGCCCCCCGCGGCCCCGGTGCCGGCGGCGCAGCCGGCTCAGCCCGGGCTGATGGCGCAGATGGCGAGCACGGCGGCGGGCGTGGCCGTGGGCTCCGCCGTGGGGCACGTCGTGGGCAGCGCCATCACCGGCGCCTTCGGCGGCTCCTCCGAACCGGCCAAGGCGGCTCCCGCACAGGTGCGAGCGGGGCCAGGCTGGCGCCGGGCCTCCCGGGCAGCGTCCTTGTGCCGTCCTTGGGGACCGGGGCGAGGCGGGGGGGGCGGCTGTGGAGTGGCTGTGGGGCTGGGGGAGAGAAGGGGGGGGGCGGGGGATGAGGAGGGGGGAGGAGGAGGGGGGGGGGGCCGGGGGATGGGGCGGGGGGAGGGGGGGGGGCCGGGGGATGAGGAGGGGGGGGGGGCCGGGGGATGAGGAGGGGGGGGGGCCGGGGGATGAGGAGGGGGGGGGGGGCCGGGGGATGAGGAGGGGGGAGGAGGGGGGGGGGGGGGGCCGGGGGATGAGGCGGGGGGAGGAGGGGCGGGGGGGCCGGGGGATGAGGCGGGGGGAGGGGTGGGGGGCCGGGGGATGAGGCGGGGGGGCCGGGGGATGAGGCGGGGGGAGGGGGGGGGGGGCCGGGGGCTGAGGCGAGGGGAGGAGGTGTGGGGCGGCCGGGGGTGGGGGGAGAAGGGTGTGGAGCGGCTGTGAGGCCGGGGGATGGGGGGGAGAGAAGGAGGGGGCCGGGGGATGAGGGGAGGAGGTGTGGGGCCAGGGGATGGGGGCAGGAGGTGTGTGCCGGCTGTGGAGCCGGGTGTTGGGGTGGGGGGAGGAGGGTGTGGGGTGGCTGTGGGGCCGCGGGATGCAGCTGTAGAGCCGGTGAGTGATGGATGTGGGGTTGCTGTGGGACCGGGGTTGGGGTCAGGGAGTGGTGGTTGGGGCTGGGGGGGGGGGGGGTGATGGGTGGCTGTGGGGCCGGGGTTGAGGAATTGGGGTGGGGGTGGGTGGGTGTAGGGGACCGGGCGGCTGTGGGGGTCAGGGTTGAGAGGGGGCAGTGTGGGCCGGTCCTGTAAAGATGTCCTGGCAGCCCAAGGTGACCAAGGCAGGAGGAGCCACGGTGGATCTCGGAGGGGCGGCTCTACCTCCAGCCCCTCTGAGCTGGCCTCTGCCTGCAGGAGCCCCGGCAGCAGCCCCTGGGCCCCGCAGTCGCCCTAATGGACCCTGCCACTATGAGATGAAGCAGTTTCTGAGTGTGCTACCAACCAGAGAGACCTGACCTTGTGTGAGGGCTTCAATGAGGCTCTGAAGCAGTGCAAGTACAGCAATGGTGAGTCTGCCCACCAGAGGGCTGGGAACTGCTGCCAGGTCACCCTATGGTTCAAAGTTTACAGAAACAACTCTCTGGGGTTAGAGTGCCCTTTTAAGCTTTAAATAGGAAGGATTTTTGCCTCGGCAAGTGCCTTTCCTGTGAAAGAGAACCAGAAGGGGCAGGAGAAACAATTCTGACCCTATTTCTAAGGTGAGGAGGCTGTAGATAACCTATTAGAAGTTTGTCTTGCTGGAGCCTGCTGCTTTTCCCACTTAATTCCTTAATTCTTTTTGCATCTCTTAAAAGTGGATGTCAGTAATCATGTTTTGATCTGGTCACCTTAGGTAAGAGAGATTTTATTACATCCAGCTGCTGGAACATGCACTTAATGCTGCACTTGTGCTTTCTGCCCTGTAGGTATTTCTTCTCTCCTGTGAAGAATCTGCCTCCTTGGAGGGGGAGGCTCGTTGTAGAACCCTGCTGCCTGCAGGGAACGGAAGGATGGACAAGGCTGAGTGAAGGGAACAGACTGAACAGACAGAAGTCCTCTAGTGGTAATTCACTTCATGGGACTGCTAGGAAAGGAATAGTTGAACCTGTGGGAACTTGAAATTAAGATAGTGCTGCTTTTATTACAGAAGAATAAAGGAATATATTTAGATCTATCAGTTGTGCATGTTTGTTTATTTCTCAGCTAAAATTAAGCTACCAAAATGTTTAACATTATCAGCCACTTAAGGAACAAGGCACAATTATATATTTCCTGCAAACAGGAGGTGCAATCCTTGGAAGGCCTCTGCCTGTTGTGATGTCTCAAAAGCCAATCTACCCCTGAGCTGAGGCTGGATTGGCTGTACTTCAGGTAGAGGAGGGGCTGGAGAAAGGTAATAGGAGATGTGTCCTACAGTATTTTTGGTGACTAATTGTTTCCATCAATATCCTCTTCCTGAAGAGCTTTTTTGACCCTGGAGCTAAGAAAATATGACCTGTCTGGCTGTGTGACGTGGATGCAAATATCTGATCTTACTTGAAAGCCTTAGCAGGTTATGCAATGTTCTCAAGGTCACCAGCATCAGGTTACATTTGGAGCTGCTGTCTTCTTACAGTCACTATAGCAGAACAGTGAGTGCTGCCTGCAGACTGGCCTCCAGCAGGAGGCCCTGCTTCTCATCTTGGTGTGAAAGAGAACTGTGAAGCTTCAGCTGGAGTTCTAGTGGCACAGCACTGGAAGTGTGACACTTGTAGATGTTTAACTCCTGAACTTTCGTAGCAAAATTAATCTGTTAACTGCTGACCTTTGGCTCTTGATATTGGGCAGATTCCCAGCCACTTGCCATTGATTTTGAGCAAGTCCAGGGCTAGATGGTGAGGGTTAGCAGCATGTAATGGAGGCTGGTGTTGAAAGTCCTGCCCCTTCTAAATGTCAGGACCTAAATTCTTGGTAGTAGATTATATCCTGAGCTGCGCCTGGCCTTATCTTTGGTGCCTTTTGCTCTCCTGAGAGACAGCCAAGAGAAAAAGTAGATGCTGGAGGACTCAAAGGCCAAATGCTGTGTGCTGAGCAGCACTGGTGGGAGCAGGAGGAACCAGTGCAGGGAAGGAGTTTTAACTGCCTTTAGGAAATAAATACCAAACTGCTGTTGGTATGTGGTGGGCTGGGGTGTAGAAGCTCTTATGGAGAATGAACAGGAGTGCTTGCAGCAGATCTGCTGTCTCCACTGTCTTTGGACCCCTCGGAGGTTGCGGGGGGGGTTCTGCCTGGGTGTGGGGGGTGGGAGGGCAGCAGGTGCCTCCTGTCACCCTGCCTAGGAGGGCTTCTGCATGCCAGCCCTGGCTTCTGCTTGTCTGTTCTGCTGCCTGAATTCACTTGCTGCCTGCAGCCATAACCAGTCCTTGGAGCTCAGTGTTTGAGGGGGCACAGGGGAATGCAGAGGGTGTCCCATGCATGGTGTGAGAGGGCTCCTTGCATGCATTGCTGGTCTCTGTGTGGAGGGGAGGTGGGTGCCTGGCTCTTAGGCCAGGGTGAGGTTACCCCAGGGTTCTCTAGCAAGGATTTCAGAGCAGGTGGCTTCACAGCTTCCTCTCCTGCCAGCAGAAAAGGATTAATCTCTCAGTTGCAAACTGAAGTCAAGACTTAACTGGGGCAGATGGCTCTGTCCAGGAAAAGTTCCTCCTCCCCCAGAGCAAACACCTTGAATGAATGTGAGGTTCAGGCCCAGCTCTTCATGTGAGCTGGCTTCTGCCTCTTCAGAGCTACTTGGTGTTTCCAAGTGACTGCTGAATAGAGCCCTTGTCCAAAGCCACACCTTTGTTTTAAGGAAGTGATAGAGTTTCTCTGGTGTGTGGGACCACCCCTCCAAAGCAGACCCTCTTCATGCAGAGGATGAGCTGTGCCATCTTGCTGAGGAACTTATGGACAACTCTGATAAGGGTGTAGTGTGAATTCAGATGCAGGATTTTCCACTTTGCTCATGTTTATCAGGGCTCCCATTTCATCCAGAAGATTGATACAGTCTGGAAGGAGGGGAGATGTGGTGAGGAAGGTCTGATGTGTTCCTGTGGAGTTCAGAGGCATTTTCCTTGGCAAGTTACACTTTGAAGAGACTCTGTTGAGGTTTATAGGGGAAGAGTTTTTGCTGCCCCTTTGCCTGTGTTTTGGGATGATCTGCTCAGGAGCACTATACCTACTGCCTGTGCTGACACTTCCTCTTCAAGTGAGTTGTGAGGATCAGGATGTGGCACTGCAGGTTCACCATCTCTCAGCAGTTGGCTACAAACAGGGAATGAGACCTGAGATGCCAGTAGGGTCACCCTGAATTCAGAGGTACTATGGAGGTGGCAGGGGGCTGAGAACTGCCTGTTGTGGCCAGCACAGGTAAGATCCCAGCATGGCCATCAGCAGGGCCATCTCTGCTGGGCTTTGGTCCCAGGAATGCTCTGGACTATAGGAGCAGGGATGAATGTTTTGATTTGGGGAAACTGGTTTTCCGTTATGAAGGGTCTCTGTCCTTTAATTTAGTTTCATCAAACAGGAATAGGAAAAATCAGTGAGCCCTTGCCATTCCTGTTCCACAAACTTATCCTGGTCACAAGGGGAAGGAGCTGGAGATCACAGCTGAGTCACCATGTTTTGGCCGTGAACTCTCACCAAGTTGGTCACAAGTGAGAAATCCCCAGGGCTGACACACGTCAGTAGCTGGAGCTGGGGATCCAGTTCAAACAGCAGAGAGAGTAAAGGCTCAGGACCACGTGCATCTGGCAGCTTCAGCAGCAAGTACTGGGTCAGGCAAAGGCTCTTGGCCGACTGTGGGCAAGGGCAGTGTCTGCTTGTTCCCTCCCACTCACTGCAGATAACTGCTATCTGAAGCTCAGGGCCAGGATTTGAGCCAGAGGAGCCCTTCCCACAGAGCAGAGAAGCTCTGCTGGCAGCTCTCCTGTCCTATTTTCTAACTACTGGGCATTGCTGTCCATCAAGGTGCCGTGTCCTTCCCTGTTGCTCGTGGGCCAACACCTGGTGATGAAGATGGCCCATGCTGTCCCCCATCTCACTCCATACCTCACCTCTTGTACCTGATGCAGGAGGGAATAATGCAGAACAGAGTGAGCAGGGGGCTGGGCTGTACCTGCTCTCACACTTCACACAGCCAGGTGCCTCCCTGCACCTCTGGGCCATCAGAGCGATGTGCACAGCTCATGGACCACCTGCACCTTTCACTTGGTGCCCAAATGTTACTGCACAGGTGATGCTGCAGCCATACTAAGGGGGCCATGTAGTGTCATCCCCTTTCCTTGTGGAGGTGCTGAGACATACAAATGAAATCACATTCTGGTCTGGTCAGCAGCTGTGGAGGACCTGAATGGTAGGAATCAATAATGTCCAGTGCTCCCTGCTCCATGGGCAAATCCTCTTTCTCCAAAATGCCCCTCCTTGCGTGAGGAGGTGATTTCCTTCTGTTTAGGTGAGTCTTTTTTTCACAATCTCTGTCTAATCCATGGACTTGATCTGCTCAGGGCTTGGTGACAGCGTTTATGTGTGACATTCCTCACCTAGCACACAAGTGCAGGGTGACTCGCATTCACCTTGTCTCCACCTTGCAGAGTTTGGAGAGTGCTGGTGGGCAATGGCTGGAGCTGTTTTGTGTTTTGTACAGTGTTTTGTACCTGTATGGAGCTCGGGGGCCTGGCTGCAGGAAGCACAAACTGCAGGTCTGCTGCAATGGCAGTGCCTCACAAGGCCAGAAGACACCAAGGCAAAGCCCCAGCCTTGAACTGGTTTTGGAGCTGGTCTCACGCAGCAGTTGCTGCCTGTGCCAGGCTGACTACTAAGTCTAATACAGCAGGTTTGCCCAGATGGGCACAGATAGGACACATCCAGGCTTTCCTGTGTGCAGGGACAGCTGTGTGGCACCTATACACTCCACATCCCCATGCAGGTGCACGACAGCCACTTGCTGCCCTCCAGTACTGTCCAGCTGTGCAAGGCATCATACGGTCCCATCAGCTCTAACTGGCACCTTGCTGCTTTACCTCGCTGCCCTGCTCCGTGGCATCTGTATTACAGCTACTCTAACTGCCTCAGCCACTGACTTTCACTCTGATTTTTCCCCTCGCTGCTCCCCAGGGAGGCCATGTCACAGTAAATTGGGCAAGGTTGTGTGGGTGATTGCTTTTGTTAGACCAACTGGTAGAGAATGGGAAAAAATACACTAGCTGTTGGTTGTAGCAGCCCTTTTTCAGAGCACTGCAGCACAGCAAGTGTCCAGCTTCCTGCATCATACCCTTGGAGACAATGGTGGTGCTTCCTCTTCAGGATCTGCCCATGCCAGAGCCATGGTGCTAGCTCTGGTCTAACAAGGCAGGGCTCTGCCTCAGAGCTTCATCTTCTCTCAAACCCAGAGTGGGCGTGGGGCCGGTTGTGTCAGGAATGACAAGCAAACACCTTCAGTTTGGGGACACCTTGGGAGCAGGGCTGGGTGCTGCAGAGGAGAGGGAAAGAGGAGATGTGGCTGTACCGGGGGTACTGACTCAGTACAGGACACCGTGAAGAGTCTGCCAACACCCCTGCTGCGAAGGACTGCCGTGGGCTCGTGGCTGGAGAGTGTGGAGATGTGCTGGGAGGTGGTCAGTTCTTGACTGTGCTTGGCTGCAGAATGCAGCATCTTTGGGTCCCGTGCAGGGTGTCACAGACAAGAGGGGCTTTTCACCTGGTGAGTCTGGTGGCCTTTTGCTGTAACCGTCTGCTGTCTTTCCGTGCAAGGCACCAGCTGTGTTGCAGCTATGTTTTGCTGCACCAGCTCCCTTGCAAAATGTTTTCTGGTGGGTGACTTCAGCAGCCACCCACATGTGTTTGACCATGGCTACTGTTTCTGAGGTGGCCCTGGCAAAGAGGCAGTATTGCCAATACTATCAGCAGCTCCCAGCCTGTGCCACAGGGCAGTCATTCTTGTCACAGAGATGGAGCTCAATGGAGAAGGGAGCAGCAACTTTCCTTATATTGCTTCTGTGACAAGACAGTTGCTGTGGGGCTCTGGCATGTCCCGTCTTTCATTCTCCCTGGTGGGAGCAAAGCCAGCTGGCCCCCAGCCTGCTGCTATCACAGGGTGTCCTTGGTGTGGTACAGCTCAGACATGCCTGGGGGCAGAGAGCCCAGGGTGAAAGGTCTGAGTGTAGGACCAGAGGGAAACTTCTCTGATCACCCCATCAGAGAGGAGAGGTGATCAGTATGTCTGCCAGGGGCTGAGGGTGCTGGGGTGGGCTGTACGTGCACCAGAGGCAATGGTCCAGCCTGCAGCAAAAGTGGGTGGTGGGTCGCAATGCTCAGCTCTTACCCCACTGTTTTGAGCCCCCTCCCCATAGCCCAGTTGTGGCAAACAGCAGCGTGGGGAGCTGGAGTCCCCAAGCCCCTCATGTCATTTACATAACCTCACTGGTGCCACCAGCACGGCAGCCTGGGGACGTGTAGCACTGCAGACCTTTTCCAAAAGAGCCTCCCTTCCTCTGCTTCCTGCCATGGCCCTGGGCTTCATGGTCCTGCTCCTGGTGGGGACAGCAGGGACAGGTAAGTGCGGTGTGGCTGAGCTGTCTGTGGTCAGAGGGGCACTGTGGGGTGGCAGGCAGGACTGGGCTGTGCCAGGGTGTTGGTCTGAGCGGGGCATTTTGTTCCAGGGCTATGTGGTGAGACAAGCAGTGTGGAGGTTGGGTAGTGGGGTTGCCTTAGGGGGACCTTTTGGGGCTGAGGGTGATGGGGGACATGGCTCAGCCTGTCAATAACTGCATCTGTGGTGCACACAGCTTCCAGAGCTCAGCCCGTGCTGACCCAGCCATCCTCCGTGTTGGTGCTGCCCGGGCAGACTGCTCAGCTGTCCTGTACCCTGAGCCCACAGTACAACATCAGCGAATTCGGCATCTCCTGGTACCAGCAGCGCCCGGGGCACCCTCTGAGGTATCTGCTCTATTACAACTCTGAGCAAGACCAGCACAAGCCCGCCAAGATTCCCGACCGCTTCTCTGCTACCAAGGACCTTGCCAGCAATGCCTGCATCCTCATCATCACGTCTGCCCGCCCTGAAGACAGCGGCAACTATTACTGCTCCCTGTTACACATCTTCAACGGGCTTTAGAAATGAAGACAAAAGCTTTCTGCATTCCCTCTCACATCCCTAATGCACAGCCCTCGACAGGGAGAATGGCAGCCCTAGGAGGAATGGAAAAAGACCTGCTGGCACGCTTGAGTGAGCCCAATGGCACTGTGCTGTCCTCCTCAACCCTAATCATTCCCTGTGGAGCATCAGACAGCCCAATGTGGTCGTGGTGTTAGACCTCCAGGGCTCAGCCCAGGAACACATGGGAGTGGGGATCTCCTGCTGAGGTGGGAGGGCGCGGAGCTCTTTCCTGGGTGCTTCCAGCACTTGGAACAACATGGGCTGGACCCTGGCCTGGGCTTCTGCGCGGTTTGGCTCACTGATAATAAAGGTGAAACCCCAGCTGCACAAGCCTGTGTGACACACATGGAGCACCTTGGTTAGGAGGGTGAGCCTAAGGCACTGTGGTGTTGGGTTTGGTGGGAGCCCTGGGCCTGGAGGAACCATGCAGAGTCCATCTCCCCAGAGACCTCCATAGCAGGTGCTGCCTGCTGAGTGCAGCCCCTTCCCCAGCATACTCAGTGCCTCTCCATGTCCCCCACCCACATCCCACCAGCTGCCCCGTGCCCCCAGTGTATCCCCCTGCCCACCACCCCACGGCCTCTTGCTGTGTCCCCTTGCCTGCCACCCCTCACCCCTGCCGCCCCTGGTGTGTCCTCCCTTCTGCCTCCCTCCTCATCTGCTGTGTCCTACCCACTGCCCCTCACCCCACAGCCCCCATTGCTTCTGAGAGCACAAGGCCACTTTTCACAGAATTGTGGAATGATTTGGGTTGGAAGGGATCTCAAAACCCATCCAATGCCACCCCCCCTGCCATGGGCAGGGACACCTCCCACTGGATCAGGTTGTTCCAAGCCCCATCCAACCTGGCCTTGAACACCCCCAGGGATGGGGCAGCCACCACTGCTCTGGGCAACCTGTGCCAGGGCCTCCCCCCTTCACTGTGAAGAATTTCTTAATGTCTAAATCTTTCCTTTTCCAGTTTAAAGCCACTTGTGGCTTGTGGCTGCCCTGGATGAACATTTTCACACAGAACGATTGCACATTTTTCCACAAAACCCTACATATGTAACGAAAAACACGGCGGGGGAGAGGGAGACACGGACACACGGGGGCGCCAGAGCGCCTTACACACACCCACTCCCCAGCCACGGGCGGCTGCCCCTCCGCGCGGCGGGCACTAGGGCCCGGCTGCCGGGCCGCGGTCACGTGGGAGACTGCTGGCGCTGCCATTGGCTTGGGGGAGGAGAAAAGGATGTGCGTTCTTCCTGGTTACCGCAGAGCGCGTCCCTGACTTCCTGGTTACCGCAGGGCGGGAGGGCCGGGATGGTGAGCGCCGGCCCTGCTCTACCCGGGCAGCGCCTTCCCTCCCCTCCTAGGGGAGCGGGAACAGGTTGGGCTGTCTGTGCGGGGCGGCCCGGGCTTGTTTCCGCCAAGCTGAGCCGGGAGGAAAACCTCGCCGGGCCTGTAACAATACGCCAGGCTTTGCGAACACCCTGGAGCCGCAGAGGAGGTTTTGTGTTGCTCTGTTGAGTGAGCTGGGTTAAATCTCTCTCTTTCCTCCCGCTGTGTGTGAAGCTGGTGTTGGTGTTGGGGGACATTCACATCCCACAGCAGCCTGCTGGTGCTGTTCAAGGAGCTGCTGGTTCCAGGAAGGATTCAGCACATCTTGTGCACAGGAAAACTGCACCAAGGAGAGCTATGAGTACCTCAAGACACTGGTTGGGGACATCCACGTTGTTAGGGGGGACTCTGAGTTACATTCTTGCTGCTGCTAATTCCTCAGCATAACTGCCTGCATGCTGTGGTCATCTCGGTGAAACCTGAGGAGTCCTTCAGTGTTAGGAATTCCTGAACTGTAATTCACCAGGATAGGAAGTAGGAATGAGTAAGGTCAAAACCCCAAAATTATTTTCTAGACCGTTCTTGTTGCACTTGCCTGTCAGAAAAGGACCTGGGGGTGTCTGTTAACAGTCAGCTGAACATAAGTCAGAAGTGGCCCAAGTAGCTAAGAAGGCCAATGGTGTCTTGGCTTGTATCAGAAACAGCATGGCCAGCAGGACCAGGGAAGTGATTGTGCCCCTGTGCTCAGCACTGGTGAGGCTACATCTCGAATTTTTTTTGGGCCCCTCACTACAAGAAGGACATTGTGGTGCTGGAGGGCATCCAGAGAAAGGGAATGGAGCTGGTGAAGGGGCTGGAGAACAAGTCTTACGAGGAGCAGCTGAGGGAACCATGGTTGTTTAGCCTAGAGAAGAAGAGGCTGAGGGGAGACCTTATCACTGTCTACGACTTCCTGAAAGGAGGTTGTAGCGAGGTGGGTGCCGGTCTCTTCTCCCAGGTGGCTGATTCACGGCCATCAAGTCATTCCCTGGGGTGATGTGACCAGCCTGGCACTGCTGCAGAGGCAGCTGGATGTGGACATTCTCATCTCTGGACACACACACAGATTTGAAGCATTTGAACATGAAACCAAATTCTACATCAACCCAGGATCAGCTACAGGAGCTTACAGTGCTTTGGAAACGTGAGCAAGGGGGAAGCGGGGGTTGAGCTGTGCAGCGCAGCAGAGCCCATAGATGTGTTAGTAGCAAGAAGTGTAAACTAATTGGGGAGATCAACAGAGTATGTTTTCTTCCCAGAAACATCATCCCTTCATTTGTACTGATGGATATCCAGGCTTTCACAGTGGTAAATTATGTATATCAACTGATTGAGAATGATGTGAAAGTAGAAAGGGCTGAGTTCAAGAAGTACTGAATCACGTTCAAACCTGCTCGTTGGCTTCTTGCTGCCTTTCATTCCTTCTTTTTCCACTGAAGTTGAAGTGGAGGCAGGCCCGGGGTTGTGCTGCTGCTGTGGCACATGGGACTGTTAAGCAACCACAGTGCTTTATTTCTTGTGAGCTGGTGAAAAATAGTCTTTGTTCCCCACCAGAACCTGAAGCACAAGAAACTGCTGATTAAGAAGAGGCCTGTGGAAAGTATCCTCTGTCTGAAGTATCCTACAGCTCCTGACCAGAGAGGGTGGTTCTGGGTTGGCATTGAATGTCTTCTGTAAAATAAACATAGGATAATAAATACCTGTCTTCATGTGTCTGAGTTTTGTTTATTATGCTTCTAAAAGGTAAAGGGGGGCTGGAATTTGGTGTGTAGGGTCTCTCGAGGGCTGAAAGGTGCAGTTTGCTTGCTGAAGTGAAGTCTGGAAACCTTTCAGGATTTGTCAGAGATGTCCAAGGATGCTGCTTGGGCAGAGCTATCCCACCTCATGCTTAAGGGCAGCACAGAAAGGCAGAGGCAGGTCTGGAAAGTGTGGTGTGGAGAGCTCTGCACAGGTGTGCAAAGCTGGGCAAGCTGGGCCTTTGCTCTTGTGTTCCAGAGGGAGAAGATGACAGAGTGCTTCTCGTCCCCATGGCTGCTGTGGAGAGGTGGTTGTGTCCATGTTGCTTGAGCAATCCTGGCCCAGGAATTCTTGGAGCCTACAGTGACCAGGGGCTTCTGGTGTGGTGCTGTAGCCTTGAGCTGGGCTGGGTGAGCAGTCCTGTGGAGAAGTGCCCAGGGCAGTAAGGGAAGCCTGGCTGGAGGAGCTGCGCTGCTGTAGCGGGGTGGGTGGGTGTGTGGTGCCCAGGCTACAGATGGGCTAAGAAGGCTGCAGAGGATTTTTTAGCAAGGCTGTGTAGAAAAAGGTTCCTGACATCCCTTTGCATGTGCCTTGGCTAAGATTGTCTTTACCAAAATCGGAATCAAGAAGCATTTGCCCAGACAGCTTGATCCAGCTGGTCATTGTCTTGTGGCTCCTACAGAAACCTGATTGTGGTGCCCTGGAGTGGAGCAGGACCAGTTTTTTCCAGCTGAGTGGCTCAGGAAGCAGCAACCTAGAGCAATCTTGGTGCCTCTGGTGGGCCAGAGATACACCTGCAGTGGGCAAGGGGAACACTAGGAAAACGGCTTCCAGAGGAACACTTGGGATCAAATTTACATGGAAGGGCTGTGGCCCAGACAGGTGAAGCCTTAAAAGGAGTCAGGGTCCACAGCACAGCCCCATCAGTGAGGGGACAAAGAACTGGTAGCCTGGGCCCCTCTTCTCATGGTGTTCACCCACAGCTCAAGTGGCCTGCTGAGATTCGCTGTGTCTGGCTAGGGCCACTGGGTACAGGGTTCTTGTCCTCATCTTACTGCCTGAGGTGGTCTGTACTGTTGGGTCATTGGCTGATCTCCATCTTCTCCCCACTCTCCTCTCCCTCTCCAGGTTCCCTGGTGCAGGCAGCGCTGACTTAGCCGCCCTCGGTGTCGGCGAAGCTGGGAGACAAGGTCCAGATCTCCTGCTCCGGGAGCAGCTACGGCTATGGCTGGTACCAGCAGAAGGTGCCTGGCACTGCCCCGATCACTGTGATCTATGGTAACGACAAGAGACCCTCGGACATCCCTTCGCGATTCTCTGGATCCAAGTCTGGCTCCACGGCCACGCTGACCATCACTGGGGTCCAAGCCGAGGACGAGGCTGTCTATTTCTGTGGTAACTATGACAGCAGCAGTGGTGGCTATGGTGTTTGTGGCAGAGATGAACAGGGAGTGAGACACAGACTCCAAAATCAGAGGAAGATATTCATTCCTTCTCACTCCTGGCCAGACAGCTGTGCCTGTTGTGCTGAGGCAGGTTCTCTCTGCACGGCCATAACTGTGAATGTCCTCCCTTTCATGTCCCAGAGCACTGGAGGTGACTTTTAGTGTGGGGACCACTGTGCTTTTCTCTATGAAGTTCTCTGGCCTTGTCACCCACCCCACTGCCTCTTGTTACTGATGCCCAGGTTCTCCCACTGCTTCCAGAGCTTCCTCTGTGCTGGGATGCACTGGGCTAGGATCTGATCCCCCAGTGTTCCTGTGCCTGTGCTGGGTCCCTTCTCCTCTAAATGTGGCATTGTCTTTTCCTGCCTGAGGAGGTCTGTACTGTTGGGTCATTGTCTGACATCTCCTCCCCTCTCTCCTCTCCAGGTTCCCTGGTCCAGGCAGCACTGACTCAGCCACCCTTGGTGTCAGTGAACCTGAGACAAGCTGTCCAGATCTCCTGCTCTGGGCTTAGCAGCAGCTGGTGTGCTGACTGGTTCCAGCCTGGCACTGCCCCTATCACTGTGAGCTGTGGTGACAACAAGAGACCCTCGGACATTCCTTCATGTTTCTCCCTATCCTTGTCTGGCTCCACGGGCAAGTTAAACATCACTGGGGTCCAAGCCAAGGAGGAGGCTGTCTATTAGTTTTGTAGCCAGGACAGCAGCGGTGATGGTGTTGTAGTGACACAGAGAGGTGGGGAAGTGAAGTGCAGAGGAGTTAGAAACGGGTGTTATTTGCAGTTCTCCCTCATGGCTGAGCAGGGCTGCGTGGCTGGGACAGTTGCTTGTCCCATCTGTGTGACCAAGGCAGTCAATGTCCTCCTAGGTGTTCCTTGCAATGAAGGATGTGACTCTGGGGCTGTGAGCACTTTGTGCCCATCCGTACAGAATGCGTGGCCTTGGCTTGTCCCCTCTTTAAGCTGGCAGCTCTGTCTCACTGGTGCTGTCTGTTCTCCTTGAAGGAGCCTGGGGCCCAGACCTTGGGCTCTGTGTGTGTAGCTTTGGTCCCTTTGTCATGAAGAGCATTGAACACAGGGACTCTGTCCCTGTCCCTCTGCCGACAGAGGGTTGTGCTCATGGAGTACTGGTGGACCCCCACCTTCTTTCCTCTCAAGGTTCCCTGGTCCAGGCAGCACTGACTCAGCTGTCCTCTGTGTCAGCAAACCTTGGCAAACGGTGCAGATCACCTGCTGTGGGCTTAGCAGCAGCTGGTATGCTGCCTGGTTCCAGCAGAAGATACCTGGCACTGCCCCTGTCACTGTGATCTATCGTGACACCAACAGACCCTCAGACATCCCTTCGCGATTCTCTGGATCTGTATCTGGCTCCACGGCCACGTTGACCATCACTGGGGTCCAAGCTGAGGATGAGGCTGTCTATTACTGTGGTGCCTGGCATGGCAGTGCTGATCAGCATCCAAGTGCCCTGCAGGGTGGCGCTGGTTGTGTGCTCTGGGTTGGGAGTCACTGCTGTGTGTGGGTGTCAGGGATCCTTGCGGTGCTGCTGGAGGGTCCCCCTGTGCAGGGACTGGCACTGGGTGGGCTCTGGATGAGTAGAGAGCTCAGCAGCCGTGTGGGGAATGAGCAGGAACTCAGGAAGCAGCAGCCCAGAGTGACCTTGGAGCCTTTGGTGGGCCAGAGTCGTATCTGCAGTGAGCAGGGTGAGCACTGGGACAAGGTCTGCCAGGAAATGTTGGGGACCATATTTGCCTGGAGGGGCTGTGACTGGGCAGCAGGGGGCTTACACAGGAATCAGGGGCCGTGGTGTGCTGCAGATGCTTCCTTTCCCTCTCTCATGTATCATCTCCCCACACAACTTCTTGGGGATAGGGGGCCTCCTCCCCGGAAGCCCCCAGCTGCTGGCCTGGCCATGGCCCCAGCTGGGTCATAAGCAGAGATGTCTGAAGACAACTGTAAATGCTGCTGCCCATGGCAGGCTGTGCCCCTCCCTGTTCTACCTGGTGTCAGTGACAGGGATGAGGTGTACTCCGAGGGGCAGTGGGCAGGGAGAGGGTCCAGGCACTGGCTACAACCCCCCCTCAGAGAGTGCCTAGTCTCGGGGCTGCATCCAGGGTGTCCCATCAGCGTGCCTGAAGGCAGAGCAGTCCTGTCCCTGTTTCACTGCCCGGGGAGTTCTACGCTTGTAGGGCTCTGGCTGACCCCCATCTTCTCCCCTCTTTCCTCTTCCTCTCCAAGTTCCTTGCTGCAGGCAGCGCTGACTCAGCCATCCTCAGTGTCAGCAAACCTGGTAGATGACGTCCAGATCTCCTGCTCTGGGAGCAGCTACAGCTATGGCTGGATCCAGCAGAAGGTACCTGGCACTGCCCCGATCACTGTGATCTATGACAACACCAACAGACCCTCGGACATCCCTTCGCGATTCTCTGGATCCAAGTCTGGCTCCACAGCCACGTTGACCATCACTGGGGTCCAAGCTGTGGACGAGGCTGTCTATTACTGTGGTAGCTGGGACAGCAGCAGCGGTGCTGATGAGGTCCAAGGTGGCACTTGGTGACTGTGGGAGATGTGGAATGCTGTTGTTCCGGGCTGGCTAAGTTTTGGGCACTGCAGCTTCCAGGATTTGTTTTTCAGGTCCTGTTGCTACATGGGGTCCTCGACATTAAGGATCTTTTGTGGGACCAACATGCTGCTCTGCCACCTGAACATGGAGCCAGCCAGAACTCCTCAGGGGTGCCCTGGTGTAAACTTTACTGTATCTGTCAGCAGATGAGGTAGGGTGTGGGAATCAGCCCTAGCTTGGGGAGCAGGGAGGGAGAGGAGATGCAGGCAGAATCTGTCCCTGAACATGGGGTAAAATGTGCATTATGGGCTGAGCCACAGGCAGAGCTTAAAGGGGAGTCAGGGGTCCACAGGAGAGTCACATCGTTGTGGGGACATAGCTGGTGGAGTTGCACCATGGCCTGGACCCCTCTCCTCCTCGTGGTGCTTACCCACAGCTCAGGTGCTCTGGCCAGGTTCACTGTGTCAATTTGTGGACTTTGGGCACAGGAGTCTCATCCAGCCCTACTGCTGTCCAGGGAGAGCTGAGCTCATGGGGCACTGGTTGACACACAGCTTCTCTCCTCTCCCTCTCCAGGTTCCCTGGTCCAGGCAGCGCTGACTCAGCCGCCCTCGGTGTCGGCGAAGCTGGGAGACAAGGTCCAGATCTCCTGCTCTGGGGGTAGCAGCAGCTACTATGGCTGGATGCAGCAGAAGGTGCCTGGCACTGCCCCGATCACTGTGATCTACTGGAATGACAAGAGACCCTCGGACATCCCTTCGCGATTCTCTGGATCCTTTTCTGGCTCCACGGCCACGTTGACCATCACTGGGGTCCAAGCCGAGGACGAGGCTGTCTATTTCTGTGGTGGCTGGGATGGCAGCAGTGCTGGTCAGGGTCATGCTGATGTTGAGATTAGATTCTTTCCTTCTGTTCACTGCTACAAATTCCCCTGCATTGGGAAGAGCTGCAGTGGGAAGGCAGCTGGGACAGCTGGGATAGCTATGATGTCTGGGAACAACTGTGCTTTTCTCTATAAAATTCACAGTGTGGCTTTGTCACTCACACCTCTGCCCCTTGCTAAGGATGACCAACATCTCCTGCTTCTGCTAGAGCTGTCTCAGTGCTGGAGTTTGTTGGGCTGGGATCTGATTCCCCAGCATTCCCCTGCCTGTGGCTGGGCCGGGTCCACGCTCCTCCTGACCATGACATTGCTTCTCTTGCTGACAGGGGAGGGCTGTGCTCCTGGTGCACTGACTGACCCCCATCCTTTCCCCTCTCTCCTCTCCATCTCCAGGTTCCCTGGTCCAGGCAGTGCTGACTCAGCTGCCCTCAGTGTTGATGAACTTGGGACAAACTGCCCTGATCACCTGCTCTGGGAGCAGCTACAACTGGTATGGCTGGTACCAGCAGAAGGTGCCTGGCACTGCCCCTGTCACTGTGATCTATCACAACACCAACAGACCCTCGGACATCCCTTCGCGATTCTCTGGATCCGCATCTGGCTCCACGGCCACGTTGACCATCACTGGGGTCCAAGCTGAGGACGAGGCTGTCTATTTCTGTGGTGGCTATGACAGCAGCAGCGGTGGCTATGGTGTCTGTGGCAGAGATGAACAAGGAGTGAGACACAGACTCAAAAATCAGTGAAACACTTTCATCCCTTTTCCCTCCAAAGCCAAGAGCTGTGCCTGCTGGGCTGAGGCCAGTTCCTGATGTTTCTGCACAGCCATGGATGTGAATCCCCTCTCTGTTTTGTCCCAGAGCACTGGAGGTGACTTTCAGTGTGGGGACCATTGTACTTTTCTCTATGAAATTTACTGTGTGGCATTGTCACCCCACCATCAACCTCTTGCAAGAGGTGGGGATGTACCATGGGCTTGGGAACTGGGCCAAAGCTTTGCCTTCAGACCCTGGGAAGGGACATTTCCCATGGGTACAGCAGCTCCAGGGCTTTGTGCAAAGCTGCCAGGGCTGTGTACGTGTGCCCTGGGGCTGCTCTGTGGTGCGACAAGAGGAGCCTGGGGGCTTCTCCACCGCTGGCCATGTTTGCCAGTGCAGGCCCACAGGGCTCCTGCTCAGTCTGTGGAGGAGCTCCCCAGCACCTCTGGCCTCCTGGGAAGCCCCTGGCCCAGGCCAATGTCCAACCACAACTCCACGATAGTGAGGGGCTGCTGAGCAGCCTGACCCCATCCCTGTCCTGCTGTGGGACCCAGAGGCTGTGGCTGCAGCTGGGGACAAAAGTGCCAGCTCCTCCATGCCATGGGGTGGTGCTTGACTTCAGCACTTCAGCAGTGACATCCCCTGTATCCCCATGGGTGTGATGAGACAGGAGACAGGGTCAGGGTGTGAGAGTGTGTGACAGGGTCAGGCTGGGACAGGGGTGCTTTCCCCATGGGGGCTGTCTTTGTGGTGTTGGGAGGTGTGGTGTGGGCAGCAGCTCCCAGGTGTCCTTGTCTCCCAGCTCTGTGCAGGGACTGCGGTGCTGGGAGGGAGGGCCCTGTGCCATGGGCTGGAGCAGGAGGGCAGGAGGGCACGGGCAGAGCTGCACCAAGGCCCCTGTGGTGGTCAGGGGCAAAGGCAACTCTGTGCTCCGTGATGGGCCCTGCTCCCCTCTCCAACTCCTGGTGAAGGTCCCAGGTGCTTGTTTGTTACAGATAACTGAGGGGCTCAGAGGGATGGAAACGTGGGGTCTGTGCTTGCAGGTTTCATACTGTGAGCTGGGATTTGTCTCCATGTCTCTGCTCCACAGCTGGGGCACAAATCCTGCTGCATGTGGGATGTTGGGACTGGCCATGGAGTGGAAAGGATCTGATCATCTGCATGAAGGTCAGTTTTGCATGCAGGGTCTTAATAGGGAGTCGAGGTCCATGTCATAACCTGGTTTATGTGGGTGGGTAGAGCTGGTGGTATTGCACCATGGTTTGGGCCCCTCTCTTCCTCATGGTGCTCACCCACAGCTCAGGTGGCCTGGCCAGACTCACTTTACTCGGCTGGAGCCTTTGGGTGCAGGGGTCTCATCCCCATCCCACTGCCCAGTGAAGTTTGTGCTCATGGAGTGATGACTGACTTATTTCCTCCCTGCTCTCTCCTCTCTCCTCTCTCCTCTCTCCTCTCCAGGTTCCCTGATCCAGGCAGTGCTGATTCAGCCATCCTCGGTGTCAGCAAACCTTGGTGTAAACCATCCAGATCACCTGCTCTGGGAGCAGCAACAGCTACTATGGCTGGTACCAGCAGAAGGTGCCTGGCACTGCCCCGATCACTGTGATCTACAACAACAACCAGAGACCCTCGGACATCCCTTCACGATTCTCTGGATCCAAGTCTGGTTCCACGGGCACGTTGACTATCACTGGGGTCCAAGCTGAGGACCAGGCTGTTTCTGTGGTGGCCAGGATGGCAGTGCTGGTCAGCATCCAGATGCCCTGCAACGTGGCAGTGGCTGGGTGCTCTGGGTCTGGCAGCATCCCTGTCTGCTGTGCGTGGGTGCCAGCGATCCTGACTGTGCTGCTGGAGGATGGGGCAGAGGCACAGCTCCTGGTAGTGCAGGCCTGTGGTGTGGCTGGTTGCTCCTGCTCCTCCAACCTGTGGCTGGTGCCGTGGCCCAGAGAAGCTGGAGAAAATCTGCCGTCATCTCTGGGCATGCTGCTCTGATCCCCTGGGCTCCCTTGCAGTTCAGGGCTGATGCCCACCCTGCTGACAACAGCAACTGTGCCAAAGGGCTCTGTGTCTGTGTGAGAGGCTCTCCCTGTGAGCACGGGGTGCCTCGGGCAGGGTCCCGTGCAGGAGCTCTGCAGGTTGTGGCATGGGCTGGAGATGTCTCTGGCCTTGGTGGAAGCGGTGGTAAGGGTCAGCATGGGCAGAGGTCTGTGCCAGGCTATGCTTTCGGTTGCCGTGGTGCTGTCCCTGAGGCCCCTCTTGTCCCCACAGGGTGTCAGTGTGGCCCCGCAGCACTGTGCTGAGGCCGCCGGGGCAGGCAGAAGGCAAAGGGCTGGGGCCAGACAGGGGCCAGCGTGCAACCCCCTGGTGCGGGGCATTGCCAACAGAGCCCTTGGAGGCTGCGCGGGGCCGTTCTGTGGGCAGGCAGCAGAGGGGCTGCCCCTGGCAGGACCAGTGTGGTAGGATGCTGTGCGCCCCGGAGGGGTATGGACTCCAGCTCAAGTCTGTTTGTGGTTGTTGTGAGGCTGCGGGTGACTCCCCCAGCATCCTTTGTAGTTGCAGGAGCTGGGAGCTTGTGTTTCTTTCCTCTTGGGTAACCCTGATCTCCCGGTCTCTGTTCTTCCAGTCCCCTTCCAATCCCAGTTCTCTGCTCTGCCGTTCACTCGTGGCACTTAGAGGCACAGTTGTGGTGCCCTCTTTTGAAGCAGGACGTGGTCTTCCCAACTCCTGTGTCACTGGTGCTGAGCTGTGTGTGGGTAGCACGACTGCCCAGGGCCCAGCAAGCACTCAGCAGAGTTGATGCTGCAGAGGTGGCAGATGCTTCTGTGTGCCAGGGCGGGGCTGTGCCCTGCCCTGAGCGCAGGAGCTCCCTGTGCAGCCAAGCCAGGGTCCTCCTGTGCAGGGATCAGTACTGGGTGGGCCCTGGCTAAGCAGAGAGCTCAGCAGCTGAGTTGGGGAAGGAGCAGGAACCCAGGGAGCAGCAACCCAGGGTGACATCAGTGCCTTTGGTGGGCCAGAGTGGGCAGGGTGAGACAGACTCCAAAATCAGAGGAAGGTTTTCATCCTTTTCCTCCTGACAGAACAGCTGTCCCTGTTGTGCTGAGGCAGATTCCTGACCTTCTGCAAGGCCATAGCTGTGAACATCCTCCCTTTCGAGTCCCAGAGCACTGGAGGTGCCTTTGTGTCTGGGGACCATTGTGCTTCTCTCTCTATGAAGTTCACTGTGTGGTCTGGTCACCCACCCCACTGCTTCTTGCTACTGACGACCAGGTTCTCCTGCTGCTGCCAGAGCTGGCTCTGTGCTGGGAAGAGTTGGGCTGAAATGTTCTCAAATATTCCCGTGCCTGGGCCGGGTCCATTCTCCTCCGACTGTGGCATTGTCTCTCTTGCTGCCTGGGGAGGGCACTGGCTGACCCCCATCTTCTCCCCTCTGCTCTCCCTTCCCCCTCCAGGTTCTCTGGTCCAGGCAGCGCTGACTCAGCCGCTCTCAGTGTCAATGAACCTGGGACAAAACTTGCAGATCTCCTGCTCCAGCAGCAGCAATGCTTATGGCTGGTACCAGCAGAAGGTACCTGGCACTGCCCCTGTCACTGTGATCTACTTAAATGACAAGAGACCCTCGGATATCCCTTCATGATTCTCCGGATCCTTGTCTGGCACGACGGGCACGTTGACCATCACTGGGGTCCAAGCCGAGGACAAGGCTGTCTATTAGAGCTGTGGCTCAGACAGCAGCAGTGGAGCAATGGGGAAGTGATACATAAACCTCCCCCCACCACAGTCACCTGCTCGGTTTATCTGCCCTCTCTCTTTAATGGTGGGACATGTCCCCACCGTGGCCCTGCTGAGTGCTCCTGGTTATTGCTGGTGTCCTGGCTTGACCTTCCCCTCAAGCCCCAGGTCTGTGCCCTGCCCATCCCATGACGTGGAGAGGAGATGACCCCCAGCAGCTTTGCTCCTGCCCCTGTCCCCCACTGTGCAAACCACCCCTCCACACTGACGCTTGCTCCCCACCAGGCTCTCGCTTTGATCTGGAGCTGCTGGTGGTTGCTTTCTGGCCTGGAGGTGTCCTGCCAGCGTGGTTGTGTGGCCCTGCTTGGACAGGACCTGCCTAGAGCAAGGTCTCTGCCCTACTCCTCAGCATTACTATAGGGGAATTCCCTGGTCCAGGCAGCGCTGACTCAGCCGCCCTCGGTGTCGGCGAAGCTGGGAGACAAGGTCCAGATCTCCTGCTCTGGGAGCAGCTACAGCTATGGCTGGTACCAGCAGAAGGTGCCTGGCACTGCCCCGATCACTGTGATCTACTACAACGACAAGAGACCCTCGGACATCCCTTCGCGATTCTCTGGATCCAAGTCTGGCTCCACGGCCACGTTGACCATCACTGGGGTCCAAGCCGAGGACGAGGCTGTCTATTACTGTGGTAACTATGACAGCAGCAGTGGTGGCTATGGTGTTTGTGGCAGAGATGAACAGGGAGTGAGACACAGACTCCAAAATCAGAGAAAGGCTTTTACCCCTTCTCCCTCCAGAGCAAAGAGCTGTGTCTGGTGGGCTGAGGCCAGTTCCTGATGTTTCTGCACAGCCATGGCTATGAATCACCTCCCTGTTGTGTCCCAGAGCACTGGAGGTGACTTTGAGTGTGGGGACCATTGTACTTTTCTCTATGAAGTTCACTGTGTGGCCTTGTCACCCACCCCTCTACCTCTTGCTTATGCCTGGTTCCAGCAGAAGGTACCTGGCATTCCCCCCATCACTGTGATCTATCTCAACACCAACAGACACTCCGACATCCCTTTGCTGTTCTCCAGATCCTTTTCTGCCTCCACGGCCACGTTAACCATCACTGGGGTCCAAGCTGAGGATGAAGCTCTCTGTTACTGTGGTGGCATCGACAGCAGCAGTGATGCTGTTGTAGTGACACAGAGCAATGAGGAAAGGGGGAGCCCAGGGCTTGGCAAGTTGGTGCTGCAGAGGTGGTGGATGCGTCCATGTGCCAAGGGGGTGCTGTGCCCTTCCCTGAGCACAGGAGTTCCCCGTGCAGTCAGGCCAGGGTCCTGCAGTGCAGGGACCAGTGCTGGCTGAGGAGAGAGCTCTGCAGGTGAGTTGGGGAAGGAGCAGGAACCCAGGGAGCAGCAGCCCAGGGCGACCTTGGAGCCTTTGGTGGGTCAGAGTTGTACCTGCAGTGGGCAGGGGAGCACTGGGTCAGGGATTGCCAGGGACTGTTGGGGACCACATTTGCATGGAGGGGCTGTGACTGAGCAGGCCGGGGTATCTGTGGTAGTCAGGGTCCAGGGCACAACCCCATTGGAGAGGGGACACAAAGTGGTGGGAATGTGTTACAACCTGAGCCCCTCTCCTCACAGTGCTTGCTCACAGCTCAGGTGCCCTGGCCAGATTCACTGTGCCTGGCTGGGGTCTTAGGACACAGGAGTTTTATCCAGGTCCCACTGACTAGGGAGGTCTGTGCTTATGAGACATTGTCAGACCCCAGTCTTCTCCTCTCTTTCCTCTCCCTCTCCAAGTGCCCTGGTCCAGGCAGCAATGACACAGTTGTTGTCAGTGGCAGCAAACTGAGATAAAGCGCCCAGATCACCTGCTCCAAGATCAACAACTATGGCTGGATGCAGCAGAAGGTGCCTGGCACTGCCCCTGTCACTGTGATCTACTTCAACGACAAGAGACCCTCGGACATCCCTTCGCGATTCTCTGGATCCGCATCTGGCTCCACGGGCACATTGACCATCACTGGGATCCAAGCTGAGAACGAGGCTGTCTATTTCTGTGGTGGCCAGGATGGCAGCAATGGTGAGGTGGAGCTTTTGGGAATTGATTCAGAAAACTCCCTCCAGCACAGGGGCCAATTTAACTCCATGTCTTCTCTGTTTGCTGGGTGGGTAGGTCCCCACCAAGGCTCTGACCTTTGCTGCAGGTGTCTGTGCCTCATGTCCCAGCTTGGCCATCCCTTTGAGCCCCAGGTCTGTGTCTGTCCCAGACTTACGCATTTCCATTGTAAGGGACCTACAACCACCATACAATTCAGCTGCCTGACCAGTTCAGGGCTGACCAAAAGTTAAAACCAATTGTTAAGGTAATTGTCCAAATGCCTCTGTAACACTGTCAGCCTTGGTACATTGACCACTTCTTGAGGAAGTTTTTCAGGCTTTCTTTCTCCTGACCAAGCAACTTTGCCAACTTGACCATCCCTTCAAGCCCCAGGTCTGTTCCCTTCCCATCCCGTCATGTGGGGGGCGATGACCCCCAGCAGCCCTGCTCCTGCCCCTGTCCCCCACTGCACAAGGACCCCCCTCCACACTGACACTTGCTCCTCACCAGCCTCTCTCTTTGCTCTCGAGCTGCTGTGAGGTGCTGTGGCCGCTGGTGGGCTTCTCCCTGGCCTGGATGTGTCCTGCCAGCGCAGCTCTGTGTGAGGAGCAGCACAGAAATGTCTGGGGCTCCTGCAGCCAAAGGGCTGCAGCTGGAGTCGTGCAGCACAGAGGGAGTGTGGTGCCACTGGGCTGGTGCAGAGGCCCTTGTGCAGCGGGCACGTTCAAGGCCTGGACGGAGGGAGGTGTGAGCTGAGGAGCCATAGGTGCTGTCAAGGGTGCAAGGTGGCCAGCACAGCTGGGTGCAGGCTGAGGGAGCCCAACTGGCTTAGACTGCAGATGGGGATCTTGTGGCCCTGCTCAGAGAGGACCTGCCTGCAGCAAGGTCTCTGCCCTGCTCCTGGGTATTGCCTTGGGGGAGTTCAGCCTGTTGAAACCTTGGCCCCATCATGGATAGGCAGGACCAGGCTGCTGGCTGAGGGACCAGGACAAAGCTTCACCTTACAAGCCTGGGATAAGGAATTTGGGGGAGCAAAGCACTGCTGATGGGAAGCTTGGGCAACTGGTTGTCTCCCAAGGGCTGCAGGCCAGGGGAGCTTTGTGGCTCCACACCGGAGGATTCTGCCCCCAGGGCTGCCCCACCAGAATCACAACATGGTCTGGAGATTGCACATGAGAGTTCTGAGCTCTACTGGAGGACGCTGGGCTGTGGGGCAGAACTCTAAGGCGTAGGGCTGTGCACCAGTTGCTCTGCTCATCCAAGGCCATGAGCAGGCAGGAGAATGCCTGGGCACTGGGAAAGGCTGCAGCTGGACCCGAGGGGAGGAAGACAGGAAGAGAAGGATCTGTCCTGATGTCTGGATCTGCGGGACAGAAAGGCATTGCTGCTGCACCACACCACGTGCCCAGAGCTGTCTGCAGCTGGTGCTGCCCCAGCCCCTCCGCGTGCTGGGCGGTCCAGGCAGGATCTTGTCCTGGGCATGGGGTCAGATTTGCATGGAGGGGCCGCGCCCCAGGCGGGCGGGGGCTTAAAAGACAGTTGAGGTCCACAGCACAACTCCATCGGCGTGGGGACGCAGAGCTGGTGGGATCACACCATGGCTTGGGCCCCTCTCCTCCTCGTGGTGCTCGTCCACAGCTCAGGTGCCCTGGACAGACTCTCTGCGCTCAGCCAAGGCCTTTGGGCACAGGGTCCGCGTCCAGGTCCCAGTGCTCGTGGAGGTCTGTGCTCGTAGGGCATTGGCTGACGCCCATCTTCTTCCTTCTCCTCTCCCTCTCCAGGTTCCCTGGTCCAGGCAGCGCTGACTCAGCCTCCCTCGGTGTCGGCAAGGCTGGGAGACAAGGTCCAGATCTCCTGCTCTGGGAGTAGCACCGGCTACTATGGCTGGACACAGCAGAAGGTACCTGGCACTGTCCCTGTCACTCTGATCTATGCTAATGACAACAGACCCTCGGACATCCCTTCGCGATTCTCTGGATCCACATCTGGCTCCACGGCCACGTTGACCATCACTGGGGTCCAAGCCGATGACGAGGCTCACTACTACTGTGGTGGCTGGGACAGCAGCAGCGGTGACTTCGATTCCACAGTGACACAGAGCAATGGGGAAGTGATACATAAACCTTCCACCACTGCAGGAGTCAGTTAGGCTCTGCTGTCCTCACTATGGCCCTACCCTTTTCTCCAGGTGGCTGTGCCTCGTGCCCTGGCTCAGCTCTTTCTTCAAGCCCCAGGTCTCTTTCTGTCCCGTCACTTTGTGAGGCGAGGCCAGACTTACATATTTCCATTGTAAGGGACCTACAACCAATCTACAATCCAACTGCCTGATCAGTTCAGAGCTGACCAAAAGTTAACAGCCCTGGGGCATCAATCGCCATTCTAGAAAACCTGTCCAGTGTTTCACTATCCTCTTGGCAAAAAAGAAATGCTGGGATCACCCCCATCAGCTCTCTCCTGGCCCCGTGCTGCAGATCCAAGGTCCCCCGTGCTCTCTAGCTGCCACAGAGGGCCCTGCCGAATGCCTCCCTGCCCTCATCCCAGCCCAGCATTGCCAGGAGCCCCCGAGGCATCAGCCCAGGATGGGCCAGCCCTGCTGAAACTGTGGCCCCAGCACCAAGAGTTGTGGATGTGCCATGGGCTGGGGAACTGGGCCAAAGCTTTCCCTTCAGACTCTGGAAAGGGACATTTCCCATGGGCACAGCAGCTCCAGGGCCGTGTGTGAGGCTTCAGGGGCTGAGCAGGTCTGACCTGGGGCTGCTCTGTGATGCCACAAGAGGAGCCTGGGGGCTTCTCCAGCACTGGCCATGTTTGTCAGAGCAGGCCAGGCCCACAGGGCTCGTGCTCAGTCTGTGGAGGCTTCCTGGGAAACCCCTGGCCCAGGCCAATGTCCAACCACAGCCCCACAACTGTGAGGGGCTGCTGAGCAGCCTGACCCCATCCCTGTCCTTCTGTGGAACCCAGAGGCTGTGGCTGCAGCTGGGGACAAAAGTGCCAGCTCCTCCATGCCATGGGGTGGTGCTTGACTTCAGCACTTCAGCAGTGACATCCCCTGTATCCCCATGGGTGTGATGAGACAGGAGACAGGGTCAGGGTGTGAGAGTGTGTGACAGGGTCAGGCTGGGACAGGGGTGCTTTCCCCACGGGGGCTGTCTTTGTGGTGTTGGGAGGTGTGGTGTGGGCAGCAGCTCCCAGGTGTCCTTGTCTCCCAGCTCTGTGCAGGGACTGCGGTGCTGGGAGGGAGGGCCCCGTGCCATGGGCTGGAGCAGGAGGGCAGGAGGGCACGGGCAGAGCTGCACCAAGGCCCCTGTGGTGGTCAGGGGCAAAGGCAACTCTGTGCTCCCTGATGGGCCCTGCTCCCCTCTCCAACTCCTGGTGAAGGTCCCAGGTGCTCATTGGTTACAGATAACTGAGGGGCTCAGAGGGATGGAAACGTGGGGTCTGTGCTTGCAGGTTTCATACTGTGAGCTGGGATTTGTCTCCATGTCTCTGCTCCACAGCTGGGGCACAAATCCTGCTGCATGTGGGGTGTTGGGACTGGCCATGGAGCGGGATGGGATGTGAGGAGAGATGTGCAGGCAGAATCTGGACATGAACACGGAGGTTCAGATTTCTACAGGGATGGCTGTGGCTGGGCAGGCGGGGGCTTAAAAGGGAGGTGGGGGTCCCACAGCACAACCTCGTCGTGTTGGGGACGTGGAGTTTGTTGCATCACACCATAGCCTGGGACCCTCTCCTCCTTACGGTGTTCACGCACAGCTCAGGTGTCCTGGCCAGACTCTCTGTGCCCAGCCAGTGCCTTTGGGCATGGGGGATCTCATCCAGGTCCCACTGCCTGGGGATGCTGTTCTCCTGGGGCACTGGCTGACCCCCATCTTCTCCCCTCTCTCCTCTCCCTCTCCAGGTTCCCTGGTCCAGGCAGCACCGACTCAGCCGCCCTCGGTGTCGGCAAGGCTGGGAGACAAGGTCCAGATCTCCTGCTCTGGGCTTGACAGCAGCTGGGCTTATGCTGGCTGGATCCAGCAGAAGGTGCCTGGCACTGCCCCTGTCACTGTGATCTATGCTAATGACAAGAGACCCTCGGACATCCCTTCGCGATTCTCTGGATCCAAGTCTGGCTCCACGGCCACGTTGACCATCACTGGGGTCCAAGCTGAGGACGAGGCTGTCTATTTCTGTGGTGGCTATGACAGCAGCAGTGATGCTGGCACAGTGACACAGAGCAATGAGGAAGTTATACAAAAATCTTCTGCCTCCACAGGGACCAGTTAAGTGTCTCTGCAGTCCTCGATTGGTGGTGGGCCAGGTCGTCACTATGGCCTGCCTTGTGCTACAGGTGGCTATGTCTGGTGTCCCAACTCAACCATCCCTTAGAGTCCCACCTCTGTGACCTTCCTCTCTTTTGAGGAGTGGATATGCAAATCTTGGTAACGTGCCACTCTCTGTTCCCCCCTTACCCATAGCTGGGATGTAAGCAGAAGAGAGGCTCTTTCTTTCTGTGCCAGCTGGGATACCAGTGCAGATCAGAGTCATGAACACCCCCAGGACTGAGGAAGTGAGAGAGAAACCCACTGTTGCCCAGGGCTCCTCAGGTGCTGCTGCTTGGATGATGGTGTTGGAGCTGCCCATGCACCTGTGAGGTGGTTCCTGCTGTGGCACAGGTGATCTGCACCAGCAAGTCCCCTCCACACTGCCTGCAGGGAAACAGTTCCCCTGCAGCCCTGCTCTGCCTGTGCCCACTGGTCTCTCTGTTCCCCAGGCACCTTGGTGAGGGGAGCAATGAGGACAGGGAGAGGTAATGGGGCTGAGGGCATTCCCATGGGCACAGCAGCTCTGGGGCTAGGCAACAAGGCTACTGTAGTATCTGTGTCCTGGGTAAGAACAGAGCTGGCCAGGGGCTCCTTGATGGCTGCAAGCAGAGCCCCTGGGCTGCCCTGGCTCTGGAAGAGTTTGTCCAGTACCAGCCCATTGGGATCTTGATCATCTCGTGGAGAGGCATTGCTGGAGCACCAGGGCTCAGTGCCAGGCAACACCTCTTGTGCTGGGAAGTGGTGACTTGGGAAGAGCAAAGGTCTTAAGTGAAGGGCCTGGGCTGGAAGAGGGAGGGCAGGGGCAGAAGGGCAACAAAGGACGAGGGTATCTCAGGTGCTGGGGTTGGGGGAAGACCCAGAATTGCTGGGGCTGAAGGTGCCTCTGGAGATCATCACATCCCACCCCCTGCTCGAAACTGGGTTGGCTACCGGATGTTTCCTGCAGCCTGTCTAGACGTATTTTTAATATCTCCAAGGATGGACATTTCAGAATTCCCTGGGCAACCTGTTCCAGTGTTTAACTATCCTTGGAGCACAAAAAAGGTTTTGCTATGGTTAGGTAGATTTTCCTGTGTCCTTTGCCTCTCATGTCATCAGTGGACACCTCTGAGAGGACCCTAGCTCCGTCTTCTTTCCTGTTAGGAAGAGAGGGAGCAGTTGATTTACAGTGTTGATAAGATGCCCCTGAGGCTCACTGCCTTGGGACAGGCTGTCCCAGCTTGTGCTACCTCTTGCCCTATAAGCAATGCTCTGAGCCCTTCATCATGAGGACCTTCCCTGGCTTTGGTGCCTTCTGGCCCTATCCCTGGCTGGGGAACTCAGGGCTGGCACAGGGCTGTGCCAAGGGGTGCTGAGCCAAGGATCCTCTCCCCAGCTGAAGGCAACGCTCTGGCTAACGCAGCCCACGGGCACTTTGTTGGCTCCTGTGTATCTCGGTGTCCTCCTGCCCCGCTGAGGCCTTTTCTGCCACAGGGCTGCCAGCCGCTTGGCTCCAGCGTGCCCAGGCAGGGGTTGCCCCTCTGGGCAGGGTGCTGTGTGGCTCTTCTAGGAGAAGGGGTGAAGGCAGTGCTGCAGGGCCCCAGGTGCATCAGGGAAGGGCAGGAATGGCCAAGGCCTGTGTGGAGCCTGGGATGCCCATAGGAGGGGAAAATGCTAAAAGTGGGGTAGGGGTTGATGGGGGTTGGTGTCATCCCAGTCTCATCACTGGGAGCTATGAGCACCCCGTGCTCCCCTTGCCCCAGGGCCAGCTGTCCTGCGCACTTTGGCCCCGCAGCTGCTCGGAAGGAGATGGGGAATAGGGGTCTGTGCTGGTGGATTCCCTGCTCTGAACTGGCGTGTTTTTCTGAGCCTCTTCTCCACGCTGGGGGAACCCTGCTGCATCTGGGGTGGTGGGGCTGGGCGTGGAGCAGAAAGGGAGGTGGGGAGAGAGGTTCGAGCAGGATTCGGCCATGAGTGCGGAGGTCAGATTTGCATGGAGGGGCCGCGCCCCAGGCGGGCGGGGGCTTAAAAGACAGCCGGGGTCCACAGCACAACCCCACTGGAGACGCAGAGCTGGTGGGATCACACCATGGCGTGGGCCCCTCTTCTCCTCGTGGTGCTCGCCCACATCTCAGGTGACCCAGCCAGACCCTCTGTGCCCAGTCTGGGCCTTTGGGCACAGGGGTCTCGTCCAGATTGTGCTGCCCAGGGAGGGCTGTGCTTGTGGGGCACTGGCTGACCATAGTCTTTTCTCTTCTCTTCTCTCCTCTCCAGGTTCCCTGGTCCAGGCAGCGCTGACTCAGCCGCCCTCGATGTCGGGAAGGCTGGGAGACAAGGTCCAGATCTCCTGCTCTGGGGGCAGTGGCAGCTATGGCTGGATCCAGCAGAAGATGCCTGGCACTGCCCCGATCACTGTGATCTACTACAACGACAAGAGACTCTCGGACATCCCTTCGCGATTCTCTGGATCCAAGTCTGGCTCCACGGCCACGTTGACCATCACTGGGGTCCAAGCCGAGGACGAGGCTGTCTATTTCTGTGGTAACTGGGACAGCAGCAGCGGTGGTTATGGTTCCACAGTGACACAGAGCAGTGGGGAAGTGATACATAAACCTCCCACCAGCACAGGGGCCAGTTAAGCATCTCTTCTGTCCCCACCATAGCCCTGCCTTTTGCTGCACATGGCTGTGCCTGGTGTCCCAGCTCAACCACCCCTTCAAGCCTCAATTCTGTGCCTGTCTCATCATTTGGGGACAGGATGACCTCCAGCAGCCCTGTTCCTGCCTCATGCTGCAGGCCCGAGGTCCCCATAGCCCCCCAGGTGTCGCTCAGGGCACTCCCAGGTGCCTCCCTGCCCCCATAGTATCATAGGATGATTTCGGCTGGACTGTAAAGCTTATGCAGTTCCACCCCCCCTGCTATGGGCAGGGACACCTTCCACTGGATCAGGGTGCTCAAAGACAGGCTCCAATCTGGACTTGAACTCTTCCAGGGATGGGGAATACATGACTTCTCTGGGCAACCTGTGCCAGTGTCTCACCACCCTCGCAGTGAAAAATGTCATCGTAATATCTAATATAAATCTCCCCTTTTTAAGTTTAAAACCATTACATCTTGTCATTTCACTGCACACCCTGATTAAGAGCTCCTCCAAGCTTTCCTGTAGCCCCTTTTAGTACTGGAAGGCTGCTAGAAGATCTCCCTGGAACCTTCTCTTCTCAAGCCTGAACAACCCCAACTCTCTCAACCTGTCCTCATATGGGAGGTACTCCAGCCTTTTGATCATCTTTGTGGCCTCCTCTGGACCCACTCCAACAGATCCCTGTCCTTCCTGTGCTGCAGGACTGAACACTGGGCTCCAAGTGGGGTCTCACAAGAGTGGAGTAGAGAGGCAGAATCATCTCCCTCACCCTGCTGGTCACACTTCTTTTGATGCAGCCCAGGATACGGCTACTTTCTGGGCTGCAAGGACACATTGCCGAGTCATGTTGAGCTTCTTATCCACCAGCGCCCCCGAGTCCTTCTCCTTGGGGCTGCTCTCAATCCATTCTGTGCCCAGTCTGTACCTGTTCTTGTGATTGCCCTGATCCAGGTGCAGGACCTTGCACTTGGCATTGTTGAACTTCATGAGTTTCGCACAGGCCCACTTCTCCAGCCTGTTTGGGTCCCTCCGGATGGCATCCGTTCCCTCCAGCATGTCAATAGTGCCACGCAGGTTGGTGTTGTCAGCGAACTCGCTGAGGGTGCCCTCAATCCCACTGTCCATATCTGCAACAAAGATGTTAAACAACACTGGTCTCAATACTGACCCCTCCAGAACACCACTCATTACTGGTCTCCGCTTGGACATTGAGCTATTGACCACAGCAGTTGAGTGCAACTGCTCAGCCAATTCCTTGTCCACCGAGTGATCCATCCATCAGCTCTGTGTCTCTCCAATTTAGAGATGAACGTCACGCAGAACAGTGTCAAGTGTTTTGCACAAGTCCAGGTAGATTATGTTAGTTACCCTTCCCTCATCCACCAAAGGTGAAGCCCTGTTGTAGAAGGCCACCAGATTTGTGAAGCACACTTTACCCTTAGTGAAGCCGTGTTGGCAGTTGTCTATCATATCCTTATTTTCCATGTGCCTCAGCAGAGTTTCCAGGAGGATCTGCTCCATGATCTTGCTGGGCGCAGAGGTGAGACTGACCAGTCTGTAGTTCTCTGGGTCTTCCTTTTTTTCTTTTTTAAAATTGGAAGTTCTGTTTCCCCTTTTCCAGTCAGTGGGAACTTTACCAGACTGCCACAACTTCTCAAATATGATTGATAGTGGTTTAGCAACTTCATCTGCCAGTTCCCTCAGGACCTGCAGATGCATCTCATCAGGTCCCATGGATTTGTGCACCTTCAAGTTCCTTAGATGTTCTCACGCCTGATTCTCTTTTACAGTTTCAGTTCTTTATCTCCGAGTTCCTGCCTTTGCCTTCTGTGACTTGGGTTGTGTGGCTTGAGCCTTTGCTGGTAAACACTGAGGCAAAACTGCCATTGAGTACCTCAGCCTTCTCTACATCCTAGGTAACCAGGTCTCCCTTTTCCTTCCAGAGAGGGCCCATATTCTCCCTAGTCTTCCTTTTATCACTGATGTACTTATAGAAAGTTTTCTCATTGTCCTGGGCATCCTCGGCCAGATTGAATTCTATCAGGGCTTTACCTTTCCTAACCTGATCCCTGGCTGCTCGGACATTTTTTCTGTGTTCCTCCCAGACTACCTTCCCTTGCTTCCACCCTCCGTAGGCCTCATTTTTTGTGTTTGAGTTGGTCCAGGAGCCCCTCCTCCATAGAGATCTCCAGGAGTTTTTGCCTGACTTCCTCCTTGTTAGGATTCATCACTCCTGAGCTTGGAGGAGGTGATCCTTGAATGTTAACCAACTTTCTTGGGCCCCCTCCTCTCCAGGGCTTTATCCCATGGAACAGTACCAAGCAGATCCCTGAAGAGGCCATAGTCTACTCTCCTGAATCCCAGGGTAGTGAGCTTGCTGCATGCTCTCCTTGCTGCCCCAAGGAGCTTAAACTCCACCATTTCATTTTCACTCCTCCCAGTCGAGCTGCCCCTGGAACTGGAACCCCTGGACACTGGGCACCTGCTCCCCTCAACCAGTGCTGATTTTAGCCCACAAAAGGAGTTTCTCTGGATAGACATTTGCACAAGCCATGCCAGGGCAGTTCCAGGACAGTTTATGCTGTGAGGCTGCTCGGCCCATCATCATTTGCTGCCAGGGTGAGTGACATGGCAGCAGAGAGTGCCTGGAGTGGCTTGCACTGCTCTGCCCCAGCAGCTGGACCCAGAAGTTGTGCTCATCCTCCCCAGTGCCCCCCTGGGATGAGCACCTCTTCACCTGCCCCTGCTCCCACCGAGCGCATCCCTGGGCTGTCCAGCACAGCATCAGTCCTCCTCCGTGCATCCCTCCAGCTGAACATTGTCCTGCTTTATTATCCTTCCTTCAAATGGAACTGAAAACCCCTTCAAAATCAGAGAAATGCTCAGAAACTGGTTGTCCATGATAGATGGCATTGGCTTCAGCTAAATGTTTTGCATAGAAAATTTCAGTGATTATTTTTTCAGCTAGGTTCAACCTTTGCACCAATGCATCAACCTACCTAGAGGCAAATCAAACCTCTCAGACAGAAAGTGCCTCAAACCACAAAATCTTTGAAGCATCATTTATTTTCTAGTGGCTCAGGAAGTTCACTGCCTCTGTCTATAACCTCTCACAAAACCCACAGCATTTGCATATTTCTGAGATCAAGTTAAGTTGGTGCTATTGAGATTCAGCACTCCAAGAACTTGTTTGCTCCAAGCCGAGCACCTCCTGTGCCCTGTGAGTTTGGCACCACACTGGGAAAGTGCATTACAAAGCAGCAGCCAAGCCTTCCCTGAGGAGTCTGAAGTTAATTGGTCTTAGCTGAAACCCATCCTGGCCAACTTCTGCTTTGGCTATCGCAGCTGTGTAGGCATCTGCATCCCTTGCATGTCTTTTTCTCAGCTTTTCATCTCTAACAACAGCCTCTGATGCCTCCTCTCCAATCCCCTGGCAGATGCTCCAAGGGGAGGGCTGTGGCTCCAAGAGGGCAGGGGCTGATGAGACACTCCCAGGAGGAGCAGCCTGGGGGATACAGAATAGGCAGGGATGGCTCTGTGGGAAGCTGAGTTCCTGGGTGTATAGGAGATACTGCTGGCAGGGTGCTTGGAGCAAACTCTCATGTCCTGTGGTCTCCGTGCCTCTTGTGCAGCGGAAATATGTCTGCCGTGCCCTTCTGTCCATGCTGCTCTGGAGCTGCCTTAGCTGAGGGAGCAGCAGCATCCTCCAGCTCCGATGCCTTGGGAAGCAACCACTACCTCATAGGCAAGATGGGTTTAAATGCTCCTCTTGGCACTGAAGTCTGCTCTGGCACCATCCAGCTCAGCTCCTGAGGGCAGGAGTGTGACACACGGGGCTGCCTGCCCTCCACTGCCCTCACCCTGCCAGTAACACGTGTTCCCCCACGCAATGTGCTTTCAGCAAAGCATCGCAGGGCTGCAGCGTCATGGCTGCTGGGCTTTGTTGGCTTGGGGGGGCTCTGAACTCCCCCCAAACACAGCCAGCCCTGCCCCAGTGCCTTTGCTGGTGCTGAGATGCTGGGTGTGACGAAGGGAAGTGCTTATTTCCCCTTGGTGGGATGGCCCAGTGCCCAGCGCCCAACCCTGAGCACAGGGATGAGCTTTGACCCGCAGTGGGCACAGGGTGACAGCAGCTGGGGCTGTCCCAGCACAGGGCACCCTGACACAGCTGCTGCAAGGAGGTTTGCCCAACTGCCGGGCACCAAATAGCCTGCCCAGGTAAAGGTGTGAGCTGTGTTGGAGTTTGGGTTTGTCCAACGGAGCAGAGCCAGTCTGCAGGGTGGCACGGGCACCAGGAGGTGAGGTTCCTTATGAAACAACAGCACCTACGCTGGCACTGGGCAGAGGGACGGATGGATAGATGGATGGATAGATGGATGGATATTTGTGAGGTTTACCCACAGACACTGTCCAATGGCCAGTGGTCCCTCTTTGCCCTGGTGTGGCCTGAGGAGAGGCAGGACAGTGGCTGGTGCCCCCTCAAGGCAGCCCACAGCCACCTGCATGGCAGCAGTGCAGGTCAAGGCAAGGTGCTGCCTGTCACACCTTCGGAGCAGCCGAAGCCCCCACCAGCCCTTCCTCACCTGGGATTAATGCCCCCACTCCACAGGCAGAGACATGGGCTTGTACGGAGCACAAGGTGTGTGGTGCTGGGTAGCAGTGGGTCCCTGGAGCAGCCAATGACACAGCCACAGCTCTGGTGATCCCGCCCTGTGCAGCCCATTCAGGGCAGGGCCAAAGTCACCTGTTTTTCCGTGTCACATCCAACAAGGAAACGTAGTCATTCCCGTATGGCTGTCCTGCTGCCCCTGCTCTGCCACATCCACCCAGGAATGTCCAGCACCATGCATTCAGCCTACTGTGTCCACTGGGGCACCTCCATCCCATCAGCATCATCCTGCTGTGTCCATTGAGAGGCACCTCCATCCCTTCACCTTCATCTTGCCACATCCATGGCGCCCAGGATTGCTCCTGCCATGGGGCAGGAGGTTTTTGCACAGCCGTGTGTCACTGTGTGGTGTATTTGGAGCCGGGACCTTACTGACCGTCCTCGGTGAGTCGCCATCTTCTTGGTCATTCTTTCCCCACCACGAAATTGTGACATTTTGTCAATTTTTGGTGATTTGGGTTTGTTTTTTTGGACTTGGGGCTGGGCTGGGGTCTGCCGCCAGTTTGGGAATGGGCACTAAGTGTGGCATTTCAGGCTGTGTCTTGTCCTTGCGGACTTGGAGGATTCTGGTGCATGCCATGGAGGACTTGGGGGGCAGGTTTTCTCAATTAAAAGATCTTAAAATTTGTCTGGGAAATGTGTCTGACCTCTCAGGGAGCCTGTTCCGGAAATTCAGGTTTAAGTCTCTAAGAAAGTTAATTTTTGTCTGTGTTAAACAAATTAGTCTTTGATCTAAGGTCTAAGTCCTCAACTCTTAGTCCTGAGGACTAAGTCAGTCACCTGTGGTGAGGAGCAGGAACTTCTCTGTGGGATCCCATGGGGAAATGACAGTCTGCCCTCGGCCACGAGCAGTCGTGCCTGACTTTGTATTGAAACAGCACGTCCCTGTGATCTTAACCAGTCTTTTTCAGGGGTATCTTAAAGAACCCATCGTCCAGGTAAGCCACATCAAAATTGTGTTGAAAATGCTGCCAGGAACATCATTTGTCTGTCTTTGTTGGCAACTTTTACTAGAATTTAGCCAAAAATCCCAATTTGAACCAAATTACTTGGGATCTAAGAGCGAGAAAAATGCAGTTTGCCAATTTCTTCAGCAAAAAGTTTTTAATGGTGGGGTTCTCCTGGTTTTCAAATAGAGGTAGAGAGATAGAGACCTTGCACACTTGAGGAGGCAGCAGAACCTCCTTGGAAAGACCAAACATCTTTTCTTTATCTTTCTTTGGGTGATTATTAGTTCTACCTTTTCTGAAACAAGTCAGAAAGTGTCAGAAAGCAGAACTGGGCATAAAAGATGATGGCTGGTCTCTAAAAATTAAAAAAAAATGCCTTGCAAAAGAAATGGGATTATGGTAACTAACCTGGGATTTTAGGTTATATATATAAAATACATATGAAAATATATAACATATATAACATATAGATTTTTATATGTGAAAAACATATAGAGACAAAAATACAGACATTATATAAATGATACAGAATTATACATAGATTTATATAACAATGAAGTCTACATAGGTATTATATATATTTTATATGTAATGTATGAATATATCATATCTTATCTAGTATAGTATATTATCTATTAGATATTTTTATATATCTAAAATGTATATTTTATATACAATATATAATACACATAAAATGTACATATATACAATGTATGTTAGGTATATATAAGGACATTTGGTGTATATAATGTGTATCTCTACATATGTATACATATAGTATATATATAAATATATATGGGATGTAAGTATATGTGTTTGTAAAGAGTGTATATGCACATTATATATAGAATGTATGCACATTATATGTATAAAAATATGTATAGAGAGACTTATCCCAAATCTAAACATGTTAGAGTTACAAATGATAAACTCCTCGCAATGGGAAAAGTGTGGGGTTTCTGAGCTGTGCTGGGCAGGGCAGGGGCCATGGGCACAGGGTGCTGCCTCACCCCATGTCACTCTCTCTCTCCCTCGCAGGTCAGCCCACAGCTACACCTAAAGTGATGCTCTTCCCACCATCCGCTGACGAGATCAAATTACAGCAAAAATCCACCCTGGTGTGCTTAATTGAAGGCTTCTACCCTGGCTCTGTGGAGGTGACCTGGAAGGGTGATGGGGAGTTCCTCAGCAGCGGTGTGTCGACCAGCAGGGCCGTACGGCAGAGCGACGGCAAGTACCAGGCCAGCAGCTACCTGTCACTGACACCCTCCGACTGGGAAAGGCATGAGACCTACTCCTGCAACGTGAAGCATGAGGGTATCAATGTGGAGAAGTTCCTGAGGAGATCCGAGTGCTCCTAACTCCCCTGGGACCTCCCCACCCGTGGCAGCCCTTCACCATCCCCCTTCCTCTTCCCCGCTGCTGGGAGCATTGACTCCCTCCCTTGCCGTAGATGTCTCTCCCCACGCCCCCCTGTGCCTTACTCCTGTCCCTCAGCCCTGACTGTGCCACGAATAAACACTGACATTGAACTAGTGCTGGCTCAGCATCCCTGTCTCTGTGTCCTTCCAATGCACCTGCTCCCCTAGAGCCATCCAGCAGTGCCCCAGTGACACCAGTGTGGAGGAGGGTGGGATGGGATCATGCACACACACACACGTGTTGCCGGGGTTACCCAGGGCTCTCTGCAGCTCTTGCTCACTCTCAGGGATCCCACTGACCCTCCCTGACACTGTCAAGACCACAGGAGGAGTAGTTGGGGTCATCAGCCCGGTCTAAGCTCCTGTGCCAGCAGAGGCACATGTCCTGGCTGTGCTGGTCTTGTCCCTTGCCCACTGGCCTCTGGGCACCAGGTCCGTTGCAGGGACACATGGCTTGTGGTGGGGCCATGGCCAGCCAAGTCACTTGGCTGGTCACTTTCCTTGGTCACTTCTGCGTTCCCCAGGATCAAGGTGGGGAGTGGAGGTGCTGATGGAGCCACCAGGACATGCACATACACCACTCTGTCCCTTGCACCCTGTGCCACAGCAGCCTGGGCCCCTGCATGGCACACGTGCTGGCCCCAGCACAGCCCTATGGAAGGTTCCCTGCAGCCCTGCACATACAGAGACCCATAGGCACAGCTGTGCAGAGAGCACCAGTGCTCAGCTACAGGTGCCCTATCAGAACTGCCAGGACCCATCTGGGTTATGGGAGACAGGAGCACCTGGCCATGCTGGGTGCAGTCATGGGGGAGACGCCTCCCCTCACAGCCTCTTTTGTGGACACCTCTCAGGGCACAGCAGGGATGACCAGAGCCATAGGAACCCCACCATCACCATGGCTCCTCCCTGCCTCCAGCCAGCAATCAGCTGCCCTGGGAAAGCCAGGGCCCAGCCAACAACTTCACCGTGGGACAGAAGCTCCTGGAATTTGCCTTGCTTGGAGCAAAGTCCCCAGCAGCCAACAAGCAGAAAGCACAGCTCTGTGCAGCACTGCCAATCATGTGTCCTCCCTACTGCGTCCATCTGCCCTGCCTACCTCAATGCCTCCATCCATTCTACCCATCCCATGAACTCCATCCATCCCAGAAAGCTCTGATGGAGCCGCCCACCCTGGCTTTTTAAGTGCTCTTTTTTTGTTGTTTTAACCCAGGCATTCGGCAACCACTTGAAGATTTCTCAGGAAATGAAACCAAAAAGCTTCTGCTAAACTCCAACTCTAATGGCAAAATCTGAGGGGACAATTTCTGCTCTCTGCATTGTTCCTTGTTTGGCAAAACATCTAAGGGAGCAGAGCCTCTGAGGGAATAGCACTGCAGCAGTAACCCCAAACTTACCAGGAAAGCAAATACCAAAGAGAAACTTTGAGTGGAATTAAGATCCTTTCATTTATCTCTTGCTCACATGGACATGACAGGGTGGGCGGGGATAGCCTGGACACAGCACTGGTCCTGCTGTTGATGAAAGGAGTCCCATGTCCCCCAGGGCTGCTGAGGACCTCAGGGTGAGGGCTACAGAGTGTTTTAGCATTTCAGAAGACTTTATTCTGATGGAAAGATGCTGCTAATTACTCAGATAAGGTGCTTTTCCCAACGTGTATGTCTGCAGGGTGTGCAGCTCTCCAGCCAGCTCTGGGTCCACAGTCACATCCTCAGTGCCAGCACAAGGCTCCTGACTGGAGTAGCGTCCATGTCCCCATCCCTATCCTTTCCCTGGCAGCTTCCCACTCCATGTAAACCTCTGCCTGTGGCATCCTCATCCGTGGCCTCATGGTGCTGACAGGGCTTTCTCTGGAGAGAGCTGCTGCCTGGGTTTCTGCCAGCTGAAAATGCCCCAAGGACAGAAACCTGCTGTGAGGAAAGATGCTGACCTTATTTTCAGCTGCAAAAGCTGAAGCCTCAGTAGTTACTGACACTGGTAGTTGGCAAATCACAGTCTTAAGCAGTGGTCGAGGCTGACGGGGTACCACAGGAACCCCCCATCCCAACCATGCTGCCAGGATTTACCCTGCTAAATGCCACATTTGGGGGGGGGGGGCACATATAATGGGGAGGGCTGGCATGGTAACATTTTTGTGAGCCTTGAAATCCATCCGGACATTTCTCCCCTCAGTACAAGGAAAGACATTGAGGTGCTGGAGCACGTCTAGAGAAGGGTCTGGAGAACAGGTCTTATGAGGAGTGGTTGAGGAAACTGGGACTGTTTAGCCTGGAGAAGAGGAGGTTCAGGGAAAACATTATTGCTCTCTACAACTACCTGAAAGGAGGTTGTAGTGAGGTGGGTGCTGGTCTCTTCTCCCAAGTAACAAGTGATAGGACGAGAGGAAAGGTCCTCAAGTTGCACCGAGGAAGGTTTGGGTTGAATATTAGGAAACATTTCTTTACTGGAAGAGTGGTGAAGCATTGGAACAGGCTGCCCATGGCAGTGGAGGAGTCACCATCCCTGGAGGGGTTCAAAAAACCATGTAGCTGAGGCACTTCAGGACATGGATTAGCACAGTAGTGTAGGGCTGATGGTGCGATTGGATGATCTTAGAGGTCTTCTCCAACCCTAAAGATTCTATGATTCTATGACATCCCATGGGTAAATCCTACCCCTTGGTTTGCAGGACACCAGATCAAGCTTTGCACAGGCTCAGTTTGGGGCAGGTTCTGTAGATCCACAAGCTGAGGCCTTGCTTTGCCTTGGGTCTGGGCAAGCAGAGCACAGGTACATCTCCGACTCCAGGGGAAGGAAACCTCGTTAATTATTAATTAAAAGATTTTGCCAAACCCTTTCCCTAAGTAACAACAAGCAAGGAAAAAAAAACCTGCTGAATTAGAGATGAGTGTCCCTGGTTTCCCCAAGCCCCCCCATGCTCCCCAACGCCTGCAGCAAGGTGAATTTCCAGTCTTACCCATAAGAAGCCCTTCAACAGGGCTGGAGAGGTGCCACTGGGATTCACACTGGGATATGGGGCCTGATCCAGCTCTGGAGGGGGGGGAAGTGGTGCCTGGGAAGAAAAGCCCATCCTGCTCCCTCAGCCACCCTTGGTAGGGTTTTCTGATGAGGAAATGTGCTGAGTGAAATGGAAAACCATGCCTGTCCCCAGCTGCAGCTCTCACTCTGCTGTCTCCTCTGCTGCAATTTTAAACAGTTATTTATTTTCTTTGTTTTCCCAGCTTGCCATTAATTTTAAAATGAGGGGGATGTAATTTAGTAAATGAGATACTTCAGGAAGGCTTTAATTAGCTGCAGAGAGAGGCAGGGTCAGGCTTGGCAAGAGCTATGCTTCCAGGTGAGGGCTTAGCAAGGCTTTTGGGAGGTTGAATAAACCCCAGAGGTTTAGACCTTTTGGACTTGGAGGGGCCCCATGTCCAAGACCAGAGGGAAGGATGCTGGTGTGGAAGCAGAGGGGTTTGGGGCCGAGAGAACTCTTCCAGCCCTTGCCCCAAAACACACACGCACGCCCTGGAGGGTAAAGCTCTGCTCCCAAACCCTACCCTGGGGCAAGGGCAGCTCCTGCACCCATGGGCGTGCACTCAGGGTGGCCATGCTGGACCCCCTCTGTGAGGGCCATATCCACCAGGGTTTGTTAAACCCCAAGACAGCCCAGGCTTTTTTTTTTTGCTGCACATCACTTGGTGATTTCCCCAGGCCACAGTGAGCCCCAACAACTCATGCCAGAAGGATTTAGGTACACCCTGTGTGGAGACGTGGCGGGAGCAGAGCGAGTGCACCTGGGGCTGATGAAACACCTCATCTGGAGAGATACGGGTGACGAGGCACAGCCAGAGGCCTCTCGCCTGCCCTCACCACCGCAGCTGCAGCTGCCCAAACTGCCACCGTTGCCAGAGGCAGCAGGGCTGAAACTCGAAAGCAAGAGCTGGGGCTGAGAATAGCCCCGGCCCAGGCTGTGGGGAGTGGGGCAGAGCCAGACCCTGCTGGGGTGGCCGTGGAACGATGGTGCTTTGGCTCTGTGGCTTTGGCAAACTCAGGCATCACCCAAAAGCCTCTGTCCTGCCTGAGCAGCCCCCGAGCACTCAGGGGAGCAGCTGGTGGCTCCTGCACTCCATCCCAATGTGCTCCTGTTCACGTAGCCACCTTCTCCAAAGGGTTTGGGGGAAGGCTGTGCGGAGTCCAGGTTGTGCCACGCCAGCCATGGCCTCTCCCAGCCCCCCAGCCAGCACCGTTGCACAGCTGGGCAGCCGTGGGGCAGCCCCTGGCTAAATTTACTTTGCACCAGCCACAATCTCCAATCAGAAACTTGAAGAGGGACTGAAAACGGGAAGTGAAACCATCTCCAGTGGGTGCTGACGTGTGAAAGCGAACAGGGGCCACGCGGACAAGCCCCAAGTCGGTTCAGCCCCAGGACAGTTGCTGGCTCTCTGCTGTGGTAAGCTTTGCCCCTGCCTTGCCAGGCTGTCACCTCGTGGGACCATGAGCCACCATGGTGTGGGAGAGGTTTTGGGGCAGCCTAAAGCTGCCCAGAATTGGTGGGTGGGACACACACACCCACACACCAGTGGGGGCACACTGGGGCCTGGTGTCATGGTTGGTGGGGCTGCACGCCTGTGCCACCCCAGCCCAGACCCACCCCTCCTGACTCCTGGAGAGGTCCTGGTGGGGTCTTGCCCAGAAGAGTGGTCCCTGCCCCAGTACACTTGCATGCACACACTTGCAAGCATTTGTGCACACACACATACGAGCACTTGTATGCACACAGTTGCACCAGTACAGACACACACCCTTCCACAGTGACTCCCAGTGCATCCAGTCTCCCCTGCCGGGGCCCCACTGGCCCCACACACACATGGTGTTGAGGGGTAAGGCTGATTCATCCTGCTCAGCTCGTGACCTTGTCCCCCTGTGCCACCTCCTGATGTCACCCCACTGCCAGGTCACCCCACTGCCAGGTCACCCCAACTTCTCTCTCATTAACTGAGTTAAAATAATCAGTCTCTGCCTCCTGCCAGGAAGCCCATTAGCTGGGCCTGTCCATCAGCCCAACTTGTCACGAGATGCACAGGGCAGCCTCCAGATTCCCACAATATGGGGCAAGTTTCCCTGAATCTGGGAATTAAAAAACAGGTTATAAATGAATAAAATGTGGGTTATAAATTATAAAATACAGATTATGAATTACAAAATACTATAAAACAGCTCTCAACCAGTCCCAGGTAAAAAGCCCAGCTGGGGACAGCCACAGAACCTTAGATCAAGGCTTATTGCCCTGCAATTGAAAGGGAATTAAACAAAATAAATAAATGTTGGGGGCTGTGTGGTTGAAAACAGGGCCTGAGCAATCAAGGCAGCTTTCAAAGATGAGAGCATTTGCATAGCAGTGTCAAAACAACAACTGCCACGGTACACAGCTGGCAGCAGCAGGAGGGGGAGCTGGACCCCTGGCTGGAGGTTTATTTAGATATTTATTAATTTCTAGTCACAGACTGGGGAGAAGTAAATGGCCCCCAAAATAAACCCCTGGGCTTGTAAACAGATTGTAAACAAGTTGAACCAACTCAAAAATAAACACCTTTCGGCTACTTCAAAATATTTATGATCTCAAGTTTAGCATGATAATAAAATAAAACTCCCAGCAGAGCTTCAGCCCTGGTCTGGGGACCAAACGAACCCTTGTTTTCTACTCATATTTGGTGTAAACAACCACAAGTCCCAGGCAGATGAGTTGATGAAGGGGTTTTGGTACTGCTCATCTGGAGAAATATGGTCATTAAGTTTCAACCCCTGTTAGAACTTCTAAGATAGGGAGTTTTTTAGCTTAATGTTAAGAAATTTCTAGGTAGAGAATGTTGGTGGCAGGGAGACAGCAAGGCAGAGGCAGTGATGGCTGACGGGTGTGATGGAGACAGACACCGCAGTCCTCACCAGGCCCTTGGGACTAAACAGAAGGGTTTGACTCTGCCAGTTAGGGAGAACTTTTAGATAAATTTGGGTTTCTCCTCCTCCAGCACCTGCCAGGGTGAGGAGTGCTGGTGCCAGGGCTTTTGCAACCAGGGCAGGGACGACAGGCAGGGAATGCTGAATCACAAAATTACGGAACAGGCTGGGTTGGAAGGGACCTTTAAAGATGATCCAGTCCAACTCCCATGCCTTGGGCAGTGGTATCTGTCACAAGATCAGCTTACCCAAAGACCTGTCCAACTTGACCTGGGGTGCATCCAAGGGAGGACCAACATGCTGGGTACACCCTGAGGCTGGATCCTGCCCTCCAGCCAATGCCACCTTCACTGGCAGTCTCCTCACCCTGAGCAAGGGCCACCAGCCTAAGTTGTAGCAGAGCCTCAGACCTTACCCCTTCCTCTGCAGCCACAGCAGGGAAGAACATTGGGTTTAAGCATTTCTGCCATGTGATAGGACAAGAGGAAATGGCCTTCAGTTGCTCCAGGGGAGGTTCAGATTAGACATCAGGAAAAATTTCTTCACTGAAAGGGTTCTCAAGCACTGGAACGGAATTCCCAGGGAGGTGGCTGAGTCACCACCCCTGGAGGTGTTTGAAAGATGGATAAATGAAGTGCTCAGGGCTATTAGTGGACAGGTATGGTTGGAGTCTATGATCTCAAAGGTGGTTCATTGATTCTATGTGGGGCACTTTTGGCGGGACACCCCGGGCTGGCCGTGGGCAGGGGGGTGCCGACACGCATGGTGAGTCCCCAGCTGAGTTGGCATTCTCCCCGCACATCTGTGCCGACCGCAGCCGCGCTGCGCGGGAACAGCCTTTGCTAAAATTACAACCTGGCTGAAAACAAGAGCCCACTTTGGCCAAACACCAGCTGGGAGCCAGGAATAGCCCCAGCCCCAGCACGCGCCACTTCCTCGGCACAAACTTTCCAGCACGTGGCACCCAGAGCATCACTGCCCAGCTGTGCCGCGGACAGGGCGGGAAAAGCCATTCTTCAGGCCCGTTTCAGCAATGGCTCTGTGGGAGAGTGGGAGAGGGCTCTGCAACCTTTCAAGGCCATGTTGGATGGAGCTTTGAGCACCCTCATCCAGTAGGAGCTATCCTTGACTGTGGCAGGGGGGCTGGACCTGGATGGGCTTTAAGGTCCCTTCTAAGCCAAACCATTCCGTGATTCTATGATTCTTGAATTCTTTGTCCCAGGTAGCCAGGACAGCCTGGCATTCCCAGTGGGATGCACAGCACCCCCCAGGTATGGGGTCCTAGCAGGCTGCACGATGTGTGTCGAGCCCCCAGGGTGGTTCTGCTGCTCAGCCATACAGAGGGGCCTCAGCTCCCATACCCTGTACGGTGCCGCTGTTGTTCTCTGCCAGGTTACCGCAGCCCACTAGGATGTATCCCTAGGGGATGGGGACCCTGAGCAGAGTGGGGTCTGCTCCCAGGGCTCCTGTCAGGCTGGGAGAATTGGCATTGTTCAGCCTGGAGAAGAGAAGGCTCCAGGGAGACCTTAGAGCAGCCTCCCAGTATGGAAAGGGGCTCCAGGAAAGCTGAAGAGGGGTTCTTGATCAGGGAGTGCAGGGATAGGACGAGGGAAACAGTTTTAAGATGAAAAAGGTGAGATTGAGATGAGATCTTAGGAAGAAATATTTTCTTGTGAGGGTGGGGATGCAATTGCACACGTTGCCCAGGGAAGCCATGGCTGCCCCATCCCTGGAGGTGTTCAAGGCTAGATTGGATGGGGCTTGGAGCCCCCTGATCCAGTGGGAGGTGTCCCTGCTCAGGGCAGGGGGACAGGGGTGACAGTGGTACGGGGGGGGGCAGAGATAGCAGTGACGGGGGTGGGGACGGGGCAGAGGGAACACAGATGACAGTGGCACGGGGGAAAGGGGTGACAGTGATGGGGACAGAGGTGAGAGGACGGGGTCGCAGTGTTGCGGTGACAGGACGGGGTGACAAGGACAGAGGTGACAAGGACAGGGGCGGCAGTGGCGGGGTGACAGTGGCGGGGTGACACGCGGGATCAGGGCGCGCCGTGCCGCGGGTGGGAGGCAGCGCCCCCTGGCGGCCCCGCGCCGCTCCAATCGCTCACTCCCCCCGCCACGCCCCGCGCGCCCCCGCGTGGCCGCGGGTCCGGGGGGCACCGGGGGGCACCGGGGGGCACCGGGGGGCACGGAGCCCGCCCGGCCCCCCGCACGTGCCGCGCACCTCAGCCTCCCAGGGCACGACCCTGTGCTGTGAGCCCGCAGACCCCAGCTCTGGGGTGGGGGGGCTGTAGAGTGGGCACCCCAGCAGCACGAGGGCTCCAGCTGAGCCCCTTCACCCCCTGGAGGTGCCTCTTCCCCCCAAGATGGGAGCCCAAATCTCAGCCCAGAGGGTGCTCGTGCCCCTGCACCCATGGGTGCTGCAGCTGCACCTTGTCTGGGGGACTGGAGCCCTGTGCTGGCTGCAGTTTCCCTCACCAGAAGCGATGGAAATCTCAACCCACCTCGTTCTGCTTCCAAATTACGACCTGTGCTCTTCTGTCCATAATTCAGGAGGAGACGGGAACACGCCTGGAGCTTCAGCACATTAATTATGAGCCGTTGGCCCAGGCCCTGCCTCTGCCCTTGCCTTGCTGGGCAGCGCAGGAGCAGCACCGGCAGCTGAAACTATTTCTGCCTGCATAAAATCAGCTCCATGGAAAGATGTGTGGGTTCCCTGGGTCCTGTCCAGGGCACTGAGGGGAGCTGTGTCCATAGGGACAGCCCTCAGCCAGCCCCAACCCTGGGGAAAGCAACAGGGCAATATTTGGAAGCATAGGTCCTTCAGGGCCTCTGAGCCTTCTACAGGGCCAGGAGTTGTTCCTGAGGATTTTTTGGAGAGGGGAAGGCTCAGTCGTGCCTGCACAGCCATGCGCATTGCCAGCATCCCCACGTGACACTCCCATACCATCCCTCGCACCCCGGTGCCAAGTGCCCTGCCCCAGCAATGCCAAAGGGACACAGAGGCAAAGAGGCAGTGACTCGCAACTACCGACAAAGACCTCGGCTTTATTCCAGCCTCTCCAGCATCCCCTCCTGGTGGCTCCCACTGCATGGCTACAGGGGCATCACTGGGAGGCTCCAGGTTTGCAGAGATTCACCTCTGCAGAGACTCAGGATTGCAAAATCTTTGCTCAGCCAAGGTCTCAACGTGCCTTTTGGGGGTGTTCTTTCCCATTTACCCATAACCAGATGCGTGGCCTCCCCACCACCATTGCTGCAGGGAGATGCTCTTGTGGAGATCCGGGAAAGGCTGGGCCAGACTCTATGGGGTTATTGGGAAGGGGCCAAGCAGGGCCAGCAGGAGCAGTGGGGAGAGGAGCTGGCAGCGGCCCTGGCACAGGGACCCACCACTGGCTGTGGCTGCCCTGGAGGCGAAGACTTTCCGGCTGCGGAGGGGCTGCGGCGGGCGGAAGTTGTTGGTCATTTTTAGGAGCACGGAGCCGACGGCTGGAAAGTGGAGGGTGCTGACAAACGCCTGCAGCTGCGCAGGGGTAGAGGCAGGGGTGGGCAACCATTTCACTGGGTATTCTGAGCTCCTGGCTGCTCATGAGGCCCTACAGCTGGTGGCACAGGACCCATGCATGGCCCTGCACCAGCAGTTGTCCTCCCGCCACCCCTCACTGCTCTCCCGAAACCAGACCTGGAGGGTAAATACATGAGCTAAGGCCTTGCAGAGATCAGCTCTTGGATTTTAAAGGATCTAATCGTGTTTCACTGCCTTTGCTGATCTCTTAAAGAGCAGCTGGCCCATGACACCCTCAAGGAAATACGTCTACTAAGATGCTTGGGCAGCAGAGGAGAACTCTCTCTATCCATCTATTCATCCACCCACCCTCCTTGAAGCCTTTTCTGAGTTCCAATGTGTTTGTTCTCATTTTGCTTTCTGATTACCAAGGCTGGGTGGGAGAGCCCTAAGGATGGGATTTCTCCCTGCTAGCACGTGACCACAGCTCTGTTACTAAACCATCATAAAATTAAGTAGTTGCCAGGAGCGCTATTATAGAGGTGACTTTCCCTGTGCTCTTGCTTAGGGGTCAGGAAAGGCAAGGAGAGGGGTCACCCACAGGGTCCAGGCTTTTGGGCACCAGAGCATGGGGCTGTATATCCTGGTACCTGCTCCTGGCCGATATCCACCGGCTCCTCAAAGACTGTCCAGACGACGACCTCGCTGCAGTCAGGGGTGGTGAGGGAGCCCTGGTAGCGGTAGTACCCAGAGAGCTGGCTGGTGGGTGGCAGCAGGGTGCTCAGGCGGAATGTGGAGGCCAAATCCACGGAGTCTCCTGTGAGGCGAGATGTGAGCACTCAGCCTGTCCCATGCTGAGCACATGGTAGGGACAGCAGAGCCACCCCCACCAGCTTCCCTCAGCCAGATGGCCCCACAGACCGGCAGGTCTCCCACACACAACCAGCTGGGGCACACAGTGGGGGGGGGGTCTCTCCCCTTCCAATTCCTGCCCCAACAAGCAGGTGACTCACCAGCATTAGAGACATTCCTCAGCCCCGCCACGATGGTGTTGTAGTTGGTGTTAGGGGTTTCGGAGACCTGCGGAGGGGGAGAGTAAGCAGCTGGGGCAGAGCAGAGCCAGATCGTCCTACACCACTAAGCATCCACAGGCAGAGCCAGCCTCAGCCCTGCAAAGCAGTGGTGGGGATGGGTGAGCTCCCAGCTGGCACCCCCCTGCACAAAGCCAGCGGAGTGGTCATGGCACCTTTAACCACTGAGGTTCCCCAGCACCTCCTGGCCATGACCCAGCCTTCATGCACCTTCTTGCTCCTCCGGGCAGCCCTACAATGCTCCCACAGCTGCACTGTGAGAGGCCTGTTCCTTGGGGGTCCCCTCCCACCAACAGCACAAGCCCCTGCAGACCCACCTGGAAGAAGAAGCCAAGGACCGCCAGCCCACTGGGATGTCCCTTCGCCTCTGCCAGAGTCCGGTACTTGATATTGATGTGGACAATGTGCAACTGGGGGAAGAATGGAGGGACTAAATGTGGGCAACTGCAACTGGAACTGTGTGGGCAGCGGGGCACTAGCCCACAGATCTCACCAGCCAGCCTGGGGCAGCCATACTGTGAGCCAGCCACCCCCCAGAAAAGCCCTCCCGCTCCCATGGGTGCTTTTCAGAGGATCAAAGCACCCCAATGAAGCGAGCATCCTTTGAAGGGGGTGGGGAAAGCAGGCCAGTGTTCCCAGGGTACCCACCAGCCACAATACATAAATTTTGCTCTCCTCTGGCAGATAATTAATATTTTAGAGGCGCAGAGCCTCTTTCACCCAGAGAGATCCTGACGCACTTGGCACAGTATGCTCATGCACACTCTTGCACGCATTCACTGAATCAGCACGTGGTCCCCACAGGGTACAGAGCCCTCCAAACCCCAACAAGTGCCTCCAACAAGGCAGCTTGGCCCACGCATGGTAAAGAAAATCCTTGAGTCTCGTGTCAGCTGATTTTTAACCACCCAGGTGCCCTGTGCAGCCACTGTCTCTTTCTCACCATCATCACAAGGCTGTGGTGATAGGGATCATGCCCAAACCTGCTGGCACAGCGTCACCAAGCCCAATCACCCTGCTGCATGGCAGCCTTGAGGTGCACCAGCAATACACATCTCCATCACACCAAGGACTGGCGCCACCCAGAGAGCACAATGGGTGCTTTTCATTGCCTACCTCCATTGGGAGCTGATGCCCATCGAGGGTGTGCTCGGAGCCGTTCCCAGCTGGGCTGCCCCAGTGGAAGTGGAGCTGCAGCGCACGGTACCTGCCAGGGAGGCCCCCACCACTGATGGTGATGTGCTCAGAGGCCAACTCGCTCGCCAGGCTCAGCATCACTGCAAGGGCAGCAGGATAGGGTGAGGATAAGGAACAACCCTGGCAAACCCGGGCTCGTCCTCCTCAGGCTTCATCCCAGCACCAACACCAACCCACAAGTCTGGAGCTGCCCTGGGACCCTGCAGCTTGAGGGCAGAGATCACTCAGGAACGGTGGCAAGGCTGAGCCCTGCCTGTGACAATGCCAGGGGAGTCGGGGCCGGGGAGGGTGCCCAGCCGCAGCACGCACCCGTGTGTCCATCGTTTGTCAGCTTCCACTTGCCCGGGGGGGCCTGGTCATAGCCCTCGAAGAGGATGTCCCCAAGGCCACTGTCCCGCTGCAGCCGGCGCCTGTCGATGTTCACTGGGGACTGCTTGTCACCGCCGCACGTGGCTTTCAGCTCCTTCCAGTGGCTGGGCCCTGCAGAGGAGGGGCAGGGGCACCACGGGCAGCCACCGGGCCACTGCTGCCCCCGGGGGGCACACGAGGCCAAGGGTGGCTGGGTCCCCATCCAGCCTGGCCGTGTCCGTCTGCATCCCGTGGGAGCTGCCCCCCTGCCTGGCCAACCTTCCTCCCTATTGATGAGTGGGGGTTTATTGCAGCCTCATCCATAATTCAGCAGGATTTCCTCACGGGGCTGGGGGCTATATTTAGCCCAGCAGCAGCATCTGTCCCTCCACACTGGCGCTGGGGAAGAGCAGGCTTTTCTCCCAAGCCCTTCTGCGTGTCTTTGCAAGCAAACCCTGCCGTGGAACTGCGCGGGCCACCAGCCCTCCCCAACCTGTGGGCCAGGGCTCACGCTGGGACTGGGCAGGGCTTTGCTTTGTACACAGAGAGTAAACTACCTCAAACAGCGCCGGTAGGAGAAGGACAGACAGCAGCTATGGAGAAAGGGAACAGAGGACTAAGGCCCATTCACAGAACACACAGTTTGGGTTTTACCACATTTTAGCCTACATGCTCTGGTTTTGCCCAGTTGTGGTAGGCCACAGCACACCCTGACCACGTAACTCATCCTGGGGCAAATTTCATATGGGGTCCAGCATGACCATATGATGCCTGTCAGCAGCTCCCACGGTGGGAGGTCACCATGACAGAAGCTGGGCCAGGACGTGGCAGCACCAGGAGCCGGCTGGACCTACTGCAAACCCACAGTGCTGCCTTGGGGCCATGAGCAGAGGTCCCCATGGCTGCCACCATGGCCAGGCCACACAACCTGCATGTGTGTCTCGCTGTCCCCACTGCCCTAGGATCATCTCTTCTTGCAACACTCATTGCGGTCTACAACTGTGGGATGTATCTTGTCGCCCTACTGGTCACTGCTCCAGGGTGGCTGCCAGGACACCTGCTCTGTTGCCTGGTGGCCCCAGGGCAGCCCAAGCTGCAGGTCCCCAAGGTGGAGATGTCAACACTGAGCAGTGCCAGCAGCTGGACTGCAGTCCTATCTGGGGAATGGGAGCCCTCCCTGGCATCTACAGCCCCATCCATCCAGGGCATTTCCAATCCCAGGGGAGCTCAGGGCATCACTCCCAGGGCACCGCTGGCTTTGCTCTGGCATGCATTATGGCTGGGCAGCCTTTGGCTGACCGACACACTGTTACCCCACATATCCCCTACAACCAGGACCTGGAGGGCCACTCCCCCAGCAGCGCCCCATGGCCCAGCTCTTGCCTTTACCCATCTTCCTCTTGGGCAGTCAGAACCAGAGACACACACTCACTCCCTCCTCCTGCCCCTCAGGCTCAGCCCTGTCTCCTTCCCTTCTTCTCTCATTACTCCCAGCAGCTTTTTGTCTCAAAACCCCAGGAGCTGTAGCCTGGCCGTGCCACTGCCCTGTTGGCTCCCCAGCAGAGTGCTTCCAGGCAGTCCCACAAATTACCAGGTGCCTTCATTAAGATACCATTCCCTGAGGCCCTGCTGCAAGCACACAACTGGCTCTTTCCTGTAGCCCCTTTTAGTACTGGAAGGCTGCTAGAAGATCTCCCTGGAACCTTCTCTTCTCAAGCCTGAACAACCCCAACTCTCTCAACCTGTCCTCATATGGGAGGTACTCCAGCCTTTTGATCATCTTTGTGGCCTCCTCTGGACCCACTCCAACAGATCCCTGTCCTTCCTGTGCTGCAGGACTGAACACTGGGCTCCAAGTGGGGTCTCACAAGAGTGGAGTAGAGAGGCAGAATCATCTCCCTCACCCTGCTGGTCACACTTCTTTTGATGCAGCCCAGGATACGGCTACTTTCTGGGCTGCAAGGACACATTGCCGAGTCATGTTGAGCTTCTTATCCACCAGCGCCCCCGAGTCCTTCTCCTTGGGGCTGCTCTCAATCCATTCTGTGCCCAGTCTGTACCTGTTCTTGTGATTGCCCTGATCCAGGTGCAGGACCTTGCACTTGGCATTGTTGAACTTCATGAGTTTCGCACAGGTCCACTTCTCCAGCCTGTTTGGGTCCCTCCGGATGGCATCCGTTCCCTCCAGCATGTCAACAGTGCCACGCAGGTTGGTGTTGTCAGCGAACTCGCTGAGGGTGCCCTCAATCCCACTGTCCATATCTGCAACAAAGATGTTAAACAACACTGGTCTCAATACTGACCCCTCCAGAACACTACTCATTACTGGTCTCCGCTTGGACATTGAGCTATTGACCACAGCAGTTGAGTGCAACTGCTCAGCCAATTCCTTGTCCACCAAGTGATCCATCCATCAGCTCTGTGTCTCTCCAATTTAGAGATGAACGTCACGCAGAACAGTGTCAAGTGTTTTGCACAAGTCCAGGTAGATTATGTTAGTTACCCTTCCCTCATCCACCAAAGGTGAAGCCCTGTTGTAGAAGGCCACCAGATTTGTGAAGCACACTTTACCCTTAGTGAAGCCGTGTTGGCAGTTGTCGATCATATCCTTATTTTCCATGTGCCTCAGCAGAGTTTCCAGGAGGATCTGCTCCATGATCTTGCTGGGCGCAGAGGTGAGACTGACCAGTCTGTAGTTCTCTGGGTCTTCCTTTTTTTCTTTTTTAAAATTGGAAGTTCTGTTTCCCCTTTTCCAGTCAGTGGGAACTTTACCAGACTGCCACAACTTCTCAAATATGATTGATAGTGGTTTAGCAACTTCATCTGCCAGTTCCCTCAGGACCTGCAGATGCATCTCATCAGGTCCCATGGATTTGTGCACCTTCAAGTTCCTTAGATGTTCTCACGCCTGATTCTCTTTTACAGTTTCAGTTCTTTATCTCCGAGTTCCTGCCTTTGCCTTCTGTGACTTGGGTTGTGTGGCTTGAGCCTTTGCTGGTAAACACTGAGGCAAAACCGCCATTGAGTACCTCAGCCTTCTCTACATCCTAGGTAACCAGGTCTCCCTTTTCCTTCCAGAGAGGGCCCATATTCTCCCTAGTCTTCCTTTTATCACTGATGTACTTATAGAAAGTTTTCTCATTGTCCTGGGCATCCTCGGCCAGATTGAATTCTATCAGGGCTTTACCTTTCCTAACCTGATCCCTGGCTGCTCGGACATTTTTTTCTGTGTTCCTCCCAGACTACCTTCCTTTGCTTCCACCCTCCGTAGGCCTTGTTTTTTGTGTTTGAGTTGGTCCAGGAGCTCCTCCTCCATAGAGGTCTCCAGGAGTTTTTGCCTGACTTCCTCCTTGTTAGGATTCATCACTCCTGAGCTTGGAGGAGGTGATCCTTGAATGTTAACCAACTTTCTTGGGCCCCCTCCTCTCCAGGGCTTTATCCCATGGAACAGTACCAAGCAGATCCCTGAAGAGGCCATAGTCTACTCTCCTGAATCCCAGGGTAGTGAGCTTGCTGCATGCTCTCCTTGCTGCCCCAAGGAGCTTAAACTCCACCATTTCATTTTCACTCCTCCCAGTCGAGCTGCCCCTGGAACTGGAACCCCTGGACACTGGGCACCTGCTCCCCTCAACCAGTGCTGATTTTAGCCCACAAAAGGAGTTTCTCTGGATAGACATTTGCACAAGCCATGCCAGGGCAGTTCCAGGACAGTTTATGCTGTGAGGCTGCTCGGCCCATCATCGTTTGCTGCCAGGGTGAGTGACATGGCAGCAGAGAGTGCCTGGAGTGGCTTGCACTGCTCTGCCCCAGCAGCTGGACCCAGAAGTTGTGCTCATCTTCCCCAGTGCCCCCCTGGGATGAGCACCTCTTCACCTGCCCCTGCTCCCACCGAGCGCATCCCTGGGCTGTCCAGCACAGCATCAGTCCTCCTCCATGCATCCCTCCAGCTGAACATTGTCCTGCTTTATTATCCTTCCTTCAAATGGAACTGAAAACCCCTTCAAAATCAGAGAAATGCTCAGAAACTGGTTGTCCATGATAGATGGCATTGGCTTCAGCTAAATGTTTTGCATAGAAAATTTCAGTGATTATTTTTTCAGCTAGGTTCAACCTTTGCACCAATGCATCAACCTACCTAGAGGCAAATCAAACCTCTCAGACAGAAAGTGCCTCAAACCACAAAATCTTTGAAGCATCATTTATTTTCTAGTGGCTCAGGAAGTTCACTGCCTCTGTCTATAACCTCTCACAAAACCCACAGCATTTGCATATTTCTGAGATCAAGTTAAGTTGGTGCTATTGAGATTCAGCACTCCAAGAACTTGTTTGCTCCAAGCCGAGCACCTCCTGTGCCCTGTGAGTTTGGCACCACACTGGGAAAGTGCATTACAAAGCAGCAGCCAAGCCTTCCCTGAGGAGTCTGAAGTTAATTGGTCTTAGCTGAAACCCATCCTGGCCAACTTCTGCTTTGGCTATCGCAGCTGTGTAGGCATCTGCATCCCTTGCATGTCTTTTTCTCAGCTTTTCATCTCTAACAACAGCCTCTGATGCCTCCTCTCCAATCCCCTGGCAGATGCTCCAAGGAGCCCTTGCCTGAGGGCTGTGGCTCCAAGAGGGCAGGGGCTGATGAGACACTCCCAGGAGGAGCAGCCTGGGGGATACAGAATAGGCAGGGATGGCTCTGTGGGAAGCTGAGTTCCTGGGTGTATAGGAGATACTGCTGGCAGGGTGCTTGGAGCAAACTCTCATGTCCTGTGGTCTCCGTGCCTCTTGTGCAGCGGAAATATGTCTGCCGTGCCCTTCTGTCCATGCTGCTCTGGAGCTGCCTTAGCTGAGGGAGCAGCAGCATCCTCCAGCTCCGATGCCTTGGGAAGCAACCACTACCTCATAGGCAAGATGGGTTTAAATGCTCCTCTTGGCACTGAAGTCTGCTCTGGCACCATCCAGCTCAGCTCCTGAGGGCAGGAGTGTGACACACGGGGCTGCCTGCCCTCCACTGCCCTCACCCTGCCAGTAACATGTGTTCCCCCACGCAATGTGCTTTCAGCAAAGCATCGCAGGGCTGCAGCGTCATGGCTGCTGGGCTTTGTTGGCTTGGGGGGGATCTGAACTCCCCCCAAACACAGCCAGCCCTGCCCCAGTGCCTTTGCTGGTGCTGAGATGCTGGGTGTGACGAAGGGAAGTGCTTATTTCCCCTTGGTGGGATGGCCCAGTGCCCAGCGCCCAACCCTGAGCACAGGGATGAGCTTTGAGCCCGCAGTGGGCACGGGGTGACAGCAGCTGGGGCTGTCCCAGCACAGGGCACCCTGACACAGCTGCTGCAAGGAGGTTTGCCCAACTGCCGGGCACCAAATAGCCTGCCCAGGTAAAGGTGTGAGCTGTGTTGGAGTTTGGGTTTGTCCAACGGAGCAGAGCCAGTCTGCAGGGTGGCACGGGCACCAGGAGGTGAGGTTCCTTATGAAACAACAGCACCTACGCTGGCACTGGGCAGAGGGACGGATGAATAGATGGATAGATAGATGGATGGATATTTGTGAGGTTTACCCACAGACACTGTCCAATGGCCAGTGGTCCCTCTTTGCCCTGGTGTGGCCTGAGGAGAGGCAGGACAGTGGCTGGTGCCCCCTCAAGGCAGCCCACAGCCACCTGCATGGCAGCAGTGCAGGTCAAGGCAAGGTGCTGCCTGTCACACCTTCGGAGCAGCCGAAGCCCCCACCAGCCCTTCCTCACCTGGGATTAATGCCCCCACTCCACAGGCAGAGACATGGGCTTGTACGGAGCACAAGGTGTGTGGTGCTGGGTAGCAGTGGGTCCCTGGAGCAGCCAATGACACAGCCACAGCTCTGGTGATCCCGCCCTGTGCAGCCCATTCAGGGCAGGGCCAAAGTCACCTGTTTTTCCGTGTCACATCCAACAAGGAAACGTAGTCATTCCCGTATGGCTGTCCTGCTGCCCCTGCCCTGCCGCATCCACCCAGGAATGTCCAGCACCATGCATTCAGCCTACTGTGTCCACTGGGGCACCTCCACCCCATCAGCATCATCCTGCTGTGTCCATTGAGAGGCACCTCCATCCCTTCACCTTCATCTTGCCACATCCATGGCGCCCAGGATTGCTCCTGCCATGGGGCAGGAGGTTTTTGCACAGCCGTGTGTCACTGTGTGGTGTATTTGGAGCCGGGACCTTACTGACCGTCCTCGGTGAGTCGCCATCTTCTTGGTCATTCTTTCCCCACCACGAAATTGTGACATTTTGTCAATTTTTGGTGATTTGGGTTTGTTTTTTTGGACTTGGGGCTGGGCTGGGGTCTGCCGCCAGTTTGGGAATGGGCACTAAGTGTGGCATTTCAGGCTGTGTCTTGTCCTTGCGGACTTGGAGGATTCTGGTGCATGCCATGGAGGACTTGGGGGGCAGGTTTTCTCAATTAAAAGATCTTAAAATTTGTCTGGGAAATGTGTCTGACCTCTCAGGGAGCCTGTTCCGGAAATTCAGGTTTAAGTCTCTAAGAAAGTTAATTTTTGTCTGTGTTAAACAAATTAGTCTTTGATCTAAGGTCTAAGTCCTCAACTCTTAGTCCTGAGGACTAAGTCAGTCACCTGTGGTGAGGAGCAGGAACTTCTCTGTGGGATCCCATGGGGAAATGACAGTCTGCCCTCGGCCACGAGCAGTCGTGCCTGACTTTGTATTGAAACAGCACGTCCCTGTGATCTTAACCAGTCTTTTTCAGGGGTATCTTAAAGAACCCATCGTCCAGGTAAGCCACATCAAAATTGTGTTGAAAATGCTGCCAGGAACATCATTTGTCTGTCTTTGTTGGCAACTTTTACTAGAATTTAGCCAAAAATCCCAATTTGAACCAAATTACTTGTGATCTAAGAGCGAGAAAAATGCAGTTTGCCAATTTCTTCAGCAAAAAGTTTTTAATGGTGGGGTTCTCCTGGTTTTCAAATAGAGGTAGAGAGATAGAGACCTTGCACACTTGAGGAGGCAGCAGAACCTCCTTGGAAAGACCAAACATCTTTTCTTTATCTTTCTTTGGGTGATTATTAGTTCTACCTTTTCTGAAACAAGTCAGAAAGTGTCAGAAAGCAGAACTGGGCATAAAAGATGATGGCTGGTCTCTAAAAATTAAAAAAAAATGCCTTGCAAAAGAAATGGGATTATGGTAACTAACCTGGGATTTTAGGTTATATATATAAAATACATATGAAAATATATAACATATATAACATATAGATTTTTATATGTGAAAAACATATAGAGACAAAAATACAGACATTATATAAATGATACAGAATTATACATAGATTTATATAACAATGAAGTCTACATAGGTATTATATATATTTTATATGTAATGTATGAATATATCATATCTTATCTAGTATAGTATATTATCTATTAGATATTTATATTTTATATGTAATGTATGAATATATCATATCTTATCTAGTATAGTATATTATCTATTAGATATTTTTATATATCTAATATGTATATTTTATATACAATATATAATACACATAATATGTACATATATACAATGTATGTTAGGTATATATAAGGACATTTGGTGTATATAATGTGTATCTCTACATATGTATAGATATAGTATATATATAAATATATATGGGATGTAAGTATATGTGTTTGTAAAGAGTGTATATGCACATTATATATAGAATGTATGCACATTATATGTATAAAAATATGTATAGAGAGACTTATCCCAAATCTAAACATGTTAGAGTTACAAATGATAAACTCCTCGCAATGGGAAAAGTGTGGGGTTTCTGAGCTGTGCTGGGCAGGGCAGGGGCCATGGGCACAGGGTGCTGCCTCACCCCATGTCACTCTCTCTCTCCCTCGCAGGTCAGCCCACAGCTACACCTAAAGTGATGCTCTTCCCACCATCCGCTGACGAGATCAAATTACAGCAAAAATCCACCCTGGTGTGCTTAATTGAAGACTTCTACCCTGGCTCTGTGGAGGTGACCTGGAAGGGTGATGGGGAGTTCCTCAGCGGCAGTGTGTTTAACAGCGAGGCCATACGGCAGAGCGACGGCAAGTACCAGGCCAGCAGCTACCTGTCACTGACACCCTCCGACTGGGAAAGGCACGAGACCTACTCCTGCACCGTGAAGCATGAGGGTATCAATGTGGAGAAGTTCCTGAGGAGATCCGAGTGCTCCTAACTCCCCTGGGACCTCCCCACCCGTGGCAGCCCTTCACCATCCCCCTTCCTCTTCCCTGCTGCTGGGAGCATTGACTCCCTCCCTTGCCGTAGATGTCTCTCCCCACGCCCCCCTGTGCCTTACTCCTGTCCCTCAGCCCTGACTGTGCCACGAATAAACACTGACATTGAACTAGTGCTGGCTCAGCATCCCTGTCTCTGTGTCCTTCCAATGCACCTGCTCCCCTAGAGCCATCCAGCAGTGCCCCAGTGACACCAGTGTGGAGGAGGGTGGGATGGGATCATGCACACACACACACGTGTTGCCGGGGTTACCCAGGGCTCTCTGCAGCTCTTGCTCACTCTCAGGGATCCCACTGACCCTCCCTGACACTGTCAAGACCACAGGAGGAGTAGTTGGGGTCATCAGCCCGGTCTAAGCTCCTGTGCCAGCAGAGGCACATGTCCTGGCTGTGCTGGTCTTGTCCCTTGCCCACTGGCCTCTGGGCACCAGGTCCGTTGCAGGGACACATGGCTTGTGGTGGGGCCATGGCCAGCCAAGTCACTTGGCTGGTCACTTTCCTTGGTCACTTCTGCGTTCCCCAGGATCAAGGTGGGGAGTGGAGGTGCTGATGGAGCCACCAGGACATGCATATACACCACTCTGTCCCTTGCACCCTGTGCCACAGCAGCCTGGGCCCCTGCATGGCACACGTGCTGGCCCCAGCACAGCCCTATGGAAGGTTCCCTGCAGCCCTGCACATACAGAGACCCATAGGCACAGCTGTGCAGAGAGCACCAGTGCTCAGCTACAGGTGCCCTATCAGAACTGCCAGGACCCATCTGGGTTATGGGAGACAGGAGCACCCGGCCATGCTGGGTGCAGTCATGGGGGAGACGCCTCCCCTCACAGCCTCTTTTGTGGACACCTCTCAGGGCACAGCAGGGATGACCAGAGCCATAGGAACCCCACCATCACCATGGCTCCTCCCTGCCTCCAGCCAGCAATCAGCTGCCCTGGGAAAGCCAGGGCCCAGCCAACAACTTCACCGTGGGACAGAAGCTCCTGGAATTTGCCTTGCTTGGAGCAAAGTCCCCAGCAGCCAACAAGCAGAAAGCACAGCTCTGTGCAGCACTGCCAATCATGTGTCCTCCCTACTGCGTCCATCTGCCCTGCCTACCTCAATGCCTCCATCCATTCTACCCATCCCATGAACTCCATCCATCCCAGAAAGCTCTGATGGAGCCGCCCACCCTGGCTTTTTAAGTGCTCTTTTTTTGTTGTTTTAACCCAGGCATTCGGCAACCACTTGAAGATTTCTCAGGAAATGAAACCAAAAAGCTTCTGCTAAACTCCAACTCTAATGGCAAAATCTGAGGGGACAATTTCTGCTCTCTGCATTGTTCCTTGTTTGGCAAAACATCTAAGGGAGCAGAGCCTCTGAGGGAATAGCACTGCAGCAGTAACCCCAAACTTACCAGGAAAGCAAATACCAAAGAGAAACTTTGAGTGGAATTAAGATCCTTTCATTTATCTCTTGCTCACATGGACATGACAGGGTGGGCGGGGATAGCCTGGACACAGCACTGGTCCTGCTGTTGATGAAAGGAGTCCCATGTCCCCCAGGGCTGCTGAGGACCTCAGGGTGAGGGCTACAGAGTGTTTTAGCATTTCAGAAGACTTTATTCTGATGGAAAGATGCTGCTAATTACTCAGATAAGGTGCTTTTCCCAACGTGTATGTCTGCAGGGTGTGCAGCTCTCCAGCCAGCTCTGGGTCCACAGTCACATCCTCAGTGCCAGCACAAGGCTCCTGACTGGAGTAGCGTCCATGTCCCCATCCCTATCCTTTCCCTGGCAGCTTCCCACTCCATGTAAACCTCTGCCTGTGGCATCCTCATCCGTGGCCTCATGGTGCTGACAGGGCTTTCTCTGGAGAGAGCTGCTGCCTGGGTTTCTGCCAGCTGAAAATGCCCCAAGGACAGAAACCTGCTGTGAGGAAAGATGCTGACCTTATTTTCAGCTGCAAAAGCTGAAGCCTCAGTAGTTACTGACACTGGTAGTTGGCAAATCACAGTCTTAAGCAGTGGTCGAGGCTGACGGGGTACCACAGGAACCCCCCATCCCAACCATGCTGCCAGGATTTACCCTGCTAAATGCCACATTTGGGGGGGGGGGGGGGGGGGGGGGGGGGGGGGGGCACATATAATGGGGAGGGCTGGCATGGTAACATTTTTGTGAGCCTTGAAATCCATCCGGACATTTCTCCCCTCAGTACAAGGAAAGACATTGAGGTGCTGGAGCACGTCCAGAGAAGAGTCTGGAGAACAGGTCTTATGAGGAGTGGTTGAGGAAACTGGGACTGTTTAGCCTGGAGAAGAGGAGGTTCAGGGAAAACATTATTGCTCTCTACAACTACCTGAAAGGAGGTTGTAGTGAGGTGGGTGCTGGTCTCTTCTCCCAAGTAACAAGTGATAGGACGAGAGGAAAGGTCCTCAAGTTGCACCGAGGAAGGTTTGGGTTGAATATTAGGAAACATTTCTTTACTGGAAGAGTGGTGAAGCATTGGAACAGGCTGCCCATGGCAGTGGAGGAGTCACCATCCCTGGAGGGGTTCAAAAAACCATGTAGCTGAGGCACTTCAGGACATGGATTAGCACAGTAGTGTAGGGCTGATGGTGCGATTGGATGATCTTAGAGGTCTTCTCCAACCCTAAAGATTCTATGATTCTATGACATCCCATGGGTAAATCCTACCCCTTGGTTTGCAGGACACCAGATCAAGCTTTGCACAGGCTCAGTTTGGGGCAGGTCCTGTAGATCCACAAGCTGAGGCCTTGCTTTGCCTTGGGTCTGGGCGAGCAGAGCACAGGTACATCTCCGACTCCAGGGGAAGGAAACCTCGTTAATTATTAATTAAAAGATTTTGCCAAACCCTTTCCCTAAGTAACAACAAGCAAGGAAAAAAAACCTGCTGAATTAGAGATGAGTGTCCCTGGTTCCCCCAAGCCCCCCCATGCTCCCCAACGCCTGCAGCAAGGTGAATTTCCAGTCTTACCCATAAGAAGCCCTTCAACAGGGCTGGAGAGGTGCCACTGGGATTCACACTGGGATATGGGGCCTGATCCAGCTCTGGAGGGGAGGGAAGTGGTGCCTGGGAAGAAAAGCCCATCCTGCTCCCTCAGCCACCCTTGGTAGGGTTTTCTGATGAGGAAATGTGCTGAGTGAAATGGAAAACCATGCCTGTCCCCAGCTGCAGCTCTCACTCTGCTGTCTCCTCTGCTGCAATTTTAAACAGTTATTTATTTTCTTTGTTTTCCCAGCTTGCCATTAATTTTAAAATGAGGGGGATGTAATTTAGTAAATGAGATACTTCAGGAAGGCTTTAATTAGCTGCAGAGAGAGGCAGGGTCAGGCTTGGCAAGAGCTATGCTTCCAGGTGAGGGCTTAGCAAGGCTTTTGGGAGGTTGAATAAACCCCAGAGGTTTAGACCTTTTGGACTTGGAGGGGCCCCATGTCCAAGACCAGAGGGAAGGATGCTGGTGTGGAAGCAGAGGGGTTTGGGGCCGAGAGAACTCTTCCAGCCCTTGCCCCAAAACACACACGCACGCCCTGGAGGGTAAAGCTCTGCTCCCAAACCCTACCCTGGGGCAAGGGCAGCTCCTGCACCCATGGGCGTGCACTCAGGGTGGCCATGCTGGACCCCCTCTGTGAGGGCCATATCCACCAGGGTTTGTTAAACCCCAAGACAGCCCAGGCTTTTTTTTTGCTGCACATCACTTGGTGATTTCCCCAGGCCACAGTGAGCCCCAACAACTCATGCCAGAAGGATTTAGGTACACCCTGTGTGGAGACGTGGCGGGAGCAGAGCGAGTGCACCTGGGGCTGATGAAACACCTCATCTGGAGAGATACGGGTGACGAGGCACAGCCAGAGGCCTCTCGCCTGCCCTCACCACCGCAGCTGCAGCTGCCCAAACTGCCACCGTTGCCAGAGGCAGCAGGGCTGAAACTCGAAAGCAAGAGCTGGGGCTGAGAATAGCCCCGGCCCAGGCTGTGGGGAGTGGGGCAGAGCCAGACCCTGCTGGGGTGGCCGTGGAACGATGGTGCTTTGGCTCTGTGGCTTTGGCAAACTCAGGCATCACCCAAAAGCCTCTGTCCTGCCTGAGCAGCCCCCGAGCACTCAGGGGAGCAGCTGGTGGCTCCTGCACTCCATCCCAATGTGCTCCTGTTCACGTAGCCACCTTCTCCAAAGGGTTTGGGGGAAGGCTGTGCGGAGTCCAGGTTGTGCCACGCCAGCCATGGCCTCTCCCAGCCCCCCAGCCAGCACCGTTGCACAGCTGGGCAGCCGTGGGGCAGCCCCTGGCTAAATTTACTTTGCACCAGCCACAATCTCCAATCAGAAACTTGAAGAGGGACTGAAAACGGGAAGTGAAACCATCTCCAGTGGGTGCTGACGTGTGAAAGCGAACAGGGGCCACGCGGACAAGCCCCAAGTCGGTTCAGCCCCAGGACAGTTGCTGGCTCTCTGCTGTGGTAAGCTTTGCCCCTGCCTTGCCAGGCTGTCACCTCGTGGGACCATGAGCCACCATGGTGTGGGAGAGGTTTTGGGGCAGCCTAAAGCTGCCCAGAATTGGTGGGTGGGACACACACACCCACACATCAGTGGGGGCACACTGGGGCCTGGTGTCATGGTTGGTGGGGCTGCACGCCTGTGCCACCCCAGCCCAGACCCACCCCTCCTGACTCCTGGAGAGGTCCTGGTGGGGTCTTGCCCAGAAGAGTGGTCCCTGCCCCAGTACACTTGCATGCACACACTTGCAAGCATTTGTGCACACACACATACGAGCACTTGTATGCACACAGTTGCACCAGTACAGACACACACCCTTCCACAGTGACTCCCAGTGCATCCAGTCTCCCCTGCCGGGGCCCCACTGGCCCCACACACACATGGTGTTGAGGGGTAAGGCTGATTCATCCTGCTCAGCTCGTGACCTTGTCCCCCTGTGCCACCTCCTGATGTCACCCCACTGCCAGGTCACCCCACTGCCAGGTCACCCCAACTTCTCTCTCATTAACTGAGTTAAAATAATCAGTCTCTGCCTCCTGCCAGGAAGCCCATTAGCTGGGCCTGTCCATCAGCCCAACTTGTCACGAGATGCACAGGGCAGCCTCCAGATTCCCACAATATGGGGCAAGTTTCCCTGAATCTGGGAATTAAAAAACAGGTTATAAATGAATAAAATGTGGGTTATAAATTATAAAATACAGATTATGAATTACAAAATACTATAAAACAGCTCTCAACCAGTCCCAGGTAAAAAGCCCAGCTGGGGACAGCCACAGAACCTTAGATCAAGGCTTATTGCCCTGCAATTGAAAGGGAATTAAACAAAATAAATAAATGTTGGGGGCTGTGTGGTTGAAAACAGGGCCTGAGCAATCAAGGCAGCTTTCAAAGATGAGAGCATTTGCATAGCGGTGTCAAAACAACAACTGCCACGGCGGCACACAGCTGGCAGCAGCAGGAGGGGGAGCTGGACCCCTGGCTGGAGGTTTATTTAGATATTTATTAATTTCTAGTCACAGACTGGGGAGAAGTAAATAGCCCCCAAAATAAACCCCTGGGCTTGTAAACAGATTGTAAACAAGTTGAACCAACTCAAAAATAAACACCTTTCGGCTACTTCAAAATATTTATGATCTCAAGTTTAGCATGATAATAAAATAAAACTCCCAGCAGAGCTTCAGCCCTGGTCTGGGGACCAAACGAACCCTTGTTTTCTACTCATATTTGGTGTAAACAACCACAAGTCCCAGGCAGATGAGTTGATGAAGGGGTTTTGGTACTGCTCATCTGGAGAAATATGGTCATTAAGTTTCAACCCCTGTTAGAACTTCTAAGATAGGGAGTTTTTTAGCTTAATGTTAAGAAATTTCTAGGTAGAGAATGTTGGTGGCAGGGAGACAGCAAGGCAGAGGCAGTGATGGCTGACGGGTGTGATGGAGACAGACACCGCAGTCCTCACCAGGCCCTTGGGACTAAACAGAAGGGTTTGACTCTGCCAGTTAGGGAGAACTTTTAGATAAATTTGGGTTTCTCCTCCTCCAGCACCTGCCAGGGTGAGGAGTGCTGGTGCCAGGGCTTTTGCAGCCAGGGCAGGGACGACAGGCAGGGAATGCTGAATCACAAAATTACGGAACAGGCTGGGATGGAAGGGACCTTTAAAGATGATCCAGTCCAACTCCCATGCCTTGGGCAGTGGTATCTGTCACAAGATCAGCTTACCCAAAGACCTGTCCAACTTGACCTGGGGTGCATCCAAGGGAGGACCAACATGCTGGGTACACCCTGAGGCTGGATCCTGCCCTCCAGCCAATGCCACCTTCACTGGCAGTCTCCTCACCCTGAGCAAGGGCCACCAGCCTAAGTTGTAGCAGAGCCTCAGACCTTTCCCCTTCCTCTGCAGCCACAGCAGGGAAGAACATTGGGTTTAAGCATTTCTGCCATGTGATAGGACAAGAGGAAATGGCCTTCAGTTGCTCCAGGGGAGGTTCAGATTAGACATCAGGAAAAATTTCTTCACTGAAAGGGTTCTCAAGCACTGGAACGGAATTCCCAGGGAGGTGGCTGAGTCACCACCCCTGGAGGTGTTTGAAAGATGGATAAATGAAGTGCTCAGGGCTATTAGTGGACAGGTATGGTTGGAGTCTATGATCTCAAAGGTGGTTCATTGATTCTATGTGGGGCACTTTTGGCGGGACACCCCGGGCTGGCCGTGGGCAGGGGGGTGCCGACACGCATGGTGAGTCCCCAGCTGAGTTGGCATTCTCCCTGCACATCTGTGCCGACCACAGCCGCGCTGCGCGGGAACAGCCTTTGCTAAAATTACAACCTGGCTGAAAACAAGAGCCCACTTTGGCCAAACACCAGCTGGGAGCCAGGAATAGCCCCAGCCCCAGCACGCGCCACTTCCTCGGCACAAACTTTCCAGCACGTGGCACCCAGAGCATCACTGCCCAGCTGTGCCGCGGACAGGGCGGGAAAAGCCATTCTTCAGGCCCGTTTCAGCAATGGCTCTGTGGGAGAGTGGGAGAGGGCTCTGCAACCTTTCAAGGCCATGTTGGATGGAGCTTTGAGCACCCTCATCCAGTAGGAGCTATCCTTGACTGTGGCAGGGGGGCTGGACCTGGATGGGCTTTAAGGTCCCTTCTAAGCCAAACCATTCCGTGATTCTATGATTCTTGAATTCTTTGTCCCAGGTAGCCAGGACAGCCTGGCATTCCCAGTGGGATGCACAGCACCCCCCAGATATGGGGTCCTAGCAGGCTGCACGATGTGTGTCGAGCCCCCAGGGTGGTTCTGCTGCTCAGCCATACAGAGGGGCCTCAGCTCCCACACCCTGTACGGTGCCGCTGTTGTTCTCTGTCAGGTTACCACAGCCCACTAGGATGTATCCCTAGGGGATGGGGACCCTGAGCAGAGTGGGGTCTGCTCCCAGGGCTCCTGTCAGGCTGGGAGAATTGGCATTGTTCAGCCTGGAGAAGAGAAGGCTCCAGGGAGACCTTAGAGCAGCCTCCCAGTATGGAAAGGGGCTCCAGGAAAGCTGGAGAGAGGTTCTTGATCAGGGAGTGCAGGGATAGGACGAGGGAAACAGTTTTAAGATGAAAAAGGTGAGAATGAGATGAGATCTTAGGAAGAAATATTTTCTTGTGAGGGTGGGGATGCAATTGCACACGTTGCCCAGGGAAGCCATGGCTGCCCCATCCCTGGAGGTGTTCAAGGCTAGATTGGATGGGGCTTGGAGCCCCCTGATCCAGTGGGAGGTGTCCCTGCTCAGGGCAGGGGGACAGGGGTGACAGTGGTACGGGGGGGGGCAGAGATAGCAGTGACGGGGGTGGGGACGGGGCAGAGGGAACACAGATGACAGTGGCACGGGGGAAAGGGGTGACAGTGATGGGGACAGAGGTGAGAGGACGGGGTCGCAGTGTTGCGATGACAGGACGGGGTGACAAGGACAGAGGTGACAAGGACAGGGGCGGCAGTGGCGGGGTGACAGTGGCGGGGTGACACGCGGGATCAGGGCGCGCCGTGCCGCGGGTGGGAGGCAGCGCCCCCTGGCGGCCCCGCGCCGCTCCAATCGCTCACTCCCCCGCCACGCCCCGCGCGCCCCCGCGTGGCCGCGGGTCCGGGGGGCACCGGGGGGCACCGGGGGGCACGGAGCCCGCCCGGCCCCCCGCACGTGCCGCGCACCTCAGCCTCCCAGGGCACGACCCTGTGCTGTGAGCCCGCAGACCCCAGCTCTGGGGTGGGGGGGCTGTAGAGTGGGCACCCCAGCAGCACGAGGGCTCCAGCTGAGCCCCTTCACCCCCTGGAGGTGCCTCTTCCCCCCAAGATGGGAGCCCAAATCTCAGCCCAGAGGGTGCTCGTGCCCCTGCACCCATGGGTGCTGCAGCTGCACCTTGTCTGGGGGACTGGAGCCCTGTGCTGGCTGCAGTTTCCCTCACCAGAAGCGATGAAAATCTCAACCCACCTCGTTCTGCTTCCAAATTACGACCTGTGCTCTTCTGTCCATAATTCAGGAGGAGACGGGAACACGCCTGGAGCTTCAGCACATTAATTATGAGCCGTTGGCCCAGGCCCTGCCTCTGCCCTTGCCTTGCTGGGCAGCGCAGGAGCAGCACCGGCAGCTGAAACTATTTCTGCCTGCATAAAATCAGCTCCATGGAAAGATGTGTGGGTTCCCTGGGTCCTGTCCAGGGCACTGAGGGGAGCTGTGTCCATAGGGACAGCCCTCAGCCAGCCCCAACCCTGGGGAAAGCAACAGGGCAATATTTGGAAGCATAGGTCCTTCAGGGCCTCTGAGCCTTCTACAGGGCCAGGAGTTGTTCCTGAGGATTTTTTGGAGAGGGGAAGGCTCAGTCGTGCCTGCACAGCCATGCGCATTGCCAGCATCCCCACGTGACACTCCCATACCATCCCTCGCACCCCGGTGCCAAGTGCCCTGCCCCAGCAATGCCAAAGGGACACAGAGGCAAAGAGGCAGTGACTCGCAACTACCGACAAAGACCTCGGCTTTATTCCAGCCTCTCCAGCATCCCCTCCTGGTGGCTCCCACTGCATGGCTACAGGGGCATCACTGGGAGGCTTCAGGTTTGCAGAGATTCACCTCTGCAGAGACTCAGGATTGCAAAATCTTTGCTCAGCCAAGGTCTCAACGTGCCTTTTGGGGGTGTTCTTTCCCATTTACCCATAACCAGATGCGTGGCCTCCCCACCACCATTGCTGCAGGGAGATGCTCTTGTGGAGATCCGGGAAAGGCTGGGCCAGACTCTATGGGGTTATTGGGAAGGGGCCAAGCAGGGCCAGCAGGAGCAGTGGGGAGAGGAGCTGGCAGCGGCCCTGGCACAGGGACCCACCGCTGGCTGTGGCTGCCCTGGAGGCGAAGACTTTCCGGCTGCGGAGGGGCTGCGGCGGGCGGAAGTTGTTGGTCATTTTTAGGAGCACGGAGCCGACGGCTGGGAAGTGGAGGGTGCTGACAAACGCCTGCAGCTGCGCAGGGGTAGAGGCAGGGGTGGGCAACCATTTCACTGGGTATTCTGAGCTCCTGGCTGCTCATGAGGCCCTACAGCTGGTGGCACAGGACCCATGCATGGCCCTGCACCAGCAGTTGTCCTCCCGCCACCCCTCACTGCTCTCCCGAAACCAGACCTGGAGGGTAAATACATGAGCTAAGGCCTTGCAGAGATCAGCTCTTGGATTTTAAAGGATCTAATCGTGTTTCACTGCCTTTGCTGATCTCTTAAAGAGCAGCTGGCCCATGACACCCTCAAGGAAATACGTCTACTAAGATGCTTGGGCAGCAGAGGAGAACTCTCTCTATCCATCTATTCATCCACCCACCCTCCTTGAAGCCTTTTCTGAGTTCCAATGTGTTTGTTCTCATTTTGCTTTCTGATTACCAAGGCTGGGTGGGAGAGCCCTAAGGATGGGATTTCTCCCTGCTAGCACGTGACCACAGCTCTGTTACTAAACCATCATAAAATTAAGTAGTTGCCAGGAGCGCTATTATAGAGGTGACTTTCCCTGTGCTCTTGCTTAGGGGTCAGGAAAGGCAAGGAGAGGGGTCACCCACAGGGTCCAGGCTTTTGGGCACCAGAGCATGGGGCTGTATATCCTGGTACCTGCTCCTGGCCGATATCCACCGGCTCCTCAAAGACTGTCCAGACGACGACCTCGCTGCAGTCAGGGGTGGTGAGGGAGCCCTGGTAGCGGTAGTACCCAGAGAGCTGGCTGGTGGGTGGCAGCAGGGTGCTCAGGCGGAATGTGGAGGCCAAATCCACGGAGTCTCCTGTGAGGCGAGATGTGAGCACTCAGCCTGTCCCATGCTGAGCACATGGTAGGGACAGCAGAGCCACCCCCACCAGCTTCCCTCAGCCAGATGGCCCCACAGACCGGCAGGTCTCCCACACACAACCAGCTGGGGCACACAGTGGGGGGGGGGTCTCTCCCCTTCCAATTCCTGCCCCAACAAGCAGGTGACTCACCAGCATTAGAGACATTCCTCAGCCCCGCCACGATGGTGTTGTAGTTGGTGTTAGGGGTTTCGGAGACCTGCGGAGGGGGAGAGTAAGCAGCTGGGGCAGAGCAGAGCCAGATCGTCCTACACCACTAAGCATCCACAGGCAGAGCCAGCCTCAGCCCTGCAAAGCAGTGGTGGGGATGGGTGAGCTCCCAGCTGGCACCCCCCTGCACAAAGCCAGCGGAGTGGTCATGGCACCTTTAACCACTGAGGTTCCCCAGCACCTCCTGGCCATGACCCAGCCTTCATGCACCTTCTTGCTCCTCCGGGCAGCCCTACAATGCTCCCACAGCTGCACTGTGAGAGGCCTGTTCCTTGGGGGTCCCCTCCCACCAACAGCACAAGCCCCTGCAGACCCACCTGGAAGAAGAAGCCGAGGACCGCCAGCCCACTGGGATGTCCCTTCGCCTCTGCCAGAGTCCGGTACTTGATATTGATGTGGACAATGTGCAACTGGGGGAAGAATGGAGGGACTAAATGTGGGCAACTGCAACTGGAACTGTGTGGGCAGCGGGGCACTAGCCCACAGATCTCACCAGCCAGCCTGGGGCAGCCATACTGTGAGCCAGCCACCCCCCAGAAAAGCCCTCCCGCTCCCATGGGTGCTTTTCAGAGGATCAAAGCACCCCAATGAAGCGAGCATCCTTTGAAGGGGGTGGGGAAAGCAGGCCAGTGTTCCCAGGGTACCCACCAGCCACAATACATAAATTTTGCTCTCCTCTGGCAGATAATTAATATTTTAGAGGCGCAGAGCTCTTTCACCCAGAGAGATCCTGACGCACTTGGCACAGTATGCTCATGCACACTCTTGCACGCATTCACTGAATCAGCACGTGGTCCCCACAGGGTACAGAGCCCTCCAAACCCCAACAAGTGCCTCCAACAAGGCAGCTTGGCCCACGCATGGTAAAGAAAATCCTTGAGTCTCGTGTCAGCTGATTTTTAACCACCCAGGTGCCCTGTGCAGCCACTGTCTCTTTCTCACCATCATCACAAGGCTGTGGTGATAGGGATCATGCCCAAACCTGCTGGCACAGCGTCACCAAGCCCAATCACCCTGCTGCATGGCAGCCTTGAGGTGCACCAGCAACACACATCTCCATCACACCAAGGACTGGCGCCACCCAGAGAGCACAATGGGTGCTTTTCATTGCCTACCTCCATTGGGAGCTGATGCCCATCGAGGGTGTGCTCGGAGCCGTTCCCAGCTGGGCTGCCCCAGTGGAAGTGGAGCTGCAGCGCACGGTACCTGCCAGGGAGGCCCCCACCACTGATGGTGATGTGCTCAGAGGCCAACTCGCTCGCCAGGCTCAGCATCACTGCAAGGGCAGCAGGATAGGGTGAGGATAAGGAACAACCCTGGCAAACCCGGGCTCGTCCTCCTCAGGCTTCATCCCAGCACCAACACCAACCCACAAGTCTGGAGCTGCCCTGGGACCCTGCAGCTTGAGGGCAGAGATCACTCAGGAACGGTGGCAAGGCTGAGCCCTGCCTGTGACAATGCCAGGGGAGTCGGGGCCGGGGAGGGTGCCCAGCCACAGCACGCACCCGTGTGTCCATCGTTTGTCAGCTTCCACTTGCCCGGGGGGGCCTGGTCATAGCCCTCGAAGAGGATGTCCCCAAGGCCACTGTCCCGCTGCAGCCGGCGCCTGTCGATGTTCACTGGGGACTGCTTGTCACCGCCGCACGTGGCTTTCAGCTCCTTCCAGTGGCTGGGCCCTGCAGAGGAGGGGCAGGGGCACCACGGGCAGCCACCGGGCCACTGCTGCCCCCGGGGGGCACACGAGGCCAAGGGTGGCTGGGTCCCCATCCAGCCTGGCCGTGTCCGTCTGCATCCCGTGGGAGCTGCCCCCCTGCCTGGCCAACCTTCCTCCCTATTGATGAGTGGGGGTTTATTGCAGCCTCATCCATAATTCAGCAGGATTTCCTCACGGGGCTGGGGGCTATATTTAGCCCAGCAGCAGCATCTGTCCCTCCACACTGGCGCTGGGGAAGAGCAGGCTTTTCTCCCAAGCCCTTCTGCGTGTCTTTGCAAGCAAACCCTGCCGTGGAACTGCGCGGGCCACCAGCCCTCCCCAACCTGTGGGCCAGGGCTCACGCTGGGACTGGGCAGGGCTTTGCTTTGTACACAGAGAGTAAACTACCTCAAACAGCGCCGGTAGGAGAAGGACAGACAGCAGCTGTGGAGAAGGGGAACAGAGGACTAAGGCCCATTCACAGAACACACAGTTTGGGTTTTACCACATTTTAGCCTACATGCTCTGGTTTTGCCCAGTTGTGGTAGGCCACAGCACACCCTGACCACGTAACTCATCCTGGGGCAAATTTCATATGGGGTCCAGCATGACCATATGATGCCTGTCAGCAGCTCCCACGGTGGGAGGTCACCATGACAGAAGCTGGGCCAGGACGTGGCAGCACCAGGAGCCGGCTGGACCTACTGCAAACCCACAGTGCTGCCTTGGGGCCATGAGCAGAGGTCCCCATGGCTGCCACCATGGCCAGGCCACACACCCTGCATGTGTGTCTTGCTGTCCCCACTGCCCTAGGATCATCTCTTCTTGCAACACTCATTGCGGTCTACAACTGTGGGATGTATCTTGTCGCCCTACTGGTCACTGCTCCAGGGTGGCTGCCAGGACACCTGCTCTGTTGCCTGGTGGCCCCAGGGCAGCCCAAGCTGCAGGTCCCCAAGGTGGAGATGTCAACACTGAGCAGTGCCAGCAGCTGGACTGCAGTCCTATCTGGGGAATGGGAGCCCTCCCTGGCATCTACAGCCCCATCCACCCAGGGCATTTCCAATCCCAGGGGAGCTCAGGGCATCACTCCCAGGGCACCGCTGGCTTTGCTCTGGCATGCATTATGGCTGGGCAGCCTTTGGCTGACCGACACACTGTTACCCCACATATCCCCTACAACCAGGACCTGGAGGGCCACTCCCCCAGCAGCGCCCCATGGCCCAGCTCTTGCCTTTACCCATCTTCCTCTTGGGCAGTCAGAACCAGAGACACACACTCACTCCCTCCTCCTGCCCCTCAGGCTCAGCCCTGTCTCCTTCCCTTCTTCTCTCATTACTCCCAGCAGCTTTTTGTCTCAAAACCCCAGGAGCTGTAGCCTGGCCGTGCCACTGCCCTGTTGGCTCCCCAGCAGAGTGCTTCCAGGCAGTCCCACAAATTACCAGGTGCCTTCATTAAGAGACCATTCCCTGAGGCCCTGCTGCAAGCACACAACTGGCTCTAAGCTGCCCAAGCTGCTTCCCACTGGCCCTGCTGCCCTGCTGAAACCTGCCCTCGCCACCGGCTCAATTGCTGGTGATGCCGAGTGTTGGTCCGGCAGGGATAAGTGGAACTCAGCAATTCATGCTCTCTGGCCAGGGGCACATGTACCTGAGAGCTATAAAACAGCTGGGCCATAACGGCTGATTAAATGCTCGTTGATCCTTAATTAACCTTTTACAAGCTATTTGCATGCTTCAAGACAAGGCGCCCCCAGCCATGCCTCCCTTCCCAGCTTGCTGCCTGCCCCAACGGAGCCGTCCCTCCTTGCGTCCAGGCCCTGTGTACTGCACCTCGTGGGAGTCACTAACAACATGTTTCAAGTCTGGGATTTAATTTGCTTCAGGTGAAAGAGGGGAGGCCAGTGGTGCCCAGGAGCACCTGGAGCAGGCTGGAGGCCAGGGCTCTCCAAGAGTCTCCAGTCTCTACACCAGCAGACCTGGAAGAGAAGCTCCTCTAACCATTTCCACTTTGGTGTGACATGGGTGAATTTGCACTTCTCCAAGCTGTGCTCCCTGCTACGGCCTCACTGATGCTGCTCTCAGCCAAGCAATGTGGGGAGAGGTGGGGGTCCAGCCCCACATAGCCCAGATACCCCCTGTCCCACACATGGCACCACTCACCGCATTTAGGGTCCTGTGAGTCATAACACCACTGCCCTGTGGGAGAGAGGAGAGCTCAGGACAGGTACTGGAGACAGGCACCTGCTCCCCAAACCCACCCCCAACCATGCCCAGCCCCACTGGCAAGAGCACCCTCATTGCAGCCAGTGGTTCCTCTGGCACTCATCTTCATCCCAGTTATTCTCGGCACTGGTGTTTTCACACATTCGCACCCTCCTTGCCTCCCCCGGCCGCTCCGCAGGGAAACCTCCCTCAGCATCGCTCCAAGGCGGCCAAACCTCGCTTCTTGAAAGGCTCCTTCTTCCCCAGCTGCTGGGGGGCCTTCCTCCCCTTCCCCATCATGGGGAGCCGAGGCAGCCCCTCACCCTGCCCCAGCTCTGGGTGAGAGGGAGCCAAGGGGGGGCTGCTGCAGACCTCTTGCAGTGCTTGCCCCGGCTCCCCGCGGGTGGGCTGGCAGCAGGAGGCGGTTGCTGGGGGCTGCAGCAGGCAGCGGGGGCGGTGGGCAGGCCTGCACCCACACAGCAGGAGGACGACTCGTCCCATCACTCACAGCCACCTCAGCTGGAGCTGCCGAACTCCCACCAGCGCTGCTCCCTGCACTCAAGCAGCTACGGGCACCACGCAGTCGGTGCCCGGTGGCAGTGCAGCAGATGCGGGGATGCTGAAGGATGCGGAAAGGATCTCAAGGGGATGCCCAGGAAGCCAGAGCCCAGCTCCTGCTGTCTGCATATCCACCTGGGACCATCAGCTCTGCAATGGAAGCTGGGGAGTGCACCCCCTCCTTTCTCAGCATCCCATCCTGCTCCTGGCAGGAGGCACAGAACTGATGCCCAGGTGGCTGGGCCAGCCTACACGAGTGGTCCTTGCAAAAGGCTGAAGGACCATGCCAGCGGGCCGGCTGCAGGAGAGCTGAGCCACGCTCTCGTGCCAGCCACGGCCGCTTGGATGGCCAGGACGCAGGCATCCCTGCCTGCCTCCACCTGTGCTGCTCGTGCCCCCAGCCTGCAGCACAGCATCCAAAGCCTCACTACAGTGGTACAGGAGACACCAGCCCCAGGGAAGAGCTGGGATTGAGATGGCAGGGGACTCATATAGTCTCCAGGGAAGGGACCTCAGGCTTTCCTTGCTGATCAGGGTGAAGTCGAACTCTGGGAGATCCTCGGATCTGCGCGGCGTCAGCCCTCACCTGATTGTGAACATCCTCTGGCGGGAGCCAGGGCAGAGCTCATGCAAACAGGTGAGCACCTCGGCCTCGGGACAGCAGCGTCATTTTTTTCAGAGCCTTGATCCTTGTCGGTGTTCCCTGGTGATACAGCTCTGTGGGGCAGCTGGGCTGAAGCCCAAGATCCAAATACCTGAATGCCCACCCACCCTGAGGGGACCCCAGCCCAGGCACCTTCTGCAATGACAGGCACACTGGGTGGGCTGAGACCTCCTGGAGCTCCACAGCACAGTGGGGACATCCTCCAGTGGGGAGGAGAGTGGGGAGAGGGCAGATGGCGGCCCCTGGGCCAGAGCAGGTCCCCCAGTCCCTGCCTCCAGCCCCACTGATGTAGCTGCCCCTAGCACCCCAATCCTGCATCCATAACCCCAGCATGTGGGAAAGGGAATAAAGGGGGCTGGCACAGGCACACCCCAGCCCTGCACCCCACAACTCCCATCTCCACCGGCCACCCCAGACGCAATGGGAGAAGGGCAGGCAGGCAGCGCATCTCACCTCCTGCGGCCGCTCGCACGACGAGAGGCAAAGTCAGAAAAGTTATGCCCAGCCACTGCATCCCCATGCTGGTGGCAGGGATGGGCAGCGGGCAGGCAGCCCTGCCGCGACGCCTCGTCCTCCTCCGCAGTGCGCCCGGGCAGGCGGCGAGGCTGGGGCGGGAGGCAGCGCTGCCAGCGCCCAGGCAGCCCGGAGAAATCCTCCGCTCCAGCCTGTGCACTGCTGTTAAATATTCATCACAAGGGCTGAGTTTTTAACTCCTCGGCTGCTAGGAGGGAGCAGGGGGAGCAGCCCGGCCCCCAGCCAGTTCTTCTATGCTGTGCCAGGCCCCTGTCCAGGATGCCAGCCCAAGGACAGGCAGCAGGGACAAGGCAGGGGAGCAGGGGGCTGGCAAAGCCTGGGCATGCAGCACACTCCCCCCTGAGGGATGGGGGTGGTCCCTGGGTACCATCCTGCTCTGCATCCCCAAAGCAGGTTTTGGCAGCACTCCTGTTGTGCTCCTTCCCACATCCTGTAGGGTGCTGTGGGGTCAGATATGGGCTTGGGGGGGACGGGGGGCTGTTGGCAGGCAGAAGGGACTGGGGGCACCAGCTCTGCCCCATATCTTCCCCACTCTTTGCAGGTACACACCATGGTACACCCCCCCCTGCTCTTTGGCACCCCTCCAGCCAGCAGCAGGTCCTGCATCCCTCAGTGTGGGAGAGCATCAGCTCCCATCACAGACCTGATGTGGGGCAGGCAGAGCCACAGGGGACCCATCCAGCTCATCCCTGCAAAAAGAGGGCACCCAGCCCCTCCCCAGACAAAGGCTGGTGACTGCACTTGGCACCTTGGCCATGGTATCTCGGGGCAGAGGTGGTCTCTGCAGCTGCACCGTGGGGCACCCTCAGCCCCCGGGGTCATGGGGGAGCAGAACACTGCTGAGGCAGGATTCAGCCCTCTCCCCTCTGGCCAGCATGAGGCTGCATCATGCTACAGTGACTCAGAATCTCACAGCCACGCAGCACCAAGCAGCCAGGGCAGGTTGGCAGCGCCAGGGCACGAGCCTCAGCACCCACCTGGGCAGAACAGGAGCCTGGCATGGGCATCCTGTGCTGAGGGACACAGCAGTTCAGCTCCTCAACACAGAGGCAGCACATGCCATCCCCATCGCCTCCGTCCAGGCAGGTCCCATGGGAGCGGGTACCTCGCTTTGCTCCCGCAGCGGGGAGATAGGAAGCACAGGAAATACCTGAAATACCCCTGCCCTCTTCGGGCAGCAGAGAAAAGGAGGCCATGGGGCCCATCTCACAGCTCCTCTTGCCAGCACTCAGCCCTGGCTGGGAGCGCTGCCGAGGCACTGCCAGGATGAACAAACTCGGCAGCAGCGCGAGGGCAGCGGGAAGGAGCCTCCTGCTGCCGGCTTGGCCAGGTTTGGGCTCTGGCTCGGCAGAGCCACTTGGCTGTCCTGTGCTACAGGGGGACAACAGACCTGCTGGGGCTCATCTCGATGTGGGCTCCTGGGGGCACCTTCGTCCCTCCCAGGCAGAGCCAGTCCCAGGCAGGCACTGGGGCAGCGCCAAGCTGCACGTTTGGGCAGCGGCATGGGGGCACAGAGGAAGGTGGCAGAGCAGGGCTGCCCCGGGCTCCTCTGGGTCTGCGCCAGGGCTGACGCTTGGCCCCTGCTCCGGGGATGAGGTAGTTTGCAGAGGGCTGCGATCATCCTTCCGGAGCAAGCTGCAAAGCACGGGCAGGCAAGGCAGGGGGTCTCACCAGGTCTGCAGCCTGCCATGGAGTGCTGCTGGGAAAGAGGGGAGCTGCTCCCGCACCTGGCAGAAATCCAGACCTCCTGTGGAGGCGTGAGCCTACAAGCACCTCTGCTATCCACCCACAGAACAGCCCACAGGGCCAGGCTGTGGGGGCAAAGCCAAGACCCACAGGGCTCAGGAGACACGAGACCCACCATCCTTGGGGTATTGCCCCCCAAGGCATCATTTTAGGTTTTCAGGTTTCTCTGGGGGTGATTTTTGGCAGAGGGCAGAAGGGCAGAAGGTGATTTTTGGCAGAGGGCAGAAGCAGAGGCATCACTGCTGAGGACGTGTGGCCAGGATCACCATGGTGCAGCACATGATCCAGCACATAGAGGGGGAATGAGTCCCTTGGCCCATAAAGAGCCCTACAAGAGCAAGGAGCTGCATGTCCAGCCCTACATGGCTGGAGGGAGATACAGAACCCCACTGGACTCAGCACAGCCCCGTCAAGGGCCAAGCAGTGCGAGGAAGCAAAGGGGACACCAAGACACATGGAACAGCAGCAGCAGCCGCTTGGTGCAGTGCTGTCCCCCCACTCCTGCCCATCCCCAGGGCACACCACTGGCTGCTGGCATCAGCATCAGGCAGGAGCAACCTCCAGTTTCTATAGGAACCAGATCAAACCTTGAAGGAGCCGCTCTGTACTTGCTGGTCTCTTGCTGCTGCGGTGGAGGTGGTGAGCTCACAGCTGATCCTGCAGCTCTGCACTGTCCTCGTAGGGAAAGACCACGTCTACCTCCTAATGCCAGGGAGCCAGGAGGTGACCGATGTCCCCGCAGACATACGTACTCACAGCACCAAGGGCAAGAGCACGATAGCAGAAAAAAATGCCACTGAAAAATAAAAATAGTTCCTTCGGCTGCAGCCATCGATCGGTTGTGGGCACGGTGCCACTCTGCTGGGAACCCCCGCCACGTGCACCATCAGCAAGCTCTGCACCAGCACACAGTGGAGATGCCAAGAATGGCTGCTGGAGATAAATCTTGTGTTGCCACCTGGAAGCCCAGCCCAGGGACCTGGGCTGATGGGGACAGTGACATGAGAAGGACTTGAGCAGCCAGACTGTCGTTCACATCGCCCAAGGATGGTGCACATTGGGTTGTGGGCATCCAGTGAAGCAAGCACAGCAGGGAGGTGAGGTTCATGGGTTATAAGCACTTCTGATTTTCCATTAAAATCTTCCATCTCTATAATAAGCTGCTGCTAGTCTGGGGAGAAAGCCGGGAGCAGGGCAGGGAGCACGGCGGGCACTGGCACAAAGGAGGCAGTGTGGCTGGCAGATGTGCACAGGCCACACGCCACTGCACAGCCCCTTCATTCATCCCGCGCTGCTGCCACCGCTGGGGCCAGCGATGTCTCCCTCCACCCGGCGAGGCCGCCAGCCCCCCACGGCCTGGCACCTCTGGGGTGGCTGCCAGCACATGGTCCCCACCCACATCTGACCCGTGCCCCCGAGTCCCTGGCGTTCTCCCAGGGCTGAGCATCCCAGACACGCCACGCTGAGCACAGCTGCCAACTACCCTGCAAGGAAAATGCATTTTAGGCTGCTAAGAGCTTACAGCAGAAGGCTGCCCAGCAATGCCCCTGCCACAGCTTCCAAGCATTGATGCTGAAAGCCTTCCCTCCTTGCACTGGGTGCAGGGGGACACACACGGTCACCTGTCCCTGGGGAGCAGCAGTGAGCCCCGAGAGCAATGGATGTAAGGCAGGCTCCTGGCTGCTCCCTGCAGCACCGCCCCTATCCCCAGGTGACAAGAGGGCAGGAGGGATAGAGAAGTTGTATCTGCACAGGATTTTGCAGCGTCAGCAGAGCTCCACAAGGTCCCTGTCACACCAAGCCCCTCCAAGCACTTGCGACAGCAGGCACCTGCTATAGAGATGCTTGTGTGTCCCCCCCAAGACTGGCAGAAAAGGAAGAGCTGAATTCACCCTCAGCTGAATCAGCATCTCCGGCCCAGAGCGGAGATGAATCTCTGGGGGCTGCACTGGTTCAGGTCCAACAGCAACAGAGGCAGCTGCCCTCGGCGGGTGCAGGAAAGGGAGAGCAGAGCCCTCCACACCACCCGTGGTGACAATGGCACCACACGCTGGATGGCTTTCAGCAATGAACGCATCCCGTGGGCAGAAGCAGGGCACAGGGACAGTCCAGCAATGCTGCAGGGACTTGTTCTGCAGCACTCACAGCAAACACTGCGAGCCCAGCAGCTCATGAAAAAAACAGTGAAGGTGTCTGGGACCCGAGCTCCCAGCCTGGAGCGCAGGCAGGCATCACAGCGACCATGTCTGGACCATGCAAAAGGGAGCTGCTGCTCTTTCCCTGCACACAAAACCAGCCCCTCTTGGAGCAGGAGGCTGATTTTTAATTCTTTTACTACCTGCCCCAGGTAAAGTGGATTTGACTCTGCACAGCTCTGGAAAAATCCAATTCCAGCACTTGCACTGCAGACCACCCATGGAGCTGCCACCAGGGCAGGGGGGGTGCCAGCAGCACAGCTTTCCCTGCCTCCAACCAGCACGGTGATCTCAACAAGGTCTGGAGTCTCCAGTCATGTTGCTATGAGGACACAACATAGGACAAGCAACTTTCACAGTGATGATGCTGAACACACCTTGCCAGGACAGGAGAAATATGACTGACTGCTGGGACTTGGTATTGCTCCATCCCACATCCCACCAGCTCCAGCTGCAAGCCTGTGTTACTAAATCAGCACAACTGTTTAAAGAGGATTATTTTTCCAGCAAGTTCTCTGGGGGGAATATTCTCTGCTATCAGCCAGCTTTGTTAAATCATTTAGAGTTACAGGCCCTTGCAAGAGAGAGAACATCACCTCCCAGCTCACTCTAGCCAAGGAGTCTGGGGGCCAGGAGTGCTGCCTCTCTCTCTGTGCACACTGGCTCATTTCTGCTCCAGAGGGAATTGTGATCACTTGGAATGTAAAGCATTGGAATGTAAAGTCAGTTTGAACAGGAATGCTGTCTGCTGAGCATCTCCTCACAAGACAGACCCTCCAAATACCCTAAAGACACAGCTCTTGCCCAAGGCTTCTCCTGGCCCTCCCTCCAGCCACTGGACCATGCTGCAGGTGTAAAACACAATCAAGGGAAGGGAGCAGCACCTAAACTCTGCCTTTAGTATCTTGATGAAAAGTCTGGGGCTCAAATTTTGGAGTAACTGAAGAGGTCAGGACAGCTGGACCTCATAAGGCTTTTCCACCAGACTCCCCAGAGCCAGCTGGGCACCACAGCTCAGCTGTTCCTCTCTGACTCCTCATCAACTCTCCAACCAACCTGGTTCATCCCCCAGAGCGTTGCTGCCCCACACCAGGAGCTGGGGGGCCAGAACGCCCCTCCCATCCAGTACAACCTCCTGCCCAGTGGCTTGGCACCTTCCCTATCAAGTTTGAAGAGGGCTGCACTTCATCTGCTTGGGTATACAACCAAAATTTTCTTTAAATTACACCAATAAAGGTAAACTCCACTGGAATTTGTACATGAAGGGACTTTGGCAGCCTCCCTGCTTGAAGTAAGGTGCATCTGTTGATCTTTTTGCAAGATCACAGCTCAGAAGTGTGATTTAGCAGGACCTTCCTTTGCAACACTGAGGAACCACCCCCATGCAGGAATCAGGAAACACTGGAACCGGCTTTTTCTCTTACAGAACACAATTTATTTGGCATTTGGATGAAATGTTTCTCACAGCATCTTGAGAAAAAAAAAGAGAAAGATTAGTGTCAACCCCAAAGAAAGAAGTTAAAACAAAAAAAACCCAGTGTCACAGGGACTGCATTATTATAGTATCAAATTTAAATTCTGCTGGTATTTCACAGAATATCAAAATCTTTTACACGCTGCCACAGTTAAGTCCAGTCACAAACCGACTACACAGGAGAAGCCTGCAAATGCAGCATTGGTTAGAATTGTTTTCCAGCAGCAAGTAAGTAGCGTCTCATTCTCTCTCGCAGCCTCCCAGGCACCCGCCTGCCCCACGCGGAGAGCTCGGCGGAGCACAGCCACGCACACAGCCTGCAAGCACAGCATCTCCCCTGCCAGCACAGCATCTCCCCTGCCAGCAACTCCAACCCACTCAACGTTCAAGGTGCACAGCACTGGAAAATTAAAGCTATGTCGTACCGTAGCAGGCAGGTAACGCAGATCCTTACTGCCGAAAGCGTCTGCTCCAAAGAAACACCTATTTCATTAGGAACTGGGGAGCATCAGAAGCAAACTGTGTGAGATTCGATTTGCCTGCTCTCCACTAATCTGCTCTAATTACAGGAGTTGGCTCCCAACTTTCAAGGAAAATTTAAAAGACATTTCTGTATATTGCGTGTTCCTTAGCTAGGGAGAAAAAATGTCTTTCAGCAGCTGAAACAAAAAATAGACACGTGTTATGGATTATGTGAGGCAACATTAAAACTTCAATGCTTTGCCACTGAAAACCCACATCTGACACATAAAAACATCTTGAAACAGCTTCAAATTAATTTAACATTAGATGCGAAAAGAAGAGGAATTACTGGTCACAAAAACATCTTCTTCCCAAGTGAAACTTGAGAGGTGTGAAGAGGCCATCACCCCGTGACGCCCATGGAGGCAGAGCACCCACCGACTCAGAGATTAAGCCCACAGAAAAATAAATTTCCACCTACTTAATTCTCTTCTAGGTCACTGTTCCTGCCATGAATGGATAAAGGAAGAGCCTGAGGCGCAGAACTAGACAAGATTGTACGTACAAGGACAGGTTCTTTGTACTTCTGAACGAGTTTTGATCTTCTAGCACAGAACAAACCCCAGCAGCCTTCTAACCTTACAATACTCCAACTCACCGGAGAGAAACCAGAGGCTGCTGTGAGGCTGTGAACAGGGAGCACCAATCACACAGACAGAAGGGAGGATCTCAGGCTGCTTGGAAGGAACAGCAGAGACCTCCACGTGGCACCGGAGTACATCATAAGGATGGGGAATCTGCAGAGCAGCTCTATCCGAGGGCACCACGGGAGGTGCGAGTCTGTGCAGAACCGAGTGCTGCGACTTCACAACGACTGCGGTCAAGGACATCAAGAGAAATGCATTCCCTGCTCCTACATGCTGCTGGGAATGATGGGATAACACCATCTCCTCAGAGATGTCAGGAGGGACATTTGGGATGCATAAGAAAGTCAAGAAAAACACTGAGAAGTGAACAGTGGTGGGGGGGGAAAAAAAAATAAAAATCAATGCATAAGGTAACTCTGAAGATCTCATCAACCTCATGGCAACCAAACCAGAAAGGTCTTCCCCAGGCAAGCATCAGCCCTCGGCAATTGGTGCTCAGGACAAACTGCCTTCCAGTCACCTTGCCAAGATCAAGGAAGGTTTGCCAAGGAGCCAACTGCTGTCAAAAAAACTTAACTCTTCCCCAGAGTCCTTGGTCCAGAAGTCTGAGTGGTTGTGACGTTTTCTGCTCTTACTGCAAGAGAAAGTACTCAACATGAAAAAGCTATATTAAGAAGAGGGGGGGGAAGAATTTTATTGCCAAATTAGAAGCTCACCAAGAGGTAAATGAGCTGCACTTGGAGAGCTGCTCTGGTCAAGGCAAAATTTCCCTTGTTTACAGTTAAGATGAAGGATAGAGGAAAAAAAGAGATAACAGCAGCCTCTGCGCCAATATACAAGCTGGAAAGACTCAGAAGCCATGGGGAAAAATATCACACCAAGGCTTCTACAAAGAAGCTTCCTTTTGGAATAGCTACAACCAGGAGCCACCATGAAGTTGCCAGTTGTAACTGAGCTTATTTTCAAATAAAATTCACCACAGAACCAAAAGTAAAATAAAAAAATACCAGATTCCCACAGCGATAGGAGAAGGTGAGGTAAGGTATGCGTTCACCTCAGCCGCAAAACAGCTTCAGAGACTAAACCAAGCCCAAAGGCCTTTTGTTATTGCGCTAGGATACTACAAAGAACAAAGGTTCCATCTGGCTTCAAAAGGAATTGGAAGTTTCCTATTTTGCACTGGTAGCAAGGTATTTTTTCAGGAACAGATTGTAGAAGCATAGACTTTGCATCCTACTGAAGTGTACACTATCACAGCCTGTCCTAAAACAGCGTGTAGCCAGCTTGAGAGAAGTATTAACCCTAAGAGCCTAGTTTATATCCCAGTGCTTAGCTTCACCTAGCTGGACACAGCACAAGGGTAACCTCTACAGTATGTATATATACACCTATACATCACCACCCAGAAACATACACACACACATTCGTACCTAGAAAACTAAAGAAAAATCAGTACATACAATGTATAAAATGTATGAATGTGCTCAAAAATGCACAAAACCCGCTTTATTTTCATACTTCAGAAATGCTCAGTAATTTATACGCGTGGTTCTGGCTACTGCTATCCATCCACTTCGTTAGACCATGACTTGAACTCAGAGGAGGAGATGGTAAGAGATCCCGCAGGGCAGAGAACTGCTCCTCTGGGTTTCTCCCATTGCTGCTAGAGGCAGCCAAACCCGAGCGCGGGACGCGGGCAGCGCCACGGCTCCTGGCACAGAGGCCTCTTGACAGTGCTTCCTCCCACTCGTGTGCCAACAGAAACCCCAGAACTGTGACCCACGCTCTCGCAGGGATTCAAGATCATTAGTGTCTGAGCAACAGGACCCCAGATATGACCTCAATAACAAAACTCACCGTTTTCTGTGCAAAAGGAGTTGAATTGTCAAGACCATTCCCCAAGTACAGTATAAGCCTATAGGCGAGACACGGAATAGAAAGTAGCAGCATATTCAATGGGGAAAGTCAGCTGCACTGGGAAACCACAACAGCGGGTTAGGATTTGTCATATAAGGATGATTTCTCATCATTACTAGAAAAATAGATCACATACACCCCCATGTAGTGTTTTCTTCCTGTCCCTCTAGGCTTGTACCCTTCATAAGGCAACAGGAGAATGTTGATAAGGGGTATTCGTTACAAATTCCTTATAATTCATCTCATCTGTTGACCGCTACAGTAAGTCAAGGAGAAGCAGAAGCAAAAGGAGGGTGGGGGAGAAAAGATAAATTATTTCTACACTTAAATCCAAACTTAAATTCATCTGTAAAGATTATTTTGCACTCATTGTCAAAACCAACAGTGCTTGACTTCAGATTTTAGTGTGAGAGTGAATTAATCTTTTTGCCATCTATAAATGAACTTAAAGTTTTTGATCTGAGGGGGAAATTTAAGATGACTTAAGCAAACTGCTTTATTGATTTACATACACTAACTTCATCACAACCACTCGTGGGACCTGGATAAATGGTTTGGGGGCACAGGAAATCCCTGAAATAGGGCTGGCAACTTACGGGACTCAGATAAGAAACAGGTGTCTGATTCGGATTAAATATCCCATAGAGTGCAGGTCGACTGCTATTTAAATGGTATTTGTAGAATTGTAAGGAAGTGAAACAGAGGGGAGGAAATACACTTACATGCTAAATATAGCATGCAATCAAGAAAAGCAAGAACACTGGTCTTATCCAGGCCAGTCCTGTGCAACTGTTCACTGTAAAGGAGTTAAACTACAAAGAAACCAGCTCAATCTTCTTTGTGGGATTATAACAAGAAAGGGCTTCACAAAGTGAAGTCAGACTGCATCTGACTTTATTGCTCCCCATCTCTTCCCTAAAGTACTCCTTAACCTATACCAGGATTCATTACATAGATCCAGTTTTCTTTACAGGCCAGAAGTTTACCCGACGATGTAAGATTTTGCAGCTATCCACAACAAATAATTGTAATTGCAAGCTCTAATTTTCATAGTACCCACTTGTCACATATTGCATGAATCACTCACCCTCCAGTCCTTACAGTGTTCTGAAACAGCAAGGCAGATCAAAAACACCCAAGTGTTTTCTATGTGTCGCATGTGTTTTAGCTCCTCAGTGCTCCTGCTCCATGGAACAGGCTCCCAGCCCCTTCCCCTGCAGTTCTATCTTCCCTGCCTTTTCCAAGTGTAGCACTGAATCAAGAGAGTAAGCAGTTGATCGAATGGTGACTGCCCCCACCCTCCTTTTCCATCATCTGTTCCCTGGGTCCAGTGGTATCCGGTCAAATCCGAGCAGCTTTTTTCTGATGTAATTTTGTTTCCTCTCAGGTTAAGAAAAAAAAAATCAAACCCACTACCCATACTTTTCACCTCCTTAGAAATCAAAGGAATTCTATGCACTCTTTTCCATAGCCAATGGAAAAAAAAGAGCAGTTATACAATCCATATTTACAGGACAAACCGATTAGTGTATGAGTAACGACAGCCAAAAAACGAGAGGCACAATCCTAACCTAGAACATAAAAGTAGTTTCAAAAAACAAAGTGGAGATTCCTTCTGAAGTTCAAACCACGGATTAGTGTTTGTCTGTGCAAACAGTTGCTAAAACTATTTCTGACTGGCAGTCGGCTTTTTACTCCTTTATACAATGGTATTGAGAGAACAGTGGCTGTGACGGCTGCCTGCGAGAGTTTCTGCCGGAGTGTTTTCATTTAGCGGTGTGTCAGGAGGGACAAGAAAGGTGCTGCTGTCAGCAGAGTTTTCCAGCTCTACTGGAGAAGGACCAACTGAGGGAGGAAGCGATCCCTCTGTAAGCTGTGGGGATACATCACAGTTTCCTAGTGTCGGAGGACTGGTTTGCACAGTCTGAGAAAGAACTCCATCTGCAAAGGACAAAAAAGCAGAATCAGAATGTGAAGTGTATCAATTCACATCCCCAAATAGACTTACTATCTGCATCTTTGGAGTTTTTCCTGGTTTTGCATTAATGCACAAAGAGATGACACTGCAGAAAAGGAAAATTATGTAGCAAAAATAAAGCTTCAATATATAAATAAGATACTTGCACCAATCAGGCTCACATATCTTGTGAGATAAACTGCTATAAAATCCCAATTTGGAATGATTTCTACAGTACATGAATATCACAGCTGCAGAACTGAAGAGCACTGCTGGGTGAATCATTAGAATGTGATATTTTTGGTCAGCTTTTGGGGGTGTGGGTGGGGGAAGTCGGGAGGAGAGAAGATGCTGGATATATTTTATTCAAAATATTTTGTACTTGACATTTTTTCTACTTTTTAATAGCAATATCTATAGATAAAAGACCAGAAAAGGTACAATCATAGTGGAAACTAGGTAACCAGGTAATCCACTCCAGGTAAGGCTTGAAAATAGGTAAGGTCTAAGAGTTAAACTGCTTGCAGCATGAACTCCACTTGTAATTTAGGTGATCCAAAGAACCTTTGAGAAAAGAACAAGCTAAATTACACTTTTTATCAGAAGACTTTTCCATTGCAGAAACAGGAGATTTTATTGGGAAATACATTTTCCGATCACAATCACTGAAACATATGATTGTGGTTTGAAGAAAAAAAATCTACCCTCCAGCTAACATGAAAGAGAGGAAGAAAAGAGGTGTTTTTGCCTGCATACCTGGAGTGGAACAAAGGATGCTGTCTGGATTGACAGAAGCCTCATAAGGAGGAGGAGGGTCATCTGGATGTTGAATATCTGGGTACTTGTAAGCAGTATAGGGTGGAGGCGGATCATGGAAATGAAATGCCCCGCCTTCCCCATCATCCGAAAGATGCAGTGGAGTAAGGCCAGTTCCAAAACCATCAGGACCATAATCAAAACCAGGCATCCTGCGTCCCAAGTTAAAATGATGCACTATTTCCAGAGAAGAAAAAGAAGTCAGTGACTTTATCCCATGCTTTCTTCTTCAGTTTAAGGCACGTCTCAACACCTTTTTCCACATTTCACACCCAAGGAACTCATGTCTCCTGAAGACCTAAAAAAGTCTACATAACCTATAAAAGTCAACTCACTGCAGTTACACAATGGTACCCAGGCACACCTGCTCCCAACCTCTCTGTCCTGCATCACATCTAAATTTGAAACTAACCTCTCCAAACTAAGGAGATCTTTCACACATAGAAGGTATTTTAGGTCTGGACCCCCCCCCCACACAATATTTTTCCATTATTGGCTGAAAGAGTTCAAGTTTGAAGAACCTACCAAAACACACACACACAGAGGCACAGCCAAGCAAGGCCAGGACATTTCTCACCTTTATATACACAATCTGTCAATAACAAGCAATAGGCACAAGGTAAGTGTTGACATAAAAGTTTTTTCTTTGAATTTGGTTTAGAGAACCAAAACTTGTACAAACCATAACCAGTTCAGGCAGGTGACGCAGATCTACATTTGGGTACAATACTGACCAGAATCCATAACCAGGCTGATGTTTTCCACAGATTTGCATTTCTTCTGCTCTCTTTATTCCGAAGCACATACACTATTTAGATTAAAACTCATCATGGATACAGGTTACTTACAATTTGCTCCAATCAAAGACTCGATGCGCTCTCTCCGCCTCTGGCGCAGCCGATGGACCATGAAAAGCAGCAGAGAGAGGATGAGGAAGGAGGAAATGCAGCTAACGATCAGACGCATTCCACCAGCCATCGAGTCAAATAAACTGCTGCCATCTGTCATGTAAACATATAAAAGAAGCCTGCTACTTTTGTTTAAGACTCATTTTTCTTGATGTTGTTCTGTGAGTAACTGAGAGATAAATGCAGAGTGGAGATTGATTAGCCTGGTTTAATACTTCTCTGCATTTAAAAATTGTAAGAATATTATGAAACATCAAGTGATTTATCTATTTGCTGCAAGAAGGTCTAAACATTTCTAGAAATATCTTAATCAGCAAAAGGGACAAAACGTTGAAGGCTTCAGGTCTCTGAAAATGGGAAAAACGAGTGTTAATGGCATTTTGCACATCCACTTCTCTCCCTGGCATGGCTGGTGATGTTATACGGAAGAGAACAGCAAGACTGGAAGCTATGGGAGAGGTCTGAGAATTGGCATTTCTACACACTATTTCTACTCAACTTACGGAAACCTTAACTTCTACATTTCCAACAATGAAATCTCTAAACACTGTCATTATTGTTAAGCAAGGTCATCTAAATTCTGTAGGTCATTGGTACATTGGTAAGCACCATTAAGTGACAGAAACTAAAAATACTCTAAAAAGGTGAATCAACGTGATAATCCTCTTTTAGGAAGCGAAGAGATTAAGGTACACAGGAATTAAGTGCTTTCCTAGAATGACATAGAAAGCAAGTGGCAGAACATGAAACAGACTCAGGAACTTAGGACTCTGAGAGCTCTATACCATTGCTAATGAGATCCAGACTTTAAAAGGCTGTTGCAAGCAAATTATTACTGTTCTACTAGTGCCAGATATGACAGGTGTTCATTTTTCACAATTCAGGAGTGGATAAGAAACAGATGAAGTGGCTGCATAGCCTAGTCACCTTCTGCTGCAGGGCACCAGCACTACCAGGTATGTGCCCAGCCATTGCTGTGCCTCCATACTTCCCCTACAGCAACCAGCCAGGCTCTGGCCACCTCTCCCTTCCTGCACCCACACAGCTGCCTAAGATCTCTCCATACTTTTCCTTTCACTAACAGCAGCCAAAGCTGTATCAAAGATTCCTTACAAAGGAAAGCCAAAAGCCTCACAAGAATTGTAAGTACCGACTTGCTACAAACACTAGTAAGCAGAAAATTCCACCTAATTTATACATCGTCAAAGCACCCAGTTAACAGGTTGATAGTTATTACGTAATGCATTCTTAGCAACAAGAAATTAATTTAATAGAGCACCATGCATCAAGCTCAAACACTACACCCTCAAATCTGGCTGTGCAGTACAAAAGCCTCTGTGCTGTCAAACCTTTCAGCAACTCTTACTGTCAGAGCCTAAGCCGATGCAGTCACACCCCTCCCAACCAGCACACCCTCCTGAACACCACAGATCTGCCCTTGTTCCTCCTCCATTTTAAGGCAATGCTGACTTCATGAACCTCATAAATCAGTGCTAATAAATGCCTTAGAACAACTTCAGTAAAATATACACACAGGCAAGCACGATACAATCTTGTAGGCAGAAAGTCTGACTTCTTTAGTCCAGCTACAACTGCAATTCTCAGCTCTTCTGGGGCGTCTTCAGCTTCTTATTACCCTGCTTTGAGCCCGGAGAGCTCCTACCTCTCAACCCTTTTGGCTGGATAAACTATTATCAAATCAAGTCCTAAATTAAAAAGAAAGACAAAGACCCAGCTTGTACAGAATAAGAGAAGTTATTAGAGATTCCAACCCACATAAAACCAGGTAGATGATTTCAGAAAGGCTGTTCCATACTCAATGCAGTAGTAATACCCTGTAACTGCACCAGTTTAGTCACTAAAAAAGTTGCTGCAGCATCAGCTCCTTCAAAGTCTTTTATTTCTCTTATTACCTTTCCACAAATAAGAGTCACAGGTCTGTCTAAACAAGAACCACACAGAAAAGTTATTTTCTACCACATCCACGGAGCAATGGACAGACTAGTGCATAAAAGATCTTCCTCTGCTATTTATCTTTAACCAAATGAGGCGAATCTTCTTTCAGGAGAGTATAGCTGTTATTGCTCAGCTTACTCCCACCGCTGAAAAATTCCCTTACTATCAAGTCCTCGAGTAATATTCGTTATTCACTTGTAATCATTGCTCACCCACTCACACTGTGAGAGCTGATAACCTGCCAACTCAACAGCAGGATTTATTGCCCCTCACTCTCTCTTTGGGTGATTAATTTACTTACTGTTGATTAGTGAACTGTTTTCTTTCCTTTGCAACAGAGCTTAGAGAAGATATATGTAAGAATTGGACAAGGATAAACACATGCTGATTAATGAAAGTAATTCATTAATTTTGTCATCTGGAATAGTCATTTATATACACCCAGAAGGAAAACTGAAATGCTTCATTTAAAAATTTGTGTTTATCACTAGCTGAAGTAACTTCATTATGAGGAAGTCTGACAACTGCTTGATGATTCCTCTCTCAAACTAAGTTACTAAAAAAAACCCAGAACTCTTCAGGCAACAGTATAATGAAACAGCCTTATTTAGCATCAGTACAGAAAGAAGAGCTTAAGGATCAGAAAGGATGTGGTAAAATCAGTATTCATGAAATAGTTAAGACCCACAGCAATAAGCAAGGATTAAAGAACACGGCATGAGGTTATTGTGGGTCATCTTATCCTGTCTGCTGGATGATGCTTTGTTGACACCGGTCCTGGAGATAAAAAAAGCGAAGACGAAGTCTTAACTGCTGGTTAAGAGTGGGAGGAAGAATCCTGTTTTCTCCCCACTCTTTCACTGATCAACCTGCAACACAAGCCATGAACATCTGTTAAGCTTAACCCTCAGAATGAATGTGAGTGACAGCAAGGAGGAGCCAATGGCCTTTCATGATTTACTTCTGTAGTTAAGACAAATAAAACAGACTGCAAATTTGGAAGCCAATAAGCAACACTTTTTTTGTAACAGGCTGAAATAGAAGCCTCTGATGAGAAGAGATGACCTTCTCTGTTTTCCATAGGAGTTCAGAATAATAATTTCTTAGTGCACTCAGATAAGATATTATTTTCAAATACCAGGAAACAACAGTATCACAGACTGGCTGATGTTGTAAGGGATGTCCTGAGATTATCCAATCCAACCTCTGCTCAAGCAGCAATCACTAGGGCAGGTTGCCCAGGACAGAGTCCCATCAGGCGTTGAATATCCCCACATATGGAGACTCCGCAAGCACTCTGGGCCAGTCTTTGACCACCCTCAGTATTTTCACTGTAAGACACGTTTCATTTTGCAAGTCTCTTTACAGAAGAATACAGCCCCAATATCTACATCCCCAAATGGTGACTGACACGGTCCTATTAGAGTCAACTGAAGACTTTACTGATCCAAATCAAGAAGCTACATTAAGATGCCAGACAAAGGAACCACGCAAAATGCTCTGCTGAAGATCCACAGTAGTGTCAACCCCCATGCAGAAAACAACTTGCTGCTTCTTCTATACAGGTAGCATCAAAGATGACTATTCACTTCTAGCTACAGTCTGAAGTGTTTCATTTCCCGTGATCTGAGATCTTTCCCCACAGGGGATTTGTTGAGGCACTGAAAGGATGCATCATTTCGAACAAAGTTATACCCAAAGATAACCAAGTTGAGCACTGAACTCATTTCACCTGATAAAACTGTAGCAGTCAACTCTTACCTGGGTCTAAACACGTAAATTTGCAGCACTCCTTAGGGTCTTTGCGATACTGCTGACACCCCTGGGGCCGTTCACACAAAGCAGCCACGCACATTTCAGGTTCACCATTGTGACAAGTGCAACTCAAACAGGGATCATTCCCTTTTGGAGTGAAATAGTAGCCTTCATCAACAATGTTGTCTTTGATATCAACACAAGTCTGGCCTAGAAGAGAAGTACATATCAACATTGCAGTGTCTGTCAGCCTGATAGATAAGAGCCTGTTTTATTCTGTTACATTAAGTGATTTGTAAATATAAGCAGACCATCAGTTAAAAGCCACACCTTCATGTTAAAGCAACCTTGAAAAGGGATCTCCAAGGAGTGCGGACTATAACGTGTCTGGAGGCACTCAGGGATGATTTACTGCTCAAAACTGACAAAGCAATTTTTATGTATTTAATGGAATTGACAGATTTCCAGGCATCCTCTTCAAAGCACAGGAAAGCAACCGGTCTGAGAAGCTTAAGCTTCTCTGTCAATGCCTGCTGCAGCTCCTCCCTTGTCCCTGGTACTTAGAAAAAGCTGGACCTTCTCTGGACCAACCTGAAGGACTAAACCCAGGTCTAAAAAAGGGAAGCCAAGCAGTAGCACTTTTGACTGCTCCAGCTGCATCCTGATTTCTGTGCAGCAAAGGAGGTTTAGGTATCTTCTGTCCACTCTCCTTTCCTCCTGCTGACCTAAATGCTGGCACCAAAAGCAGAGAGAGGGAAAACAAACAGCACTGGGACCTGTCAGCTGAAGCAGCTGCTCAGGGAGGGCAGCCTGTCCCCTCCACCCTATGCAGATGAGCTGGGAGGGTCCACAGAAAAGTTCAGACTTGAAGAGGGCTGAGCAGGTCTCCGGCTCAATCTCTTCCTCAGAGCAGAGTCAGTTGTGACGTCTCAATAGTTTGCTCAGGGTTTCATCTAATCTGGTCAGAAAAATCTCCACGAATACAGGCTGCACAACCTCCCTGGGAGTCTGTTCCACTCTTGACTACCCTCATGATTAAATAGTTTTCCCTGGTATCAATTCAAATCTCATTTCAGCTTAACGTCCCTTGACTCCTGCCACACACCTGGCTCCATCTTCTTGATAAATTCCAAGTACTGGAAACTGCTGTCAAGTGCCCAGGAGCCTTTCCCTTCCTTCAGGTTCAAACAACCCCATTCCCACTGCCTCACCTCAAAGGACAGGAGCGCCAGCCCACACCACCATCGTGCTTGCCCCCACTGAACTTGCCTCAATTTGTCCTGGTCTTGTCAACATTTTTCTTGCACTGTGAGGGCCGAAATCAGACACAGCGTTCTTCTGCTCAACTGACACATCGGATAACCTCACCCCCTGGTTAACATTTTGGCAGAGCTATCACCTTCCTTACATTATCCCAAAGAGAAGACCAAGAAGGTAATCTTTCAATCATCATTTTGACTAAACACATGTCCCTGAAGATTTTATTACATCCCAAAATGGACAAGGCAATATCCTGCCTTTCCAATTTCAATATTTCGTGTGCAAAGGCAGGCAAAGCAGGGCTGAACTGTCCTCCCTTGCCATTCTTCAAGTCTTTTTCCTGCTTAAAAGAAAACACAAAGTTTTCTCCTTGCAAGGATGGACCATTTATATTAAGTACCTCAAATATTACTGGAAAATACTATCAATGCCTCTGTTGGTATAAAGTCTTTTGTAGTACAGCCATTTTTTTCTATTTAATTCAGTAGCTCCACTTGCTTTATTTTTGCCCCTAGTTCTAATAATTGGCTGGAGAGGATTTTAATAGGATTTGCTATATTCAAACTAAACCAGAAATAAGTGTTTCCTCATTTTTGTGTGAGATTAGTAAGTCATATTTACTAAGGTGCTTTATTTTAAATTTTTTTTCAAGTATACTTTATTTTGGGGTTGATGAGGCTGCTTATCAATCATTTTTAGTGAAAATCTGTACTGTGGCTGACAATCACACATAATGATGCTCTTATTTAAACCAAGCAGAAATTTAAGTTCGGCCTCCCCTCTTTCTTTATTTCACTGGGCAAAAAGTAGAAAGGATAACTAGCATAATTTCCCCATATTTGTTAAACACAAACCAAAATCAACTTACTCCTTTTGCAGAGGAATGAAGATTTCTCATAGCAGTTTTCAGCATACCAGCTGTGTAAACCGTGGTGCCGAAGGGTAGGAAAATGGAAACACTGAAGCTGGGCACAAAGAACGTTTTCATTTTCAGACATAGCCGTACCAAAGATAGGGTCAGGGGGTAAAAATACTTCTGAAGAGCCTAGAACAAGATGCATTGGTATAAGCAGCCTGCGGGTATGCAATGCTTTAGAAAGGCTCTGTAACATCACTCATTTCTTGCACACCATCTCTGCTACAAGGCTACTTTCCTCTAGCTTTAGCTTCCATTAGCAGCATTCCTCCGGGGGAAGGCAAATGCGGGGAGGGAAGGGGTGACTCACAGAGAAGAGGCTGCCGTGTTCAAAGTACTGGGTAATTTCATCATTCTGCACCAGCAGGAGTGATGTTCTGATCGCTCCAAAAGTGGTGCTTTCTGGAGCCCCATGGGGTTTGCCTGCCAATAGTAAGGCACCCCTTCAAACAACACTGAGTTGATTGCTGCGAGTGAGAGGGCATACCAAGCGTGCACCTGGCACTCCACACACCTGCTATGCCTCAGAGAGGTGTGCACATCTGCCCCACGCAGCGCCGCCCTCCCACACCTCGTGCTGCTCACGGGGAGCACAGAGCAGTGTCAGGCAGAGAACAGGGCTGCAACACCACTTTGGCTGCTGCAGGGATGGACTGTCTGGGCCTTCCAGTCAAGGAAGTGTTAAAAGACTCCATTGCGATGGGTTCTAAACAGTGCAAGAGATGCTGAAGGCATTTTATAACTTTTAAAATATTGTTTCTGACTGGTGCCTCACTTCATCGTTAAATCTGCAGGGATGCAAAGCTACAAAGATTAATGGGAAACACTGCAATTGTGAAAATTAGCCTGTTTCATAAATTTTCAGATGTCTACTTTCCAAATCTATGTGTTTAAACATTGACTTTAATAGCCCTTGCAGACAGCATATCACAGTCTTCTCACATGATGATCCTTTCACACACTGTTAGGTATAACGGGGTTTTAAATTTTTTTTAAAATGCAACTAGGTTCTGCCACCATTTTTTGGGGGGATTACCTTCCACACCTCCCAGTCACAGATTAGAATCTCCAAGCTATAGGACCATAAATCACTTTGCAAACAGATACTAGGAATTCAGAGTCTGCCTCACTACAAGTCAATGAAGCTTAAATAATGTATTTCAGAAGCTACTGAATGCCACTACGTACTATGTACTTCGAAATAAGTATCTCTTTATTAAATGGAAACCTTGAAAAGAAAATGCCGTAATGAGAATGCTTAAATTTATATAATGCAGCAAATTAAGTAAAGCTTATGATAACAACATGTATGATGGTCTCTCTGTAACTTATGTCTCCCTGGTTCTAAACACTCAGTCAGCAGATGGCACTGCAGTCAGCCTTCTGAAAGCAAAGTAAGGTCCTTTTAAGGGGAACATTGTTTTTCACCTTGGCTTTGCAGGAGAACCTGTCTATATAAACAGGTTTGTCCAGACCAAAAATCCATATTATGAGAAAGAGTTAAGACTTTCTTCCTTCTCTCCCTTGCTGTCCAAAAACATCTTAAAATAAAACAGCTAAAGGAAGTCATGAAAATGCAGCCACAAGAAGGAGCACTTTCCCCTGTTCACCTAAATGGCAAAAAAACACCCCAACGTCTTTGCAGCACAGAACACAAGTACTGTCAGTGAAAGCCACACAGCCTTCTGCTACTTCTCATGTGTCAAAGGAAGTGCTTTTTGACACCCAGTCATTTAAGAAAAATTTTGTTCATCATTATATATCTGTACCTAATGGACAGTTTTCCTTCCAGATTTTCTATTATTGAAAATTGTATATGAGAAGAAAACTATTCAGATTAGTTTTCAAATGCTGCACTCGAATTCACAGCACTGGTGCTCAAAAATACCTTTGTTTTATATTTTCACCTAAACCACTACAACATCCAGACATTCGATTCTACACATAAGAATTCATATAACAACTTTAAGATTAACTAAACCCTCAACTGAATTAGTTGAAAATAAATGGTATAGAAGCATAACTTTGTGTTTTCAGCAGAGGGAGCTGCTTGTTTTGTAATTGAAAAGGTTCAGTCAGTGGTGCCTTTCGGATTAATGCTCAGTGGTTCATATAAATGGGAATTTCTCGGACTAGGCAAATTTTATCTTTGCTTAAGTGAACTATCTGAAGTACTTAAAATGAAAAAAATCAAGGTAATCCTGCAAAATTTAAGATTTTTTTTTAAAGTATATAAAAATCTACCTTTTCCTTAAAAACTAAAGCCCCCAAATATCCTATACTAGTCTGTGCTAACACTAGTATCAGGAACTGGCAGTTCATCTAGACATTCACCACAAAGAGTATGAAACTACAGAGTAGCTCCCTTTTTCTCAGCTTAATCAAGGGGAAAGCCCAAATAAACGGAAAAATGTTTTTCTTCTATAAGAAGTCAGTGTGAAAAGCCCTGAAATTTCTAACGCTTGAAAATAAGATGCATGTTATCAAGTATTTAACTCTTTCATTTTGATAGTGTGACGCAAAGCAGGTCCCCTGCACTACTGCAATGCTATCAGTGAAGTTACATTGCTCTTCCAAATAATCTTCATGCTTTAAGACAGTTTCCCCTCACCATTTAACTAAATAATTGGACAGACCTACCTTTATAAGCCACTTCCCAGTGACCTTCTAGAGAGTGGTTTCGATTGGTGATCACATACTGATAGCCAACCCAGAATCTAAACCAAACAATTAAGTTAGATTCTAAAGATACAAGGTAAAAACATAACAAATCAAAATAAATTACACAGAACCTTCCAATGTCTTTATACTTAAAAGCTAACTTCAAAGACATTTCAGCCCATTGTTGGCAATGCAGAGAGAGACTACAGCTCAGTAAGAGAGGAAGATACTTAATAGTTTTCTATGGTTACAAGTAATAACTGTGTCTTTAATTTCTACTCCTAATAAGTACCTTATTCTGTTGTGATGGCAGCACTTAAGAATCCGGAACCCCAAACCCACACAAAAAGCATCCAGAAGTCAAATATTTTATGAACATATAACACTCATGTCAGACTGTTCTGGGTCAAACAACCTAACTCTCCAGAGACGGAGATACAACATTACTGAACCACTTCATCACAGCAGCCCATGAGACGGAAAAAAACCCCACAGGCAAAGAAAGGGAATTATGTCTGCTGTGATTTAACAGACTGACATATCTAAAGCCACCAGAACATAGTTCTTACAGCTCAAAATGCCTTTTTACTGCATTCTCATCTCAAACTTGTGGTCTTTATTAGAACTACTGGTATTTAATGGAAACAAAAACTCTGTTGAAAAATTGAAAGAATTATTTCTACACAAGATAGTGCAGCAGTCACTGTAAAATCCATCTTCCCTGTTGCAACTGAGGAATACCAGCACACTGCTAAGATAGCCTGAAGATAAAAACACTTAGCTGAATTGTAGCCTATCTGATAACATTAATTAAAACATAAAATACAGATGGCCCCTGCCAAACAGTCAACCACCACACTCATACCGGTTTATTAACCTGAAGTCAATTTTACCACTAGATTTTCTAAGCAAACTGAACCACCAGCATTTGCATCACACAGAAACCATTCTCGTGTGATGTGAGATCGTTGTCCTCTCCTTCCAACTCACCTCCGCTGGTCCTTCCTTACAAATGTTTTTTCTTCCAAGTCCCACTCCTGCGCCAGGATAAACCTCAGCTCCTGGTCCGCAGTGAAGGTGGCGAGGGACCCGTTCACTCGCTGACATGTCTGCACCGCATCCCAGTAGTTCTCCCCATTTAAATACACTCTGTAACAGCTGGCTGTGCCCTCATAGTGGTGCCATCCTGTTGGGCACTTTCCTAGGAAACATGAAGAATAGAAGGGAAACCATTCCCCCCAAATTAGGATCTTCAAGATAACGCATCCTAATCAGTTTATGATGATGCAATGAATCATTTCTTGGATGGGCCCACACAACATCCTGGGTACACTTCACCTTACCAGGACGTGCATGCATTACAGATCACTGAAAATCTACACTGCTGCAGCTTTTGATAAAGGATTTTTTTTAAATGTATTTAAAAAGATGAAACTCCTAATAATGTTTTGTTGTGCTGTGAAGCCTTTAAAGTCTTCAATTAAGACTGATGATCTACCGTGGAAGACATTTACCAGCGTATCTTTATAAACCAAATCAGTTCGATCAATCCAAGTCAAAACAAGCAGCAAGAGGCAGGAAGGAAAAAACAGAGGTGGCCCATTTAATGATTCTGTCTTTCTATTAGGTGGTTGGCAAAACATCCAACTTGCTGTGACGTTTTCAACCTTCTTTTACACTCTCGGTAGCATTCACATAATTCTGCTCCCACAGTCAATCACTAAAGACAATGGGGGTTCTGGTGCAACTGTTGTTTACTTTGGAAAAACATCACTGCAAAGTGGATCTTCAGGAAGTAGAAAGGTGATGGTTTGAACTGCTCTCTCCGCTTTCTCTCAGTTACCCACATTGAGGGAATATGCAACAAAAGCCTTGAGGCATTTTTTGGATGAAATGGCCCCATGGGCTTTTGTTTGGCATTCTTGGGGGTGATGGGTAACTAACAGAGAATCACAGAGACATACAGATTAAGTTTAAAACAGGAAATACAATTTTAGTACCTACATTTGCAGTATTAATTTTGCACAGCACTTGAGAAAGGAACGTTAAATTCACAAACTGTTTTATGTTTGTTGTATGTATTTACAGAGTTCCTGTTCTCAAGCCTCTTTATTCCCTCCCTTCAGAAGCAGTGATCTTCATCATCAAATAATGACATATACCTCAGATTTGAAGCCCTTTAATTAAATATCTTGCCTTACTCTCAATTTCTACAGGATTTTTTTAAGATTTACTGTTCACATCACTAAGACAGGACAGAATATAGCATCAGACTGCAGAGCATATTACTTATTGCTGTATCAATTTCTAAATTGCTTTATTGTTCTCTATAAATTTTACTAATGTAATTTAGCTTGCCAAAATTCATGACAAACCACCTACTTTAATAAGCATTTTTGTCCTCCTGGAGAAAGAGGGAACAAAGATAAGAGGGAGAACGCAGAAGAGACTTATATGTTTTGAGCCTGGAGAGACTCAGAGGCAGCAGTGATGAGCTATGAATAGGGGGAAGGATGCCTGCAGGACATCTGTAACACTTTAGGTGAGTCTGAGAGTAGGAAGCCAAGAGCAGCTCAACCAGTGCTGCAGGTAGGATGATACTGAAATGATATTTCTGAAGATTCCTGACATTGATGGAAGTAACATAGCAAAACCCATTCAAGTGCTACACACTTGACAGGCTTTGTCTTCAGAGAAGCAAGTGAAGAATTTCCTTAAGTTCCACGCTTCCTAAAGAACATTCTTCCTATTAAAAAGGATACAAAACTTACAACATCAGAAATGCACTTAATGAACTAATAATAGTTAGTTTGAAATTACTTCAATCGAGAGCAATTAATTTTGGTTGTCCCCCACCCACCTTCCAGGGAACAAGCTCTCACATCAGGAGACAAGGGCCAGGCTGCCACCCCTGCTGCAGGCTGAAACCATCACTTAAATCATGGGCTTAGTTTTCTGCAATTGCAATGACTTGTAACATAAAATTGAAACTGGTTTCACAAAGACAGGATTGCTAAGCAAACAGAACTCTTTGCATGTATTGGCCTGCTAGATAAACTATGCAATATAACAGGACTTACATAAAGGAAATGCACAAAAACTTTAAAAAGTACTGCATATGAATAAAATATGGTAAAAAAGCTCTGCAAGAGAAAAATCTATTAATTTCTCCTTTAAAAATAACAGCCTTAATTGCTAAATTAATGAGTGGAAAGATGGCCCAGATTTCCCAGTCTGCAACTTACTGCTAAATCGGACAGGTTGTGCCACATTGACAGTGTGAAAGCGGGTGGTCTCTCCTCCTCTCCCTCGACTGTGCCTGGTAAGTTCTTCCTTCCCATGGTAAGTTCGCTGGTCCCCCGTCAAGCCTGGGGAGCAGAAGGAACAGTCAGCACTGGTGAAAGCTGCGAGCAAAGGCAGATGTCATTTATTAAACTTCCTCTGGGTTTTAATTCAAGACACAGATGATAAGTAACCCTGACAGGTAAACAAAGATGGTAGATCCCTGCAATGACAGCTTGGCTGTTTCAGCCTCTACGTAACCAGAATACCCACAACTGAAAAGAAGCAACAAGCCATCACACGAATCTTGCAGAGTAAGCTCCATATTTTGGCAGATTCTCAAGAGCCTGCACATGTACACAGGACTCGATGCTGCCCATTTCAATTGCTGCAGCAAATGCACCATCCCCACTGCATTTTATCTGTTCCTGTTTACAGGACTACCACTCTCCAAATGCTTCCTTTCTCAGTTGGACATTGCAGGACATAAGACAACTTCTACAATAAGTTTTCCAACACATTCTTTGAGATCTAGGAGATCTTTGAGATCTAGGAACCAGGAAAGGAAACCTATCTTCAGCCAGAAGAGCACGGGTTTTTATTGTCTCTCAAACTTCTAAAGGAAATTTTACTTCATTATTTCTGAAACAAAAAACATACACACCCTCATCTCAGTGTCAGGGCTTCAAACAGGCGCAAGTGACAACCGGATTCAATAACTTAGGAAGAACATAGTGCAGGATGTTATTCCAGGAAAGGGGTTGTGGGGTTCCATTTGCCTGCCAGGAGTAAATAAGGAGCACACAGTTCAGGTAGAGATGCTGCAGGATGGGCCGTGGCCAGCAAAACTAGCAAGATCCTAAGTACAAAGGCTGGCACAGTGGTGGGGAGAAACCATAGAGAAACACGGAGAGGAGCAAAAAGAAAAATTAAAATGGAAACAAGGGATTAACCTAAAAAGAGTAAATTAAGAACCTAAGAAGGTAAGCATTAGAAACACCTACTAGTATGATGTTTAATACTACTAGATGTTAATACATCTAGTAGTATTAATCCTACTAGATATTAATACTAATAAGAGTTTAACCAGTAAAGAGCTACAGAGACATAATTTCTAAACCAAATCAACAAGTCATGGTACCAAATAAAGAGGAGCTACAGAGTCTTTTTCAACAGGTTTAACCCCACCTGTTTGAAGTACATTTAAAACTATGTCAACAAAACTTTTTCCTTTCAGACTACCTTTAACAAGAAAGAGGTCCACAGCTATTTCATGGTAATTTAAAACCAGAGCTGGAGACTGTTGTGCGTGTAACCTTGAGGGGAAAGACCTCCAGCAGACCCACTATCAAACAATGCACTCCTCATAAGAACTGTTAGCATCAATGAGCAAAAATAATCACTAGCTGGAGCCCAGGAACAGCAGAGTAGCTTTGCATTCATCTGGCTCTAGCATACTGAGTTTGCCCTAGGTTAATGGGATAAGCAAGGGATATTTAATTATCACGTTATCCTAGGAATTACATGTCTATAGAGATCATCCATTAAGAAATGGCTGTGCATAATACACTCACATGGCCTTACAGGAATAAGGAATAATTCTGCTGTTCAATATCAGAATATGCTATTTATTACAGACAAGAAGTTAGTGCCAAGAAATTCAGTTAGCGTACATTTCAAACGACATAAAATGCTCAAATAATTTGCCAGTGAAGATCACTGATTATTTTGTATTAATTTAAAGGCCAAACTATTTTCAGTTTTAGAATCAGACCATTCTTAATCCTAACAGTTCAGTAGCAGTATTTACACCATGATTTTCAGAGCAATACCAAAACATTAGAAAAGCAAAACTTTAATTATAAGACTTGAAAAATAATGCTAACTAACGTAGAATGCTTTACCAAAGACAATCTTGAGCTCAGCAAGGGAAGCTCTGTTCTCCCATATCATTAAAAGGTAACAACTAAACCCGAAGGAGCAGTAAGAACCAAATGCACAAAGAATTACCTCCCTTTCAGAAGTGAGAGCAGATGCAACACCATATGGCTGACCTTCCATGGCTAAAGAGAACGCCCACGAGGACTTAACAATTTACCTCCCCCAGGAATCAAACAGAAGTTCTCAGGTTTTAACATCTGAGGTTAAGAAAGGGTTACTTAGGCTACCATTTTAAACTGACGGAATTTATGCCAGATGTTTGAAAAATAGCTACAGAGATCCCAGACAAAGTGAGTTCAATCAGCCCTCACCCAGGACGCTGGACATCCATTCCTGCCTCAGCATCCATCCACACAGCAGTCACTGCTGAAAGCAGACAGGACCGAAGAGGCAGCACCATAAGCCCCTTCACCTTCGAGCCCGACACTGTCAGCTGCTTAATAAACTGGCATTCTTCAAATATTAGATTGCTTCTATTTGACCTGAATTTTTGGTCTCTCAGAAAAGCAATGATGACAAGTTTTTCCACGGCAGCAAAGAAAGAGATGCTAACGAGCCTCAAAGTCATTTGACTGCCATGAAAAGCTGCTGCAGATTCTGGTGGCAAAGGTGCAATTGCATTTGGTCTCCACTGTACTTTTTCAATATTCTGCAGAAGAATTTTCTATGGATTTTGCTGTTTCTGCTTCCTATATAAAAATATTTTTCTTTAAAAATAAATTAATAGCGACATGGACTAAGCTTTAAGATAACAACCTAAGCAAGAAGATCACAACCTAACCATGTTTGAGTGTTTCAGAACGGAAAACCCATCATTTTTATTGCTTATGTGCACACTTAATATTCTGAAAGCTATCACATTTTGGAAGATGAGCTGTTTTCCATTCTCCTAGATGCTAAACCCACAAGAAGCAATAACAGCACCAGTAGTATTTTGCTAGCCAAGGTTTCCCTTAACTTCATACAATTATACTAGAAATATAATTTGCTTCATAGTTGGTGTAAAAAAGGGGAAAATTAGTTTAGAGGAAAATTCCTCAGACACCATTCTTTATCTCCCTTCAAATACGATACTGTGGTGGACAGAAACATCCTTGCATCTGTTTCCAAATGGATCAAGTCATGATTAGTATTCACCCAGCTCCTTCCAATTTACAGCTGTTATCTAATTCATTCTAGCACGATTGCAGTCTAAGTACAGTGAAAGCTGTACATCAAGAAAACTGCCCAGCACTGCTAAGTGTGACTATTTTCAGCTGTTTAAAATTTCAAGCTATCAATTCAGAACAGAATTTTGCCATGCTGCATGGCTCCTACATTTTATATCCCTAAACATTTTCAGATCTGAATTAAAGTACTTCAACAATTGTTCAGAACAAAAATTAAAGAGTTTGGAAGGGGAAAAAATTTTGCTTACACTTCTAACTACCTTTTAGCTGAACAAGTGCTGTCACTACAGGTGCAAAACACAGCCCTGCTACCTCTGAGAAAAAGCTTTGTGCCAGACATACAAGTTTTGCTTTTCCTGTTGGGGACATAATGGAAAAAAAAAAAACCCAAGGGGACAAATACAGTTCAAGTTTAAGTCTGAAAGAAACATTAGCTTGCCCATTATTCAGAGGGGCTGGTATGTTACATTGTCCATACTCTTTTGTGTACATCCATGGAGATTATCTGCAGCATTTATCCACAGGATCTCAGCATTGCCTTCTTTGCACATGAAAGCCAAACACACAAGTAGAGCAGAAAGTTATTTCTTCGTCCCCCTCACTGCTTCCATCATTCAGAACAAGTGACAGAATCATAGAATGGTTCGGGTTGGAAGGAACCTTAAAGTTCCAACCCCCACTGCCACGGACAGGGACCCCTCCCACTAGAGCAGTTTGGAAGGAAAGAAGAAAAAAGCCAAGTAGTGCAGATGGAACACGAGCCGCAGAGCTGAGACCACACAAACATGAGAGCTGGCACCACGCTAGACAAGAGCAGGCTAGAACACATGCTAAGCAGCACTGAAAGTCTGGGATAGAACTGAATAAAAACAGCTATGATAACTATCTTCAGAGAAATACGTGGCGTAGCAAAACCAGGCATTTCATACACTGATTCAGACTGCCAATGAATTCATGTCTTATCTAATTGTGTTCTGAAAAAAATGCCAGGAGAAATTATTTTAACATAAAAGTCTCAGGGTTTTGGTTGCTTCTTGTACTTCAGACAACACAATTATCACATTAATTTATTAATTAATGATGCTCTTATTAAAATAGCTTTGTTACTAACATGAAATCAGGCCTAAAAAAGGTGAACTAAACCAACAGTGTCAAATAGCTTAAAATGGCATTGTATTAAATGTCTGACAATGCCAACACGACTAGTCATTGAAATACACCATCACCACCACAGAACCCTAATTCACTGCCACTGATCTCTTCCAAGTTGCTCACATTAAAGCATGCCATTAGCAGCTCAAAGGCTGAAAAGTAACAAGCTTCCCAACCAGATTCAGAGTGCAAACTTTCTTTTCATGCTTCAGAGATATTTCATACCTTTTAATTTAAAGATGTTTTAATTCTCTAAGTTTCACAAGTCCAGATGGCTTCACTAACTGGTTCTTTTAGTGTTCAGTTTGCATTTACTGAGATTAAGAAGCTTAATTAAAAAGTATTTCAGTTTAGCTGAATCATCTCACAATTGCTCTTCTAAACCCAAAGGTATTTTCTAAATTTAAAGCCGCATCATTTCTTGTTAATTCAGTGGCCAAGCAGAAAGTTATCACTCCAGAGTATGACTCTGCTACTACTATTAATAGCACCAGCTCCCCAGCCAACGGCCCAGGGCTTAGCCTCTCCTACGACTGGTCACATACCTCTTGCTTTCCCCAACATAACAAAATCATTGTCTTCCAGTCTTACTCTGACCTTAGATTTACGTTCATTCATGCTAGTCCTGTTTATACTCTAGAACAACATTCACCTGCAAACCAGCCCTTATTCTTGATGGTCCTGGATAACATGCCCTTCAACAGCCACTGCAGGTCCCAATGCCATCTCACCAGTTTTTTGCTACAGGTGTAGTAGAGTTTTTACACCCTACACCAGTAGTTCTTGTTCCTCTGGTTTCCTGGCTGCTCTCCTTGCATTACAGTGCAAATATCTCAGTTCTTTCACAAACACCACACCCAGCTTTCTGGCTCTTCTACTGAGCACAGCCTTTTCACCAATTACTTATCCAATTACTCTTCTCACCAAGTGAAATACTTTCCTTCTCTATGCTGTCCATCATTTTCTCCTCTAGTATTCTCTATGTATGTTATTCTCCTTTTCCTGTGTACAGACATGACAACGAATCGTCTCTCCCACGCGTCTCCTTTCATTTACTAATTTACAGTTCTCATCATGTCAGTCCAGACAGTCCTGTGAGACCTACACCCCAAAGAGAACAGCAGAGAACATGCTATCCACCGAGAAACGTTACTTTCATAAAATCCTCTTCCTAGCCATAGAACAAATATTCTGTGTAACCCGAGTCCTTGAATCAACATCATCTTGTGGCATCCTTCACGCAACAACTTCAACTATCAACTAATACACTAGGAAACAAGAGAAGATAAAAATACTGGTTTCTACCCATGTGGATGTCCCAATATTCCCACAAGTGATGGATCCAATACTTTGAGTAAATCCAAACATTAACATTACTCTGCTTTCCCCTTAACCTCCATTAACCTCCAGAATTTTATAGGTCCCTCGTTTTACACACTTGACCAAAGTTAGGAACCACGAGGAACAACAGCAGCACAACTATAAAAGCACCTTTCTCTAGGACACCCACATTGTAAAGAATATTCTTAAGCAGAATATCAATGGCACAGCTTAATTTTCCATGTCAGAAGAAACTACCAATATTTTTTCCATGTGCTGCAAAAATATACACTCACACAAACTAGCCAAAAGCTTTCTAAGAGCACCAAACACATTCTTTTAAGTATTTGTGCATAGCACACACTGGGGAGATCGCTAACTACAGCAGAGTTCCACAGTTTGAATATAAAGATTTATCTCTGTAATTCCACTAGAAAACATGAATATTTAGAAGAGCTGTACAATAACATTACTATTTTGTACCACCTCTAAAACAGCTCAAAACTGAGAACAATAATAGACTGAATGCTGTGATCACAATGCCACAAAGTTCACGTTATTTTCTCCCAGACAAATTATGTAGTTAGTGGCAAACAACTTCTTAAAACAGTTCTTCTGAACGTGATTTAGTCATGCTTTAGAGAGAAAAGGTTTGAATTATGCCACAGTTCAATTTATATTTCAGATTCCTGCTTCACTGTTCTTAGCAAAAAAAAAATACAGGTCCTTTCACTTTAAAGACACAGAAAAAGTATTGAGCTTGCCCATTTGTCAAGAACAAATGAGTGTTCAAAACTGTGATTATATATATATATTTACATCCAAACTTTCTGTCTGCTTCTTTATTAAAGACACCTCAGTATCCAGCAGCTTTAGCAGAGAACCACTGCTGGCAACAGGTTCCTGAAAGCGTATGATCACAAGAGCTTATGAAGAGTAAATACACCCGGTTGTTTGGCAGAACAAAGTTCTCCACTCAAGCACAAGCAGCATAATCAGAATAGGGAGCAATAAAACAAGCTCTCTACCCAGCACAGTCTGAAGAATATACTCATACAATTAAAACAGCCCTTCTGAATTTCATCACAGGCGTATGGGTCATTTTGGTTTAATTGCAACATGATTTTTTCCTTGTTGTGAAAGTCTCTTCGAAGACTACAAACTCTCCTCATCTTCAGGATACCTACTCAGACTGTAAGAATGGAAGGATAATTCAGATAAGCAAGAAAAGTTCACAGTGTTAGTTGCACAAAATTAAGAGAAGCCAACTCAAAGCTTGTTAATAATGTGTACAGTTCTATCGAACAATCTCTGCTCCCACATACAAATAAGCAAGTGATCTTAAAGAGTCAAAGTACTGCTGCAAAACAAGTTGACACTGGGATGAGCTGTCTTCCCAGCTTTTCTTACCTGGACAGTCAACTTCATCACTCTCGTCCTCACAGGTGGGCCATCCATCACACTGCCAACTCGAAGGGATGCACTGGATGGTACCACTTTGACACGCAAACTGCCCCGGGATGCAGCGGAGCTCTAGGAAAGAAGAAAGTTGTGCTTTATTTTAAGTGTTATTTATTCTTGCAAGTCTGTACATACAGTTATCATCTGCCATGTAATGTATTGCTGAAGCATAATGGACTAAACCTCTGGATAACTCAGCCTGTTAAAAACTGCTCTGTTTCAGATCACTACCATGTTTTTAACTGCATGTTTGTGCTTTTAGTAGACAGGAGGGACAGCTTCCGGTGCTTGGGAAATAATTCTTTCAGACATCCATAATAAAAACTTCCTGATAAAGATACCAAGTGAGCAGCTATAACCATAGCATCGCCCATTTACTGCTTGTGGGGCATCGAGGACTACTTGTTCACTTGTCTCAGAACCAAAGGTCAACAAAAACATGCTACGGTAGTTAACTGCTAGATTACACAATAAATTCAGAATCCTCTTCCCATTCCAATCCCTGTTTATGCCAGGACCCGCTAGACTGGCACAAACATCCAGTCTGATTTACAGTCACTTCACAAAAGTATTTGTAAATTGAATTTCTATACCTATGAACCTGCTTTCACTGTCTAGCCTAAGCTCTTCTGTAGAACGTCTCCACATGAACACATTCTTTACAAGAAACTGTCAATATCTGCAAACATGTAGTTCCTGCTTCTGCAGAACGCTGCCTACTTGTCATCATTACACTGTCAGACCTTATTAACATTATAAAAAGTACCACTTTATTCAAAGCTTTTTTTATATCAATCCCATCTATCAAATGCCAGAACCTAGTAACTCAGTTGCATTTTGTGTCCCTCAAACACCTACAGGAGAAAAAAAACCCCAAACCTGTCTACACAAGAGAACAACTCTAAGCTTGTTTAGATGCAAGCTGCCATCAGTATACATAGGCTTGCCTTTGCACAGACCATCACCATCAGTCTTTCCTCTGAATGGTGGCTGTCAATGTTTCAACCAACGTTTTTCATCAATTTAGCACGTTTTCCTCTTAGCCAGCTGCAATATTCCCAGGCAAGCTACATCTAGAGAATCAGCACCTTTAAGAAAAAAAAGCAAAATGTGTCTTGAAGTAAAACACCCTCATCCCAGCTGTGGAAAGAATCAAGTAGGCAACTTTTTCATGGAGAAATCTCCAAAAGAAGATTTCAAATACAAGTATGTGTTCTCTCACCCACCATTTACAACCTAAGAAAAGAGCTGTAATTGCAGTTGTTACCTTCTTGAAACACACGTCTAAACTGAACCAAGCGAGAGGTCACATCTGAGTATTCAGACATGACCAGGCATAACAAAACCAGTTGTTGTGCACACTCAATAAAAGCTGTACCCATACACCTTGTAATTGGTAGAAGATATTGATAATAGGCTTCTAATTCAATGTTAGACTGAAATCCAGTTCTAGGACAGGTTTCTCTCCAAAGCACAGACCTGCTCTTCTAGGAGCAAAACAAAAGCCAACACATCCTCTTAGCAGCCACCTACTCAGAGCAAACATCCAGGTCACAAATGACAAAGAGCTCACACAGACCAGTGAGGCTACAGACAGCAATGACTGCCCTGCCGCAAGGCAAGAGGGCTCTCACCCGCTGAGCCTCTCACTCCATCCAAACAGTCCACAGGGAAGGAGTACATGGGAAATGTAAAAAGAATCTACCAGCTTAGGTCCTAATGATCCCCCAAGAATGAAAACTGAAGTAATTTATTTAGCCCAAAGAGTGAAAGGGAGAATAAAACCTTTTGGTTTATTCCCTTAATCAGGGGGAATTAAGCTTCACCTGCCTAATGCAGCAACACAGAAAATACAAAATCTATCTTCATGTTAGGGAGGGGACAGATGGGCATAAACCAAACACATACAAAGCCCGAAGCTGAAATTAAAACTATTCAAATTTCAGGTTCACAGAAAAGTGTCAACTCTTCCATAAATAATTGCAGCTTCTTTCACCACTTTTGCACAATGTCAGCATGCAATCTAAGGTTTCTTAGAGAGTTCTACAATCACAGTTTCAGGTAAGGAATTTACATGGGAGCCTGCGGTAGATTCTTTAACACGTGAGTGATTATCCTCTGCCCAGCTTCGGGTTTCCATTGCATCCATCTGCAGTTACAGCAAAATACAATTCAAAATTCAATACTCATAATCAAGCACTAAAACAAATCAAGAGCTTAAAGGAAACCACACTCACACCCTCTGAAGAAAGTTGTTTTGCAGGCAGCATCCACCTGTAAAGCACTACAAGCCAACATGCACATGGGAAAAACAGTAGAGAACGCTCCTCTCTCTCTACATGCTATTACTATTTTATGTACAATTACATACGCCGGGTTCAGATAAAAGGATGACTCCATGCTAATATTATGGGCATTAAAAAATGCCAGTTACATGCTGTAACGTCATTACTTCCTGTATTACAGACACTCCTCTCCAAAGAATGTGGATACATGGAAGAGTACCAAACACTTCCATTAGAACACCACTGAATGCTTGTTCCCAATGGAAACCATGCTGTCAGATGCACTGATTATTTCAGACCAAGGAACATGAACAGCTATGCAGTTCTATCGTAGAGGAAAAAAAAGTGACACAAAGAAATACTGCAAAATGAAAGTCCCCATACTCTGTAGATGTTGCCAACAGCATCTCCCTAAGCCAGGGCTCCATCTCTATGCGTTACTGAACTATCTAAATCCTCATGCAGCTTTTTGAAGGGTTTCATCCAAATTGTTTTGCTCCTACATGCTGTCTGTTGTTTCTCTTTGTGCTAAACTACGAGATGCAACTACCTGAGAAAATCCCACACCGGGCTCAGGGTGGGCTCAGCCAGATCCAATGGCATCCTGGAGGATTGATGCCAAATATCAGCTCTTTCAGAACCCCCTCGCCATTGATGGAGTACAGATTGCCACTAAGTGCCCAGCATGTGCTTACTGGCAAGCTGCCATCTGGATGAGGTATGGCACTGGGTGGGCAGCAGAGCCATCCTCTGTGCCCCACAGAGCTCTGCGTGCTGGGCTCAAGACTCCCACTGCAGAGCACATCAGCTGGCCAGGGCAGGGACTGCCAGAGGTAAAACAAAAACAGGTAGAAACAGATCTGGAACTTGTGAGATTCTCAGCCAAGGAACAGAGGAATCTGGGAGAGACAAGGATGCACAGGACAGGTGCCAGTCTCCACAACCTCGTCAGGCATTTCATTTCCATAGCCCATTTTTAAGTCAAAACAGCAGAAAAATGAGAACATTTCAGGCCTGTCTCTTTACTGCAAATAAGGCCGGTCCTGCCACCAGCAGCAGGACAGGATGCCTGATGACACAAAAGCAGCAGCAACCAGTGCAGCACAACATAACCATTTGTCTTTCCTGAAACACAAGTGATCACTGAACACACCATCAGACTTTGTACCTTCCAGCAGCGCAGTAAATAAAAACTGTTTCCTCACTGATGTAACATTTCCACTTCTTCAAGAGAACAGCAAAGCTTCAAAAACCCCAGTCCCACTTCTGTCCCTAAGTCAGGTGTCCCACACCGTTCATAGCTGTTGATGGTAACTCAGAAAGGCAAATCAAGGAAGAGAGCATCTTGAACTGCCACCTCCCAGCAGCACTAACAACATTATTTTCCACCAGCTGTTAAGGCAGAAACATTTTATGTTTTCAATATTGTTAGAAAATATGTAATGGCAGAAGTTCAGCTAAAAGCAAGTGCTGTTGCAGCAGAGGCACTGCTACAACATGAGCCCACGGCATCAACAACTGCCTAGAAGTGAAAAGATGGAAACACAACCAACTCCAGTGTTCCCATACAACGTGAGGGACTACATGACACACACATGAAATTCTAACATAAAAGGCTTCTTTTTCCTTTAAGGTTCAGATGCAGCCTTTGCTATGCTACAGCACAAAATTCAGTAGACTGAAACCTCATTTTAGAGCAATTAAATTCATCTGACATTTGCTGGGAAGAAGGGAGGCACGTAAAACACTGGAAATAGAAGCGATTGTACTTTTTGCACAATCTGTAATATAAGCTAACAAAACATCACGACATTTAAGGAGTGTGAGAACGTGAGAACACTTCAAGAAGCAAGGTGCTATTACAGTATCTTCACTTCATAGTCTCAAAGCACATCTACATTAACCCTCAACAATCTTGCCAACCACTGCATCTTTCCACCAGTTGTTACAATGAAGTGCAGAAAAAATGCACAGTTTGCCAAAGGCTACAAAGAGGCAACTTCGAGCAGATGTTGGCTGTCCTCACTGTGCTTCCATGCTTTCATGAAAACACCATGTTCCTTCCCTAAAACCCAAACAGCTGCCAGTTCACCCACACATTCCTACCTGAACAAACTGTTGTCTTCCAGAAATAACAACAACCACCACCTATTCTCTGGTAACACTTCACCTGCCCACAAGTCACTCACTTGAAAGAAGTCTTGCCAAAGCTAATCGTGGACCTGGAATGAAATTTAAAAGAAAACTTACAAAATATCTGGAAACTTAATTAATTGAACAGCTGAAACAACAGACAAGACTAAATAACTTCAAATACCGTCATACAAACAAGAAGCCTTCATCTCCTTTAGCTGCCAAATCTTATTTTTCTAAGTCAGTGACAAAACAGACAAGACTTCTGACTAACAGAAAAATCCATTGTTCAATACACTCCTGTTTTCTAAACGAATTTGATGAGTTGGCTTTGAAAAAGCAAGCTTCAGATCAAACGAAGCCATTGTCTGTCCACATTAAGTCAGATCGGCTATGGTTTGCCCCCTGCAACTAGAAAGATTACATACTCCAACTAATTCAGCAAAAATATAGTCATACAGATCCAGCATCAATTAATACAGAATTGGGGCCTCAAAATAGTTGTCTGCCAGTGAAGCTAGAATATCTACTAATGTGTTTGATTTATTTTTTTAATTATTAGCTGTAAAAGAAGGTGCTGGAGTTAAGCGTGCCTCCACAGCTGGTGTCTGCTCCACACTGCCAGACACTGCCCTGTGAGCAGAGCTGGGACCTTTGCCTCCATGCTGTAAGGATGTTACACCATCACCAGGTAAGAGAAGCAGCAGGGTGGGAAACAGCTGTTGGGAATGGGCAAAAAACAGCAAGCTGTAAAAACTTCTGCCAAGTGGCAGAAGCCAACTGTCCATGAACCAGAAAAAAAGCACCTCTCTAGTCCACAAGCACTATTTACTCATCAAAACACTTCTGCAAAGATAAGCTTGGGGGTGAATTAGAATGCTTTGATACTGTCTTCACAGGATTATTTATCCTCCCTCAGTTCAAGACGGAGATCTAAAAGCATTTCAGCCCGAAGAAATGCTACATCCAATAAAAACGCCAGAGGCCCTGGCTCAGGTAAGAATCATAAACACATCCTGTAAACCACTAGGTGAACGCATCAAAGATCTTAAAATTTAAATTTCAGTCTTATGTTTCCAAGACACTGCAGTTCATCACTACAGGAACCAGCTGAAAGACGAAGGCTAGAAAGCCCACTCTCTTCTATGCCAGAAATATACCCCTGACAGACAGACAATTCCCCTTATTTATAAGCCATGTATTCGTAACTGGGACACATAAACCACTAGCGGTACAAAAAACCCAGTGCTTTGTCAATTCACAATTTAAGAGATGGGTAAAGCATGGAACAATGCAGATGAGGAACCAGAGCTCTGAACTAAAGCACCTAAAATATCAGTATCAACACAGTAGAGTGCTCTGACACAAAGACTAAACTCGATCACTGATGATTCTAGTTGCAATGTCTTACTTTCTCTTTATTAAAGGGATTCGCCACTCAGTAAAGTACGATATATTAAATATTATTTTGGTAACTAAGACTACAGATGCATGTTAGGTTTTAGCATTTACATAGCTAGTATAGATTTGAATCTATTCTAGCTTTTAATACAAAGAACTGCCACTTTCATTTGCTCAGCTAATTGTTTGTTCTTGTCGGCTGAGCTTCATTTGTATGGAAATCAAGATTTGATTAAATGCACAAACCCAGCACCTAATGTTATTTCAATTATAAGCTATTACTCTAACTGAAGTGTGTGTATTGGAAAAGATAAGTTTGAAGTACAATGGTTTGGTTTTGCATATAAGGTTTTAACCCAGGGCAGTTTTGTGTGAGACTCACAAGTACTTTGCTTGTTTTGGCCACATTTCTCAAGACTGGATCTGGTAGATCTTCTGGCATTGTTTTTATAGACTGAAGGAAAACAGAAGACAAAAAACCTGCTTTATTAGCATAAGTAAGTCACTCATTGTCCCAAAGCAGATAAACCAATCTGTAAGAAAATATTCTGTTCTGTTTTCAAGAGGCAATTACAACTACCAAAAGCCCATTAAGCAGTAACAAACACTCTAATGACAGGTGCTTAGGCCAGTAACTCTTCTTACTCAGATTTAAACTTCTTCAACAGGCCTTTCTTATCTTTTATAATACTAAATTTACATACTTAAGACCTACCTGTTGCACTATCACAATTAGATGCCATAGATCCTGCCCCACAAGCATGATCAGATCCTAGCATCTTCAGCAAGAAGCCCAGCCCTCTAACTCCTTAGTGCCTGGAGATTTTCTTCTGTATCCACACTCAATAAAAGTGTGCAAACAAGCACCAGAAACAAAACAACAAAAGAAACACTACATCCTAATCACCAAACACATGCACAGCTCCATATCAAGTATTTATGCTTAAGAGGAAGCACAGCATAACCAAACCTTTGAAACACCCTTAATATTCCAAATACAAAAGTACTGCAATGGTCCTCTGGATTTAATCCTCAGTGGAGATGTGAAAAGACTGTCCATAAGCCAGTCCTCTGTCCTTGAAAAGCCATCTCTGTGACTTGGCCTTCTGGAGCCCACTGCTGAGGTTCACCAGAGCACATACCAACCCCACACACACCACTTCCAGCCTGGCAACAGCACAGCAGCTCTGCCAGCCCTGCTCCACATGGCCACAAGCCTGCTGTGAGCAAAGGGGTTTCAGCAGCAGAGAAGCTGACTAATAATACCAGGATGTCGGACAGAGCCTTTGAACAGGTCTTCTTGTTTTTAACTTGCCTCTGAAGCACCACTGATCCCAAGCAAAGGCTCAACTCTCAGGGAGGTAAAGCCACACCAAAGTGGGATTTCCCGTCAGCTCCCAATCATGGAGAAGTGTTCACTATCCATGCATCTCCCAGCAGGTTTCTTTATGTCACTTGGTGAATATTACTTACATTACACAGTTTTAGATTTATCCTTATCCCACCCACTGCTGCATTCAGTGAAGCAGAGTGAGCGCTCCACACAGTGCTTCATAACAAAGCCACAGTAAGAGAAGAAACAGACTGATAACGACACTTCATTTTCAGAGAAAATAATTGTCAAGCTCCCAAGTCACCATCACAACTATCCATGCTGTAGCTTAAGTTTATTAAATTTTCTCACTAAAATTGATTCTGTTTAATGTTCTTGAAATTAAAAGCCTACAGAAGAACAGAACGCTCTATCCTCACACTCAGTTCCACATTAGATAAAATGCTCAGCCATTCATCTGAGCTACAGAAAATGTGCTTAAGCATGATCCTTCCTCAGACAGCTTTCGCGTGTCACAGCCCACGTGTGTGCAGGAGGGCACAAAAGCACAGGGACATAGTCAACGAAACCACAAGAGCCCTGTGCTACATACAGAGCCAAACACAGCCCACATCTATGCTCAAACTTCATTCCAGCTCCTGAAAATTTGGGATTCTGGAGCAATAATCCTGTTTGGCAGGAACAAACATATCAGCTCCAAAAATAAATAAATCGTACATGTCAGAGGCACCAGCATTTTCTGCATGACATCAGCATGCAGTTGCATGAAGTAATTACAATTGTGACAGCACTCCAGTTGAAATCTGTAAATCTTTAATGAATAACTCTAATGAACACTCTGTATTACTCAGTGTTCTGTCATAGTAAGTTATGCTAGATGACCCCACCATCCATCAAAAGATTTTACAGTACAGTAAGGAATGCTGGCAGTCTCCTTCCCCTCATCCCCTCTCATCGATATTGTACCTACGCTCTACATGAGCCTGGAACTGACCCAGTTTCTCCTTGCTCACAAGTGTCATTCACTACAATTCATTGTCTGCTCTTTGTCTGGAGGGCAGACGCAATGCCAGTTAGGATAAAAAGCAGAAAAATCAAAACAAAAGAGAAGCAAAGGCAGTGCAAGAAACCCGGAATTCAGCCAAAGCAACAACGTCAGAGCTTCTTGAATGGGAGTCCTGGCTATAATTTCCTAAGGCTTAGAAAGCAGACTTTGTGCTTTATGAAAGTGGACACATTACTACAACTGAAATTGAAAAAAAAAAAAAATACATTTCCCAGCTCCCCAGTACTGCTAAAACCAAACAGTAAACAAAACTCGCTACTTAAACTAAGCGGAAAGAATACTGTCAACTGGGCAATGCAGCCTTCCAGACTGAACAACAGCTTATTTTCATAGCAGTGGGGATATGAACTAAGCAACAGGCCTGTATTTATTTTTAATCCCTAAGAAATTGTTATATTATGATAGCACGTACATAGGCAGAAGGGGAAAGCAAAACACAACACTGGCACAAAGAGCACTCAGTACAAACAAAACAATGCCATGAGTACTCAAGAACCTTTTAATATAGCTCAAAATTAAAGCTGACAGTTCCTCTACACTAACAACTTTGTTCCAGATGTCAGAGGTTTTGTACAGTCTCAGGTGGAACTGAAGAGTTTTGGCACGGTGACAATAACCTAAACCTGGGCAGCACCACAGTTTTGACCCTTTCCCTAAAGGAAGCCTGGCTCTGTGACAGTGCCAATCACATCACAACTAAATGCACTGAACAATTTCAAGCAAGCCTGAGAGAGAAGACCAGAAAAATACAGTGTGTATTTACAGAATGTAAATACAATCATGCACACAACATATTAACTCTCCCAACAAATGTGCAGCAACAGAAAAAAAGTCCATTAAGAACATCATCAGCAGTGAAACACTCAGGAAGCCATGATTTCTGCCCAGCAAAAAGCACCACCACTAATGGTACTTTCTCCCTTACAATGCACATACCCAAGCCGGGACTGTCAGATTATCCACAGACACCACAAATATTTAAACTGACAAGACTATCTCGGTACCTCAGCTTAGCTACTACCAGGTTTCACTCCCAATCCTCACCTCAAAACTTCACCTTCTTCTAAACACATCTTTTATGACAAGTTGGTCACTCTCTGTTGCATCTAAATACCTTAAAATTTTATATGAATATACACATACTGTTCCTGCTCCTTTGCAGTCTTCCACAAGGTTTGGATCATTCTGAACAGGGAAAAGGCAACAGGTGCTCAGCTGCCATCACAAGTTTTCAGCATCACCTGCATCTCTCTCCACCCAGAAGGCATCTGCACATCCTTCACCAATACAATCTCTAGCACATTTCAGAGTCACTTCTGGGAGGTTTGCAACTACACAGTGGTGCCAGCAACTCTAGACGGGCCAGCCTTGTAATCAGAAGTATCTGAATGCCAGGAACATTTCTTTCCAATTTCTGATAGTCTCTACACAAGCTGCTTGTTGGAAAGCCTCCAAGAAGCAATCTAAAGAAACTACTGATAAGAGTTGTCCAGAAAGTACTTCTGTATTTCATTACCTGATAGCTGCCTACCCAAAACTACCCTCAAAACACCCTAAGCATGTTAGATGAACTCCTCTCCTCCTCCAACCAACTGTATCCTCGGGATTAGAAACGTACATGTCCTATCTTGCCAGCCGGGACCAATATTTGTTCTACACAAAACATAGTTTTCACTAATCACCAGGGAAAGAAGCTATGTTCCCTTTGACCAAATAAATTGTGTTAAAAAAAATAAAGGCAAAAGCCAACAAATGCTCTACAGAGATCAGAGATTTCCACAGAGGAAAAAAATTTAAATGCAAAGTTTTACATGAACTGTATTAGTATTTTCTTTAGACCAAGTTTCAACTAGAAGAATATTCAGATGAAACACGATAACAGCAATTCAAGAACTGTCAGAACAATCATGGCTAATTTGTAGCCATCATTAAACTGAAAGAAGGAATTACCAGGTTTCAGCAGCATTAGTTAGCAAGCCCTTTTACTTTCAACAAGACAATGCATGTTCCTACTTTGCAGTAAAACACAAAAAGATACTGTCATTTTACTTTCAGTACAGGATTCAACAGTGTTCAAGCATATCCTTAAACTTTCAGTATGCGAGCAATCGAAACAAATTCAATAAAAACACACAGTGTAAGGCCAAGCATGTGTTTAGAATACCTTGCTGAATTGAAACACAAGGAATTGCAATAATCTTTAACGTCAAACAAACAAGCGATAAAATCCTACCCATGAAATCAGACATTTTAACTTCTCCACTCTCCAAAAACTAACCCAATTTCTTCATTTCAAAACCAAATTAACATGACAGAAACTCCCTACAGGGCCCTAAGGAAGGACATGTTCTTCAACAATAACCTAACAACTCAAGGAGACAGGAAACCTGCACATGGGCACTATTCAAACACAGGTCACACTGAAAAAAGCTGTGGCTCCGGTTACATCTTCTTCATGTCTTAGAACCTAGAATGCTCCAACACAAAAATTCAATATACAGAAATATTCTAACCTCAAATACAGGAAACCAGTTTTATTCTTTGCACAGTAGCTGGTCAGCCACCAATCAATAAACAGAACAGAGCTAAATATAATGGTTAGATCAACTAATTTTAATTAACCAAAGTTGAATGTCATTTTGTTTATCTATAGTTAATGGGGCAGCTATTAAACTTAGACCTGGAAGTACAGGGAAAAGCAGTGTGTCTGCATGGATGGGCCTGGAATGGCACATCAACCCTTGCAGAGAGGGGGAAGCCAGGAAGGAACTCGCACTGCCAGGTACCTACCCGTACCTACTGCTGCTGAAAAACTGGTGGGTCCTGGCGCCCAAACTGTCCTGGGAAGCTCACAAACTGTTTGTTCTAATCGTAGCACAAGAGGGACACATGCTCTGCACCACATTTACACAAAGAAGAAGCTGCAGAACAAGCAACAGAGCAGCAACCAGATTTAACCAAAAGCACTTGGTGTTGGGAGTCTGTCACAGGAAATCATTAAAAACATGCCAGACAAATATCCTGCAACAATCGCCTGGGTTTATTGAACTTTTTCCTGGGACAGGAAGATAGACGACCCAATCTCTTAGTACCCTTTCTAGCCATAACCTTCTATTAGTCTACACTGAACAAAAGATCAGCAAGCGTTCTCCCAGCAGAAGCTGGCCCCTCATATCAGCAAAGACTCTCATCAAGCCTGCCTTAGCTGGGATCTGTTTCTTTTCTATCCCAAGGACTTCCCTGTTACAGCTATCAGTGCAACAACCCTCACACACTTGTTTCATCTTAAAATACAAAACAAACGCAAGCACTCACATTAACCCCTGATGGGCAGGAGCAGCTCTGCCACTGAGCTGTTTCCATGTCCTGCTCTCACCACACTCCAGGTACCAGAAGTTCCATGCAGGGTATGCAGGCTCTGTGTGCACAACAGCAAGTTCTGTTCATTATGTAAGAAGTTATTATGTGCTTCCCATAGGATGAAATGAGACCTTAGGAAAGTTGCAAGAGATTATCACGTAAAAACCCAGAGACTCAGGCACTGCTCAAAGATGGACTGCAGAGGTAGTTACTACTCTTGCATTACAATTCAACATCAAAACCAGCCTTAAAAAAGCTAATTTCAGGGGACGGAATAATTCATTGAAGTCCTGGCTGGTGTTCTGACATTCACTGGGGTATTTTACATCTTTCATACCAAAAATCTAAAGTTATTCTCTCTTCAAGCTCACTGTGCCTTTCTCCCTAACTACCGAAGCAGCAGCAGCATCTCCACAGCTGCCTCCTCCTGCTACACAGAGGCTGCAGCAGCACTCTCTTCTCCATCACTTCTGCTCTTTTAGCCTCATCCTCCTCTACACCCAATCCTACCACAGTGACACAGTAGGTGCGGGTTTGCAAGCACTGAAGCTCCTCTTCTGGTTTGTTACTTCCCAGAACCAGAGCAATACATGCAAACACCCCTCTGCCTACTGACTCCTTACTTCTCCTTTGCTTTGTGGCCATGGCTAGTAGCAAACCCACTCACACCTCAAAAATTTTGCCTTATAATTAACATCAAGAATTACCAGTCTTAAAGTATTAGACCTGCTAATAAGGTCTGATACCTTCTACCTTGTGTCTCTGCTATGCTGACAGCAGCTGCAAGACTTCTGAAATCCATCAGCCTTGCTTTGCAGCTCCTAACAAACAGCACAGCTCAGAAACATTAGGAAAAGAGAACCCCAATATGTAACGGCAGGAAGGAAAAAAAAACACTAAAAACAAGTTGGTTAAGAAGTAAGGGGATGAGGGGGAACCTAAGAGTGGAGGATGGACCAGCCCTACTTTCAACAAAACTAACTGAGGAGATATGATAAACTCTTCTGCCTCTCACAGCAAGAAGCCCTCACTTGGGAACTCAGCTAAACATGAATACAGGGACTGTAGTTAACAACAACAGGGAACCAAATAAATTACTGATCACAGCTTTTGCTGAGGTAGAGACAGTGAACAAAAGGCAAAGTAAGGGCTTCTTTGCTCACCAACAAACTACCCTCAGATCAGAGGAGTCCTGAGCCTAGGTCACATTTTACGACTGATGTCTTTGGGCTCCTACTGAATTCACCAACGCAATTCAAATAGGCAAAACCCAACATGTTCAGTCACAGTAGAGAAGTGGATCACCTTGGCATGATGTTTGTTGTGGGTTTGTTTAGACTTTACTGCCTTGCACGTAAGACCTATAGCTTTCGACAAAGTGGCAAGAAAGAGCTGGCAATTTAAACACACTTGTCAAGAGCACTGTGTAATGACACCAGCACCCACCAGTATGAGCATAACCACCAGCCACGTACAAGCATGCACCAGAGCCTACAAAAAGCTTAAACACCAAGCTAAAGTTGTGGGGCTTTTTCATTAGACCACTTTTGCTGGCAAGTCTTTCTAAGCACTGCCAATTACATAAGTCGTGCAAAATTTTAAAACCAGAACTTGGGTAATAAAACTACTTCCTCCAGCTAGCTCTGAAGTGGAGGAAAAAAGCTGCAAGAATGAGAACTCAATTGGCTTTTAGCTGCCTGGCAAACGCTCTAATAAGAAAGCCCGATGACCTACATTCACAGGGCTCTGTACTAAACCACTATTACAAAATCCAATATAAAGCCTGACCATGTTTAAGTGTTTTCCATTAGCAAGCAGCAGGATCTTGTCAGAGAAACATGAAAACATGCTATGTCTTTAGCACTGGATGATCTTAATTAATCCCCTAAACACTATTCCAAAACACGTCGTTCTGATCATTCCAAACTGTTTAAGTTCCCAATGTTACATAGGCACCAAAACCTTTGCTTTTTTGATTGTGCAATGGGATATTAATAAACAGGATTTATTTTACATATTGTTTTGCAGCACGCTTTATGAAATTATAACAATTTATATCTGATACTTTTTAGTCAACTGACAGAAATGTATTAGTGTTCAGAAACTCAGTCTAAACACAAACTAGCACCAGGACTTTTTTGGTTTATTAGAGATATTTGATTATTAGAGTTTATTGTGACTCATTTAACACACTGCTGAAATATTTCTTCACAGAAAGACAGCCAGCTAGTCAGATAACCTAAAGCAGATGTTTTGAGTTGTCCCGGAAAAATACTATTAAGTCAAACCCTAGTGTAGTAAACATAACCAAAAACAAGTGTCTGAACACCAGATATCATCAATTCAGTGTTTAAAGGAAATATTAAGTTAGTCCTTCACGGCACACCGATACAGTTGGAAAAGTCCGATACATTCAGCTTCAACTCACATTAGCAGCTTCCAAACACATGGTGAGTAACACAACCCAAGGAGAAATGCCCTGCTTTAAAAAAAGAACCCTTTCAACTATGCATTATAAAGCAGGCAGCTAGTCAAAACAAGCAGCTTATGGTCAAAACAGTTAGAGAGTGAAAGTGAGAAACACTGGGAAAAAAAAAAATCCAAGCAGAGATTCTCAAAGGCATGAAATTACCATCAGAAGTCCACAGGCTCAGAAAAATCTAATACCTACGACACTTTCAGGAACCCAGGTCTCCACAGGAAGGGCTGATGTCATGGTATGTTGGATATATATGACACTGTTAGTGGTGGAAGTAGCATAAAACAGGCTCACGTAACCAAGAAGAAAAAAAAAATCAGAAAAAGGAAAATTTAATTAATTTCTCTCCTAACATACTAAAATCCACCTTGTCCTAAATGTAGAAAAAAATAGGTCCACGTGAAATCACTGCCTTTCAGATTGTCTGAAAAGATACTACAGTTGAGGAGGCTTAAAAGAAGGTTTTATTTATCTGAAGAGCACAGCAAGAACATGGATACAAAGCTACTGTCAAATTAACATGGAAGTACAAAGAGGTGCCTGATTCGCTGGGACTGAATTGTGAAGGGACTACACATTCATCTCAGAGTACATAAACCCTCCTGTCACTCTGCAGCACTCATCTGATAGCTCCCAGTACAGATTTAAGCCTGCAAGCATCCTCTCTAAACCAGTAAGGAAGTTGTTACAATACACAGGCTTAAAGAAACCAAATGAAAAACAAAGACCACTAGGAAAACAAATTCTAAATCCAAATATTTGTCTCTTTCTGAGGAAATTCATGCATCTCCCCAAAAACAAAAAGGGAGACAACTTCAGTATTCATTAAAGTTATATATTTGGTTCTGTACATCCCCGTACTTGCAGGAACTAGATTTCCCCTATTTGCATCTTTTGTTTCAAGATCAACCCATACAGTATTTAATCTACAAACCAGTGATCTATTTGAGACAGCAGATCCAAGATGTTAAAGGAATCAAGCTGAAGAGCAAATGGCACCGTCCAAACGTTGTGGTGCTCCTTGGAGGAGGCATCACCATGGACAGCTCAACCACCACTCATCCGCACCCTTCCAGGCCATGGCATGGAGGGGCACATTCCAAATGGAATTCTGATATTCCTCATCCGGTAAGGAACTCCAGCTGAAACACTACATCCAGCTGGATTACTTCACATTAAGGTTCAGGAACACAAGTGGTTCAAGCAAAATTCAAGGAATGCCTATGAAGTTGCCACAAAGGGATCCTGATGCTTCAGGTTTCAAAGCCAGTGGGGTACAACCAGAGCAGATGAGACGTAGGGTCTGCTCACAGGAAGGATAACGCTGCCAGAGTGGCTACAGCAGCAGAAATCTCTAAGGCAGACACATTACAGCACTGGCAAAAAAAAATCCATTTGCCTTACAGAAGCAAACCTCAGTGCAAAACTCATCTTTATCCATCAAACACCAGCTGCTGTCAGAAGATATGACACCAAACTGGAGCGACAACTGATCTGACACAACACAGAAAATGCCATTTTCTAATATCCAGGAGCTACAGACACCTAGGCTCAAGGAAAATGCCGTTTACTAACTTCTAGGAGCTACAAGGCTCAGAACCAACAGAGGTTAGGGCCAAATCCACTCACCTGTAAAAGCACACAGACAGCTACAAATCTCTCCTGAACCTTTTCAGCCAGCAACTCTGCTGTAGCGCTTGGTGCCAGCTATAAGGGAAGGTGCTTGAAATCAGTTTTATGCAGTACCATCTCCCACATAAAAGCCTTTAGCTGCAATAACACTAGGTTAGCAATTTGATGTATTTTTTTCTTTGGCTGCTTAAAGGCACATTGTATGTAATATATATAGACGCTGCACAGCCAAAAGAACAAGCTAAAACAAAACAAGGCACACAGAGGAGTTTCAACATCTCAGTTATTTCAATAAGACTGCCTACACTGACCCAATTGTGTTTCAGCTGCACTGGGAACCTGCTTAAACCCAGTTCACCAACGCTGTTCTGATTTACTAACCTGGGTCAAAAAAGTTATTTGGAAGAGAAAGAAGAAGGGAATTTCTACATACACCATCATCCTTACTCTCCTCTTTACAGAGAGAGAGGCTCACCCCAGAGCAATCACCCTGTGCAATGGGAGGACAGCTTCCAAACCTGCAAAGCCACTACAGGTGGCCTCTCGCTTTGGCTATTGATGCTTTTTGGCAAGAGTGTCCTAAGAAACCCAAGGGCTGTGTCAAGCCCCAAGCAACTTCAACACCCAAAAAGAAACCCCAACTAAGTGGTGCAGGCAGAAAAGCAAGAGTTTCCAACCAGCAGACACAAATCATTTCTCCAGTGAGCACAGTGCCTACCACAAAAACTCCGTAATTCAATGATTTCCCTAAAAGAAACAAAGAAAGAATTTGGAAGATGACAAACTGACATGCAACAGGGTTCTTTTTTCCTTTTTGTCATGACCATAATAGCAATTGGAATAAGGTTTTCCTCTTGTTGCGTTGGCACCCAAGGCACGCAACATGAAAGCGGGTAAGGAAGAAGCACCTGACAACTCGGCCGTGTTGCCGCATTCCCAGTGCTCATCGAGTTTTCTCCTTACACTCTACCAGCAGAAACGGGTTTTGTTTCCCCATCCCTCAGACCCACACGGGGCCGCCACGGCGAAACGGCACCTCCCCCGCCCCTCCGTCGGGTCCCGGCTCCTTCAAAGCGAGGAGCCCTCATCGAGCCCCGAGCTGCGGCCACCTCAGCGGGAAGGGGACCGTGCGACAGGGACCCCGGCGAGAAGGCCGGGGAAATCCCGACACAGGGACCCTGTCGGGAAGCGGGGGAGGGACACACACGGGGAATACCGGCGAGAACGGGGGGCGGGGGGGAGATGGGGACCCCGGCGAGAAGAGGGGGGACGGAGGGGACACCGAGACGGGGACCCCGGCAAGAAAAGGAGCGAGGCGGGGGGGTCCCCGGGGGCCCCAACGGGAAAGGGTCGGGGGGGGAGGAAGGGGGGCGACCCCGGGGATCCCTTCGCTCGCCCTCCCGCGCCGGGGCAGCCCATGACCCGCCCGCAGGCTGCGCACGGAGTACCGGCCCCGCCGCCCGTACCTGGCCGCAGCGGCTCGGTGATGCTCAGCACCAGGAGGAAGAGGAGGAGGAAGGTGCCGTTGTCCGCCTTGGGCACCATTTATCCTCCGTTCATCCTCCCCCGCCGCAGCGCCACAAACCTGCGGGGAGGGACGCGAGGAGGAGGAGGAGGGGCCGCCGCCACCGTCGCCGCGGGGCCCCGTGCGCACCGAGCGCTTCCCTTGCCCTGTCCACCGCCGCCCCCGGGCGGGAGCGGACGGCGCTGGCTGCGGAGGCGGCTGCGGCGGCGGGAGCGGCGCGGGCTCGGGCGGCGCCGTGCTGCGGGCCGCTCGCGGGGCTCCGGGACGCACAAGATGGCGCCCGCGCGTCCCCACCGCCCCCCCTCGGCACCGACACGCCCCGCCCACCGCGCGCCTCCCGACTAATCAGCGCCGCGAGCCCGAGAGCCCGCCCACGCAAGCCACGCCCACCACACGGGAGGGGCGGGGCCGCGGGTTCGGGGGCGCCGGCAGCGGGAGAGTCTGGGGGTGCGGTGCTCCCGTTCCTCCGCCCGGAGGACAGCCGCCGCCGGGCCCTCCGCCAAGGGGTGTGCGGTACCCCGGTCCCTCCGCTCCGGGACAGCCCCAGCCGGGCCCTTCTGTCCCTCGGGGTGGTCTCTGCCCTGTCCGCTCTGTCCCTCCGGAGCAGCTCCCACCGGTCCCCTCCGCCCCCCAGGGCAGCAATTCCCTGTCCCGGCTGGAATGGCCTTTCCCGCTCACCGCAGGCACTTCCAGACGGCCGCTCCCCACGCCCCGCCACAGCCCTCTCTGTCCCCAGGAGGGCTTTGCTCTATCCCTGCCACGACAGCCCCTCCCTGCGGCCACGGGGACATCGCCGCCCCATCACCCTGCCTGTCCCCAAGCAGTCACAGCCTGACAATATTCCCGAAGCATTTGGCCAGTGCCCTCAGACACACGGTGTGAATGTTGGGATTGCCCTGTGCAGGGACAGGAGTTGGACTCGATCATCCTTGTGGGTCCCTTCCAACTCAGGGCACACTATAATTCTGTGAACTAACAGACCAACTCAGAGCACCGTGAGCGGCCCTGCCAATGACAGGTGCCTTTAGGAATTTGACCCTTGGTGCTGCCACGCGCCAGGCCAGGCAGGGTGGTGACTGTCCCCGTGGGAGCCCAGCCTGGTGAGGAGGCACCCGCCCTGCTGCCACGACTCTCCTGGTGCTGGGGTCAGCCCAGGTGGCACTCAGGATCAAAAAGGCAGTGTTACCTTTAACTTCTGCTTCCCAGATTGAGTTGGAATTTCCTCAGATCAGCCCCTTCCTCTGCAGAGAGCTCCAGCTTTCCAGTAAAACCCTACTCAGAGCCAAAGCCAAAACCTGGGAAGTTTTTACATTTTTTTTAATGTTTACAACAAAGCATTTTCTACTTTCATGCTACTGTTTGAAGTTTTCAACGAAAATTCCAATAAAGACCATTTTATCTCAAACTTACACACTTCCTCTATTCCTGTTAATACCAATTTTTCACTGTACCCAGCAGCAAACCTCCCTCAGGAGTATTCCCAATGGATGTGCAGATACCTCTGCTCCCCACCAGCTGCTGCCCGGGCTGGGCACTGGCTGCCAAACTGCAGGCAGGGGGATAGAGGCTTCTCTCAGGCACCCACCACCTCCAGCCTCATCAGATCTGTTGCTGTGCTCAGGTCAACAACATCAGGGACATACGTTTTCCAAAGCTTACTTTGGAGTTTAATGTCGTGGTGGTAAGTAGTGCCCACCAAGTGGAGCAGTTGCTCCCTGGAGCTGGGGAAAAAGTAAGTCCAGAGCTATGACCCTGCAGGGCCCCAGGAGAGCTCGTGGTGGGGACACGTGCTTGGGGACCCGCTGGTGCGTCACAGCTCCAGGCGTAGCCTGAAGATTCAGGCCAAAACTCATTTTGCCAGTCCTCATGTGCTGCCAAATACTGTCATGATCTGAGCATCCATGGGGACCTGAAGCGTGACAACATCCTCCAGCACAAAGTGCAAGTGTCAAACGCCCCAGCTTTGTTCCTCCCAAGGGATGTTGTGGGAGGAGGCTGTTCCAGCCTGACTTCCTGCAGCCCAGCTACATATGCCAAACCCAGACCGATCTAGGACATTCCTTATCCACCCCAAGCCCACGACACCTAGAGCCTGGACATTAGTCCATACATGACAATATAGAAATAAATGTCCCATGACGCCTCCACCATGAGAACAGGGCACACACTTCTTGTGGCCTTTACCACTTTGAGGGAGGGGGCATCTACAGCTTCTCTGGGCAACCTGTGCCAGTGCCTCACCACGCTCATCACAAAGAATTTCTTACTAAAGTCTAATCCAAATCTTCCCCCTTCCAATTTAAATTCGTTCCCCCTCATCCTGTCACTACTTGCCCTTGTAAAAAGTGCCCCCCAGGACCTGTAGCCCCTTCAGGTACTGGAAGGTCAGGTCTCCCTCAGTCTTCTTTCCTCCAGGCTGAACAACCCCAACTCTCTCAGCCTGTCCTCATAGCAGAGGTGCTCCAGCCCCTGATCACCTTCATGGTCAGATGAATACCTGAGAACAATTTTTTTTGCTTAAAGACAAACCTAGCCTTCACCTATTTCTGCACTAAAAAAGGCAAAAATCACTAATTTCTTGCAGTCACAATCCCTAGTAATGCCATATTGATCAACTGATTTTTACAATGTGTGCTATAAAAACTGAGTCCCTTGGAAAAGTTTTTCAGTCAGGGACATGAGTTTTGGAAGCAGCAGTGGAAATTGCGCAAGAGGAAGCTCTCAACCAACATAAAGAGGCACCAAAGACCTCAAACTTTACAGAGGCTGCTCATTTTCCTTGGATGTTTCCTGGGTAAAACGTCACCTGATCAAGGCAAATGTCAAGACTGCCTAGTGTTAATGGGCTGTCTTGTATCCCGAGTGCTGCGAGAATTGTACGGATCTGGCTATGCCTGCTTCCTGCTAAAAGGTGCTCAGTGCCTCTCCAGACTGGATCACACCACACAAGGGCTCATTAGCTCGTACTGGAGTAACCACAGTGCCAAGTGCAGGATCTGTGTTGTTGAAACCATTTTTTTTTCACCAATTATAAAAATCTGCCAAAAGTTTCAAATGATGAAAGAAAAAACCAAGCTGGGTGGCATAAATACCAATTCTGCTCTTCAGAATGACATTGCCATCCGTGCTGGAGGATGAAGCAGGATTGTCCCTAGCGCCTGTGTTGTGATCATCAACACCATCTAGTCTTTGGAGTCACACCCAAAGCAGCTGTGGAAACAAATATGAAAAAGCTGAAATCAGCATAAAGCAAAAAAGCCCCAGAGGCTGATTGCAGCAAAATGATCAACATGCAAACCAGCAATCCTTAGAGCCCTTCTGAGGAAGGTGTTGGTGCAAGCCTTTCTCAAGAACACCAGAAGCTGGAAGCCAAAACATGGTTCCTTCACTGAGTATGGGCTTAAGAAGCAGCCAGCTGGGAAGCCCACAAAAGCAGTTGACTGTGGGACCTACAAAACAAGGGGTTGGATGAACAAGGACAGGAACTCAGGGCACCTCCTTCCCCTAACAACCCCAGGAGGAAAAAAAGCAGTTCTTGAACACAGCCCTAGTGATGACAAGAACAGCAGCTCCTCATCCCTCCCAAGAGAAGCTGGCTGATGAGGAGCAAGTCCACACAGGACTTGAAAAATCACTCAAGACAGACAAAACATAACAGACAAAACTTCTCTAGTGTGAACAAATATAAAAATACTTTGGTGCACTTTAGGAAAGAAAAAACGTTAAGCTACTTCCATCCTGTTAGTAAAAGTAAATATAACAATCATTTTATGAATATGGCAAAGCACAAGCGATGTCCCTCAGTGACCTGATGTTTGGTTTTGCCCTGATTACATCACCCAGTAGCTCTGTAGCAGAATTGGAAGGTCCTTCTGAGGGCCCTGTCTGTGACATCACGCAGTGGCCAGGTGCCCACCCACCTGCTGCAGTAGCGTGCTGGGCTGCCACCATGGTGCATGGGCACACCACAAGCCCCCACACATGATGTGCACCAACACCAGCCCGTGCAGCTCTCTCCAGCACTCCCACCATGGATGACGCTGTGCTCCTTGGAAAGAAAGGCTACAGCCTGAAGAACACACTGGGAAAAGGCTCTTACGGCAAAGTGAGATCTGCCTACTGCAACCGGCTGAAATGCCAAGTTGCCATCAAGATAATAGACAAGAACAAAGTTCCTCAGGACTTCCTGAAAAGGTTTCTTCCCAGGGAACTTAAGGCTTTGAGAAGTTTACACCACCCCTCAATCATCAAAATCTATGAGATTTTTGAGACAGCAGCTGGGAAAGTGTACATCGTGATGGAGCTGGGAGAAAATGGAGACCTCCTGAACTACATCAAGAACACAGGAGCCATGAAGGAGGACACTGCTCGTATCAAATTTCAACAGTTGGCTTCTGCCATCAAGCATTGCCATGACTCAGACTTTGCTCACAGGGACCTGAAATGCGAGAACATCATTCTTGATGTAGACCTCAACATGAAGCTGACCGACTTTGGCTTTTCTAAATATTTGTCTCGGGATGAAAATGGAAGAACTATTCTCAGCAACACCTTCTGCGGCTCTGCTGCGTACGCAGCCCCAGAAGTGCTACAGGGAGTGCCTTGTGACCCCAGGATTTCTGACATATGGAGCCTGGGTGTCGTCCTGTACATAATGGTCTGTGCTCTAATGCCATTTGATGACTCCAATGTCAAGAAAATGATCCATACTCAGAAAGAGCACAGGATTCCCTTCCCCAACTCAAATTATCTGACCGCAGAGTTCAAGGACCTAATTTACAACTTGCTCCAGCCCGATGTGACTCAGAGGCTCTGCATAGATGAAGTTTTGAAACACTCATGGTTGCAGACTCCAAAATCCATGACCCCTTCCCCTTTGCCACCTGCAGAAGGGGTCGAGTGTTCCAAAAACCTGCAGGAAGGAAAGCCTGAGAACAAGCAGCAAGGCAAATCTCATTCTGCAGAAGGGAATGAAGAAGGAAACAGGATCCTCTCTCAAGGATGGCCAGTTTCAAAAACACAAAGTCGGTCTAATTTGTGAACTGCTGGTTCTCAACTTGAGCTTCTCAGGACCCTTTCAGTAGTAGCCCTCACCTATTGCTTTACAGAGCAGAGAAACCTACGACAGTACCTCTACTGAAGTAAATAAATAGCTTAATGCTCTTCTTCTCATAAGACCTGGCCCCGATTTGGTTTGTGGGGATGAAAAGTCGCTGTCAAAACACATTGGGAAGTTTTTTTCAGTGCTGCTGACACTTAAGAGCTCTTAGGCTCATGTTTCTCAAGCTAGTGACTACATAGGCTGCAGAATTCACATGTCCATCAGCCACATTTTGGATTTTTTAATGAGGGTAGGTTATGATGAAGTGTGAACTGATGCCTGAAACTGTATGCACACTATTTCCATAATGTCTTTCCATACCAGGACAGGCTGAGAGCTGGGCTTGTTCAGCCTAGAGAAGGCTTCACAGAGATCTTGGAGCCGCCTTCCAGTACAGAAAGGAGCTCCATGAAAGCTGGGGAGGGGCTCCAGGGAGAGCAGGGATAGGACAAGGGGGAAGAGTTTTAAGCTGAAAGAGTGAAGACTGGGATGAGATCTTAGGAAGACATGTTTTCCTGTGAAGGTAAACAGAGGTTTACAGGCTGCCTAGAGAACTCATGGCTGCCCCATCCCTGGAGATGTTTAAGGCCAGGCTGGATGGGGCTTTGAGCACTGATCCAGCGGGAGGTGTCCCTGCCCATGGCAGGGGGGTTGGAACTGGATGGGCTTTAAGGTGCCTTCCAACGCAAACCATCCATGATACCAGCTCCACTGATAGGCCCACTGCAGGTTCTAGACCATCAGTTTAAACTCCACTTAAAGACAAGCCCTCTAAAATTCTGGCTCATGTCTCAATATGTACACAGTTGTAACTCCTCTTTGGGTTTGTACTTTGCAGAAGAAGTTTGACAAGCTGGAAGACCAGTTCAACCTTTTAGGAATGCTTACCACATTTTATAAATAGACATATCTGTACAGAAACGTATTTAAATGCACAGCCATCTTAAAAAGAAATAGATCTTTAAAAAATTATAATGGTTTTCCAAGATTCCAGAATCTTCTCCGCAACTGCAGGATGCATCTTTTTGCTACAGCAGCCCTACGCATCCTATGTGTGCAGCTCCAAGGGAAGTTATACAGCAGGAGACACTCTGCTTCCAACAGCTATATAACACTGTATTTTAGCAGCTACACAGTCTAGAGCAGCGCTGGTCCCAGATCTTGTAACCGCTGGCTTCCCTTCTGGCAGCTGTATCTGGACAGCTCTCACCAGCAATGGCTCACAACACCCAGTCTGCAGACAGCTGAGCACAGCCAGTTCACCATCGTCTTGCTGGTGACTGGAATACTTAGAAGAAATCAGATACCTTCCTTCTTTTCGGAAGCTGCAGTAAATTGTCTGTGATGGATGTAGTATCCTGAGATACCGGCGTCTGAGATACTGTCCTGGACTGTGGGGTGCTTGTGGGAGTATGAGGGCCATTTGCTGGGGTCTTGTAACCAGGAGTTCCTGTGTGGGCTGGGGAAGGAGTATAGCTGGCTCGCAGGGCCTTGTCGGTATATTTACTTGCAGTCCTGTTTACGAGCCTCTGCAAAGCTGGTGACATTGCTGGGCTTAGTCCTTTTGGAGTGAGGCTGGAACAGAACAAACAGTTTTAAAACATTTTACAGTAAATATCTGTCATTTATAAAAGAGTTTACAGTAAATATCTGCTAATTCTGAGGAAGAGCATTGATGCTTCCACAGGCCAGCTTGGTGTCCACTCCCCTCACAGACCAGACCCACTGGCTGCAGATGTCATTCTCCTGCGGGTGAAGGCAGCCTGTCTCTCTAGAGACAAGCGACAGAGAAACCTACATCCTGTCCATCACAAGAGGCACTGCCTGCTTTTCTCTCCTTCTCAAGACTCTCCTCTTTACAATGAGGCAAGACATCAAACCAGAGCCACTGCTGTGTGGCTGTAGAGCAGAAGAGTAATGCTGAGAAGAGGGCATACCAGGGAGAGCCATCAGCCACCTTCCCCCAGGAATTAAGCTTATCAATTTCTAAAAAATTCTAGTTTGGCTGTACCTCTTCCTGCTTCCATTATTCTTAGCATTCCTCCTTCTCTATGTACATTGATCTAAATCTCATCAGAAAATACCCATCCCCAGTTCTGCTGTCAGCACAGAAGTCTCACCTGGCCAAGTTTTCTGTCACTTTTCGAAGTGCCTCCTGCTTCTTTGCTCGGTTTTTAGCTGCCACTTCATTGGCCATCTTGAGTCCCAGCCTCTCACGGCGCCCAGGCTCCAGGATCTGTAAATGCATCACACAATTCACTCGCCAAGACACCTGAATGTGTGCTGCAAAAATAGGTCAAATCACCTTCACAGTGGGATTCCAGCCTACAAGGATCTAAACTGGGGAGCAGTGGGGTCAGCCCATACCTCTCTGATGCTACATAAAGGCCAGAGGGGCACAGAGAGACCTTCAACCGGCCTCAGCAAGTAACAAAAACAGTGAAACCAGTTCAGTCAAGGAAGCAGTCCTTACCTCTGGCATTTCCTCCTGCTGCCTCTCCTAGACAGTGTCACCTGTGTCTTGCCTGGCCTGCAGCCAGCCAGCTCCCAGGCAAACACAGATATTGCTAAACAGCAGGAGAACCTGCCAAGGGCTTTGGAGTCTGACCAGAGGCACATAGAGCCAATGACACCTTTCTTAAACTAAGAGTCTCAGCCAGCTCACATCCAACAACACCAGGAGGAGATGGGTGGCATGCAAGGTGCCCATTAGCAAAGCCAGCATGTGTCTTCTGCTCTCAAAAGATACACCTGCCTCAAGCTGTGACAGCCAGAAGATCAAGACAGAAGGAAACCCTACAATTTCTACCCATTCATACATTAAAATTGCAGAAATCAGGTGTCTTGTTGTCTTCTTCTGAGAACTCCTCTGTCTGGGCTCATCATCAAATGTCGAGCCTCACTCTCCTGTCAACAGCATATGCTTCAGTTATCTCCACCAAGTCATCTCTCACGTGGAGCCATGTCCACCTCCACCCTTCAAGCAGAACCTGGATTATTAGTGTCAAGGACTGGGAACACAGCCCAGAGATGTGTCACACTCCCACAACAATGTTAATCTACTACTTACTCATTTGTCTTTTCCTTCTTAGTCCTTCCCTCCCCCCGAAAAGAATAACAAGGTGACTCCTGACATGGAATACCTTGAAGGCTGGTCCAGGTGTTCTGTCCACATACGGTGTTTCTGACCCTTCTAGGCGCAGAGGGGTGCTTTCAATTTCACCCCATGTCATAAAAGGAGACTCATTCACACCTAAAAAAATTTAAAAGTCATTCAAGACATTTGACTATTTGTTCACCACAAGAAATAGAGAGAAACAAATTATGAAGTGCACCAAATTCATCAATACAGAGGAGCTCCTCCACCGCAGAGGGAATCACCACCAACACTGCACAGTAACATGTGGTTCCCATTAAAAGAGCATGACCTCAGACTCACAGGATTTCCCGTTGCTGCCTCACCTTCTAGGTTACAACACACAAGCACTGTCCTTCCTCAGTGCTTATTTTTTCCATTTGGTGAGCTTTTGCTTAGTGGAATCTTATTTTTTCCCCTCTATGGTACGTGTCTTCCCTTCTGCTATTGTATGAACATTCAACACAGGGAATTATTTAAAAGCAGTGAAACAGGTATAGGCCAAATGTACCCTCAATTCATCCTGAGGCCAGCCTGTACCAAACAGTGACTGAACCTTGTCTAACAACTGCAACTACTGAAAAGATTCCAAGAGAAAAGATTCCCGATTAAGTCACTGGCTAGAAAATCCTGCTGTCCAGGGTTTGGAAAAGGCATTTACAATGGGGAAAAGAGGTGTGCTCCAAATGCCACCTACAGGCTTTCCAGAGGAAAAGCCTCAGTATGTTCACCTTTTAGCGAAACAACAGACAGGAAAACACAAAGGCTGATGAAGAGGAGAAAAACTCAGACACTACATTTCAACTGATGAAAAATAATTGGTTTGTTCTAACTGAAAAGTATCCTGTGCTAATGCATCTAAACAAAAGGATTCTCTAATACACAAGTGTATTCAGACAAAGAAAGAACCTAGAAAGCAACAGACCTGAAGGGAAGCAGTAGGTCAGACTGTGAAGAGAGTGAGGTTCGCCTATGAGCCAGGCTGAATCATCACTCAGCAAACTACTGGACATGCTGACACGAATGCTCCTTTATTTTGAAAAGGGAGCACCTGTACTCACTGGAAGGTTAAAGTTTGTGAAACATTTGAACTGTTTAAGGTCTACAGAAGCATCAGCCAAGGACAAAACAAGCAGCTGCAGCACCCTGGTTGCCTAGAAAGGCTCTGTCCTCTGGGTGACTCCTAAGCAAAGGCAGGGCAGCTCGCTCAGAGCCTCTTGGGTACACCACGACTTCTCTTGCCAGTGTGCTGGACCAGGATTAACACACTGCATCAAACTGGCATACACAGTAGACAAGAAAGTCACCAGCTCACAAGACACAGGCAGATAGAAGGTTTACCTCCTTGTCTAAACCAACAAGAACAATCCAGCATTGAACAAACACAAGCATCAAAATAAGTGTATTAGCAGTCCTCTTAAATCAGAAAAAATAAGAAAACTCTCTTACCAGGGGCAGGAGAGGGTGTAGCCACAAATCCATATCCGTTGACTTTCGGAGACTCCTGGGGTATCAGTTCTTTCCCATCTGGTCCCACTTTGCCCAGCTTGTACTGAAATAAAAAAGACAATGCCATTCATGTGGAGAAAGGCTGTACCTGGCACACACAGAGTTTTCCTGGCTGATGAACAACATCAGAGGGCAGAGCCTAACAGGGTTTTAGTCAGAAGTAAAATTACCCAACCTGAGCATTGAGGGCTGCAGCTTGTTGGAGCTGTGATTTGCTCACAGCTTGGCTAAAAGGGTCCTTCACAAAACGGGTGTTTCGATGGACAATTTCCCTGGGCTTCTTAAATACCTCACCCTCATCAGGAACACCTTGAAAAGAAGAAACACCTTTAAGAAAGGGCTCAGGTAACACCAGGCAGTGTGCTCTAAAGGTCCCAACCACCATGACACCACATCAGCACCCATCAGCAATTGCAGTGTGTATCTCTACTCTTCAAAATAGAATCTACACTAGATATATGCTTTGTAACACCTGAAATCTATAAATTAAGATCAATTTTTTTTTATAAGAAAACAGACAAAAAGTTTCTTTTCTCTACTTCAGTAGTTTGCAGAAATTATCATTTACACATTTCCAGTGAAAATGAGAACTTCACTTACAAAATGATATAGTTTTCTTTAGCAACCAAGGGATCAACAAGCCTAAGGAGCACTCTGAGTAGAACCAACAAATGAATAAAGGTGACAAGAAATTGCTTATAAGCAAGAAAGACCAGACTGGAAAGAGCTCTGGCTCCTGAAAAAAAGGTGCTACCAGAATACAGATAATGAATGAACTTCTCCATGACAAATACAGCAGGATCAAATTTTGCAAGCAGAGGCAAAGAAGCAAGGTCCAAAGAAAGAAAAGGAGAAAGAAAAAAAAAACCCAACAGACTTGTTTAAACAACTTTGCATATCCACAGTTCACAGAGGAAACAGTGCAGCTGTTACTGGTAAGAGCTGCTCCGTCATCGACCGAAGTGCTGTAAGCACTGCTTGGGGTCAACCCACCTAGAACCAATGCCTCTCCTGAGAAACCTGCACGCCTCACCTGTTGGATAATACATCAGGGTGTTCCGAGCTGTGTACTCCCATGTCTCCAGTCCAGCTTTCACGTTCTCCAGAGCTTGCTGCTCTGCTGAAGGAAGCGCCAGATTCTCACTTCGTCGCTGAAAGGGCGATAGAAAAAAAGTTATAAAAGGGGGGGGGGGGGAAAATCCGGTCTGAAACAGAGTCCTGCAACCTCTTCATCAGGCACTCACGACTTGGAGAGGTCAGTCATGCTCATGGCTACTTGCCCTAGCACACTCTGCATCCAGCATGACACAAGCAATCTTGTGCTCTTGGGCATTTGAGGAACCACCCTGCTCCCAGGTGTGCTTGAAACAACAATTCCACACTCAACTCTGGTACAGAATCAAGCGAGATCTACAGAACTAACTTCTCAGAAAGATTGTGTTAATGACTTCATTACATCTTGTGACAACACTGTAGTGTTTTTTTCTCTAGCCACTAATCAAAATGCAAATGAGGCATTTACTGCTAAGGAAGGGAAGAGCAACATAGGATACTTCTAACAGAAAGGCACTCTACAAGGTGTTGGAATGTCACCTTGGGAGAACATGTGTACCACTCTGGTGTAGTGCAAACTGCCTTAGCCAAGGTGAGCAGTAACAAAGAATAGACACTTCAGCAGTCTGAGAGCCGCTTAACATTTCCATAGGCAGTAAGAGTATGGAAGCATTTGACATACACAATGACTTGCATGCTGTTATCAGCACAGGAGCATACTGACACCAGCAAGAAACAGCAGAATGCAGCCAGCCCCCACTAAGTTACTTCATTTTAAAATTCTCACACTAATTAAATGGGACCATTATTGCCAAAAGCTTTATATTAAAGACATCAAGTGGTATTGTCTTTAATAGGCATCATTTTTATACATTTAAATAGCAGCATTGTTGCTGAATATGTTGAACAAGGCATGGTGAAGCTGTGTGCTACACAATGGCACACACTGCGCCAGGAAATGCAAGATCTGAAGAGAGTGCTGGCTGGCAGGAAAATACACAACATCAGCAGAAGACCAGCTCCAGCAACTCCCAACTTGATCTGAACCAATCCCTGTGCTTTGGGAATGTTTTGCTGCTGCCTGCCTTTTAATTCTGGATGAAAGCTCTCAAGCAAATAAGACGAGTAAGGAGCCACAGAAGGCACTTTTATCGTAATGGGCCCCGAGGCCTTATATTAGCTGGGATAAAAACCACAACACTCACAACAGCAGCAGTAAACACTCCCATGCCACTGCCAAACTTCATTAAAAGGTGCTGCAGCTCACATCCAGCACTGACATAGCTGACAACAACAGGCAGGGCAGCCCAGGACAGCTCCTGAGCCTTCCACAAAGCCTGGACAGCCCAACAGCCCCACTTTGCACAATGCTGAACACCAGCGGCTGCATGGAGGAGTACTGACAACAGAAACAGAGAACTAAAATCAGGAAAACAACCTCATTCCAAATAATAATAAAGGGCTGACGGATGAGCCATGGGAACTGTTCTCAGCTGCTCACCTTGGTAGTGTCACAGGACACCCAAGACTAGTTCAGATTTACATGCGACCACCCCATGCACCTACTACTCAGAATCAACACCCTTCTATTCTTATTCAATAACATGAATAGTTCAACAGCCAAACGCAATAGCCCCACCCTCGGAGCCAAGGAATTCTCATCAGTATTTATAGCAGAAATAAAAAACAAAAGGGAAGATAATATTCTATTTAATCAAACAAGAAAGAAATATAGTGAAATGTTATGTCCTTCTTATGACACTTTGGGAGGTACAGCTGAGCTGCGTCCTTACCTGGGCGTACTCCTCTTCCGCACTGTATAGCCAAGCGTGCTTGACTTTCTCCTTCTCTTTGGCCACCTCCATGATCTGCTCAAACGAAGCATTATCTTCACTTGTGTGTTTTGCTAAGAAGCTGTCCAGACTGGGAAGTGCATCTTTATCATCTTTTTCTGCTTCTCCTAAGAAAAAAACATACTTGCAAAGTAGTACAATAATAGACTCTTTTTTTTTTGGAAGACACATAGCCCATTCTCACATAAAACCATTCAGGGCATTTCTAGCTATTTGTACTAAAGGGGAAATGCACAAGTGGCCAGCTGCACTATATTACTCCCTCCACCCCTGCAATTGTTGCTTACTTACAGAATTAATTTCAAGTGGCGCAAGTAAAATGTGCTGCCTTCAAAGAGATCAGCTGAGTTAAGAATTTATGCAGCCATAGAGCGACCCGTAACTGAGAATTCACACAATTTAAAATGTTACACCAGGTTCAACTTCACAGCAATCATTTTCACCTACTAGAAGGTTAAAGGAAGTTGCTGAACAACTGCTAAATATCCAAAACCCTTACACAAGACAGAACTCACCAAAGTGTTTTTTTGCTGCTGAAGAATTCAGCTAGAGAAACATCATTGGCTTACCTTCCTCTGCAGCCTTGATGCCAGCTTTGGATTTATTCCCTGTCGGAAGGCCACCTGGATGCACTTCTGGGGTTTCAAACGTGGCTGGAGTAACATCTGTGACAGAAAAAAAAAGTTCACAGTTACTAGAACACGGAAGACACTGGCTGCAACACCTTCCACCACAGCAAGGGCCATATGCCAATCAAATCACAGAAAATATACAAGAGAACACCAATCTAATTAAAAAAGCACAGAAAAAACCCACAAAAAACTCTATTCAGTCCTGCCCCAACCACTAAATGAGATTCTGCTCTCATCTAAGACATTATTTAACTCCTACCAGGAAAAATTCACAGGAGTGACACAGCGCAGTGTGTTTGCTACCCTGTCTACAGCTTTTGCCAAGCAGCTTAACAACACTTTGGGAATAAGGTCAGTGCCAGCTCCTGCAGAAGGGAAACCGCTCAGTGACATGTGCCCTCCAGAAGGAGTTATTAGACATCATCAAAGAGGAATTCAGCATCAGCCGTTGGATTCTGGCTACTGTCTGGACTGGCATTCCCATACAATTAAATTACCTTTAATATTTAAGATAAGCACTGCTTGCATAAAGTTAGATAAACTTGAACAGTGATATCAGATATAAAACCCCAGAGAACTAGTTCTTACAGGGTGCTGGTGTGTCCCTTGACGATTTGCCCAGGGAGGAGCCAAACTTGATAGCAATTTGCCTCATTTTCTCCAAGTCGCCATTTTCTTCAGCCTCCAGGTATTCCTTCTGTGCTCGCAACTTCTCCACGTCTGGGAAGAAGTCTCGCTGAATGATCTTCTGTAAATTCTACAGCACACACAGAGACAATGTTACGGTCAGCAGCTGCATTGCACCTCTTCCTTTCCCCATCCCCTTCCCCTTCCCTTTCCCCGTCTCCTTCTCTTTCCCTTTCCCCCTCCCCTTCCCTTTCCCCCTCCCCTTCCCTTTCCCTTTCCCCCTCCCCTTTCCCTTTCCCCCTCCCCTTCCCTTTCCCCCTCCCTTTCCCCCTCCCCTTCTCTTTCCCTTTCCCCCTCCCCCTCCCCTTCCCTTTCCCCCTCCCCTCCCCTTCCCTTTCCCCCTCCCCTCCCCTTCCCTTTCCCCCTCCCCTCCCCTTCCCTTTCCCCCTCCCCTTCCCTTTCCCCCTCCCCTCCCCTTCCCTTTCCCCCTCCCCTTCCCCTTCCCTTTCCCCCTCCCCTCCCCTTCCCTTTCCCCCTCCCCTTCCCTTTCCCCCTCCCCTTCCCTTTCCCCCTCCCCTTCCCTTTCCCCCTCCCCCTCCCTTTCCCCCTCCCCTTCCCTTTCCCCCTCCCCCTCCCCTTCCCTTTCCCCCTCCCCTTCCCTTTCCCTTTCCCCCTCCCCTTCCCTTTCCCCATCCCCTTCCCTTTCCCCATCCCCTTCCCTTTCCCCATCCCCTTCCCTTTCCCTTTCCCCATCCCCTTTCCCTTTCCCTTTCCCCCTCCCCTTCCCTTTCCCTTTCCCCATCCCCTTCCCTTTCCCCATCCCCTTCCCTTTCCCTTTCCCCATCCCCTTCCCTTTCCCTTTCCCCATCCCCTTTCCCTTTCCCTTTCCCCCTCCCCTTCCCTTTCCCTTTCCCCCTCCCCTTCCCTTTCCCTTTCCCCCTCCCCTTCCCTTTCCCCGTCCCCTTCCCTTTTCCCATCCCCTTCCCTTCCCCATTCCCTTCCCCTTTCCCCGTCCCCTTCTCTTTCCCCTTTCCCCTTCCCTTCCCCTTTCCCTTCCCCTTTCCCCGTCCCCTTCCCCTTTCCCCTTCCCTTCCCCTTTCCCCCTTCCCTTCCCCTTTCCCCTTCCCTTCCCCTTTCCCCTTCCCTTCCCCTTTCCCCGTCCCCTTCCCCATCCCCTTCCCTTCCCCTTTCCCCGTCCCCTTCTCTTTCCCCATCCCCTTCCCCTTTCCCCGTCCCCTTCCCTTTCCCCTTTCCCCTTCCCTTCCCCTTTCCCCTTCCCTTCCCCTTTCCCCTTCTCTTTCCCCTTTCCCCTTCTCTTTCCCCTTTCCCCTTCCCTTCCCCATCCCCTTCCCTTCCCCTTTCCCCGTCCCCTTCCCTTTCCCCCAGGCCCTTCGCCAGCGCCCTCGCCACACCCAGGCCCACCCCAACGTAGGCCTCCTCAGGCAGGATCTTCTTCGCACGCTTCGGGGCCGCCGGGGCCGCCTCTCTCGCCGGCACCAGGGCGGTGCTGGCGGTGGCAGCGGGCACCAAAGCGCCGGCGGAGGCCGCTGGAACCGCCGCCACCTCCATAGCGCGGGGGCCCGGGCTCTGTCGAACGCCCTGACCCTGCCCAGCCGCCATCGCCCCCGAGATCGCGCTGCGCCGTGACGTCACTGCTCTGAACGTCACTGCGCCGCGCGGACCCGGAAGTCCTGTCCCGGAGAGGCGCGCGGCGGCCGGAGCGCTCTCTGTCGGCCGGGAGGGCCCGCGCGGAGCCGCTGCAGGAGGGGAACGGCGACGGGGACTCGTTCGGGCCCTGCGCTGGTCCCGCGGGGCTCCCGGGGCAGCGGGGCCTCCGCCTGGGCCAGGGGAGCTGCGGCAGGACCCGGGCTCCCGGCGCCGTGCCAGGCACGGGCGGGACCTGCTGCTCCCCCGGGGCAGCCCCGTTACCGACCGGCTGCTCTCCCGCCAAGTTACAGACCCGGTGCTCTCAGCCCCGTTACCGATGCGCTGTTCTCTCGCCCAGTTACCAACCCGCTGCTCTCTCAACCGTGTTACCGACCTGTTGCTCTCAGCTCCGTTACCGACCCGCTGCTCTCCATCCTCGTTACCGACCCGCTGCTCTCTCAGCCCAGTTACTGACCCACTGCTACCCATCCTGGGACGGGTTGGAGCCTTGGAACCAGCGGTCTCCTCTCAAAGCCAACCCGAAGCCCAGGGTCTCCTCTCAAACCCCAGTCTCCCTAAGGAACGGTTCACCTGCTCAGGATACTGAGCCCCCAGTGACGAATGAAAACAGGAAACATTCATTTGCAGGGTGTTTTGCAGCTCTACAGTAGGGAAACACGAACAAACACTGCCTGCGCAGGGCAAAGACAGCAGGCACAGACAGGTAATGCCAGTGCAGCTTGTCCCCTGCTCCGGCTTTCGGCAGTGACTCCCCTGAAGCACCTGAGTGTCATGTGCAGTACATTATTGGCCGCGTGAACTAGGTTTGGGAGAGAGAATGGGAGGTGAAGGTGCCTGTCCTCCCTGCGGGAGTCTCAGATTTCCTCCATTAGTCCCCCCTAGTCCCCTCTACAGAACCTCTCAGCTATGGGACATGGGTGCTCTTGGTGTTCGTCTGCGGCAATGCGGCCCGCGACCACTAACAGCTCTCCTCAGAGGGCTCCGTGGTGCCCTGAACGACCAGTGCCGAAGCAGATGCCCTCTTCTGATGCCGCCACTTGGCCCGCCGGTTTTTAAACCAAACCTAGAAAGGGCAAAACAAGAAAAGAAGAAATTTGCCTTTCATGTGCTGTTGGGCGGGGGCAGGCAGCTACCCTCCTGGACAGCACAGCATATGCTTCAGGATACTGCAGCATGTTCCCAATATAAAAGTTTGATACAAATTTTAACCAATCCCTCCCCTGCATACC